>JAQPPZ010017248.1:23920000-26786666 GCA_028583015.1 Wollemia nobilis | reverse complement strand
TACTTATCCACAAGAGAGCTGCCTAAGGAGATGTCGACAACAAAAGAGGAAGGTGATAATGAAGTCAGCACCCTTCCAGTTGATAGCAAGATTATTATACAAAATGGGCTTAGATGGAATTTTGAGAAGATGCGTAATGGAAGAAGTAAGGACAACACTGAAAGAAGCTCATGAAGGATTGGCTAGAGGGCATATGGGACCAGATGCGACCGTGAGGAAAGTGCTTTTGGTAGGGCTATGGTGGCCTACCCTCTATCACGATGCGAAGGAGTATGTACAAGCGTGTGATACATGCTAGCGAGCGAGAAAACCATTATGCCGAGATTTTATGCCGTTACACCCCTCTCAACCATAGGAGTTATTTGAGAGATGGGGTTTGGATTTTGTGGGTCCATTGAGAACAACTCAGAGAAGGAAGTGTCGGTACATCGTGGTAGCAACAAAATACCTAACAAAGTGGGTAGAGGCAAGGGCGCTACCAGATAATTTGGCAAAAAGTACAACTTAATTCTTGTATGAGCAGGTGATTACAAGATTTAGAATCTTGCTTCAATTGACAAGTGATAGGGGAGGTCACTTTGTGAATGAAGTTATCAAGAAGCTGACAATGGATTTTAGGATTTTGCATTCATTGTCAAGTCCGTATTACCCAAGAGCAAATGGGTAGGCGGAGGCGACAAACAAAATCTTGGTCTCCACTCTTTATAAAACCTGTGGAGTAGAAGGAGCTGATTGGGAGGAAAGGTTGCCATCAATCCTATGGGCATATAGGACAACTTTTAAGCCCACAACAAACCATACACCATTCCAGTTGATGTATGGCCAGGAGGTAGTAGTGTCGATAGAATTCTTGATACCTAGTTTGAGGGTAGCCATAGAGAATCGGTTAGGAGATCAGGAAATCCTAGAGGAGAGGCTTGTGACACTAATTAAACTGGATGAGAAGAGGGTCATGGCGCAATGGGCGATCGAAGCAACCCAGAAAAGAAGGAAGTTATGGCATGACAAGCACCTTAGGAAGTTGGAGTTGAAGCAAGGTGACTTGGTCTTGAAGTACAATGGCAAGTGAGAAATCAAGCTAGGGAAGTTGAAAACCTTATGGCTTGGCCCTTTCAAAGTTGTAGAGATGATGGAAAATGGTGTAGTGAAGCTACAAAAATTGGACGGGACAGTAGTTCCCAAAACAGTAAATGGGTCTAAACTAAAGCCTTACAAAGTACAATGTCTATTTATTGCCATGGAAGAGATAGAAAGGAGAAGAAGGCAAGAAGAAGAGTTCCACGAACAACAGGAAGCAACCTAAAATAATCAGACTCCTCAATAGGATGAGGATGATGCAGGGATGAGAAGGTTGTTTGTAGAAGGGGAGGAAGCACAGCCAATTATAGAACAACAAGAGTTGGAACCTCACCCTAGGAGAAAGGAGAAGAATACGGGTGCATGTACGATTCGTGGATGGAATGGAAGAATATGAAGAAGAGGATGGTGGCTCCTACAAAAAAAAAAAAAAAAAAACCAAAGAAGAACTTGGTAGTGCAAGAGGAAGCTCCACAACAAGCAACAAAAGAAGTATACCCTCAAATAGAGCAGCAAGAGTTACCTCGACACACTAATGGATGAAGGAGGTTGAGGTTAAATGTATACTATCTAGACATAATAGATATATATGTGTAGCACCCTAAAATTGGCACAATAAAACCTTAATAATTACAATTACTCTAGTAAATATTCAAATTCAAATTTCAACCCCCAAAACCGCTCCCAAACCGTCGTTTAACCCGTTTCCTCCTTTCCTGCGCCATTTTTAGAGTTTGTTTTGACCGTTTGATGATATCGTCGTCGATCAGACGATATCGCCTCAGATCGAACGATTTCGTCTGGACTAGGACGTCCAGACGATCTTGTCCCAAAACTAATTTTTCTCAATTAGCCTCTGTTCCAACGGCGTCTCTAATCTAGGCAGAAGCGTGTCTGCGCCGTTAGAGACCCTCCCCATTGGAGATCTCCCAAATTGGGATGATCTCCAACCTCCTAACCTCCCTCCTAAGCCTATTTAAACTTAGGCCCTCCCCTTAACCTTCCCCTGGCTGAATTTTCCTATAAATCGACCTTCACACGCATTAGAATAATCTATATTACCATCTACATTTGTTGCATCCAATTTTCTTGCAGGAACCTTGTCATTTTTCAGCCGGAGCAAGCTTACATCGTCGTAGACGATCCTGTTCAGATCGGAGACGATCCTATCAAATCAAGATGATTTCGACTGCAATCATCATTGGGGGCAATCAGTGCCCATAGTTTGCATTTTCCTCTTTTCATCTGCTGTTTTATTCTGCAACTAGCTAGTTTATTTATTATTTTTTGCTATTCTGCATCTTGGAGTTCACCCATGTAGTTTAATTGCATAATGAAATCATGATTAATTATTAAAACATTGTAATTTGTTTGCATTCCTATTTAGGATTATCTGTTAACATCTTTATTGTCATTTTACATCTTTATCCTCTATTAGCATTGCTGTATTTTTTGTATTTTGTGTCTATTTCTCTGTTTGCAGGTCTCTGACGAATTCGTCAGATCTCAGACGATCCTGCAGGTCGGAGACGATCTCGTCAAATTCTAGACGATCCTGTCTACTTCAAAATCAGAATCTCCATCAGACATCCGGATCAGGTATGGCTCTGTAATTTAGCTTTTTCTCTCTGTTTTTGTTTAAAATTTGTTTTCTGTATTTCATTTAGTCTGCATTTTCATAATAGATCAACTTAGATTCATTTGGCCAAACCTAGGACTCGAATGTTTAAAGATAAAATTGAACACATTAAACACATTCCCAACCTAGGCGTGGAAACTGCCATTCAAATGTTTCCTGGTGAACCCACCATCCGTCAAAAAATCACCATAATACACCTCCCCCGAGAGGCGGGACCTTCGCAAGGCCTCTCAATCCGAGGTACCGCGCCATCCTTTTCCCATCCTCCTTCCGGGCACGGATCCTATAGCCTGAAGGTAAGGATGCGAAAAATTTGGAGCGATACATTTTGGTGAACCCGACGTGAATGCATTTAAAACCTTTTGAAAACAAAACAAAAAATAAAAAAAACAACCAAAAACAATAGATGCATTTAAAATCATTTAAAAATAATAAGTTGCATATCATGTTTAGATGGTAGCTCCTAAGAAAATATTAGCAATTACTATAAATGTTGAAAACCAATTAGCAGCCATAGAAATCAATTATGTGCTTAGTGTGCCCGAAACAGATAGAAATCAACTTTTGTGGGACGAACTTGATAGAAGACTAGGTGTCATTTCATCTAGGTCAACAAAACTTAAACAAATCAAGAGGCTTGTCCTAGATAGAATCCTGGATCCTCATCAACTCGTCTTTTATCATGAACTTCAGAGAGCCTGCCATAGATGGTTAGCTTATAGGAGAGCTCTTGTGTCTTCAGAATTGTTCACCTTCGAGGAATACCTCGAGAACGCAGCCACTATACACCAGTTCCTAGGTCGTGTAGAAGACCAAGAGGTCATTCTTACGGATAGGGAAATATGGAATAGAGTTCCTCGAGCTGTGTTATATCGAGAGTATTGCCACGAGCTTTACTTCTATCAACCAGAATCCGAGACAGATAATATCACTATAGCCCTTTTCATTAAATTCTTGAAAGAAAATTTTCAATTTGAAGAAGAACACTTCATGACTCCCGAAGAACTTGAGCCCATTAATGACATTTATAAATTATTTATAGAAAACTAGATCATTGCTTTCATTATTATTTCTTGCATTTATTGTGTTGTTTGTTATCTTTACAATATTATTACAAAAACAAGAAAAACTAAAAACATAACAAAAACCAAAACATTTCATTTTAAATATTGTAGTAGGTATATAATTAAAATATATACCTCTTAAGCTTGTTGCATATATATATATATATATATATATATATATATATATATATATTTTGCTGAAATCTAAATTAAGCACAATGCCTAAACTTAGGAATGGTAAACAAACTGAAGGAGAAGAAGAAGATTGGTTAGAAGATAAAACTAGAAACCCAAATGTCCTTCCCGAGGATCCAATTTCGAAGGAGAAACTCTAGATCAACCAGAAGATGACCTAGGTGAAGACAATGAACAAGAAGAAAATGTTAAAGAGGATGGATCCTCATCCCCTAGAGTAGCTCCAGATGGAACTATTGCTTTTGATAACTTAGATCATTTCTGGAAATTTTTCAATAATAACATTGGCGCTCTTAATATGGTAGTTCGTATTGATAAAGGGCAAATTAGTGACACTCAAGCAGCCATGGAACATATGTTTGATGTGCACACTAATCCCTTGTCTTTTATTGATCAAGAAAGTGATAAGGCTGGACCATCCAATAGAGATATGGTCACTATGATTCAAAACATGCCAAAACAATAGGTTACCCAACCTCCTAAGGAACCCGTTATTGAGCCTAAAATCATTCCCACACAAAAGAAAACTTCCTTCACTGCTTTACTTCGCCAAACTATTGATCAATATGCTTCAAGTAAACAAAAATCTAAAATGAAGCCAAACACCAATTTTCAACAATCTGGGATACAACATAATACAACTTCAAAATTTCTTCATAACACCTTTCCTACCAACAATTTACACAATAGCAATATAGCATCTAATATGCATGTCCCTCCATCATATGCTCACAAATCCCATATTAATGCCCTACCGAACCAATATGGTGGGCAAACTAGTAATCTGGAAGCCATGGTGAAACAGTTAGCTTCGCGTATGGACCAGATAGATCCCTACCGTCCCTCGTACAATTATCGAGAGATATGTAGTCAACCTTTGGATCCCATAGTTGTAGCACAACCGTACCCTAAGCATTTTCCCATGCCCATCCTGCCTATATATAAAGGAACTGAAGATCCCATAGAGCATCTTCGCATGTTTAGGATAGCATGTCATGATATATCACATGATGACTTGCTATTACTAAAAATGTTCCCAAAAAGTTTAGGTGGAATGGCATTAGAGTGGTACTATCAATTGCCCACTCATTCTTTGAGAAACTTTGAAGAAACAGCTGAATATTTTGTCCATCAATTTAGTGCCTACATCGAGAGGCATGTCACCATTAAAGATTTATACAACTTAAAACAAGACAAAGATGAATGTTTTGCTGATTTCTTAGCTAGATGGAGGCAGTTGATAGGAAAACTGCACTTTGTGCTACCTTATAGGGAAATGTTGGACATTTTTATCAATAATTTGCAAGAACAAATATCTTATGAGTTATCAATTGCTACTTTAACTACCTTCGATCAAGCTATAGATTTAGCTCGAAGAGTAGAAGATGCCCTCATTAGGAGAGGCCAACTTAGGAAGAAGGATGATGAGAAAACATCCAGAAATCAATATAAAAACAAACAAGTCGTAGGTGATGGAGTCACTGATAGCAAAAATGTTGCTAATATCAATGCAATGAAGACAACAAAAAAATTTATATTGAAACCTCCTGATAAACCTCCTCGAGAGTTTACTAGATTGAATCAACCATTATCAACTATTTTACCTCAATTACTCGAAAGAGGTTTGATTCAATTACCAGCTATCCGGGAACCTGATCCAACCATACCCGGATACAGAGTTGACTTACACTGTGATTTCCATAGAGGACCTGGACACTCTACCAATGCTTGTAAAAGGTTGAAACATAAAATACAAGATTTGATTGATAATAATGAAATGGAGGTGCAAGCCTTCCAACCTAAACAAAATACTCCTAATAATGCTCAAAAGACCATTCCCCAAAATCAAAATCAAAATGCTAATCAATCATTAGACATATTTCAACATCCTTTACCAAGACATGGTAAAGAGGTGGCCAATCAAATTGAGCATCATAATGTTCCCCCTCCTACCCGATATGTAGGAACTATTAGCGGACAATTACTTGTTTAGGATCCTCAAACATTTGACACAACCTTATCCCTGGTCACGACCAGGCCCCTACATAATTTTCAAACTCCAGATCCTAGTGATATAGAATCAGATATTGAAAGTGAAATAGACATCACTTCAAACCAATCGAATAGTTCTAAAAATGAATCAGATCCTATTCAACCCATCACAGATGCTATGGTTCCAGAAGAACCATTTCCTAGAAGAGTTACTACTCGACCCTCTTCTAATCAATTTCTCCCTAATGAACAAGCCATAAACACTCAACCGAGACCAGTTCAACATCTTCAATATAACATTGTAGGTACCATCGGAGTCGTTACCCGACAACAGGCTCAAAATTCTCAACAAGAACCAAACCGAATGATGGATCAGCTCCATTTGTTTTGAAAAATCCCAATAAAGGGAATCATGCTCCTAATGTTCAACCTAAACCCCCTTACAATATTAATGAGCAATTATCTAATACTACAGCCAGAATTTCCCTTTTGGATTTATTAAGATCTTCTCCTACCCATAGGGATGAGTTGATGCTTACATTAAGCCAAATGATGGTACCTCAAAACATTCAACCTGAAGCCATGGCCAATACTATCATCACTAGAGAAGTCGATTGTATTGACTTTCGGGATAAAGATATCCCACAACACAGTTTACATAAGGATAATCCCTTATATATTACTGCTCTAATTGGAGATGTAGTCTGTTAAAAGAGTCCCGATTGATAATGGTTCATCTCTAAACATTTGCACTTTTGACTTCTACCAACGATTTGGCTTTAGAAGTGATGAAATGAAGAAAACTGACATGATCATAAAAGCTTTCAATGACGAAACACAAGAAACGTGTGGAGTTATTACCATCCCATTGCAAGTTGGTCCTAGAACCTTAGATACGACCGTGTTTATTGTACATTGCCCCGCATCGTACAATATACTCTTGGGTCATCCTTGGATCAATGCAATGCGGGTCTGTCCCATCAACTTTACACCAATGTGTTAAATTCGAATTTAAAAATCAGTTGGTCACTATCCATGGTGATCCTAGACCCTTTGATATGTGTGCTTTGGCAGAACTCGTTGGAGTGCAATTTTGCCCTGCTCTGTCATCCACACATCCTAATTCTTATTTTTCATCTAAAACTGTGAAACACACACCCATAGCTTCACCTATTTCTCCTCCATTCATTTCACACTCATATATAGATCAACAATCTTCTAAACAAATCACTCTAGAACCTCAAAAAGATCTTCAATCCACAACCAATCCTTCATGTTCTATCCCTATAATTTCAAAACCTATAGACCCATTCATTAACACTTCCACATTATCAACATCTATCATACCTTCCACATCTAAAGATATAGGGAATGATCCTTCTACATCTTATGCTCTTTCTGATGAACTTTTACCAGATTTATCCACAATCTTAATATCGAAAAAAACAAATGCTTTCATGCAAGATTCAATTCTTTTAAATAACTTGCCGCCATCTCCTCGTACCTTGGGCCTCCCACAACCTATGGGAAGTACTTACCAAGTCGGGAGTTGTGCCTTCATTTATAAAGGATATGACTAGGGAAGAATACCTCAGAATATCAAAACTCATCATGATGGATATGCTCGGTGTTATTTTACTAATGAGTATATTAAAGCTAAACCTATAATGCTTAAAATGGGATATAAAGGGAAAGGCTTGGGACCTTTCCAAAATGGCATGAAAGAACCTTTCGAGGTAGAACCGTGGCCTGCCCACTGTGGTGTGGGCCTATTTCCTAGTAAGGGTCAACCCTTTCCTTTTGAAGATGATGATCAACTCATATGTTATCAAGATTATTTGGATAGGCGTGATGATTTGCCTCTACAAAATCAGCCATTTACATGTAACATGCTATCCATAGCTTACCCTGAATTGATTGTCGAATCCGATGAGGAGTTGGAAGGAGATATCTTCCACGATGTCTCCGTTGAAGAGATGTTACACAATGGATTTTATTTTGATGGTTCTATACCAACTATAGCCCAGCTTGAGGCCACTAATCCTCAAGATGAATTATCCAACTTAACCTTAAAAGAATTACAAGAATTGGGCGTCTCACCCGCCCCACCTAATTTTGAAAGAGATCTACACATGGAAGTCGAAAACGTCATTAAAGTTAACATTGGAACTGAGGATAATCCTCACATAATCAATATTGGGTCAAAATTAAGTCAAGAAAAACAAGAGCAATACATTGCATTCCTTAAAGAATATGAAGATGTCTTCGCTTGGACATACGAATATATGCCAGGTCTGGACCCTTCCGTAGTCATGCATCATCTAGTAGTCCATCCGGATGCTAAACCTGTTAAACAAAAACTTAGAAAAATGCATCCCAAAGTGGCCCTCTGCTAGTCAAAGGGGAGTTAGAAAAACTCCCGAATGTTGTTTTTATACAAGCTATTGATTATGCTGAATGGATCTCAAATGTAGTTCCAGTCACCAAGAAAGAAGCCACCAAAGTTAGGGTTTGCACAGATTTTAGAGATATTAACGCTGCATGCCCTAAAGATGATTTTCCTCTTCCAAACATGGATCAAATCATTGAATTTATTGCTGGGAGTGGGATGATGTCCTTAATGGATGGATTCTCTGGTTATAATCAGATCAGGATAGCTCTTGAAGATCAGGCTAAAACAACCTTTATTACCCCTTGGGGTACCTTTTGTTGGAAAGTGATGCCATTCGGCTTAAAGAACGCAGGCGCAACCTATCAACGAGCTATGACTTATATTTTTCATGATATGATGCATGATATCCTACATGATTATGTAGATGATATTATAGCTCGCTCTATTAATGAAGATAATCATTTAGATGATTTGAGAAAAGTTTTTAATCGATTAAGAGAATATCTTATTCGATTAAATCTAGCCAAATGCATATTTGGAGTTAAGTCCGATAAACTATTAGGGGTTTTAGTTTCTTTACGTGGTATCGAAATTGACCCTCTCAAGATTGTAGCTATCACTGATATGCCCGCACCTACCAATATATCTGAATTAAAAATTTTACAAGGTAAACTTCAAGCTATCCGTCGCTTCATCGATAAGTTGGCGGACAAAACCGGTCCCTTTCTTAAGCTCCTTAAGAAGGATGTCCCTTTTAATTGGGACGATGAATGTAAAGAAGCTTTTGAACTTCTCAAAAAACACCTCCTTAACCCACATGTGCTTTCACCACCTAGACCTGATCGCCCCTTTCTCCTGTATATTTCAGCTTCAGATTCTACCTTAGGAGCTATGTTAGCTCAGCTTGATAATGAGAAGAGAGAACATGCTAATTATTATATTAGTCGAACCTTCATCAGTTATGAAACCCGCTACACAACGTTAGAAAAACTATGTCTAGCAGTCATTTTTGCTACGCAAAAATTATGCCATTATATGCTTAGTCAAAAAATTTATGTCATTGCTAAATATGATCCCTTGAGGTATCTCATGAGTCGACCTTATTTATCAGGTCGTACAGCTAAGTGGGTTCTTGCTCTAAGCGAGTTTGACCTCACATTCATAGGACATAAGTCTATTAAGGGTCAAATCATAGCAGATCAACTAGCTGATGCACCCTTAGAGTCTACCCATCCCCTCATCATTGAGTTTCATGATGAATGCCTTCAATTAGAGGCAAACCATATTGAACAATGGTCTTTATACTTTGATGAAGCCCGACGCATGAGTGGGGCTAGTGTGGGTATTATTTTAATATCCCCACAAAAACACATCATTCCTCTATCCTTCAAATTAACATTTGCTTGCACCAAAAATACTGTTGAATATGAAGCTCTAATCCTCGGATTACAAGCTGCCTTGGCGCTAAAAATTAAACATCTATAGTTTTTGGTGATTCTCAAATTGTCATAAACCAAATTAATGAAGTTTATCAGACCAGAGATGATAAATTGCGCCCATATGAAGCATATGTTTTGCAAATGTTATCCTTGTTTGATACAGTTTCCTTGGAAGCTATTCCTCGAACTTGCAACCGTGCAGCTGATGCTATGGCTGCAGCTGCATCTCTCCTGCCCTTGGAGTTAGATGACAAATATGCCACTATCATTATTCGTCGACTCCAGGAACCCGCTTCAAATAAGTCTATAGACACCAAAACAGCACCAATCCGATTATGTGACTACAAACACTGATCACATTAACACACACAGCCCCCAGGGTAGCCCCTAGAGGTTAAACAGTGGTTCTAACCACTTACACAACAGTTTTTCAAGTCAGGAATCAATTTGGCACCTTTTAGACACTTTATTGCTTATTCGTCCCACCCAGGGACGAGTGTGGATTTGTATTCGTCCTACCCAGGGACGAGTGCGAATTTATACTTGTCTCACCCAAAGACGATTATTAGCGCTCGCTCCGGGGTGGGACGAATGCCAGGTTTGACCAGCAAAAAGTCAGACCTCAGCGCATGACAACTCAGAACTGCCACTTAGCTTTCCTTGCATGGCATAGGAGTGCGAGTGAGTTCTTTTGACAACTCATATCTGCTAATTGACTCTCCCTTCACTGCATGGGAATGAGAGTGAGCATTTCTAAAACATACAAAGACATGCACAGAGACAGTTAAGCAACCCTTAATCAAGAAGAAGTCTTCTTTTCACACAAAAAGCATTCATGCAAAGAAACACTTTTGCATGTTAATTCAAAGAGACCCCTTGGGTCTATAAAATGGTGAGTTTCCTCACCCAAAAGGGGACCGAGCAGGAGCATTCTGAGCAACGAAGTGCTGTTAATTCACTTACTTGCGATTTGCGCCCAAACCCCAATCTTTTGACCACAATATTCCATCAATTTGATGACAACACATCACATCAGGTTTCGGACCCATCTCAAGCGGATTGATGTCGAAGCAAGGTTTTATCCGCGGGTGGTTTACCTTCGGGCACCTCTCCGCTTTACTTCATTTATAGTATTTTAGCTAGTTTCATGTTTATGCATTTATCAAGTTTTGAGTGCATTTAGATTCATTTCAGCTATAGTTAGATTTATCTTTTATTTTTCATACACAGGTGCTACTGATTCTTTGTTTGTTTCTTTGAACACGGATTTCAGGTCTATTGAAGGAGCAGCGAGGAATCGACCTTTGTCAATGCAAGCGGCGACAACGTTTTGGTTCGCCCATTTTATATGTGGGCACGCGGAAGAAGGAATTTAGAGACAAGTTGTAGAGAACAATATCTAACGCTCCTATCCCCTAAAAAGGAAGGAGACGTATTGTAACACGAATTGAAAAGAATATCAATAAAAAAAGGGCTACATTTCATATTGTTCTTATATCTTGTGTTCATTCATTTGTGTTCATTCCTTTTAATACGATTTTGTTTAGTCTTTCCTTTTTGTTTCTGGAATCTCGTGTTTTCAATGGCGAGAAAACCCTTACCTTCCTCAAGAAAAATATACATCGCAGGAGCAACACGCCTCCGCAATTGCTAGCTTTTAGGATTACCTATTGAGGCCAAAGCCTCAGGGGAATTCCGCTACCCCTAACAGAGGGAGGCGACCTATAGAGATCTCGGATCACCATGATCGAGATAGATATCTAGGAGAGGCATCTAGGCCTTCTAGACATGAGACGACAAGACCAACTATCTTAGAATCTGCCAAGCATATTGCACGTCGGATGCAACTCATGATACTTGAGCTGGAACAACAATAGTTAGAGCAATAATATCTTTTAAATCAAGAGTGCCTTCAGCGCCAGGAGGATGAGTTGTTACAACACACTATGCAAGCGAAGACTCCAACCCCTCGCATGCATAAGACAAAACATTATGAGAAACACAACTGGGTGCAAGACAGGTCTCTACGACCTTATCAAACATTGCCCTCGACGCCTCCTAGACTTGAGCGGGAGGCCAATCCTAAGACCAATGACGGGTGCCTTCTTCAGGCGCCCACCCAGGTTCATGGACCACCCCCAAAAATTCTTCAAGAAGCCTCCGAGGAACTCGAGCTAGAAAAAGAGTGGACCAAAATGAAATACCAAAGCATGGGGGTGCTATTCGGTCATCCCTCTCAAGGCATCAAGTTTTCCACAACTTGCAATGGGAACAAATCAAACAGGAGGAGCTCAAATCCCTCGATACAAGCAATGCACTGCCCAAGCACTTAGAGTCGGTAGAGACCAAGATTTTGGGGCCACAAAAGCCCAACTCACGTGAAACTCCTCTCAAAGAGGATCAACCCCTGGTTGTAGAGCTACCTGATGATGAGGTCTTCCATATCTTAGAATCACCAGATTCTGATAAGCTTGACTCTCTCGCCAAAGACGAGTCAGCATATGCAATAGCGCCATGGGACCCATTCGATTTTGACAACATTAATTCACAGGTGGTCCCGATGGATGAGCATCACAAAATTCTCCTAACATTACTCCCTTTGGAGGCTCCCATCGAGCCCGTGCCATTGCCAAAAAATTAGGTCCCCTCACAAAGCGCGAAACAACTCCATGAGGACCACATCAATCTGCTCGAACAAGAAGAGCTTAACATGTCGCAGACAGCTATCAAGGCCAACGAGGGCCTTTGGATCACTGACAATGATTACGAAGATGAAACTGAGATGGCTTATCTCAATCATGCACGACGGCACAATCACCCTGTCACCCATGACGAACTAATGGCCCAACTAGGCATAAGACTAGGGCATGAGTGGCGCATAGACCCAACCCACTGGCATCAAATGTTGATTCCACTCCTTTGGGAAGATCGCGAGCACCTTCCACCCAGAGATATCATAGCACCATCAGTGCCGAAGGCAGACCTTGCCCTCCTATCCGTGCATAAGGCCGATCCATTCGTGCCAATTCCTACAGAGCCAGATCCGGTGCACAAAGATCATCACACTGGAGGTACCTCTATTCCCTGAAGAGCCAGTGGGTTACACCAAACGCTCCAAAGGTGTCCATAAACCCTTTGGTCAAACAAAAAGCTCCAAAGGTGTCCATAAACCCTTTGGTCAAACCAAATGCTCCAAAGGTGTCCATAAACCCTTTGGTCAAACCAAACGCTCCAAAGGTGTCCATAAACCCTTTGGTCAAACCAAAAGCTCCAAGGATTATCGCAATCTCTTGGTCATCCCAAAAGCTCCAAGGATTATCGCAATCTCTTGGTCATCCCAAAAGCTCCAAGGATTATCTCAATCACTTGGTCACCCCAAAAGGCTCCAAGGATTATCGCAATCGCTTGGTCACCCCAAAAAGCTCCAAGGATTATCGCAATCGCTTGGTCATCCCAAAAAGCTCCAAGGATTATCGCAATCGCTTGGTCATCCCAAAAAGCTCCAAGGATTATCGCAATCTCTTGGTCATCCCAAAAGCTCCAAGGATTATCGCAATCTCTTGGTCATCCCAAAAGCTCCAAGGATTATCGCAATCTCTTGGTCATCCCAAAAGCTCCAAGGATTATCGCAATCACTTGGTCATCCCAAAAAGCTCCAAGGATTATCGCAATCTCTTGGTCATCCCCAAAAGCTCCAAGGATTATCGTAATCGCTTGGTCATCCCAAAAAGCTCCAAGGATTATCGCAATCGCTTGGTCATCCCAAAAAGCTCCAAGGATTATCACAATCACTTGGTCACCCTAAAAGCTCCAGGGATTTTCATAATCGCTTGGTCAAACCCTAAATGCCCCAAAGGTATCTATAAACCCTTTGGTCAAGACAAAAGCTCCAAGGATTACCACAATCGCTTGGTCAACCCAAAAGCTCCAAGAGTTACCATAACTGCTTGGTCAACATAAGTATTCAAAAATCAACAAAAACAACACAAAAATCAAAATCACAAAAACATTTGCATTTCAATTCCATGCATTCTCATAACACATCAAAATTACAAAAACAATTGCATTTCAATTCCATGCATCCTCATAAAAAAAATCAAAATCACAAAAACAATTGCATTTCAATTCCATGCATTCTCATAAAAAAATCAAAATCACAAAAACATTTGCATTTCAATTCCATGCATTCTCATAAAAATCAAAATACAAAAATATAGGTTGCATTAAACATTGCATCCATCCCTTGCATACTTCGATAGGTCATACAAGTCAAAAGCACCATAGGCTGTCATTACTTGGCAATTCCATCATTTCCACCTCAAACCCATTTTCATAAACGCATACATCCCACATATCACCCTTTTATTTTAGCATTGTCAGTGTCGCCTAATGTATATAGGGTTTTCATCATTCAGATGTCTTTAAATTTCTAGCCAAAAACTGTACACAGTTAAGCAGATTTTACATGGGAAAGTTTTACTTGGATCACACCTTGTTACGTAGCATCCCAACACAAATTAACACACATAAAAAATTCCTAAGTTGTGTGAACGAAAGATGAAACCTGCACCGTAATCCCGGTCACCATAAGCGAAACGGCTATCTTGCTTATCCCCCTGTGCGAATGACCCTAGGAATGTTGAGAGTTGGCAAAAGGACAAGCATCCTCCCTACCCAATTCCCCATGAATCCCAAGTTCTCAAAAGTTGCAAAAACATCAAAAATTTGCAAAACGTCAAAACATTCAAAATTGACATCCTACAGTGCACACATCAAAAGGCACGTACAATAGTGATTCTCGTCACTCCCTATCCCTTGCTCAAAAAAAAAAAAAAACATCAATAAAACAAAAATAAACAGTGATCTTATCACTATAAAGAGCAAGTATCCCAATACAATTGAAGAAAAGAAGGGAGTCGAACTTGAATCCCTGGAATTCTCAGCATTTCGACAGGTCATGAGGCAAGCTTCAGTACCGGTTTGGTTGATAGCCTATCAGTCACTGATAGTAAACCTCTCGCATGACGATATATCTGTCACATTAACTTGTGTATAGATCAATGTTTGCATGTGGATGAGCTAGCTTATGGTATCCTAGATAGCATCGCAGATTAATCTAACTAAACACAATCAAGGAGTTAGTGGAGCTAATTAGGTGATCCTCGGTACGAGGTTCGGTTGAAAGCCCATCTGGCACTGGCGGTATCCTGATGAATAACACATAAATGAACTCAATTGCACACACAGGGATGTGAAATAACTTGGTTAAATTCAAGTCGAATTTATACCTTGTTCAAAAGTCTTGCGAGATAAATGTACAGTCTTGGCTAGTTAGTTAAAATATCTGAATCTAAGAAAAGCTTAACTACATTTTAAAAACAACTGTCACATTTTATTCCGTACATCACCATCAAAATATATGCAAAATACAAAAACACAAGTTTTCACATGCAAAGTCATTCCACAAAGTCATCCCATTAGTATAGCAAGTCAGTCAAATCTTGTATAGTCTATGGTGCATCGACACATCATCAACAACTCATTTCATTCATTCCATATCCATACATCATACAAATTAAAAACATCACATTCATAATCGCCTCTGCATACATCAAACACATACATAAAAACACGCAAAACAACCAAAATATAAAAAAAAAAAAACAAACACAACAAAACAACCAAAATAAAAAAAAAAACAAACAAACACAACAAAACAACCAAAATATAAAAATGACAAATGCCAACAAAAACACTAAAAATTGCCGGACAAAAGTGCTCTTGCACTTAACCTCTTCGCATTAGAAAATTGATGTCGGGGTCTACCTTGTCGTTATCCTACTCCCCAAGAAGGCTACCATAGCCGGACCGCTCCACGGGAAGACGGATTTTCGCCAATGTTAACCCCAAATGGCATCCCAAAATGGGTTCACACCCACCAAAAATAGGTCCACAAAAATCGAGAAATTGCTCGCGCATTCAACGGACAACATCTGAAGGCACCCTCACTTAAGTCATCTTGGGTCAAGCGACTCGTCGCTTTTCTCATGTCGGTCATTCCTTCATCGATTCGTCGCTTGAGGGGGTAGTCACACTTAAGTCACCAATCAACAAACACACACCCAATCACGGCAATAGCATGCATTCAAAGAATCATTGACAAAGACAATCACGCTCCTGCTTGGGGCAGCAAACAAGCAATTATCACAAAATTGATTAAACACTTGGCATTCCCGAAGCATGAACACAAGGTTCCCCCGTGGATAAAAGGTTGCGCCCTTTGCCTATTCATGACTGATCAATGTCCAAGCTCAAGTCACACCTCACCAAAACAGGTTAATACTTGAAATCAAATTCCTTAGCTCGTCAGAAGCAAGGATTCAAGAATGCATGCCCTTTCCATGCTTGGGGCATCAAGAGTTGGTTAGGTTACTGAGAAACCCTAATCATTAGTGCTTTGGTTATCTATTTTTGCTCGACGTTGCGCCTTGCACAATGCTTCCCAAAAAGGGGCATCTGTAGACACCAAAACAGCACCAATCCGATTATGTGACTACAAACACTGATCACATTAACACACATAGCCCCCGGGGTAGCCCCCAGAGGTTAAACAGTGGTTCTAACCACTTACACAACAATTTTGCAAGTCAAAAATCAATTTGGCACCTTTTAGACACTTTATTTCTTATTCGTCCCACCCAGGGACGAGTGCGAATTTGTACTCGTCCTACCCAGGGACGAGTATGGATTTATACTCGTCTCACCCAGGGACGATTATTAGCGCTCGCTCCGGGGTGGGACGAATGCCAGGTTTGACTAGCAAAAAGTCAGACCTCAGCGCATGACAACTCAGAACTGCCACTTAGCTTTTCTTGCATGGCATAGGAGTGCGAGTGAGTTCTTTTGACAACTCATATCTGCTAATTGACTCTCCCTTCACTGCATGGGAATGAGAGTGAGCGTTTCTAAAACATACAAAGACATGCACAGAGGCAGTTAAGAAGCCCTTGATCAAGAAGAAGTCTTCTCTTCACAAACAAAAGCATTCATGCAAAGAAACACTTTTGCATGTTAATTCAAAGAGACCCCTTGGGTCTATAAAATGGTGAGTTTCCTCACCCAAAGGAGATACCGAGCAGGAGCATTTTGAGCAACGAAGTGCTGTTAATTCACTTACTTGCGATTTGCGCCCAAACCCCAATCTTTTGACCACAATATTCTATCAATTTGACGACAACACATCACATCAGGTTTCGGACCCATCTCAAGCGGATTGGTGTCGAAGCAAGGTTTTATCCATGGGTGGTTTGCCTTCGGGCACCTCCCCGCTTTACTTCATTTATAGTATTTTAGCTAGTTTCATGTTTATGCATTTATCAAGTTTTTAGTGCATTTAGATTCATTTCAGCTATAGTTAGATTTATCTTTTATTTTTCATACACGAGTGCTACTGATTCTTTGTTTGTTTCTTTGAACACGGATTTCAGGTCTATTGAAGGAGCAGCGAGGAATCGACCTTTGTCAATGCAAGCGGCGACAACGTTTTGGTTCGCCCATTTTATATGTGGGCACGCGGAAGAAGGAATTCAGAGACAAGTTGTAGAGAACAATATCTAACGCTCCTATCCCCTAAAAAGGAAGGAGACGTATTGTAACACGAATTGAAAAGAATATCAATAAAAAAAGGGCTACATTTCATATTGTTCTTATATCTTGTGTTCATTCATTTGTGTTCCTTCCTTTTAATACGATTTCGTTTAGTCTTTCCTTTTTTTTTCCGGAATCTCGTGTTTTCAAAGTCATGCTTAGAACCTTTGGATGTGTTTCTAATCAATG
Organism: Wollemia nobilis; assembly: GCA_028583015.1. Lineage (NCBI taxonomy): Eukaryota > Viridiplantae > Streptophyta > Pinopsida > Araucariales > Araucariaceae > Wollemia > Wollemia nobilis. The sequence continues at coordinate 26,769,032 of JAQPPZ010017248.1, read as the reverse complement.
AAACTACTCCTGAACCTTGGTATACAAATATATTTGATTTTCTTCAAAATGGGACTTTCCCTGCCAATTCTAATAGAAACCAACATTGGTTATTACGTCGATGCGCAAGTCGATTTGTAATCATTGGCAATACTTTATATAGGAGATCTTTTGAAGGTATCCTATTAAGATGTTTGAATTTAGAAGAATCCAAATCAGCCTTGAGTGAAGCCCACGATGGATCTTGTGGAGGACACTTCAGTGGTAGTGTCATTTCTAAAAAGCTCCTTAGGATAGGATACTTTTGGCCTACCATGGAGAATGATGCACATGAGTATGTGCGCCATTGCGACAAGTGCCGGAAACATGCTGACCTTGTCCATGCGCCTGCACAAGAGATGCAGGCTATTTCATCTCCTTGGCCCTTTTCAAAATGGGGCTTAGACATTATTGGAAAAATCAATCCTGTGTCATCTGATGGACACAAATTCATCATAACCACCATCGAGTATTTCACGAAGTGGGTTGAAGCTATGCCTTTAGCTTCCTGCATGCGGCACACGAGTCTCTAAATTTATTTTTAATCAAATCATTTGTAGGTTCGAAATTCCTGCAAATCTCATCTCTGATAATGGAACTTGTTTCAAAAATAAATATGTCAAGAAATTATGCCAAAAATATAAGATTCAACATCGCTAGTCCACTCCCTATTATCCTCAAGGTAATGGTCAAGCAGAAGCATCTAACAAAACCTTAATCAAAATTCTCAAAAGATTGGTCAATAAATCTGGCCGTGACTGGCACATTCAATTATATCTAGCCTTGTGGGCCTACCGAACTAGTGTTCGAACTCCCACTGGAACTTCACCTTTTGTTTTGGTTTATGGTGCTTGAAGCCGTTTTTCCCTTTGAATTAGAAGTTCCTTCTTTGGCTCTACTACTTCAAGATACCGAAGTAGGAGATGAATATCGAGCTGGTAGACTCAGTCAGCTGGAATTCCTAGATGAAAAATGCATCAATGCTTTGGAGCATCTCCGTGCCTACCAAAACAAGCTTAAAAGATCATATGCTAAAAAAGTTCGTCATCGATCCTTTGATATCGGCAACCTTGTTTTAAAAGAAAATCAAAAAAATACTAATGCACCTAAAGACCTTAAAGGTAAATTTGAGCCCAACTGGCTTGAACCATACATTATCACTGCTAAATTTGAATCGGGAGCATATAAATTATCTACCTTGGATGGTAAAGAACTTAAAGAACCCATGAACATTTTGCATCTTAAACGTTACTATGCGTAACAAAAAACTAGTCATTTCATCATTTGTACATATTTTGCATGTTGTCTTATTTTAAAAATATATCAAACTGTTTACAAAAAAAAAAACAAAAACAAACAAAAATAATAAAAATAAAAAAATAGCAAAATTCTTGACTCTTTCGAAACCAAAACAAAATAAAGAAGAAAGAGAGAGTCAACATTCTCAAAATTCTAAAAAAAGTATTTGTATATATTTCTTCTTACAAATGTTGCAGTTATATATTTCAAATTATTTTGGAGAAATTAGCATTTATTTCGAATCCCTCACTTTCACAAACACAAAAATAAATATCTTGATTTTTATCCGGCATGATTACTAATCTCTCTTATATCAAAGTTCACAAAATTCAATTAAATAAAGTTTGAGCAAAGAGAATTGATCTTGTTATTTACTTAAACCAAGCACATCCTTTCACAATAAAATGATTATATTTGTAATATCCTTGCTATGCTACATAGTAGAAGTGGTTTCTTGAGCGAAAAGTTTCCCCTGCTATCCTATCATGCACATGGTCTAGAATATTTGAGAATTGAAAAAAGGACAAGCTCACCCCTACCCAGAATAAAAATCCCTTGCTCTACAGCTAATCCGAGCAAGTATCCCTAGCATAGAAAAAAAAAAAAAGCAAAGTTCAAGAAAAAGAGAAAAAGAGAAATGTTATTTTATATCATTACAACAATGTTTCAAACATTATCTCAAAATCAAGCAAAAATACAAAAGAAAGCAAAAGCAAAAGCAATAAAATCCCTCTCCCTACCCCTTGAAAATAAAAGAAGGGTTGATGAGCTTGAATCCCTGGAATTCTCAATTATTCGAAAACTGTGAGGTAAGCCCCATAACAGGTGGTTTGTGCCCAACCCGCTTGGCCTTGGGTAACTCCTAGCGTGGCGATATGTCTGTCACATTAGCGAACTTCTTTTGTACAGACCTATGTCTGCTTATGGATTAGCTAGCTATTGATAATCCGACTTACATAGTAGTCTGGTATGGTTATATGCATCTAAATCATGGTTAATGAACACTTATTTGGTTCATTCAAATCACTTGTATCAAATTATCTTGCTCAAAACTGGTAAATGAACAATGCAATTGCACACACATTTGTATTTGAGAGATTTTGTGTATCATTATGATAAATCAAGATTGGAAATGAACTCACATATGCACATGGGATTCCTTATAAATCTAACTTTTGTCTTTAAGATACTTTGAAATATTTTTGCAAATTGTTTAGGAATAAATTCATTTTCTTCTTTAAAGTACAGTTGTTTAGTATAAAGACAACAACATGCATAATCAAAAATCAAAATTTCTTTCAAACCATACAATAAAAACACATATTTATATATTGTAGACTTTCGCGATGATGGTATACTTCCAGAACTTAAATTGGAGTCTTATGCCTAGCGCAAGTCCTCCTCTTCATATTTTCTGACTATTTTCAAAAATTAAAAATCAACCATGCAATAAAAAAATCTATTTTCTTCTTTGATTTTCGCGATGATGGTATAAGTCTATACCTAAATATTCTATGCCTAGCGCAAACCATTATACCAATTTTATTCCCCATTTATTTAAAAATCATAAAATCCATATGACCTAAATTATTCTGTTATACAATTATGCTTTCAAATAAACAAACACCTATCACTATTTCATGTCATTATGTCAATATGCAAATTTGCAACCATGGTATAATTTCTAAGGAATTATTCAACATTTTATCACACTTAGGAATTTATGCCTAGCAAAAATCATTTTAAAAATATTTCATGCATAATATTTTCATGAAAAGTCTGAAAACAAAATCATCATCATCATCATTTGCATCATCACACCAAAGTCTTAAGACAGTCTCTTAAGCACCCTTTTACTTTTAGCAATATTTCTATACCGGGATTAGCTTGACGACCGAGTGAGCGGCGACTCCATGAAATGGTCTATAATAGCGACAATGTCCTTTGAAATTATTGTTAAAAGTCCCTTTTATTTTTTTATCAAATCACATCACAAACAACCAATTTGTTACATCAGATTATTTCATTTAAATTTTTTTAAGCATGAAATTTAAACCATAATATTTTCCAACGACATAATTACATGAATCATCAAATCAATCACACTTCAAACATTAAAGCACCATAAAAGCATATACACAAGTCATATCATCATAAGACAAGTCATATGATCAAAAAATATCTCATCTATATATATATATATATATATATATATATATATATCAAATATATGTACATCATCTCAAAATATATTGGTATGCCACAATCTACATCTTGGCATACTCAATCCTCTCAAATCATATAATCAGTCTGTACAATGCAGTAGCCTAGCCTCGAGAACCCCTCAAGCTCTTAGCCTCATCTCCTCCCCCGCCCTGAGGTGGAGGAGGTGGCCCCATCGCAGTCCGTGTGGTGCCATGAGTCCTGGATGCCGATCGTGATGATGTCCTAGATGACCCCATCATGATAGGCTTTGCAATATGAGATGGTAATGGCACCCTCTGCTCTGCTAACATCGCATGGTAATATAGAGCCTGATAGAATGTAACCTGGGCAATAGTGCATGCTAAATCCCGAGTGCTCGCTCCTCTGCCTCAAGCTCTAAGCCATGTAGCCTCATCCTGCAATGTATGCACCTATGCTTAGAGATGGACTGTCTCTGCTCAGAGAGTTGCTGTCTTGTTGCTTTCCCTAGTGTCAACACCCTTGCCCTTATCGGGCGATGGTGGCCTCTCTCTCTGTGGAGAAGGGGGTCTCTCCTCCCTCCTCTCCTGCTGTCGTGGCCTCTGCTGAGCCTATGGCCTCCTCTGCTCTCTCCCTCCGTGACCCTGTGCTGCCTCAATGGCTACCTAGCACTGCCTCCCCATTCGACGCACAACTGCATGAATTGGACCCTAAGCCCTCGTCATCCAAGGAGGGCGGATGCCTATGTACCAGGCATCATAGCCGTTGGCTACCCCAGCATCGTCCCCATCCACTGGCTGAATGGGGGCATCATCCGCGTCCTGACTCCAAAATCGCTGCATATCTGGAGCCCCGCTAACTATAGTGTTATCCCGGACAGTCTAGGAAAACTCGTAGTCTCTCAGAGATGGGATCCCCTACTGTAGACCGAACTGCCTCAAAACTCGGTCATACCGATGGAGCTCCACCTCTCCCCTCTCCATCCTCAGCCAGTAGACTCACCTGATGCGAGCTAGCTCCTATCCGTCCTCGGCCCACCCTGGATGATATCTCCAAGGCCTCCAGGTGATCTGGTCGAAGACAAGGTTGTCTAGTAGTCTTCGGGACACTGGTAGATCTATCCGCCGCTATGCCCCTCTTCGAAGCCACCAGTAGAAAACTCGGGGCCTCTCCCCGTCAATCCCTATCAGTGGAAGCCCTATCGGCCTCCGCACCACGATGTGTTCCCAACACCAAACTTGCAGTAGTGATGTCATAACCAGACATCGGCCGCCCTTGTACATGACCCCATGCAGGATCCTGTACAATCTGTAGAGCACAAAGCTCCCCCAAGCAAATCTGTATCCATGGTCTCTCATGTCGTAGACCACATCTATCAGTACCCATGGTACCCTGCATCCGCTCTAGTGGCACAGCAGAAGTCCACCTACCACCCCGGCCAAAACCCATGTGAGTCTAGATGCCCTAGGCATCTGACGCAGCGACTCGATATTCACTCCGCCCTTCTCCAGGGTGAAGCTCGGATCGCCACACAGTCACATCATCGTGTGGCCCTGATTGGCCGTGGTGGTGATCAGTCATCCTTGTATGGGGATCCTCAAAATCCTCCATACATCCTCCAGTGTGGGAGTCATCTCCCTTGTCGATAACCGAAAATAGGAAGAACCCGGATACCACCTCTCTGCTAGGGCTGTCAATAGCCCCATGTCTGTAGAAACTTGTGGCATGTCTGCCACGTGCTGCAAGCCGACCTGTGCCAGCTGATCTCGCTCTGCCTGAGACAGGGCAGCCAAGTCATCCCTCAACCCATCGTATTTCCATTCTCTGCTCTTTAGTAATCCTCTCTACAACATAAACAAAATCAACAATAAAAATCATTACTAAATCATTAATTAAAAATGCAAGTCAAAATAAGTTCAATTTCATAAATGATGATATCGTCCACAATTAGACGATATCGTCCTAAATTTGAGCAAATTCGTCTTCGATTTCGCTAGTCGAAATCGTCCCCTTTTTGACGAAATTGTCCCCCTATCGCTGATTTCGCCCTCAGACGAAATCGGCAATATCGAGACGATTTTGACGAAATCAAGATTATTTCATCTCGATGACGTTAACGGCCCAAAAATGGCCATGATGCTCAAAAATCAAGCAAATCTAGTCTAAAAAGCATTAAATTCTAAAGTAAAGCATTCTAAACTAAGTTTAGACCCTTACCCGTAGCCCGCACCGGACCTCTGTCGATCTGTGCGTTGTCTCGACCATTTTTGTCTTTAGAGCTCCAGAAACCAGAAAACTATAAAAATGAACAGTAACAATGAATTAGGGTTTTACCCTATTTTTCTTAATTTTATTCAAAAAAATAATTAAAAATTTTGCTTTTTCGTGTTTTTACCTCAAACCTTCGATTTGGGTAAAAACACGGAGGGGGCACCATAGTAAGCTGTCGTACGATTCAACCTAGAATCGTCGCCTAAAAATGGGAATAATTTTTGCTTTCTCGTAGATCAAGAAGAACTCGTCTTTAACACATTTTCTTCGAAAAATTCGCTAAAGAAGGGGCAAAATGTAGCACCCTAAAATTGGCGCAGTAAAACCTTAATAATTACAATTACTCTAGTAAATATTCAAATTCAAATTTCAACCCCCAAAACCGCTCCCAAACCGTCGTTTAACCCGTTTCCTCCTTTTTCGTGCCATTTTTAGAGTTTGTTTTGACCGATCAGATATCGCCTCAGATCGGACGATTTCGTTTGGACTAGGACGTCCACACGATCTTGTCCCAAAACTAATTTTTCTCAATTAGCCTCTGGTCCAACGACGTCTCTAATTCGGTCAGAAGCATGTCTGTGCTGTTAGAGACCCTCCCCGTTGGAGATCTCCCAAATTGGGATGATATCCAACCTCCTAACCTCCATCCTAAGCCTATTTAAACTTAGGTCCCTCCCCTTAACCTTCCCCTGGCTGAATTTTCTTGTAAATTGACCTTCACATGCATTAGAATAATTTGTATTACCATCTACATTTGTTGCATCTAATTTTCTTGCAGGAACCTTGTTATTTTTCAGCTGGAGCAAGCTTACATCGTCGCAGACGACCTATTCAGATCGGAGATGATCCTGTCAAATCAAAAATGATTTCGACTACAATCATCATTGGGGGCAATCAGTGCCCAGAGTTTGCATTTTTCTCTTTTCATTTGCTATTTTATTCTGCAACTAGCTAGTTTATTTATTATTTTTTGCTATTCTGCATCTTGGAGTTCACCCATATAGCTTAATTGCATAATGAAATCATGATTAATTATTAAAACATTGTAATTTGTTTGCATTTCTATTTAGGATTATCTGTTAACATCTTTATTGTTATTTTACATCTTTATCCTCTATTAGCATTCCTGTATTTTTTGTATTTTGTGTCTATTTCTCTGTTTGCAGGTCTTTGACGAATTCATCTAACGAATTCATCAAATCTAAGACGATCCTGCAGGTCAGAGACGATTTCGTCAAATTCCAGATGATCTGGACTTCTTCAAGAATCAGAACCTCCATCAAACATCCGGATCAGGTATGGTTTTGTAATTTAACTCTTTCTCTCTGTTTCTGTTCATATTTGTCTACTGTATTTCATCTAGTCTGCATTTTCATAATAGATCAAATTAGATTCATTTGGCAAAACCTAAGACTAGAATGTTTAAAGATAAAACTGAACACATTAAACACATTCCCAACCTAGGCGTGGAAACTACCATTCAAACGTTTCCTGGTGAACCCACCATCGGTCGAAAAATCACCATAATACACCTCCCCCGAGAGGCGAGACCTTCGCAAGGCCTCTTAGTCCGAGGTATCGCGCCATCCTTTTCCCATACTCCTTTCGGGCACGGATCCTATAGCCTGAAGGTAAGGATGTGAAAAATTTGGAGCGATACAATATGATCTAGAGATACCAACTTTAGAATATGGAGTCAAGAATGAGGATTTGATAGAACATACTCCATTGGCTCAAATTGGAATTATACATTAAATAATACAAGAATAGACACATCAAAAATAAGAGGAGTATGAGATCTTGAAGCACACAATGCAAGATTATGAGAGCAAATCATCCAAGAATTAGATGATACAATACAAAGAACTAATTATAAATAGGCCACAAGACAATAATAGCTTGAGTAGTAGGAGGAAGTAGAAGAGGGTATATGACAAGAACAAGAGGAAGCATTAGAAAGACGAGAATAAAAAACTAGTGTTGGCTAAGAGGAGAGGTTACAAGTGGAACCATTAGGCATGGAACAAGATTTTCCAATTACAAATGAAGTAGCTGAAATATTATGGAGGGATATTGAGGAAGATATAACATCACCAAAATACGGGAGAAATTGGGAACCAGATTCAAGTGATTATAGGGTTCCCGTAGTCATGAGAAATAGTAGTAGTTCAAGCAGTATTAGTAACCTCTTATGAAGGTACTAAGAACTGCAAGTTAATATTGAAGTGGAGAACTATGTAGCGACATGCAGGCAATTGAGAAGCCAAAATAGAGAGGGGAGATGAATTCAAAGGATTATGGAAATATCACTTGTTGGACCATACAAAGATAAGATAGTTGCAATGATTCAAATATTTATTTTGATTTTTTAGAACAATATAGAGAAGAATTAGTTGATTATGAACCACAAAGACACTTCAAGGAAAAAATATGGATAAGATGATTGTGATGATGGATTGAAGATTAAGGTCCTTAAGACAATTATCACTAAGGACTCAAAATAAAAAAGGACACTTTGCCAACATATAATTTATTAAAATAACCCCTAGTACTTGGGAAAGGGGAGAAAAAGTAGATGATAAGAGAAACAACAAGAAGGTGGTTTAGGCATCATGGGGAGACAACCAAGCCTCCATGCGAGCCTAAGACAACCTAGCCAAGGAAGAAGTTTGGTTGATCCCTATTTTTGTGGTTTGAGGGGAAGAAACTGACCTCCTACTCCTAGGTGGCCTAGTTAGCACAATGAATCACAAGGACCATTTGTTGCTTTAGCAAAAAATGTGCAAATTATTTGTACCCTTTGAGGTGGACCTTTTCAACCCCCTCAAGGACTACGCTCTAATTGAGAAAGTTGGTTGTGACCACCTATGCATTAAATGTGTCTAGGGTAGATAAGAGTTGAAAAGAGTTATCTAAAATTGATGAGGTTTGACCAAGAGTTAAACGAGGAGCCATGGCACGAATGTAGGGTTGCAAAAGAAATGCTCAAGGAAGAGAAGGAGAACGAGTTTTTCTAAGAAAAGCACAAGCTCAATAAGTTGGTGAGGGATTTAGGAGGACTCATTCATCAAGTTTGGAGGTAAACTTAGTCCAAGAGGATCAAAGTCAAAGTCATCAAATGAAGATCATACAACAAGGGGCCATACAAGTCAATATCAACCAAGCAATTTTAGGATGGGATGTCATACGAGTTAAGAACAAGATAATTGTATGACCCACTATCATAAAATTATAGAAGAGGAAGAAGATTTTATGATTGGTGATCTTAGGACTTAGGCACAAATAGATCGTACAATACAAAAAACTAGGAATTGTATGGTTAGATACCATATGATTGCAAACCATACAACTGTAGATTGTATGAGATATAAAGAAAGTAATTGTACAATGCATGAGGAAAAAATAAATTGTACCATAGACGATTGTATGATAGGCGATGGGAAAGATAATTGTACAACAAGAGATTGAACGATGGACCAAACAAGAGGAGATCATATGACTTTTGTTGTGGAAGAACCCCTGTAATAGAAAAATGACATGTCAGTAGGAGAAGTCATACAGGTCCAACTTGTACGACAACTTTGACACATCAACAAAATAAAAAATTCCATATTATATAGTAAAGAAAAAAATAAAAAAGTAAAAAGTAAAAACAAAAAATGGTTCCAAGTGTTGATGTGACAGTCATCCACAAACATGCAATGAATAGTTATAACCATTTCCACCAAGTAGTGTAGATAGACAATTTGATATGTTAGTATTTATTGAATAAGTCTTGGTATTTTGTGTTATTTTGTAGTTTTATGTAAAGTGTTTGACGAAATGTGCATACATATATTTAATAATGTTATAAAGTGACAATGTAATATTGTACGTACTCATATGATGTTAAGTCATGTATGTTGGTACAGTCACAAGTCATAAGTTAGTTTATCCTATAGTGGGAAATGTCATGTAAATGCAAGTTAAATGCATATGAAATGTAATTTAAGAATGATGATGTGTTAGGTAGTTGGAGGGTGCAACTAATTTCTAGTTGTATAAATAAGTCCCTTCCCTCATTCATTGATTGATTGATTGAAGAGAATCAATACATGTGAGAGAATGTTGGTGCATATGTGCATATGACATGATGCAGTTAGGTCATAGATGTAGTCATAAAGAGGATCTTACACAGGGTTTGCAGACTACATATGAAATATTGTAACCAAATATGCCATTGTTAATATAAATATGGTCATTCATTTGTCATCTTCCATTGTTGCTCTTGTTGATATTTTTATTGATGTTTTTGTGCATTGTTATTGCTAATGACTATAGATCTGTAGATTTATTAAGTAGACATGGAATTGTGTATGTATGTTAAATTTCATTTCTACAAGTAGAGGTTATAAAAATCACACAAATTATGTTTGAAATAGAAAAAAATGCCAAGAAGAAAAGTAGGGTGCATTGTAGTAGCAGATAAGGAAATTATAAAGTGCTAAGGAGAACAAAACAAAGGACACCACCAATGATTTATTCTAACTTCATTTGCAATAGAAAGAAACTAGGGCTTTGAGAATACTTTAGTTGCCATCAACCCTTGTAGAAGAATGAGAATTTTTTGTAGTTAGACAAAAAAGAGATTTTGGAAGCAAGGGCTTCTGCAGCACAAGGAGAAAACTTGTAGAACAAAAATGGGAGATAAGTTTAAACACCAAGCAAGAAGAGTAGGATGAATTCTTTTCAAAAATCCTTATAAAACAATTGTATAGGAAGAGCATGTACTACCTAATAATCTCTCATTAGGGTTTTCACATAAAGGAATGCAACTAGGGTATGAATGGATTATGCCAAGGAGCAAGGCCAACCAATAAGAAAGTCATCGTACAAGCAATAAACCCTACAAATTGACAAGGTGTTGGTGGAGTTGATAAAAAAAGTGTTGTAGAGGAGTTATCATACAATGCATGGAGCTGTCATACGATTGCACAAAGGAAGAAAGCAAAATTGGTAAAAGCACTTGAATTTGGTATGATCTAACTTAGGGTCATATAGTGATTGAAGGGATTGTACAACTATTGGAAGAATCATACAATTGCAACAGGAAATGATCATATGATTGCACAAGGTGAATTGTATGATTGCATCAGAAGATAAAATTATATAGTTGCATTGAAGAAGATCAAATGATTGTGAAATGGGAAAAATTGTACGATATAGATTGAAGGGAATCATACAGTTGTACAATTTATTTGTATGAAATTTGAGAAATATGAATGCCAATGAAGTATGAGTGGGGAAAGAATTTCTATGAGCACATACAAAATATCACCAAACCAAAGAATCGAGCATTAACCAGGTTCATTGCACTAGATGGAGTATTGGCCAAGATAGGAAGATCCAAGAAGATTAGAACAAATTTAATATCCATAGTAATGAGGGTAGGGTTATTAGCCTTGGAGAGGACATGGTTATCGATCATGGTGAGGATGTGGTGGTGGACATGGTTATAGGATGACATAACAACTTCAACACCCAAAAAACATCAAAATGAAGTGAAGATCACAAAGAAAAAACATTGAAAGAAAAAAGTGACCACCAGAGTGAAGAGGAAAAGGAACAAGTGAAATTGAAAGATATAGCATTCACTCAATTTGTGAGAGAGTTTTGTGAGAAATGGTGGCAAGAGAATACACAAAATCATGAATTAAAGATGACATTGGAGAAAGTAGGATTGAGAGTTATTGCATAAGTTGATATTTTTGACAAGAATTTCTTTCACAAATACTCATTGCAGATAATTTAGTATTATGATGTGAAGAACAATTGAATTTTTTGGATTGGAATCAACACCTCAAGGTAGTATTTTTGGCATAGTATTTACAATTAGCATTTGGGCTGTCGTAGGGTGGAAGAGAAGTAAAGAAAGGACAAGTGAATTAAATTGAGTGGCATAAGGTAATTCATGATTTGACTTTAATTAAGGTTAAGGAGGATGCCACCAAGTCTTTTGATCCAAAATATCATGGAATCAACCAAATACATATAAGGACTAAGGAAATGTAGTGTATAACGAACATTGTTATGGCATAGCTATTAGAGAAAGCATGATAATAAAAAATTCCCGTGTGGTTGGCATAATATATAGAGGGCATAATGAAAGGTGTATAGTATGATTGGGGAACGTACTTGTCACACAAAATTATAAATTTTTTACAGTGGAAAACAAAGAACTTCTTCATGACACTGCATGCAATTAGAGTAATATTGGATGCAATATCTCAAGCTAGTATTCCATTTTATGTACTAAATGCTCCAAGGGATTTGCAAAAAAACCAAACTTCAATTTTGATATGGGTGAAATTAGTATAAGTAAATAAGCCTACTCCAAAAATATGAAGACCAAGAAGAATTTAAAGAAACTAGAAGTAGTTACAATAGAGAAAAATGAGGCTTTAGAGGAAGAGGTGAAAGAGAAGAAGAAGACTAGACTTGGATCAAGAAAAATATGAAGCGACTTATGAGGAATTGCTATCGGAGCAGTAACTGCATCAAAAGAGGGAGGAATAAGGACCAACAAGTCTTATTTGAACAAGGAGACAAAGAGAATATGAGAAGATCATGCTACAATAACATCAAATTTCAATACCAATTGGGAAAAAAAAAATATTTCTAATATAACTAGTTGAGGAAGTTGGAATAGGATTCGAGGAAATAGAAAAAAATGGGCATAGATATGCCAAAACACATAGAGGAACCACAACTAGAAAACACTTATGGACTACCTACCTTTGGTAGCCATAGATAAATTTGAATTGTTAGGAGCGGAGAGATAGTTAAAGGAGGTAGGAACACCATCTAAAAGAAATATGGAATATCTAGGAAGAAGTAAGGAGGTAGCGGTTGCACTTGAGATACCACAAAAAAAGATAAAGCAACCACAAATTAAAATTTTAAGGAGAGGATGCAATACCCAAAAATCGACCAATGAAGAGAATTTGCACAAAGAACACAATGATGAACAACATGATCCATTCAAAGGGTCACATGAGCAAAATATGGAACCAAGTGATAAAAATAGAAGATTATTGTAAAACTAAGCATGATCATGATGAACAATTTGAATGGATCATGTTGTAGAGAATTTGTTATGTAGTTATTTGTTTTACAATGATGAACAACATGATCCATTCAAAGGGTCACATGAGCAAAATATGGAACCAAGCATGATTAAAATAGAAGAGCTACTAGAAGGAATAAAGACTAATTATAGAGTGCCTCTAAAAGTATAGATGTATATAAGTCACTTTTTACAATGTCCAACAAATACAACATAAGGGGAATATAGGAGAGCACCACTAGAACTGGCATTACTATTCCATAAGTATAATTTCCTGGTACATTGGATAGAGTGGCTTACTGTAGGGTTGGAAAAAAATCACCAAGCCAAGGAAGAACAAAAGAAGGAAATAAAAGCAACCATAAAAGAAATGACTTCTATAGAGAAAAAATTGAAAAGATTAAAAGAGAGGTAGAAGCAAGACATAAAGAAATAGAAATAGAAATAAATGGCATGAAGTAGTTTTGAAAAATAGCTAAAAGCCCAAGAAGAACAATTGAAAGTCACAAAGGACCGACTAGAAAATCAAGGCAAACAATTAAAGGATATAGGAACAATTCAAAAGATAAGAAGAGCAATTGAAAATATATGAGGAGCAACTAAAAACAAAGAGTAGTTGAAAATAAAGAAGAACAGTTGCAGGCTAAAGATAAGGAGATTGTTGATATGGAAAAGGATGCAACTAGATATAATCAAATAATTTTGGATCATAAGGATATGCTCTAGGTAAGGGAAGAACAACAACAAGCTCATGAAATAGATATAAAACAAAGAGATCAAGGCATTGCTAAAAATAATGAAGAACTGACTATTAAAATCATGACTAAGGCTAAATTGAAGCAAAAAATTTGGAAGGGAACCTCAAAACAAGAGAAGCAACTGATAATGGACCTAGTTGTACTAGAAGATAAATAAAAAAAGTATGAGCTAAAAGCTATTGAAATCATCCAATATGTAGCATTACGAAGGGACAAGCAAGATATCCTTCGCGTCCAACTAGTTGATTTACGCAAATAACAATAAAAGCAACCAACTACATACAAATAGAAAGCATCAACTTGGATGCTAACTGATTTAAATGGTGGGATAGATGTAGGCAAAAAATCTACCTCTCAAAAAAAGAAAAAAGTAATTTTTGTATAAATGTCAAACTGCAGATTTTGACAAGTTTTGTATGCTTTTTGATGAGTTCTTATAATTTTGAGGAATCCATAAGCAGAGAGAAGTATGGCATTCTCTCTAATATCTTACTTAGATTTGCTTTGCGTAATGCATGTGTTGAATTGTTATATGTTTCTTACATAGTACATTATTAAGCTTGCATATGCATTTTAAGAGTTGTCTTGATCCCTAAATATACTTCAAGTTCATTGATGAAGACTCAACAAGTGGAGACCTTGAAGAAAAGATGAATGTTTATTTATGTTCTTAGAAGATTGGAATGTAATATTTTGGGATGAGGATTATTATGAGTTTTATGATTAAGAAAAGGGAATAATATTTTTGTGTATATATCATTCTTGTTATATTATTTAAATAATGGAAGATTAAGTGTTGTTATTTTAAAAATAACCTTCTTGAAATATTTAGTTATGTGCAATAATGGAAAGAATGTGTGATTGAAAGGAATCTAGTTTCATGGATTATGGTTATAATCCCTTTAAATGTTGTTTTATTCTTTACATTGAAGATAAAGGAAATGTTAAATGCTAGTATTATGATATAAAATTCTTTGAGTTTCTAGTTTTTAGCAATGTTTTATGTTGAAGTTAATATATTTTTAATATAGCACTTTATTTTATTTTTGGAGAGATGTTTATGTTAGACTCTTGGGTTGGATTGGTTTACAGATATGATTTAGAACCATATTGGAAAACCCTTGAGTAAAGATGTATTCAATCCTAGTAGGAGTTGCAGAGATGCAATAACCAAGTATTTATGAATGATACACCTTGAACGGTGAGGCTTTTGGATAGTCCATAATGGTGAGGTTTGGACATATTCCTAGCGGTGAGGTCTAGGAATCTAAATGGTGGATTGGTATGGGATAATCCATTGGATCATTCATAAGATAGTATAGTGGTGGAACATTGAACAATGAAGCTTGGGTGACCATGCTCATTACCAGGTGAGTGGTAATGGCCTTAGTTAACCCATAGAGGTGTAGGTATATAAGCACTAAGGCATTAGACTAGAATAATCCTAAATGGATAGACTTATGGATGATTAGGGAAGAGGCATCCCAATTTAAGTGTTATGGGACTTAAAAAATAATCTCTATGTTGTGGTCAATTTATCGTATACCGATGAGAGTATAGGAAAAGTGGGATGACCACTAATGGTGTCCTTTCTAAATGATGAGGTTTAGAAAGGTGAATTCCATAAGTATGGGAAGTTGACAACTCCTATCTACTTGAGTGTCATTTGTAATGACATTGAACTCAAAATGTGATTACATATTTCAATTCTAAAAATATTGAGACTTATTTGTGAGTTAATCCTTGTGAAAAAGAAAATCTCTCTCTCCCTTGGGTTGAGTTGGTGGTTTGTTATAGAATGAGATTGAGTCTTTGAAAAATACGGTTGCCTCTACTCTAGAGGAATGACTATGTAATAAGAAGATCTATATACATGCTTATCTCCATATCAGTAGTGAAATGAGCATAAAGTGTCACTATCTTGTCAAATAAAATTCTAATAGTTATGCCATTGCTCCCAACTATAGCTACTCTAGCTATAGCAACATCTCACTCAATCTTCATCCAGTTCCTCTCTACTCAGACTTGATATCTCTCTAATATGGCCTGGTCCCTTTCTGTGAGAGCTTTGTTCTATGCTCTCATTTCCTGATCCAATTGTATCTATAATAGCTCCATATTCCTCATCATGGCATCCCTCTCTTGCTGGGATGCCTCCACCATAGTCCTAATAGTGTCTGTATTTGTATCATGACTTGTAGATAAATGAGGCATGATAAATGCTTGATATGGTTTCAATCCATATCTAGGTCTCTATCATAGTTGATACTTACCATTTGAACATGACAACAAGCCATCCTGCTCAACCCAAGGCCCATCTATGGCTACCTCATAATTGGTATAACTTGTGCAAGACAAATATGATAGTACCACTAAAGGTACCTTGGATCAACCCCTACATCATCTAGTGTAGGATCCATAATGGGAGGATCACCCACATCCTCCTCAACAAAACTCTTAGGATTTGAAAGGTTGCCAAATACTTGTTGCCTCTCCTAAATAATTTGCTAATACCAAAACTTGTCTATTTTTGGGAGTCCCTAAACCAAGTCAAACTATCTCTAAACCCTATTTGGATGATAAAGTTCAAACTCTTCATGTGGCCCCCACAACCATCTAATCCTTTATACCTTGGCTAGTAGGATGTCATCCTCCACCCATATTACATGATATATCCAAGATAGTAATACTATCTAGTCTAGTTTAAGGTCATCAATAACCCTTCAAGCTACCATCATCACCCCTCTAAAGGCTCTCCTACCATTCTCATAGGAATGATCCCACCTAAAGCTATTAGGTATATTTGGATCTACTGAAACTATAGGAAAACTAACAAGCTATCTGATGGCTATATGCTCCCATACCAAATATATAGGAGGGTGCAACAAACTAGGATATTTTCCTTCTTGTAAGCCACAAGATGAAGAATCCACTCTCATCCAAGCAATGATCTCAATTAACCCCAATACAATAACCTTTTGTTGGTATCTCCAACCAACAAAACTAAAACCATAATACATAATAATGCTATTAGTAAATCTAATAACCTCACCTAAAATATGACATTAATATCAATGCCATAGTGCCTTAGCTTAAACTATCAACCATGAGTTAACCCTAATATGGATTCAATCTAATTATGACACATCCATATATTAGTAGCTTAAATAGACACTCAAAGTATCCTCTACATATCCTCTAATGTTATTGTCATATCTCTTATTGATAGAAGGAATATGCCATACTTTGAATGCCGCCTCTATACAAGGGCAATCAACAATGTATGGTGTAGCTTGATGGTGGGCATCATCGCTAGATACACTAGGTCCACTGCATCAAGAAAATCTATGTTTTCCTATGTCATTGTTGTAATTGTGGATCATAAAGTGTGAGGACACCGCTATTGGCATTCTAAAAAATCTAACACCTACATATAAGAAAGATAATACCAAAAGTTATATTTCTCCATAAAAATAAATCAACCTTTAAAAATATATCCTTTAACAAATATTTTGACTAAAATCGAATTCATCGAGTAGCAAATTTATCAAAAAAATATGAATCCATTAACACTGCAAAAATTATGAATATGCCACCCTCCTACGGTATTCAAGACAATTAATTCATGCTCATGGGATGCATACGTCGACTACAACATCTCAATCATTAAAAGATAAAAATGAAAAATTAATGGGAAAAAAAAGTCCATACCAGTGTCGGGGCCCCACTTGGACCTATTCCACCTCACACTTGGTCTAGTCTATAGATTGTATATCTCTACTGAGCCATTGTCACAAACCCTAAAGTTTTCTCTAAAGCATTTTCTCTCCCTCATGCATGGTGAAAATGACTTTCACCCATGTTATTTACCCTATTTTACCTTGAATTAGGTCAAAATTTTCTCCATTCATTTCTCATACAACCTACTCAAGTTCATTTGTAACCTCCTTTGTCCCTCAAAAACTCAAGGGGGCACCTAGGTTGGGGACAAGAACCACTTTAAAAACCTTTCATCAACCATAACAAGAAAATTATCTAGTAAAAGCTTAGAATTTTTTTGTTGATTCTACAAATGATTTATCAATATGTTTTGCCCTATATTGATTAATCAAAGCCTAGTAATTATGTTTCTCTAAAAATAAAAGACATCTATAGCTATTTTTGATGCATTTATTAAAAAATTTAAATGCATCAAAATGGGGCAAATATATATACCTAAAATAAACACATATCTTTCACATTGATATTTAATCCAAACCCACAAAAAAATCAAATTAACCATAACAATTAACCCAACCCTAAAATTTGTAGATAATACCTAGCTAGCGAATTCATCATATTAGAGCAAATTTGCAAAGAAATCAAATATGCTTTCAAGATATCATATTTGCAACAAATTTAAAATCTCCCACTCCCTACCAAATTTGACCTCTAATGATAAAATTCAAAAATATTCCTAGTTGCAAATATGCTCGTCGGCATATTCGTATAGTCAATATATTGGCTTCCAAAAATTGAAAGCCAAAGTTGCACTTGTAGTGGTTTTTTAGGGTATAAATCTTGCCTAACTACCCTTTTGCAAGTGTAGGCGATTAGCAAGTAGGCCATGAAAGTGGTGGATTACTTTCCACCCTCCCTATTTATCCCAAAAGGACCTCAGATCAAATGACAAGTATTTACATGTTATATTTAGTAACTATTTTGCCCTACCACCAACTAGATTAGCATGCATGCTAGCCACCTTGCCCCTCTCACCTAGGAAAATCCAAGAGGGTCAATTTCTATAATTTGGCCCCTCGAGGTGGCTCTTGATGATTATATGCTATTATAACAAAACTATAACAATATTGCAATTGATTCAAACATAACAAAGTACTACCAAAATTCTCTTGTATGATCACCCATGATTCGACCTCAAAGGAAGGAAAGGAGGCATCTCATACTCAAAACTGGTGATATGCTTTAATGATATGTTATGATATCATTTTAATTAATATTAGTAATTTTATGATCCAAATTCATAACATGCATTCTCATATTCTCTGTCTTCAGATTTTAATCATCATCATTTTTATCAAAGGTTCCACTCAGTTATTTCCATAGGCATCCTAGGAAGCTTTTGCAAGGAATAAAATAATACCTAGACCTCTATTACACTAGTAGAAGATATACATAGCTTCTCCATGGTAGGATTCATCATTCCACTGATAGTTTGAAGGAATCAACAAGCTAGACTTCTTTTAGGTAGTGTATTCGCATAGCATAGCTACATCTTCATCTTGTCATATTAACATTATCTATATGTTTCCAGTCCCAAGAGTAAATACACCAGCTATAAATAATATAGGCAACATAATTGCCATGTAGTAGAAGCTTTAGATCCATAGTTATCCCATCCTATAGTCTAATAAAATTTGTCTTTGTGTTTATTTTAATAATATATCATATTTGTATTTTCAACATGTTTGTTGTTTAGTTTAGTGATATTTGCAAATCCAATAGCTAGAATTTTTCCAACTGGCATATTCACCACAAATTATTTATCATCCCTATCCAAGGTAAGATGAACTTGATATTTTCATAAACAGAGGACCTAACCATGCCAATAATGAAGAAAGAATATTCTTGTTGTTTGGTAAGCCCCAAAATTATAACTCTCTTCTTTTTGTATTTGTTATATAGGTATTAAATTTTTTCTAGCTATAGGATTTCCAAGTGTCATATTCATACAAGAAGGAGATTCATGTCTAGATGTATTCGCTTTGAACACTAGGATAGGTAAGTACCTTTGATCATCCAGTTTTGAGTTTGTAAATATAATCTATTTGCTTTTTTTTACTTGCTATCCATCTTTTCAGCACCTATACATGAAGGAAAATAAAAAGAGTTATAGTCTAACTATTTACTTCAATTTTTTAGAAATTTAATTAGAATTGCATATAGTATTCACATCTAGGATAAATTGTATTTTGTATCCCTCTTGCACCATTGCTTTAAAAATAAAAGAAAAAGAAAAGTTCTATTTTCATATTATAGATAGCCTTCATCCAAAAATTTAAATTGCATATAAGATAGAATTGTCTTCTTGCATCATTGTTTTTCATATTGCATTGCATCAACATCCTTATGCATTAGTTTCTAGGATATATTATAACCTAGGTGCCTATTGAAATTAAACACATCAAACTAGATTAGGGAATCTATAAATCCCTTGGTGAACTCAAATCTCTCCCACCAAAGATAATACTACATGCAAAATCATAGTCCCCATAACAATGGATTAGCAGTAGTGCTCTGGATGATCCTAGAAGGAATGCATCTGGGGCTAGCATCCTTCTGTACCTTTTTTGCATCCCAAAAAGGGAGAAATAATAATTTTTATAATTTTACAATGTAGATCCCAATTTTATAGACTTCATATCCTAGAATAAAGGCAAGTTCTAGGATATTACACCAATTGAGCTTGGTTTCCCATGAGGTCATCATAAATGTAGTACCTTGGTACTACCTTTTGGAGGAGAATACATCAAAAGAGGCAAACAGTAGAAAAAAATCCAAAAATATCAATATTGGCTAAGTATGAACAAGGATAAAATTGCTTATAAAATTCTAGTGATTAGCTCGAAGGAGTAAATTTCTCACTTAAGAGAAATGACTTGCTCAAAGGAATTATTCACTAAAACAAAGTAAGTAATTTACTTGCAAAATGTGAGTGAATAAATTATAAAATATGAATGAATTACTTATAAAATATGATCAAATCACTCGATAGACTTGAGCAAATTATTCAAATAGTTACAAAAATAAAATATGGCATGGATCCCAAGGAAAATATTCTAGAAAGTAATTTTTTCGCATGTAGTAACACACAGTCATTTTGGAAGCCTTTTAAGCCTATTAGAGGTATGATTAGAGGCATGCAACATTTGGAAGTGTAACATTTAGCTAAATTTCCCCCCAGATCTTTAGTTTTACTAAGAGTGATTGTTTTCATACCAAGTAACTTAGGAGTAAAATTTTACTATAAATTGGGGTCTAGGCCCCTCCTTATTAGTATCTATTGGCCTTGATAATTTAGAGCTACATTTTATGAAACCCACATTATGACTTGTACTCATGGGGTTGTAAAAAATTGGCAAGTTCTTATGCATTCCATCAATAACATTTCCATCTTGGATTTTGAAGTGTCTGGTGGTTGTGGAAAGGCCCTTCTAGCCTATCTTGTCATTTTTTTATCAAATTCATAATCAAACAAATGGGTGGACATTGATGTTATTTGAATTCTTCTATGTTGATTGACCATATATTTTCCTTGTTACGATGTAAAAGTCAAATTTGATTTCAATTTCTTGCACTCTAAACTTATCAAAATTTTATTTTGTGTATTTTACTTTTCATGCATTTTTCTCTCCACACTCTATTTTCATACAAGTTAGTTTGGATTAGTATAGAGGTTTTATACAAGGACAACATGAAGTCATCCTAAATTTAGAGGTTGAAATAAGCCATTGGAAATCCCATCCAACCTTGTTGAAAAGGTGCAAAATCTAATTTAGAAGTCAAGATAATTCCCTGGTTCAACAACACCACATCCTTAAAGGAGAAACCAAGTATTTTAGCTTAATATTTACTTCCACCATAGAAACTTCTCTAGGTAGGAAAAAACTAAAGATCTCAAATTCTTCCATGATCTCCAACTCATTTAAGAAAGGATCAAATGATTCACAATATTCTTCATTATTTGATTCCTTATCTTTAGAATACTTGTTTTATTGCCTAAGTATTTATTTAGACCATAGGGAATATACCCCTTGATCACCATAGAAATCATTGGTCCATTGTTATCTTAATATTCCCTTGTTTTTTTAGATTCTTTTTCTATCTAAAGGGGTATATTTCCTAGGGAATAGGCTAAGGATTCCAAAATGAGTGTTATATAGGGAGGAAATATTTACTTTTTAATAGTGCTTGGGACAATACATAGGATTTTGCTACATTAACTTGAGGTATATTTATCCAATTTATCATTTTTTAGTTTAACATGGGTTGATTACCCATTATTGAATTCATGGCAATAGGTTTTACGTTGGAGACCTCTAATTCAAAGAGACTCATTATAGGTTTAAAATTCCTAAGGAGTGGGCATTGATAGGTCTTTTTGTTGAGTCACTAACCATTGAGGATATTGTATGTTTTATTATTTATGAATCCTCCAATTATCCTCTTCAAATTCATATTATTATACTAATCATTCAAGGCCCATAAGCATACTCTTAAACTATTCCATTTTATTTGAAATACTTTTAAGTATTGCTGAAGTTGGGGATCTTTTAATTGTTATGGGTCCATCTGATGCTGGTGGGTTTGGACAAAACAAGTTGGATAGATTTGCTACCTGGACACCATTTAATTTTTTTTGATAAGTTAAAATTTCATTAAAAATGGGTTTTGAAAGGGCCCCAAAACATTTTTACAATAGGTCACCAGACTAAATAAAAAGCCATAGGAAAGGCCGAAGGATAACCCAAAGGATAGGCCAAAGGAAATTCCAAAGGATAGCCTAAAGGAAAAGCATGTTAAAAATGTGCCCAAAGCAGGAAAAAGAGAGTCCCGCCCAAGTGAGAAAAAAGAACCAGGAAAAAATTAAAAATCCCACCCAACATGAAATTTGAAAATCCTGCCCAATGAGAAATTTGAAAATTCCCTCCAAAGCAAGAATAATACAATTTTGAAAAAACCCACGCAGGGGAAAAACCAATAACCGGTATCCCATCAAGGAAAGATCGAAAAAATAAATTTTTTGCGCACAAAACCACCCCGAACAACTAGATGGATCAAAGGAACCACCAAGAAGGGTCATCCCACATAGTGAGGGCCTATATACACGTAGGGATGCAAGAAAAAAGACTAGAACAACATCTTGTATAGGCCTGGAAAATGGAACAACAATTTGAGGATCTCCATAGGCCACGAAATCCCCTTGCAACAAGGTTGAGCTACGTAGAGACCAGAGGAAGCAAAGGAAGCAACAAAGGCAAAACCAAAATCCATACGAAAGGGGTAGGAAGGTCCTAAAGAACCCAAACATTTAATTTTATTATTTAATCAGATAAGGTTATTGAGTCACTTATCCATGTTGTGTCTACCCACACAACATTTGGTATGCAGGTTGTATTTTTGGAGCTATGTTGGTTGTTATTGAGGACATTGAATCCATTGTTGGTATTGTGCAACCTAGTAACTTGGTGCCACCTATTGTTATTGAATGAACTATTGTGTTGGCTATTGGAATTGATACACTTGCTATAAACTAGGATTTTACATTATCTAATGAGCTTGCATGTTTGGGTATGAGATTTATAGAAATTATTGATAGTATCAGGGAAACTACATGTATTAAAGTAGTTGAGGCTTTGGAGACCATTATACATTTTGTGTCATATGAGGGTTCCTTTGTAGTAAATACACCATAATGCTACTCAAACCCTGGATATATTTAAGATAGGAGTAGAACTCATATGATTCCCCATGTTCATGGGGTAATGTTCAGGGCAATGCCTCCTAAAAAATTTGGGGATGTTTTTAAAATAAATAAAAAAACACTTTTTTGGGTAGTTGACTAATCACTAGACTTGTCAATGAATCATCAAAAGTTAGAAGTTTTCTAGATTCCAATCTAAGCTAAAATTTTTACTTTTAAATCATCAAGATCATGTTTATATTAGCATGATATCATCAAAGATATCAACAATTCACTTACATTTCTAGCAAATTGTTAGAAGAGGAACCTAGTAGATGCATATGGATGATATTACTCTTCATCAACAAGAAAATCAATGAGTGGTTAGATTAACCAATGAATTGAAAGAAATGATATAATAAAAACTAGGAACCTTTTGAAGAGAAGATATACAAGGATAATGTAAATCAACCATTGATTGTTCCCAGTGAACCATCAAAATTTGAGATTTATAATGATTTTTGGGTTTATATTATTGATAAAATCATCATTTGCTTTGATTTATTGGATTTTTCTATAATTATTTTAAATTTAGAATGATATTAAAACATCAAACCTAGGCCACTTAGAGTATTAATCCATCAACTAGTTTATGGGTTCAATAGATCTTGATGGATGAAGTAAACCCTTTGGTGAATTTGGCTAGATTTTGCATGGAGTGTCATAGATTTAAGTTTTAAGGTTTAAATATGGATATGGGATGGGTCCCATTGGGTATGCTACAAAATAGTTATTGCCACATGTAGTGGGTGTCTTAGTTCAATAAGTTTTTCCTTTATGGGGTGAATCAAAATTGTTCCACCAAGCAT
Source organism: Wollemia nobilis (assembly GCA_028583015.1). Classification (NCBI taxonomy): domain Eukaryota; kingdom Viridiplantae; phylum Streptophyta; class Pinopsida; order Araucariales; family Araucariaceae; genus Wollemia; species Wollemia nobilis. Next base: position 26,745,068 of record JAQPPZ010017248.1, on the reverse strand, counting down.
GCAAGTTTTAATTATTAATGCATAGACCTAGTTGATCTTTCAATTACACTTCTCCTAGTAGCCTATGTTCAATATTATTGGAAAAATGGGTTGCTAACCTCCTTGACCTCTATATTCAGGTTAGATCCCTATTACCCTACATTGGTCTAGTCTAATCCTATGCTAATATAGGAAAATAAATATTCAAAGTAAGAGTGTGAGAGGTTAAAGTAAATACATGAAAAGTAAATATTTTGAAGTATGCGTAATCTAATCTTATTAGGACAAGGCCAAAAGTGTGAAAAAGTGCTTGAGCAAGTGTGTGTATGCCTATGGGCATTCTTCATGTAAGCCTATGGGAATCACTTATTTAAGCCTTTGGGCATCATTTATGTAAGCCTATAGGTAGTTTCATGTAATCTTAAGGGTACTCTTCATGTATTCACCCTTAGTGATATTGGTTAATCTACCTTTATAGATGACCTTGATTAAAAGGTGTAATATATTATTTATATTATAATTTAACCTCAAAGTCAAGTTATGTTGACTCATGGTTAACATCTAATTGAGGTTTTGGTATCACTATAAATACCCCTAATGACTAATCCATTATACAAATGTGAGATATGTGAAATATTCTAGGGTTCATATGGGCACCACCTCTTATTTCTCTTGTGTAATTTTTCCTCTCTCTCTCTCTCATTCATTTAGTAATGTTATCTTCAAAAGAAAAAAAAGAGGACTAACAAGCAAATACAGGGAATCACTACTCACATATGTATATAAAGAGGTTTGACTAATCAGGACATAATCCTGTATGATGGCTATGCATAGTTTTATATTAATTAAAAAATGAGAGAGTATATTCAGAGATATCACTTTTAGACTAGTGATCCTTCCTATTGGAAGTTTTTTTGATGAATCATTAGATTTCAATGGATCGTTGGTTTGATGGATCACAAGTTTTGTAGATTGTATCTTTCTAATAGATTAGAGTATTATTGGATGATGCCATGATATTGCTAGAAGGAAAGTCTATGAATCATCAATTTGTAACAAATCAAGAGTTCCCATACTTAGCCATTTTGTAAAATAATTTTCAAAATTTCTAAATTCCACCACTACTTTTGGGGTTGCAAAATTCCTTCTCCTTTGTCATTGAATGGTTAATTACTCATAGGAATTCAAAGGTAGTATTGAAGTTAATATATACACTTGAAAATCATATGCATTTATGGAAATTCTCACTAATATTTTTTTATAAATAGGATATAGGTAAATGATATAAGGATAATTTAATATTTTAAGAAAAATATAGTTGGACTAGACTTCCAATGGAATTTCTACCATATTATTTGAATTATGTTTGAACAAGTAAAAATATAAACATGCAAGGATATTATATTGTTGCAAAAAGCTTTAAAATACTTATATACATTTCATTTAATAAATTATTTACAAGACTATGATTTTTCTTCTACCAACTAACATTTCTTCTCCTTATTTATATATAAAAATAAATGACTCATATTACATTGATTTCTATCTATTTATATAGGAGTGTGGAAATTGTTCATTCTAATTTAATATCCACAACTATATCCTAAGTAAAAGGAATTAACTTAACTAGAAATATTGAGTCATCACTAAGCTCTTCTAAAGTATGAGCCTTAATATGACTTTAAAATATAAAAGTATTAAAAATTTTAAAAATAGTTTACTCATGGAGAATCAATCAAATGAATAGTTCCCTTGTTGGCCTTTTTAGTTTTTTCAATTAGTTATTTTCTGTACCTCCATCTCTCGTCTCTCGACATGCATGCCCCAATAGCCTGATTACTTTGATATTTATTTGATGTCAAGTACTTAAAATTATTATACTTCAAGTTTGAGAAGTTCATAAATCTTCTTGATCAATCCAAGAAACCTTCATGATTCCTTAAAGTGCTCTTCAATATAGGTAAGATGATTTTATATGTTAAATAAAATCTCAACAATTTTTATAATATTCTTTAAAATTGAGAACTTTATTAATTATCCCAATATTTTCCATTTCATCTACCTATGTCTTCTCTAGTTGCTTAACCATTTTTCAATTGCTTCACTCATATCTATTCTTTTAGTAACTATTACCATCATAATTCAATATGATTTAAGTTGAGTGGTTATAACCACTCAACACAAGGTCCATGAGTCCACTAGTGGTTAAAGGTAGTTGTTGATTGGTTATGGTTTGTTATGCTATACTAGGCAAGGTAATTGTATATAAATATCTTCAAACCAATAATGCAAATCATTGAAGCATTGATATTATTGGTATTAGAGCAAGAGGTCAAAGGAAGATCCAACTCTCCTTCTGGTCCATTAGGGCTTGATGTCCTTATGAATAATAGAAATAAAACTTCCTCTTACTTTGACATAGAGAGGTTGTAAAGCACTTTGTTAATAAATTAAATGTTATGAAAGGGATATACTTTTAGGTCAAGGATATTTTCTATAAACTAGGTCCTACATAAGTCTATGAAATTGGAACAACATTGGCTACATCTGTATTAGTAGCCACAACAACCACTCTCCCTCTAGAGAGAATACTAGACCCTTTCAGGTACATTGTAGCCACAAATTAGACCTTGGTTTTAACCCAAATAAGTATGCCTAGATATCTTGAGATCACATTCTAGAGGTGCTCTATTACTCCATTATTCTTGATCCTACTACAACTAAAGTTGACAATATAGACGAAAATAAGTAGAATCCTTTGGAAGACGTAACATACATTGCACTAGCCTTCAATTTATGGTGGAATGTTATCTCATCTTTAAAACCTTGAGCATATCTGATGTCTAACAACACTGCCTAAATGCATGTTGAGAGCTAAGGTGAGTTACTCTTATATCTTCTTCTTATTCTTGGAAATATATCGATTTCATGTGCATTTAAGAGATCCCTAACCCTTCTTTTAGGATCCTCAATCATCGATAAAGATGAAGATGAAAAGAAAGGGGATGCACACTCATCCATTGAAACTCCTCTAGCACATGATTATTTGGCTATCCCATCGATGTTATTCATAAACACCATCATTGTCGGTTCACAATTAGTCCTCAAATTTTTTTTTTAGGTACATGACTTCTTTAAAGGACTCATATCGTTTATGCCTATTTTTTGCTGAGGTTTGCAAAAACACCTAAGACTCCTACACATTATTGCTTGTTGTTTTTTGAATTTCTTGAGATTTAAACTTCTAGAAAATATTTTTACTATGTTTGAGCAATCAAAATATCTATTAAAGAACTCAATAACTAATATTACAAGAGCCATATCCAATCAAGTTTCAATCACCATTTTTACTTTAGGCTTACTATCACTTATGGTTTCTTTGAGATCTGTGCACCATATATCATTTTACTCCTTATGAGCTTCAAACTTGGGGTGAGTGATTCACTAAGAACCTAGGGATTGGGAATCCATGAGGTTTCTAATGAAGTATATGAGACACTTGTGGGAAAAAAACCATACCTCCAGTCATGCTCGTGAATAACTAACTAATCAATTTATTTAAATTATCACACATAGACCATAGGAGGGCTCATTGAAGCCTATATTTTTTGGTTCTTCTTCATTGGTTTTAGGTGAAAATTAAGGAGATTCATATAATATTTAAAGTAGTAGATTATTATGAGAATACTCCCTAAATATTTTGGTTGGAGGAATCCCATCTACCTATTTTTTTTCCTAACAAGACACTATTGATTTCTTGCAATTCAAGGCATTAATCAATTTACAAGTATAGGCTTATGTATTCTCATTGGAAAGTATTTTTTAAGGAAAATCTAGTGGAATTAAAATTTTCTAGTTTTATGAAGGTATACAATGGCTAGTGGTGCACCAAAGTTCTTATTTCCTGATTTCTAGCTATTTCAAGAGTGGTTATTCTGCATGGAAAACTAAACTTAAAACTCAACTTGAGTTTGAGAAAGTATGGAAAGTTGTAAATGGGCCCATTACCAATCATGGTACAAATTATGAAGAAAAAATAAAATTTTATAAAGTAGATAGAAAGTCTTGGTCGATCATCATGTTTGGTATCTTTGATAAAGTTCAACCATATATTTGTGACTCACCCATAGCCAAAGACATTTGGGACAATATCTAGATAGTATTTGAGAAAAAGAACAAGAAACAAATCTTATTCCTTCAAAGCCAACTTCATTTTTTGAAAATGAAGAATGAAAAACAATTGAGTCATTCTTGAGACAAGTTGCAAAGCTACGTGCATCGCTACAAGATTTTGGAGAAATAGTGTCTGATGATACACTTGTTACCATGATTTTTAGATCTCTTCCTTTACAATATAATGTGTCTATGATAACATTAAATTTCATGAAATAAATACCAACATTTTAAAAAATGGTGAATCTACTTCAAAAAGTAGAGGCCTCTCATACATCACAAGATGAATTGCATGTTATTTTAATTAAAAGATGAATCATCTAGTCAAAATATGTGCAAGATCTCAATACCACTTCCAACATCAAAGAAACAATACTCATACATAAAAGACATGTAAACTTTGTGGTAATAATGGTCACACATTGAAGGAATTTTGATACAACCCTTTTAATAATTGAACCTCTTCTCAAGAAAACATTCACAATAGAAGTCATCAATGGACAAGAAAAATTAAATTAAAAGAACATACATAAAAAATATAGTAATGTTTCCAAATATGACCACTCAAGAGAATAAGGTATGATAATTTAGGAGTAGAAGAGAATGTATATGTTGCTCATGATTAACTAAGTCATCCAATTTTTTTAGTATGTTTATTATGAAGCAACCAAACATATGACTGGTCAAAAAATCTGATTCTAGACTCTAGACTGTTCCAATCATATAGAAAATGTATCTCTAGGTGATGATATATCCTATAATATCACAGGTATAGATGATGTCAAATTATGACTTGGATCACACACATGAAAGATAACACAGGTCTTGTATGTTCCAAGACCTACTAAGAATCTACTCTTCATCAAACAATTAGTTGACCATAATTTTGAAGCTCGAGTTTGAAAAAAACATGGCTATAAGGTATGTTTAATTTATGACAAATCTATAAAGTTCATGATTATTGAATATGGTAAAGGAATATGAAATTTTTCACTTCATATAGCTCATCATAATAATATGGCATAATTATCAACTCTAATATACTACATCACTCTGCCATTAATGGTATGGTTATCTAAGTTTTGGCCATCTTATTTCACTTCAAAATAAGCATATGGTCAAAGGCCTTCCTTGATTTATACTCAAATTTTTCCTTTTTTATTAGCTATAAAAAAATGTCAAGATCCATTTGCTTCTTTAGAATATTGAAACAAATGGCCTCTTGATTCAGTTTATACTAATATTTGCAAACCCATGGTTCCAAGCAATAATGACTAAATATTTTCAATATTTTTTTGATGCTCATACTTACAAAATATGTGTATTCTTTTATAGAATAAGAATGAAGTCTTTATCTACTTCAAACAATCTAAGGATCAAATTGAGACACTCATAGGTCATCAAATCCATGTACTTTACTGAGATAGAGGGGGGAGTTTACCAATAATGATTTTTTATATTTCTTGAAGAAACATGGCATTCATCATCATTTTATGGCTGCTTACACACCATATTAGAATGTTGTTGCTAAATGTAAAAATAGAACCATAATTTGCATGTTGAAATATTCTCAACTTGCACCCTCTTTTTGGGTAAAAGCAATATATATTGTAGTTTACTTGTTCAACTATGACTCCACTACATCACTTGATCATATCACTCCAAAAGAAGCATGGATCAGACATAATCCATCAATATCTTATCTTCATATTTTTGGTTGTACATCATATATACACATCACAAAGGAGAAGAGACAAAAGTTGTATTAGAAGTATCATCAATGCATTCTATTAGGCTATAGTTATGAATCAAAAGCCTATATATTATTTTATCGAGCTATCAAAAAATTGTATATTAGCCATGATGTCATTTTTGATGAGAAAGGTAAGTCACCCTCATCCTATCCATAGGAATATTCATCCAAATATCTTCCAGTAATACATTGATGAAGATGAAGAAGATGTTAATGAGGAAGTTTCTAGGGACAATAATTATGGAGATATGGACCAATCTACTTCTCAAAATCATACACAAAAATAACCCAAGTGGTACATTATAAAATAAAGAGCTTTATGGATAGATGGAGTTTCAAACACATCTACCATAAGACCAAGGATATGTGGCATGGCTTGTGATGAGGAAAATATGGCCCTAATGAATACTATTATACAAAATTTTAATCATCCATAGTGTAGGAGGATATTCAATCTTATTCTTGGAATAATTCTATGGATACTAAATATCAAGCATTCAAGAAGAACAATACTTGGAAGCTTGTTGATATTCCACCAGGGAAGAAGGCCATTAAATGCAAATGAATTTTCAAGATCAAATATAACTCAGATGGTATTCTTGTTAAAAACAAGGTGTGACTTATACCCAAGGGCTATGCACAAAAAGAAGTCATTGACTATGAAGAAACATTTGCATCTACAACAAAAAATACCATCATAATGATCTTTACTCTAACTTCATAGTTTAGATGAAGGATTCATAATATGGACATCAAAAGTGTATTTCTCAATGGAGACTTAAAAGAATAAGTCTACATGACTCAACCAAAGATATTCATTACACTTAGACAAGAAACAAAAGTGTATAAATTGATCAAATATCTCTATGGTCTCAAATAGGCTCCTCGAGCCTAGTATATAAAATAGATGAACATTTTGAAAAATATGGTTTCAAGAGAAATCCATATGATCCAAATTTATACCATAAGGAAAAAGGGGGAAGTTGTGACCATCATTGGATATGTGGATTATTTGGACATCATAGGAATTTTTGAAAAAATGATTCTTAAATCAAAATATGATTTGAAAAGCTCATTTGACATGATTTATCTTGGACTATTGCACTATTATCTAGGATGAGAGGTGTAGAAAAAACATCATTGCATATTTATCTCATAAATAAAATATTCCAAGACACTTATTGAGAAATATTGCATGAATTATTATAAACCCATGATGAATCCTATGGAACCAGGGCTACAACTCTCATTATTTGACTCCTCTCCATAATTGAATGTAGATTTGTATTGATAGTTGGTTGGAATCCTCATTTACCTAACATAAACTAGACTAGATATCAAATTTGTTGTAAGTTACCTCTCATAATCCATACAAGAATACAAAATTGCTTATTCGAATGTAGAAAAAATGCTATTAAGGTATGTCTATGGCACCATTGCATATAGTCTAGAATTTAAGAAGAGTGATAAGTTCTTCTTAATTGACTACATAGATGCAAACTATGTGGGATGTATTGATGATTGAAAATATATTTTTGGATATGCACTCTTTTGTAGGATCTATAATTATATCATGGGGAAGTAAGAAACAACAAAAAATCTATTGATCACCCATAGAAGTATAATATAATGCTATAGGAGAAGCTATCTATGAGGTAATATGGTTGAAATGTATGCTAGCACGTGTGGGTCTACTACAAACTAAACCAACAACCATGTACTACAACAAAACTTGTTCATAATCTAGTGTTCCATGAGCACACCAAACACATTGAAGTTTTGTGTCACTTTATACATGAACATGTTAAAAAACATAATATTCAACTCAATTTTTATCCTACTTATGAACTATGTGCAAACATCTTCACCAAGTCACTTACACGTGTTAATTTTGAGGTATTTCAATATTTTATCTCCAAGAAAGTCTAAACTATGATGGAATGAGGGTGGGAATGTTAAGAACTATTACTATCATAGTTCAACACTATTGTAATTTGAGTGGTTGTAACCACTCAACATAAGGTCCATGAGTCCACTAGTGGTTAAAGGTAGTTGCTATTTGGTTATGGTTTGATATGCTATATTGGGTAAGGCAATTGCATATAAATATCTTCAAAATAATAATGCAAATAATTAAAGTATTGTTATAGTATTCTAATTATAATAAAAATATTCCAACTTAATTTTTGTTTAATCTATCTATTAGTACATTTAATCACAAATTTTAGAGGTTTTGGCTAGAAAATTTTCATTGTTTTCAATGGTGAATCTCCATTTCATTACATTCATAGAGACTCCCTTGTATTTTATGTTAGGATTAGGCTACTAATTTTCACCATCAAAGGAAGATTATTCCTTTTATTTTATGTATCCTAAGTATCGCTTTACCTCTTTAATATACTTTGATTCTACCTCTTTGACATTTATTTTGAGTTAGATTGTCTTATAATAATATTGTGATGCTTCTCTATTTATTTTGGCTTTTGTCTAGTTTAAAAACTTATTTTATATATGTAGTGATATGATCAAATTCACTATAGTTATTATTATCTTCTTCTTGAGATTGTTCTAAAGTAGCTTTACTTGATGAGACCTATTATTGAGTCAAATTTATGGGAAGGGTTATACTTCTCTTACTATTTCTTGAGGAAACTCTATAGACTTATAAATACTTTGAGACTTAACAAAATTCTTTCCAACTTATTAATGTAAATGATTCATTACCTAAGCCTAACATTTTCCTTCTCCAATTGTCATATAGCTTCTTTAATGACCTTAGTAATTGTACATAGAATATTGACTACCCCTAGGGATTTTATAAGAGGGAGGGTAATAGTGTTGAACTCATAATCTTCTTGAGATTTTATTAGGAATCCTAAATTTCTACTACATTGTACTAACCATTAATCCTTTTATAATGGAATCATATTTCTAATATGTCTACCTTTTTATTCCCAAGCTCTTTATGTTCCTTGACAAAAAGAGTGGAGATATTGAGTGTTTGCTCAATTTGGGTCATCTATTGTTCAATTTCTAAATTTTTCATCAAAAAACATATGATCATGATAAAATTTTCATAATTCCATTTCCCTTTATAGATTTTTCTTATGAAGTGGTATCTTCAAGAGATATTTCAACTTCTTGTTATATTATTCCTACTTATTTGACAGGTGGAGTCTCCTTTTGAGAAAAAGGAGGACTAGTCCCTTTCCAATGGAATCATATTTCTAATTTGTCTTTCCATTTCTCTTCTTAAACTCTTTATATTCCTTTGTAAAAATAATTGAATTATTGATTGTTTGCTCACTCTATGTTTTTCATTATTCAATTTCCAAAATTTTCATTAAAAAGTCATCTAAATATGATGAAAGATTCATAATTCTATTTTTTATTTCTAGATTATTCTTGTGAAGAAGTATTTTTAGAAGCTTATTTAACTTAATTTTTATTTTTGTTTATTTAATAGGTGGAGTCTCCTTTTGAGGGGAAGGAGTACATGGTCATCATCCCCAAAAGGTTTTTTTTACTATCCCTTTCTTCTTTTCTTCTTTGGGATGTCAAGAAAGAACTTATTTTGTGCTTCTTACCACCATCATCATTATTTCTAATATCATTGTCATCATCATCACTCTGGTAATTCCAATATTCCTAGTGCTTGTTGAGCTATTGCTATTTATTATTTTTTCCTTTTTTGCTAGTGATGATTATAGATCCTTCCTTTTGAGGAGTGAAATATTTTCTACTAATAGATTTAATTTGGTCAATTCCAATGGTGCAAGTTAGCTTAGAGGAAGAAGGAAAAATGCTAAATGTTTGGAATCCTTCTATTAGAAAACTTAAAATAAAAATAAGGATAATCCATAATAGCAATGCAATAATTAACAAAATTGTAAAAATAAAATCATATAAGTGCTCAGAAAAATAACTAACTAGAAATACAACAAACTTATACTACTCAAGAAGAACAAAAATTATAGGGCTCTTTGAGGGAGCAAGCTACTTGGAAGCAGAGATTTGATACAATATGGAATATGAGATGGTTCATTCCTTTCCACCTCTATCTTATATAGACTCTTCTTTATAATAAAGTAATATTTTACATCATTATAATAACTCCCATTTATAATAAAGTAATTATTACATCATTCTCCTACTTACATCATTACTAACACTTGCTTATAATAAAAATAGTGGTTACATCATAACATGCCCATACACACTAGGAACCCAAGATGCAATATTATATAATGATGGTTATATTAAGACAAGGTCCTAACATGCCCTCCCCATTCAATAATATTTGTCCTCAAAGATTGAGATGAGGGAACTAAGTTGGAGTTGATGAAGTAGCTTCCAAGTGGCATCTTATGGCTATAATCCTTGCCACTGTACTAAAAAATTAGTGAATGTATAGTTGCAAAGTATGTACATTTAATGCTCCATAATACTCTTGGATTCCAAGATGAGTAAGTCTTCTTCATACAATTTGGTAGTGTTGATTGAACCTATGTTTGGTTTCGAATGACATTTTTGAAGATAAGACATGAAAATTTGAATGTAAGGACAAGAAGACCAAAAATTTGAGATTTTAGGGCATGAGGCCAATCCGTTGTAGCACCTTATATGGTCCATAGAATTTGGTTGCTAGCTTTTTATGACCACAAAATTTGAACTATGATTTTTTGTATGACTACAAGTGTAGGAACACCATGTCCTTAACATTAAAACTACACTTTGAGTAATGCTAATATCTTTGTTATCAAAAATAATTTTATGCCATATCCAAATTATTCTTGAGACATTGGAGGATTTGTGCATGCTTCCTAAGAGTGGAATTCACTACTTGGACATTTGAACTATTGGGGATGTATGATAGAATTTATGGCAAAGGGTGTCCATAAATTTCTTTATATAGTGTCATCTTGGTGGTAGAGTGATATGTAGTATTATACCACCATTTGGCCAATGTAATCCATTTGACCCAATGAGTTGATTTATTAGATGCAAAGAAATGGAGATAGATTTCCAAGCATTTTTTAATAATTTTTATTTATCCATTTCTCTAGGGATGGTATGTTGAGATCATATTGAGTTGTGTGCCCTATAGTTTGAACAATTCCTACAAAAATGGCTAGTGAATGTGTGGGATCATGGTAAAAGCAATGGATTGTGATATGCCATGAAGATAAAAAATTGAAACAAGGAATATTTTTGCAACTATTAAAGACTTGTAGGGGTGGGCTAAAGGATAGAAATGAGCATACTTAAAGAGATGATACACCACCATAAGAATGACTATTTTAACTCTAGATTTGGGAATCCCTTCTATAAAGTCCATGTAAATATCTATACAAATGATCTCCAAAATAGGAAGAGGTTGGAGTACACCTGGTGTGCATATAGTTTTTCCTAACCATATAAATAAGTTTTTCCTCAACATCATTGTCAAGGGGATGTAATATTTCTATAATATCAAATAAATTCCCTATAGTAGTCGATGAGGCCTGGGAGACCCAGAAGACCTTTGAGAGTGTGTTTCTTGGGCCACTCTTGTATGGTAGAAATATTCTTTAGAGCCATCTTGATCCTTTCTCCGAAAACTATGTGGTTGAGGTACTCCACCTCTTTGATTCCAAAAAAAACATTTGGACCATTTTGCACAAAATTGATTATCAACCAATAGTTGTAAGGTCTAGTCCAAAATTTTCAAATGTTCCTCCTATGTGTGACTATAAATTAGAATATCATCAAAGAAGATCAAATTGAATTTGCACAAAAAGTGTCAATATATTGCATTCATGGGACTTTAAAAGGTTGAAGGCATGTTGGTAGGATTGAAGGACATGACAAGGATTTCCTAATGGCCTTCATGAGTTTGACATGTTATCTTGGAATATATTCTTCCCTTAATATTATCTTATGATATCTTGAACATATATCCAACTTGGAGAAGAAGTGAGCACCATGGAGATCATCCATCAACTCATTAATGAATGGAACGAGGAATTTATCTTTGATAGTAATTTTGTTGACTTTGTAGAAATCTACACATAATTACCAAGACCCATCCTTATTACAAACCAATAGTACTAGAGATAAATATGGGTTGAAGCTTGGTTGAATAAACCCTACTTGTAACAATTCCTAAACCATATTTTCAATATTAGTCTTTATGCATATATGGGTAACTATAAGAACAAATGTTGGGTGGTACAATTTCTAGAAAGAGCTAGATAATATGATCATGGGTGCATTGTGGTGGAAACCTATGGGGTTATACAAATATATATGCATTCTTATCCATAATTTCCTACAATACAATAAAATGAACAAGTGCAAACAATGCCACCACTCCTTGAGATGATTTCTTCAAAAACAAATTCATTTAGTGGGATTTGATGAGTTGGGTAGGACCTAAGGATATTTTTAAGCACTTTGGGATCTCTAAAAAATTGTGTTGGTCACTTTGGGATATTATGGCCATCTATTGCAATCACCAAATGTGCCTAACACTTATGCCTTGCATAGAGCAATATAGTAGGAATCTCTATGAGTGTGGGGCTTGAATCACAAGGAAACCTCCAAAATTTCACCAAATTCATGTCCTTATCGGATATGATATTTGATGTGATGCTCTCATAAACTACTTGCATGTATCAAAGAAAAAGGGAGAGGGAGGTTACAAAAATAAAATTCTAAACTCAAAGAGGTGATGTGCCAAGATTACGGATTCCTCTATCTATTATTGAAACAAAATGAATAAATGAATTAATAGTTATTAGCAAATTAATTAAAAATAGTTTTAATCATTCACATAGAAGATTCATACAAGAAATAGAGTAGAGCAAAAATAGCCACAAGTTCTTATATTATAATCTTCATATTACAAAGATATAAAATTAAAAGAGGTTCGATGACTATAACAAATGACTCAAGGTTCAAATCTAGCTTGATACAAGGAGTTACAAACATAGCTAGATACTAAGAATGAGTGCAATTTCCAATTCTTTATAATGAATATGAATCTATTATTTATAAGAAAACACATCTCAATTCTAGAAATTTTCCTTTTATTTTTTTACAAATAATTCAAAATTCCCCCAAAAATTGATCAAGGGATCCATTTGCAATTAATGTTGTTGGGCTTGAAGCCTCTAGATTAGATGCCTTTGTAGCTACCACATTTAATATGTCAACCACTTTCCCTAGAATGTCATGTTTGAGTGGTTTAGGTATTTGGACTTGAGTCTTTTCCACAACTATTGCCTTTATGAGCCTAACTACACTTTTCTAGAAGATCATGCCTCTATGGAATTTATAGTAAAGGCATTTACATACCATGAGAGTTATTTGTTGTGAGAGATCGAAATGTTGGTGGAAAAATTTGAATGGATGTTGTTGATATTTATAAAAATCACCACCTATCAGATCAACCTATTTCTCCTTTTATTGGACGATTGGTATAACTTCCCCTATTTTTTTTTTTGTTTACATTTCCCTTCCTAGACCATTGATCATCAAGATCGGCTAGTTGGAAATAATTTTTAAAATTATACCATATAAGTATTATTTCAATAGGTCCGAGGTGTAGACCAATTAGTTCATCCAAACCCCATAAGGGGGGCGAAGGTCCAAGGTTCAAATCTTGGGCCTCGTCGGACTGAATGCTTGTACCTTTCCTAGTGCTTTCAATGGCGTAAAAGGTTTAAAATGATTATGGCATGGTGGTTATAGGGGCGGACTGCATGAATATCTGTGTGGCGGCTTCTGGGGCAGACAACACAGAATACTGTGGTGGCCATAAAAGCTGGATAGCCTTCCCAGATTCGTGGCGGCTACCGATTCCACCATGTAAATTAAAAAAAAAAAGTATTATTTCAATTCCTATGAGCCATTAAATTAGCCTTGGCTTAATATTCAAATGTTGATATCTTTCTAAATGCAAAGTGAGGGAATCACTATGAGCTTGATAGGGTTAGGAGAATTAATCTATTACCATTGACCTTGTGTGATTTAACCAATGGTAGGTCATTTTAGACATCTCTAAGAATATTTTAATGGTCACATAGGTCATAAATCACTAAGATCATATGGATCACAAGACCTTACAACCCAAATGTATCAATATTTTCTTTGAAACCCTATAGACAGTTGGATCTACCACTTGATCAAGATCGACAATGGATTTCATTTTAATGTATAATTTGATGGGATAGCTAATCAAATATTCATAGGATACCAATGCATTTTCCATGTGTCTAGGTTTTAACCAATTGTGATAATATCCTCTAACAAATTCATTGCCTAATTTATAAAATGGTGTGGTCCATTGGATTAATAATCAATGGTTTGTGGTGTTTTGAAGGCCTCTTTTGTTCACTTTACTCAAAATCAATGTTCACTATTTAATAAAATAAGATTTATGGCTTACGTTATTTTGTTGCCTCTATTCTTTAATTTTCCTATGCTTACCATAGATCCATGAGATTGATGGCCCATGCAGTATCATATAAAATTAGTACCTATATAGATTTGAAAAAGCAATGGTGTGCTTCATTCTCACTTTTTTTTTTACCTCAACTCACTAATCTGCTTCTCATTGAGGCCAACTCATAAAAATGGCCAAGGTGCAGAGTCGATGAAAGAACAAAGAATTAGAGAATAATGGCGAAGGAATGAAAGAATATAAAGAAAAAATATAATATCATGGAAGCCTATCCATTAAAGCCTTGATCTCTTTCCATTTATCCTCAGATGGTAGCTCCATTTTATTGAATTGGTGGTAACATATTTTAATGCCTAGTTGGTCATCTCAAGTGAATTTTTCCACTCTATCCATGACCTAAATTTAACTTCAAGCTTCACTAGTGGCTTGGTAACTTGGGTTACATCATCCAAAATGGAAGGATTTGACCATGTATTAAAAATTATTTGATCCTTTTTCTACTACTCAAATAGTTAAATGTAAATTTTATTAGAAAGGAATTTATTATTTGAGATCTATAGGGAGGGAAGGCCCTTTTGAATCCATGATTCAATATGACTCTTCAAGTTTGTAGTGGTAGTGGCCAGAATATTTATTTGGGTCTTGCATTGCTATGCAACCTGTTATTTATTTAGGACATCCATTACTTTCTACACCATTGCATGTCTATCTTGTATTCCTACTACAACTAACTTTTGGTTAGGCAAGGTGGCTAATTTCACTCTGTATGACTTTTTTTTGGCCAACCTTGGGAAATTTGTGGTCCAAACTTGTTCCAAATCCTAACTTATTTAGGATATCTAGATGGCAGCTGCATCAATAAGTTTTAACACCTAGTAAAATATAGATGTTACCTTGGCAATAGTTTATTAATAATCTCAATAGACCTTCTTTATTAATCCTACAACCCCTAATAATTATTTGATATCTTCAAATTTCTTTACCTTTTCTTCCAAATCCCTTTGCAAACTTTGTCACCATCGAGCAAGGAATTCTAGTTAGTGAATTGATTGGTGAGACTTTTTTATTTTCTCCTTTTTGCAACGAGAATGAAAGTTGATACTTGTGAAGACAATTGATTGGTAAGTTGGGCTACTTGGTCCTTGAGTGATTTAGCCTCCAGCTAATAGTCTTCAAGGGTAGTTTTGGCATCCTTGATGTCTTTCTTCCTTTTTGCCAATTTATTTTCTAGGGGAAGATAGTCATGGCTTACAACTTTGCCAACTTGCTCCATGAAGTCTATCCTATTCATGGCTTGGGTGTCCTATAGGTTGATCCCTACAAATTCCACCTAATAATCATATTCTTGTATTTTTCCTTCTATATTGTAAGTAGTAGGGGTCATGTGGGAAAAATATAATGTGTTGCCTTCAAGATCAAAATAAATCCTCACCCTCTTGGGCATGGGTCTCCCAAATATTTTTCTCTTTTTTTATGTACTATAATGTTTGGCTCTGAACTTGTTAGAACTATTATAGCACACTAGAGATCGAAGGCACATAGGAGCTTTCTAGTTGCACCTATGTAGCCAAAATTGAGGTCAAAGACCTAAATAATGGAAGCACAATCTATTGGTCCATGGAGACAAATGTGAATAGAAGAGAGAGGTAGGAGAATAACATTGGAGGTAAAAGTAGGGTGGATGTAGTAGCCATTGGAGGGGAAATAAGCTTGCTGAATAAGTGGGTCAAGAAATAATAAGAGTGGCAGGGGTTGTATAAATAGAGGAAATTGAAGTGACCATGGCTAAGCCAATGGAATGGGGCACTACTGGAATGGAGGTAACATCCAAAAAAATGAAGGAATATTGGTCAATGTGATTGTGATGCTAGGTACTAGAATAGAAACAACATATGCAAATGTTATGGGAAAACTTGCTAGGGAAGGAAGGAAAGCATCTTGTATGCCCTTAGGGTAACCTCCTTATTCCTATTTTATACTAGAGGGTTCATCTCTTGGAGTATTTTTTCCCTTTCTTCTTAGGGCCTTCATCCCCTCCTATACTTTTTGGAGTGCTTGCACTTGTCTTCGTTTATATTTGTTTACCTTTCAACTATTGAGGTGCCTATTGGAAAGGTGATATTATGGTAAAATATGCATGGGTGTTAAAAAAATATCACTATGATTCACAGGTAAAGCAAATTCTAGGAACATAAATCAATTCAATATCATAAATATCATGCATATAAATCACATTCTAATAATGAAAAATAATCTTACATAAATCACACTAAAAAAAATTATTGATAAAAATCAATCAATGCATGCATGCAAAGCTTCTTTGAGTGCATTTTACATGGTTTTGTCTTCAATATAAAGATACATGAGACTCTTCATATTACATGAATCTTGACCTTTGCTCTCCTCAAAAATCATGAGAGAACTTAACTCTTCATATTCCTCTCTTACATAATAAATCTCACATATTACATAAAGATAAAGTCTCTCATGATTGTGAATAACACAAGCTTATACTGAGAGGGGGGTGAACAGTATAAGACCAATTTTTAATTTATTTACAAACCAATATAAATTAATGTCCTTAATTGCAATAACCAAATATAGCAGTGTGCATTAATAACTCAGATAGCAGTAGTAAGCAAGAGCACAAGTCACCACACAATTGAGACACAATAATTTATGTGGTTCACCCAATGTGGGCTACTCCACGGAGAAAATATTTTACTAAAACTTTCTCAATCAATCTCTTTGGGAATCACTCCCAATTACAATGTTTATGGATCTCTTTCCAAAGGAGATGCTGATCCCCTAATCTCAAGTTTGTGGATCTCTTCCACAGGAGAATTCTTTCCCCTTCTACTCTAGCTATGTGATATTCTAGAAGACTCTATCTCTCTACTGCACTAACTAGTGGACCTCTCTCCACTTGAAGACTCCTCACTCAGATCTATCTTCAACTGTGCTAGTTGCTAGATCTCTATCCACTGAGACTCTGTCCTCTATACTTTGTCACCTCCAAATCTATGTCAATAGGCTCACTAAGAACCTGCTCAATAGGCTCACACAAAACCTACTTAACAAGCTCACACATAACTTGTCCAATGTTGAATAACAAGTTCACACAGAACCTATCCAATGTTGAATAACAAGTTCACATTGAACCTATCCAAATCTACTCTAGCAAGCTCACCAAGAACTTGCCCAAATCTGCTCTAGCAAGCTCACCAAGAACTTGCCCAAATCTGCTCCAACAAGCTCACTAAGAACTTGTCCCAAATTTGTCCACAAAACTGTCCACAAATTTGCCCACAAAACTATCCCAAAACTATCCACAAATGTCTTCTCAAAGGCTCAATCAATCATGCTCAAGTAGCACTCAAATCTCATCCACAAGTATATCAAGGTAAAGCTCAAATATGAACTCAAAAATGAATGGCAATGTACTCTTCAATGAATGACAACAATGATCTACAATGCTCTCAAGTCAACTCAACTCATAGAAGCATAAAGAGAATTTTTAGAGACTCAATATGTTCTAATATCAATATCAACTCAACTCAACTCAAATCAACTCATAGAAGCATAAAGAGAATTGTTAGAGACTCAATATGTTCTAATCTCAATATCAACTCAACTCAACTCAACTCAACTCAAGTCAATCTCATAGAAGCATAAAGAGAATTGTTAGAGACTCAATATGTTCTAATCTTACTCTCAACTCAAATCAGAATAATGGAATAGTTTGTTTCATAGGACTTGAAAAATCACTTCACACATCACTTGACTAGGCTCAATCAACTCAACTCAACCAATCATCACAAGGGACAACTCTCTCTCACACAATCCTAGTCCAAGTATGTATCAACCAACTCAAATATTTCCAACAATGCTCAACCAAAAATCTTACATAACAATGATACTCATGTTCTTTTCTAACTCAAGTTCTTTCACAACCAATGGGCTTCAATAACAATGCTTATAAAGCAAGGTTTAACACAACTCTCAATTTAGAAAACCTTGAAGCATTCAACCAACCACTTTCAAAAAGGAAACCACAACAATCCTTTTCCCTCCAATGATATTTCAGAAATCAACCACCATAAACAATCAATAGGAGAATGTACCCATACCTTTTATGAAGATGAAAAACCTCTTTGTAAATATTACACAATCACAAAATTCTTTTGCCAATCTTCACAAGGGTTAGTAGATCACAAACTAATCAACATTACTCCACTTTTCAATAATCATCAACAAGGCCTTTAATTGCACAACTTCCTTATCTCTCCTAAAACCACTTGTACCATAAAATAAAATAAATCAAAACATTGCATAACATTTTCACTCCCAAAACCACTTATACCATAAAATAAAATAAATCACAATATTGCATACCTTGTCACCTCATGAAAGAATTAATCCTCTTGAAAAAGAACAAGGCAAACTTCACTTTTGTGGAACCCCTTTGAAAATCAGAAATATCTCTTTACACACACCTTATTTATCCTTCTAAATAAGTTATTCAAATAGCCCTCGAAATAATTTTTTTGACGATATATAATATGCCCCCTTTCCGAAATAAATTGAAACCTTTACATATATATATATATATATATATATATATATATATATAACCCAGGTGTTGTAGGTGAGTTGGAGAGGAGATGGCAATCCTCCAAGGGAGGTCCCAGGTTCAAATATCCACCCTACCAAAAAGCTGAATTGGGTATCCAAAATCCAATTGATAATGTTGGTGGGGGCAGGGTCGAGTATGACTCTCGGGTGACTTTGACGGTGTAGAACCTCCTGTTCATGGTCTCTCAGACCAAGGTGGCCCTACAAGGGGTTTTTCACTTTATATATATATATATATATATATATATATATGCCAACCTCCATTAATTGCACATAGGTCGGCCCTCCATTAATCTAAACTTAAACTTTAAACTTTAATATCTTCATCACCGGAGGTCCTTTTTCGATGAAACAAAATTCCACATTGGCTTTTAAGAAAAACTCTTTCCACATAAGCCCACCATGGTTTTAAATAAAACCTTTTATTTTTCCTGCCTTGGTTTTCATAAAAACCCTGTAAATAGCCATGCTTTCCAAAATATCATAAATTCTTATTTATGAAATATTTTGGCCACCAAAACCAAATGTGATCCATGTGACATCAATGTCAACATAAAATGTCTCAAATTAACTCAAATTTCCAATAGATTGCACATGACTCCTTACTTCTAAACTTGACACATCACACTCCTAACTCTCACTTGCTAACTAAACACCTCACACACATAATTACATGATACATACTCACACCTACTCGACACATAATATAAACACAAATATTAAACATACACCCTAATCTAAATATTTACAAAGTGACCAAATAATGTAATACCTCCAACAATGGGCATGGGTCATGACTAGGTCTTCTTTGGATCTTTTTGGAGTGTATTTTACATCATATTTTTCTTTTGTTGATGAATCCACTATTTCTATTATCTTGTCCAACTTAGTGTTTGCTTCTTCTTCAATGCTTTCATATATGGGAGTGTTCTCAATGTTTGAGTTCTCTTGATTGTAGATCTTGCTAAATATTTAATCTTCATCCAAATCACCATAAGATATCATGATATCCATAATATCTCATATGAACTTCCAACATGCATTAATATTTTCCTCGTTTAGATATTCCAATCTTAAGAGTTGCTTCTTCTTGCAACTAATGCAGGTTTTAGGGTTCACTTGATATCTTTTTGGATTAAAGGTTTCATAAGATATTGAATTTTTATAGTGGCTTTATGATAAATTTTTTTGGCTATGCACTTGCCCCCTCCACTAGGTTTCTATGGGATTCAATGCAAGCCTTGGCTCATGAATAAATTTATCCAAGATTTAGTTTCTCATTAGTCAGGTAGCAAAATCACCCTTAGGATCATAGTGCTAGTCATATTTAATTATTTCTACCCTCAAATCTTTCAACTTGTTTCCTAGGATGGGGGTGGACTTTCTCTTCACCAATGTAACACCATCAAGGCTAAAAGGAGGCTTATAAAATCTAGTCTTGCCTATCCTATTCTTATATACCATGTCGATTACATCCATCTATCTCATAATATCCAAAGAAAAAACCCTATTTGACACATATTTTGGTAGCTGATAAACTAATTTATTGAATTCATAAAGCCTAAAAATAGTGGAGTCCTCCAAAAAGTACTAGTCCCTTATAAACCTAAACTATAAAATTTGGATGTTAGACATAAAATGCACTCCAGCCTTTGCCCCTCATAGTTATCAGAGTTGGTGCCAAAAAATATTTGACAAAACTATAATATGAAGAGGACCTATATCAAAAAATAAATGGGTTCCATGTAACTAATCATCCATCATCTTTAGATTTAACTTTTGATACAACCTAGCATTTTGATACAAGACCAAATGGTCCAAAAATACTAAAAGTTTAAAGATCTAGGTGTCCTTAAATTTTAATAATCCTTCATGAATATGGTTAGCAATAAAATTGCTATAATAAAAACCCATGCTTTCATTCTTGGATGTGTACCTCATCAAGTATATAATACCTTGTGATCTAAAATCACAACCTTATCTCTTTCTAAACAAAATATTGTTGGACATTTTGAGTCCCTAAGTCAAAGTTGTCATTGATGTCACCAGATGAAGTCATCAGTAATACCAAAGATTTCAGCAAAAAATAAAGGGGATAAATATGGTTATTTGATATCCAGGAAGAAGGCCAAAGATCAAGTGAAACAGTGCAAAAGACAAAAGTTAAAAAGGAGTTATAATATTTATTTTATAAATTATTTAAATTCAGTGAGAATTTAAATTTTATAAATAAATATTAAAGGTACTTTATCAAAGGTATAATATTATAATAGTGGTTATTATAATATTAAATGTGCCATGGTGAAAACCCAAATAAAATATTTATAATTCTTATTATAATGTTTTATAAGGCAAAAGTGGGTTTTATAAAGTCTAAAGATATTTTAATAAACCCAAAGGTTGGGTTTAAGACCAAAGGCATTCGAAGCCTTTATGATCTCTCACCGACATCATGTGGGTTAATACAATAAGGAAGCACCGACATTCTAAAGTAAAGGAGAAAAATTAATATTTAAACCTATGCCCAAAGGGCATTAAGATTATCCTTGCTCGATTAAAAAGATTGCATGCGAATTAATTAAGAAGAGAGCTCGTGAGAAGAAAACTACGAATTTTGTGTTTGTCTTGCCGGTGAAAGGAAACAAAGGGGAAAGCGTTGAATGTTTGAAAGCCAACTAGGCACCTTGGCCTAGTGGCAAGTGGGTTGTAGCTTACGTTTTGTGTGCAAGGAGGCCAATGTTCGAATCTCAACGGAAACACTTGGTAGGTGTGTTGATAGCGCCAAACGTGAGGCACATGTTTTACGAAACAAGGAGGGGATAAAGTTTTTGAAGCACGTGGTGCTTCTTTCATCTCCAACGAGCGTGTAGCTCGTGTGGTAGTTTGCACTGTGGGTAAGACGTTTGTGTGGGCTGCGTTGAGAGTTCAAAACTCTCCAAAGGCAAAGGTAATATTTTTTATTTTAATTTTAATTAAATGCCTAAGTTGGAGGTATAAGGTTGTTTAGTGGTTGAAATTTGGAAAGGTTGCTTTGTAATAAAGTTGTGGTAGTTGAGAATTACCTTTAGGAGTTATAAGGAGAATTCTGTTTTTATTTTTAAGTCTTAAAATTGCTATTGTGGAATATTGAAAGGTTAAGACTTTGTGGGTAGTATGTTATTTTGAATTAAGGGTTTTTGTGACTATTGTGAGGATATTGATTATTATTTAAGTTGGAGTGATAAGGTGTAATTTTGATATTATTTTTGTGATATGTTTTGTTGAAGAAAATTATCCTCTAACCCTTATTGAGATTGGCAAAGAAGTAATTGTGAGTGTGGCAGATTTGTGAGGTCAACTACTTGTCATTCAAGAAAAGGTATGGGCAAAATTCTTCTTTGGTTAAGTTGGTTGATTGGCTTTCTTGAAAATTAAGTTTGGAGTGAAAAGGATTTGATTAGGGTTTCCTTTTTGAAAGTGTTTGAGTTAATGCTTCAAGGTTTTTTGAATTGAGAGTTGTGATTAAACCTTGTTTTATTAGCATTGTTTGTTGTGCAAAGAACTTGAGTTAGGGTTTGAAAAGAACATGAGTATCATTGTTATGTGAGATTTGTTGTTGAACATTGTTGGAAACATTTTGAGTTGGATGATACATGCTTGGACTAGGGTTTGTGAGAAAGGGTTGTTTCTTGAAGTGATTGGTTGAGTAGAGTTGATTGAGCCTAGTCAAGTGGATGTATGAAGTGGTTGTTCAAGTTCCATAAAACAAACTATTCTATATTCTGATTTGAGTTGAGATTGAGCATTGAGTATAGAACATATTGAGTCTCTAACAATTCTCTTTATGCTTCTATGAGATTGAGTTGAGAAAGTGATTGAGCATTGAGTATAGAACATATTGAGTCTCTAACAATTATCTTTATGCTTCTATAAGATTGAGTTGAGAAAGTGATTGAGCATTGAGTATAGAACATATTGAGTCTCTAACAATTCTCTTTATGTTTCTATGAGATTGGACAAGTTCTGTGTGGACTTGTTAAGCAGATTTGAGGCAAGTCTTTGAGAAGACTTGTGGACTAATTTTGTGTGAGCTTGTTGAAGCTTGCAATGAAGATTTGAGCAAGTCCTAGAGAGGACTTATTGAGCAGATTTGGACAAGTTCTATGTGATCTTGTTGAGCATATTTGGACAAGTTCTGTGTGAGCTTGTTGAGTAGATTTGAGCAGGTTCTGAGTGGACCTATTGAGCATATTTGAGTAGGTTCTGAGTGGACCTATTGAGTAGATTTGTGCTAGACCGAATGAACTATGTTTAGTGTAGATTTGAGTGGACTTGTGCTAGACCGACTGGACTATGTTTAGTGCAAGAGTTGAGCAGATTTGTGCTAGACCGAATGTACTATGTTTAGTGCAGATTTGAGAGAGCTTATTGAGTAGACTTGTGCTAGACCGAATGAACTATGTTTAGTGCAAGATATTGAGCAGAGTTGTGCTAGACCGACTAGACTGTGTTTAGTATAGTATTGAGATAGAGCTTTGGAGGTGATAGAGTAGAGAGGACAGAGTCTCTAGTGGATAGAGATCCATCAGCCAAGACATTGAGGATAGGTCTTCTGAGTGAGGATAAGAGTCTTCAAGTGGAGAGAGATCCATAGTCAGTGCAGTGGAGGCAGTGTCTTCTAGAGGATCACCAGCCAGAGTAGAGGAGAAGGAGTTCTCCTATGGATAGAGATCCACAAACCATATTTAGGGGATCAACATCTCCTTTGGACAGAGGTCCATAAACATTGTAATTGGGAAGGATTCCCAATAGATTATTTGAGAAATATTTAGAAGAAATATTTTCTTCGTGGAGGTAGCCCTCATTGGGTGAACCACGTAAAATTGTGTTGTCTCTATTATGTATGGTGTTTTGTGCATTGCTTTGATTATTACTATTGATATTTCTATATTTATATTTCATAATATTGATTTGAAGAGAAAAAGTAAAAAGTGGTCTTATATTGTTCACCCCCCTCTCAGTATAAGCTTGTGTTCTTCAATTGGTATCAGAGCGGGTTCCTTCAGAAGAGTTTGATAGCTTGAAGGAAAAGTGATCAAGAACACAATGGATCAAAAGGATCAAAGGGATGGGTCCATCAATAATACAATACCAGTATTTGATGGAAGTGACTTCTTGTATTGGTGTATGTTGATGAGATTTCACCTGATGGCACTTGGTAATGAAGTTTGGGATGTAGTGGAACTTGGATATGATTCAATAATCAATCCTCCTACATATAAGGAAGGTAAGCTTCTAATGCATGCAAATTCAAGAGCTATGAATGCAATTATAAAAGGGTTGTGTAGATCAGAATCTATGAAGGTTATGGATTGTAAAACAATAAAAGAAATGTGGAAACTATTGCATAACATATATGAAGGAGATAAAGGTGTCAGGAAAGCTAAGATCAAAAATCTCAAAGGAGAATTTGAGAACTTAAGAATGCGAGATGATGAAAACATTCATGACTATCTCAACAAGATTGATGAACTTGTACATGAGATGAGAGGTCTTGGAATGAAGGTTGATGAATCTGATGCTTGTGATAAGATCTTGAGAACTCTTCCAAAAAGGTATAGTGAAAAGGTCTCTGCTATAGAAACATCAATTGATAGTGATTGTCTGACAAGAAATTCTTTGCTTGGCATGCTTACAAATTTTGAGATAAGAACAAAATATCCTATCCCTCTAAAAGAGGTTGCATTCAAAGTGAACAAGAAGATAAAGGGTAAGAAGTCAGAATCAAGTAGTGAGTCATCTAGTGATGAAGAAGCTAACTATGGTAGAAGAGATAAATGTTCCAGAAGACCCATAGATCTAAGATTTGTTAAGTGTTTCAATTGTGGAAAGTATGGATATTTTGCAATAGATTGTAAAGAGCCAAAGAACAACAATGATGAAGAAAAATAGGATCATAGGTACAGGGAATCAAAAATATACAGGTACCAGAAGAAAGGCAAGGATGGACAAAGCAGACAAGGAAAGAAGTTCTTCCAAAGACAAAAGAGAAGCTACTATGCGGATAATGCAAGTAAGTACTCAAATGATAGTGATGCTAGTTTTTCAGACAATGATAGAGATGAAGTCCTATTTATGATTGAAGAAAAAGAACCGGTTAAGAAAAGGACTCCAGTTATTCTCAAGTGTTTTAGATGTGGTAAATTTGGACATCTTGAAGATGATTGCACAAGGGATGGTTATAGTTTTAGTGATGATGACTTTGAAGATGCACTTGAAAGACCAGATGAAAATCTTCTAATGGCATTAGAAGAAGAAGTGAGTGATCCTATAGAAGACAAGCCAAAAGAAAGTAATGATGTGGACAAAGGCAAACAAATAGAGGATTATTCAGCAAAGAATGGTTATGATCTCAAGGGAGAACTTATCTATGCCCTTGAAATGGTAAAGAAGGTAAGAAAGCAACACTCTAAGCTTGAAATTTAGTTTCAAGAATGTGATGAAGAAAGATTATTGCTCATAGAGGATTTAGAAAAATCAAAGGCTAAGGCAAGCAAGTTCAAAGATAAGTTAGAAGCAAAGATTTTGGAATGTGAGAAGTTAGCACAAGAAGTGGCACTACTAAAGGAATATTTAGAGGATTCCAAGAATAAGCTATACAAGTATGTAAACAGTGCAAAGAGTGTGGATAAAATAGTCAAGATACAAAGAGGAGCAACAAACAAGACAGGTCTTGGTTCTAAATAGGTTCAAAAGAAATGGGAAGAAGAGTCTACTTCAAGTCTTGAAGAAGAAGAAACTTCAGATGAAGATACATCAAAAGAAGATAGTGTAAGTGGGAGTGAGACATCAGAGGATGAGTTGGACAATAAAGGGTTCAACAAAGATAGGAACAATGCACAAAGAAGATACAGATGGAACAACAATCAGAATAGGAGACCAATGAGGTCAAGACAAGGAAGCTTCAATGGAAGATGTTTTTCATGTCACAGGTTTGGGCACATGGCTTCACAGTGCAGGACACATGAAAGACAGGAATATGGGAAAGGACAACTTTTCCATGGGTATTGCTACTCATGTAATGAGTTTGGTCACAAGGCAATGAATTGCAGGGTTCATGACAGAAGAGGATATGGCTTCACTAGGAGAAATCCTAAGACATTTGCACCTCCAAGGAATAATAACATTAAGTGTTATAAGTGCAATAATGATGGTCACACAACAAGATGGTGTAGAGAAAATATTCCAGAAATAGGTATGAACAGGAATAGGAATATGAACAGGAATAAGAACATGAATAGGAACAAGAATAGGAACATGGATAAGAACAAGAGCAGGAACAAGAATGATGACAGGAACAAGAACAAGAACAGGAATGATGATAGAAACAGGGATGATGACTTGGATAGAAACAGTCAGAGGATTCAGAAAACTCAGAAAAGAAGGGAAAAGGATAAAGGTAAAGAACAGTGCTTTCGAGGAGTAGAAATACTCCCACCCCAAAATTAACCACCTCATGAGGAGGTGGGAGAGGGGCTAAGCTAAGAGGCTCATTCTTAGCCCCGAGCCCCAAAGGTGACCCTTTGCCATTGATGTCAAAGGGGGAGATATTTGTGTATTGGAGAGATTTGATATAGGGAGAGATTTGATATCTGAGAGAGCATTGAGCCAGGGGGAGCAATGTCCCAGGGGGAGCAGAATAAAAAGAAAGGTCAGGTTTTGGTAAGAAGAGTATGGGTTGCCATCAATGACAAAGGGGGAGATTGTTGGACATTTTGAGTCCCTAAGTCAAAGTTGTTATTGATGTCACCAGATGAAGTCATCAGTAATACCAAAGATTTCAGAAGGAAATAAAGGGGATAAATATGGTTATTTGATATCCAGGAAGAAGGCCAAAGATCAAGTGAAACAATGCAAAAGATAGAAGTTAAAAAGGAGTTATAATATTTATTTTATAAATTATTTAAATTCAGTGAGAATTTAAATTTTATAAATAAATATTAAAGGTACTTTATCAAAGGTATAATATTATAATAGTGGTTATTATAATATTAAATGTGCCATGGTGAAAACCCAAATAAAATATTTATAATCCTTATTATAATGTTTTATAAGGCAAAAGTGGGTTTTATAAAGTCTAAAGATATTTTAATAAACCCAAAGGTTGGGTTTAAAGACCAAAGGCATTCGAAGCCTTTATGATCTCCGCCGACGTCATGAGGGACAATTGCAAGTTGGAAGCACCGACGTTCTAAAAGCAAAGGAGGAAAATTAATATTTAAACCTATGCCCAAAGGGCATAAACATTTATCCTTGCTCGATTAAAAATATTGCATGCGAATTAATTAAGACAAGAGCTCGTGAGAAGAAAACTATGAATTTTGTGTTTGTCTTGTCGGCAAAAGGAAACAAAGGGGAAAGCGTTGAATGTTTGAAAGCCAACTAGGCACCTTGGCCTAGTGGCAAGTGGGTTGTAGCTTACGTTTTGTGTGCAAGGAGGCCAACGTTCGAATCTCGACGGAAATGCTTGGTAGGTGTGTTGAAAGCACCAAACGTGAGGTGCACGTTTTGTGAAACAAGGAGGGGATAAGGTTTTGAAGCACGTGGTGCTTCTTTCATCTCCAACGAGCGTGTAGCTCGTGTGGTAGTTTGCACTGTGGGTAAGACGTTTGTGTGGGCTGCGTTGAGAGTTCAAAACTCTCCAAAGGCAAAGGTAATATTTTTTATTTTAATTTTAATTAAATGCCTAAGTTGGAGGTATAAGGTTGTTTAGTGGTTGAAGTTTGGAAAGGTTGCTTTGTAATAAAGTTGTGGTAGTTGAGAATTACCTTTAGGAGTTATAAGGAGAATTCTATTTTTATTTTTAAGTCTTAAAATTGCTATTGTGGAATATTGAAAGGTTAAGACTTTGTGGGTAGTATGTTATTTTGAATTAAGGGTTTTTGTGACTATTGTGAGGATATTGATTATTATTTAAGTTGGAGTGATAAGGTGTAATTTTGATATTATTTTTGTGATATGTTTTGTTGAAGAAAATTATCCTCTAACCCTTATTGAGATTGGCAAAGAAGTAATTATGAGTGTGGCAAATTTTTGAGGTCAACTATTTGTCATTCAAAAAGGTATGGGCAAATTCTTCTTTGGTTGAGTTGGTTGATTGGCTTTATTGAAAATTAAGTTTGGAGTGAAAAGGACTTGATTAGGGTTTCCTTTTCAAAAGTGTTTGAGTTAATGCTTCAAGGTTTTCTGAATTGAGAGTTGTGATTAAAACCTTGTTTTATTAGCATTGTTGTTGAAGTGATTTGTTATGCAAAGAACTTGAATTAGGGTTTGAAAAGAACATGAGTATCATTGTTATGTGAGATTTGTTGTTGAACATTGTTGGAAACATTTTGAGTTGGTTGATATATGCTTGGACTAGGGTTTGTGAGAAAGGGTTGTTTCTTGAAGTGATTGGTTGAGTAGAGTTGATTGAGCCTAGTCAAGTGGATGTATGAAGTGATTGTTCAAGTTCCATAAAACAAACTATTCTATATTCTGATTTGAGTTGAGATTGAGCATTGAGTATAGAAAATATTGAGTCTCTAACAATTCTCTTTATGCTTCTATGAGATTGAGTTGAGAAAGTGATTGAGCATTGAGTATAGAACATATTGAGTCTCTAACAATTCTCTTTATGCTTCTATGAGATTGAGTTGAGAAAGTGATTGAGCATTGAGTATAGAACATATTGAGTCTCTAACAATTCTCTTTATGTTTCTATGAGATTGGACAAGTTTTGTGGACTTGTTAAGTAGATTTGAGGTAAGTATTTGAGAAGACTTGTGGACTGATTTTTTGTGAGCTTTTGTGGAAGCTTGCAATACATATTTGAGCAAGTCCTAGAGAGGACTTATTGAGCATATTTGGACAAGTTTTGTGTGAGCTTGTTGAGCAGATTTGGACAAGTTCTATGTGAGATTTTTGAGCATATTTGAGCAAGTTCTGTGTGAGCTTGTTGAGCAGATTTGAGCAGGTTCTAAGTGGACCTATTGAGCATATTTGAGTAGGTTCTGAGTGGACCTATTGAGAAGATTTGTGCTAGACCGAATGAACTGTGTTTAGTGTATATTTGAGTGGACTTGTGCTAGACCGATTGGACTATGTTTAGTGCAAGAGTTGAGCAGATTTGTGCTAGACCGAATGTACTATGTTTAGTGCAGATTTGAGAGAGCTTATTGAGCAGACTTGTGCTAGACCGAATGAACTATGTTTAGTGCAAGATATTGAGTAGAGTTGTGCTAGACCGATTGGACTGTGTTTAGTACAATATTGAGATAGAGCTTTGGAGGTGATAGAGCAGAGAGGACAGAGTCTCCAGTGGATAGAGATCCATCAGCCAGGACATTGAGGATAGGTATTCTGAGTGAGGACAAGAGTCTTCAAGTGGAGAGAGATCCACAGGTCGAGTGCAGTGGAGGCAGTGTCTTCTAGAGGATCACCAGCCAGAGCAGAGGAGAAGGAGTTCTCCCGTGGATAGAGATCCACAAACCAGATTTAGGGGATCAACATCTCCTTTGGACAGAGGTCCATAAACATTGTAATTGGGAAGGATTCCCAAGAGATTGATTGAGAAAATTTTAGTGAAATATTTTCTCCGTGGAGGTAGCCCACATTGGGTGAACCACGTTAAATTGGTGTCTCTATTGTGTATGGTGTTTTGTGCATTGCTTTGATTGCTATTGTTGATATTGCTATCTTCACATTGCATAATATTGATTTAAAAGAAAAAGTAAAAAGTGGTCTTATACTGTTCACCCCCTCCCCTTAGTATAAGCTTGTGTTCTTCAAAAATTAATGCTAGGATGCTCAAAGCATCCCTCACACTATCATTGAAACCTTAAATACTTAGGGTAAACTTTGGCAATAAAGTGTCTTGATTCTAGCATTCATTATTTAGGAATCCTATTTTATCCTAGATAGCTATGTATTGTATGGTCATGCTCTCCAAATGTATCATATGGCCTCATAAATATACTAGCAACATATTATGGATGACATGCGTAGTGATAATGAATCTAAAATATTTTAATTTGTTCTAACTTCTCAGGCATGGGCATCATAGAGTTCAACATATGTAGTGACCAATTCATAGAATTTATAGACTTGGAGAAATATGTACTAAACCAAAAAGGTAGTCCATATCCTTACCCGAAAGGACTCAACAGTCCTAATAATAAATCTTTAAAAATATCCCTCTCATAGGTTCTTGATATTCTTAGACAGTTTGGGGTCTACTACCCTATCGATCGAATCCCTAACCAACTTAGAGACTATGACTTGAAGAGCTTGATATTGTGTTTCACTTACCAAGGTGGATGAAGAGGCCAAAGCTTCCCCTAAAGGAGAACTAGTGGAAAGGCCTACTTTAACTATTGGTTGATGAGTGGTGGTAGTATTCCTCACCTCTATGGTTACTATTGACTCCTCCAAACACTTGTGTGCTTACAAATTTCTCTCTTATGACTTGACTTGAACTCTTAGCTTTTGTGCTCAAAGGGCTCTCATTTTCTTGAGCGCTTAGGACTTGGTGGTAAATAAATGGAGATAATATTCTTTTAAATAGATTTTCTTCATTGAATATTGGGGCACCTACAAATATTGAATTCATGTTACATGAATTCACTTTGTATCTACAAAACTAATGAGAAGAGACCACCACATTTTTTAGTATTGAATTCATGCTACATATATTCATTTTTTATATCAATGAGAAGAGATCACCACTTTTATCAAAATTAAACTCATGCTACATAAATTTATTTTCCTCAATGCAAACTTGGCAAGAGGATATTATCACCTTTTTAAGTCTTTAATAATTGGACAATCTAAGGGCCTTCTTCATTGGAAAATCAGATGATTTTTGCTATAATGAGGGACCACTTGTATTCATTTTTCTAGTAAATAATTCCACCCATACATGATTTAATCATAAGACTCATGCTACTTAGAATTGAGCCTTTATTTTTTAACTCTTGATTGAGCATGCACCAACCATGTGTCATCATAAATGGCATGGATAACTACCCTAAAATTCTCATTGAAAGATAGAATTTTTTTTGACTAAGTATGGTACATATTTATAAAATAGAGCCCTCTGGATTGGATGGCTCATGGATATTTTTCCCTTGATATGATGACTACCACTATGAGGAAGAAAAATTCCATTTAGAATCCTCACAAAAATGTTGACTGTTAATATTGATCAACCAATGTTTTTCAACATTGCATATTGCCTTTGCAACTTTACATCTCCACAATTCTTGAAATATCCATGATCTCATGAACAAAGAAATGTTCCCAATTGATGATGCAAAATGAGTGCCAAAAAATGAATCTTTCTATAAAGCAAAACCAATTTATTATGCTAAGTATAATATATATATACAAGGGTTCCTTTCTAACTATGATTAGTGGTATCTATTCAAGTAGATCACATTGACTAGGATAGATAATGCATAACCATATATATCGAGAGCTTATATAAAATTTCCATCTTATAGGTAATGATAATGTAAGGACCACTTTAGAGGGAATCAAATTTGGTGTAGTGTCTTGACTTACTCCATATGTTGATAGTATCTTCTATACTTTCATGATCTCAAGGTTAGAGAGGTTCTCCTCTTGAATAAAATAAGTACCTATGCTTATTTTCCCAAAGGCTTCATAGGCATAAAAATCCTAAATTTTTGTTGCTCATTAGTCCATCTGATCATTAAGAATAGAATAGACTTCATCGATAGATAAGTCTGAACTAGATTAATCTTCCTCTATAATGAAGGTCTTATCAATGTTCAACTTGATTGAAGGCACATGTTCAACATGATTTATATGGAAAGGTTCTAATGGGATATTCATTTTAGTTCCATACAAAGTTCTCAGTAACAAGTGCCTCCAATATAGAGAAAAATAACCACCTATTTTAGTGATGAAATCTCTTGATAAATAGATACCAAAGGTAGCTAGGTGTTCAATTACTACTATATCCTAAGAAACTATGAGGTTTGGGCAAGCATGTAGTGTAAGAGGAAGGTTCTTTATCATTACAAATATTTGAATAGGAACTCCATTAAGTTGAACTACTCCTTTATTAATAGGTTCATATACCAAAACTAATGTATATACCGCCCTTATAGGAAAAACTAGAATACTTGACCCAAAATCCACCATACGATTATAAATTGATTTATCACCATAGAATAGACTCAAGTAAAATGGCATAGGTTTGGCTTGGCTTATCTTAGGGCCAGATATTTGTAGGACTGTAGTTGGATTTTGCTTACCCAATGCCTTCTATCTTCCTAGAGCTTCCTTGAAATACTTCATTTGTTTAGGTATAGATAAGATATCCTATATAAGCATGGATATAATTAAATTATTTAGATGGTATACTATGTTAAATGATTTGATAGATTAGATCCCCTAAGTGGTACTCAATACCCATTGAGGTTTGGGTCTCTCCACTACAAGATGGAGAAATAGGTGTGACCATAGGGTACATT
Source organism: Wollemia nobilis (assembly GCA_028583015.1). NCBI lineage: Eukaryota > Viridiplantae > Streptophyta > Pinopsida > Araucariales > Araucariaceae > Wollemia > Wollemia nobilis. The sequence continues at coordinate 26,712,562 of JAQPPZ010017248.1, read as the reverse complement.
CCTTTTATAAGATCAACTAGCTTATTTTTTGTGCTAAGACCCACTTGATTAGTTTTTATTTACTCCTCTATTTCTTTCCTTTTGGCCCTTGTTATGTAATTAGATTGGAATTGTGGCCTTCCAGGTGGTGAATTACCCACTCCATTTGATATAGCATACATTTATTCCTCATCCCAAGTTATTAAAGTTTGCTTGGTATTGGTGGAACTTATCCCCATGAGAGTATTTTATGATTGAAAGTGAAGGGATTGATCCTGCTTTTATGAATCCATCCTTGGGAAAGTAGTAAGTTGTTGAGCATGTGTAGCTCCATTTTGTACTGCTATGGTCCATTGAAGATCACCTTCAATATAAGTGCTAGGAGTATGGGTGTCTACGTAGAGGTAGTACCATGCATTGGAATCTTCTATATAATAGTTTTGGATGGAGAATATACCCCTAACAAGTTTAGGAGGAATTTATTATAATAGGATTTGCATAGGCACTATTAGTTAATTTTTTTTTGTGTTGATTTGTATTTCTATTGGTATAGAAATGAGAATCTTGATATCCCTAACCATTTTTAAGGTGTCTACAACCTTGATAATTTTGCTAAAATGAAGGTATTTGATCATTTTGATATGGAAACCTCTATGCATTTTACTGTATCCTAAGGGTTATGACCTCATTATAAATATTTATAAGTAAGTTATTCATCTTATCAAGCTCATTGGAGGAGTAAGGATTTGTAGAGTGATAATTCAAAGTAGGGAGATAAGTTGGAGACTTTATAGGGTTTATGGTAGGAGTCAATTTGAAAGTTGTAGAATGGATAACTAGAGATGGTTGAATGTTTGGGAATAGAGGCATAGGGTGTAATGTCCCTTTTTTAGGAACAACAAACCCTTACTATGAAAATGCAAAAATTAAGTACAACAAGGAAATAACTCAGAAATTGCTCATAAAATAACACAAGTATGAGGAGAAATCAACCAGTATCATATATTAAATATTGCCAAACTAATACAATAGCTGGAATGGACAAATGGGTCCTCAAGGAAATCAAAATGCAGATACAAACTCCCACAAGTGGGACAAACTAACCCCAAGGCTGAACAGATGCACCAACAGATCTGAAACACATGACACAAATGCTCCCAAAAATGCCATGAAATCCTCACAGACGCCTATTTTTGTATTTTTGATATTTTAGGGCAATAACACCTGCAATGATATTGCCAAGACCCCAACCATGCACCTCCAATGCACTATGGGAATGAGCAAGACCTGCAATCTCAACTCATGGAACCTCTAGGGTTTCAATATTCAATTTTGATATCAACATAACATGCCCAAAATGGGACGTCTCACTCCCTTATATAGGGTGAGGTTCTAATTTGGAGTTGACATCTCCCAACCCTAAAATCACTTAAAGTGCCTTATTACAACATAAAAACATAAAACATAAAACATAAATAAACACAACTTAAGTTATGTCTCCTAGTCACATGAACCCCTTTTTCACTTTTATAATTAAGTGTAGGAGACATTTACAAAAATATTTATTTTTGGGACATTACAAGTCCACCCTCCTCAAATTACTTGTCCTCAAGCAAAGTCACAGCTGGAGCATCTAAAATTTCCGCACCTTCCCAAGTAGCATCCTCCATAGGCAAGTCCTTCCACTTCACAAGATATTCTTTGATAGTCCTACTCCTAAGCTTTCTCTCCCTTGTCTCAAGGATCAATTCAGGTTCAAGAATGAGCTTTCCTTCATCATCAAGGGGTGGCAAATCTGAATATGGTTGAATATGTTGGCCCAAGGCCTTCTTCAAACAAGAAACATGGAAGACATTATGTATTTTACTTCCACTTGGAAGTTCCAAAGCATATGCAATCTGTCCAACCTTACTCAACACCTTGTAAGGTCCATAAAATTTGGGTTTGAGTTTTTCCGCTCCACTTCTTTTCAATGTAGACTGTTTGTAGGGCTGCAACCTAACATAAACCAAGTCTCCCACCTCAAATGAGCGCTCACTACGCTGCTGATCTGCATACTTATTCTGCTGATTTTGTGTCGTAAGAATATTGTCCTTAAAAGCATTAAGAATATTTTTTTTTTTTTGCTGCAAAGTCTCTAGATTTTTGGACCCTTGAATCACTAAAAATAAGATCTAAAATATGTGGGGCATCATAACCATAAAGTGCCTTGAATGGAGACATTTTTATGGACATATGATAAGTAGAATTGTAGCAATATTCACCAAGGTGCAGCCATTTAACCCACACATTTTGTTGACCTGAAACATAATTTCTCAAATATCCTTCAAGCCATTTGTTAACAATTTCAGTTTGCCCATCAGTTTGGGGATGGTAGCTAGTACTAGGAGTCAATTTAGTACCACATAGCTTAAACAATTCTTGCCAAAACATGTTCAAAAATCTTCTGTCCGTATCACTCACAATGGATTTAGGCAAACCATGCAATTTGAAAACTTCTTTAAAAAACAAATCAACAACTTGTATGGCTGTACAAGTTGTTGAAATGGCATAGAAATGAGCAAATTTTGTCAATCTATCAACAACAACAAATATGCAATACTTCATGTATACCTTGGGCAAACCAGTAATGAAGTCCATGGAGATACTTTCCCATTTTTGATTGGGAATAGGAAGTGGCTGAAGTAAACCAACTGCAAATTCATGTTCCCCCTTGTTTTCTTGGCAAATAACACATTCCTTGAACATGCAAGAAGACATCCCTTTTCAAACCCTTCCAATAGAATCTTTCTCTAACCTGTTTGTAAGTCTTGTAGAAACCTTGATGGCCTACAAGTGGAGCATCATGCATGGTTGTAATTAAAGCTTGTTTCAGCTTTGATTCAGGTACTAAAAACACTCTTCCCTTGCAAAAAATCAATCCTTCTTTATGGCTGAACCTGTCATCTTCAACTTGCCCATTTATTAGTTTAGAAAAAAAATCATTCTTTTCATATTCAACCATAATTTTCACCTTGCAATCAGCAGAAATAATAGAAAGAGAATGAAAAGTAGGGTGCCTAGAAAGTGCATCAACAGATGAATTATTCTTACCCTTTACAAACTCAATTTCAAAATCATATGATTGCAACTTTGTTACCCATTTATGCTATCTTTCATTCAGTTCAACTTGCCCCAAGAAGTATTTCAAACTATTATGATCAGTTTTTACCACAAACTTGCCACACACTAAGTATTGCTTGAATTTGGTCAAGGCATGCATGATAGCTAGCATCTCTTTATCATAGATGTTGAAAGTTTTCTCCACATTTGAGAGCTTTCTACTCTCATAAGCAATGGGGCGTCATTGTTGCACAAGTACAACTCCAACTCCAACACCTGAAGCATCACAAGCAATAGTAAAAGCAACAGAAAAATCAAGAATAACAAGTAAAGGAGTGGAAGTCATTACATATTTCAGCTTTAGAAAAGCTAAAAGAGCCTCATTGGACCATGAAAAGGCCCCTTTCTTAGTTAATTCAGTACGGGGGCAGCCAAAGAAGAAAACCCCTTAATGAACCTCCTGTAGTAACTGCATAAACCCATAAAACCCCTCAATTTCGTTAATTTGGATGGTATAGGCCATCTTTGTACAACTGAAACTTTAGTTTGATCAACCTTCACCCCATCTTTGCAAATAATGTGCCCCAAGTATAAAATTTCAATCATAGCAAATTCACATTTAGATTCTTTTGCATAAAACTCTTGCTGTCCTAAAATGCTCAAATATGAATATAAATGCTGTAAATGATCATCCCAATTTTTGCTATACACCAAAATATCATCAAAAAATACCAAGACAAAGCGCCTCAAATGTTGATTGAAAATTTGATTCATGGCTGATTGAAAAGTGGCTGGTGCATTAGTCAAACCAAAGGGCATAACCATAAACTCATAATGCCCACAATGGCATCTAAAGGCTGTTTTGTACGCATCCTCATCCCTCATACGAATTTGGTGATATCCGGACCTAAGATCAATCTTTGAAAAATACATGGCCCCATGCAACTCATCTATTAGTTCATCCACCCTAGGAATAGGATATCTAATCTTTATGGTCTTCTTGTTTAATTCCTTATAGTCAATGCACATTCTCATGGTTCCATCCTTCTTTTTTACTAACACAACAGGTGAAGCAAAAGGACTACAACTAGGTCTAATGTGCCCACTCTCAAGTAAATCAGCAATGGTCTTTTCAATCTCATCTTTAAAAACCTTAGGATGCCTATAAGTTTTAATTATGATAGGTTTACTATTTGCTTCCAATTCAATAACATGCTAAAAATCTCTACTAGGTGGCAAACCTTTAGGTAGGTCAAAAAATACCTTAAGATGTTTTTGTAGTAAACCTTGAATTTGAGGATGATAGGTGGCTGATTTTTTCCCTTCTGAATTGAAAATTATAGTTGCCCACTCAACGTCCTTATGCCTTATCATCTTCTCCATTATTTTGTATGAAACCTCCAAAATTTTGCAAGAATATTTTGACCCATTTTCCTTGATTCCTTGCAACACCACATCTTTCCCTTCAAGCACAAATTTTAGTTCTAATTTTTGATAATTAGTAACATAATCACCAAGTGAATACAACCATTGCACACCCAAAACCATATGTGGAATACCTCCTAAGGGAAAAACAAAGAATTGCTCATCTACTTCCATGTTGCCAAAATTAAATTTTATGTTTCTTACCACTTTGTTGCATGTGATAAGATCACCATTGCCAATAGTAACACTAAAACCAAGAATGATAGCTGTAGGAAGATTCTTTCTAGTGGCAAACTTCTCATCAAAAAAATTGTAAGTAGCACCACCATCTATTAAAAAAATAACCTTTTCATCAAAAGATCTACCTGGTACCTTAATAGTGCGAAACTGACTCATCCCACTTAAAGTGGCTAGGGAACCTTAAAGAACTTCCTCATACTCCCTTTGTGCTTCCTCTTCCAAGGGTGTCTCATATGCCTTATAAAAATTAGGATTATCAGAATCAGAATCAGAATGTAATTCAATGATTTTCATACCTCCTCTACATTTATGACCTCTTTGCCAAGGAGACTTGCAAATGAAACACTTGTTTTGTTTCCTTAGCTCATATTTCTCTTCTTGTGTCAAGCGTGGGCCATTTGGGGGCTTATTAGGTGGTTAAAAACTATATCTGAAATATTCTCCATGCGTGGGATTTCTGCCATAAAAATTTCTCTCATTTCCACCTTGCTGCATGAGGTTTCCTTGCTGCCCATACTGCTATCCAAAAACTATTTTTTTGGCTGCAAAAGGTGGTCTAGCAGATGGATTATGTGCAAAATATTTTTGTCTAGGAGGTAAAATAGATTCTAAGCTTAAAGCTCTCTTAATGGCATCTTCAAGAGTGGATGGTTCAAAAGCTTTAACTAATCCCTTCACGGGTTCCAAAAAACCATCCATAAAAAGAAAAATTACCCTCTTGGGTGAAATATTTTGTACCTGAACTAAAATTTGTTCAAACTCCTCCACATAGGCATGAATGGATGAAGTTTTCTTCAAAGTGGAAAGCTCCTTGAAATACTCTTCCACATTCCTCCTTTCAAACCTGTTCAAAACCTTGGTACAAAATTCATCAAATGTATCAATATCACCATGCCCTTGGGTTACTAACCCATGATGCCACCATGAGTAAGCACTACCCTCAAGGTGGAGTGTAGCAATCTGAACTGCATCAGCTTCAGAAATAGGCTCCAAGGTAGAATAAGTCTATAATTTTTGAAGCCATGCCCTAGCTGTAAGACCATCTTGACCATTAAATGAGGGAATGGTCACCTTTTGATGCAAAAAGGGCTTCTTTTTCTCTTTTTTAGCCTCAAAAATAGATTTACCCACAATCTTCAAATATTTATCAAAAGAAACTGCTACCCTAAAACCCTCAGATTTATTACTATAAGTAGCATACCATTCATCTAATTCATCAGTTACCTCATTTTCCTCCAGTGGAGGTGGTGGAACAAGGAACATAGGCTTGGACGGCCTAGGCAAGGGAGTGTGTGAGTTAGATGATGACTCATGCCCATTGTTGTTGCCTCCCCTTTCTCCTTCCCTCCTTGTGCCATTTGGGTTGCCCAAAGCTACCCTCAATTCTTGCTGATTTGTCTCTTGTAAGGACACCATTCTTTGTAGCATGTCAAGTAGGGCATCAAATTTTTGCTCAGTCCTATCAACTTGCCTTTGGGGCTCCTCAACCTCTTCCCTGTTTGACATTTCTAAAGCGAGTCTATTTCTCCTAGTAAAATATTGATGAACAGGAGGACGATGCATAAAACCCTATCGAACCCTAAAAAGATGGAAATCTAAAATTTTGAAAATTCTGACCACCAAAAAAAAATTTTGAAACCACAAAACTGCAAATTGGTCAAAAGGGTATCCAAATCTGCAATTTTTATTTTCTGAAAAAAATCCCTAAAAATCCACGAATCCCCTAAAAATCCATGATTTTCACTAGGGCACAACTTTTCACCACAGAAACACACTTATCACCACGAATCTGAAATACCCACAAAAAAAAAATTCTGAAAGCCCTGATTTTTTTGAAAACCCTAATTCTGAAAACTCAAAAACTGAAATACCCACAACTAAAAAAACATTGAAAATACTAAAACTAACCACAGGCTGGCAAGATTCCAGCTCTGATACTACTTTTAATGTCCCTTTTTTAGGAACAACAAACCCTTACTACGAAAATGCATAAATTAAGTACAGTAAGGAAATAACTCAAAAATTGCTCATAAAATAACACAAGTATGAGGAGAAATCAACCAGTATCATATATTAAATATTGCCAAACCAATACAACAACTGGAATGGACAAATGGGTCCTCAAGGAACTCAAAATGCAGATACAGAGACTCCCACAAGTGGGACGAACTAACCCCAAGGCTGAACAGATGCAAAAACTCCTCAAAAATGACCCCAAATACAAGCGTAGGGTTTGGGGCTACCAACAGATCTGAAACACATGACACAAATGCTCCCAAAAATGCCACGAACTCCTCATAGATGCCTCTTTTTGTATTTTTGATATTTTAGGGCAATAACACATACAATGATATTGCCAAGAACCCAACCATGCACCTCCAATGCACTATGAGAATGAGCAAGACCTGCAATCTCAACTCATGGAACCTCTAGGGTTTCAATATTCAATTCTTATTTCAACATAACATGCCCAAAATGGGACGTCTCACTCCCTTATATAGGGTGAGGTTCTAATTTGGAGTTGACATCTCCCAACCCTAAAATCACTTAAAGTGCCTTATTACAACATAAAAACATAAAACATAAATAAACACAACTTAAGTTATGTCTCCTAGTCACATGAACCCTTTTTTTCACTTTTATAATTAAGTGTAGGAGACATTTACAAAAATATTTATTTTTGGGACATTACATAGGGGGTCTAGGACTTACTCTTATTATTTGAATATAGTTATTTTCAACTGGGATTTATCCTTCTAATCTATCTGACTGAGTTTTAGGTCCATAGATATTCATTTTCAACTAGGATTTATCCTTCTTAAAATGAAAGGAATATATGTAAAGTAGCAAGTGACTAAAGAGACTATCCAATCCCTAGTTTTATGAATGGTTACATAGGAGGTTCTAGAAGGATTCTAATAAGTTAGAATTCCTCCTACCACTCCTTTATAATCCATAACATCCCATTCACATCTTGCCCATACTGCATTCATAGTTTTTGAAACTTCTTATTTTATCAATTTAGTTTCCTGGATACAAATAATACCATGCTTATTACTTAAATAAAGGTTCCTCATACACCTCTGCTTTGAGGAGGTATTAGCACCCATTATATTCCATGATATGATAATCATATTTCATTAGGGGCTATTTGCCCTGCCTACGTATCACCAATATCATTTTGTTGTTTGGTAAAAATAAGTTCAACCAACTTAGTTTGTGTTCCTTTCTCTATGTTTGCTTTTGCTTCCCTGGATCTTACTTGATATTTTTAGGGTTTTCCTCTTTTTACCTTGCCTATATCAGGAGTAGGTCTTATTATTCTATTCTTCAATATTCTTTCACAATTTTTTTTCATCGTTTTTATTCTCTCCTAGCTCTCCTAAGGAAGTTTTTGACTTGTCCTACTCATTTTTTGGTATTTCCTTATTAATGGCAGAGATATTAACTTCTAAAACTACATTTTCTTTACCAATTTTTTTCTCATGAATGGTGCATGGTACTTCAAGAGAGTCTTCAAAATCTGATGAGACACATTCCTTAGGTTCATCAATAATTTTCTTTCTTAAATTGGGATCATACTGAATAGAAAATTCCTTGTTAATATGTTGAACTTGTTGTATTGTGTCCTCTAAGTTTTGATCTACTTTTTTTCATAGGCTAAAGCATCAAAAAAGCTGGTATTTATTCTAATATCCTTCCTTACTGGTCTCCACTATTTATTTTCTTTTATTTTCTAGATCTATTTTTTGGAAGTTGAAAACCATATTCATCCATAACCATTTGTAAGTTTCTCTTGCGGTTTTCTACATATGATTTTGTTGGGCTCTTCTTAGAGCATGATCTCTCAATATGCCCCACCTCATGACATATTATACATATAAAATATATCTTTTCATAATCAATGATTTATATCCACATATTATTTCCATAATTAAGAATGATTGATTCAAATAAAGCTTTACTTATATCAATCATAGCGAATATCTGAGCATGAATAGCTAAGAATCCATCTTTCATAGTATCTGAAATCTTAAGAAATTCTTCGAGTAACCAATATCCGAGCATAAATAGCCAAAAATATATCTTTATTATTATTAAAAATTAGAGAAAATAATAGTGATTAGGGCAACTAAATATGGAAGTCTGTTTATTATTATTATAAAAAGGAGAGATAATAATAAAAAATTAGGGCAACCAAATATAGAAGTATGTTTATTATTAGCAATAAGGATGTCTATTTAATAGGTGCAAGACACCCATTCAAAAAGGAAAAAGAAAAAAATCTAAGGATAGATATTAGGAAAGAGTTTATGCACTTCTCATACGGGTAAACAAAAGGAACAAAGTGGAAAAGGAAGTTTGAAAAATATAAAGCAAGTTGGACCATCTTTCTCTAGATCTCTAGTAAGTTTTTTAGCTATACTTACATTATTTCCTTTCGTGATTTTAAAACTCCATATTTACTTCTTTGGTAGTTCATTAATTTTATGCGATGATTAGAGCCTATAATTTAAAGTCTCATCATGTAAATTGTAACCGTGCTTTATAAAATCTTGAGTAGAGGTAGGATACATACATACATACATACATACATACATACATATATATATATATGTGTGTGTGTGTGTGTGTGTGTGTGTGTGTGTGTGTGTATGCTTTACACATGGATATTGACTATGAGCTTTTTTTGTCTTATTAATATTGATTTAATAATAGGTTTGTTTATTATTCAATATTAATATAGTTTAATAATATTAATTAATATTAGTAAATGGTTGAAAACTATTAATTAATATTAATTAAAGATTAAAGACTTTAGTCATATAAATATTGATGGATTATTGTGTTTGTTTATTTATTTTTATTATACTAGAGGAATCAATAACTTGTTATAATTTTCTATGCCTCTTTGTGGGTTCAAATCTTGCTTCTTATCACCACTATAACCTCTAGTTGCATCGGATAAACCTTTTACGTAGTCGGCTATGCTGACGCAACACACCCACCGGTACTACGGGGCCCAAGGGATTGGAACCCTGGTCTCCACGCTCCTACGAAAGCGTTTTGACCGTTGAACCAAGCCCTTGAACCTAGGATTATTGTGTTTGTTTAAATGTCAATATTAATTTATATTTTGAGGAATATATATATATATATATATATATATATATATATATATATATATATATATATATATATATATATATATATATATATATATATATATATATATATATATCGAGAGAGAGAGAGAGAGATTATAGTTGGGTTTACTAGGAGAGGAGTAAACCCATGATTTTATAAGAAGATTATGAGATTAGGAATTGAGATCTTACATTGTTATTGAATATTTATTGTATGATGCATGTTAGGCTTGCATATACATTGTATCATTGAATTGAGATCTTGCATTGTTATTGAATGATTGTATGATGCATGTTAGGATTGCATATACATTCTATAAGGATTGAGATCTTACATTTTTCTTGCATTATTTTATTTGAATAATTCATATTAGCTTGCATATTTATTTTAAGTGTTGTCATTATCCCTATGATCATGCTCGTAAGTTTGATGGAAAAAATATATTTCAAGAAGGATACATTGAATAGAGGATGAAACTTGTGACTTTGAGTTTTGGTGCTTGAATGTACTGTTGTAGTCAGAAAAGAGAAAAACTTAAGAGGTACCATGTGTAGAAGTTATGGGATATATTGTAAACATATTGAAAGTGATGGCATGAATTTGTTTGGGTGATGAAAGTTGAATTATTGTAGAGTTACTTTGGAAATATTTGTAGTTGGCAAGAATTGTATTTATTGAAAAGTAATAGGAAGTAATTAATAAAAAATTGATTTTAATTTTTAGATGATACATTACTTCTTTTATTTTAAATAAAGGAATTATCTATTTTTAGTGCTTTAGAATGAAGTACCTAAATTTTTAATCTTTATCAATATGTTATGTTGCTATGTTTAATTTGAGCATGTTTTAATATAGCACTCTATTTCTTTGATGAGATGGTCATAAATGTTGTTTAGGACCCTTGGGTGGAAGGGGGTTATTTTGGGCATGATATTAGAGCCATATTAGTAATCCCTAGATTCAAGTTGTACCCAATCCTAGTTGAGTTATGGTGAGACAATTTAACTAGGTAAATATGAATGATACACCCTAAGCGATGAGGCTTGGGTAGCCCTAGTAGTGAGGCTTGAGTGGTCCTAGTGGTGAGGTTTGGACAAGTCCTAGTGGTAAATATTGGATGGATTCCCAAGTGGTGAGGCTTAGGAATATTAATGGTGGATTGGTATGGGATAATCCATCGAATCATTCATAAGGTAGTATAGTGGTGGTACCTTACGATGAGGTAAGCATGACCATGATCATTACTAGGTGAGTGGTAATGGTCTTAGTTAGCTCATGGGGAGATGAAGCTAACTAATCACTAAGGCATCATGCCATGATAATCCTACATAGACAAATGTATGTAGGGTTAGGGAATAGGCATCACCTTTAAGTATTATGGGTCTTAAAGGGTAATCCCTACATCATGATAAATTTGTCTTATATAGGTGAATGTATGGTAAATGGGGGACCATTGGTGGTGTATTTTATAACGGTGAGGTTAAAAAAGTGAATCCCAAGAAAGTATAGGAAGTTGGCCACTTTGGTCCACTTGAGTGTCATATGCAATGACAATGAACTTAAAAGTGGTTTCACCTTAATACCGATGAAAATATTGGGTCTTCTTTGTGATTTAATTCTTTAAATAAAAGGTAGCTCTCTCCCTCGGGTTGTTACACTATATTTTTCACTTTTCTTAATGCATAAAATGTGATAGGGCAACTTCTAGCATTAGTAGATCAAATCATGAATAGTTAGAAGAAATATATTAAAACTCAAAATATATCATTTTGTAGGACTATAAAGGTAGGTTAGTCTATCCACCAAGGGAAGTGATACACTTAAGATCATATTAAGAACTTTTTGATTTAGCTTAAGTAATTGGATTCATTGTATTCTAAGGATGGAGAAAAAATATAAATGGGAGTTAAATTGGATAAGAGAACCTCAAATTGCCACCAATTGATATTAGGTTATGTACACCAACTAGCAAATGTTATAAAGGGTTCCAACAATAGCTTCCTAAATCATCATCATCAAATTTTAATAAGTTCCACAACTACCAATGCTAGCTACAAGTAGGTATGATAGGCATCAGTTCCAACCATAAAGTACATTCAATAATCCAATTATTAGTAGTGCAAACAAGATAACTTGGTAATAAAAGAATCTGAAGAATGGTTATAAAACCATTTTAACTTCTACTTGTAACTCTAAAATATGAATCACTCCATCTTCTTGTATTATAGTTTTATATTAATTATATATACCACATATAAGCATAGTATTTCACTATACATCTCTTATGAAAACAAGTGACGACTAAAGAATACATAAGAGATAGAAGACATAATTTTTTTGCTTAGATATCCATTATACCAACTCTACTACTCCACATATTTACTCCATGTATATATTAATTATATAGTCCATAAATATAAATTTTATGTTTCATTTGCATAATTTTCTATTTTATTTTACAAAATATATTTGGTTTATTGCTCTTTCATTTATTAAATATAGTTGTAATCTAGAGTTTCTTATTAAACAAAATTTGATCATCCACCATGTTATAGACGGTAGACCACATAGGAGACAAGATTACCAAAAACTTGCTTGAGAATTTCATTGATCAAATCATGAATTTATAGGCTGGAAGCCTTTATAAAATCACTGAAGAATCAATACCCATGATAGAAAAAACATGGATGGAGTTATAAAGGTTGCAACTCTAACAATAAAAAAACTACATTTCTAAAAAGCTTTTGAAAAGGGGCTTAGAGAAAAAAATCTATGAAAAATCAATTCTAAGTCTTTTAATTAAAAATTAATTTATTAATATTAATTAAACCTAAGTTTAATTAATATTTAATTAATCCATTAAGGGCCCAATTACACATTGATATAAAGACATTAAATGATTGTGAATTTTATGTTTCAAGAGTACCACTAGCTAAAAGATATTTAATAACCAATTAAACAACTTTGGTAGTTGTTTAATAGGTGTCACTCATGTATACAACAAACTTGACAATAAGGAATTTGGGTATAAGGAAGAAATTTTAGGAAGTTTAGAAGGAAAAGCACACAATACATTTCCCAATAATAACATATATAAAATGCCCAAGTTAGAATTTCCAAAATTTGATGGAAAGGACCTTGATGATTGGTTATATTGGGTAGACTAGTATTTTACTCTTCATGATGTTCCCCATAATTTAAGGCTCACAATAGCATCCTTTAATTTTGAATCTAACACATTTCAATGATACCAACGATTGAGGAATATGCGTTTAGATATCTCTTCAAATGAAATTTTAGAAGTAATTACTCACCCATTTCATCCTACTGAGTATGAGAATATTACAAGAGCCCTCTCTAAATTGAAATAAACCTTAGTAGTCTCTGAATAACAAACTGAGTTTGAAAATTTGGCCAATCACACAAGGGGCTTAAGTGAAGAATTTTTCAAAGTTGTTTTATTAGTGGGTTGAAAGAAGATATTAAAGATAAGATGAAAATATTCAAACCACAAGCCATGATGTAATTAGTAGGTTTGGATAGATTGGTAGAGGATAAATTTGCTACTCAAAAGTGCACAATCAGAGTTCCACAAGCTCAATCATCATCTCCACCTATGCTAGTGTCAACCTCTACCAATAAGTCACCCCAAATAAAATGTTTGACCAGGGAAGAAATGGAGGCACATAGGGCATAAGGTCCATGTTAAAACTATGATGATAAATAATCCCTAGGCCATAAATACATGTAACAAAAATTGTGTTTACTCAATATGGAAAAACCCTCCACTCAGGAATCTCATGACAAATATGAGGATAGTAAGGTAGAAGATCAACTTATAGAAGTTCAATTGATAGAGGACCAATTTCCAAAAAAATCCATGCATTCTTTAGCAAGAATTTCTACCTTGCAAACCATAAAGGTGATCAAGCAACTCAAGGGTCAATGCCTCATAATTATTATTGATTCAAAAAGTACACACAATTTTATTGATCCTTAGGTGGCCAAAATAATAGTTTGCTACATACACTCATGCAATGCTTTTGAAGTTATGTTATCCAATGGAGTAGTCCTTCCTTATAAGGGGAAATGCAAAAATATAAATATGAGAATGAGTGACTATAACCTCAAGGAGTGTTGGCAATTTTGGGTACCTTGGGTACATTGCCCTTGCTCAAGTGTTGATGTTGTCATTGATGTCAAAGAGCGGAAGGGTTTTTGTGAAAACCAAGGCAGACTAAATTATAGGTTTTGTTTAAATCCATGGTCAACAGTTTTGAAATGGGTTTTTCTTAAAACCCAAGTTAGCTCTTCGTTTTGTTGAAAAAGGTGCTCCGATGATGAAGATATTTAATTTTAAATATCTAGTTTAAATTTTATTTATTTATTTAAAATTTAAATTAATATTTCAAAATTAAATTAAAGTCGTTCACCGGCTTGTTTTCAAAGCCGACGTTGCTAGGGTTTTGCAACGGATCAATTAGGGTTTCCTGCTGACAAAGCAAGGTTAAGCAACCAAAAAATTCTAGGGTTTCATGTTGACCTAATTAGGGTTGCAGCTGACGTATTTGAGAATGTTTTGATGGGATATTCTATTCTATAAAAAGGTGATACTGTTGCAAGGTTAAATGGGGGCGTGATGCGATATATGCGAATGAAGTTCGTGTGCAACAGAGTGTAAGTCGGTGATAGTTCTTTGGAGTTAAAGAAAAGAGATCGCAGCGATGAGATAGTGAGTGAGTGCATATCGACTGATCGAGAACAAAGAGAGCGATATGCAGACGACGTGTTTAAAGTCCGAGGCAAAAATATGTAGATGGTAGAAGTGAGATTTCATGGAAGGTGCAGTAGAGTGAGTGGTGCAAAGAGAAGATAAGAACGCGGTATGCAGAAGTCGTGTTTCGAGTGTGAAATGACAAGCAGTCTGGCTGTAGAAGTAATATTTCTATGAAGTTGCAGCAGAGAACGCGGAGAGATATAGAGGAGTGGTTGAAAAAGTGCGAATCATTTTTCACAGCAGCAGTCGAATACCGACAAGCAGCAGAATGCAAGAAAAATAGCAGATCGTGCAAATTAAGGTGACAGGTTAATTCTGCAATTTTTATTACTATCTCCAAGTTGTAGCTTGGTAAAAGGGGTTGGTGCCTCTTTCTAGTTGGAGCTAGAAAAATTGGAGTTGGTGCTCCATTCTGTTGTAGCAGATAAAATTTAGAGGTTGGTGCCTCTTACCAGTTGGTGCTGGTGAATGATTATGTAAAGTTGTAGCTTTGCATTTGACTGGATTTGGATGGTAGTCCAAGCAATATTTTTGAGGAGTAGCCACATCGGTGAACCTCGTTAAAATGTCGTGTTATGTGTGATGCTCTTAGTACTTTTATTATTTATGTTTTAATCTGTTGCAGTTTATTTAAAAGTCTAAATTGATTTTAAGTTTTTAAAGAACACATTGATTCACCCCCCCTCTCAGTGTCATTGTGATTATAACAATTGGTATCAGAGCAAGGTTACCAATTTTTGCTAAATCAGTCAGGGTTGATCTTGGATTAGTACACAATGGCTAAGAAGAATAGATCCTCATCCAAAAAGGCATCCCAGCCAGTTTTAGTTCCTATGGTTGAGAAAATTGAACCAGAAATGGCAGAAGGAATGAACTCTGAAGTTGAAGAAGTTGAGGCTAAAGTTGATTTAGAGGGTGAGCTAGTGTCTGCTCTTACGGAATGGGAATCGAAGAAAAAGAAGAATGAAAAATTGTCAAGGAAACTTAAGGATGCAAACAACATTATTGCCAGTTTAAAAATACAGACTGAAGAATACAAGAAAATGTCTGAAGATCTGGAAATACAGGTATCCATGAAGATAGACCACTGCAGCAAATTGGAAGAAGAAAATGTGAGTCTTTGAATACAGATACAAGAGCTGGATCGAAAAATCAACTGTCATGTAAAACGTGAAGAAAGCTCGATGAAATTGGACAAAATTTCGAGCAATCAAAGATCCACAGGTATCAAATTTGGTCTCGGCTTTTCTGAAGGAGAATCATCAACTGGACCAAAAGCAAGCAATGTTGAAAGTGAAAAGAACAAAGACAAGAATCAGGCAAAAGAAAGATATAATGCCAGACCTGAAATAGCAGCTGACAATGATGGCTTTACTAAGGTCACACATCAAAATAATAGAAGATCCAAGGCTCCAGCAACAACCTGGCCAAGACCATCTTTCAGGTTTAATCATTATTTCTATGGTTTTTGTTTCAAGTGTAATGTTTATGGGCATAAAATTGTTGACTGCAAATACAACGTAGGTCCAAGAAGTTTCACTAGTAGAAATGCGTTTGCTCCTTTAATGAGTTATGCAATAGAGTGTTTTAAGTGTCACAACTTTGGTCATATTGCCAAAAATTGTCATAGTATGTCTGTTTCATATCAACCTCATGAAAGTAGATTTCAATCGTATAGAGCAAAACAAAATAGAATTTATACTGAAGGATATGTGCAAAATTCTAAAAAGGGGAAGTCACAGCTAGAACCCAATACCACGGGTTAAAACATAATGGAAACAAAAAGAACAGCTCAAGAAAGAACAGGATTCTTTAATAGTGCAGACAGCTTTTAGAGCTCAGAATAAACATGTTCCTTGGATTCTTGATAGTGGTTGCTCAAGTCATATGACAGGTGACAAACAGAAATTCGAAAATCTACAAAAGTATGAGGGTGGTTCTATAAAATTCGGCAACAATGACGGAGCCAAAATAATAGGTAAAGGAACGATCAAAATTAGTGAAGGAAATATCAAGTCAGAGGAAGTTTTATATGTGGATGGTTTGAAACATAATCTATTGAGTGTGAGTCAAATCTGTGACAAAGGACATGAAGTAGTTTTCAAGAAGCATGGTTGTGAAGTCAGAAAAATAAACAGCAGGAAATTAATAGCAACCGGCTCAAGGACATCTGGCAATCTGTACACACTCTCAGAGTTTTCAGAAGGTATGTGCTTCATGGGACAAGAAGAAGAGAACTGGTTGTGGCATAAGAGGCTTGGACACATAAGTTTTGATAATCTGGTAAGAATTAGCTCTAAACAAGCAGTGAGAGATATTCCAATCATTAAAAAACCTGCAAATAGTATGTGTGCTTCATGTCAGAAGGGTAAACAGACCAGAGTTTCGTTTAAAACAAAAGAACATCACACTAACAGGCTTGGTCAAAACAGGTTTAGTCAGAACTGGCTTAGTCAGAACATGTGGATTCAAAGACTAGGTATGCCTAAAAGAAACAACACTATTACTTGTTATAAGTGCAACAATAAAAGTCACACTGTCAGACAGTGCAGAGTTGAAATTCCAGGATATAGGAACAAGAACAATGGCATGATCAGGTCCAAGGATCAGAACAATGACAAGAACAAGAATATGGTCAAAGAGTTCAAGAGAAGAACTGACAAGGAAGTTATAGACGTTGATGTTGATCAGTGCCTAATGGGAGTTTTACTCCCACCCCAAAATTAATCACCTCATCAGGAGGTGGGGGAGGGACTAAGCTAAGAGGCTCATTCTTAGTTTCGAGCCCCAAAGGTGGCCCTTTGCCATTGAGGACAAAGGGGGAGAGATATGAGTAAGGGGGAGAGCTTCAAGTGAAGAGGAAAGCTTCAAGTCCGGGGGAGCAAAACTTCAAAGAGATTGATTTCAGTTTTGGCTCTTGAAGATGTGTTTTTAGTAAAGGGTTGCCATCAATGACAAAGGGGGAGATTGTTGGCAATTTTGGGTACCTTGGGTACATTTCCCTTGCTCAAGTGTTGATGTTGTCATTGATGTCAAAGAGCGGAAGGGTTTTTGTGAAAACCAAGGCAGACTAAATTATAGGTTTTGTTTAAATCCATGGTCAACAGTTTTGAAATGGGTTTTTCTTAAAACCCAAGTTAGCTCTTCGTTTTGTTGAAAAAGGTGCTCCGATGATGAAGATATTTAATTTTAAATATCCAGTTTAAATTTTATTTATTTATTTAAAATTTAAATTAATATTTCAAAATTAAATTAAAGCTATTCACCGGCTTGTTTTCAAAGCCGACGTTGCTAGGGTTTTGCAACGGATCAATTAGGGTTTCTTGCTGACAAAGCAAGGTTAAGCAATCGAAAAATTCTAGGGTTTCATGTTGACCTAATTAGGGTTGCAACTGACGTGTTTGAGAATGTTTTGATGGGATATTCTATTCTATAAAAAGGCGGGACTGTTGCAAGGTTAAAGGGGGGGCGTGATGCAATATATGCGAATGAAGTTCGTGTGCAGCAGAGTGTAAGTCGATGATAGTTCTTTGGAGTTAAAGAAAAGAGATCGCAGCGATGAGATAGTGAGTGAGTGCGTATCGACTGATCGAGAACAAAGAGAGTGATATGCAGATGGCATGTTTAAAGTCCGAGGCAAAAATACGCAGATGGTAGAAGTGAGATTTCATGGAAGGTGCAGCAGAGTGAGTGGTGCAAAGAGAAGATAAGAACGCGGTATGCAGAAGTCATGTTTCGAGTGTGAAATGACAGTGTGCTGGCTGTAGAAGTAATATTTCTATGAAGTTGTAGCAGAGAACGCGGAGAGATATAGAGGAGTGGTTGAAAAAGTGCAAATCATTTTTCACAGCAGCAGTCGAATTCCGACAAGCAGCAAAACGCAAGAAAAATAGCAGATCGTGCAAATTGAGGTGACAGGTTAATTCTGCAATTTTTATTACTATCTCCAAGTTGTAGCTTGGTAAAAGGGGTTGGTGCCTCTTTTCAGTTGGAGCTGGAAAAATTGGAGTTGGTGCTCCATTCCATTGTAGCAGATAAAATTTAGAGGTTGGTGCCTCTTACCAGTTGGTGCTGGTGAATGATTATGTAAAGTTGTAGCTTTGCATTTGACTGGATTTGGATGGTAGTCCAAGTAGTCTTTTTGAGGAGTAGCCACATCGGTGAACCTCGTTAAAATGCCATGTTATGTGTGATGCTCTTAGTACTTTTATTATTTCTGTTTTAATCTGTTGCAGTTTATTTAAAAGTCTAAATTGCTTTTAAGTTTTTAAAGAACACACTGATTCACCCCCCCTCTCAGTGTCATTGTGATTATAACAAGGAGAACATATTTTCCCTTCCCTTGGGAGGTTGTGATATAGTGTTGGGAACTTAGTGGTTTCATACTCTACATTCTATAGTTTAGATTTTTTCTAGATTTCAGATGTAATTCAATCAACAAGGAAAACAATAAAACCTTTGTAGTATTGTTGTTGGTTCTACCCATCCTATCAGCTCCCATCGAATGCTCCCATTGAATAGAATTTGTTTAAAGAAATCATCTCAAAGGGAGGGGTCACAACTATGTGTAATCTAGGTTTTGAGTACCATTGATACATTTCAATCAACAAAGTTACATCTACTAATGATAAAATATGCATTTGTTTTTTCCAAATCACAAGAAAATAAAACATCTATTCGTGAGGAGTTGAATTGCCTCTCTCAATATGCTCACTTCCACCCTACAACTAACCCTTATAGGACTTCCACAATTACTCAAAGATCTCATGATTCCACTAATTCCATACCCCACCCTCTCGTTTTTGACCAAAAATCCACCATCACTAGTCATTGTAGGTAAGGACTATTCAAATTATATAACAAACACCTCAAAATAGACTTTACACATCACTTCCAAACAAATAAGCAAATGAAAATCCATAGTAAGTGCTTGGAACTGACCTGTGGGTACACTGTTCCATCAAATTTATCATACATTCTAGCTCGTTTTAAAGTTTTTATAATAGCATCTGCCTTTTGAGAAAGTGCATAATTTGTTCCACATCTCAAGGGTAACTTGGCAATGACACCAAACTAATTGTGGCAACAAGTTGATCAACATCATTCGAAACACGATTTTAAGGTGTTGCAACGAATTAGACCCATGATCTACAAGTCATTTTCTTGAAGGGCCAATCATCTTGGAGCTCGAAGCTATTTTGGATGGATGGACATACACGTTCTAAAAGGTGCTACATGAGAAATCGCTCCATCAATCCTAGCAACAAGTCCTTAATTCAAACTTTAAGGACAAAGCTTTTTAAAGAAAAAAAGGCATGTTAGGACCCTATCCTAACATTATTTTGTAAATGTCTAATAATATATATAAACACCTTGGGTTAGAATTAATAAAGATGTAACTTGGTTTAGAATTAATAAAGATGTAATTGTTTCTTAATTAGGAGTTTCTAGCACAAATGAATCCTTGAAAGATGAGATTAAGGTTGATAAGAATTTTTATAAAAAAAACAAGATTTTCCAATTAATAACTAATCTTTATTCAGATGTATTATAAGTTTGATCTCTTAATTAACAAAAGTTATTGTATTTCCATTCTATATTCTTAAAGTGCAATTCTTATTCTCTAGTCAATTAATACTATTTATGTAGATGTGCTTATTTTATACGGAAGGTTTGTACCATTTGCACATCACATTACACTCCCTTCTCTAAACGCTAAACCAATGAGCCAAACAAAGCTGCTCTAATGGATAGCTCCTTTTGCTTTGCCACCTTTACGGTGTTTGTAGCAAGCATTCTGTTAACATCATTGCAGTCCGCGGGGGGGGAGGGGATCAATCACACAGTGGGAGGTTCCACCGGCTGGAGAATCCCTCAAAACCAGACCTTTTACACAGATTGGGCTAATGGATCAACATTTCTCGTCGATGACATGCTCGGTAAGTATATTTATTCGAGCGTTGGGGACTCGAACCTTTTCACAGTTAAAATCTTCACTTGTCCCTTTGCGAAGAAAGACCTTGTGATTTATTATTGATGATCTATACAAATTTTCAGAGGTAATTTTACATCTTTGTGTGAATGCAGTGTTTAGAATGGTTGATAGAAACGATGATATTGCCGGAGTATCCAAATCTGAATACGAAGCCTGCAGTATCCAGTCTTCTGAGGCGTTAACATACAGCGCAAGAGAAGGGAGAGTAGGGGTTCAGCTGGGTAGAAGTGGAATCTGGTATTTCATATCTAGGATTCCTGATCGTTGCATAGCCGGTGAAAAACTGAAGATAAAGGTGGCTGCAAAGTTTGGGAACAATAACAATGTGAAGACGGAGGAAAGCTTAAGAATGGGAAGAAGCAGCGGCGGCGGCGGCGGCGGCGATGGCCGTAGCGGCGGCATTCCTATGCTTGTCACTCCGAGAGGAATCCGAGTTCGCCCCCCTGCAAAGGGCGGCGCTTCCAGGCTAACAATGGACTTGAGTATTCATGTGACTTTGTTTCTTGTTGTATGTTTAGTGGTGAGTGGCAGACCTTAGCTATACTAGCTACGATAATATTCAAGTTTACATACCTTTTGAATTATAATTGTTGACGTTAGACTTCAAGTCCCTTCCAGATTATCTGAAACTGTGACAACATCTAAATTTGAGTCCCTTGTGGGTACAGTCTTTAGTGGCATGTATTAGGCATGGACAGCAACATGATTGTAATGTTAGTTATTAGAAGATTTTTTAAATCAAATAAATTTAGAGGTTTTTTTGTTTTTTCAAATAATTATTATAATTTAATTTAATTTAAAATATTAATTTTTAATATTGGTTGGGCTATTGGTAAAAGTGAAGAGAACCCTTGGTTGGTTTATTTAGTGGGACAAGCATCATGTTCATGTCTCTGTGTGGGTATCACGAGGAACATATGCTGACGCCATTTTACTTTACAGTTCAGATGAAATTATAGGTATAGCATCTTTTAGGTGAAGACTTTGACTTGAAAGGCCGGGTATAAGATGCCTAGGAGGTGTAAGTGCTTATATTGGTCCTAGCAATAGGTTATTTTATGTTCTTTTTACGCTATGTTAACCTCCTATTTAAATATTACGTTGATTGATATTATAAAGTGTTAAAAAAATTCATTTTTATTGGAAATTTTATTTTACTTGTTTTTTTAACAAGAATTTAAAGTTTATGTTATTAAATATGAAATGATTTTAATTATATTTATGAAATCAAAATAGGTTATGGGTTCCTGAGCTATAATATAAAATGTGTTGTTAGTGTTTATATTTATCCTAAGTTATTCTAAGTTCATTTTATGTTATGCTGTATTTTTTTTATTTGGTTAATGTGAGAAAACCCCATGATCAACGCAAAGGGATGAGCAGGCTCCTCCCAACCATGACCCTTCATAAAGCTGAGAGATATGCTTATCAATAGGGAATTTAACACATACCCACCCCCTCACACACTCGCCCACACGTTGTTTGAACCTTGGACCTCTCGAAGAAGAGCTAAAGCCTGAATTGTTTTTTTTGAAAAAAATTGAAAATCTTGTATTAAAACAAAGAGCAAGTACAAGAGGGAGCAAGAACATCCCAACCAAGAACCCAGAGACACAAGACCTCAGCAGAGAGAGAGGGAAGCACAAACCAACACTAAGCACAAGAGACAAACAAGGCGCGAAATCGCGACATGTCGCGATGTCGCGACAGACAAGCCGGCCGAGGTCACAACCGCACAACTGGCCGCGAAAACGCGACATGTCGCGAATTCGCGACAGCTAAAGCCAACAGCCCCCAACCGCAAAAAATGTCGCGATATCGCGACCGAACCAACACAAAGCGGTCAGTCCACAGAATTGTCGCGATATCGCGACGAATCAACCAAATACCACCAATGCTCCAGAAGTGTCGCGATTTGGCGACATGTCGCGAAATCGCGACATGTCGCAAAATCGCGACGGCCAAAGCCGACAGCCCCGACCACGAAAGATGTCGCGAAATCGCGACAGAAACATCACCAAGCTGTCAGTCCTCAGAATTGTCGCGATATCGCGACGAATTTTCCAGTTGCCACTTTTGCACCAAAAGTGTCACGATTTCGCGACATGTCGCAAAATCGCGACATGCCGCAAAATCGCGACCACCAAGTCCAGCTGCTCCCGACCACAAAAGATGTCGCGATATCGCGACGGGAACATCACAAAGCAAACAGTCCTCAGAATTGTCGCGATATCGCTACGCAAATTCCAAATGCCACCAATGCGCCAAAAGTGTCGCGATATCGCGACAGAAGTCTCCAAAGGCCGTGGCGACAAAACCCGTCGCGATATCGCGACAAAGTTGCCACCGAGGGTCGCGATAACACAACAAGTCGCGAAAACACGACGAAAAACTCCCAAGACAGAATTAATCATTTGCTCAGAAATTTTGCAAGACCTTGTCTAATCACAGCATTTTCCACAGGCATGTTACTGTGCAACTGAACTCCAACCTCCTTTTCCGCACCCAACTTGGCAAGGAAATCGGCCGCCGAATTTGAATCCCGATTCACATGGATAGGGATCACATCCTCAAGTTCCCTCCAAAGGACCTTGATTTGAGAGACTAAGATCTGAATCCTCCACGCTTTCAAAGCAAAATTTCTCATACAATCAAGAGCGCCAACCAAAATTTGAGAATCAGCCTCAAGGATTATCTTTCTGTATCCCTGAGAGACAGCCCGTAAAGAAGCAACTTTGATGGCAAAAGCTTCGGCTTCGTTATTGGTGGCTCTTCCCATACCTTGGAGTTCCCAATAAAGAACAGATCCAGTATGATCACGGCACACAACACCGATTCCAACGTTGCCCGGATTGCCCTTAGCAGCTCCGTCCGTGTTAATTTTGATCCAGCCAACCGGGGGGGGTTTCCAACTAACCATGTTTTCTCTAACGTGAGCAAGCAACTCTCTCTTCCCGTGGGCCCACTCAACCGTAATATCTTCTTCAAAGATGTAAGGCAACCGTCTCGTTGACTTTGCTCCGTATAACCTCGCCAAATTCCATCAAGAGAGGAGAAGGTTTCTCTGAAAATTCGAGCGTTCCTTTCCATCCACACTTGCCACCAGATGAAGAAGAGACCAAGCTCCCACCCCAATCGAAGGGCTTTTGATTTAAATCTAACTTTCTTCCATTTTTTCCAGATATTATTTCGAGTCGTAGCACCATTACCCCGGAGATTAAAAAGAGAGAACCATCGATTCCGGATCCGCCCGTGAAGGAACATTCGAACATCAAATGGTCGCAGCCTCTTCATGCTTACGACACAAAATACACCGAGAAGGACCAATAATTCCTCTCGCTTCCGAGATTATCGTAGGTGAGGATGCCATTATGCATAAACCGCCGTACAAAGAAGTTCACTTTCGGCCAGACACTTGGAATGCCGTATTTTCTTCCAGTCATGAACCGAAAATAAATGCGGGGGAGGCTCTGGGAGAAGCTGATCATAACCAGCCTTCACAGTGTAAATTCCAAGATTCCCATGACCCCAAGCTAACTCGTCTTCTTCATCTCTGCCCGTGAGAAATCTTGCAGACAAAATGTTGGTCAGAGTGGTTGCCAGCTCCGGAGGGATAGTGACAGGCCACTCCTCAAGTCGCTTAAATTTCTTGAATTTATACTCACCCAATTGACTAGTGAAGAAATAGTTCTCAATAGTGACCCAGCCCTTGGATTCTATGGCAGTTTTAATTGGAAGCAGCTTCAGAAACTCCGCAATGATGGATGGAAACCGGTCCCATGAATCAGTCCGTAAACGTG
This sequence comes from Wollemia nobilis, assembly GCA_028583015.1. Classification (NCBI taxonomy): domain Eukaryota; kingdom Viridiplantae; phylum Streptophyta; class Pinopsida; order Araucariales; family Araucariaceae; genus Wollemia; species Wollemia nobilis. Next base: position 26,688,096 of record JAQPPZ010017248.1, on the reverse strand, counting down.
CTTTCTCCCCCCTTCCCACTTTCCGTAACAATTGATTTTTAATTACTTGAGAGCCCAACTTGAGAGCTTGCCAAACTAGGGAACCATTACCATCCGGAGGGAAACGGCAAACTTCATGGGGGTGGATGTTACCCAAATATTTGCTGGTCAAGATTCTCCCTGAATAAAGATGATGGCTGGGAGATCCATCTCCAATACAATTTACCTGCCAGGGCTTTATTGTTGAGAATAGAGCTTCTCAAACCCAACCCTCCTTTTTCTTTGGGCTGAGTAACTTTGTCCCAGCCAACCAAGGCCCATTTCTTCCCACCTTTTGCTCCTTCCCATAAGAATCGCCTAGCCAGTTTGTCCAACTCTTTCCAAATAGAAAGAGGAGCAGCCAAGATAGAAAATTTATAGATAGGCATGGCCCGAATAATCGATCGTAAGAAAGTTAAACGGCCACCGTAGCTTAACCATTTGTGAGACCAAGTGGTTCATTCTATCTTTGATGCCATCCGTAAGATCTTTCCAAATGTCATTTTTCAATTTCTTGAAGTGCAAAGGAACCCCCAGATAGAGTAAAGGAAGAGATGATCTAGAGAAGCCCAAAATCTCTAAGATTTTGTCCTGCATCCGTTGGGCAAGATTGAAAAAGACAACTTTAGATTTGTTGTCATTGATAACTTGATTGGAGGCCCTAAGGTAAACAGAAGAGAGTCTCTGATTCCCCTAGCTTCCCTGAGACTAGCCACTCCAACCAAGCCAATGTCATCCACAAATTGTAAATGAGTCAAGACTTCATCCCCAACCTTAATACCTGTTATCGTGCCTTGAAGTCTTCTTCTCAAGAAGAGTCGGCCTAATCCTTCAGCTAAGATAAGGAATAGATAGGGCGAGCAAGGGTCCCCTTGTCTGAGGCCACGAGAGGCTCCAAAGGGAGGCGAGGGAATCCCCTTGATGAGAACCGAATATGAAGGCGTGGAAACACAACTCATAACCCAGCCAATCCATTCCTAGGAAAAGCCAAAGGCAGCCAACATCCTTGACAGGAAACCCCACTCAACCCGATCGTAAGCCTTAGACATATCCAGCTTTGATGAACATTCCTTTGTTACCATAGTTTTGCATTGAATGAATAGCCTCCTGAGCAAGAATCACTCCATCCAAGATCTGTCTACCCTCAACAAATCCCCCCTGTTCTGAAGAAATGATGTAATGAAGGAGAGGTTTAAGACGTTCAGCTATAATTTTTGTGATAATTTTATAAATCACATTACATAAAGCAATAGGTCTGAAGTCAGAGATATGAACTCCTTCCTCCCCCTTTGGAATTAACGTGATAAAGGTATGATTTAGAGCCTTGAGCATTCTCTTATTAGATCTGGACTCCTCAATTACAGCCAAAACATCTTCCTCCAAGGTGTCCCAAAAGGCCTGAAAAAACTCAATAGGAAAACCATCTGGACCGGGAGATTTGCCTGTGCTCATTCCAAAGACCACAGTTTTTAGTTCATCACGATCAATAGGTCTGAGGAGAGCCTGATTTTCTGCTGGAGTGATAATAGGGGGAATAACATCAAGAACTTCATTTTGAGCCCCCACATCTTGGTCCCTGTTTTCTGCAAAAAGCTTGGAGAAGTAATCCACAGAGTGGGAGTGCATACCTGGAAGAGTATCAAAGGAGTGACCATTCTCATATTTTAAAATTGCCATATTATTCATCTGTCTTCTAGCACATGCTGAACGATGAAAAAATTTTGTATTTCTATCTCCTTCCAAAAGCCAAGAATTTCTAGCCCGCTGCTTCCAGTAAATTTCCTCTTGGTTATCAATGTCCTCAACAGCTTTGCGCAAGGCATCATCTTCAGTTTTAAGTTGTTCAGAAATTAAACCTTCCCTAAATTGTTTCTGCACCTCATCCCAGCGGGCCAACAAGGGGGCTCTTTGCAGCTTGAAATCCGAATTATTGGCGTGCCTCCACTGTTTCAATTTAAATTTGACAAAAAGAAGTTGTTTGTGAAATTTAAACATTGCTGTCCCAAAAGGTGGGCGACCTTCTTCCCACCATTGCGGAATTACCTCATGAAGGTCCTCCTTCTGAAGCCGTAAATTCTCAAATCTAAACGGTTTATGGAACTGCCTTGTCGTAGTCCCACCCTTCAAAGATGATGGGAGAGTGATCGAAACAGGACCGTCCAAAATCTGTAATTGCACATTCCACTTAACAAAAGCCTCCTCTCGAGACCGTAAAGCGATCCAACTTTACCTTACAACAAGTGTGGATCCCTCCGTTTGTTAGTCCAAGTGAAAAAAGTTCCAGGACCTTGGACATCAACTAAGTGAAAAGCTTGAACTCGGGCAATCGAAGCCGATCCCCTGCATCCAAAACAGGGGAACCACCTTCCCGATCCCGAACGTATAATTTGGCATTAAAATCTCCAGGAATGATCCAGTCAAAAGCTTGTCTTGAGGACCTCATGTTGTGAACTGCTTTCCATTGAAGCCTCTGGCCATCATGGCTTTGAGCCCCATAAAAATTTGTAATTAAAACTTGCTCCGCTGTGATATTATTCCTAAAAAGAGATGTGAGAACACCCCTCCAAGCTATATGTTCTAAAGCAGACCATTCCAGGGGGTTCCAAAAAGTAACAATTCCTCCTGAGGCCCCTTGAGCTGCCACATCCATATATCCAGCTCTCCCTCCATATTTTACCAACTGTTCTACACATAAGATCTAAAGACATTTTTGTCTCCTGGAGGAGCAAAAAATCTGTTTTACCCTTCTTTATGAGTCTTTGAACAACAGATTGATGGGTTCTCATTGCTTAAACCCCTAACATTCCAAGATTGAATAATCATTGGAAACATTGAGAGCAAGAAGAGTCAATTGTTCTCACCGATCCATCGATGACCAGCCTTGTCTCCTTGCGATGCTATTAGGTCCTTATTAGACTTCCCGCCCGCACCTTGAGAAATGTTATTCTTGGACCGTTTTTCCACTCGGGTAATCCCTGTGGCTGGCCTTTCTCTATTCTTTTCGGCACTTCCCATGATGACATCCTGAATAACTGGCTGTGCTGAGGGATGGATAACCAATGCCCCTGGGTTCTCTGGCTGTAAAAAATTCGTGGGTTTAAGCACCTGCTCGCGGGCAGGAGTTGAAGAGGGAGAAACATGAGAGTGGATGTTAAAATCCTCAATGTTCCCATCCACTCCATCCATAACTTGGTCTTCCTGATCCACCAGGGATTTAAAGATTTCATACCGGTTGGTTGGCTTGAGTGAAGCTTGGTCCTTGCCATTTCTCTTTTTGTTTCTTCTTCGTTTCTACTGTTCAAAGCCATCTTTCTGGGCTTCAGAACCTTGGGGGGTGTTTTGTGATTCTTTGACCGGGGTGAACTTACCCTCTCTGGGTCGATTTGAGATTCCTAGCGGGGCCTCCGCTTTTGTGCTCAAGGTATTCGGACAGAACCTAGCCAAATGGCCATGCTTATGGCAGACCCTGCATCTAAAAGGTAGGGCTTCGTAATCTAACTGTCGTATCCAGGATTGTCCCGCTAACTCCGGCCCACCTCAGCTGGTAGTGGCTGACTGATATCCATTTCAACGCAGATTCTAGCAAAGACAACAGTGTTTCCCTCTATGGTATCTTTGGAAACTCCCATAAATCTACCTAGAGAGTTACCAATCATCTCAAGAATCTGCTCGCCCCAAAACTCCATCGGGAGAGCGTACAGCCGGATCCACACTGGAACAGCCGTGGGCTCAATGCGAGGATCGAAACCCACTCTCCATGGTTGGACAAATAACCCTGCCGGGCCATGGGTCCTCTTCTCTGATTCAAATGCTCTGTTTCTATCTACCGAAGAAGAGAAACTAATAATGAAATACCCGTTGCTTATAGGCCATAAGGAGTACTCACCGATAGGTTCCCACTCCGTCTAACCTGTGTGCGTAAAGTGCAAAGTGGGTCGGATTCCCATGAATTTGCAGATCAAGTCATGGTTAGCACGGTAGGTGATCGTATCCTCAACCATCTTTGGTTCTATGACTATCTTAGGTCCTGGAAGCCGATTGCGGGAGGCATCCATTAATTCTCGTTTGCGTAAGAACCCTTGCCAACATTCTTGAGAAGCGCTTGGTAAGCACCCCGCCGGGCTTCATCGAAGAAGACGCAAAATTTTCTTTTAGAATCTCGGCATAAGAGCTCTTCTTCCCGTCAAGAGAACCCGGAGGAGACCCCATGGGGCCCTCCCCGGGAAACGAACGAGCCCTCGCAGAGGGGAACGAGGTCAAACCAACAGAGATCCAGGAAGAAGCCGCGAGCCAGAATCCAAGAGCTTCGGCCTCCGACAGTTCAGAAGAATTCCCGCCAAATCGCCAGAGCTCCCGTCCAACCCTCTAGAGTTTTGGCTTTCCTCGCTAAAGCCTTAATTGTTGCATTGTTCCCCTTTCGGACTAAAATTTTGTGGTTAGTGTGATAAACCCCTACAACCCAACGCATAAGGCTAAGCAGTTTCCTCCCAACCATGACCCCTCATAAAGTTGAGAGTTACACTTGTCAATAGAGGAATAACACACAACCATTTGAGTATCCATGCACTGTTTGAACCTTGGACCTTCGAAGAAGAGCTAAAGCCTGAATTGTTACATTGTTTGGGACTAAAATTTTGTGGTTAGTGTGATAAACCCCTACAAACCAACGCATAGGGCTGAGCAGTTTTCTCCCAACCGTGACCCCTCATAAAGCTGAGAGTTACACTTGTCAATAGAGGAATAACACAACCATTTGAGTATCAACAGGATGGACACATGGAAAATAAAGCCTTGTCGACTTCGAGGTAAGAAACCTTATCAACCTCTACCAACACATAGGACATTCCCAGCTGGACCTTGTATCTGTAGAGTGAACATAAGGTAATGGAACCGGGGTCGGCCTCTACCCACACCCAAGACTTTCACCAACTGCACTACACAAGCAGATGCTAACATCTTATTTGAATATTATGTTGATTGAGATTATAGAATATTGAAGAAAATCATTTTCATTAGAAATTTTTTTATTAATCCTTTTAACAAGACTTTAAAGTTTATGTTATTAGATGTGAAATGATTTTAATTATATTTATGAAACTAAAACATGCTATGGGACCTTGAGCTTTAGTACAAGATGTGTTGTAAGTGCTTATATTTGTCCTAGCAATAGGTTATTCTAAGTTCATTTTATGTAATGTTAATGCCTTATTTGAATATTATGATATTATAGATTGTTGAAGAAAATCATTTTCATTTAGAAATTTTTTATTTATCTTTTCAAATAAGACTTTAAAGTTTATATTATTAGATGTAAAATAATTTTTATTATGTTTATGAGACCAAAACAGGTTATAGATTCCACAACTGTAATACAAGATGGGTTAGAAATACATTATTCTAAGTTTATTTTATGTTATGCTAACATCCTATTTGAATATTATTTTGATTGATATTATAAAGTGGAAAAGAGAATCATTTTTATTAGAAACTTTTTAATTTATCTTTTCAAGACGTGAAATGATTTTAATCATGTATACGGGATCAATAGTATAGGGATTAAGATTTTTAATATAAGATAGGTGGTAAGTGCTTATATTAAGATTTTTAATATAAGATAGGTTGTAAGTGCTTATATGCATCCTAACATAGGTTATTTTAAGTTTATTTTATGTTATGCTAACATTGTATTTGAATATTACACTTGGGGGTGAGCGCAATGGTTTGGGCTTTGATTCTTTTTCGGGAGGTTTAAGGTTCAAAACGTGGTGTGGGTGAGTGTGTGAGGGGGTGGGTGTGTGTCTCCCTAGTGGAATTGTTGTAACAGGTTGGGGATTCTTGGTCAAAACCCTCGTTAAAAAAAGAGATCTCTCTAGTGGAGTTGTTGTAACAGGTTGGGGATTCTTGGTCAAAACCCTCGTTAAAAAGAGAGATCTCTTAATATTACAAAAAAAAAAACACCTGGGGGATACAACGCAACGGTTTGGGCTTAGGCTCTTCTTCGGGAGGTTCAAGGTTCAAACCGTGGTATGGGTGAGTGTGTGTTTCCTGGTGGAGTTTTTGTAACAGGTTGGGATTCCTGGTCAAAACCCCCATACTTAATATTACCATATATATATATATATATAGTACTTGAATATTATGTTGATAAATATTATAGAGTGTCAAAAGGAATTTGTTTTTATTGTAATATTTTTTATTATTTTTTCAACAAGACTTTAAAATCTATGTTGTTAGATGTGAAATGATTTTAATTATTTCTATGAGACCAATATAGTTTATGGGATTGAGAGCCTTAATACAATATGGGTTGTAATTGTTTATATTCATCCTAGCAATAGGTTATTTTTAGATCATTTTAAGTTTTATTAGTGAGTTTATTTTTAGAGGGTTTTCATATGTAATCTTGATGTCTTTGTCGGCTTCACATTCTATAATAAAATATTTTTCAATATCCACTACTTTTATTGTGCAAAAGATACATATTTATTTTGACCATGTCTCTTGAGGAATCATCCATTTTCGAGGTTTGCATCTGAGATGGTGTGGATTGGATCTTAGTTAGGCTATAACAATTTTCCCCTTCTATTTGATCTTTGTATCTATGTATTTTCTTTTGGCTCATTCATAGTTTAGGTGTGGATTGGATCTTAGTTAGGCTATACATTTTTTTCCCTTCTATTTGATATTTGTATCTATGTATTTTCTTTTGGCTCATTCATAGTTTAGGTTGAACTCGTTGATGTATGACTATTTTTTCCTTCCTAAATTTTTAGTCCATGTGACAAGTCTAATTTTTTTCTGAAAATATTGTTTAAATTTTTTGTTGGAGTTTGGGATCTAATGAAATGTAATGCTCCATTTTCCTATCCATTTGTTGTTTTGTTTCATCCATGTATTTCTTCTTCTATTCAATGTTTCTTCGATTACTTATTTTGGAAACCTACAAATTTTTTATTCTTTGTATTTTCTTTAGGTACCCCAAATGCTTTACTATAGCTTCCACTTCTAATGGAGAATTTTTTGTTTTAGAAAGTAAAATATCATATGAGACTATGCTTTAGTTCTAAAATTATTTATAATCAGTTACTTTTAGATTCTTTCTATTTGTCTCCAGTTAAAATTTGATGTATTGTTAGCCCACATCTCACACTCATATAACACCATTGGAATAACTAATAACTCAAAAAGGATCCTAATGGTTTTCCAATCCCATAGCTCTACTATTTTTCCTCTATTTAGCAATGAGTAGAGTGCCATTCATCTTGCTTGTATTCATTTCATCTTGCATATTTCCCAATTGAGTTTGCTTTAAAAATCTAATCCAATATAATTGTATTTTGTTACAATCTCTAAAGGATTTCCTTGAAATAAAATATATGGTTGTTTTTTCTCTCTCTAAGTAGAGAAAACCATAATTTTAGTCTTGTTAGTGTTTATCTGCATCTTGAATTCTTTACAAAAATGCTTTAAAACATTTAGATGTTCTTTTAAACTTTCAAGTGTCTTGCCAATCAAGACGAGTTGATTAGCATAGAGAAGAAGTTTCACTACATAATTAACCAGTTATATTCCCCTTCAACCATTCTTTCCTCCAATTTGTCGATGTAAAGTCCAAAAAAAGTAGGTGATAATGGACAACCCTATTTTACCCCAATATCACTCCTAAAACACAAATAGTTTGTATATAGTTGCTATGTAGTTGGTTGGTATATCAATTTCCATTTTTTCCATATTTTACCTCTAGATATTATGTCAAAAACCTTTGTAAAGTCCACAAAATAATAATAACTTTTTTTTTTCATTCCATATCCTCTATATTAGGTGCCTTAAAGTAATGCAATGATCTGTTGTTGAGTAATCTGGTCTAAACCTTGCCCTATTGTCCTCTTTCCTTGATTTTTTATCCAGTGGTTGATTTTTCTTTCTAATATGCTGTAAAATAATTTTACAAAAAGAAGATTAATCATGATGGTATGACATGTCTCCATTTTTATGTGATGGTATGACTAGGTTGGTTATCCATTTCAATGGAAAACCTCCTTTAATGATGTTATTAAAAATATTTTAGATGTGTGGTGCTAAGATGTCAAACCCACACTTGAGATGTTCGGATTACAAACCATCTATATCCTAAGCTTTACCTGTTTCTATTTTATTAATGCCCTCCTTCACATCTTTCAGAGAAAAAAGTTCCTCAATTGTGTCAATTATAAGAGGGGTATATTTTTCTTGGTTTCTCTCATATAATTTCTTAGCATACTACAACCATTGTCCGCTTGCGATATTGTTTTTTGTGCATCTTTTGCTTTGTTGCAACTCTTTCCAAAATTGTCTCGGGCTATGCTTTGCAAGATATATCAACCATTTTTTCCTCTCTTATGTATTCTTCCTTTTTTGTTATCACTAGTTATTTATATATCTTGTTATTTATTTTCTCTTTGCCTAGTTCTTTTAAGGTTTCCCATATTGCTTTGCATTCTTCATCATACCATGAATTTATAAAGAAGCTTTCATATTTTCTTTTCCTTGGTTTTAACTTTTTGCATGATTCCAAGGCTTCTATGATTAAATTCATTGGTTTACTACTATCAAAAGTATAAGTTTGAAAAATTTATGTCCTCTTTATTTCCTCTTTTTGCATAATCTACTTGAGTAATGTTTTAAAAGTTCTTTTTCTTTGTTAAATGTTTTATTTTGTCTTTCCTTATGTTATTGAAGATGTCCTTTTTACCCACTTCTTACATTTAAATATTTATGTACATTGGTTTGTGATCATATTGTAGCTCCATGAGAACTACTTCAATTTCTAGATCTTTTATCCTTAAAATGAATTTTGATGAGCAAATAACATAACCAACTATATTGTGTTCATTATATGTTTGACAAGTATATTTTCTAGATTTTTGCCACATGTTTATGTCCATTGTAGATGATCAATCCCTATATGCTACATAGTTTAAGAAGTTCTTCTTCATAATGTGTAATGGGTCCTTGACTATCATCTAAGGACCTTAATCAATGATTATCCATATTTGCTTTCATTCAGTGGATTATCATCTATGTCTTCATTGATATCTAAAGAGTTTTCTTGTTTATTTGTTTTCCTACCATTAAAGTCACCCAATAAAACCACCTCTCCCATGTTGTTATATTTGGTGATGTCTTTTACCAATACCATATAGGGATTCTCATGATCTAATCCATGTTTCATATAAAAGTTTGATTGTTATAAAGCAAAATATAAAATTTGCAATACTAATCAATTTGTTATTACCTATGATTCTAATCCATATATACTATTTATTTGGGTCTTCTTTATCAACCTATATGAATCTAACCTAAGACTCTTTTATTAGTATTGTTACTCCATGTTATTTTCTATTTTTTCTACTTCATTCTATACTAATATATTTTGTATTCTTCTTAATCTAGAGTCTTGCACCATCATGTTCATTTTTTTCTATTAGTACAATTACATCATTTGCTTTAGCTATGGGCCCTAGATAAGGACCTATTCTCCATGGATATCCATGATAATTCCAACTCACCAATGTTAAGTGTTCTCTACAAGCCCTACATTTCTATTTATTTTGGTTTGTTATGTTTATAATTCATTCTTTCCCATTTTTCAACCAGACCTTTTATACTTACTCCTTTCTATCTTTACCTTTCTCTATTTTGCCCACATCTCTTCTTGATGCATAGGAGCAAGATTCTCATCCAAGAAAAAATATGACCTTCATAACAATCCTTTATTTCAAAGAAAAACTATATTTTATATTATTACGCCGAGAGGCGTTCCTACAATGGCAGACAAGGGGTGGAAGGCAAAGAGGTCATACATGTCACAACGTAAACATTTTTTTTTTTTTTATTAAAAAAGCTGACATTAACAAAAATATTTAAAATATTTAAACTAAAACAACCGACTAACCAACTGTTGCAAACATTTAAAATATTTAAACTAGCTTAGATATAAATGATATATATCTAAAAACGCCGAGAGTTATCAATCCCGAGGTGCCTATATTGGAGATCACATCCCCAAGAAATGAGATAGGCGCATCGAGATTGATAACTCTCAAAATTTTTAGATATATATCCTTTATATCTAAGCTAGTTTACTAAACATTATTGTGGCTCGGATTGGTCTAGCTCTAAAGTCTTCCCTTAATTTTCCTAGTATACATGCTTGATGAATTTGTCAGCTCCAATGAATTTTATCAAAAAATAAAATCCCTTGTTTAGTTGATTGTATTTTCTTATTCTCCACACACTTTTATTCCTTAATGATGATGTTTAAGATGGTTTAATTGTGCATGGACATAGTTTGTATATTCCCATGATGACTTTTCAAGTAATGGATGGGCATATGACATTTTTGGTCCATTAATATCTTTACTTCTAGTTATAATTGATGCACAAACCCATCTATATAAAATTATTTAATAAAATAATGTTAGATGTGTTAAGGATGAAGTGGGTGTTTCAAACTACTACAAATTCACTTTACCTCAAGAACAATTATATGTATATGTATATGTAGGGAGAATTTATAATTTAGAACATCTTGAAAGTTGGTTAGATATATAGGAAGAAGCCTTAAATTCTAAAGATATTTAAGAGGTGATAAGTTTTATACTTGATTATATAGGGTTGAAACAAAGTTTATATCTCATATATTTTTTGTAATTATAAAAAGGAAGTATTATTAACAAATTTATTATTGTGAGAGTGTCTATCACAATGTAGGTATTTTGAACTTGATATTTCTCATATAGTTGCTTTTCATTTATATATATTCTTACAATATCTTAAATAAAAGATGGAACATTTTTACGTAAAACGTTACTTATTAATTTTTTTTTATATTAAAATTAAAATTAGATTAACAAATAATATATAAAATATAATAAAAAGTATTACAACATAACAATGATATATGATTTAATCCTATAGATGAACTTTAAGATCAAGTAATTAAAATCTTGGATATTTAAGATAAGAATCTAAGATTAAATCTAATCAAATTATATATATATATATTAAAATACCTTTATGTGGTTTATTAAATTAAGTCATTATGTAATATAAGAGTCTATTTCAATATGTGATAATCATTTATAAACTATGATTACAACTAAAATCCCTTAATACACCTACCACAAGTCATTTGAATGCTTTGTTTTGTTAGTTAAGTATTTTCTTGAACATAGTTTCATTCACTAACTCCCTCCCCACATTCTCTTTTATTATACTTCTTTTGTTGGGATTCTAGAAGTTTTTATCCTTAAAAATCTAATTGATAAGTTTGGAGTGTGGAAAAAGATCTTCCACAATTTTTTCCATATGATTTGAAATTGGTCTTTGGTCCATCTTGAAATATTTTCATGTTGCCTTGTATGTTCCTTAGTTTTTAGTTCAAAATTATATAGTTTTTCATTTTTTCATCATATTTGAAATAAAACGTTCAATGCTTTGAAGATTACTTAGTGCCTTTGTAACTCATCCCACATGTTTGTTTATTTGAATAAAATTGGACACAAAGAATACAAAGCTACCTTTTCAAAAACAAACATATCTATGATATCAATGAAATTTAAAGCCATTACTATAGTAAAAAAGATTTACAATGGTAAAAATAAAATTATCACAATATATAATAGAAGAAGATTACTAGTCTTAATGTGCAATAATAAACAATAATTCCTAGCAATGTATAGAATACAACTTGCTTTCATAAATAGTATCATTATTAAATTAAAGTAACCTTATCCTTTTCACAATTCTCTTATAATGCAATGTAATGAAAACAAGAAAGATTCTACCCAAGCTAGTAATATTTTGTAATGTGTGTCATTTTGCTAGTTACTAGGATCTGATGAAGTACATTAACCTTCTCCTATGGATGGTACAAAATCATATAGATAAAGCATAATGCCAAAACCAATAGAGGAAGTCCTTATCTTCAAGGTTGAAAGAGATCCAAAGTCATCAAAATGGAATTAACAAGGACAATAATAGAGATTGGATTCAATAAGTGTAATAACTAGGAATAATAAACTAACAAAGAGATTTTAACTAATAGATGTGAAAGTGAGAGAAAGATGCTACCCAAGATTCATTGAGGCAAGTGTGGTAGCTAGTAATATCTAAAACGCTTATTATTGGACTAGCTATGAGGATCTAAAGCACATTAACCTCCTCCAATGGATGGCACAAAAACATATCAACAAAGTGTAATGGAAATACCAATAGGGCAAGTCCAAGTCATCAAAATGGCATTAGCAACAACAATAATAGAGATTTGAGTCAATGAGTGTAAGAATTGTTAATAAATAAACTAACAAAGAGAATTCAATTAATATATGTGAAAATGAGATATGTATTGTTTTGAATGGAATCTACACTCAATATTTTAAAGAATCCAATTAGCAAACCCTAGTCAAGATTAATGATTAGAAAACAATATTTTAAGAGGTATTTTATGCAACTATTTTTTTTGATGTAAAAAAGCATTATATTAAATAATTAACAAAATACAATTTTACAAACAGAAAAAAGAGGCGGATAAACACGCCATGTGGCTAACACCATCAACAAAAAAAAACTATCCCTATCAAAGTAGAGAACAATATACAGTTTACATAACTTATGGAAAAAATAACTGAAGGACAGAGTAAAATGATAACAGTTAACAAAATTGATGGACAGAGTAAAATTTTTACTGATGTACAAAATAAAATGATAACAATTTACATAACTGATGTACAAATTGATGACAGTTCACTGATAACCTTTAGCCACCACTTAAAAAATTTGAAAAAGAGTCCCTCTCTTGTCTAGAACATAAATAAACTCTTAAATCACCCCGCCACGACCATCTCTGTAAGCACCTTGAACTGGGATAGGAGTGCAGTTTGAGAGTGAGCAAAATTGTTGTGTGGACCTAGATCTGCTATGAGGATTATCCTGAATTATTGAGCACGGTGCATTCCCCCACTATTTAATAAGCTCTTGAAGATGAGTGAGCTCCATGGTCACCTTATTGTCCTGAACTGTAATCTAAAAATACATAGAAGAAATAATATTAGACTTCTCAAAAGCAGAGATGTGCAAAGAAGAAGTACACTTACCAAAGATACAATCATTTCTAGCTTTCCATAAACTGAACATGGCCGCCATATGGAACAAGTGCCACACTTAAAAAAATAGCCAATAATGGTGGGGGATATCCCAAAATTATATTCTTCCACTCAAACATAGCAAAGGAATAGGGTATAAAAAAGGAAAAAAGCCACTCCCAAAGGGAATGAGCATGAGTACAAACCCAAAAAATATGGACAAAATATTAGAAAGGGCAAAAAGGGTTGGGGATGCCTAAATGTTGTAGACGCTCCCCAACAAGAAGCCCTTGGTGCAAAAGACTCCAAGAAAAATAAGAAATTTTGGGCTTCAAAAAAGGAGCCCAAGCTATCTGGAACTTGCGCAACCAAACAGGTCGAGGGGAGGAGACATTCCATCGTTTATTGAGATTCTCAATCATAGGGAGGCAAGGAGAGAGTCATTCATACCCCAATAAGGCCTTATAATTCTATAATTATAATTCTGTAATGGAGTGTCCGGATACCACTTCCAGTCCTTCCACCAAGGTCGTTGAGAAAGCACAAAAATCTTGTGTAACATGGAGTCAGGAAGAGCAACCTTGACAGCCTCAAAGGTATCCTTATCAGAGTGATTAAGCCCAAATTTAGCTCTAAAATCATCCCAAGGGAGCCAATCCCTGGTAGGATGAGAAAAGAAATTAGTGATGCATCACACACCTTTGCGAAAGAATCTTAGTGCATGAAGCTAGGGAACTTGCACAAGCGGGAAACCATGGTAGATGATAACAGGTGACCACCAAACATTCATTTGGTTGATGGAGAGGCCATGCCAAAAGCTCTATCCATTCCATCTAAGCCAAGGTTTAACACTCTCCCAAGCTTTCCAAATGATCCTTATGACGAAGGATCCCGACACTTTGATAGACATAGGGGCAATAAGGAGGGAAGGGAACCCTATGCCCTTCCAACTCTTACGTCCAAAAAGAGAACCTTCACTAATACAATGTTGGATGAGAATCTTCCAAGCCTCATTTCCTTTGAGGGCTCTAAGGACCCACTTAACATAAAGGGCCCAACCTTGACGTTGGGTATTAATAATGCCAAGTCCACCATGGTTTTCTGGGAAGACAAAAATACTCCTAGGCAACATGGTGGAATCTTGAAGCATTATTGGAGGATGGCCATAAGAAGTCTCGCAAAAGCTTATCAAGCTTCTTATAACAATTTTTAGATGGGACCCCGTAGGAAGAATAATAAACATGGGTGGCCGCAAGGACTTTAGTGCAAATTTAAAATTTACCAACAAGGGAGAGTTTCTTGGTGGACCAGTAGGTAAGTTTTTGTTCCACCCTATTAACAACATACTTCCATAACTCTGGCAACGACTTTTTAAAGGCAAAAGGAATACCTAAAAAATAAAAAAATTCCCCCTCTTGGATGATCTTCCATTGATATTGATTAAGCCAGTGGGGCATTGGGTCGAGAGACTGCCTATAACATTGGGTCTTTCTCCATTGAATAGAGGATCCATAATCCAGACAGAAAGTGTCCAGGCAAGAAAGCGCTTGTTGAATGACATCTTATTTCTCAATAAGAGTGAGGAAAGAGTCATTAGCAAAATTACCATTGATCAACTGAGACTCACCTCTGGGAAGAGAAATTCCTTGAATAGAACCTTGAGCAACGTGATGAGCTAGTAAATAGCCAAGCCCTTCAGTAGCAAGGACATAAAGGGAAGGAGCTAAAGGGCAACCTTGTCTAATGGATCGAAAGATACAAATAGTTGAGGACTTGTGTATGTTAATGAAAAAAACAACTGAAGCCTCAACAAACAACATTTCCATAGAACTAATGAAGTCGGGCCCAAAAACAAGAGCTTTAAGCATGGCTAGAATGAAGGACCAATCAATCCTGTCATATGCTTTCTCAAAATAAATTTTGATGAACATAGAATTGTGGTTAGAATTACGAGCCCACTCCATACCTTCCCAGACAACAATAATATTCTCAAGGATGTATTTGCCTCGAATGAAGCCAATTTTCTCTAGGTGCACTATAATAGGAAGGAGATGGCGGATGCGTAAAGCTAGGGCTTTGGCAATGATTTTATAAGAGACATTAAGGAGAGTAATAGGTCTCCAATTGGTGATGATTTTAGGATCACCAACTTTGGGGATAAATTTAATAATCCCTTGATTAATGTTAGGGCCCAAGGAACCCTTAGAGAAGGCCTCTTGATAGACTTTGAGAAGATCAAGCCCTACAGTGTCCCAAAGGGATTTGTAGAATTCACAAGGGAAGCCATCGAGACTAGGGGATTTATCATTGGCCATATGAGAAAGCGCTTCCTCTAGATCCTTCAAAGATAGGGCATTATCACAGGAAACTCTTTGATACTAAGAAAGTAATTCTGGAACCATAGAAAGGTAGGATTTAAGGGCCTCATCATGCTATGGGGAGCGGGCCTGAGTTACAAATACAAACTGATAATGCTTTTCAAAAGTAGAGAGAATACTAGGAAGATTAGAAACACACTCTCCATTAATGTTAAGGGTTTTAATACCCAAAAATTGATTACGAGGATGCAAGCGCTGAAAGAACTCCTTGGTAATCCTATCTCCAAATTTGAGCCAGTGCAACCTCACCTTGATTTGAGCTCCTTTGGCATCATAGTGCTCTTCCAGAAGAAGCTGGTGTTTAACCATAGCGAGATGTCTCTGAAGCTCCTCATTGAAAGGATTGGACTGAAGTTGAGAAGAGGTCACTTCCAACTCTCACTTAAGATCAGCATTGGAGTGATGATGAAACTTAGCAATATTATGCCCAAGAGAGCATAGAAAGTAGGTAGTGCGTAGGATAGCAGCATTCCACCAATAAATCCATCATGTGGCCCCTTTCGGTCTAGGGATAATATTCCAAATTCTGATAACATAGGACCTCAATATGGGGTGTTGCAAAATGGAGGTATTAAGATAAAATTGCGAATGAGAAAGAGGAGGAGGAGTAGAAGAAATCAAGATGGAAAAGGAAATGGGGGAATAGTTAGACAAGCAGAGCTCGGGATGGACAGAGATAAAGGGAGAAGAAGATGAGGGCCGCTCGAAGGAGAAAATATCAAAATCAGAGAGCATGGCTCTATCCAATATTTTTAAAACATGATTCTCACCTTGTTGATTGTTAGACCATGTGAACCAAGCACTAGATAGGAATGAAGAGGGTAAAAAGTAGCTATTGGGATCAGAGAGCCCCAAATTTTCTTTCATGAAAAGCCATGCTTCTCTTTCCCTTGCAACCCACCTCATGGGAATAAGACCCACTTTATCATGTGGGAATTCGATCATATTAAAGTCCCCATAGAGCAACCAAATAGCAGGGGAAGAGAGAGTGTTGCCCATCGCCACAACACACAATGATCATTGGCATCGTTAGAAGCATAGATGTTGAGAACACCAAGAAGATGGCCATCAATCTCCATCACAATCCAAACAACATAATTAGAAGGGTCACAACCCCAAGAGATCATTTTAGAATGATAAGATTCTAAAAGACAAATTACTCCCCCTCCTTTATCCATCTCATGTAAAGTATGAAAGGTATGGCCTCAAGGCTAGAGAAAGGAGTAAGTACTTGACAACATAAAATTAGTGACTTTGACTTCCTGAAGGCAAAGGATATCAATAATACCATTTTTTACCTTGAAGTCATCTAGACCCTGACACACTATGTACTTACACACAAGATTTGTCAAATCCCTGACATTCCAAGATAAGCACTTCATGAGACACGATCAAGGAGCATATTTCCATCAAATACCTCAGAGTCCTCAAATCTTCTAAGGATTCAAAGGTATTTGTGAGAAACCTATTATGGTTTTCATGAAAAAAATTTGTCTGTCGCCGCTTCTCCAAAGGGATATCTAAGGCATCCCTAAATGGACTACGAGAGCAATGAGGGTTTTGTGAGGGAACTTCACTAGGAGGATTATGTGGAGAAACCTGTCATTTTCTTGAGGGAATGAGCACTGGCATAGCTGATGGCTTAGATGACTAGGAGGCTTGAATAATTAAGGAATGCTTTTTGTTATTACCAGAAGAGGTACCTATAGGAAGAGAAATAGAAGTTCCTTCTATAGAAGTTGCATGAGAAACCCCATACTGAGAGCTCGGATAAGACTCATTTTTACTAGCACCTACAAAAGTTTGTGGTCGATTTTATTTGTTGTTCTTTCTGGTGACAGAAGTCCATTCCTCACCTCCATTAGTGGGAGGGGAATATTTATTTGTGTTTGAAGGTGTCTCTACTGAAACTCAATTTTTGAATCGACCCTCCATAAGAGGGCAATATTTTATCTTGTGGGCAGCAGATTGAAATTGATAATAGGTATTGGGAAGATTGATATAAACCACCCATTGTTGAAAATAGGTCTCCCCAACCTGAATATTAATAGAATCCTTAATATCTTTTGATAGATCAATTTCAACACAAATGTGTTTGTATGGCCGTACAATATAGAATTTTTGTGGCTCCATGCACACAAACTTGCCAATGGGTGTGACAAGCTATGGCAAGAATGGCCAAAGGGGCAAAGGGAGACCTAGGAATTCCACCCAAATGGGGACATGCAAGGAAACATCAACAAAAACTATAAAATTATGATACCAGGGCTGAAGAATTAAAAGGGTATTTCTAATATACCAAGGCCCTTTGCTCATAATAGTAACGACATGCTGCAGATCAACAAACTAAAAATGAAAAAAACTTTAGTAAGGTTTTGAATATGATCAAATTTTATGCCATATGACTGCCAAACTTGCTGAATCCATTGTTGGATTAGCGAGTCACTGGGAATCCTTCCCAGAAAGTACCCTACCAGGGTGTGACTTTCAAGCCAGTTGTAAGTCTTATCAACATCTGGCATGTGCAGGGTTACGTCTGGCACTGAGGAACTACCTTTAGGATAAAATTCCTGGGTTGTTTTACTAGTGCCATGGCTATCAACAATTGCAACTTCACTAACTAGTAAAATAGCGGCCTGAGAGGCAGCCATTGAAAGGGACAAAGCCCCCTGCACCAGATAGAGTAGTAACTAAGAATGATATAGTATGTGTAGATCTCAGAAGAGCATAAACAGTATGGCGGCCGATGAAAGAACAAACCAACAACAACAACATATGAGCGAAACCCTAGAAGAGCCTCTTTGAATCCTAGCAGAGCCACAATAATGGTAATCTGATCAAAATTAGTATTTTATGCAACTATTGATTTGGATGATGAATCAAATGCATAATATGTGATAAAATATGCCAAGTATTGATGATATGTCATCAAAAGACCTTAGATTTGGTCAATGACATCCAATAATTGCTTTAAGTGGAAACCACAATTAACCTTTGATTTATTAATGAATTTGCTTTATGGTCAACATCAATGTGCTTAACATACAATGTCTTTAGTATTTAATCCAAGGGTTAGGATTTATCAATTGAATTTGCCCTCACAAAAAAAAAAAGTAAAACGATAAGGTTGAATTATGAATGGTATGGGAAAGGAAAGAAGGATTCAAAAGGGGTAGGCATGTGCTGTAACCATCTATTTTGAGACAATCCCATCTAAAAAATTGTTGATATTATAATTTGATTCATGGCCAAGGCCGACATTATATGACGTATTGGATAGGCCTGAGGTAATTTAATTGTACAATGTATTAATTATTTGTAATATTTTATTATGTAAGCCTTATGGATCATGGTTAAACCCTCTTTATAATTTGTAATTAACCTAAATACTTCTTGTTATGTCGACTTAGGTTAAACTTTATTATGTATTTGGGGTTTTGGTATTGGTATAAATACCCCCGTCCCATTCCTTATTTCTTCATCGAAGTATTGTGTAATAATATATATTGATATAGTGGTTATTTATAGTGCCTACAAGTGCCCACCATATCTCTTTTTTTTTCCTTTTCACTCTTTCTATATGATTTGAGTGGATGGTTTTTTGTTCATTTTTAGAAAATATTATAAATTCCAACATGGTTTTAGAGTAGGTATTGAGTGACATTGCTTGGTCAT
The DNA here is from genome assembly GCA_028583015.1 of Wollemia nobilis. Classification (NCBI taxonomy): domain Eukaryota; kingdom Viridiplantae; phylum Streptophyta; class Pinopsida; order Araucariales; family Araucariaceae; genus Wollemia; species Wollemia nobilis. Next base: position 26,668,901 of record JAQPPZ010017248.1, on the reverse strand, counting down.
GCAAAATTATTTTTTGATGTCTTTAATATTTCTTCTGATATGAAGGGCAATCTATTTTTTAAAGGTTCATAAGTCATTTTTGACATAAGAAGCAATGATGAATCAAGGTTATTATTTTTCCTCTTCTTATAATTGCTTGTTTAAATATGCTTTTGAAAAAAAATTAAGTTTTCAACAATAGGTGTCAATACATATCTCTTCTTTCTACCTATTTTATTGCATCTACTAATTGTATGAGCATCATTTATTTGGCTTTTAAAAATTCTAGTATGAAACCATTACACTTCATTGAATCAAGATTTGAGTCATCTCAGATGGATCCCTACATTACTAGTTTGAATCATAGCATTATTAGATTGGTCATGCTCACACAATTGTTATTTTGGAAGGGAATCATTTTCAAGGAGGAGAATCTTCCTCTATTGCATCTCTTGCTATGTTAAACATGGATAGGCAAGTGATGTGTAAAGCATTACTATGGTTGGTCACTTGTTCAAATTTGTTTTCTAGTATACAAGTGTAGGGGTGTTTATTTTACTTTTGTCTCTACTCCTTGATTGGAATATTCCATTGAAGTATTTGCATCAGTATTCTATCCAAAATGCATGGAATAGTGGTAAAAGGGTACCAACTAAGGTGTTATGCAAGGAGGTATGAAGCTCAATTTTGATAGAGTTTGGTTTGGAGGTAGTTAATTAGGGAACCATTCACCTGAAGGAGTGAATATGCCTCTTTCCTCCTAGTGCATATGCATGAACAAATGGCTATCTCAAATAGCTCAAAAATTCACTAATCTAAGATCATGTGTCCAAACGTTACCCCTTTAACTATCTTACATGCATAGGTATTATTCAATTAGCTAAGGTGGTAGTCAACATGGCTATTGAATAGGACAATTTGGTTCTATTTATACCTATCAAACCAGTCAATGAGAACCAAGTATCATGGCCACTGAGGTTCAAAGTCATTGATGTGACAAAAATAAGTGCAAGGCACTAGTGAATCATGGATTTACAAATAGCACCAGGTAGTTGGATTCCCCTTTTCTAAGGTTCGAAGCTTTAATTTTTTATTTTTGGGGGCCATTATGGCAAAGCTTTTGAAGGCTATAACTTTTGCATACAAAATTATTTTTAAGCCTATTTTTTTAAATATGTAATATTTTGAGCCCTACACTCAATTCACTTATCTACTATAGTTTTAGAGACCATATTTTGTATGATGGATCACAAAAACCTAGTTACTTATGTTAATAGGTGAAATTATAGTATTTGGTCAACTCAAATGATTGGTTTATTGTGAAGTAAGAACCTATGGTGCATATTTAAAGAGGATAAAGTAGTTGTTCTTGATGATAAAACTCAACATTAAAGAGAAGAAGAGCCTATTAAATTATTTTATGTGCTGAATGAATCAGAGTTACTTTTCCACATCAAATAGAAGAGTGAGCCTATGGTTAAAATTATATGAGCTTTTAGGGAAAGTTAATAATGATGAATTAAGTTACTTGAAGTTGGAGATTTAGTCTTTTAAATTAGTTGAGTTTGATAATATTGAGGACAATATTATGATATTAAAAGGGTTAAGGAAAGATATTGCATCTTCAAAAGGTAAAAAGAAAGATGATGCATAATGTGTAGAAAATATTATTTTTAATCTCTCCTCTTTTCAGATGTTGAACCTAATAATTAATATTATCTCATGTTCTTTGAATAAAAAAACTCTTGCTCTTGATTATTTTTTCTCTCCAAGTTAATTTTCAAGTGGCAATGTAGAATTACAGTGAGACTCCAAAAATACAAGCTCACAAAGAAATTTAAATCTAAGGAGGCTAAGACCTAGAGGCTCAAGGGCTAGGCTAAGTCTTCAAAGAATTCAAAGACCACTTATGAATACTATAAAAGGGAGGGACATCTAATGAATAATAATTTGTTGAAATTGCAAATAATTGAATTTGAGTTTTTGAAGACTGATGGATGTCTTCCAGATAATGAGGGAGATTCTAAAGGATCTACCTCAACTATAGAGGTCCACTAAAGCATCCATTAGGGGGGGAGATATTATTATCACTAATGTCTTCTTTCCTAGGCCTTTCAGTTTAAATTATGGGGAGTGCTAAAATTATAATATGATTCATGGTCAAGGTTGACAATGTATGATGTATTGGATAAGACTAATGACATTTTGTTGTAAAATAAATTATTTATAATATTTAATTATGTAAGCCCTATGGGTCATGGTTAAACCCTATTTACAACTTGTAATTAATCTAAGGCTCTCTTTTTATGTTATCTTAGGTTAAAATTTATTATGTTTTTGGGGTTTTAGTATTGGTATAAATACCCCCCCTTCCACTCTTGATTTCTTTGTTAGAAATTATCACATTATTTTTTACCTTGTAAATATTTTGTAAATATGTGGTGTAAAGAAATCTTGTAAATATTTATCATTTAGTAATCATTAGGTGGTTGTCATTATTAGGGAATCAATAAATATATTTCTCATATGAGAAATATGAAAAGTCATATCTCCCATGAGTTTGAAGAGATGAATATTTAATTGAATTTGAAATAAAGAGTATTTGTAGAGAGGTCATGTAATGTGTATGAATGTAACAATATGATAAGTTTTAGTACTTCATTTATACTAAAATACCTTGTTTATTATCCATAGGAATATAGTGAGTTTGTTTATTGGTTTGAATTTTTGTATCTCATTTTGATATATTGTGTGAGAGATTTGATCATCAAATATTGTTAAAACTAGATTATATGCTAATAGCAATATCAGAGCCATTGTAGACTAATTTATGAGAGTTATTGATTTCCTTAATATGAGATGTATTTATCTCTATTGCAAGATTTAGTGAAGAAATTTTTTTCGAGAATGTTGGAACAATGAACTAGAGTGGATGTGAGTTGAAAGGAAGGTTGGACTGAATAACCAAAACAAGTTGAATAATGCTTGATGTAATCATTTTATAGTAGTGGATGATTGAAGTAAGTTGGAGAGTTATTTATAGGTCAATAATACCCTAGAAAAGAACAACATCGATTGAAGAACTATAAATCAAGAGGAGAAAAAAATTGAATGTTGAAGATGGATGAGAATGAGAAAGGTGAAGGTGGACAAATGCATGGATAAAAGAAACCAAAGGAAGAACATGAGCGCAAGGTAAAAAAATGAGTAGGCAATAGAATGCGGTATGAGACAAAGTTAGAAGAGAACAATGAAGGAGAAGATGGTCTAAAGCAAAGTAAAAGCACAATAACAAAAGGAGTCCAATAAATAATACATGCAATTAGATTAATACTCAAGAAGAGTGAAAGATATTGCAAGTTGTTATAGGAATAACATCCAAAAAGGATTCAAAAGCATTGTAGGTTGGCATAAGAGAAAATTTTCAAATTATCTCTGTGAGAAAATATTAGGATGAAAAGTATAATGTTAGGTAAAATACAAATTGAATTATTTTTTATGATAATGTGATTAAGTTGGTGCATAAGTTAAAGTAATAAATATTGAAGTTTGATTAAACATAAAAGCTCACATAATTTTTTTATGAGATCTATATTTTGAAAAAATATTCTTTAAGGCAATACTTGAAAGGAGTTTGCTAGATAGGAGAAGAAGGATTAATTCAAGAATGGAAGAAGAAGACAGATTAGTGAGCAAGATTTACGAGGTATGAAAATATTTTTTCACCTTAAAATATTATTATTGAAAGGAAATAATTAAGGATATAAAAGTAATCATATAGAATATTTTTAAATGAGAAAAGCTTAAAGAGGAGACAAGGAAAATATTTGTGAATGATAATATTGGTCCTTAAGAATTTTTTGATGAACAAATTTTGAAATTAAAAAGGGAAGACAAAGACAATCAAAAGTGATAAAAGAAAGAAAAAAATCTTGAAAAAGAAATATGAAGAAAGAAAAAAATTAAAATTTTATATAATGAATTAATTAGGGAGCCAAAATTTTTTCTACTTGATAGCTAAAATATTTGATTTGAAAGAAAGGAAATTAAGAAAGTTGACCATATTTTTAAGAATTCTACATTTTGAAGGATTGATAAAAAATTATGTCTACATCAAAAATTTGTCGTACAAAGTCTCACTTGTTTGAAGAACCATATTTTATTAAAAGAGAAACTTAAAAATATAGAAAATTTTGTCTCAAATTTGATAAAAAAATAGGAAACAAAAATTTGAAAAGGCACAAGGCATAGAAAATTAAGAGAATTATTGTTGGTATATTGATTCAGGGACAAGCAAACATATAACTAGAAATAAATAGTGGTTTAGTTTTATCCAAGAAGGAAATGAAAAACCTATTACAATTACAAATGATAAAACTATGAGGTTAAAGGTATAAAAATTGTTTCAATTGATCTACCTGATGGGAAATGCATAATTGAAAATGTACTATATGTACAGGGTTATGCAATAATATATTTTCAGTATCTCAAATTTTAGACCGAAACATGATGGTTGAATTTAAAATTATTGATGAAAACAATTCTTCATTACTAAACAAGGAAAATCTATAACAACTAGATATTTCAAAAATGGTCTATTTGCTCTTGATTTTTCATCATTATCAAACAATTCTCTATTCATAAAAATATAAGAAGTTAGATATCTTTGGTATAAGAGGTATGGGCATATAGGCACAAATATTTAAATGAGATGAACAAATATCAAATGGTGATAGGGTTACCTAACCTAACATAGCATACTACAATTTGTACAAAATTCTTAGTACAAAAACAACATAGAACATCTTTTGAAATGCACAAAGCCAAGGAACCATTAGAAGTGATACATATAGATTTATGTGGACCAATTTCAGTTAGCCTTGATGGAAACAAATAATTTTAACTATTTTTTCATGATTACTCATGTAAAATGTGGGTATATTTCTTGAAATTGAAACAAAAGCCTTTATATACTTTAAACTCAAACAACTTGTAGAAACATAGATTGGACGTTCATTCAAAATCCTTTTCCTAGATAGAGGTAGAGAATATTTGTCTAAATAATTTAAAATATGTCTAACACAAAATGGAATAAAAAGGTGAATTACTATAGCTTATACACCACAACAAAATGGTATTGCTAAAAGAATAAATCATTCCATTATGGAAATGACTCATTACATGCTTAAAGAAATAAATCTAAAACAACAATATTGGGCATATGTTTCCAATATGGTAGCATACATTCAAAATAGGTCTCCCACAAGAATTCTTAAAAACATTACCCCTAAAGAAGCTTGGACATGACAAATTTTGTCAATAACACATCTAATGATTTTTTTGTGTAAAACATACATGCATATTCCAAAACAAAAAAAAAGGACAAAATTAGATGTAAAAAATTTATGTTGTATATTCCTTAGTTGTGATGATGCTTCCAAAGGTTATAGAATAATTTATCCAATCACAAAAAAAATATAAGTAGAGATGTAACATTTGATGAAGGATGCAAATCAGATATAGAATGTTCTAAGGATACATTCTCAATTCTAGATATTACTTCAAATAAGGGAATTAATGAAGAATATTCTTTAATAAGAGTTTGAAATAGTAAATGACCCTATTGAAGAGTCAATAATTACATCACCTCAACAAAAAATGAAGCAAGATGGTTACAAGCACTTTTAAATATTCAAAACTAGAAAAACTATAAGATATTACCACTACAATACCCCACACTCACAATATGACCAGAGGAAAAGAAAATATGGGACTAATTAATCTAGTAAAGAAAAATAAAGAACCAACCTCAATACAAGATGTAATGAGTCAACCTAAATGGAAATCAATAATGGAATCAAAATATACAATATTAATGAAGAACAAAACATAGGACTTAATTGATCCCAATGGCAAGAAAACTATAGGATGTAAATGGTTATACAAGATCAAATACAAAGAAAATGGTTCAATTGAAAAACATAAGGTATGATTGATTGCAATTTTTTTTTTTCTCAAATATAAGGAATTGATTATGAAGAAAAATTTGCACCCACAATAAAAATGATAACTATTCATACAATTTGTGCATTAACAGCTCAGTTTAGATTGAGAATACACTAAATGGATGTTAAAAGTGTATTCCTTAATGGAGATATTGAAGAAAAAGTATATATGATTCAACTAGAAAGGTTTGGTGTTAGGGGATAGGAACAAAAAGTTTGTAAATTAAAAAAAAATCACTATATGGACTAAAATAAGCCACTAGAGAATGGTATATAAAAATCAATGACCATTTTCTAAGATATAGTTTTAAAATAATTGCCTCTGATTCAAATATATATGTTAAGAAAATTGAATTTTATTGTAGACACCTAAAAGTCACACGTGATCGTTTGTAAATACTTATAGGCTTGCATAGACACTTGTAGGCTTGCATAGGCCATCATAGGCCATTTTAGGCCATCATAGGTCATTTTAGGCCATCGTGGGCCATCGTAGGTCATCATAGGACATCGTAGGTCATAATAGGCCATCGTAGGCCATCATAGTCATTCATAGGTGCAAAAACCTACAAAACTATACAAGACACATCCAAGACACCTTATATTCACAAGAGGGCCACCTATAAGCCCCTTTAGATCACCTAAGCCCTTTCCTACATCTAATTAGGGCCCCCATGGGACTATTCCCTCCAAAATCCCTAATTATGCTAATTACAATTATAATTTGAAAGTGACTTTTCACTTAAGTTCACTTTATCACCTAAATAGGTTTAATTAAGGTTTAAAAGCCAAATTGGCCCTAATCCTAACCTCACACATGTGTGCACCCACTTAGGATATTTTCCAGGATACCTAATCTAATCTCCATCTAATCTAGGGATCAACTAATCAAGGTTAACCCTAATCCTAGCTCACACATGTGTGCACCTAGGATATTTCCTTCAGGGCACATGAAGGGATGACTAAGCATGCCACTTCATAACCCTAACTTCACCATGGTAGCAACTAAACCTAGAGTTTAGGACATCTAAATCCTCCCTAACCTTGGCCCACTCTATAAATAGAGGGCCATTTAATTCATTATTCTCTCTCTCCCTTTTGGCTAACATACCAAAACTCTGCTAAAATTGCCTTAGAATACCTTCTACTATTTTTGCACCTGAAAAACATCAACAAATATTATTTGGAACCCATCTAGATAGCAAAATCTCATCAAAATTCAACAATAATCTAGTTCACACCGCACCGTGTGAACCCAAGATCTAGTTCGTATCCCACCATGCAAACCAAATCTACAACAACTCTGCAGTGCCAAATTAGGTATACATCAGTTCTAGATAGTTTCTACAACATTATTTCCTATTTTTATCATGTTTTTCTTCATTTTCATGTTGTTTTGTCTTCATAAACATGGGATCTGATCAATGACAGGTCCCCAAATGAACTAACCCCTTTTTGCAAGCCCAAAGCAAGTATAAAGGACATCTTCAAGCATCCAACCGATGGCACACATACACAAAATCCCACCTACATTGAGGGCATCAAAAAGCCTCCGCAAGTTCACCTATATTTACATTGAAATAGAAATAAAAATATATCTCATGAGAGACTATGTTGTAACATTCTTTTAAAATAAATAGTAAAAGGACACTTTGCACATATTCTATTAGTTTAGTAATTGGTGAATTTTTACATGTTACATTCTGGCATGCTTGGTGGGACCCCACAAAAATTATTTTAGAATAATTTTATTACTAATATTACTCAATATACATCTTCATTTTGATGTTTCAGGTACTGTAAGCACAAAATAGAGCCTAGAAAAGTTGTGAAATACACTTCAAGTTTTCAAATTCAAAGTTTTAGGATTCTAAACCTAGTTCACACACCACCCTATGAACCAATAGTCTGGTTACCATATCGCCATGTGAACCCTGCCAAACAACTCTAGAACAACTTGAAGTTGCATGCCCCTACAATAGAGACAAAAGAAATACCATCTAATATCATAGAAGTTAGGTATTCTTCTTCAAACCACAATTTTTTATCACTCTTTTGTAAAGAATTTTCTCTTTCAAAAGAATCAACTCATTTTGCAAATTCCTTTCAAAAAACACATCATTTAGGGTTTTCATTCCTTGCTAAATCATTTAGGTTAAATATTTTAAAATATCTTTCATGTCTTTAGATTAGGGATTCACTCTCTTTCCATGTTATTAGAGTACATTTTTCATTTCTTTCCAAATTTCAAATCGCTTTCAAATTTTATTTTTAATACATTTAGCATAGAACTTTCAATATCTTTCAAACTTGCATTTAGATCAAAATTTTCAATCTCTTTCCAAAATCATTTAGAATAGGATTTTTAAATCTCTTTCATGTCATTTAGATCAGATTTTTCAATCTCTTTTCAAAATCATTTAGAATAGGATTTTAAAATCTCTTTCATGTCATTTAGATCAGATTTTTCAATCTCTTTTCAACATCATTTAGAATAGGATTTTTAAAATCTTTCATATCATTTAAATCAGATTTTTTAATCTCTTTTAAAATTCATTTAGAATATGATTTTTAAATCTCTTTCATGTCATTTAGATCAGATTTTTCAATCTCTTTTCAAAATAATTTAGAATAGGCTTTTACATCTCTTTCAAAATCATATTTAGTTAGGGTTTCAAATTTTTTTATGTCATTTACACTAGAAATTTTCCATTTCTTTCACAAATCCCCTGGGTACCTTGCATTTATTTTCATCACATTAGATTAGGGTTTCAAATTATTTTACATTATTTATATTAGAATTAGAATTTTCCCATTTGTTTCACAAATCCCCTGGGTAACTTGCATTTTCTTTTTTAATGTCATTAAATTAGGATTTCAGTTCCTTTCTGACACACATATATAATCTTCAAATTCCTTTTTCATGCACCTTAGTTTTGTTTGCTTTCATGTTTCATAGAGTATATTTTTTTTTTTCAAAAAGGCATCTAGGCTTAGTTTCATTTAAAAAAGCATACATATATAGTTTTATTTCAAAAAGGCATTTAGGTTTAGTTTCCTTTCCAAAAAGGTATTTAGCTAGTTGTTTTGCTTTCACCTCATTGGTAGCAAACACATTATAACACACTCATGTATCATATACAGTGGTATGATTGGACTTCATCACCAATATCCACTCGAGACTGGTGACATTGGAATTCATCTTCTTCCACCTACTCGCCCCTATACACCATAGTAGCCCCTAGGAGCAGTTTTTTAGACTTCATCACCAGAAGATCCTCTAATATTAATATTGGTTTTCCAAATTTTATCATCAAAAGGGACCTTCACAGTGGGATAGGATTATATGCCTTTGTTCACAAGGCTCATATAATTTGTGAATAGGTAACTATTGTTCTTGACTAAGCTCACCCAAGACTGAAACGACCACCCGACTGGGCTAGTAGCAGGTCTTTGATAGTGTCGCCTCTTATTGTAAGAGGACTCTAGACTCATTAGTGTATTTTGAGTTCCTCCCCTTTGGATATCATTTTACTGCACATTTCCATTCAAGTCGTAACTCGCCTGTTGATACATTGTTCTATTTTGTGCACCCTTGGGTGTTACTGGATATTTTGTGCCAAGGATACTCCTATTATTTCTAGAGTTTCACCCCACTTCCCATGGTATTTTATAGAGCATATATCATCATCAAAGCACACAAAATAAATAAATATTTTTTTTTTTGTTTCGTACTGATTCTAGTTACACCTTGTATTGCATGCTCATAAAACGGGTTTCAACACATTCACCTGTTATTCACACAATTGATGGCTATTCACTGAAGAAACACATGCTTATACTAAGAGGGGGGTGAACAGTATAAGATAAAATTTTTCTCTTTTCTTCCCAAATCAATAACTTGAAATAATATCAATGTAGTAATGAAACAATGCACAAATCACCACACACATAAGAGATAAATATTTTATGTGGAAACACCCTCTCGGGAGAAAACCATGGCAAAATATTGCTTATATTTTTTCTTCAATAAATTTCATGGGCACCAACCCACAGGAAACACCAATCCCCTATACAAGTTCATGGGAACCAACCCATAGGATACACCAATCCCCTATACAAGTTTGTGGACACCAACCCACAGGAGACACCAATCCTCTATACAAGTTTGTAGGTACCAACCCACAGGAGAAACCAATCCCCTATACAAGATCATGGGCACCAACCCACATGAGACACCAATCCCCTTATACATGTTCGTGGGCACCAACCCACAGGAGATACCAATATCCTATACAAATTTGTGGGCACCAACCCACAAGAGACACCAATATCATTTGAGGCACCAACCTCGCTCAGTTCTGCTTCAGAATTGATCACAAACCTGCTCAAATTTGCTCCTAAATTTGATTACAAACACTGCTTAAATCTGCTCCCAAATATGATTACAAACACTACTCAAATGTGCTCCTAAATCTAATCAACAACACTGCTCAGGTCTGCTTCAAAATCTGATCAATAATAGCATCAATTTCTTCACCTTTTCTTGATTTTTCTTTCTTGAACTGAAAGCAATTTAGACATATTCTACCCAAAATTTGTTTAACCTCTTGAATATATAGAGAATGATATACGGGTATTGGAAGCTTCAATTGCATGTTGAATTGGAGACACTAACACCTTTTTTTTCTTCCACTTTCAAGTACACATTTTCTTCTTCTTGAGATGGCTGAATTGTCCTTCCTTGTAATTGAAAACTCGGGTGCACTAATCCTCTCACTCTATCCTCCATGGTTGCCAATGTCAAAAAAATATTTTACCTTTGGAATTCCTATTGCCACATTTTTTTCAAAAGATCATGCACGTGACTCGAACTTGAGTCTCTTAATTTGCAAACCTTACAAACATGAAATGAACCACCTCGGATACACCATCCAATGGGAAGAGTATTCCACCACTTTTAATTTGAAGTAGCATGCTAGAAATATCTCTAGATTTTGTATTCAGTTCTACAAACTCTTCATGTAAACACGTTGACTTGCTCTTCTTTATTAAACCAAGAGTTCATATACTAAAATCAAGTGAAATCGTTACTCTTCCTTTCCTATGGATGATATCATAATTAGCGCTATTTTTCACAACCATAATTTTTACACTTTGAGCTACCCTAATTGTTTTATCCTTCACAATTTCCACTATGTCACTCTGATTTGGTAAATCCCTCTCCAAAACTTAAATATCATCAATCCCATACCCTAGCTTGATGATATAGACGATCAATATCTGCATTATATAAAACTGCTCACAACATACAATATTTATATTGAAATTCTACAAAATGCTTTCCTTTGAACTGACTAGTCTACAATCTCCTTCGTATGTCTTTTCTCCAAGCGAAAAGTGCTTTTCTTCCATGCGAAATGAATAGTTGCTGGTCTCTTCAGGAGAGATAGTCAACCGAGCGTGCCTCTCAAAGAATGAGGACATCTCTTTGGGCTCTAATGTAACATCTTCCCTTCTACCATAAATATGGGTTCCTTTCAATTTTACATGCACACATTCTTCACACAACAACACTTTCTCACACGATCAAAATGAGAGTAAAATATTCTTCACACAATCAACACACTACGCTTCACACTGCCAACACTTTCTCCTATTGCATTGTTACCATTGCTATCAAACCATGATCCATCATTGTATTTACTTTATCAAAAACATTTGTCTTCTACTGTGACAAAAAATTTTCAGTGTGCACAACCAATGCTATCGTTGTGCTCCTTTTGTTGTATTCTTTCTTTGAGCCTTCACACTATTCATTGTCTTTCAAGCTCTGTTGCACTATCGAGCTCCTGTGTCTTCTACTGTGCTACCATTTCCCTTACTACTATGTGTTCTGCTCCTTCTCCATGTTCTTCATAATGCACACTTATATCGAAGGTATACTTTTTTAATCGATAGTCCTTTTCACAATGAAATTTTGCTTTATTTATATATCAAACCATTCATTTTCTTTTGGCACCCAAGGAGGTCGACCATTCACAATAATATTTGAAACATAACTTTACCTTCTTAATATTTAAATTTAAATATTTAAATATTGAGATATTTAAATATTTAATTTAAATATTTCAACTTTATAATATTTAAATAAATATTTAAATATTCAAACCTCTACTCAAAATGTATTTTCCTTGATTACTTCACCCAAGATCTACTCAACATGCCTTTGACATCAATGACAACTTTAATAATTCTAACAATCTCCCCCTTTGTCACTAATGGCAACCCTGCAAAAAAACTATTTTTTATTACAACAAAATCACAAACTAATCCCCCTGACAAGTTGCTCCCCTTACTGAAATTCTCCCCCTTTGACATAAATGGCAAAGTCTCCTTGGGGTTGAAGGATAAGACACTGGATAACGCCCCCTTACAAACTTGATCTTATTAATATGTTCAATGATGAGATGAGAGTGAAACTACTCCCAACTTACAATGCTCCTTTTCTTGTTCCATTTTATTTTTCCAAAATTTGGAGGACATATCCTTTTGAACAATTTGTCCATCCTCCTTCTTACTTGATTTAGGAAGTTTAGGGAATACCGTTCTACACCATTTAGCTCTATGACCAAAATTGTTACATTTATAACAAATGATGTCGTAGGCCATGAGAGGTGCAAATGAATTGACGTTCCTCTTGGTGAAGCCAAAATTATTTTTAGCACAAACTCTACAATGTACACTTTATGACCAAATTGGTTACATGAAAAATAATAACCTCAAAAGAAATATTGAAATCTGTCTGATTGCCTTGGAGGATATGACTGTATGGTTCTATCATTGATGTTTTTGTGATGGAACTTGGTCCATGATGATGATTTTTTATTCCTTATTGAGGCTTCCACTTCTCAACACATCGTCATAGGTCTTAGGCTCTTCTTTAATTATTTTCTTTCATGCCTTTGTTTCTTTTGAGCTTGACTCCGCATTTTGTTTCTTTTTACTTTCTTCAAATCCAAGTATAGTCTTTATAACTGAAGATATCTGTGATTTGATAATATCATCCATTATTTTTGTGCTTTTCTCAAACTTATGTAGCTTATCATTAGATTCTTCCACTTCCTTCCTCAGAGAGACAACCTCATGTTCCAGTTTTTCACATTCCAACTCTTTTACCTTTAACTGCTTAGCCATACCTTCTTCAATTTGCTTTACCTCTTCAATTTTAAATTTTAAGTTGGTGAGATATTTTCAAAGCTTTTTTGTTGTCTTCTCATCCTCTTGTACTTGAGTCTTCAATATTGAGTTCTTATTTTTAAGCCTTTTCAATTCTTCAAGAGCAAAAACAATTTCCTATTCTATGTCAACTATGGCTTCCTCTTCATTTTTTGGATCTTTCTCTTCTTCTTGTTTTTCAACAACAGGAGCATCTTATTTCACCTCCATGGCCAAAAATAGGATTTCTTCTCTTTCACTATCGAAGAGACTTTCATCACTGCTATTGGAAGAACTTCTTGCTTCCTCAACATAAAGACTCTTCTTGTGCCTTTGAAATATCTTCTTCTCATGCTTGCTTTGATCGTACCTCTTTTTATTTTCATGATAAAATTTTCTTTCCTTATTTTTCTTGTATTCCTCTTCTTCTTCACTGCTACTACTTCCAGCTTGTGGGCACTAAGCTGCATAGTGACCAATGTTACCACAATTAAAAAATTTTACATTATGTTTACCTTTGTGTTTTCTTGGTCCCTTCTTGTTTCTTCGCACAAATTTAGCTTCTTCTCTGCTGCTCGATTATTCACTTGACTCTAGTTCTTTATTCTTTGTATTCTTTGAAGCTTTAAATGTGACCTCCCATTTGGATTTTTGATAAATTTTAGTTCTCATCTCATAGACTATGAGAATTATGTGTAGCTCATCCATGCTTAAGGTTTTAAGATCCTTCATTTCTTCAATCGTCAAGACCTTTGCATCAAACCTCATGGAAAGCAACCTTAATATTTTTTTAACATTATTAGAGTCATCAATAATTTCTCCAAGTCCATGAATGGTGTTGACAACTTCATCAATGTGGAGCAGATATTTGGTAATATCTTCCTCATATTTCATCTTCAAGTCTTCAAACTTCCTCCTTTGGTTTTGAAGTTTAGATATTTTAACCTTGTCATATCCTTCATATGTTCTTTGTAAATTATCCCATATTTCTTTTGCTGAGGTGCATTGCATGAATTTCACAAACTCTGATTCACATAACCCACTTATTATTGCATTCATTGCCTTGGCATTGTTTTCAAATGGTTTCTTGACATTTTGATCTATGGGAGGGGTTGCAGGTGGTTTGAACCCATCCACAACATATTTCCATATATCATAGTCATGTGCCATCAAATATATTTGCATTCCCACACTCCAAAAAGCATAGTTAGTCCCATCGAACAATGGAGCCCTATTTGATGAAAAACCTTCTTGGTAAGCTATTTGTTCTTATAAGATCTTCCTTCGAGCGGTTAGGATTTCATGAAGGAACCTACTCTGATACCAATTGAAGAAATACACATTTATACTGAGAGGGAGGGTGAATAGTATAATATAAAACTTTTCTCTTTTCTTCCCAAAGTAATAACTTGAAATAATATCAATGCAGTAATGAAATAATACACAAATCACCACACACATAAGAGACAAATATTTTACATGGAAACACCCTCTCGAGAGAAAACCATGGCAAAATATTGCTTATAATTTTTCTTCAATAAATTTTATGGGCACCAACCCACAAGAGACACCAATACCCTATACAAGTTCATGGGCACCAACCCACAAGAGACACCAATCCCCTATACAAGTTCATGGGCACCAACCCATAGGAGACACCAATCCCCTATACAATTTCATGGGAACCAACCCATAGGAGACACCAATATCCTTATACAAGTTCATGGGCACCAACCCATAGGAGAAACCAATCCCCTATACAAGTTTATGGGCACCAACCCACAACAGACACCAATATACTTTGATGCACCAACCTCACTCAATTTTACTCCAAAAATGATCACAAAAACTGCTCAAATTTACTCCCAAATATGATTACAAACACTTCTCAAATCTGCTCCCAAATCTTATCAACAACACTACTCAGGTTTGGTTCAAAATATGATCAATAATGACATCAATTTCTTCACCTTTTCTTGAGTTTTCTTTCTTCAACTAAAAGCAATTCAGACATATTCTACCCAAAATTCGTTTAACCTCTTGAACATATAGAGAATGATATACTGGTGTTGGAAGATTCAATTGCGTGTTGAATTGGATATGCTAATACCTTGCTTTTCTTCCACTTTCAAGTGCACATTTTCTTCTTCTTGAGATGGTTGAATTATCCTTCCTTTTAATTGAAAACTTGGGTGCACTAATCCTTTCACTCTATCCTCCATGGCTACCAATGTCAAATGAACATTTCACCTTTGGAATTTCTATTGCCACACGTTTTACCAAAAGATCATGCATGTGACTCAAACTTGGGTCTCTTGATTTGTAAACCTTACAAACATGAAATGAACCATCTCGGATACACCATCCTATGGTAAGAGTATTCCACCACTTTCAATTTGAAGTAGCATGCTAGAAATATCTCTAATTTTTGTATCTGGTTCTATGAACCTCTCATGTAAATACGTTGGCCTGCACTTCTTTCTTAAACCAAGATTTCATATACCAAAGTTGTGTGAAATCGTTACTCTTCCTTTCCTGTGGATGATATCATAATGAGCGCTATTTGTCACCGTCATTGTTTTCACACTTTGAGCCACCCTAATTGTTTTCTCCTTCACAATTTCCACTACACCACTCTAATTTGGTAAATCCCTCTCCAACGCTTGAATATCAGCAATCTCATGCTCTAGCTCAATGATATAGATGGTCAATATTTGTGTTACATAAATCTGCTCACAACATACAATATTCCTATTTAAATTCAGCAAAATACTTTCCTTTGAACTGACTAGTCTACAATCTCCTTCGTGTGTCTTTTCTCCAAGTGAAAAGCGCTTCTCTTCCACGCAAAACAAAAAATTTATGGTCTTTTCAGGTGGGATAGTCGACCGAGCATGCCTCTCCAAGAATGAGGACATATATTTGGGCTCTAATGTAATGCCTTCCCTTCTACCATAAATGTGGGTTTATTTCAATTTTACATGCACAAATTCTTCACATAGCAACACTTTCTCACACGATCAAAATGAGAGTAAAAGCTTCTTCACACAATCAACACACTGTGCTTCACACTGCCAACACTTTCTCCTATTAAGCTATTACCATTGTTGTCAAACCAGGAGCCATCATTGTCTTTACTTTACTAGAAGTGTTCATCTTCTACTATGGTAGAACTTCCTTGGTGTGCGCAACCAATGCTATCATTGTGCTCCTTATGTTGTATTCTTTCTTTGAGCCTCCATGCTATTCACTATATTTTAAACTCTGTTGCACTATCGAGCTCTCGCCATCATGTGTTCTACTCCTTCTCCACGTTCTCCGCAATGCACACTTATATTGAAGGTATACTTTTTTAATTGAGAGTCCTTTTCACAATGAACTTTTGCTTTATTTATATATCAAACCATTCATTTCCTTTGGTGCCCAAGGATTTCAGCCATTCATAATAATATTTGAAACATAAATTTACCTTCTTAATATTTAAATTTAAATATTTAAATATTGAGATATTTAAATATTTCAAATTTATAATATTTAAATATTCAAACCTCTACTCAAAATGTATTTTCCTTGATTACTTCACCCAAGCTCTACTCAACATGCCTTTGACATCAATGACAACTTCAATAATTCTAACATTCATAGCCTATCATTGACAATTTTCTATCACATTTATTGTTTGGACCCAGTTTGCATAGCACCGTGCAAACCAGATTTATGTAGTACAAGTTTGCATAGTGGCATGCAAAATCCATTCTAGTACACAAAATTATACCAAATTTCATAGATTTGTCTAAAATATTACACAAAACACACCCATGAATTTTTATTTGCATTTTTGGATAGTTTTGAGCACTAAATCATAGTACACCATACCATGCCTATTATTACTCATAGTCGAGCATGCAAGAAAGTGCATCTTGAGGAGGAGGCTTATCATACCACATCTAGTCAGTCTATTCCTCTCTCTCCCTTCACAAATGAAGCATCCACATTCACACCTGATCTAATTATTGGTTCTATGCCATATTGCATACTTACCATGTCCCATGGTGAGACGTCCATCTCTAGTAATATGCTCACCACATATTCTAGTGAAGATCATCCCCTTCTTCCTCATTCACCCCCATGTAATCCACCATCCATGTTATACGATTATATCATTTATACCACTCTAGGGAACCCATTTTCATTATCCACCATTGAGGAAGAGACTCCACCTACCTCACCTCCTTTTGCTCATCCTTTCCTTTAGGATCCATTGCACTCCCTTCTTGGGGATGACTCTTTGTTGCTTAGTTGGCCTTGCCTTGAGGCTCCGTTATCTACCTCGATATTAGGGATGATTTCAGATCCCTAGTCCACCACTCCTAACACTCAGGGGTCTTCATCACAATTCACTCCACAATAATCCTTGTTACAACAATAGTATACTCCATCCCCATCATCAAATC
This sequence comes from Wollemia nobilis, assembly GCA_028583015.1. Taxonomy (NCBI): domain Eukaryota; kingdom Viridiplantae; phylum Streptophyta; class Pinopsida; order Araucariales; family Araucariaceae; genus Wollemia; species Wollemia nobilis. The sequence goes on along the minus strand of JAQPPZ010017248.1, from coordinate 26,651,245 downwards.
AATAAGCTTCCAAAGCATTGCAACAAAAACCTTCCCAATAATCATGTTTTCCATATTTTGATACCAATATTACTCTACCCAACCTAAGTTTTCAATTCATCGCTTGACTGATTAGGCACAATTACCATCCGTTGGCACATAATCTCACCAACCATCTTCATCCTATATCCCAACACTGCTTCCTCCACCACTATTAGGATCCTCCATCCTAACATTATTAGTTAGTATTAGTTAGTATTATTAATCATTTAATTATTATATTATTAACTCATTAAGTGAACCATCACATCTCTTCATAACGTGAACCATCACGTCTCTTCACCAATGTAGCTTTAGGGTAGATATATATATTAGGTTGGCCATTCACACAAATCATCCAAGAAGAAGAATAAGAAGCATGGATTCTAAAGAGGGAGCCCCCTATAAGTGGCAAGGAGGGAGCCTCCTATAGCGACAAAGCGATTACAAGGGAGTTCCCTTTAAGTGGCCTGTGATTACATTTTATATTAAATTATTTATCAAATTTACACAAGAACATCAGGGTTCTTGCATTTGGTATCAGAGCCATGTGGGACCCAATCATGTGGGAATTGCTCAAAGATCTTTGTCAAATCACTTTCGTGCGTGAGTATCAAACTTGGTTTGAGGATATCACCAAACACAACACAGGGTTGGATGAATCAATTCTCATCAATAGCTTCATTAGTGGATTGAAAGAGGAAATTAGAATGGAGGTGATAAGGTTCAATCCCTATACCATGATGCAGACCTATGGATTGGCCAAATTAGCCGAAGATAAACTCAATGTTCAACGTCGATTAGGAAAACCACCTATGGGGAAATCACAAACAACTTACACCACCCCCAACCCTAAAAAAAAATTACAAATTAAACATATCAGCTTTGATGAGATGAAGGAACGACGAGCAAAAGGTCTCTGTGACACTTGTGATGAGCAATTTGGACCCCATCATAAATGCACTACACTAACATTGTATTTATTGAAGGAAGTTGATCCTTGTCAATCCCTAAAAGGTAAAGATGAGGTAGTTGTGTCCGAAGTGCCTGGCACACCTACTCACAACAATAAATACAATGAGGTCAATATGCCAGAAGTGATCGATGCATCAGGTAAGGATGAGGTAGACATTCATGAAGTGACTCATTATGGCCAAACATGCACTCTACAAGAACTACACTCAAAGAACTACACTCAATTTCCTCTCCAATAGTTAGTTATCACCACAGGGTCAAACCTATTCAAAAACAAGGCATAAATGTGATTGCAAACTCCTCCATTGCCTCTCCCAGGGAACAACAGGATAATGTAGAAGTTTTACCACCTATTTTTATGCATCATTTTAAGGCTTTTGAAGAACCCCAAGGGTTGCCCTTCCCTCATCATCACACATTTACTAATTTTTCTAGCAACCCCATGCTAACACTTCATCCTTCTTGATATCCTTGCCTATAGAAGGATGACATTAAAAGAGTCCAAGAACTTACACAAATCCTTCTTGGAAAACAAAGGACAAAGCTCCTCACTTTGATCTTTGAGGATAAAGCTATTTTTAAGGAGGGTGGCATGTTAGGATCCTCCATCCTAACATTTTTAGTTATTATTAGTTAGTATTATTAATAATTTAATTATTATATTATTAACTCATTAAGTGAACCATCACATCTCTTCATAACGTGAACCATCACGTCTCTTCATAACGTGAACCATCATGTCTCTTCACCAACGTAGCTTTAGGGTAGATATATATATTAGGTTGGCCATTCACACAAATCATCCAAGAAGAATAATAAGAAGCATAGATTCTAAGGAGGGAGCCCCCTATAAGTGGCAAGGAGGGATCCCCCTATAGCGGCAAAGAGATTACAAGGGAACCCCCTTTAAGTGGCCTATGATTACATTTTATATTAAATTATTTATCAAATTTACACAAGAACATTAGGGTTCTTGCAACCACAATCTGCTATGCATATATTCTTCATGACATCTTCTTGGTCATCATCCCCCATGATACAACCATTATAGTAGATTCCGATGTAGCAATCACAAAATCCACAACCATAATATTACTATTCCCAACATATGGTTGCTCCATAGTAGATTATCCCATCCACTTTGGCGTCTTACACTGTTCAACAACCAAAACTGTAGGAAAAAAATTAGTATATTCCTCTTTCACAATGGGAGGAACAACAACTCCAATATCCTCCTCATTTTTAATATTCTACTGCCTCAGCACAGTTCATCGCACCTCCATCACCTAAACTTCAACTCTTATGAGATAAAGTTAAGATATTGGATCTTTACACGACTGGTTATGGATCTCAAAAATCCACATACAATGAGTTGTGCAACTAACCTGTTCACCTATCAGTTCCTATTCCTCCTTACTCATATTACTTTGGGATCCCAAAATTTAACAAATATAAAGGTAAAGAGGACCCTCAAGAACACATGAATAACTATCGATTTACATGTTATCAACTTCATAGGAGTGATCCCCTCATGTTATGTACCTTCGCTCTCTCACATGGGGGACAAGCTCTTGATTGGTACAACATGCTTCCACACCATATTTTGTTCACGTTCAAATAGTTGACCAATTCATTTCTAGAATATTTTCCATCAACATAAAAAGATGATAAAATTTTCTAATGTCTATGCCTTGCAATAGGCTGATGACAAACCTATCACAAATTTCATTTCTCGATGGATATTGGTCATTCATTACCTATCTCATAGCCTCCCATATGTTGAACTAGTCATACTATTTGCCAAAAACTATCACAAACACATCTCTACGCCTCTGCAACTTCATTAAAGTTGCACATTTGATGAAGCCATTGCTCAATCCAAGGTTATTGAGGACATCAAAGTCCAATCTAGCAAAATCAGGCTCAAGTAGAAACCATATTACAACCCCAATTTTCACTTTAATCAGAATGCATTGAATCAACCCTTCTCAAAACCACCATAAAACAACCAAGTGGTAGCAACTTCTCCTACTTCTTCATCGATATCACGACCTCCTCCTCCATAGTAACAATTGTTTCATACTAGCACATCCCCTCCATCTAAACCACATCAAGCTCATAGTCTTCATCCCCAGATTTCATAGAGAAATTTGACTCCACTCTCTGATCCCTTGCCAACTCTATTTTAGATATTGTATGATGCAGATCATATCACCTTACCAACGTTTGACCTATTGACCCAAATCAATCCAAGACTCATGGGTTTAACAAGTAGGCCTTCTATGCATACCGTCAACAACATGACCATGATTTAGGGTCTTGTCTCTCCTTTTGTGGCCTAGTCTGGAACCTCATTGATCGAGGTACCATTCATATTTCAAACCCCCTTGCACCATAAAACCAAAACTTGGGTATATATCAAAACCCACTATCGAAACACAAGGGGAACAATCCCCAAGGAACCCAATCTAATTTGCAAGGTCAATCTATGCAAGTTAATAATATCTATCATGAGCCTCCCTCACACATATTGGTTGGTATGATTAATATTACCAATCACACTCAATGCTATCCATCGTGCCAAGATGCACCTATCATTTTTCCTCCACTACCATTCACTTCTCCTCAATCCCCTATAGCATCACATGTTTCACCACCCCTACCAAGAAATATCATCACTATTCATGGTAGCCTCACACATCAGCTGCACAACACCCCAGTCTAGCTATCCATTTTTGACCTATTACAATAATACCAATCTCATAATGAGGTGTTAAATGACATTATTCGATCAATCAACCTTGAAACCCGTAACACAAATGCATTTATGATTTTTTTAGGGAACATCCCCCATTGCATGCAACCCTCTATCAGCTTCCACGACCATGATATTACCAAAATTATGGGTGAGTGAATTGATCCTCCCCTCCATATTCAAGAAACCATCAATGATATCACCTACAAGTGTATCCTAATTGATATCGATTCTTCCATTAGCATCATCTCCACTAATGCCCTTCATCACTTACACATTTCACCTACCCACTTTACTATACCATCACTCGACCTTTATGCTTTTGATGGTTCTATGCACCCCATAGTAGGTTCTATCATCATGTCTATCAGTGTAGGTGTAAGGACCATATCCATCTTATTCCACATAATTCAAGGTGAAATGTAATACAATATTTTGCTTGGACGCCCATGGAGCAGAGATATGCAATGAGTTCCTTCCACCTTGCATTATTGCCTCAAATATGTATATGATGGACATTCATTAATTTTCCACTGATGGTGACCCATTTAAATTATTCAACATCATAGGCCTCCTATCAAGACCTTCATTATCCTCTACATATATCCCTCCTCTTACTTTACACCATCATGCAGAGACTTCTACATTTTCTCCTACACTTTCCTCATCAGCGCATCGCTCACTATGGACATTCACATGTTCACATACTTCTTCTTCTCACATGCCTTCATCCTCTTCTATGGATCCCCATATTGTCTTCATACATGTTTTACCACCTTCCTCATGGCCCCCCTCCTTCTCAACCATCTTCTTCAATGGATCCACCTCCCATTTCTATGCCCTTTTCACCACCATATTTGTGGCCTCCTACCTCATCTCATCCATATTCCTCTATAAAATCCCCTCTCCTCCCTACTCCTTAAACTCCCCCACTTCCCTTACATCCTCGAAATCAATATTTCACCTCTTCTAGTAGCCTAAAACCTATGCCTGCTCACCCCACCTCGCAATTTCCACATATGGGTCATCCCATCCCTTCCATTGCAGATGAATGTCATAATTGGGAACAGTGCAGCTCTTTCCTGGATGTTGAATTATTCCATTCCTCTAATACCACTGTCTGTGATTCCAAAATTTTATCTTCTTCTTATAACTTAGACTCACAACCTCGTTCACCACCTCATACATCACCCCAAGTCTCCATTTTTATGATGAAATTTGGCCTGGGAAAATATAATATTCTTGGCGCTCGCATGCGTCCTCCTCTAATTCAATATACCCATGATTTTGGTTACCCTTTAGATTTAGTTCTAACCATTGGTACTGTCATCCTACTCTGTCCACCCAACAATCATACCAAATTTGTCTATGTAGGTCTAGACTCATCGCTCTTAGCAACTATTCCCCGACCATCACAATCTAGTTTTTGTGGTACTTAGACCACATGTTAAACCCAAACTTCACCTAATGATACCTTCATTGTTCCCATTGGCATAGATTTTGACTAGGATATTAATAATAAGGCTTATGAATGCCTATCAACCCTCCTGTTAAATTATCGATAGATAAATTAGGGCTAGACTATCACCCTATAGTTTTCCATACGCTCGAAGATGAGATTCAAGATCTCTCCCTAAATCCTCCAGTAATTCCTACACACTTATTAGAACAGGAGTCTGATAGAGACATCCTTGATAAGTGTCCATCCCCCATTTCACCATCAACATTCCATGCACCTTCTTTGAGGAAATGCCACCTTTTGAAACTATGACCTTCTACTGCATTGATGAGTTGGTTGACAGATTTTTTGCTCTTTCTCTCACCTCTCCTCACTTAGAGTACACTCGTTCACCTATTTCCCCATTGCCTATACATTCATTCATTCCATTGCCTCATCGATGATAGTTCTGCCTCTCCCCTACTCAACCACGTTCTCCACCTGTGATTCTACATACTCTATTGAACCTACCACATCGTTCAAATACTCCTGAGTCTTCACATTTAGACTCATCATCTAACACTATCTCCACCACCTCTGTTGACATGGTCGACATTGATTTATTCTCCCCACTTAGATACATGTATTCTTCAGATCACAATGATGCACCAAATATGAACTTCATTGACTTCATCCACATTTTCCCTACATCTTCATTGCAAGAATTTTTGCTATCACAGTCCATATTATGCACTGCGATTGTTCCTTCATCTTATACTCCACCTCATATTTCATGGGTTAATCATACATGATAAATTTTATTTACCCAAGTCTATCGATGACCCCCATCTCATTCCTATACCTGCTCAGCTTCATGACGGTTATCACATGCTTGTGAAGGATACTATTGATGTTGATATTGGTGACGACCCCACAAACCCCCACATCATTAAACTCGTCACCAATTTATCTTCAAAATAACACACCTTATTTACCACTTTTCTCAAATAATACATTAACATTTTTTCTTGGTCCTACATGGACATGCCTGGGCTTGACCCATCCTTAGTCATACACAACCTCAAACTTGATGGAGATGCCAATCCTGTCAAGCAAAAATTGTGATGCATACATAATAAAGTCACTTTAATGGTAAAATCTAAGCTCCAAAAGCTCCTCGATGTGGGGTTCATTCAACCAATTTATTACCCAAAATGTATATCCAACATGGTTTCGATACCAAAACCCTCTAGCAAAGTTTGTGTCTGAAATGATTTCAAAGATTTGAACAAAGCTTATCCCAAGGACAAATTCGCTCTCCCCAACATTGACTCACTGGACGATTCCATCACAAGCCATGAAATGATATCCCTAATGGATGGCTTTTTTGGTTACAATCATATCAAGATCAATCATATCGATCAATACAATACATCTTTCACAATCCCTTGGGGGACCTTTTGTTACAATGTCATGCCATTTGGCCTTAAGAACACTATGGAAACTTACTAGCATGCCATGAATTACATCTTCCATGACTACATGCACAAAATCATGGAAGATTATGTTGATGATCTCATAGCCAAATAAAATGAATGCTCATAACACCTTGTCAATATTCGTAAGACTTCGATTGCCTTCTCGAACACAATGTATATTTTAACCCAAAAAAGTGTGCATTTGGTGTCACTTTAGGTAATATATTGGGGTTCATTATTTCTTAGTGAGGCATTGAAGTCAACCCCAACAAAGTAATAGCCATCATTGAGATGCATCCACCCGTAAATAGCAAGCAACTACACAGTCTACAGGGAAAAATTCAATCCATTCATCATTTTATTGCCCAATTATCTAACAAGTGTAAACCGTTTAATCACATTTTACAGAAAGGGGTTATATTTAAATGGGATACCAACTGCCATTAAACATTTGAATTAATCAAAGCCTATCTTATAGTGCCACCAGTTCTATCTATGGCAAGTCAACAATTTTCATTCTTTCTGTACATTTATGTTATATATTTTATAATTGGAACGTTATTGGTTGAAATTAATGTCCTTAATCATGATCAAATAATCTACTATATCAGTTGTACTCTAGTCAACTACGAAACTTGATATTCCTACATGGAGAAGCTATGCCTGGCTATAGTCTTTTCTACATAAAAGTTATGCCACTACATGCTTAACCACACCACATATGTCATCGCTCACAATAATCCATTACGCTACATGATGAACAAGAGATATCATAACTATCATACCACTAAATGGATTATGCTTATTATTGAATTTGACCTCAAATTCATTTCTCAGAAGTCCATTAAGGGATAGGTCATCGTTGACCAATTAGTTGAGGCTCCATTTCCTGACAACCAACCACTCCTTATTCAGCTTCTCAATGATTCCATATTCAACATCACAGAAGTGGAAGAGTATGTGGAACCCAAAGTGTCAGCTGATCTGACAATATTTTTTGATGGCTCCCATTTCACCCACGCTAGGGGTGCTATAATTATGTTTTTTACACCTGACATAGAACCTCTCTCCTTTTGCTTTAAATTAGGTTTTCCTTGTATGAATAACAATACAAAATATTAAGTTCTCATTCTTGGCTAGAAATAGGCACTCACCATGCACATTAGATGCTTTCAAATCATTGGTGATTCTCTTCTCATCGTAAATCAAGTCAAGGAGGTTTGGCAACGTCACTACCCTATACTCCAACAATACAAAAAATTTGCTTAGGAACTACTCAACCATCTTGAGTGGTATGATATTGAGTTTGCTTCCCACTCATCAAATATTTTCACGAACACCATGGCTTCCCTGGGGTCTTTAATACCATAAAATCCCTTCTCTAACACAACACATGTGTCCATCCATACCTTAACACAATTTGCTATTTCACCTTTGCCTCCCATTTATGATGATGGCATCCATATCATCCACACTGAACCACATGATCCTTGGTTTTATTAGATTAAGGATTACATCAAATTAGGCTTCCTTCCTTGTGACTTACCACATGCTCATCACTGAGAATTCAAATAAAGGGTGATTTGTTACATGTTGTTGGGGCACATTCTCTACTATCACAGTCACAATGGCATCCTTCTACGTTGCCTCAAGCCATAATAAGCTCAACGAGTGGTCCAAGAAACCCACAATGGAACTTGCGATGGCTACTTTAGTGGCATGGCCATCACTAAGCGTATTTTACGTATGGTAGACTATCGGCCCAAAATGAAACACAATTATTGTGAGTATGTTAAACAATGCATCAAATGTCAACAACATGATAACCTCACACAATTACCTTTGCAAGCACTACAATCCATCCAATCTATGGGGCTATTCTTGCAATGGGGTCTAGATATTATTGGGTAAATATTGCCTGCTTCCTCTAGCAACCATAATTTTATTATCATTGCCACTAAATATTTTACAAAGTGTGTCAAATCTATCCCACTTGTTCAAACCACAGGAGCTAAAATAGCGATATTCATTACTGATCACATCATTTGTTGCTTTAGAATTCCCTCACAAATCACCTCTGAAAATGGTACGTTGTTTAAATTTTTTTTTTTTATGCCCTATGCACTAATTTTAACATTCACCATAGCTTCTCTACCCCCTACTAACCATAGGATAACGACCAGGCATAAGCTACGAACAAAACCATCTGTGATATCCTTTGAAAATCTATCATAGAATATCATCGTGATTGGCATAATCAAATGCCATTGGTCTTGTGGGTCTATTGAACTGTTATCCATACTCCCACTAGGGTAACACCCTTCTCTTTGGTCTATAGTGCTAAAGCCATTATGCCCCTAGAACTCGAAATACCCTCTTCATGCATCTTCATGCAAGCCTTCATTGATGATGATATTTCTCACCAATCCAATATGGACCAATTAATGCTCTTAGATGAGTGTCACATCCATGATATAGAACACACATGTGTTTATCAAGACCATATTCATCATGCCTACAATAGTAAGGTACACTAGCATGAATTCCATTCAGAGATTTGGTTCTCAAATAGAACCAATAGATCACTAGCCAACCCCACTAACAGTGAGACAAAATCACCCCCAATTGGCTAGGTCCTTACATTATCATGCACAAATTCAAATTCTAGAGCCTATCAATTAGCCAACCTCAAAGAACTCATAATACCAAACCTATAAACATTATCCACCTATGCACATTCAATGCCTAACTAGCCTAGGTACACATCACTAGTCATTACACATACTATCATCATTATGTTGTATATATCACCTCACTAACACATTCATGAAACACATTGCACTAAACACACACTTTGCATCTTTTATTACACAACAGAAGCATTTGTTCTTTATGTCATTTTTATGTTAGTAATTTTTGTCTTGTAGGTTCACTATCACCAACTGTGGCACATTTGTGGAGATACATTAATCTAGATCTACATCTCAAGCATACCACCGCTCCATCATGCAAGACATTCGAATGCTTCCTCCAGCACTAATCACCTTGACCACCTAGCACTATTCATGTTCACCAATCATCCTTCTCTTCATATTCACACCATAACACGTCACCCCAACCTCATTCACCTAACCGTAGAGATTCCTACTATTCTCCTCACAACGATGATAATCAGGCTTCCCTATCCTACTTTGTATATAAGGAGGAATGCTCCCACTCCCCATACCCTCATGTAAGGAGCTCATCCTCTCCTCTATTAGTCGATGAAAGAGATCCCTACTTACCAACCTCTTTAGCTCGACGATATTCACTTCGTAATTTCCACCTAACAGTAGGAATTCACCTACTCACTCATAATCCTCATGATTACCTCCACAACTACCAAATGGGATGTCACCTTATGACCAGTCCCTTCACCAACATCTTTCCTAGGCCATCCCTTTGCGTGCTCACCCATATCAACCATGTCACTCCTTGCATCTATCACAGGCCCACATATTCTCTGGATTATTCCATCCCATTATACGGTATTCATATTCAATATCTTCCACCACCACCTCACAAATATAAATCTCCTCCTCCTTCCATTCATCCATTCTCATATTCATACCCATATTGCAACACTACCATTCCATTGGGCTCCTGTTATCCTCCTACCTTAGTCCCATCTCTCCCATATTTTGATATCCAACACATCCTCTCTCACCTCGATAACCTTGAGTTATATTTGAGTCATTATCACCTTGTCATGTAGGAATTCAATCATATTGAAGTCCCCATAGAGCAACCAAACAATAGGGAGAGAGAGAATGTGGTCAATCACCAAAGTACACAATGATCATTAGCATTGTTAGTCATATAGATGTTGAGCACACCGAGGATATGGTCATCAATCTCCATCACAACCTAGACAACATGATTGGAAGGGTCACATCCCCAAGAGATCAACTTGGAATGGTAGGTTTATAAAAGGTAGATGATTGCCCCTCCTTTTCCTGTGTCATGCATAGTATGAAAGATGTGGCTTTAGGGCTAGAGAAAGGAGCAAGTACTTGAAAGAATGAAGTTAGTGACTTTGAATTCTTGAAGGCATAAAATATCAATATTGCCAAGTTTGATCTTTCACTCATCTAGACCCTGGTCCATAATGTACTTGCACAAAAGATCTATTAAACCCCTGATATTCTAGGACATTCACTTCATGAGACACGATCAAGGAGCATATTTCCTTTGATGGCCTCAAAGTCCTCAAAATCTACCAAATATTCAAAGGCATTTGTGAGAAACCTATTATGGTTTTCCTAAAAAAATTGTTTGTCTTCGCTTTCCAAAGGGACACCCAATGACTCCTTAGACTGTGAGAGCAACAAAGGTTCCATGAAGGGACTTCACTAGACGTACTAAGAGGAGAGACAAGTTGTTTGCTTAAGGGGACATACTTTGGCGTAACCGATGACTGAGCCATTTGGGAGCCTTAAGGATTCAGATAGACTTGTTGGGTATTACCATTACAGGTATCTATAAGAGGAGAAACAAAAGTTCCTTTTGTAGTAACTACATTAAAACTCCCTAGCTGAGAGATCGGTTGAGACTCCTTTTTACCATCTCATGTAGAATGTTGTGATCAGTTGCCTTTACCATTTTTTCTAGTGATAAACATTCATTCCTCCCCTCCATTAATATGAGGGGTAGATTGAACTACGATTGAAGGTGTTAATGCTTCTATTTGAGTTTGATTTTTTAACCAACCCTCCATAAGAGGGTAGTCTTTTATCTTGTGAGCTATGAACTGAACTGACAATGGTAACAAGTGTTGAGGAGATTTATATAGACCACCCATTGTTGAAAATGGATCTCACCAACCTAAATATCAATAGAGTCCTTGAGGTCCTTTGAGAGATCAATTTCAATGTAGATGCATTTGTAAGGTTGCATAGCATAGAATTTATGTGGCTCCATGCACACATACTTGCCAATGGGCATGACAAGTTATGATAGGAATGACCAAAGGGGCAAGGGGAGACCCAAGAATTCCACCCAAACAAGGACACATAGAGAAACATCGATAGAGACCATAAAATTATGGTGTTAGGGCTGAAGAATTAAAAGTGTATTTCTAATATACCAAGGACCTTTGCTCATAACCACAATGACATGTTGCGGTTCAACAAACTGGAAATGAAAGAAGCCTTTAGTAAGGTTCTAAATGTGATCAAATTTTATGCCATATGGCTACCAGACTTGTTAAATCTATTGATGGATTAGCAAGTCATTAAGAATCCTCCCCTAAAAATACCCAATGAGGGTGTGACTCACAAGCCAGTTGCAGGCTTTATCAAAATCTTGCTTGGGCAGGACTATGTTTGGCACAGAGGATTTACCTTGTGAAAACCCCTTAGAACAAATTTCCTAGGTCTGTTGACTAGTACCATGACTCTCTGCAGTTGCAGCTTCACTAAACAGTGAAGCAACGGCCTAAGAGGTAGCCATAACAAGGGGAGAAGCCCCCTGCCCTAGACAGAGTTAGCACACAAAATTATACAGTAAGAGTGCTTCGATCCCTAAGAGTATAGCGATCAAAGAAAAAACAATAAAACGATAACAAAATACGACCAAAAACCTTAATAAAACCTCCACAAAAAAAGATACAAGCTTTTTTTTAAAAAAACCCAAAAAAAATATTACACAAACTCTTATGCCTATTAACCATAAAAATTAATTATAAATATTACATTATTCCTAATCATTACTCTGCACATTTAAGCCTTAAACAACCTTCTATATTATATTTATAGAGTTATCTTACTACAAAGTAAAAATTGATTTCAATGAAAATATAACCTTTTGTCTAAAAATAGAATCCAAGTTGTTATGGACACCATGTTAATGTAATAATCTCTTCCATTTTGGACTTCTTAATTGAAAAGCTACCCTCTTTGTCCCCACCACCAATTCTATTGTCTCCTAAGAGAGATTTCCCGATATCCAAGCAAAGAATGAACTTTTAGATAATGTTTCCCTTTCCTTCCGAGTTTAGGTTGTAGAGTAACAGAATTAGTAACATTTTTTTAAGGTAAAACATTTTGTTCAACTTAGATCATTTATGTCACATGTTCATCTTTTTGACTAAAGTGTCGCTGCAAGTGTCATTTTATTCCTCCTTGAGTTCTAATCCATTCTTAATAAATATGCGAATAAATAAAATAGTTGTGAGGTGAACCATAGATCTGAGTTAAACTACTAACTTAAATTCAAACAGTGATTATAAATTTAAATATATTCATTCGGTTTCCAATCGATTTATCCTTTCACCAGAAAAGCAAGGCATAATTTGGTATTATAGAATAACTTGGTCTGTCATAGTCATTTTGTAAAATCTCTGGATTTTTGAAGACAAAGCATGGGTCGTCCACAAATTTAGAAGCAACATTTTTTTTGATGTCATCCATTTGCACATCACATTCCAGTACCTCGGCTACTTCTAATGTTAAACCAATGAGCCAAATAAAGCTGCTCTAATGGATAGCTCATTTTGCTTTACTACCTTTACGGTGTTTGTAGCAATCATTCTGTTAAAATTATTGCAGGCTGCGTGGGGGATCAATCACACAGTGGGAGATTCCACCGGCAGGAGTCTCGCTCAAAACAAGGATTTAATGGTAAAGATAATTTTATTTAATAAGTAGGCATTGTGTGGTTTACTATTTTTTTCCTTAGAAAGTTTTAAGGTTCAAACCACTACATATGTAGAAGGGGATATGTTGGATGGTAGCTGTCAAGTGACTGGTTGGCTATCCCAGTTCTACGGTTTAGAGGGTCAGGGATCCATTGACTATGCTTTACCCAACAGACTTAGGATTTACAGTGAACTATAAACACTATTTAAACTTTACCGAACAAACTTAGGATTTATAGTGGACTATAAACACTATTTGAATAAACATAATAATTAAAACATGAATATAATTTAAATGAAGATAACAGTTAATATAATACTAGTACCTCCTCTAACCGCCCACTGTGATGTATTAAGGTTGGAAACGCTTAGGTTGGGCTATTGGTAAAAGGGAAGATAACCCTTGGTTGGTTAATTGTGTAAGTGTAGAGAACTTAGTGGGACAAGCATCATGTCCATGTCTATGTGCAGATGCTACTTTACAGTTAAGATGAAATTATAGGTATAGCATCTTTTAGCTGACGACTTTCACTTGAAAGACAGGGTATAAGAAACCTGCAAAGCTCAAAACCCGGTTTGGTTAGTTTTGACTAAATAATATTATAAGGTAGTGTTTATATTCGTGAAAGGTAGTTTTGAGGTTAGGTTAACATTATAGGTTGTTTTGGTTTGATTTTTTGAAGGGTAGATTGTCTCATTTTTGTTTATTGGGGTTAAGGTTTAGTTGATTTTGTTTTTACTCAACTGGATAGGGATTATAAAGGTTCTTCGTAAAGAAAGGGAAAACAATCATTATAGTTGAATATTATGTTGATGGATATTACAATGTTGAAGAGAGTTGTTTTTTATTGAAAATGTTTTTTTTTCTTTTTTTCATAAGACTTTAGAGTCTATATTACTAAATGTGAAATAAAGTGATTATAATTATGTTTATAAGATTAAAAGAGTTTATGAGATTAAAAAGCTTTAATATAAAATGGGGTATGGTATAGTCCTACTTTCTTTTGGTTTTAAATTTTGAATTTTTTATTTGAAAACTTAAAGTTTTATTTTATTATGATAGATGAAGGGGTTTTGAAAGGTTCTCCAAACCTTTTAACAAACTTTTACAAGAAGATAAGTCTAGACGCTTCTAAGAGAAACATAGACATTACAAACAAACATCCTTTCATGCCATACAAATACTAAAAACTTAGAAAGACAACATGCATCAAATAAAAACTATCACCTATTAAACACAACAAAAATTGCAGCAATTTGAAGCAATAGAGGAACACAATTTCTTTTTCTGTCTTGAGTTTTGATTTCACTATTTACACGCCTGATTGAGCTTTATGTGTAACACGCTTTGCACCAATCCCAATAACTTGCTATCCTCGAAAAAGTGAAGATGAGTTCCCCATAACCAAATCCAATTAATAGGTGGATAGGGGTTGTTCTCCCAAGCCACTATGGGAATTACTATCAAGTCATTCTGGAAACCACCATAAGCATCAAATCTCGATTTCATGGTAGCTTTATTATGGATAAATTATATTAGACAGTGAACCTTGAAGTCCTAGTAATCTATTTCTATATACTCAAAGTATATGACCCATAGGAGGCAGTCCCAATGTAAAAAATACAGTATAAGACCATTAGTGAAACACATGGGTTTCATAACAACCAAAACAAGGATCACAAGCTACAATCTAGATAACACAAACAAGCACATATGGATAATATTTATAAAAAAACTTTATGAATCTGGTCCACTAGCCTTTTGTCCTTGGAACTGCAACATATATTAGCCACTAACACAGTCTAACTAGGGTGGAATACCCAATTTAAAGCAACCTAGTGAAGGTACTCACCTGCACACAACATATTCTATATCGTTCCAAATTTTCCGCACCCTTACCTTCAGGCTAAAGGATCCGCGCCCGGAAGGGGGATGCGGGAAGGATGGGACGGTACCTCGGACTGAGAGGCCCTTTGAAGGTCCCGCCTCTCGGGGGAGGGGTATTAAGGTGATTTTTCGATGGATGGTGGGGTTCACCAGGAAACTTTTAGTGGCAGTCTCCACGCCTAGGTTGGGAATGTGTTTGATGTGTTCAATTTTATCTTTAAACATTCAAATCCTAGGTTTGGCCAAATGAATCTAAGTTGTTCTATTATGAAATGCAGATTTAAATGAAGACAGAAAACAAATTTAAACAGAAAACACAGAGAATAAACTAAGTGAGAAAAACCATACCTGATTCCGGATGTCTGATGGAGGTTCTAATTTTTGAAGCAGTCCAGATCGCCTCGAATTTGACAGAATCATCTGCGATCTGACAAGATCGTCTGAGATCTGACGAATTCGTCAAAGACCTGCAAACAGAGAAATAGATACAGAATACAGAAAATGCAGCTATGCTGATAAAGGAAAATGATATAAAATGACAATATAGATGTTAAGATGATAATTGCAAATAGAAATGCAAGTAAATTATCATGTTTTAATGCCTAATCATGACTTTATTATGCACTTAAGCTACATGGGTGAACTCCAAGATGCAGAATAACAGGAAATAATAATAAAACTAACTAAATGCAGAATAAAATAGCAAAAAAGTATAGGAAAAGCGCAAACTCTGGGCACTGATTGCCCCCAATGTAGACTGCAGTCGAAATCATCTCGAATTTTGACGGGATCGTCCAAGATTGTACAAGATCGTCTACGACGATCTGAGCTTGCTCCGACTGAAAATCAATGAGGTCCCTGCAAGAAAACTTGGAAAGCACAAATGCAGATGGTAATCCAAGGTATTCTAATGCACGCAAAGGTCAAGTTACAGGAAAATTCAGCCAGGGGAATGTCAAGGGGGGTCCTAAGGTTTAAATAGGCTTAGGAGGGAGGTTAGGAGGTTGGGGATCATCCCAATTTGGGAGATCTCCAATGGGGAGGGTCTCTAACCATGCAGACACGCTTTTGCCCCGGTTAGAGACGTCGTTGAAACATAAGCTAATTATGAACAAATTAGTTTGGGACGAAATCGTCTGGACGTTCTGCTCTAGACGAAATCGTCCGATCTGAGGCGATATCGTCCCGATCGGAGACTGATATCGTATCCAAACGGTCACAACAAATCCTAAAAATGGCATGAAAAATGGGGAAAGCTGTTTAACGAGCGGTTAACGGGCGGTTCGGGGTTAAAATTGAATTTGAACATTTACTAGAGTAATTTTAATTATTTGCTAAGGTTTACTGCGCCAATTTTAGGGTGCTACATTTTGCCCCCTCTTTAGCGAATTTTTCAAAGAAAATGCGTTAAAGACGAGTTCTTCTCGATTTACGAGAAAGCAAAAATTATTCCCATTTTTAGGCGACGATTCTAGGTCGAATCGTACGACAACTTACTATGGTGCCCCCTCCGTGTTTTTACCCAAATCGAACGTTTGAGGTAAAAACACGAAAAAGCAAAATTAAAATGTTGTTGAATAAAATTAAGAAAAATAGGGAAAAACCCTAATTCATTTTTACTGTTCATTTTCATTTTCTGGTTTCTGGAGCTCTGCAAACAAAATGGTCGAGACAGCGCACAGATCGACAGAGGTCCGACGCGGGCTACGGGTAAGGGTCTAAACTTAGTTTAGAATGCTTTAATTTGATTTTCTATGCTTTTTAGATTAATTTTAAATGATTTTTGAGCATCGCGGCCATTTTTTTGGGCCGTCGACGTCGTCGGGACGAAATCGTCTCAATTTCGTCGAAATCGTCTCGATATCGCCGATTTCGTCCAGGGGCGAAATCGGCGAAATGGGGACGATTTCATCAAATAAGGGACGATTTCGGCTTGCAAAATCGGAGACGAATTTGCTCAAATTGAACTTGTTTTACTTGCATTATTAATCATTGTTTTATTAATGATTTTTACTATTTTGTTGTTTATGTTGCAGAGAGGATTACTAAAGAGCAGAGAATGGAAATACGACGAGATGAGGGATGACTTGGCCACTCTATCTCAGGCAGAGCGAGATCAGTTGGCTCAAGTCGGCTTGCAACATGTGGCAGATATGCCACAGGTTGCTACGGACATGGGGCTATTGACAGCCCTAGCAGAGAGGTGGTATCCGGGTTCTTCCTATTTTCGATTATCGATAGGGGAGATGGCTCCCACATTGGAGGATGTATGGAGGATCTTGAGGATCCCCATACAAGGATGGCTGATCACTCCCACGGCCAACCAGGGCCACGCGATGATGCGACTGTGCAGAGATCCGAGCTTCACCCTGGAGAAGGGCGGAGTGAACATCGAGTCGCTACGCCAGATGCCTAGGGCATCTAGACTGACACAGGTTTTGGTTGGGGTGGTAGGTGGACTTCTGCTATGCCACCAGAGTGGATGCAGAGTACCATGGCTACTAATAGATGTGGTCTGCGACATGAGAGACCACGGATATAGGTTTGCTTGGGGGAGCTTTGTACTATGTCGATTGTATAGGATCTTGCATGGGGTCGTATACAAGGGCGATCGATGTCTGGTCATGACATCACTACTACAAGGTTTGGTGCTGGGAGCACATCATGGTGCAAAGGCCGGTAGGGCTCCCACTGATAGGGATTGATGGGGAGAGGCCCCGAGTTTTCTACTGGTGGCTCCGAAGAGGGTCACAGCGGTGGATAGATCTGCCAATGTCCCGGAGACTACTTGATGACCTCGTCTCCGACCAGATCACCTGGAGGCCTTGGAGAGATCATCCAGGGTGGGCCGAGGATGGACAGGAGCTGGCTCACGTCAGGCGAACCTGCTGGCTGAGGATGGAGAGGGGAGAGGTGGAGCTCCACCGCTACGACCGAGTTTTGAGGCAGTTCGGTCTACAGCAGGGGATCCCATCTCTCAGGGACTACGAGTTTTCTCGGACCTTACGGGATAACACTACAGTTAGCGGGGCTCCAGATATGCAGCGCTTCTGGAGTCAGGACGTGGATGATGCCCCCATCCAGCTAGTGGATGGGGATGACGCTAGGGGTAGCCGATGGCTATGATGCCTGGTACACAAGCATCCACCCTCCTCGGATGACGAGGGCTCAGGGTCCGATTCATGTAGTTGTGCGTCGAATGGGGAGGCGGCGCCAGGCAGCCATTGAGGCGGCACAGGGTCACGACAGGAGAGAGCAGAGGAGGCCACAGGCTCAGCAGAGGCCACGACAGCGGGAGAGGAGGGAGGAGAGACCCCCTTCTCCATGGGGAGAGAGGCCACCATCGCCCGATAAGGGCAAGGGTGTGGACACAGGAGAGAGTAGTGAGATGGCTACTCTCCGGGCGAAGACTGTCCATCTCCAGGCTCAGGTGCAGACTTTACAGGATGAGGCTGCACGACATCGAGCTAAGGCCACACAGCTCAGAGATGAGGTCGCACGCCTCAGAGCACGGAGCGGAGGAGCGAGCACTCGAGAGCTGGCACGGTCGATTGCTCAGACCACATTCTATCAGGGTATCTACTTCCAGATGGTGCCAGAGGGCCAGAGGGTACAGCTGCCAGCCAGCATTGCGGATCCGATCAGGGTTGGGTCATCGAGGACTTCATCCCGATCGACGACTAGGACTCGTAGTACCACACATACTACGATGGGGCCACCTCGTCCACCTCAGGGCGGGGGAGGAGATGAGGCTGAGAGCTCGAGGGGTTCTCGAGGCTAGGCTACTACACTGCATAGATTGATATATAGTGTTTATTATTGAGAGGATTGAGTATGCCAAGATGTAGATTGTGGCATACCAATCCAGTTTTGATATGATGTATATATTTTGATATATATATATAGATGAGATATTTTTGATCATATGACTTGTCTTATGTGTTTGTATGATGCTTTAATGTTTTGATGTGATTGATTTGATGATTCATGTAATTATGTCATTTGGAAATATTATGTTTTTAATGTCATGCTTTAAAATTTAAATGAAATAATCTGATGTAACAAATTGGTTGTTTGTGATGTGATGTGATAAAAGATAAAAAGGGACTTTTAACAATAATTTCAAAGGACATTGTCGCTATTATAGACCATTTCATGGAGTCGCCGCTCACTCGGTCGTCAAGCTAATCCCAGTATAGAAATATTGCTAAAAGTAAAAGAGTGCTTAAGAGACTGTCTTAAGACTTTGATGGGATAATGCAAATGATGATGAGGATGATGATTTGTTTTCAGATTTCCATGAAAATATTTTGCATGAAATATAATAAAATGAATTTTGCTAGGCATAAATTCCTAAGTGTGATAAAATTTTTGAATAATTCCCTAGGAATTATACCATCATTGCAAATTTGAATGTTGACATAATGACATGAAATAGTAATAATGTTCGTTCTTTTAAAAGCATAATTGTGTAACATAATGATTTAAGTCATATGTTTTTATGATTTTAAATAAATGGGGAATAAAATTAATACAATGGTTTGCGCTAGGCATAGAATATTTAGGTATAGACTTATACCATCATCGCGAAAATCCAAAGAAAAGTTGATATAATAGTTTTATTGCATGATTGATTTTTAATTTTTGAAAATAAACAGATAATATGAAGATGAGGACTTGCGCTAGGCATAAAATTCCAATTTAAGTTTTGGAACTATACCATCGTCACGAAAGTCGACAATATATATATGTGATTTTATTGCATGTTTTGAAAGAAATTTTGATTTTTTTGAAAATGTATGTAGTTGTCTTTATGCTAAATAACTTTTCTCAAATAAGAAAAATGAAATTATTCCAGACAATTTGCAAAGATATTTCAAAGTATCTCGAAGACAAAAGTTAGATTTATAAGGAATCCCATGTGCGTATGTGAGTTCATTTCCGATCTTGATTTATCATAATGATACACAAAATCTCTCAAATACAAATGTGTGTGCAATTGCTTTGTGCATTTACCAGTTTTGAGCAAGATAATTTGATACAAGTGATTTGAATTAACCAAATAAGTGTTCATTAACCATGATTTAGATGCATATAACCGTACCAGACTACTATGTAAGTCGGGTTATCAAGAGCTAGCTAATCCATAAGCAGACATAGGTCTATACAAAAGAAGGTCGCTAATGTGACAGACATATCACCACGCTAGGGATTACCCAAGGCCAAGCGGGTTGGGCACAAACCACTTGTTATGGGGCTTACCTCATAGTTTTCGAATAATTGAGAATTCCAGGGATTCAAGCTCATCAACCCTTCTTTTCTTTTCAATGGGTAGGGAAAGGGATTTTATTGCTTTTGCTTTTGCTTGCTTTCTTTCTTTTTTTCTTTTTTTTTCTTTTTGTATTTTTGCTTTGATATTTGAGATAATGCTGAAATAACCTTTTTCTTTTTCTCTTTTTCTTGAACTTTTCTTTTCTTCCTATGCTAGGGATACTTGCTCGGATTAGCTGTAGAGCAAGGGATTTTTATTCCGGGTAGGGGTGAGCTTGTCCTTTTGTCAATTCTCAAAGATTCTAGACCATGTGCATGATAGGATAGCAGGGGAAACTTTTCGCTCAAGAAACCACTTCTACTATGTAGCATAGCATGGAAATTACAAATGTAATCATTTTATTGTGAAAGGATATGCTTGGTTTAAGTAAATAACAAGATCAATTCTCTATGCTCAAACTTTATTTAATTGAATTTGTGGACTTTGATATAAGAGAGATTAGTAATCATGCCAGATAAAATCAAGATATTTATTTTTGTGTTTGCAAAAGTGAGGGATTCCAAATAAATGCTAATTTATCCAAGATAATAAGAAAATATAACTGCAATACTTCAAGAATATATACAACAAATATTTTTGAGGAGTTTGATAATTTTGACTCTCTCTTTCTTCTTTATTTTTTATTTTTGGTTTCGAAAGAGTCAATAATATTGCTGATTTGATTTTTTTTTGTTTTTTTTGTTTAAACAGTTTTATATATTTTTAAAATGAGACAACATGCAAAATATATACAAATGATGAAATGACCAAATTTTATGCGTAATATCGCTTAAGATGCATAATATTCATAGGTTCTTTAAAATCTTTACCATCTAAGGTAGCTAATTTGTATGCTCCCGATTCAAATTTAGCAGTGATAATATATGGTCCAAGCCAGTTGGGCTCAAATTTACCTTTAAGGTCTTTAGTTGCATTAGTATTTTTTTGATTTTCTTTTAAAACAAGGTCGCCGATCTCAAAGGATCGATGACGAACTTTCTTAGCATATGATCTTTTAAGCTTGTTTTGGTAGGCACGAAGATGCTCCAAAGCATTGATGCACTTTTCATCTAGGAGTTCCAACTGATCGAGTCTGCCGACTCGATATTCATCTCCTACTTCGGTATCTTGAAGTAGTAGAGCCAAAGAAGGAACTTCTAATTCAAAGGGAAAAACAACTTTAGCACCATAAACCAAAACAAAAGGTGAAGTACCAGTGGGGGTACGAACACTAGTTCGATAGGCCCACAAAGCTGGATATAATTGAATGTGCCAGTCGCGGCTGATTTATTGACCAATATTTTAAGGATTTTAATTAATGTTTTGTTAGATGCTTCTGCTTGGCCATTACCCTAAGGATAATAGGGAGTGGACCAGCGATGTTGAATCTTATATTTTTGACATAATTTCTTAACATCTTTATTTTTGAAACAAGTTCCATTATCTGAGATGAGATTTGCAGGAATTCCAAACCTACAAATGATTTGATTAAAAATAAATTTAGAGACTTGAGTTCCAGTGCAGGAAGCTAAGGGCATAGCTTCAACCCACTTCGTGAAATACTCAGTGGCGGTTATGATGAATTTGTGTCCATCAGATGACACAGGGTTGATTTTTCCAATAATGTCTAAGCCCCATTTTGAAAAGGGCCAAGGAGATGAAATAGCTCGCAACTCTTGTGCAGGGGCATGGACAAGGTCAGCATGTTTCTGGCACTTGTCGCAATGGCGCACATAATCATGTGCATCATTCTCCATGGTAGGCCAAAAATATCCTATCCTAAGGAGCTTTTTAGCAATGGCACTACCACTGAAGTGTCCTCCACAAGATCCATCGTGGGCTTCACTCAAAGCTGATTTGGATTCTTCTAGATTCAAACATCTCAATAGGATACCTTCAAAAGATCTCCTATATAAAGTATTGCCAATTATTACAAATCGACTTGCTCGTCTACGTAATAACCGACGCTGGTTTCTATTAGAACTGGCAGGGAAAGTCCCATTTTGAAGAAAATCAAATATATCCGTATACCAAGGTTCAAGAGTAGTTTCGTTGATTAGAAACACATCCAAAGGTTCTAAGCATGACTTATTTGAAGCGGGTTCCTAGAGTCGATGAATAATGATGGTGGCATATTCGTCATCTAACTCCAAGGGCAGAAGAGATGCAGTTGCGGCCATAGCATCAGCTGCACGGTTGCTAGTTCGAGGAATAGCCTCCAAGGTAACTTTATCAAATAGAGATATTAATTGTAAAACATATGCTTTATATGGGCACAATTTATCATCTCTGGTCTGATAAACTTCATTAATTTGGTTTATGACAAGTTGGGAATCACCAAAAACTAGCAGATGTTTGATTTTTAACGCCAAGGCGGCTCGTAATCCAAGGATTAGAGCCTCATATTCAGCAGTATTATTAGTGCAAGCAAATGTTAATTTAAAGGACAAAGGAATAATGTGTTTTTGTGGAGATATTAAAATAATACCTGCACCAGCCCCACTCATGCATCGGGCTCCATCAAAGTATAAGGACCATTGTTCAACATGGTCTGCCTCTAATTGAAGGCATTCATCAGGAAACTCAATGATGAGGGGATGGGTAGACTCTAAGGGTGCAGCAGCTAATTGATCTGCTATGATTTGACCCTTAACAGACTTCTGTCCTATGAACGTGAGTTCAAACTCGCTTAGAGCAAGAACCCACTTGGCTGTACGACCCGATAAATAAGGTCGACTCATGAGATACCTCAAGGGATCATATTTAGCAATGACATACGTTTTTTGACTGAGCATATAATGGCATAATTTTTGCGTAGAAAATATGACTGCTAGACATAGTTTTTCTAATGCTGTGTAGCGGGTTTCATAACTAATTAAAGTTCGGCTAATATAATAATTAGCACGCTCTCTTTTCTCATCATCAAGTTGAGCTAGCATAGCTCCTAAAGCAAAATCTGAAGCTAAAATATACAGGATAAATGGACGATCAGGTCTAGGTGGTGAAAGCACAGGTGGGTTAAGGAGGTATTGTTTGAGAAGTTCAAAAGCTTCCTTACATTCGTCGTCCCAATTAAAAGGGACATCCTTCTTAAGAAGCTTAAGAAAGGGACCGGTTTTGTCCGCCAACTTATCGATGAAGCGACGGATGGCTTGAAGCTTACCTTGTAAACTTCGTAACTCAGATATATTGGTAGGTGCGGGCATATCAGTGATAGCCACAATCTTGAGAGGGTCGATTTCGATACCATGTAAAGAAACTAAAACCCCTAATAGTTTACCGGACTTAACTCCGAATATGCATTTGGCTGGATTTAATCGAATAAGATATTCTCTTAACCGATTAAATACTTTTCTCAAATCATCTAAATGATCATCTTCATTAATAGAGCGAGCTATAATATCATCTACATAATCATGTAGGATATCATGCATCATATCATGAAAGATATAAGTCATGGCTCGTTGATATGTTGCGCTCGCATTCTTTAAACCAAATGGCATCACTTTCCAACAAAAGGTACCCCAAGGGGTAATAAAGGTTATTTTAGCCTGATCTTCAGGAGCTATCCCGATCTGATTATAGCCAAAAAATCCATCCATTAGGGACATCATTCCACTCCCGTAGTAAAATCAATGATTTGATCCATGTTGGGAAGAGGAAAATCATCTTTAGGGCATGCAACGTTAATATCTCTAAAGTCTGTGCAAACCCTAACTTTGGTAGCTTCTTTCTTGGTGACTGGAACTACATTCGAGATCCATTCAGCATAATCAATAGCTTGTATAAAAACAACATTCAGGAGTTTTTCTAACTCCCCTTTGACTAGCAAGGCCACTTTGGGATGCATTTTTCTAAGTTTTTGTTTAACAGGTTTAGCATCCGGATGGACTACTAGGTGATGCATGACTACAGAAGGGTCTAAACCTGGCATATCTTCATATGTCCAAGCGAAGACATCTTCATATTCTTTAAGAAATGCAATGTATTGCTCTTGTTTTTCTTGACTTAATTCTGATCCAATATTGATTATGTGAGGATTATCCTCAGTTCCAATGTTAACTTTAATGACGTTTTCTACTTCCATGTGTAGATCTCTTTCAAAATTAGGTGGGGCGGGTGAGACGCCCAATTCTTGTAATTCTTTTAAGGTTAACTTGGATAATTCATCTTGAGGAGTCGTGGCCTCAAGGTGGGCTATAGTAGGTATAGAACCATCAAAATAAAAACCA
The DNA here is from genome assembly GCA_028583015.1 of Wollemia nobilis. Lineage (NCBI taxonomy): Eukaryota > Viridiplantae > Streptophyta > Pinopsida > Araucariales > Araucariaceae > Wollemia > Wollemia nobilis. Next base: position 26,626,474 of record JAQPPZ010017248.1, on the reverse strand, counting down.
TTGTGTAACAACTCTTCAATGGAGACATCATGGAAAATATCTCCTTCCAACTCATCGTCGGATTCGACAATCATTTCAGGGTAAGCTATGGATAGCATATTGCATGTAAAGGGATTATTCTTTGGACACAAAGAATCATGCCTATCCAGATAATCTTGATAACATATGAGTTGATCATCATCTTCAAAAGGGAAGGGTTGACCCTTACTAGGAAATAGGCCCACACCACATCGGGCGGGCCATGGTTCTACCTCAAAGGGTTCTTTCATACCATCTTGGAAAGGTCCCAAGCCTTTCCCTTTATATCCCATTTTAAGCATTATAGGTTTAGCTTTAGTATACTCATTAGTAAAATAGCATCGAGCATATCCATCATAATGAGTTTTGATGTTCCTGGGTATTCTTCCCCAATCATATCCCTTATAAATAAAAGCACAACTCCCGACTTGGTAAGTACTTCCCATAGGTTGTGGGAGGCCCAAAGTACGAGGAGATGGCGGCAAATTATTTAAAAGAAGGGAATCTTGCATAGAAGCATTTGTTTGTTCTGATATTAAAATTTTAGATAAATCAGGTAAGAGCTCATCAGAAAGAGCATAAGATGTAGAAGGATCATTCCCTATATCTTTAGATGTGGAAGGTATGATAGATGTAGATAATGTGGAGGTGTTAATAAATGGGTCTATAGGTTTTGAAATTATAGGGATAGAACATGAAGGATTGGTTGTGGATCTAAGATCTTTTTGAGGTTCTAGTGTGGTTTGTTTAGAAGATTGTTGAGCTATACATGGGGGTGAAATTAATGGAGGAGAAATAGATGAAGTTGTAGGTGTGTGTTTCACACGTTTAGATGAAAAATAAGAATTAGGATGTGTGGATGACAGAGCAGGGCAAAACTGAACTCCAACAGGTTCTGCCAAAGCACACATATCAAAGGGTCTAGGGTCACCATGAATAGTGACCAACTGGTTTTTAAATTCAAATTTAACACATTGGTGTAAAGTTGATGGGACAGCCTGCATTGCGTTGATCCAAGGGCGACCCAAGAGTATATTGTACGATGCGGGGCAATGTACAATAAACACGGTTGTATCTAGGGTTCTAGGACCAACTTGCAAGGGTATAGTAATGACTCCACACGTTTCTTGTGTTTCGTCATTGAAGGCTTTTATGATCATATCCGTTTTTTTCATTTCATCACTTCTAAAGCCAAATCTTTGGTAGAAGTCAAAAGTGCAAATGTTTAGAGATGAACCATTATCAATCAAGACTCGTTTAACAACTACATCTCCAATTAGGGCAGTAATATATAAGGGGTTATCCTTATGTAAACTATGTTGTGGTATATCTTTATCTCGAAAGTCAATACAATCAACTTCTCGAGTGATGATAGTATTGGACATGGCTTCAGGTTGAATATTTTGAGGTACCATCATTTGGCTTAATGTGAGCATTAATTCATCCCTATGGGTAGGAGAAGATCTTAACAAGTCCAAAAGGGAAATTCTGGCTGTAGTATTGGATAATTGTTCATTAATATTGTAAGGAGGTTTTGGTTGAACATTAGACATATGATTCCCTTTATTGGGATTTTTCAAAATAAATGGAGCTGATCCATCATTCTGAGTTTGATCCTGTTGAGAATTGTGAGCTTGTTGTCTGGTAACGACTCCGATGGTACCTACAATGTTATATTGAGGATGTTGAATTGGTCTCGGTCTAGCGTTTATGGCTTGTTCATTAGGAAGGAACTGATTAGAAGAGGGTCGAGTAGTAACTCTTCTAGGAAATGGTTCTTCCGGAACCATAGAATCTGTGATAGGTTGAATAGGATCTGATTCATTTTCAGAACTATTCGATTGATTTGAGGTGATGTCTATTTCACTTTCAATATCTGATTCTACATCACTAGGATCTGGAGTTTGAATGTTATGTAGGGGCCTGGTCGTAACCATGGATAAAGTTGTGTCAAATTTTTGTAAATCATGATTAAGTAAATGTCCGCTAATAGTTCCTACATATCGGGTAGGAGGAGGGACATTATGATGCTCAATTTGATTGGCCACCTCTTTACCATGTTTTGGTAAAGGATGTTGAAATATATCTAATGATTGATTAGCATTTTGATTCTGATTTTGGGGGATGTTCTTTTGAGCATTATTAGGAGGATTTTGTTTAGGTTGAAAGGCTTGCACCTCCATTTCATTATTATCAATCAAATCTTGTATTTTATGTTTCAATATTTTACAAGAGTTGGTAGAGTGTCCAGGTCCTCTATGGAAATCACAATGTAAGTCAGCTCTGTATCCGGGTATAGTTGGATCAGGTTCCCGGATAGCTGGTAATTGAATCAAGCCTCGTGCTAGTAATTGAGGAAGAATGGTTGATAAAGGTTGATTGAGTCTAGTAAATTCTCGAGGAGGTTTATCAGGAGGTTTCAATATAAATTTTTTTGTTGTCTTCGTTGTATTGATATTAGCAACATTTTTGCTGTCAGTGACTCCATCACCTACAACTTGTTTGTTTTTATATTGATTTCTGGATGTTTTCTCATCATCTTTCCTTTTGAGCTGACCTCTTCTAATGAGAGCATCTTCCACTCTTCGAGCTAAGTCTATAGCCTGATCGAAGGTGGTCAAGGTAGCAGTTGATAACTCATAGGATATTTGTTCTTGCAAATTATTAATAAAAATGTCCAACATTTCCCTATAAGGTAGCACAAAGTGCAGTTTTCCTATCAACTGCCTCCATCTAGCTAAGAAATCAGCAAAACATTCATCTTTGTCTTGTTTTAAGTTGTATAAATCTTTAATGGTTACATGCCTTTCGATATAGGCACTAAATTGATGCACAAAAGATTCAGCTGTTTCTTCAAAGTTTCTCAAAGAATGGGTGGGCAATTGATAGTACCACTCTAATGCCATTCCTCCTAAACTTTTCGGGAACATTTTTAGTAATAGCAAGTCATCATGTGATATATCATGACATGCTATCCTAAACATGCGAAGATGCTCTATGGGATCTTCAGTTCCTTTATATATAGGCAGGACGGGCATAGGAAAGTGTTTGGGATATGGTTGTGCTACAACTATGGGATCCAAAGGCTGACTACACATCTCTCGATAATTGTACGAGGGACGGTAGGGATCTATCTGGTCCATGCGGGAAGCTAACTGTTTCACCATGGCTTCCAGATTACTAGTTTGCCCACCATATTGGTTCGGTAGGGCATGAATATGGGATTTGTGAGCATATGATGGAGGGACATAAAGATTAGATGCTATATTGCTATTGTGTAACTTGTTGGTAGGAAGGGTATTATGAAGAAGTTTTGAAGTTGTATTATGTTGTATCCCAGATTGTTGAAAATTGATGTTTGGCTTAGTTTTGAGGTTTTTGTCGATTTGAAGCATATTGATCAATAGTTTGGCGAAATAAAGCAGTGAATGAAGGTCTCTTTTGTGTGGGAATGATTTTAGGCTCAATAACAGGTTCCTTAGGAGGTTTGGTAACCTGTTGTTTTTGCATGTTCTGGATTATAGTGGCCATATCTATATTGGATGGTCCAGCTTTATCACTTTCTTGATCGATAAAAGACAAAGGATTAGTGTGCATGTTAAACATATGTTCCATGGCTGCTTGAGTGTCACTAATTTGTCCCCTATCAATACGAACTGCCGTATTAAGAGCACCAATGTTATTACTGAGAAATTTCCAGAAATGATCTAAGTTATCAAAAGCAACAGTTTCGTCTGGAGCCATTCTAGGGGATGAGGATCCTTCCTCTTTAACATTTTCTTCTTGTTCGTTTTCTACAACAAGCTCATCTTCTTGCTGGTCTAGAGTTTCTCCTTCCGGGATTGGATCCTCAAGAAGGACATTTGGGTTTTTTGTTTGGTTTCCTAACCAATCTTCTTCTTCTTCTTCAGTTTGTTTACCATTCCTAAGTCTAGGCATTGTGCTTAACTTAGATCTCAAAAAATATATATATATATATATATATATATATATATATATATATATATATATATATATATATATATATATATATATATATATATATATATGCAACAAGCTTAAGAGGTATATATTTTAATTATATACCTACTATAATATTTAAAATAAAATGTTTTGATTTTGTTATGTTTTTGGTTTTTCTTTTGTTTTTTTTGTTTTTATAACAATATTATAAAGATAACAAACAACACACTAAATGCAAGAAATAATAATACTGAAAGCAATGATCTAGTTTTCTATAAACAATTTATAAATATCATTAATGGGCTCAAGTTCTTCAGGAGTCATGAAGTGTTCTTCTTCGAATTGAAAATTTTCTTTCAAGAATTTAATAAAATGTGCTATAGTAATATTATGTATCTCAGATTCTGGTTGGTAGTAGTAATTCTCATGACAATATTCTCGATATAACATAGCTCTAGGAACTCTACTCCACCTTTCCCTAATCATAAGAACGACCTCTTGGTCTTCTATGTGACCTAGGAATTGGTGTATCATAGCTGCGTTCTCGAGGTATTCCTCGAAGGTGAACAATTCTGAAGACACAAGAGCTCTCCTATAAGCTAACCACCTATGGCAAGCTCTCTGAAGTTCATGATAAAAAATGAGTTGATGAGGATCCAGGATTCTATCTAGGACAAGCCTCTTGATTTGTTTAAGTTCTGTTGACCTAGATGAAATGATACCTAGTCTCCTATCAAGTTCGTTCCACAAAAGTTGGTTTCTATCTGTTTCAGGCACACTAAGCACAAAATTAACTTCTATGGCAGCTAATTGGTTCTCAACATTTATAGTAACTGCTAGTCTTTTCTTAGGAGCTACCATCTAAACATGATATGCAACTTAGTAGTTTTCTAATGATTTTAAATGCATCTATGTTTTTGTTTTTTTTTTTTTGTTTTTGTTTTCAAAAGGTTTTAGTTTCACGTCGGGTTCACCAAAATGTATCGTTCCAAATTTTCCGCACCCTTACCTTCAGGCTAAAGGATCCGCGCCCGAAAGGGGGATGCGGGAAGGATGGGACGGTACCTCGGACTGAGAGGCCCTTTGAAGGTCCCGCCTCTCGGGGGAGGGGTATTAAGGTGATTTTTTGACTGGATGGTGGGGTTCACCAGGAAACGTTTAGTGGCAGTCTCCACGCCTAGGTTGGGAATGTGTTTGATGTGTTCAATTTTATCTTTAAACATTCAAATCCTAGGTTTGGCCAAATGAATCTAAGTTGTTCTATATGAAAATGCAGATTTAAATGAAGACAAAAAACAGATTTAAACAGAAAACACAGAGAATAAATTAAGTGAAGAAATCCATACCTGATTCCGGATGTCTGATGGAGGTTCTGATTTTTGAAGCAGTCCAGATCACCTCTGATTTGACAAGATCATCTGAGATCAGACAAGATCATCTGAGATTTGACGAATTCGTCAGACGAATTCGTCAGAGACCTGCAATCAGAGAAATAGATACAAAATACAAAAAATGCAACTATGCTCGATAAAGGGAAATGATGTGAAATGACAATAATAGATGTTAATAAGATAATCCCAAATAGAAATGCAAGTAAATTATCATGCTTTAATAGCTAATCATGATTTTATTATGCACTTAAGCTACATGGGTGAACTCCAAGATGCAGAATAACAAGAAATAATAATAAAACTAACTAAATGCAGAATAAAATAGCAAAAAAGTATAGGAAAAGCGCAAACTCTGGGCACTGATTGCCCCCAATGTAGACTGCAGTCGAAATCATCTCGAATTTTGACGGGATCGTCCAAGATTGTACAGGATCGTCTACGACGATCTGAGCTTGCTCCGACTGAAAATCAATGAGGTCCCCGCAAGAAAACTTGAAAAGCACAAATGCAGATGGTAATCCAGGGTATTCTAATGCACGCAAAGGTCAAGTTATAGGAAAATTCAGCCAGGGGAATGTCAAGGGGGGTCCTAAGGTTTAAATAGGCTTAGGAGGGAGGTTAGGAGGTTGGGGATCATCCCAATTTGGGAGATCTCCAATGGGGAGGGTCTCTAACCGCGCAGACACGCTTTTGCCCTAGTTAGAGACGTCGTTGGAACAGAATCTAATTATGAACAAATCAGTTTGGGACGAAATCGTCTGGACGTTCTGCTCCAGACGAAATCGTCCGATCTGAGGTGATATCGTCTGATCGGAGATGATATCGTCCAACGGTCACAACAAATCCTAAAAATGGCACGAAAAATGGGGAAAGCTGTTTAACAGGCGGTTAACGGGCGGTTCGGGGTTAAATTTTGAATTTGAACATTTACTAGAGTAATTTTAATTATTTGCTAAGGTTTACTGCGCCAATTTTAGGGTGCTACATATTCAAACCAAATATTTTGAAAGCAAATATTAACAAAAAGGAGTACTAAATGACCATGGTACCAAACATGAGAAATTTTCTTTGAAAAGAGTGGTACAAACAGGAGCCAACATCACCAGAGTTCCTTATTCTAAAAACTATGCAAAAATGGGGGGCATCATTGTTAGAAGAGTTGTACCATATTCTATTTTCAAAATTTCTTCCAAACATCGATTCATAGGATTGATCTTCCATATTACTGCTTCCAAGATCTTGCCACATGCTTCTATGAAATAAATGAGACAAATTGTTAAGGAATGAAAGATTAATCATTGTGAATCCCATTTCTTTTTCAATGATCAACAATTGCAATAACTTTCTAGGGGAAGTCTCATTCCCAAACAATAATCCCTTCTTGTGTTATTCCAAAATTAGTCATACAATTTGCTTTGTTATTTCCTTCCCTATAAATATGATTAAATTCCACTATCTTCATAAGTCATAATATTTCGAGCTTCACCAATCATAGGGGCTAAATTCCAGTTGAATTTTGTATTTTTTTCATCAAATTAATCATGTTTAAGGAATCCCCTTCTATAATTACTTTTTTAACTTGAACATTATTCACCAAATTTATTCCCACACAAATAGCATGGGATTTTATGGCTCAAATAGTCCCCCAGGGCTTCAACATAAGCAATCAAAATAACACCATTTTCATCTCTTATCAAACCTCTCACTCTAGCAAGTCCAAAATTTTCTTTAGCTGCCCTATCAAAGTTTAATTTTAGCATACCTCCTGGAGAGGAGTCCATTTTGTTTACCTCTTTAAAAGGTTTTTAGTAGGATCAAACATATATGCCACTGGATCAATACCCCAATCAATAGTAATCATATATCCCTCATTTAATTCCCAAACCTCTTCCCACTTAACTAATCTAGCATTCTCCACTGTTAGAGAGAAAATCCTATTGGCTACAACAAGATTTTAAATTCTTTTCCCTTTAAAAATGTGGTTATTTCATTCTTTCTAAAGAGCCCATAGATAATGAGGAAGACTAAAGTCCCATAAAGAGTTAAGCCTCTTACTCTTGAAAGGGGATTTCCATTGGAGACAAAGATCACTAAGGTAGTTGGGGAAGACCCAAGAAACCTAGAATCTACTAAGAACCATATGGAGGACTTCTTGATCAAAGGGACAATTTAGGCTCAAATGGTTAACATATTCCAGCATACATTCACAAAGGTTGCACCTATTTGGAAGTTGAAAACCTCTTTTCATAAGGTTATCCATAGTAAGGATCTTATTTTGGTAGATGAGCCAAAAGAAGAAGGTAACTTTAGGAGTGAGATTCTTTAACCAAACATTTGAAGCCAAAAGCCAACAAGGACTTTCACCTTCCAATAAATAGTAATCAGATTTGACCAAATAGGTCCCTTTATTGGATAATTTCCACCACCTAGAATCTTGAGTATTTAGGTTATTCAAGGAATAAACCTGAATCATCCTATTCAGTTTACTAAGAACCTGGTTCCTTCTTTGGTCCAAACCTTCAACTTCAATTTGTTTTCATTTGGGTCTACTCTCTCCCCTTATAATGTAATCACTAACCATGGTCCCATAAGTTTGAGAAACTTCATTCCAGGGTTATGCATAAGGGGTTGGACTCAAAATGGAGTAAAAAAATGGTGAATCGTAATCGAATTCAAAGGCAAATCCTAAGAAAATCAAATCAATCATCTTCACACCAAAATTTTAGGTATTTGAAGCCCTAAAAAGTAAGGTCATATTTGGGGTAAATTTTTACCTATTAAATCATCTTATAACTTCATAAAAACACCACCATTAGATCAGGTTCAAAAAGAGCTTTCCAACGAGTATAAATATGCCTATCTTTGGATATATTGTAGCAAATTGACCCTAAGAAAAAATTGGTCTTAAATTTTTTAAGCAAATGGGTCGATGTCGAGGATCCTCATATTCACCAATTTCTAATTTTGAAAATCCTAATATTCACCTAATTTGCAAATATTCACCACTATGCATAACCTTGATTCATTCTCTAGGATAGTGAATTCCAAATCCTTATTAAGGGGAATGCTCTTAAGCTAGGAATATTTCTAGAAAAGAACCTTGTTACCCCTCCCAATTTTCCATTGTAAACCTTACCACAAAAATGGTTTGATAGTTTGGAGATTATTCCAAATATTAGAGCCCTTGGGAAAATCCTTGTCCTAAAAAAAATAGCATCATCTCTCAGGTACTTGGATTGAATAATCTTCACCCATATTACCTCTTCATTCCTTATCAATTTCCACCCACACTTTTCCAAGAGGGCTTTATTCAGTTTTCTCAATTTTCTAAAACCCAAGCCTCTAGCTTCTATTTTTTGGCAGACTTGTTCCCAAGCTACCAATGGTAGATGCCTTTTGTACTTTGAATCAGTCCATAAGAAATTTCTCTAAATATCTTCAATTCTATCATAAAATTTAGTTGACATCTTAAAAAAACATAAAATAGATCAGGATGCTTTGGAGAGAGGATTTCACCAAAAGAGCTTTCCTTGCCTGACTAAGAAGAGCTCATTTCCATCCTGTTAGTTGAAAAATATCTCCATTATTGGGTTTCACATATCATCCTGTATCGCTCCAAATTTTTCGCATCCCTACCTTCAAGCTATAGGATCGGCGCCCGGAAGGAGGATGGGAAAAGGATGGTGCGGTACCTCGGACTGAGAGGACTTTGCGAAGGTCCCGCCTCTCAAGGGAGGTGTATTTTGGTGATTTTTCGACGGATGGTGGGTTCACCAGGAAACATTTAGCGGCAGTTTCCACGCCTAGGTTTTGGAATGTGTTTTGATGTGTTCGTTTTAATCTTAAGCATTCAAGTCCTAGGTTTGGCCGAATGAATCTAAATTAAACTACATGAAAATGCAACTTTCATGAACACAAGAAACAGATTTGAAAGCAAAAAATAGAGAATTTTATAGAATGACAATGAAGAATACCTGATCCGGATGTCTGAAGAAGATTCTCGACGTTTGAAGCAGCCTGATCGCCCGTAATCCGACGTAATCGCCCGCAATCCGACAGAATCGTCTGAGATCCGACGCAATTCGATCCGACGAATTCATCGAGAGACCCGCAAAACGAAAAACAGATGCAAAATACAAGAAATTCTATCGTGCTAACAGAGGCAAATTACACCAAATAATAAAATGAATACTGAGCAATAGTTTAAAACAACAATCCTAGCCAATTTCTGTATTTTAACAACAAATCATGAACTTAATGTGCAATCTAAGCTAAATGGGTGAACTCCAAATGCAAAATAATATAAACACTGAGTAAATGATCTAATTTGCAGCATAAAATGACAAAGAAAAGGTTGAGAAAAGCAAACTCCAGGCACTGATTGCCTCGATGTGGACTGCAATCGAGATCGTCTCGCATCAGTACGAAATCGTCTCGCATTTGACGGGATCGCCTCCGATCTGAACAGGTTCGTCGACGACGATGGATGCTGGCTCCGACTGAAAATCAATGATGTACCTGCAACAAAATTGCTATGGGACTAGTGCAAAAGCAAGATTAGGATGTTTTGACGCAGAGGGAATCACTTTGCAGAAAATTTCAGCCAGGGGTTGGGGAGGGAAAATCCTAGAGATTAAATAGGCTTAGGGGGAGTAGTTAGGAGGTTGGAGATCATCCCAATTTGGGAGATCTCCAACGGGGGAGGGTCCCAACGGCGCAGACACGCTTCTGCCCATATTGGAGACCCGTTGGAACAGATTCCAACTATGCAAATTCAGTTTTGCGACAAGATCGTCCGGACGTCCTAGTCCGGACGAAATCGTCAAATCTGGGACGATATCGTCTGATCGGCGACGATATCGTCAAACGGTCAAAACAACCTCTAAAAATGGCACGAAAAAGGGGGAAACGGATTTCCTGGCGGTTAACGAGCGGTTTGGGAGGTTAAATTTGAATTTAAATTTATTTACTAAGGTGAATGTAAATTTTATAATTTTATCGCGCCAATTTTAGGGTGCTACATTTTGCCCCCTCTTTAGCGAATTTTTCGAAGAAAATGCGTTAAAGATGAGTTCTTCTCGATCTACGAGAAAGCAAAAAATTATTCCCATTTTTAGGCGACGATTCTTGGTCGAATCGTACGACATCTTACTATGGTGCCCCCTCCGTGTTTTTACCCAAATCGAACGTTTGAGGTAAAAACGCGGAAAAGCAAAAAAAATTATTGTTGAATAAAATTAAGAAAAATAGGGTAAAACCCTAATTCATTTTTACTGTTCATTTTTTACCGTTTTTAGAGCTCTAAAGCAAAATGGTGGAGACAACGCACAGATCGACAGAAGTCCGACGCGGTCTACGGGTAAGAGTCTAAACTTAGTTTAGAATGCTTTAATTTGATTTTTACATGCTTTTTAGGTAGATTTTAGATGAATTTTGAGCATCGCGGCCGTTTTTGGGCCGTCGACGTCGTCGGGACGAAATCGTCCCGATTTCGACGAAATCGTCTCAATTTCGGCAATTTCGCCCGAGGGCGAAATCGTCGAAAGGGGGACGATTTCATCAAATTAGAGACGATTTCGAACTACGAAATCGAAGACGATTATGCTCAAATTTGGGACGATATCGTCCAATAGTGGGCGATATCATCAATTGCACAAAATTGAATTTTTAATTTGCATTATTGATTACTTGAATTATTGATTAATGATTGTTTATTGTTTATGTTGCTTATGTTGCAGAGAGGATTGCTAAAAAGCAGAGAATGGAAATATGGAGGATTGAGAGATGACTTGGCCGCTCTGACACAGGCAGAGCGAGATCTGCTGGCACAGGCCGGCTTACTGCATGTGGCAGAGATGCCACAAGTATCCACATACATGGGGCTTCTAATAGCCCTAGCAGAGAGATGGTATCCGGGTTCTTCCTATTTTCGGTTATCGACAGGGGAGATGGCTCCCACACTAGAGGACGTATGGAGGATTCTGAGAATCCCCATACAAGGACGGATGATCACTCCTACGGCCAATCAGGGCCACGCTATGGGACGACTGTGTGGTGACCCGAGCTTCACCCTGGAGAAGGGCGAAGTGAATATCGAGGCACTACGCCAGATGCCTGGGGCATCCAGACTCACACGAGTACTAGCTGGAGTGGTTGGTGGACTTCTGCTATGCCACCAGAGCGGATGCAGGGTACCATGGATGCTCACAGATGTGATCTATGATATGCGAGACCATGGGTACAGGTTTTGCTGGGGCAGCTTTGTTCTATGCCGATTGTACAGGATCCTGTATGGGGTCGTGTACAAGGGCGGGCGATGTCTGGTGATGACATCGCTCCTACAGGTTTGGTGCTGGGAGCACATTGCAGTGCGGAGGCCGGTAGGGCTTCCACTGATAGGGATTGATGGGGAGAGGCCCCGAGTCTTCTACTGGTGGCTCCGAAGAGGGTCACAGCGGCGGATCGACCTACCGATGTCCCGAAGACTACTGGATGATTTGGTCCCAGACCGCATCACCCGGAGACCATGGAGAGGGCACCCAGGGTGGGCCGAGGATGGACAGAGCCGGCTCGCATCAAAGGAGTCTCGGGCTACGGATGGAGAGAGGAGAGGTGGAGCTCCACCGCTATGACCGAGTTTTGAGACAGTTCGGTCTCCAGCAGGGGATCCCATCTCTGAGGGATTACGAGTTTTCCCAGACTGTCCGGGATAACACCATGCTTAGCGGGGCTCCTGACATGCGCCGCTTCGGAGCCAGGACGCAGATGATGCCCCCATCCAACCAGTGGATGGGGATGATGCAGGAGTAGCCGATGGCTACGATGCCTGGTACGTAGGCATCCGCCCTCCTCGGATGACGAGGGCATAGGGTCCGATCCACGCAGTTGTGCATCGGATAGGGAGGCGGCAAGCAGTGATAGAGGCAGCCCAGGGTCACGGTGGAGGGAGCTGAGGAGGCCACAGGCACAAGAGAGGCCAGGCAGAGGGAGAGGAGGGAGGAGAGACCCCCATCTCCACAGAGAGAGAGACCACCATCGCCCGATAAGGGCAAGGGTGTAGACACTGGGGAGAGCAAGGAGACAGCGACTCTCCGAGCTGAGGTTGCCCGCTTGCGGGCTCAAGTGCGTACACTACAGGATGAGGCTACACGGCTCGGAGCTCGAGGCGAAGGAGCGAGCACTCGAGATTTAGCATGCGCTATCGCCCGTATCACTTTCTATCGCTCTATACTACTATGCGAGTGCAGGAGCAGAGGGTGCCATTACCAAGACACATTGTAGAGCCTCGTCGTGATGGGGTCATCTAGGACATCATCACGATCGGCATCCAGGACTCACGGCACCACACGGACCGCGATGGGGCCACCTCCTCCACCTCAGGGGGAGGAGATGAGGCTGAGAGCTCGAGGGGCTCTCGAGACACTACACATAGGGTATTTGATTGAGTATGCCAAGATATGGATTGTGGCATACCAATCTAGCTGATATGATGTACATATATATTTGTGACATATATATAGATGAGATATTTTTGATCATATGACTTATATTGTGTTATGTATTTTTATGATGCTTTTAGATGTTTTAATTGATTGATTTAATAATTCATTGAGGATTCATGTAATTATGTCGTTGGAAATATTATAATTTGAATGTCATGCTATAACATTATAAATGAAATAATCTGATGTAACAAAGTGGTTGTTTGTGATGCAATGTGATAAAAATAAAAAGACTTCTAACAATAATTTCAAAGGACATTGTCGCTATTATAGACCATTTCATGGAGTCGCCGCTCACTCGGTCGTCAAGCTAATCCCATTTATAGAAATATTGTTAAAAAGGAAAAGAGTGCTTAAGAGACTGTCTTAAGACTTTGGTGCAATAGTGCAAATGATGATGATGATGATGATGGTTTTGTTTTCAGATTTTCATGAAAAATATTATGCATGAAATATTGTTTAAAATGATTTTTGCTAGGCATAAATTCCTAAGTGTGATAAAATTTGTGAATAATTCCTTAGGAATTATACCATCATTGCAAAGTTAAAGGTTGACATAATGACATGAAATAGTGATAATGTGTTTGCTTTTGAAAAGCATAATTTGTGTAAAATGAAGTCATATGGTTTTCATGATTTTGAAGAAATGGGGAATAAAAATTGTTACAATGGTTTGCGCTAGGCATAGAATATGTAGGTATAGACTTATACCATCATCGCGAAAATCCAAAAAAATAGTTTTATTGCATGGTTGATTTTTGATGAACAGTAAAAGATGAAAATGAGGACTTGCGCTAGGCATAAAATTCCAATTTTGGTTTTGAAACTATACCATCGTCACGAAAGTCAACCAGATATATATGATTTGATTTGTGTAATTTGGAAGAAATTTTTGATTTTTCTAATTCTATAGTTGTCTTTGTGAAAAATAATTGTACTTGATTATTCCAAACAAGTTGCAAAAATAATATTTCAAAGTATTTTGAAGACAAAAGTTAGATTTATAAGGAATCCCATGTGCATATGTGCATTCATTTCCGATCTTGATTTATCATAATGATAGACAAAATCTCTCAAATACAAATGTGTGTGCAATTGCATTGTTCATTTACCAGTTTGTGAGCAAGATACTATGATACAAGTGATTTGAAGAAACCAAATAAGTGTTCATTAACCATGATGTAGATGCATATAACCATATTAGACTACTATGTAGATCGGATTATCAAGAGCTAGCTAATCCATAAGCAGACATAGGTCTGTACAAAAGAAGGTCGCTAATGTGACAGACATATCGCCACGCTAGGAGTTACCCAAGGCCAAGCAGGTTGGGCACAAACCACCTGTTATGGGGCTTACCTCACAGCTTTCGAATAATTGAGAATTCCAGGGATTCAAGCTCATCAACCCTTCTTTTCTTTTCAAAGGGTAGGGAAAGGGATTTTATTGCTTTCTTGCTTTCTTTTGAACTTTGCTTATTTTTCTTTTTGTATTTCTTTTGCTTGATAATGCTTGGAACATTGCTGAAATAACATTTTTCTTTTCTCTTTTTCTTTCTTGAACTTTTCTTCTCTTTTTCTTTTGCTAGGGATACTTGCTCGGATTAGTTGTAGAGCAAGGGATTTTTATTCTGGGTAGGGGTGAGCTTGTCCTTTTGCCAATTCTCAAAGATTCTAGACCATGTGCATGATAGGATAGCAGGGGAAACTTTTCACTCAAGAAATCAGTTCTACTATGTAGCAAAACATGGAAATTACAAATATAATCATTTTATTGTGGAAAGATGTGCTTGGTTTAAGTAAATAACAAGATCAATTCTCTATGCTCAAACTTTATTTAATTGAATTTTGTGAACTTTGATATAAGAGAGATTAGTAATCATGCCAAATAAAATCAAGATATTTATTGTTGTGAGTGTGCAAGTGAGGGATTCAAAATAAATGCTAATTTATCCAAAATAAGTTGAAACATATAACTGCAATAATTGTAAGAAAATATATATAAATGATTTGTGAGAAAGTTTTTGAGAATGTTGACTCTCTCTTTCTTCTGTATATTGTTTTGGTTTCGAAAGAGTCAAGCATATTGTTGTTTTTATATTTTTGAGCAAAAAATTTAACAACCGCCTTAAACAAATGCAATAGATAGTTTTTGAAGATTTTTGGAGATTTATGAATGTTTTTGGTGTTTTTGAATAAATTGAAAGAAATACAAGATAGTAATTTTGAACAAATATATACATGGATGAAATGACCAAGTTTATGCATAGTAACGTTTAAGATGCAAAATATTCATGGGTTCTTTAAGTTCTTTACCATCTAAGGTAGATAATTTATATGCTCCTGATTCAAATTTTGCAGTAATAATGTATGGTCCAAGCCAGTTGGGCTCAAATTTACCTTTAAGTTCTTTGGTTGCATTTGTATTTTTTTGATTTTCTTTTAAAACAAGGTCGCCAATCTCAAAGGATCGATGACGAACTTTCTTAGCATATGATCTTTTAAGCTTGTTTTGGTAAGCACGGAGATGCTCCAAAGCATTGATGCATTTTTCATCGAGGAGTTCCAGCTGACTGAGTCTGCCAACATGATATTCATCTCCTACTTCGGTATCTTGAAGTAGCAGAGCCAAAGAAGGAACTTCCAATTCAAATGGAAAAACTGCTTAAGCACCATATACCAAAACAAATGGTGAAGTGCCCGTCGGGGTTCGAACACTAGTTCGATAAGCCCACAAGGCTGGATATAATTGAATATGCCAGTCACGGCCAGTTTTATTGACTAATATTTTGAGAATTTTGATTAAAGTTTTGTTAGAAGCTTCTGCTTGACCATTACCCTGAGGATAATAGGGAGTGGACCAGCGATGTTGAATCTTATATTTTTGACATAATTTTTTAACATCTTTATTTTTGAAAGGAGTTCCATTGTCAGAGATGAGGTTGGCAGGGATTCCGAACCTGCAAATGATTTGATTAAAAATAAATTTAGAAACTTGTGTGCCAGTGCAAGAAGCTAAAGGCATAGCTTCGACCCACTTCGTGAAATACTCAGTGGCAGTTATGATGAACTTGTGTCCATCAGAAGACACAGGATTGATTTTGCCAATAATATCCAAGCCCCATTTAGAAAAGGGCCAAGGAGATGAAATAGCCTGCAACTCTTGTGCAGGCGCATGGACAAGGTCAGCATGTTTTTGACACTTGTCGCAATGGCGCACATACTCATGTGCATCCGTTTCCATGGTAGGCCAAAAGTATCCTATCCGAAGGAGCTTTTTAGCAATGGCACTACCACTAAAGTGTCCTCCACAAGATCCATCGTGGGCTTCACTCAAGGCTGATTTAGACTCTTCTAAGTTTAAACATCTTAATAGGATACCTTCAAAAGATCTCCTATATAAAGTATTGCCAATTATTACAAATCGACTTGCTCGTCGACGTAATAACCGACGCTGGTTTCTATTAGAATTAGCAGGGAAAGTCCCATTTTGGAGAAAATCAAATATGTCTCGGATACCAAGGTTCAGGAGTAGTTTCATTGATTAGAAACACATCCAAAGGCTCTAAGCATGACTTATTTGAAGCGGGTTCCTGGAGTCGACGAATAATGATAGTGGCGTATTCGTCGTCTAACTCCAAGGGCAGGAGAGATGCAGCTGCGGCCATAGCATCACCGCACGGTTGCTAGTTCGAGGAATAGCTTCCAAGGTGACTTGATCAAATAAAGACATTAGTTGTAAAACATAGGCCTTATATGGGCACAGTTTATCATCTCGGGTTTGATAAACTTCATTAATTTGATTTATAACCAATTGGGAATCACCAAAAACTAAGAGATTTTTAATTTTGAGTGCTAGAGCAGCTCGTAATCCAAGGATTAGAGCCTCATACTCAGCAGTATTGTTGGTGCAAGCAAAGGTCAGTTTGAAGGACAGAGGAATAAGATGTTTTTGCGGAGATATTAAAATAATACCCGCACCAGCCCCACTCATGCATCGGGCTCCATCAAAGTATAAGGACCATTGTTCAGGATGGTCTGCCTCTAATTGAAGGCATTCATCTGGAAACTCGATGATGAGGGGATGAGTAGACTCTAAGGGTGCAGCAGCTAATTGATCTGCTATGATTTGACCCTTAACAGACTTCTGTCCTATGAAGGTGAGATCAAACTCGCTTAGAGCAAGAACCCACTTGGCCGTGCGACCCGATAAATAAGGTCGACTCATGAGATATCTTAAGGGATCATATTTAGCAATGACATAAGTTTTTTGGCTAAGCATATAATGTCGTAATTTTTGCATAGCAAAAATGACCGCTAGACATAGTTTTTCCAACGCGGTATAGCGGGTTTCATAACTGATGAAGGTTCGGCTAATGTAATAATTAGCACGTTCTCGCTTTTCATCATCAAGTTGAGCTAACATAGCTCCTAAGGCAGAATCTGAAGCTGAAATATATAGGAGAAATGGGCGATCGGATTTAGGTGGTGAAAGCACCGACGGATTAAGGAGATATTGTTTGAGAAGTTCAAAAGCTTCTCTACATTCTGTGTCCCAATTAAAGGGGACATCCTTCTTAAGGAGTTTAAGAAAGGGACTAGTTTTATCCGCCAGCTTATCGATGAAGCGACGGATGGCTTGAAGCTTACCTTGTAAACTTCGTAATTCAGATATATTAGTAGGTGCGGGCATATCGGTGATGGCCGCAATTTTGAGAGGGTCAATTTCGATACCACGTAAAGAAACTAAAACCCCTAATAGTTTGCCGGACTTAACTCCGAATATGCATTTTGCTGGATTTAATCGAATGAGATATTCTCGTAATCGATTAAAAACTTTCCTTAAATCATCTAAATGATGATCTTCAATAAGAGAGCGAGCTATGATATCATCTACATAATCATGTAGGATATCATGCATCATATCATGAAAAATGTAGGTCATAGCTCGTTGATAAGTTGCACCGGCGTTCTTTAAGCCAAATGGCATCACTTTCCAAGAAAAGGTACCCCAGGGGGTAATAAAGGTTGTTTTAGCCTCGATCTTCAGGAGCTATCCTGATCTGATTATAACCGGAGAATCCATCCATTAAGGACATCATCCCACTTTCGGCAGTGAAGTCAATAATTTGATCCATGTTTGGAAGAGGAAAGTCATCTTTAGGGCATGCAACGTTGATATCTCTAAAATCGGTGCAAACCCTAACTTTGGTAGCTTCTTTCTTGGTGACTGGAACTACATTTGAGATCCATTCAACATAATCAATAGCTTGTATGAAGATAACATTCAGGAGTTTTTCTAACTCCCCTTTGACTAGCAGAGCCACTTTGGGATGCATTTTTCTAAGTTTTTGTTTAACCGGTTTAGCATCCGGATGGACCACTAGATGATGCATGACTACGGAAGGGTCTAGACCTGGCATATCTTCGTATGTCCAAGCGAAGACATCTTCATACTCTTTAAGAAATGCGGTGTATTGTTCTTGTTTTTCTTGACTTAGTTCTGCTCCAATATTGATTATGTGAGGATTGTCCTCAGTTCCAATGTTAATTTTAATGACATTTTCTACCTCCATGTGTAGATCTCTTTCAAAGTTAGGTGGGGCGGGTGACACGCCCAATTCTTGTAATTCTTGTAAGGTTAATTTAGATAATTCATTCTGAGGGTCAGTGGCCTCAATTTGGGCTATAGTTGGTATAGAACCATCAAAATAAAATCCGTTGTGTAGCATCTCTTCAACAGAGACATCATGGAAGATATCTCCTTCCAATTCTTCATCGGGGTCAGCAATCATTTCAGGGTATGCTATGGATAGCATGTTGCATGAAAACGACTGATTATTAAGAGGCAAATCAACATGCCTATCCAAATAATCTTGATAGCATATGAGATGATCATCATCCTCAAAAGGAAAGGGTTGACCCTTACTAGGAAATAGGCCCACACCACAACGGGCAGGCCACGGTTCTACCTCGAAAGGTTCTTTCATGCCATTTTGGAAAGGTCCCAAGCCTTTCCCTTTATATCCCATTTTAAGCATCATGGGTTTAGCTTTAATATAATCATTGGTAAAATAGCACCGAGCGTATCCCTCATGATGAGTTTTGATATTCCGAGGGATTCTTCCCTAGTCATATCCTTTATAAATGAAGGCACAACTCCCAACTTGGTAAGTACTTCCCAGAGGTTGTGGGAGGCCCAAAGTACGAGGAGATGGCGGTAATTTATTTAAAAGGTTTGAATCTTGCATGAAAGCATTCATTTTTTCTGATATTAAGGTTGTAGATAAATCTGGTAAAAGTTCATCAGAAAGGGCATAAGATGTAGAAGGCTTATTACCTATGTCTTGAGATGTGGAAGGGATGATAGATGTGTCTAGAGGTTTTGAATTTGTAGGGGTAGTAGTTGAAGAATTGGTTGTAGATTTGAAATCTTTTTGAGGTTCTAAAGTAATTTGTTTAGAGGGTTGTTGATCTATATAGGAGGATGAAGTTAATGGAGGGGAACTAGGTGAAGTTATGGGTTTATGTTTCATAGTTTTAGATGAAAAAGAAGAACTAGAATGTGTGGATGACAGAGCTGGGCAAAATTGCACTCCAACTGGTTCTGCCAAAGCACACATATCAAAAGGTCTAGGGTCACCATGAATAGTGACCAACTGATTTTTGAACTCAAATTTAACACATTGGTGTAAAGTTGATGGGACCGCTCGCATGGCGTTGATCCAAGGGCGACCCAAAAGTATATTGTACGATGTCGGGCAATGTACAATGAACACGGTTGTTTCTAGGGTTCTAGGACCAACTTGCAATGGGAGGGTAATAACTCCACATGTTTCTTGTGTTTCGTCATTAAAAGCTTTGATGATCATATCATTTTTCTTCATTTCATCACTTCTAAAGCCAAATCGTTGGTAGAAGTCAAAGGTGCAAATGTTTAGAGATGAGCCATTATCAATCAAAACTCGTTTGATAGCTACATCTCCAATTAAAGCAAAGAATGTATAAGGGATTGTCCTTATGTAAACTGTGTTGTGGGATATCTTTATCCCGAAAGTCAATACAATCAATCTCTCGAGTGATGATAGTATTGGCCATAGCTTCAAGTTGAATGTTTTGAGGCACCATCATTTGACTCAATGTAAGCATCAACTCATCCCTATGGGTGGGAGAGGATCTTAATAAATCTAAGAGGGAAATTCTGGCCGTGGTATTAGACAATTGCTCATTAATGTTGTAAGGGGGTTTAGATTGGATATTAGGAGCATGATTCCCTTTATTAGGGTTTTTCAGAATGAATGGAGCTGATCCATCGTTCTGGTTTGATTCTTGTTGAGAGTTTTGAGCTTGTTGTCGAGTAACGACTCCAATGGTACCTACAATGTTATAGTGAAGACGTTGAACTGGTCTCGGTTGAGCATTAATGGCTTGTTCATTTGAAAGGAATATATTAGAAGAAGGTCGAGTAGTGACTCTTCTAGGAAATGGTTCTTCTGGAACCATATCATCTGTGATAAAGTTGAATAGGATCTGATTCATTTTCAGAACTATTCGATTGGTTTGAAGTAATGTCTACTTCACTTTCACTATCTGACTCTATATCACTAGAATCAGAAGTTTGAAAATTATGTAAGGTCCTGGTCGTAACCAAGGATAAGGTCGTGTCAAATATTTGAGGATCCTGAATAGGTAATTGTCCGCTAATGGTTCCTACATATCGGGTAGGAGGGGGAACATTATGATGTTCGATTTGATTGGCTACCTCTTTACCATGTCTTGGTAAAGGGTGTTGAAATATGTCTAGAGTTTGATTGGCATTTTGATTTTGATTTTGGGGAATAGTCTTTTGAGTATTATTAGGAGGGTTTTGTTTAGGTTGGAAGGCTTGCACTTCCATTTCATTATTGTCAATCAAATCTTGTATTTTATGTTTCAACCTTTTACAGGCGTTGGTAGAATGTCCAGGTCCTCTATGGAAATCACAATGCAAATCAGCTCTATATCCGGGTATAGTTGGGTCAGGTTCCTGGATGGCTGGTAATTGGATTAAACCTCTTTCGAGCAGTTGAGGTAAAATAGTTGACAAAGGTTGGTTTAATCTAGTGAATTCTCGAGGAGGCTTGTCAAGAGGTTTCAATATGAATTTTTCTGTTGTCTTCGTTGCATTGATATTAGCAACATTTTTGTCGTCGCTGACTCCGTCACCGACAACCTCGTTTGTTTTTATATTGATTTCTAGATGTTTTCTCGTCATCCTTCTTCCTAAGTTGGCCTCTCCTAATGAGGGCATCTTCTACTCTTCGAGCTAAATCTATAGCTTGATCGAAGGTAGTCAAAGTAGCTGTTGATAGCTCATAAGAAAGTTGTTCTTGTAAATTGTTGATGAAAATGTCCAACATTTCCCTATAGGGTAGCACAAAGTGCAGTTTTCCTATCAATTGCCTCCATCTAGCTAAGAAATCGGCAAAGCATTCATCCTTATCTTGTTTTAAATTGTATAGGTCTTTAATAGTTACATGCCTCTCGATGTAGGCACTAAATTGATGGACAAATGATTCAACTGTTTCTTCAAAGTTTCTCAAAGAGTGAGTGGGCAATTGGTAGTACCACTCTAATGCCATTCCACCTAAACTTTTGGGGAACATTTTTAGTAATAGCAAGTCGTCATGCGATATGTCGTGACATGCTATCCTAAACATGCGAAGATGCTCTATGGGATCTTCGGTTCCTTTATATATAGGCAGAACATGCATGGGAAAATGTTTAGGATATGGTTGAGCTACAACTATGGGATCCAAAGGTTGACTACAAATCTCTCGATAATTATACGAGGGATGGTAGGGATCTATTTGGTCCATACGTGAAGCCAATTGTTTCACCATAGCTTCCAAATTACTAGTTTGCCCCCCATATTGGTTTGGTAGGGCATTGACATAAGTGTTATGGGCATATGATGGAGGAACATGCAGGTTAGATGCCATGTTACTGTTGTGTAAAGTATTGGTAGGAAAAGTATTATGGAGGGATTTTGAAGTTGGATGATGTTGTATTTCGGATTGTTGAAAATTTGTATTTGGCTTTGTTTTAGGTTTCTGTTTATTTAAAGCATTTTGTTCAATAGTTTGGCGGAACAAAGTAGTGAAGGGAATTTTCTTTTGTGCGGGAGTGATTTTAGGTTGAGTAACAGGTTCCTTAGGAGGTTGGGTAACCTGTTGTTTTGACATGCTTTGGGCTATAGTGACCATATCCGTATTGGATGGTCCACCCTTGTCACTTTCTTGATCAATGAAAGACAAGGGATTAGTCTCGCATATTGCATATATATTCCATGGCTGCTTGAGTTTTACTAATTTGCCCTTTATCAAGGCGAATTGCCACATTAAGGTCATCAATGTTTTCCATGAGAAATCTCTTGAAATGCTCGCATTGTCAAAGGCAATAGCTCCATTTGGAGCTACTCTAGGGGATGAGGATCCATCCTCTTTAACATTTGCTTCTTGTTCCTTATCTTCACCTAAGTCTTCATCTGATTGACCTAGAGTTTCTCCTTCCGGATTTGTATCTCCAAGAAGGACATTTGGATTTTCAGTTGTATCTTGTAACCAATCTTCTCCTTCCCCTAAAGTTTCTTTACCATTCCTAAGTTTAGGCATGGTGCTAAGTTTTGATTTCAGCAAATATATATATATATATATATATATATATATATATATATATATATATGCAACAAATTAAGAGGTATATATTTACTATATACCTACTATAATATTTGAAATTGAAATGTTTAAGTTTTTGCTAAGTTTTTTTTTTATTTTTAATTTTTTCTTTAATTTTTTTTTTTGAAACAATATAATAAAGACAACAAATAACACAATAAATGCACAAAATAATAAGACTGAAAGTAAATGAGCTAGTTTTCTATGAATAACTTATGAATATCATTAATAGGTTCGAGTTGTTCAGGGGTCATGAAATGTTCTTCTTCAAATTGAAAGTTTTCTTTTAAGAATTTGATGAAAAGGGCTATGGTAATATTATCTGTCTCAGATGCTGGTTGATAGAAGTAAAGCTCATGGCAATACTCTCGATATAACACAAGCACGAGGAACTCTATTCCATCTTTCCCTATCTGTAAGAACAACCTCTTGGTCTTCTACAAGGCCTAGGAATTGGTGCACAATAGCTGCGTTCTCGAGGTATTCCTCGAAGGTGAACAACTCTGAAGATACTAAAGCTCTCCTATAGGCTAACCATCTATGGCAGGCTCTCTGAAGTTCATGATAAAAAACTAATTGATGAGGATCCAGGATTCTATCCAAGACTAGCCTCTTAATTTGCTTAAGTTGTGTGGACCTAGATGAAATGAGACTAAGTCTCCTATCAAGTTCGTTCCACAGGAATTGATTTCTACTTGTTTCAGGGATATTAAGGACAGAATTAACTTCTATAGCTGCCAATTGATTTTCTACGTTTATAGTAACTGCTAACCTCTTTTTAGGAGCTACCATCTAAACATGACTTTAAACCTTAAATGTTTTAAAATGCATCTAAGTTTTAGTTGTTCTAATTTTTTTTGTTTTTGTTTTTGTTTTTGTTTTCAAAAGGTTATGATGCATTCACGTCGGGTTCACCAAAATGTATCGCTCCAAATTTTTCGCATCCCTACCTTCAGGCTATAGGATCCGCGCCCGAAAGGAGGATGGGAAAAGGATGGTGCGGTACCTCGGACTGAGAGGACTTTGCGAAGGTCCCGCCTCTCAAGGGAGGTGTATTTTGGTGATTTTTCGACGGATGGTGGGTTCACCAGGAAACATTTAGCGGCAGTTTCCACGCCTAGGTTTTGGAATGTGTTTTGATGTGTTCGTTTTAATCTTAAGCATTCAAGTCCTAGGTTTGGCCGAATGAATCTAAATTAAACTACATGAAAATGCAACTTTCATGAACACAACAAACAGATTTGAAAGCAAAAAATAGAGAATTTTACATAATGACAATGAAGAATACCTGATCCGGATGTCTGAAGAAGATTCTGACGTTTGAAGCAGTCTGGATCGCCTGTAATCTGACAGAATCGCTTGCAATCTGACAGAATCGTCTGAAACTGACATAATCGTCTGAGATCTGACGAATTCGTCAGACGAATTCGTCAGAGACCTGCAAAATAGAAAATAGATGCAAAATACAAGAAATTCTACTGTGCTAACAGAGGCAAATTACACCAAATAATAAAATGAATACTGAGCAATAGTTTAAAACAGCAATCCTAGCCAATTTCTGTATTTTAACAACAAATCATGAACTTAATGTGCAATCTAAGCTAAATGGGTGAACTCCAAATGCAAAATAATATAAACACTGAGTAAATGATCTAATTTGCAGCATAAAATGACAAAGAAAAGGTTGAGAAAAGCAAACTCCGTGCACTGATTGCCTCGATGTGGACTGCAATCGAGATCGTCTCGCATCAGTACGAAATCGTCTCGCATTTGACGGGATCGCCTCCGATCTGAACAGGTTCGTCGACGACGATGGATGCTGGCTCCGACTGAAAATCATTGATGTACCTGCAACAAAATTGCTATGGGACTAGTGCAAAAGCAAGATTAGGATGTTTTGACGCAGAGGGAATCACTTTGCAAAAAATTTCAGCCAGGGGTTGGGGAGGGAAAATCCTAGAGATTAAATAGGCTTAGGGGGAGTAGTTAGGAGGTTGGAGATCATCCCAATTTGGGAGATCTCCAACGGGGGAGGGTCCCAACGGTGCAGACACGCTTCTGCCCAGATTGGAGACCCGTTGGAACAGATTCCAACTATGCAAATTCAGTTTTGCGACAAGATCGTCTGGACGTCCTAGTCTAGACGAAATCGTCAAATCTGGGACGATATCGTCTGATCGGCGACGATATCGTCAAACGGTCAAAACAACCTCTAAAAATGGCACGAAAAAGGGGGAAACGGATTTCCCGATGGTTAACGGGCGGTTTGGGAGGTTAAATTTGAATTTAAATTTATTTACTAAGGTGAATGTAAATTTTATAATTTTACTGCGCCAATTTTAGGGTGCTACACATCCAAATATTTACCTTTAAACATGGACACCCCAAGATAATTTGAAGGAAATTCCTCAATACCACATCCAAAGATACCTATAATTTTCAAATACCTCCTGACAAGATTGTTTAAGAAGAAGATTTTGCTTTTTTCAAAGTTAATTTTCTAGCCAATTGCTAATTCATAGGTTTCCAAAATAGATTTCAACTCTATTGCTTACAGGATAGAGGATTTTGAAGTGATAATAGCATATTAGCATATACACGAGCTCCCATAGGCTAATTCGGATGGAGGGGAGCCATTGGAGATATCAAAATCTTTGTCAGTACCCAAAGAGCTATTTATTGATGGTCGTTTGGGCTCATTCGAAGATTTGTTTGATCAGAGTTACTATTTTTAGCCATGTTTGTTTTTAGGGTTTCGGTGGACAACAGATAGTGCAGTGATATTCTTCAGTGAAATGGGTGTCCAAAACCATTTGTGAATTTCAATTCGGATGGGCAAAGGTTGGAAATTTTAATGGTCGAAGATAAAATTAATAAAGTGATTATTTAATTTAATTTTGTAAAGTCAGTGACTTAATTAATTATAAAATCATTTTATACTTAAAAGGAGCCATTTTAAGTGACGACTTAAAAATTCATTAAGCCTAGGCATAAGGGGTGGATAAATTAAGGAGAAATAAGGTGGAATTAAAAATTGATAAAATTATATTTGCTCACCCTAAAAGTGACTTAACCCTAGGTCGACCTACGAAGGAGATAAAATGAGGTTTTGAGTTCATTTGGAGATATGCGAAGATTATTATTTTTCTCTCTGGTTTTTTGGATAACTCTCTCGCAGAGCCATTTACAGAGATTCTGGAGCTTGTGAGAGATGAAAACCTCTTATAGGTACATTGGCTTTGGGGTTGCAAGATTACCCTCAAGTCAATCTGGGCATTTCCACACATGGATTGCAGTTGGATTTCAGTTTTAAAGACTTCTGGAGTTGGGTTACCACACAGGGTCATTCAAATATTATACAAGTAATATTTGGAGCTGGGACACCACACAATATTCACATCAGAAGGGTTGAGCCTTCATCATCATTTATAGAGTACGAAGCAGCTAGGGTTTCATCAGCATTTGAGGTATTTGCATTGTAATTTGTACCCTCCTTTTGATATAAGAATAAAGCAATATTTTTGAGAATTTTGGATTGCTCTGTGTTTGTGATTTTGTATATCAAAAATTCATGAAAAAGGTTAAGAATTGGCAAACTCCTAGAGAACTAGATAGGGAGGGTTATTACAAATAGTGTCATCTACAAATTGCTAATGAGAGATAGGTCTAAGGGTGGAATTAGACTTAATACCATCCAACTTTCCTTCCTTCATAGCATTTGAAATAGTTCTCCTAGGGGCCTCAAAAAGGATAATAAAGAGATAGAGGGATAAGGGACTCCCTTTCCATAGACATTTTTTGCCTTTAAAATAACCAACAACGATGCCATTGATTAAAATAGAGAATATAGTTGAGGTAAAATTGACTGCTAATAAGTCAATCTAGTCCTATTGAAATCCAAATTTTCTCAACACTCTGATGAGGAACTCCCAGGAAACCCTATCGTAAGCCTTACTCATATCCAAATTTAGAAGCATCCCCTCCTCACTTTTGTCTATAGAATGGATGATTTCATGAATTGTGATTATACCATCTAAAATTTGTCATCCTTTCACAAACCCACCCTAATTTTGGTCTATTATAAATGGTAGCACAACTTTAATTTTTTTAGCCAATGTTTTGGAGAAAATTTTATACAATGTATTACACAAGCTAATATGACAAAATCAGCAAACAATTTAGCCCTTGCTACCTTAGGAATAAGTGCTAGAAATGTAGCATTCACATCATCAGGAATATGATGATTTTTCTAAATTTCCTTCATTACACCAATGATATTAGGCCCTATAATGTGCTAAAAATGTTGGAGGAAACCCATTGGAAATAGAATAGAAATAAAAAAAAGTTCTAACCCCTACCACAATAGGAGTAAGTTCCAAGAAGGTAGCATTCAAATCATCAAGAATATGACGATTCTTATGAATCTCCTTCATTGCACCAATGATGTGAGACCCTACAATGTGTCAAAAAGATCAATATTATCTTACCATATTTTATAGTGTGTTTCTTTTATTGTTAATTTTGATGAGAAGTTTCCCCATTTTTTCTATTCCCAATTCTTCAAAAGTGAGTTTACTTTTAGAGTGTCCTATGCAATCCTGATGTCCTTGGAGGTCTCACATTCTATGACAAAATAGTTTTTTGTCTCCTCTACTCTTGTCATGCAAAAGGTACATTCCTTCTGACCACGTCTTTTGAGGAATTGTCCGTATTCTAGTTTTGCATCTAAGATGGTTTGAACTGGATCTTATTTGGGTTATAAGAATTTTTTCCTTCTATTTGATATTTGTAGCTATGTACTTATCTTGGTTGCATTCATAATTTGGGTTGAACTTGTTGATGTATAACTTTTTTCCTTACTAAATTTTTAGTCCACATCACAAGTCTAAAATTTTCCTTGCATAGTGTTTCATTTCTTTGTTGGAGTTTGGGACCTCATGAAATTTAATGATCTATTTTTTCATCAATTTTTTGTTTTGTTTCATCCATTTATCTTTTCTTCTATTTAGTGTTTCTTTGATTACTTGTTTTGGCAACTTGTTATCTTTCATTCTTTGTATTTTCTTTAAGTACCCCAATAATATTATTATAGCTTCTGCTTCTAATGGAAAATTTATTGTTTTAGTAAGTAAAATCTCATATGGGACTAATGCTTAAATTCTAAAATTATTTATAATCAATCGTTTTTAAATTCTTTCTATTTCTCTTCATTTAAATTTTGTTGTATTGTTATCCCATATCTCACACCCATATAACACCACTAGAATAACTAATAACACAAAAAGGATCCCGATGGTATTCCAATCCTAGAGCTTTGCTTTTATACCTCTATTTAGCAATGAGTATTCTATCTTATTTTTATTCATTTCATCTTGCATATTCCCTAATTGAGTTTGCTTTGAAAATCTAACCCAAGGTATTTGTATTCTATTACTACCTCCAAAGGATTTCCTTGAAATAAAATATATGGTTGTTTTTGCTCTCTACGTAGAAAAGACCATAATTTTAGTCTTGTTAGTGTTTACCTACATCCCAACTTTACAAAAATGCTCTAAAGCTTTTAGATGTTATTTTAAACTTTTCAAGTTTCTTGTCAATCAAGATGAGATCATCGACATAGAGAACAAGTTTCATGTAACGACCCTCTTTGCACAACCATTGATATCAGATGAATTTATGGATTATACTTACCTTTTATTCATATAATGTGGTACTGCTGATTGTTGTTGTGCTTGCAAGACCGGGTATATGCACTTGATAAATAGAAGAAGGTCGATGAAAAAGTTAAAAGGGAAATGATGATTCAGCTCATGAGTACATGGAAGCTCACACATTTGCATATAATGTAGACCTCATGAATGACTTGGATAATGTTTGTACTTTATTTTGAAGATCTATTTGTTTCTTGATAAAAGATGATGCATTCATAGATTTTTTGATGGCAATGAAAATACCAAGAGCATGGGAGCCTTTAATTATCAAGCAATTGGTGAATTGAAGATTGTTTATATTTAATAAGTTTGAAAAGTAATATATATATATATATATATATATATATATATATATATATATATATATATAAATAAATAATAGTAAATAGTAAATAAATGAAATATAAATTAAATACTATCTGCTACCCTATTAAATAATGGAGCTAGTATTCATGTGATGTTGTCTACTGGCAACGATGCCACTTGAATTATCGGTGATGTGACCTGAGTTCAATCCCTATGACGGATGTGTATAAGAAGTATTTCTCAAAAAAAATAATAATAATGGAGCTAGTGGTTTGTGACAATTGTAGTGTTTTGGATAATAGTTTGTAATGGTAATGATTGTTCTTTTAACTACTCCTATGTTCTTCCAAGCAGAAGAAAGGAATTTGGTTGATGGGAGGGGACTATTCATCCTGTATTTTGCATGTAGAAGAATCATATTGCAAAAAAATAAAGAGTTCTATATTGGAATTTTTGTATTGAAATATTACATCTGTCTGGTAGGAATCTCAATTAGAGTACGATTTCATATGACTGTTACATGTGTGATTTACTATTTTTTGCAATGAAGAAATGAATGTTTAAAACAGTTGAATAATTGTTGTAGTAGGTTTTAATTTAAATTTGGATACTTCCATGAGCTTGATTGTTGTGAATCAAAGATTAATGTCTTGAAATGTTTATGGAGTGCTTGTAGATGTTGTAAGCATAGCTTAAGTATTATGGCCAAATGCAGTGATGTGGCCAAATGTATGCTTTGACATTAGTGAAATAGGAAAGCACCTTCTCTATTTGGTGATGTGATGAAGATAAATGTTTGAAACTAGATATTGTTGACCTGTTTTAAAGTAATTGTGAATGTTTGGTTAATCATTAAACCATTTTCTATTTGTATCATGAGTTGGATATGAGAAATCAGGGAAAATAGCACATTTAAGTTTCTTGGGATAATGTTGAATCTCGAAATATGGTATTTTTTTGTGTAGATTCCTATGTTTTTAAGGTAATTAAATGTGTGGCTTTATCCAAATTTAGGCATGGCTGCAAGTGAACAAATATATGATTGTGATTTTCTTGTATGTTATATACCATGAATGACAATCCATGTTTGAGTATGATTAAAACCTGCACATAGAAATCATAGAAATAGATATATTTGATAATTTGAGCCGTAAATGACCCCATTATAAAATAAGAAGCTTTGGGATTCGAAGAAGCACCGTAGTGGATGAGTTATGAGAATGGTATTAGAGAAAAAATAAGTTGGTTGCTTCATGAATCATTTCAAAGTAGTTTGAGAGAGTATGAGACAATTGTTTTATCATGTGCTTGGTGCATATTCTTGAACCAAGATTTATATCTGTTTTATGAAGTTTAGCATAGTTGATTTTATAAATGACTATTTGTAAACCTGGTCTATGTTCTATTGAAGTTGTACATCGACCCATTTCTCAAAATAATTTATGTAATACTTTTTTTCTAGTGAAAGGTGTTATATTTTTGAACACCCAAAATTGTAAGATTTCTAATTAAAAATGGTGAGCCTCTATCTGAACCATGCGGAGAGGTTGATAAGTTTTGGTATAACTGTGTTTGTCAAATTCATTTGAATATAAAAATAAGATGATGATCTCGGTAAATGCTTTTGATTTGCTTTGCATTATACTATGATTTATAATAGAGCATTTTTGCATCAACGTTCTCTAAATGGCATGTGAATTGTTTTAGAAATAAACTTTGGGTATGAGTGTAATTGGATTAAACATTATACCCAATAAACTTATACTTCCTTTCACGATAAACAAAAATATCATCCCATGGTATTTTGTTGTCATAAGAAGAATTATTAATCAAATTATGTTTTGAATTCAACCTTAGACTACAAGTTTCAAAGATAAGTGATGCATATGCTAAGTGTGGTCTAATAAGGAAAGAATGCTATGTTACAAAAAATGCAGATGGTTTATTAGATCAGACTACCAAATAGAATTACAAATGTAACAATAGATTTTCTAATGTGTTTTTTGAAATTGACTTTGAAATATGTAAGGGTGAAAATTATTCATTTGTGAATTCCAGTTAATAGCAAAAATATTTATGAATAAATGCAAATGAGATCTTTGTTGTTTTAAATATATTAAAACCATTAGGATATTGAGGCGTTTGGCTCAACAAAAAAGTTGATGAAAAACTGAAAACAAAAAAAAAGCTTTTGTATAGATGTTGACCAGTTTGGTTTTTTATCAAGAATGGAATTACATAGTGGTAGTAATACTTTTGTGTTAGGAAAATGCTATAGATAAAGTAGAAAAATAAAGTGAAGGTGAAATATTATATTTATTTGTAATTGTTAAGTTACGTCTAAGAAACTATTTTAGTTAAATTAGGAATATGGTAAGGGTTAAGAAAATAAATTCCTTTTTCATTTACTAAAATATTTATATAAATGTTAAAACTGATTTAAAATAGAATACTTAGGGGTTGCCTAGCTATGTACATAATTATTTAAGTGTAAGCACAAATGAGATCTACATTGGATTACCTTTAATTAAGTTGTAACCTTTTGTAGATTGGTAATCAACTTTGCACTCTTTTATATGGCATTATAATTTTATAGAAATAAGATAGTATTGTTTAAAAATTATAGAAGAAAAACCTTAGACTTAATGCTACTTTAGAAAACTCTTGTAATATTTAGAAATGACCTAAAAGCCTTATTATTATTCATCAAGAAGGATGAATGAGATTTAATGCCAAAGAAAATGAATGGCTTGAAATACCCAATGTTGTTGGAATGTGGGTAAGCATTCAATATGACTTGAGAATGATTATTTTCTGTAAGAATAGGGTGGAATAAGTGACCTTGTCAAAACTAGTAATGAGGGGTGGTATGGGATACCTCCTTTAGGTCGCTGCTCGAGAGTATAGTGATAAGTTTTTGTACCATTTTGACTAGAAGAGGACTAATATGACCATGGAAGCTAGTTCTGCCATGATGTTTGGTATGGGATAAATAGTCGTGAGTCATAAATGGAAAAACAAGACTAAATCCAATGTCACAATAATAACATGGCTCTATTTGACTCCAAGTAAGAGAATAATCAACTAGACACTAGGCATATGTACGCTACCCCCTTGAATATCAAATCTAGAGCAAGTCGATAGGGTTAGATAGAGGTTCATCATGCTAAGGGATGGGGAGAGTATGCTTCCACCCTCTAGGTGTTATGGGCCCTAGATAATAACCCCAGTCATGGATCGACACTTGTGCGAGAACAAGAGGACACAAATGAGAAATTTGAATCCACAAATTGGTACTCTTTACTTGATTGGTTTGTCTCGTCCACTTGGGTGACTATTTGTAGTAACCTAAATTCCCAAATATGGTTGGTATGCCTTGTACTAAATGAATTTTACATTATTAAATCATTGTGTGAACCTTAATTATTATAAACATAAAACATCTTTTCAAGGTTTAACAAATAAAATCAAAACAAACAAAAAAAATTACTTTGAAATTTTCTTAGGTTATCTAATGTGGTGCAACCAAGTGAGTAGACTCGGGTTGTTACATGTGGTATTAGAGTAGAAAATATCCTTATATTGTAGGACTCTATGTAATATTGTTTTTCTTATATCAAAACCAAATCAATTAATTAACTTACTTCCTTTACCATAGGTCTAAAGGCACGATGTTGCAAGGTGGATATTTGAGGAATCCAATGAGATCTAGGTAGGAAGAGACCACCATAATACCTAAAAAGGGACAATGGACAAGGGTTAGGAAAGAAGGTCCTCAAAGGAAAATAAGAATGAAACAATTAAATGAGCCTCCACCAAGTGAATCTAATAGGAAATATGGATGTTTGGTAAAGGTAGTTCAACTGTTATAAACCCATATGGAACAAGAAAAAGAGAAAATGATACAACAGAAAGCTCGCATGGCCCAACAACAATAGTTAATAGTCTAATAGTAGAAATTGATAGAGGACTTAACTAGAGGTAGGGAAATTGTAGGTGGACTAGAGGGAGCATCTAATGAGCCTGTAGGAACTGGTAGAGCCAGAGTGAGCATGGAATTGACCAAGAACCTGAAGAAGGCTATGATTTCAAAATTTAATGGTAAAGATGACAGATATGCAATGGAGAATTTGTTGAATGAGCTTGAATAATATTTTTTCTAACGCTTTTGTCATAAGAATCCAAAATTGCATTGGTTGTCATGAATATAGTAGAAATTGGTGGAAGACCTTTAAGAGGGGGTACGGTATTGAAGTCATAGATCTCAAATGGGAAGACTTTGTAAAATAATTTAGGAAAATATTCCTAACTAAGTAGTACTATGTGGAGAAGTTTGTTGAATTCACTAATTTATAGCAAGAAACAATGATAGTCCGAGCTTATCACTAAAAATTTATTCAATTATTGAAATATGTGCCTAAGTATGAGACCAAGGAGGACATGAAGGTACAAAAAATTATTTTGGGACTTCATACCAATATTAGGACTGTGTTGAATATGTTTAACCCTAAAGACCTGCCTAAAGGTTTTGATTTGGCTTGTCAAGAAGAAGCCAATCAAAAAGCCAAAAAGACTTATTTTAGTTATTAGAAAGCTATCTAAAAAGGATAAGGATGAGCTTAGGTAGAGTAAGAGCGTAGGATTTATGAAGTGAGAAAAATAACAAATTAAAAATCCTAAAGGAGGGGATCAAAACAAGTTGGGAAACAAAAATCGAAATAACTTCCAAGGTAATAAGATTAGAAGAGATGGTAAAGGATATCCTAAAAGAAATGAGCAAAGACCACTAGAACAAGAGAAGGCTAAGGAATTTGCACTACAAAATAGGAATGAGGATAGCAATAAGGGTAGCAGAGCTCTCCAAAATTGTTGCTATGTTTGCAGATACCCCCACTTTACCAACAACTGCCCTCATAGGGCAAATCTTCACCAAAGAGCACCTGAAGAGACTATCTACTAGATTTTTGTTGTAACAAGTAGTCCCATACTTGATGGGAAAGTTACTCCTTTTCTATTAAATTGTAAAATTTATGATAAGGATGTACACATTTTTATTGATAGTGGATCTATTGATAGTTTTATTTCCACTAGTTTAGTGAGGGACATACCAAAAAGGCTTGGATTTTTGGTTAACGGTTGGAAGGTGGAGTATGGGTCAGGTCAGACCTATTTAGCAAACCAATATTTATTTGACCCTCACATTATATTACCCTAAGGTAAAACTAACTAGCACTTGTATGTGGCACCTTTGCATACCTTTGACATCATTCTTGGTGTTGATTGGCTGAAAATCCATAAAGCCCTCCTAAATTTTGAAGATAGATGGATATATTTCCCAAATGAATCTAGTTAGAATTTATTGTGACCATGGTTATGTTAAACCACACCTGTTGTTGAAAATGCAAGTAAATAAAGTAATAAGGAAGAGAGGGATGATATATATAGTTAAGATGAACAAGAAGGAAGAAATAGAAATTGATTCAAACCTCTTCCAAAAACATCTTATCTTGAATGAATTTAAGGATGCGTTTTTGGAGGACCTTATAGGTTTACCTCCTCAAAGAGAATTTGACTTTTCAATAGAGCTATTTCCTAGAGCTACACCTATTTATAGGGCACCACATAGAATTTCTCCTATAGAATTACAAGAGCTCAAGACTCAACTTTAGGATCTGTTAGAGAAAGATATTTTTAAGCCCAATGTGTCTCCATGGGGTGATCTTATTTTATTTGTTACAAATAAATATGGAACCTTAAGATTATGCATAGACCACTGGATGCTAAATAAGGTTATCTCAAGAATATATATTCATTATCTAGAATATATGATATTTTTTTTGAAAGGAGCTACCATCTTCTCGAAAATTGATCTTAGATCAAGTTATAACCGATTGAGAATTCAAGAAGATACACACAAAAATACTTTTAGAATAAGGTATTAATATTATAAGTTTAAGGTCCGAGGTGTAGACCAATTGGTTCATCCAAACCCCATAAGGGGGTGGAGGTCCAAGGTTCAAATCTCGGGCCTCGTCGAACTGAACGCTTGTCCCTTTCCTGGTGCTTTCAGTGGCGTAAAAGGTTTTAAATGATTGTGGCATGGTGGTTATAGGGGCATACTGCACGAAGATCTATGTGGCAGCTTCTGGGGCGGACAACACAAAATACTGTGGCGGCCATAAAAGCTAGACAACCTGCCCGAATCGTGGCGGCTATCGATTCCACCATGTAAATTAAAAAATATATATATATTATAAGTTTACAGTTCTACATTTTGGGTTGACTAACATCCCAAATGTATTCATGAATCTCACGAATAGTATTTTTCAAGAGCAGCTAGACCGTTTTGTGCTCATGTTCTAGATGACATATTCCTAGAGCAAGGAGGAGCACGATCAACATATGAGAACTGTACTTGATATTCTTAGGAGAAATCAGTTATATGGAAAGCTATTAAAGTTTGAATTCTACACTCCTCAGGTACAATATCTAGGGCACATAGTCTCTACTAAGGGGATTTTTGTCGAACCCAAGAATACAATCTATTATTGATTGACCTACCCCCACAAACGTAACTAAGGTGCATAGTTTTATGGGGTTGGTAGGCTACTACAGATGGTTTGTAATAGGTTTCTCAAAAATTTCTCAACCTATCACAAACCTCCAAAGAAAAGGAATGGCTTTTAAGTGGATAGAATAGTGTGAGGAAGCCTTCTAAAATTTGAAAGAGAGATTGACAATTACACCAATTCTACAGTTACCTGATCCTTCCAATAAGCTTATAGTGTGCACAAATGCATCTATTGAAGGATTAGGAGGGATTATGAACCAAGATGAAGTGGTCATTACCTTTGAATTGAGAAAACTTAAGAGACATGAGGTAAACTATACCACTCATGAATTGGAATTGGCAGCAATTGTGCATGCTCTTAAGATTTGGGGGTACTATTTGCTTGAGAAACTGTTTGAGATCAAGATAGATCATCAAAGATTAAAGTACATTTTTACTCAACCCTTGTTGAATGTTGAATGTTGAATAGCATCAATGTATGGATTTTTTGGCTGAGTATGATTTCAGCATCGAATGTATCAAGGGTAAGAAGAACAATATAGTTGATGCCCTAAGTAGGAGAGGGCGTACCACTACAATGATGAAGTATCATTATGATTTGATAGACTAAGTTAACAAAATGTAAAAGAGTGATGAATTTTTTAAGAAATTTCAAGCTCAAATTGAGCAAGAGCCTAAAAGGGATATAGGTTTTATACATAAGGATGATTTGTTGTCTTACAAAAATAGATTGGTTGTTCAAATTTGGGTGGATTAAGAGAAAATATATTAAAGGAGGCACACAATAATCCTTAATTCATAAATCCTAG
This sequence comes from Wollemia nobilis, assembly GCA_028583015.1. NCBI lineage: Eukaryota > Viridiplantae > Streptophyta > Pinopsida > Araucariales > Araucariaceae > Wollemia > Wollemia nobilis. Next base: position 26,590,488 of record JAQPPZ010017248.1, on the reverse strand, counting down.
TGGGGCGAAGATGTGTGAGAGTTTGAGAAAGACCTATTATTTTACAATAATTAAAAGACATTAATTATTATGTGGCTAAATGTTTGAAGTGTTAGAAAGTCAAAGCAAAAAATTTGCACCTAGCAAGTCATTTTTACCCACACAACATTCCTACTCAAAAATGGTAGGTAGTGTCAATAGAATTTCTGGCTAATTTTCTTAAGACTAGATTTAGCCATGATGCAATACTAGTTGTTGTAGATAAATTAACCAAGGTTGCATATTTCATACCTAGTAATGTACAAGATGATGCACCTACCATAGCCAACAAGTTTGTCAAAGAAATAGTGTGGTTACTATTGGTCATCAAATCCGCACAGGAAAGGATTTTGGTAAAGTGTATGCGCCCTAGACCTGCGACCAACCTTGAAAGGCCGAGAGGAAGAGATGCCCCTCGTGCCAATCTCTGGAGAAAGGTCGGCTCCTATACTAATCTACTTTTGGGGTTTTGAGATAAGAGTGCAGGAAAGAAATAAAAGGAGTTAGGGTTAGAAAAAGAAAATAAAAAGGGGTAAAGGGAGAGAGATCACTGGTTTAAAGTGGGGAAGAACAGGAAGCACGATCACCAACCAATAACTTGAATAGCAGCAAAGAACACTAAGAGTAAAACTAAAGAAACGCGATACTAGCCCTCCTATGTATCCTCTGGATGGGTTCACAGGGTTCTCCTTTCTCTCTCGCTGGAATTCAGGATTCAGAGTAACAACGATTAGGACAAGGGAATAACAGAAACCACGATCCACCAGGCAACATAAAAGAAAGCCGATATGACGCTTTTCCTCTCCTATGTATCCTCCAGGGCGAATTTCAGGGTACAGTCCCCAATCGCACACCGAATTCAGGATTCAGAGTTACAGTATGCAAATGAAGAAAGACAAAAGAATTAAGCACAAAAGGCAGCATAAAAGAGAGAAATGAAGCTCAAAAAATCTTTAGTATTAGTCGCAGGACATCAAGTTACAACAGCTTTCTAGCAAAAAGTTCCCCCCCTTTTTACATTACAATGCTTGGGTTTTTATAGAGGACCCGACCCTCTGAGTCATAATTACACATCATGGAGAAGTACCCCCTCGAGCCCTGGGAAGTCGGCTCCTCGCGGCTGCTGCGACTGAGCTTTCAAATCTTTTACCAAAAATAGGAACTGCAACCGGGTTCATCGGGGAAATGGACATTTAATGAGCCATCTGAATCGTCCTTAGCCTCTGGGTGCAATACTCGAGTAGCCACCATGCTTGACGGGTTCTCCTTCAAGGACTGATGCTTCGCGTCCAATTGCCCAAAATGATCAGCGAACTTGTCGGGCAAGGAAAGATGCATTTATGAAGCAACTGACCACCTCGAGAAAATACCCGGCTTGAAGTGCGTGCCTTGGAAGCGCTTCACTAGATCTCTTCTCGCAATTCTGCTTCGCAATGGGTTTGGGCCGAAGCAGATCCTCCTTCTGGGTTTGGTACTTCGGATGGTTGAGCTTCGCAACACAACTTCGAGGGGTTTGAGCGCCGAAGTAGATCTCTTAAGGTGGGGCCCTTCATTCTCTATTGCTTCGTCGGTTGAATTACTTCGCTGATGCCCCAAGGAAATGTTTCATCGTGATCTTTCTTTGAAACTATGGTTCGGGAGGCTTGCGGCCGAAGCAAAAATGGTTCATTGGTGGAGGGGCCCGAAGTGGGTGTTTCGGTGATTTTTTGGCGAAGCATTTTCAATGTTTGCTTCGAGATCCGCTTCGCAAGTTTTTGGGCCGAAGTAGCCTTTGGAAATGCTTCGGGCCCGAAGTAGTTCTCCTGCCTTAGCGACTTTGGAATTTGATTTTGGGCCTTCCTTCTTCGGGTGAAGCTACCATTTGAATACCTCTTCGCTAGATTCTCACCCGAAGTAGTTTTGGAAATGCTTCGGGTGCGAAGCTCTTCTTGGCGCTTTCCTTATATTCTCCCTTTAGCAAATGCCGCTTCACAAAGTTTGGGGCCGAAGTGACCGCTGGAAATGTTTCGGGCCCGAAGTCCTTTTCTTGCCTTAGCCAATTCGTCTTGCGGTTTTGACTCTCTTTCTTCGGTGGGGGTGCCGCTTCGCAAAACTTTCGCCCGAAACGCTTTTGGAAATGCTTCGGGTGCGAAGCTTTCTCTGGCGCCTTCCTCATGTTCTTCTTCGGCAAAACTGCTTCGCTGATTTTTCACCCGAAGTAACCCTTTGAAGCGCCTCGGGCCCGAAGTTCTTTTCATTTTCTTCTTCTTCCCTTTGGCGAAGCTATCCTAGCTGCGAAGCTCTTTCTATCTTCTTTTATGTACAAGGGGAATGGCTATGAAAACCAAAATTGCTGTAACTTACATACATTTAAAAAGGTAATAATTAATATTATACAAAATTTTGCTATTCTTCTACCCCTTGTGTAATGTGACAAAAAGTGTCAACATTCTTGGCGGCTCGCGGGGTGACGAGCTCGCCTCGACAAAAGAACCTTTTAGCCCTGATCCATTGGGCTACAGAGTCACTGATTTCCCCCAGACCCTTCTCCTCTTTCTGTCTCCTGGGGCGCTTCTGCGGTCTGTCCTCCCTCTTCCTCTTCTTCTCCTTCTTCTTCTTCTTCCTCCTCTCCCTGTGTGGCTTCCTCTGGCGTGGCCTCCTGCTGTGGCGATGGTTCGAGGCGATCACGGATACGTTTCATCGTTCTTCGGACATGAGCCCAGGCACCCTTCTAAAATGGCTCTTGATCTTGCAATGCCTTGACTAGAACGCGAAACCGATCAATTTGCCCGATGTCAGCATGTTTGGCCCTGATGAATAGATCGTTTAGGCATGCTACCATCTTGCAGTGTCTCAAGATGAAGTCCATTATCTGCCCTTCTGAGATCGGCTCCTCCCATCCATCTATTTCTGAGACATCGCTCTCGAACTAAAGCCAGACTGGTTTGAGATCATCTTTAGTCAGAAGGTTCCCGTCATCGTCTGTGAAACTCGGGAAACCCAAGGAAGAAAGGTCTTGAAAATAATTCATTGAGGCATGCTGCTCATTGTCAAAAATGTCCTGGAGGCTTCTCGCCTTCTGAGCTTTTCGCACCTTGGAAAAGAAGGCGCGAACTATGGCCTGGGCCGTGGACCAATCCCTAGCCGTCCGGGTCATTGCAGTGACCTGCAAGTCCTGATATTTAGCATTTTGGACGTCGAAGGCTAACTTGAGCCGGCTCCTGGCTTTCTGCATGACCTCATCAATGATTGGCCCTCCCTCGGCAATAGCACGTTGGGCTTCGATGATGTAGGTTAATATGGAGAGGGCGCTGGAACACCGAGACCTAAAATTCTTGAGCAAATGTGCGCGAATCTCCTTAATTCTGCTCCTATCAAACACCGTCAGGTCTTCCTTCTCGTACAGTTGAGCTTGCATTTGTGCATGACTTTGCCTTCAAGCTCTTTGGCCTTTAGATCATTTTTGGCCTGTCTCTGCACCTGGTTCTCTTCTGTACACTGGAGCTGTAGAATTTGCTGCTTTAGAGCACGCGCTTCTTTTTTCATTGCTTTGCACTGCTCCTCGGCCTCCGCTAACTTGGAGCGAACCCTCGCCAGATCTTCCTCTAACTTGACATTGGCGGTCTCGGCCTCCAACCTGCGCTGGTTGGCGATGGTTGCATGCGCCCTAAAGGTCTCGATTCGGACATGCATGGATGCCGATTCGTTATCCACATTTAGATGCACCAAGTCCTTAGGTTTTTCCTGGTAATCATAGTCTGCTGGAGTCATTTCATCCAGAGGCTTCTGAACCTTAGGGACCTTCTTGATTTTGTGCATCTTCCCAGCTTTCAAATCAAACACGATGCATTTTTCAACCTGAGCCGTCGCTCGCCCTCTTTTCTTCCTCGCCTCCTTCAGTATTTTATCGGTGTTTTGCCGGGCTTGGAGCAGCTTCTCGGCAAGGGGGCGTTCCTTGATCAAGGACATCTCTGACTCGAACAAGGCTGGGTCTCCAGTCGAAGGAGTGAACAAATATAGGGAGTGGATGGGGGATGCCTCACCAGAAGGTTCGACGGTGGGTGTGGCGGGCATTTCGGCAATGGGGGCCACATCGTGCGAAATGGGGGATTGGAGAATGGGGCTCGACGTCGAAGTAGTATCTCCGCCTCTACTAATGACCAAGGGAGTGGCAACATGAGTGGGCGAAGTGAGATCAATGGACTTGTCCCGACCGGGATCGTGGGATGGACTTGGACTAGCCACGGGCGATGTGTGAGGGGATGAGTGGCCTTGCAGGGGAGACTGATGGGAACCCTCGACCGTGACCATAGTGGACATGGGTGAGACCTGAGCAAAGGGTGGAGAATGCGTACCTGAGTGCCCTCCTAGAAAAGTGGCTGTAGTGACTTCAAGTGTAGCTATCTCCTATTCTTTCTCTGCCTCGACATTCTCAACCTCCATGGTTTTTGCCTCGGCGTCCCCTTCGAATTGGAGGAGTTCCTCCACATTGATGACATTGATATCCGGGATGGTTTTGGCGCTTGGTGCCACACTCTCAACATTTGCTTCAGACGGGCCCGGTGTAGGTCGTCCAGTGGAAGCACTCAGAAACCCTGTGCGGGGCCGCTTTGGATGGCTTGGAGGCACTTGGACTTGTTCTGGCCTCTTTCTCTTCTTTCTCTCCAGTGGTTGTTCTGACTCTTCGGAGCTCGTGTCTTGGCCTCCCACAGGTACCTGAGGAGGTTTTCGTGGTGTGGCTTTGGCCTTCTTCTCCTTCTTCGGCCCCGAAGTATTATCTTCTCTCCTTGGGCTTTCGCCCGAACCTGGGATAGCTGGAGGAATGAGGTCGACGAAAGACAGGGGCTTCCATGTTCCAGCATTGGCTTCATAGACCATCGTGAAGTCCTTGTCAGTCGTCAAGAACCCATAAGAGTTCATCTTCTGGCGGTGGACCCTCATTATCCACCACTCTCTTAGTTGGGCCACGTCCCAATCCTTCACCCCCTCCCTCAGATCATCTTTGGCTTTCCTCCAGAAGGTGGAGTTAGGGCTCGGGAAGGGGTGCCGAACTGGGTCATATGCGACCTCCATCGGGTAGAACTCATGCCAGGGAGGTAGTGTTTCCATCTTCTCCAAGTGCCACTCCAGATCCCTCCCATTGGGATTGTTTCTCTGCTCCACAATTTTTGGGTGGGGGCACACATGGAAGTTCTTGAATCGTAGATGATCCCTCATTACTCCCAAGGGATCATAGAGCCATTGTTGGGGAATCTGGAGCAGGCCAAAATTGGCAAGCTTCTCCTCCAAGAAGACATTTTGGTTTAGGGCGAACACCTCGACAACTCCCATTTTGAAAGGGAAGTCACAGGTGTGAGCCCATTTTCGACCATGGCCATAGATGGCATTTGTTGCATCGCTCTGCCGAGCGACCTCCAATGCGAATTGGTATTCGGAGGGGTAGACTGGTAGCAGGAAGGGCTTCCCTACGAAGCCGAATATGCGAATCACGAGCCCCTGCGTCAGCTGGAAAATGTCTCCCCTCTTCTCTTGTACCACTTTGTCTCTTAGGAGGAGGGGAACCCGAGGGGAAGACCCTGTTAGCATGTGCATGGCGGGTCCCAAGAATTGTTGGTTAAAAGAATAGTAGGACTCCATCTTCAATAGGAGAGGGGTCCACTGGTATACAGGCAAAGGATTTCCATCCTCGCCGATTGGTGAAATATCAACATAAGGAAAATTCTTATGTACATGGAAGAAAAACAACCAAACTAGAAGAGAGCAGGGCCCGAAGTACTTGTTTGTCCCAGCATTCTTCATGCTGGTGAGCCACGTGTGTAGGGTCCTGGCCACCCATTCTGCCCAGTCAAAAAATACTGGGTTGGTGCTCGGCCTCGAAGCATCGGGGGCATAAAATTCCCCTCTAGAAATACACTCGGCCAAAGACACCTGCCATGGGTGCACCAAAGCGTCGGTAGATAGGCCTGCCACCCATGCAATGATGGAGAAGATGTCGGCATTTTTGAAGGCCTCCAAGGGTAGGGGCATCTGGGGCAATTTGCTCGAAGGGAGCCCGCTTTTGAGGCTCTGCCGCAAAAAATTGATCATGTAGTTGGAGGAGGTGAACCTCTCCATTTGTTCGCTAAGAATGACGTTGCGAACCGTGTACCCCTTAGGAGGGCCTTGCTGTGGCGCGAAGGCTGCTTGCACATCTTCCTTCAAAATGGAGAACAACTTGTGGCCGGAGGCGTCTACCACTTGTCTGGAGGTGGGCTGGTAGTTTTGCACGATGGCATTGATCAGCTCGGGGCAGTGATGTGTGGGAGGCGTCAGATACCAGTATATCTGTGAGTAGTAGGCGACAGCTCTTTTATTGTCTATCGAGAGCCTGTCCCTCATGAACTCAATGGTGCTCCTGAGTTCGGCTATGCTCTTTGATAGCTTGGTGTCTCTGATCTTATCCCACCCATCAACTGGCGGTTCTTCAGGCTGCTCGTCCCCAGAATCCTCCCTTTCTTCTATGACTTGTTTCTCTGGGCGGCGGCTAAAATCAACTTTCTTTGGCCTTTTATCATGGCCCTTTGCCTTTGGCTGTTCGGGGGCCGCCACTTCTGGTTCTTTCCCCTTTTCCTTAGAATTCTTCTTTCCCATGGTGCTTGGGGCAATGAAGAATACAATGTGGAGGGCTTCGGGATTGGAGGCTTCAAAGCGCAAGATGGAAGAGCTTGTAGGCTGGCAGCGAAGTCTGCATGAATCGTTGAGCAAATAGCTTCCCTACTGTTGGAGTCTGCGTTATATAGCCCTAGAAGGCAACCACCCATATTTATGGCACTTGCCATAATTAAATTCATGCCTTTTACCTGGGAGGTTGTTGGTTCTTCCTCGATTCGCTACACGGTGGAGTGGTACACAGGGCCGTGTGCTATGATGATTGTGGCTTGCTTTGGAAGCGCGACCCTCTACCACTTTGTACCCGAGAATGAACTTTTCTCCTAACCGAATCCCTCGAGGACGTACCCGCCACCTTTTCATTTAACTCGCCCGCTTCGGATGCTTTTGAAGGTGACTGTCGACACGTTCCCCTAGGCACATTTTAAATGCCCCTGCCTTTTGCGTCGTTGGGTTGGTGAAGCCGAAGTCAGGGTTGAAGTGCTTCACGATGAACCTTTGGTGCGAGCTGGTTTTCTATGCCTCGGGCCCGAAGTAGTTCTCTTCGCAGGAGGCTATTTCCGAAGCTCGTTCCGTTTGAGAAGTGGTTCGTCGGTCCTCCTTCAAAAATTGCTTCGCTTGGACTCCTCTTGGCGAAGCACCCTTCATACCTCGGTCTGAGTCTTGTTCGGCCAACATGCTTCGCTGCGAGCCACTTTCCATCGGCTACTTCGGACACCCAGTTCCCGAAGGAGATTTTTTTTTTTTTTATTAGCCGTCGAAGTAAAACTCGACCTGAGTCCCTAAGCAGCACTTTATTTAATAGCCAAACTATTTACAGTATTTACACAAGTTTGTGGCATAATAGGCATGCCGCCACCATAGATTCAACTTCGGGTGATTATCCGGTAAACCTGCAATGTTCGGACCAGATTTGATTGTACTTTAGTAAACCTTTGAAGTTTGGCTGGGCTCTTCCCGAAGTTGTCCATGTTGCAAATGGGAAGCAACGTAATGAGTTGTCGCTCCTGCCAATATCCGTGCTATTGACGAAAAAGCCTGCCACGTGAAGGCCCTCTTGGGGTAGCGGGTCTTAGTGATAGCCGAGACCAATACCAGACCCAGTACCAGAATTTTGAAGACTCTAATAACTGTAGGTCGGGTACAGGTTCTTCCATCCTTTTAGAGTGGTAACAGGGCTCCTCCATCGAAGAGTAATCTCCCAGGATTCCTTCAGGTTCAGCTTGATGATGAGACGTGTTTGATAGGCTCTGGCTGAACTCTTGCATGTCGTGCCCTAGGATACAAAAAGGGTGCAAAAATGTGCCCTCTTTGTTCGCAGGTTCTTCCCTTTGGTCCGTCCTTCGATGGAGGCTGTAAGCAACCATATTGCTCATTGTCGGGGCGAAGCTTGCATATTCCCATGATCGGACTTGGATGAAGTCTGCCTCTCGAGCTTCGCATGACTGCGTTTTAGGCCTCTGCTCGATGTGAGGAGTCTGCCATGATGAATACTACGTCGGACAGATAGGAGCAGCAATTACTGGGCAAAGTGATGGGGTTTCTCCCCATTGCCACTTCCCTGATAGGAGCAGAAGTTGCTCTGCTCGTACTGCTTCCTCAAATATTTGAGGGAATCTTCGTTCACCTGATTGCAGCAAGAGGAGGTTCATGTCCGGGTGAAAGGCCCGAACGTAGAAAAGATGAGCTTGGGCGGGCGTCGGTTGGATTTCCCCTGGAATCCTCTTCCAAGTTCTACAGAATCGGACATTGAAGTCCGTGATGCTCTCCCGAGGTGCTCTCGTGATGGTGGAGAGGTACGTGAAAAGCTGGAAGGGGTCCTGAGAGCCGTCGAATGTTGCGATTAGCGCTCCCGCTAAGTCATCCCATGAGCAGATGCTTTTCGGCCCGAGCAATCTGAACCACTGTCGCGCCCTTCCTTCCAGAGACAGGACCAGAAGTCTGATCATGACATCTTCGTGGACTATGTCATGGAGGGGTGCCAAAGCAGCGACATCTTCAAGGTGCTCTCGCGCCATTCCCGTAGTGCCATCGTATTTTATCAATGTCTTCAGGGCGCTTTTGGGAATCTCGTGGTAGCTTTGGAGATTCAGGGGGCCTGGGTCATTCCAACTAGGAAAGCTTCTCCCGACCATTACAGCAGCGATCTTCGGAGATCACGGTTGCCGCCACTATTTTGGAGTCATCGGGTGAGCATTCTTTTCTTCGCTCGTGAGGTCAAGGCTGTGCGTCGAACCTCGATTTCTTTGAGATATCTTCTTTCTGCTTAAGAGGCGCCTACGGTCGAGAGATCTGGATCTTCAACTTGACAGAGTCGCCGGGCGATTTTGATAGAGGTAGACAAGCCAGAGATTCGCCGAACTCGAGCTTCCTTAAAACATGAGGAATTTTAGCATGAAAACACAGGTTTAGGTACTGGTCCTTACGACTTAGAGATTTTCGGGTAGACAGAGTCGCCAGATGCTAGGAGTCTTTCGGTAATGAGAGCATCGATTCTCACTACCACTCAGAAGATGAGACTGATCGGATCTCACCGGGAACTTGTTAGAACTTGGCTCCGGTGGAGACGGGCTTAAATTTTCTCAAATATGGGACCTTCGGTCCCATCGGGCGTGCCAGAAACTGTTGGTCATCAAATCCGCATAGGAAAGGATTTTGGTAAAGTGTATGCGCCCTAGACCTGCGACCAACCTTGAAAGGCCGAGGGGAAGAGATGCCCCTCGTGCCAATCTCCGGAGAAAGGTCGGCTCCTATACTAATCTACTTTTGGGGTTTGAGATAAGAGTGCAAGAAAGAAATAAAAGGAGTTAGGGTTAGAAAAAGAAAATAAAAAGGGGTAAAGGGAGAGAGATCATTGGTTTTGGAGTGGGGAAGAACAGGAAGCACGATCACCAACCAATAACTTGAATAGCAGCAAGGAACACTAAGAGTAAAACTAAAGAAACGCGATACTAGCCCTCCTATGTATCCTCTGGACGAGTTCGCAGGGTTCTCCTTTCTCTCTCGTTGGAATTCAGGATTCAGAGTAACAACGATTAAGACAAGGGAATAACATAAACCACGATCCACCAGGCGGCATAAAAGAAAGCCGATACGGCACTTTTCCTCTCCTATGTATCCTTCAGGGCGAATTTCAGGGTACAGTCCCCAATCGCACACCGAATTCAGGATTCAGAGTCTCAGTATGCAAATGAGAAAAGACAAAAGAATTAAGCACAGAAGGCAGCATAAAAGAGAGAAATGAAGCTCAAAAATATCTTTAGTATTAGTCGCAGGACATCAAGTTACAACAGCTTTCTAGCAGAAAGTTCCCCCCCTTTTACATTACAATGCCTGGGTTTTTATAGAGGACCCGACCCTCTGAGTCATAATTACACATCATGGAGAAGTACCCCCTCGAGCCCTGGGAAGTCGGCTCCTCGCGGCTGCTGCGACGAGCTTTCAAATATTTTACCAAAAATAGCAACTGCAACCGGGTTCATCGAGGAAATGGACATTTAATGAGCCGTCTGAATTGTCCTTAGCCTCTGGGTGCAATACTCGAGTAGCCACCATGCTTGACGGGTTCTCCTTCAGGGACTGATGCTTCACGTCCAATTGCCCAAAATGATCGACGAACTTGTCGGGCAAGGAAAGATGCATTTATGAAGCAACTGACCACCTCGAGAAAATACCCAGCTTGAAGTGCGTGCCTTGGAAGCGCTTCGCTAGATCTCTTCTCGCAATTCTGCTTCGCAATGGGTTTGGGCCGAAGCAGATCCTCCTTTTGGGTTTGGTACTTCGGATGGTTGAGCTTCGCAACACAACTTCGGGAGGTTTGAGCGCCGAAGTAGATCTCTTAAGGTGGGGCCCTTCATTCTCTACTGCTTCGCTGGTTGAATTACTTCGCTGATGCCTCAAGGAAATGTTTCACCGTGATCTTTCTTTGAAACTATGGTTCGGGAGGCTTGCGGCCGAAGCAGAAATGGTTCGCTGGCGGAGGGGCCCGAAGTGGGTGTTTCGATGACTTTCTGGCGAAGCATTTTCAATGTTTGCTTCGAGATCCGCTTCGCAAGTTTTTGGGCCGAAGTAGCCTTTGGAAATGCTTCGGGCCCGAAGTAGTTCTCCTGCCTTAGCGACTTTGGAATTTGATTTTGGGCCTTCCTTCTTCGGGCGAAGCTGCCATTTGAATACCTCTTCGCTAGATTCTCACCCGAAGTAGTTTTGGAAATGCTTCGGGTGCGAAGCTCTTCTTGGCGTTTCCCTTATATTCTCCCTTTAGCAAATGCCGCTTCGCAAAGTTTGGGGCCGAAGTGACCGCTGGAAATGTTTCGGGCCCGAAGTCCTTTTCTTGCCTTAGCCAATTCGTCTTGCGATTTTGATTCTCTTTCTTCGACGGGGGTGCCGCTTCGCAAAACTTTCTCCGAAACGCTTTCTAGAAATGCTTCGGGTGCGAAGCTTCCTCTGGCGCTTTCCTTGTGTTCTTCTTCGACAAAACTGCTTCACTGATTTTTCACCCGAAGTAACCCTTTGAAGCGCCTCGGGCCCGAAGTTCTTTTCATTTTCTTCTTCTTCCCTTCGGCGAAGCTATCCTAGCTGCGAAGCTCTTTCTATCTTCTTTTATGTACAAGGGGAATGGCTATGAAAACCAAAATTGTTGTAACTTACATACATTTAAAAAAGGTAATAATTAATATTATACAAAATTTTGCTATTCTTCTACCCCTTGTGTAATGTGACAAAAAGTGTCAACAGTTACATGGGTTCCCAGAAGTTATAATCTCATATAGGGATTCTCGCTTTACTTTAGAATTTCAGTAAGCTTTGCATCAAGCATTGGATACCAAACTTAATATTAGTTCAACTTATCACCCTGAGATAAATGGATAGACTGAGAGGGTGAATCAAGTCCTAAAGGACATGTTGAGAATGTATTGTATGAACTAACATACTAAATGGTAAGATTACTTGTACCTAGTTGAATTTGCTTACAATAATAGTTACTATTCTTCACAAAGTATGGCACCATTTGAAGCCCTGTATAGGAGAAGGTTTAGGACTCCTTTATCATGAGATAATATAAAATATCAGGTAGTGATCATACTTGATATTGCAAGAGAAATGGAAGAGCCATTAAAAAGAATTTACCAAAAGCTTAAAGAGATTGTAGATCACCGAAAGAGCTACGCGGACCTCAAAAGAACATTGAGGGAATACTCTGTGGGTGATAGAGTCTTCTTAAGGGTGAAACTTATAAAGAGTTCTATTAAATTTTTCAAACTTGACCCTAGATTTATGGGTCCATTTGAGATTATAGGTAAAATAAGTCTTGTTGCTTACAAACTTGCTCTACCTTTAAGCTTATAAAAAATCCATAATGTCTTCCATGTGTCCCTCCTTAGGAAGTACATTACTAACCCCACTCACATTTGGGATGTTTCTAATTTGCAGATGTCAAACCCATTGAAAATTGAAGTGTGTCCAATCAAAATACTTGGTTGAAGGACCAAGAACTTGAGAAGAAGAAGCATTGAGCAATACCGAGTTCAATGGAACCACTACTCAGACATAAATGCCACATGGGAGAATGTGGTTTATATGCAAAAACAATTTCCTTTTTTGTTTGAGTAAGAATGAACATTTTAAACTTTCTATGTGGATTTATGTATATATATGTGTGAATGCATGTTCAGACTACTGAGTAGAGTTGTTTTTGTGTATATTTTGGTTTATGTATGGATATATGGTTGAATGCAAAATGAAACACTATGTAGAATGGATTATGAAAACAAGTTTAGATTATTTTATGATTTGTGAATGGACATTTAACTGATGGCTATGTGAATGAATATATATGTATTGACTTGTTTTAAACATGCTTTAAAACATAGAGACTATGTTTATTTTTAGTGGAATACCATTGATAGTTGATGAATTGATGGATTATGCTTACCTTTTCTTCTTAGAATGTGGTATTGTTGATGGTTGTTGTGCTTGTAGGACCAAATATATGCCTTTGACGGATAGAAGGTCGATGAAAAAGGTAAGAGGGAAGTGATTATTCGACTTGTGAGTACATGGAAGCTCACACATTTGCATATCATGTAGACCTCATGAATGACTTGGATAATGTGTGTGCTTTGTTTTGAAGATTTGTTTGTTGCTTGATAAAAGATGATGCATTCATAGATTTTTTGGTGGTGATGAAAATACCAAGAGCATGGGAGTCTTTCTTTATTAAGAAATTGGTGAATTGGAGATTGTTCATATTTAATAAGTTTGAAAAGTAAATATATATATATATATATATTATAAATAATAGTAAATAGTAAATAAAATAAATAATCTCTACTACCCTATTAAATAATGGAGCTAGTGGTTTGTGATGACTGTAGCGTTATAGATAATAGTTTGTAATGGTAAAATTATTATTTTTAACTACTCCCATGTTCTCCCAAGTAGAAGAAAAGGAAGTTGGTTGATGGGAGGGGACTATTCATCCTATAATTTGTATATAGAAGAATCATCTTGTAAAAAAAAGAAAGAGTTCTATATTGGGGTTTCTGTATTGAAAGATTACATCTGTCTGGTAGGAATCTCAACTGGAGTACGGTTTCATACGGTTGTATATATATATATATATATATTATAAATAATAGTAAATAGTAAATAAATAAAATATAAATTAAATAATCTCTACTACTCTATTAAATAATGGAGCTAGTGGTTTGTGATGACTGTAGCGTTATAGATAATAGTTTGTAATGGTAAAATTATTATTTTTAACTACTCCCATGTTCTCCCAAGTAGAAGAAAAGGAAGTTGGTTGATGGGAGGGGACTATTCATCCTATAATTTGTATATAGAAGAATCATCTTGTAAAAAAAAGAAAGAGTTCTATATTGGGGTTTCTGTATTGAAAGATTACATCTGTCTGGTAGGAATCTCAACTGGAGTACGGTTTCATACGGTTGTTATAGGTGTGCTTTACTTTTTTTTGCAATGAAGAAATGAATGTTGAAAATAGTTGAATAATTGTTGTAGTAGTTTTTAATTTAAAACTAGATACTTCCAAGAGCTTGACTGCTGTGAATAAAAAATTGTTGTCTTGAAATATTTATGGAGTGCCTCTAGATATCGTGAGCATAGCTTAAGTATTGTATTACTCAAAATGTAGTGATGTGGCCAAATGTATGCTTTGGTGTTAGTAAAATACGAAAGCACCTTCTATGTTTGATGATGTGATGAAGTTAAAATTTAAAACTAGATATTATTTTCTTGTTGTGAAGTAACTATGAATGTTTGGTTAATCATTAAACCATTTCCTATTTGTATCATGAGTTGGATATGAGAACTTGGGCAAAATAGCACATTTGATTTTGTTGGGATAATATTGAATCTGGAAAGATGGTATTTTTCTAAGTAGATTTCTATGTTGTTAAGGTAATTAACTATGTGGCTTTATGTGAATTCAAACATGGCTACAAGTGAACAAATATATGATTGTGATTTTCTTGTATGTTATATACCATGAATGACGATGCATGTTTGAGTATGATTAAAACCTGCACATAGAAATCATAGAAATAGGTATATTTGATTATTATGAGTTGTATTTGATCCCATTCTAAAATAAGAAGATTTGGAAGTCGAATAAGCATTGCAGTGGATGAGTTATGAGAATGGTCTTAGAGGAAAAACAAGTTGGTTGCTGCATAAATCATTTCAAAGTAGTTTGAGAGAGTATGAGACAATTGTTTTATCATGTGCTTGGTGTATATTATTGAACCAAGATTGATATATGTAGTACGAAGGTTAGCATTGTTGATTTTATAAATGACTATTTGTAAACCTGGCATATGTTCTATTGCAATTGTACACCGATCCCTTTCTCAAAATAATTTATGTAATAGTTTATTTCTAGTGAAAGGTTATGTTTTTTAACATCCAAAATTGTAATATTTCTAATTAAAAATGGTGAGCCTCCTCCTGAACAATGCAGAGAGGTTGATAAGTTTTGGTATAAATGTGTTTGTCAAATTCATTTGAATAGAAAAAGAATATGATGATCTGGGTAAATGCTTTTGAGTTGCTTTGCATTATACAATGATTTAGAATAGATCATTTTTGCACCGACGTTCTCTAAATGGCATGTGATTTTTTTTAGAAATAAGCTTTAGGTATGAGTGTAATTGGAGTAAACATTATACCCAATAAAATTATACTTCCTTTCACAACAAACAAAAATATCATCCCATGGTATTCTGAACAAATATTAATCAAATTATGTCTTGAATTCAACCTTAGACTACAAGTTTCAAAGATAAGTGATGCATATGCTAAGTGTGGTCTAATAAGGAAAGCATGCTGCATTATGAAAAATGTAGATGGTTTATTATAGCAGGCTATAAAATAGAATTATAAATGTAACAATCGATTTACTAATGTGTTTTTTGAAATTGACTTTGAAATATATAAGGGTAAGAATTATTCATTTGTGAAGTTCAGTTAATAGCAAAAATATTTATGAATAATGCAAATGAGATATTTGTGGTTTTGAATTTATTAAAACCATTAGGAGATCGAGGTGTGTGGCTCAACAAAAAAGCCCATGAAAAAAAAACCTTTTGTATAGATGTTGACCGGTTTGGTTCTTTATTGGGAATGGAATTATATAGTGATAGAAATAATTTTCTATTAGGAAAATGCTATAGATAAAGTAGCAAAATAGAGTGAAGGTGAAATATTATAGTTTTTTATAATTGTTAAGTTACATCTAAGCAACTACTTTAGTTAAATTAGGAATATGATAAGGGTTAAGAAAATAAATTCCTTTTTCATTTACTAATATATTTATATAAATGTTAATACTAATTTAAAAAAGAATACTTAGGGGTTGTCTAGTTATGTACATAATTATTAAAGTGTAAGCACGTATGATATCTACATTGGCTTACCTTTAATTGAGTCATAACCATTTTTTAGATTGGTAATCAACCCTACACTCATTTATATGGCATTATACTTTTATAGAAATAAGATACTATTGTTTAAACATTATAGGAGAAGTAAAACCTTAGACTTAATGCTAATTTAGAAAACACTTGTAATATTTAGCAATGACCTAAAAGTCTTATTCTTATCCATCAAGAAGGATGAATGAGATTTAATGCCAAAGAAAACGAATGGCTTGAAATACCCAATGTTGTTGGAATATGGGTAAGCATTAAATGTGACTCAAGAACGATCATTTTTTATAAGAATATGATGGTATAAGCAACCTTGTTAAAACTAGTAACGAGAGGCGGTATGTGTACCTCCTCTAGATCACTTCTCGAGAGTACTGTGATAAGTCTTTGCATCATTTTAACTAGAAGAGGACTAGTCTGACTATGGAAGCTAGTTTTGCCATGATGTTTGCTATGAAACAAACAATCGTGATTCATAAATGAATAAATGATACTAAGTCCAGTGTTAGAGTAATGACATGGATCTAGTTGAATTCAAGTAAGAGGATAATCAACTAGACACTAGTTATATGTATGTCAACCCCTTACATATCAAATTCAGAACAAGTCGATTGCGTCAAATCGAGGTTCATCATGCTAAGGTATGTGTAGAGTATGTATCCACCTTCTAGGTGTTATGGGCCCTAGAGGATAACCTCAATCATGGATCAACACTCATGCCAGAACAAGAGGATACCAAATGAGAAAGTTGGATCCACAAAATGACACTCTTTACAGGATTTGGTTGGTCTTGTCCACTTGAGTGACTGTCTATTATAGCCTAAATTCCCAAATGTGATTTATATACCTTGTACTAAATTAATTTTACATTATTGAATCATTGGGTGAACCTTAATTATCATGAACATGAAACCTCTTTTCAAGGTTGACCAATAAACTCAAAACAAAAAAATTATTTTGAAATTTGCTTGGGTTATCTTATGTGGTGTAATTAGGTGAGTAGACTTGGGTTGTTACATTTCACTACATAATTATTGAATTGTATTCCTTCCCCTCCCATCCTTTCTACCCATTCCTCCAATTTTTCAATGTAAATGCCAAATAAAGTAGATGATAATGGACAACCCTATTTCACCCCAATATCACTCTCAAAATACTTTAATAGTTCTTTTAGAGTTTTAATTTTTACCACCACATACTCATAAAGTTTGTAGTTTGTTGGTATGCCAACTTATTCCATTGATTTCCATATTTTACCTCTAGGTATTGTGTCAAAAGACTTTTTAAAGTCCATGAAACAACAATAAACTTCTCCTTTTTCATTCTATATCCTTTCTATTGGGTGCCTTAAAGTAATGCAATGATTTATTGATAAGTACTTTGGTCTAAACCCTACTTGCCCTATTGCCTCCTTCATTATTTTTAACTCATCATTTGATTTTGCTTTCTACTATGCTACCTAACAATTTTGCAAAAAGAGGATAATCATGATGATGCAATAATTTAAAGGATTGTTAGTGTCTCCATTTTTATGCAATGGTATGACTAGGTTGGTTTATCTCTTACAGTGGAAAACCTCCTTCAATGATGCCATTAAATATATTTTGGATGTGTGGTGCTAAGATGTCAACTCCACACTTGAGATATTCATATTGCAAGCCATCTATATGCTGAACTTTACCTATTATTATTTTATTACTTTCCTCCACATATTTAGAGAAAAATTTTATTTGTTGCGTCAATTATAATAAGGTATCCTTTTGTTGGTTTCTCTCATATAATTTCTTAGGATACTACAACCATTGTTTGCTTGTGATATTTTTTGTGTACCTTTTATTTTGTTGTAGCTCTTTTTAAAATTGTCTTGAGTTGTGCTTTGCAAGATATATCAACTATTTTTGCCTTGCTATTTTGTATTCTTCCTTTTTCATTTTCACTAGCTATTTATATATCTTGTTATATGTTTTCTCCTTGTCTAGTTCTTTCAAGGTTATCCATATTACTTTGCATTCTTCATCATACCATGGATTTACAGGGAAGCGTTCATGTTTTCTTTTCCTGGGTTTTAAATTTTTGCATGAATTCCAGGCTTCTCTGGTTATATCCATTAGGTTACTACTATCATAAGTATAAGTTTAAAAATATCTATCCTCTTTCTTTCCTCTTTTTGCATAATCTGCTCAAGTGATGTTTTAAAAAATTTCTAATTTTTCTTTTTCATAGAGATGTTTCTTGTTGTCTTTCCTCAATTACTTAAAGATGTTCTTCTTGCCCACTTATTGCATTTATGAACATTGTCTTGTGATCAAATTTTATCTCCATGGGCGATTCTTCAATTTTTATATCTTTTATCCTTGAAATGAAGTCTAGTGAGAAATTAACATAATCAAATACACTATGTCCATTATGTGTTTGACAAGTATATTTTCTAAATTTTTACCACATGTTTATACCATTAAGATGATCAATCCCTCTATGCTACATAGTTTAATAAGTTCTCTATAATGTGTGATGGGTCCTTGACTATCATCTAAGGACCTTTATCAATGGTGATCCACCTCTTCTTCCAACCATAGTGGATTATCATCTATACCTTAATCGATCTTTAAATAAATTGCTTGTCTATTTGTTTTCCTAGCATTAAAATCACCCATTAAAACCACCTCTCTGAGCTAGTTATAGTTTTAGATATCTTTTGTCAATGACATATATGGATCCACATGATCTAAGCCATGTTTCTTATAAAAATTTGATTGTTTGTAAAGCAAAAAAATAAATTGCAATGCTAATTAATTTGTCATTAGCAGTGATTCTAATCATATATATTGTTTATATAGGTCTTCTTCCTCAACCTGTATGAGTCTACTCCAAGGATCTTTTATTAGTATTGTTATTCTTTCTCGTACCTCGACTTCTAGCTCTCTCTTAATCATTACTTTAAGCATGTTAGGATTTATCCATTTTGGGTAACCCACAAGGCTGTAATTTTATATCATATGGTTGTTCCACTTTAGAGTAGTTTACACTAAATTCTTTACTCTAGTTTAGATTATTTTTGTAGTGCTTTGTGATTACTACGATGCATTGTACTTTGTAATAGCTCTTTTCAATGAGTCTCATTGACCTACTTTGGCCATTTATGAACATTAATAGAATTACCTTATATGTATAAATAATCTATATCGTTCTAATTTCTATTGCATTAGTTGTGCTCTTCTATTGTTATTAAAACAGATAGTACATCATGTCAATATTTTTGTACCAGATATTGTTAAATGTCGCATGCTCATAACTCTCAAATATATGTAATTGTGTTCAAAGAACATATGGTATTTTCTAGTTGAAGTGAGAAAGATATTACTAGAGGAGCATTACTTTCGAGAAACTAGGCAAAAGAAACTAGTATCTACTAAAGGATAACAAGTGAATTACAAAAGATAAAAATTCGAAAAAACTAAAAAATATGGCATAGTTGTTACATGATATGTAAATGGGTTTATAAAAACAACAAAACCATTATAGAGCAACTAAATAGACCTAAAGGTTTACTGTACTTAAAAACAAATAATTCAAATAGGAGATGAGATCCTAAAGAAAATTTTAACAAAAAACCCTATCGTCAAATTAGCTAGACAATCTAAACCATCACTATATAGATCAACACAATACTACTCGTACTCTTACAAGATTGAAAAATACTACCATTAAATAATTTACTAATATATATTCAATTTTCGATAAAAAAAAAATAGCATTATTCATGCAATCAAAATTTAGATGCATTGCCACATAATAACAACTTTAAGACTTTTAAAAACAAAAAACCAACTATGTGGCACCTCAAAAAGAAAACTGAACAAAAATATACAGCATAGATGATCACTATTTTTGACAAACACAACCAAAAATATGCATACAAACCTAAAAATGATAATTGTGTAGATGTGTTACATCCTATTTCATTCTAAAATTTAAGAAACCAAAGTTGAACAAGAAAATAGCATAACAAGATGATGCCTACCTATAGATTAGGTAGTGTACTCACAAAAAATGATACCTATATACAAGGTTTCTACAAATTTCATAATAGCCTCTTAGAAAACCACATGCATAGCAACAATACTTGTAATGCAACAGGCAATATGTGTAAATCAAAAAAATAAAAGGTCACAAAATTACATGAAAATTTGCAAGAAACAACATAGAGAAAAACTTAGTGTCCCTAATGGTGCTAGATACCAAATGGGAAAGTAATCCTATTGACTTTGCCATCTATTAAACCTAGCATGCCCACATAAAAAGATCCAAAAATAATGACAAAGAATGGATGAACCAAACTAGCTAGATGCATCTCTTCCATTTGTCCTTTGGTTTCTCCTTTGGCTTTTCAAACTTCATATAACAGTGGGATTTATCTCATCAAAATAGATGTGTTTTATTATTATCATGATTTGACATGTCATAGTTCATCCTTATTAAAAGAAAGAGGTAGTTATGGCCCAAATTTGCTTAACATAATCTCATTCTTCTTGTCTGATAAGCACTGATGTCAAAAAAAAAAAATTAAAAATAATGTGTGGACCATGTTTTTCGTGATACTGAATGTGTGCCTACAATAGAAGAACACATTATATCCATTTTGTATGCAATAATTTCATGTATCCAGAATAAACTTGCACCATTTTTAACAAGCATGTCATTACTGATTATCACTTGCTTCAGAGTAAACAGGGGATGCAGCATCACAATTTTTATTTGTCTTACTATAATGCATTCTTCTGGTGATGATTCTCTTTCCTTCGAAATAATATTTTTTTTCATTGCTTTTTATTGTCTTATTTCCACTACTACTATCATTCTTTTCAGAAAAATATCCACTTTTGCTTGTGTACTTCTTGTCCATTTTTTTGCCTTTACTCGGTGAGTACTACCTAAAGAATAGCTCACTCTAATAGCACACCCACTAATAAAGAAATAAACAATCCCAACAGAAACATATCAATCGTAGAACACATCTATAATGGCAAACAACATGCCCAAAACATAGTGTCCTTTTAATAGATACAAACAACATAATGCCAACAATAGTGAAGTTGTTAATCAAAACCAAAATAGAAACAAATATTTCAATTGAGAGGGATTCAATACAACAATTTTCCTTAGAATAGAAAAAATTTCGAGTAATATTGACATGGAATACCCCCTTTATTTGCCTTTTTAATCTAGGCATTCCTTATCTCTCTTATTTACCATAGAAGAATTGTTAGGATCCCATCCTAACCCTTAATGTAATAACTTCCATGATGTAATAATTCCTAAATAACGTGGGTAGTACCCATGATTAATATTTTGTAATGTTCTAAGTTTTAGCTTATATAGTGCCTATGACAAATGGCACCCTTTTTATGTAACACATGGTAGATAGGTTATGTAAGGTGGCCTTGTGCATGTAATTCGAGTGGCACTATGCATGTAATTCGGGTGGCATTATGCATGTAATCCAGGTGGCATTTTGCATGTAAGCCAACCATGGAAGGGAACTCTTTAAATACCCGAGAAGGCACCAATGTATTCATATTTTTGCAAATTAATGAAGTGTTGAAGGAGGTTGCCCCCTCGAAGAGGCCTCGCGATTCTATCTTATTGTGAGATTGTTCCTTTATGCAAATTTTTGTTATAATGTGTATTTTGTTCTGAATATTAATATGATGTTTATGTGAGTTTATTTCCAAGCAATTGTGTGAGAGTGTGTTTATTTGAGTTTATTTTATAGTAGGATCCTAACAAGTGGTATCAGAGCGCTTTCCAGGGCCAAGTTTTGCTGCAATAGTAATGATTCTTGTCCTGTTAGGTATAATCCTCTGTTATTTTCATGTAATTTTTTTTTACTATTATAAAAAAAAAGACAAATACTAGTAAAAAAAAAAATAGTCTTTTTTAGTTGAGTAGGTAGAAACCCTGTGTCGGGGGTTTTAAAATATCATGAAGGATCTGTCGTTATTGGCTAAGCTAGATAGCCCATACAACGTCTAGTGAAGTGAGGGGCGATCAGGCTCCAATACCCAGGCCTCAGACAGAACTCGCGCACGGACTTGAGCTCCCACGCATCTTCGGGTGTATCGAGAGACCATTCTAGGGTTAACAAAATTTTATCCAGTAGGAAGCTTATCGGCCTTGTATCATCCATAGTCCATGGGACACAACATCCTGGATGATTACCCTCCCATACTGTTAGAGAGGCAGATAGTGTGCTCAAGGGTATGTGTGGAATCCTCCTTGGGTAGTGGCTTGAAATATTGGTCCGAGCACTATTGTTCATCACTGCGGTATAACAGAGGGCCTATGGGTGTTACATACTCCTTTACTTAGCATACCCTGGTTCTATTAAAACTTCAACCTGCAACAAAATCACAAACCAAAACTCCCTGTTTGTAAACTTGCATTCCAAATTCCCAAAAGTGAGCATATGAGAAAGGAATCCTCTACCAAAAAAAATAGCATACATTGCATGAATTCAGGATAGAATATGAGGGTGATAGTTAAGTTGATAGTCTGGAGAATAACAGTCAAATTTACAGTGGCAGTAACAGTCAGGTCAGCACAGTCAGGTCAAAAATTGTAGTTTTCAGTGTCAGAACAGAACTGTCATAATAGTAACCTACACAATACAGAGAATCTTCAGACTAGTGAGGTAAGCAATGTCAGAGAGACTGTCCGAGCTGAGCAAAACATTGAGCGAGTGACCAGAGACCAATTATAGATAGTGCTCCAGTACCCAACTTTTGCACTGTAGCTCAAAATCAAAAACTGTAAACACCGTTAGACTCGACAAAATAGGAGATAAAAAAAGTCTTGGGTGCCCAAAAGTAGTGTTGTGGGATATAGCTCATTGTGACCACCTCTTCGATCTGATCATTTTGATATATAGCACCCAAGCACTTTTTTGGACACTTACTAAAAATAGTAAGTCCTGAAACCCAATTCTAATTTTAGTAACTGGTCACAAAAGGTTCCAAAATGGCCCAGGGTACCCGTGGACATCAAAAAGAGCTAGAATAGATGGACTCCTTAACAAAAGCCATTGAGAATTTGAACTTGGCAATTTTCTCCATAAGGGAAGAGGTCCAAGGTCTTCGTCTAGATCATGAGGCCACTAGCGCTCGCTTAGAAGAAACACTGATAGATGTGGGTAGCAAGTTACATAAGGGACCACTCAAAATAGAACACCAGGCTGAAAACTCTACAAGGAATGACCATGACCCATCCTTTAAAATGCCAAAATTGGACTTCCCTCGATTTAATGGGAAGGATGTTGATGGGTGGTTATGTAGGGTTGATCAATTCTTTAGACTTCATAATGTTCCCATATATCATCGAGTTCAGATGGCTTCCTTCAATTTGGAATCTGAGGCTCTACACTGGTTCCAGTGGTTACGTAATTCCAACCCAAATCTCTCTTGGGAGGACTTTGAGTCCCAACTACTGACCCGATTTGGGCCTAGTGAGTATGAGGACTTCATAGGGGCCTTGACCAAACTGCAACAAACATCCTCAGTCCATGACTACCAAACTCAATTTGAAAAATTGGCCAATAAGACAAGAGGATTGACGGAAGGGTTCTTCACGAGTTGTTTTATCAGTGGGTTAAAAGGGGATCTCCAAGCTGAAGTAAAGATGTTGAAACCACATTCCATGATGGAAGCTATCATTTTGGCCCATCTGGCCGAATCTAAACTCTCAAACCAAAGGCGCCCCCGTGGTTTCCTCAAAATCGACCTTCATTTCCTTTTCGAACCCAAAATTCAGTGGATAGTAAACCTACTACACCCAAGCGACTGACTACAGAGGAGATGGATGCACGTCGTGCCCAAGGATTATGTTATAATTGTGATGAAAAGTTTTTTAAAGGACATAAGTGTGCAAACAAAAGACTGTTCTTGATAGATGTTGAGGAACCTGCTAACACTGACCAGAGTGATGAGGATGAGGACCCCCCTGAAACACCTTCTCCATAGGAAGAAGATACATAGGGGTCTGAGGCAGAGATTTTAGTCCATGCTCTTGCAGGCATTACCACTCCACAAACCATGAAAGTTGTGGGATTTTTCAAGGGCCAACGTCTTACCATCCTTATTGATTCAGGCAACACACACAACTTCATTGATCCTCGAGTTGCTAAGCGGGAAAATTGCTATATCCACACTTGTAATTCATTCGAGGTCATGGTAGCCAATGGGGGAACATTACCTTGTAAAGGAAAATGCCACAATGTCAAGATCAGGATAGGGGACTATGAACTCAAGCAGGACATGTTTGCCCTCCAGTTGGGAGGATGTGATATGGTTTTGGGATCTCAATGGTTGAGTACGTTGGGCACTATCAGTTGGAACTTTGCAGAACTCTGGATGCAATTCTCCCAAAATGGACAAACACACTTACTCAAGGGCTCCCCTATAGGAACACCTCACCTCATTAGTTCCAATCGTATGGAGAAAGTGCTAAAGAAATCAAAACGTGGGGTCATTGCACAACTCTTCTCCATCCAACCAACCACTTCACTAATGGCTGAAATTCCATCAGACCTACAACTAGTTCTACACAAACATGATGTTGTCTTTGCAGAACCAACTACACTACCACCGCGTCGCTCTCACGACCATGCTATCCCATTGCTCTCGGGTAGTGCACCACCAAATATCAGGCCATACAGGTACCCTCATGCCATGAAATCAGAACTAGAAAAATTGGTACAGGAATTACTCAAGGCTGGTGTCATCCGGCCTAGTACTAGCCCCTACTCCTCGCCTGTCCTACTTGTTCCCAAGAAATATGGCTCATGGCGCCTATGTATTGACTACCAGGAACTCAACAAGACTACGGTCAAGGATAAATTTCCTATTCCAGTGGTTGATGAATTACTCGATGAACTACACGGGACCATGTATTTCACCAAGCTTGATCTCCGCTCTGGGTACCATCAGATCCGGCTCAAGGATGAGGACATCCCCAAAACTGCCTTTCGCACTCATGAAGGTCATTATGAATTCTTGGTAATGCCATTTGGTCTCACAAATGCTCCTTCTACATTCCAAAGTCTTATGAACAACATCTTTCGGCCCTTTCTGTGGAAGTTCATCCTTGTGTTCTTCGATGACATCTTGATTTACAACCGCACATGGGAAGAGCACCTCAATCATGTGGATCAAACTTTATAGTTGTTGGTCACCCATCACCTTTTTGCCAAAAGGTCCAAGTGTTCCTTTGGTCTGATTGAAGTAGAGTATCTGGGACACATTGTCTCACAGGATGGCGTCAAGGTTGACCCTAAGAAGATTCAAGCAGTTCAAGAGTGGCCGAAACCTCGCACCCTCAAGGGACTTCGAGGATTTTTAGGGCTTACAGGCTATTATCACAAATTTGTCTGCAATTATGGGAAGATAGCTGCCCCCCTCACCTCCATGTTGAAAAAATATTCCTTCACTTGGACAGGGCCTGCTGACCAAGCCTTCATTGAACTCAAGCATGCTATGACCACCACTCCCATCTTAGCCATGCCAGATTTCTCTAAACCATTTGTCATTGAAAGTGATGCTTCTGGTCGTGGTATTGGGGTAGTATTGATGCAAGAAGGATGACCTGTGGCTTTTACTAGCAAGGCACTCTCTGATCGTAATCTGGGGAAATCCACATATGCTAAGGAAATGTTAGCCATATTGCATGCAATCACACATTGGTGACCTTACCTCATTGGGCGTCACTTCTCCATCAAAACCGACCATCAAAGTCTCAAATATTTTTTGGAACAAAGAGTTGCCATGCTTGACCAACAAAAGTGGGTGTCTAAACTCATGGGCTATGATTATGATATCACCTACAAAAAGGGAAAGGAGAATATTATGGTTGATGCTCTTTCTCGCCAAATGGAGACCGTAAGTATGTTGTGTGCCATCTCAGCACCACTTCCCCAATGGATTGATTCCTTGCATCAAGAAGCACGTCAGGATGCAGATTTGCAAGCTTTGATAGCCTCACTAATGGATGATCCAGATTCTGCACCAGGGTATAATTGGAATGGCCATGATCTACGCTACCATCAACGCCTGGTTCTACCTCATAAGTCCCCACTTCGAGAGCTCCTCATGAAGGAATTGCATGCCACTCCCTCTGCAGGCCATTCAGGGTTCCTTAAAACATATGAGCGACTCAAGCGCACCTTCTTTTGGAAAGGTATGAAACGTGACATCCACTCTTTTGTTGTTGCCTGTGACACATGTCAAAGGATGAAAGGTGAAACAATGCACTCTCTGGGCACTCTTCAGCCATTGCCTATCCCGGATCAGGTTTGGACTGACATTTCCATGGACTTTATAGAAGGGCTCCCTAAATCTGGAGGCAAGTCAGTTATTTTCGTGGTAGTGGACCGCCTTTCAAAGTATGCTCACTTTTGTGCCCTTGCCCATCCTTATACAGCATCCATTGTTGCACAAATTTTTCTTGACTCCATATTTCGCCTTCATGGCATGCCCACCTCCATTGTATCTGATCGTGATCCCACCTTCACTAGTCATTTTTGGCAAGAGTTGTTTAAGTTGCAGGGGACTCAGCTCAAAATGAGTTCAGCCTACCATCCACAAATGGATGGTCAAACAGAAGTTGTTAATAAATGCTTGGAAACCTACCTTCGTTGCTTTGTCTCAGATCATCCCACTCAATGGGCCAAATGGCTATCCTTGGCCGAATGGTGGTACAACACTTCCTATCATACCGCAACCAAACTCACACCATTTGAAGCAGTCTACGGGCACCTTCCACCTACGCCTTCCTCTTACATTCCTGGCAGCTCCAAGGTCCAGGTCGTCGACAACACTCTGAGTCAACACACCGAGGTCCTTCGCCAACTTAAGCAAAATTTGAACATGGCCCAGAATCGGATGCGCCAACAAGCTGATCAACATCGTTCTGAGCGTAGTTTTGATGTAGGTGATATGGTCTTCCTTCACTTGCAGTCGTACAAACAATCATCCCTACAACTTCGCAGGTGCCAGAAGCTTGCTGCAAAATTCTATGGTCCTTACCAGGTTCTACAAAGGATTGGCCCCACAACTTACAAATTGGCGCTCCCACCTACTTCCAAGCTTCATCCTATTTTTCATGTTTCCGCTCTCAAGAAAGTTGTGGGCACACAGGTACAGGTTCAATCCACACTTCCTGAATTGGATGAAGAAGGCTCCATATTACTTGAACCTGAGCAGTTGTTGGATCGTCGGACTCGCACTCTTCGCAACCGTACAATTACAGAGATCCTGGTTCAGTGGCATGGGCTTCAACCTGAAGATGCTACATGGGAATCTCTCCACCAACTCCAACAATAGTTTCCTCATTTCAGCTTTGAGGACAAAGCTTCTTCAAGGGGAAGGACATGTTAGGATCCCATCCTAACCCTTAATGTAATAACTTCCATGATGTAATAATTCCTAAATAACGTGGGTAGTACCCATGATTAATATTTTGTAATGTTCTAAGTTTTAGCTTATATAGTGCCTATGACAAATGGCACCCTTTTTATGTAACACATGGTAGATAGGTTATGTAAGGTGGCCTTGTGCATGTAATTCGAGTGGCATTGTGCATGTAATTCGAGTGGCACTATGCATGTAATTCGGGTGGCATTATGCATGTAATCCAGGTGGCATTTTGCATGTAAGCCAACCATGGAAGGGAACTCTTTAAATACCCGAGAAGGCACCAATGTATTCATATTTTTGCAAATTAATGAAGTGTTGAAGGAGGTTGCCCCCTCGAAGAGGCCTGCGATTCTATCTTATTGTGAGATTGTTCCTTTATGCAAATTTTTGTTATAATGTGTATTTTGTTCTGAATATTAATATGATGTTTATGTGAGTTTATTTCCAAGCAATTGTGTGAGAGTGTGTTTATTTGAGTTTATTTTATAGTAGGATTCTAACAAGAATACTGTGAACTGAATTCAATGTCCATGAAAGGTCACATACTAATACTTGCTGGAGAAGTTGTGTTTTACGAAGAGCAGCATTATGCTCTTCATTTAAACTTGTAATGGAAGCCTGGCCTGCAAACCAACAAAGAAACATGAGACAAGCAAAAATGAACTGCACAAGATCTATGATAGTATGAACTTCCTTTCAAAACCTAATAATTTTTACTATGTCAAAGAACTCAAGAAGCATCAGAAATGAATTACTTAATCAACTTACATTCATTTTGCTATATAATGGATGTCCATATCAATGACAAGGTAGTTTAAAGTGCAATCTATTAAATCATAAAGAACATAATTTACTACAAGATTTGGAAATAAGCAGGGCCATAATTGCTTATTACATTTTTAGTATCGTAGTTAAAAATTCATGAGTCAAACATGATCAGAAATATGGAAAAGCATAAAACATTCATATAAAATATGACAATATGGAAAAGATCCAAAATTTTCATAGTTTCACTATTCAATACCATCAACATTGATTGTCAAAATTCTTGCGTGAACACTTAAAAAGATCACATTTAACACTTTTTCCTCTGCTAAATGTCCAACAGTTGGTGAATCTGCAATGGCCGTGAGATAGTTGTCTCAGTTGAGAATGACAACCATCATTGACCATAATTCCATGGCAATAGGGGAAGCAAATCATAATGGTGTATGTGTCCCAGAAGAGGCTGAATGTAGTAAATGTGACGTGTTTCCAAGAGTAAAGGGATTTAGGATTAAGAACTTCGTAAGAATGTAACGAACAATAGTCTTTGTTACTATTTGTTACACATAGTTATCTTTTTCAATCTTTTAACTTTTATTTGTTTAAAATTTATTTTTTGATAGATTGTCATATAAAGGAAAAGGTTTGAATTGGACTAAAACAATATCGGTAATCTTAGAAACTATGCTATAAATCCAAAAATCACAAGACACTTGTTAGTTGAGGTGTGATACAAAGTTAAATTTTATTCGAGATTCTTTTTGTATAAATTTATTAAAAAATATAATACATAAAAAATATTTAATGTTTTAATAACCATGAACCTTCCTTGCATTCTTAATGAGATGATATGAGCACAAACTATTTTTTGTAGTTTGTGTTGAAGTTTTATTTTGGAGTTTATTCTTTATGGTGGAATTTCTTCCATCTATTTTCTATTATTTTATCCATATTTTTTATTTTTGTTCTAATTTAATTTTTTTCAAATTTTTCTTATGTTATGGTAAACACAAAAAGAGAATGACATCAAGATCTACTTTGTGTGCAATATGAAATAGATCAAAGATGTGTTGAGCCTAGGTATTCTAGAATTCTTTGTATTGAACACAGAGTGAAACGATTCTCCAAGCAACACATGCCAATTATAAAAACATGGAAGTCCTTCATGTAAGTGCTTGATCATACCATTCTACTTTTGATGTGCAAATCAAGCCCTCCCTAATTAACTCATCTAGCGAAATGAAGGCTTTTAAGTGTGCATCAAGCTTCAACACTTGAATGCATCCCCAAATATAATGCAGCTCAAACCATAGAAGGTGAGAAAGGTGCTGCCCTCACAAGTCCTTAATTTCAAACACATTTTAAGGTTGTATGGATTGATGGGTTTGATAAATCACATGCTTATGTGGAAGTTTTCTTGTGGTCTAATATTAATTAAGGGGACTCAGCTCCCTAGTTTAGCTAGTGTGAAATTAGATGAGTTATAACAAAGAGTGATGTTGCAGAACAAGGAACCACAATTAGGAATGTTAAGTATTAGAAGGAACAATGCTAAATTTCTACGTGCAAGAAATTGAATATGCTACCACAACAATGACTTTATGTTAGCTAGTAGAGTACAAGAGTGATGGTATCAAGTGGTGCCAACACAAGGTAACCAGAGAAAAAAATAATGATGAGAGAAGTAGTTGACTGAGCACAAAGGCAGTAGCCCCAAGGTTGGTTACTTGAGACTGAGTGGGCGACTATTCAAAATAGGAACTCAAACAATTATACCCACAACAAGAAATTATGGTTCTTAAGTAAACCCTATGGGACTAGGACCGATTCTAATACGCAAGAAGCGAGTTTGGCATTAACAAATCTATATGTTGATAAAATGACTACTAAATGCATGCACATAAGAAAATACAAATAAATATCCATGAAATATATAGACCTTATATTAGATGGGATTCATGGGAATATAACAATGGATATTTGGGAAGAAGAGAAGTATTGACAATACGATATTCTAAAAGTAATATAATCAAAGAATAAATTACAACTATCCACACATATTGATAACATAAAATGAGAGTATATATTTGATATCCACATGTCAATATATATAAATCTAGTATCAAGAATAAGTTCTGTCAAAGAGGGTCATTATATACTCCCTCCTTGGACTAAACATAGTCCCTTGTGTTTTATAAAAATAAATCATATAGTTCATTCAAAAAAATATGGGAATTGCTTCCTCATTTCCTCATCTCTTTCCAAGTTGCACAATTTTCAAAATAATGGTCCCATTAGACCTCACATTGAACTAGGGTTCATTTTCTCAACACCTTAGAATGAAACCTTGGGATTCTTTTTGGTCTCACCTCAATGGCCAAGGGATATACCATCTACAATTTTGAAATATTTCAAACATGATAAGGATCAATAACATCTTTTTTTAAGTAGATATATGTGGAAAGTATCATTGATATTTGACAGGTTTGGCAGTAAGGCAAGTCTATAGGCTACTAAACTAATTTTATCAATGATCTCAAAAGACCTAACAAAATGAAGATCCAACTTAATTTACTTGATGGCACTTTTCATGGGTCTTACACTTAAGAAGACTTTATCTCCCATAGATAATTCTCTTGGTGTTATTTTTAGATCAACATAGCTCTTCTAATGATTGGTTGCTTCTTTAAGCCTCTACCAAATCACTATAATATGCTCCTCCATATCTCTAACAATGTTCAGTTTAATCAGCACTCGATCTTCTAGATTATCTTATGGTAAATGTGTCTACATCTTCTTCCATACAAGGCTTCAAGAGGAACCATTCCCAAGGATTCGTGGTATCCATTATTATATGCAAATTTCACTAGATGTAAAAATTCTTCCCACTTAGACTTTTGATTCATGCAATACATGTGAAACATGTCTTCCAAAACATGGCTAACCCTCTCTATTTTTCCATCTATATTTGAATGGTACATTGAATGAATATTCAATTTAGTGCCCACTGCACAATGAAAAACCTGCCAAAATTTTGATGTAAACCTAGAATCTATATCTGAAATGATCATCTCAGGAAAACCATGTAACCTAAAAATTTCCTTGGCAAATCTATTTGCCACAACCGATGCATCATCCTTGATGTTTCTTGGTATAAAATGTGCAACTTTAGTCAACTTGTCTACCACCACAATTATTGCATCATATTGGTACATAGTCTTAGGTAAACCCACAATAAATTCCATAAATATAACCTACCACTTTTGAGTAGGTATACCATGTAGGTAAATTTTTCCTGTTGGATGTTTATGTTTTTCCTTAACCTTCTAGCATTCAAAACATTTAGCAATGAAACTAGTAATGTCTTGTTTCATTCCAATCCAATAGAATTTTTTTCATATTATCTCTCATATTTACACCTCTCAAATGAGCAAAATAGGGAGAACTATGCACCTCTTGCATAATAATTCTCCTTAAATCACTAGTTTTGGGTATGACAACCCTATCCTTGAAACATAAAATTCCATATTTTATGTTAAAATTCTTATTTTTCTTAGGATTTTTCTCAACTTTATCTAGAATTACAATGCAATACTTATCCCATAACCATATTTCCATAACTTTATCAATCAAGTTTACATGACTTTGAGTTAATTTTTCTATGTGTATTCTCCTACTTAAGACATCTACAACCTTATTTCTTTTCCTTTGATATACTCCATAACAAAATCATATTCAGCTAAAAACTCTACCCATATTTTTTGTCTTGTATTCAACATAGGTTGGGTAAACATATACCTTAGGTTTTGGTGGTTTGTTCTTAGCTCGAAAGTTTTCTCCAACAAATAGTTCCTCCAGACTTAAGAGCATGCACAATTGTTTCTAACTCTAGGTCATGTGTAGCATAATTCAGCTCATGCTTCTTGAGTTTCCTAGACTCATATGCTACTATAGCTTCATTTTGGGATCATACCCCTCTCAAACCTTCTAAGAAAGAATTTGTACATACTATAAAATTCCCATAAGGATCGGGTATCCTGAGAATTGGTGTTGTAGTTAGCCTATTCTTCAAAAAATCAAATGTGAATTCATACTTATCTATCCATTTGAACTCCTTTCCTTTTCTCTAAAGGTTGGTAATAGGGTAAAAACATTTATAATAGACTTTTACAAAATGTCTATAATAACCAGTGATTCTCATGAAGCTTCTAACTTCAGACACATTGGTGGGTGGAGGCCAACTCAAAATAGCTTTATTTTTCTTAGGATCTACAACAATCTCTTCTACATATATGATATGCCCCAAATTTTGAACTTGAGATACATAGAACTCATATTTCAACACCTTTCCATAAAGTTGGTTCTTCCTTAACAACTCTAATACTAACCTTAAATGTTGGTCATGTTCTTCTCTAGTGTGAGAATATATCAAGATATCATCTAGAAATATTAGTACAAAATGATCTAGACATTTTCAAAATATATTATTCATCAAATTCATAAAATTTGGTACATTTGTCAACCCAAATGGCAACACTGTGAACTCATAGTGTCCATATCTAGTCTTAAAAGTTGTTTTGTGAGTATCCTCTTTATGAATCCTTAGCTGATGATATCCTGATCTCAAATCAATCTTTGAAAAGATAGTGGCATCCTTTAATTGATCAAAAATATTATCTATTCTTGGCATTGGATACCTATTATTTATGGTCACCTTATTCAACATTTTATAATCAATATATAACGTTAAAGAACCATCATTTTTCTTAATAAAAAACACTGAAGCACCCATGGTTGATACACTAGGTTTAATCAAACCCTTCAATAAATCTTGGAGTTGCACCTTAAGCTCTTATAACTCGATAGGACTCACCCTATAAGGATTTATACCAATAGGTTAAACTCCAATTATTAATTCAATGGTGAAATCAAATTCAAGTTGAGGTGGAAGGCTTGGAAGATCCTTTGAGAACACATCCTTGAATTCATGCAGAATAAGATGTTTTTCAAACATTTCAGCATCAATGCATATTTTAAAAGTAATATAATCAAAGCATAAAATACAACTATTTTTGGTGATCGACTGCTTCCTTGAGCCTCTATCGAATCACTCTAAGATGCTCCTCCATATCTCTAACAGTGTATGGAATGATCACCACACAATCTTTCAAATTATCCTATGATAGAGGTGTTTTGCATCTTCTACCATACAAGGCCTCAAACAGAGCCATTCCCAAAGATGCATGGTATTCTATATTATATACAAATTCCACTAGACGCAAAGTCTTTCCACATAGAATTTTTATCCATGCAAAGCATGTCTTCTGGAACTTGGTTAACCCTCTCTATTTGCCCATCTATTTTTGGATGGTACATCGAACTGATATTCAATTTATTGCCCATTACATGATGAAGAGCTTACAATTTTTTTTATGTAAAACTAGAATCTTTCTCTGATGTGATCACCTTAGGAAAACCATGTAAATTGAAAATTTTCTTGGTAAACCTATTTGCCACAACTGGTGCGTCATCCTTGATGTTCCTTGGTATAAAATTTGCAACTTTAGTCAACTTGTCTACTACCACAAGTATTGCATCATGTTGGTACCTAGTCTTAGGTAAACCCATAATAAAGTCCATAGATATAACTTGCCACTTTTGAGTAGGTATATCATGTGGATAAAATTTTCCTCTTGGATGTCAATTTTTTGATGTGGACATTATTAGACCTAGGTTTATGTTCATTAGAATTAGTTTATTTTATTATTTTATAAAGCCTAAATTCTTAAGTCTAAGTTAGAATAATTGCAAATCCAATTCCAACTTGTAAATATCGGCAACATTTGGATGACATAGTCTTTGGGTTGGATTTGTTCTTCTTTTATGAGTTAGCAAAGTTGGATTTGTTAGCTTAGTTAGCTTCTTGTTAGCATATTTGCTTAACTATAGCTTTTGGTTAAGCATCTTCTTATTTTAGAAGAATATGGTTGTAAAAATATTATTTAAGCACCTTACATGAATAAAAATTCTAGTTAGCATTTTCAACTCTTGTTACTCATCATTAGTATCAAAACCTATGATCAGGCTTGTGGTAGTTTAACTCTTAGATTGCATAGGAAATGCTAGGTTGGATCCCTTAAGCCTATATTCTTAGCAAAATTCCCTAAAATTCCTTATTTCAAATCCCAAATTGGCTCTTTGATTAGTATTGTCCAATCATTTTGCCTCCATGCACAAAATCTGGAGAGGTTTGGACTAGTTTACATAAGTTTAAGGGCCCCAGTTGAATAAATTAAGGTTATCCTAAGGTTTATATTAATATTAATATTTATATTTTTTAAATTAAGGTTTTACCCATAATTCAGCAATTGGGCATGATTCCTCTAATTTTTAGGCTTACCGTCGACCATTAGTTGTCCAACCTCGACACTCACTACCGAATAGCCAAGCACCGCTTGACTAGAGCCCGAACACCACATGTCAGTCCTCTTAGTTGAACACCTTTGGTTGTCACCTGTCATTAACCAACCAACCTCAATACTCACTGTCGACCACTATCTCAACCATCGATGGCCACTTGTCATCACCAACTAGTTGCTTCATCATTACCACTAGGCTTCTCCCAATCACCCGATCCAACACCTTGTCGACCACTTGCCAACTTATTGATCCCAACAACTTTAGGCCAAGTCCTTTTGATCGATGACATGAAACCTCCTTGATGGCAATGCTCTTTGATGAATTCCAACCACTAAAATTTTGCTACGTATGCTTAGTCCAACAAATCCACACATGATTCATTAAATATTTTGGCATCATTAATGTGCTCATGATGTGGCTAGCTCCACCAACCATTATTTTTCGACAATTTTGTTCTAACATGCTCATTACTCAGGAATGTTCAGTGGGAATTATCCCACTTTGGGATGCGAGGGCTCTGATTACTATTTATTAAAGCTTTCTTGCAGGAAAGCTTTCATCTAGCTATCATTGGTTGTGCTACTAATCCGTACTTATCCCATTTTTTGTTGGTTTGAGTGGTTGAAATTGATGGTGATTGATTGGTTAGTTTGGCATTTTTGACACATGCATGATCCTCTCATGATTGGTTTCCTTATGGTAGCGTTTGCTTGGCTATTAATAAAATAACTTTTGTTATTGTCATTTTTATATTGTGCAGGATACATTATCCCACATTTACTATAGGACACGTGATTCACCTATTAAAAATGAGGTATAGCCCTATATTGAGTCGATCAGGTTGAGGTGTTGGCCCAAGCACAATTTTCCAACACCCCACTGACACGTTGATTCGACGTTAACTTACCCTTGGTCGTTGATTCATATTGTAATCTAATTGGTCAATTTGCCTACTGACTCGTAGCCTGACATGTGGTAGATTTTTAAATAAACCAATTTTTTTGTTTAAATTTTTCTAGGTGCAGGTGATTTATTCCACATATATCTTGTGGGAGGCACAAATAATTTGAAATGCACAAGATTTTAAGGAGGAAATAGCTAGTCGATGAGGTTGGCTAAGCGTTGTATGACCTCAGACCAGTCGTTGACCTATTGACCTCGATCACCTTGAATTCGCTAAAGATAGCTTTCTTCTAA
This sequence comes from Wollemia nobilis, assembly GCA_028583015.1. NCBI lineage: Eukaryota > Viridiplantae > Streptophyta > Pinopsida > Araucariales > Araucariaceae > Wollemia > Wollemia nobilis. Next base: position 26,555,048 of record JAQPPZ010017248.1, on the reverse strand, counting down.
TCGACGTTGATTCATAGAGATTCTAAGGATATTTTACTCATTGACTTGGCAGTTATAAGCCTATTTTTTTGAATTAATTTATTTTAATTAGTTCATTTTTTATTTGTATGCCACAAAAAGTTATAATTAAAAAAACATTGCAACTCTACCTTTGTAACTCTATAAATTTACTTGGTGGAGGCAAGAATTTTATTTTACTTGGGCATAGTAATCAAATTACAAAGAGAAAATTTTATTGTCATTGGCAAATTTGTAAGCCTTAAATGATCTTGTTTTGGTCTTTTAAAGGCATATGCTTGTTAGGATCATAGTTGCACTTTTTTTGATCCACTTTTGTAATAGCCTAAGAAAGGCTAGTTGTAAAATTACTGTTATCTTATACTAGATCTCAAATGGCTTATGATTTGGTGCAACAAATGGCTACTATAATAGCAATAGTTAGCAACCTGGCTAACAAAGTGAACGAAATTACCACTCAAGGTGCTTCTGTAGTTAAATTCTACAACAATGATCTCAAGGTAAAAGTAAAATGTGAAGTCCACACTTATGATGGGTCACATAATCCAAATGTTCTAAATAGTTGGATCTTAGACATGGAGACTTGGTTCTCTTATTCTAAGATTCCAAATGATGACCAAGTACCATTTGCTAAACTTAAGCTAACAAGGTTGGCTAAGTTAGTAATTATGGATAGACAGGAAGACCAAAATCCCCTTACCACTTGGGAACAATTAGTTCAAGCTTTGAAGGACACATTGTATCCTTATAACTATGAAAAAGAGCTCAATATCAATTTGTATAGATTACAACAAACTTATAATCTGCCTGTGCAAGATTACGTCTTCTAGTTTAATAAGCTAAGGATTTTGCTTTGTGTGAAATATCCTACAAAATCCCTCATCATCAAGTTTACTAGTGGACTTCTTGAATCATTGTATAGGGAGTTGAAATATACTCCCTTGGCAACTTTGGATGCAACATTCAACCATTCCCATTTGGTAAAAGAGAATTTAGTAGCTTAGTCATAGGCAACTTCTAGATATTCAAATCAATAGTAGTCATCTAAGGGCAAGATGTCTTCATCTTCTTCTCCTTATTCTCCCTCATCCTCTCCTACTTATTTTAATGCAAGGAAATATTATAATCATTTTGAAAGACATGGACACTTAGAATATGAGTTTTTTAGGAAAAATAACTTAATTTTGAAATATCCAAAGGAGGAACCCCATGAGGGTCCCCTTGAGGTTATGGAAGAAGCAAGAGAATATGTTAAGTTATAGGGTAAATTAAAAAATGTTACCCTAATGAATCATAAATATGATCATGATTGCTTGTTTGTTACAAAGCCCACCTCACTCTTAACTTATTTGTGAATTGTATTATCAAGAATGGATCACAAAAAAATTGTGTATAATCTATTGTCGATAGACTCAAAATGCATGTCACATCCCCATCTATATCTATTGGTATAGAATGATCTGGGTTCTACCTCACACATCACAAATACTTGCATTGTAACCTTCACTTTTGTACCACATTATGTGGATAGAGTCACATGTGATGTGACTCCCATGGACTATTATGGTCTTATTCTTGGCCAACCCTATCAATTTGATAAAAGGGCTATATATGATGCATACAACCAAACCTACACTTTGCATCATAAGAATAAACAATTTCTTATTCATAACCTACCACAAACCACACTTATGCCTTGCTATCATTCATTATAGAATATAGCATTAGTATTCAATCAACCTCAAGACACAATTGATTCCACTACACCACCTCCTCCCAAGGAGGTGATTTCATCATCTGCATCTCCTCTTGCTACCCTTGTTATTCATCTTATTTTAGAGTGTCCTTCTTCATTACCACCTTCACCAATTTATGTTGTACAACAAACTTCACAAACTCTGTAGGAGACTATTGGTGCTTCATCATTACCTCATCGAGATCCTACATAAATTGGCAACAAAGTAGTACCACGACATCGTACTCTAGCATCCACAACTCATGGTATCAACGACCTTGTTCATCATCTCAATAGGATTTGTTTTCAATGTGAAATATCTCAACCTCTCACTTCTCTTGTAAAATCATTGGAGTCCAATGCTTCTATTGCGGTGAGGTATGATGTGGACATCATTAGACCTAGGCTTAGTTTATTTTATTAGTTTCTAAATCCTAAATCCCTAATTCTATGTTATAATAATTGTAAATCAATTCCAACTTGTAAATATCAACAATATATGGACAACATAGTATTTGTGTTGGATTAGTTCTTCTTTTACGAGTTAGAAAAGTTGGATCATGTTAGCTGAGTTAGCTTCTTGTTAGCATATTTGTTTAGCTATATATTTTGGTTAAGCATCTTATTATTTTAGAATATTATGGTTGTAAAATGTTATTTAAGCACTTTATGTGAATAAAAATTCTAGTTAGCATTTTCCAATTCTTGTTCTACATCATTTTTTGCCCTAACCTTCTAGTATTCTAAACATTTAGCAATATAACTAGTAGTATCTTGTTTCATTCTAGACCAATAGAAGGTCTTTTTCATATTTTCTCTCATATTTGTACTTCTTGGTCAAGCACAGTAGGGAGAACTATGCACCTCTTACATAATCATTCTTCTTAAATCACTAGTTTTGAGTATGACAACCCTATCCTTGAAACATAATAGTCCATATTTAATGTTAAAATATTTATTTTCCTAAGGAATTTTCTCAATTTTAACCTGAATTTCAATGCAATACTGATCCCGTAACTACATTTCCTTGATTTTATTCATTAGGTTTACATGACTATGGGTTAATGTTGTTATGTGCCTTCGCCTACTTAAGGCATCTATAATATTATTTTCTTTTCCTTTCATATACTCTATACCAAAGTCATATTCAGCTAGAAACTCTATCCACCTTCTTTGCCTTGCATTCAATATAGGTTGGGTAAATATATACCTTAGTATTTTGTGGTATGTTCTTAGCTTGAAACCTAAAAAATAGTGCCTCCAGACCTTAAGAGCATGCACAACCATTACAAACTCTAGGTCGTGTAGCATAATTCAGCTCATGCTTCTTGAGTTTCCTAGACTCATATGATATTGTAGCTTCATTTTGGGATAATACCCCTCCCAAAAATTCTAAGGAAGTATTGGTACATACTATAAAATTTTGATAAGGATTGAGTATCCTGAAAATTGGTGATGTAGTTAGCCTATTCTTTGAAGTATCAAAGGTGAATTCATACTTATCTATCCATTTGAACTCCTTTCCTTTTCTCTAAAGGTTGGTAATAGGGTAAGCAATTTTTTAATAGACTTTTATAAAACACCTATAATAACCAATAACTACCATGAAGCTTCTAACTTTGGACACATTGGTGGGTGCAAGCCAACTCAAAATACCTTCAATTTTCATAGGATCTACAATGTCCCCTTCTACATATATGAAATTCTCCAAATATTGAACTTGAGAGCCATAAAACTCACATTTCAACATCTTTTCATAAATTTATTTCTTCCTTAACACCTCTAATACTAACCTCAAATGTTGGTCATGTTCTTCTATGGTGTGGGAATATATCAAGATATCATCTAGAAATATTAATACAAAATAATCTAGATATTTCCTAACCACACTGTTTATCAGATTCATAAAAGTTGTTGGTGCATTTTTCAACCCAAATGGAAACACTATAAACTCATAGTGTCCATATCTAGTATTAAAAGTTTTTTTTATGAGAATCCTCTTCACTAATCCTCAACTGATGATATCCTAATTTCAAATAAATATTTGAAAATATAGTAGTATTTTTTAACTGATCAAAGAGAGTATCTATTCTTGGCAATGGATACATATTCTTGATGGCCACCTTATTCAACATTTTTTAATCAATACATAACCTTAAGGAACCATCCTTTTTCTTAACAAATAATATTGGAGCATCCCAGGGTGACACACTGGGTTTAATCAAACCCTTCTCCAATAAATCTTGGATTTGCACCTTATGCTCTTATAACTCGATAGGATTCATCCTATAAGGAGTCCTAGAAATAGGTTTAGCTCCAGATATTAGTTCAATAGTGAATTTAGATTCATGCTAATATGGAAGACCTAGAAGATACTTCAAAATGACATCCCTAAATTCATGCAAAATGTTATGTTTCTCAAACATTTTTGCATCTCCATTATCGACCTTCTTGCCATTTATCTTAACTACATACAATATTATTCCTTTCTTGATTGCTTTCTTAAGCTGCAAATCTAACAATAAATGTGGTTGAAAATATCCTTGCTCACTTTGAATCCTTAATATCTGCTTATCCTTATTAGTATAATCCATCCATATTTCTTGGAAATTGATTAGGACTCCATGATATTTTACCCAATCCATCCCTAAGATAATATCAAAGGCATGTAATGATGCTACATATAAGTGCCAAATCATATGCTTTTTTAAGTATTTTGGGTTTGAGCAAATTAATCATTGTTCAAACCTTAGGATCCACCCCCAAGATGAACTTATGCACCTTCAATTTTTCATTGATCTCGTACTAAGAAATATATTTCAAGAGTTTAATAAATATTTGATAATATACCTCTATAGTAAATGTACCCTATTGGAGACTAGAGATCTACTCAAAGCTTTCTACATAAAACTAATCTGAGAGGAATCTCTTATTAAATTGCCTTACAAAATTACACCATTGAAGCTCCACTACTTGGATTTATTTTCCTACCTTTAATGTATTCCACCATTCCAAGGTTGCATCTTGAAGATGAATGGTGACCCAAACTATTTGAGTTTTTGGTAAATAAATTTCATTGAAAAGAAATTTTCCAACTCATTCAGCGAAGATACTATTGCATCACCCTCTTCTCTTCCATTAAACTTAGATACCTTAATATTCTTAAGATCTTTGGCAAGCTTAACCTTAATTTGAACTTTACCCTCATGGGTTTCTTTAGAAGGATTCTCTTCATGTCTTTCTTTTGAATTTTTATTATTAGATTCATGGTTTACAAGTGTTTCCAACATTTGTCATTGTTGCTCCATCTATTCTTGTAGTAACCTAACTTTGACTATGAGGTCTTCCACTTTCTTATTGGAATCCCAAAATTTTCTAGTTTTTTTTTCTCTTCGGGATCTAGTTGCAGCTTCTTCCTAAATAGTCAAACCCACATTCTTAGAAGATCCTTTCCTCAAGATAGGTGTCATTATTCCTAGCCAAAAAAGGAGCTAAATTAGGTTTGATACCTTAATAATTTGTACCTTCTAGGATTTTTACACCTTGATCTGACCGATCAAGACAGTTTGCAATACTTGCCTTGTCCCAAATCACCTTAAGGTCCCAAGAAGCGTTAGTCTTCTTTAAAGTCACACGTCAAGTCAAGGCTCAACCTAGGTTTTCTCCATGGAAGTTTCTAGTCCTATGACCTAGGCTCTGATAGCAATTGTAACAACCCACCAACTTGAACCAAGGGAAAGAGATTTTTTTAAATCAAGAACTCACAAATAAGACCCAATATTTTTAGCATCAAAAAATATAACCACATTTTGAGTTCTTGTTGTTGTAGATGACACTTAAATCAAAAGGAATAACCAACATCTTGTATTCTTGGGGTTCACCTTTCTAAATCTCATCATTTAGAAAGGATGTCAATAGTGGTTCCTCCACCTTTCCTATATCCTCATCGATATAGGATAATTTGACCATAATGTAGGGATTATTATTTAAGGCCCATAACACTTAAATGAGAACACTTATTCCCTAACTCTACATAAGTTAGTTTATTTAGTAATAATCTCTTGTTATGCCTTAGTACTTAGTTATCACACCTTTGTGAGTTAACTAAGGCCATAAAAACTCACTTGGTAATGAGCATGGTCACCAAATTCACATTGTTCAGGGTACGACCACTATACTATCATGTGAATACTTCCTAGACCTCACTGCTAGGAATACATCTAAGCCTCACTACTTAGGACTAACTGAAAGCCTAACTACTTTAGGATAATTGAACCCCGCCATTTAGGGTGTATCATTCACAATTACCTAGGTATTGCCTCACCGCAACTCCTCCCAAAAATTGGGGTCATCCTAACTCAAAGGTTTTCTAATAAGGTTCTAGTTTCATTATCTCACAATGAAAACCCTTTTAAACACATGAATTATAAAATTTAAAGTAAAAAAACTTCTCTCCCAAAAGGAAATAAAATACTATATTAAAGCATCATAACACATTATTGAATAATAGAAGTTTGAGTACTTTGATATCAATGATACTAGCTTTAACATTTTCTTTATATTATTAATGAAATAATAAGACATCATCTAAAGTAATTAAACCCATGAATTATATTTCAACACATTATTTCCATAGGTACATAATAAACATTTCAATACACTTACATATAGAATTAATAATATTTAATATTCCATGATCCATTAAATCAAGAATAATAACCAAGTATTACATAACATGATATTCGTTTTTAAATTAATTTATTATTCTCAAATAAAAAAAAATCCACCTAAGTGGTCCTAGAATCATCTTATCTCCATGGTCTTCTTCATCATTAATTTCGAACATTGATTTAATTAATATCGAACATTAATATTAACCATTAATGTCGATATTTACCATTTAATTGCATTAGTAATAATGTTCGGTCTGATCACCAACCAATCTTCTAGATTATCCCATGATAGAGGTAATCTGCAACTTCTACCATATAAGGCCTCAAACAAAGCCATTCCCAAGAAAGTATTGTATCCATTATTATATGTAAATTCAACTAGATGCAAAGTCTTCCCACTTAGAATTTTGATCAATGGCATACATGTGAAGCATGTCTTCCAAAACTTGGTTAACTGTATCCTTTTTTGGATGGTATGCCAAATTGATATTCAATTTTGTGCCCACTGCAAGATGAAGAGCATGCGAGAAATTTGATGTAAACTTGAAATATTTCTTTATATGATCACCTCAGGAAAACCATGTAAGCTAAAATTTTCCTTAACAAATGTATTTGCCACAACCGATGCATCATCCTTGATGTTCCCTAGTATAAAATGTGCAAATTTAGTCAACTTGTCTACCACCACAAGTATTGCATCATGTTGATACCTAGTATTAGATAAACTACAATAAAGTCCATAGATATAACCTACCACTTCTGAGTAGGTATATCATGTGAGTATAATTTTCCTGTTGGATGTTGATGTTTTACCTTAACCTTCTTGCATTCCAAATATCTAGTAATGAAATTATTAATATATTATTTTATTCTAGAGCAATAGGTATTTTTCATGTTTTCTCTCATATTTGCACCTCTTGGATAAGTTGAATAGGGATAACTATGCACCTCTTGCATAATCCTTTTTCTTAAATCATCAATTTTGGGTATGAAAACCCTATCCTTGAAATATAAAAGTCTATATTTTATGTTAAAATCCTTATTTTCCTTAGGATTTTTCTCAATTTTAGCCTGAATTTCAATGCAATATTGATCTCATAACTACATTTCCTTGAATTTATCCATTTGGTTTACATGACTTCAAGTTAATATTGCTATGTGACTTCTCCTACTTAGGCATCTATAACCTTATTTTCTTTACCACTCGCTTGGCAAAGAGCATGGACACCTGATCCTCATTGTTCAAGGTACCACCACTATACTATCATGTAAATAATTCCTAGACCTCACTGCTAGGAATAAATCCAAGACTCACCATGTAGGACTACATAAAAGCCTAACCACTTTGGGACACTCGAACCTCACCATTCAAGGTGTATAATTCATAATTATGTAGGTATTGTCCCATTGCAACTCCTCCTAGAAATTGGGGTTCTTCTTGACTAAATGATTTTCTTATAAGGTTCTAGTTTCATGCCCTCACAAGGAAAATCCTTCTAAACACATGAATTATAAAATTTAAAGTAAATAAACTTCTCTCCCAAGAAGAAATAAAATATTGTATTAAAGCATCATAGCACATTATTGAAGAATAGAATTTTGAGCACTTTGATATCAATGATACTAGCTTTAACATTTCCTTTATATCATTAATGAAAGAATAAGATGTCATCTAAAATAATTAAACCTATGAATTAGATTTTAATACATTTTTTCCATTGGTACATAATAAATATTTCAATACACTTACACACAAAATTAATAATATGTAATATTCCATGATCCATTAAATCAAGAATAATAACCAAGTGTTACATAACATGCTATCCATTTTTAAAATAGCTTATCATCCTTAAACAAAAAAAAAAAATCCACCTAAGTGATCCTAGCATCATCTTCTCTCCACGGTCTTTTTCACAAACAAAAGTCTCCCACAAACGTTTAGAAGAAAATTAGGGATCAAGATAGCTCATAAATTGCATATGCATGCACTATGCAAAAATATACATAAAATATACAATTCATGCACTAAGTAGCATATTCCATAAAGTAATGAGAGAATCCCATGTTGTTCTCAATAATGTTTCCCTTATCTACTCAAGCATCGAGAAAACCATTATCATAAATAAATTATTTCTTAAAAAAAATGCCAACACAATTCTCTTTCTTAAATAATAATCCAAAAGACCAAAATATTCATAACAACTAAATAGATTTTTATTTATTCTATACTTCCAAGCATTTCATCACATTTTAATCATTGAACATTGATTTACCCTAATATCTTATCATTGGCTAATTAACTTTATAAAATCAAAGTCTTTAATAATTATAATTATTTTTAAGTATCTAAAGATTACAACTTAGTAACCATTAGTAACATTTAAATGAATTTTAATCTAAAACATTTAAATCAACCATTAAACACAATAAGCACTTAACTAATGCTAATAAACACCTCGAAAAATCAAATAATCAACATATTTCCTTCAGGAAACATAAGAACCAAAAATCCCACGATAGAACCCTACGATAACCTTTAAAAGGAACATAAAAGAGTTAGATTAAATTAAATAGTTCCCTTAAAACTTTGAACACAACCAAAGCCAACCAAAACTAAATATTCAGTCCAAATTGTGCAACCAAAATAAGTGGACGACATGGATAACATACGCTACAACTTACACTTGGCTACAAACTAAGTTCTATTCACAATCGAACCTATCAAGATCACTCAAGCTACCTAGCACCAATGTTGTCGGCAACATAACACATTTGTGTGTTAGCAAACCAAAAGTTCAAAAATAATTTCCACACTCAAAGGAAAATAATGATTGGTTCGAAGTAAAAGTAACAACAAACATTAGAACATACGGGAAATAAAAAATAAGATAAACATCAGGCCTTTCTATGTGCGCCCAGTGTCTCACAAAACTGAATGCGCTACCTACAATCTAACACACACATAGGAAACACAGAATAGCCAAGACCTAGTCTAAGATTAATAGAGTTGGAAAATAGTTCTAAACCATCCAAAGATCTTCTTCAAATAGCAGTATACTTCTACCGTAATTAATGAATATTACAAAATTGCCTATGGTTATCCTCTAGAGAACATACCTCTCTCTAGAACCCAAAATCGATGGACAAGGAACAAAACAATAGAATCTCAACGTAAATCTAGTTTACTTTATTTTTATTTTTATTTTTTTAAGGGAAAAACCCCTTGCGGGGCTGCCTTGGTCTAAGAGACCACGAACAGGGGGTTCTACACCATCAAATTCACCCGGGGTCGCACCCAACCCTTCCCGCACCAACATTATCAATTGGATTTTGGGTACCCAATTCAACTTTTTGGTAGGGTGGAGATTCAAACCTGGGACCTCCCTTGGAGGATTGCCCTCTCCTCTCCAACTCACCTACAACACCTGGGTAATCTAGTTTACTTTATAACAAAGGTATAACTATCTATATTTCTCAAGCATAAACGAAAACATAAAATATCCATAGCAAAGTGAAAAATTTCTTTGTGAGAGTCAAGGAAAAATATGGTGCGGTTACCTTTAACTTTTATGAAATCCTCTTTCTTATCAAACTTTCCTCATGTGCTCCTTCTAGCCAGTGTCCTCTCCTTTGATCTTCATCCTTCGGTCCCTTCCAAAACTCTAAATCTCTCAAGAAAACCTCCTCTAGATCAATGGTTGGGGTGGTTTCTTTTTTGCATGCCCATTATGTTCCATAAGATAATGGTTCATCATGATGGAAAGGTTTCCAAAGCATCATCTTTCCAACAATTGAGAATTCAAACTGTGCCACATTTTTTCCATTAACTTAAATTCATAATGCTAATAAATTTCCTACCCCCAATTAAAGTAATTATAATTTAAGGACAAGCACTATAATTATTCTCCCCTTAGACAAAGATAATTATCTATCTTACTTCTTCTAATTGATAATAACACCATAACAAATAAATCAATTATACATCTTCTAGCAATGATTTAATTAATATCAAGCATTAATATTAACCATTAACATCGATATTTACTATTTCATGCATTAATAATACTAGCACTATTATTAACACCTAATTTGATTTAACCAACCAAATTACAAGCTTTAGAACACAAGCATCATTGCATTACAATGATAGATACCAAATAACATGCTAAGCAACAATATGCACCATAATGTTTCTTTCCTTAAGTAGGAGGTTTTATGATAATTGCAACGTTATCATCCTCCTAAGAAATATGGCTCTTTTGCTTAAATAGCAAACTCCTTGCCCATTGGTGCATTTTAATCAAACATACATGTATACAATGCATCTATATGAGGGTATCATTTTTACCATTGAATTATCAATGAGAATGTCATCAGTCATTTTTTTCTTAACTTTGGTGGTTGTCCCATACCAATCCACCCATGAGACTACTTGGTCCTACAACCATAAATTTCATAAGCAGTACAATATTCTAAAAGTATTATAATCAAATCATAGAATGCAACTATCCACAAATCTTGAAAATATAAAATGAGAGTATACATTTGATATCCACTCATCAATATATATAAATTTAGTATCAAGAATAAGTCCTGCCAAAGGTCTTTACATACTCTCAATGGCCAAGGGATCTACCATCAACAATTTTGAAACATTCCAAACATGAGAACGATCAGCAACATAATTTCTAAGAAAAGATATGTGGAAAATATCATGGATATTTGAAAATTTGGATGGCAAGGTGAGTCTATAGGCTACTGGGCTAATCCTATCAATGATCTCAAAAGACCCAAAAAAATAAGGATCCAACTTAGTTGACTTGATGGCACTTTTCATGGGTCTTACCCTAAAGAAGACTTTTTCTTCCACAAATAATTCTCTTGGTGTTATTTTCAGATCACCATAGATATTTTGATGATAGACTACTTCCTCGAGCCTCTATTGAATCACTCTAATATGCTCCTCTATATCTCTAACAATGTCTAGTTTTATCACCTCTTGATATTTGATATTATCCTATGATAGAGGTGTTCAACATATTCTGCCATACAAGGCCTCAAACAGAGCCATTCCTAAGGATGCATGGTATCTATTGCTATATGCAAATTCCACTAGATGCAAAGGTATTTCCACTTAGACTTTTGATCCATGCAATCCATGAGAAGCATGTTTTCCAAAACTTGGTTGCCCCTATTTGTTTGCTCATTTATTTTTGTATGGTACATCGAACTGATATTCAACTTAGTGCCCACTACACAATGAAGAGTCTATAAATTCTATGTAAACCTAGAATTTATGTTTGATATGATCACCTCAGGATAATTATATAACATTTCTTTGGCAAACCTACTTGCCATAACCGATGCATCATAATTGATGTTTCCTAATATAAAATGAGCAACTTTAGTCAACTTGTCTACCACCACAAGTATTACATCATTTTGATACCTATTCTTATGTAAACCCACAATAAAGTCTATAGATATAACCTACCAATTTTGAGTAGATATATCATGTGGTACAATTTTCATACAGGATGTTAATGTTTTGCCTTAACCTTCTGGCATTCCAAACATATAACAATTAAACTAGTAGTATCTTGTTTCATTCTAGACCAATAGAAGATCTTTTTCATGTTTTCTCTCATATTTGCACCTCTTGGACAAGAAAAATATGGAGAACTATGCACCTCTTGCGTAATCATTCTCCTTAAATCACTAGTTTTTGGTATGACAGCTCTATCCTTGAAAAATAAAAGTTCATATTTAATGTTAAATTTCCTATTTTCCTTAGATTTTTTTCTCAATTTTAGCTCAAATTTCAATGCAATATTGATCCCGTAACTACATTTCCTTAACTTTATCCATCAGGTTTAAATGACTCTGGGGTAATGTTGTTATCTGTCTTCTCCTACTTAAGGCATCTACAACCTTATTTTCTTTTCCTTTGATATACTCTATACCAAAGTGATATTAATCTAGAAACTCTATCCACCTTCTTTGCCTTGCATTCAGCATAGGTTGGGTAAATATATACATTAGGCTTTGGTGGTTTATTCTTAGCTTGAAAGGTTTCCACAACAAATAGTGCCTCCAAAACTTAAGAGCATGCACAACCGCTACTAACTCTAGGTCATGTGTAGCATAATTCAACTCATGCTTCTTGATTTTTCTAGACTCATATGCTACTATAGCTTTATTTTGGGATAATACCCCTCCCAAACCTTCTAAGGAAGCATATATACATACTATTAAATTCCCATAAGGATCGGGTATCCTAAGAATTGGTGTTGTAGTTAGCTTATTATTTAGAGTTTATAAGATGGCCTCACACTTATTTATCCATTTGAATGCCTTTTCTTTTCTCTAAAGGTTGGTAATAGAGTACGCAAATTTTTAATAGACTCTTACAAAACTATAATAACTAGTGATTTCCATGAAGCTTCTAACTTCAAACACATTGGTGGGTGTAGGCCAACTCAAAATAGCTTCAATTTTATTAGGATCTACAACATTCCCTTCTACATATATGAAATACCCTAAATATTGAACTTGAGAGGCATAGAAATCACATTTCAACATATTTTCATAAATTTGGTTCTTACTTAACACCTCTAATACTAACCTCAAATGATGGTCATGTTCTTCTCTGGTGTGGGAATATATCAAGATATCATCTAGAAATATCAATACAAAACAATCCAGACATTTCCTAACCACACTATTTATCAGATTCATAAAATTTGATGGTGCATTTGTCAAACCAAATGGCAGCACTATAAACTCATATTGTCCATAAATAATATTAAAATTTATTTTGTAATAATCCTCTTCATGAATCCTCAATTTATGATATCATGATCTCAAATAAATATTTGAAAATATAGGGGTACTTTTTAATTGATCAAAGAGATCATCTATTCTTGGCAATGGATACCTATTCTTGATGGTCACCTTATTCAGCATTTTGTAATCAATACATAACCTTAAGGAACCATCCTTTTTCTTAACAAACAACATTGGAGCACCCTATGGTGACACACTAGGTTTAATCAAATCCTTCTCCAACAAATCTTGGATTTGCACCTTAAGCTTTGATATTTCAATAGGATTCATCATATAAAGAGTCCTAGAAATATTTTTAACTCTAGGTATTAGTTCAATGGTGAAGTCAAATTAACGTTGAGGTGGAATACCTAGAAGATCCTCCAAAAAGACACCCTTGAATTCATGTAGAATTGGATGTTTCTCAAATATTTTTTCATCTCTATTATCACCCTTCTTGCCATTTATCATAACTACATACAACACTCTTGCTTTCTTTATTACCTTCTTAAGTTCCATAGCTAACAACAAATATGGTTGAAAATATCCTTTCTCACTTTCAACCCTTAATCATTGCTTATCCGTATTAGTATAATCCATCCATCTCTCTTGGAAATTGATTAGGGCTCCATGAGCTTTTAGCCAATCCATACCTAAGATAATATCAAAGACATGCAGGGATGGTACATATAAGTATCAAATAATCAATTCATTTGGTAAATATATCGCAGTAGTAGGAAAACATTGATCCACTCACCACCCTTGTGCCAAAAATCTATATTTTTTTGGCATATCCCTAATAATAATAGTGGAGATAAAACTATTTGTAGCTCCACTATAAATTAAAACTTTTACATTCTTATTGAATAACTTACAATTCAGTTACATGGGGGTCACTTTTCCATACATGTTTTAGCTTTATGTGGCTGCATAGATTCGATGTGGTTGCTCCTCAACTCTACTACTCGATTCTAGTTGTTGGAGACACTTATTTGCATAGTGGAGACCCCCACAAATGAAACACTATGTCCTTGATGCATGAGTCTTTTCCTTCCTTTTATCCCATGTATCTTCCTTTTGAACTAAATCATTATGCTTTTGGGGTTGAGGCTTTGAATTTTTCCTCCTTTGAAAATACTTCTTATAGTTCCCTCGGGTCCCATTGTTCTTATTTCCAAACTTTGGGTTCCTTTTACTTTTCTTATTTTTACCCTTGCCCCATTTCATAAACCCAACACTCTTTCTCCTTCTTTGTTTATTTTTCTCTTCTTTTTTCAACCCTTCATAGTTGAAGAAGGTCCTCTTGCTTTGTAGATTGGTCACTTCCTATTGAGCCAAATCATATGCTTCTTGAAGGGTTTTAGGTTTGAGCAAATTTATCATTGTTCAAATCTTACGATCCACCCCCAAGATGAACTTATGCACCTTCAATTGTTCATTGATCTCATACTAAGAAATATATTTCAATATTTTAACAAATCTTTGATAATATACCTCTACAGTCAATGTACCCTATTGGATCCTAAATAACTCGAATATTTCTATATAAAACTAATCTGATAGGAATATATTCTTAAATGCCTTTACAAAATTATCCCATTTAAGCTCCAATACTTGGATTTCTCTGCCTACCTTTAATGTATTCCACCATTACAAGGTTGCATCCTAAAGATGAAAGGTGGCCCAAACTGTTAAGGTTTTTGGTAAATAATTCTTCATCAAAAATAAAATTTCCAACTCATTCAACAAAGACACTATTGCATCACCCCCTTATCTTCCATTAAACTTAGATACCTTAATATTATTAAGGTATTTAGCAAGCTCAACCTCAATTTGAGCTTTACCCTCATGGGTTCCTCTAGCAGGATTCTTTTCCTATCTTTCTTTTGAATTTCTATAATTAGATTCATGGTTTATAAGCGTTTCCAACATTTTTAATTATTGTTCCATTTATTCTTGTAGTAAATTAACTTTGACTATGAGGTCTTCCACTTTCTTATTGGAATCCCTATATTTTCCAATTTCTTTTTCTCTTCGGGGTCTAATTGCAGCTTCTTCCTACATAGTCAAACTCACATTCTTAGAAGATCCTTTCCTCAAGATAGGTGTCATTCTTCCTAGCCACAAAAGGAGCTAAATTAGGTTTTATCCCTTAAGAAGTTATACCTTCTAGGATTTTTACATCTTGATCTGACCAATCAAGACAGCTGCAATACCTAGCTTGTCCCAAATCACCTTAATATCCTAAGAAGAATTAGTCTTCTTTAAAGTTGCACATCAATTCAAGGCTCAACTTAGGTTTTCTCCATGGAAGTTTCTAGTCCTACGACCTAGGATCTGATATCAATTGTAACAACCCACCAACTTGAACTAAGGGAAAGAGAGATTTTTTAAAATCGAGGAGAACTTGTAAAGAAGACTCAATATTTTTTAGCATCAAAATACAACCATATTTTGAGTTCTTTTTGTTGTAGATGACACTTAAGTCGAAAGGAATAACCAACATCTTATATTCTTAGGGTTCACCTTTCTAAACCTCACCATTTAGAAAGGACGTCAATAGTGGTCCCTCCACCTTTCCTATACCCTCATCAATTTAGGACAATTTGACCATAACATAAGGATTATTATTTAAGGCCCATAACACTTAAATGGAAACACTTATTCCCTAACTCTACATAATTTATTTTATTTAGTAATCATCTCTTTTTATGCCTTAGTACTTAGTTACCACACCTTCATGAGTTAACTAAGGCCATTACCACTCACCTAGTAATGAGCATGGTCACAAAATCCTCACCGTTCAAGGTACCACCACTATACTATCATGTGAATTATTCTTATACCTCACCACTAGGAATACATCCAAGCATCACCACTTAAGACTACCCGAAAGCCTAACCGTTTTGGGACAATTGAACCCCACCTTTTAGGTTGTATCATTCACAATTACTTGAGTATTGCCTCATCGCAACTCCTCCCAAAAATTGGGGTCATCTTGACTCAAATGTTTTCTAATAATGTTCTAGTTTCATGCCCTTACAAGTAAAACCCTTCGAAACTTATGAATTATAACATTTAAAGTAAATAAACTTCTCTCTCAAAATGAAATAAAATCTTATATTAAAGCATCATAGCACATTATTGATTAATAGAAGTTTGAGTAGTTTGATATCAATGATACTAGCTTTGACATTTCCTTTATATTATTAATGAAATAATGAGACATCATCTAAAGTAATTAAACCCATGAATTAAATTTCAACACATTCTTTCCATTGGTTCATAATAAACATTTCAATACACTTACACAGTTAACAATATTTAATCTTCCATGATCCATTAAATCAAGAATAATAACCAAGTGTTACATAACATGATATCCATTTTTAAAATAACTTATCATCCTCAAATCAAAACAAATCCACCTAAGTTGTCCTAGCATAATATTATCTCCATGGTCTTCTTCATGAACAAAATCCTCCCATGAACATTTAGAAGAAACTTAGGGATAAGGACATATCATAAAATGCATATGCATGTACTATGCAAAAAATACACACAAAAAATACAATTCATGCACTAACTTGCATATTCTATACAAAGTATTGAGAGAATCTCATACTTCTCTCAATAATGTTTTCCTTATCTACTCAAGCCTCGAGAAAACCATTATCATAAATAAAATACTTAAAAATAATTCCAACATAATTCTCTTTCTAAAAAATAATCCAAAAACAAAAAATCTCCATAACAACTAAATAAATATTCATTTCTTCTATACTTTCAAGCATTTCATCACACTTTAATATTTGAACATTGATTTACCCTAATATCTTATCATTGGCTAATTAACTTCATAAAATAAAAACCTTTAATAATTATAATTCTTTTCAAGTATCTAAATATCACAACATAGTAATCATTAGTAACATCTAAATGAATTTTAATCCAAAATTTTTATCAACCATAAATGACCATAAGCACTTAAATAATGTTAATCAACACCTCTAAAAATCAAATAGTCAACTTATTTCCTTAGGAAACATAAGCCACAAAAAATCCACAACATAATCTTAAGATGCCCTTTAAAAGAAACATAAAGAGAAATATTAAATTAAATAATTTCCTTAAAACTTTGAACACACCCAAAGCCATCCAAAACTAAAGCTTTAGCCCAAAATATGCAAAAAAAAGGAGCAGACGACATGGAGTGCATACGCTATAGCTTACACTAGGCTACAAACTAGGTTCTACTCACAATATGACCTCTCAAGACCACTCGGGCTACCTAGCACTAATACTACTAGTAACGTAACACGACTACATGCTAAGCAAACAAAAGGTTCAAAAATAATTTCCACACTAAATCAACATTGCTACTTGCAATCTAACACACACATAGTAAAAACCGATTGTGTTAAGTGCAATCTAACATGCACAAAAAAAAACACGAAACAACCAAACCCTGGTCTAAGATTACTAGAGTTGGAAAATTATTTCAAGCCATCCAAAGCTCTTCTTTGAACAATGGTATACTACTACCATCGTAAAAGAATAGTCCAAAATCACCTATGATTATCCTATAGAGAACAAACCTCTTTATCTAAATCCCAAAATCGGTGGACAACAAACAAAACAACAGAAGCTCAATGTAAAACTAGTTTATTTTATAACAAAAGTATAATTCTCCAAATTTCTCAAGCATAAACTAAAACATAATACATCTATATCAGAGTGAAAGAGTTCTTTGTGAAAGTCAAGGAAAAATATGGTGCAATTACCTCTAACTATTATGAAATCCTCTTTCTTCTCAAACTTTCCTCCTACGCTCCTTCTAACCAGTTTCCTCTCCTTCGATCTTCATCCTCTGCTCCCTTCCAAAACTCTAAATCTCTTAAGAAAACCCCCTCCAGATCAATTGTTGGGGTGATTTCTCTTTTGCATGCCCATTACGCTCCACAATACAATGCTTCATGACGATGGAAAGGTTTCCAAAGCGTCATCTTTCCAATGATCGAGAATTCAAACTGTGCCACCCTTTTTCCATTAACTTTAATTCATGTTGCTGATAAAGTTCCACTCCCCAATTATAGTAATTATAATTTAAGGACAATAACTATAATTATGCTTCCCTTAGACAAAGATAATTATCTTACTTCTAATTTATAATAGGACTATAACAAATAAATCAATTATACATCCTTTAGCATTGATTTAATTAATATTGAACGTTAATATTAAACCATTAACGTTGACATTTACTATTTCATGCATTAATAATACTAACATTATTATTAATACCTAGTCTGATTTAACCAACCAAAATATAAGCTTTAGAACACAAGCATCATTGCATCACAATGATAGATACCAAATAACATGTCAAGCAACAATATGCACCATAATGCTTCTTTCCGTAAGTAGGAGGTTTTATGATAACTACAACATTATCATCCTCCTACAAAGAATAAATCTTTTGCTTAAATAGAAACCTCCTTACCCATTGGTGCATTTTAATCAAACATACATTTATGTAATGCATCTATATGAGGGTATCATTTTTACCCTTGAGCTATCAATGAGAATTTTATCCATTATTTCTCTTTTTCTCTCAACTTTGGTGGTTGTCTCATACCAATCCACCATGAGAGTACCTAGTCCTACAACCATAAATTTCATCAACAATACCATATTCTAAAAGTAATATAATTAAAGCATAAAATGCAACTATCCACACATCTTGATAACATAAAATGAGAGTATACATTTAATATCCACTCAACAATATATATAAATATAGTATCAAGAATAAGCCCTACCAAAGAGAATTGTTACATATTCCCTCCCTTAGACTAAACACAGTCCCTTTTTTTTTCGAAAAATAATGCATATATTCCTTTCAAACAAATATGGTAATTGCTTCCTCATTTTCTCAACATCTTCCCAAGTTGCACATTTTTTAGAATAATGGTCCCATTAGACCTCACATTGACCTAGGGTTCATTTTCTCAACACCTTAGAATGAAATCGTAGGATTCTTACAACTCTCACCTCAATGGCTGAGGGATCTGCCATTTGCAATTTTAAAACATTCCAAACATGAGAAGGATCAACAACATATTTTCTAAGTAGAGATATGTGGAAAGTATCATGGATATTTGATAAGTTGTGTGGTAAGGCAAGTCTACATGCTACTGGACTAATCCTATCAATGATCTCAAAAGACCCAAGAAAATGAGGATCCAACTTAGTGGCCTTGATGGTACTTTTCATGGGTCCTACCCTCTAGAAGACTCCATCTCCCACAAATATTTCTCTTGATGTTCTTTTCAGATCAGCATAGCTCTTATGGTGATTGGATACTTCTTTGAGCCTCTATCAAATCGCTCTGAGATGCTCCTCCATTTCTCTAACAGTGTTCGATCTAATCACCACCTGATATTCCAGATTATTCCATGATAGAGGTGTTCTACAAATTCTATCATACAAGGCCTCAAACGGAGCCATTTCCAAGAAAGCATGGTCTCCATTATTATATGCAAATTCAACTAGATGCAAAGTCCTCCCACTTAGACTTTTGATCAATGCAATACATGCGAAGCATGTCTTCCAAAACTTGGTTAACTGTCATTGTTTTTTATGGTACGCCAAATTGATATTCAATTTAGTACCCACTACATGATGAGGAGCCTGCCAAAAATTTGATGTAAAATTTGAATCTTTCTTTGATATGGTCATCTTAGGAAAACCATGTAAGCTAAAATTTTCCTTGACAAACGTATTTGCCACAACCGATGCATCATTCTTGATCTTCCCTAGTATAAAATTTGAAACTTTAGTAAACTTGTCTACCACCATAAGTATTGCATCATGTTGATACCTAGTATTATATAAACCCACAATAAAATCCATAGATATAATTTGCCACTTCTGAGTAGGTATATCATGTGGGTACAATTTTCTTGTTGGATGTTGATGTTTTGCCTTAACCTTCTGGCATTCCAAACATTTGGCAATGAAACTAGTAATATCTTGTTTCATTCCAGAGAAATAGGTATTTTTCAAGTTTTCTCTCATCTTTGCACCTCTCAGATGAGCAGAATAGGGATAACAATGTACCTCTTGCATAATCATTCTCCTTAAATCACCAGTTTTGGGTATAACAACCCTATCCTTGAAACATAAAAGTCCATATTTTATGTTAAATTTTTTATTTTTCTTAGAATTTTTCTCAACTTTAGCCCGAATATTAATGAAATATTGATTCTATAACTACATTTTCTTGACTTTATCCATTAAGTTTACATGACTCCAGGTTAATGTTGCTATGTGCATTCTCCTACTTAAGGCATCTATAACCTTATTTTCTTTTCCTTTGATATACTCTATACAAAAGTTGTATTCAACTAGAAAATGTATTCACATTCTTTGCCTTGCATTCAGTATAGGTTGGGTAAATATATACATTAGGATTTGGTGGTCTGTTCTTAGCTCAAAAGGTTTCCCTAGAAAATAGTGCCTCCAGATCTTTAAGAGCATGCACAACCGCTGCTAAATCTAGATCATGTGTAGCATAATTCAACTCATGCTTCTTGAGTTTCCTAGACTCATATGGTATTGTAGCTTTATTTTGGGATAATACCCCTCCTAAACCTTCTAAGGAAACATCAGTACATACTGTAAACCAGGGATCAACTAATAGCATGATAACTATACATCGAATCAATAGCACTCAATATAGAAAACTAATAGAAAATAAAACCAGGGATCTAACATGTGTAATCTTCGGGACTATTCCAACGTTCACCCTCTATCAGGAGTCAAATCTAGACAGAATAATAACCCATATTCAGAGCGAAGAATTTAATAGAAAATAAGCAAAAGAAGACACACACAAATAGAAGTCTAGAGTTAGAGCCAAACATTATCTCTATTGATAGCAGAATTCAAGTAACAACAAGCTTTTAGTAAACATCCATCATTTTACAATAAAATTTTTGGTTTATATAGAGAATTCTATTGTTTGAAATATTTAATGCACACATACAAAACATGACGGTGGCAGCCAAGATAATATTTGCAAGGAAAAACACTTATGAAATAGTAACCAAGCATGGGCTGAAACTGATGACTCCCCAAAATTTAGTTGCACCCCTTCAATGCTCTGATAGGTTCAGTTGACGATGTCATTTCCTTACTTTTTGGAACCACCCTAATGAATTATAATATTTTGAATCCCAGGAATGTCAGATATGGAAGCTTCTTATATTGACTATGTTTAGATGGATAAGGATGCACTTTGTTCGACTGATGAGAAGCGCTTCTAAGGAATTGTGGTTGATGCAAAGGGGGCTAGATAGAAATAGGGGCTAAAGGTAAGTCTCAGCTACTACATTTTGTTGTTTCTAGGCCTAAAATGAGCTCATGCTTAAAATACTATAGCAAAAAAGCCTACCATCTTGAAAACTGTGTAGGTGCTAAAAATTCAAAGGGTAAAGCGTTGCTCCTTAGGACGAAATACCTTTGTGATCAAAAACAACAACGAAATGCCCTGGATCCTTGGGAGGCATGCTAGAGTTGAATGATCAAGAGGCAGATCACTGCTAGCTTACCCCAAATCTACTTTGCACTTGAAAATAGAGCGCAACTACCTAGAACCTTGAAGACAACATTGGCATTGAAAAGTAAATAGCCAAAGCGCAGTGGAGTGAAGCTCAAATGCCTTATGCCTGAAAAGTGGAGTGCAACAACTTGGGGCCTTGGGAGGTGCACTGGAATTGAAAATTCAATAGCCAAAGCACAAGAGCCCTATGCTGGAAAGTGGAGCACAAAGGTTTGCAGTTTTAGGAGAGGTGTAAGCATGGAAAAGTCAGCAGGCATTACACTGCTCACTTCTATGAAAATACCTTATGCTCAAAAGGTAGAGCGAAACTTCCTAGCCTAGGGAAATGCACTAACATGGAAAAGTCAACAACACATCCTAGCACCCTCAAACTTAGCATTTTTCACACTTTGAAAATTCAAAGTTGCTTGCACTCCAAGCAGGCCCCGAAAAGGCCTTGCGCTTCCCAGGCAGGGCGCAAAGACGTTGCGCTTACTTGATAATACAAAAACCCCTCACACTCACTTAGCATTTTTTTCCTTCGAAGTTGGGCCTGGCTCTTCTTCTTCTTCTTCTTCAAAACTAACTTGTGCCTGGGGACATGGCACAAACTACCCTTGCCTTCCAAAATATGAATGCCCTTCATGATGAGTGAATACAAAACTGCAGTAGCCCTTGGGCGCAACTGACAAATTTTGATAGAGAAAGGAGGAAAGAGAAAAAAGCATGGTACATAGAAAAAAGCTTCAAGGAAGGAGAAATTACAGAACAACAAAATATGTACAATATTACAAAAATATAAAAATCTCTATTGGCTCGCGAGGGAACTGAGCTCGCCTCAATGTTAGAATCCCAGGCCTTATCTATTGGGCTCAGAGTCACTATCATTGTCCTCTTCTTAGTGCTCACTGCTAGTAGTGGACTCTTTCTCCAACCTTTCTCTTTCTGCTTCCTCATATTCTTTTTGGGGCTCAAGACCCTCTTCTTCTCCTTGGCCTCATTTCTCTGTTGGGTCCTCGTGTTGTTATGGAGGCTCCGTCTATGGGAGATGCTCACAAATTGATTCACAGGTGGCTTGGACCAAGGCCTAGACTTCTTCTTGAAATGGAGCGTGGTCTTGGAGCTCTTTGACCAGGTATTCAAAAGTTTCAATCTAATTCGCATCAGTGAAGTTAGCCCTCTGGTTAAGGTCCACCAAATAGGACTCGATCTGTGCAAACTTTGTCATCAACTAGAGTACTTGATCTTATGAAATAGTCTCGCTTCAACCGTCAATATTTGAAGTATCGGCCTCAAAGGCATCCCACACTGGGGTAAGCTCTTATTTTTTCAAAATGGTCTCATCCTCACCAGTGAAGCTAGGGAAACCAAGTTGCGTGAGGGCATCAAAATACATTTGAGAGATGCACCTTTTATGCTTGAATGCATCCAACAACTTTCTCACCTCTCGGGCTCTTTTTGCTTTGTGAAGAAGGTCCACAATGTCAATTTTGTAGTTGCTCAGGACCAAGCAAGTAGGCACATAGGAGAAAGCTAGAAGTCTAATTTTTCTAGAGATTGTGCCTTCATTTCCAACTCCAGCCATTGCTCAATATGCCTCTCAACATCCTCTATAATAGGCCCATCACTAGAAACCTTCTACCTGGCCTCCGAAACAAATGTGAGGACTATTATCGCCTTGCATTCCCTTACTCTAAAATTTGATAAGAAGTGATTGCAAATATCTTTGATGCGGTCTTTTGTGAAGACATCTGTTTGCACTACCCTTTCTATCAACTGATCCTATAGGTCCTGGACTTGAGCATTAGAAGCCTTCAACTAGCTTTCCTTTTCTGCAAGTGCTTGGAAGCGCTGCTTAGATTCTTTCCTATAACTCTCCATCTCCTGCCCTAGGCTGGTTACATGTTGTTGCAACTTCTAAGATTTTGCCTAAGCCTCCTCTAGTTGCACTCTTGTGTGTGCTAAAATCTCCTCCAACTCTATATTTTTATACTCAACCTCATAGAAGCGAGTCTTGTAGTGCTCACTATGAAAGTAAATGGTGCCCATTTCAACCCCAATGTTCCCGATCTTGTCGGCTACACTGATGGTTTTCATGTCTTCAACTGTATGCCAAAAGGAATAATCCGTCGACATCATTTCTTCTAGGGGCTTTTGCACCTTGGGCACCTTCTCCATCCTATGGAGTCGCATGTTTTATGGATCAAATACGAACCTCCTTTTTGTCTGGGCTGGAGCTTGCACTTTTCTTATTTTTTAACCCTTGAGCCAGGGTGAGGAGCTCTATTGCGCCAGGCATAGGCTTTCTACCATCAATTCTTCATGAATAACCTCCAACTCCATCTCCATTGGTTCTTCTATGCCAAAGAGCAACGCAAAAGAGAACAAAACTTGTTGCAGAGCAACTTCAAGATGGAACTTAGGGACAACTAGGGAGGCAACTATGGCAACCTTGGGGAACATCAGGGTTTGTACAGCAGTGGCTGAAGCACTAGGGACCGAGACTGAGACATCAATAGGCACCGTTGTTGTTACTGAGGAGGTGCACAAGGGTGAGAATAGATTGAGACTGGCTGCAATAGTAGACACAACAACTAAGTGGACAAAATCTTGTGGGACGAGGATGAAAGATACAAGGAACGTGAATGTATTAGATACAGATGCAAAGAATCAAAAGTTCGAGATATTGGAGGCAAGGATAAATGGGGAGACGACTATGATGCCAAGTAAGGAGCGATTGTGACAAGGGAACCAAATGTAACTTGGGTAGAAACTAGGGTCTCGACGTTGAAAATGAAATATGTCAGAGGGACAAAGGAGAGAGAGGGAGAGAGAGAATGCACTTGTGGGCTTGAACAATGTTAGAGCCGAAGTGGTGAACTGCTACATGATTTGACTCATTTCTCTCTCCTTATCCGATGCTTCTACTTCTAGGTCAATGAATGTGACCTTCTAAGCTTACTGTGCTTGCCCTTGCTATGCTTGCTACACTTGTTGCACTTGTTGCACTTGTACAAGAACTTCTATGGTACTTTCTCCCATAGTTGCTAATGTTGTAGGGAGGTTTGCACCAAAGGGAGGGGTTGTACTAGTCCACAATTTCTTTGTGACATTGGTGATAAAAAGCATTGCAACAACACTCCTCTTCTTTAGAGTGACTTCTTCTTCAAGGAGTGGCTTATTGCCCCTTTCGACAAGTGGGTCTTGCTCTATATGTCGTTGTTGTACTTTTACCACACCTTCCACCCTGCTAGGGCTTTGTGTACTCCTAGGCATGATGTTAGAAAACATGATAGGTTGCCAAGTGTTGCAATTGGCATCATATACCTAGGAGAAGTTCTCATCCATGATAAGCCCTAAATCATGTCTTTTTCTTGTTGTGGACCCTCATGATCCACCGGTTGGAATTTTTTCTTTCATCCAATGGGGTCGTTTCTCCTTTATCACATTGAATAGCTCATCATCAAGGTCATGCATTGAATTTGATGAGGGGTCATACTTTGCTGCCATTATATAAAAGTCATGCCACAGGGGGGAATGACATCATCCTCTCCACGTGCCACTCCAAATCGAGTCCCAAAGAATTGTTGCATTGGGCCACAATATCAGGGCATGGATAGCTGTGAAATTTCTTCACCCCAATCTTACCCTTAAATATGTCCTGTGGATCATACTTCCAGCGTCGAGGAGCTCAAATAAGTCATATTCTCACAATGACACTGAGAGGGGGGGTGAATCAGTGTAGCTATTTAAATTCAAATCTACAACTCTTAAAGCTGAAGCAAAGAGAACTTAAAAGCAAATAAAGCAATTTTAACAAGAGAGCATTCCACAACACGCGATGTAACGAGGTTCACCAATTTGGCTACTCCTCAAAAATGACTGCTTGGACTCCCATCCAAATCCAGCCTTTGCAAAACTCCAATTTTACAAACAATTTTCTAGCACCCACTGGAAGGAGCACCAACCCCTTATTTATCTGCACCAACAGAAAGGAGCACCAACCCCTAATGCCAAGCACCAACTTGGACTACAATTTTGAAACTATATCAATGACATAAAAATGCCTTCACTATTTACATGACCCTGACTGGTCTGCTATTAATCAAACACCGCACACACTTACGACTCTACTTATCTCTCTTACGACACTCTTCTAACCCTCTTTTCGTAGCACTTTCACTCTTTCAGCGACTACTTAATTCTCCATGCAACTGCCCTTTTATAACAATATTTTCATATTGAAACTCCTGGTCTTCTGTGACTTCCATAATCCCACATGCAGCCTATTAATAGCCACTTCTGTAAGTAACTCCTTTATAGCACAATATTTTTACATGCAACCTATTAATAGCTCTGTCTCTTGTTTGGGACTTTCAGTATAACTGCCGCTCGATGGTTACACTGCTTCACGGGCCCTATAACTGCCGTTCTGTCTTTAATGCACTATTCTTATTTTAGCTGCATGATTTTCTTTGTAACGCTTAATCTATTATACTTGTTACTTATCTTCTTATTTAGACTTTCGTCATAAAACACATGTCGTGATATCGTGACATTTCTGCCCCTTTGACTTTTTCTTGGCTTTTGACCACGAAAACATAACATGTCGCGATATCATGACACTTTCACCTCCTTGTCCTCTTCTCGGCTTGCACCCACGAAAACACAACATGTCACGATATCGTGACACTTTCGCTTCCTTGTCCTCTTCTCTTTCCTTGACCCCATGAAAATGGAACATGTCGCGATATCGTGACACTTTCACTTCCTTGTACTCTTCTCTTTTATTTTGTCATGAATCATGACACTTGTAAATTCGTGACACTTTTTCTTCCTTCTCTCTCCTCCTTTTGTCACGAAACGCTACATGTCGCGATATCACGACACTTTTTCTCCTTAGCTCTTTTCTTCTCTTCGGGTCACAAAAAGACATGTCACGATATCGTGACACTTTTTCTCTCGAGCTCTTCCTCTTGCAATATGTCACGATATCGTGACACTTTTCTTCGTACTATCTCTCTTGAAAATTGTCATGAAATCGTGACACTTTTTTGTCCGTACTATCTCTCTTGCAAATTGTCACGAAATCGTGACACTTTTCCTTGCGAGCTCTTTCTCTTGAACCTGTCATGAAATCATGACACTTTTTTGTCCATACTATCTCTCTTGCAAATTGTCGCAAAATCGTGACACTTTTCTTTGCGAGCTCTTTCTCTCGAACATGTCGTGAAATCGTGACAGTTTTTCCTACATGTGCTTCTTCTTCGAACATGTCACGAAATCGTGATAGTTTTCCTTGCGTGCCTTTCTCTTCGAACATGTCACGAAATCATGATAGTTTTTCCACTTGCTTTCTTTTCTTTCAACATGTCATGAAATCGTGACAGTTTTTCTACTTGCCTTCTTTGCTTCCAACATGTCATGAAATCATGATAGTTTTTCCTTGTCTTCTTTCTTCTAACATGTCATGAAATCATGACAGTTTTTCTACTTGCCTTCTTTTCTTCCAACATGTCACGATATCATGACAGTTTTTCTTTCTTCCCAACATGTCATGATATCGCGACAGTTTTTCTTTTTCCCAACATGTCGCGATATCACGACAGTTTTTCTTTCTGGCCAAACATGTCACGATATCGTGACAGTTTTTCTTTCTGGCCAAACATGTCGCGATATCGTGACAGTTTTCTTACTTGTCTTTTTCTTTGATCTTTTGAATATGGGCCACTTCGGTCTTCTTGGAAATTCACTGTACATACTCTGACTGACCTCTGAACTCCTGTCCACTGCATCAACCGATCTATCTGTCTGTGTTGACAACAATGACAATACTATTTCTGCACCTTGCTCAACAATCTCCCCCTTTGGAATTGTTGGCAACACACGTGCAATTTCTTGTAATTCTTCTCCCCCTTTGACAATAATACCAAAGGGCTGTTGTAGACTCCCCCTGAGTCGATGCACAACATTCTCAGGCAAAAATTGTTACAGTTAGCAAAAATCATAAATATGAGCAAAAAGATAAACAAATACATAAATGCTCCCCCTGAGAATGTGGTCCCGATAGCTAGTCAATTCTTGGGAAACGTGACCACTCCCAATTTATTGCGAAGGTACTCAAAAACTTCCTTGGGCAACGGTTTTGTGAAGATATCCGCTACTTGCTCTGTAGTTGGAACAAAATCCAATTTAACCTCACCTTCCGCAACTTTATCCTTCAAAAAGTGATACCGGATTGCAATATGTTTTGTGCGAGAATGCATAACCGGATTCTTTGAGATGTTAATAGCACTGGTGTTATCACATTTAACTAAAATTGGCTCTTTGAAGTTAATACCAAGATCTTTCAGGGTTTGTCTCATCCATAATATCTACGTACAACACATTGTCGTTGCAATGTATTCTGCCTCTACTGTGGATAGAGAGACTGATTCTTGTTTCTTGTTGTGCCATGCGACCAACCTGTCTCCAAGATAGAATGCACCTCCACTGGTACTCTTTTTGTCATCTACACATCCTGCCCAATCTGCATCTGAATATGCAATAAGGGTGAAGTCCTTACCTTTTGGATACCATAACCCATACTCCATAGTCCCCTTGAGGTACCGAAGAATCCTCTTTACTGTTGTCACATGAGTCTCCTTTGGACTGGCCTGAAATCGTGCTACCATGCATACTGCCTATAAGATATCTGGTCTGGTAGCTATCAAATATAGTAGGCTCCCAATCATAGATCTGTACATGGTTTGATCAACATCTGGAGATTTGTCATCCTTGCTCAACTTGCAACCTGTCGTCATGGGAGTGCTAACAGGCTTACAATCCTCCATTGTGAACTTTTTTAGCATCTCTTTCACATATTTAACTTGAGAAATAAATATGCCCTTCTCATTTTGATTAACTTGCAGTCCGAGGAAATACGAAAGTTCACCAATCATAGACATTTCAAATTATTTCTGCATTTTATTTGCTAAATCTTTACACGACTCATCATTGCTGCTGCCAAAAATGATATCATCTACGTATACAACAAGGACAATAAGATGGCCATTCTCTGTTTTGACATACAAATTGCTATCCACCATACCTTTCTTGAACCCTTGTTGAGTAAGATAGTTGTCTAGCCTTGCATACCATGCTCTGGGTGCCTGTTTCAAGCCATACAATGCTTTCTTCAACTTGCAAACGAAGTTGGGATTATCACCGAGTTGGAAACCATCTGGCTGCTCAATATAAACCTCTTCTTCAAGTTTTCCATTCAAAAATGCTGATTTCACGTCCATTTGATAAACTTTGAAATTCTTGTGAACTGCTAAAGCCAGAAACATTCTAATTGCCTCTAGTCTAGCCACTGGTGCAAAGGTTTCCTCAAAGTCAATACCTTCAACTTGTGCATAGCCTTTACAGACCAATCTTGCTTTATTCCTTACTACCTGTCCATCTTCATTCAATTTGTTTCTAAAAATCCATTTAGTACCGATTATATTTTTATTTGCAGGTCTTGGTACTAACTCCCAGGTTTTGTTTTTCTCGATCTGATCTAATTCTTCATTTATTGCCTTCATCCAACTTTCATCTTTGCTTGCTTCAGCAACATTTTTGGGCTCAATGTTGGATAATAGAGAGTAGTTACTTACTACTCTTCTTCTTGTCTGAACACCAACTATGGGGTCCCCAATAATTTGCTCTCTGGGATGATTTTTTTGCCAGCTGCCTGTTTTGAATTTCTTGTTTTCTTCTACTTCTGAATCAATACTTAAATCATCTGAGTCAAATTTTTGTTTCTCTTCTGTTTCCTGTTCTTCATCTCCTTCAATAACTTCTTCATAAATAGGGTAGTTTTCTTCATAGCTAATTTCTCGTTCCCTACCTTCATCAACCTTAACATCGACACTCTCCACAATTTTCTTTAGCCTCTTGTTGTAGCATGTGTAGGCTTTGCTTTTTGTCGAATAGCCAAGAAAAATACCTTCATCAGCTCTATCTTCAAACTTACCAAGATTATCTTCAGTTCTTTTGATGTAGCACTTGCTGCCAAAGACTTTAAAGTATCTTGTTGTTGCCTTTTTTCCGAACCATAGCTCATAAGGAGTTTTGCTTTCATGCGTCCTCAACATGCACCTGTTTTGGATGTAAACCGTAGTATGGACTGCCTCTTTCCAAAATCTGTCTGCTATTTTGCTCTCAGTCAACATCGTCCGTGCCATTTCCTGCACTGTCCTGTTCTTTCTTTCTACAACACCATTCTGCTGAGGTGTCCTTGCTGCTGAAAACTGTCTCCTAATCCCATATTTTTGACAGTACTCTACAAACTCCTCTGAAATGAACTCTCCTCCTCTATCTGATCTTAAGCATTTAATCCTTTTTCCTGTTTGATTCTCAACCTGTTTTTTGAAAATCTTGAACATCTCAAAGGCATCTGATTTAAGCTTCAAAAATAGTACCCATGTCATCCTGGAATAGTCATCTATGCACAACATAAAGTATTTGTCACCATTTATGCTCTGCGTTCTCATGGGTCCACATAAATCAGTATGTATTAGTTCTAAAGGTTTGCTTGTGAAGTACTCTTTTGATTTAAATGTGGCTCTAGTTTGCTTCCCTTTTTGGCATGAAGCACAAATGCTATTTAATGGTTTGCCAATGGTGGGTATATCTCTTACTGCCCCTTTTGAGCTGATTTTTACCAGATTGTCAAAGCTGATATGACCGAGCCTCTTGTGCCACAGCCAATTTTCTTCTTCCTGTCCAATCAAGCATGCTCCTTCTGAAGTCTCTGAGAGAGTATACAGGTTGCCAGAAGTCCTCGATCCAGTGGCTATCAACTTCCCACTGTTTGCTTTTCTCACTTCACAACCCTGCTTCTTAAAAATTACTTCATGACCTCTGTCACAAATTTGACTTACGCTCAACAAGTTATGCTTCAGACCAATCACAAACAAGACTTCTTTTGAATTGATCTTTCCATCACTGATCTTGACTGATCCTTTGCCAACTATCTTAGCTCCATCATTATTTCCAAATTTTACAGAACCACCTTCATATTTCTGTAACTTCTCAAATTTTTGTTTGTCACTTGTCATATGACTGGAGCATCCACTATCAAGTATCCATGGTGCATATTTGTTCTGTGCTTTAAACGTTGTTTGCACAATCAAGGATTCCTTTTCTTCCTTAGGTCGCTCTTTTTCTTTCCACTCTGGTTTGATAGCAGTTTTGGTCACTTGTTTTGACTTTTCCCTTTCATTAGCTTGTGCCTATTTTTTGAGAAATTTTTTGTTTTGTCTCAATCCATTTGGTTGAGATTTTCTTCCCTGATATTTATTTGCTGCATATGTACTTCGACAATTTCTTGCAATGTGTCCAAAGTTATGACAGTTATAACATTCTACTGCATAATCCATCAAAGGTGAAAAGACATTTCTACTGGTGAAATTCCTTTGTCCTACATTATAACTGCAATCTGAAATCTTATGACCATAAGCATTGCATTTAAAACAATAACCAGAAAAGGAATGATTGAACCTGGGTGATGGTCTTTGCCATTTTGTAGTAGGAGCCATAAATCTTCTTCTTCTTTGATGTGTGACATTGGTGAATCCATCATTGTCAGTACTCCTCTCGTGCCTGGCCTTATTGCTTTCTTTTGCATGATTCGATTTTTCTTGATCAACCCTGATCTTATCTTCATTCTTTATGGGTTCTACAGTTATGGCCTTTGATCCCTTTGATGATTCTCCTTCGACGAAGCCCAAACCAAATTTGATGCCTGTAGTCCTTTGGTTATTTATAATCTTATCCAGCTTCACAGAACTTCCTTCAAGTTTGTGATAACAACTCAATTTTTGATTCATCTCTTCTAGCTGCATCCTTAACCCAACAATGTCTTCTTCTAGCTTGCTGCACTCATCTATTTTCATGGTTAATTGTACTTCGAGATCTTTAGACATTTTCTTAAATTCGTCTGTCTGTACTTTCAAACTGTTTATTATTTCATTGGCATCCTCAAGCTTTCTTGAAACTTTCTTATTCTTTTTCCTTTCTGTACTCAACTCTTTAAGTGCAGCGACCAACTCACCTTCCAGATCTACTTCAGCCTCATCCTCAAGTTTTTTATCACATTCCTATTTTTCCTCTATTTTTTCTTCTTCGAATGCCATGAACAGAGCTTCACCTGTTTCTTCTTCAGAATCCTCACCGGAGCTGTCTTCAGAAGAGCTGACATTCTTGGATATGAAACTTTTCTTCTTGAAGTTGCTTTTTCTAAAATTTGGTTTCTTCTTCCAGTCACTTCTTTCTTGGTGTGACCCTTCAACACTTTTGTTTTTCTCATTCATTGGACATTTAGCTGCAAAGTGCCCGACACCTCCATAGTTGAAACACTTAAACGGTAACTTTCCTCTGTACTTTCCTTTTCCCTTTATTAGTTTTTGAACAAAGTTTGCTTCCGTTTCATCTGATGTCTCTTCTTCCTCGGATTCTTGTTTTGCTTTTATATTTTTATGTGCTTTAAATGCAGCTTCTCTGTCTGTGGGTTTAGTTTGTCCTATTCTCATCTCATATGCAGTCAAAGAACCATGCATCTCATCCATACTAAAAGTATTTAGATCTTTAGCTTCTTCTATAGCAGAGACTTTAGAATCAAATCTATGAGGAAGAGATCTTAGTACCTTTTTCACGATGACAGCATCTTCCATTTCCTCGTCGAGTCCTCTAATCGCATTAATGATACCATTAACTCTCAGCATGAATGCCTCTATGTTCTCATCGTCATTCATCTTCAATGCTTCGAACTGAGCTCGATGCATTTGTAGCTTGGCCTCTTTGATCTTGTCATCTCCTTCATGAATGCTCTTCAGTTTGTCCCACATGTCTTTAGCCATTTTACAACTCATGATCCTTATCAGTTCACTGTCTACTAAACCGCACATGATAGCATTCTTTGCTTTAGAGTTATTCTCAAACTATTTCTTACCGACAACATCTGTTGGAGGAGTAGTGGGTATTGTGTATCCACTGTCTACTGACTCCCAAATGTCGTATCCCAACGCACATAGATATGTCTACATCCTGAGTCTCCAGAATGAGTAATTAGTTTCGTCGAACAATGGAGCTTTGTTTGATGAGAATCCTTCACCACCTGCCATTGTGTTTCTTCCAAGATCACCTTAGCTGATTAAGCTTGTTCAAGAACCTTGCTCTGATACCAATTGATATTCTCACAATGACACTAAGAGGGGGGGTGAATCAGTGTAGCTATTTAAATTCAAATCTACAACTCTTAAAGCTGAAGCAAAGAGAACTTAAAAACAAATAAAGCAATTATAACAAGAGAGCATTCCACAACACACGATGTAACGAGGTTCACCAATTTGGCTACTCCTCAAAAATGACTGCTTGGACTCCCATCCAAATCCAGCCTTTGCAAAACACCAATTTTACAAACAATTTTCCAGCACCCACTGGAAGGAGCACCAACCCCTTATTTATCTGCACCAATAGAAAGGAGCACCAACCCCTAATGCCAAGCACCAACTTGGACTTCAATTTTGAACTATATCAATGACATAAAAATGCCTTCACTTTTTACAAGACCCTGACTGGTCTGCTATTAATCAAACACCGCACACACTTACGGCTCTGCTTATCTCTCTTACGACCCTCTTCTAACCCTCTTTTCGTAGCACTTTCACTATTTCAGCGACACTGTAATTCTCCATGCAATTGCCATTTTATAACCATATTTCATATTGAGACTCCTGGTCTTTTGTAACTTCTATAATCCTACATGCAGCCTATTAGTAGCCACTTTTGTAAGTAACTCCTTTATAGCATAGTATTTTTACATGCAATCTATTAATAGTTCTGTCTCTTGTTTTGGACTTTCAGTATAACCGTCGCTCGACGGTTTCACCTTCACAGCCCTGTAACTGCCATTCTATCTTTAATTCACTATTCTTATTTTAGCTTGCATGATTTTCTTTTATCCCCTATAACTTCGTTTATACTTGAGTTACTTACATATCTTATTTCGACTTTCGCTCATGAAAAAACATGTCACGATATCGCGACATTTCTGCCCCTTTGAATTTTTCTTGGCTTTTGACCATGAAAACATAACATGTCACGATATCATGACACTTTCGCCTCCTTGTCCTCTTCTCGGCTTGCACCCATGAAAACACAACATGTCATGATATCGTGACACTTTTACTTCCTTGTCCTCTTCTCTGTCTTGCACTCGAAAACACATGTCGCGATATCATGACACTTTCGCTTCCTTACTCTTCTCTTCTTTAAATGTCGTGATATCATGACACTTTCTCTTCTTCTACGTCACGATATCATGACACTTCTTCTTCCATTCTCTCTCCTCTTTTGGTCGCGAAATACAATGTCGCGATATCGCGACACTTTTTCTCCTTAGCTCTTTTCTTCTCTTTGGGTCGTGAAAAGAAATGTCATGATATCGTGACACTTTTTCTCTCGAGCTCTTCCTCTTGTAATATGTCATGATATCATGACACTTTTTCATCCATACTATCTCTCTTGCAAATTGTCACAAAATCATGACACTTTTCCTTGTGAGCTCTTTCTCTCGAACCTGTCGTGAAATCGTGACACTTTTTCGTCCGTACTATCTCTCTTGCAAATTGTCATGAAATCATGACACTTTTCTT
This sequence comes from Wollemia nobilis, assembly GCA_028583015.1. Lineage (NCBI taxonomy): Eukaryota > Viridiplantae > Streptophyta > Pinopsida > Araucariales > Araucariaceae > Wollemia > Wollemia nobilis. The sequence continues at coordinate 26,520,506 of JAQPPZ010017248.1, read as the reverse complement.
TGCGAGCTCTTTCTCTTTGAACATGTCATGAAATCATGATATTTTTCCCTTGCTTTCTTTTCTTCGAACATGTCACAAAATCATGATAGTTTTTCTTGCTTGCCTTCTTTGCCTCCGAACATGTCATGAAATCATGATAGTTTTTCCATTTGTCATCTTTGCTTCGAACATGTCATGAAATCGTGATGGTTTTTCTACTTGCCTTCTTTCTCCAAACATGTCACGATATTGCGACAGTTTTTCTTTCTTCCAAACATGTCGCGATATCATGACAGTTTTTCTTTCTGGCCAAACATGTCGCGATATCGCGATAGTTTTTCTTACTTGTCTTTTTCTTTGATCTTTTGAATATGGGCCACTTCGGTCTTCTTGGAAATTCATTGTACATGCTCTGACTGACCTCTGAACTCCTGTCCACTGCATCAACCGATCTATCTGTCTGTGTTGACAACAATGACAATACTATTTCTGCACCTTGCTCAACAATAAGCGAAAATCATACAGTGTTGCTGCAAGAAATACATTATATTTGTTCCCTGTGACCTTGATGTCACCGAGCTAGAAAGGCCAAGGGTAGGTGTGTGGCTTCCTCCTTCCATGCCCATACGTGTCATCAGCGAAGTCGCACTGTCGGGCGACTTCGAGGGCAAACAAGTATTTAGTCGCGTAGTATGGCAATAGGAAGGGTTTTCTAGTGAACCCGTAGATTCTGACAACGAGGCCTTGGGTGAGCTGGAAAACATCGCCGAGATTCCCCTGCACTACTTGATCTCTCATCTGTCTTGGCACTCGCTCGCAGGTGCCATAAATAAGCTCCAGGGCCGGACCGAGGAACATCCTGTTGAAATTATAATAGGACTCGCGTCTTGACAGACTCTGAGTCCACTGATAAACAGGAAGCGCCTTGCCTTCCTTATCTGTGCGAGTTGTGTCAATGAAAGTGAATTTGCTGTGCATGTGGTAGAAGAAATACCATGCAAGAAAAGAGCAGGACCGGAACATCATGTCTCTTCCACTCTGTACATCGGCCAACTGGAAGTGTATTAGCCGTGCCACCCATTCCGCCCAGTCAAAATATATGGGCTTGGTACCCGGCTTCATAGTGGCGGGCGCGTAGAACTCGCCATGCGAAATGCACTCGGCAAGTGAAGCCTGCCACTTATATACTGTCGCATCTGTAGCCAGCCCCATAACCCATGCCAACATTGAGAATAAGCCAAGGTGCTTAAATGCCCTCAAGGATGCAGGCAGGTCGGGCAATACTCCGGGCAACTTCGGCTTTTCCCTCAGTACCGATCCCATGAACTGACGCATTTGCTTCGAGTTGGTGTACCTCTCAGTCTTCTCGGTACAGCTGATTCTTCTGACTATGAAGTCCTTAGGGGGATTTTCCCCACAGGCAAAAGCCTCCTGGATATCCTTAGTAGATATAGAGAACAACTTCTCTTTTGCAGCATTTCGGACCGTTCTAGTCATAGGGTCATAGAACTTGGCAATGGCGTAAATTAACTCTGGGCAGTGGTGCACAGGCGTGCACAAGTACCAGTATAAGTGGGAATAATAAGCGGTCGTTCGGTTATTTTCAGCAGATACCTTTGTGAGCATGAGCTCAACGTTTTCGCGCAGCTTCTCCATGCTCGTCCTAGTGAGGACGCAGTCTCGTATTTTGCTCAGTCTGTCCTTAGGTAGGGGCGGTGGTGGTTTCTCCTTCTTTTTCTCACCCTCGGCCTTCTTTGGGACTTTCTCCTTCTTCTGGGCCCGTTCTTTCTTTGGCTTGGCGCTCTTTTTTCCCATTATGACCGCAGACTTGTCCAAGCGCCTGATCTGAAAATGACAATGCCTTATCAAACCCTAGCGCTCCACTTTTTACCAGCAATTTTCACTCTCTGAACTACGGCAAATAATGTTGCAGCAAAACCTCCGGTAATTTCTTTGAGTTAAAATGGGATGCAATAATGGTTTTTTTATAACCCTACCATTTACCTGCCATATTAATGGCGTTTGGGCGAAGTAAATGCCCGGATCAATTACGGGCGTAGTGGAGGATCCCGTCGCACTACTTAATGTGCTGAGCGCACCTCCCAATGAGGAATTAATGCACGAGGCCAAAATCTTCCTTGGAAAACATGAAGCGCCGCCCTTTTTTAAATCCCCATGCATAATTTTTGGGCTTAACGACCTTCCTCGGGGCGTGTGCTTGTTGGGCGCTATCTTGGACTATGGGCCCGCGCTATTGGAGAAAGCGCAACTTACCCGCGCTTTAAACATGTTTTAATTGTTGCCTAGGGGCCCAAGAATGGACTTCGCTCAATAAGTGGGGTGCAAATCCCGTTCACTTATGAAATTCCTGAAATCACCTTGCGCTTAATAAACCGGAGTGAAAGATTGCCTTAGGAGTGACACTAGGGTGAGAAAAGTCAAAGGCATTTTTGCCTTACCAAACCCCTGAAAGGATATTGTGTTGGTATTGTATAACAAAACACCCTGGAGCCTTGAAGACAACGCTAGCGTTGAAAATTCAACAACCAAAGCATAGTTAACTTGGAGCACAAATGCCTTACACCTAAAAATTAGAGTGCAAAATATTGCAGCCTTGAGAGGGGTATAGTTTTGAATAGTCAAAGGGCATTACGATACTTCCTTGACGTGAAAGTACCTTGCACCCAAAAAACAAAGAAAAACTGCTTTTTTTAGTACTTACAATTTTTCTTTTCGTTTGATGGGCTGCATCATTGAAAAGTCAAAGGTCAATTCACCTTCTCTAGCTTCGAAATGGAATTGCGCTGGCATGCTGAGGGTGAAACAACTTTTGACTTTGACTTATCGATTTGGCCTTTAGCTTCGACTTGGCTTCACCTCTGTCTTTTACTTTCACTCCTTAGAGCGCCAAAATGTTGCTTCACTCTGATCAGAGAGCTAAACTCCCTTCTATCATTTGGTAGGGCACTCCTTTCTAGCACTGAACTGCTTTCACCAGGCGATGATAATCTTGCAAACCCGCCATTCCTTAGCTGAATTTTTTGGTGCTTGAAACTGCTACTTTCCCTTTTTCTTGGCTCGCACAAACCAAACTGAAATAAAACAACTTACAAGCTCTTCGGAACCACTCCCTACCAGCTAGACCTCTTGACCCAAAATTGTGCTACTGATAGCACGAGAGGGGGTAGAGAGACTTATACTCCGAAAAAGCAAATATGTACAAGCAAACAAGGAAAATAAAAAATATATACAACCTGATAAAAATTTTCATACTACCTCTCACTGGTAGTACGCCTTCAGATGAAGGCCATTAACTGATAATGGAAGAGTAAACCCATTCAGATCTTGCAGGGTGAAGGAGTTAACCTGATGGACCCCGAAAATTTGAAATGGACCCTCCTAGAATGCATCAAATTTATCATGATTTTTGGGCTTGGACTTTTTCTCATTCCATTTTAGCACTAAGTCGCCAACTTGGAAGGTCCGATCAGAGGTCTTTTGTCGAACCAATTTTTTGTGGTGATGACATGCTTCATGAAAGCCTCATAGGCTTTTTCTCTTTCCTCCTCCAACTGCAATAGTTGGGCTATTCTAATGCTGATAGGGTCAAACCCTTCATCCTCACCGTCCAATGATCGGAGAGACTACAACGTGGGCAATTCAATGTGTGTGGGGAGCATTGCTTCTTTCCCATATACTAGGGAATATGGGGACGTCTTGATGGATTTCTTAATGGAAATTCGGTCAGCCCATAACGCAAAGTCCAGAAGTAGATGCCAACTCTGCTTGTTGTCTTCCAATGTTCTCTTCAGGATCCTAAGTAAGTTTTTATTTGTAGACTCCGCCAAACCATTGCCCTACGGGTAATAATTAGACAAAGTTTTTAGGTAAATACCATACTTACTTGTGAATGCACACATTTTGGCTCCTGTGAAATGGGAGCCATTGTCAGTTACTATCGCATCCGGTATCCCAAAATGGGTTATCAGCCCTTCCAAAAAGGCGATGACCACGTCCTAGTTAGCCTGCTTGGTGGGCACTACTTCTGCCCACCGGGTAAAGTAGTCTATGGTCGTTAGGATATACTTATGCCCTACGGATGAATTGGGATCTATCACCCCGATGAAGTCTAAGCCCCACTACTGAAATGGAGCCTCGACCTGAATTGGGTGCAAGGGTAGAGAAGCATTCCTAGTGCGGCCGACATACCTTTGACATTTGTCGCACTTTTGGCTAACATCGAAGGTATCAAAAAAAATTGTAGGCCAATAATAGCCTACTTTTATTATTTTCAAGGCCATAGGCCTTCCCAAAAAATGGCCCCCGAACATTCCAGAATGGAACTCGTCCAGGATTTTCTCCTTTTTTGTCCCCCTGACACATCTCAGGAGGACCCCATCAATATTCTTGTAGAACAACCCACTTGGTAGCAACACATATCTGCAGGCTTGCAGCCTGAACCTTCTCCTCTACGAAGCGTTGAGGTCAGAAGGGCACCGTCCAGTACTGAAGTACTCCACCAAGTCTTCCGTCCAATCTCTACCAATGGCAGACCGATTTGCAAGATTGCTCTCCTACGCTGGATCATCCCACTGGCAAGTCATCACCTCTGAGGCGACACTCTAGGCAAGTTCTTGGCATAAGGCTCGACCACGGACCAGTTTAGTGGGCCGAACCTCTATATCGAACTCTTGGATCTTGGAGACCCAACCTGCCCTCTTATTGCCGAGTTCGCCTTGGATGATGAAGTTTCTAACGTCCGGGTGTACCACGTACACTATCGTCTTACTCTGAGAGACGAAATGACGAAACTTCTTTAGTGATCGCATCATCGCATGGACTTGTCTTTCAATGAAATTGTACTTTTCCTCATGCGGGTGGATGACTTGACTTAGGAATGCAATTGGGCATCCATCCCCATCCTCATTTTTTGGGTAAGGACAGTTGCGTAGCTCTCTGGTTCTTCGACAACGTAAAGGATAAAATCCTTGGAGTAGTCGGGGTTCACTAGAACGGGGGCCTGGGCGATTCTCTCTTTTATCTCTTTGAATGCCCGCCTTCTCTCCTCGGTCCATCGGAACTCGACATCTTTCTTGAGGAGCTCCGTCATCGGCTTGACTACCTGGGCGAAGTCAAAAATAAATTTTCGAACAAAATTAATCTGCCCAAAGAAGGATTGGAGGCCCTTCTTGTCTGCTGGCAGTGGTAGCTTGTGGAGGGCTTCTACCCTGGTAGGGTCTACAGCTAGTCCCTTCTCCGATATCACGTGGCCTAGGAGCTTGCCTTCTTTAACCATGAAAATGGATTTTTTTGGGTTTATGGAGATTCTGAATTCTCGACACTTCTCAAACACTTGTCGCAAATGTAGACCATGTTCCTCCCTTTTGTGGGAAAAAATAGTCATATCATCAAGATAAATCACAATGATGCGATTGAGTAACTCACCAAAGGCTAAGTCCATCGCTCTCTGGAAAGTCGCATCGGCATTAGAGAGGCCGAACGACATGCGCTGGTAGGCGAAAGTGCCCCACTTGGTGGTGAAGGTTGTCTTGAACTGGTCTTCATCTTTCACCCAGATCTGGTTGTACCCGGAGAAGCCATCTAGCAGAGAAAATATCTGCGCTCCCGCCACTACATGGAGAATCTGGTCGATTTGGGGCAGCGGGTAGTGGTCCTTCAACGATGCCTGGTTGAGATTCCGGAAGTCGACACACAGGCGGATGTCTCCATTCTTCTTGCGTACCAGGACCAGGTTGGCCACCCAGGAAGAGTGCTTGATTGGGTAGATGATTTTGGCCTCCAACATTTTTAAGAGTTCGGCCTTCATCAAGACTTCTATTTTTGGGTTGACAGGCCTTTGCTTCTGTAGGAAAGGTTTGACCCCTTCTTGCAGTTCAATGGTGTGTTGGAAGATGGACTTGTCATACCCCTTTAAGTCTCGGTAGCTCCAGGCGACGATATCCGGGTATTCTCTGTAGAGGGTTCTGATTTGCTCGATTTCCAATGGGGTGCAATCAGTTCCCACCTTGATGGTTTTCTCGGATTCCAGTTCCAGCTCCTCGTATTCTCTTGCATCCACCTTTATCTTGTGGGTGAGGGACCTATCATCCTGGTCAAATAAGCTTTCAAGGGTGATTAAACCCTTTGGGACGTGGTTGTTCTTCAACTGAATTAACCCCTCATATTCTTCATCATCGAGGGTTCGGTCTTCAATGTTGCCTACTTCGTCTATCAAAAAATTGATGATCTGCTCATCACTGTCAAAAACCTGCCAATGGATGTCTTTGTCAGGTATCGAAGGCCGGTAAATTACCCTCACTGCCTTCGGCTTTTGCATTACATTCTTGATGGGGGAGCATCTGGCTCCAATAGATGCCAGGACATCTGCGTGCTTGTTTCGCTCCCACGAAATAGATTGGATGTTCAGAGCCGAGAAAGACTCTAGCAGGTCCCATACCTTATTACGGTATGCCTTTAGATAGTGTTGCTTCGCAACACACTTATTAGTCACCTGGTTACAGATCAGCTCTGAATCATCGAAGATCTGCAACTATTTTATTCCGAGTTTCTCCACCTTTCATAACCCCAAACACAGGGCTTCATACTCAGTGACATTGTTTGTACAGCTCCATGCGAGCCTATACGAGTATGTCTTTTGATTTTCGGAAGGAGAGATGAGGACAACTCCTGCTCCAACGCCATTCTTGCATCGGGCACCATCGAAGAAGAGCTTCCACAGTTGATCGTCCATGGGGTCTTCGTCGCTCGGTACCTTAGCCTTTTCGGGCTTGGTAATCGAGTAACACCCGATGTCAGATTCGATCATGGCATTAAAATCATGCATAGAGAACTCATCCTCTATGCGGAGCTCATCAAGAGCTTCCTCCATCAGCTCTACCTTCTCTTCTTCCTCTACTTCATCAACGATGTTGACTGAGTCCATCGGTTTTTTCACATCTTGGATCCTTTCAATGTGAAAGGTGGAGGGCTTTTCATTAAAAAATTTGATCCTCCTTCCTCTGAAGGGGATCTCCAGGTGCGAATAATCGAGAGACAGATAGCCTCCAAGCTTGGCAGTGAATTCCCTTGATAAGCACATGCTAAAATAGGGCTCTAAGTCTACTACCACAACTTCTTGAATTATAGTGATCTGTGGCATCTTGTGCAACACGATCGGGATGTCCTTGATGACCCCCACTATTTTAACTAGAGTTCCATCTAGTTGAAGCACTCCAGGACTGCTCCTGGTGTACTCCATGCCCATAATCTCACAAACAGCCTTGGGCATCACAGTAGTGGCAGCACCAGAATCGACCATGCAATTATGCACGACCCACCCTTCCATCCTGAGGGATAGATAAAACGATGGCAATCTGTTCTTCCCGGTGGTGGAGGTAGTCAATGGCTATGTCAAGACGGTCTGAGTTGGCCTCCCCTTGCCCTTGACGGACTTGAGGGATTCCTGCAACAGGTCGACTTGACCAGGCAGTTGAAGTGCATCGAAGAGGCTTACCTTTGCTAGAGTCTTCCTTAATTCTTCAATGATGTTGTACGCTCCTGTACCAGACTCACCTCCCTCCTTAGCAGTTTCATACTTGGTCCGGTATTGTTGTGTTGCTTCCACTCTCTACGCTTGGTCAGCGAGGGGTATCTTAGTTTTTCTCTCGCCTGGTCCCTCGCTTCGGTTTGGGGTTGAGAGGGTGAAGCCTGCGGTTGAGGGATTCTCCCTTTTGCTCTTGGAGGCAGGTAGTCTTTTAATCAGGCGGAATCTATTGGCTCTGATACCTGAATAGGCTCCTTTTTTGGTGGTGGGGTGCCTTCTCACTTGGCAGCTTGGGATTGGCAGGCACCTTCAATGGTTCCATCTAAACCGGATCGACTTCGATTGGCTTCTTGCCCGTCCTCATGAGAATGGAGACCTGCTCGATAGGGGGAATCATGAAATTACGGTCAGTTTCCCTTATCATATTTACCTATCCGCCAGGAGCGTTGTCTGCAAGTGTCTGTACATAGTTCAGATGAACCATGCAAGTCTCTTCGCCATGCGGGTCATTGCAGGTGGAGCACCAGTAAGCTCTACCGGATGAACCAGCTTCTTCGCTTTCCAACATCGTCGAGTTCCTCTCAGGAGCCCTACCGGTGGGAGCAGCTTGCTCCCTAGTGATTGGGGGAGGAAATCTCCTTGGTTGATAGCTTTGATCATTTTGCCTCCTCCTCATGATGGTCATCTCATTCACAATTGTTTTCATGCATGCAAATCCTGCAACTCTTTGACCTGGTCCGCATTTAAGGCTTCCTGAGGTGCGGGTAATGGCAATGGCGCCAATGGTGCAGGCAATGCGAGAAATGGGATAGGAGCTGGGAGTTGAGGAACAACGGGTGTTTGATACTGCGGTGTAGATACCACCTAATTTTGTGGATTGGGGTTCCACGATTGGGGTACATCGAAGATGTAGGTGGAGAAGATGCACTGGGATACATGTTCTGAGGGAAATCTGGATAAATCGGCATGGTCATCTTTGGAGGTAACTTTCCGATAGCTACTAGGTCAGCCTCAGCCTTCTAGGCTTGCTCATACAAGCCAGGGAATGTGTTGATGTTAGCATGTCGGATGCTCATGCTAATGTTAGAATGGAAAGCTCTCAAGTAATAGAACGTCGCTTGCTCTAGAGTGGGCCGAAGGCCGATGGTGACTCTCTGCCAGGTTCGAGCGAACCTGACGTTAAAGTCAGCTATCTCCTCTTGAGGATGTCTCTGGATGGTGGTGAATTGATGCAACAGTGAGAATGGGTCTGCTACCTCATTGAACCCTTTAATCAGTTGCTCTACTAACTGGTCCTAGGAAGTGATAGTGTCGATCGACAGTGATCGGTACCAGTAGAGGAGCTTACCTCTAAGTGACAGAACTAGCAGTCTCACCATTATATCTTCCTCCGTGATGTGGTGGATGGTTGCCAATGCAACGACGTCTTGGACATGCTCGTAGGCGGTCTTTCCTGTGCCATCGAATGTAGGTAGAGCTTTCAACGCTGCAGGTGACACTTGGTTCTGAGCCATCAAAGATAGAGGCCCCGAATGATTCCAGATTGAAAATTGCTTGGGAGGAGCTTACGCCATTGAAATGTTTGGAACGATTGGCTGAATCAAAGGGTTTGTTTGAACCGATGGATTTGGTTGAACTGTATGAACCGAAACATTCGAGACGATTCGGTTGAACTAGAGAATTTGGCGGATTCGGGGGCAAGCTAGTCGTTGTGCTGGCAGGACTTGGAGTCTACGAAGCAACAATAGCTACTTGCGAAGATGTCCCATCTAACGGGATATTCGGTTGGACCACTCTAGGATGTTCTCCCAAAGCATCGATGTCAAGCTCGAAGAACTCGACTTCTTCTGTATTTTTAGCCCTCCGTCTCGTGTACATGAAGGTGTGAGCTTTTAAACCGGTCTTCGAGATTCGGAGGCGTCTGAGTTCAGCTGAGTCGCCAGATGTTCGGATTTGACAGCAATAAGATGAACATCAACTTCTTAATACTGCTTTTGACGTGGAACGTTTGCGTCCCACCGGGTGTGCCAAAAATTGTTGGTCAAAAATCTGCCTTAGGTATGAAATGATCTATTCATGCACCCTAGACCCGGCCAACATTGAAAGACCGAGAGGAAGAAATGCCTCCCATGCCAATCTCCAGAGATGGGTTGGTTCCCTTGCTATTCTAACTAGGGGGATTGAGATTAGAGAACAGGAAAGAGATTAACAAATGACTGAAAGGGATGGGAAATATGGCCACAGGCCAGATAGAACAGGGGTGATGAACTAACAACACGATAACTTAACTATACGTCGAATCAATAGCACTCAACACAGAAAACTAACAGAAATTAAAACCAGGCATCTAACATGTGTAATCTCCAGGACTATTCCAGCGTTCACCCTCTATCGGGAGTCAAATCCAGACATAGAATAATAACCCACATACAGAGCGGAGAATTTAATAGAAAATAAGCAATAGAAGACATACACATGAATAGAAGTCCAGAGTTAGAGCCAAACATTATCTGTATTGATAGCAGAATTCAAGTTACAACAAGCTTCTAGCAAACGTCCATCATTTTACAATAAAATTGTCGGCTTATATAGAGAATTTTGCCGCTTGAAATATTTAATGCACACCTACAAAACATGGCGGTGGCAACCAAGATAAGATTTGCAAGGAAAAACACTCATGAAACAGTAACCAGGCATGGGCTGAAACTGATGACTCCCCGAAATGCAGTTGCACCCCTTCAATGCTCTGACAGGTTCAGCCGGTGGCACCGTCTCCTTGCTTGTTGGAACCGCCCTGATGAAAGATAAGATTCTGAATCCCGAGAACGTCAAGTCTGGAAGCTTCTCAGACCGACTGCGTTTAGATGGATAAGGATGCACTTTGTCCGGTTGATGAGAAGCACTTCTGAGGAATTCTGGTTGAGGCAAGGGGGCTAGATAGAAACAGGCACTAGATGCAAGCCTCAGCTGCTACGTTTTGTTGTTTCTTGGCCCGAAACGGGCTCGCGCTTAAAAAACTATAGCAAAACAACCTGTTGCCTTGAAAAATATGCAGGAACTAAAAATTCAAAGGGTAAAGCGCCACTCCTTAGGCCAAAATCCCTTTGCACTCAAAAATAGTAGTGAAGCACCCTGGAGCCTCGAGAGGCATGCTAGAGTTGAACGGTCAAGAGGCCAAGCACTACTATATTATGCTGAATTTGCCTTGTGCTTGAAAACAGAGTGCAATTGCCTAGCACCTTGAATATAGCATTGGTGTTGAAAATTCAATAGCTAAAGCGCAGTGGAGTGGAGTGGAAATACCTTGCACTTGAAAATGGGGCGCAATAGCCTGGGGCCTTGGGAGGTGTGCTGGCATTGAAAATTCAATAGCCAAAGCACTGTTAACTTGGAGCGCAAGCGCCCTATGTTGGAAAGTGGAGCACAACGGTTTGATTCTTGGGAGATATGCAAGTGTGGAAAAGTCAGCAAGCATTGCGTTTCTCCCTTATCCAAAAAAACTTGTGCTCAAAATCTAGAGCGAAACTGCCTTGCATAGGGAGACGCATTGGCATGGAAAATTCAACAGCCAAAGTGCTCTCAAACTAGAGCGAAACATCCTAGCACCCTCAAACTTAGCATTTTTCATTAAAATCATCGTTGCGCTTTGAAAATTCAAAGTTGCTTGCGCTCCAGGCAGGCATCGAAAAGACCTTGCACTCCCCATGCAAGGCATAAAGTCGTTGCGCTTACTTGATAAGGCAAAAGCCCCTTGCACTCACTTAGAATTTTTTTCCTCCGAAGCTGGACCTCACTCTTCTTCTTCTTCAAAACTAACTTGCACTTGGGGACATGGCGTGAACTACCCTTGCCTTCCAAAATACGAACACCCTGCATGATGAGTGAACAGAAAATTGCACCAGCCCTTGGGTGCAATTGATAATTTTTGATAGAGAAAGGAGGAAACAGAAAAAAATAGGGTACATAGAAAAGAGATTTAGGGAAGGAAAAATTACAGAACAACAAAATATGTACAATTTTGCAGAAATTCCAACAAGTGTTACACAAGGTGACCCCCTCTCTCCTTATATTTTCATTATTATGTTTGAAACATTCAAAAGATACCTCAATGCTACCAAGGCTTTTTGTAGGTTAGGGGGGCTCAAACTAGCTCATAATCTTGATGGCATTACTCATTTAAAATATGTGGATAATACCATTTTACTTGGTAGTCCTACTGTGACGGAGGTAGTTGAAATTAAAAGAATCCTAGACCTCTATGAGCGTGCCTCTCACCAAAAGATCAATTTGGACAAGAGCAATGTCTTCTTCATTAACACTGAAGTTGCTCTCCAGAGAAGGGTGGCTAGATAGATAAGGTGTCCTGTGTCAACCCTACCTTCTTCTTACCTTGGAATGTATGTGTTCTTAGGAACTTGCAAGGAACCTCTTTGGAATGGTTTTCTTGACAAGTTTTAATCCAAGCTTATAGGGTGGAAAGGTAATCTCTTGTCTCAAGCAGGTAAAGTGTTGTTGATTAAGAGTGTTTTGTAGGTTGGCCCCACTTATCTACTCTCCCTTTTTAAGATCCCTGCTAAAGGTCTCAAAATTATAGAAGGTATTCAAAAAAAAAATTATGGTCTAGATCTGAAGAGAGGATGAAAATTTCTCTTGTAGCTTGGGAAAAAACCTGCCATCACAAGAATCATGGTGGTCTTGGTCTGAGGAGACTCATCCTAGTTAATAGTGCTACGAAAGCCAAGGTTGGATGGAGAATACTAAGATATGGTCAGGCTCTATGGGCTAGGATTCTTAAAGAGAAATATGTTGACAACTATGAAGCTATCAGATTTCTCACAATTCAGGATCCCTGTTGCAGTTCTTCTCTATGGAACCACCTAGTGGAGTCTAGGAAGGCCTTGTGGAAGGGTGTGAAATGGTGTGTTGGATATGGGGCCTCTATAGGCTTTTGGGAGGATGCCTAGTTAGATGAAAACCCTTTAGCAAATAATGGTTTTTTCTCTATTCTAAAATAGGAACTAGAAGATAGATTGGTAAATAGGTTTGTGATTACATGAATTTAGTGGATAACTGGTTGAGTTGGAAAGAGTTAGAGGCAGTCCTAGAGAATGGAGGCTTTAAACCCCCTTAAAGCTAAACTAAATTCTTATTACTTAGGTATTGTTAGGTAAAGAGACTCGATGGCTTGGGGTAGAACTAAGAATGGAGAAATTAGCGTGAAGACAACCTATGATATTTTGGATCCTGTTGAAGATAATGGTTTCCCTTGGAATAGAATTTGGGGTAAGAAAGCTCTTCCTAAATTGGACATTTTTCTTTTGGAAGTAGTCCAAAATAAGATCTTAACGATGGATAATATCAAGAAGAAAGGTTTTCAATTTCCTAATAGGTGTTTTTTATGCGAAAATGCAGAAGAATTAGTGGAGCACATCTTCTTGGAATGTTCCTATGCTCTTGATGCATGTCGTTAATAGCATCATTTAATCTTATAATTTATCAATCTGGGGTGGTGTCCAAGGTTGTTTACGATAGAAAGTTAGGGCAGAGTACAATTCAAGCATTTATTGGGTGAAATAGATGTTGGTTTAGCCTTTTAGTGTCACACTAAACCTAGTCTGTAGAATATAAACTTGCAATAATTGAAAACTAATTTTAAGATGCAGAAATTGAAAATTAACTATAAGTGCAAGAATTTGAAATTGTTGAACTGAAATCTAATTAACTTTTGCAGAATTGAAATAACAAAATTAAAATATTGCTAAATTGAAATCACACATGCAGAATTGAAACCTAGTTTACTCTTACAGAATTGAAATGATGATTGGAAATAAAACTTATTCTAAAAACACCTATCAATGTCTTACCACAAAAGGTCATCAAGCTTCTACTACAGGAATTGACAACAAAATAAAATTTTCTGAAAATTGAAAGTTACTGAAACATAAAAACAAGGGAACATGGAAAGCAAAGGGAACAGGGGAAAACACAGGTCTAATCTAATTTTTCAGCTGAAACACACACATTGGCTACACAAAAACATATTGAAAAACATAAATAACATCACACAAACTTAAAACAAGAAAATGAAATATGATAAGCAATTTGTTAATTCTACTGCAACAAGATTATAGAAAAACCTATCATAAAAGTCCTCCTTCTAAGCCTGAAAGTGGGCCCAAGCTTCTTGATCTAGAAGAAGGTGGAAAAATTTCTCTTTAGCTAATTAACACTCACACTCACTCATGAATAGAAATTAACAAAAGAACTACACTTTATTTCTATTAGAACTGTTACAGAAAATGTTGCACTATGCTATATGCTGCTACTAACTACTCTCCTATCAAATAATTCTAATAGCTCAATCAATGAGGGAGTTGTGTTATTTATAATAAAATATTACAATGTATCTCGTACTCAGATTAGCCTATTTACTATTTTACAGTGATTTGCCAAATAATCTGCAATTAAATAAGTCTTATTTTGGATAGTTTATGTTGCAGCAACACTCATTCACCCTTAGAAGGCATCTTCAGTGGTGGGAGTACATTGGAGGAGTCTTAGAAATATCTTGTACACCTGTATCTTCCTTAAAATATCATTTCCCTACTACTTTAGGCATTCAAATATCTTTTAGACTCAAACTGGCATCTTTTCCCCCTTATTTTGAAGATCTTCGAAATATCAGGAGCAAAAATAGGATTTATGCTCAGCTGTAATAAAAATGATTAATAAAGCAAGTTTAATTGCATAGGACATCTTCCCTATCCCTTAGAAATTATTTCCAACTACTGCCGTCATTTTATGTTGACAATTTCTATGACTTCCTTTATAATTGCATAATTCTGACTTTTGTGTGTTTTTTCAACTATTCCTGGTTTTCAGCCTTTCGTATTGTTGCTCCCATTTTTACTGCATGGAAATGCTTCCTGGTGGAGAAAAATTCATCCCTGACCTCCCTCAACTATCTCCAAACATTTTCACATGCCTTGGTTGATTAATTCCTTGCCCTGCCATTCATTGGTTGTTGGCTGGAATTTATTACTACATTTTCCAGCTCTGCTGCACAGTTGTAAAGTATTAGAATTTCTTGCAAATTAAAACAAATTAGGATGTGATAAAATCATTCAAATATTAACTAAATTATTACATCAAGTTGCTACTGAAATTATACACTTCATTCACCAAGTAACCATGTTGAAACTATGCAATAGTGTTGCATAATTGTCTCTGCTCTGTTATACCCTATTATTGCCTATTTAGACCATGTGGGAGTGCTTCTAAATAGGTCATATGTCTTCTTTAGTCTCTCTTTCATATATTCCCTCATGCTTTGCTTGAAAACTTCAAGGTGCTCCTATAAAGTGACAACTTGTTGATTTTTATATGGTTGTTTTCAATAGATTTCCAGATTTATGACAGTCTTGAAAAGTTGGCTCCAATGTGGATTTCAAATAAGTTGAAGAGGTGGGAAAACATTCAAAAACCATTGTGAATTTAATGGACATCAACATACAATAGTTGGCTAATTGAAATGCATGTTTTATTTGCTACTTAATCAACTGAAACAGTGCATAAAATGTTGAAAATAGTCAAAAACAGAGATATAGTGTTCCTAACATAAAATCATGCAAACAATTAATAAATAATATATTCTAATCAAAAATTTGGCAATTAAATTTGTTATTTTTGGTAATATGGCAGTTTTTATATGTCAAACATAGTGTAAAAATAAGGCATTTCTAGGCTTCATCATCCCCCCCCAACTTGAACTGACGAATGCTCTTATGCATTCTAGTAGGCCATAGTAATATGCAGGTTTTATCCTTGTGAAAAACATCCTTTGCCACCTTCTACTTGATAAATTTCTCCTTTATGCACTACACAGAGCATTTTGCAATTTAAGCACATGTATTTCACTTTTCTACAACCTTGCAATTTTTTTCAATTTTTGTAGTTCTTGCAATTTTTTTTTTCTTCCTTTTTTTTTTTTTGCTCCTTTTTTTTTCTTGCACTTTTTTTCCATTTTCAACTTGCAACTCTTTGACTTTTGCACTTTTATCCTTCAATATTACAATTTTTGCAATTCCTGTAGTTCTGATTCTTTTTTTGTCATTCTACAAGTTTTAGTGTTGCAAGGTACCTCTTAAAGGGTTGGTATCATGTGATTCATCTTGCAATAGTCTTATTGTATTTTTATAATGGAACTATATTTGGTATATGCACTACGACTGGTGGAATTTTCTATCTTGACACCATTTCAACCTAGATACCTATTTCTATTTTTTTGCACCTCTAAAACAAAATTGACAAAAATTCAATTTTGAACCTTTTTAAGGGATGTACTACTTGTGGTGGGATGATTTTGAGCTTTGGGAACCTCAATATTTTATGTGCCTTACTCTTTTTGCTATTCTGCAGCATTTTTAGGAATTTTTGGCATAATTTCTATCTTATTCCGAAGATCTTCGAAATAAGACTGTTATTTCGAAGATGTCTCTGCTTATTCCAAAGATGAATCTAAAAATGTAGAAATGACTTCCTATGCAAAATTTAGCTACATATTCTATTGTGGGCCCATCTCTAGAGTGTATAAGCCTTCCATAACATCAAAAAATCCCTTCTTTATATTTTTGTTTTAGATGTTATTCTTCATTTTGTATATTGTTATTTTATTGCAACAGTAACAAAACAAAATCTTCAGGTGCATTTTCTAGATTATCCTCTTCATATTTATGAAGCATTTGTGGGGTATCAATTTTTAGTTCTCCTTCTTAAACCTGCCTTGCTAATTCAAATAGAATTGTTGCCATATTTGTCACAAAGTTAGGTTTTTGCACAGTTTTGAAGTTCTCGTGCAAGTAATGGTAAAAGGGGTGTTTCTTGACATGTTCCATTTTAAAATTGCCAATATTGTATGAATAGTTTATGCCAAATACCGATTATCATACACTAAATTTTAAATGCTTACTATGATTTAAATGCAAGAAATACATACCTTATTGTCCTAAAAATTAATCATTCACCTTTCAAGCTGCTTCTGATGATTGTTAGCAAGCTATCTGAAAACATAAACTTAACACATGTGCAGTGTGATATTTGTACAATGGTGGAATAATGATGGGTGGATCAACAAGGCAATGCACATCGAAAAATTGGTTTTCATTCAAGCCAACTCAACAACGCCTCAAGGAGGTTTTCACTACTAAGTTATTCATTTTCTTTTTCATTTTTTTTCATTCTTTTTTTCAGAAGAGGTTGTCATTTATGGTTTTCAACCAACTTCTATTTTTTTTTTTTCAAGTGCTTCAATGAGGGAGAATTTCTCTCACTCTTATTTGGATAAGAACAATCCTTATTCTGCAAAAACATGTCAATTTTTGTATGAAAACACCATCTTTTTCTACTGAATCCTACAAAAATGATGCAATCATCCTTTCCATATGAGTAATAAGAGCCTTCTCATTTCATCATTAACTCCTTATTGTTGGAAATGAAGTATTGACTCCATTGTTCCTTCTCCATGCTGAAATTGATTCTTTTCCTCATGTATCCCCATTTTGTGGGACATGCCTTTTTCTGCAATTTATTTTCTCTCTTTTTTTTTATCTCTCTTTTTCTTTTTTTAACTTTTTCTATTGTTTTGCTTGTGCCCATGAAGGAAGTTCACAAACAAGATTATTCTCTTTTGCTTTTCTTGTATTTTATTTTTTTTTTTTTCAAACTTTTTAGCATCACTCTGAATCTGTTATGGAAGAAAAATTATCTTCTATCATATGTACATCCAATTGTGTAATCTCCCTCAAGAACTCATCCTTAGTTAATGGTGCATGGTATACCCGAAGGCAATGTCCATTCACCACTAACATCCTCCATGAATAACCAATGGGAGAACGAAGCATTGCTCCATATCTAAAAATTTCTTCAATCAAGTGTGGTCTATGTCTCCTAGTCTGCAAAATCTTGTCAATCTGTACTTGAAAAAATTCAATACCAATTCCCAAATATTTTAAAAGCATTAGTAACTCAATTTCAATGGAAAAATATAGTTTTTTATCATAAACTAGTTCATACAGTGTGAAACTGAGTATGTCTAACATCTGATTAATAAATAGAAAATGATCCTTATGTGTGACTATATGCAGTATCAATCCATCATCTTGAATGACTGCAACATCCATTCCCCTGAATGAATGAGGGGAGGGCTTATTTATAGGATAGCCTTGGCAGTTACTGCAACCAACCACACTCAGCCGTCCCCAACTATCCATTCATTAATGCCTTAACTAATCAATCTAAGATGTAACTAACCAGTATCAGACTAATTAACCAGTCTTAGACGAGTTAACTAGTCTCAGACTGATTAACTAGTCTGACTTAACTAAACCAGTCGTCTGACAACTAGTTGTACAATTTGTCATTTTATTCCATGTTATTAATCAGTTTGTATTATATTATGATGGTTGATTTACATTTCCAAAACATTACATTAGTAATTTTTCTGTCTACACTTCTTACTCGGAGTGTTCTTCAACTGAGGTTTGGCATCCATCCACCTCAGTATTGTTGGTGCTAACTCCGATAATGCTTTGGGAGGGTCCAATCCGAGAATTTCCATGCCTTCCCTATATACAACATCCAAAAACAACCCAATTGCGTGGAAGACCATCAAGAAATTCTTGGTGGTACGCATCAAAAAATTTTGAATACGTGTCGCCAAATAAGTTGCCCAATCATAAGCTACACCCTTCTCAATGCCTTGCAAGTAGGGTATCAGCCAAATAGGCAATTTCGAGGCTCATTGCTCCCCAGACAATCTTGCCATCAGTACATTCATGATACATTGGAGTCCCTTATCTTTTAGTTGGTTTGGTTTCACCCCACGACTTCCATGTGACATCAATGCGTCAATCTCTTCTTTCTTCAACTTCGTGACACTCTGAATCAATTGTCGACTTCTCTTGGAATCGACTCCTTTTACTACTGGTTGTCCTCCTTTTGGCAACCCGAATGTCCTGAAAATTTTGGCTGAAAAGACAATATTTAGGCTTCTTTCTCCCACCTGCACCGTACTGGCATGTTTTGCAAGGTCATATGTTAGCAGCATTTGCAACAGATACTCCTTGTAAAATTCTTTGTCAAAGTTAGGGACCTACAGTATAAAGTGTACGCCTGCATCTTTGATCTTCTGTCTAAGCGTATTTTTTGGTGGTGTTTGCTCCCACCACTGCCTGCAATAATCCCTAGTAGCATGAATCCAGGTGATATCTTTGAGAGGTATTTGCTCTCGTTCGGGTTGTCGAATCTCCTTCTCTTTTGGTTCCGGAACAACTATTTGGGAACGCATTTGTTTCCCCTGAGTCTGCCCCTGCTCAGGATTCTATTCCTATCCGCGTGCCTCTCCACCAGTGCGGGAATGCTCTTGGTGATGTCGAAGTCGTTTTTCAGATACTGACTCCGATGGTACTTCCTATCTCGGTTCTTCATGTGATTTTTCTTTTCCAGATTGTTCTGAGTATGTCAATCTGGTATGAATTGGGCGACTTCTACTCATCTTATTTCTTCCTGCTAATCAGCCTTCCTTCAACCACACAACGACAACTTCCTACTTTTGCAATGTGACGATGGTGACACCTATGTCTGAGACGACAATCTTTTTGTGTGACAGTTGATTTTGTCTTTCAACTTCCTGAAGACACTATTACTATTGACTTGTGATGATACTCTTATCTATTGCTTCTACCAACTTTTGACGGCATTGCTACTGCAGACCTATGACGAAAATCTTCCCCAACCAACTTGTCTAATGGCAGTCTCTCCTTACTTGCTTGCTTAGCGGAAATTCGTGGCCTGACGAAAATCCTTCTAGCCAATTCAACGATAGAAATCTCTCTAACGATGCTCTATGTCTACCAACTTAATACTGCAATCACCTAATTTATGGCAACAATCTGCTAACGATAAGGATGATGATGATAGCTTCTGACTGCTTGCAGTTATGAAGTTTTGCAAGCTTGTCTTCAGTCATGCTCAAGCCTTACGCTCTTATCCTCTGATGGCCACTCTCCCACTTCTGGCTTGGCTGCACCCATCAATTGATGCGTCTAACTACGAATGCGTTAGCAGAATTACCCTTTTGTTGCATGGATAATTGTTATAATTCTTCACGAGGCCTTAATGTCTATCGGTTTCTCTTCGACTTATGGCACCCTTCGTCTGGTGTGGTAATTTGTTGATGCACAAGTGTTTCTACCAACCGAGTCTTCAAGCTCTTGCTCTAGATACTGTGCAATTGCTTCAATCTTCAATTTTGCCTATTTGCAATGTGCGTTCTTCTCCTTGGCCATCCCTATTTATAACCCTCACTTGTTGTCGTTGCCGCCCATGCAAACCGTTCGTTAACTGCCACTGCATGTTCAAACTGCCGCATGTTTGCCACCTCGCCACCTTGCATGCAATTGTCATCCTTTTTCCTATTTCATCTTTTTCTTATTTTTGGCTTTTTTTTTTTTTTTTTCTTTTCTTATTTATTTTTTTCTTTTCTTTTTTCTTTTCTATTATTACATCGTGGGTCCCTACCATGTGTCATTGATATTGTGTGAATCGCATGGCTATGCCAATGTGAACTTCCAATGTTTCTATCGATGGCACCTCCTCCTGTCTATGACACGGCTTCCCTCACTGAATCATCATCATCATGCATTGATTTTGTCTGTTGTCTGTTCTGACGATTCCCTCGGCTTTGGAGTGTTTTTGGCTATTGCTCTGTCTGGCGATTATTTCTAGTTCTCCTAATAATATGCCAATCCGCCCTTTCTTCCTCTTATTGATTGCATCTTGCTTATGTTTGCATACATCTGAATGAATGATGGCCTTCCCTTCTACCATCCTCATGATGCTTATTTATCTTCTCGTCATCATGTCGACCATCTGCGCTACCATCATCTTGACGACTCCCTCATCATCATGATGATCGATCCTTTGTCATCCTCATGACGCTTTCTCTGTTTCATCCTAACGGTGATATCGTCCTATTTGCAGGTTGTCTTTGTCTCTAGTTGCCATCATGCCTCCTTATCTCCAATTCTCCTTGGCATGTCGGACTTGGAACTGGGGTCCTTGGCGGTACTTGGCCTCTATTCTGGAATCCTTGTCTCCCCAAAACCTTTCCAAACGTCCTCCCCTTATTTTTGGCCGAATCTCCCTTGTGTTGGACTACCGAACTCCTAGTTGTCTGGGATTCGTCCGGTTCCTCAGTCGTTCAAGATGATCTTTGGTTTCCACGGGCTCGATGAGGTGGTCCTGATGGGCCATCCTCATGAACTCATGGTTGTTGGTTGTTTTGTATTGTATCTACAAATAGTCCTTACGGTCTATTCTATTGATCAATCGACCTATGGGTAGCAGGAAGGGAATTTCTCCCCCTTGAGCTACCGAGAAGGAGATCAATTGGACTCCCCCTTGGTCAGGTATACTTGGGTTACCAAGAAGACCTGTCGATCCCCTTGGATTGCTCAAGTTACCTCCACTCCTTGCTCGATCAAGTAATTCTGCTCTTGTTGGTTGCCCTTCATGGTTTTGAGTTCCTGGTGACAATTGCCTTAGAGTTCTCAACCTTCGATCTACCCGCAACAATCGTCTACGCCATCTTGCCTCTTCGAATTGTCTCTGTGGTTCACATTCTGCCAGTGCACCTCTGTACTAGATTGAGAAATCAGAGTCAGTGCTGGAATCATTTCCTTCGCCTATTGTATACATAGGCCATCTGGATGTTTCCTGCACTCGTCTTTGCAACCTTCTCACTTCTCTTCTTTGTCTTCTCAATTGTCTAGTTGCAACTCGGTACTCTTGTACTTTCGGCCTCCCTTGTGGTCCTCTTATTGGCTCATTATCACCACTTGAGCTATTTTCTACTCTTTCATCCTCCTGCTCCTGGGGAATTAGTGGTTCATTATTTTTGGCTTCTTGAACCATTTCAAGGAATCGTACCCCTGCTTGCTGACTTCGAGCTTCATCCCTTTGCCTTCTTGCATGATTGGGACTTGGATATGGAGTATTAGGGTCTCTAGGAAGATTTTCATCGCTACTTGAGTCTTCAATCCATCCTCCATTCCTAGGTTGTTCTGGCACTTCCCTAATATCTCTCCATAGAATTGCAACAGTTTGTTCTCTGCTTACTCGATTTTCTATGAAATCAGCAAGACCTTGTTGTGGTCTATCCTCAGTTCTTCTTTGTGGTTCGAATATCTCATCTTGCCCCTGTCTTTGAGGATTTGGTGGCATCATGTTTCTATGCCTTCTGGACCTTCTCGTCAATGGGGAAGTAGTACTAGTAGTACTTTCAATGTTCAATTGAATTCTCAATGTTTCTGAAGACGAACTACTGGAGCTTAAGGAGAAAAGGCTACTTTCTGATGGTGCTACTTCATTGCCATTGGCGCTTCCCCTTAACTCTTTTATTTGTCTTTCTAGCCCTTGTTCGAATTCATCTAGCTCTGCTCGTCTTAATTCTTCTCTTTCATTTATACGTTGCATTGTTTCATCCAACTCGTGAACCACTTGCTCTCTTAGTCACGTATTATACATCCTCAGGGTCTCATACTCTTCTTGTAATTGATGTGTTTCCTTGATCATTTGTTGTAGAATCCTTGATTCTTCATTTGGAGCTCCATCCCTCGTTTCTCTTGCACCAGATTCTCTTTCTTGCAATGCAACATCAGTGAGGGTTTGAAGTCTATCTTCACCTTCGTTATTCGGAAATCTCACATGAACTTGTAATCTTCTACGTTCCATTGGTCGAGGTTCCAATTCTCTTTGTTCAATTATAGGTTCTCTTTCTGTTCCGAATAGCCACTCCAGGTTCATTCGTTCATCTTCCCGAGTATTATGATCAATGATTCTACTAGGCTCTCCTCGTTCGTAAAATCGCATTCCTGGTTGTGGTACTTCTGTTGTCCTCCCAGAAGTTTCTCCTTGTGATGACTCTAAGTTAATCACATTTACATGTGCCTTTGCCTTATACACCTTTAACTTAGAACCATTCATTATTTCGGGGCAGATTGTACCATCCAATTTCTTGAGTCGGACAACCCCATTGTCCAATACTTCCTCTACTTGGAAGGGTCCAAGCCACAAGGTCTTCAATTTACCTAGCTTGATTTCTCTTTTCCCATTAAACTTAAGCACTAAATCGCCAATCTTCAAGTCCATCTTCCGTAAGTGCTTATCATGCCAAAATTTTATCGTCATTGGGCAATCTTCGTTGCCCACTGTGCCATCACCCTTTTCTCTCCCAGTTGTACTAGTGTCGTGAGCCTTTCTTCTATGCTCTCATCATCACTCAGGCGGTTTTCCACTGCTACCCATAGACTAGGTACCAAGAATTCAACTAGCATGACCGCCTCTTGCCCATACATTAACTGGAAGGGTGTATGGTTCGTTGTTGGCTTGAAGGTTGTCCTGTATGCCCACAGGACTGCTGGCAATCGTTCTTCCCAATCGGCACCTTCCACGCCACATGTTTTATACATTATGGAAACTAGGACCTTATTTGTTGCCTCTGCTTATCCATTCGCTCTAGGATAGTATGGACTAGACAACGAATGGAAGATCCTGAATTTCGTAGTCAAGTTCTGAATGATTTCATTGACGAAATGACCTCCCCTATCACTTGTCAATTGTAGGGGAATCCCAAACCTTGTGATAACTTGTTCATATAAGAAGCGAGCAATGCTTCTTGCAAAGTTATCCGATAGAGCCCTTGCTTCTACCCATTTCGTCAAATACTCTGTAGCCACTACAATGTATCGACACTTCCTCTTTCGGCTTGTTCGAAGTGGTCCCACAAAATCCAATCCCCATCTTTCAAAAAGTTCTTGAGGCTAGGAAGGGTGTAATGGCATGAAGTCCCTCTTTAATGGCTTCCTCGTTCTTTGACACGTATCACATGCCTTCACATACTCTTTGGCATCGTGATAGAGGGTGGGCCACCATAGTCCTACTAACAACACTTTCCTTGTTGTTGCATTGGGCCCCATATGACCTCCAGCTAATCCCTCATGTGCCTCTTTCAATGTTTTCTGCACTTCATCCTCCATGACACACCTTCTCAAAATGTGGTCTTCTCCCATCTTGTACAACAAGCCTGCAATCAATGAAAATGGTGTCACTTTTGTAATAATCTTCCTTTGTTCTGCTGTCATCATCTCCTTTGGCAGCTCTCCTGTCGATAGATATTCCCCTATATGTTTATACCATGTTGGTACCACACTTATCATGAACAACTGTGCGTTTGGGAATTCATCATGTATTCCTCCTTATGCAGGTTCTCCAGAGTGAATCCTTGAAAGTTGACCCGCTATTACGTGTTTCTTGCTTGGTCTTACTACCACTCGAAACATGAATTCTTGTAATGTGATGAGCCACCTGCTCACTCGTCCATATATTGTCGGTTTGTTGATTAAATATAGCAATGCCTAGTGATCTACGTAGAAGGCAAATGGGTTGGCTAGTAGATAGTGTCGGAACTTTTGTACTGCATAGACCATTCCC
Source organism: Wollemia nobilis (assembly GCA_028583015.1). Classification (NCBI taxonomy): domain Eukaryota; kingdom Viridiplantae; phylum Streptophyta; class Pinopsida; order Araucariales; family Araucariaceae; genus Wollemia; species Wollemia nobilis. Next base: position 26,496,436 of record JAQPPZ010017248.1, on the reverse strand, counting down.
AATGCTTCTCGTTCTGTGGTGCTATAGTTCTTCTCCACCTTAGACAACAACCAACTTGCAAAGTAGATGGGCTGATCCAGCCCAAACTGTCCTTCCTGGGCTAAGGCACATCCAATCGCAAAGTTTGATGCATCAACATGAACATGAAATTCTTTTTCCTAGTCTGGATATACCAAAATGGGTGCCTTCACCAAATGTGCCTTGAGTCCTTCAAAAGCCTCTTGGTGTTCCTCCGCCCACTTGAAAGGAACACTCTTACGTGTGAGAGCGTCTAGCGGGTAGGCAATTTGTGCATAGTTTCTTATAAACCTTCTATAGTATCCCACTATTCCTAAGAAGGTTTTCATGGAGCTTACATCATGGGGTTCTTCCATCAGCAATATTACTCGTATCTTGTCTAGATCCGGCTTCAGGCCTTCTTGACACACAATATGTCCTAGTAACTTCCCATAAGGCACCAACAATACGCATTTTCCTGGGTTTAGTGCTATTCGAGCTTTTTGGCACAACCCCATACATTCGTCCAATGCCTTTAAATGCTCAATTGTTCTGCCATATAGGGACCAATCATCAAGAAAAGCTTTGAAGTTTCCTGTGGACATTTTATCAAAGATATATAAGATGATCCTCTGGAAAGTAGCAGGTGCGTTACATAATCCAAATGGCATTCGATTGTATGCGTATATGCCATTTTCTACTATGAAGGTAGTCTTCAACTTATCCTCCTTTGCAATACTAATCTGATTATAACCCAAAAATCCATCCAAAAATGAATAGATTTCGTGCCCGACTACTTCTTCCAATATGGAGTCTGTGAATGGGATCGAGAAGGGGTCTTTTATAGTTACGGCATTCAAGCTCCGAAAATCTACACAAATCCAGATTTTGTTTGCTTCTCTTTTTAAGGTGATCACTATTGGTGACACCCATTCACTTGTCGTAACTTTGAAAATGATGCCAACCTCCAACATTTTCTCGATCTCGACATTCACCAAAGCTGCGTACTTTGGGTTCATCCTATATGGGCATCTCCTGACTGGTTGCACACCCTCGATCAAAGGAATCTTGTGTACGCACAATTCTGGTGGTATCCCCTTCAAGTCCTTATAGGTCCATGCAAACACATCCTTGTACTTCATAAAGATTTTAAAAGTTGCTGCTTTTAGTACAGGATCCCAATCATCTCCACACTTGATCATCTTTTCTTCACCATCCTCGCCAAGGTTTACTTGCACCATCCTTGGTCCTTCATATTTCACCGATTCTGGTTCTTCAACTGCCTTGAGTACATCAATGGGATGGGCTGGTTTATCTTCAATAACCACGTCACCCATAGTGTACTCTATGAAGTTCTTCGGAAATGTCCACTTCTCATTCTCTTGGTCTTTCCTTATTGTTGATCTTTTCTGACTACTCTGGCCCTCTTCCGGTTCCTTCTCTTCATCTTGGTTTTCGTCTTCTGCATGGATGCATAAGCATTGTGGTGTGAATACTTCATAATCTTCCATTTGCCAATGAAGTAGTCCTTTGTCATCGTCTCGTTCATCTTCTATGCAATCCTCCAACTGCAATACTCCTTCGTCAGGTTCATATCCTGTTTCATCGTCTGATGATGAACTTCCTGATTCATCCGAGGTTGCAATATCCTGACTTACAGATTGATTTTTGAGATTTATCATGTACTTATGTTGCCCTTTCTTGAATGTAAGGTGCTCTTTCTCCCAATTATGATTTACTTTCGCCATCCATAGCCATCCACGTCCGAGCAATGCATCATAAGCAGGTTTTTGCATTGCTATTATCACGAAATCCAAGGTGAAGTCTTGTTCCGCTATTCGTACCTTTTGATTTGTCAGTACACCTTTCGTTTCTATTCCGTATTGATCAACTCCATACAACCTGAAATTTGGAGACCGTAATGTTGGTGCCCCAATGCTTTTCCATGTCTTCTCGGGCATCACATTGACACTCGACCCCCCATCTACAATTACTTGGGTTAGCTTATGATCCAATATCTCCATGTGGACCAAAGCTGGTTTCTTCCTAGCTTCAATCATCAATATTGTGGGGTCGATAAATTGTTCTTGCTTGATGTTGGCAACTTCTCGTACTTCTTTCTTTCTTTGTCTTCATCATTTCGCCTACTGTGGCATATAATTCTGGTATTGCACCAAGCAGATTGGACACTTTTACTTCCATTGTCATGCTTAGTACTTGTGTTGCCAAACGTTCCATTGATGATTGTTTGCTTAACATTACCTCAGGCTTTTTCAAGGCTTTCTCCTGGAGCAATTTTTCTTGCTTGTCCTTCTCAAGCTCCTCCTTCACCATATCATGGGCTTCCTGCCATCGCTCCTTTTCTTTGGCAGGGTTTGGGTACTGCTCCATCTTTCGAGCGTGAGCTCTTGTCACCGCTAGTACTTGCTTTTCATTTGCTTGATGATCACTCACTTCACCAATGTCAATTAAGTTGACATTCTGCGTTCCACTGGTACTTGCTTTGTTTGGGCAATTTGCCTCCTTGTGGTTACCCGGTCCACACCATCTACACATGTGAGTGGTATTGTTTCCATTTGAATTCCCTCCAATCTGTGGTTTGGGGCAACTTTTCGCAAAATGTCCCCATTCTTGGCAATTTCGGCATTGTATGATTGGTCTTCCATCTGAATCATACTGTAGTCGACTTTGACCTCCTTGCCTTCCTCCTCGACGGTTATTTCTATATCCGCCACTCATTGCGCCTTGTCCATTTCTTGAAGTATTCACTTGTTCTTCTTGTTGCACCATCATGGTTTGGTGCCTTGCTCCCTTCAAGTTAAATGGACAATCCGAGACTGGATGTCCTGCTATATCACATATATTACAATATGCGTTTTTAGGGCAATTGACATTCGTGTGTCCTTCCGACTTACAGTCCGAGCACCAAATGTCCTTTCGATCCTTTTGTGCTTCTCCTTTCACTTCTTTCATTATTTTGTCAAACTCCTTTCTGAAAGAATAGATAGCATTTTGTACTTTGTCATCAGTATCGCTATCTGATTCTTCATTTCTAGGATGCCCCACAATTCTAGTCGTTGTTTGCTTTGCTTCACTCTCGAAGTTCTTTGCTTTCTCCAGGGCTTCTGCATATGTGGAAGATGGTACAACCTTCATCTTCTTCCTATATTTGGGTAGTAGCCCATCGATAAACCATCTTTTTACTAATCCATCGGCTAGTGGCATCTGCATTTTATCAGCTAATTGTTTCAATCTTCTATTATAGTTTTTGACATCTTCCTCCAGCTTTTGCTTTATAGCATTATTTGTCATCTCATAATGGTCAAAATTCATTTATAAATTCCTGTTGCATAGCATCCCATTGTCCAAAGGGTTGTGTACTTTCCCTCTTCAAGTACCAGTCAATTGCCATTCCTCGCAGTGTAGCAAGAAACAATTGCAACCATTCATCAGGTTGCGTTACTCCATTTGCTTTCCATATGGTGGTGCAAGTACCAATATGTCTTGTTGGATCTTCTTTTCCCTCTCCAATAAAGGGTGGGCATTTCTGCTTGCCCACTCTATTTGCGACGTTTGCCATTAGGTCTCGTTCGACCTCTTCATCACTTGATGATGGTTCTTGTGGAATTCTATCCCACTCTCTTTCGATCGTTGGTGGCTTGACTTCTTGTTCTGGTGCCTCTCTTCCAAATAGTCTTCGTCCCAATTCTCGTGCGTCAATGCTTTGCAACCTCCTTCATGAATAAATGATATGTGGTTCTGGTCTTCCTCCCCAAGTGCCCACACGTGGTTGCTCTAGTGCCAAACTCCCGTCTTCCGCACCCATTGGCAAACTCCTCTCCATTGGCTCAAGTGTTACCATCCACTCTTCGCTTGCTATGTTAGCCTCTCCCATTATGCTAATATTCTCCTCGACTATTTGATCTTGCACCTCATTCTCCATTGTCAACAACAATGTTTGCCACCTTTCTCTTTCGGCTCTCGAACTCTCGTCATCCAAGGGATTCCACACCCTCTCCACTTCTGGTTGCGTAAACTCGTCTCTACTTTGTACTCCTTGATTAGCCAGTCTTGCACTTCTCCTCACTAGTTGCTCTACAGTTTGTGTTTGATTTCTTCATCGTCATCCTTGCAACCTTGAATCTATCATTCACCTCTTTGTTTATCACGCTCACTTCTTATCGACCCAAACTTGCTCTAGGCAATGACGCCAAATGTAGACATCGATGAGGATTCCTGAGATGAGGGAATGATAGTTAGTGGAAGGAGAATTGATAATGATTCTCAAAGGAATACATTTATGTCAGCAAAGTCTCAATAATGGCAATGCAGCTCAAACGACAACTGACATGTTGGCCCAACTTCAGACAGCAGCTTCCTGTGATGGCTCAGACATGACGACATCCTTTAATATGACATTCAACATGACAATGGATGATAGACGACACGGCTCATGATGGCATAGCTTTTGACAGTGGTTAGTAGGTTGGTATGATGGCTTCCCATGTGACGACACCTGCACTGACAATGATTAGCATGTCAACATGATGAATTCACCCATGTTGACGCTATTCATAACAACATTGGCAATATATTGGCACTTGGCTTATGTTGACATCGGTAAGGATGTCGACACTTGGATTACGATGGCATCAATTCCTGCAACTTGACTTGCTCACCTGAAGGTGGTGCGAATTTGTCTAAGCAATCCTACCTACAACAACTATGACAAAGAGATAGAAATCTAACACCAACATCAATGGAGACACAATTGGCACAAGTGAATGGTTTTGCATTATCATTGGAAATCATGTACAATTCAGTCTATGATTGCAACAATACTACGCCTAGCCTTACGTTGTAACAGTTTGGCATCTCTCCCTCGTACATGGACTTGCTCTCCTAATGCAATGGATACAATTTGAAATGTAGGGGGTCTATTTATACTTTGGCCCTAGTAGTTATCAAAACTAACATGACAAAACTACCAGAACTACCTTTTCTAAAACAGCCTTAATCAAATTCTAATTAACATAAATGTTAATTGTTTACAATGACAACTGCATTTACATTACGCTTCATTTCCAATTATTTCATTTGACCACATTACATTGCATTTGACCGCATTACATTTCATTTGACCATTCATTTCATTTGGTGCACAAGCATGTAGACCTTTTTACAAACAGTTTCACTTTTTCTTAGTGCTGCTCTCTACAGTTACTTGCAATTGAAGAAAGTAGAGATTTATTAGTTTTGAGGTTGGATGATTTGATGGGTTCACTAATGTCCCATGAGAGTAAATTGGATAAATCTATTGAAGATTCAGAGCAGGATTTTTTAGTAAAGGCAAGGGTTGGAAAGGGCAGCAATAGTCCCAATTTACTCCAAGAGAAAAAGGAGTCCTCAAAAAGTGGAAGAGGTGGAAGAGGACATGGATGTGGAGGAGGCTGATTTGGAAGAGGTCGTGGACGATGAAACATAGATAAGAGGAAAATCCAATGTCACTATTGTAAAAAATATGGGCATTTCAAGAAATATTGTTGGAAGCTGCAAAATAAATCAACAAATTTCACGAGTGATGATGGAGAAGATTCTAAAACAAATATTTTTCTCTCAAGTCATGCAACTGAAAAATCAGGTAATGATTTGTGGTTTCTTGATTTTGGGTGTTCTAATCATATGACAAGTAATAAAGAGTTATTTGTTGAAATGAATGAAATGGGAAAGAGCAATGTGACATTAGGGAATGATAAAACTATTGAAGTTGTTGGTAAAGGGACTCTGGTTATTCGAACTAATCAAGGAGAGGTAAAAAATATTCATGATACATTCTATGTACTTGGTCTCAAACATAATTTGCTAAGTGTAGGGCAACTATTAGAGAAAAATTATGAAGTTTTATTTAAAGACAAGGCTTGCAAGATCTTTGACAAAAATGGAATATTGGTGTATGAAATACCCATGACCAACAATAGAATATTTCCATTAAAAATGCAACATGCAAGTACCAATATGTTGAAGGTTTCAATTGATGATAGTAATTGGCTATGGCATAATCGTTATGGTCATTTGAGTTTCAAAGGATTGAAGCTTTTGTAGGTGAAAAATATGGTGCATGGATTACCAAACATTTTAGTAAAATATGAAATATGCTCTACATGTGCACTCGAAAAACAACATAGGAACAAATTTCCAATGGGAAGGCGATGGAGAGCCTCAAAACAATTGCAGTTGGTTCATGCAGATATATGTGGTCCCATGCAAACACCAAGCCTCGGTAATCATTTTTATTTCCTCACATTCATAGATGATTATAGCAGAAATATTTGGGTATTCTTTTTGAAGCATAAGAGTGAGGCATTTAGATGTTTTGTGAAGTTTAAAGCAATGGTTGAAAAAGAAAGTGAACATTGTATCAAAATTTTAAGGATTGATAGAGGAGGTGAATTTACCTCAAAAGAATTTATGGTATATTGTGAAGAAAAAGGAATTAAAAGACAATTAACAATTGCTTTCACACCACAACAAAATGGTGTGGTTGAATGGAAAAATCGTACTATAGTAGAAATGGCAAGGTCTATGTTGCAAGCCAAGCATATGGGAAATGAATTTTGGGGAGAAGTAGTTGCCACAACTATATATATTTTGAACCAAAGCCCAACTCATGCAATATTGAATTGCACACCTGAAGAAGCTTGGTCAAGATGGAAGCCTAGTGTAGGCCATTTGAGGATTTTTGGGTCCATTGCATATGTGCATGTTCCAAATAAACACAAAAAAAAGTTGGATGCTAAAAGTGAAAAATGTATTTTTGTGGGATATTCAAAAGAAACCAAAGCATACAAGTTGTGGAATCCTACATTTCAAAAATTGATTCTTTCTCGTGATGTGATATTTGATGAAGGGGGAGTTTGGAAATTAGATGAGCAACAAGAAAAACCAGTAGTCATAGAAGAAGAGTTTTCTCATCCCAATAATAGTTCAGGCAACATTTTGAGTGCAACTTCTACTCCAAGCCCTCCAAGAAGATATAAGAGTCTTCAAGAGATATATGAGAAGACTGAAGAGGTAATTTCAAACCTAATTTTGCATTATTTTCAAATATTAAAATTGAACCAACCACTTATGAAGATGCAATAAAAGAAAAGGTTTGGATTGATGCCATGGAGGAGGAATTGAAGATGATTAAGAAAAATGACACATGGGAGTTGGTACATCTTCTAGAAGGAAAGGAAGCTATTGGAGTGAAATGGGTCTATAAAACTAAGTATAAAGTAGATAGAACAGTTGAAAAGCATAAAGCAAGATTGGTTGTAAAAGGTTATTCTCAACAACCAGGTATTGATTATTTTGAGACCTTTGCTCTTGTTGCTAGATTAGACACTATTAGAATTATTTTAGCACTAGCAACACAATACAAATGGAAGGTTTTTCAAATGGATGTCAAATTTACCTTTTTAAATGGTGTTTTGGATGAAGAAGTCTATGTTGAACAACCTCTAGGTTATGAGGTGAAAGGGCAAGAGCACAAAGTTTACAAATTAAAGAAAGCACTCTATGGACTCAAACAAGCGCCAAGAGCATGGTATAGCAGGATAGATGGATATTTCCATAGCCAAGGGTTTACAAGATGTGTAAGTGAACCCACTCTATATTTCAAATATGGCGATGATGGTGAGATATTGATTGTTTGTTTATATGTTGATGACTTGATATATACAAGAAATAGCATAAAGTTGATGAATGAATTTAAAATTGCAATGAAAAATGAATTTGAGATGACAGATATGGGTTTGATGCACTATTTTCTTGGGATTGAAGTGAGACAATTAGATGATGGTATTTTTATCTCACAAGGTAAATATGCTTCTAAATTACTTGAAAAGTTTAGAATGTCAAAATGCAAATCTGTTAGTACTCCTTTAAGTCTTGGTGAAAAGCTTATTAAGGATGATGGAAGTTGCAAGGTGAATCCCACAGTTTATAGAAAGCTAGTAGGCAGTTTAATGTATCTTACAGCTACTAGGCCAGATTTAATGTATGTTGTAAGTGTGGTTTCTAGGTTTATGCAAGATCCAACTGAGGTACACTTCAGGGCAACAAAGAGAATATTGAGGTATGTACAAGGAACGAGTGATTTTGGAATTTGGTATAGCAATTATGATGATTTTCGTCTAGTTGGATACACAGATAGTGATTGGGCAGGTTGTCTTGATGATCGTAAGAGTACTTCTAGAAATGTTTTCAGCATGGGAACTAGTGCTATTTCTTGGTCATCCAAAAAGCAAGCAACTATTTCTTTGTCTACAACAGAATCTAAATATATTGCAACAACATCAACAACATGTCAAGCTATTTGGTTGAAAAGAATATTGAAAGAGTTGAAGCACGAGCAAAATTATCCTGTCACAATTTTTTGTGATAATACTTCTGCAATTGCTTTGTCCAAGAATCCAGTTTTTCACAGTCGTACGAAGCATATTGATATAAGATATCATTTCATCCGGGAGCTTGTTGAAGAAGGACATGTAGCAATGAAGTTTTGCCCATCCAAGGAGCAACTTGTAGATGTGTTCACCAAGATGTTGCCAAAAGAAATTTTTGAGAGGCTTCAAACAAAATTGGGTGTTATTCCCTTAAGCATTAAGGGGGAGAATGTTAAGTAATTGTTTTATTTGTAATGCTTAAGGATAGGCAGGTTGATTTGGATAAGCTAAAGGATGCGTCAATTAGGTGCTCGTTATAGAAACTGCTTATAATTGTTTTGTGCTTCTATTAAATATTAGAATTTGAAAAAAATGTTTGACAATGTATGACCATTCTTCAAAAATAATCTTATGAAAATAATCCTTCCTCTTCAATTTTGTTAACAATTTTCAATTAGGATATATTTTTTTGTAAATTGTTGTTTAGGTTAGTGCTCTGTTTTGAGTTGCTCTGTTTTGTAGGCCCTGTTTTCAATATTGATCCTATGATTGCCACTATAACCTTTATTCCATTATAACCCTACTCCATAAACATCCGGGCAAACTGAGGTCCACCCGAATCAAAAAAATTAAACCAAGGTTGACAGTTGGAAAACACTCAACCACATATAAAACCGATGTTGTGGTTGATAAGCACTTACCACAACCAAACGGTTACAATTGACAAGCACTAGCCACAACCAAACGGTCACAGTTGACACTATGATAAAAGTTATAGTTACACAACACCACGAAATTAAAAAAAAAAAAAACTATCCACCGCTATTTGCAGATTACCACAACATAAGCCACAGAAACTATAACAAAAATTATACTTACACAATACCGGGAAATTAAAAAAAAAAAAACTCCTCCAATAAGGCTATCCACCGCTATTTGCAGATTACGACAACATAAGCCAAGAAAACACCAGATCATTCGAACCCCTTTGGATAAGGCTACCAAAAAGGGATCTTTGACTATAATCTTTTCAAAGCGCTTGACAGATATAACAACCAAATATATAATAAACTGAAAGTCAAATAAATAATAAAATGTAATTTAAGAGGTTTAAAGTTCAAACCCTATTTATTATAAAGGACCAATTACTCTTATAGAAAGAAAACCCCGAAGCCGTCCATGCGCAGCATCCGCAGAAGCAGAACCGGCGGCGGAGACGGTGGCGCTGGAGTCAAAATAAGATCAAAAGGATCGCCCTTTAACTTCTCCTCCTGGCCGGAAATTGACGGCGTGGTCTGCCTGCATAACTCGCTTTATTCCCTTCAAAGAAAAAACAACAATAACGCAGATATTTGATGGGTTGATTGATTTTCTGAGAGGCTTTCTTCCTCTCAGGCTTTCGACCTTGAAAGATATTATTATTAATAATAATAACGATGATAATGGTTGTGGCCACTATCATCATACCTTCACATCATTTTAGTTGAGACATTTTAACTATCTTTTATAATACTTCGGCTTTCCATCATTCCATTCCCAAATTTTGTTTTGCTCGGGGCTCTCTCCATCTTAAAAAGGGGCCCTTCTTTCCAAAATCTACGGGCCTGCCCACTCCCCTCTCGGAAGGCCCCAACCACTTTTTAAGCTGATTCTTGGCGATTTCTTCCAATTCCTATTGCAGCTCTAGTGAATAAAGGCCCAAACCACTACTTAAAAGGATATTTTTTTATCGCTCTTTGAAAGGAACCCCTCTTCAAAAGCGAAGGCCCTCTTTATTTCATTTTATCCTATTTTAAGGTGCCTCTCTATTTTGGGGGGAAACGATTGGAGGATGTACCTCTTTAAAAGGAACCCCTCTTCAAAAAGCGGAGGCCCTCTTTATTTTATTTTAAGGTGCCTCTCTTATATAAGGACCAATACCCCTTTTTAAATAGAGATGCAGCCTAGGATTAGAGGTTTGGACGGCCCCCAAGCAGTATTATATTAAAGGATTTGACTACCCATTTTTCTTTAGCGACGCTCTAAAAAGCTCTCCCTTTGCTCTCTACCCCAAGGGAGAGCTCCCCTTAATAATATTGAGCCTTAAGAGGGGAAAGCTCTGATCGAAGGTAGTACCCGAGCTTTTGAAGGCCCTCTATTTCAATTTAAAAGGTACTTATGAAGATAAAAAATGCACTTCTTCTTGAATGAAGAGGCACGGAACTTTAGATAGGGATAGAGAGCCCCAAGACAGCGTGAATAGGGTTTTGATCGATCGGATTAGAGAAGAATTCGTCTACACCTTAGGCCCCGAACCCACCGGTCGAATGGCATTTTTACCAGCTCCACGATAACGACACCCGCCTCGAACCAGCGTCGAACCCCCCTCTATTTTAAAGGCAAAAGGGGAACCCCTTTTTCAAATAGAGAGCGAGAACAACCTGCTTGATGACGAGAACCTTTAGAATCGAGCTCTCTACCTTTGAGATCGAGCACCGAGAACCATACTTTAGTCGCTCTTATACCGCCGACATTTAAAATACCCTTTTTAAAACAGAGGGGGCCCTCTCTATTTTAGAAGGAGAAGTAGCATGTCCATATCGAGCTAGCCCCAGAACGGAACAACTATTGGCTGCTAGCCGAGGTGTTCTAACGATGCTAGCCGGGGTGTTCTGACCAGGCAGGAGCTATTATAATGGCTCTCTACGAAAAAAGGGGAGGGCTCGAGCGAAACAACAACTATTTTGAAGCAGTAAAGCAGCAGCTTTTTTTTCTTTATGTAAAAGAAAAATAACAATAAGAGGATGTAAAGTTGTAACACATGCCCAATTTGCATATGATGTCATTCTTCTAGTTGAAGTCTAGAAGTCAAATTGTTAGGCAGTTCAAGCAAATGCTTGGATTGGTTCACACAAGCTATCGGGCTCATATAAACACTCAAAAAATGTTGCAGCAATAAGAGTCAAATTCTTTTGCACTATCCTAGGATTTTGGTCTAGCATAGAAAAATACTTCACATATCTAGGAGTGCCCATGAGCTTCCACCTCAAAGCCTCATATTGTTGGATCCCAATATTGAACAAAATGGTTAGGAAAATATAAAGTTACAGTAATAGTTGGCTTAGTCTTGGAGGAAGGGTAGTATTGATCAAAGTAGTGTTAGTGTTAGCTTCTCTTCCCGTCTACCAACTATTAGTATATCATGCTCCCAAGTTTATCTTGCAAAAGGCAGATCGAATCATACACAACTTCCTATGGCAAGGAGGTAGGCAATCAGAAAGAAAAAAGTTCCACTTGGTTAATTGGAAGATGGTCACCAAAAGTAAAATTCAAGGAGATGAGAATAAAAAAAATGAAGATAGTTTTGAAAGCACTCGGAGCAAAACTTTTTTGAAACATGCTTAAACACAGTCAAGAATGGCAGCGCATACTAGTCAGCAAGTATGTAAATAATCAAACAGGTATTCAAATGCTCAAACACAAACAAAATTCCTAAAGCTTCGTTGGTTTGAAAACATATAGTGGCTGCAAAGAGCATAATAAAGGATAAAATGTCTTGGCTACTGGGAGATGGTAAGTCAATTAATCTATGGGAGGACCCGATCCTAGGAAATCCACCATTAAGATAGAGAACTCCAATTGAATTGCAAAATCACTTGAAAAGCCAAAGAATACTCAAATTAGGTGATTTGTTTTATTGAACCTCATAAACTTTGAACTGAATTTCCCCTCCCATTCCATCTTAGCTTCAAGGAGATTGAGATTATTTTAAGTCTCACGTGGCGAGCATTAGACCTTTTCATCCCACAATGCTAGACAAACTTATTTGGGGTAGCATCAGTAGTAATGGGGAATACTCAGTGCATCTGGGAGTCCAACACCAGCAGATTGGGCTTGCCAACAAAAAACTATCGATATTAGGGAAAACTAGAGCACCACCTAAACTGCAAGTATCCGACTGGCTAGTCTCTCAAAATAAAATCTTAAAAGGTGATAATCTACAAGAGAGGAGTATAACAAGGGTTCATGTTTGTTATAGATGAATGCAGAACAGTGAAACAATTTTCCATCTTTTGTTTGAATGCCTCAAGGCAATTTCAATTTGGTTAGGAATAACCAAAATTCTTGGTATTTCCTACTTTGGAAGGTTAACCATAGACACATGTTTTACCAAGTGGAACAAAGAATATAAAGGTAAACTGATAGGTAAGCCCCTCTTGAAATATCTGTGGAATTCTATACCATATTTTGTCATCTAGCATATATGATTGGACATAAACCAAAGAATTTTTGAAAGAAAAGGTAAGGACAATAAAACTCTAATACGAAGGATAAAAGAAGAATTAGTCCTAAATGTCAAATCTAGTTTCTGTCAACAACAGTATAAAGAAGATTTGTTATCCACAGAAAGAAAAATGATCTACCAACTTAATCTCCAAGCTTTCCTGACACAGGGAGGATGCAGAGCAAACAATTCTTTGTCTAACATATGTTTTCCAACACTCTTCTTTGATGGTGCCTCCAAGTCCAACCCCGGTCAAGCAATGGTAGGGGGATTGATTCTTATAGGACCCTATGAGATCCTGCTCAAATACATGATCAACTTGGGAACAACATCTAACAACGTGACAAAGGCTATTGGATGTGAAATCGGCTTAAAATTTGTGGCAAAGAAAGGAATCATTTAGGTCACAGTTTACGGGGATTCTAAACTGATAATAATAACCCTTACCAAAAATAAAGATTTTAGATCTTTACAATTGAAGATTATTCAAGAGAGGATTAGACAATTGAGCAAGATAATTGGCAAAATATCCTATCAACATATAAGGTGGAAATTCAACAAAGAGGTTGATACACTAGTGAATTAGACAATAAATATAACCACTGGATAATGGTCAAATCATAAAAAAAATAGAAGAATAGAAATGATACGTGAGGATGACAAAGATTCCAATAATAAATTTTTTTTTGTCTTTCATTTTTGTTTTATACATTTATTAAATAAATAAATCTTATTATTATTATTATTATTATTATTAATAATAATAAAGGACGAGAATCATACAAAGAGAAAACAAAAGAGGAGGCATGAGGGAAAGAGAAACAACAAGGCTTTGAAACCTTTCCTATTAAAAAATAATGTATAATCTGATTTTTTAAAGATTTGATGCTTGTACTGAAAGAAACAATTAGCATAGTGAAAGAAAGTAAAATCATGAACATTTTAAGCGATGCCACCGCCGACATTCCTTTGGCACTATACGCGGTCTACGACTTTGAAACTAACGGGGCAAAGTTTTGCACGCTTTCACATCTTCAGCAATTTGTTTAACTATGTCGTCGACTGCCAAGTTGAAAGGATCTCTGAACTCCAATTTTGGCTAGCATGAATCTGCGTATAGCAATGTTGGAATCAACCCGATCACTTTCTTCTACATGTTCTTGATGCGACTCTCCAGCATTGACAAAAGATGCTTCTAGAAGCTAAGATTCCCTGCCTGCACGTTTTCTTTGAGGGCATCAATAATTTTAAGCTGGTCATGGATTTGGCATATTAGGATTGGACTGATAGAATATCACAACAGACGTGGCCTTTTCTACCACTGATAAACTATATACCCAAAGCATGTGGGAGCTCAAGTCCCTATACAAGTGCTAAATTTGGGCATGGTATTAGAGTCTACTAACCCCTCACTTCACTAGATGATTTATGGGAAATCTAGCTTAGCTAATAACAATAACTCCTCCATGATATTTTAAAACCCTCCACATAGAGTTTCTAACTTATTAATTTAAAACAAAGAAAAAATGGCTTGATTTTTCTTTATAGTACAATAAGCAAGAAGATAAAAAATAAGAAAAATTATATCTAACAAATTGAAATGGTAGAAAATAAACTATTTGCACTCCAATAAGACATGACCATGGAAATCACACTAATACCACTTGTTAAGAACCTTTTAGTAAAAAACAAAAGCATATCCACACAATATTACAATAATAACAAAAAATGAGCTTTAATTAACAATATTGTAAGACAAAATCAAAATGCAACAAAACTATATTACAAAAATCATGAACACATTATACAATTGTAAGCCTCCTCGAGGGAACAATCTCCTTAGAAGCAGAGTTTTAATACAACAAAAAATGATATGATTCTTCTCTTGATCCCTTAGATATTTTATAGACTTTGTCTACTCTAACTCTAATGCTTAAGGGTCCCATCCATGTGCAAGTGGAGGTTTGATTAATAACTCCTAAAGAATAATCATTACATCTTTAAATAACATCTTTCTATAATAAATAGTGATTACATCATATGGGTCCATAAAACTAAGCACCCAAAGTGCCACATGACTAAAAAATTATTAATAATATTATAATGGGTCTTAACACACTGATACCATTAAATAGCTTCATGCTCCAAATTAAAGGAAGCAATGGATACCTTTTTCCAAATTGGGGTGTGATTTAAAGAGAAATATTATTTGACCTTGTAAATCTGACTAGTGGGTTCATCTCCATCAAAGCAAGGGAAGTCCAACTTGGTTTTTGGTGGATTGGATAATGCAAGCATGCCAAGCCTTAAAGTGAGTCCCTATCCTAGACCTAAATTTGACCCCTATCCTTAACCTAAAGGTAGCCCCTATCCTAAACTTGAAGCTTGTCCCTATCCTAAAATGAAAGGTTGTCCCTATCCTAAGTATGATTATTTCTATAGCGACAACTGTGAGAATTCATTTTGTAACTAGTCTTGTTTAGTGCTAAGCCCAAGGATCCTAGACTCAATTTCCTTAATTTGGTCTAATTTATTGAGTTTTCTTAGAGTTGAGAGGTTATCCTTGATTTTATTGAGGTCTTCATTCACCTTTTCCAAGGAGAGTTCTTGAGAATGGGTAGTTGGAATACAAAAATGAAGTTCAAAAAGTGTTATCGATATTATATACCAAAATGATCAAACTCATAGAGAGGATGACAATGGGATAGGTTCCAAAATCACTAAAAAAATATATATATCTTTAAAAGAGTTTTTTATTGATTTTGGGGAAATGAGGATTTTGGATTTTTTTTGAATTTATGGAATGAGAAAAAGACAATATTTTTCTAAAGTGGAAAATGAGAGAAGTAGGAAGAATTTGCAATTTCAAAAAAAAAAATCTCAATTTTTAATTTTTTTTAATTTTAATTTTTTTAATTTTATTATGATTTTTCTTTCCAAATGGCATAAAAATTGCATCAAAGTGCACCAATCTTAAAACTGCAATTTTTTTATTCAAAAATGAAATAAATTCAAAATTATTTTTTATGTTGGTTTTAGTATGAAAAAGTAGAATTTTACTTTTTTTTTGGCACATGGGATGCATTGTTTAGAAAATGGAAGAATTAATTTTTTTTAGAAAGGTCTAAAACTCTAACTTGCATGATACTTTTAAGTCTTGGATTTTCACAAATTAGAAGAAATTCATCCTCCACGATCTTGAAAACCTAGCCTATAAATTTTTTTTTTGGCTTGGATTTGCATGGCTAAAGAATAGTATGCTAACAAATTGGATTCTCTATGATATTTGTAGCTACTTCAATTTGAAGATATTAGGAACTAAGTAATAGGACCAAGACTATGACTTCATTGGGTTAAGGAAAAAATATCACTAGCTATAAATGCTAAGCAAGTACTGCTCTCTGGATACCAACAACTTACCCAATCTAGGTATTTTTATTGATAATATAGCCAAGAATTTATCTCAAAATGATAGCTCTATATATATACTCAAAAAAGGAAAAAACTACAAATAGGGTACAAGGCCATTAATCCTTTTCGCTGGCGACACACTTAGATCCAACTACTTGGGGGTTCTTGGGGTACTCTTCAAAATGAGTTTTTGGGTAGATTTTGGCCCAAGTACTTCCCCTAGTGGAGCAATAAGGGCTTACATGTGATTCTATAAGAGGGTATTAACCTATTGTAGGTGTTGTTTAAGCACTGTAATGAGTTTATTTTTTAGATATATGGTTATTGTTGCTACAAAAATTGGTTAGGTGATGCTATGAAAAGCGACTCTAGAAAGAACTTTGATACTAGATGAAACAAATATTATTGCAACAATAAAATTAACATAGAAAATATGCACCAAAATGGGAAATGAAGCATGAATTTTATTAATTTCTTGAAGGATTAAACTATCATGGGCCACTTGGAGGGGACTACCTCCTTCAAAACTCTTTAAAAAAATGTAATTTTTGCTTCTTCTCTCATTACAATCCAATATATAATAAGAAACTATACAATTTTTTATAAACCCTAACCCTTACCCTTAATAGACTTTGGGTCCCACATAATATAAGGGTCCTAAAAAATTTCCCATGATTTTTTGGACACCATGTGTAATCCATTATCTCGATTTGCTTCTTGAAGATACTAGGAAATTACCTGGGTATTTGATATTGTAAATAAGGATAAATATATTATAAAATTCATCTACATGGGTTCTCCAGCTAATGACACAATTCAATAATGGGATAAAGCTTGTGTGAGTTGGAGAAATGATTTACCACAAACTTCATTATATTGTAGAGTCTCTTTGATGCAAAGGGGGCACTAAAGAGGATCTTTGTGTGAGCAAGAAATGGAATGAAGAAGATGTTGCTAGATATAAATTCTCTAGTGAGGGCCAAAAGGTGTATGATTATGTGTTTGAGAAGCCCTTTTGGATGGCTATGAATGAGACAATCAAGGTACAAGACTAAGTTGTTTTTTCCTTTTAAAAATTTCCATTTACAAATTTTGAATTGTAATCCAAATTTCAAATAGCTAAGTTGTTAACAATAACTAAAATATCTTATTTGAATTCAAACATCAAAGAATTTTGTGAGTGTTCTCTGTCTTGTTGATGGAGAAAAATCATCAATGGATATCCATATGAGGTCATGGATAGGGCTAAAAATACAATTGTCTCATTTTATGATTATTCTGAGCCTAAATACGATTTAGAAATTAATTGACTGATGATGAACTTCTAAGCTCCATAACCCACTACACTTTTTTTTTAAAGATAAAATCCCTTGCGAGGTCGCCTTGGTTTGAGAGACCACTACCAGGGGGTTCTACATCGTCAAAGTCACCCAGGAGCCGCATGGCCCTACCTGTACCAACATTATCAATTGAGTTTTGTGTACCCAATTCAACTTTTTGGTAGGGTGGATATTCGAATCTAGGACCTCCCTTGTAGGATTGCCCTCTCCTCTCCAACTCATCTACAACACCTAGGTAATAACCCACTATATTGTTATATACCCCATTAATGTAACCTATATTGGCCTTTTTCCATATGAAATATATTAATAAGGTCACATATCAAGTTAGGAATAGGTAGAAGAATATTATCATAGAGTCACATATGTAACTATCATAGAATCATATATGTAACCATCAAGGAAAATTATAAGGAATTATGCTTGTAAATATTATAAAAATGCAATAATGTTATCCTCGTGAGATTAGAGAAGATTTGAAATATTTTATTAATGAGGTTTCCCCCTCGAAGAGATTAATGATATTAATTTGTCTTGTTATGAGTTTCTATAATTGCTTTGTGTTACGAGTTTCCATGTTTCATTTATTTAGTTCTATTATGGTTTGAAATTTGATATTAATATTGGTTTTGTCATTAGTTCTTATATTTATAGTTAGAATCATCCTTGGTATAGAGTTTCTTATTTCAATACAACTTAGAACAAAATATTTCTAGGTGAAATACTCACATAAGCGAAAGAGGTTCATTTCAACTAGTATTAGAGCCCTTTCTAAGGTATGGTAAGCTTTTCTTGTGATCAATTTTTTTCTTTTAGTTCTATAGGTTAGAAATAATATTTTGGTTATTTTAATATATCACAAAGAAGTTGTCATTTTTGGCTAAGCTATATTGCTCATAAAGTGTCTAGTGAAGTGAGGGGTGATCATACTCTAATACCCAAGCCTTAAACATGACCTATTCATATATTTGAGCTCCCACATACCTCGCATATATCATGAGATCATTTTTAGAAACCCTAAGTCAAAACAAGAGCAAAAGGATCGCCCTTTAACTTCTCCTCCTGGCCAAAAATTGACGGTGTGGTCTGCCTGCATAACTCGCTTTCTTCCCTTCACAGAAAAAAACAACAATAACACAGATATTTGATGGGTTGATTGATTTTCTGAGAGGCTTTCTTCCTCTCAGGCTTTTGACCTTGGAAGATCTTATTATTAATAATAATAACGATGATAATGGTTGTTTCCACTATCATCGTACCTTCACATCATTTTAGCTGAGACATTTTAACTATTTTCGAAGAAAAAGAAAAATAACAGTAACAGGATGTAAAGTTGTAACACATGCCCAATTTGCATATGATGTCATTCTTCTAGCTGAATTCTAGAAGTCAAATTGTTAGACAATTCAAGCAAATGCTTGGATTGGTTCACACAAGCTATCGGGATCATATAAACACTCAAAAAATGTTGCAACAATAAGAGTCAAACTCTTTTGCACTATCCTGGGATTTCGGTCTAGCACAGAAAAATACTTCACATATCTAGGAGTGCCCATGAGCTTCCACCTCAAAGCCTCATATTGCTGGATCCCAATATTAAACAAAATGGTTAGGAAGATACAAAGTTACAGTAATAGTTGGCTTAGTCTTGGAGGAAGGGTAGTATTGATCAAATCAGTGTTAGTGTTAGTTTCTATTCCCGTCTACCAACTATTAGTATATCATGCTCCCAAATTTATCTTGCAAAAGGCAGATCGAATCGTACACAATTTTCTATGGCAAGGAGGTAGGCAATCAGAAAGAAAAAAGTTCCACTTGGTTAATTGGAATATGGTCACCAAAATTAAAATTCAAGGAGATGAGAATAAAAAAAATGAAGATAGTTTTGAAAGCACTCGAAGCAAAACTTTTTTGGAACATGCTTAAACACAATCAAGCATGGCTGCGCATACTAGTCAGCAAGTATGTAAATAATCAAACAAGTATTCAAATGCTCAAACACAAACAAACTTCCCAAAGCTTCGATGGTTTGAAAACATATAGTGGTTGCAAAGAGCATAATAAAGGATAAAATGTCTTGGCTACCAGGAGATGGTAAGTCAATTAATCTATGGGAGGACCCGATCCTAGGAAATCCACCATTAAGAGAGAACTCCAATTGAATTGCAAAATCACTTGAAAAGCCAAAGAATACTCAAATTAGGTTATTTGTTTTATTGAACCTCATAAAATTTGAACTGAATTTCCCTCCCATTCCATCTTAGCTTCAAGGATATTGAGATTATTTAAAGTCTCACGTGGTGAGCATTAGACCTTTTCATCCCATAATGCCAGAAAAAACTTATTTGGGGTAGCATTAGTAGTAATGGGGAATACTCAGTACATCTGGGAGTCCAACATCAGTAGATTGGGCTTGCCAACAAAAAACTATCGATATTAGGGAAAACTAGAGCACCACCTAAACTATCGCTTTAAAGTCGGCTTCACGAGCTCCATTGGAGCCTTCAAACTGGGGGAAAACTGGTGATGATCCGAACTTCCTCTGGACCCAACCCATCCTCTGGGGATGTTGGTTTTGTTACACAGTTTATGTAGAGGCTCTGCGCAGACGTCCAAATAGAAATATGAAGCTGTGTTTGAAGCCATCTCGAAGTAAGAGGAAGGTCTGGTATTGTTGTTGACAAGGGTATCAGACTAAACGAATCAAAAGCAGAGATGCAATGGTATTCTTTTAACCTATTCTAAATAGAGATGCAATGGTGTTCTCGGACAATACATGGTTTTATTGATAACACAAGTTGGAATAGTGCCAATCTCAACAACTTGTATTAAGCATATAACAAATAGTTCATACTTAACTCACAACTTGGAGAAGACTCTCAAGCTGTGACTTTAACCATTTACTTTATTTTTATTTTAATAAAATTTATGACAACTTGGAGAAGACTTTCAAGGAGTGATATTAACCATTTACTTAATTTTTATTTTAATAATATTATGACATTACGATGTAATAAATTCCAACTCTTTAGAAAATATTTTTTTGTTTATTCACAACTATATTATTTTTTAGTAACTGAATGAAGGGTTCAAATCAAAGGGTTGCTTTCACCAAACCTATTCCTCTTCGTTATTGTTGACCCAACCTGAAGAGGAACATCGATCGCTCAGAATTCCCATTGTCATCATCGATCTGGTGCGCACTAAGAGGATTTAGATCGGACTACTACATTTGCAAACAGGCTACCTCGATGTGAAGAGGACCATCGATCATTCGAGATTCGTATCGTTGTCGATCTGGTGTGCACTTAAATGATTCAGATCAGACTACTATCTTTACAAACAGGCTACCCCAAAGTTTGAACATGGGTGTCTACTTGGTAAATGTCTGGGCAAACAAGCACTTACCAATGTCTGGGATCATCTTTAGACTTATTTTGTGGACCTTTTGGGCCTTGTTGACCTCATCTTTATCTAGTTGGTTAAGAATTATATAGGGAATACAAAAATAAAAAATCTTATGAAAAATCACTCTTACACTTTAGAATTTTTGAGTTTTTAAGAACATTATAAAAAATATATTTATAAAGTTATTTTTGAATTTGAGATTCTTTAGGACAATATAAATATTTAGAAGATAAGTCTAGTTATGAACACCATAAAAAAATAGAAGAGTTGATGAAAAAAGAAGTGTTGGTAAATCTCCTCATGAACAACATAAAAAAATAGAAAAGATGAAAAGAGAAGTGTTGGTAGGACATTCCCATCAAAATATCATAATATTACATTTGTTAATAGGTCAATTAAATCATATACAATATATATTTTCATCATATATATTTTTTATTTATTTTTTTATTCAATATATTTTTCACCTTTTGAAAGTGTTATATTTTCAAAATCAATTCCTTAACGTCATTTTTATCAAGAGATAAAATTATATTTAGTCAGTTGTCTTCTAAAATTTGAATTTCTAAGATAAATATCAACACTATGATTGGCTAGATTATCATTGTTATGCTCATGTTTCCAAAATATTGCCTCCAATAATAAATGATGAATGTGAACAATTATATATATATATCTTTAGAAGATAAGTCTCTTTAAGAACATTATAAAAAAAATATTTATAAAGTTATTTTTGAATTTGAGATTCTTTTGGACAATATAAATATTTAGAATATAAGTCTCGTTATGAACATCATAAAAAAATAGAAGAGTTGATGAAAAGAGAAGTGTTGGTAAATCTCCTTATGAACAACATAAAAAAATAAAAAAGATGATGAAAATAGAAGTGTTGGTAATATTACATTTGTTATTAGGTCAATTAAATCATATACAACATATCTTTTCATCATACATATTTTTTATTTCTTTTTTTATTAAATATATTTTTCACCTTCTTGAAAGTGTTATATTTTCAAAATCAATTCCTTAACGTCATTTTCATCAAGAGATAAAATTGTATTTGGTCAGTTGTCTTCTAAAATTTGAATTTCTAAGATAAATATCGGCACCATGATTAGCTAGATTATCATTGTTATGCTTATGTTTCCAAAAGATTGCCTCCAATAATAAATGATGAACGTGAACAATAATATATATATATATATATATATATATATATATATATATATATATATATATATATATATATATATATATATTGGATTTGGTTATTGTGAGAAACCCCTATGATCGACGTATAGGGCTGAGCAGTCTCCTCCCAACCATGACCCTTCATAAAGTTGAGAGTTATACTTATCAACATGGAATTTAACACAAAGCCACCACACACCCGTCCCCTGACACACTCTCCACGTTGTGGTTTGAACCTCGTGAACAATAATATTATTTTTTATTCAATCTCCATGTCCATTTTTTTATAGCATTAATAATAATTTGTAAAACTCCCTTAATTGAAATATATTTCCATCTTTTTTCAATTACAATTTTAATCCTTGCAAGAAGCACCCTAGCCTCTAGCCTTTGCATTGTTGTTAGTTGAAGTTCCATATAAGTGAGGAGAATGTTGCCTTCATTATTTTTAAAAACACCACCTCTCCATTACCGCCTTAAGCTTTGATCAATTCTACTCCCCTTAGATGGGGTATTATGGTTCCTTTGATGAACACTGTTACTCCTAATAAATCTTGGTCTGTCGATCCGCCTGTAGACAATCCTCATGGTTTGGGCTCTTTTGGGCCAAATAATGATCCTCCTCTTTCGAGAGTGACTCCTTGTGCTTAGTTATGATGTTTGTTCATCCTTTTAAGGGTTGGTTTTGTATTTGGTCTTCCGCCCTATGTTTTGGTTTCTCTGGTTGTTCTCGAACTTTGGTTTTGGTGCCTTGTTTAAGGTTTTGATCATGTGGGTGGCCTTGGTCCTTTGTAACCTCTTTTATTTAATATAATCATTGGTTCCAATAAATAACACTACCTCCACCGATTTTTCCTAGATTTCCTTTAGAGGTACCGTCAAAATTATTTTTGATAAACCTAATTTTTGGATATTTTCATTTTACCTTAGATTGAAGAAAATCCTTTATTTTAAAGTCATTACCACAAATGACTTTCATGTATATTCAAATCATGTAACCAAGTTCTATCACATATTTTTTTGCACTTGAGACTTCCCATAATGAGCACCATATCTCCAAATATTTTGTAAGAGAAAATAATACAGTTCCATACTTTGACATATTTTTGAGATTTATTATTAAAAACTCTATTATTCCTTTCAAGACATAATTTTAATAAATAATGGTAGGACCAATCCTCCACAAAATACATAATGCTTTAGCTTTGAAATAATTAATCCAACATTTCATTGGATGTTTCAACGTTGATGGAGTTACCCAAGAAGCTCATATTTTTTAAAAAGTAACCCAGTAGTGTGAGTAAAGGGACAATGGATAAGTAAATGGTTTAATGTTTCTAAATCCTTCTAACATAGGGCACCATGATATCCTCTTCTTTGTAGACTCTCTCCTGTAAGAAACTTACTTTGAATTGCTAACCAAAGGAATGTTTAGGCCTCAGAGAGAGCCTCTTATGACCAAACATTCTTCCAAGTAGAATCTTTGAGAGTAGGAAATTGCAATCGCTTTAAATCCTCATATCCCAATTTGACTAAGTATTCATCATATTTTGATATATTATAAACCAACTCATCTTTTGTGTAAAAATTGGCAAATTAAACTCTTGAAGCATATTTTGAAATTTATATTCAATTTTTTCAAGTTCCTTTCCTTCAATGAGGTTATTAATAGAAATCCATGATCTAGAGTTATTGCTAATATTAATATAATCATTGACCTTTAGACCTTTACAATCCAAGCATGCTTGAGACAATGGTTATCATTTCGAATCAAAGATAATATAATAAGGCTTCAACCAAGCATTAGATAAAAAATTTACATAGTTCTCCTTGTTGATTGATCATCTAATATGTTTCTTGATTAATTGCAAACTATGTAATATGAAGTTTCATATTGCCAATGTCATGTATAGGGTTATTTTCCTAAATAACTTCATTGCACCAAGAGAACCTATATATTTTTGAAGTAATATTTTTACCCAATTCTTTCTTTGATCTCTGAATAATTTCCACCCAATTTTTACCCCTAAGGCCAAACTCATAAATCTATAATTTTGCAAGCCTACTCCTCTAATATTATTTCCTTTGCAAACTTTATACCACTTACAAAGAGGAAACCTAATTTTTTTCTCACATCCTTTCTAAATAAAATCTCTTTGAATTTTATCAATTTATAATGTTATACCTACTAGCAATCTTGAAAGTGGCATCACAAATAGGGATAGATTGTAATGTAATATTTATGAGTTTTAACCTCCCCATCATGGTTAAGAACTTACCTTTCCAACCTACCAAACTTTCATTATATTCAAACAAGATACCCTAAAGGTATTTTTATTTCCTTATGAGACAAAGGAATACCCAAGTAGGTTGATACAAGATTTTCAATTTAAAACCCTAAAATTAAAACAAATTTTCCTGCAATTATAGCACCCTAAACTTGGCGTAGTTACACCTTAGTAAAAGATTAAAATTTGAATTTTTAACCCCGAACCGCCCGAAATTGCCCGTTTAACTGCTCTCCTCGTTTTTTGTGCCATTTTTAGGATTTTTTGTGACCGTTGGACGATATCGTCGCTGATCAGATGAAATCGCCTCAGATCGGACGAATTCGTCTGGAGCAGAACGTCCAGAAGATTTCATCCTAAAACTAATTTTTCATAATTAGCTTCTGTTTCAACAGCTTCTCTAACTCGGGCAGAAACGCGTCTGCGCAGGGGATCTCCCAGATTGGGATGATCTCCAACCTCCTAACCTCTCCCTAAATCCTATTTAAACTTAGGTTTTCCCTTGAATTTCCCCCTGGCTAAATTTCTCTGCAACCTTAGTTTTGCGTGCATTAGAACACCTTGAATCACTGTTTGCATTTATGTATTTTCAAGTTTTCTTGCAAGAACCTTATCGTTTTTTAGCTGGAGCAATCTCGGATCGTCGTAGATGATCCTGTATGATTTTAAACGATCTAGTCGCTATACCAAACGATTTCGTACGATTGCAGGCGATTTCTACTACAGTCAAGATTGGGGGCAACCAGTGCCCTGAGTTTGCATTTTCTATCTTTTATCTATTGTTTTGTTCTGCATTAGTTAGGTTTATTCTTATTCTACATCTTGGAGTTCACCTCATGTAGTGTAGATGCATGATAAAGTCAAATTTAGTCATTAAAATAATGCATTTTATTTAATCTGTTATCTGGAATTGTTATTCTAGCATTTATATTGTCATTTCTATCATTGTCCCTTGTTTTTGCAATCGCATTTTTGGTTCTTGGTATCTATTTTTGTGATTGTAGGTCTCTGACGAATTCGTCGAATGAATTCATTAGATCAGAGATGATCTTGTCTGATCTCAGACGATCCTATCAAATTCAAGATGATCTGGACTGTTGCAAGCTTCAGAATCTCCATTAGACATCCAAAATCAGGTATGTTTTGTCCTCTTTAGCATATTATCTTTATTTGATATCAATTTTTGCTTTCTGTCTTCATATAATCTACATTTTCATATAGCATAGCTTAGATTCATTTGGCAAAACCTAGGAATTTGGATGATTAAGCATAAAACTGAACATATCAAACTCATTCCCAACCTAGGTGTGGAAACTGCCACTCAAAGTTTCTTGGTGAACCCCACCATCCGTAAAAAATTCACCCTGATACCCTTCCACCGAGAGGCGTGACCTTCAAAGGACCTCTCGGTCCGAGGTACCGTCTCATCCTTTTCACATCCCCCTTCCGGGCGCGGATCATTTAGCCTGAAGGTAAGGGCACAAAAAATTTGGGTCAATACATTTTGGTGAACCCGACGTGAAACTAAAACCTTTTGAAAACAAAAACAAAAAAAACAAAAAAAAAAAAAAAAAATATATATATATATATATATATATATATATATATATATATATATATATATATATATAAATATCAATGCATCTAGAATCACTAGAAAATTGTTAAGTTTGCACATCATATTTAGATGGTAGATTATAATAAAAGACGAGTTGTCACCATAAATGTTGAAAACCAATTAGCAGCCATAGAAATTACTTCTGTGCTTAGGGTACCTCAAACAGATAGAGTCCAACCTTTGTGGGATGAACTTGATAGGAGATTGGGTATTATTTCATCTAGGTCAACAGAACTTAGGCAAATTAAGAGGTTTGTCCTAGATAGAATCCTAGATCCTGATCAGGTGACTTTGTATCATGAACTTCAGAGAGCTTGCCATAGGTGGTTAGTTGATAAAAGAGCCCTTGTGTCTTTTGAATTGTACACCTTTGAGGATTACCTCGAGAACACAGCTGTAGTACACCAATTTCTAGTTCATATAGAGGATCAAGAGGTCGTCCTTACAGATAGAAAAATATGGAGTAGAGTTCCTAGAGCTGTGTTATATTGAGAGTATTGCCATGAACTTTATTTCTACCAATCAGAGTCTGAAATAGATAATATCACCATAGCACATTTTATCAAATTCTTGAAACAACATTTCCAATTTGAAGAGGAGCATTTCATGACTCCTGATGAACTTGATCCTATTAATGATATTTATAAACTATTTATAGAAAACTAGATCATTTATTTTATTATTATTATTTCTTGCATTTAGTGTATTGTTTGTTGTCTTTATAATATTGTTATAAAAACATAAAAAAACATAAAAACAATCATAAAACAAAAACAAAACAAAAATATAACAAAATCAAAACATTTCATTTTAAGTATTATAGTAGGTATATAATTAAAATATATACCTCTCAAGCTTGTTGCATATATATATATATATTTGCTGAAATCTAAGTTTAAGCACGACTAGACTTAGGAATGGGAAACAAACTGAAGAAGAAGATTGGTTAGGAAAAAAATAAAAAACCCAAATGTCCTTCCTGAGGATCCAATTCAGGAAGAAGGAACTCTAGACCAGCAAGAAGAAGAGTTTGTTGTAGGAAATGAACAAGAAGAAACTATTAGAGAGGAAGGATCCTCATCCCCTAGAATGTCTCCAAGTGGAGCTATTACTTTTGAGAACATGGATCATTTCTGGAAGTTCCTCAATAATAATATTGGTGCTCTTAATAGAGCAGTCCATATGGACAAGGATCAAATTAGTGATACTCAAGCAACCCTAGAAGAAATATATCACACACGCACTAATCCTTTGTCCTTCGTTGATCAAGAAAGTGATCAAGCTGGACCATCCAATATGGATATGGCTGCTATAATCCAGAACATGCAAAAACAATAGGTTACCCAACCTCCTAAGGAACCTGTTATTGAGCCTAAAATCATTTCCGCACAAAAGAAACCTTCATTCACTGCTTTATTTTTCCAAACTATTGATCAATATACCTCAAATCAACAAAATCCCAAAACAAAGCCAAACATCAACTTCCAACAATCTGGGATACAACATAATACTGCTACAAAACTTCTTCATAATACCCTTCCTACCAACACTTTACATAATAGCAACATAGCATCTAATCCTTATGTCACGCCATCATACGCTCCTAAATCCCATGCTCATGTACCACCAAACCAATATGGTGGACAAACTAGTAATCTGGAAGCCATGGTGAAACAACTAGTTTCCCGCATGGACCAGATAGATCCCTACCGTCCCTCATACAATTATCGAGAGATGTGTAATCAGCCTTTAGATCCTATAGTCATAGCACAACCATATCCTAAACACTTTCCTATGTCTGTCCTGCCTATATACAAAGGAACTGAAGATCCCATAGAGCATCTTCGTATATTTAAGATAGCATCTCATGATATTGAAGAACACAAGCTTATACTGAGAGGGGGGGTGAACAGTATAAGACCTCTTTTTATTTTTTTCTTTATACTTCAAAACAGTAAAGCAATATACCCAAAGCAATATCAAAGCAATGCACAATATCATCCACAAAGTGACACCAATTTTAACGTGGTTCACCCAAAATGGTTGGGCTACGTCCACAAAACTTTTCTATAAAAGTTATCTCAAAGTTCTTTGGGAATCCTTCCCAATTACAATGTTTATGAGCCTCGGCCCAAAGGAGATACCTTCCCCTAATCAAAATTTATGAGCCTCTGCTCAAAGGAGATACCTTCCCCTCTGCTCTGGAAATGATCGCTCAGAAGATCAACTACCTCTACCTCTTGCCGACACATGGAACTCCTTTCCATCGAAGACCTCCTATCCTCAATGCTTAGCCTAAGAGACCTCTGCCTTCTATGATCACGTCCACAACAACTCAACAACCTGTACCAAACATAGTCAGTCGGTCTAGTACAAGTCTTCCTCTGTCTGTCGGATCTGTCCAACGCTTGAACAAATCAATCCTCTGCACACAAGCCTTCTCAAAGACTTGTCAAATCTATCCTCATGTTCTTCTCAAAGAACCAGTGCACCTTTGTCCTCAAGTTATCTGATAGAACTATCAAACCCAGCTCACAAGTCCTCTGCTAGGACCTATCCAAATCTGCTCACAAGTCCCCATCAGAACCTGTCCAAAACTACTCACAAGTCCCCACTGGAACCTGTCCAAGACTGCTCACAAGTGCCCATCGGAACCTGTCCAAGACTGCTCACAAGTCCCCACCAGAACCTGTCCAAAACTCAGCAAGCTCACCAAGAAAAGAAAAACTTTCTTAGTAGGAAATCACAAGGTGAATTGTTAGAGACCCAATGTGATTTGTCAAAATCATAGAAGCATAAAGAGAATTGTTAGAGACTCAATATGTTCTATACTCAACACCCAATCTCAAAATTCAACTCAAATCAACTCAACTCAAACTCAATCTCAAATCTGAAAACTCAACTCAATATCTGAAATGGATAGGATAGAATGCTTTCTTTCAAGAACATGAAACCCCAACAATTGCCAACTATGCAAAGAATCACATAACAATGATACTCATGTTCTTTTCACCATCAATTAGGGCTTCAACAACAATGCTCATCAAACAAGGTTCAATCAACACCATTCATCTCAAAACACAACCTTGAAGCATTTCACAATCAACATCAGAAAAAGGAAACAAGTAAAACTCCTTTTCTCTCCAATATTTTTTGAACAAAAAGCATCCACCAACTCAAATCATCAAGAGCACACACAAATTTTCAAATCATCAACAAAGGAGTAATCCCAACACTTTAACCAAGTAAATAATAGCTTGATTATTACCAATTTAATGAAAGCAAATGTCAATCTCAAAGCTGCCCACTTAAGGTTTCACAACTTCACACAAGAAGCAATTTTAACCTTAAAACATCATGCTTTCATTTCCATAATCAAACAAAAGCACTCTCAACATTACAAGAAAAATTTATCCCTTATACACCTTATTTCTCCCTTATAGTTTTATCAAAAATAAAATTTATCTCTCATAAGAATGCAATAAGATATTTCAAACAACACCTTCAAAAGAATATTTTATCAAAATAAAACAAGCTTTAAACTCCTTATAACTCCTAAGCTGTTTTTCCCTCTAATAAACTTCCTCCATCCCCAAAATACACTTAGCAAAAATTAATTTTGAAAATACCTTGGCCAACATCAACAATCTCTCTATGGAGAAATTGCGCACGAATTCTAACACCACCTACTGTGTCCACTTCACGATGAAAAACCGTTTCACGTTATTCGAATGTGGAACCTCCCATTTGGGTAGCGCGCCAACAGCCTAACCGCTACCGGTGCGCCAAAGGCACCCAGTGAGGTTTAAACCTCATGCTGTTAGCCTTGTTCCTTCTGTGCCAGGGATTAAATAAAACAACAGTGCCTCCCTTTCTTTTGACATGAACACGAAGACAAAAACCTTACGGTGGATTTACGATAAACGACGAGTACAAAAAAAAATGAACAGATGGATCACGAAATCATAGCGAGGAAGAAATCGAACAACAGATCACGAATTCACAATGAGCAACTCTTTTCAAAATGCGGATGGGATGATTCTTGATTTTCATCGAGGGATATTTATATGCATTTTTACCATAAGCTCTTGACGTCGGCAAGGAGTTTAACACGTCGACGGAGGTCTTGGCTAGCGCCCACAATCTTAAAACATAGCGCCATGGGTTAGGATAACCCATTGCAAACAATAATTTAATATTTATTTAAAAAGAATTAAAGGGAACCTTAACAAGGTTTTTAATTATTTAAATAAATACTTCCTCCTGGACCCAAATGCATTAAACTAATGCATCCACCTGTAATCTTTAGACCTGCCAACTTGGGGTTTACAAAAGACCTTTGAAACTGTCATGTCGTAACCTTCATCAAAACAAATTATTTGACATCAAATCAAATTCCTTCAAGAGCTTCTTGACATCAATGACAACTTATACACTTGAGCAAAGACAATGTACCCAAAGTACCCAAAATTGCCAACAATCTCCCCCTTTGTCATTGATGGCAAACCTTTATTGAAAACACTTCTCAAGAGCCAAAACTGAAACCAACTGTGCTAACAATTGACCAACTGTGCCCACAACTGAGAATCTTCCTTTGAAGTTTTGCTCCCCCTGACTTGAAGCTCTCCTCTTCACTTTGAAACTCTCCCCCTTACTCATATCTCTCCCCCTTTGTCATCAATGGCAAAGGGTCACCTTTGGGGCTCGAGACTAAGAATGAGCCTCTTAGCTTAGTCCCTCCCCCACCTCCTAATGAGGTGATTAATTTTGGGGTGGGAGTAAAACTCCCATTAGGCACTGATCATCATCAGTGTCTATAAATTCCTTGTTGGGCCTTCGCTTGAACTCTTTATCCATATTCTTGTTCTTGTTCTTGTTCTCATCCCTGTTCTTGTCCATGCCTTGATCCTTGGACCTGATCATGCCATTGTTCCTGTTCCTATATTATGGAAATTCAGCTCTACACTGTCTGGATATGTGACCTTCATTGTTGCACTTAAAACACCTAACAAAGTTGTTTCTTTGAGGTAAACCTGATCTTTGAATCCACCTATTTTGACCAAACCTGTTCTGACCAAACCTGTTCTGGCCAAACCTGTTCTGGCCAAACCTGTTCTGACCAAACCTGTTCTGGCCAAACCTATTCTGACCAAACCTGTTCTGGCCAAACCTATTCTGACCAAACCTATTATGACCAAACCTGTTCTGACCAAACCTGTTTTGATCAAACCTGTTCCTGTTATTTACCTTGCAATAGACTGCCTTGTGCCCAAACTGTTTATAAGAGTAGAAATACCCTTGAAAGTAACTAGCACTTCTGAAACTGTCATTTACTTTCTTCACTTGATCCATGCAATGTGAAGCCATGTGACCAAACCTATGACAAGCAAAACATCTACCTTGAAACTTTCCTTTATTTGATCTCTTGGGTCTTGAATACTTCTTCTCATTCTGAATTCTATTTTCTGTTTATGTGCATCCATCATTCAAGGACTCCTTTTCTAAAATACTTTCCTCATCAAAAATCTCTTCCTTTTGGAGTCTCTTACTAGACTCTCCAACTTGTTCCTTGTGTGGCTTAACAAAACCAAGGCTTGTTTTATTTGTTGTCTTTCTTTGACCTTTGATGAGTGACTTAACCTTTTTGGAGCTATCTTGAAACCTGTAAAGCTTATCCTTGTACTCTTTAGTTTCCTCTTTCAAAGAAGCCATTTTCTGTTCCAACTCGCTATACTCAAGAACCTTAGACTCTAACTCATCCTTGAGTTCTTGTGTCTTAGCTATAGAGAAGTCAAGACTTTCTATAAGCTCATCTCTTTCCATGCAACATTCATCTAACTTATCCTTGAGTCTGGCATTCTTCTTTCTTTCATTTTTCAAAGCACTAAGAGCACTGATAATTTCACCTTCAAGATCTACTTCACCTTCCTCTATATCTTCCTCTATTTGTTTGCTTTTTGAATCATCAAAGCCTTTTTTAGATTTCTTATCACTAGAGGTGCTATCCTTTTCAAAAACCATACATGCATCTTCCTTATAGTTTTCTGAAGCATCCTCATACATATTAGAAACCAAATCATTATTTTTGCAATCATCCTCAAGGTGACCAAAGTTTCCACATCTAAGACATTTCATGATAATGAATCTATGTTTCGGTTCTTCCTCTTTTTCTGATATGAACAACATCTCATTTTCATCATCACTTGAAGAACTTTCACTATCACTACTAGAACACTTACTTGCTTTGTCTATATAGAAAATCTTCTTGTGCTTGTGAGAATACCTCTTTCCTTGATTGTTGTGCTCATATTTGTTCTTCCTGTGATGCTTGTGCTTTTCAAAATCCTTGCTCTTAGAATCCTGTTTATCTTCATCACTTTCATTCTTGGGAATAGTACAGTCAGTAGCATAATGACCAAACTTTTCACAATTGAAACATATTATATTTTTCATACTTTTGTGCTTTCTAGAGAACTTGCCTTTCTTGCTATAATATGCCTCTTCATCACTAGAAGACTCATCACTATCTTGAAGCTGTTTACCCTTGGATTTCTTGGTAGCCTTGAAATCTGCCTCTTTCTTGACATCAACCTTCACTTGAGTTCTCAACTCAAATGCTGCAAGTATACTATGGAGCTCATCCTTTTTCAACTTATCCAAATCTTTAGCTTCCTCAATAGCAAAAATCTTTTCACTAAATCTATTAGGAAGAGATCTTAAAATCTTATCACAAACATCATTTTTCGCAAGCTCAAGACCTAAGTCTTTCATGGAGTTAACAACCTCATCCATACGAAGCATGTAGTCACTAATATTTTCATCATTATTCATCTTGAGTTGTTCAAACATACCTTTGAAGTGTCTCAAATTGGCCTTTTTGACATTTGTATCACCTGTATGAACCACCTTCAACTGTTTCCACATTTCACTAGCTATCTTGCAGTGAATCACTTTGGTGAGATCTGCTTTCTGTAAGCCTTTTAGGATTGCATTCATTGCTTTTGAATTGCTGTGATGTAGGAGCATTTCTTCTTTAGTATTAGGACCATGTTCAGGAATAGTGTACTCATCTTCAATCACTTCCCAAACCTCATTCCCAAGTGCCATTAGATGAACCTTCATCCTTGCACTACAAAGACAAAAATCTGACCCATCAAGAATAGGTGCTGCATTGCCACTTGAATGATCCATTGTGTTCTTTACTAGCTTTTCCTTCAAGCTGTTAAACTTTTCAAAGGCACCCGCTCTGATACCAATTGAAGAACACAAGCTTATACTGAGAGGGGGGGTGAACAGTATAAGACCTCTTTTTATTTTTTCCTTTATACTTAAAAATAGTAAAGCAATATACCCAAAGCAATATCAAAGCAATGCACAATATCATCCACAAAGTGACACCAATTTTAATGTGGTTCACCCAAAATGGTTGGGCTACGTCCACAAAACTTTTCTCTAAAAGTTATCTCAAATTTCTTTGGGAATCCTTCCCAATTACAATGTTTATGAGCCTCGGCCCAAAGGAGATACCTTACCCTAATCAAAATTTATGAGCCTCTACTTAAAGGAGATACCTTCACCTCTGCTCTGGAAAAGATCCCTTAGAAGATCAACTGCCTCTATCTCTTACCAGCACGTGGAACTCCTTTCCATCGAAGACCTCCTATCCTCAATGCTTAGCCTAAGAGACCTCTGCATTCTATGATCACGTCCATAGCAGCTCAGCAACCTGTACCAAACACAGTCATTTAGTCTAGTACAAGTCTTCCTCCGTCTGTCATATCTGTCCAATGCTTGAACAAATCAATCCTCTGCACACAAGCCTTCTCAAAGACTTGTCAAATCTATCCTTAGGTTCTTCTCAAATAACCAGTGCACCTCTGTCCTCAAGTTCTTTGATAGAACTATCAAACTCATCTCACAAGTCTTCTGCTAGGACCTATCCAAATCTGCTCACAAGTCCCCACCGAAACCTGTCCAAAACTGCTCACAAGTCCCCATCGAAACCTGTCCAAGACTGCTCACAAGTCCCCATAGGAACCTGTCCAAGACTGCTCACAAGTCCCCATGAGAACCTGTCCAAAACTCAACAAGCTCACCAAGAAAAAAAAACTTTCTTAGTAGGAAATCACAAGGTGAATTGTTAGAGACCCAATGTGATTTGTCAAACTCATAGAAGCATAAAGAGAATTGTTAGAGACTCAATATGTTCTATACTCAACTCTCAATATCAAAACTCAACTCAAATCAACTCAGCTCAAACTCAATCTCATATCTGAAAACTCAACTCAATATCTGAAATGGATAGGATAGAATGCTTTCTTTCAAGAACATGAAACCCCAACAATTGCCAACTATGCAAAGAATCACATAACAATGATACTCATGTTCTTTTCACCATCAATTAGGGCTTCAACAACAATGCTCATCAAACAAGGTTCAATCAACACCATTCATCTCAAAACACAACCTTGAAGCATTTCACAATCAACATCAGAAAAGGAAACAAGTAGAACTCCTTTTCTATCCAATATTGTTTGAACAAAAAGCATCCACCAACTCAAATCAACAAGAGCACACACAACTTTGCAAATCATCAACAAAGGAGTAAGCCCAACACTTTAACCAAGTAAATAATAGCTTTATTATTACCAATTTAATGAAAGCAAATGTCAATCTCAAAGCTGCCCACTTAAGGTTTCACAACTTCACACAAGAAGCAATTTTAACCTTAAAACATCATGCTTTCATTTCCATAATCAACCAAAAGCACTCTCAACATTACAAGAAAAATTTATCCCTTATACACCTTATTTCTCCCTTATAGTCTTATCAAAAATAAAATTTATCTCTCATAAGAATGCAATAAAATATTTCAAACAACACCTTCAAAAGAATATTTTATCAAAATAAAACAAGCTTTAAACTCCTTATAACTCCTAAGTTGTTTTTCCCTCTAATAAACTTCCTCCATCCCCAAAATACACTTAGCAAAAATTAATTTCAAAAATCGTGCTATGGAGAAATTGCGCACGAATTCTAACACCACCCGCTGCGTCCACTTCACGATGAAAAACCCTTTCGTGTTATTCGAACGCAAAACCACCTGTTCGGGTTGTGTGCCAACAACCTAGCTGCTACCGGTGCACCAAAGGCACCCGGTGAGGTTTAAACCTCACGCTGTTAGCCTTGTTCCTTCTATGCCAGGGATTAAATAAAACAACAGTGCCTCCCTTTCTTATGACATGAACACAAAGACGAAAACCTTATGACATATTTACGACAAATGAAAAGTACAAAAAAAATGAACAACAGATCACAAAATCACAACAAGAAAGAAAACAAACAGCAGATCACAAATTCACAGCGAGCAATTCTTTTCAAAATGTGGATGGGATGATTCTTGATTTTCATCGAGGGAGATTTATATGCATTTTTACCATAAGCTCTTGATGTCGATGAGGAGTTTAACACGTCGGCGAAGGTCTTGGATAGCGCCCACAATCTTAAAACATAGCGCCATGGGTTAGGATAACCCATTGCAAACAATAATTTAATATTTATTTAAAAATAATTAAAGGGAAACTTAACAAGGTTTTTAATTATTTAAATAAATACTTCCTCCTGGACCCAAATGCATTAAACTAATGCATCCACCTGTAATCTTTAGACCTGCCAACTTGGGGTTTACAAAAGACCTTTGAAACTGTCATGTTGTAACCTTCATCAAAACAAATTATTTGACATCAAATCAAATTCCTTCAAGAGCTTCTTGACATCAATGACAACTTATACACTTGAGCAAAGGTAATGTACCCAAAGTACCCAAAATTTCCAACAGATATATCATATGATGACTTGTTATTACTAAAAATGTTCCCAAAAAGCTTAGGAGGAATGGCATTAGAGTGGTACTATCAATTACCCACTCATTCTGTGAGAAATTTTGAGGAAACAACCGAGTCTTTTGTCCATCAATTTAGTGCCTACATCGAAAGGCATGTGACCATTAAAGATTTATACAACTTAAAACAAGACAAAGATGAATGCTTTGTTGATTTCCTAGCTAGGTGGAGGTAGTTGACAGGAAAACTGCACTTTGTGTTACCTTATAGGGAAATGTTGGACATTTTTATTAATAATTTGCAAGAACAAATATCCTATGAGTTATCAACTGCTACCTTGACCACCTTCGATCAAGCTATAGACTTAGCTCGAAGAGTGGAGGATGCTCTCATTAGAAGAGGTCAACTTAAGAAGAAAGATGATGAGAAAACATCTAGAAATCAATATAAGAATGAACAAGTTGTGGGTGATGGAGTCACTGATAGAAGAAATGTTGCTAATGTCAATGCTGCAAAGACAATGGAGAAGTTTAAACTAAAACCTCCTGATAAACATCCTCAAGAATTTACTAGGTTAAATCAACCTCTATCAACTATTCTACCATAATTACTCGAAATAGGTTTGATTCAATTACCTAATATCCAGGAACCTGATCCAACTAACCCGAATACAACGCTGATTTACACTGTGATTTCCATAGAGGACCTGGACACTCTACCAAATCTTGTAAAAGATTAAAACACAAAATACAGGACTTAATTGATAATAATGAGATGGAGGTGCAAGCCTTCCAACCTAAACAAAATCCTCCTAATAATGCTCAAAAGAACATCCCCAAAAATTAGAATCAGAATGCCAATCAATCATTAGACATATTTCAACATCCTTTACCAAAGCATGGTAAAGAGGTGGCCAATCAAATTGAGCATCATAATGTTCCCCCTCCTACCCAATATGTAGGGACTATTAGTGGACATTTACCTGCCCATGATCTGCAAATTTTTGACACAACTTTATCCTTGGTCACAACCAGGCCTCTACATAATATTCAGATACCTGATATTAGTGATACGAATACTGAACTGAAAGTGATATGGAAATCACATCAAATCAATCGAATATTTTTGAAGATGAATCAGATGCTATTCAACCTATCACAAATTCTATGGTTCCAGAAGAACCATTTCCAATAAGAGTCACTTCTAGACCATCTTCTCACCAATTACTTTTCAATGAACAAGCTATAAACGCTATACCAAGACCTATTCATCATTCGCAAAATAATATTGTGGGTACCATTGGAGTTGTTACTAGACAATAGGCTCAAAATTCTCAACAAGATCAAAATTAGAACGAGGTATCAACTCCATTTGTTTTGAAAGTTCCTAATAAAGTGAATCATGCTCCTAATGTTCAACCTAAACCTCCTTATAATATTAATGAGCAACTATCAAATATTACAGCTCAAATTTCCCTTTTGGACCTTTTGAGATCTTCTCCTACACATAGAGATGAACTAATGCTCACATTAAGACAAATGATGGTACCACAAGATATTCAACTTGAAGCCATGACAAATACTATAATAACTCGAGAAGTCAATTGTATTGACTTTCGGGATAGAGATATACCACAACATAGTTTACATAAGGATAACCCCTTATATATTACTGCCCTAATAGGAGATGTAGTAGTCAAAAGGGTCTTGATTGATAATGGTTCATCTTTAAACATTTGCACTTTTGACTTCTACCAAAGATTTGGGTTTAGAAGTGATGAAATGAAAAGAACTGACATGATCATAAAAGCTTTCAATGACGAAACACAAGAAATGTGTGGAGTTATCACCATCCCATTGCAAGTTGGTCCAAGAACCTTAGATACGACCGTGTTTATTGTACATTGCCCTACCTCGTACAATATACTCTTGGGTTGCCCTTGGATCAACGTGATGCGAGATGTTCCCTCAAATTTACATCAATGTGTCAAGTTTGAATTTAAAAATCAGTTGGTTACCATTCATGGTGATCCCAGACCTTTTGATGTGTGCTTTGGCAGAACCTGTTGGCGTTCAATTTTGTCCTGCTCTGTCATCCATACATCGTAATTCTCATTCTCCGTCTAAACATGTGAAACACACACCCATAACCTCATCTACATCTTCTCCATCAATTCCACCTTTACATATAGCTCAACCATCCTCTAAACATACTACATTAGGACCTCAGAAAGATCCTAAACCCACAACCAATGCTTCATGTTCCACTCCTATAATTTCCATACCTATAGACCCATCTATTGACCCCTCTACATTGTCTACATATACCAAAGGCATATCTTCCACGTAAAAAGATATTGGAAATGATCCTTCTACCTCTTACGTTCTTACTGACGAGCTCTTACCCGATTTATCTAAAATTCTTATATCAGAAAAAATAAATGCTTCTATGCAAGATTCCCTTATTTTAAATAATTTGCCGCCATATCCTCATACCTTCGGCCTCCCACAGCATATGGGAAGTATTTACCAAGTCGGTAGTTGTGCCTTTATTTATAAGGGATATGACTGGGGAAGAATACCCAGAAACATCAAGACTCATTATGATGGATTGCTCAAAAGAAAATTATCAAATTCATTTGCAATGAAGGATTTGGGTGCTACAAAGAAAATCCTTGGTATGAGAATAACAAGAGACAAGAAAAATCATAAATTAACATTGTCTCAGGATGAGTACATTGAGAAGGTGTTGGAAATGTTTGAAATGCAGGATAAAAAACCTATTAGTACACCTTTGGCCAATTATTTCAAACTGACTAAAGAGATGTATCCAAAGATACAGGAGGAGATAAACTACATGCCCAAGGTTCCTTATTCATTGACAGTTGGAAGTTTGATGAATGTGATGGTGTGCACAAGGCCAAATATAGCACATGTAGTGGGAGTTGTAAATAGGTTTATGAACAACCTAGGAAAAGAGCATTGGAATGCAGTGAAGTGGATTCTTAGGTATTTGAGAGGTATTGTCACTTAGGCATTATGTTTTGGAGGTTCTAACACTGTTCTACAAGGATATGTTGATTCAGACATGGTAGCTAATATAGATAGCAGAAGGAGCACCATAGGGTATGTATTTACTATAGGTGAAATTATAGTAAGTTGGAATTTTAAAATTATAAAAGGTTGTTCCACTTTCAACAATGGAAGTAGAGTATGTTGTTGCTACATAGGCTAGTAAAAAGATGATTTGGTTATAGAGGTTTATGGAGGAATTGGAAAAGAAGAATGAGAATAGAAAAATATATAGTGACAGCCATAGTGGCATTTATATTGCAAAGAACTTAGCCTTACATTCTAGGACTTAACATATACAACTTAAGCACCATTTCATATGATCAATTTTGGAAGATGGACAGTTGAATCTAGAAAAGATACACACTAGCCAAAATCCTACAGACATGTTAACAAAGGTAGTAACCAAGGAGAAACTAAGTTCTTGCTTAGTTTTAGTTTATCTTCAAGCATGATAGTAAAGGTGAGAAAATTTCCAAGTCCAAAGTTGAAGCATAGTCTAGCAGGTGCAGTAGCGGTGGAGTTACTCTGATTAGTCTCCAAGTGGGAGATTGTTGGTTGTGGAGCCTGATTCTCTCTCTAATTCAGAGGTATTGTTTTTCAATCACACTTGGACCCACTCCATGAATGGGGTACTTTCCCCCCTACTACTGTTGCCAAGGGGGTCCTAGGGGGCACAGATCGGACGTAGGATTTTATGTTGACATTTTTGCCCTAAAATATAACTCTCATTTGTAATAGGACTATGTATGGTGGCTGATGTGGATGTAATAGATTGTGATAGAATGAAGAGGATTTTATAGCAAATGTGTTATAGGTTGCATCCCTTAATTTTTGCTAGATGGAATAAACAAAGGCCTATTTATTTTTCTCTGTGGATGTAGCCCATATTGGGTGAACCATGTATATCTATGTCTCTCTTGTATTGTGTTCTTCTGTGTTATATTTTTGTATTTATATTATTTCTCATTTTATTATTCCTAACACTTATAGGCCATGTGTTCAATCTATTGCAAGACTTGATAGGGTCCATAAAACCATGCGATCAATTTTTAATGAGCACAAAGTTGCACTAAATATTACTTGTAGGGTTGAAATCAAAGGAGACCATATCTCCTACATTGAATTTTTGCTTAGGACATTGTTGATCAATCTAATGTCACATCTGGTTTCAATCCATAACCAAGTTCTTCTTCAATTGTTGTAAGAGCTAGGTATGTTCGAAAAGGGTTGCATCCATCGCTTGAACTTTGGAGTTTCCAAGAACATATAAAGAGGGTGATGGAGGTGGGTATCTATAAATTATATCAAAAGGAGTCATTCTAGAGGTTGTGTGGAATGAGGTGTTGTACCACCAATTAACCAAATACAACCACCTAACTCACTATGTTGGGTGTTTGGAGGTAAAACAATGAAGGTAGGTTTGCAAGCACTTGTTGATAATTTTAGTTTACCCTATATCTACAGATGGTAGGTTCAACCCATTCACAGTTGTGTTCCTTGTAGTTTAAACAATTCTTGCAAAAATTAACTAATGAAAATGAGATCATAATCAAACATAATAGATTTTGGTATACCATGGAGCTTGAAAATGAAGTCCATGAATATTTGAAAAATGGTGGAGGTATGGTAAGGATGGAAGAGGGAATATAAATGAGCATACTTTGAGAGATGATCCTCCACCACAAAAATGATTGGTTTTCCATCAGATTTAAAAATTCCTTTAATAAAATC
This sequence comes from Wollemia nobilis, assembly GCA_028583015.1. Classification (NCBI taxonomy): domain Eukaryota; kingdom Viridiplantae; phylum Streptophyta; class Pinopsida; order Araucariales; family Araucariaceae; genus Wollemia; species Wollemia nobilis. The sequence goes on along the minus strand of JAQPPZ010017248.1, from coordinate 26,455,843 downwards.
CATGGAGATATTAGTTTATACATTTTCTAGGATTGGTAACGGTTGTAGAGTGCCTAGAGTACAAACCATTTCACCCTTTATCTGTTGGAAAATTTCACATTTTGCCACAAAATTTTGAATTTATTTTCTAATTTCAAAGTAGAATGATTTTTTAGCTTGCTTAAATATGTTAAAAATCATAAATGGCTTGTAGCAAGTGAAGCATACATTTCCTTCATGATGTCCTCATAGAGTAATGAAGTTTTGGGAACCATGATGAGTGGTTATTTGACACATATTTATGTATCAAAATTGTTTTATTGTTATAATTATTTAAGTGATTATGATATGTTTTATGTGAATTACTATTGAATATTGTGTGAATTATTAGTAAATTTGATTAATTGCAGGAATATAAAAAATGTGTTTGATTTATACAAAATTCGTCCGAGTCTTGAGAAAAATACAAGAAAAAGTGTTGATGATTGATGAAGAGATTGTAGAGCTTTGGAGTGCGCCTCGGATGAGAGGAAGGACGAATAAAAGAACCCAAGATAAAAGCAGAGCTCAATGAAAATAGTAGTTTACCTTGTTACTGAAGTACATTACTAAAGTATATTATTGATGTATATTATTAATGTATGTTACTGAAGTATATTACTGAAGGTAACTACTGAAGATAGTTACTGAAGAATATTTTACCAGCAGTTACTGAAGGATAATAAATACTGTTGACTTATGTAGCGTTCCACATCAGTTCCAACACGTCAAATTTGGACGACAACAGATATTTTCACTTAGTAAAATATTTCCTTTATCGCATACTATCTGCGAGAATATTTCAATTGATAAAAGTTGTTATTTGCTTAATAAATTTTGTAATCAGATTATTATGAGAAGTTTTAGGTATAGACGCAAGACTGTTAGACCTCTCCTGGAATATAGGACATGAGATCCCAATGTATATCTTACGAATAATTCAAAATAGTATTTTCTTTTTAGGTTTTTTGTAGGATGCCACTTATACCAGTCAGAATATTTATCAAGTCCAAGTAGGAATATGTATTATGTTAGGTTTAGATTATTTTGGTTGATGCATACTTATTGCATCAAAAAGTCCACAAAATCTGCATGGCAAAATATGTGGAGAAATAATATTTGGAATTGTATTAGTTATAGTATAAATTACATAGGAGAGACCTTGAAAAAGGGTCTATGTCTATTGTCTGGTGGAAAAATACCAGAAATTATTGTATGTTCTAAGTTTACAATTTTGAAGAAACACACCAACATGTACAACTAAATCTCTAGTAATAAAAGTAGCATTTTATTCTTCTAGAACGGTAATTTGTATCAACTTCATGTGTTGTTTAATTTCTGTTATGTAAATTGTGTTTATATGTTACCTGCATTTACAGAATAGACATAATGTTAGTATTAGTTATAAAATCTAGTTACTGAGATAAAGTAAACTATGGGAGAAAGACTTACACTGCCCTCTAGGAGGTAGGGCCCACTCTTATAGACAGTCCCTGAGCTCTTGCACCTGCAATAAGTTAGATTTAATTAGCCTTAAATTAAAACTGCATTTTAATTTACGTAAAATAAGATAGATTGCACGAGGATCCTCACAAATAAATTAAATCATGTCATAAATAAATTAGTTTATCAGTAAATTAATTCATCACTAATTAGGTGCATCAGTAAATTAGTTCATCAGTAAAAATAAATTATCATTGCATTATTTTTTCATACCTTGCATCATTCATTTTTGCACAAATTTATTTATGTTTAATACTTTCTTGTACACATGAATCCTGAAAGAAACTTGAGCTAAGCTTAGTATTAATCCCCATGATATAATCTATACAGGATTTCTACTCTTTAAATCTAACCTTGATTTTACTCGGATTGATAAAATTAAATGTAAGCTCTACAACTAATCAAACCACAATGTGAACTTGGTATCGTAATAGGTGTTCATCCCATGAATACCTTATGTGTGAATTGGGATGCCTTTGAATTTGTTACTATAAAGTTTGTAAGGACAAGTCCTTGGTTACTTCTTCTTGAATTTCGGAGATCCATTGAGGAAGTGGATATGAGAGGGTACACACTATCATTTGATTCTCAAATTGATAGGAGAGGACATCTGCCACAATATTCTCCTTTCCTTTCTTATGAACAATGTCATAATCATACCCCAACAATTTTAAAATATATTTTTGTTATACTAGACTAGATACTCTATATTCCAAGAAATATTTTAAACTTTGATGGTTCGTTTTAATAGAGAAATACCTCCCAATGAGATAAGGTCACCAATGATTAACAACATGGAGGATGACCATCATTTCTTTTTCATAAGTATATTTTTCCAATTTTTTTCCTAATATTGCCTTACTAGTGAAAGCTAGGGATCATCCATATTGTATTAATATGATATGAATGCCATAAACCAAAGCATCAATTTCAATTATAAAGGGTTTAGAAAAAATAGGAGTGGCTAACACTTATGTCAAAATCATGGCTTCCTTGAGATCTACAAAAGCTTTTTTTGCTAGATCTAACCACATAAATAAGTTATTTTTCAACATGGTCATTAAGGAGCTATTATATTTCCATAATTTTATACAAAATCATCCATAGTAGCCCGTGAGACCCAAAACTCTATGAAGAGCATTTAGAGTTTGCAGCTTAGGCCAATTTTGCATAGTTTCAATTTTCTTGGGGTCAACCTTAACTTCCTCCTATGAAACAATATGCTCCAAGTATTCAACATCCTACATGCCAAAGGAATATTTTGATCATTTGACAAAATTATTAATGGTCCTGTAATAGTTACAAAGTTTGATCCAAATGTTGTAAGTGCTAGGCCCAAGTGTGACTATATATGAGATTGTCATCAAAGAAAACCAAAATAAACTTGTATAGGAATGAGCAAAAGACAGTGTTCATGAGACTCTAGAATGTTAAAGGTGCATTAGTTAGGCCAAAAGGCATGATTTTTTTTTTTTAATGATCCTCATGAGCTCTAAATGTTGTTTTTGAAATATCTTCTTCCTTGATCCTTATCCGATGATACCTAGAGTGAAGATCCAACTTGGAGAAAAAGTTATCACCATGTAACTTATCCAACAACTCATAAATCATAGGAATAGGGAATTTATCATTAATGGTGAGTTTTTTGAGTCCACAAAAGTCTATACACAACTGCCATAACCCATATTTTTTTCTAGCCAATAAGATGAGCAAAGAATAGGTACTTACTGTGTCCAATTACCCTTGTTTTCAATAACTCTAGGACCGACTTCTCAATTTTTTATTTTAGTGCATAAGGGTATCTTTAAGTTTGGATGTTATGCGGCAAGCTTCTTGGTACCAATCATATTGCATGGTCATGAGAATGGCATGGAGGTAACTATGTACATTATGCAAAAACAACATTATGTTTAGTAAAAATGAGTTGTAAATCCCCTTGTGGTTTGACTACATTAATATTCTAGGGTTGAATTATAAACAACTGAACAATTGCCCATGTGAGGATTCTTTTAACAATTTATCCATTTGACTTGAACTAATAACTTGTAAGGATCTTGTGTGTGAACCACAAAGAGTGTATGACCTCCCATTCTAAGTGAATTATATCCATACTTCAAAAAGTTATAGGCTACTGCTCCTAATGTATGGAGATATTATGCCCTTGACACAACATCACATCCTCCTAACAGAAGTACAAACATATTGGTTTTAAATTCATACACCTCTATCTTCAACTTAACATTTTGATATTTCCCTTTACAAGGTAATGTTCCCCAATTTGCCATGATGACTTCAACAAAATTGAAAGAATGTATGTAGCATTTGGCTTGCTTAGCTATTCTGAGATCAATAAAACTATGTGCACTACCTGAATTAATAAGAATTACAATTCTTTGTCACCTAAAATATCCTACTACCTTCATAGTTTGAGGAGTCAATATTCCTGTAATTTCATGAACTAAATTTTTTGGTTGGGTTTCTTCTTGTGCTTCAACTTCATCTTGGTGCTCTTCTTTTAATTGTTCTACTACTTCATGTACCTCATTTACTGTAGAATAACCCACATCCAATAGATATAATTTTTGTTGTACACATTTATGCCCTAGAGAATATGTTTCATCATAATTACAACATAACCACTATGCTCTTCAAACATCTCTTTCCTTCAATGTAATATTACATGGAAATGATATTTTGTCCTGTGGAAATTTAGATGGTTGCCTATAAGAACAAAAAATTCCTTCGTTAACCAAGCCAATCCTATTGCTTGCATCATGGACTATGGTTAGAATATTTTTACCTTTGCATTGATATCATCCTTCAACCCATTGATAAAACAACTCTAAAAAAATACTTTACACAAATCCCTTATCCTATTAGCTAACTTCAAACTTAATTTGATACTCATAGACAATAGAGGTCTATTTTAGTTTTGTTAAAGCTTCTATAAAGTCCTCATAGTCACTAGGGCCAAAATGAGTGAGTAATTGGGACTCAAATTCTTCCTAAGAAAGGTCAACAATACTTTGTATCCATTGATACCATTTAAGGGCTTCATATTCAAATTTAAAAGATTCCATTATGACCCATAAATATCGATGTACATTATGGAGTTTGAAAATTTAATTTTCCCAACACAACCAACCATCAAGGTCCTTTCCATTAAACTTGGGAAAATATAATATGTATAGTTTAAATGAAGTATTAGTGTCAAAAAGAGCATGATGGGTTTCTTCATATCTATTTCTTGAATATCCAACTATTCTTTTATTTTTAATCTATTGGTATAATTATGTGTCTCCCTTTAAAAGCCCTTCAACCTGAAGGAATTTTTCCTCAATCCTCGTTTTGACTTTGATCTATTCAATTTTCAAGACCTGCATATGATCTTTCAAATGTTTAACTTATTTTCCAACTTGTCCAAATTGGTTTTGTAGGTTACTAAGTTGTTGACTTATTATCCCTATTTTATCCATCAATTTATTTTGCTTCATCTACCTCATTGCTCCTTTAGTCCCTCTAGCCATAGTCTTGTGATTTGGACCACCCTAACTACCTTACTAAAAATAGAAGTATTATTTTAGGAGTTACTATTTTTAGTAATGATCCAAAGAAAGTGTTTGGTTGCTATATATCAAAATGAGGAGTTTTAAAAATGATCACAATGGACTAGGTCTCAAAATGACATTTTTTGACACCCCAAACTCTTTTTTACTTGAGTGTTTATTTTTCTTCTAAAGTTTTTCTTCACCTAGAAATTTGACTTTCTTATTTGTTCCTCAAAAACTGTCATATCTGACACTATCTTACCTATCACTAACACTACCTGTATGATACTATTGTTGATTGATATTGACATTGTCCTGGTAGACTTTGTTTTTACTGTTAATAATAATGACCCTGTTTGACACTATTTTTTGACTATTATCGATAACTGCCTTGAAAAACACTATTTTGACTATTATTGAAACTACACTGTCTGACACTATTCTCAATTGTTATTGATCCCAAAATTTAACTTCTTTAGCCAATAATTGTTATAGTATGATCAATTTCATGATAGGTGCAATCGCCTTAATATGCTCAAGTCTATGATTAGGGTTATGTAGGTTTAACAATTGGTATTCAAAACTTGACATATGATTGAAATAGGGTAACTCTAGGACAAGGTGTGCACATTGTCCATAATCCTCTATTATGTTGCATCCATGAACAATAATTCTCAAACAAATATTTTAGGCCACTACTCAAGTAGAGTTCCACACGTACCCTTGATCGCACTAATCGCATCTCTAATGGTAGGAGAGGGTAATCTTCTTGAGTGTTGTGCTTAGTGCACTATGGATAGATACATAGTCAAAAATATTCGTATGGCTAAAGGTCTCGCCTAAACCTAAAGGGGTCTCCTTATATACTCAAAGCATGTGGGAGCTCAAGTCCGTATACAAGTGCTATTTAAGGCCTGGGTATTAGAGTCTAATAACCCCTCACTTCACTAGATGATTTATGGGAAATCTAGCTTAGCTAATAACAATAACTCCTCCATGATATTTTAAAACCCTCCACATAGAGTTTCTAACTTATTAATTTAAAACAAAGAAAAAATGGCTTGATTTTTCTTTACAGTACAATAAGCAAGAAGATAAAAAATAAGAAAAATTATATCTAACAAATTGAAATGGTAGGAAATAAACTATTTGCACTCCAATAAGACACGACCATGGAAAGCACTCTAACACCACTTGTTAAGAACCTTTTAGTAAAAACAAAGGCATATCCACACAATATTACAATAATAACAAAAAATGAGATTGAATTAACAATATTGTAAGACAAAATCAAAATGCAACAAAACTATATTACAAAAATCATGAACACATTATACAATTGTAAGCCTCCTCGAGGGAACAATCTCCTTAGAAGTGGAGTTTTAATACAACAAAAAATGAGATGATTCTTCTCTTGATCCCTTAGATATTTTATAGACTTTGTCTACCCTAACTCTAATGCTTAAGGGTCCCATCCATGTGCAAGTGGAGGTTTGACTAATAACTCCTAAAGAATAATCATTACATATTTAAATAACATCTTTCTATAATAAATTATGATTACATCATATGGGTTCATAAAACTAAGCACCCAAAGTGCCACATGACTAAAAAATTATTAATAATATTATAATGCATCTTAACACACTGATACCACTAAATAGCTTCATGCTCCAAATTAAAGGAAGCAATGGATACCTTTTGCCAAAATGGGGTGTGATTTAAAGAGAAATATTATTTGACCTTGTAAATCTGACTAGTGGGTTCATCTCCATCAAAGCAAGGGAAGTCCAACTTAGTTGGTTGTTGGTGGATTGGATAATGCAAGCATGCCAAGCCTTAAAGTGAGTCCCTATCCTAGACCTAAATTTGACCCCTATCCTTAACCTAAAGGTAGCCCCTATCCTAAAATTGAAGCTTGTCCCTATCCTAAAATGAAAGGTTGTCCCTATCCTAAGTATGATTATTTCTATAGCGACAACTGTGAGAATTCATTTTGTAACTAGTCTTGTTTAGTGCTAAGCCCAAGGATCCTAGACTCAATTTCCTTAATTTGGTCTAATTTATTGAGTTTTCTTAGAGTTGAGAGGTTGTCCTTGATTTTATTGAGGTCTTCATTCACCTTTTCCAAGGAGAGTTCTTGAGAATGGGTAGTTGGAATACAAAAATGGAGTTCAAAAAGTGTTATCAATGTTATATACCAAAATGATCAACTCATAGAGAGGATGACAATGGGATAGGTTCCAAAATCACTAAAAAAATAAAAAAATATCTTTAAAAGAATTTTTTATTGATTTTGGGGAAATGAGGATTTTGGAATTTTTTTGAATTTATGGAATGAGAAAAAGACAATATTTTTCTAAAGTGGAAAATGAGAGAAATAGGAAGAATTTGCAATTTCAAAAAAAAAATCTCAATTTTTATTTTTATTTTTTAATTTTATTATGATTTGTCTTTCCAAATGGCATAGAAATTGCATCAAAGTGCACCAATACTAAAACTGCAATTTTTTTATTCAAAAATGAAAGAAATTCAAAATTATTTTTTACGTTGGTTTTAGTATGAAAAAGTAGAATTTTACTTTTTTTTGGCACATGGGATGCATTGTTTAGAAAATGGAAGAATTAATTTTTTTAGAAATGTCTAAAACTCTAACTTGCATGATACTTTTAAGCCTTGGATTTTCACAAATTAGAAGAAATTCACCCTCCACGATCTTGAAAACCTAGCCTATAAATTTTTTTTTTGACTTGGATTTGCATGGCTAAAGAATAGTATGCTAACAAATTGGATTCTCTAAGATATTTGTAGCTACTTCAATTTGAAGATATCAGGAACTAAGTAATAGGCCCTAGACTATGACTTCATTGGGTTAAGGAAAAAATATCACTAGCTATAAATGCTAAGCAAGTATTGCTCTCTGGATACCAACAACTTACCCAATCTAGGTAGTTTTATTGATAATCTAGCCAAGAATTTATCTCAAAACGATAGCTCTATATATATACTCAAAAAAGAAAAAAACTACAAATAGGGTACAAGGCCATTAATCCTTTTTTCTGGCGACACACTTAGATCCAACTACTTGGGGGTTCTTGGGATACTCCTCAAAATGAGTTTTTGGGTAGATTTTGGCCCAAGTACTTCCCCTAGTTGAGCAATCAAGACTTACATGTGATTCTATAAGAGGGTATTAACCTATTGTAGGTGTTGTTTAAGCACTATAATGAGTTTATATTTTAGATATATGGTTATTGCTGCTACAAAAATTGGCTAGGTGATGCTATGAAAAGCGACTCTAGAAAGAACTTTGATACTAGATGAAACAAATATTATTGCAACAATAAAATCAACATAGAAAATATGCACCAAAATGGGAAATGAAGAATGACTTTTATTAATTTCTTGAAGGATTAAACTATCATAGGCCACTTTGAGTGGACTACCTCCTTCAAAACTCTTAAAAAAAATGTAATTTCTGCTTCTTCTCTCATTACAATCCAATATATAATAAAAAACTATACATTTTTTTATAAATCCTAACCCTTACCCTTAATAGACTTTGGGTCCCACATAATATAAGGGTCCTAACAAATTTCCCATGATTTTTTGGACACCACATGTAATTTATTATCTTGATTTGCTTCTTAAGATATTAGGAAATTACCTAGGTATTTGATAATGTAAATAAGGATAAATATATTATAAAATTAATCTACATAGGTTCTCCAGCTAATGAGGCAATTCAATAATGGGATAAAGCTTGTGTGAGTTGGAGAAATGATTTACCACAAACTTCATTATATTGTAGAGTCTCTTTGATGCAAAGGGGGTACTAAAGAGGATCTTTGTGTGAACAAGGAATGGAATGAAGAAGATATTGCTAGATATAAATTCTCTAGTGAGGGCCAAAAGGTGTATGATTATGTGTTTAAGAAGCCCTTTTGGATGGCTATGAATCAGACACTCAAGGTACAAGACTAAGTTGTTTTTTCCTTTTAAAAATTTCCATTTACAAATTTTGAATTGTAATCCAAATTTCAAATAGCTAAGTTGTTAACAATAACTAAAATATCTTATTTGAATTCAAACATCAAAGAATTTTGTGAGAGTTCTATGTCTTGTTGATGGAGAAAAATCATCAATGGATATCCATATGAGGTCATGGATAGGGCTAAAAATACAATTGTCTCATTTTATGATTATTCTGAGCCTAAATACGATTTAGAAATTAATTGACTGATGATGAACTTCTAAGCTCCATAACCCACTACATTGTTTTTTTAAGAGAAAATCCCTTGCGAGGTCGCCTTGGTTTGAGAGACCACTACCAGGGGGTTCTACATTGTCAAAGTCACCCGGGAGCCGCGTGGCCCTACCTGTACCAACATTATCAATTGAGTTTTGGGTACCTAATTCAACTTTTTGGTAGGGTGGAGATTTGAACCTAGGACCTCCCTTGGAGGATTGCCTTCTCCTCTCCAACTCATCTACAACACCTTGGTAATAATCCACTACATTGTTATATACCCCATTAATGTAACCTATATTGGCCTTTTTCCATATGAAATATATTAATAAGGTCACATATCAAGTTAGGAATAGGTAGAAGAATATTATCATAGAGTCACATATGTAACTATCATAGAATCATATATGTAACCATCAAGGAATAGTATCAGGAATTATGCTTGTAAATATTATAAAAAGGCAATAATGTTATCCTCGTGAGATTAGAGAAGATTTGAAATATTTTGTTAATGAGGTTGCCCCCTCGAAGAGATTAATGATATTAATTTGTCTTTTTTTGAGTTTCTATAATTGATTTGTGTTACGAGTTACCATGTTTCATTTATTTAGTTTTATTATGGTTGGAAATTTGATATTAATATTGCTTTTGTCATTAGTTCTTATATTTACAACTTGAATCATCCTTGGTATAGAGTTTCTTATTTCAATACAACTTAGAACAAAATATTTCTAGGTGAAATACTCACACAAGCGAAAGAGGTTCAATTCAACTAGTATTAGAGCCCTCTCTAAGGTATGGTAAGCTTTTCTTGTGATCAATTTTTTTCTTTTAGGTCTATAGGTTAAAAATAATATTTTGGTTATTTTAATATATCACAAAGAAGTTGTCATTTTTGGCTAAGCTATATTGGTCATAAAGTGTCAAGTGAAGTGAGGGGTGATCATACTCTAATACCCAAGCCTTAAACATGACCTATTCACATATTTGAGCTCCCACATACCTTGCATATATCATGAGATCATTTTTAGAAACCCTAAGCCAAACCTTTAAATATAGAAAGTCAATCTAGTCAATTGTGTAATTACCCATAGTGTATTGAGAACAATATTCAGGAAGATTACCCTCATGTACTATTATTGTGGTATATTAGAGGGATATTGGAAGTACATACGCCTTAGCTTAGATTACCTCTATTTCCTAATTTTTACTTGTGGTCATTCATACTTGAGCTAGCTTTATCAAGTCAAGAAACATAGAGAAACAAAGGGCTAAATACTTCAGCCCAACTTCGGACAATGGAATCATAGTAAGACATTTGTAAATCCATAGCATTTTGAAGAATATATGCAATCTCAAAAACCCTTATCTAGTAAAAGAGTATAAAATAACTAAAAAATATTATTTTGTGGTATACCCATTATGATTGTCTTTTTGAACTAATTATGTTGATATATAGCACCCATACACTTTTTTGAGAACCCCCAAAATTGTCTTCTTATGGTATAAGCCCATTTTGATCATTTTTTTAAGCTGATTATTTTTTTATATAACATCCATACATGTTTTTGGGACACTTACTAAAAATAGTAATCATTAAAACAACAATTCTATTTTTAATAAATGCCACCAAAGACTCAAACTCGAGTAATGGAAGCCTGAGTGCATAAAATGGAGGAATGACTTACCAAGTTGGATACTATAAATGAGCTTTTTGCCTAAATGACTAACCTCGCTAGAATAATAGCAGTCTTTAAGCATGTTTATGACTCAATGATATAGGACACCAAATTACTTAAGCTAAAAAATCTAGATTTTTATGGGTATACTAAAAATAACCTAGAAGATTAGAAAGAGAAAGCTCTTGATATAACACAATTTCCATGACCATTATTGAGGATAATTATTAGCCATCGGGGAACCACAGAGGTATGACCCCTAAACTTCCTAAAATAGATTTACCAAGGTTTGATAGGATTAAACCACAAAGTTGGTTAATTAAGGCCAAGCAATGGTATGAACAACATGAAACAACCATCAACCAATGATTTTTCATGGTTGCCTTTCATTTTGACCTTGAAGCACTCTATTGGTATCGATGGTTGTGAAAGCAAGTACCAAATATTTTATGGACACAATTCATGAATGAACTCCTTGGTTTATTTGGCCCTTCAAAGCTTGATAATTTCACTAAAGTCCTCAAAAGCTTCAACAAACAAGTACAATACCTGAGTATATTACAACTTTTGAGAAGCTAGTCAACAAAACAGAAGGCCTCCCAAACATATTTTTCAATAGTTGTTTCACTAGCAACCTTAAATAAGAAATCAAAACTAAGGTTGAAATGCTCAAACCAACTACATAAATGACTATAATAGGATTAGGTAAACTTAAAAAAAGTAAATGGAATGCATAATGAAATACCTCCAAACCTACAACATTCCATAATAGAATATTTCCACCCACAAATAATAATGCTCAAAATATTTCAAAAGTAAAGAGGCTAACACCAAAGAAGATGGCGAACCATAGAGCTAAGGGACTTTGTTTTAACTATGATGAAAAATGGGCCATGTGAAACAATTGTAAAACATAATGCCTTTATCTCTTGGACATGAATAATGCTTCATATTTTTCGACAAACATGAGGGATGAGTTTGTGGACTCAATAAAAGAATAATTAGTCAATGGATGAAGAGGTTTTACCCTATGGACACATAAAAGAGGCACCTACACTCTTCTCGAACACTATTATAAAAATATTAGCCCCACAATGCATAAAAATCTAGGATTTACTGAAAGGATACAAGGTGTTGATCTTATTGGACTTTGAAATTGCATATAACTTTATAGATCCTAGTGTAGCAAAAAGGATAGATTATTTTATTTATGGCTAGGATTAAATTAATGTTAAGATTAATAATAGAGATATCATGACATGTAATGGGTGATGTCAGAATGCTCATATAACCATAGGTGAATTGTTACGTATCTAATGCAATGTCACATAATTTAGTAGTAGCAATCTGATAACACAATTAATCTACTCCATGAAATGATAATCCAAAACCATTCACAAGTAATCAATTATAATATAACTAACTTCCAAATCAAATCAGTGCAATAAAAAATCCACAACCACTCAGAGAGGGTAAAGTCTCATAGCCACTTTTGAGAGGGCAAAGTCTAATATGCACAACAAGGTGACTTAAATACAAATTATCTAATGATACCAACTATTACAAAATTCATTTATTTATAGATTAAATCAATATCAACCCTAATCCTAATGTTCAAGGTCCAACTAACTAAATATAAGGCCTAAGGTAATAAAAATAAAGATAGCCAACATGGGTATATTTGGACCATTATATGGCCCCCCTCCTTAAAAATCTGTGTCCTCAAAGTTGAAAATAACTAGAAATTGCTCTTAGGCTCCCATGTAGCATCTTATTCTAGAAGGTCCTACCACTTGATGAAGAATTCCTAAATTTGCCAAGACTAAAGGTGATGAACTCTAGATCACAATATTACTTTAGTATGAGGAGTGATACCATCTTCTTCATTGAATACTAGAATAAATGGATATTATGATTAAATCTCCATGCAATTGACTTGGGTAAAGAATTCCATGCGATGTGAGCTGGACGCCTTGGAGGGAGAGGGTTGGACTCCTTGAAGACAAATGACCCTTCCATTCTCTATTCATTTGACATATAATTTTTGCATATTAATAGTAACATCACCAAGTTGGGATAGCCATTGTGCTCCCAAAATGACATGAACTTCCTAGGTTCATGGCAAAGGGTTTGCCCACCTAAGTATAATCTCCTATTTGGATGTTAACTCTAGTCTTTCAACCCCAACATTGAGCAGTTTTTTCAATTACACTTAAGACTTGAAATTTATCTTGATTTTAAGTATTGAGTTGAAGGACTTGGTTATCTTACTATCTAGAAAATTGTGAGTGTTACCTTAATCAATAGGCACATTGACACATTATCCTTTAATAAATCCTTGTACCATGATAATGTGGTGAACTTGAAGCACCATAATCACATGAGCCAAGAGAATCATGGTATCATCCTCCTATTTTGCTTCATCTAATTTTGTTGGTTGCTCCTGCTACATTGAATCTACATCTTCACATTTTATTGTATCTCTACCTTCCAATAGAAAGTTACAATGTTCTTCAGAGTCCTAATCTTGAGGAAGGTGAGAACAATATTTGAGAAAAAAGAAGCCATGGGAATGATCTATATTAGGAAAAGGGTGACAAGATTTGAAGTCGATTCTATACGAGAAACCAAAATCTTAGAGCTTTTATTCCGTTGCCAAAGCAATATGTTGCGCATTGTCGAGAGTATAGGTATCATGCATGTCTACTTCCTTATAAATTTTATCCTTAAGACCATAGCAAAGGTTGAGACCACTGCATGGGTATAGGATAAGACTTGTGAACTTGGAAAAATACTCTTCCATTGTTCCTCTTTGTTTAGTTTGCATAAGACATACCACATATGATGTGGAATATTCCTTGTCAAATCTTTAGATAAATTGTTCATTGAAGTCAGGCCAAAAAAGAGAGGCCACCATGATTGTGAAGCTATCATAACAACCATTGATAAGCTTGGGTACCCAACTTAGAAGTTGCTAATGTGACACGAACTATTTTAGGAACATGGTAATATAGATGGAAAATATCTTTCATTTTGGTCAACCATCCTTGAGGATCGATACCTTCAAAGGTAGGAATGTCAATGCAAGGAACTATAATGTCATGAGGCCATTCAAGGAGGTTAGAAGCACCACTTGTCTAAGAGTCCAAATAAGAGACAACCTAAGTCATATGACCTGAAATCTAGAGGTTTATGACTAGGTGGTTGTTGTAGAAGAACATTAGTATTTGGTGCTTGATCAAGGGTCAAATTTTGGAGCCTGATAGTTTTTTGTGGCCCTTGGAAAAGAGGAGGTGTAGCACTGGGTATAATTAGAAATATTTTATATTATTTAAGGACTTATCTTGATTAAACAAGGTGTTGGCAATGGTTGTAATTAACTATTTTTCTCAATCAATGAGTTGTTAATGGAAGTAATCATTTGTTCATGATGTGAAAGATATTTTTATGGACCACGGTCAATAGTATTAGGAAGTATAATATCTCTTAGAGTGGTAGATGAAGGAGTGTTAAGGTTATTAGGAGTGACTAGGTTATTAGGAGGGTTATTGGAGGTTAGAGAGAAAGGACTTGAAATATTAGGTGGAGGCAAAGCCATGGTGTTTAGGGAAGAAAGAAAACATTGGTCAAAACTTTTGATAATAATAGAAGTGTTGGTCAAAACTTTTGATATTAATAGAAGTGTTGTGATGCTTACCGATATTTCTAGGTTGGCACTTCTTTCTGCTCGTACATCCTCTGATAAAGTAGTATGCTTTAATCAACCATTGACTTGTGTCTAATTAGTGACAATAAAAGGCTCACTCATGCAATTTGATCAGTTTAAAAAGATGATCACCAAACAATAAGTCTTTCACAAAGTTTGACGACACTTAATATATATATATATATATATATATATATATATATATATATATATATATATATACTTAATTTATTATTTTAAAAATTGATTTACTTAATTAATTTATTTATTTAAGAAAGGTATGCGGGGTAGGCATGTTAATTAAAAAGGGAGGGAGCATGGTAAAGGGAATAAATAAATAAATTATAAAAAAGAAAAAAAGAGAAAAAAAAAGGGCTATGTGGGGGAGGATGGGAGGTGCATGTGGTACGGAGTGGATGTTTGTGGGAGACACGTGGGGTTCTGTTTTTTTTTTTTTTTTATTTAAAAATTTGTTTTTCTTTTAAGGAGGGGAATGGGAGGTGTGTGGGGTATGGAGTATGGAGGGGACGTCCACGCGTTTTTGTTTTGTTGTTTTTTAAATATATTTAAATATTAAATTATGTATATATATATTAAATAAAGTAGAAAAAGGACAAGAGTACGTGGTAGTTAAAGGGAAAAAAAAGAAATGCTAGAAATACTTTAATGATTACGTGAAAGAAAAGAATAAAAGTAATTCCTAATAAAATAATGTGGAAATGCAAACGTTCCAAATCTTAATTGATAATGTCCCACTCTTTCTTGTGACGAATGTGCAGAGAACTTACTTATAGGCTTTTAGATAAGTACAAGTTTCAATGCCACAATAGATGTAAGGTGCTCTCATGTCGATAACACCTTCCATCAAGGCATACTCTTACTAAGACTGCTTAGTAGCTGCCAAGGTTTTTTAGGGCCCTATAGCTTGGGTGAAAGTGAAATCTGCACCTACTTTGGGTATTTGAAGGTTTTGTGCTTCTATTTGACAAATAAAATTTCATAAATTAATAGATCATCGTAGAGAAGGGAATATGAATGATTTAGAACCTAAAATTGGCTTTGGACAACTTTGACATCCTATGGCCTTGTGTGGTGGAATCCCTTCACGGAATTGAGGTGCAACACTATTGGATGATTTGGTGTTTGATGGCTTGGAATCGCTTTAGAGAAGCAAGAGAAGAATGTATGATCACCTTTTATAGTCTTAGGATTAACATCTTATCTTGTACGAAGAAGGAAGTCTCGACATCTATAAGAAGAAGTCTTAGGATTAACATCTTATCTTGTATGAAGAAGAAGGAAGTCTCGACATCTATAGGAAGAAGTACGTTGTTGCTTCTACCATGAAAATAGATGTGGTGGCTTTGATGAAGAGAAGAAAGGAGAAAGAGACAAACAATGCTAATGTCAGGCTTAATTTGTATGGAGAGCAGGAGGAAAGTGTGAATCATGTTCTCATGGTTTTGGTGGTTGGATATTGGTTCTAAAGTAGCACGACCTATGTAGGAAAAACTACAAATAAATGTTGCTAATCTACAAATATTTGAGTTTATAAATACAAAATTTAAACTTGGCATGTGGTCTATTAAATTTTTTTTGCTAATGAAAATTGTTTTACAGTAAAAAAAATGGAGCATAGGCACCTAACAAATGAATCCATGAATAGCTAAAATCATTGCTTTGAAATCACTTGCTACCTATCTAATGCAATGTCATATAAATTAGCAACAACAATTTAATAACACATTATTCTCCTCAATGAAATGATAATCCAAAACCACTTGCAAACAATTAAATATAATATAATTAACTTCCAAATCAAATAAGTGCAATAGCAAATCCATAACCACTCAAACAGGGTAATCTCATAGCCACTAGAAGAGGGCAAAGTCTCATAGCCACTTTAAGAGGACGAAGTCTCATTTGCACATCAAGGCAACTTAAATCTAAATTGTTTGATGATACCAACTATTACAAAATTCTTCCTTTTTATATATTAAATCAAATGGTAATTCTAATTCTAATGGTCAAGGATTGACTAACTAAACTTAAGGTCCAATATAATAAAAATAAAGATAGCTTGCGTGGCTATATTGGGACCATTACATGACTACCAATTTCAAATTTATCTCTATGTAGTTCCCTTAGGAGGCATGAACATTGTGTTGGGAAGCCTATGGTTGAGAACTCTAGGGTTGGTGTTGTGGAACTTTACCAAACTTTGGATGAAATTCACGATCATCAATAAGATACACACCATACAAGGAGTAAATGATGAGAAACCCAAGATCATAATATCTCATCAAATGCAATTATTAAGGGTCACAAAGTAGTAGCTTGAAGGTTCTGCCAAGTGCAGTTATGTGTCATGCAAGTTGAAAATGTACCCCCTAATTTATCAACTATCCTCACCAAGAATCAAGAAGTTTTCCAAGAGTTGACTCAGCTTCCTCCTAGTTGACCAAAATATCATAGGATCAGTTTGGTATGAGAGAGTTGACCCCCAAATATACGACCATATAATTACCCCTACCATAAAAAATAAGACCACGAAGATGGTGAAGGAGTTAGTGGATGCAAGATTTATTTGTCCAAGTACAAGTCCTTTTTCAACCCTAGTATTATTAATACACAAGAAAGATGGATCATGGAGGATGTTTGTACTTTTGTGAACTTAACAAGATCACTATCAAGGATAAATACTCATACCAATGATTGATGACTTACTAGATGAGATCCATTGGGTGTAATATTTTACCAAGATGGAGACTCGGTGTAGGTACCATCAAATTTGTGTCCATGAGGATGACATAACTAAAATGGGTTTTCAAAATCATGAGGGTCACTGCGAGTTCTTGGTTATAACTTTTGGCCTCACAAGTACACCATCCACTTTCAAAGGATTGATGAACAGGGTTATCAAGCCACATCTATAAAAGTTTACCTTGGTCTTCTTTGACAATATTTTGGTATGCAATAAGACATGGGAGGAACACCTTCAACATGTTTATAGGGTTTTGAAACTATGCAGGAAAATCAACTCTATGTCAAACAATCCAAGTGTGCCTTTGGGATGAAGGAAGTGGAATATTTGGGACATATTGTGGCCAGGGATGGGGTGCATGTGGACCCTATAAAAATTGAGACCATGAAGGAGTGGCCCAAATTTAAAACATTGAAGAGCCTCTAGGGATTCTTTAGATTGATAGGACACTACTACAATTTTTTCAATAATTATGTTAAGATTGCATCACTCATGACAACTATTCTCCATAAAGATGCATTTGTGTGGAACCATGAAGCAAAACAAGATTTCCTTACTCTAAAAAATACCATGTGCCACACCCTAGTTCTAGTAGTTCTTGATTTCTCCAAGATATTTACAATAGTGAGTGATGCATCAAGGGTTGGATTGGGTACCATACTTATGAAATAAGGTATACCCCTTGCATTTATCAACAAGGTATTATTAGGATGTAATATGGCCAAATCAAATCATAAAAAATAATTGATGACCATAGTCTTTGTAGTTCTCGATTGACAACCATATTTGATAGGGCAACATTTCATCATCACAATAGATCACCATAGCCTCAAATATCTATTTAAATAAATTATTTCTTCCCTCACAAAGATCTTAGGGTTTAACTATGAGATTGTCCATCACAAGGGTAAGAAGAATGTGGTAATAGATGCCCTTTTGAGACTTCTAGAAAATTAGGACACTCTACAGTATCCATCATCTAGGATGATTCCCTCAAAGAGCTCAAGTCAGAGTGGCAAGGTGACCCCACACTTGCCATAATTATTCATGTCCTTTTAGATAGAAATAAATAATCATCCTAACTACACATGGAGGGAGGGGATACTATGCTACAAGTAAAGGATTGTTATTCCATCCACTCCATAACTTATATCTCAAATTTTAATAGAGCTCCATTTGTCACCAATAGATGGGCACACTAGATTCTTACTTACATATTAACAAGCCAAATGTAGTTTTTACTAGACAAGTTTGAATATTTATGTAAACCAATTTGTAGATATTTGTGGTACATGCCAATGTTAAAAAGGAAAAAAGAAAAATTCAGGTTTGCTTCAACCTTTTCCCATCCTTGATTCACCCTGGACAAATATTTCCATGGACTTCATCGAAGAGATTCCTCTATCAACCATGTATGCTTACTTTTGTTCCTTGGTCAATCCTTATATTGTATGGATATTTCCACAACTTTATATTGACCAGATCATTTGACTACATGGAATCCCTCACTTCATAGTTAGTGATTGTGACAAGGTATTTGCTAGTAAGTTTTGGGAGTAAATTCATCACATTCAATGTATAGAGATAAAATAAAGCACGTTGTATCATCCATAGATTGATGACTAGATTGAGGTGGTCGAAAAATGTCTAGAGACCTACTTGAGGTGCTTTATATTTCAAAAACAATCCAAGTGGAACCAATGGTTTCCCCTAGCCAAAAGGTGGTATGCCACCACTTTCCACACAACCACTAAGATGACTTCCTATGAGGTTGTATACAACCAATCTCCCTAGACACCTATTACTTCCTAGATAGTTTAAAGGTTGAGGTAGTAGATACAACCCTCACTCATCAGTAGGATATCTTAGCTACCTTAAAGTAAAACTTGAAAACCACCCAAAATCACATACAATTAAAGGTGAATCAACACAAGACTAAGACAAAGCTTGTAGAAGGCAACATGGTTTTATTTCATCTCCAACCCTATAAGCAAATATCCCTAAAACACAAGGGATGATATAAGTTGATGCCAAAATTCTATGGGCCTTATAAGAAACTTTAATAGATAGGGACATTGGCTAAAAAAATGGAGCTATCAATGTCATCCAAAATCCACCCTGTCTTCCATGTGTCTTGCCTAAAGAAAATGGCAAGGAAGCATACCCCAATATAGATAGTCCTTCCAAAAATGGATGAAGAAGGATCTATTATTCTTGAACCAACAACCATCCTAGATCAAAGAAATTGACACCATTGCTTCTATGACATCACTTAAGTCCTTGTATAATGGCATGGGCTCCAACCAAAATATGCCACGTGGGAGCCATTACAAGAGTTACAATAACACTTTTTCACTTTTAAGATTTGAAGACAAAGCTTTTATAGGGAGGGTGGCATGTTATTTACCCCATTAATGCAACCCATATTGGTATTTTTCATATCACATATATAAAGAAGACCACATGTTAAGTTAGGAATAGGTAGGAGAATATTATCATAGAATCACATATGTAACTATCATAGAATCATATATGTAACCATCAGGGAATATTATCATAGAATACTATCATAGAATATTGTCATAGAATAGTTAGGAAATATGCTTGTAAGTATTATAAAAAGGCAAGAATGTAACCCTCATGATATTGGAGAATATTTGAAATATTTTGTTAAGGAGGTTGCCCCATCGAAGAGGCAAGTGATATTGATTTCTCTTGTTCCAATTTTATACAATTGCTTTATGTTCCAAGTTTCCATGTTTCAATTATTTGATGCTATTGTGGTTGGAAATGCAATATCAATCTTGCTTATTGTCACTAGTTCTTGTATTTATGGTTTGAATCATCCTTGGTACAAAGTTTAAAAATTTCAATACAACTTAGAACCAAGAATTTTCAAGTGAAATACTCACATCAGCATAAGAGGTTCATTCCATACATGCAGTGGGTTACTACCTATGACTAAGAAAATTCACCATAACATGTAAATAAACAAAATAAATTTTGATATTGTATTTATAGATTTTTGTTATCTTTTGATGAAGTATGCTATGGGAGATAGAAATCTCTAGATGCAAAAAATATGAAGGAAAGTAATTATGCAATATGACTGAAGTATACTATAAATAGAAATGATGAAAATAATACAATGCAACTATGGAGGAAATGAACACTCCATGAATATATGCTAAAGGACTACATTGTACTCCATCACCAATGGAGTTTACCTTCTACACTACTACTACCTACTGTGATGTTCTATCACTTACTATGAGGCCCTTTTTATATAGGAAGATGGGTTCCTTGGCCAACACTCTACTTAGTTGTACAAGGGGACACCTTGCACATTTACAACTTGCACATTGACACTTGTGCATTTATTCATTACATGAAGTAACTAGCTAACTTCCCCCTAAAGTAATATCCTATTCTAACTATGTACCAAAGGTGGTACATTTACATGACCCAAATGATGTAATATACTCTAACACCCCCTTGTATTACATTATTTGGGTATTGAAGACTTTAGTCTTCAATATGGATCTTCTTCTTGATCTTGGAGTTTGTATTCTTCTTCTCTATTCTCTATAACTTGTTCAAGCAAGTAGTTAGTGTCTCCATAACATATTATCCTTGTTGAAAGAGCTTTAACTTCATAATCATCTGTAGGTTCTTCCAGTTCTTCAATTTATTCTATCCTTTGGGCTAGGTGTCCTTTCTGATTCTCTTTTCGATACTCCAATTGGGGATAATTGGTTGGATGCTGAAATTGTTGCCGACGAGGATTATTTTGATATTGTCGTGGTTGAAATTGGCTCCCATTGTTCATCTAATTCCTTTGATTCTGGTTTCTAGGATTGTATCTGCAATAGTTAGTACTATGACCTTTTTTCTTGCATATCTAACAATATTTGTTATTCCATGGTCTTCGTCCTTTTGATGATGAAGCAATATTTCCCTATGGATTATCTTTTGATGCCAATGCAATGTTAGTCATTTCATCTTTAACTGTGTTTTCCACCTCATATTCTTGAATAATATTGACTAAGTCATCAAAAGAAGTATCTTTACTTAGGACTTGTAAAGATGTAACCAAATGCTTATAGTTGTCTGGAAGTGCTCTCATGGTTACTTGAGTAAGAAATTCATCTTTAGTCTCTTCTCCTAAGGTTAATAATTTCCCTTTAATATATGCTACCTTCCTTAGGAATAGTTCTATGCTTTCACCACTATTCATTTTCAATGAATGTAGTTGGGTTTGAAGATGAAGGATAGTGGCTTTATTCTTCCCTTCAAATATTTTCTCTAAGCTTGTCCAAGCATCTGTAGATGTTTTTGCTGAACTGATATAGGGTTGTATTTCATTAGTGATAGCAAAGGTTATTATCATTAGGGCTTTTGCATCATTTTCTTCAAACTTTAGAATCTCAGTATCACTTGTGCTAGGTTTTTTTGTTGTTCCTTTGACTATATCCCAAAGTTTTTCATATACCAAGATTGCTCTTACTTTATTTTTCCAAGAGAAATAGTTTGGACCTTTTAGTAGTTGAGATTCTGCAAGAAAGAATTTGTTTGATGCCATGATGATTCTTGTGACCCCTTTTTATATTCCCTAGTATTGATTTGATAAAACCTTTATAGAGCTTAGGTTTAGTGGACTTCCTTATGTCTCCCTAGTGGTTAGAGCATGCAATATGATTGATAAAGTGCTTTTTGGAATAGTAGTTCAATTTTGGGTTGATTTTGTAAAGTTTTGTAAATACCAAAAACTAACTTTTATTACTCCTTATTACTCCTATTGAACTAAGCACTTTTGAATTTGAAGAAGTTCTCAAAGTTGGATTTCTTTTACCCCCTTTTAATGTGTTTATGAGACAAGTATATCAATTGATTCCAACCCCTGATAATATTTAATGAACCTCTTTCTATATCCCTTGATATTTAATAGTTTAATGTTTCTAAATTCCAATAATTTATTTTGGTGTAGTATTCCTTATAACTCCCTAATTTGGATTTTTTTTTTTTTTTTTTTTTTTTTTTTTTTTTTTTTTTTTTTTTTTTTTGGGGTGGGTTTTCTCCCCGTCCTCCTAATTTGGAATATTAGAAAACAATAATATTTGCAATAATAGGGTTTTAATTTCCCAAGTAGAAACCCTTATATCTCCTACTTTATTGTTTGCAAATATGTAAATGTTCTTGAAATGGGCTTGCTTAATATGTTACTAATGCTTGATGAATGCTTGCAATAGTAAATGAATTATATCCTTATAACTCCAATGTCACTTAGACTTAAAGCAAGCATATTTAATATGAACTTTACCTTAGTAATCCTTGTGGCTCAACGTATCCACTGGCGGTTGGTGTGGATGAGAATTTAATGTTCTCTCTGGATGGCGCTGGCGCTGGTTTCCTCCTTGAATGGCGCTTGGACAATACAAATATTCTCCAATAGAAGAGCATTGGAGTTGTTGGTTTATGACAACTCTTTAATGTAGACTTACACTCCTTTGAATGATGCATAAGCTTGATTTAGCTCCTTTCTATGAATGTGCTTCCACACCTTTCAATGCTTTGACCATGCTTTTACTTTGTTGTTTCCTCCTCCAAGTTGAGCACTTTAAATAGCATGGATTCCTCTTCGAATTTTGGACAAGTGGTAGTTAGGAGTTACAATAAATATGGACATTGAGATTCTTCCAACGCTCATTCCCTTATGTAATGATAGCAAAGATATGTAACCTCCTAATGATTTTGTAATAACTCGAAGGAAGGCGTTCAATTATTCTTTGAGTGTTGAGGAATGAAATGGTGCTTGGTGTGTTCCTACCAAGTGGCACTTAGGTTTTCTACATGCACACTTTCCCTCCAATGTTTTATAGCTTATATATTCCTTGCCAACAAGTGCTCTTGATAACACTTTCTTTCCAAGCCAATGTATTTGTTGTATGGGTGGCTCCAACTATGGTGATGAGGAATGATCTTATGGCACTCCAATGGTGGTCTTATGGAAAACCAAGGGCTTATTTGAGTGTTTCTTTTGGCAGACATCTTCTCCAAGCTACATCTTGGGTATAACACCTTTTAGCTTTGTTCTTCTATGCTTTCAATAAGTTGTAATTGCTCCTTGTTCCTTGCTTAATAGTGTTGTCCTATCCACATTGATAGCTATGTTGTAGAAACATAGGTGATAAACACCCTTAATATTATATATTTTTCTCGTAGATATTGATCGATAATGACCTTCTTATATTGGCCTTAATTCTATAGGTGGATGCTTTCTCTAGGTGCCTCAAATCTTGAGCAATGTGAGCCCTTTGGTGGCTCTTTTCTTTTGCTCAAACTCTACCCTTATACCTGCTGAGATGATGACCATGCTTGCAAACCCTGAATTGGCTTCTCTTCTGCCTTTGTTGATGTGCAAGCAACATAGAACACCTATTATTTTGGTGTCTTTGAGACACTCAATACTCTAACCTATTTTAGAGGTATATGGTGCTCCAATGTATTATGAATAAGAGACCTTATTTTGCACCAAATTTTAGTGTATTCTTTGTCTCTTTTAGATGCTATTTCCTTCTATATTATGAAGGCTCCTCGCTATATAGCTTGAGGACTTATGTAAACTTGATTTGTATCGGTGGCTTCTTTTGGCCACGAAATGTTGTAGGTTTTGTGCACCAAATAGTGTCTCTAGACACTTTGATAGTATGTTGGTTTTTGTGCCCTTGATCTTAACAATCAAAAAACACAAAATAATCCTTTGAGAGTAACTAGTTTAATGAACAACTAGTATAGTGCAATGAATCAATAATACCTCTAATTTAATGCACTTTAATTATCACCTTATTTCTCCTATAAATAAGCTCTCAAAGTAGTTTCAAATGCACTTAATAATCTTTGCAACTTTTAAGAGTAATTATAAAGAACCCTTAAATAATATGCAATTCTTCACTACAATTAGTTTGTAGGATGTAGTCTTCTTGCTTTCTAGATAGATAATAGGTAGATGATATATTTCTTTCTTTCAAAATACATCCAAATCCTATTTTAATGTGCAAATAAATCTCTTAAAAGAACTATCTTTTGCACCTTCTTGAAGATTGTAATATGAGCCCTTCTTTTTGCAACTTTAATCCAAATATGGTGCTTAATGAGACTTGATAATGAACCCTAATTTAAAGTTCAACTAATTGCACCCAAGTTGCTTACCTTTAATGGCTTATGTAGATGATGTAGATCTTGGTGTTTAGATTCACCAAGTTGTTGCCTTATGATGAATGAATTTCGTAGCTTCTTGTTGGCTATCCAAAACAACTTCTTGCTTCACCAAAACATGGTCTCAAACCTTCTATCTTGAGCCTAGGGTTTGGTGGCTTGATCCTTCAAGTGATATTCTATTTTCTACTATAGATTCAAAAAAATCTTATCTCTAAAATGTGCCTTCTTGTTGTGAGAGGTAATCTCCAAATATCTTGGATTTGGTAGGCTTCTTCTGTCTAAATCCTCCTTCAATATTCTTGTTGAATTCTAACTTCAAATAGGATCTTCTTCTCAAGATTATGAATATCTTGAGGTCTTCACTGGATTCTTCCTTATCTCTTGGGCTTGTTGTCGGATGGTGATAATTATCCCAAGTCCTTCACTATCAAGAGCTTCTCCTTGGTAGTGGATTTATCCAATGAGTTCTTCTAGGAACTCCTTTGATGATGCTTCTATAAGTTTTGCAACAAGGCTCTCCAAGCCTTTTCCTTGTTTCTCCTAGAGACCTCTCCAAGGTCTTCAATATTGCAACTTAACTGGTCTTCTAAATGAGATATTTTATTCAATATTCTCCTTGTGGAAGTGTTGGTGATGAGATCTTCTTCTCGAATATCTAAATTTTGTTGCTTCTTTGATCAGGAATAGGACTTTGCTAGTCCCTCTTTATCTCTTCCAAGATTGGAAGTTTTCCAATGAGATATTCTATGGATCTCTTCAGCTTCTTCTAGAACAAATCTTCAATCTGTTGTTTCCAATGGGGTCTTTTCTTAGACCTTTTCAACTTCACTAGTTATTCTTGAAACTAGTGGTATGAGTTATGTGTTGAGTCTTGGTCTTCACAGTCTTATGGAAAGACTCTAGCTAATCTACAATTCATAGTCTTCAATGGAGATCACCAATATCCTATCTTCTATTTCTCATGGACTCTTTTTTGGAGTCTTCTTCTGGATCAAATACTCTTCTCTGGAGTCTTCTTCAGGATTAAGGCTTTTATGGCCTCTTCTTCTGGATCAAGGCTTTTGTGGCCTTTTCTTCTGGATCAAGGCTTCTGTGGCCTTTTCTTCTGGATCAAGGCTTTTGTGGCCTTTTCTTCTGTAATGTGAAGTTTTCAATCTAGCAATGGAGATCTCCAATCTCCAAACTTCACCAAGACTCTTCTCCTAGAGTCTTTTCTGCAATGTCTCCTTTTTTTGCAACAAAGAACTAATCTCTACACGAGGAAAGCACATAGACTTTTAGGCAATGAAGGTGAAATCCTTCTCTATCTATTGTAGGAAGTGTCCCAACTTTTGAGAGTTAATTTTTTACAACAAAAAACTTTAGACAATAGTTAACATGAAAAAATCTAGATCTATAAATAGTCTTCACTAGTTGATTCATCAATCTAGTGGAATGAATGTTGAGTCTTGGTCTTCATGAGTTTTTCTGCAACTCTGTGGAAAGACTCTAGCCAGATGTGATCTCAGTATTTTTGGAACTGAGATTTACTTTAGTACTTGTGACTCTCCCTATTCCTATATGTATTCATCGTGGCTCTGATACCACTGTTAGCTTTTGATGAAGTATGCTATGGGAGATGGCAATCTCTAGATGCAAAAAATATGAAGGAAAGTAATTCTACAATATGATTGAAGTATACTATAAATAGAAATGACAAAAATAATACAATGCAGCTATGGAGGAAATGAACACTCCATGAATATATGCTAAAGGACTACATTGTACTCCATCACCAATGGAGTTTACCTTCTACACTACTACTACCTATTGTGATGTTCTATCACTTACTATGAGGCCCTTTTATATAGGAAGATGGGTTCCTTGGCCAACACTCTACTTAGTTGTACAAGGGGACACCTTGCACATTTACAACTTGCACATTGACACTTGTGCATTTATTCATTACATGAAGTAACTAGCTAACTTCCCCCTAAAGTAATCTCCTACTCTAACTATGTACCAAAGGTGGTACATTTACATGACCCAAATGATGTAATATACTCTAACAACTTTGTTTGTTATAGCTCCAAAAAAGGGAGGCTTTTCTTTGCAAATGAGTTCAATGGTGTCACAAATCATCTCCTCAATCACACAAAAAATTGTAGGGAGGGTTTTGAAGTCTCGTTGCTTGACCTCCCGAGCCTCTATGTTGATCCTAGTACCTACACACAAGCCCACAATTAAAGCATTAGTAGCATCTATTGGATATTTTAAGATAAGACCTAAAATTATAAAAAAGGATTACAAAAATCTTACAAAATCTTAAAAAACCTTTTACAAAAGTTACAAAACTATGCCAAATTATTATAAAACCTTGTAAATTGCCTTGTTTTACCTTGCATGACTACATATTATCAATTTTGAGTCTGTTTATCTTTTTTCAACTACCTAGGGAAGTTGGCTTTGTGTAACCACACAGAGTATTTGGATTTTATGTAGTTGCATAAGGCAGTTGGAGCGTGTGTAGAGTTGGTAAGTATCGTGCAACGTTTTGTTTTATTTTTTTGCAATATAAATAACGGGGGGCAAATTTTTTTTTTGAAATTTGAAATTATGGATTAAATTTTTAAATGGAAGGTCCAAGGTGTAGACAAATTCATTTGAAAAAACCTCGTAAGGGAAATGGAGGTCCAAGGTTCAAATATTGGGCCTCACTGGATTGAATGTTTGTCCCTTTCCTGGTGCTTTTAGTGGCGTAAAAGGTTTTAAATGATTGTGGCATGGTGGTTATAGGTATATATTGCATGAAAAACTATGTGGCAAATTCTAGGGCAAACAACATAGAATACTATGGCGACCATAAAAACCAGATAGCCTGCTCGGATTCATGGTGGTTACCGATTCCACCATGTAAATTAAAAATAAAATTGAAATGGCAACATGATGGAATGTGTGGGGAATTTTTATTTTTTATTTTTTTTAATGATTTTATTGTAAATGTATGAAATTGAAAATATGGTCTAATGATTTTGTGGTGAATATTGCAATTGAATATATCATGGTCATGACATTAATTCAATACTATGTTTCTGAGTGCTAGGGACAAGTTGAGTGAGGCATATTGGGAGTAGTTTGGGGTAATAGACCTAAAGGGGGTGATATAGATCGAGCCTATACACATAGATAGTTGGTATCTATCAATATTAGCAGAGTTATGGGATCTTGATATGGGAACATTTCACCTCCTTATAGGGGAGATGATTGTGACATTGAAGGATGTGTATTGTATTTTTGGCTACTTATGGAGGGAATTTCTATCCATGCAACCATGGGGAAGGAAGATGTGATGCACTAGGGATATGGTAATGATTAGAAGTCAATTGACATGGGTAGTCGTGGGATACAATACTTGTTGGAGTACCTTCAGGAGATATTATCACCATGACATCTAGTTTTGATGTTATTGATATCAAATGTCATACTACCAGATTCTAATGGTGCACGGTTTCCCTAGAATCTATTAGAATTAGGTGTAGACTTGATTGAGATGTCACCTATATATGCTTGGGCATCGAAATTACTGACACAAATATACATGGAGTTGTATGAGGTGCAACATTGGAGGAGGGTGGGTTTGGAATATAGTGTGCTGCTATAAATTTGGGGGTGGGAGCACTTCAATATATGTTGACCAATGGGATTACCATATGATATGGATGCAGAGATAGCAAAGGAGTGACTTTATGTGTTGAGATGGTGACACGATAGGGAAGCACCATGAGATCGATCATAAAATAAGGGTGATAAGTACTATCGATGATTATGCACTACACTAAAAATGGTCTTTTAGGATGGTTTTTAACCACCCTTAAAGACCTTTAATGGTGGTTATTGATCTATCATCTATGAGGGCATCATAAAATATTTATAGCATACAAGGGTAGTTAATAACAACCTCAAAAAATCTTGTTAGTTTATCACGATGACTATGGTTTATGTCCACCCTCTTAGGGTCTTTTAGGGTGGTTATATACCGCCCTATTAGTGTCTATTAGGGCGGTTACTATCCACCCTCTAAAATATATTGTAAATATTCTACAACATACGAGGGTAGTTAAAAACTACCTCAAAAACCATGTTAGTTTATCACTATGAGGGTGGTTTAAATCCACCCTCTTAGGTTCTATTAGGTCTGCCCTCTTAGGTGAACATAAGAAGGTAGTTTCAAACCAAATAGAACCTAAGAGGGCAATTTTAAATCATCCTAATAGAATCTAAGAAGGTGGTTTTAAACCGCCCTCTTATTATTACTTTTAAAAACTATATATAAAAAACACCCTCTTATTATTTCTTGAGGGTTACTTTTCACCTACAAAACAAATAATAAACACAATCAAATAACAAGGTAAAATCATATCTAAACCACATTAATACTCTTTAGCTACCCCTGATGTGCTTCATCCCATTTAGGTAGGAATTCGATGCTTTGGAGTCTCAAGCAACTCATTGCACATACAAGCTTACAACCATGCATCACACATATTTATTGAGTAAAGCCAAGCAAAAAAACAATAATGTCAAACATAAAATGCATTGAGGTTATATTACCAATATATCAACATTGGCCATGTATATCATACAATAATAGTACATGAATAATCTCAAGTGTCAGAAAGGGAAGTGTATTATTACTATCTTAGAGATGCCAATAAGCATCAACCAACAATAATAATTTTGATGTCAACCTAAAACATACAATCATTGGTCCAAGCATCCAACGAAAATAAATAGTGATCCAAGTATGCCATCACACACCCAGTAAGACTCAGCCAGAAACAATATCATTGAAAGATAAAATATTTAGGTAGACATAACTACAAGAATACCATAAAAAATAAGCAACTTGTTCAACAAGGATCAAACCATAACCTAAATGACATGTGCCCAAATTTGGTCCAAGTGACCATGTCATTCCAAAAAACGATGGAGGCTTTTAGCAGTTTTGTATTCATATCATTTTGAATGACCTCTTGGAGCCTTTCTACCTCTAACAAGTGTAGGATCCAAGGTATTGAAGTGTAGTTACACTTGTGTGATGACAAATTCATCCTTATGAGGTGTTTTGTGCTATATATATGAGTTTATCTTTGGTGGTATAATTGCTTTTTGCATATCTTTTGAACATGGTACTTTCTTGTTTGCCTTGTGCAACTTTTGTACATGTTACTTTGTAGATGGCATTGTGCAATTATGGTATATGATGCAATTGCTTTATTCGACTCTTTTACATGGTACTTTCTTGTTGCCTTGTGCAACTTTGTACATGTTTTTATGTAGTTGGCATTATGCAATTGGTTTATCATGGTACTTTCTTGTTAGCATTTATGCTACTTTTGTACATGATATTTTACGGTTGGTTTTATGCAACAGGTATGCACACTTTATTATTTTCATATACCTTATGCAAATCTTGTACATGGTACTTTTTTGTTAGACTTGTGCTACTTTTGTACATGGTACTTTAGAGTCTGCATTATCATGGTACTCCTTGTTTGCTTTATTCAACTTTGTACATGATATTTTTTGATCAACTATATAGCACGTGACTATAAGTATGACTTGGCATCTTTTTGTGATGACTTATATTTCACTATTTGTTAGATCAGTTTTGTTATCATATTTGGATATTCATATATGCTATGGTGAATATATTTATGATGATGTATCTAACTGATCTTATGTTGAGCTGCTTGTAGCTTGCAGGTACTTTCGTTTGGGGTTTTGCAGGCTTACTGAAGACACCCTTGTGATGTTTTCTTCTTGTTATTTGCAACCACTTATGGAAGCAAAGTATCACTAAGATCTAAGAATGCTCCACAAGATCAATCACACACAAAAGAGAAAAACCCACAACACCAATATTAAGTGGTAAAACCCTACTTCAAATAAAGAAGAGAAACATCCACTATGAATCTCACTATATTACTCAATGATTCAACAATACAAGAATGCTTCAATGTTATGCAACAATATGCATCAACATGATATATCAATATGTAGTAGACAACACCCCTATTTAAAGAGAAGCTTTTCTACTACAACCCTAAAATTACCCTAATCTTATCACAATATTATCTTGAGATGTGTGACAAATCTTATCACAATCTTATCTTGAGATGTGTGACAAGTGGCATCTATCAAATATTAAAAAGTGATTGATTACTTTTTAATATTTTCTAGAAAAGGGGAAATAACTTTTTCCCACAAATTAAATATTCCTAGCACCCTTATTTTATTTATTAATTGGGTGGGAATATTTTTACATAAAATAGAATTATTTTATAATTCAAATATTATTCTTTAGACTTTATATTTTGGTCTAAGAATAATTTACACAATGTTGCATTACATATTCCAACAGGTATGACTCATTACTATTGTCTTGGTGCCCATGAAGTCCAATTGTAGTCACCACTAAGCCTTGTCCAATTTAAGATACAACCCATTTTATCCAACCACAAATGCTTTTTACAAATTTTGAATTGAAGCCAATGTTAAGTATTCTATGAATATGGATAGTCCTTTGCTAGTGCCATTGCAACTCATTTGCCAACCAAGTTCAATACCTTAATCTTAGCAACAAGGAAAATCTTTCACACACAAGGTTAGATCATCTATATTAACCAACACTTGGTCAAATGCAAAAAAAATACTACCTACAGGGTACTAATGACTATCTTGTGTCTAATGTCTCTTTTAACTAAAACAACTGATGCAACAAGTCTAAAAACATACTTCTCCACATTGAAAATCCAATTCAAATGCTAAACATTGCTAAGGTCAATGCCAATGTGATAGTCAATCAACAAACAAAGGAGTATCTACAAAACATCAATATCCTTTTAACAGAAACATAATTAACAAAACATTCACAAGCTCTACATAGAGTGTTACAGGTTATCTACAAATTTGGCAATGGAGGAGTGATATTCAAGCATCAAATGCATCAACCATAGCATAGATGAAGTCATATGTTACTCATACCCATAATGTTTGATGCAAGCATATAAGCATATGTTGATATTGTCTAAATCTAGTGTTGAGACTCGAGTCAATAATAATAATCATCATTACATTACTACCATACACCATGTCATGGATGGAATATGCATCTCTAATGTTTTAGATTTATCAGGTCCATTTTGAGTGCTAATGTCTCAAATTACTTCTATTTAGGTATGTTTACTTGGCCAAAACAAGTAGACAAAGTATGAAGTACATCATTACTCTAATAAGATGGTTTTCCTCAAAAGGACCGAAATTCAAGGAAATGGCAACAAATCTCACTAGACAGTAGACAAGTTTTTACAAGAGCATATTCTAAAAAGAAAAGATTTCAAGTACACAAAATTTATTGTTATTCAAATATGAGCAGTTTTTTTGGTGATGCTTGCCATTCTTAGTCCATTGCTTGTGCCATATGTATACATATGTTGAACAAAGTGAAGGGAGAACATCATTGGGAAGATTTACCACCCAACCATAGAATTTTTGGAAGGAATTATCTCGATTATTTTACCTATTGGAGAGAACCGATCCTTCTACAAGGAGAAGCAGACACTAGGAACCAAAATGATTAGAGAAAAATCGTGGTTGTGCATTAGATCTGCATGAAGTCACCATAGATCATGCAATATACAAAATGGTTACACATACAAGCAAATCCAAGAAATCAACCAAAGAATATTCTTTCTATATGATATCACATGCAGTCAACCAATAAATATTATACCTACAAGAAGTCACCATACATCATGTTATTTTTTCTACCTAAGAGAATTGATCCTTCTGTGAGGAGAAGCAGAGACTGGGCATCGATATGATAAGAGAGAATATTGTGGCTATGCATTAGGTCTGCATGAAGTCTCCATAATCATTCAATATACCAAATGATTGCACATATAAGGAAATCCATGCAATCAACCAAATAATATTCTTCCTATATGATGACACATGCAATCCACCATTGAATATTATACCTATATGAAGTCAACATACATCATTCAATGATGCATTGAAATTTCTAGCTACATGAAGTCACCATAATTCATGCAGTCATGTAAATAAAATGATCATATCAATCATGGCTTGGCAATTTTTTTTTGTATAGTCTACCTAATTTATACCATAGGATCTTATTGGAAAATGTTCATGCTATACAACATAGCACCCCATTTGTTCACCAATTTGAGCCTGGATTGCAAGTCCTATATTCCATCCATATCCCCTCGCTTACACATGCACATATTTGGTACAAGAATACATACAAACAAGTCTTCACAATAAACTATTAATCCATGGTTGTCACATCATGCCATCTGCATGATTGTAACATCAACATATTGTTGGACAAAGACATAAATTGATATCAATGCTATTTTGATGTAATGGATGCATTATGCAATTCCAAAAACATACTTATGCAAGTACCAACATATTACTTATGTAGCAAATGCTAACATCATACTTATGCAAGTACCAAAAAAATACTTATGCAACAAATGTCAACATCATACTTATGCATAAAAAAAAACAACATTCTTATGCTTCTTTATTTAATGTTGAAATAAGGAAATTGTATTCTAAGGGTCATAATTACAACAATACATTCTAGCATAAGACCAATTTTTTCCAGTGAATTGTCGTATTATCATCAACATAAGATATAGTAAATTGTTACAATATTAGGGAATAGTTTCACTGATTTGTCATGAAGATCTATGAAACCAAGTCATGAGTCCAAGGTTTATTCTTTATGAGGTCAGTTTTTTCTTTTCCAGTCAAGTGGCTCTTCATCATCCACAGCCAGTTTAACTCAAGTAATCAAGGGTCCTTGGAGGGTGACAACCAAGTCAAGCAAACACTGTTGGTCAAAGAGGCAATGATTTTATCTTGACTAGATATTTACCTATCCATACTATTCAATAAGACAAGAAAATATAGTTTCAAATTCTCCTTAGATTTCATTTAAGTTTTTGCATAAAAAAAGTTTCAGGTTATTTTGAAGTGGTTGAAGCAATGATACTTTTGTTTTTACCCAAAAATATTTTCTTATTTCCATATAAGTCACTTTCCCATATTTTTAGTGTTGTGCAAGTGTCTCGAGTTTGAGTTAAAGTTTATGAGTTCACACAAAGAAAATAGATCAAACTTCTCACTTTAATAAAAATCTTCATCAAATTATACAATGAGATAGAACAATTTCACCTTACACTTATGTAAGTTTTGCTTACAAGAATCCAACGTATTCACTCAATTTTATTAAACCCTTATAGGGTTTCCATCATGCCCTCTTAACAAGTTTTCAAAGAAATCTCAATGCCACATTTTCATAAGTACAAGAAAACATACAATACATTTATGACATATAAATTTACCATTTCAAAGACCACAAAAATGCTCATTTCCTAAACCCTCATGTCCTTGGACTATTGTTTCAATCTTCTTAGTTACAAGCATCTAATTGGATATAAGACTCTCTCTCTCTCTTTCACACACACACACACAAGATAAGAATGGTCTTGCCAAATTCAATCATCCCACAAAGACCCAAAATATAGATTTAGCATCTAACCGCCTAGGGACAAAATGGTCATAGTTCAAAGAATCCCCTTCTATTGCAATTTAATGGTGAAGAAAAATTTTGTAATGCCTTTAAGATCGAGGTATGTACCAAACATAATCTATTTTATCATGGCAAAGACCTCTAAATATATGCTTAGTCTAATGACAGAATGAGACCCATATATTTTCTTTGCAAGAAGATGCTCTATATAGAGTCTTAGGGATATTAAAAACAATATTATTTTATAGAGCATCCATTTCCTATCTACAAGAACCAATAAAATCAAGAGAGGGAGATGATCACTAATGGTATAGTTGTTGCTTCTAATTTCTACCTAGGCTTCTTGCTACAAGTGGAATTCAATGTCATTGGAATTCAAAATTAACAATTGACTAACTTCCTATATGCTCAGAATATAATTATTGAATTTTGCCAATGGAGTCTCTTAATGATCTAAAACAATTCCTCAAGGGCTTCATTTTTTAATGGATGGGTAATCATGAATATTTAATACACACATGTAGAGTAGGGATTTTACTTTTTACCTTATCTAAGCAAATCCCATAACATAGCCATTTTTGAAGCAATAAAACAAGTAGAACCCCAAATTCATATTTTGAGTATACAAAAAAAGTGCCAAGTTAAACACACTTTGTTTTCCAAGACAAGCAGTCAAGAATTTCCATGGATAAATAAATAATAACTCACATTTGTGATGGAAACCCGAGGTTTATCACCATAGACATTACCTTATCATGAAAGGAGAATTGAAAAGGAACTTATGTAGCACTTAACATCCTCCTCCTCCTAGCAAAACTTTGTCATGTTTTCCTTAGATATAGGACCCTTTTTATGCCTACCCCTCAAACTAAACCAAGAATGATCAAGGAGCAGTTCTTCACCTCTTAACCCTTATGGAATAGTAGGAAAGTGAGGAGGAAACTCAAATTAAAGGAGTGAAGACCATAAAACTGTCATTATTGACATTTAGTTGGCTCTACATAGGGTGATATACCATATTACCATTGTTTTTTTTCTAATACTCTATATCAATTCAATTTCCACCTCTTGATTTCAAAAGGTGCCAACATAATAGTTTAGGCTTTCATGTGGTTGACTTTTGATGGATGTGATTTAAACCAAGCAAGGGCACCAATATAGGACTTGTGCATTTAATAAATCATTAGCAATTTAGCACTAGTGATACTATGGAGATAATTGAAGTTGATTCAAATTTTTGGTGGCTAAGTGAAACACCCTTGGCAATGGTATCAAGGAAATGTTGCAACCAAGACAATGGTATTCATAACAATAGTTGTATTAGCAACATGCAAATAACAAACCATGTCACCAAATGGTCATACATCAAGCAACATCTTTTTATACTATAAACAAGGTACCATCATTGTGCCTTCAATTCCCTCCTTTGGAGGAATTTGTACCCTATCTATAGGGTCAAATATTGGGGCATCACGATTTATTAGACTTAAATAAAAAATGAATATCCTATTCTATTTTACTTGAATTTAGATAGTTTAAAATGCTTTTCCCTTGCAAAAATAAGCCATGATTTATACATATGAGTCATAGAAATACATATGGTTGCAAATATAAAGCTTTCCCATTATTAGGTTGTTCTTTCATTTATTTGGAAAATTTTGTTGTACTTGTAGGAGACTTTGTGTCATAATTGGTTTTGGATGGTGATATTTACAATCTTTTGTTGTTGAAGAAGCTGATCAATAAGGACTTAAGCATTTGATACACCTTTTGACTAAAAAACTACACTATCTTCAATTATACCTTTATTTTCACTTGCAAAACATGATATAAATGTTGAAGAGATTACGTATGATTATCACTTCAACCATGAGGATGATGGGAAGAAAATCCCATGTTTTTGTAACTCCAAAAATTGTAGATGGCATTTAAATTAGGTAAAATGATGGTTGTTTCCTACAATAAGTCCCTTTGTAGCTTATCTTTGCAATTAAGGCAAGAATATCTGTGAGTCCACTTTCCTTTCTATGTACTTGTGATGAGAGATGCTCCTATCATATCAGGGCTTTATTTACAACAAGGCCCTAGGTGATTAATACCAAAAATTCCTTTATTCATAGGGATTTATTTACAAATTTTGAATAGGGACATACCTGCATGTTGAGATCTCAATAGTGCCCTCTTAGAATTTGACATTTGGGGTTACACAATATCTTGATGCTTTTGCAACCCCAAACCATCACCAACGATGGACAACCTAATCCCTCCATATAATGAGTATATGTCTATACATCCCTACCCACCCCAACCATTAGAGATGAGGCAAGAGGGTATCTTGAGACTTACATTAGATACATAAATATCTGATTGGCCAACCTCATGCTTAGGATACCTACTCACCTCACTCCTAGCTTGGCTGTCCATTGTACCTGCAAGATGTTATAAGATCTCAATAGTACCAGTTTCATAAGTGGAAACCAAATGTAATTCATTATAACCTGGAAAATAATTTTTTTTAATAACTTAATATATTTATTTTCCTATAACTTCATTTTAGATATTGTGATATTAATTCATTTACAACATTTCCAATCAATAATATAGATGAAAGAAATAAGAAATTAACCCAAATTTTAATAGTATAGAGAAAACATAAATAAATCCTACTTTATCCATTGCAATAATTAACTATATGATGCCCTAGTAATATGAATGCTAAAATGGAGGCCCCTTTAGGAATGCCAAACCTGCCTAAAGAGGATAAGGCAACACTTAATAAAGATTCTAATAGCACCGTTCAGGGCCAGGAAGCTCGAGAGAGAGGTTTTGAACAACCTAGAAGAAAAAGACGGACAAAGAAAAAAGAGGGAAAGGAGCAATCCCATCTCAGACCTGCCAATAGATATGAGATATTTAAGTCACTGGTTGACGAAGAGGAACAATTTATGGAGGGCATGGAGGGTATTAAGGAAACTTCTAATATTCCCGGGCAACTCCCTCTCTCTTCTCCTCTCGTCATACAGCAGGTAGTTGAACTCTGTGAGGTATCACAACCAGTGTGTTCAGGTGCTTTAGTAGTGCATAACCAAGAGTAGACAGTATCTCAGGATGTCAGCATGGGAATACCAGAGAAAAATAGGGAAAGGCCAACTTTGGGGATAACCCAAGTAGAAAAAAGATCAAAAAACAACAATTCTCAGGGAGTAGGTAGAAGATCCAATAAGGAGTTGCTAGCAGCCCAAGGAGACAAATTAATCATGGGAGGATCGATGAGGACAATAGACTCTTATTGCTCCCAGGGTAACCAATGATTATACAATCATGGAATGTGAGGGGTTTAAACAGCAGAACCCATCAATCTGTTGTTCGAAGACTTTTAGAGAATTGTAATACTAATTTTTTGCTTTTACAGGAGACTAAGATGTCATTAGATCTTATGTCCAAAAAAATCAACAAAATTTGGAGGGGTGCTAGTCATATGGATGTGGCTGCCCAAGGTGCCTCAGGGGGATTATTACTCTGTGGAACTCTCTTGAATGGTCTGCAATAGAACATCTTGCCTGGAGGGGGGTTCTCACTTCTCTTTTTAGGAATAATTTCACTGCGAAACACGTTCTAATCACAAACTTTTATGGGTCTCAAAACCTAGATGGTCAGAGGCGGCAGTGGAAGGTTGTGCATAACATGCGAACCTCAAGGGAAGATTTAGACTGGATTATAGTGGGGGACTTTAACGCTAAATTATCTTCTAGAGACCAGGAAGGGGGAACACCATTTTTGGACCCAGGGGACCGTTTCATGATTGCCCAAGTCCAGGCTTTGCACTTAGTGGACATTAAATGTCCTGGCATTAACTACACTTGGACTAATAAAAGGCGGGAGCCACATAGCAGGAATGTTAAGCTAGATCATTTTTTGGTTTCGAGAGGAGGCGTTTGTAAAATGGAATATAAATTTTTAGATTTTAGAAGGCCCGAGTTTCGGATCACTATCCCATTCTGTTGGAAGGCGGGACTAGGATGGGGCAGCATCACAAACCTTTCAGATTTGAGAATTTTTGGCTTCAAAAAGAACTTCGGGAGAAAATTCCACAGTGGTGGGAAGAAGGCCGCCCAGCTTATGGGAGAGCAATGTTCAGAATCCACAAACAACTACAATATGTCAAAGCTCAGTTGAAGTGTTGGAGGCATGCTAATAAAACAGACTTCCAGGCCCAAAGAGCTCCATTGGTGGCCAGATGGGATGAGGTCCAAAAATAGTTCAGAGAAGGAGTAATTACAGACCAGCTCAAAGCTGAGGATGATGCCTTGCATATAGCGGTTGAGGACATTGACAACCAGGAGGAGACCTATTGGAAGCAGAGAGCAAGAACCACCTGGTTATTAGAAGGGGACAGAAATACAAAATTCTTTCATCGGACTGCTTGTGCTCGAAGACAGATGAATAAGATGGAGGCCCTTCAAGATGAGAACGGTCATTCCT
The DNA here is from genome assembly GCA_028583015.1 of Wollemia nobilis. Lineage (NCBI taxonomy): Eukaryota > Viridiplantae > Streptophyta > Pinopsida > Araucariales > Araucariaceae > Wollemia > Wollemia nobilis. Next base: position 26,417,069 of record JAQPPZ010017248.1, on the reverse strand, counting down.
TTGATACACTTCCAGGTATACATTCCCATGCTATGGATTATTTTTCTAAGATTTTTAAGGAAAGTGTGGTTCAAGATGTAGAGGCCCAAAATGAAGTTATTTTTGTCATACCTGCTGTTATTTCTGAGGATGAAAATCAGGCCCTCCTCAAACCCATTGATAGAGATGAATTGAAAACTATGGTCTTTGGAATGAGCACTGGTAAAACTCTAGGTCCAGACGGCTTCCCAATTGAGTTTTTTTAGGCTTTTTGGGACTACTTAGAGGAAGATGTAAGGGTTGTTGTAGAAGAGTCCAGAGAAAATAAGAGAATGCTTAAAGCTATAAACCACACTTTCATTACCTTAATTCCAAAAGGGGAGGAGGGGGTTCATATTTCAGATTATAGGCCTATTGCCTTATGTAATGTGTTGTACAAAATAATCACAAAGGTAATGGTTGAGCACCTAAAACCTCTTCTTCACAACATTGTCTCCTCTGAGCAAGGGGGTTTTGTTGAGGGACGACAGATTCTGGATGGGGTGGTTGTGGCCCAGGAAGCAATCCATTCAATGCACACTTCTGGTAATAAAGGGATGTTCATAAAACTGGACATGTCAAAGGCTTATGACAGGGTTGAATGGAGTTTCCTGGCTAAAATGATGGCAGCCTTTGGTTTCTCTCAGGATTGGATAGAGTGGGTCATGAGCTGTGTCTCTACCCCGACTTACTCTGTTCTAATCAAGGGCCTTCCTTCGCAACCATTTGGAGCTACTCGGGGTCTGCGCCAGGGGGATCCATGTTCTCCTTATCTTTTTCTCATTTTGGCTGAAGGTCTTGGCAGACTTTTCTTGAGGAGAAGACAACAAGGTAGATTATTGGGTATCAGGGTGGGTGACGAAGTTTTAACGCACCTGTGGTTTGTGGATGACACTTGGTTTGGTGGGAGTGGCCAGCTTCGGGGAAGCAAGAATGATTAGGGATACTCTTAATGTCTATCTCGGGGCTACTCAACAGGTCATTAATGACAAGAAATCCAAAGTGGTTTTTTTAATCCGGAGCAAAGGCTTGAACAGAATTTTAGAAATCCTGGGATTCACTAGGACTTCTCTCCCAGTGGTTTACTTGGGGGTCCCCTTGCACTTTAAGAAGCTGAAATTAGACACATGGAGGAATCTTTTGGAGTGTATCAAGGACAAAATTAATCACTGGTCTCACAAGTGGTTAAGTTATGGTGGCAGATTAACGTTCTTACAGTCAGTCATTCAAGCCATGCCAATTTACAAATTCTCTATCCTGGCTGCCCCGTTTACAATATGGAAAGAGTTGGACAGGATGGCTAGAAAGTTTTTGTGGGAAGGAGCAAAGGGAGAGAGAAAGTGGGCCTTAGTGGGCTGGGACAAAGTTACCCAGCCCAAGGTTAAAGGAGGTCTAGGTTTGAGAAAATCTAAGCTGAATAATAAAGCTTTGGTTGGAAAGCTGTACTGGAGATGGATCTCCCAACCCACCTCCTTTTTGGTAGAATCCTAACTAGCAAATACCTAGGACAGGCCAACCCAATCGATGTTGCTCGCATCCCCTTGGATGGTTCTTGGGTCCCTATTTTGGCAAGCTCTCAAGTTAGGGTCTCAGGTTGTTAAAGACCACTTATTTTGGAAAGTGGGAAGAGGGGAGAAGGCTCGTTTTTGGATAGATTCTTGGGATCAGTTCCCACCCATCATTGCTGAATTTCTAGAATTACTGCCAATAAAAGTAGCCATTGAAGCCAAGGGATGGATCCGTATTGAAAGTTATTTCACAACTACTCAGCTGGGGGAGTGTAAGTTTAAGCAGTTCAAGAAGTTGGATGAGTGGCCCATTTCAATCCCTCTGGATTTGTCGCCTATCATGACTAAAATTTTGACAAAAATATTTCTTACAGGGGGAGACATGGAGGATGAATTAGCCTGGGGCTTTGGGAGTCTTGGCGTCTATACAGTAAAGGACGGATATGACAACATTCTCCCAGAGCCCCCCCTCACACTTTTTAGGTTGAGGACTGGAGGAAAATCTGGCACTCTAAAGGTTGGCCAAAAGTTAAATTTTTTTCCTGGTAGTGCATGCACAATGGAATCCTCACTTTTGATAATCTCAGATCAAAAGGTATCATCGGCCCTTCTCAATGTGTACTTTGCTACAAGAGCGAGGAAACTGTTGACCATTTGTTGTTTGGTTGCCCTTTCACCCGATAGATTTGGCTGCGTTGGTTTGCTTACTTTAAAATTCAAGTAAGTGGTGACCTGAACCGGATGAATATCTGGGCAAAATGGTAGAAAGGTAGATTCAAATCTAAAGCTCTTCGTTTTGGCTGGGAGCTCGGTTTAAGCTTTATCTAGTGGCAAGTATGGCTGGAAAGAAATGCCAAAATTTTTAGAGAAACTTTTACTGCTCTAGACGGGGTTTGGCAGACCATTTGGAGCAAGGTTATCGAAACTGTGGCTGTTCATGCTGAGGAGGAAGCTCAAATTGGCATTGGAGCTTTGGAAGAATGCCCTGAACTGCAAGAGGGATAGGACAAAAATTGTTGGAAACCTCCCCCTGAAGGTTGGATTAAAATCAATACTGATGGAGCTGCAAAAGGCAATCCGGGTAGAGCCAAAATTGGAGTGGTGTGCTGAAACCATGCTGGGACTATGCTCTATTGGGAATTGCAAGGCCTGGGAAGATCCACTAACAATGAAGTCAAAGCCATTGCCATCAAGTCTGCTTCTGTTTGGGTAGTGAAACATGGCCATCGTAGGATTATTCTTGAATCAGACTCGCAAATAATGGTTGGAGCTCTTGAATGCATGCGGAACTTTGATCTGAAAGCTTGGAGGTTGAGGGCTCTTGTTACCCAAATTAAAGAATTATGGAAGGAATTGGAGGACGTGATCCCAGTTTATGCGAGTAGAGATTTGAACAAAGCGGCTGACTTTTTGGCTAAGATGGGTGCGAAAAAGGAGGTTGGAGTTCAGTTGCACAGTGACATGGATATTGAGGATGAGGTGATTAGACAGGGTCTAGAAAGGTCCTTGAGCCAATGATCAAAGATAAAGCAAAGGGAGGAAAGTTGTCACGATATCGTGACATGTTGCGTCATCGTGGTCGCTGGAGGAAAGTTGTCGCGATATCGTGACATGTTGCACTGTCACGGTCGTTGGAGGAAAGTTGTCATGATATCGTGACATGTTGCGTCGTCGTGGTCGCTGGAGGAAAGTTGTCATGATATCGTGACATGTTGCACCGTCGCGGTCGCTGGAGGAAAGTTGTCATGATATCATGACATGTTGTGTCATCGTGGTCGTTGGAGGAAAGTTGTCGTGATATCATGACATGTTGCGCCATCACGGTCGCTGGAGGAAAGTTGTCATGATATCATGACATGTTGCACCGTCATGGTCGTTGGAGGAAAGTTGTCACGATATCGTGACATGTTGCGCCGTCACGGTCATTGGAGGAAAGTTGTCATGATATCGCGACATGTTGCGTCATCGCGGTCGCTGGAGGAAAGTTGTCGCGATATCGTGACATGTTGCATCGTCGCGGTCGTTGGAGGAAAGTTGTCATGATATCGTGACATGTTGCATCGTCGTGGTCACTGGAGGAAAGTTGTCACGATATCACGACATGTTGCGTCATCGCGGTCGTTGGAGGAAAGTTGTCACGATATCGTGACATGTTGCTTCGTCGCGGCCAAGGGAGGAAAGTTGTCATGATATCATGACATGTTGCTTCATCGCGGCCTAGGGAGGAAAGGTGTCGCGATATCGTGACATGTTGCTTTTTCGTGGCTAAAGGAGAAAAGGTGTCGTGATATCGCGACATGTTGCTTTTTCGCGGCCAAGGGAGAAAAGGTGTCGCGATATCGTGACATGTTGCTTTTTCGTGGCCAAAGGAGAAAAGGTGTCACGATTTCGTGACATGTTGCATTTTCGCGGCCAAGGGAGAAAAGGTGTCGCGATATCGCGACATGTTGCTTTTTCGTGGCCAAAGGAGAAAAGGTGTCGCGATTTCGCGACATGTTGCTTTTTCGCGACCAAAGGAGAAATGGTGTCGCGATATCGCGACATGTTGCATTTTCATGGCCAAAGGAGAAAAGGTGTCACGATATCACGACATGTTGCTTCATCACGGCCGAGAGAGAAAAAGTGTCGCGATATCGTGACATGTTGCACTTTTGTGCCCAAAGGAGAAAAGTGTCGCGATATCATGACTTGTTGAATTTTTGCGGCCAAAGGAGGAAAATGTCGCGATATCATGACATGTTGCTTTTTCGCGGCCAAAGGGGAAAGGTGTCACGATATCGTGACATGTTGCATGTTTGCGGCCTAAGGAGAAGAATAGTGTCACGATTTCGTGACAAGCTGCATCATCTGTCCATGCCGACCCCCTGCTAGCTAGTTAATGGTTCAGGAGATTTGGCTCCATTGCAAATCTTCTTCTACTATTGTAAGCTTGTGTTCTCTCTGATTTCGGTTGGGAAGAGTCTCTTCCCATATTGTAATTGATCTTTGTTTTAATACAAGTTTTTTCAAAATTTTCAAAAAAAATAATTAATTGTATGATTTTGTGGAACAACATAAGTGTTAAAGTGTTACCAAGTACTAACATATACTTCCTTACTAACTAAAAAGTTCAACATGACATTATTTATTTGTAAACAATGTTTGATATAGGCCAGGCAATGAAGGAGCCCACAACATCCTTTATTATGGTTATCTCATCATTCCTTATAAACAAGATTGTTTCCTCTTTATGGATAATGTGCATATTGACTTTCCAATAACCTTCACCTAAATGTTCACCATGTACAAGGTCTTCAGGACCAGTATGAATCACCATGCCTTCGACTACTATATTATCCTCATGGATCTGAGTCAAGTAGCATTTCCTTCTTTTAGTTTACGTGATTAGTGTCATTTTTAGTCCTTACATGGAAAATTAACAACCTATATAAATTCACTGTATACTATACAATACAAACTGAGTCAATCATTTTAAATTTGAAATAATAGTCATACCATTGATGACTCTAGCCTAGAAGATATTGAGTTGGTGCCTGCACCTTGAACACCACCATCGATGTTGTGTCCAATTGTAAGGGTAGCATGTAGTGATGCTGCTTATAGAATTATAAGCAAAGGATCATTACAACTTTAGGGATACAACATGTAAGCATTTCAATTATAAAATCATGAAAATTTTGACTCACCTCTATCAATTAAAGTCATGTCAAAATATTTTTATCTTTCTCTGCAAGCTTCTCTTCCAATTTTTTTTTATTCTTTGCAAGCTTCTTATCCGTCTCTATTGTATGCTCTTGCATCTAGCACAACTTCTATATGTAACCCTCACCAAAAAATAGACCAATCGATGATACTCATCTATCGACACCCCAAACATGACTTGGTCTATCAGGTCCTAAAACCTTTGCAAGTATATCATCCTTAATATATTGATTTACGGAGCTCACAGATGATATTGCATCTTCTAATTTTTTATGGAATATCACATGCATAGTTAATTGGGAACATGTTAAAAAAAATTGATATAACAATAGTTTGAAGTTCAACGTATTGCTATTTACAATGGAATGTTTTGGTGAACCAGGAGCCTCATCCTTCTTTTTATGAGCTACCATCCACACAGTTGCTCTTGGTAGTGGAGTTTTTGCATTTGGTTGGTTCTTCCTCTGTAGGATATATAGTTAAAGAGACATGGGGATAAGTCATACGACAAAATAATACATCTATGTTTGTTACATATAATGGATGAGAATTATAGAATACCATTTCATGCTCCAATTGAGCATATCCTCTTCGACCGTAAGTGTGCATGATGGATTGGTGAGATCTATTTTGTTTATTTCTTTGCCTCATCACCTACAATGCAACAAAGAAAATAATAAATAAATTCTTTAGAGAGATCAAGGTCCATAAAATTCACATGAACATAACAATGATATGAACTACCATATCATATTGGTTGGTACTTAACTTAAAGTTAGTGTTGCTTCTACCATTCACAAAGGCTTTCCAATATTTTTATGCTACACGAGGTGGTGGATTAAAATTTTTATCTGCATAATTATCATAATTATCATACTTATCATAATGGTTTTTCAGAAGTTGATGCTTATGATCATGCCATTGTTTGTCCATGGTTGCAAAGATCCATTTCTTCATTGCATCCATAATGATATATTTTTGCTGCATCAAATCAATATCTTAGTAGATGCAATATTTATATAAGTATTCAAAAATGGACATTGTGAACTCCATTGGCTAAAAAATAACCATACTAAGTGTCCATAATTGATTTTTAACTTCCACTAGGATTGCTCTCCAGTTTGTATGGGTGATAGGGATAATCTCCCTCACAATCACCCCCAAGTAAGATGTAAACTTAGTAGAATTTTATCCTATGGGTTATCCGTTTAGATTGCAAATGATCTTAACCTTATTTGTGTTGCTTGTCTCTATTGCACATCTTGTTGGACCTCTATTTCTATGATATTAAGTTTTTAAGTGTGTGATGACGTAGAATCAACACCTATACATTGGGCACCATCCAAACATCATTTTGCCATATAGTATGACAACAATGAGTAACTAATATCATGAGAAAATTTCTTGTGTAGTTTGCATACCTTCTTCATTAGCCAAAGCATCGTCAGCCTAATTTCGAGTATTATCACCACCAAATTTATTTATGTTATGGGTCACCTCCTTATATTCCTCATTCATGGAACTCCATAGTTGGTATCTTCTACTAGTTGCTACAATACACCATAGTCGATGATAAAACCATGAGCAATTCTATTATGCCCAAGTCAACCACTATTGAACAACACTATCAAATTTCAAGTACTTACTAGTGTGCGAGGCCTCTATCACTGACTCCTAATTTATTGCAATAGCCTCAACTACCTATGGTGTCTTTATTGGTACTTTTTTGGAGATATTTCCACTTTGAATATTATACAAATACAATGTAAAACCAAAATAGACACAAATAACCCACAATGAAAGACTATGTATACAAAATTGCAAAAATAATATTGAAACACCCTAACCTCATCAAAAGTGTAGACATTTTACACAACAGTTGGTTCCTATCTAGGAATTTAAAGAAAATAAGTCAAGAATGATGTCCAACTTATCAAGTTGGTAATTTCCAACTACAAGCACATATCAACATTGATAAATAAGATAGTATGGAAGTATAACATATATTCAATCTAGCAAGATGTTAGATGTTGCAAAGATCCATTTAGATAGGTAATATTTTAGGGGTTTACTATTATTTTATCTCAAGTCAACTAGCATTCGAGATAAAGATAGATACCTTCAACTACACTAAAAGCAAATTTGACTCTAAATACACATCTTATTGCCTATCATTCTAAAAAATTCAATAAGACAACTTGCCACTAGTCATCCTATGATTGAGAACTAGACACACTTCTTTAAATAATCCTCCAAATAAATAGCACTTTGGTTTAATTAAAAAAACAATCATTTAGTCCTATCATTAATTATAATTTAGAGTTTATTTAAATACAGGGAAAAATACAAAGCGTAGAATAAGTGGCTGAACTTTATGCAAAAATTTCACTGTCATTAAAATAACAGGGGCAACACCAATCTAATTGCAAATTGTCTCAACCATCTCTTGGTGGCATCAGTTTAAATCATACTAAACACTTCTGGCTATGACACTTTGTCCTCATCATAAATGTACAAGATTTTTAGATAGTTTTATTGCTCTCCAAGCCATTGAATCAACTTTATATCATTTTTTTAATTGGTCATATGATTGAAATAGGCCCCATCCATATTACATCATGACCACATAGTGGTATTACAATAGTTTGGCAATTATTTTTATAACATTGGCAAGATTTGAACTTGGATCTCATCCTTGAAAGTCAAGGAATATAATCAGTTGAGTTAATGCCATTTGATAAAATCAGTTGTACATCATTATCTTCTAAATGATCTTAATTTTTACCACAACACAAAATTCCACTGAGTCCCACTTAAACAGTTCAAGGCTACTCCTTGATTCTTAAGGGCATGATAATTTATGGGCTTGGAAAAAGTGGGTTGGGAAATCTTCTAAATGCATATTCTAATGACACCTAAAGGAGAAGTGTTCTCGGTCAGAAGTACTCCAGTAACTATTAAAATATAACATCATATATGTCAATTTCTAAAAGCCCCAGATTTAAAATAAGATGAGAAGACATTGGAAGAGAAAATAATTCATTTCTCCAAAAAAATTGGCTTCCTGTGAATAGTTGTACATAATGAAAAATGGTTGTTTTATCTTGCAAAGGATGTATTCAAATTTAAAGTCTTTCCCTTGAATAAACAATTTTGAGGTTTGTTTTGCTAGAGATTCACATAATCTTGTGAAACAGTTTTATGGGCAAAATTTAATCTCGAGAAATTGAGGATGGAGATAATTCTAGCAGAAAAATAAATTGGTTGGTTTGGTGGATGGAAATGAAACGAAGCAAACGTATTTTGCATCTTCAGATGCAAAGAGAAAGTGAGAGATGCAAAGGGTTGAGCTTACATAATTAATCATTTATCTGATAATATTATTTCCATTGTGGAAAAAATGGATAGAGCAAAGTAGGCATGGAATACATTAATCAAAGTGCATAAGCACTAATTTTATGTAGTGAATTTAATCAAAGTGCATAAGAAAAGTAGGCATGGAATATAGACACTAATTTGACTAAAAAATTTGATGCAGTGAGTTGCAAAATTGAAGATCAACATGGTACTTTGATAGGAGTGAGGAAGAGAATTCAAAATTTATATACATTTTGGACAAGTATGCCTAAAAATACCTTGAAGATTGATGTGTAACTTCATGATGCAATGATTCGTTTGAATGTTAGCTAAATATTTGAAGCTAGAAATACCTATAACTCTTGTAAGTTGTGAAGGTTGTGTCTTGAAGAAGTAGCATCATTTACCTTTCAAAAAGGAAGATATCCAAAGAGCACAAGAAATATTGAACTTGTCCACAAACATTTGTGGACCAATGTGAACAACAACACATAGTTATTGAATATTTTTGAAGAAAGTGTTTTGTTTATTTCTTAAAAAAAAAAAAAAACTAAAATGTTGGATGTGGAAAAGTGTACAATAAAGTAACTGAAGAGATTAAGTTGTGATGGTGGTGGGGAATGTTCCTCCAAGAAATTCAAAGCATTTTGCAAACAAAATCACATAAAAATTAAGTTCAAAATGCCTTAAACTCCACAAAAAATGTTATTGTAAAAAGGAAGAACAAGACACTTGTAGAAAGTACCAGGATTATGTTGAAGAATGGTGATTTGTCGAATACATTTTGGGTTGAAGCAATTTCAACAGCTTCATATGTTCAAGATAGGATATTCACATCAGCACTACAATTGAAAGCTCCCTATGAAGTATGGAATTTCACATATTAAGGTGTTTGGATACCTTGCCTATGTTCATGTACCAGATAAAAAGTGTTAGAAATCGAATAACAAAAAGCATGGAATGCATCATGTTTGAGCATGATGGTGATGCAAGTATCTATGGGCTTTATAATCCAAATACAAGAAAACTGATGTTATATTTGATGAAAATGCAGTACTGTTAAAGCAAGTGGGAGATCAGGATATAGAAAGTGATGATCTAAACTTAAAGCATGTTCCAACTTATGATTTACAAACAGAAAATACTGACACTAATCCTTTGGAGAGAATTGACAATAATGTGGAAACCTAGCTTCCACATGAAACTGAAATGAAGCATGTTCATGAAACTAATATTCAGGTTGTAAAGGAACCTGAAGAAGAAAATATTGATCATGAACCACAAATGCTTAGAAGATCAACAAAAGTTTGGAAACCTCCAAAATGGGTTGAAGATTATGCATTGATTTTAGGAAGTAATGCAAAACCAAATTTTGTCTAAGAAGCACTTCAGAATGATAGTGCGAGGCATTGGGAGAACATAATGGATCAAGAATTAGCATATTTGCAATGGATCACCAAAGTCCACTGAAGAATTGGTCGAGGGATATAATAGATCATGACATGCACATTAAAGGAATCCCAATTGAATTTCACATCAATGTTAAACTGCATGATAAAAAATCACAAGGACATGCAAGAACTAAAATAAGTGTCTCAACATTGTCATGGAAGCCTGGGTTAGAACCACCAAGGTGCATTGCTGAAACATAACATATCAATGGGAGTTGATGTTGCAAGAGAATGATGGCATAACAATTAGGGGGCACGAGGCTTCAAAACACACACAAGATATAGATTATAAAGTTAAAGGTATTGCTGTGTTGCATAGGATCAATATGTTGGCCTGATCAGGAAACAAATCTAAACATGTCAGCATACAAAACTAAGTTGGCGATAATTTTGGTTATGTCAAAATGTTGTATGAAGTAATGGTATGATAAGGCCAAATCTAAAGGATGCCAAAAGCAAGCTTGATCAAGAACCTAAGGAAAGTATACCTAACTATTGACATGAGGGGAAGTTGTTGACTCACAAAGGATTTTGATTGGAGTGTAATGGTAACAAACAAGTGCATATTTGAGGTTAAGGCTAGGAACTGAGTACGACAACAGTTTAAGTTTAGATGGCAAGATGTTTATGGCAAACTCACATTGGAAGAAGTGAGAGGACAACAAGGTAAAAGATAGAAACACATGATTTTAAGATCTTATGTCAGATAACAATGTTGTCAGACTACTAAAATAAGAAATTGCTAAGGATGCTTTTAAAGAGCCTACAAATGCTTAAGTGGAACAACAAGTTGCTACCACATGAATGTTTTTGATAGATCCAGATGGACCGAGTCAAGTTAAAGGTACAAAAGACCCATGAAAGTGATAATTTGTTTGCTAGGCACCACAATCTGAAGAACAAGAAACCAGTTACATGTGACCAAGAACTGGGTTGGGTTAATTATTTGATGCCAAGGAGGTGAATATTCTAATTTGTGTTACTACTATGGCATAATCAGTGCTTTCAAGTCTATTTGACTATGCACTTACCCTTATGTTGTCCAACCATCCAAAGTAGAAGCAATATGGGCTATTTATACCTAAGGTATAATTTCATGTAATCAGATGTACTAAATATTTTGGTCCCATTGGTGTTGATCATGATGTTAGCCCAATGGCCTTGCTTAAACCTTAAAAATGGTATTCTTTTCCCTAATTTTTTTATTTCTTTTTACCTCTAGGTAGGGAGGGGATGCCTTGTCTCTTATTTTCTTCATAGTTAGTGCTCTTGCACAAAGAAAATTAATAATTCTTTTACATGAATGCAAGACTAAGCCTCAAAATTGAGTCAGAATCCTTGAATCCTTTTAGCACTCTAGACCATGGGGACTAGTGTTGCCCTAAATGTTGCCTCAAATTTTGAGACACAATCTACAACGAAGAATATATCTTTCATTATACAATATGATCTTGTGGTTTATATTGCTGCTCAATTATAAGTCAATATGTCCATAGTTTCAAACATTTTTTTGAATCTTTCCAAACTTTTCTAATATCCTCAACTTTTGGGAACCTCTCCACCTCTCATGTCTACCAACTCTTTAGAACAGTGTAACTATGTAACTGCTACATAGGAGCCATGAACAACCATCTAAAGGTACAAAATAGCAACATCTATCAAATATAAGATTCAGGATCTAGAAAAGAGGAATTGATTTTGAGCATGCCTATGCACACAAACATGAAACCAGGAACATAAAAAGTTATTAATATCCTGAAGCATCTCAAGATGGAGCACAGGGAAATTTTAAGGTCCCTTTTTAAGCAGCCTAATCCCACTAGAATCTAAATAACTAAACTCTTGATATTCCAAAATAACTAGATTCAACTACTTTTAAGTCAATAAAATACTTCAAGCTTGGACAATCCATAACTGGTTAAAAATACTGAAATAAAACACAATTATGAAGTCCCAAAAACTGTTCAATGAAGCAAAATAATGACTTAACAAGACTTTGAGCTACAATGCTTGAGAACCTGAAGTGATATGAAGTTGTTATACTCTTGACAGTCCATAATAACTAAAATTCAAATAAATTCAACAACTTTTGAGTTAATTAAAGACTCCAAGCATGCAAAATCCATGATTTGTTAACAACACTGAAATAAAACAAAATCATGAAGCCGCAAAAACTAAAGTAAAACCAAACTATGACTCAACAAGACCTTAAGCTGCAATGCTTGAGAAAATGAAGCTATATCAAGTAGCCACAATCTTGATTATCCAAAATAACTAACATTCAACTACTTTTAAGTTAATTAGTGACATCAAGTCTTCAAGCTTCCACAATCCATAATTTGTTAAGAACGCTGAAATAAAACAAAATCAATGATTCAACTGCGCCTCTAGATGCAATGCTTGAGAACTTGAGGCCATGTCAATTAACCACAGATGTTCCAAAAAGAATTAAAATTAAACTAAATCCAGCTTTTATTTTTACTTATTTATGGACTTCCAGCTTTGACAGTCCATAAATGGCTGACAACAACTTTAGTAAAACTTCCTATAATAGAAAATTTTGACTTACGTAAATTACGACTTAAAGCTTCCAGAATTCATATTATACTCACAATACTTATGCAACAAACTGTGTAAACGAGAAAATTTTGAACCGATGTTTCGGATCACACTTGGTCAATTGGGTTTAGGTGATAAAAAGGATAGATTAGTTCCTCAGCCCCTAACGTGTTTCAATCAACCTTCCACTGGAACACCGTTTCACATTGCCTATGAAGCATTTCATACTGGTGTGTTGACATATATCAATCAACATGCAGTCCTTTGCTCTGAAACAACTAATGCTTCTCTATACTGTAATATATGCCCAAATGGACAAGGCACCATATGTTGGACTTTTGGACTTGGTGAGAATGGCCAACTTGGACATGGAACTACTGATAATAAGTTTTTGCCAGAACCTGTTGATGGATTGCCAAAATATGCTTCACTAAAGTTGCTTGAGTGTGGTTTATTCTATACCTATATTTTGTTTGAGTTAGGTGATGTTTGGATTTGGGGAATGGAGAGGGGTCTTGGTATTTTTCCTAACCTTGGACCACCAGGTGTAGGTGGTGGAGATGCACTTTACCCTCTAAAATTAGGATATGAGAGGTTAGATGGTCCATTATTTTTTGGTCCTATGGATGTAGGTTGTGGTGCTGCCCATACTATTGTAGTTACAGATATTGGTTATAAACTTTGGGTATGGGGTCATGGATAGAATGGTGTTTTAGGAAGAGGAAGTATACTTGATAGTTTGGTTCCTTATCCAGTTAGCTGGCCACCCCCAAGTTCATTGGACAATAAGTAGGATGATGAAAAAGAGATGATTGACAAGATAACAAAATCAAAAGATGACTCTAACTTGGATGAACTTGCAAGTTTGAATAAATTTAGGGTATTGGAGATGAGAAAAAAATTATCTTTAGCAGAGGAAGAAGTGTGGTTTCTAAGGGCTAAGTTGGCTATAGTTGAAGGCTATTCCAACATTCTACATTATTCTATTTTTGGTAACAGTGAGCCTAGTCACAGTATTATGCAAATAATCCATGGGTCTAATCAGGTTGATATTCAGGAAGAATGGGAGAAAGCCATGTTGGCAATTTTGGGTACCTTGGGTACATTGCCTTTGCTCAAGTGTAGATGTTGTCATTGATGTCAAGAAGTTCTTGAAGCAATTTGATTTGATGTCAAGGAATTTGTTTTGTTGAAGGTTATTCATAGCATGATCAGTGAGTTTCCAAGAAGTTCTTAGTAGCCCATTTGCAAAAGATCAAGAAAAATACAAGAAAAAGTATGCAGCCGGCTGGAAAAACTGTCGCGATTTCATGACATGTTTGAGGAGAGAGAAAGTGTTGGCAAAATTATCGCGATTTCGCGACATGTTTGAGGAGAGAGAAAGTGCTAGCAAAACTGTCGTGATTTCGCAACATGTTGGCAGAGAAAGAGAGCAAGATGGAAAGTGTCACGATTTTGCGACATGTCACATTTTCACGACTCAAAAAGTGTAGGAAGGCAGAGAAGGAAAAGTGTCATGATTTCACGACACATTGCCAAGAAATTTGTACGGACGAAAAGGTGTCACGATTTCGTGACATAATGCAAAAAAGAGTGTCTACAGTGTGAACTGTCGTGATTTCGCGAAAAGTTAGAAGAGAGATAAAGTTACATGAAAAATGTCACGATTTCGCGACATGCTGCAAAAGACTAAGTGAGGACTGTCATGATTTCACGACATGCTGCAAAAGACTAAGTGAGGACTATCACAATTTCATGACATGCTAAAAAGCTCAAAGTGAGAACTGTCATGATTTTGTGACATACAACAAAGAGAAGAGTCTGAAAAGAGAAGCATCATGATTTTGCGACAGGCTACAAAGAAGTTGTACGGATGCAGAAAGTGTCACGATTTCACGACAGGTTGAAGAGAAAGCTTGCGAATGCAGAAAATGTCATGATTTCGTGATAGGTTGAGATGGTAGCATTGAGTTGGAGAAAGTGCCATGATTTCATGACAAAAACAATAAGCAAGTCTTCAATAGAAGAAGCGTCACGATTTTGCGACGAATTGAAGAAGGAAGAGCTCGAAGGCGAAAGCATCACGATTTCGCGACATGTTCCAATTTTGCTAGTGTCTGCAAAGAAGAGTGTATGGAAGTGAAAGGCATCATGATTTCATGACATGTTCCAGTTTTTCCAGTGATTGCAGAGAAGAGTGTACAGAAGCGAAAGGCGTCGTGATTTTGCAACATGTTTCGTTTTTGCTAGTGCAAATAGAGAAGAAGGCCATGAAGTCAAAAGGGTCGCGATTTCGCTACAGAGTTGAAGACGACATCAGCAGGAGCAGATGTGTCATGATTTCATGACAAAAGCAGAGAAGAAGGCAATGAAGACTAAAGTGTCACGATTTCGCGACAGGAGTGAAGATGATGTCAGCAAAAGATAGAAGTGTCACGATTTCACGACAAGGATGTTGTCAAGGCAGACAAAAGCAAAAGTGTCGCGATATCGCAACAATATCCAAACGAATGTGTACGGCTACAAAAATGTCATGATATCATGACATTTTGTAGTTTCACGATAGAAGCTACAGGAGAGTTACAGAGGTGGTTGAAGCCGACAGAGTTAAATTTGAGCCAACGATGTTTAGGGTTGTGCAGCCGATGGGGTATAGGGTTACATCCGACCAAGATTGAGTGTTTTGATATTGAAATGTATTCTATAAAATGAGGGCTGTTTCAAGTTTGAAAGGATCAAATGTGAATCAAAATTGTGCAAGTTAATTTTGCGGTGTGCAAAGAGTAGTTGTGTCGAATCGATCGAAGTGTGCATTTGAGGTCGAGGTGTGATATTTGTAGATAGAGTGCAAGGGAGAAGTTTGATCATCAAGAAGCAAACTATGCGAAGAGGGTGTTGTTGTGGTTGCGCAGAGGTGCATAAGTTGATGTGCGATCGAGTGCTGTAGTGTTTGCGTGTTCAGTGCAAAAGTTGGTTTTGACCAAGTGTAGCTGTAACAGAACAGATAGAGGAAGAGGACAGACTTGTGCCAGATCGAAGGACTATGTTTGGTGTAGACCAGAGAAACAAAATTGAGGACATTTGTGCTAGACCGAAGGACTGTGTTTAGTGCGAATTTGAGGACCAGCTTTACGATGATAGAGTTGAGGACAGAGATCTCTATCCAGAGCAGGGAAGACATGTGTCTTCTGTGGATAGAGTTCCACCTGCTAAGGGCATAGGAGGTAGAGGTCTTCTAGAGGATCACCACTAAAAAGCAGAGCTAGGGGAAGGTATCTCCTTTGGGTTGATGCCCATAAATATTGTAATTGGGAAAGGTATTCCCAGATTGTGAGTTGATAAAATTTAAAGAGAAATTTTATCCATGGAGTAGCCCGCATTAGGTGAACCACGTAAATTGTTGTCTCTTTTGTGGATGATGTTTTGTGCATTGCTTTGATTACTGCTTTTAATACTGCTATCTATACACTGCTTAATACTGATTTGAAAGCTATTTTGAAGCAAAAGTAAAAAGTGGTCTTATACTGTTCACCCCCCCTCTCAGTATAAGCTTGTGTTCTTCAAGCCATGGATTTGGCTAGTGATATTGAGCTTATTCACATGGATACATTTTATAGGACTATGCATTCTAAGGTGAAGGACATTATAATGAGAAGGAAGATAAATGAGTGGACTTGTCAATGTTTGAATTCATTGAGATTAGGGTCATCCAATGAGAGGAGCATGCCATTCTCATTCCATTATGAATTACAAGGTGCTTGTAATGAAATTAAATGATGTCTGCTTACAACATATTGATATTAATCAAAACTAAAAAATTTCTTTCAAAAAAAAACATTGCAAACAATTAAAAAACCCTTTTAAAAACCTGTATACTTATTTTAAAAAAATTCTAAAAACCCATCAAATGATTTAAATAAATATACCTGTAAATATGGTAATAACATGATGATTTAGATTTAGCCGATGTAAATATGGCCCTTCATCTCCACTTCTACACTGCAAGAATACTTTAGTTTCTTTGTGATCATCTATTAGAACTGTAACTCAGTTGGTTTCCATGAACAACCCCACCAAATACTTCCCCGCTTGGTTTCTAAAATTATGCAACCATTTATTTGGAAAATGTTAAAATCAAAAAAGGTTTTAGGTGTACCCAGGAAGCCTAAAGTACCAAAACTATCATTGCCACTATTTTTGTTCAGTTCTCTAGCATGACCAAACTAGTTATGACTAGGATATGACATAATGTGTAGAATAAAATGCAACTTGATTTCGGTAATGATCAAAAGTATCGACATTGAGAGAGGATACAGACGCTGCTATGGACTTTTGAGAACTATTTTTTCCATGAAATTCTCCATCTAAGGGGTAAGTTATGTTCACATATTTGTAGCAATCATTGGCCTTGTGGTAGTTGTAGTCAAATATAAGCACAATTTTAAATATTGGTTCATTCGATCGAGGAGCAGCCTTTGGCGACGATCTTCACTAAGGATATCTCTAAAGTTTTGCAAATCCTTTATATATATATATAAATGGTGATTTTAAACCAAATTCTTAGAGTCTTTTAGGGAGGTTTTTTACCACTATAAAAAACCATCATCTTTTAGCCGTGATTAAAATCCTTTTTTGGTGTGGTGTTTTAAGGGCAATTTTAAACCACCCTCTTAGCATCTATTAGGGCGATTGTTTACTACCGTAAACAACCATTGTATTTTAGCCATCCTTAAAATCATTTTTTGGTGTAGTGATGGGCAAAGTTGAGGCCTAAGGTGGTGATATGGAGGCCATGGAGGGAATGGTTGACATGGGCAGAGGATAGTATCCACTTGGGTTGAGTGTGGTGGGATTTATGGATGACTAGCTAGCATGGGGCAAAGCATGAGTTCTTCCAGTTCTCTCAAGTACTATAGTAGTTTAGGTTAAGATAGTAGGTACCTGGCCCATCTATCATTTACAAGATATGAGGGGATGAGGCCACCTTAGAGTGGCCATGGGTGAAGTCCATGGGGCATGAGTGAGATGAGGACATTGAGTTTGTGCATGTGGATGATGCTAGTACAACCCTTGAGTTTGATGTATGATGGGCAACACAACACTAGAAGCCCAAAAGGGTAGTGAAGGAGGTGGTAGGTGAGGATTCAATAGGAAGTTATGG
This sequence comes from Wollemia nobilis, assembly GCA_028583015.1. Taxonomy (NCBI): domain Eukaryota; kingdom Viridiplantae; phylum Streptophyta; class Pinopsida; order Araucariales; family Araucariaceae; genus Wollemia; species Wollemia nobilis. Next base: position 26,399,313 of record JAQPPZ010017248.1, on the reverse strand, counting down.
GGAGAGTGATGTGGTGGAGGAGGTAGAGAAGGCAAAGAAGCCACTACAAAAATGACTTTGTCGATGAGTGGACAGTGGGATACGCTCATCAACAGTAATGGAGGAGGACTTATTAGAGGTAAATAAGGAGGAGGAGGTAGTAGTGGGTAGTAGTGAGGATTGACATAGTGATGATTTGACTATAATTTTGTAGACCTACAATCTATGATGATGTAGCCTATGGGCCTAACATTATTATGATGTATGGTATTTTTGTAACATTATATATATATACATTTTGTGGAAAATGATGTACATTGTGTGAGATTATGTGATGTTTGATGAATGTATGACATTTTATGATGATGTATGTATATATAAATAATGATGATGATATTCATAGTAGATAATTTAGATTATGAAATGATAAATAAGATGGAGGTAAGATGTAATGGCTATAAATCAATGAATGTGATAATATGGAGATCTATATCTATGTTTGATTATCATTTGAAAAGGCCTAATGCTGCATCACTACTCATAAATTGATTGATTAATCAAGGGCATCAACACAATGGTATTGTTGTAAGTATAAAATATAATGGAATGAATGTGACAATATGTATATAGGAGATAAATAAACTATAGGAGTAAAGGTGGCGCGACTTGTCATTTTGCCTATCCTAGGAAGTAAGAACCAATAAGTGATTTCAGGAAGCTCAAACACCCTAGTGACATTGATCAAAATCATCTACTAATCAAATAAATGCTTGAGGATACTAAGACCAATCAATGGAGTCAAGTTGCTCAAAGACCAATGTGTGTGCAATGATGTTAATTTCTAATTTTGAGCAAGGTAGGACTAACAAATTATGACTCAAGCCATTATAAGCTAGCTCATCTATGAGCATACATAGTTTTATACAAAATAATGTCACTAATATGATAAACATATCACTACACAAAGGGTATAATCAACTGCCAGTCAGGTATCTATAACCCTGATGGAGATAGCCTTGCAATCCATCAATGTTGCTCCATTGCCAGCCAAGAATCTATAGGCCCAATGGAGATGTCTAATATGCCTAAGAATCTATGATAAAATAGCATTTTTTATATTGAGTTTGATTAATAATATATTTGACACATATGCTATGTGGATCCTTAGGCTCAAATTATGTGTATGATAGGATGGGTAAGGTAAAGTGTTCACTTTATGATGAGAGGGATGCTTGGTTTCATCTTTCCAAGACTCAAAATATGATTAATGTATGAGATGTGTGCATGGTCCAAGAGAAAACTATAGGTAACCAAGATGGCTTGTAGCACTTAAGGGATAAATGACATTCAATGAAGGTTGATTGAGACACTTAGTATGGATGAACGACCAAAAGAACCCGAATATTTTCCAAATCTAAGAGAATAGAGATAAAGTATAATGAGCTATGAATTTAGGAGTAGTGGTGGATATTATGGAAAAGTGCATGTAAAGAGGTTAGACAATTGTGACTATGAATATGATCTTGATTAATACAACAAAATCCTTCATAACGACATGTATCAAACTTAACTGAATGATGACTAAGGTAGCATTAGATTAAAACAAAATGAGAGTACAAAACAAAGCATGGAAGAAGTAATTAGGCGATGATGGATTGAAATATGATAAAAAATGAAGAAGAAAGAGGAGAGAGAAGAAGGAAAATAGAAAAGAGAAGAACACACTAGTCCATGGTACATAGCCGCTTGAAGCATAATCATAAAACTAGGAGTGATGTGTGAGGAATTAGAGAAAAAATAATAAGGAGAACATGGAGTGGAGGTGAATTTATTAGAAAGTGAAGAGTTCTTGTGACATGAGATTGTTGTTGTTTGATTTTACATATATATATATATATATATATATATATATATATATATATATATATATATATATATATATATATATATATATATATATATATAATGGACTTAGGTTTTTCAATTCCCTCAATTGTGGTAAGTTTATAGGCCCCAGATCTAAATGTTTATGTGATAATGAATGGACCAAGCCAATTGGCAGAAAACTTATCATGTATATGAGGTGGAAGATTTAAATTTTTTTAATTTTCTTTGAGTACAAGGTCACCAACTTGGAATTATCATGGATGTATTTTGTGATCATAGGCTCTTTTGATTCTATCTTGATAAACACAAATGCTCAAGAGCATTGATTCGATGTTCATAAAGGAGAGTAAGTTGATCGAGCCTTGCTTGGTGGGTTGTGTCCTCATCCATGAATTCCTATAAGGATATGCATAGGGTCAAGATCTCAATCTCAAGAGGCATGATGGCTTTAGAACCATAGAGTAGTGAAAATGGAGTTACCCTTGATGTGCAGATTCTTGTGCGATAAGCCTAGAGTGCCAAATGAATTTGGAGGTGCCAATCTTTGTGATTTTATTGTAAAATTTTGTTAAGTATGACACATATAGTCTTGTTGGTGGCTTCAACTTGTCCATTTCTTTAGGGGTAATAAGGTGTCAAGAAGTTGTGTTAGATATGATACTTGTTGCACAATGCTTGAACATCCTTGTTTTGAAATGGGGTACTATTATCAAATATGAGCTTTGAAGGAATACCAAAAAAATAAATGATGTGTTGTAGTATAAAATCTAGAATATGAGGTATTTTCATACTAGTGGGAAGAATAACATTGACCCACTTGGTAAAGTACTCTGTGGCTATGATGATGAATGTATGATATCTTGAGGATGGAGGGGAGTTTTTCCTGATAAGATCTAGACCCCATTGTAAAAATGGACACAAGACTTAAATGGGTTGCAATGCTTACGATGGGACATGGGTCAAATTGGCATGATGTTGACATTTAGGACATTTTATAACATATGTGCAATAGTCATATTCCATGGTGGACCAATAATAACCCATGTGTAAAATGTGCTTTTTGATGGTCATCCCACTAAAATGACAACCACATTTACCATCATGGGCTTGAGATATTACTCAAATTTCCTCTTGTAGTTTGAGACAATAGAGAAGAACACCATCATAGCCATGATAATAAAGTGCATCCCCTAAGAGACTGTATCGATCCACTTTTTGTTTGAATGTGCATTTAACGGTTGATATCAATTTGGTAGAAAGAGTTCCAAGTTTGCAAAAATCCTTTATTTGAGCAAATAAATTATTGTCTCTACTTGAACTAGATGGACATCTCATTCATCATTAGAAGATTCCTGGAAAATAGTCGATTGGGAAAGCATGGTAACTTGAACTTGAGTGATGCTATTGGTAAGGTTTTGTGGAATAAGGGACCTAAGAGAGGCCATGGTATTTTCAAAATGATTAGATGACCTTGGCAAAGCTTCAATGTCATACCAATAAAAGTTGGCTATCCATTTATCGATAATTTTCTAGTAAGAATTTAAGACCGAGCATTTGCACTACTAAACCCCCTTAATTTGATTAAAAATGAGAAGGGAGTCAATTATGATGTGGATACATTTAACATGCATAGAAACAATGGTCTAGAGTCCAAGGATAAATACTTCATATTTTATATTATTATTAGTGCAAGGGAAGTCGAGATTAAATAAAAAGGGATGGGGATCCCTTGAGGCATGAAGAAAATAATTTTGACACCTCCCCCTTGTTCACATGTAGAACCATCAAAGAAAAGGGTAATATCAACTTCATCCTTAGATTAATCTGTTAAAAACAGGAACTAGTTTATTATTCTCAGCAGCAAATTATATACAGGTTACATTTAACAAATTGTCGGAGGTTGCCAAACCAACCAGCCGTATTAGCAATTTGTTATAACAAAATAACAATTGCGCAAGGAGACAAATGAAGAAATAGAAAGTACGCTAACATCCCCCTTTATTACATTATTTGGGTAATGTAATAACTAATAGCTATACTAGACTACTAACATCCCCTTACATTATTTTGCAATACAAAGTGAGCTACGAAACAATTCAAATTTGACACGTCCAAGTGCCTTAGTGAAAATTTCTGCAACTTGAGCATCGGTGGGAATGTGCTGAAGCTGAATTCGGTGCTTTGGAACTTCATCTCGAATGAAATGACATTGTGTGTCAATGTGCTTTGTTCTTTCATGATGGACTGGATTCTTGATGAGGTTCAGAACACCCTGATTGTCGCAAAACAAGTGTATTGGAGATTTTGATGGATGGCCCATACTTGTCAGAATGCGACGTAACCATATCACTTCGCACACAACTTCACGTGCGACGCGATATTCTGCCTCTGTTGATGAAATAGCAACCACCTGTTGCTTCTTACTATGCCAAGAGACAGGACCGAATCCCAAATGAAAAATGTATCCAGAAGTTGATTTGCGATCATCAAATGATTCAGCATAGTCGGAGTCCGTGTATCCTTGCAAGAAGAATTTGTTGTTCCTCTTGTATTCTAGGCCATATTCCATAGTACCACGGACATAGTGAAGAACACGTTTTGCCGCTTTCCAATGAGTGGTCTTTGGCTCCTGCATGAACCTTGAAAGATAGTTGACAAGCAAATACGAGATCTGGCCTAGTATTGGTCAGATATATGAGACTCCCAATCAACTGTCGATAGAGAGTACCATCTACCTGAGGTGAGTCATCATATCACGATAACTAAAGTCCATTCTCCATTGGAGTTGCCATTGGCTTGCAGTCAGTCATGCGATATTTATCCAGCAATGTCTTGGCATACTTTTTCTGAGACACTTTTATGGAGTGCTCCTTCTGGCTAAATTCTAGACCAAGACAGTAATGGAGAAGTCCAAGATCTGTCATCTCAAAATATTTGCACAAGTTTCTTTTGATAGTAGAGATCATAGTTTCTGAACTCCCTGTGATGAGCAGATCATCCACATAGAGTACAAGCAACACTATCTCAGAACCCTGTTTCTTGAAATAGAGGTTTGCATCTGACGGACATCTCTTAAATCCATGCTTGCATAAGGTGATTGTCTATTTTTATATACCAAGCTCGAGGAGCTTGTTTCAGACCATACAAGGATTTGACCAATTTACAAACTTTCTGCTGTTGGCCTTCCACTTCAAATCCTTCAGGCTGAGTCATATAGACTTCTTCTTGGAGATCACCATTTAGAAAGGCACTCTTGACATCCATCTGGTGAACTTTCCACCCATATTGTGCTACAATAGCACACATAACCCGAATTGTGGTCATCCGAGTAGTAGGTGCAAAAGTTTCCTCATAGTCGATGCCTTCCTTTTGAGCATAGCCCTTTGCAACAAGACGGGCCTTATGCTTATCAATTGTTCCATCTGCCTTGTACTTGAATTTATATACCCATTTGCAGCCAATGGGCTTCTTTCCATGCGGCAGATCAACAAGCTTCCAAGTTTTATTCTTCATTAGAGACTCATACTCTGTATCCATAGCGGCCTTCCACTGAGGCTCACTGAGAGCATCTTGCACTGATGCAGGTTCAAGACTATCTATTGTAGACATGAGCGCCTTGTCATCATCAATATCCATATCCTCAACTTCTGTACTTGGATTCATAGAAAGTTCCTCAAAAGATTGACAAAGATCATCAACCTCACCATTTTCTCTGGCTTCTCTTTCCTTTTGAGCCATACTGCGTGTACGAGGTCTATCCAAATTCAAATTGGGAGGAGTGGATAAATTTGCATCTCTGATTGTATTTGTACACCATTTTGGATTCTTCTTCGGTGGTGGTGAAGAAGATGTAGAAGGACCTCCTGTCTGTGTCGACGAAGGAATCTTCTCTTCCTTAGGTTCCACAATATCTTGATGTACTGTAGATGTGCTCTGTGATGTGAAAGCTTCATCAAAGACAACATCTCTGCTGATATGAATTTTCTTGGTCAAAGGATCTATCAACCGATATCCTTTAGAGTGCTCATAATAACCAAGAAAAATACATCTCAGTGTTTTCTCATCTAGCTTTTTCCTTTTCTCTTTCGGTATGTGCATGAAAGCTTGACACCCGAAAATACGTAGATGAGATATGGAGGGTTTTCGACCACTCCATGCTTCCTGTGGAGTCATTCCTTTTAGGGCCTTTATGGGTGCCCTATTCAACAGATACACTGCAGTGGTGACAGCTTCTGCCCAATATTTTTGCCCAAGAGTAGCTCTTGTGAGCATACAACGAACCATTTCCATAATAGAATGGTTCCTTCTCTCAGCAACTCCATTTTGCTGAGGAGTATAGGCAGTTGTTAACTGTCTCTTGATTCCATGCTTATCTAGGAATGCAAAAAATTCATTAGAGGTAAACTCTCCCCCTTGATCTGAGCGAAGAGTTTTAATAGAAGCTCCTGACTCCTTCTCAACGGATTTCTTGAACTGCTGGAAGAATGCGAAAGCTTCAGATTTCAGTTGGAGAAAGAAAACCCACATCTTTCGTGAGTAGTCATCTACGAATAACTGAAAATACCTCTTCCCTCCAACACTGTTGGGTGTGAAAGGACCACATAGATCGGTGTGAATTAGCTCCAGAGGTTTTCTTGCTCTTGTAGAGCTCTTCTCAAATGGTACTCTATGCTGCTTTCCTGCCAAGCGCCGAGCACACTGGCAATGTGGCAGAAAGGGAAGGAAGACCCTTTACCATCTCATACTTGCTGAGCTCAAGTAAGTAGCCAGAACTAAGATGCCCATATCTCTTGTGCCATAGGGAAGTTGCCTCCTTGGTAGAGACAATCATGGCAACATGTGGAGTAGAGATAGCATCTAGTGCAAATAAGTTGTGCTTATATGAAGTTGTTGCAATCTGCTTACCCTTCCTGGTAATAGTACAACACTTCTTTCCATTCTCAACACGAAAGTTGACAACCATATTTTTGTCCAAGATTTGTGTCACTGACAACAAATTGTTAGCCAATCCCAAAACATAGAGGACTTTGTCAATCTGACACTTGCCATCAGGAAGAGTGACTGAAACTGTACCCTCTCCCTGAACCCTGTAGGTCTTATCATCAGCAATGGTGACAGGTTTGCCCTCTTTGGCCACAAATGATTCAAACCATGATCTCGTCGCCATCATATGTTTGCTAGCTCCAGAATCGACATACCAAATAGGATCCCTCTGAGTGGAATCTGTGGTAGTCATGAGCACCTTGTGTGCCCATTCAAAATCTGAGTCAGATTCTTCAACAACAACATTCACCTAGGGTTGCTTGTTCTTATTTTGTGGTTTGTTTTGGCCTTTCTGCTTGTTCTTATGCCAACACCTGTTGGTGTCATGGTTGTCTTTCTCACAGATCTTGCACCACCTCTTCTTCTGTTGAGGTTGTTTGCCTTTTCCTTTCGTATCTTGTTGAGAATTTCCTCCTTTCTAAAAGTTGCCTCCTTTTTGCCCATTACCTTTCTTCCTAGAACCCTGCCTGTTGGTGTATAGGGATGTATTGGAAGAATCATCCTTGTGAAGTTGGCGTGCCTCCTGTTGTTGAAGCAGATTGACCAACTCGATGTAGGTAATTTGTCGTTGAGACACCTGGATGGAGGTTATCAACATATCAAATGAAGAAGGTAAAGCTCTCATCACAAGTGAAATGAGAAGATTTTCGTCCACAGTATCTCCCAAAGAACTCAATTTCTCTTTCAACTCAGACACTCCGCACAGAAAGAGTTCAACTGTTTCACCCTGCCTCAAACTCAGGTTATGAAGTTGTTGTTGAAGATGAAGAATGGTGGATTCATTCTTCCCCTCATAGATGGTTCTAAGGGCATCCCATGCCTCTTTACCACTTGCTTTGTCAGCTATATGAGGTTGCACTTCATCTGAAACAACAAACAAAATGAGCACCTTTGCTCTACTGTCTTTCTTGTCAAAAGCAATCTGATCTGCTGAAGGACCTGTGGATCCCGTCGTTGGTGAAGGCCTAGTTGCTACTCCAATAACAATATCCCACAAATCTTCCATTTGGAGAATAGCCTTCATCTTATGTTTCCATGGTGTATAATTTGGACCTTTCAATAACTGATGCGGATCAGTCATCAATTTTGCAACAGTGGCCATAGTGAAGGTTCCTTATATCACCAATTGGTCCCCCTTTCGATATACCTTTTTCTAGGCCAATATACCGTACAAAATACCCGCCCTTACGTGAGGGAAACTATAGGTATTTAGAAAGATCAACAAAAAATCACCCGCCCTTACGTGAGGGAGACTATAGGTGAGTTTTAGAGATCATATGATACGTGGAACATAAGCGGTACTGAAAGGGAATCGCCTTGTTGATGGTACCTACCATAGAAGATTCTTCTCATGCGTGGGGCGTAACTTCCCCTAAACACTATGAAGAATACTTCGTCAGGATTTACGCCTAAACACAAGTGCGATAAAGGGTAGTGGATGGAGTAAAAAAATGCAAAAATGGCGTACTTATTCCTCCCCGATGATTTATAGAGAACAAGCTCAGACGTCGTTATAGCAGCTATATTAGGCGACGGATACAGTAGCCAAATCACGACAAATTTACCTGTAAGTGCTGGCCAGAGGTATCACAAATACCGAACACTGCAGTGCAATAAAATTGCACGGATGGGTTTTATATTCCGGGGACTTAGGGAGTGTTTTGATTTTAATTTTTAATGTTATAGTGCAAAAATAAAATATGCAACATACAACAAAAAAATGCCCTCAGAATGAAACCCTAAGGTGTCGGACACAGCCGAAAATGCACCTTTTACAATTTGCCAAATTGCTATTTTTCGAAAAATTACTCACTATCCCCCTTTGATTTTTGAAAAAATATCCCCCCTTAAAAGGCTTTCTTTAACAAAGCATTTTTAATAATTATTATATTTAAAATTAAAATAAATAATTTTAATTTATATAGTTTTAAAACTTATAAAAAATAAATTAAAATTAAAATTTTAATTTATAAAGTTAAAAAACTATTAAAAAAATTAAAATTAAAAATTAATAATTAAAAAAAATAACTTAAAAAAATATACCTTGGGGGGGTCGGCGGGATTTGAACCCCCGACCTGCAGGCTCCCTGAGCCTTACCGCACGGCTCATGACCACGTGAGCCAGCGGGCTGATCCGGAAGGATCAGTTGAACCCTCCTTTTTCAACCCCTCCTGCTTCTCCTCCTCGGCCTCGCGCGCGAAAATTCGCGCTCGTCCACCTCGCACAGGGTCGAGTCCGCCTGCTCTTCGTCCCACGCCACCTCGCGCAAGTCGCGCTGCAACGAAAAAGGGTGAGGGTGGAGGTGCGTCTCTGGGTTTTTTTTTTTTTTTTTTTTTTTAAAAACGGACGCCGGGGGGTGGTGGGAGGGATTTCAAAAAAAATCCTGCGCTCTCCAATGCGCTGCGCGTAGAGGCTCTGCCGCGGGGGGGGGTTTATACCCCCTGATTATTGCGCGGGAGGGGAATTTCAAAATTCCCTTTGCCCTCCTTTCGTGCCTCTCCGCTTCGCACCAGGACGCGGCTCTGACGCGTCTGTCAGAGCCTGTGCGCCTTGTCAGACCGGTAGGGACGTGGCAGACGCCACCGTCCATGGTGTGCTCCTGCCAGCTCTGTCGTGCGTAGCGACCAACGTCGACGTGCTCTGCCTGGCATGATGCGACAGTCTGCCTCCTACAGATGCGTGCGCACGCAGAGCCTTTGCGGCACAGGGGGGACGTCTGCGTTCTCCCGTCCACGCTCTGTCACCGATGTCACGGCACTGTGTCGCGAAACTCTGCTGGTCAGTCGCGCTGGCAGCGCAGACTGTGTGCGCCGTATAAAAAAAAATTTGCCACTGCAAAAAAAAATAAATCCTCTGCCCCAACAAAACTACAACACTGGCTCTATGATAAGTGGTTTATCATCTTGAAGAGGAGCTTCATAAAGTTGGTCGACAATGACCTAACCCTTTATGGATTTTTGACTTATGAATTCAAGATCAAATTTTATTAAGAGCATTATCCATTTTGTAATGTGGGTATTGGTGTAAGTGTGACTCATCATATAATGCAATGGATTTTCTCTGGCAATGACATAGGTTGTATGATTTAGCATGTAGTGGTAAATATTTTTGGTTGTGAATACGACAACTAGGCATAGCTTCTCCACGTATGCGTATTTGGTTTCATAACTCACCAATGTGTGACTAATGTAGTAGATGGCTTGTTCTCGATTGGCATCATTTTTCTAAGCCAACATAGTCCCTAGAGTGAAATCAGTAGTGGATATGTACAAATGAAATGGAATGCCTGGTCGAGGTGGTGATAAAACTAGTGAGGAAGCAAGGTAACGCTTAATGGCATCAAAAGCCTCCTGACATTTTATGGTCCATTGAAATGTGACCCCCTTTTGTAAAATATGATTAAATGACTTGCATTTGTCTGATAATTGAGCAATGAAGTGATGGATCACTTGAATTTTTCCTTGCAAGCTACGAAGTTCTTTGAGGGTCATAGGGGGTGACATTTTGACAATGGCCTTGACTTTATTAGGGTCCACTTCAATACCTCATTTGGAGACTATGAACCCTAAAATTTTCCTTGAAGTGATACCAAAGATGCACTTTTTAGGATTGAGTCTCACATTATGCTCGAGTAATCGATCAAAAACTTTTTGCAAAACATCGATGTGCTCATGACGAGTTTTAGATTTGGCCAAAAGATCATCCACATAATCTTCAATGATTTTGTGCATGTAGTCATGGAAGATGTAAGTCATGGCATGTTGGTATGTAGCTCCTACATTCTTGAGACTGAACGACATGACTTTGTAACAAAATGTCCCCCAAGGAGTTGTAAAGGTTGTCTTGTGTTGGTCATCAGGATTGACTCGAATTTGATTGTATCCTAAAAAATTATCCATAAGGGAGAGCATTTCATGGCCAACGATGGAATCCATGAGCGTATCGATGTTGGGAAGAGGAAAATCATCCTTGGGACATGCTTTGTTTAGGTCACAAAAATCAGTGCAAATGTGTATCCCCTCGTTGGGCTTACCAATGGGCACCATGTTTGAGATCCATTCTGGATAATCAATTGGTTGGATAAAGCCCACATCTAATAGCTTTTGCAATTCTTCTTTAACCATGAGGGAAATGGTAGGATGAAGTTTCCTCAACTTTTGTTTGATCAGTTTGGCATTGGGATTTAATGTGAGATTGTGGACAATGAGATTTGGATCAAGGCCAAGCATGTCTTTGTAGGACCATGCAAAAACTTATTGGTATTCTATCAAGAGGGTGACAAAACATTGTTGCTCTTTAGATGAGAGACTTTTTCCAATTTTAAGGATTTTGGGGTTGTTAGGGTTAGTGTTGATGTTGATATCGATGGTTTCCTCAATGAGCATGTGGGAACCCTCCTCAAGCTGATGAGGGGTGGGAATGAGGTGAATGTCATCTATGGCATTATCGAAGAGGGTTGGTGTGGTATCACTGACTTTGATATGATAAATGAAAGAAGGTGAGGAAGGGGGAGAAGGAGGAAAGTAAACATTTGATTCTTTGAGTAATTGATTGAAAGGAAGGAAATCAGAGATAGATGGAGGGGATGAGATCCACTCGAAGTCGATGAGACTAGTGTCGATGGGGATGGGGTGTCCAAGATCATTTGGATTATGGAGGGGTGTGCATAAGTCAATGGAGATCATGTTGACTTGGGGGAATGAAGGGGATTGTGGATTAGAGGTTGGGTTCCCATGTACATGCTCATGAGGAAGAAGTTGGTTTAGAATGGGTGGGTGAGGATCAAGTGGAGGTGGCCATGGTGGAGGCTAGGGGATGCATGGGTGCATCAGGGTGCTCCAATGGGAGGAGCATAGGAAATATGGGAAGTAGAATGGGGAATAAACATAGGTAAAAATTATCTACATCTGTAATGGGGATAATGGGAGATGATTCTTCTTTAGAGCTATCAAAGGCAATCGAAAGTGCCTCAAATGGCTCATCAAATTCATCTTTCGAGGTGTCATATGGAATGGCATGAATAGTGGAAACTTGGAAAAATTCATTTGGTGATAGGTGAGCATACTCAAGGTCAATGTACTCATCATCACTATCCTCCTTGAGACCAAGGGTAATGCATCAAAGATCATCTTCGAGGAGGTTGATTGAAGAATGTTGATCGTATCCTAAACTAGATTTGTCTTGAGGGGGCTAAGAATGAGGCTCTAAAATAGTGTGTGTTCCTTGCTCATAGTGTCCAAGACCACATCCTCACCAATTAAAGCATTGAAAATACCTCATGGTAAATGAGGGGTTATCCAAAAAATTGATGTTGCTAGAAAATAATGCTTTGGGCTCTTTATCAAGAGGTTTGTCTAATGATGAATCGATTCCCCCATACATAAAATTTGTGTGATTAGAGGAGGAGCCCATGGGGACAATAACATCGATGGTTAAGGGGGTATGGCTAGGGTGACCAAAATCCCTAACTGACTCTATAACTAGAGGTATAAATGTGACACTATGTACAAGATATTCTCCTATGCTAGGAGTAGTCATATGTACAATGATACTAGCGGTTTGAGATGGGGGCGTTGGAGAGGTGGATGAGGATGAAGGCTCAATGTTGTCCATGGAAGGGGATAGGGATGTAGATGAGGGTGGTAAAAAAGGAGTGTGTGTCACTTGAACCATGTCAAGGATGGATGGGTTCTCATCAGATGAATTTGGAGGTGGGGGTGGTTTAGGCATCATGGAAGGAGATATGGTTTGGGAAGATTGTGTGGGTGTGGGTATGGTGGAGGTAGGAGTGATGATGGTGGTAGGAGTGATGGTGGTAGTAACCTATCCAATGATGGAGGTGATGAGAGCAGATATAGGGGCCATGGGCTGATTGTTAGGATTGTTGGGAGGAGTAGAAAGGTGTGGTTTGGATGGAGTTGGTGGGGGGTAATGGACAAAAGGGGCTAGAGGGGGAGGATAAAGTGGTGTGGGTAAGATGGGAGGGGTTAATGATGGATGTCTAGTAACTATAGATGAAGAAGGGGTATGAGAAGAATATGGAGAATGGAGAGGTTGGGGAGGAGAGTGAGTGACTTGAGTGCTAGAGGAAGGGTGGAATGGTTGAGCATTGGGAGAAGGGTGGAAGAAAGGTGGATAGTGTTGGGGAGGGAGATGTAAGGAATATGGAGGAGGTGTATGGGTTTGATTTGGGGTGATATGAGGAGTATGGTTAGTGCCCAAGGATGAGGAAGGAGGAATCAGATTGGGTGGAATTGAGTGGGTAGGTTGTGAATTGGGTATAGGCGATGCAGGTGAGGGAGGGTGAGATGTGGTCAAGTGGTAAGATGAGTTGAGTGGGAGATGGGTGAGGGATAGATGTGTGGAAGGTAAGGGAGACTCGTGTGGGTGGGTGACCATGTGATAATATTTGAAAGGTTCATCATCTATTAGAATGTAGTGTATGTGACCCTCATGGGTATATTTGAGGTAATGATGCAATGTTGAGGGTACACACCACATATCTCGTATCCATGGTCTACCAAGGAGCACATTATATTGCATTTCTCCATCCAAGACATGACACAAGGTGTGGATGGTTCAGACCCCTACTTGAATAGGGAGAACAATTATTCCAAGTGTTGAGCATAAGGTATTATTGAAGGCCCATAGAGTGAAAGTGGAATCGACTATATGAGTGGATGGAAGGTTGAGATGTTTGAGGGTAGATGATGTGATGATGTTTATTGAAGAGCCTATGTCAATCAAAACATATTTAAAAACTTTTTTATCTATAGAAGCCATGATGTGCAAGGGTGGATCTAGTCCTTCCATCAAAATAATTTTGATTTCACTATCATAAAAGGTAATGGTCGATGAGGTGCAAGTTTGAATATTACCCATAAAATTAGCAAAAGCATTAGGGTCATGGGTTTGTATCTCTATGGACTTAAGGATATCCATTAATGCCTCTTGGTGGGGAGGCGATTGTTGGATTAGTTCATAAATTGAGAGCTTGGTCGATGCCATTTTGAGGCTATGAGTGAGCCTACTCTTAAGATGGAGGATTGGTCGAGGTTGAGATGTCATGGCTTGCATTGGTGGAGGTGGAAAAGTGGATGAGGAAGGCACATTTGAAGGGTCAGTTGGTAGTGTTGGTTGATCAGGGTACCATCAATTTTTAGTGACAACATGGATCATACCAACAAAACCTTGGTAATTTGGGCTATTGTTGACGTGATTGACTTGATTTGGCTGAGGGTAGATGTTGAGTCCTCATTGTTTGGTTGTGTTACCCCATGTTGTGGTAATGGATTTTGATAAATACCAAGGTTTTGGTTAGGTGGGGCAAGAGGATTGTCAACTTTGATAGACCCCTTTTCAATCAAATCTTGCACTATGTGCTTGAGTTGAATGCAACCATTGATATCATGGCCCTTCTATCAATGAAAAATATAGTAATGATCTTCTCTATACCCTCTTCCTTTGGGTTTGTTTGGATCTTTAGGCCTTATTTTGGGTAAAGAGATCAATTATGCCTCCATAAGTTTTTGAAATATGATTGACAAGGGCTCTAAAAGAGGCATGAAGTTATGTGGGGGTCATTGAGGGTGCCTAGATTGATAAGTGGGTTGGTTGGGATTTTGAAGTTGAGTGGGAGGTGGCACAATGTTGTATGTTGGTTGTTGTAATGGATATGAAGGTTGTTGTGGTGGATATTGAGGTTGTGGGGGTTGAGTGGTTGGGCTACTCAACACTACCTGGTTGACCTAGGTAGGCTTGGATTGATTATTGTTGTTATTGCCCTTAGCATTTTTGTTTGGCCATTCTTTATTTTTGAGCTTGATCTCTCCCTCTTGAATTTTGATGTCTTTGATGATTTTGGCTTGGGTCAAGGCTTCCTCGAGAGTTTGATATTGTTGGAGTTGTAGTAGGAGGGATATCAATTTTGAACAACTTTGGGTGAACATTCGAGTCAGCTCAGTGATGGGGATAGAAAATGGTAATTCAGTTAATATAACTCTCCATCGATTTCCATAATCAAGGATAGATTCATCATCAAATTGGTGAAGATTGGTAAGATCCATCAATGTGGTTTTCTTTTTTACATTTAGAGCAAAGCGCTCTAGGAAGAGATTGGCCAATTGTTCAAAATTGTAAAGGTTGTGTCTAGGCAAGTGGTTATACCAATCCAAGGCTCCTCCCATAAGGGATAATAAAAAAGTATGAAGCATGAGAGGGTCTATCTCATTGATGAGATAATAAGCATTGATGAAAGTGCTCACATGATCTTGAGGATCTTCTTTTCCCTTGAATTTTTTGAATTTAGGTATTTCAAACAAGGGAGGATATGGTAGTGTTGGTACTAAAGGGTGGATGGGGTAATTTTGGAGTTGACTCAATGTTGGATTTTGGTACCTAATGCTTGTAACTTGTGATTCTAAACTATTGACCTTGTTAGCCAACAGTTGAAATGCATTCGAAGTGGCTTGGGGAGCTGAATAGGGTGCACCATGATGAGTCAAATGGGATGGCTCAATAGGGGGATATGATTGATGTGAATGAATTTGATGGTAATGATGTTGGTTGGGATCAAAGGATGGTGCTTGGGGAACTTGGGAACCTAAGGGTAGATATTGGTGTGGTTGATGAGATTGGTTGTAGGTATTTGTAGGATTTGATGGTGATTGATGAGTTGGATGTTGATGATATGTAAGGGTGGTTGGGGTTGGTTATATGATGATATGAATGGGGGGTTGTATGGAGGTCAAATGTTGTGGGTGTTGGGTTGGATGTGATTGGTATGGTTGTAAGGTAGATTGATGTTGGTTTGGAGGTGGTTGATGAGAGTGGTGTTGGTATTGATCGAGGGTGGATTGGTATTGGTTAGGTGGTGGTTGATGTTGGTGTGGGTTTTGCGATGTCATTGACCACTAGTGAGAATCTTGAGGGTGGGAATATATCATGGGTATCATGGGTGGATAAGAGGCCCATGATGGAGATTGGGGAAAGGAGCCCTAGGCAGATGGATGAGATAGAGGATTTAGGATCTAGGTGGTTGTTGAGGAATATGAGTAGTGTGTGAAGAGTGGATGTGACATGGACAATTGCTAGGGGTACTTGTTGTGAAGATAAATGATGAGAAGAAATAAGAGGATCATAAGATTGAGAAGGACAAGCAATAGAGGTAGAAGGATGTGCAACATGTGCACCAGTGATATGAATGGTAGTGGATGAAGGGTAAGTTGTGGAAGGAGTGACATTTAGAGTTGTGGATTGTTGAGGTAGGTTAGAAAATTAAAAAGAAGAGGAAGGGTTGGATGTGTGTAGATGGGAAGCAACATAAACTTGGGCCTGATGATGTTGGTGAGAATTATGCATGATATAGGAGGATGGTGTAGAAGTGTGTTGACATTGTGATGAATGAGTGTGATTGGAAGAAGATGGGTGGTTTGGTTGGTGGCCATCGATATTAGGCCTATTATGTGCTATGGGGGTGAGATTAGTTCCCTCAAGTGGGAAGAATTTTGGTGGCATTCCAAAAGTTGTCACACTCGAGGTGGGGTGAAAATTGGTAGAAGATGTGAGAGGTGATGGAGGATGATAGGGCTTATAAGCTTGCACTTGGGAGAGTGGAGGGTCAGTGTGGGTAGGAATGTGTAGTGGGGGTAGGGATGGTCATGGTGAGCTAGGTGGTGGGAGATGTGATGAAGAGGGATCCTAGTTAGTAGAAGGTGATTGGGGATGATAGATCGGATTGGTATAGAGAAGGTGAGTGATGTCAAGATCGATAGGTGTGACATTGGGATTGGGTAGAGATAGGGGAGTCTTGGGGTCAAGTGATTTAGGAGGGATGGTATGGGTGGCATGGTGAATCATACCAATCATGTCTAATGTGATGTGTCTTAGGTGGGTGAGAGATGTGATGGTGGGCTTCATTGGATAGGCTACCATGGTGGATTTGTGACACATCCCCCTGATGAGTTAGGGGAATGGTTGAAGGATGGGAGGATTGACCTAAATGGTCCATGGAGACTTGGGCTTGGGATTGGGCCTTGGCTTGACTATGGGTCGATACCATAGGCTATCAAGAATGGAGTGGGATGCAAATTGGAGGTTCCTGGTAATGGTGCTCATGGTGGCTTCTTTTTTAAAGAAAAATATACTATCTATACAAAAAAATAGTCAAGCAATCAATTAAATAAACAATGGTTGTTTTGGTGTTTTTGTTTTGTTTTGATGTTTTGTAATGTTTTTAATTTTTTTTATTTTTTATTTTGGTTTTTGTGTGTTTTATGTTTCCTAAACCTAGGAACTATGAAGGGGTGATGGAATGAGATCTATAAGGGTGTGTTCATGCCCACTCCCCTTATGAGGAATGAGACACAAATGACTAATGTGGCTTCCTAGGATGGTGGGTCAGCTCTGGGTATCCTAAGGGGGAAAATAAACCTCTCGAGAGAGGTCATATTGTCTAAGTCCTTCTACTTGCCCAGTTAAGCTTTCACTTCACCCTCGATCAGGCTCGGATAAAAATGATAGTTGTGAGTCCACTAATTATTAATCCCTATGAACAAAAGGGCGTCTAACCTCAAAATTACCCCGAGCTAGTCCCAAGGGTAACCAACTTCTCGATGATGAAGTCTAGGAAACTATGTGATCTAACTATGGTGTCTAAAGGATCAACCAATGGTTGGTGGTGAAATCCAACATCACCGATTGGTTTTCCTCACAAAATATTTGTGAAATATATCATGTAAAGTGTGTGCTTGATTTGATTTACTTTTTATTTTTTCATTTTTTGTTTTTGTTTTGTTGTTTGATGCTAAAAATACCTATTTACCATGCAGATCTAAAGCTAACCCTAAGGAGCCAATGAAAACAATAACCTTTATATTAATGAGCTATGAAAAGAAAACTTGATCTAATGAGCCATGAAAGCAATAACAACTAATTTAATGAGCCTTGAAAGCAAATGATAACTAAGCTAATGAGCCTTGAGTCTTTGATTTAATCTAATGAGTCATAAAACAACAATGATTGAGACAATGAGCCTTGAGTCTTTGTGCAAAAATTATAAAACAACTATGCTAAGCTATTGGGAATCTAAATAAGGGGGAAAGGCTTAGACTTTGAAGAAGAAGACCTTATAAACTAAAGAAATTTTGTTGAGCAATTAATCTAAAGAAGAAAAGCTTATGGGGGTACTAAAGAAGATTAAGGAACTATGATAAGAGGAATACCTATGGAAAATTAAGGAATGACTAAAAGTAATTTGTGATTCAAACAAGCAATGACAAAGAAATGGACTATGACATGAGCCTCTATGCAAAACTAAGGAATATAAGCTACTTACCTGTGAGCCTATGCTAGAAATAAAAGGAACTGAGCCTATTGTGCCTTTATGTCTATGTCTATGTGGTTGTGTTTTGTGTCTATGTAGCCACCCTGGGTGGTTGTGTCTGAGTCTATGTAGCCCCTAGGTGGTTGTGTCTAAGTCTATGTAGCTACCTTGGGTGGTTGTTTGTGTCTGTGTAGCCACCTTGGGTTTTTATCTACATTTGTATAGTTATTTTAGGTGGTTGTGTCTGAGTTTAAGTGGGTAGATATTGCAATATTGAGCCCTAATTTGAATGAGGTGACTATGTCCTTTCTGCTCCTAAGTACCTATGATAGAAATAAAAAATAGAAAGTTAATAAAGCAAGCAAAACAAGCAAGAAAGCATGAGGAACCCTAAGAAAAATACACAAGATATACTATGCTAGATGCAAGTCCTAAAACTTAAGCAAAATAGTGAATGTCAAGTGTGTTAAGGGCAAATGGGTCCCACCATGATCACCATTTATGTGACTAAGGAAATGCACCATAACATGTAAATAAACAAAATGAAATTTGATATTGCATTTATAGACTTTGTTTGTTACAAATCAGCCTTTTTGATTACAATGGACCTCCCAAAAGGGAGGGTTTTCTTTGCAAATGAGTTCTATGGTGCCACAAATCATCTCCTCGATCACACAACAAATTGTAGGGAGGGTTTTGAAGTCTCGTTGCTTGACCTCCTGAGCCTCTATGCGGATCCCAGTACCTACACACAAGCCCACAATAAAAGCATCAATAGCATCTGTTGGGCCTTTCAAGATAAGGCCCAAAATCATGAAAAAGGATTACAAAAAGCTTACAAAATCTTACAAAACCTTTTACAAAAGTTACAAAACTATGCAAAATGGTTACAAAACCTTATAAAATACCTTGTTTTACCTTGCTTAGCTACCTATTGTTGATTTTGGGTCTCTGTCTACCTTTGAGGCTCAACCGCCTAGGGCGGTTGGCTCTATGTAACCACATAGGGTGGTTGGCTTCTATGTAGCCACATAGGGTGGTTGGCTCTATGTAGCCACCTAGGGTGGTTGGATCTATGTTCTAGTAGGGGCTTCAAACTCAAATCTGGACCTTTCTGGAAGTGTCTTGAGGCTTCTGGTGCAGATCCAATGTTGTTTGGTTGTCGAAGATGAGCGCAACTACAAAACAAAGATTAACATGCATTCCAAAGAGACTCCATGATTGATGTTCTTGAGCTCTCCAAATGAGGTACCTACATTCACAAATTTAGAAATCCACAAGGAGGGCCAAACGAAATTTGGGTAGAGTTTCGGTAGTGTTTTGTGCGCTCTCTCTTGAAGCGAATGAAATGGGAGCATATTTATAATATTTTCCAAGGGTGAGGAGAATGATGAGGGGGTGATAGGATGATGGACAAGTGGCCTGGGTGAGAGAAGGGAGGAATCTTAAGTTTCCCCACTTGGCTGCTTGGATGGACAAGTGTGCAATATTCTCTATTTGGGCTATGACACACTATGACGTGCTATGACATGCCTCATTAATGCTCTTGGGTGGAGAGATTCCTCACCCACCAAAATGACATGCTTCATCAATGTGCTTGGGTGGAGGGAATCCTCACCCATGTGCATTAATGAGCTTGGAATATGGAGGAGAGAAGGGAGTAAATGCCAACTAGAGTGAGGTGGACCTAGGTTAAAATAGAGGGATGGTCTCATGATGACCATGGGTTAGGCATAGGAAGGTGCTTAGGATGGTCAAAGGGGCTAGGATAGTCAACATTAATATTTATAAGGTTGCAATGTATTAATTAAAATAATTGCACAATTTATTAAATATTAACATTTAACCAATGCCAATATGACACTTTTTAGGTGTCTACACTACCTCAATCCCAAATTATTTTATGATGATTCATTTGAGGCTGACTATGAAGTGATATCGAGCCTTCAACAATTTCTTACTTGGATGGTGCTAGATGAAGACACTCACAATATGATACAATATGAGTTGCAATATTACAAGATATGTGAGGAATACCTTTTCACAATCCCATAGTGTATTTAGGGAAGAACAACTCAGAGGCCACATAATCCTTACGAATCAACTTATTATTGACTTAGTCTTTTTAAAAATAATCTCAATTTATAAATTTTACATAAATTATAAAGTTATTTTTTCTTGGCATTTTTTAAATTTATGGTGGGATGACTTTGGTTCCTATACACCTGATCTTCAATTCTTCACCATCAAAATTTGATATTAACCATGAAAAACTTTGGTTTGTGAGTGAAATTAGAGTATGTTTGACCACATTCACTCCAAGAAGCCTAATAGACTCATGCAACAAAAGTTGAATGAGCTTGTATTTTTATTACAACCTTTGCTTCCATCACAAAATATTATAGAATAAGATTATGAATCCATTGATTCCATCATCTAAATGGATTACAAAGCCAAAGGAGGAGCAACAAAATCCTCTCTTTTCAATGTATGATTTTGAAAATATGGCAGCAGAGTTAGTAAAAAATGCAAAGGGAGAGACATAGGATAAAAGAGTGAGGACTAGAAGTTTAGCTAGCATGAAGAGCAAAGGAATTTCTAGATTTTAGATAGATTAGTTGATTATTGTAGTGGGTCTTTGAGGCATTTTGACACATATTGTACCTTTTTATATGATAATAAATGCAAAATTACTACTTGGCATTAAATTTTCTTTAGTTGATGTATGTTTTATCACTTTTGTGTGTAGTTTAACATTTTATCACTTACAATAGTTATTTTAGATTTGTGTAACATCAACTAATTGTGATATGCATGAAAAAAAAAATTCCAATAAAAATTTTCATTTTCTTTAGTTTTTTTGCTGAGAGTAAGTAAAAATTTGGCCTTGTTGAGTCTGCACAAAGTCCAAGTTCCACTACTATGATATGTAATATAGGATATGTATATATTTCAAATGATGTTGTCTACATAAATACATGTTCCACATGTTTCTTGTAGGAGTTTGTTTGATGTAGTATTTTTATATTTATGCCTGTAATATTTGGATAATCATTTTTGGATCCTCTTAGAATATTATAAACAACTGTAATATATGAGTGCTACTGTATCACTTTGGTCGCTTATGGGGATTAATAAAACTTATTTCTTCTTTTCCCTATCTTTTGAAAATCGTTCTACATATGTATTTTCCAAGTTTATGTTAGCAAGTTTTTGAAACAAGGCAATTGTTTTAAAATTATAAATGCAATCCTCTCATTACTCATTATTCCTAATAATTGATCAAGAAGTTTTTACATAGACCCCTAGAGTTATTTTTTTTCTTAATAGTTTTTGAATAGAAAATATATTGTCTCCATACTAATAGATTGCAAAATTTTGAAGCCATTAATATCCACCTTACATAGAAGAGATCTATTTCTAAAGATGACATTCCTAAGAAGTTAAGGATTATATGTTAAATTAGGATTGTATATTTCACACTTTTACAATGATTTCTCATGTCCTACACAACTATAAAAACAATATATATTTTTTTAAACGGTTAACTGTGTTCTTTTCAAGTTTATTACTAGGGAAGCTATATGGAAGATTGATCACTTATCCATTTCTTAACAAAAAAATACATCATATATAATAATTTAGAAATAATAATATCCACTAAAATGTAGTATTACATGGAATATCTCTTTCTAAATAAAAGGAAGACATTAGGTTATTTCTTTTGTTTATAAGGAACCATAGTTGTGTTTTTACCAAACTGGTCATTTCTCCTATTGGTAAAGAACCATACTTGTGCTTTCACCAGAAATGTTAAATCTTGGCTCAATAACTTTACCTTATGTGGATTATTAGTAAAGTAATGTCATCTTGAAACACTAGTTGGCAGTACATATTCCAAAAAGAGATAAGCCCAACAAGAAAATTTCTCATATTTTTTGGTATGTATGTGTTATCATCCAAGAATCAACAAGTAGCACTCCTTTATAATGAGTTTGAAAGAAAAAAACATGGAAAATCATGCTTGGAACCAGGACCAAAATCCTTAAGCATGTGAACATATCCAACACACAAATAATTATTTTTTCCATTCCACAACTAGGGATTTTGGAATTCAAGATTCCATTTATCTAAAGATAGTATTTTGTTGTCAATGCATGATGTATCATGAGCCAATAAAAAACAAATGAGTCACGAGGATATTCAATCCTAGGTTTTTTGATGTTGTCATTGCCAACACTCTTCTAGGTCAACAATGACTTAAAACTTGCTTAATATGAAGTAAATGTAAACATGTATATTACTTCTTCACATAAGTCCTTAACATCAAAGAAGAATAGGACTCTATCATTGAGTCATTTCCAATTTTAGTGGGAGCATATTTATTACAATTTGAAAGCTCTCGCTTAGTAGGTTTGCACACATATCAAGTAAGATTTTTCAAATATCTAGGAAGGATGTTGTAGAAATGAAATTTAATATGCTTACACATAATTTTATTTCTAATTAAATAATTCTACAAATATGTAGTCATAAGCAATAACAATGTACGTAACAAATAATGATAGCAACAAAAACAATAGCAGATGGTACATAGATGGGCATATTTATATTAACAATGGCATATACAGTTACAACGATACAATTTCAACATTACAATCTGCAAACCCTAGGTAGAATACTCTTCATGGCTGCATACAAGCCTAGACTACATCATGCCCTACATAGATATGCACCAACATTATCTCTCGCATACCAACACTCCTCCATAATCTATCAATATGTTCTTCAATCAAATCCTTTCCTTCATGACTGAACATCTGTGAGAAGCAAAAATAATTCTCATTAATGTGATGAAGTATAAATAATACATTCGAGCCAAGATTAGTCCAGAGGTTGTGGAACCACCCGAGACTAAAATAGGCGCAGTTGCAACAAATATCAACTAGCCTAAATTAAATAAAATCCAACAATATAAGATTGTTAGGATTGAATTAATTAATAAAAAAAAATATTGAAATATATTCTAACAGCCCCCCTTATTACAATATTTGAGGAAACTTATAATTACTAGCTATACTAGCATCCCTCCATTATTTTGAAATATATAGAGAGTTGCGAAACAATTCAAATTTGACATGTGCAAGTGCCTTAGTGAATATGTCTACAACTTGAGCATTGGTGGAGATGTACTAAAGCTGAATTTGGTGCCTTGGTAATTTATCTTGAATAAAGTGGCATTGTGTATCAATGTGCTTGGTTTTTTCATGATGCATTGGATTCTTAACAAGGTTTAAAAAACCCATGTTGTCGCAAAACAAGTGTATTGGAGATTTTGATGGAAGACCCATACTTGTCAAGATACGACGCAACCATATCACTTCACACACAACTTCACATGTGGTGTGATATTCTGCCTCTGTTGATGAGATAGCAACCACCTATTGCTTCTTGCTATGCCAAGAGACAGGACCAGATCCAAGATGAAACAAATATCCTAAAGTTGATTTACGATCATCATATGACCCGACATAGTCGGAGTCCGTGTATCCTTGTAAGAAGAATTTGTTGTTCCTCTTGTATTCTAGGCCATATTCCATTGTGCCATGGACATAGTGAAGAACTCGCTTTGCTACTTTCCAATGTGTAGTCTTAGGTTCCTGCATGAACCTCGAAAGATAGTTCATAGAAAATATGATATCTGGCCTAGTGTTGGTTAGATATATGAGACTCCCAATCAGTTGATGATAGAGAGTAGCATCTACCTAAGGTGATTTATCATATCACGATAACTAAAGTCCTGATTCCATTGGTGTTGCCATCGGATTGCAATCAGTCATGCAATATTTTTCTAGTAGTGTCTTGGCATATTTTTTCTAGGACACTTTGATGTAGTGCTCCTTCTGGTTCACTTCCAGACCAAGATAGTAATGGAGAAGTCTGAGATCTATCATTTCAAAATATTTGCTCAAATCTTGTTTGACAGAAGAGATCATTGTTTATGAACTCCTTGTAATGAGCAGATCATCAACATAGAGTACAAGCAACACTATTTCAGATCCTTTATTTTTGAAATAGAGGTTTTCATCCAACGGACATCTCTTGAATCCATGTTGCATTAGGTGATTATCCATTTTTATATACCAAGTTCGAAGGGTCTGTTTCACCATATAAGGATTTGACCAATTTGCAAACTTTCTGTTGTTGGCCTTCCACTTCAAATCCTTCCGGTTGAGTCATGTAGAATTCCTCTTGGATATCACCATTTAGAAAGGCACTCTTGACATCCATTTGGTGCACTTTCCACCCATAATGTGCTGCCATAGCACAAAGAACTTGAATGGTTGTCATCCGAGTAGTAGGTGCAAAAGTTTCCTCATAGTCAATGCCTTCTCTTTGAGCATAGCCCTTT
Source organism: Wollemia nobilis (assembly GCA_028583015.1). NCBI lineage: Eukaryota > Viridiplantae > Streptophyta > Pinopsida > Araucariales > Araucariaceae > Wollemia > Wollemia nobilis. The sequence goes on along the minus strand of JAQPPZ010017248.1, from coordinate 26,374,668 downwards.
GCAACAAGTCGGGTATGCTTATATATCATCCCATATACCTTGTACTTTAATTTGTACACCCATTTGCAACCTATGGGCTTCTTTCCGTATGGCAGATCGACAAGCTTCCAAGTTCTATTTTCATCAGAGACTTATACTCTGCATCCATAGCGGCCTTCCACTGAGGCTCACTAAGGGCATATTGCACTGAAGCAGGTTCAAGTTCATCTATTGAAGACATAAACACCCTGTCATCATAAATATATATATCTTCTGTATCTCTCTCTAGATCTATAGAAAGTTCCTCAAAAGATTAACAAAGATCATCAACCCTAGTAATCTTTGTTGCAGCTCTCTCTTGTCGAGCCATGTTACGAGTACGAGGCCTATCCAAAGTCAAATCTGGTGGAGTGGATAGCATAGAGTATCTGATTATATTTGTATACCACTTTGGATTCTTCTTTTGTGGGTTTGAAGAAGATGAAGAAGGACCTCCAACCTTTGATGATGAAGGAGACTTCTCAACTTTGGATTCCACAAGTTCTAGGTATACATATGATGTGTTTTCTGATGTGAAAGCTTCATAAAAAACTACATCTCTATTGATGTGAATCTTCTTGGTCAAGGGATCAATCAATCGATAACCCTTAGAGTGCTTATCATACCCAAGAAGAATGCACTTCAATTTTTTCTCATCTAGCTTCTTCCTCTTTTCTTTCGGTATGTGCATGAATGCTTTATAACCAAAAATGCGTAGATGAGAGATGGAGGGTTTCCTGCCACTCCATGATTCCTATGGAGTCATTCCTTTTAGGGCCTTAGTGGGTGCCCTATTCAATAGATATATTGTTGTGGTGATAGCTTCTGCCCAATATTGTTGCCCAATTCTAGCTCTTGTGAGCATGCAACGAACCATTTCTATGATGGAATGGTTCCTCCTTTCAACAACTCCATTTTTCTGAGGAGTATAAGCAGTGGTTAACTATCGTGTGATCCCATTTTCAGTCAAGAATGTAGAAAATTCTTTAGAGGTGTACTCCCCCCTCAATCTGAATGGAGGGTCTTTATAGAAGTCCCTGACTCCTTTTCAACAGATTTCTTGAATTGCTGAAAGAATCCAAATGCTTCAGATTTCAGTTGAAGAAAGAATACCCACATCTTGCGTGAGTAATCATCCATGAATAACTAAAAACACCTCTTTACCCCATAATTATTGGGTGATAAAGGACCACACAAATCGGTGTGAACCAAATCCAGAGATTTCTTTGCTCTTGTAGAGCTTCTCTCAAAAGGTACTCTATGCTGCTTTCCTGCCAAGTAGTCAAAGCAAACTGGAAATGTGGTAGAAAGGGAAGGAAGATCCTTTACCATCTCATACTTAATCAACTCAAGTAAGTAACCAGAACTCATATGTCCATATCTCTTTTGCCATAGGGAAGTTGCCTCAATATATTTTAGTTTTTTGAGGTTGTTGAGTGTGTTTCCCTTTTGAATCCTTTTGAGAATTCCCTCACTTCTGAAAATTACCCTTCTTCTTGGGGCCCTTACTATTGGTGTAGAGGGTAATGTTAGAAGAATCATCTCGCTGCAGTTGGCGTGCTTCCTCTTCTTGGAGCAAATTTACCAACTCAACAAAGGTAACTTTCCTTTGTGATACCTAAAGTGAGGTGATAAATACTCGAAAAGAATCAGGTAATGCTCTCAATACCACTAAGGTAAGGAGCTTATCATCAATTGTTGCTGCCAAAGAATTCAAATTTCCTTTCAACTCAGACACTCTGCAGAGAAAGAGTTCAATTGTTTCTCCCTATTTCATGCTTAGATTATGTAATTGAGATTGAAGAAATAGAATGGTGGAATCATTATTTCCTTCATAAATAGTTTTAAGAGCATCCCATGCCTCTTTACTATTTTGAAAATCAGCAATATGGGGTTGAACTTCATCAGAGACAACAAGCAAAATGAGCACTTTTGCCTTGCTATCTATCTTATCAAAGTCTTTCTGATTAGCAGTGAGAGTTGTGGCTCCAGCTGCAGATGAAGGTCTTACTGTTGTTCCAAAAACAACATCCCAAAGATCATCCATCTCTAGGATTACCTTCATTTTATTTTTCCATGGTGTATAGTTTGGACCTTTCAACAACTGATGAGCATCAGTCATTAATTTTGTAGACATTGTGAAGGTTCCTTATAACACTAAATGGTCCCCCTTTCGATATACCTTAATGCCAGACTGTTATACCGTACAAAATACTCACCCTTACGTGAGAGAGACTATAGGTATTTTGAAAAACCAAAAAAATTACCCGCCCTTACATGAGGGAGACTATAGGTAATTTTAATGATTATACGATACGTGGCACTTAGGCGGTACTGAAAGGGAATCACCTCGTTGATGGCACCGACCTTAGAAAGTCTTAAATCCTCATGCATGGGGTGTAACTTCCCCTAAAAACTTTGGATATCCGAACGTTTGTCTATATTTAAGCCTAAACATGAGATCAATTGGGGTAGCGGATGGAGTAAAAAAAATAGCAAAATGGCAAACTTATCTCTCCCCGACGATTAATAGAGAACTAGCTCAGACTTCGTTTTGGTAGCTATATTAGGCGGTGGATACAATAGCGCAATCACGATAGCTTTACCTGTAAGTGCTAGCCAGAGGTATCACAAATACCGAACATTGCAGTGCAATAAATTGCACGGATGGGTTTTATTTATTTCGGGGACTTAGGGAGTGAATTTGATTTTAAATTTTAATGATGTAGTGCAAAATAAGAAAAAATGCAACATACAACATAAAAGTGCCCACAAAAATAAACCACTAAGTGTTGGGCGCTGCCAAAAAAGCACCTTTAAAATAATGCCAAAATTTGCTTTTTCTCAAAAAATTACTCTCTATCCCCCTTTGATTTTTGAAAAAAAAAAAAAAAACTCCCCCCTTAAAAGTTTATGTTTTTAAAGCATTCTTAAAAACATTTTTTTTTATAACTAAAGTTAAAAAAAAAAAAATATCTCATATAGCAAAAAATTATTTTATAAAAAAAATAACTTTAAACCTATAAAAAAATAATTAAAATAATTTAATTTTTTTTAACTTTAGAAAAAAATATGAAAAAAATAACTTTAAAAAAATAAAAATTTTACCTTTGCTTTGGGGGGGGGTCGACGGGTTTTGACCCCGCGACCTTAGGGCTCCCGGAGCCCTTACCACTCGGCTCACAACCAGTGAGCCAGTGGGTTGATCCAAGATTTGATCTCGACGCCCTCCCTCAAATAGCATAGCCATGAGCAAAAAGAAAACTCGTGGCGGCTCTTCCACCTCGGCCGCAGCTCGGGCGGTGCTCGGGCGACAGTTCGGGGTGACAACAGGGTGGCACACAGGCAGCAACAGAGTGGTGCACGAGCGGCGGTAGAGTGGCTATGGGATGGAGATTCAACAATGCAAAAAAAAACATGTTTTTTTCACTCAAATTGCTCGCTCGATGCATGAAATGCTCTCAGCAATTGATTCCCACAAATATTGTAGCTAAAAAACTTAGTAGACACCCTGAACAGAAAAATTGTCAAAGTGAGTTTGACATCCTTTGAGAGAAAAATTATCTTCCTCGGTGAGATCTAAAAATAAAATAAAAAAACCAATCCAGTAGATCGTGTTGGTTTTGCCTCCTGAATCCTTTAAAACTCTCAGAATCTGGATAGAGCACTCACATACATAAAAAAAAATAGGTGTGTTTAGGTGATGTCATTGATAGTTTGGTCACAGAGTGCAAGAGACAGATTTCATTTTGTGGTGAGCAATTGTCCCACATCAACGAGACTACGAGATATTAAAGTGTTTAAAACACTTTATACTCCATAAATGAGTATCTCTTCTTGGGGAGAGGCTCTCCCGAGAGGGTGCGGGCTTTCCTCCCGTGTGGTGTTGGTAGCCTCAGTTTTGGCTACCACATGGCTCACTTCTATTGATCTTCCCCTTGCTTGCTTTCGTTCGATTCTATGACTTTCGACCTTTGACCTCTCTTTCGACCGGTTGATCAATCTGGGTTCCACCTTTTGACCGGTTGGTCAATCCCAAATTTTTTGAATTATGTTGGCACGAATTCCAATAGGAATTTAAAAATTCATAAAAAAAACCAAATTAATTCGTAGCTTCGCCTCCAAAGCTTCACTCTGCCTCCAAAGCTTCGCTCTCTAACTGCTACTACAAGATCATTAAAAATGAGAGTGGTAGAGGGTGGAGATATCGCTCTGATACCATCTGAGAAGCGGAACTAATTCTCATTAATGTGATGAACTATAAATAATACATTCGAGCCAATATTAGTCTGGAGGTTGTGGAACCACCCAAGACTAAAATAGCCGCAGTTGTAACAAATAAAAACTAGCCTAAATTAAATCAAATCCAATAATATAAGATTGTTAGGATCGAATTAATTAAAAATAAGAAATATTGAAATATATTCTATCAACATCCTCATGAATGAATGAGGGGAAGGCTTATTTATACAATAAAAAATGGTTACCCTCCAGCTATCTAACACCTTATTTTTCTCTCCATTACATTTCATATGCATTTAATCTTGCATTTATATGACCTTTCCCACTATAGGATAAACTAGCTTATGAATTATAACTTTGTCGACAGAAATGACTTAACATTATTACGTACAATATTATATTACCACTTTATAACATTATTAAATATATGTATGCACATTTCATCAAAAACTTTGCATACAATTAAAAAATAACATATAATACCAAAACTGATTTACTAAGTGCAGACATATCAATTTGCCTATATACAGATGTTATATGTGAATGATTCAATTTTTTTATCTTTGTTTGGTTCCTACCATGAAACAAATTCTTGATGGTGTTGATCTCAAAGGTCCTTCCAACAAAAAGTCATTTTCTTTCCAAGTTCTAACATATAAAGTGGGTGAGAGCCCATGATTTACTTGAGTGAGGTAAGTCCAAATGAGGTGAGCAAAAAGATCCTACTTATATTTTGGCCCTTCAAAATACCAATATAAATAAATGGTAGCTTATTGTATGGATTTTCAATTTTACTTTAGGAGGCTAATGTAGACAACACACATGCTTGAGGGTTGCTAGTTATATCAAAAAGTTGAATATTATAACAAATTAAAATATGCCAAAGTACCTCTCTCTCCACTTATCTAACCATTATTTCTTAACTACGATCACTCCTTATGATCTTATATCACACCTAAACCCTTTCTTTTATTGGAATTATACAAAAATCCCAAGCAACTTGAGGGATGCAGTATTCTCCTTGTTTTCCATAAAGGAAGGATCCTATGAGTTTTTATAGTCCTTTGTATGTTATCAAGGAAGAGAAGATGCAAGACAAATAATAATGATGCTATACTATAAGAATTCTATTAACAATAGCAATGTTTTTGATAACCAAAATTTCATGACTACTCCAATATTATAATTCTTTTCAAACTTTTGTATAATCCATTTCTATTGATTTGTCATTGAGACATGCATGCCAATAGGATAGCTAAATACCTTACAATTTCCACTATTTTGATGGATTAATGTTTTGAACTCATCCATCAGTAGGGTCATTTTGACTGATTATTAAAACCTTAGTTTTTTCTATATGGTTCACCCTTTTAAAGGTTACAACAAAGTATCCAAACAAAACAAGCTTACATAAACTAAATATAAGGCCAACTCAAAGTCGAGATATTTTCAAAGAGGCTACTATGAAGTTTATTCATAAAAATGAGAATTCTTGTATATGACCCACAATTCTATTAAAATCCAAAAATGGCCAAAGTAGGCTAATGTGACTTATAGAAATAGAAAACTAAAGTGGTGTTAAACTTTATTACATTGTTTGTTGATGTTATGTAATAATTAAGAGATGAATGATGATGTCACCTCATATGAGGTTGGATTCTCATATCTCCCATGAAAATGAGAGAAGGTGAAAAGACAAAGTTGAAGGTAAAACACCAAGAGGTGAACCATCGAAGGGTCTCTTGAAATCAAGAGATACCATGGCATAAATATGCATGATGTACACAGATTGAATTTGATAAAATATGATGAGATATTTGGTGGAAATATTATCTTGAATTTTATGTTTAGATATTTGTCTTCCCCAATTTCCAACATCTAGTATCAAAGCCATGAAGAGTTTGAAGAGTTTTTGTGAGTAGGGACATCCATTACCATACAAAAATATGCCTGAGTATTTCTAGTATACTTAAGAACATGATCATTTTTTTTCTTTCATACCTATTGTAGTGGCCAACAAGTCCAATCCAATTTGTTTATCAATGCCAAAAAGTGCTACTTATAAAGGAATATTGGAAGGGTTAACCTGAAGCCCAGATAAAAGTAATTCTAACATATCATTCTAGTAATATAAGTCCCTTTGCTTTTTGATAGTATGTTTTTGGCTAGGAATCTTAGATCATTAATACCCTCTACATTTTTTAGGGAACAATTTGCATGTACAATGGGATATTTAGGTATGTGAGATTTTAAATATAGATTAATAGCCTCTTCAATCCAACTTTGTATTAAATCCTTGTTACTCTACATCATGATATTACATATTTGACTTGTCTGCTCCCAAGTCATGCTCAAATTCACATCTTTGAACCATTGCTTGAGATCCTAGTCACTCTAGAAGTCATTGAATCACTCAACATATGGATTCACATCATATGAGAATTTCCTTGTAGGATTCATTGCGTATTTTTGGACCTCCTCTATTAGTTGGAAAATTGACTCATTGAATTATATCTAGTTCATGGCAAACACTCTAATGTTGTTGTACAAAGATAAATTTATATATAATATTTTTTAATTGGAGCAGTTTAGGGAAACCTAGGCACTAGGGTTTGAAATGGAGATCACCATGAAATTTATTCATTAACGATGACGAATTTAGTGGTAGAGTTGCTTTTGGGGTGGCCTATATTACTGTGGAAGAGGTGAGATCAACAACTGCACCTGATTGATGTATGGTGGGGTCAAATATTTTGGGAAAGATAAATATTCTAACTTATGAATTTGTTTAAGAAAAACATAAAAAATACTTATTGAATACTACTATAAGTCTAGAACCAACTCCCTCAGAATCTTCCCAACATGTGGTATCCACTCTATAGCAATATCTAAGTTGGTGAGTCTAAACTATAAGCAACCACACTTGAGCCATCCACATGGTGGAGATATAGGGAATAAAAATGTGGAAGTAGTCCACATGAAGACAAGAGGATCCATGCTTAGGTTCAATGAGATAAACATAGAGTTCTATAATTTTTTGTCATATAATATTATGTAGAAGAGTTTCTCATTTAACATTTTAGAAAACTAGAGGTCAAGGGGTCAAAACCCACTAAGATCATTTTCATTTTTTATTTAAAAAAAAGAAATTAAAAAAAATAAATAAATAAATAAAAAATAAAATTAGTAAAGAAAAAAAGAGGAGAAGAAGAAAATTATTTGAGAAATAAAGGAAAAAATATGTTTAATCCATGTCTATGTAAAGAGTCTTTAAATTCATGCCTAGGTAAAAAGTCAAAATATTTTTAAATTCATGTCCATGTGGTCATCAATTTGTCGAGTGTTTATTGATTAGTATATTTTCCAATGATGTGTTAAAAAATTATTGAAAATTTAATAGGGTCTACGTGTCAAAAGAGTCATCAAGTGGTATTAGCTCAATTGCTTAGATTCATCAACATTCAAGGAAGAGACCCAAGTTTGAAACTTGCCAAGCAATACATAGATAACATATAAGCCTTGATGTAATAATACTATGTGGTGATGATGTAATACAAGTGGGGCTCGTTTCAATTCCATATAACCAATTGAAAATAAAAGTTTCAAAAAATTCATAGTTGCAAGGTTAAGATTTTATATTGAAAAAGTGTTATGGTCAACAAAAGCCAAGAAGTAATAGTGTGGCGAGGAACCATTGTATTTTAGGTGTCAAAATAACTTGTACTTTGTCAAAAAGGTTCTTTGACAAGGTTGGTATACAGTCGAAAAGTATTGTTATGAATGTCAAACCATTTTTGTACATAACTTAAACACATGCTTAAAGCACATTTGCAATGTTTGATATAAATGACACCTTTAGCTTGCATTTACAAGTAAAGTTGTCACATTAAGTTACTGTGTCTATAGCCTAATATAGCTATCATAACGATGTTTGGGATTGACCCTATAAATCATTGGGGAGAAATAAGGACACTATTTTTTTGTGATTATTTCAATCCATTCATTAACTTATTTATCACTATCATTGGCCATAAATCCTAAAATTGAAAAAATCCAAGTATACAGGGAAGTTATGCCCACTTATGAGGATTTATCTTTAAGCAAGTGTTAGTGATAGGACTTTTAGTACTATCTTGGTACCATGTATAGATCTATTTCATGGACCTTAAGGTCTCTCTAACATATGATCACGTATATCAAGAGGACTAATTTCTTTCATGTATTGATGAGTATATAAGAAGAGTGAGTATATCGAAAGTTTTGGTATATAATACTAGCGATATAAAGAAAAGGGAACCACTTTAGAAGATATAAGGAACGTCTCATTTTTTTTGAAGAAAACAAAATCTAAAGGCTATAAAAATAAGTGTTCACATCACTAGACAATATGGAAAAGCAAAGAAGAAACAAGGAAAGAAGCAAACTAACATTCAAAAGTGTCTCACAAAAAGATAGTATAAGTGGATAAAAACAAAAACAAATTAAAAAGTGTGGGTCACACAAAACAAGTGAAGGAGAAGACAAAAAAATTAGAAATATCTATTGTCAATAAGGTAGAAATTTTTATGAAAACAAAGAATCCTTAACACTAAGGTCCTCCTTACATTCCATTATCAAATATGTTGATACTTGTGAAGATAGCCTCGAGAATAGGGTCTCATTATAAATTGAAGTTGTGAAGACAATATATATGGCATTATTTACTCTTGAAATCTTTAAGCATAAAATAAAAGGAGAAATAGAAGAAATGTTGAAAGCAAAGTCCATGCTAGAAAGTATTTATTGTGACATAAGCGACCTTATCTATAGAGCACATTTTTCTTGTGAACTGGTGATTTGAAGCCAACAGTGGCAAATGCTTGTTGTGATATAAGTAATTTTATATAAGGGATAAATATTGCTTGTGGCACAAGTGATTTGAATATAGATGATGAGAATAGAATGTGTAGAATATGATTGTATTGGCCATTATAAAGGCCATATTGTTAGAGTTAAAGGTGATAGTGGGGTTTGTGTTGAAGATGAGTATCATGATCTCATTGATTATGTTGGCCATGTTAAAGGCCATCACATTGAAGATCATTGTGATGATGAAAAACTTGGGAGTTTAAATGTTGTTATATGTAACAAAGGCCATGTTGATGAAGGATATAGTGAAGAGATTAGGTGATTTGAAAAGCACACCAAAGGTATTGGCTCAAAATTGATGAGAATAATTGGATACAATGATACATGATTGAGAAGATGTGGGTAAGGTGTAAAATTTTCCATGATTCTAAACATAGGGCCAAATAATGAAGGTCTTGGATATATAGGTCAAATAGAAAGTAATGGGACTAAATATGTGAAGAAATAATCATATGCAAAAGTTCTTACAATAAGTTATTGCAGACATTGTGAGAGTTTTTAACATGTGACAACTAGGTGTTGGAACCTGCGTTATAGTAAGATTTATGGATGTAATAGTCACTCCCAAAGGAAGTGTTAACACAAAGAGAAAGTGACCAACAAAATATATATGAATAGTGTATGGACAAGTATGTCAGAATGGGATAATGAAAAAGAGATGGTGAATGGTTTTTATCAAATAAAATTGAGTTTAGTGGTTGAAAAATATCATATTATAAGTTTTTCCATCGAGATAAATGATTTCAAAAAAATATGACCCAAGCAATTCTTGGAAAACCTATAGTGACAAGACCTACAGTGAAATATTATATGGAATATTTTGAAGATGTGGAAGATTTCAAAGATACAATTTAGTGGTAATTTCCTAAAGGCGATAACCTAAAAACAGATCTAGAGGCTGGTAAAAAGGTAATTATGACCTAGAGGAAACCCAAAGGTAAAGGACCTTGGGGTGATGATGACCTAGAGGTGACCCAGAGGAAAGGACCCAACGACAACCTAGAGACAATGATAACCTAAGGTAAAGACCCTAAGGTAATGATACAAAGGAAAACCCAATGACATATCAAAGATGTAGACCTAGTGAAGATTACTTAAAGTAAGAGCTAGCAAAGCTAGAGCCAAAGTCAGAGCATAATTATAGTGTACCACCTCTATAATAATTGAGGGTAAATATTTTTATACCAAATAATATAATAAAGTGATGTTAGAATTTATTACATTATTGGTTGATGTTATGTAATAATTAAGGGATGTATAATGATTTCATATCATATGAGGTTGGATTATTATATCTCTCGTGAAAATGAGAGAAGGTGAAAAGATAAATTTGAAGGTGAAACACCAAAGGGCCTCTTGAAACCAAAAGACACCATGAATCATAAATATGCATGATGTACACAAATTGAAGCTAGAAAAATATAATGAAATATTTAATGGAAAATTTATCTTGAATTTATTTCTTGTTTATAATATTTTATTTAGATATTTATCTTCCCCCATTTCCAACAAGTGGATCTCAAGTATTAATATGGGTTCAAATCATATAATTTTTTTTATGTATATTCAAATTACATAAACTATCATTAATGCATAAATAGGAATTAATTATAAAAAAATATTTCTTGGTCTATCTACCCTATTTTTTGCACCTTGTAGGTGCGTGCATGTGTTGTAATGGATTATCTAAAAGGATATTAGACATGCAATCCTCTCATAATTCATTTATCATAATATTGGGTCAAAAAGTTTGATCCATGATGTCAAGTTGTTTCTTTTTGTTAGATAATTACTACATTATTTATGGGAGATTGAAGAATATGAAGCACCAAGAGTATCTTGAGAAAACCAAGAGACATCCTATTGTATATATGTATGTATATATTTGAAGATTGAATTGAAGTTTTCCTTTTCTTGGTTGATCCATCATTGGTATCAAATCAAGATGTCATGAGTGGGAAGATAAAGTGTATTAGGGAATATAAGTTTATTGTGCCCTTGTTTCTTTTTTTTGAATAGAATGAAAATTTGGGGGAACATCAGGGCCACCTCCCCATGAAAAATTTTAAGTTAAAAATACAGGTTTTTATGAGGGGTCTTGGTCCCCTTGTAGTGAGTGGGGTTTGAAATTTAGACCTCCCTAAAGACAAGCTAAATCCCTTACCACTATACTATTTTCCTATGTAGTTGTTACTAACATCATTTGGTGTCCATTTCTGTGTCAATAATATTCACCATGGTCTTTGTAACGTTTATTTGCTAATGTCAATTTTTGTGTTAATAGTAATGTCTATTTGCTAAATCGGTTAGTCATTTTATTTGATTTAAAATCCAACCTTTCAAAACTCCTTGAAGGCCTATGACATTGACATCCCCTACACTAATTCCAACCATGATGCCTTTATCTACTTTTACAACATACTCCATCAACCCGTCTTCCTAGACTGCCTTGTTATGTTTTGGAACTACAATATCATAGAGCCCACCAATCAAAGCATCTTCTCATAGAAATCTGTTAATCAAATTTTGAATGAATTTAGAATTTTTTTTGCTATGGATGTGTGTTTTTCTTTGCTAAGAATATCAGCCATTAAATTAAATATAAAGAGAGAGGGGCCCACTAGCTAGGGTGGATTTGTTCCTATTTGTCTAAGTGGTAAGACCAACTTGAATCATGGAGAAAGGAACATCTTTCTTATTGAAAACCTAGAAAAATATATTTTTCAATGAACACAAGTTGATGGGGTTGGTCCAAAGGTATTTCTCTCACCATTGGTCTAAATGATGGAAAGCACATAGGCTAACCAAATTCAACATTTTTTAATACACTAAATTTTTGTTGTTTATTTTACACAAAGAATATTATAAGGGGAAGAAGAAAGAAAAAAAAGAGTCCATGTGGTTTCACCATGCACCAAGGGCATTGAGGGAGTATAAGTGCTGAAAATAAATAAAACCCAATAGACCTACAAATTCTACCTCATTCAAGAAATTCAGTAAGGAGTAGGAATTAGCATTGAGCACACATGTACACTATCCCACTAGGGTATCAGTTGTTGAAAAATACATCAAACAAGGGAGAAAGAAATATTCACATAGACAGATAGCTGGTTTGGCATTAAGGCAAACTTGAAGATCCCCAAGTTGGAGGTCTTAGGTTTAATTCCCTACTTTCACTAAAGGTAAACTTGAAGACCCTCAAGTTGGAGGTCTTAGGTCCAATTTCCTACTTTCACTATTTTGTTTTATAAATAAAATCCTACCTTTATTTTCAAATTTTAAAATAACCTTGTTCTATTTTGTATACATCAAGTATATAATAGGGAAATTGCCAAGTTGAAACAAAGTATGAATTTTTAAGTAGAGGTCAAGGGGTCAAAACCCACAAAGACCCCATCTATGTTCTACTACCCTATGAAAGATTTTTTATTTTATTTTTTCTAATTTTCTATAGTATTTGTCAATAAATAAATGCATATTAACTATAGCGAATATCATACAAAATTAAGGGGGTGTGGTAATTTTTGGGTAAAAGATATATTTATTATGATGACCAACACCTTTAAATTTTTAAGATATTTGCTACAAAAGTTTCATACCTTTTATATCAATTAAACACATGCTTAAGCACACTCACAACATTCAATATGAACAACACCTTTGACTTGTGATTATAGGGTAAGTTGTTGCATTGAGCTATTTTTTTTGTAGCTTAACACAACTGCCATCATGAATTTTGGGCATAGATCCTTTAAATCATTTGGGAGATATAAGGAAAAAAACTTGTGATACTTCCACTTCATCATTTCATATCCTAGTTGTCATAATTGTTAGACATGAATCCTAAAATTGAGAAATTATAAGTATATAGAAAATTTATTCCTATGTACAAGGATTTTTAGTTAAGCAGGTGTCATTGATAGGGTGAGTCTCTTTCCTTACTTCCTTAGTACCATGTATCATTCTCTTTCATGTACTTTAAAGTCTCTTATCATGTATGACTGCGTATATCAAGAGGACTAGCTTCTTCCACATACTAACATGTATATAAAAAGGTTTGGTATATTGGACTGGCGATATATTGAAAAGGGAACCATTTGGGATTCATAAGGAACCCTCACCATGCAAGAATGAAAATATCTTCTTACAAAATCCCATCTACTCAAAGGTTCAAGCTATGGACCTTGGAAGGCTACGATGAGAACCATGTTTGCCATCAAGAAACTCTAGGATATTGAAAAATTTACTTGACCTAAAGAGGATGAAGAAGACCAGGTAGGATTAAAACCTAGGACTTTCTTGCATAAAAATTATTCTAGAATTGAATTTTTGACCTCTTTCTTCAATTATAAGTTGTGAATCACTTCTCCAACACTGGCTCTAATACTAAATGCTAGAGAATTGATGATCATCACCCTTGCCAAAACAAATGTTGTTTAGCCACACATTTATGAAGCACAAAAATATAAAGAGACATGGGACACATGTTGTACCGTTTATGAAGGGAAAAATGAAGTAACAATACTTCACCTTCAATCTCAACTCCACATATTGAGAGTTTAATATGGAGAAAGCATCAAGGTATTTCTTCATAGAGTTGTATAGTTGAAATCCAAACTAAATTCCATGGTTTAAATAATATAATATAATCTCTTAGTACCCCTCATACTTTGAGCTCTCCCAGATTCATTTTGAGTCCTGAGCACTTCTTTTAAAGTCTCAAATGTAAAGGTGTCCTTTGATGGCTTAGTGAATATGCTTCAATAGAAAAAAACAACCAATTATTTAAGGTATCAATTTATTAGCAATGCACTTACAAAGTCTTATAGAAATAAGTCATATAAAGGTACCTCACCATCACCACCATCATCATCATAGAAAAAACCTAAAAAAAAGAGGTACTATTATATTTGTGAAAGAGGACATAATACAAAGTATTATTAGCATAATTCTAAGACTCAAGGAGATCAAGTCCACAAACCTTATTAAAAAATACATAGTTTAAGCATAAGAAACAACAAGGTCATGTTTTGCATGAAGAATCATAATCTAACTCTAAACAAGAACATAAGGTACTAATATCCAATGAAAAGATAAAATTGAAGGATGCAGTTTGATATATTGATTCAAGATAAGAAACAACAAGGTCATTTTGTACATGAAGAATCATAATCTAACTCTAAACAAGAACATAAGGTACTAATATCCAAGGAAAATATAAAATTGAAGGATGCAGTTTGATGTATTGATTCAAGTTCTAGCAAGCACATGATAGGGGAGACAATGTAGTTTGACTCATTACAATACAAATATGGGAAAATAGTAACCATTGTAGATGATAAAATCTCTTAGGTCAAAGGAGTGGGATATGTTCCTCTCAATATTCCTAGCTGTAAATGTACCATTGAAAATATACTACATGTATCTAGATTAGAAAATAACATGTTGTCTATGCCACAAGTTTTGGATTGTGATATGGTGATCAAAATTTGATTTGTTGATGGAAATAAAATGTGCTTTATCACAAAATATGGCAAGATGGTGGTAACAAGTTCTTACAAGAATGACTTTATTTCACTTGATATCATATCATCTCCTAATATCACACTATCAACAACAATGACAAATACTACGTCCCTTTCGCATAGGAGATATGGTCATCTAAGTTTTTGATACTTACTCCAGTTGAGTATATATCATATGGTGTTAGGTTTACCCAATATTTCACCCACATTGCTAGTATACCTAGGCTATTTATTAGGGAGGAAACCCTTATAACCTTTTAAGTTGAGCACTCACTAAGCAAAAGGATTGTTTGATGTGATACAAACCGATTTGTGTAGATCCATGCCAACTAGTTATGGTGGACATATGTACTTTTAATGGTTTTTATATGACTACTCATGTGGGTATATTTCTTGCCACTAGAGTTAAATGTGCTCAAGTATTTCAAAAACTTCAAGAAGCTTGTCAAAATAGAAACTAAGCATTCTATTCAAGTCCTCCACTCAAATCGATGGGAGAATATGCATCCAATATTTTTCAATATTTCTCATGTAAAATGGGATCAAGCAACCACTCACTACAACATACACTTTAAAATTAGTCTTATCTAGCAAATTGTTCTCAAATTTGGATCAAATTGTCTATAAAATCTATGTTGAAGAGATTTTATTATTTTGGAGTGAATCACTTACTAATTACGAGCGTATCATTTGTTGATTTGATGTTTGGTAGAATGACTCAAAATACATATTAAGTGGTTTTTGTTAGTGATAGATGCACATATGAGGTTATATTCAAGTTTTGATGATATCCAAATGTTGTTGAAGTTAAATTTTAAAATTTTAGAGTTCACATTAGAGTTCCCATTCGTAAAGTATCTACAAAATTTGATCAAAACTAACAAAAAAGTGATAAATTTCAAATTTTATTTGAGGATGGGACTAAAAAACTAAATCGTTATCATTGAAAAATAACTCTATATTCAACCTATGAAAGTGTAAAACTTTTTAAGCAAATCGCTCACTGAAATGGTGCTAATAACTTATAAATTTCAAGCGAATCACTCACTAAATAGACTTAGTAAAATCTTAGGTGCTTCTATCAAAATGGAGTGAATCATTTTCTAAAATTGGACTTAGTAAAAGAAAATAATTTTTCAGCCAGTTGCATCATTAGTGATGAATGCAATTTTGGCACAAAATTAAAGGTACTAAGTGTAATTTTGAGAAAATTGAGGGTTAGTCCCACCGGGTGTGCTAGGAACTATGTTGAACCATGGAATTATATTGACTTCTAATCAAGATTTGTGTCTAAATTTAAGTTTCAACAAAGTTGGAAGGGATTGCCAATGACTTCTTGCAACCTCTAGATTCAAGCAAGCTCCCCATTCTTCCTCTTGAAATACTACTATGCTAACCTACACTAACTTGTATCAAAAGCAAAATGCAAAAATAATAATTCATGAAAGTTTAAAGGTGCAAGTGATCCAAGAAAATATGGGTTTAAACCATAGGAATAAAAGTGTGTGAGTAATCAATGCATAAGAAGTTGAATAACATTAATGTCCACCCATTCAATGTATTATGAAGTTGATAAGCGAATGACAACATGGACTATAAGGGCTATACCACAACATCTATGCACTTAGTGAGCCAAGAGAGTAGTGCCATTGATGGAATGCCTAAGGACTTTTCAATTTATTACAATCTTATGAGGTCAAAGCATAATGTGTGTTTCATAGTGTAGCTATGGATTCTCATGGAAATAGATGATTACAATGAGGGTCGTAGCCACCTATTTATAGTAAAAGTTTAACCTTGAGTTACTTGGGGTGAGAAATAATTACTCCTAGTAAAATTAAATATTTACAACATCTTTAGCAAAATGATGTACCATAAAATATTACATGCCTCTACTTATGTCTCTAATATGCGTAAAAGGTTTTCAAAATGACTTAGTTTTCCACTATTCGTCAAAATATCACTTTCCAAAATATTTGTCTTGGGGTTCATGCCTTCCATTTACCTTTCTAATAATTTGAGTGGTTTGATTCAATTTATCTTGCAAATCACTCACTATTTATGAGTGAATCACTCACATTTACAAGTAAATTAATGCCTTTTGTTGAGCAAATTGCTCCCTTGAGCCAATTAGTCCTCTTTAGCAAGAAAAACAATACTTGGAGCCAATCAATCATTATTTACAAGCATATTGACCCTTGTTCCCTACTTGGTTTGAATATTTTTATAAGGCATCTAATTTCTCTATCACATAGTGTCAATGTACTATAATACCTTGTTTTGGGAGCATGGTAGTGAATGAATAAGATATTGTACCCTACTTTGGAAGATGGCTATGAGTGAAAATCATACTACACCTTGTTTTATCATAATGACAGTAACTGAATATCATATTATACTTGTTTTATGAATATAATTGCAAGTGAATATCATGTTGTACTTGTTTCATGAATATGGTTTTAAGAGAATGTCATGTTGTACTATGCTTTATGAGAATAAATGTGAGTGAAAAATATATTCCATTCTATCTTTTTTTTATGGTTATCTAGAATTTCTTATTACATTGTGACCACATGGTGATATCATGAAATCTTATCAATCATGCATATATCACTTAACAAGATTTGAACCTTGATCTCCTCCTTGAATATCAAGGAATTTAACTAGTCAAGCTTATGGAATTAAAAAAAGTTAAGGTGCACCCATGAGATTTAAACCTTAGTTTAGAGTGTGACATATCCTCACTCTCAACTAATTATAGAGTATGTTGTAGATGATTATCACATTATAATTTGTTTTATGAGCATGGTTGTAGGTGGTTATAATGTCTATAATTTGTTTTATGGGCATGCCTATAGGTGATTATCATGTTTGTAATATGATATAAGAGAATGCTTGAAAGTTTTTATTATGTTGTACTCTACTAAAATACAAGTATGGTTGGAAATTCTTATCATGTATATACTTATTTTATTCATAAGTATGACTATAAATGAGTATCATAAATGCATATTAATTGATTTATAATATTGTTTAAGCTTACTCGATTCCCTTCATTAGGGACACTAGTTATTGGATTGACAAAAATGCCACTATGCATCTCTACTTTATGAAAAAATTGGTAGTTGATATTTTGGTTATAAAAATTAGTTATTACATGATTTTAATGCAACAATAATTGTGATTCCTTTCATGATGGAAAATATTTTGAAAATGTTGCATGTAAACTATTGGCATTGATCCTTACATCTTGTTACATTAAACAATAAATAGCTAATGCTTATGGTTATACAATAACTTGCCTTATGATACTTAGCTAAAAATTAATCTGTAGTTTCATATGACTAATTGCACATATTGGTTAATATGAACATTGTAGAACCTTGACCTCATACTTGGAAAACTTTGAGTCTTACTTGTAACATTTGCTTGATATTCATATTAAGAAAACTATAGTTAGAAAATATAAATTATAATGACAATAGATCAACATTTCAAAAAATTTTAAAATATTATAAGAAATGTTGATAATTGTACTAAGTTTGGATGCAATGATCATGCTATCATGATTTTAATATTGATATAGAGCACATCATAAGGAAAACATGCATGAACTCATAGTCAATATTAAGAAATGGAATGATTGCTCATTTTATATGGACTATAACAAAATAAAAATTAGCTACGTAATATGTTTACATATTTGATTATTAAATTAGAAGATGAAATCTTGTATAGATAGAGAGAAGTGGTTTAATAAAAAAAGTAATGCACCATGAATGAGGGAATGAGATGCATAGTATGTGCATCCCTATATTACAAGTTGATCATTGCACTAAAATCTAGTACTATTATGAGTATATACTCGTTAATATCATGGAATTATGCATGGATGTATTGCACATGTTAAAATCTCTAGTTGGGTTGGTTTAGCACATTTTTCCCTTTGTAAAGGGTCAAATATTCATACTATGAAGCAAGAAGCCATTGAATAATTTGAGCAAATTGATCCATCATCTCATTCCTCTATTTCACAAGGGCTTTGTTCAACATCTCCTTGAAATGATTAATAGTCAAAATGGAAGAAGAGGAAATGAATTCCACTTTTATTTCTTCTTCTTAAAGGGTTAATGCCATGATGTCATTAAATTAAAAGCATTAATCAATATAAATGCAACAACCCTCACTCTATTTCTCTATTGTCATATGCTTTAACATTGGTACTTTTTAACAATTAAATATTGTTCACCTTCTTAATTAATTAATATAAATGCAACCCTTACTCTATTTCTCCATTATCATATACTTTAACATTGGTACTTTTTAACAATTAAGTATTGTTCACCTTCTTAATTGATCAAAAGGAACACATGAATGGAAGGGAAGGATGATTTCCTTTGAATTTTATCAAAACTTAAAACATTTCAATATATGCTCTATACTTAAGTTGAGGTATATTGGGTGGATTTAAGGAAAGTAGGATATGAAAAGATAGGGTGGGCCTTTTACTTTTTTTTTTTGTTTTTGTTTATGGGACCTTAATATAACTTTGAAAAAAACTATGATTTTTAGAGAGTTTGTTGCACCTTTAATCAACAAGTTGAATTGAGTATTTTTAAGTTTAATGTTATTATTTTTATATAGTGGCATACTTGAATGGTGGAGTTATCTTTATTTTATGATCTTGACTATCCTTATCTTAAGGTACAACATGTAAACTTAAAAAAACAAAATGCAAAATCAAACACATCATAGTGACTATGCGAGAACCTATATGAGGTTGAATTAGAGGATGACTTCCCACATCTTTCTAGGAGTGTTTTATCCATAACCTTTGAGCAAACATGGGTCATAGTTAATTTAATTTAACAATCAAATCATATAAGCAATTAATTGATTTTGAAATATGAAAAAATATATATTGTTGTTGAATTCTTCTATTTTAATAATACCTCTAAGAACTAATAATTAAAAAATTACATTAGCATGTAATATATAAAACAATAATATGTCCGAGGTGTAGATCAATTGGTTCATCCAAACCCCATAAGGGGGGCGGAGGTCCAATGTTCAAATCTCGGGCCTCGTCGGACTGAACGCTTGTCCCTTTCCTGGTGCTTTCAACGACGTAAAAGGTTTAAAATGATTGTGGCATGGTGGTTATAGGGGCGGATCGCGCGAAGATCTATGTGGCGGCTTCTGGGGCGAACAACGCAGAATACTGTGGCGGCCATAAAAGCTGGACAGCCTACCCGGATTCGTGGCGGCTACCGATTCCACCATGTAAATTAAAAAAAAATATATATATATATATAACAATAATACATTTATCTCATAATCCATATTGTAATATTTCTTCTACAAAACATGCTCAATAATATTTTATATAATGATTTTAAGCTTTTAACTATAAAAAACATAAATTATATTAGACTATACATATTATATCCATAAAAAATACAATATATATCCATTGTATGCACATTTAAACCTTAAAACTTCAATAGTATACTATAAATAAATTTCAGTAAAATTATAAATTTTATCTAAAAGTAAAATCTAAGTGTGGACACCATGTTTATGTAATAACCAATAAATAATCTCTTTTATTTTGGTCTTCTTAATTGAAAAACAACTGCCCTCTTTGTCTCCACCATCAACTCTATTGTTTTCTAAAAGAGATTTCCCAAGATGAAAGCAAAGAATAAACTT
This sequence comes from Wollemia nobilis, assembly GCA_028583015.1. Lineage (NCBI taxonomy): Eukaryota > Viridiplantae > Streptophyta > Pinopsida > Araucariales > Araucariaceae > Wollemia > Wollemia nobilis. Next base: position 26,354,263 of record JAQPPZ010017248.1, on the reverse strand, counting down.
TTTAAATATTGTTTCCCTTTCCTTCATAGTTCAGGTTGAAGACTAATACAATTAATATCATTTTTGGGCACAAGGTAAACCATTGCATAAAATTTAAATCATTTATGTAATTTGTTCATCTTGTTGACTAAAGTATCCCCTGCAAAAGGACATTGTATTCCTCCTCTTGAGTTCAAGTCAGGTTATTAATCTCATCCATTCTCAATAAATATATGAATTAATAAAATAGTTGTGAGGTGAATAATTGAATTAAACTACTAATTTGAATTCAAACATGGATTATAAACTTATATATTCATACTATTTTCAATCATTTTATCTTTTAAAATATTATCATTATATACCTTTATAAGTTTGGTCACCTGAAAAGCAAGGCATAACGGATTATTCTATAACTTGGCTTGTAAGAATATTCTTATAAAATGTTTGGATTTCTGTAAGAAAAAGAATGTGCCGTCCACAAATTAGAAGCAACATTTTTACTTTCAAGTCATCCATTTACACATGATATTCTAGTCCCTCGACGACTTGTAACGCTAAACCAATGAACCAAATAAAGTTGATCTAATGGATAAGCTCCTTTTGATTTGGTACCTTTATGATGTTTGTAGCAAGCATTTTTTTAACATTATTGTAGGTTGCATGGGGTATCAATCACACAATGGGAGGTTCCACTGGATGGAGAATCCCTCAAAACCAAAGCTTATACATAGATTGGGCTAATGGATCAACCTTTACCATCAGTGATACACTAGGTAAGTATATTTATTCGAGAGTGTTGGGGACTCGAACCTTTTTCATAGTTAAAATATTCACTTATCCTTTTGGAAAGAAATTGTGATCTTGGGGAATATTGATATATATTGTTTTATAATGAAATCATATAGGAGCTAAGCAAATTTTTCTTTAAAAAATCATTTTTTAAGTCATATATTTGCATAGAGATGTCTGATTCAATGATTCTTATGTTATTTTCTAAAAAAATTGAATTTTTTAAAAATGAGTGGTCATTCAAATGAATATAAATAGTGTTGGTCATATGCCCCCATGGAGTTGGAAGAGATTATAAGAATTGATAATGAAGCTAGCAGATAAAGAGGGCAGTCCAAGGATGATGAATTTTTTTGTGGCACCCTAAATTGTGATCCGGCAAGGCCAGCTTTGGCGGTGGCGAAAGAAGATCCAAGGCTCCGAAGGGTCAAAACCTCCGCGCGATCCGGATGAGTGTCGAGGGGCACAACCATGATGTCACGAGGCGAGGAGGTAGGCGGGACTAAGACCATGCACAACGACGCGGCGAGTGGCCCTCTTTCGGCCACAAGCTCCATTTTGAAGACGAGGGCGTCAATGGATTTGAATACCACCAACCATAATGCTGAGAGTAACGATGGGGTTGGGGTTTCGACCACCAATGATGGCCACACCAACGAAAACCCTTCATTTGTAGAATTGCTTCAAAACAAGCAAAAAATCAAACCTAACACCGCATTCGAGTTCGTTACATAGGGTTGTGATGTCATATGCCCTAGGAGCCTCATGGAAGATTACGAAACTCGTGACACTTACTCCCTGGTGGGAAAGTTCATAGGAGGCCGCCCAGACATGGATTCAATTCGTAGATGGGCGACATCCAAATGGAAAACACTAGGAAGCATGGAGTTGTCGGCTATGACTCGAGGTTTCTTCATGATCCAACTTAACACCTCGGAGGACACAGAACGCATCTTATCTAGAGGGCCTTGGTTTTTTGGGACGAGAAGCCTATTTTTAAAAAAATGGCAGTCAAATTTTGACCCAAACTCTCAGAATATCAACTATGCTCCGCTCTGGGTGAGGCTTCCGAACCTCCCAGCCCATTTCTTCTATGAAGACGCATTGCGAGGTTTAGCCAAGGCTATCGAGGATCTCGTGGCCATTGACCCAGCCACCCGAGAGAGAACGCGCTTAACTCAGGCACGCATCTACGTCAATGTGAACTTGGAAAGCCATCTCCCGGAGCACCTGAACCTCATTTACAAAGATTTCAAATGGAGACAACCGTTGATCTATGAGAACAAACCGATATTTTTCCTTGAGTGCTAGATGCAAGGCCATCTGCAGTCCCAGTGCCCCAAGGCTAAGAACTCGAGCATGGACAACCAGATCGAGGAACACCCAAAGTAGATTTACAGATGAATCTTAGAGAACCACGTGTCGAACGTCGAGCATCAAGCTAAATTGTGGGTGAACACTCCATTTCAAAAGGCAAGTGATTATGTTCCTGTTACTAATAAATTTGATGCGCTTAAAGATTATGGCATTTCTGAGGATGTTGAGGAAGGTGAAATTCTTGCTGATTCAAACCTGGGCTTTAACCCTGAACTTCTCCAATGCCCTAGACCCAGATCCACCCAGGCCTCTAAGTCTACCTCTCAGTCAAAACAATCACCCAGTCCCCCCTCCCGATCCCCCCGTAGCTCACCCCTGAAACCCTCCGCCTAGCCATCCTCCTCGTAGGACTTTCCACCCCTAGAATCTAGGACTCCAGCCTCGCCCACCTTCTACGACCCTATGGACTCTGATAGTGAAGACCTGGACCAACCTTCCCCTGAGAAGTGGAGCCCCAAACAAACCCGTAGCTTCAGAAAATCTCAGATGGATGTCAGAGGAGAGAGGAAAAAAGGTAGACCGTCGAAAGTAGATAGAAGAATCAGGGACACTATAGAAGACATAGCTAATGGGACCCAGAAAACCCTCTTTTAGGATACCAAAACTAGTACTAAGGAAGAAACCCGAAGAACCAAACCCCCTACGCAACAAGGAAAAGGGGGCAAAAGAATTCCCAAAAGTTCTAAATGAGAGTCCTCTCTTGGAATGCGAGAGGACTAAATGGGGCAGCCAAGCAGAGAGTGGCTACAGCCATGAGAAGAGAACATAACCCAACTATTTTTCTCATCCAGGAAACTAAACTCAATGACCAATGGTCACCTAGGGTGGCCAAAAATATTTGGAGAAACTATGAGTGCATCCATTCCCTAGCGTCCGGATCGGCTGGTGGGTTGTTGTGCATGTGGAACCCCACTAAAGTGCAAGGCAACCTCATTTTCGGCCAGGAGAGACTGAGTAATATCCTATTCCAGGATCTCAGCTCCTAGGTATCCTGGGTGATGACCAATGTTTACGCCCCAAACTCCCCCCAGGGCAGAGTGGCTCTATGGAACCTGCTCACGTCGATAAGGCAAGCCTTTGATGGAACCCCCTAGATTTTAGCAGGGGACTTCAACTCTCCCTTGTATGGCTCAGATAAAATGGGAGGAACTATGATATCCCACAGGGACACAGATGACCTGAGACACTTTATTGATTCCAATGCCCTCATGGATGTTCAACTTCAAGGGTCTTTATTCATTTGGAGTAATAGGAGGAAAGGCAACAGTCTTATTCAGGAATGCCTCGATCGAGTGTTGCTATCCCAGGAAGCCCTCCCACTTTTTGGGGATGCCAGCTTGCTAGCCCTTCCCAAGATCGGGTCCGACCACAACCCCCTTTTGCTGGAAACTGGCACCAAATCCCAGTTCAAAACCCCTTTCAGGTTCGAATCCATGTGGACCCAACATCCCGATCTCAGTAACCAGATTGCATTGTGGTGGAAAAGAAAATTCCTAGGTTCAGCCACCAATCAGTTCATGCAGAAACTCAGATTCATCAAAGGAAATATGAGAATCTGGAATAAGGTGACTTTTAAGAATATCTTCGAAGCAAAGAATCAGGTCAAGACCAGAATCAGCCAGATCGAGGATAGTTTTTAGAAGGGAACAGGCAATGATAATCTTTGTCTTGAAGAGCAACAACTGCTGGCCGACTACCACAACATCCTCAGTAAGGAGGAAACCTTTTGGCACCAAAAGTCCCACCAGCTGTGGCTCAAGGAAGGAGACTCTAATTCCAAATTCTTCCACATATCCACCCTGAGGCACAGGGGTACAAACAGGATCAAAAACCTGGCCAAGCAAGATGGGTCTATTACTTCAGACATCCTCCAGATCAGGGAAGAAGTAGTGAGCCACTTCAGAAACCTCCTTACCTCTCCCCCGTCCCAGTCCCAGTCTGCCATGGAAGCCTTGCTGGTTAACATCCCCTCCATCATTTCTTGAGATTCCAATCTCTTCCTCCTCAGCCCTCTATCCCATAAAGAAATTCGTCAAGCTCTATTTTCCATGAACCCAGACAAAGCCCCTGGCCCGGATGGGTTCCCGCCTAGATTTTTCCAAACCTATTGGGACATTGTGGGCTCTGACCTATGCAATTCTATCAGGGAAATGCAGTCTTCCAAATCCATCCCCAGAGATGTCAACTCCACCTTCCTGGATTTGATCCCTAAGGGCGAGAATCCCCAATCCCTTTCAGACTACCATCCCATTAGTCTATGCAATGTCATCTATAAAATCCTTTCCAAAGCCATGGCTAATCGGTTGTCAAGCATTCTCCCCTCCATTATCGACCCCTGCTAGGGCAACACTATCAAAGGCCACAATATCCTTGATGGAGTCATCACCATTCATGAGTTGATCCACTCTGCCCATACCTCCAAGTCTGCTACCTTTTTCCTCAAGTTAGACATGAACAAAGTGTTTGATAGAGTCAACAGGGACTTCCTCACCCAAATCCTCCTCAGGTTTGGCTTCCATGAATCTTGGGTTAATCTAATTTATAAGTGCATTTCTTCCTCATGGTTTTTGGTCCTGGTGAATGGGTCTACTGCTGGATACTTCCCCAGTTCCAGGGGCCTCAGATAGGGTGATCCGCTTTCCCCCATTCTCTTTATCATTTTGGCAGAGAGCCTGGGAAGAGCTATCAAGAATGCGTGTTCCAACAATTTGATATCGGGCATCAAAGCTGCCACTGGTCTCCAGCCCTCAACCCATCAACAATTTGTGGATGATACCTTGTTGGCCACCAAAGCAGCAGTTTTTGATGCCAAAGGTATCAAAACTATTCTTAACCTCTATGAAGAGGCAGCTGGTCAGAAAGTTAACTATGTTAAAAGCAAGTTGTTTTTCATTAACACCCCCCCAAAAGACAATGCAAGATCACACGTATTCTGGGGTGTTCCATCACAGATTTCTCGACCACCTACTTGGGTCTCCCCATGTTTAAAGGAAGACCTCTCAAAGACATGTGGAGGAATGTCATCGACAGGATTCACAAAAAGCTTTCAGGCTGGAAAGGTGCTCTCCTTTCCAGCGCTGGCAAGGCAACCTTGGTCAAGGTTGTGCTTCAGAGCATTCCCACCTTTTTCTTGTCTGTCTTCAAAATCTCGGTGGTAGTGGGTGAGACCATCAAAAAAATCCAGAAATAGTTTTTGTGGTCAGGAAATGACAACCAGAAGAAGTTCCACCTGGTTTCCTGGGACAAAGTCTGTTCCCCCAAGGATCAGGGAGGCCTGGGGATGAGGCGCATCAATGTAACCAATTTAGCCCTCCTGGCTAAACAAGCATGGAAGGTAGTCTCCAATGCTAATCTCGAATGGGTGGATATAGTCAAGAGGAAGTATCTCCAACAACAATCCTTTTTTCAGATGGACACCCCTCGCAACTGCTCTCACTTTTGGAAGTCCATATCCCTCACCCAAAATCTCTTGCACCAGGGCTCTTGGTGGCAGTTGGGAGATGGCAAAGAGATCAACTTCTGGGAGGATGCCTGGGCCAGAAAAGATCCTCTTATAAGAGACCAGAGGTTGGCTGCTATAAAGCATCTGACAGACAACAAGTACGGGGCCCGCATAGCAGATTTCATCACTTCAAACCAGGGTGTCAAAATGTGGAAGAAGGTTCAGTTCAGACTTAAGAACGACACTATCAGCAATGCAATGATAGAGATCCACGCGCTCATGAGGGCAAATTTCATCCCCCAAACCCAGAACAAAGATCAACGATGCTGGAAAGGCATGAGTGATGGTAACTTCTCTATGAAGTCTGCTTCCCAGCTCATTGAGAGCACCACCAGAGGAGCCAACCCCAACAAAGAGTAGACCTTAGCCAGAAGTGTGTGGCTTAAGGCCCTAATCCCAAAGATAGCTCACTTCTACTGGATTGTCATCCATAATAAACTCCTTACCATTGACAACCTGATGCGTAGAGGGATCATTGTTCCCAATAGATGCTACCTATGTGAGCAAGCCTGGGAATCAACCCAACATATCCTCATGGATTACCCATTCACAAGCATCGTGTTTTCCCTGGTGGTCAACAAGTTTCAGGTTTGTTGGATCAGGCCAAGAATGGTCAAGGACATGTTCATCCAATGGCCCAACACTTTTAAAAACCTGAGACTAAACTTTCTATGGAAATCCCTGGTCCATCATATTACCTGGCAGATTTGGCTGGAATGCAACAGGCAGATTTTCAGTGAAGATCTCAGAGATCATGAAGCAGTTGCATCAAGAGCCTTGACATTTGCAACAGAAAATAGCAGTCTCATCCCATGCCCAAAAATTCCCCAGGATGGAACAGAAGGTCACCTGTTTGTGGCTCTCAAGATTCCTCAAGACTGCTGCAAAGCCAAAGAGTCTCACAAGGACAGAGCCACAGCCAAGTGGACTCCCCCCAAGGTTGGCTGAAGGCTAATTTTGACGGTGCCTCTAAAGGCAATCCAGGCAAAGCTGGAGCAGGAGGTGTGGTCAGGGACCACAACGGTAATCTCATCTGAGCTTTTGCCAAAAATTTGGGTACCCAGACCAACAATTACGCTGAAGCTAGAGCTCTCTGGAGAAGCATTGACATATGCAAATCCATGGCTAGCCCTATCATCTTTGAAGGCGATTCAGAAGTTATTGTGGGGCTGGTTCAAAACAATTCTAAAGGCAGGAAAAATATCCAGAGCATCATCCAGGACTGCCAGAAAGACTTCAATGACAAGGAGCGAAATCGAATTAACCACGTTTTCAGAGAGGCTAATCAGGTGGTCGATGCCTTAGCCAATAAGGCCATCCTTCAAACCTCCTTAACGATTTGGGAAAATAGCTTCCCGAGCGAGATCACCGAGAAAGTCAACCATGATGCTAGAAATCTCACTAATACGTAGCCTCGACTATGTGACCAACGGTATTTCATCAATACCATCGAGGGACAAGCTTAACCCTCAACACCATTCTAGTTCCAATAACAACGGTGGTTGTTGCCACCCCAACGGTGTCCTTGTGACACCTAAGGGCCTCTGCGCCACTAACGGTGGTTCTAACCACCACACCAATGAATTCCCACTCAGTAGGGTGTTTGTCAACACTCTGCCCCATTGGTTCCAAGGCACCTTCATCATTTTTTGAATTGGCAAAGACTCTGAGGATAGCGCAAACTCCGTGGCCCATCCCTTCCGCCCGTTCGAACCCAGGCGAAGGTCTGTTCTCTCGTGCCTCTGTCTGACGCCCACTACTTATCTATCCTCGTCCACCTTTCCCACCAAGACCACCACCCCTAGCTTGAGTTATTGTCATGCCTGGGTTTACGGCCATAAGCTGGTTGTTCGAATTCCCACTCCCGTGACCTTCCCTTTTTGGGCATTTTTCCTCATCCACTTTGCCTCCCTCGGTTGCTTAGTGTCGTTCCTCTATTTGAGCTCAACCTGCTTTCCTCTCAGACCCTCTATTGGCACCCAGAACCCCTACAACACCATGGCCATCATTGAACCAACATCTCTGCAGATCGACCCAGGCACCGCTGCCCTTCTCGATTCCAAGCATTTTGTGAATTTCTTCAGAATGTTCGAAGGTGTGGACGATGAGGTAACGAAGGACTTCTTGGAGTCCTGGAATGACGGTGAGGTGTGAGTCCATGGCCTCCATTTCATGGTAAGTCCTCAATCCATTGCCCAAGTGTCTGGTCTTAGGTTTTTTGGCAGAATTGTTCGTAGAGACGGGCACAACTTTAAGGAAGAGATCGATCAATTTCCCGATAGGGGGAGCGAGTTAGTTTGGGAGAAAAATGGCATTGTGTGGTCATCCCTCCCTCGCCCCTGGGATACGGTGATTATCCCCATCCTTCAATATATTTTTGTGGACAATCCCGATAAGCCTCTGAGCGCCTACAATTTAGCCTTTGTCAACCATCTACGTGATGTTCGACCCATCAATGTCCCAGAGTTTCTCTTTCGGTCCATCACCATCTCCATCAATAACTTTAGAAGAAGTCAGTCTCCGAAGCCCCCCCACCACCAAGGCCTGTTCCTAGTCCTCTATAAGCATGCCCGCAACTCCCATCCCTCTAGCAGCATCAGTTCCAGTAACCCCTCCCCAAATCGATAGCATGGCTTTTCCTCACCCAAGCCCCTTGGCCATGCCAGCCTGCCCATGCCCCAGCCTCAAGAAGACCGCCATTCACCACCGCCCACTTTGCCCCCCTCTCAGGCTAATGATGTCACTCCCCAGGGCAAGGGAAACCCCCCTATGGAGGAGATGCCTCGCATGGGTTTCCAAGCACCCATTGTTGATGAGAAGCCCAGGGTGGGCAAGAGGCTACGACCCAAGCAGAAGGTAGCCAGACCCCCCGACAAGAAGGGTGTCCAAGCGACTGTCGACGTCAACTCAGAGTGGCAACCGATCATTCCAGGACCTCACCAACGATGACGAAGAATCTCAAGATGGTCTTCAGGAGGATATCCAGGAAGAGTGGCAGACAGAGCCTCGGGGAGACAACCAGAAGGACCGAGATAGCGATTTCCTCACCCAGGACATGTTGCGTACAGTGGCACTGACCCGCATCAATGAGGTAGTCGGACACTTCCAGACGGCGGCCAACGTCCAACGTGAAGGGAATAATCTTATGTCCAGTGCCATCGAGGAGCTCAAAAGACTCCCCGCCATTCTGGAAACCCTCCTGCCAAGCGGGGACAGTACCAAGAATGAAGCGAGCTGCAAGTCCCAGAAGACTGGGAAATAAGGTGCCTGGTCAGTGTCTCGCGTGGGTCCGGTGGTGTGCGTTTTTGTGTTTCTATGTATTTGGGTCGTAATGTATGTTTGTGGAAGGACATCTGTGAAGGAAGTCCATGAATATTTTTGGCTTGCTAGTTTTTGTTGTCGTATCCATACCCCCTGGGTAATGGACTGTGACCTTCCAGAAGTGGATGTTTCGAATGTAAAAAGGGGCGGGACCCTCCAACCCGTAAAGTAAATAAAATTACTTTTACCTACCAAAAAAAAAAAAAGAGGGCAACCCAAAGCAGAATACTTATTGGGATCATGTGATGAAGGATTTGAGCACACTAAATTACATTATTGTCTACTATTTTTTTATCAATTATGTACAAAATTGAGCACTGCATCAGTTATATTAAATAGAAGGATAGCAGGAAGAATTTTATTTCAGCTTCTCCATCAACAGGTTTAGCCCAGGTTTGTCTTACTAATATGGGGCTATCTTGCATTTGTATGATCTTCTCTTATTTTTTTCTTGTATATCTTTCGAGCTCTATGTAAAGGGTCGGGGTCCTTCAACCCCTTTTTTTATCAATACCAAAAAAAAATATAAGTAGTATTGAGGGAGATATGACCATGTGAGTATAGTCATTCAAAACTAGAGCAACCTCACAATAAACTTTTCCTAAAAAATATCTTATTTTTGGGGACTATTTCTTTGCTAAGGGTTTTTCAATTCAAATTATTCTTGGATTAATTTATATAGAATTTTAAGTGATTTAAAATGAGTTGTCATATGAAGGAATGTGAATGCTATTGAGGGAGATATAACCTTGTGAAGTAAGCCATTCAAAACAAGGGTAGTGACAATTTTTTTGGTAGCAAAAAATGAAATTGTAAATATATGTCAACTAGAGTTTGGATGATAGGAGGAGAAATGGAGGTATAGGGTATCAAAGAGGTAGTACATTATGTCTGGGTGTAGAATTTTTCATCTAAGTTTCTTTTTTTTCTTCATAATCTTAAAATTTTTGCATGAAAATTATTATAGCTTTATTTTCAAATAATATAATTGTTATAAGTTGTTCTAGTAAATTTCAATAAAATTTGAGTTATAGTTTCCTTTCCATGGATTTATTTATAGTTAAATACTTAGAATCATCCCTAGTAGTAGAGGTTAGTTAGGACCTCACAGAGCAACAATCCTTGTTGCTCAATGATAAGGTAGTTATTGGTAAATTTAATGGATCTTGGCCATGGGATTTGGCCTTGAGAAAGTGGATTGATTAGAGTTAGAAATCTCTAGGAGTGATTCTATCCTTTCTTCCTAAAGGTTTCTTCATAGCATTTTTTGTTCAATGGAGGAAAGAGATAGAATCCTGAAAGGGGGTCCTTGGTTTATGGGAAGAGTAGGACTCTTCCTTACCTACTGGTACAAAGGCTTTGCACCTAAAAATGTAAATCTATCCCTAGTACTAGTCTAGATTAGGATGTATGGATTACCCATAGAATTATGGGAAATAGTTACCTTCAATGCAATAGGCAACACTCCAGGAGAATTCCTTAATATTTTAGAAACTACAAAACATGGATTCTTAGCTATTTATATTGGTCATGATTGATATAAGTAAAAATTTACTAAAATCAATCATTCTTAAGTATAGAGGTAAGTTGTGGATCCAAATAATACATTACAAAAACATATATTATATATATATATATATATATATATATATAAATATCATGATGTGGGGATGTAGACACCTAAAATGCGTCATGTCGAGGGTGACTACTCATATGGACATGCTACAAGACCATATGGAAGATCTTGGATAGACTCCAAGATAGAGCAGTGGTTCTAACCACTCAATTTGGGCTCCTTGGCCTAATCAGTCTGAACCGTAGCTGAGACCTACGGTCTATAGTCTGAACCACTACTGACACCTATGGTTTACAGTCTGAACCATAGCTATCACCTATGGTCTTAACTGAAGTTCAGTTGGCCTTCATCCGAGCCAAATCGGTTTGAACGACCATTTGATCTAGAAGAAGGTGGTTAAAGGATGAAAGATTCTAGAGGCTTCCAATCCAACTGTCCTAACCACCTCTTCTTGTTCTTGGCTTCTCCATGAAGCCACCCCTAGCCCTAGGGACATGCTATAAATACCCCTTCCAAATTGGGGATGAAGAGAGAGAGATAATTGATCAAGAGAGCAGTGAAGCCCTATCGAATTGCATACTGATTTCATGCATTGAGAAGGCTACTTTTCTATCCACCAAAGATCAATTTGCCATGGAGGTCCTAGGAGCCTAGGAGAGCCAAGAAATGCTAATTCGGGAAAATGAAGGCCCTATTCAACAATTCAACCACCAAACCTATCAGAGGACACTGAGGCGACCCTTGATCATCAATTTGACAAGGAGGATCAAGCCCACAACCCTTGAAATTGGAGGGCAAACTCATTTGGTTGCTCATCGTAGTTGTCAGCCATGGTTTATAGTGCAGACCGCTCATCCGAGCTACGGTTTGCAATAGGGGTAAGATCTCCTTACTATTTTTCTCATAGATTACTTAATTAGGTTAGAATTAGCATTTTAATGGTTTAATTAATATTTTAGAGATTTTTGACCGATAGATTTAGGGTTTAGAGCAATCTTGTTTCATTAGTGTAGTGTATGCGATAATGGCTTCTTTCTATGTCTCCATGCTTTATTTTACATAATTAGGCCATTCAATAATTAGTTGCATTATTCCTTTACACATATAGAGGAATATTTATCAATTTGGTATAGGTTAAATACATTTTACATGCTTTCTTGATTTCATGTTATTCATAGCATCTTTCTGTTTAATTTCTTTAAAGGGCCTCATCATGAGAGGTTGCCTATTCTTTTAATGCTTTTTTGTTGTTTCTTGACCGTAGGAAAGTAGATTTAAAGGAGCTTCAACCATCAAATTCCTTCCTCAACGTGAAGAAGAGGGTCAACTCCACCCTAGAGTAGTTTGTGTCACCTTAAAGGCCTTGAAGTACATTGCATCCCTAAGGGGATTGGAAATTGTAATTGTGTATCAACAGGGTGACCCTAAGAGGGACTTATTGTAATGAGGATGAATTGATTTAATGAAAATAAAGTTGTATTTTGCTTAATTGCTTTGTTTTCATTATTTATGTGTTGATATCATTTTATTTGTTTATGCAATTGCAAGGTTGATGGCTTTATGGTCGTACAATAGGCGATCATGGTGGAACTCCACAAATTTAGCCCCTGATTTCTAATTTTTTTTGTTTTTCAGATTTTAGGTGCAAACCGCAAGTTACAACTGCGGTCCATTTATTGGCCTGCAGCTACAAAACATGGTTTACAGTCTAAACCATGACACAGACCTGCGGTTCACAACAGATAAATTAGACAGTAGAGGACAAAGCATAGATCAGATGTGGACCTGAGGTAGGTCCCATTTTCACCCTCTGTAACTTTTTTTGTCACTGTGTTTTCCAGAATGTTAAATTTTGCAATACAACTAGGACATTAAAAAAAGGATAATGAATTAGGTCCTATAGTTGTATTCATTTTTGCATTATTAGAAAGGCGTTGCTAGGAACAATGGACCTCTGAGTGCAGTCCACCCTAGAATCCAACGTGCTTGATAAAATTTGTGTGTTGGTTTGCATGTTTGAGGCCCAATCAGTGGCCATTTGCATCGTAGCTTGCATTGTCAAAAATCATGTAGGATATAGCATGCATTTCTTAATATGAAACATTTCTTTTTACATTACATGTAGGAAACAATCATTTATGCTATATTATGCATTTTCATTTTATGCAAATTAAAATGAACCACACACACCACTTGGCACTTAAATGCTAGTGAGTTGGGCTTCACATCCAACCACTAGTAGGGTTCAATGATGGTGGAGGTGATTTCCATCCGTTGGCCCAAATCCTACGTACCCTTGGATACTAGACCAATATCGGATCCAAGAACCTTTCGTACCCTAGAAAATTTGCATGTATTCTCTTCGAAGGGTATAACGCTGACTAGGGGAAAATGGGTGAGGATCTAGGAGGACCTGTGCTCCCTGACCATGTGTGGGCTTCATTACCACACATTATAGGTTGGATTACGTGATCTGGAAGTCACATCCAGATTTTCGAGCTGTGAGTATATAGGTGAAAGCCATTTAAACTAAGAATATCATCCAACAAGCTTTGCAAAACATGATAAGAGTTTCTCTACTGATACAACAAATATTGAAAACAACATCAAATAGTTTAGGGCTCACAAATTAAAATTTAAATACAAGATAATCACCATTGTATACCTTGTTTGCTTAATAATAAAAGATACATCTAGACACTAGGTACACTATGGTGGATACACGGGGTGGTCGACAAAGGTCTAAGCCTGATGCCAATGACCAACCCCCAACTGATTCACAACAACATGTGTCAAGTCCTCACCCACATGAGCAAATCGAACGTCATTCGACAAGCATTAGAGGAGATAACTCAACATGAGGGGACCCCATCGAGCGTACCCTAGATAGAGGAGCTTTAGTACACTCCTCTAGGCATAGGATAGAGCATGGAGCCTCTCAGCATGAGGGTGCTCCACTCGGAAGCCATTATCGAGACCGTAGTGCACGCGCATCCATGGGATCGGCCGAAGAGTATGTCGTACAGGGGACCAAGTTGGTACCCCTACGTACTAGGTCCATAGGAGGTTCCATACCTCCACCTTCTGAGTATAGAAGGAATAGAGATCCACCCATTCAGGGGCATGCAGATAGGCTCACTTTCGAGCATAGGTCTACTCACACTCCCATGCATGGTCCACCATGCAAGATCACCATTGATATATCAAAGGTGGGAGCTAATGGTACACCACCGCATGAGCGGTGGTGATCTAGATAGTTAGATGGTCTAGGTAGTGTCCTCGAGCAGTTAGGCTATAAGCCTTCGGCTCCACCCACTCGTGCCCTGAGTGAGCATAGTGAGAGCTCCATCAGGACTACTAGAGAGCATGGAGAGGCTTCTAAGCACCCTCATGTCACACATCCACCATCTATGCATGGTGGCACATAGTATAGGACTCAGCAGGATGCCAATGCCATCTTCACAGATAGAGGCAAAGGTAGCACATCAGTTCGATGGGTACAGAACCCATAAGGTCGCTCGTACATAGAGCATGCATACTAGAGGCCTCCTACGATCGATCACATTGATAGATCACATAGACTGGTATCCGAGTAGAGATGATACAACTCCTCCAAGATCAATTGGAGGATGCTCACCTAGAGAGGCAACGTATTGAAGATGAAAATATTCAAGCATAGAGGCTCATTAGATAGAGACTATATGAGCAGCGCATGCGCGAGGAGTGTATCCTTGCCCAAAAGGAGCGCGTAGAGTAGGAGGATAGGCTAGCTAGGGCTGGTCTATACACTCATAGATAATAGAGAGTGCATACATAGGAAGGCTTTTTCACAAGCCGATATGCACCAGGAGCGCATAGATGCTCACACTCATATTAGTGCCCAACAAAGAGAGCGACCACCTTCGATCGAAGATCAGAGGCAGCAATAGTATGAGGAATAAGAGGGAGATGGAGCCAACCAAGAGTATCCTGAAAACTCCCAAGTTGAGGAGGAGGAAGAGCCACATCCTCCACCTCGATCGAGGAAGAATGTACCTCCTAGACCACCTCCACGTCAACTTAGGGAGGAGGACTTTTTATCCTCGCAGGCCTATAAGGCCTTAGCTGAGAAGGTAAAAGCGATCGAGAGGCAAGGCATGGCTTTTCAAAATCTGACATTGAGGAAGATCCATAATGAGCCTTTGGACCCCTCGGTGCCTACTCCACCATATCCTGAGCATTTTGACATGCCCAGGTTAGACAAATTTAAAGGTGATGAAGATGCACAGGAGCATGTCACGAGCTTTCTGGATGTATGCTTCTAGATTGCAAGCAATGATACCTTGTTGTTGTGCACATTCATCACAACCCTCTCAGGCCCAGCCCGAGAGTGGTTCAATCAGCTTAAGAAGCATAGCATCACTAGTTTTGAGCAACTGGCTGATGCTTTTCTTGAACGCTTTTCCTTTGGCATCAAGAAATAGGCTAACCTTTCCGATTTGGCTGCGCTAGCTCAACATGATGATGAGCCAATTGAACAGTATGGAAAGAGATGGAGGAGATTAATGGTAAAGCTGCCATTCCCTATTCCTACCATAGAATTAACCTGAATGTTCACCAAGAGTTGTGCCAAGCACATCTCATTATTGTTGTAGTTGTAGTAATATCCGACATTCGAGGAAGCTTTGGTGCAAGCCAAAGTGATTGAGGATATCAAGTTGCAAGAAGGCAACTTGAAGCTCAAGAATAGGAAAGAGGGATTCAAGAAGAGTACCATAAAACATCAGGGCAAGTAGGCCCATGTAAATCAAGTGGTGTTGAATCTCCAAAGAGAGGATAAGGGGCATCAAAAGTAGAATTATCAAGCCCAACCTCCTCCTACATAGTATGAGCAATGCAAAAATAATTATAAGGGCAAAAATAAAGAACAATGCCCACCTCACCAATTCACACCTTTGACGGAATCATTGACATCGATTTTCCATCAATTGTGTGAGGCTAAGGCAATAAGATTGCCCGAGGTCAAGCTGATCGATCCTAACCAGCCCAAGCCAAAGGGCTATCAGGATGATCTATTTTACATTTTTCATCGCATGAAGGGTCACGACATCGAAGTATGTTGGTCCTTCAAACACATAGTGCAAAATATGATAGATAAAGGTGAGCTTGTAGTACCAAACAATCCATAGGCACCGACAACCAAAACATGGGGATTTATAAAAATCCATTACCAAACCATGAGGCCACCATAACAATGTTGGCCAGGTCAACCAAGTGCATGTCGAACCACCTACCCAAGGGTTCGTAGGCATGGTCAACATTGTTACTAGGCATGGGAGATATGAACAACCGAATCAACCTCACGCTCCCATTAGAATACAAGCTACTCCGGATCAACGACCAACTCAGAACATTCTAGGCCCACCAACTAGACCGGTGGTGACCATAAGGAGTAGGTTAGTTCAAAACCTGTAGACAACTCCTATGAAGTTGTCTATCTATGAGCTAATACAATAGTCTCCTAGGCATAAGGAGACTCTCATGGACATTTTGAGGTCTATCGAGGTACAATCCCAGGATGCTCAAGCATTCACTAATTTTGTGGGACATGTACAACAGTGTCAGGAACCCATGATCCAATTTTATGATCATGAAGTCAAGATGGTTCCTACAGATATGGCTGACCCACCATTACATATTATCACATGTGTTAATCACATGCCATTCAAGAGGGTCTTGATCGACACTGGTTCATCGATCAACATAATAATGACCAAGGCACTGAGTCATTTGAAGTTGCCCAAATCACACATTGTGCCTACCACGTTCACATTGAGAGCGTTTAATGATGCACTATGCTCGACGATTGGCACAATCATCCTACCTATTCAGGTGGGCCTAAAGACCATCTCTATGATGTGTCATGTGATAGAAGGTGCCATGCAGTATAACATCCTACTTGGGAGGCCTTGGATTCAAGAAATGCATTGCGTTCCCTCTATATTACATCAATGTGTGAAGTACATTCATGAGGGATGGGTTCATGTAGTGTCATCAGATGAAGAACCTTTTAAGTTCATGAACCTAGTAGATTTTCCTAGGGGTTTCATACTCCCATCAATGCACTTGGATGTCCAACCATCATCATTGATTAAAAATCTAAGAGGTAAACCAATAGTACATGCTCAACCATCGATATCTATATCAAATAGATCTGAGCACACTACTGCAACTTCTCTGAAATCGACTGCATCAACAATGCATCGAGATGATGAGAAGCTAAAGGTGAAAATGGGTGAGAAAGAAAAGAAGCATGTGCTTAAACCAATCATCAATGAGGCTCCCACTCCCATGGAAGTGGAAGAAGCTCAAGATAAAGTCAAGGAGGTACCTCAGCCTACCTCGCCTACATCATCAATAGGGTCATCCACACCATGGGTGACTATTCATCTAGCCAACATAGGGTTAGGTGAATATCTTGTGTAGAATGTCACCTTCGGACCTATTCTGGAGACTGCACAAGAGATGGGTCGACCGCATGCCCATCATTTTTTGGTTGGATCAGTAGTACCATTGGGTGAGCCACCCAATCAAACTAACTTCATCTATGTTAGGCTGGATCAACTTCCAACATGAATGCCCATGGATGAAGATGATGATGAATAATTCATAGTGAATGTTCATTACTTATCCAACCTAGAGTATTCCATGCATATTTTTGAGCTATATCATTGGTATGGATACGACCTTGGTCTCTTCGAGCAAGGATGTAGGACTCCACTTGAGCCACATTATCAGTTGGCAACTGATAGGTTCGGGCTAGGATTATAGATACAAGGACATGATGATTTTCTTGTAGCATCATTAGATCACTTGTACCTTAGTCTAGGGGATGATGTGGATTTCAATCCATATCATCCTAATCCTTCAAGATTTTGGAGGACTAACCCGATGGTATCTTTCATCACCTTTGAGCCACTCAAAGATATATCATGAAGGGCTCTCATAGGATGACCCCAAAGACAACCTGGGTCATCAAATCCATAATGCAACCGATGACATAGGTATGCAGGGGCATAACCCCATCATTTTAGGCGATCTCGAGTCAAGAGATATTTGTAGTGAAGATGGAGAGGAGTCCACCTCCAAAATAAGTGGACCTAGTTATGATGCTGATAGTGAATCCTCAAATGATGATCAATCTGAGGATGAAACTGAGTCGGCCTTCTTAGGCCCGACATTCTTACATCATCTGTTGCCCATGGAGCAATTGGGTGAGATCAATGAGCACTTCATAGTCGAGAGTGATTATGAATATGAAATAGAGCAGGCCTACTTAAGGCCTCATCTTGCTGATCTCCCAACTCCTATGGGTAGGATAGAGAGATGAGAATGAATGTTATTTTTTGTAGGATTTAAATGATCATTCTAAGGAAGAAGTAGAGCCAATTTTCTCGGCACTATCATATATGTGGACTAATTATCTAATTTTTCTGGATAGTGATGATAGTGATCGAGAAATCAGATTCATGGGACCACATCTACAGAGCGTCCCCCACCTATAGGAGCAAATGAAGGTTGACATTACGATAGTGATGAAGAGGATGAAATAGAGAGGGCCTTTCTAGGACCTCCCTACCTACATCATCATAATGCACCTTATACGGTTGAGGACATGCGTAGGGAGATTAATCTCCATCCTCACCTCAGGGAAGGACCACCAAATTTCAATGTGATCTATCACTTGGTGTTTCCTGATCCATCAACATACATGGAGCTCCTTGAGCTAAATGATCCCATTTTGCAATCAGTGCATAGGGAGGATCTAGTCATCCATGCCTCCCATAGAGAGGACCCATTTGTGCCCATGCCATTAGAGCCAGATCTTGGGTATGGGAGCTGCATCGATGATGTAGAGTTTTGTCCGTGTGGTCCTGGAGATCAATTCCATTCCATCAATATGGTCTCCATTGATTTGACCACTCCACTCTACAATCCAATCGATCCTTCCAAACCGTTGCATCTAAATGTAGATGCTATCGATTGGGATCACGTTGACTCACCTGTCGAGCCTAAAGATTTCTTCCCTAATGAAGAAATGTTGCAACCATTTCATTTTGCACCAGGCTGTGCTTATGATGTCTATCATGTTGAGGATGCTTCCAATGAGGAACCTATAAACCCAGCTGATGACATCCATTTGATTCCTACGCCTCATCAGCTTGAGGAGGGATCACACATGTCAGTAGAGGAAACCTTCGAAGTGGATATCAGTCATGATCCCACCAATCCAAGGAAGGTTAAATTTGGAGAGAGTCTCACTCCAGATGAGCGTGACAACATCATCCCTCTACTGAAAGAGAGACCTAATATTTTCTCTTGGACTTACAAAGATATGCCAGGTCTAGATCCAAAATTGGTTACTCATAACCTTTTGCTAGATCTATCGAAGAAGCCAGTCAAGCAAAATCTTAGAAAGATGCATCCAATAGTAGCCTTAATGGTGAAAGATGAATTGCAAAAGTTGTTGGATGTAGAGTTTGTCATTTCCATCGACTATCCAGAATGGGTATCCAATATGGTGCCTATAGGAAAACCTGATGGAAGGATCCATATTTGTACGGACTTTAGAGATCTCAACAAGGCAACACCAAAGGATTCATTTCCATTGCCAAATATCGATGCTCTTGTAGACGCTATCGTAGGTCACGAAATGCTCTCCCTAATGGACGATTTTTCTAGGTACAATAAAATTCGGATTAAGCCTAAAGACCAGCATAAAACCATGTTTATAATGCCATGGGGGACATTTTGCTATAAATTTATGCCATTCGGTCTTAAAAATGTTGGTGCCACATATCAGCGGGCTATGACATACATTTTTCATGACTATATGCATAAGATCTTAGAAGATTATATCGATGACTTATTGGCTAAGTCATTGCTGCGTTATGAGCATGCTGAGGTCCTAAGGAAGGTCTTCGATCACTTGATAGAGCATAATGTCAAGTTGAATCCTAAGAAGTGCGTATTTGGCGTAACTTTAGGTAAACTCTTAGGATTCATCATTTCCAAATGAGGCATCAAAGTCGACCCAACAAAGGTCAAGGCTATTCTAGAGATGCATCCTCCCACAAATATCAAAGAATTAAGAAGCCTTCAAGGCAAAGTAGCATCCAAAAAGTGATTTATCACTCAATTATCGGATAAATGTCGACCCATGAATCGATTTCTACACAAGGGGGTCCCATTCAATTGGGATGAGGACTGCCAAGTAGCCTTTGCTGAAATCAAGCAATACCTAGTGACGTCACCAGTACTAGCTCCACCAAGGCCAGATGTGCCATTTTTGCTATATATCGACAACCGACTTTGCATTAGGGACCATGTTAGCCCAAAAGAATGTGCAAGGCAAAGAGCAAGCCATATATTATATTAGCCGAACCTTGGTGAGTTACGAGCTAGGATATGCATATGTAGAGAAGCTTTGTTTAGCAGTAGTGTTCGCTACCAAGAAATTATGGCACTATATGCTAAGTCATACGACATATGTAATATCAAAACAAAATCCTTTGCAGTATATGATGAGCAAGACATATCATAATACACGTATTGCAAAGTGGATCATGCTATTGATAGAATTTGATTTGGAATTCATAAGCCAAAATTCCATTAAGGGACAGGTCATAGCTGATCAACTGGTTGAGGCACCATTGTCAAACAGTAGGCCTCTTACCATTGAGCTTTCAGATGATGCGGTCTTCATAGTATCCGAAGCTCCCAAACCCGAAGAACCAAAAAATAATGTTGATATGACATTGTTCTTCGATGGTTCGAAGTGCGAGCAAGGGGTGGTGCAGGAATAGTATTTTTCATGTCGTAAGGAGCTCCAATGCCCTTGTCATTCAAATTAGACTTTCCATGCACCAACAACAATGTTGAGTATGAAGCCCTACTACTGGGCCTCCACATAGCCATCACCATGAACATTAAAATATTAAACATCTTTGGTGACTCCTTGCTCATAGTCAACCAAGTGAAGGGACTTTTTTAGTGTCGATGTCCCATACTGAAAGCTTATAAAGATCTTGTTGCTACATATTTGGCTAAATTGGAATGGTATGACATCGAGGCAATCCCTCATTCATCAAATAGATTTGTAGACACCATGGCATCTTTGGGATCCTTAATCCCTCAGAATCCATCTGCTGATTTTACTACCATCCATGTTAAAATGCTCTCGCATCCTACAGTAGAGCGTGCAACCTTTGATAATAAAGAATCAGTCAACATGATTAGTGTAGAACCAAAAGTTGAATGGTTCTGCAGAGCTAAAGACTTTCTTAAGAAGGCACCCTGGGGGTCATTAACCTCTCAGAGTCCTATGGGGAGTGGCACTACCATTCACCACAAGGTTGTTTCCCAGTCTGCATTTGCAAATGTAGATACGTAGGGGGAGCAAGTCATCTTGGCAATCGAAGCTGAGGCTTATCAGAGCTGGATGTCACAAATCCAAGACTTCTTAAAACTTGGTATGATCCCAGAGGGATTGTCACATGCCGCAAGATGCACATTCAAATAGAAAGTGACTAAATATGTCTTTCTAGGAGATATTTTGTACCGACGAGGTTACGATGGAGTTCTCCTTCATTGTCTTGAGCCCCAAGAGTCATCTTGGGCAATTTTAGAAGCTCATGATGGTACGTGCGGTGGCCATTTTAGCGGCATGGCTATCATCAAGCGCATCCTTCGAATGGGTTACTATTGGCCCACTATGGAGAAGGATTGCAATGTGTATGTCAAGAAATGCATCAAATGTCAGCATCATGCTAATCTTACGCACTTGCCATCACAGGCCTTACAACCCATCCAAGTGGCTTGGCCATTTTCTCAGTGGGGATTTGATCTTATTGGCAAGATTTCTCCTCCATCATCGGGTCGACATACATTTATTATCATGGCTACTGAGTATTTTACAAAATGGGTGGAAGCCATTCCCTTAACAATGACAACTGGAGCTCGTATAGCAGAGTTTATACTCGAGCATATCATATGTCATTTTGGGATTCCATCCAAGATAGTTTCGGATAATGGAACTTCTTTTAAGAACAAAACTATGAGAGCTTTGACGTCTAAGTATAGAATCAAGCACAGTTTTGCAACTCCATATTATCCATAGGCAAACGGGCAAGTTGAGGCCTCAAACAAGATAGTGGTTTCCATCTTGAAAAATATGGTACAAGAACACCACAAATATTGGCATATCCAACTGCCCCTTGCATTATGGGCTTACAGGACTAGCATTCGGATGCCCACTGGGGCAACACCATTTTCACTAGTATATGGCACTGAGGCCATTATGCCCTTAGAGTTGGAAATTCCAATGCTACGCATCACATTGAAAGAGTTCATCGATGATGACACCGTATGGCAAGCTCACCTAGATCAATTGACGTTACTTGATGAACATCGCGTGAATGCCCTTGAGCATCTCCATGTTTATCAGGAGCGATTAAAATGAGCTTATAATACCAAAGTCCATCAGAGAGACTTTGAAGTTGGGGATCTTGTGCTAAAAGAGAACCAACATAACTCTAATTTATCGCCTGATATGCGAGACAAATTTATGGCTAATTGGCTAGGACCCTATATCATATCTAAAAATATTGGTCTGGGTACCTATCACCTAACATCGCTAGGGGGTGTTGAAGAGCCTGAACCTCTCAACATCATCCATATTAAGGTATTCTATGCTTGAGAGCATAGCAAAAGGCACCAAGGGTTCCAAAACCACTTGGTCATGTCAATCAAAGGCCTCGAGGGTTTGCTTAAAACCGCTCGGTCATCCCAAAAAGGCACCAAGGATTTTTGAAAAATCGCTTGGTCAACCCAAAGGCCTCGAGGGTTCCTAAAAACCGCTCGGTCATCCTAAAAGGCTCCAAGCTCTCTTGTGAGTAGTTTGGTCAATCAAAAGGCTCCAAAGGCATTTGTAAGCCCTTTGGTCAATCCAAAAAGGCTCGAGGGTTTGCTTAAAACTGCTTGGTCATCCCAAAAAGCTCCAAGGATTCCTAAGAGTTTCTTGGTCATCCCTAAAGGCTCCAAAGGCATTTCTTGGTCATCCCTAAAGGCTCCAAGGGCATGTACTCACCGTTTGGTCAAATATAAAGGCTCAAAAATTCATAAAAATTGAAAAATATATAAAATCCAAAAAAATTGGTAAAGCATAAAATCCAAAAACATTTGCATTTTGCATTATGCATTTTCATTTGCATTCACACATGCATTCACTTCATTACATTGCATATAGGCATTCTTCATCCATTGCATTCCATATTAGAATGGATTGTGTTTGTCAGTCTTACAAATGATGCCACGTTTGTGTTTCAATCATGCACCTTTGCATTTATCATAATTCGTTGCATTCATACACAACACCTATTGCTATGAAATATGTATGTATACCAAAGTTTTCCAGTCACTCAGCCATACCTAGTGGGTCTCTCAGATGTTGTAGAAAGCTTGCTTCTTTTGTAGATGAGGTCATTAGTTGTGATAGTACTTGACATATCAGGATCCCATCACTAATCAAAACATTTAAAATCCTGCTAAGATAAGGGAGGATGAAAGTTGCGAAAGTGGTCCTGGGTATTTAGAGAGATGGGTTTTATTACCTGCTTATCTTGCAAATAGTCGGTCTAGAGTGGTGAACCTTGGCAAAAGGACAAGAATTTCCCCTACTCGTACATAGATACAAAGTTTAAATCTCAAGTTCAAAGTTCAAAGTTCAAATCTAAAGTGATATAGTGAATCAAAAGCACTATACAAATCCCTTGCTCAAGTAAAACGTAATTAAAATGTTAAAATAATGATTTTTATCACTACATATGAGCAAGTATCAAAAATGGGGTGAGAACTTGAATCCCTGGATTGTTCACTATTCAAAGCCATAGAGTGAACCCCGATCATAGCAATGGGTTGAAAGAGTCCCACCTGCTTTCGAAGTAGTAGTTCTATTGGGTGATCCCCAATCGCAACAATGGGTTGAAAGAGTCCCGCTTGCTTTTGGAGGGGTAGTCCTGATCAATTTGCAAGATGAGCTAGCTCTAGGTGCCTAGGGTTGTCTAGCATTATAGTCCAATCAAGTTTGAAACATGGATGATATGAACATTTGAGGAGCCAGATCTCACATATGGGTTGAAAGAGTCCCGACTGACATCTGGGGTATGCCTATGGTCTATCTAAAAATACTCACGTGCACACACAGGGGTAATGAATAGTTGGGTCATTCGTGGTGAAAGCTTTGTCCAACAAAAGCCTTGTACAGTTAGTATGTGACTTTTGAGAAGTCTACTAGGGTGTTTGAGTCTCATGGAAAACCTCAAAAATTTCTCTAATAGCAACAAAATATCACGAGCCATCAAAAATAAAAGTCATTCAATCATCAGAATGCATTACATTGAGCACAAATCAAAGATATAGGATAGATACCGGATGGATATCAAAAATGATGTTTAGATGGCCACTGACTATATCGTGCAACAAGAAATATAGAGTGACATATTATATCATTCGCATTATACCAATCCATCTCACTGCATTTCATATATGGGTGATTAATTGATTAAATTCTTGTAATGAGGATTATCAATTATTTTGCATGATTATTATACATTTTGTGGTGTCGTCCATTAGATTGATACATACATTTTGCATTCATTCCTTATGTTTTAAGTGATTAAAGCATACAGGTTCATTTCCATTAGATTATGATCATGTAAATAATGCATTACCATACATTGCATCAGCATATCATGATATCATCATAAAATTTAAATGCATACCATAAATCAAACTTAAATATGCATTTAAAAATAAACATTGCATCCATATGCATCCATCACAAAATAGCACATCTAAGCATCTAGATCACTGCATCTCATCATCATCATCATAAATTAAATAGCTATCTAGTGCATGTCATCCATACATCACATCATATAAACATAGCATCAACATAAGCATTGCATCCATGTGCATCACATAAACATAAAATTAAAAATATACAAGTACACATAATGAGCCATAAATGATCAAATCTCATATATATATATATGTGTCAAAAGAGTACATCAGAGGTATATCAAAATGCCCATAGGCTACAATCATGTAGGTCCTCGACCTTACACCAAAAATGATACATATACAAAAGTGTAGCCTGTATCCAGTAAAGCCCTAGCTCTATCCCTGCTCCTCCTATACTGGAGCTCTCTCTACCTCCCTTAGCCCCATATCTAGGAGCCTACTCTACAGTCTACTCTGGCACCTATTGTGTAGCCTACTAAGGATCCTATGCTCGACCCAAACCTAAGAAGCTTCGTACATGGGAACTAATCCCCTCTGTCTGGTGAGACCTATGGCTCGAGCTAGCAGAAGACTACCCGATCTCTCTAGTGATGGTCTAGGAGCTACTCCTATGAGTCCCTATAGTAAATGTGTCCTCTGGAACCTCTCCACCTATCAACCGAATGTGGTCCTCCAACTGAGATATGCGAGCTACCCTCACAGTCGATCATGCATTTCCCTCCTCTATGAGGGAAGTGAGCTACCTAATCTCGACCATGGGGTCCCGACCTCCTAGAAGTGTGTATTATGGAGCTACAGGTGGTGCCATAACTATCTATGAAGATGAGGGAGCAACCCTCGAGTCACTCAGTGCATCCCTCTCTAGTCATGAGATCCAACTGTGTCTATGCCAGATCACGCTCTACAGTGAGTCACTCGATATCTATATCTATTATGGTTATCTGGGCCTTGAGGATAGGCCTCTCCTCCTCATAGCTCCTCCACTGGCTCTGACCATGTCTCAGCTTCACCTCTATTATGGTGAGACTAGTATCCCTCTGCATCAACTAGGTCTGAAGCCTACCCACCTGACTCTACAAAGCAACAATCTGAGCTAGGAGCTGCCCTACCTCACTATTAGGAGGCACCTCACCCTCCTCTGAAGCCTCCTCCTCTACCTCGACCTATGGAGCCTCCTCTATGGTGGCCTTTGTACCCCATCCACCCTCGGTCTACTGGTGCACTCTATGCCCATCTGATTTAGCCTTAGCCTCTGCCCCATCATCTATCCTATTGAGGGCCCTGATCCCTACCACTATAGTAGGGACCACCAAGTATCATATGTTAGGGTGGTCCCAGCCCTAGCAATACCTATCTCCTGGAAGTCATCAATCTCATCCCCTAGTGGTGTCGGTTATACCCAAGGTAAATGCATCTCCAATACTAGAAGCTTGTAGATCAGAGGTAGCTCTGAGATGTCTTGGACTAAGCCAAAATATTGTAAGACCTATGAGAGTAAAATTGGTACTCATGGACCTCAACCTTGTGGTTGAGTAACCACCTATCTCATTGAGCCTAGTGTAGTCGCTCACTAGCCTCCTCCCATGTAAGGCAATCCATGTATGGATGCCACTCAATGTCATCTGGCTCGAGTGCTACAAATCTAGCAATGTAGTGCTCTATGTCCCTAACATGGGACCTACTTTAGAACCCCTCCTCCTCATGAGGCCAGCATGTTGCATAGCACTGGTGTGCATCATCAATAGAAGTGATAGTAAGGGGTAGCTCTATAGGATGCTCGATCTTGATGTGCTACCAACCCTAGATCTATAGTAGCATACTATAGCTAATCCCTACCTAGCTCCTACTAGTGATCTGGTAGAGCTCCTGGTATAACTAGCATAATAGAGTGCTCCCCTAGGCTAGGAGTAGTGGCTGATCTATAGAGCTCTGTAAACCCTCCTGACATTGGCCAGAAGGTTCTAGGGGATCCTCGTGCTCGAGTAGTCTAGAAGCATAATCTACACGACCAAGTGCATGAATATTGCCTCTCTGATAGAGAATATGCCCTCCTCCTACTAGTATCCGATGTGGATACCTCCATGGTCAATCTTACACTAGGCCTCCTGGCTTCGATCACCGAAGATAGAATCAAAAACACCCTCCTTTCTCTGAAAGGAGGAGGAGGTGATGGCCTCACCATCAATAGGGATCCTAAAGATCCGGTAGATATCCTCTAAAGTGATGATCATTTCACCTATCGGTAGGTGAAATGTGTTGGTCCACGCATTCCAGCGTCGGGCCAATGCAGTCATGTAAGCTTGATCTACCTTGATAGTGGGTAGATCCAAAATATAGCCAAAGCCAACGACTCCAAACCACTTCCGCTCTAAGGTAGTAAGCTATTTGCACAGGGTGCGAAGGATGTCTGACTCTCTAGCTCTAGAGGTCAACTTCTAAAAAGAAATAATGCATAAGGGAAAAATCTAACTAAAAACAACCAAAAATAGCTAAAAAATGACCTTAAAAATGTCAAACAAATCTTAAAAAATGCTAAAAAGACAAAAACATGTAAAAAGTGATCAATAAAATTCAAAAAAATCAAAAAGGCATCTCAAAAGTGCAATAAATGGCATTAATTGCTAGAAAACCTTAGAAAAATAAAAAAAATTGATAAATTTTTCTAAAGTCGTGGAACCGCGGGTCAACCCTACGGTCCGCATGCGGTCAAAAATTGACCATTGGAATTTGAATGCTAACCGTGGTTGATAGCTATGGTCCCCAATCTGACAATTGGGAACCATAGCTACTAGCTATGGTCTAGGAAGGAGACCCATTTTGGGTCACTTCCTAGCCTAGCTAGCTAAAAAATTAAATTCTAAACTAGCCTAGTCTAAGGTGAGGTTCATTGCCAACAGTTTAGTGAAATTGATTTACCCATTAATTAATGTGGTTTATTTTTAATTTGGTAATGAGTGTGAGGACTCGGTTTTGAGTTACCTTGTGCACACCACAAGGCCTCTGCTAGTGGATGGTTGTCCAGGGTCCACCATCGGGGTATGAGTGCGATATCAGGTAGAGGTTTAACAACGTTTCGGATCAAGGAATGCTTCTCACCTCTCAGAGCTCTCCAAGTTGTAGTTGCTTTCAAGAATGATAATGAAATTTTCAAATGGGAAAACTATTTATAGGCTTTTCCTAATTTTGGTGGACCATTGCTGACACCCATGATCCCAGAATTAGGGTTTTCCACCTATGGCTCTAACCTATGGTTCCCAAATTTTGAAAGTTTCAATCGTAGACCGTACTCATGGTTCACAACTAGCATTAAATGCATTCAAATCCCATCATGGGAAGGTCTTAAATGATAAATTAATGACTCCTAATGGATCAAATATCAATAAGAGCAATCAATTTTGCAAATTTGGTGATGTTCAAAGCACTAGGATCAATTTAATAATGCAAAAATTAACAAAAAAAATCAAATAATCAAAAGCCAAATGCACCTCGTATTCAATTATTTACCCTATACACTTGGTGGTTGCAGCGACTTGCGATCCATGCAATCCGACAAGATGAGTAAATTACCATAAGGACATTTGGGGTAAAAATTGTCATCGTTGATCTGATATGCTTCTTTTCAATCCCGAAGAAGGCCTTCGAGGCTGGACCGCTCCATGGGAATGAGGCATTTCATGTCATTTCTCCTATGACATATTTTCAGCAAATCATCAACAAATTGATTCAACATAAATCTAATTGGCATTGTATCATTTTGATTCCCTAAGAAGGCTATTGTAGCTCGACTGCTCCATGGGATAGAAATGTGCAATTACTATTAATAGTTGCAATCA
Organism: Wollemia nobilis; assembly: GCA_028583015.1. Classification (NCBI taxonomy): domain Eukaryota; kingdom Viridiplantae; phylum Streptophyta; class Pinopsida; order Araucariales; family Araucariaceae; genus Wollemia; species Wollemia nobilis. Next base: position 26,326,041 of record JAQPPZ010017248.1, on the reverse strand, counting down.
TAAGTTGAACTAGGCCTAGCCAAGGCATTAAAATGCTCAATTCTAAGTTTGTTCAGATCATTCATTATGGTCAAGTGACTTCGTCACTTCATTCATTGTCATTACCCTCATCGACTCATCACTTGAGGGGGTAGTCATAATATCATAATCATAATCAAAGTCAATAGAAGATCCTTGAAATCGTAGATCCCTTGATCTTGTCAAAATTGTGTTCATCCTTGCGAATCATTGCTAACAACTATCATAAGCTTACCCCTTTTCTTGGGGAAAATAGCAAATATGAAATTTTGCTTGTTGTTCTCTGCCTTTCAGATATATGGGTCATAAGATACCTATGGAATGCATGCTACACCAAATGAGATGAGATGGGTACAATATTTTCAAATGTAAGCCTTTCACCCAGTTGGAAGCAATGATTCTAGGATGCATGTCCTTTTGCAGGACCTGAGGCATCTAATGTTGATCCGACTAATGATCATCATGGAACCTTCAACATCATTTTAGGAGGTCTATTTTTTCTCAGCGTTGTTCGATCTCACAATGCATCTCAAAAGGGGCATCTGTAGACACCTAAAACACATCATGTCGAGGGTGACTACTCATATGGACATGCTACAAGACCATATGGAAGATCTTGGATAGACTCCAAGATAGAGCAGTGGTTCTAACCACTCAATTTGGGCTCCTTGGCCTAATCAGTCTGAACCATGGTTGAGACCTACGGTCTACAGTCTGAACCACTAGCTGACACCTATGGTTTATAGTCTGAACCATAACTGTCACCTATGGTCTTAACTGAAGTTTAGTTGGCCTTCATCCGAGCCAAATCGGTTTGAACGACCATTTGATCTAGAAGAAGGTGGTTAAAGGATGGAAGATTCTAGAGGCTTCCAATCCAACTATCCTAACCACCTCTTCTTGTTCTTGGCTTCTCCATGAAGCCACCCCTAGCCCTAGGACATGCTATAAGTACCCCTTCCAAATTGGGGATGAAGGGAGAGAGTTAATTTATCAAGAGAGTAGTGAAGCCCTATCGAATTGAAAAGAGAGCAGTGAAGCCCTATCGAATTGCATACTGAGTTCATGCATTGAGAAGGCTACTTTGCTATCCACCAAAGATCAATTTGCCATGGAGGTCCTAGGAGCCTAGGAGAGCCAAGAAATGCTAATTCGGGTAAATGGAGGCCCTATTCAATAATTCAACCGCCAAACCTGTCAGAGGACACCTAGGTGACCCTTGATCATCAATTTGACAAGGAGGATCAAGCCCATAACCCTTGAAATTGGAGGGCAAACTCACTTTGTTGCTCACCATGGCTTTCAGATGGTTTATAGTGCAGACCGCTCATCCGAGCTATGGTTTGCAATAGGTATAAGATCTCCTTACTATTTTTCTCATAGATTACTTAATTAGGTTAAACTAGACATTTTAATGGTTTAATTAATATTTTAGAGATTTTTGACCGATAGATTTAGGGTTTAGAGCAATCTTGTTTCATTAGTGTAGTGTATGCGATAATGGCTTCTTTCTATGTCTCCATGCTTTATTTTACATAATTAGGCCATTCAATAATTAGTTGCATTATTCCTTTACACATATATAAGAATATTTATCAATTTGGCATAGGTTAAATACATTTTACATGCTTTCTTGATTTCATGTTATTCATAGCATCTTTATGTTTAATTTCTTCAAAGGACCTCATCATGAGAGGTTCCCAATGCTATTGATGCTTTCTTGTTGTTTCTTGACCATAGGAAAGTACACTTGAAGGAGCTTCAACCATCAAATTCCTTCCTCAATGTGAAGAAGAGGGTCAAACTCCACCCTAGAGCAGGTTCGTGCAACCTAAAGGTCTTGAAAGTGCATTTCATCCCCGAGAGGGATAGAAATAATTGTAATTGCGTATCACAAAGAGTTTCCCTAAGAGGGACTTACTTGTAATCAAACCATGAATTGATTTTAATGAAAATAAAGTTGTATTTTGCTTAATTGCCTTTGTTTTCATCGATTTATGTGTTTGGATATCAAGTTTTATCTGTTTATGCAATTACAATGTTTTGAGTGTATGCCTTTATGGTCATACAAGGGCATATTGAAATATCATGCCCTAAGAAGAGTCCAAAAAATATATATGTAGAAAACCACAATAGAAACTCAAAAATGGATATGGGTGAGGAAGGTATTCAACTTAAAAAATTAGGTCAAAACAAATGAAATTAAATAAATAGTGGAGACCAGTAAGGTAGGATATTCGAAGAAATATCAATTCTTCTGAGGCTTTAGCCTATGAATAAAAAGTAGATCAAAACTTAGAGGACATGGTACAACATGATCAAAAAATTAACAAATAACCATCTATTCAATATGATCCTAATTTAGGGATGAATATTCCTATTGAACCCAAGGAATGTGCCTAATTATATTTTGAAGGCTCTCTTGAAGTACTATGCGCCTTTCGAGAGAAGAAACATGGTAGATAAAATGTAGTGTTAAATGTTAATACCTCTACCATTAAGAAGGATATTAATACCAAAATATGAGTAGGACAAGTCAAAAGCTTCCATAGCAAAGTTGGGGAGGATAAATCTAATGAAAAGGGAAGTTGTGAAAGAATATTGAGAAATAGAATAATAAGACCTACTAATACAGGCAAGGTAAAAAGAGAAAACCCATCAAACTATGAAGCGAGAGCCAGGGAAGCAAGAGCAAGCATAGAGAAAGGAACACAATTTAAGTTGGTTGAATTTCTCTTTACCAAACAACAAAATGATATTGGTAATATGTAGGCAGGGCAAATGACCCCTTATGAGACATGATTACCATCTCATGGAATATAAGGGGTGCTAGTGCCCTCTCAAAGTAGAGGTGTATCAAGGACCTTTTTTTAAGTAATAATTCTAATATTTTTCATATTAAAAAAACTAAAATGACAAAGGAAGAAGTTTTCAAAAATATAAAAGTAGTACAGGACAGATGTGAATGGGATGTTATGAATTTTGAAGGAGTGGTAGGGGGAATTATAACATGTTGGAATCCTATTAGAACCTCTTATGCAACCATTCATAAAACTAGGCATTTAATTACCTCATTAGTAATATACTACTTTGTAGATATTCATTTCATCCTTATCAATGTCTATGGATCTACAACTTAGTCAAGAAGACTAGAAGTATAGAGTGGGATTGGAGAATTTATGAGAAGTAAAGACCAAGAAATAATATTCATGATCATGGGATAATATAATACCATAACCAACCTGGATGAAAATTTTGTGAGAATTAGAAAAATAAGCCAAAGTATGACAAAATTCTCAACTTTTATTCAAAATAATAATCTACGAGAGGTTGAGTTTGAAGAGGACAACTATACATGGACCAAAAACAGGAGAGGCTATGATCTAATAGCAAAAAAAATTAACAAATGCATACTCTCAAATAATTGTCTAGATGAAGGGACTCATGTTAAAATCAATACCTTGATAAGGATTGGTTCAAATCACTAGGCAATAAGAGTTTTTATTTACATAATAGAATCAGTAGCTACCATGATGATTTGGGCACAATGTATGTCTTTATGTCCAACACATTCATTTTAAACCTTTTACGATGTTGAAAGCACCAGGAAATGGATAAATGTTAAGTTTGATGAGGCCTAAGATTTGAACCCTAGGCATTCATCCCCCTTATGGCGTTTTGCCACACTAATTGGTCTACACCTTGGACCTCACTAGCTAATAAGAGTTAAAATGATGGTAAATGAATTTAAAAAAACTTATTTTAAATATGAGCAGATGAGGGAAGACCATCCTCAATTTGTTAATACGATAGCACAAACATGAAATTATTTAGGAAATTATGGGCTTAATACACTTCTAAAACAAATTAAATCAATGACATCTAGATTTTAAAAATGGAACTAGAACACTTTTGGAAATATTTTTGAGAAGAAAGAACTAAAATAGAAACTTTGAAAATTCCAAAAAAGGTGAGCATAATAATCCAAGCTCGAAGAAAAGGGAATTTCTTAGTGAATATCATAATATTTTGAGTAGGGAAGAGAAATTTTGGAGATTAAAATCGAGATAGACTTGGTTAAAAGGAGATAAAAACACAAAAAAATCATAGGATGGCAATAGTATAGAGATAAACATCCAAAATAAGTAGAATTAAATCAGTAGAAGGGATGTGGATTGAAGTTCTTGATGATAAACTATTGTAAGAAGTACCTTTAGCTATAACAGATGAAGACAATAGGAAATTTATGGGGCCTATTACTCTAGAAGAAGTTCATTTAGATTTTTTCTCTTTTGATAAATATAAATCCCTAGGTCTGAATGGGATATATATAACATTCTATCAATATAATTGGAATTTAGTGGAGGACTAATTATTGGTGGTAGTGCAATGGTCTACGGTAAAATGGTAAATACCTTATAAATTAAATGAAATATATATTACGCTGATTTCAAAAATAAGGATGCAAAATTTATTTGATTTATTTAAGCCCATAAGCCTATGTGATATGCCATATAAGATAATTTCCAAAGTTATGGAAAATTGGTTAAGACCATTGTTAGACCAAATTATTTCAGAAGAGCAAGGAGGATTTGTGATAGGGAGACAAATTATGGATAGCATCATAGTAGCTCATGAAGATATGCATTTAGTTCCTTCAAGAAAAGAGAGCAATTATATTAAAACTTGATATGAGTAAAGCCTATGATAGGGTTAAATGGGATTTTATTTTTACAATATTATAAATGTTTACTTTTGGAAAGAAATAGGCCAGCTGGATTAAAGCTTGTGTCTCTACAGTATCATATTCAATGTTGGTCAATGGGTTAGTAATGTAATCATTAATATCCAAGAGAGGTCATAGATAGGGAGATCCTTTATCATATTTATTCATTATTATGGAAGAATTATTGGGTAGGAACTTGAAAAAGGCTAATAAAAATGGGCTAATAAGTGGACTTAAGGCTAGTAATAATATCAATAACATTACCCATTAATAGTTTGTAGATGATACAACCCTTTTTGGGAGGGTAGGGATAAATGAGGCTAGAGCTTTGAATAACTTATTAAAGGAATATGAAAGAGCATTAGGAAAAAAATTTAATAGGACAAAATCTAAAATTTACTTCTCAAACACTCTAGCTAGAAGCAGGGAGATGCATGTTACTTCAAATGGAGGTAAATTTTCCAACAAATCATCTAGGGATGCCCTTATTTGAGGGGATAATGAGGATAGAATTGTGGAATCCAATTATAAGTAAAGTTTAGAATAAAATACCAGCATGGAAAGGTAGATGGTTATCATTAGCAAGAAGAGTGTAACTAATTAAAATAATCTTATAGGTCATTTCAACATATTATATGTTGATATTATGTGGTCATTTTTATAGTCAAGATTACATAATAAAAGAAAAATTTCTTTGGTCAAATGGAGTAAGGTGTGTGATGATAAAAATCGAGGAGGTCTTGGTTTAAGAGTTCATACGAATGCAAACCTAGCTCTTAGGGGAAAAGTAATTTGGATATTGCACAAATATAATCAAAGATAGTGGATAAGAATTATTCTAAGTAAGTACATTGAGCCCAATGACCTAAGATTAAAATTTACTACATTCTCACTACCAAATGTTTCTACACTATAGAACAATTTTAAAAAAATTAATTGATCTAGTATTTAAAGGTCTAAGATGGGTGATGGGAACTAGAAAAAAAAATTATTTGAATGGAAACTTGGTGTGATAAAAACCACTCAATCTAGATCTAATTTTGAAATCACGGATGAGATTACTTCAAGATAATTATGATGATAGGGTTTCAAATATTATGTACAAGGATAAAAAAGAAGATACAAATGGAAATAAGATATTTTTACATGTATATAATACATTGATGCTAGGAGAAAGTTGAGAAAAAATATAACAACAATGATTTTTTTGAAGGGAGTCGAGGATAATTTGATTTGGAAGCTAGATAGCTTAGGAGAATACACAACAAGAAGCATATAAAGTAAAGCACCAACAAAGTAGGAATACTGTAAGAATATGGAGAGATATTTGGGATAACCCAAGCATTCCTAAAGTCAAAATGTTTGTTTGGCTAGTAGGTCATAAAATAATTTTATCCAGGGAAAATCTTATGAAAAAAAGTTTTCATGGCCCCTCACAATGTGTTCTATGTAAAAAGGAGAGTATAGACCATCTCTTGGAATATTGCTCAATAGTCTAGAAACTATGCCAATGGTTTTTTAATATGTTTGGTAAATGCTTGATGATGAATGGAAGAACTAAAGAATGGTTAAAGAAAAGACAAAGCACTTTTAAAAGTAAGGCTTTACAGGTAATATGGGATATATCAAAAGATACAATACTTTGGATTGTATGGATGGAAAGGAATAGAAGAATATTTAAAAGAAAGCAAAGCAGTTTGGAGATAATAAGAAGGAAGATTTATTTAGCCATAGAGGAGTCTAAACCAACCCTATCAAATCACCCAATCCCTAATATTGATGTAGAGAGCCTTGATAGATGGACTGAAGTCATCAAATTGAATTATGATGTTGAATATAAGAGAAATAAAAATAAAACAAAGAATATAAAGTGGAAACCACTAGAATTGGAGTTTGTGAAATTGAATTTTGATGGAGCATCTAAAGGAAATCTAAGAAGCAAAAATAGGAGGAGGAATAATTAGAAATAATAGAGGAGATTTTTGGTCTCATTACACTTTAAATAGTGGATTTAAGACAAATAATGATGTTGAATCTTGGGCAGCTTTTGAAGGGTTTGAAATATACAAACAAATGAAATGGAACATAGTATGGATGAAAGGTAATTCAATAATAGCAATAAATGTAAATTTGAGAAGGCTCCATGGAACATATAAGATATAATTGTTGAAATAGAAGACCTTGCTAAAAAAATTTAAGAAATCAAGTTTACACATACATTAAGGGAAGGAATAAAATGTGTAGATAGGTTAGCCAATAGAGGGGTTTTAATTGAGGATCGTGAAGTTAAATTCTCTACTACATGGTTAGAAGTAGTAATTTTAGCTGAAGTTGACAAGAAAATGTTGACTACCTAAATCAAATAATGATTAAGATTTACTTTAATGATTTCAATTGGTAATATATAATTTATTTTAGAACGTTGCTGTGTTTTATAATAAACTATTTATTACAATTCTTATGGTTGCACTTACACTTTAGGAAGAAAACTAGCAATCAAAATATAGTAAAGTAGACTATGATATTTGGTGCTTTGATTAAAGTTCTAGCAAGAACATGACTAAGGAGAAAGTGTGGCTCAACTCATTACAAGCCAAATATAGGAAACTAGTCACCATTGTAGATGACAAAATCTATTAGGTCAAAGGAGTCGGAGATGTTCCTCTCAATATTTCTAGAGGTACATGCACCATTAAAAATCTAGTATATATATACTTGGATTGGAAAACAACCTATTTTTTGTACCACAAGTACTAGATCATGATATGGTGGTCAAATTTTAAGTTGTTGATGGCAACAACAATTGCTTTATTATAAGACATGGTAAGATTGTGATAAAAGGTTCCTGCAAGAATGGCTTGTTTGCACTTGATATCATATCCTCTCCTAATGTTGCACTATCAGTAGAAACACTAGATGCTACCTCTATTTGGCATATAATATATGGTCATATGAGTCCTATAATGCTTACTCTAGCTTAGTAATCATTAGGTCTACGAAATATTTTGCCAATATTGTTAGTATGCTCAAGTTTTTTAGCAAGGAAACAAAATCAAGTACCTTTTGAGATGAGCACTCATAAAGCCAAAGGCGTTCGATGTGATACACACTGATCCGTATGGACCCATTCCAACAAATTTTTAGGGACAAATATACTTTCAATTGTTTGTAGATAACTACTTAAGAAATATATGGGTGCATTTCTTGCAACTAAAGTTAGACACACTCAAATATTTCCAATGCTTCAAGACGTGTAGAAACGAAAACTAGGCATTCTATTCAAATTCTCCACTCCATATGAGGGGGAATATACATCAAATGAATTTTTAAGGTTTCTCATGCAAAATAGAATTAAGAAAACTCACTACAATATATGCTTCACAACAAAAGAGGATTTTTGAAAGGATGAACCATCCCATCATGGAAATGGTTCATTGTATGCTCATAAGAGACAATATGGAGCAACAATATTGGGTTGAAGCAATCTCCACTATAGTTTATATTCTAAATAGAACACCCATAAAGGAAATACAATGAGTTACATTTGAAGAATCCTAGTATGGGAGGAATCCTTCCATTTTATATCTCAGTCTTCAAAAGCAAGGCATACATGCATGTGCCAAAGAAACAAAGAACCAAGTTGGATGTCAAGACCTTATCGTGCATATTTCTTGGATATAATGAAGAGTAAAAAACTTATAAAATGATAGATCCAATCACCATAAAATTGCATATGAATAGAGATGTGGTGTTTGATGAAGAATTTGAAACTAATTTTCATACTGAGGATTCTAAAAAGTTAAAAGATGCCACTTCACCAGTTGCAATTTTGGACTTAGATGAAGAAGTTCTAGAAGTTGTTGAACCTACAATAGTTGATGTATATGTAGCTCCATCTCAATGTAGAAAGGCTCCAAATTAGATCGCCAATACCATCAAATATGCTAAATGTGATGCACCTCTTGACCTTAGATTCATGTGACCATGTACTTGTAGTATTAATCATAAGGAAGTAAATCCAAGCTTGATGGATTTAATGATGGAGAACTCAGAACTAGCATTAGTGAAGGACATGTTGGACATTTTGAGTAGATAAGTTGTCATTGATGTCAAGAGTGAGTGGTCATTGATGTCAAGCTTTCAGCACCAGTCAGTGGCAGTTTCAGTGGGCAACATCAGTTTCAGGTTCTCCAGTTTCAGTTGATCAAGACCCGGTTTCAGGAAGTCAGATGTGGTCTAAAGTGCAAAAAGCCCAAGTGAATAATATTATAATATTTTTTATAATATTATAAAGGGAAGTTTTAAATTAATTATAAATTAATTAATATAATTTTTATTATAAATTAATTTATAATTTAATTTACTTAAGTTATTTAAATTAATTATTAATTAATTTTGATATTAGTTATAAGATTAATTTATATTAATTTTTAACTAACCCTAAGGAGGGTTATTAAAATTAATTCAAAATTTGAATTCGAATTTCTAGCACCGACGTGGGAAGAACATTTATCATGTGTATAAAAGGGGGATTACCCACCTTACCAAAATCCCCAATGCTTTCGAATAAAATCCTATGCTATGCGAATTTCATGCGAATCATGTGTGCAACAAAGAGTTTTTAATTTTTAAAAAGTGCTAAGAGGAGGCGAGATCATTTCATCCACCAAGGAGGGAGCCTTGGTCACCAACCGCTGGTAGCATAGTTGGCAACCGCGATGGTAGTAAGACGTTAGGGCAGCGATAGGCGCAGGTTCGAATCCCCATGGAGGATCATTTTGTTTTGTGTTGGAAAATGTGGTGGAGTAAGGTTGAAAGGGAAGGAAGTTTGCCTTCCTTCACGTGGGTGCCTCTAGCCCACGCGGTGGGCTCCAAAGCGCTAAGGCGCTTGGCGCTTGGGGAGACGGTGGATCGAATCATGCCGAAACCCTTTTTGGGGGATAACAAGGTATGCATTAAAGTTTGAGCACCAAAATTTTTGGAGAAGGTTGTTGAGGTATTAAAAATTAATTTTTGCATATTTTATTTGGTATATGAGGTTTTTGGGGAGTTATAAGGTTATTGCAAAATAAATTTTTGGTATTATTTGCTTTAGGGTTTGAAAAGGAAATAAAGGTGTTTTAGAAAGATTGGTTGTGGTTTTTGTGGTGTTGGATATTATTTTAAGTTGGAGATTATAAGGTGTATCCAAGTAATTATTTTTGTGCATGATTTGATGAATGTTAATTACAAGTAGGAGCAATAAGGTGTATTTGAGCTTTGAGTATTTTTGTGTCTAAGGAATATTTTGAGAAAGTGTTGGAGTGATATTTTGTCATCTAACCATTGAAATTGGAAAGAAGGAAATTGTGATTTAGACAGGTTTTCCAAGGGCACTTCTACATCAAACAAAAGGTATGGGCATATTCTTCCTAGTGAGTGATTGTTGAATGTTGTGAATGCTAAGTTGGAGTGAAAAGGATTTGGTTAAGGTTTTCCTTGTTGAGTGTGTTGAATTAATGCTTCAAGGTTTTCTGGAATAAAGAGTTGTTGATAAAACCTTGTTTTATAAGCATTGTTGTTGAAGTGATTAAGTTGAGTGAAGAACTTGAACTAGGGTTTGAAAAGAACATGAGTATCATTGTTATGTGAGATTGGTTGATAAGCATTGTTGGAAATATTTGAGTGAGTGTTCATATGCTTGGACTAGGGTTTGTGAGCAAGGATTATTTCATTGAGTGATTGGTTGAGTAGAGTTGGTTGAGCCTAGTCAAGTGAATGTGTTAAAGTGATTGTTCAAGTTCTATGAAACAAATTGTTCTATATTCTAAATTGAGTTGAGAAAGTGATTGAGAGTTAGTGAGTGTGAAGCATATTGAGTCTCTAAAAATTCTCTATATGTTTCTAAAAGAGTGATTGAAAGTGATTGAGCATTGTGGTGAATGTGAAGCATATTGAGTCTCTAACAATTCTCTATATGTTTCTAAAATAGTGATTGAAAGTGATTGAGCATTGAGAATTTTTAAAATTCTATTTATGTTTCTATGAGTTTGGATAAGTTCTAGTGAGGACTTGTTGAGTAGATTTGGACAAGTTCTAGTGAGGACTTGTTGAGCAGATTTGGACAAGTTCTAGTGAGGATTTGTTGAGCAGATTTGAGACAAGTTCTAGAGAGGACTTGTGGATAGATTAGTGTGAGATTTTGTGGAAGCTTACAAGGTATATTTGAGATAAGTCTTTGAGAAGACTTGTGAGCAGAGTTGATTGATTGATTTGTTCAAACCTTGAGTTAAGGTTTGGGGTAGATCTAGCAGAGTTGATTTGAGATTGAGTCAAGCTTTGTGTTAAGGCTTGAGGATAGATATTGAGGATATATTTGTGCTAGACCGAAGGACTATGTTTAGTATATATTTGAGGATAGATTTTGGTGCAGATTTGAGGATAGGTTTGTGCTAGATTAGAGATAGAGATTGAGTAGATTTGTGCTAGATCGAAGGACTATGTTTAGTGTAGATTTGAGATAGAGCTTTGAAGGTGATAGAGTATAGAGGATGATAGTCTCTAGTGGATAGAGATCCATTAGCCTAGGTAGTGAGGATAGGTGTCTTCAGTGGATAGAGATCCATTAGCTAGAGTAGTGGGGGCAACAGTTCTTCTAGAAGATCACTAGTCGAGCTAAGGAGAAAGGAGTTCTCCTATGGATAGAGATCCATGAACTTGATTAGGGGATTGGTGTCTCCTTTGGACAGAGGTCCATAAACATTGTAATAGGGAAAGGATTCCCAAGAGATTGATTGAGAAAATTTTAGTGAAATATTTTCTCCGTGGAGTAGCCCACATTGGGTGAACCACGTAAAATTGGTGTCTCTATTGTGTGTGGTGATTTGTGCATTGCTTTGATTACTATTGTTGATATTGCTATCTATACATTGCATAATATTGATTGGGAAAGAAAAGTAAAAAGTGGTCTTATACTGTTCACCCCCCTCTCAGTATAAGCTTGTGTTCTTCAATTGGTATCAGAGCGGGTTCCTTCGGAAGAGTTTAACAACTTGAAGGAAAAGCTTACAAGAACACAATGGAATCTAAGAATGGGTCCTCAGATAATTCTACTCCAATATTTTATGGAAGTGATTATATATTTTGGAGTATGAGAATGAAGATTCACTTAAAGGCACTTGGCAATGAAATATGGGAAGTAGTTGAAAATGGATACATACCACCAGTTGATCCACCTACAGATAAGGAAGGTAAGCTTCTACAACATTACAATTCAAAAGCAATGAATGCAATTTTGAGAGGTTTGCATAGAATAGAATTCATAAAAGTTATGCATTGTGAAGATGCAAAAGGAATTTGGGATAAGTTGCAAAGCATATATGAAGGAGATAAAAGTGTCAAAAAGGCAAAGATTCGAAATCTCAAAGCACAATTTGAAGAATTAAGAATGAAGGATGAGGAAAACATTAGTACTTATCTACTTCGGGTTGATGAGGTTGTTAATGCTATGCAAGGACTTGGACTTAATGTTGAAGAATCAGATGTTTGTGATAAGGTCTTAAGATCTCTTCCAAAGAGATTTAGTGAAAATATTTCTGCTATAGAAGAATCAAAATATGGTGATACTTTGACAAGAGACATGTTACTTGGTACTCTTACAACTTTTGAGATAAGAACAAAAGAGGAACCTAATCTCAAAAAGGAAGCAACCTTCAAAGCTACTAAGAAGACAAAGGGCAAGAAGTCAGATTCAAGCAATGAGTCATCCAGTGATGAAGAAGCTAATTATGGCAGAAAGAATAAGGATTCAAGAAGGTTCAAAGATGCAAAATCTGTTAGATGTTTCAATTGTGGAAAGTATGGTCACTATGCAACTGATTGTCAAGAAGCTAGAAATGGTAATGATGAAGAAAAATAGGATCATAAGAATAGGGAATCAAAAAAATACAGGTACCAAAAGAAAGGCAAGGATGGACAAGGCAAACAAGGAAAGAAGTTCTTTCAAAGACAAAAGAGGAGCTACTATGCAGACAAGGCAAGTAAGTACTCAAGTGATAGTGATGCTAGTTCTTCAAGTAATGATAAAGATGAAGTCCTATTTCTGATTGAAGAAAAAGAAGAAGTTAAGAAAAGGTCACCAATAATTCTCAAGTGTTTTAGATGTGGTAATTTTGGACATCTTGAAGATAGTTGTACAAGGAATGGTTTCAGTTTCAGTGATGATGAATATGAGGATGCACTTGAAGGACCAGAAGAGAATATTCTAATGGCACTAGAAGAAGAAGAAGGTGATCCTATAGAAGATAAGTCAAAAAAAAATGAAGATGTTGACAAAGGTAAACAAATAGAGGAAGAATCAAAAAAGGAGGAGTTGATCTTGAGGGAGAGCTTATTTATGCTCTTAAAACTTTAAATAAGGTAAGAAAGCAAAACTCCCAACTTGAATTTCAGTTTCAAGAATGTGATGAAGAGAGAGGAAAGCTTATAGAGGATCTAAACAAGTCAATGGCTAAGACAAAGAAGTTCAAGGATAAGTTAGAAGCAAAGGTCTTAGAATGTGAAAAGTTAGAACAAGAAGTAGCTCTACTAAGGGAAGAGTTAGAAAAGTCCAAGGATAAGCTACACAAGTTTGGAAAGAGTTCAAATATTGTAGATAAGATGATCAAGGTACAAAGAAGGTCAACAAACAAAATAGGTCTTGGTTTTGAACAAGCTCAAAAGAAATAAGAAGAAGAGTCAACCTCAAGTTCTGAAGAAGAAGAAACTTTAGAAGAAGACAGTGTAAGAGAAAGTGAGACTTCTGAGGATGAGTTGGACAATAGAAATTTCAACAAGGAAAGGAACAATGCACAAAGAAGAAATAGATGGAACATGAACCAACATAGAGAAAAAGAGACTAAGAGACCAATGAGGTCAAGGCAAGGAAATTTCAATGGATGATGTTTCTCATGTCATAGATTTGGGCACATGGCTTCACAGTGTAGGACACATGAAAGACAAGAATATGGGAATTTCAGAAACAGGTAACTTTTCCATGGGTATTGCTACTCATGTAATCAGTTTGGTCATAAGGCAATGAATTGCAGGGTTCATGACAGGAATATATATGGCTTCACTAGGAGAAATCCCAAGATATTTGCACCACCAAGGAATAATAACATTAAGTGTTATAAGTGCAATAATGATGGACATACAACAAAGTGGTGTAGAGCAGACATTCCAGAATCAAGCATGAATAGGAACAAGAATAGGAACATGAACAGGAACATGAATATGGACATGAACAGAAAGAATATGGATATGAACATGAACAAGAATATGGACATGGAAAAAAAGAATAGGAATAGGAACATGGACATGAATAGGAATAGTCAAAGGAATCAGAAGGATCAGATGAGAAGGAAATATGACAAAGGTAAAGACCAGTGCTTGTTGGGAGTAGAAATACTCCCACCCCAGAATTAACCACCTCAAGAGGAGGTGGGGGAGGGGCTAAGCTAAGAGACTCATTCTTAGCCCCGAGCCCCAAAGGTGACCCTTTGCCATTGATGTCAAAGGGGGAGAGATTTGAGTAAGGGGGAGAGATTTGGTTTAAGGAGAGAGCATTGAGTCATGGGGAGCAATGTCCCAGGGGAGCAGAACAAGAAAAAGGTCAAGTGTTTGGTAAAAATAATTTGGGTTGCCATCAATGACAAAGGGGGAGATTGTTGGACATTTTGAGTAGATAAGTTGTCATTGATGTCAAGAGTGAGTGGTCATTGATGTCAAGCTTTCAACACTAGTCAGTGGCAGTTTTAGTGGGCAACATCAGTTTTAGGTTCTCTAGTTTCAGTTGATCAAGACCCGGTTTCAGGAAGTCATATGTGGTCTAAAGTGCAAAAAGCCCAAGTGAATAATATTATAATATTTTTTATAATATTATAAAGGGAAGTTTTAAATTAATTATAAATTAATTAATATAATTTTTATTATAAATTAATTTATAATTTAATTTACTTAAGTTATTTAAATTAATTATTAATTAATTTTGATATTAGTTATAAGATTAATTTATATTAATTTTTAACTAACCCTAAGGAGGGTTATTAAAATTAATTCAAAATTTGAATTCGAATTTCTAGCACCGACGTGGGAAGAACATTTATCATGTGTATAAAAGGGGATTACCCACCTTACCAAAATCCCCAATGCTTTCGAATAATATCCTATGCTATGCGAATTTCATGCGAATCGTGTGTGCAACAAAGAGTTTTTAATTTTTAAAAGTGCTAAGAGGAGGTGAGATCATTTCATCCACCAAGGAGGGAGCCTTGGTCACCAACCATTGGTAGCATAGTTGGCAACCATGGTGGCA
This sequence comes from Wollemia nobilis, assembly GCA_028583015.1. NCBI lineage: Eukaryota > Viridiplantae > Streptophyta > Pinopsida > Araucariales > Araucariaceae > Wollemia > Wollemia nobilis. The sequence continues at coordinate 26,310,964 of JAQPPZ010017248.1, read as the reverse complement.
AGACGTGAGGGCAATGATAGGCACAGGTTCGAATCCCCATGGAGGATCATTTTGTTTTGTGTTGGAAAATGATGAACAAGGTTGAAAGGGAAGGAAGGTTGACTTCCTTCACGTGGGCGCCTCTAGCCCATGCGGTGGGCTCCAAAGCGCTAAGGCGCTTGGCGCTTGGGGAGACGATGGATCGAATCATGCCGAAACCCTTTTTGGGGGATAATAAGGTATGCATTAAATTTTGAGCACCAAAATTTTTGAAGAAGGTTGTTGAGGTTTTAAAAATTAATTTTTGCATATTTTATTTGGTATATGAGGTTTTTGGGGAGTTATAAGGTTATTGCAAAATAAATTTTTGGTATTATTTGCTTTAGGGTTTGAAAAGGAAATAAAGGTGTTTTAGAAAGATTGGTTGTGGTTTTTGTGGTGTTGGATATTATTTTAAGTTGGAGATTATAAGGTGTATCCAAGTAATTATTTTTGTGCATGATTTGATGAATGTTAATTACAAGTAGGAGCAATAAGGTGTATTTGAGCTTTGAGTATTTTTGTGTCTAAGGAATATTTGAGAAAGTGTTAAGAGTGATATTTTGTCATCTAACCATTGAAATTGGAAAGAAGGAAATTGTGATTTAGACAGGTTTTCCAAGGGCACTTCTACATCAAACAAAAGGTATGGGCATATTCTTCCTAGTGAGTGATTGTTGAATGTTGTGAATGCTAAGTTGGAGTGAAAAGGATTTGGTTAAGGTTTTCCTTGTTGAGTGTGTTGAATTAATGCTTCAAGGTTTTTTGGAATAAAGAGTTGTTGATAAAACCTTGTTTTATAAGCATTGTTGTTGAAGTGATTAAGTTGAGTGAAGAACTTGAACTAGGGTTTGAAAAGAACATGAGTATCATTGTTATGTGAAGATTGGTTGATAAGCATTGTTGGAAATATTTGAGTGAGTGTTCATATGCTTGGACTAGGGTTTGTGAGCAAGGATTATTTCATTGAGTGATTGGTTGAGTAGAGTTGGTTGAGCCTAGTCAAGTGAATGTGTTAAAGTGATTGTTCAAGTTCTATGAAACAAATTGTTCTATATTCTAAATTGAGTTGAGAAAGTGATTGAGAGTTAGTGAGTGTGAAGCATATTGAGTCTCTAACAATTATCTATATGTTTTTGTGGTAAAAGGAGTGATTGAAAGTGATTGAGCATTGTGGTGAATGTGAAGCATATTGAGTCTCTAACAATTCTCTTTATGTTTCTATGAGTTTGGATAAGTTCTAGTGAGGACTTGTTGAGCATATTTGGACAAGTTCTAGTGAGGACTTGTTGAGCAGATTTGGATAAGTTCTAGTGAGGACTTGTTGAGCAGATTTGGACAAGTTCTAGTGAGGACTTGTTGAGTATATTTGAGACAAGTTCTAGAGAGGACTTGTGGATAGATTAGTGTGAGATTTTGTGGAAGCTTACAAGGTATATTTGAGATAAGTCTTTGAGAAGACTTGTGAGCAGAGTTGATTGATTGATTTGTTCAAACCTTGAGTTAAGGTTTGGGGTAGATCTAGCAGAGTTGATTTGAGATTGAGTCAAGCTTTGTGTTAAGGCTTGAGGATAGATATTGAGGATATATTTGTGCTAGACCGAAGGACTATGTTTAGTATAGATTTGAGGATAGAGTTTGGTGTATATTTGAGGATAGGTTTGTGCTAGACTAGAGATAGAGATTGAGCAGATTTGTGCTAGATCGAAGGACTATGTTTAGTGTAGATTTGAGATAGAGCTTTGAAGGTGATAGAGTATAGAGGATGATAGTCTCTAGTGGATAGAGATCCATTAGCTAGGGTAGTGAGGATAGGTGTCTTTAGTGGATAGAGATCCATTATCTAGAGTAGTGGGGGTAATAGTTCTTCTAGAAGATCACTAGTCAGAGCTAAGGAGAAAGGAGTTCTCCTATGGATAGAGATCCATGAACTTGATTAGGGGATTGGTGTCTCCTTTGGATAGAGGTCCATAAACATTGTAATAGGGAAAGGATTCCCAAGAGATTGATTGAGAAAATTTTAGTGAAATATTTTCTCCATGGAGTAGCCCACATTGGGTGAACCACGTAAAATTGGTGTCTCTATTGTGTGTGGTGATTTGTGCATTGCTTTGATTACTATTGTTGATATTGCTATCTATACATTGCATAATATTGATTGGGAAAGAAAAGTAAAAAGTGGTCTTATACTGTTCACCCCCCTCTCAGTATAAGCTTGTGTTCTTCAATTGGTATCAGAGCGGGTTCCTTCGAAAGAGTTTAACAACTTGAAGGAAAAGCTTACAAGAACACAATGGAATCTAAGAATGGGTCCTCAGATAATTCTACTCCAATATTTGATGGAAGTGATTATATATTTTGGAGTATGAGAATGAAGATTCACTTAAAGGCACTTGGCAATGAAATATGGGAAGCAATTGAAAATGGATACATACCACCAGTTGATCCACCTACAGATAAGGAAGGTAAGCTTCTACAACATTACAATTCAAAAGCAATGAATGCAATCTTGAGAGGTTTGCATAGAATAGAATTCATAAAAGTTATGCATTGTGAAGATGCAAAAGGAATTTGGGATAAGTTGCAAAGCATATATGAAGGAGATAAAAGTGTCAAAAAGGCAAATATTCAAAATCTCAAAGCACAATTTGAAGAATTAAGAATGAAGGATGAGGAAAATATTAGTACTTATCTACTTCGGGTTGATGAGGTTGTTAATGCTATGCAAGGACTTGGACTTAAGGTTGAAGAATCAGATGTTTGTGATAAGGTCTTAAGATCTCTTCCAAAGAGATTTAGTGAAAATATTTTTGCTATAGAAGAATCAAAATATGGTGATACTTTGACAAGAGACATGTTGCTTGGTACTCTTACAACTTTTGAGATAAGAACAAAAGAGGAACCTAATCTCAAAAAGGAAGCAACCTTCAAAGCTACTAAGAAGACAAAGGGCAAGAAGTCAGATTCAAGCAATGAGTCATCCAGTGATGAAGAAGCTAATTATGGCAGAAAGAATAAGGATTCAAGAAGGTTCAAAGATGCAAAATCTGTTAGATGTTTCAATTGTGGAAAGTATGGTCACTATGCAACTGATTGTCAAGAAGCTAGAAATGGTAATGATGAAGAAAAATAGGATCATAAGAATAGGGAATCAAAAAGATACAGGTACCAAAAGAAAGGTAAGGATGGACAAGGCAGACAAGGAAAGAAGTTCTTTCAAAGACAAAAGAGGAGCTACTATGCAGACAAGGCAAGTAAGTACTCAAGTGATAGTGATGCTAGTTCTTCAAGTAATGATAAAGATGAAGTCCTATTTCTGATTGAAGAAAAGAAGAAGTTAAGAAAAGGTCACCAATAATTCTCAAGTGTTTTAGATGTGGTAATTTTGGACATCTTGAAGATAGTTGTACAAGGAATGGTTTCAGTTTCAGTGATGATGAATATGAGGATGCACTTGAAGGACCAGAAGAGAATATTCTAATGGCACTAGAAGAAGAAGAAGGTGATCCTATAGAAGACAAGTTAAAATAAAATGAAGATGTTGACAAAGGCAAAAAAATAGAGGAAGAATCAAAAAAGGAGGAGTTGATCTTGAGGGAGAGCTTATTTATGCTCTTAAAACTTTAAAGAAGGTAAGAAAGCAAAACTCCCAACTTGAATTTCAGTTTCAAGAATGTGATGAAGAGAGAGGAAAGCTTATAGAGGATCTAAACAAGTCAATGGCTAAGACAAAGAAGTTTAAGGATAAGTTAGAAGCAAAGGTCTTAGAATGTGAAAAGTTAGAACAAGAAGTAGCTCTACTAAGGGAAGAGTTAGAAAAGTCCAAGGATAAGCTACACAAGTTTGGAAAGAGTTCAAATAATTTGGATAAGATGATCAAGGTACAAATAATGTCAACAAACAAAATAGGTCTTGGTTTTGAACAAGCTCAAAAGAAATAAGAAGAAGAGTCAACCTCAAGTTCTGAAGAAGAAGAAACTTCAGAAGAAGATAGTGTAAGAGAAAGTGAGACTTCTGAGGATGAGTTGGACAATAGAAAGTTCAACAAGGAAAGGAACAATGCACAAAGAAGAAATAGATGGAACAGGAACCAACATAGAGAAAAAGAGACTAAGAGACCAATGAGGTCAAGGCAAGGAAATTTCAATGGATGATGTTTCTCATGTCATAGATTTGGGCACATGGCTTCACAGTGCAGGACACATGAAAGATAGGAATATGGGAACTTCAGAAATAGGTAACTTTTCCATGGGTATTGCTACTCATGTAATCAGTTTGGTCATAAGGCAATGAATTGCAGGGTTCATGACAGGAACATATATGGCTTCACCAGGAGAAATCCCAAGACATTTGCACCACCAAGGAATAATAACATTAAGTGTTATAAGTGCAATAATGATGGACATACAACAAAGTGGTGTAGAGCAGACATTCCAGAATCAAGCATGAAAAGGAATAGGAACAAGAATAGGAATAGGAATGAACTAGAACAGAATATGGACATGAATAGGAACAAGAATATGGACATGGATAGGAACAAGAACATGGACATGAACAGGAATAGTCAAAGGAATCAGAAGGATCAGATGAGAAGGAAAGATGACAAAGGTAAAGACCAATGCTTGTTGGGAGTAGAAATACTCCCACCCTAGAATTAACCACCTCAAGAGGAGGTGGGGGAGGGGCTAAGCTAAGAGACTCATTCTTAGCCCTGAGCCCCAAAGGTGACCCTTTTCCATTGATGTCAAAGGGGGAGAGATTTGAGTAAGGGGGAGAGATTTGGTTTAAGGAGAGAGCATTGAGTCAGGGGAGCAATGTCCTAGGGGAGCAGAACAAGAAAAAGGTCAAGTGTTTGGTAAAAATAATTTGGGTTACCATCAATGACAAAGGGGGATATTGTTGGAAATTTTGAGTAGATAAGTTGTCATTGATGTCAAGAGTGAGTGGTCATTGATGTCAAGCTTTCAGCACCAGTCAGTGGTAGTTTTAGTGGGCAACATCAGTTTTAGGTTCTCTAGTTTCAGTTGATCAAGACCCGGTTTCAGGAAGTCAGATGTGGTCTAAAGTGCAAAAATCCCAAGTGAATAATATTATAATATTTTTATAATATTATAAAGGGAAGTTTTAAATTAATTATAAATTAATTAATATAATTTTTATTATAAATTAATTTATAATTTAATTTACTTAAGTTATTTAAATTAATTATTAATTAATTTTGATATTAGTTATAAGATTAATTTATATTAATTTTTAACTAACCCTAAGGAGGGTTATTAAAATTAATTCAAATTTGAATTTGAATTTCTAGCATCGACGTGGGAAGAACATTTATCATGTGTATAAAAGGGGGATTACCCACCTTACCAAAACCCCCCAATGCTTTCGAATAATATCATATGCTATGCGAATTTCATGTGAATCGTGTGTGCAACAAAGAGTTTTTAATTTTTAAAAGTGCTAAGAGGAGGCGAGATATTTTCATCCACCAAGGAGGGAGCCTTGGTCACCAACCACTAGTAGCATAGTTGGCAACCGGTAGCAAGACGATGAGGGTAGGATAGGCAGGTTCGAATCCCCATGGAGGATCATTTTGTTTTGTGTTGAAAATACGATGGAGTAAGGTTGAAAGGGAAGGAAGTTTTCCTTCCTTCACGTGGGTGCTTCTAGCCCATGCGGTGGGCTCCAAAGCGCTAAGGCGCTTGGCGCTTGGGGAGACGATGGATCGAATCACATCGAAACCCTTTTTGGGGAATAATAAGGTATGCATTAAAGTTTGAGCACCAAAATTTTTGGAGAAGGTTGTTGAGGTTTTGAAAATTAATTTTTGCATATTTTATTTGGTATATGAGGTTTTTGGGGAGTTATAAGGTTATTGCAAAATAAATTTTTGGTATTATTTGCTTTAGGGTTTGAAAAGGAAATAAAGGTGTTTTAGAAAGATTGGTTGTGGTTTTTGTGGTGTTGGATATTATTTTAAGTTGGAGATTATAAGGTGTATCCAAGTAATTATTTTTGTGCATGATTTGATGAATGTTAATTACAAGTAGGAGAAATAAGGTGTATTTGAGATTTGAGTATTTTTGTGTCTAAGGAATATTTTGAGAAAGTGTTGGAGTGATATTTTGTCATCTAACCATTGAAATTGGAAAGAAGGAAATTGTGATTTAGACAGGTTTTCCAAGGGCACTTCTACATCAAACAAAAGGTATGGGCATATTCTTCCTAGTGAGTGATTGTTGAATGTTGTGAATGCTAAGTTGGAGTGAAAAGGATTTGGTTAAGGTTTTCCTTGTTGAGTGTGTTGAATTAATGCTTCAAGGTTTTCTGGAATAAAGAGTTGTTGATAAAACCTTGTTTTATAAGCATTGTTGTTGAAGTGATTAAGTTGAGTGAACTTGAACTAGGGTTTGAAAAGAACATGAGTATCATTGTTATGTGAGATTGGTTGATAAGCATTGTTGGAAATATTTGAGTGAGTGTTCATATGCTTGGACTAGGGTTTGTGAGCAAGGATTATTTCATTGAGTGATTGGTTGAGTAGAGTTGGTTGAGCCTAGTCAAGTGAATGTGTTAAAGTGATTGTTCAAGTTCTATGAAATAAATTGTTCTATATTCTAAATTGAGTTGAGAAAGTGATTGAGAGTTAGTGAGTGTGAAGCATATTGAGTCTCTAACAATTCTCTATATGTTTCTATGGTAAAAGGAGTGATTGAAAGTGATTGAGCATTGTGGTGAATGTGAAGCATATTGAGTCTCTAACAATTCTCTATATGTTTCTAAAAGATTGATTGAAAGTAATTGAGCATTGTGATAAGTGTGAAGCATATTGAGTCTCTAACAATTCTCTTTATGTTTCTATGAGTTTGGACAAGTTCTAGTGAGGACTTGTTGAGCAGATTTGGACAAGTTCTAGTGAGGACTTGTTGAGTAGATTTGGATAAGTTCTAGTGAGGACTTGTTGAGAGATTTGGACAAGTTCTAGTGAGGACTTGTTGAGTAGGTTGAGACAAGTTCTAGAGAGGACTTGTGGATAGATTAGTGTGAGCTTTTGTGGAAGCTTACAAGGTAGATTTGAGATAAGTCTTTGAGAAGACTTGAGAGCAGAGTTGATTGATTGATTTGTTCAAACCTTGAGTTAAGGTTTGGGGCAGATCTAGTAGAGTTGATTTGAGATTGAGTCAAGCTTTGTGTTAAGGCTTGAGGATAGATATTGAGGATAGATTTGTGCTATATCGAAGGACTATGTTTAGTATATATTTGAGGATAGATTTTGGTGCATATTTGAGGATAGGTTTGTGCACAACTAGAGATAGATATTGAGCATATTTGTGCTAGACCAAAGGACTATGTTTAGTGTAGATTTGAGATAGAGCTTTGAAGGTGATAGAGTATAGAGGATGATAGTCTCTAGTGGATAGAGATCCATTAGCCAGGGTAGTGAGGATAGGTGTCTTCAGTGGATAGAGATCCATTAGCCAAAGTAGTGGGGGCAATAGTTCTTCTAGAAGATCACCAGTCAGAGCTAAGGAGAAAGGAGTTCTCCTATGGATAGAGATCCACAAACTTGATTAGGGGATTGGTGTCTCCTTTGGATAGAGGTCCATAAACATTGTAATAGGGAAAGGATTCCCAAGAGATTGATTGAGAAAATTTTAGTGAAATATTTTCTCCGTGGAGTAGCCCACATTGGGTGAACCACGTAAAATTGGTGTCTCTATTGTGTGTGGTGATTTGTGCATTGCTTTGATTACTGCTGTTGATATTGCTATCTATACATTGCATAATATTGATTGGGAAAGAAAAGTAAAAAGTGGTCTTATACTGTTCACCCCCCTCTCAGTATAAGCTTGTGTTCTTCAGGACACACTTAGTTCATCACAATAGAAGGTAGTTATGGATACATAATATAAATATTTGATGAAGAACAACATATAAGATATTTTTGATATGTCAAAATGAAATATGCCCATAGGCTATAAGTGGGCATTCAGAATTAAATACAAGAAGTATGAAAAAATAATCCATATAAGGGTTCTTCCTCCTCATCATCATCATAGAAATAACCTCAAAAACAAAAGAGGCACTTCCATATATGTAATAAAGGACATAAAACAAAAAATTGTTGGTATAACTCAATGAGATAAAGTCTAACAACCACATCATAAAAATTCATAGGATAAACAACATCCCAAGTAGAAGTGACAACAATGACATGTTGTGCACGAAGAACTAACTTTAGAATCAAAATAGAGATATAAGGTGCTAATGTCCAACGAGACCAAAGGATGATGTTTGGTACATTTATTTAGGTTCTAGCCAACACATGGCCAAGGAGAAAGCATGGTTTGACTCATTACAAGTAAATATGGTAAACCAGTCACCATTATAGATAATAAAATCTATTAGGTCAAAAGAGTTGGAGATGTTCTTATTTATCTTCCTAGAGGCAAATACATAATTTAAAAGGTACTATATATACCTTTATTGGAAAACAACCTATCACCTATTAGTCAAATTCTAAGTTGATAGAAACAAGAAGTGATTTATCATAAAATATGGAAAAATGGTGGTGACAGGTTTTTAGAAGAATGGATTATTTGCACTTAATGTCATATCATCTCCTAATGTCACATTGTCAACAATAAATACAAATGCTATGTCCCTTTGGCATAGGAGATATGATTATTTGAGTTCTAGATACTTACTCCAACTAAGTAAGCATCATAGGATGTCAAGTCTGCCCAACCTTTCACCCACATTACCAGTATGCTCAGGTTGTTTAGTAGGAAATAAACACTAAGTACCTTTTAAGTTGAGCACTTAAAAAACTAAAGTACCATTGGATGTAATACACAATTACCTGTGCAAACCCATACCAATTAGTTACAAATGATATAATACTTTTGGTTTTTTGTAGATGAATACTCATGGAAGATGTGGGTATATTTCCTACCACTAAATTTAGACATGCTCAAGTATTTCAAACATTTCAAAAAGCTTCTCACTAAATATGAAGAAGTCTTCTCTTCACAAAAAAGCATTCATGCAAAGTAAAACTTTTTGCATGTTAATTCAAAGAGACCCCTTGGGTCTATAAAATGGTGAGCTTCCTCACCCAAAAGATATACAGAGAAGGAGTATTTTGAGCGACGAAGTGCTGCTAATTCACGTACTTGCGATTTGTGTTTTCAAAATCCATAATCTCTTAATCAAAAGAGAGGTTATTGGGTGACTTTTGAAGGCACGAATCAAGAACCAACCCCGATTTTTTTGACCACAATATCCTACCAATTTGTCGACAACACATCACATCAGGTTTTGGACCCATCCCAAGTGGATTGGTGTCAAAGCAAAGTTTCACCCGTGGGTGGTTTGCCTTCGAGCACCCCCCGCTTTATTGCTTTTTGTGACTATTTCTTTTGTAATGTTTAGCTAGTTTCATGTTTATGCTTTTGTCAAGTTTTCAGTTTATTTAGACTCATTTTAACTATAGTTAGATTCATCTTTTATTTTTCATACACAGGTGCTACTGATTCTTTGTTTGTTTCTTTGAATGCATATTTGCAGCATTAGAGGAGCAACGAGGAATCTACCTTTACCAACGCAAGCGGCGACAACGTTTTGGTTCGCCCATCTTATATGTGGGCACGCGGAAGAAGGAATTCTGAAAGAAGTTGTAAAAGATCAACATTTAATGCTCCTATCCCCTAAAAAGGAAGGATACGCATTGTAACACGAATTTGTAAAGCATATCAATAAAAGGGCCGTTCTTTTTATATTGCTTTGATATCTTGTGTTCATGTTCTTCCTTTTTACGCATTTTTCAATAACATAGGGTTTAAGCATTATTTTAGTTTCATTTACATTGCATTTTTAGTCTATCCTTTTTGTTTTTGGAATCTCGTGTTTTCAATGGCGATCATGGTGGGACGAGTGCGGATTGATACTCGTATCACCTAGAGACGATTACCAGCGCTCGCTTTGGGGTGGGACGAACGCCAGGTTTGACCGGCAAAAAGTCAAATCGCCATTGAAAACACGAGATTCCAAAAACAAAAAGGATAGACTAAAAATGCAATGTAAACAAAACTAAAATAATGCTTAAACCCTATGTTATTGAAAAATGCGTAAAAAGGAAGAACATGAACACAAGATATCAAAGCAATATAAAAAGAACGGCCCTTTTATTGATATGCTTTACAAATTCGTGTTACAATGCGTCTCCTTCCTTTTTTGGGGATAGGAGCATTAAATGTTGATCTTTTACAACTTGTTTTAGAATTCCTTCTTTCACGTGCCCACATATAAGATGGGCAAACCAAAACGTTGTTGCCGCTTGCGTTGGTAAAGGTAGATTCCTCACTGCTCCTCTAATGCTGCAAATCTACGTTCAAAGAAACAAACAAAGAATCAGTAGCACCTATTTATGAAAAATAAAAGATGAATCTAACGATGGTTAAAATGAGTCTAAATAAATTGAAAACTTGACAAAAGCATAAACATGAAACTAGCTAAACACTACAAAAGAAATAGTCACGTAAAGCAATAAAGCGGGGGGTGCCTGAAGGCAAACCACCCGCGGGTGAAAATTTGCTTTGACACCAATCTGCTTGGGATGGGTCCAAAACCTGATGTGATGTGTTGTCGACAAATTGGTAGGATATTGTAGTCAGAAAAATCAAGGTTGGTTCTTGACTCGTGCCTTCAAAATTCACCCAATAACCTCTCTTTCGATTAAGAGATTATGGATGTTGAAAACACAAATCACAAGTAAGTGAATTAGCAACACTTCATCACTCAAAATTCTCCTTCTTTGTATATCTTTTGGGTGAGGAAGCTCACCATTTTATAGACCCAAGGGGTCTCTTTGAATTAACATGCAAAAAGTGTTACTTTGCATGAATGCTTTTTTGTGAAGAGAAGACTTCTTCTTGATCAAGGGCTTCTTAACTGCCTCTGTGCATGTCTTTGTATGTTTAGAAAAACTCACTCGCACTCCCATGCAATGAAGGGATAGCTAAGTGGCAAATATGAGTTGTTTTAAAAAGCTCACTCTCATTCCCATGTAGTGAAGGGAGGGTCAATTGGCAGATATGAATTGTCAAAAGAACTCACTGGCACTCCTATGCCATGCAGGAAAAGCTAAGTGGCAGTTCTGAGTTGTCATGCGTCGAGATCTAAGTTTTTGCCGGTCAAACCTGGCATTCGTCCCACCCCGAATTGAGCACTGGTAATCGTCTCTGGGTGAGACGAGTATCAATCCGCACTCGTCCCTGGGTGAGACGAGTACTAATCCGCACTCGTCCTTGGGTGGAGCAAATAAGTAACAAAGTGTCTAAAAGGTGCCAAATTGATCCCTAACTTGTAAAACTGTTGTGTGAGTGGTTAGAACCACTGTTTAACCTCTGGGGGCTGCCTTGGTGGTTGTGTGTGTTAATGCGATCAGTGTTTGCAGTCACATAATCGGATTGGTGCTGTTTTGGTGTCTACAGTAATACACAATTACCTGTGCAAACCCATACCAACTAGTTACAAATGATATAATACTTTTGGTTTTTTGTAGATGACTACTCATGGAAGATGTGGGTATATTTCCTACCACTAAAGTTAGACATGCTCAAGTATTTCAAACATTTCAAAAATCTTCTCAAAATAAAAGTTAGTCGTTCTATTTGAGCCCTCTACTAAAATTGAGGGGGAATATAAATTCAACAAATTTTAAATTTTCTTATGCAAAATGGGATCAAGTGAAAACTCACTACATCATATACTCCACAATTTGTCTTTCCTAGTGAATTGCTTCTCAAATTTAGAGTGAATAACTTATTAGATCTATCTTGGAAAGATTTTATTATTCTAGAGTGAATCACTTATTGATTTGATGTTTGGAAGAATGACTTAGAATCTACCTAAAGTGCTTTTTTTTAGTGATAGATGCACATATGAGGTAAAATTTGAGTTTTGATGATGCTTGAATGCTATGGAATTCATTGCCTTTGTTAAAAATTTAATATTTGAGAGTTTGTATTAGAGTCGCATTCACAAAGTACCTAGAAATATTGAGCACAACTAACAAAAAAGTGATGAATTTCAAAGTTTATTTGAGGCTAGAACTAAAAATTTAAATCCATGAATCATTCTAGATTCAACCTATGAAAGTGTAAAACATTTTGAGTGAATTTCTCACTAGAATGATGCTAACCACTTGCAAATTTTAAGCAAATCACTCACTAAATAGACTTAGTCAAATCTTAGGTGTTGCTCTCAAAATGGAGTGATATACTTTCTAAAACTAGAATTAGTAAAAACATTAACAATGTTGACTAATTTTGGCACAAAAATAGGAGTATTAAGTGTAATTTTGAAGTAAATGAGGGTTGGTCCCATTGGGTGTGTCTAAAACTATGTTGAACCAAGGAATTGTCTTGAATTCTAATTAATATTTGTGCCCAAATTTGAGTTTCAATAAATTTGGAAGGGATTGCCAATGGCTTCTTGTAACCTCCAAATTTAGGCTAGATTCCCATTGTTCCTCATAAAATATTAATATGTATTGGTCACGAATCTGCCTAAGTGTAAAAATATATGCCTAGACCCGACCAACATTGAAAGGCCGAAGGAAAGAGATGTCCTTCGAGCCAATCTCCAGAGAGGGTTGGTTCCCTTACTAATCTAAAACTCGGTGTAAAGCTTAGGGAGAGAAATTAATAGAAAGAGATGGGAAATAATAAAAAGAAATGGGAAATATGGCTGTGAGCCAAAAAAATAGAGTGGGGATGAACTAACATCTAAATAACCAGGTTAAGTCTTAACCAACATTCAACAGAAAGAATAACATAGGAACCAATCACAGATTGCAAATATAACTTCCAATTAGCATTTCAACATTCATTTCTTCATTGAAATTAAATTCAAATGCATAATTTAAATATATCTAACAAAGGCATGAATATAATAGAAATGACAAGTAGAAAGTAATCACATACACAACTGATCCAGGAACCAGAAATCTTTCAATTGATGCAAAAGTTTAAACTCGAAGAGTTTTTCAGCAGAATGTCCATCCTCCCTTTTTTACATCAAGTTTCTTAGTTTTTATAGAGGATTTCACCTCCAAAATTAAATGCTCATAAAACAAAAATAATGGGAAATGACAAATTGGTCGGTCACAATTCTCTCCTCGGCAACAACAATGAACCAATCTGGTGGCTCCTTGGGAAGCAACGAGTGATTTTGGGAGATGGCGTATCAGGACCTGGCCTGAATCATCAACAAAATTCATCTTCATGGTGGTGCCTCAAAAATAGTAGGATTGCACCAGAGTCAAGAGTGGACGACATTTAATTTGGACAATATTTTGGCTATCAACAATCCCAGGAACTGTAACTCTTAAATTCGTTGGCCTCGAAATCACCTCCAATATGAATTTTGCTTAAAGTGCCTTTGACCATGATTTTTGCCTGGGCAAAATTGTGCCACCTAATTTCGCCAAGGTGAAGCCCGAAAGGGGATTTCGCCAAGGCATGTCTTCAAAATGAATTGCGCCAAGTAACCAAGGGGAAAAAGAGGAAAGATGAATAAAAAGGGTGCTTTCACCAAGGAGCACGGAAAGGAATTTCACCCGAGAGGTGCTCGAATGGAGGAATTTCACCACTATGAGGGGTGAAAAGGAATTTTACCTCTGTGGGGTATGAAAAGACATCTTCACCCAGGAACTGCACTCCAATGTATTTTCATCGTGGCAAGATGTGAAAAGATGTTTTTGCCTAGGCAACATGTGAAACGGGAATTTTACCCGAATGAAGTGCTAAAAAGTGATTTTGCACTATCATGGGTAAAAAGGAATTTTGCTACCAGAAAGGGAATTTTGCCATAAAAAGCCAATGAAAGGGAATTTTGCCAAAAAGTAGACGAAAAGGGAATTTCATTGTAAATAGGGGCAAAAAGGGAATTTTTCTAGTGCAAAGTGTGAATAGGAATTTCTCCAAGAAAGAAAGTGAAAATGATTTTTGCTCCAACTTGGGGTGAAACTAGAATTTTGGTGCACCTAGGGGTGGAAATAAATTTCGCTCAAACACTTAGACAAAATTTTAAAATTTTATTTAATGTGGCAAAAATACCAATACTTTTGGTGGCTCATGGGGTATTCAGCTCACCTGAATGCAATCGATCCCAAGGCATTTATCCATTGGGCTTAGAGTTTCCACTATCTATTGCATCTGATTGACCCAAGCATCAATACTAATCACCTCATGAGCCTTGAGCGTATCCACAATGTACCAAAAAGTCTCAACCTACTCTAGGTCGATATAGTTGGCCCTCTAGCTGAGCTCCAACAATCTAGACTCGATGCGAGTGAGCTTCCTCATCAAAGGTAGCACATGTTCTTCGATGATGGGCTCTTCCCAATCATCAATCTCTGAAGCATCATCTATGAAAATAGCCCATACCGCATCTAGGTCTTTCTTTACCAGAATATTCCCTTGATCATCAATGAAACTAGGGAAACCATTGGCTGCTATCGTATCAAAATAGACCAATGAAATGCACCTCTCTTGCTCAAATATCTCTAGCAACTTTGGCTTCTTTAACTAGATCCAACCTAGAAAATAAGTGTGTAGTGTGATCTTGGCATTTGCCCAAGCTCGGGCCATGGCACTCATTGGATGAAATCTGAGATCCATTTTAGCCATCACCTGGATCTTCATCGCCATTTCTAGTTTTGGCTCCAGGTTCTCTTCTGAATACTCCACTACATGCAACTCTATATGAAATGATCGTCTGCACCTCCTGAAGGAACATGAGAACCAACATTGCTTTTGTCACCATTGTTGAACAATCGGTAAGCAGATGATTATGAGCCTCCTTAACTTTTTCCTTTGTGAGGGCTACCGATTACGTCACCTTGTCTACCAACTAATTCTGTAGACTTTAGAGTTGGTCCTTCAAGGTCTTGGATCTATTGTTGCGCTTCTTGTCATGTTGCTTGATGTTGTTTGGCCGCCTACTTATATCCCTTAATTTCACCCTCTAGGCTCATCACTTTCTACTACCATTATTGAGATTCGAACTATGCAGTGTCCAGTTGGGCCTTCTGTGTAGCCAAAGCATCTTCTAGCTCTGCTATCTTTGCTTTAACCTGGAAGAAATGATCCTTGAAATGCTCATCATGCAAGTAGATCGAACTCATCTCCACCTGTATATTACCCATTTTCTCTAGCGTATCAATCTTTGTGAGGTCCTCAGTGATGACTTGATATGAATAATCATTGGGTGCCATCTCTCCTTGGGGTTTTTGGACCTGAGGGACCATCTTCATAGTGTGCACCTCCATAGCCTCTAGATCAAAAGTCACCTTCTTCATTGCCTTAGAGGCTTGTGCATCCTTCCTCTTACGACTTTTCAACCATTGTGAGGAACTTTATCATGCTCTACTGATCTTCTCTACTATGGGGTGCTTCGGTAATAACTCCATATCTGAAGCTAGTGGCTCTTGTACTACAAAAATTAGGGAAAATGGGAAGAGGGTCTATTGAGGGTTTGGATCAATAGTGGGAGTGGAAGTGGAAGGTGCTATAGTTACACTTACCCTTGGAGGGGCTTGCGTACTTATAGTGATAATGAGGTTGATAGGGATGGAAGATGGAATGGAGGATAATGGAAGGGAAAATGGATTTGGGGTGGATGTGAATGAACTAAAAGAGAGAGAAATGGAGGGAATGGAAGAAGTGAGGGGAGCATTGGTGACCTGCGATTGTGAAATGGAGAGGGAGGCCAAAGAGATGGGTATAATAAATGGAGGTGAAGTGGAAATGGAAACTATAGAAGGGGAGGCAATGGTCACCAAATGCTTATCAGTAGAGAAGAAGAAAGAAAATGCGTACCTATGGGCTCCGACACCATTTGAGTCGATGATGAAGGTTGCTGCACTACTAGATCTTTCTCTTCCTCTACTTTTCCTCCTCTGCTTCTAGATCTACTATTGTCACCATCTGGATTATTTGCTCCTATTGAGTCAAAGAGGGTATCTCCTTAAAACCAATCTGCTCAATTATAAGTGAAGGAGGTGGCTTTGTGCTAAGAGCAAAAATTGCACCACTTCTGGGCTTCTTTACCATATTAGGGAAAGGTACCCTTATACCTATGCTCCTCTTTCTGAGTGAAAGTTATTCCTCGGGTGATGGTTGCTCCTCTTCTTCTTTGATAACTGCCCTCTCTTCAACCAATACCTCCTTTTCTCTTACCATGTCTTCTTCCTTATCAAGGCTTTAGATACTTCGAGGCACTAGGTCAATGAAAGAGAGGGGTTGGTACTTTTCACAATGCTCATCATAAATTAGTGAAAATGCCTCATCCATAACCAATGGGTAACCTAACCTAGGCTTTCCTCGATGGACCCTCATGACCCACTAGTTGGTGATCTTCTCATCAGACCATTCGGGCAATTTCACTTTCATTTGATTGAACAAATCATGAGGAGGAACCTACTCTGGATGATTCATGGGATCATACTCGACCTCCATTTCATAAAAATCATGCCAAGGAGGGAGCGACATCATCTTTTCAACATGCCACTCAAGGTCGTGCCCCTTGGGATTATTCCTCTACTGCAAGATGTCTTCTCGAGGGCAACAATGAAAATTCTTGGCCTTGATGAACTTCTTAAAAATACCCAAAGGATCATACCACCATCATTGGGGAAGCTCAATCAACCCATGGTCATACAATGTCTTGACAATCAATTCATTTTTCCTTCATTGAGTCACTCTAATATCACCAAACTGAAAAGGTATGATGCATGTAGCTCGCTTTCCCCTACCTAACCCATATGTGTCATTTGTGAAATCATTCTATCGGGCTACCTCCAGGGCGAAAATATGTTCGATGGTAAAATATGACAACAGAAAAGGTTTACTAGTGAAGCCAAAAATTTTGATGACCACTCCTTGCATCAGCAAAAATATGTCACCTTTCTCCTTTTTAACGACCTCTTCTTTCATTGCTCTTGGCACTCTATCGCATACCCCATAAATAAGCTCAAGGGCGAGCCCCAAAAATATCCTGTTAAAATTATAATAGGACTCCTTTCTTGAAAAATTTGAGTCCATGAATAAACTGGCAATGTTCTCCCTGCTTCATCTGTCTTCTTTACTGCTACAAAGGCAAAATGGGGATGCATGTAATAAAATAAATACCATACTAGGAATGAGCAATGCTTAAAGGTGATGTCTTCTCTACTCTGCACCTTCTACAACTATGTATGCATTCTTTGAGCTACGAAATCTACCCAATCAAAGAAAATCGGATTTGTGGTTGTTGTCATGGCAGTTGGGGTATAAAATTTAATTTGTGAAATACACTACGCAAGTGACGCCTACCACTTATGCACTATGGAATCTGAGGGTAGTCCAACCATCCATGCTAGCATCGAATATAAATTTGGGCTCTTGAAATCCCTCAGTGGTATCGATAAATCTAGCAATTCCCCAAACCATGGTGTCTTCAACAACTGATTCTCCATGAACTACCACATTGGAACTGTAGATTGGTATCTCTCCTCCTACTCTAAAATATTGAGCTTCTTAAACATGATATCAAAAGGAGGTCTTGCACCATAGGCGAAAGCTTCCCTGATCGAGTTAGCTGAAATATTGAACAACTTATCTCCATTGGTGTTTTGAATAGTTCTTGTGGAAGGATTATAACATTGTGCAATCACCCATACTAGCTTGGGATATGAATGCACCGATGTACAAAGGTACCAAAAGATATGGGAGTAAAATATCATGGTGTAGGAACTTTTAGTGGATACCTTCTATAGAGTGAACTTGACGTCTTGCCATAATTTCTCCATGCCTTTGTTTGTGATTGTGTAGTCATCAATTTGTGCTAGGTGATCATAGTAAGGTGCTAATTCTATTTCTTCCTCCTCTTCTCTAGATTTTCATCGCCTCTTTTCTAGGTTAGTCTTCTTCTGAACTTTCTCCTTCTTGGCCTCTATGGTTTTCTTCCCCATCTTCAGCTTTCCTTGAGCAAATAACAAATAACTTCAAATCTTGGAGTGAAAACAATTAGCAATAATTTTTCAAATAGGAGCTTTACAATTTTTTTATTTTTTAAGTGAAGCATTCACCCTTTTATAGTTTTCCAATCACACCCATCGAATTTAATGCCTATGGTGCACCTGCTAAATTTGGAGGCATGTCATGCTTTCCAATGATTCAATCAATTTCTCCCATGTCCTTTTTGAGCGTTGTGATTGGTTGCTTTGCTTTTTAATTCCTTTTTTCTTTTTTGGGAGGTGCAACCTGTTGTTAATGATCAATTTAGAAAAATGTGATTCATCACTTTTTCACCTTGAACTACGTGATGGGTGCCTTGTTTCACTGAAGTGGAGTGCCAAAAATATATTTCACTGATTTTGTTGGCGAAATATCATGCGTTCTAGGAGTTTACCAAAAAAGCAAGGTGAAAAGGCATTTAGCTCTCTTTCACTTCGAAAATATCTTTCACCACTTCGTTCACTTAAAAAAGCATGTGAGTGGAAGTATCTTTTGTCAACTTGAGTTTCACCCCAAAAAGCACAAAGATGAATTTGCTAAAATGGGCAAAATCATTTTCTTGGGTGAAATCACTTTTTTTTCTTCTTTTTTTCTTTCTTTAAGTGCTTTTGCCAACTTGAGCACCCAACTTTAAAAATAGCGATTTTACTTGAAAAAGCAAAAAATTTTAAAGCATGCATTTTTTTGATGCCGCTAATGCCGAAAAATAACTTTTGGGAAAATTGCCCAAAAAAGCAATGAGGAAGATTTTCGTTGGCAAAAATTATTTCGCTAGTGAAAATACTTATGCCTAGTCAAAACGAATTTTTCTCTTTTTTATACTTGAGGAGGGGCGAAGAAGGTTTTCGTTGGCGAAAATGAAAATACCTCTACCTAATGAAAAGGAATTTCGCTCCCCATCCTTAGTCATTTTTTCAAACAAAAAGACATTAAAAAACTATGTACATATTTACACTTTTGATCCTAAGTTTTTTATTGGTAGTAGGCCTTCAAATGAAGACCATTCACCGGAATTGGCAACACATGATCATCCATATCCTACAAATAATATGAATTAACTTGGTTCACACTAGAAATCTGAAATGGACCCTCCCAAATTACCTCAAACTTGTGATGTTTGTCTGGCTTTGCCTTGTTCTCATTCCATTTTAACACAAGATCACCCTCCTTAAATGCCTTCTCTAAAGTCTTCTTGCTAAACCAATTCTTTGTCATCTGAGCATGCTCCATGAATGCATTATATGATTTCTCCCTTTCTTCCTCCAACTGTAATAGTTGAGCCAACCTTGCACTCATGGGATCAAATTCATTATCTTCATCATCAAGCAATTGCAAGGATTGAAGGGCCAACAATTCAATGTGAATGGGCAAGACTGCTTCCTTACCATACACCAAGGAATAGGGGGACGTCTTGATAGACTTTTTAATTGAGATACGATCAGCCCATAAAGCTTGGTTTAAGAGCAAATGCCAACTTCGCTTGTTGTCACCAAGAGTCCTCTTCAAAATCCTAAGTAGATTCTTGTTCGTGGATTCAGCCAAACCATTTCCCTATGGATAGTAATTTGATGAAGTTTTCAAATAAATACCATACTTACCCATAAACTCACTGATTTTGGCACCGATGAATGGAGTTCCATTGTCTATTATAATCACATCTGGGATGCCAAAGTGAGTGATCAATCCTTCAAGGAAAGTGATGACTACCTCTTGGTCTACCTTCTTAGTTGGAACTGCTTTGGCCCATCGGGTGAAATAATCAGTTGTAGTCAAAATGTATTTATGTCTAATAGATGAATTAGGATCAATGACCCCAATAAAATCTAAACCCCATTGTTGAAATGGTGCTTCTACTTGGATCGGGTGAAGAGGTAAAGATGCATTTCTGCTCCTACCGATATACCTTTGACATTTATCACAACTTTGACTGACCTTAAATGCATCTAAAAAAGAGTGGGCTAAAAATAACCTGCTTTGATAATTTTTAATGCCATGGGTCTTCCTGCATAGTGGCCTCCTAACAATCTAGAATGAAACTCTTCCAAGATTTTCTGCTTTGCTGATTCTCTGACACACCTGAGAAGCACTCCATCAATGTTCTTATGAAATAATCCACTTGGTAACATAACATACCTGAGGGCCTATAGTCTAAATCTCCTTCTTTGTGAAGCATTGAGATGTGAAGGACACCTTCCTAAATTGAAGTATTCGACAAGGTCCTCTATCCAATCACAGTCAATTGAGGAATGATTAGCAAGATTACTTTCACTTATTGAATCTTCATACTAGTAAACCATTGATTCAGAAGTAATGCTCTTTGCAAGCTCTTGACATAGTGCTCGACCACGAACCAACTTGGTTGGCCAAATTTCGATATCATATTCTTAGATTTTAGAAACCCAACCAACTCTCTTATCTCCAAGCTCACCCTGGATAATGAAACTTCGAACATCCGGATGAACAACATAAACAATTGTTTTACTTTATGAAATAAAATGTTGAAACTTCTTTAGAGACTTCATTACTGCATACACTTGCTTCTCTATGAAATTGTACTTTTCCTCATGAGGTTGGATGACTTGGCTTAAAAATGCGATTGGCCACTCATCTCCATCATCTCCCTTCTATGTGAGCACCATTGCGTAACTCTCTTGTTCACCAATAACATACAGGATAAAATCCTTTGAATAGTCAGGGTTTATCAAAATAGGGGCTTGAGCAATTCTTTCCTTGATTTCCCTGAATGCTTGCTTCCTTTGCTCAATCCATTTGAACTCAACATCTTTCTTCAAGAGTTCAGTCATTGGTTTCACAACTTGGGCAAAATCTACAATAAACTTTCAAATAAAGTTAATCTGACCAAAAAATGACTATAAATCCTTCTTGTTGGTTGGAAATGGAAGCTTCAAAAGAGCCTCAGCTCTAGCTGTATCAATAGCTAAACCTTTTTCTGATATTACATGGCCTAGGAGCTTTCCCTCCTTCATTATGAAGATAGACTTCTTCGGGTTAATGGATATCCCAAACTCTCGATATTTTTCAAACACTTGTCTTAAATGTAAGTTGTGCTCCTCCCTATTATGAGAGAAGATAGTCATATCATCCAAATAAATAACAATGACTCGATTTAGTAACTCATCGAAAGCTACATCCATCACTCTCTAAAAGGTTGCTCCAACATTTGAGAGACCAAAAGGCATTCGTTGATAAGAAAATGTACCCCATTTTGTGGTGAATGTCATTTTGTATTGATCTTCATCCTTGACCCATATCTGATTATAGCTAGAGAATCCATCTAATAGAGAAAATATTTGAGCTCCTGCAACTATGTGAAGAATCTGATCAATCTATGGTAAAGGATAATGATCCTTTAGAGAAGCCTGATTTAAATTTTGAAAATCAACACACAGGCGAATATCTCCATTCTTTTTCTGCATAAGGACCAAATTCGCTACCCAGGTAGAATGCTTGATTGGGTAAATAATTTTAGCTTCCAGTATTTTCAATAATTCAGCTTTCATCAAAACTTCAATTTTAGGATTGATTGGTCTCTATTTCTGCCTGAAGGGTTTCACTCCTTCCAGTTCAATAGTATGTTGGATCACATCCTTGTTGTAACCTTTTAAATCATGGTAACTCCAGGCAACAATGTCTAGAAATTCATGGTATAGCTCCTTGATTTGCTCAAGCTCTTCTGGAGTGCAATCAGTTCCAACCTTGATTGACTTTTTAGGTCCCAACTACAGCTCGGTGTACTCCTTCTCATCTACTTTGATCTTATGTTTTTTAGCTCTATCATTCTGATCAAAGAGACTTTCAAGCGAAATCAATCCTTTTGGGATATGATTATTTCTTAACTAGATCAGTCCTTCAACTTCTTCTTCATCAAGTGTTCTTCCTTCCATACTACTAGCTTCTTTTATCAAGAAGTTTATGATCTGCTCATCACTTTCAAACACTTACCAATAGATATTCTTGTCAGGAACTAAAGGCCTATAAACTAACCTCATGATCTTTGGTTTCTTCACCATGTGCTCAACTAGAGAAAAGTTGGCACCAAGGGATGCCAAGAGATCTACATGTTTATTTTATTCTCACAAAATCGCTCGGATGTTCAACATCATGTAGGCTTCAAATAGATCCTAAACTTTGTTGTGATATACCTTCAGATAGTGCTACTTGGAGACACACTTGTTAGTTACTTGATTGACAATTAGCTTAGAATATCCAAAAATTTATAGTTGTTTGATCTCGAGCTTCTCTGCTTTCTTCAAGCCTAAGCACAATGCTTCATACTCGATAGCATTATTTGTACAACTCTAGGTCAACCGATATGAATATATCTTCTATATTTCGAAAGGGGAAATGAGAACAATTCTAGCTCCTGCACCATTTTTGCATCTTGCACCATCAAAGTAGAGCTTCCACAACTGATCTGGAATAGGATCTTGATCATCAGACACCTTCACTTCAACCTTTTTAGGCTTAGTAATGGAGTAACAACCAATCTCAGTTTCCATCATTGCATTAAAATCATTCATTGAAAATTCATCTTCTATATGAAGCTCATCCAAAGCTTCTTCCATTAAATCCAATTCTCCTAATTCTTCAATCATCATATTGATAGAATCCATGGACTTTTCTTCTTCTTCAATCCTCTCTATATGAAATGTGGAAGGCTTCTCATTATAGATTCAGATTCTTCTCCCTTTGAAAGGAATATCTAGGTGAGAATAATCTAGAGAAAGATAACCTCCCAACTTGGTAGTAAACTCTCTCGAGAGGCACATACTAAAATATGGCTCTAAATCAACTACAACCACCTCTTGGATCATAGTGATCTAAGGTATATTATGCAAGATAATGGGAATATCTTTGATAACACCCACTATTTTTATAGGGGTTCCATCCAACTACAAGATACCTAGGCTACTTCTTGTATATTCCATACCCATAACTTCACAAACTACCTTCGGCATGATAGTTGTCGTAGCACCAGAGTCAATCATGCAATTATGCACAATCCAACCCTCCATCTTGAGAGACAAATAAAATGGTGGTGGTCTATTCTTTCTAGTAGTTGAAGTTGTAAGCGTCTAGGCTAACATAATTTGAGTAGGATTTTTCTTTTTATCTTTAATAAACTTCAAATATTCTTGCAATAAATCAACTTATCTAGGCAATTGCAACGCATCATAGAGACTAACCTTGGTAGGAATCTTCTTCAATTCTTCAACAATGTTGTATGTAGATGCATTGGATTCTCTTCCTTCATTGGTAGCCTCATACTTGCTCTGATATTATTGCATGGCTTCCACCCTCTGATGCTTGGTCAAGGATGGGTATTTGAGGTATTCTTTTTCCTGTTCCTTCATTTTAGCTTACGTTTGTGCAGTTAGAGGTTGTGAAGTTGATGCCTTTGCTTGCAATATTTCTTTCGCTTGTGCAAGCAAGAGATATTTTAATAGGATAGGTTCTTTCGACTTAGATGCTATGCTAGGTACCTTCACTTGTGCTTCTCTTTTTATTTTGCACCTTTGGTTCAGTAGGTACCTTCAATGGCTCCATCTCAGTTGGGTCCACTATGATCAATTTTTCTAGCTCTCGTGAGAACTGAAACTTGTTCTATGGAAGGGACCATAAAATTATGATCAACTTCTCTAATCATGTTGATCTGACCATCGAAAGAGCTATCTTCTAATGTTTGCACATAGTTCATATGAACCATGCAAGTTTCTTCACCATGCGGATCATTGTAGGTAGAACACCAATACATTTGTTTTGATGGGCCAACTTCTTCATTTGCTAACATGGTCGCATTCCTTTCAAGCATCTTGTTGGTCGAAGTTACTTGCTCTCTGGTGATTGGTGGAGGTTGAAATCTCCTAGGCTAGAAATCTCTCTCAACTTACCTTTTCTTAATGGTTGTGATCTCATTTGTCATTGCTCTTATTGTTGAGTTCATTGATTGCATCTCTTGTAGCAACTTCACTTGAGGATCAGGATTTGAGGGTGTTGGAGGAGCTGGTAATGGTAGTGGTACTAGTGGAGATGGTAATGCTAGGAATGGAACTGGAGCAGGCAACTATGGAATGGAAGGAGTAGGCAGTTGTGGGATAGAAACTATCGGGGTTTGAGATGAACTAGGATTCCATGAAGGAACTGGATACATGGGGGACATTGGAAAAGATTGCGAAGATGCATTGGAATATAAATATTGTGGGAGATCAAGAAAGATAGGCATCATCATTTTTGGTGGGAGCTTACCGATAGCAATTAGATCAGCTTCAACCTTTTGTGCTTGGGAGTACAAGGTAGGGAATGTATCAACATTGGACTGATGGATGGCCATGCTAATGTCAGAATTGAAGGCTCGAAGGTAGTAAAATGCAACTTGTTCGGGAGTCGATCGGAGACCATCAAGGACTCTCTACCAAGTTCGAGCGAACCTAACATTGAAGTCAATGATTTCCTCCTATGGATGCCTCTGAATATTAGTAAATTGATGCAACAGAGAAAAGGATCCGCTTGTTCATTGAAGCCTTTTATCATTAACTCAGCCAACTGGTCCCATGTGGCAATAGTGGCAGGTGGTAAGGATCGGTACCAATACAGCAACTTCCCTCTGAGAGAGAGCATGAGCAATCTGACCATGACATCTTCATCTGTGATGCTATGGATAGTCACCAAAGAAGCCACATCTTGAACATGCTCATAAGCTGTTTTTCCCGTACCATCATAAGTAGGCAAAGCCTTCAATGCTGCTTGTGGGATCGGGTTCTGAGCTTGCAGATTCAAAGCTTTAGAATGGTTCCATGCTAGAAACTATCTTGGTGGTGGTGGTGGATTTTGAGCCATTTGGACCAAAGGATTTGCTTGGGGAGGAAAGCTAGTGGCAGTGCTAGAGGGACTTGAAGGAATGGAAAACACACCAGCTACCTGTGAAGATGTTGCAATTGATGGGATAGTCGAAGTGATTAATCTAGGATGCTCTCCTAAGACTTGGGTGTCAAGCTCAAAGAACTCAATGGGATTTTCTAAATTTTTGGCCTTCGATCTCGTGATCATGAAGTAAAGCTTTCGCCAACTTCACGTTCGGAGGCTTCTGGGTAAAACTGAGTCACCAGATGTTCTAATCAAATAGTAAAAGATGAACATCAAATCTTACTACTGCTTAAGGTGGAACTTTGGTGTCCCATCGGGCGTGCCAAAAACTGTTGGTCATGAATCTACCTAAGTGTAAAAATATGCGCCCTAGACCCGGCCAACATTGAAAGGCCGAAGGAAAGAGATGTCCTTCGGGCCAATCTCTAGAGAGGGTTGGTTCCCTTACTAATCTAAAAATTGGTGTAAATCTTAGGGAGAGAAATTAATAGAAAGAAATGGGAAATATGGCTGTGAGCCAGAAAATAGAGTGGGGATGAACTAGTAGCTAAATAACCAAGTTAAGTTTTAACCAGCATTTAATAGAAAGAATAACATAGGAACCAATCATAGATTGTAAATATAACTTCCAATTAGCATTTCAACATTCATTTCTTCATCAAAAATTAAATTCAAATGTAAAATTTAATTTATCTAACAAAGGCATGAATATAACAGAAATGATAAGCAAAAAGTAATCACATACACAACTGATCCAGGAACCAGAATCACCAATCTTTCAATTGAGGCAAAAGTTTAAACTCAAAGATTTTTTAGAAGAATGTCCATCCTCCTTTTTTACATCAAGTTTCTTAGTTTTTATAGAGGATTTCACCTCCAAAATTAAATGCTCATAAAACAAAAACTATGGGAAATGATAAATTGGTTGGTCACAATTCTCTCCTCGGTAGCAACAATGAACCAATCTGGTGGCTCCTTGGGAAGCAACGAGCGATTTTGAGAGATGGCGTATCGAAACCTGACCTGAATCATCAACAAAATTCATCTTCATGGTGGCACCTCAAAAATAGTAGGATCACACCAGAGTCAAGAGTGGACGACATTTAATTTGGACAATCTTCTGGTTATCTAACAATCTCGAGAACTATAACTCTTTTCACCCCAAAAATTAAATTCGCTGGCCTTGAAATCCCCTCCAGTATGATTTTTTCTTAAAGCGCCTTTGACCATGATTTTTTCTTGGGAAAAATGGTGCCACCTAATTTTGCCAAGGCGAAGCCCGAAAGGGGATTTCGTTGAGGCATATCTTCAAAATGAACTTACACTTGTGCATCACTACTTTCACTTAGCCCAAACTTACTACTTTCACCAAGGAGCGCACGAAAAGGAATTTCACCCAGAAACTACACTTGAATGGAGGTTTCACCACTATGAGGGGTGAAAAGGAATTTCACCTCTATGGGGCACGAAAAGACATCTTTGCCCAGGAATTGCACTCCAATGTATTTTTATCGAGGTAAGACGCAAAAAGATATTTTCACCCAAGCAACACACAAAAAGGGAATTTCACTTGAATGAAGCGCTAAAAAGTGATTTCGCTCTATCATTGGTGAAAATGAATTTTACTGCCAGAAAGGGATTTTCGCTAAAAAAAAGCTGATGAAAGGGAATTTTTCTAGAAAGTGGGCAAAAAGGAAATTTTACTGGAAACATGGATGAAAAGGGAATTTCACTAATGTAGAGCGCAAATAAGAATTTCACCAAGAAAGGAAGTGAAAATGATTTTCGCTCCAACTTGGGATGAAACTAGAATTTCGGTGCACCTGGGGGAAAAAATGAATTTTTCTCGAACACTTAGAGAAAATTTTAAAATTTTATTTTAGTGTGACAAAAAATGCCAACACTATGCTAACCTACACTAACTTGCATTGAAAGTAAAATGCAAAAATAATAATTCATGAAAGTAAGGTTGTGAGTGTTTCAAGTAAATATAGGTTTAAACCATAGCAAGAAAAGTGTGTGATCAATCAACACATAAGAAGTCAAATAACATCAATGTATTTCCATTCAATAGACTATGAAATTGATAAGTGACTAGAAGGGCTATGCCACAACCATCATGCACTTAGCAAACTAGAAGGATGGTTCCAATAATAGAATATTTAAGGAATTATCAATTTATTACAAAATTATGAGGTCAAAGCATAATGTGAATTTCATAGAGTGTAGCTCTAAATTTTCATGGACAATATATGATTACAATGAGGGTCATAACCCCTTTTTTATAGTAAAAGTTTACCCTTGAGTTACCTAAAAAATAATTACTTCTTGTAAAAGTAAATATTTTTGATGTCGTTAGAAAAATGTTGCATTCCTTTAATTATACCTCTAATAAGCTTAAGAGACTTTCAAAATTATTTAGTGTGCCACTACATACCAAAATATCACTTTTTAAAAGATTCGTCTTGAGATCCATTCCTTTAATTTACCTTTGTGACCATCTGAGTGGCTCACTTCAATTTAGTTTGCAAATCACTTACTTTTTGTGAGTAAATTTCTTATGTTTACAAGTAAATTGATTAAGTGAATTACTCTCTCGAGCCAATTGGTTTTCTTTAGCAAGAAAATCCATATTTGGAGCTAATCAATCATTCTTTACAAGAAAATTGGTCCTTGTTTCCTACTTGGTTTGAGAATTCCTATGAGGTATTTGCTATATGATTTTTCTATCACGTGCCCCTTCAAAATTTGTAAAAATACAAGGTGATGTTAATGTATGACAATACCTTGTTTTAGGAGCATCGTTGTGAGTGAATAACATATTGTACAATGTTTTGGAAGATGACTACGAGTGAAAATCATAGTACACCTTGTTCTATTATAATGACTGTAAGTGAATAGCATGTTGTATTATATCATAACAAATTAGTAATTATGCATATATCAATTGGAAATATTCAAACCTTGATCTCCTCCTTGAGTATCAAGGAATTTAACCAGTTGAGTTCATGGTATTTGAGAAAATGTTAAGGCACACCCAATTAATTTAAACCTTAGTTTAGAGTGTCTTCACCAATTATACAAGACGGTTGTAGATGATTATCATATTATACTTCATTTTACGAATATGGTTTTAGATGGATGTCATTTCTATTACATCTTTAGAAGGGTTAAAAATATGTAAACAAATGAAATTAAATAGAGTATGGATGGAAGGTGATTCACTAATAGTAATAAATGCAATTTTGAGGAAAGCAAAGGCTCCATGAAACATACAAGAGATAATTGTGGAAATACAAGACCTTGCTATAGATTTTGAAAAAATAAGGTTTACACATACGTTAATGGAAGGAAACAAATGTGTAGAAATGCTATCCAATTGAGGGGTTTTAATTAAGGATTGTGGAGTTAAATTCTATTTTCCATGCTTAGAGGAAGTAGTATGTTTAGCTAAAATTGACAAGAAAATATCGACTGCTCAAATCAAGTAATGATTAAAATTTACTTTAATGTCTTCAATTGGTAATATTTGTTTTATTTTATAATATTAATGTGTTTTCATATAAACTATTTATTACAATTCTTGTGGTTGCACTTATGCTTTAGGAATAAAACTAGCAATCCAAATCTTGTAAAGCATGCTATGATAGCGTAAAGTTTTGGAAATATTACTCTACTAAGATGCAATGCATAGACAAAAGAGGTGGAGTTTTGGTATTGTGAATGTTGTTGTAGGAAAATTTCAAGAAGAATGTTGAATTTTGGAATATTTATATTCACATTGAATATTAAAGAAGATACAGAAAATCAAAATCAAAAATTCAAACATTTTATGAAAATGATGTAGGTATCTAGCTATAGCAACTCAATTAATATGAGAATTAAATATGTTTGTAAAATATCAAGCTCTAAAGAAGAGAGTTGTGATTTTTCAAGGGTGGGGGACTCGTGTACAACCCCTTGTTCTTAATAAAAAAATAGTGAAATACTTGAACAATGGAGATGTCTTAATTTTATGATCTTGGTTGTCCTTAAGGTACAAAATTTAAAATTTAAAAAATAAAATACAAAATCAAGAACATCATAATATCTATGCGAGAACCTAGATGAGTTTGAATTAGAGACTGACTTTCCACATCTTTCTAGGAGTGTTTTGTCCATATCCTTTGATTAAACATGGGTCGTAATTAATTTGATTAAACAATGAAATTATGATATAAAAATAAGTGATTAATTAATTTTGAAATGTGAATCTATCTATCTATATGATTTTTTTGTTGAATTCTTTAATTATAATAACTTCCCTTTATGGAAGAACTAATAATTAAAATATTACATTAACATGTAATATATACAACAATAATCCACTTATATGATAATACATATTATAATATTTCATCTACATAACATGTTCAATCATATTTTATGTAATGATTTAAAGCTTTTAACTTCAAAGAACATTGATAATATTAAAAGATGTAATTATTCAAATATTTATCTGTACCAAAATATGACGTATATATTACTCCTACACATTTAAACCTTAAACCTTCTATAATATATTATAAATAAATTTAAAGAGTTATATTGTTACTAGGTAAAAATAATTTTCAATGAAATTATAAATTTTGTCTAAAAGTAAAAACTAGGTTGTTGTGGACACCATGTTAAGCTGGATCAAATTAATGCAATGATTTAATTGAAATTTTTTCAACACCATCCAGTTGAAGGATTATATGTTTAATCAACTTAATAAGTTGGTCAAGCAACCAATTCCAATCCCTCTAAAATTGACACTCACCATTATTAAAATTCTAGCAGAAAGATTTCTCATAGGTAAGGATGAGGAGGATGAATTAGATTGGGGATATTGGAGCCTTGGAGTCTACATGATCAAGGATGGATATAAAAATATTCTTCCAAAATCTCCTCTTCATGTATATCAGGTTGAGGATTGGAGAACGATTTGGCATTCCAATGGTTGGTCAAAAGTAAATTTCTTTGCTTGGCATTTCGTGCACTATGAAATTATTACCTTTTATCATTTGAGAAGTCGGGGAATCATTGTCCCATCTCAGGTGTGTGTTATGCTACAAAAGTGAGGAAACATTTGACCACCTAATGTTTGAGTGTCTGTTCATGCACTAGATTTAGGAGAGATGGTTCTTAGCTTATAAAATTTGATTCAACAATGATCTAAACTAGATTAATATTTGGAAAAGGTGCTAAAGGAAAATATTTAAATCTAAAGCTCTTAGTATTGGGTGGAAGATTGAATTAAATTTAATTTGGTGGTAATTATGATTGGAGATAAATGGTAGAATTCTCAGAGAAACCTTTTCCTCCTTAGATGGTGTTTGGTAGATCATTTAGAGCAAAGTCATGAAAACTATGGTAGTGTATGCTAAAGATGAAAATCATATTGATATACGGATGATGGATAAGGAATTTGAAGTGCAAGAGGGGCAGGACAAAGCTAGTTGTAAGGTACCCTAGAAGGGCTGGATTAAAATTAAAAGCGATGGAGCTACAAAAGGTAACATAGGTAGAGCTAGAATTGGAGTGGTATGTGAGAATCATGTTGGGACAATGCTCTATGAAAAACTGTAGGTCTGGGAAAGGCAATAAACAAGGAAGCAAAATTCTTAACTATCAAATTTGCTTCTATCTAGATGGTAAGATAAGGTCATAGGAGGTTAATCATAGAATAAGATTCTCAAATCTTGATAGGATCTCTGGATTGCATGGGAAACTTTGATTTGGAGATGTGGAGGTTAAGGATTCTTATCACCCAAATTGAGTTGTAGAGGTAATTGGATGATGTGATATCGATTTATGTGAGTAGAGCTTTGAATATAGTGGTAGACTTCCTAGCTAAGACAGATACTGAGAAGGAGGTAGGGGTTGAGTGATAGAATGACATGGCTACTAAGGACGAAAGAATTGAATAGGTTGGTGGGCAAATCCAGTCTTTGGTTGATTTAGACAACTAATGGAGACACATGGTTTAGGAAATTTAACTTCAATACAACTTTTCATTTAATGTTGTAACCAAAAATAGTTAGTTATTAAGATCTTCTTAATATCTTGGACTTTAGAATCATGATTTTTTCTAGAAAATAAAAAAGAAAGAAACAAATACTCTTACTTGTAAATAATCTTACTTTAATATAATTTTTTCAAATAAAATAAATAATAATAAATTAAAATATAAATTATACTAAACCATGTTGTTGTGAACACCATTTTAATATAATAACCAATAAATTTATCTTATTACAGAAAAAAATCAATGAAATTATAAATTTTGTCTAGAAATAAAAAAGAACGTTGAGGTTCAAGGTTCAAACAGCAGAGTGGGCAAGTGTATGAGGGGGTGAGTGTATGATGGTTGTGTGTTAAATTATTTATAGATAAACATAACTCAACTTTACGTCGATTATATAAATTTATTACACTACCCAAATTTTAAAAAAAAAAATTATAATAACTAATCAAAAAAATCTCTTACATTTTGTACTTCTTAATTGAAAAGAAAAGCAACTACCCTCTTTGTCCCCACCACCGACTCTATTGGATCCAAAAACGATTCGCAAAGCAAATAATAAACTTTTAGATATCGTTTCCCTTTCCTTCCGAGTTTAGGTAGTAGAATAATAGAATTAGCAACATATAAGGTAAAGCATTGCATTCAATGTAACATGTTCAACTTTTTTACTAAAGTGTCCCCTGCAAAAGGTCATTGTATTCCTTCGTCTGGAGTTCAAGTCAGCTTACTGTTCTCATCCATTCTCGATAAATATGTGAATTATTAAAATAGTTGTGAGGTGAATCACTGATCTAGAGTTAAACTACTACCTTGAATCCAACAGTGATTATAAACTGTTTCCAATCCATCTATCTTCTAAAATATTATTGTATACCCTTATGAGTTTGGTCACCTGACAAGCAAGGCATAACGGTTTATAATCTGGCATTATAGAATAACTTGTCTTTTCAAAGTAATTTTGTAAAATGTCTGGGTTTTTGAAAGAAAAAGCATGTGCCGTCCACAAATTAGATGCAACATTTTTTTCTTTGAGGTCATCCATTTGCACATCACATTCCAGTCCCTTGGCTACTTCTAAACAAAGCAGCTCTAATGGATAGCTCTTATTGCTTTGCTACCTTTACGGCGTTTGTAGCAAGCATTCTGTTCAAATCATTCCAGGCTGCGTGGGGGATCAATCACACAGTGGGAGGTTCCACCGGCTGGACAGTCCCTCAAAACCAGACCTTTTACACAGATTGGGCTAATGGATCAACCTTTATCGTCGGTGATACATTAGGTAAGTATATTTATTCGATAGTGTTGGGGACTCGAACCCTTTTTCACAGTTAAAAATCTTCACTTATTCCTTTGCGAAGACCTTGTGATCTTGTGATTTATTATTATTGATCTATACAGATTTTCAGAGCTAGTTTTATATCTTTGTGTGTATGCAGTGTTTAGAATGGTTGATAAAAACGATGATATTGCCGGGGTATCCAGATCTGAATACGAGGCCTGCAGTATCCAGAGTTCTGAGGCGTTGACAAACAGCGCAATAGAAGGAAGAGTAGGGTTTCAACTGGGTAGAAGTGGAATCTGGTATTTCATATCTAGGACTTCTGATCGTTGCATAGCCGGTGAAAAACTGAAGATAAACGTGGCTGCAAAGTTCGGGAACAATAACAATGTGGAAGCGGAGGAAAGCTTAAGAATGGGAAGACGCGGCGGCAGAGGAGGAGGAGCAGGCGGAGGAAGTGGCTTTGGAGGCGGCGGTTCTGGATCTAGAACCCCGAGAGGAATCCGAGTTCGGCCCCCTGCAAAGGGCGGCGCTTCCACGCTAACAATGGACTTCAGTGTTCATGTAATTATGTTTATTGTCATATATGTTTAGTGGTGAGTGGAGGACGTTAGCTATCTTAACTATGATGATATTCAAGTTTTAAACACCTGTGATGATGTCCAGATTTCATGTCCCTTTCAGATTACAACTGTAACAACGTCTAAGTTTTGAGTTCCTATAACTGTGATATGCAACGATCAGGAGTCCTAAATATGAAATACCGGTTTTCCCTTCTACCCAGATGAACCCCTGCTCTTCATTCTCTTGCGCTGTATGTTAACGCCTCAGAAGTCTGGATACTGTATTCAGATCTGGATATTCCGGTAATATCATCGTTTTTATCAACCATTGTAAACACTGCATACAGATTTATAAAATTACCTTTGAAAATTGGCATAGATCAATACTAATAAATCACAAGGTCCTAATACAAAAATAATGCCAATGTGTTAAAAATGAATTGGGTGTTTCAAACTAACACAAACTCACTTTGCCTTAAAAACATAAATATGTCTTTTACAATTCGGCCTAGTGACTGGGTTTAAAACTTAAACTTAATAAAATAAAATTCTTAAAAATATACATCATTTATAATTTTAAAATATAAAAAAAAAATCATAAATTTGGAAGATCCTAAATGTAAGTTAGTTGGACATATTGAAAGAAATCTTCAACTCTAAGGATCTTTGAGAAATGACAAGTCTTATAATTAATTATATAAGGCTGAAACACAATAATTCTCATACAATTGCTTTTCATTTATATATTTTATTGGAATGTTTTAAAAATTAGTATTTATTAATTTTATTTTATATTAAATTAATAAATAATATATAAATTAAAAATATTATAACATAACAAAATGATATATAACTTAATCATAAGTGATATAAAATAAAAATATACTAAAATTTAGTTGGACATATAGAAAGAAGTCTTAAATTCTAAAGATCTTTAAGAGATGAGAAGTCTTATAATTAATTATATAGGGCTGAAACAAAATAATTCCCATACAATTGCTTTTCATTTATATTTTTTTTTACAATGTCTTAAATAAAATATGAAATATTTTTACTAAAAAATATTATTTACTTATTTTATTTTATATTAAAATTAAATTAATAAATAATATATAAAATAAAAAGTATTATAATAAAATGATAGGTTTCAGGTGTAGATTTATTAGTTTGACCAAATCCTGTAAGGGGGTGGAGGTTCAAGGTTTAAATCTCGAGCCTCGTTGGATTGAATGCTTGTTCTTTTCCTGGTGCTTTCAGTGGCGTAAAAGGTTTAAAATGATTGTGGCATGGTGGTTATAGGGGCAGACTATGCGAAGAATTATGTGATGGCTTTCAGGGCAGACAACGCAGAATACTATGGCGGTCATACAATCTGGACAGCCTACCTGAATTCATGGCGGTTTTCGATTCCACTATGTAATTAAAAAAAAAAACATTACAAAATGATATAAAACTTAATTTCATAAATGAAATTTAATATAAAATGATTAAAACCATAGATTTCAAAGACAAGGACCTAAGTTTAAATCTTATTTAATCCATACTTTTGGAGTGGATTACTTTGAAGTGAGAAACTAGAATCATTGAGATGGCAATATCTGAGAAGAGATGTATGTTGATTAAAAATCAAACTATTGATGAGGAAATATTATTCTAAAAGAATTACAGAAGGGGTAATATTTGAGAAAATTGTCTACCCATTACAAAAATAATTGGTGAGAAGGATTTGTTTCCCACTACACTGCAACTCCTCTACAATTGGTTGTGATCATCTCTTTTGCTCTTTGGATAAAACCACTTATTTATATAGACTTGATGAGCGAGGAAGAGGAAATATCTCGATATTTTTATTGGTTGTAACGATGATCACGATGGTTTAGATAGTTGCAACAACCCAACTATTGCTATGTGGGATGTCGAATGACCACTACAGTTGGTTGCAACAACCCAACTAGCACATAGAATGTGGATGACCCACTACAGTTGGTAGGCATTTCAAAGTCCATATGTTCGATCTGAATCTAAACCCATCTAATCTTGAGCTTGTTCAAACCTTTTTGAGCCCTTCTAGATTAGTTTGAGGCTTTTTGAGTTTGAGGAGCCCTCTTCCATCCTATTTTAAGCTAGTCCAAGGCATCCAGGGTATTCCACAACATTTTTTCAAGTTGTTTAAGATGAATTTTGAGGTCTAAGTTGTTCGAGTTTGTTTGGATTCATCCAAGCTCATCCAAGTTGGGTTCTATTCCTTGTACTAGTCTACCTGGATCAATCAACCCTCCTTGAGAAGCAATAATCCTCATTGAACCAAATTTTGACATCAAGTATGGAAGTCCATTTCTGATTTGAGCCATTATGAACCGCTTGGCTTGATGACTAAGTTGACCCACTCGAATTACTCTATATAGTTGCATGGACTATTTTCTAGTGGTTTTAATCCACGTGTCAACTATTTGATCCTCCTTTGTTGGTACAAGACTCCTAGAATTGAGCTCCTCAATCACCAACTTCTCTACCATTGTTGAAGTGTCCAATAAAGGTTGAACTAATGGTATAAGGTCCATAGCATAGAGGTCTATTTTTTTTGTATGGGCTTACAAGGTATTCTTTCTGCAATTGCAGCTAAACCTTATCTTCCACTTGGAAAGAGTATGGTGTGTGATGTTGGTCATGGCATTGCTTGTACTTTGTGTTCATCTAGTCTATGAGGTCATGAACTTTTTGCTATAAATGATGAATATGCTCCACAAGTTTCACTACCCTTTCATTTTCTCTTTCTTTATGTGGCATGAATTTTGTAGGTGAAATGGGAAAAGCCACATCAACAGGTACCAATGACTAAAAATCAAAACATACATGAAAGGGACTATGTTTGGTAGATCTACTCAAAACATTTTTATACCCATGATATATGTATAGTAGACTCTCATCCCATGTTTGAGGATGCTTTGCACTATACATACGTAACATGTGCACGATCAACCTATTGATAACTTCTATTTGCCCATTGGTCTGAGGATGAAAGCTTGTGGACTTGGTGAGCTTTATGTCCATCATCTCCCAAAGAGTGCTCCAAAAGGTGCTTAAGAACCTGATGTTAATTTCTGAGATAATAGACTTTGATAGACCAAAATTAATCCATACATGACTAAAATATAGTTTTGTAGTTTCTTCAGTTGTAGCATTCTTCTTGCAAGCAATCATAAGAGCCATTTTGGAAAAGTGATCAACCACCATGAAGACACAATCATTACAATACTTGGAAATAAATTTCCAAGGCTTGGTAATAACTGATAGGGGTTTGTACAGGCCTAGTTTCCTGTTGGATTTCTTTGCTATGGAGTAGGGTGTGCAAGACTTGACATATTTCTCCATATTATTCCTCTTGTTTGACCAAAAGAAATATTTTTGAAGAATGGATAAGGTTTTTTTCATACCAAAGTGACTTGATACCCTACTGAAGTGTACTTCTCATATCATATTTGATATTTTAGCAGAGGGCACACAAACATGTCCCATGTGATAGAGTAGATGTCTCTACATATAAAAATTAGAAAGAAACATGCTTACCTGATTAAAGGGCTTGGTATATCTTAGTAAATTCAAGGTTGACTCCATACAAGGTGGACTAATTGGATGTCTCATACCCACATAAAGAATCAAGAATTGTGATGAGTGTTGTGATGGCTAGTCAACTCAAGCAATCTATAGCCGAGTTAGTGCTTCCCTTCTTGTACCAGAGGATCAGATGAAATTATTACAAATATGTGGTCCATTTTGTATGCCTCTCATTCTTGATCTTACTCTGTGTCTTCATGAATATAGAGGTCTGTGATTAATGTGAATGATCATTTCCTTGACTATAATGTAATTCTTCCACTACTTGCAAGCTTAGACAATAGCATAGATTTCTTTATCATATGTGGGATACTTTTTGATAGCCTCATTGAAATTCTCACTATGCTATACAATAGGGTGGTCTTGTTGTATAAGGACAACTCCAACTACATAATATGATTCACTATCATTAGCTCAAAAGGTTACCTCAAGTTTGGTAGGGCAAGAATGGGTGCTGAGTATAGTTGATTTTTTAGCTTCTCAAAGGTTCTCTATTGTGTTCCTCCCTATTAGAACTTGGTTTTGGCTCCCCTTTGGTTGTCTAATTTAATAGCCATGTAATATGTAAAAATTCCAAAAAAAATATGTGGTAGAAATTTGTAAGACCCAAGAAACTACAAAGCTCTGTGAGAGTCTTTAGAGTTGGCTAATTTTGGATAACCTAAATATTTTTAGGGTCCACATGAACACCTTCCTCATTGACAATGCACCTAAGGTACTAGACTTACCTTATGTAAAATGTGCATTTTTCAAGTTCACATACAGTTTGTGCTTTCAAAGAGTTTGGAACACTTCTTGGACATGTTGTAAGTGTTGTTCCCATGTCTTGTTGTAAATGAGGATATCATCCAAATACGCAACTATGAACGATTTGGTGAAGGATCACAAAATATCGTCCATCATTATCATTAAAGTTATCAATGCATTAGTCAAGCTAAAAGGCATAACCAACCATTCAAATAGATCCTATTTTTATTTGAATATTATTTTCCATACATCTATGGGCTCAATGGGAATTTTATGGTACCCAAATTTGAGGTCAATCTCAGTGAAGAACCTTGCACCATGTAGCTAATCTAATAGATCATCGATTTGAGGTAATGGATATCAATTATTTATGTTGATCTTGTTTAAATCATGGTAGTTAATGCAGAGTCTCCATGTGCCATATTTTAGTAGCACCAAGATGATTGGACCATCATACGTATAAGAACCTAGTTTGATATGACCTTTTTTAATTAATTCTTGAATCTTTATCTTGATCTCATAATTTTTAAGAACAAACCTTTAATAAATAGGGACGTTAGGAAAATGTGAACCAGGGATTAAATCAATAGAATATTTTACCTCACAATGAATAGGTACTCTAGTGGGTGATTGGAATATGTCATCATATTCTAAAATGACTTGGTCCATTTGTTGTTGTTGTTGTTGTGAGGACTATGTAGTAACTCTAGTAGTAACCATATTTTTGTAAGAGCAAGACTTGATCATCAAGAGAACAAACTACTTTATTTTTTTACCATCCTTTTGCATTACTTGGTGCAAATGAGAAAAATAGATTTGGAAGGTGTTACCTTTGGTGCCCTATATTGCTGATCCCCAAGGGTGATGATGACTTTATAGGACCTCGACTCATACACGTCGTGTCTCTACTACATGTATGACTAGACAAGGAGCACATCACAAACATCCAGTTGAACCACATCACATAAAAATTCATCTATAAATGCCTTGATGACATAAGAGAGAAGAAAATACTAAGTGACATGGATATTTCTTCCATGATTTAGCCATCCAATATTATATGGCTATGGGTGAGGCTTCATACGTAGATTTAAATTCTTCATAGTATCAATAGAAATCAAATTATTTTGACTCCCATTATCAACAACAAAATGTAAAGGCTTCCCCTTTACCCAAAACTATGAGTGAAATAATTGCTTTTCCTTATGCATCCTCTCTACTTTAATTTGCATAATAGAGGTAGTAATAGTCACATGTGA
This sequence comes from Wollemia nobilis, assembly GCA_028583015.1. Taxonomy (NCBI): domain Eukaryota; kingdom Viridiplantae; phylum Streptophyta; class Pinopsida; order Araucariales; family Araucariaceae; genus Wollemia; species Wollemia nobilis. The sequence continues at coordinate 26,272,484 of JAQPPZ010017248.1, read as the reverse complement.
TTTTGCCTCCATAATCAGTATGCCTTTATCCTCTTATGGGGATGTGTTGGCTTTGTGGGTGGAGAGGTTTGTGTCTTGGAAAATATTTAGATAGTAGTTCCAAGCATAAATAAATCACTAAGTTATCTGACAAAGAATGTCCTATGAAGATTCACAATTTTGACTATGTATAGCAATTTTGGTAATGTATGAATCATGAAAATGACAAGTTTGCAATGTAAAATCAGCCAATCCAATGAATATGGCTTGATTAATAAATATGCACAAAAGGACAAACGCAACCATCTTTGTGTTAAGATGTCCTGATTAGTTAGACGTCTGGATTAGTTAGACGTCCAACCTAACTAGTCAGACGTCTAGACTACTGTGTTAGACATCTAAAATAGTATGTTATGCAGTAAACAAATTGTCAAGCAATAGGTGGTTGGGACGGTTGAGACGGGTTAGTTGCAGTAACTACCCGGGCTTACCTATAAATACCCCCTATTTCATTTTGTAATCTATCCATACTTGTCTATAATGCAGATCTGTTGTGCAACAACCATTGTTCTGGAATGCGTGTTGTATGTGATTGCATCTGTGTTATAGTGTTGTGTTGCAGGTATTGACCATAACTTGGTACGAGAAGAAGTATTGTTGTGTGTTGTTTTACTATTATAGGAAGCATTAAAGGAGAAATCTAGAATCAATATGAACACCCCAATTGCAAACATCTAGACCTATGTAAACTATTTGTTTCTTGTCCTCATCTAGTCGTCTAGCCTAATAAAAAAACCTACCTAAACATCTAGTCGTTTGTCCTAGACGACTGGCCATCTGTTCCAATCATCCACCAGTCTCGATGTCTACCTTTTCAGCGTCTATCCGTCTATCCTAGACGTCTACTTGTCCAGACGTCTAGCCGTCTATCCTAGACGTCTACCTGTCCAGACGTCTAGTCGTCTGTCCTAGACATCTACTAGTCTAGATGTCTAGCTATCAATTCCAGACATCTACCTATCCAAATATCTAGCCATCTATCCTAGATATCTACTTGTCTAGATGTTTATCCCATCTATTCTAGATGTCTACTAGAACTTGTTCATCCATAATTATAGAGCATGATGACTTGTGTAACCAGGTTTATCACTCCCTCCTAGCTTCTTGTCATTCCCTCATCTCGGGAAAGCACTTACCCTTGTCTACATTTGGCATCATTGCCTAAAAATAAACTTTGGGTCAAGAAGTATATGTGATAAGGCAAAGAGGTGAATGACACATCGTAGGTCACAAGGTAGAAGAGGAAGGAGTCCAAGATAGCCAAGAAGAAGTGCATGACTAGCGAACCAAAGAACACACGACGAAGAAGAAGTTTCACAACCTGAAGTGGAAAGAGTGTGGAATCCTATGGAAGACGAGAATTCGAGAGTAGAGATGTTGTTGGTGATAATAGAAGATGAAGAGAAAATAGTAGAGGAAGTACCTATTATTGAAAATGAGGATTGGATGGTAACACCCGAACCAACAAAGAGGAGTTGGTCAATGGATACAGAAGTAGGAGACTTTGTACCGTAGCAACCATGCATCGGTTCATGGGGAGGAAGACCAGAACCACATCTCATTTATTCATGAAGGAGGTCATGAAGTGGAAGTAGAAGGCTATTTGACCCAAATTTTGCACCATCAATAGTAGAGAGAGAGCCGAATAGAATTCCACCATGCTCACCACCAAGACACTCACCTAGTGGGATAGTCCCAATGGCACATACTGCTACTCAAGTAGATAGACAAAAATATCCACCTTTCCATGGGGAAGGAAAGGAAGACCCAACCCATCATGTGGGAACTTGTATCACCATTTGGGGATCAAATGGGGTAACATAGGATACAGAGTGGTTGCGATTGTTTCCAGCCACTTTGCGGGGAATGGCTATGGATTGGTATTTAAAATGACAGCGTACGCAACCATTCACCCAATGGACCCCCTGAAGGATGCATTCATTGAATAATTCTGACCATTAAGGGATGACACGAAGATCATCACTGAAATATTCACCACAAAATAAAAACTAGAGGAAGATGTCAAGAGCTATGATAGGAGACTGAGGTAGCTAACAGATAAAATGGAAATGCCACCAATTGATGGGATGATAAAATATTGGTTCTTGGATGGATTACTACACAAATATTGAAATAATATGAAAGTGGTACCATCCTCGACATATGTGGAAGCCCTCGAGAAAGCAAAGAACTTTGAAAGTGAGGCTAAGCAAACAATTACAGGAATCGGTGGACAACCAAAACATGAAGAATCTGATAGTGATGAAGAAGATAAAGTTCAAAGTGCAATACACTCCTTTCGAAAAGAGTTTGATAAAATTATAAGAGAAGTCAAAGGAGAAGTGAGGAAAGATAGGAAGGATATTTGGTGTTTCGATTGCAAAACGGAGGGACATGCCAATACCAATTGCCCAAAGAAAGCGTATTGCAACATATGTGATATTGCAGGTCACCTAGTAGCAGATTATCCATTCAATCTAAAGGGAGCAAGGCACCAAATATTAACAATCCAACAAGGAAGTCAACCTGATACTTCAAGAAATGGATAAGGTGCAACAAGCGATGGATACAGGAACAACCATCGAGGAGGAAGACAAGGAGGATAGAGTCGACTGCAGTACGACTCTGAAGGGAGACCTGTAATTCAGTGTCAAAATTATCAAGAGTGGGGCCACTTTGCGAAGAACTACCCCAAGCCTCAGAATACGAACACTGCTGGTGGTAGCAATGTTACTCAAATGTGTAGGTGGTGTGGTCTAGGGAACCACAAAGAGGCTAATTGCCCAAATAAGGCAAGCTCCAATGGAACACAGAATGTCAATTTGATTGACATTGGTGAAATAAGTACAGTGATGGAAAGGGAAGATGAAGTCCTAGCCGTAACAAGAACACAAGCTAGGAAGTTAGAAGAATACCCAAATCCTGCCAAGGAGAAAGAGCGATGGCAGGAAGCTCAAGAATTGATAAAAATAGAACTAGACAAAGGAAAGCAGGACAGACTAGTTCTAGAAAAAGCTCTAAAGAAGGTGGAGATCACAAATGATAAACAAGCATCAATAGAAGGCTTGGTGACACAGGTGTTGAATACGATAGTAGAAGTGAAGGTAGCAAGTCTATTCAACATAGTACCTAATTTATATGCTACGGTGGGAGAAGTCATAAAAACAAAGAAGAAAGAAACCTGATAGGTAGCACACATCAAGCAAAGTCAGTTCATTGATCCAATGATACTGATGATCGAGGCAGGGAAGAAGCCAACTTTGGTTCATATGGAGATATTGGACCATAAGTTGAATCAGGTGATCGTTGATGGAGGATCAAGCGTGAACGTGATGCCAAAAAGAACATGGTGGAGTATTGGTCAACCCACACTTAGATCTCCAAACTTCAAATTGTATGGAGCAGATCAATATGGCATCGAGACAATAGGCGTACTAATGAGCCAAAAAGTGCGCATAGCGGAACAAGATTTTATACTGGATTTCATTATAATTGCCATGCAAAAACCAGCATATGATGCATTGTTGGGATGTGGGTGGTTATGAATGATAAAAGTAAACCACAACTAGGAGAAAGAGCATCTGACCTTCAAGAAAGGCCAACATAGATATTTGATTAATTTAAAGAACCAGGCAGTAAGCCAAGAGATTGCAAGTTTTGATGATTCAGGAGTTTCTTCCTTGGATGAAGAGTCAAGATATGAACCAGATGAAGAGGGAGTACTACACCTAGAAGATTGTATGGAGGATGAGTACAATGAAGACAAGGGCTTACTCCACTGGTAGTAGGAAGATTATGAAGTATTCTCCCCCTAGTGTTTTTGCATTGAAGTAGGAGATGAAATCTAGAAGGATGAGAAGAAGGAACCAAAAAAGAGGAAAGCAGTAAGAAACAGACAACAACAGAGAAGGATAAGGAGAGAGAAAAATGGATATTCCCCAAGAACTTTGCAGAATATACGATGGGAGATGCAGTCATTGAAGATAAACCAGCCCACCCCATCGATGTTCTTAAGGCAATAAATGAACCTGAGTCCATTAAATATGAAGGTCCTAGAATGATTCAGGTAAACTTGGGAGAAGATGGCAAGGAGAGGATGATTAAGTGTGGAGATGATTGGGATCCAGTACTAAAAGCGGTAACATTTAAAATCTTTCTTGAGTATAAGGATGTCTTCGCTTGGATGTACAAGGACCTGAAGGGAGTTCCACCAGAACTCTACGTACACAAGATTCCCCTGATTGAAGGTGCACAACCAGTTAGAAGGTGACCATACAGGATGAATCCCAAATACGCAGCTCTGGTGAATGCTGAAATTGATAAAATGTTGGATGCAAGCATTATTTTCAAGGTTACGACAAGTGAGTGGGTGTCACCGATTGTGATCACCTTGAAGAGGGAGGTAGATAAAATTTGAATTTGTGTAGATTTTCGAAGCCTCAATGTCGTAACCATCAAGGATCCCTTCCCAATCCCTTTCATAGACTCCATCCTGGAAGAAGTAGCAGGCCATGAGATCTATTCATTTTTGGATGGGTTCTCAGGGTACAACCAGATTAGCATCGTAGAGGAAGATAAGCTGAAGACAACTTTCGTAGTTGAAAATGGAATATATGCTTATAATCGCATGCCATTTGGTTTGTGCAATGCACCAACTACTTTTCAAAGAATCATCTTATATATCTTTGATAAGATGTCCACAAGAAATTTTAAAGCCTTCCTAGATGATTGGTCATTGTATGGGAGGACACAGGAACATTTGAAGGCACTGGAGGAATGCATGAGCTTGTGTAGGCGAGCTCGGATATCACTGAATCCAGGCAAATGTGTCCTGATGGTACCATATGGAAAGTTGCTAGGGCATATTGTATGCCAAGAGGACCTAAAGCCCGATCCGGATAAGATTCGGGTGATACTATTTATGGAGGAGCCACATGATGTGAGCTCGGTGAAAACCTTCTTGGGAATAGTAGGATACTATAGAAGGTTCATCCACAACTATGCATTGACTTCTCATCCATTAGATGCTCTTACACGTAAGGGTGTTCCTTTTCATTGGGTAGAGGAGCATCAGGGAGCTTTTGAGAGCTTGAAAGCACATTTGGTGAAGGCACCTATCCTGGTTTACCTAGACTAGGAGAAGGAGTTCCATGTGCATGTTGATACCTCAAATTTTGCTATTGGTTGTGCATTGGCTCAAGAAGGTCAATTTGGGTTGGATCAACCCATCTATTTTGCAAGTCGATTGTTGTCTCGAGCTAAGAAAAACTATAGTACAATAGAGCATGAAGCACTAGGGATGGTGTACGTAGTACAAAAGTACCAACACTATTTGTTGGCTAACCCTTTTGCTTTCTATGTAGATCACTAGGCACTATTGTACTTGATCAACAAGCCAACAATCTATGGATGAGTGAGTCGATGGCTCGTCACTCTACAGGAATTCATGTTTTGGGTGGTAGTGAGACCGAGGAAGAAGCACGTCATTGCGGACCAACTATCAAGGATTCACTCAGGAGAACCTGCAGAAGGAGGGATACCAGATGAATTCCTCGATGCACAGTTGTTCATGATAAGTGTGATACCCACATGGTATAAACATATTGGGGATTATCTATCGATAGGAGAGCTACCAAAGGAGATGACGGTAGCTGAACAATGGAAGGTGATTACGAAGTCAGCACCCTTTACCTTGATTGCAGGATTGCTATACAAGATGGGGGAGGACCACATTCTAAGATGATGCATGATGGAAGATGAAGTACAATAGACCCTGAAGGAGGCACATGAAGGATTGGTCGGAGGACATATGGGACCTGACACAACAGCAAGAAAAGTGTTGTTGGCGGGCCTATGGTGGCCTACTCTTTTTCATGATGCCAAGAACTTTGTTAAGGCATGTGATACATGTCAAAGAATAGGGAAGCCATTGAAACGAGACTTCATGCCACTGCATCCATCGCAACCTCAAGAACTCTTTGAGATATGGGGGTTGGATTTTGTGGGTCCACTGAGAACAAGTCATAAAAGGAAGTGTAGGTACATCGTAGTCGCAACAGAATACTTAACGAAATGGGTCGAAGCAAGGGCCTTACCTGATAATTCTGCAAGAAGCACGACTCACTTTTTGTATGAACAGGTTATCACACGGTTCGGCATACCTCTTCAATTGACAAGTGATAGGGGAGGTCATTTCGTTAATGAGATTATCCAGAATTTGATGAAGGAATTCAGGATCTTTCACTCTTTGTCAAGTCCGTACTACCCCAGAGCAAATGGGCAAGCGAAGGCGACAAATAAGGTCCTGGTTTCTATCATGTATAAAACATGTGCAATCGAAGGCGCAGACTGGGAGGAGCGCTTACCAGTAGTTCTGTGGGCATACAGAACTACCTTCAAACCAACCACAAACCACACACCCTTTCAATTGATGTATGGATAGGAGGCGGTAGTACCAGTAGAATTCCTGGTACCAAGCTTGAGGGTAGTTGTTGAAACCCACTTGAATGAAGAAGAAAGCATGGAGGAAAGACTCACAACATTGGTACAATTAGGTGAGAAAAGGGTGTTGGCATAGTGGGCAATAAATATTGCTCAACAACGATGGAAGTACTAGCATGACAAGCATCTCCAAAAAATGAACTTGAAGGTTGGTGACTTAGTACTCAAATACAATGGGAAAAGAGAAATCAAGCTAGGGAAGTTGAAGACCCTATGGCTTGGACCTTTCCAAGTGGAAGAAGTACTGGACAATGAGGTTATCCGATTGAAGAAGTTGGATGGAACAATTTGCCTCGAAGCGGTAAATAGCTCTAAGTTGAAGGTGTACAAGGCATAGGCACAGATCAATATGATCAACTTAGAAATTAAGGAGGACACTTCTGGTAACTCAAACGAAGAAGCACAACCAAGGTATACGATCCTACGAACACGGTGGGCCAAGTAATGTTGTTCGGGAGGATGAACCTACCAACCTGGAATGGTTATTTGGGAAAGAATAAGAACTTATAACCGAACGAAGGGAGTTAGAACCTAATGTACGAGTTCTAGAAAGTGAAGTAGAGAATCGACTTTAGAAAATTTCGTATCTAGCTTCACAAGGGCAAATACCAAAAGTGGAAGAATATGAAGGTCAAGGAGTAGAAGTTCTGCAATGGATGGCTTTGGAAATGCAATGATTGCAAGAGGAGTATGAGACTCTTCACCAGTATAATGCACGATTGAGGGAATAGGTCATTCAGGAGTTGGATGGAACTATGCAACAAATGCATCAACGATAGGAAGCACATAGAGCAGAATGGGTTGAAAGAGATCAGGGTGATTTCAGAGGGAGCTCGAATGGTAATTCACCAAAAAGTAGTTTATTCTCGGTGGCTCTAGATCATTCAACACCAAGTCTAATACACTCTCAGAGGCAAGAGAATCGAAGGCTGCAAGGATATGGATTAGAAATAAGGGAGAATACAGGAAACAATGCAGGACCTTTGGAAAATAATGCAGTTTCCTCGAATAGTTCATCCATAGCTACATTAAGAATCCTCCTGAATACTGACGACTCCTCAAGAGCGACTTCACCATTAATCAGGCATCCTCGATGATTCCAAAGATCACTAGAATAGAGTGAAGCAAGGGAATTGCATCAGAACTTGGCTACTAATAGTGCATATCAGATGAGTCGAGAAGAAGCAACCAAGATTCTATGGTGGGATGTCAGAGAAGTACCCAAACGACCAAGGTACGGAGGATGGCTGAAAGATTCAAGCGAGGATGAGAATCAACCTTGGGATCCTGATATACCATATGCCAGTCCCAACCCAGATCGTCGAAGATAAAGGGATGAAATCCAAAGTTGGCAAGCAAGGGTCAGATTCCTTGAAACTACACAAGTAATTGAAGATGATGAGTCTCTAAGCCCACAAGATGAGGATAATGGAGGAATAAATATTCAGTCAGATAATGAAGATGCGGTACCTAGAAGATCGACACCACGTAGGTGGAGAACACCATATGAAGGAGCTATGAGACATCCGACTGAACGTGAAGAAGTGGCTAGGTATCGTATGGCAGTACTCGACTTACGACAACATCGAAGAGAAGTAAGATGATTGCAATAATGCATTCAAGAAACCTTAGAATGGCCAATGAACATTGTAAGAGAGGGAAATGACTCAAGTACATATTTAGCTTTCTCAGACCAGTACCAAGAAGCCCTAACTCACTATGCACCACAACGACACTTTGAAGAAGCAAGGTGGCGATGACGATTGATAAGGGTTGATAGGAGATTGAGAATCTTGCACCAACTAACACCTATCAATCAACAACATAGCACCAAATTCATGAGCACAACTGATAGACCATGCCCAAAATAGAGGTAACTTGGGAAATCCTAGGAGTTCATCAGGACTTCTAGGTAACCCAAGCTTGCCTAACCAAGGGAGGAGCATGGTTGGCCTCCATCCCGGTAGCTCGAGAGGAAGAAATTCCCCTCCTACTACCCATAGGTCGACTAGTCCATGGACTGGGCCACAAGGACCATCTGAGGACATAGTCCAAGTCAACCCATCACTACGTGTTCCTGAGAATAGACCCTTGGGTCTACCTCAACGAGCTCGTAGGAATCGAAGATGTCATCAAGAATGATCGAGGGATCGATCAAATCTTGAGTATCTGGGAGTACGGTAGCCCCACATCAAGGAGATTTGACCGACAAGGGGAAGAGGATGAGTCACATCAGCTCACGAAAGATAAGGACCTCGGAGTAGGAATCCCTATCAGGACTAGGTAGACCAAGGATGGGCAGTCATCCATCATCATATCGATAGACTTTGAGGTCGAGGCCATGGAATAGGAAGACTCTATCACAACATTGGATAAAGAGGGAATCATCCTTCCAATGATCGGATGACCAACCATCGAGAGCAAGAATGAACAGTGGTCCATTACCTTGATGATTGCATGATAATTCAAAAGGGCAACGGAAGAACAAAACAAGTCCGTTTGGAAGAAAAATCAACCCGTCTGGACCTTGACAGTACCCGTCTGGATGACGCAGCCACATGTCTAGAGGATGAAGTCGTCTGGTAGATGTTTGGCAAGAAAGTACACGTCTGGTAGCTGAGGCAAGTCAGGATGACGTCAGGAGAAGCAAACGTCAAGCAAAAACCATTCAAACATCTAGGCAAGAAACACGTCATCAAAGAAGAGGAGCAACCAGACTGGCGTATTATTCCACGAAGGATGAGAGGACGCGATGAAAAGTCTCAGACGGAAACTCCTCGTAGCCAGAATAATCGCCGCAGTCGTTAGTAGACGGAGCAATAGGAAAAATGGCGATAGTTTTAGTAGTTTTGAAATTGGTAGTCGTCATCAGGAAGATAGCGCATCGGACACCTTTGAAGTACGCATCGACATTACCGTGCGCTTCACTCGACGACGTTAGAACAGGAAGGCGTAGATTTGAAAAAAATAATAAAATAAAATAAAAATAAAAAGACAAAAAGGGAAAAGATAAAAATAAAGAAAAAGACAAAAATAGAAAAAAGATGAAATAAAGATAAAGACACCAGACGTCTTGTCCATGCAAAACTGGTGATGTGGCATGCAGCTAGATGACTAGGAGTTAGGTGGCAGTTAAACAAGCAGTTACATGGGTGGCATATTTCCTATAAATTGGAAGCATTGGGCATTCTTTGTTCAATTGCTTTTAGTTTGTGTAGGAGAAAGGAGCACAGGAGATTTGGAGATGAAGTAGGGTTGATAGTGCACCAAGATTTATTCAAGATGAAGCATAGATGTCATTTAGCTTGGCAGTCGCATGCTTCATGGAAAATCTTTCTTTCTCAGTGCAAGTGCAGTAATCCTATCTTCAAAAATTTGTAGGTAAACATAGAGACATCAATTTTTGACCATTGTTCATTGTGAGGTATCCAGATCTATCACGACTTGCTGAGAACAACCATAGGGTCTAGTGATAATTATCATTGAAGCTACCAAACCAATAGATGTCCAGTGAAAGGAGTAGACATCTTGGAGGAAGCAACCTAGCCATCTAGTACGAAATAGTCGTCTGAAGGGAGAAACTTCTAGCAGATCGAATGAATGGAGGAGGAGATTGGTTAGCCATCTAGAAAAGAGAAGTCGACAAAGAGACGTCTAGTAGTCTAAAGGAAAAGAGTCTAAGAAGGAGACATCTATCAAAGAACAACCATAAATAGTAATAAAGAGACGTCATAGTCTAGACATCTAAAGTAGAACGTCTAAGAAGATATAGACTTATTGGAGATATTTCTAAAAGATGTCTAAGCCATAGCATTCTCTTGAAGCCCTAACATCTGGTAAGATTGAGCTATCTGGAGCAGTCTATCATTTGAGTGCAAGAGACGTCTAGGAGGGAAATCATGAGTCGCCAGAAATCTGGACAACCTCCAATCCAACCTGAAGCAGGACCTGAGTCGATTGTGGCTAAAAGACTCCATCATCATCAGGAACATAATATGATGCATGAACAAGTGCCAAGCCTAGACAAGGGGTAGACTCAAGGAAAATGAGAGGTGGTACAAGTAGAAGAATCCACTCAGACAACTAGGGAAGTCCAACAAAGCAACAAGGATCAGATTCCGATTGATGAAATCACTTGGACTTGCCCTACGGGTGATTTTTATCGGCAATGGTGGGCAACGACACCAACAAATAGCCCGGTAAAGAAGAACATCCAAGCTGTAGGAGTAAATTTTATTTTGCAGATCCCAAGTTTTGACAAGGAATTTTTCAAGAGGTACCTGGTGCAGATGTTGCAGACTTATAATGCACCTCGGAATACCAACATTGTACGTGTTGGTGATCGAAACTTGGTAGTCAAATTTTCTCCTAACGCATTCAGATGAACTTTCGGACTCCCAAGGAAGGGTATACCTATAATCAATGAATGGGTGGACCCCAAGAAAACTCGGTAGTTGATATTGGGAGTCACTACTCTAATAGAGGAGGATGTGGAGAAAATGTTAGCAATCCATGGCGACAGGGGAGTAAAACAGCCCCAACTGAGGAATAATGGTTTGGAGTGTATTATGAATGTTCTAATGGCTAGACTGTCAGGTGAACAATGAAGCTCAGATCTTCCTATCTAGTTGATCCCATATTTGCTCGGGATAGAACAAGGAGTGGCTTATGATTGGGCAACCCATTTGGCGCTTCGTATCCAAAATTTTCTGATGCGAACCACAAAGAATTTTTCAATGGCATTTCATGCCATTGGATTACTTTTGGATGCAGCTTCCAAGGCAGAAGTGCAGATTCTAGACTTTGACCCACCTCAGCAGTTTTCGGATTTGGCACCAACCATCTTGCGCTGGAAGAATGCCAAACCACAGGTGAAGAAGTCGACACCGGTGAAGAAACAACACGTGAAATAGATCTCCCACAAGTCATCACGTCAGGAGAAGATGGTGACTAATTCAGAAGGGGAGGATACGACACCACCCTTGGCTGAGGTGAAAGGGCCCAAAAAGCAAGTTGTTGCACCATCACCAAAAGTGCCCAAGCCAATGAGGAAGAGATGATGATTTGAATCCCCACCCCCTTCATCTACTCTAGATTCGGTGCAAGGGATTGCAGCGGAGAAGATTGCTCATAGTCGAGAGATAGCTCGAAGCCTTGAGCAATAGATGAAAGTGCCTAGGGAAGTTATTAACTTTGAAATCCCCTCGACTCTATAGAATACTGTAACTAGGATGAGTACTATTGGGTTTGTGGGACCTAAGGAATATTTGGCGGAAGCTCATGTTCGGGCCCGTGCGACATTGCCAGATGTATCTCTCGAGCCCGTATTTATAGAAACTTCCTTTGCAGCTTCTCTACGGGCTATTTCCTTTACAGATATTCTCGCAGCTGAAGAGGCCAGAACAATAGTACCCACAGATATTCTAGCTAAACCCATAGTCAGGAGGGTAGAGGAAGTTTTACCTCCTCCTAATGTTGAAAATCCAACACCTAGGATAGAACAACATCCCATTTCAGTAGATGAAGCAGTCTCTTTGGAACATGAGACCAATGTAGAGAAGGGAGAGCAGCCCCCACAGACAAATGTGTCTCAGCAAGCTATTGGGATAGAAGGTGACAACAATCAGGTTGTAGTGATAGAAGGGAAGGCAGCCAAAAAGCCTATTGACCTCTCCGGGAAGGGGAAGGAGACGTTGCAAGAAGAAGAACAAGAGGAGAAACCTGAGGATGCATGGTCCAAATGTTTTCTGGTGCAACTACCCAACCTCATGGATCCATCAGATAATATGGATCAACAAGCGGTAGAATGTTTCTCCAAGTTAACCAAGATAATGAAAAACTTGCGGTTGCAGTTTGATATAGCTTGCGTTGGCCAATGGAAGAAGTGGCAGTCTATGGCAGAAGAAGAGTTGAACAAATTGGTGAAAGGGGCCACACAAGGTCCTTGGTGAGTAGATATTTCCAGCATCTATCAGACCCAGCCTTGGACGATGCCCACTACACACTTGTCAACAATGGAGGGAATGGAACAACTGGCTGAGAAAATGCCCACCCTCTACTTGGAATCAGCACAGGTGTATGTTTGTGGCCACAACACTAATCCTTCTTCTCAACAATCCACAGAACAAGGATCACAGGTGGAGTTAGCACCTGAATTACTACCCATGTACCGACAGTATAACTTCTTAGCCCACTTGTTGTGTTGGCTAGCAGAAGGAATTAAACACTTGCATTCAGCCAAGCAAATGGTAGACAGTGAATTGCAAGAGGCACAGGAAGATGTTCAACGCAAGGAGCAACTTCTCGAAGAAGGAATTGCTCGTATGAATGAGGTTTCACAACAAATTCAGGGACTGCAATAGGACTTGGAGAGCCTTCATACCCAGTTGGAAGAGCGGGCACAAAAAATTACCAACCTTGAAAATGAAGTGTTACAGCAAAAGCAGGCTAAAGAACTATTGGTCAAGCAAACTGAAACATTAGTAGCTCAAAAGAATCAGAGTGAGCTAGCTTGGCAATAGGAGATGAAATAGTGTGAAGAGACTTGGCAAAAGTAGTTGGTAGCCATGCAAGAGGAATTACTATAAGCACAGCAGTATGAGGTAGCTTTGAAACAAGAATTGGCATCAAAGGCTTCATCTTCGTCCATAGTGTCGGCCTCACGGATGAAGGAGCTTTTCTTACAGTGAGAGGCTGAACTGTTGGCTAGGCTTGAGGAAACAGCAAATCGTGCCAATACCCTGGGAGTTGAATGGGGTAAGTACTACAATTATGCCAAGCAACTTAAAGATGAATGTGATGCTCTGCAGATGCAATTGGATGAAGCACTACAAGCTGCAACTCACAAGGATGTTGAGACTCCTCAGAGTGAGCGGAGAAAGTCACTGAGGACATCGACTTCTTCGAAGGGGAGGATAGATGTAGACAGTAGTTCAAAGCATAAATAAATCACTAAGTTGTCTGACAAAGAATGTCCTATGAAGATTCACAATTTTGACTATGTATAGCAATTTTGGTAATGTATGAATCATGAAAATGATAAGTTTGCAATGTAAAATCAGCCAATCCAATGAATATGGCTTGATTAGTAAATATGCACAAAAGGACAAATGCAATCGTCTTTGTGTTAAGACGTCCTGATTAGTTAGACGTCTGGATTAGTTAGACATCCAGCCTAACTAGTCAGACATCTGGACTATTGTGTTAGACGTCTAAAATAGTTTGTTATGCAGTAAACGAATTGTCAAGCAATAGGTGGTTGGGACGGTTGAGACGGGTTAGTTGCAGTAACTACCCGAGCTTACCTATAAATACCCTCCCTATTTCATTTTGTAATCTATCCATACTTGTCTATAATGCAGATCTGTTGTGCAACAACCATTGTTCTGGAATGCGTGTTGTATGTGATTGCGTCTGTGTTATAGTGTTGTGTTGCAGGTATTGATCATAACTTGGTACAAGGAGTATTGTTGTGTGTTGTTTTGTTGTTGCAGGAAGCATTAAAGGGTCAATTTGGACTAGAGATGAATACCCCAGTTGTATATGCTAGACTTGTGCAAACCATTCGTTGCCTATCCTCATCTAACCATATGGCTTGATCGGTAAACTTACCTAGACATCTAGTCGTCTCTCCCAGATGTCTACCAACCCAAATGTTTGACCATCTATTATATACATCCACTAGTCTCAATATTTAACCATCTATCCTAGACATATACCTGTCCATACATCTACCTATCCAGACGTCTAGCCATCCATCCTAAGATGTCCACCAGTCTAGACGTCTGGTTGTCCATGTTATATGTCCACCAGTCCAAATGTTCAGCCGTCAGTCCCAGACATCTACCTAGCCAAACGTCTAGCCATATAACCTAGACGTCTACTTGTCCAGATGTCTAGTCCATCTGTGCTAGACATCTATCTGTCTAGACATTTGTTAGGACTTGGTTACCCATAATTATAGAGCATAATGACTTGTGTAACCAGGCTTATCACTCCCTCCTAGCTTCTCGTCATCCCCTCATCTTAGGAAAGCACTTACCCTTTTCTATAAAATAGATACTGAATTATCCAAAACTCTTCTATGGAATATCAGTTGCTCTTATGGTAATCACGCCATTTTTCATTCTAGTTCTTTTGGTCTTCTTATCTTGTGAATCTTTCTTCTGCTTCCAATTTTTATGGTGTTGTTGACCTTCTTTACTTAGTTTTTTTGCAAATCATCCTTACCTTTATTAGGTTGGCCCTTGGTACTTTGATTCTTGTTATTCAAATTGTCTCTTTTCTTGTTTTTGCATTTGTACTTCTACTCAATCTTGATGGAAAATTTGTATGTTTCACATAGTGTCTTTAATTAAAAGAATTCCATGTCTTCCGTTATGTACCAGTGTATCCCACTATGATGCTTAAAAAATTAATGCATCTTAGTGTCTTGGATGCCAAGCTTTGTAGACAATGAATGAAAAGCATTAGTGTATTCTTAAATAGACTATTTTTTGCCTTTATGTGGTTATTGTCATCACATGTAGAGGTCTTCATATGGTCCTCTTGAGTAATATTCATTCTTGACTGCTTCCACAAACTCATACCATGTACGATATTTTGAATCTTCTTTATTCTTATCGTATGTTTCCCACCATTCTAGACTGATATTGAAGATTTTAACAGGGCAAAAGTGATCTTCTCTTTGTTAGAGAAATGATTTATAAAGAAATATATAAATAGTTAGTCCAACCAAATTTCCATTTCTTTTACATTGATTTTTCCTTCAAATATAAGAATATCAAATTTCACCTAAACTTTGAATTATGTTGGGGCACTGATGGGTCATGCCAGGATGCTGGTAGATGGTAACCAATGAAGAATTTAGGTAAATTGATCCAAAATCTTATTATTTTATCTTTCAAGAGCTTCATCCATCAATTGCTTGAAAGGATATGCTATCTCGATGTTGGTGATCATCTAAGATTGTCTACGATGGTTGGGTAAATAATTAGAGGGTCACACATTAGGCACCCAATATTTTGATAGTCTGGTCTCTTCTTTGGGATCATACACCTCCAAACAAATTGATCTGATACCATTGATCCATAGGTTCAAAGACAATGGATCACTTTGAAGTGAGAAACCAAAAACATGGAGACAAAAATATCTAAGAAGAGATGGATGCCAATTAAAAACCAAATAATTGATGAGGAGAGATTATTCTAAAAGAATAATAGAAGGAAAAATCTCTGAGAAGAAATGTTTACCCATTACAAAAGCATTTTGTGAGAAGGGTTTGTTTCCCACTACACTAAAACTCCTCTGGAACTAGCTATGATTGTCTTTGTCGCTCTCTAGATAATCACTTATTTATACAAACTTAGCGGGTGAGGAAGAGGAAGCATATCAACAATTTAATTGGTTGTAACAATGATGATCATGGTGGTTCAAATGGTTGCAATATCCCAACTACCACCACATGGGATGTGGAACTCCCACTACAGTTGGTTGCAATGGCCCAACTATCACCACGTGGAATGTAGATGGCCCACTATAGTTGGCAAGCATTTCGTAGCTTGTCCATTTGGTTTGAATATAAACTATCTAATTTTGAGTTTGTTCAAACCCTTTTTATCCCTTCCAAATCATTCTAAGTTTTTTTGAGTTTGAGGCACCCTCTTTCATCCTATTTTAAGCCAGTCTAGGGCATCTAAGATATTCTACAACATTCTTCCAAGTTGTCTAAGTTGGATTCTGAGGTCTAAGTTGTTCAAGTTTACCTGGGTTTATCTGAGCTCATCCAAGTGAAGTTTTATTCCTTGTCCAAGTCTACCTGGATCACCTAAGTTTAAAACTTATCTAATAATATCAGGTAATACATATATCACTACTAAAATATTAATATAATATCATCTTATGATTTGTTAAAATAAGTCATGGTGCAACATAAGAGTCTATTTCAATATCCTATAATCATTTATAAAGTACAATTAAAACTAAAATCCCTTAATACAATCACAAGTCGTATTTGAATGCTTTGTTTTGTTAGTTAAGTATCGCATTCAAACATATTTGTATTCACTAAGTTTCCTTTTTTTAAAATTATCCTTTTTTTATCATACTTCTTTTGTTGGGATTCTAGAGGTTTTTATCCTTTAAAAATCTAATTTATAAGTTTAGAGTTTGGAAAAAGATCTTCACCCTTTTCTATATGATTTGGAATTGATCTTTGGCCTATATAAATATTTTCCTGCTACATTGTGTATCTTTTCTCCTTTTTTATTATTATTGAAATAAGATATTTAATGCTTTGATGAATAAATAGTGTCTTTGTAACTCATCCCACATGTTTGGCTTGTTTGAATAAAATTGGACATAAAAAATATAAAATATATCTAAGGTAGCTTCGAAATTTGAAGCCATTACTACATTAAAAAAAGATATACAATGATAAAAAATAAATTTATTACATTAGATAATAGAAGTGGATTATTAAGGAGTTATAAAGGAACTTGGATGATGTGTTTATGTTGGTAGAGCTCTAAATATAGTAGTAGACTTCTTAACTAAGACAAGTACGAAGGAGGTAAAGCTTCAATGGTATAATGTCATAGCTACTAAGGATGAAAGGAGAGGATTGGGCAGGTAAACCTTCTTTAAGTATTGTAACCAAAAGTGGTTAGTTCTTAAGATCTTGGGCTTTAAATTCATTAAAAAAAATTAAAAATTTGAAAAGAAAAAATAGATGCTTTTACTAACTAAGACTAAGAGGATCCTTATCTCAACTTATAAATAATCTTTACTCTAAAGAAACATAAATTATATTAAACCATCAAATTATTCAAATGTTTATTATAAAAAATAGGATGCATATCTTTAAACCTTCAACTTTTATAATATACTATTATAAATAAATTTATGCAGTTATTGTGTTACAAGAAGAGAATAGATTTAAAAAATATATATATATTTTTGTCTAAAAGTAGAACCCAGGTTATTGGAGGAATTAAAAGTAGTGCTTTCATCATTTTAGAAGGACAAAAGTCCTGGGCCAGATGGTTGGGGGGTAGAATTCTTCTTGGGCTTATTTGACTTAATTGGGGAAGACCTGATTAGAGTTATTGAAGAAACTAAAGCTTCAGGGAAGATCCCAGTGGATTTCGACTCAACCTTCATCACTTTGATTCCAAAGAAGGACTCTCCAACTTATTTCGATGATTTCATACATATTTCCCTGTGCAACTGCCTCTATAAAATTATTGCCTTAAGGTTAAAAAGAGTTTTTTTTTTATTCCATCTCTAGTGAGAAATTCGGGTTTCTAAATGGGAGGCAAATCCACGATGCTGTAGGAGTGGCCCAAGAAGGACTGCATACTATAAAAACAAAAATACTTCCTACTATAGTCGTAAAACTGGATCTTTCCAAAGCTTTTGACAGGGTTAATTGGTTGTATCTGAGGATCATGCTTCTTCACGTTGGGTTCAACCTCCGTGTTGTAAATTGGATTATGGGATGTGTGACCTCTGTCTCCTTCGATGTACTCATAAATGGTTCTGCTTCTAATTTCTTTTCCTCAGAGCGTGGCATTAGGCAAGGTTGTTCCTTATCTCCCTTTTTATTTCTTTTGGTGGCTGAAGGTTTGAGCAAGGCATTCAATGAAGCTAAGAGAATAGGTCAGTTTAAAGGAATTCAAATGAGTACATCATTCTCTCTAACACATCTCTTATTTGTAGATGATGTTATTTTGTTTAGTGCTGGTTCTTTAAGGGACATCAACAAGCTTAATGATATTCTAAGGAGCTATTGCCTTGCCTATGGTATGGAAATCAATATGGGAAAGTCTACAATGTCGTGTTTTGGCCTGGTGGAAGAGGAGGAAATTTATTTTTAGAGAATTCTTTCTTTTCCCAAGACTGATTTCCAATCAGGGATAAAATATCTGGGATTTTGTTTGAAGCCAAATAACTATGGCATAAGAGATTGGGATTGGCTGGTGGAAAATATAGATAAAAGGATTTCTATGTGGTGTAATAGGTGGTTATCAATTGGAGGCATATTAACTCTTGTAAAATCAGCCCTAGATGCAATCCCTGTCTACTGGTATGGCATGGCTTTCATCCCAGTAGGGGTACTAGAAAAAATCAAAAAAAGGTGCTTCAAATTTCTGTGGAATGGAAAAAGGGACAAAGCAGCCATTGTTTTAGCCAAATGGAAATCAATAGCAAAGCCAAAGGACGAGGGAGGTTGGGGTATTAAAAATATCCATCTTTTTAGTAAAGCACTAGCTGCAAAAATCTTATGGAGGCTACTTTCTCAAGAAAACCTATGGAGCAAAGTCATCAAGGCAAAATATATCGAACCTCTTTCTATGGAAGAGTGGATAAGGAAACCTGACAAGTCCATCAAAAAGGTGTCTAACTTCTGGAAAGCTGTTATTCAGGCATTTCTACTTTTGGGAAATTGGTTGGCTTGGAAAATTGGAAATGGTGAAAAAGTGAGAATTGGGGAAGATCCTTGGGTTGGTTGTGGCAATGAGCATAGACTTTCTGAGGACCTCTTACTTTCTCTCCACAATGCGGGTTTTTATACCCTCTCTCGGGTGGCGAGACCAAGACACTACTACCATATGGTAGCAAGGTTGGATGAGTGTGCAACATCCGGGTCTTGAAGGCGGGGAAGGCTGAGTCATGGCAAGCTTATGTGAAGGCACTTCTCATCGATCATATTAGGATCAAACCAACGAGTGGATGATGAGCTGGTTTGGACAAAAAATACTAAGAGGGGTGTTTATACTGCTAGGATGGGATATAAAGACTTGTTTGCTCATGATAGGCAGGGGGGCAATATATGGTGGTGGAAAGCGATTTGGAAGGTAAAGACGCCTTTAAAAACCAAAATTTTTTTATGGTTGGCCCTCAATAACAGAATTTTAACTTGGGATGTTTTAATGAAGAGGGGGTTTCAAGGTCCTGGAAGGTGTACACTCTATCATAAGGAGCTTGAAACTATCAACCATTTATTGGTTGGCTGCGTTTTCACAAAGTATGTATGGAAGGAGATTGAGGTGATAACTGGGAGCACTGGTAATTGGCAAGGAGACACATTGGAACACTATTTGCAGCAGTGGTTTGATTCCAAAGATCTGAAGTCCTATAGGGATCTCCCTTTTGCGGTGGCATGGGGAGTATGGCTAGCAAGAAACTCAGATATCTTCCAAGCCTCTTCCCAAATAGCCTTTCAAATTGCTACTTAGATTCGTTCTTTCATTGCTGATCTTGTGAAACCTACTGTGCAAAAAGGCCCAAGAAAAATGAAAGCTGCCAATGTCAACAAAACAGCTCCCTAGGGTTTTTTTGATGGTGCTTGTCAAGGCACCCCTCTTATGTGTGGGGCAGGGGGAATCCTCTTTCTTAAGGATTCTCATTTCATTCAGTTTAAGGCTGGCCTAGGAGGGGGCACAAATAATTATGCCGAATTAATTGCTTTGAAGTTACTCTTGAAAATTGCTCTGGACCACCATGTTCAACAGCTCCAAGTTTTAGGAGACTCCTTGTTGGTCATCAATTGGATGAAGAAAATGTTCAAAATGAAGAACTTAACTTTGCAGTCAATTTTTCAACAGGTAAACTTTTTGGCAGATGTCGTAAAGGAAGGTCTACAACTGGCGCATGGAAGATGGGATCTGATGGAAATAAAGGATGGTGTGACTATCCAAGAGACAACGATTTCTTTGCTCGATAATTTAAAAAAAAAAAAATCCGGGAGGCAATTTCTCGTTCGCTTTTCCTTTCCTTTCTGGATTTTTCTTGTAGACAAAGTAGCTGAGCATTATTGACACCTTTGAGTAGAGGTTTTATGGGAAATTTTTAACTCTTAGCCCTTTCTTGATGGTTCGATGAAAATTTAGGTGGGGACAACCAGTGTGTTCCTGCCTGGTTATTCCAGCTTGCCTTGGGCAACTTCACAATGTAATTTTCTTTTTCTGATGAAATAGAAATTATAATTTTTTTCGTGGAAAAAAAACAAAAAAAAGAACCCAGATTATTGTGGTCACTATGTTAATTTAATAAACAAGAAATAATCTCTTCCATTTTCTTCTTAATTGAAAAGCAAGCAACTACCCTCTTTGTCCCCACCAGCGACTCTATTCTCTCCTAAAAAGAGATTCGTAAGACCCAAGCAAAGAATAAACTTTTAGATATTGTTTCCCTTTCCTTCGAGGTCAGGTTGTAGACTAACACAAGCAGTAACATATATTTTTGAAAGGGAAAACATTGCATTCATCTTAGATCATTTATGTCATGTGTTCATTCTTTTCACTAAAATGTACCCTTTAAAAAGGTCATTGTGTTCCTACTGATTTCATCAATTTAATATTATAGATGAGTCTTGTTGGGACAGCATATTAGTAAAGTTTGAGTTTAAAGATTTAATTTGAGGAAAGGTGACCCATTATGTAAACAAATCTTTTAAAATAATAAAAAAAATTAATAGTGTGAAGTAAATCATTGATCTAGATTTTAATAATAAAAAAATAATAATGTGAAGTAAATCACTGATTCAGATGGGATTTAAACTATTAACCTAAATTCAAACAGTGATTATAAACTTACACATGTTTCCAATCGATTCATCCTTTAAAATATTACTACCATATACCCTGATAAGTTTAGTCACCAGAAAGCAAGGCATAACTGATTATAATTTGGCATTTTAGAATAACTTGTCTTGTAAGAGTATTTTTGTAAAATGTCTGGATTTTTTTTTTTTTTTTTTTTTTAAAAGAAAAAGCATGTGTCGTCCACATATTAGAAGCAACATTTTTTATTTCATGTCATCCATTTGTCCCTCGGCTACTTCTAACGCTAAACCAATTAGCAAAACAAAGCTGCTTTAATGGATAGATCCTTTTGCTTTGCTACCGGTACGGTGTTTGTAGCAAGCATTCTGTTAACATCATTGCAGTCTGCGTGGGCGATCAATCACACAGTGGGAGGTTCCACCGGCTGGAGAGTCCCTCAAAACCAGAGCTTTTACACAGATTTGATTTGGGCTAATGGATCAACCTTTCTCGTCGGTGATACGCTAGGTAATTATATTTATTCCAGAGTGTTGGGTACTCGAACCTTTTAACAGTTAAAATCTTCACTTATCCCTTTGCAAAAACCTCGTGATCTTGTGATTTATTATTATTGATCTATACCAATTTTGATAGGTAGTTTTATATGTTTGTGTGTATGCAGTGTTTAGAATGGTCGATAAAAACGACGATATTGCCGGAGTATCGAGATCTGAATACGAGGCCTGCAGTATCCAGAGTTCTGAGGCGTTAACATACAGGGCAAAAGAAGGAAGAGTAGGGGTTCAGCTGGGTAGAAGTGGAAACTGGTATTTCATATCTACGACTCCTGCTCGTTGCATAGCCGGTGAAAAACTGAAGATAAACGTGGCTGCAAAGTTGGGGAACAATAATAATGTGGAAGCTGAGGAAATCGTAAGAATGGGAGGCAGAGGAGCAGGAGGCGGTGGCGGTGGCGGTGGCGGTGGCGGTGGCGGTGGCGGTAGCAGCGGCACCCCGAGAGGAACCCGAGTTCGGCCCCCTGATAAGGGCGGCGCCGCCACGCTAACAATGGACTTCATTGTTCATGTAATTATGTTTATTGTTGTATGTTTAGTAGTGAGGGAGGGACGTCAGGTATGATGATATTTAAGTTTTAAATACCTTCTGAATTATAACTGTGATGACGTCCAAATTTCAATCCCTTTCAGATTATAACTGTCTACGTTCTGGGTCCGTTCTGGATATAACTGTGATGACTTTCAGGTTTTGAATCCTTCCAGGTTAAAAAACCCCTTTGAGGGTATCTTATGAAAGAATTATGGTCAACAACATGATTGTAATGTGGTTTTTTAAGTATTTATAAATGTTTGTTTTAATATTATATTTTTTAACATAAATTTATTCTTTGGAAATAAAATTATGTTACCTATATATAGGTGGACGTGATAGTGGAAACAGTTTCATCGAATGAACATAACATTGAGAGTATAATATAATACTAGTAACTCTCTAATCGCCCACTATGATGTATTTCGGTTGTAAAACCTTGATTGGGCTATTGGTAAATGCGAAGAGAACCCTTGGTTGATTTACTGTGTAAGTGCAGAGAAGTTAATGGGACAAGCATCATGTCCATGTCCAGGTGTGGGTGTCAGGAGGAACATAATCTGACGCCATTCTACTTTACAGTTTAGATGAAATTATAGGTATAGCATCTTTTGGCTGATAACTTTAACTTGAAAGACAGGGTATAAGATACCTAATTCTGGAGCTCAAAACCTGTTCGGGTTACTTCTGACTAAACAATATCATGAGGTGCATGTGCCTATATTCGTCCAAGTTCATTTTATGTTACATGTGTTATGTGTTGTGAGATATTATTTAGGTATGTTTTTAAGTTTTTAATCAGCATTTCAAATTTAGATTTTAGTAAAAAAAAATTGGGATCCAAAGTTATGTTGTATTTTGAAATTTTATTTAAAAGGTATGAGTTGGTTGGTAAAAGTAGTGCTCTGTGGGTTTGAATTATTAGATAGTCAAAGGTCCTGTAGACTTGGTTTTCACCCGATAGGCTAGGGTTTATAGAGATTCCCTAAACAACTTTAAAAAAAACATCCTACAACTCTATGTTCATGGTATTCAAAAGGGATAAGTCTGGTGGTAGTGGTCTAGTGCTTGTGGGTGGGTGGTAGTGGTAGAGTACGTGTCAGTAGGAGGATTGTCTTAGTTTGATTCCTTGGACAATCAAAAGTCCTCTTAACATCGGTCTTTACCCAAAAATCTAGGGTAGATCTAGGGTTTATAGATGTTCCTATGCAACTAAAATATGGCACTTGAATATTATATTTATAAAGCATTGAAGAGAATATTTAGAAAAATATTTTGAAGTCTATATTATTATATGTAAAATGAATATTATGTTTGTTAATGGATACTATAAAGCAGAATTGAAGAGAATATTTAGAAACAAGACAAGACTTTCAAGTTTATATTATTAAATGTAAAACTAAATGAAATGATTTTAATTATGTTTACAAGATTAAAATAATTTATGAGATAAGAGCTCCAATATAAGATAGAATATTGTATAAGTTTCTTTGTATTTCTTAATCTCTATAAGATAATATAATATTATGTTTGTTCATGGATATTATAAAGAATTGAAGAGAATATTTAAAAACAAGACTTTGAAGTTTATATTATTAAATGTAAAACTAAATGAAATGATTTTAATTATGTTTACAAAATTAAAATAATTTATAAGATAAGAGTTTTAATATAATATAAAATATTGTATAAGTTTTTTGTATTTCTTAATCTCTATTTTTTTCAAAAGTGTTTTTTTTACTTTAAAAGTGTTATATGTGTTAGGCTTTACATTTTATGACTCCCATATTATTTTATTATATTATTTTAATATTTTTCATAACAATTTGTTTGTAATGCTAAAACAGTATTAAATAAATTCTTGCTTGAATAATAAATAAATAAAACATGTATTAAATAAATTCTTGCTTGAATAATAAATAAATATTTTATTTAAAAAAGAAAAAGATTGAGATTTTCTTTTTAATAATAAAAGGAAAAAAAAAGTCCCCTGCAAAGGTCATTGTATTCCTTCTTCCTGAGTTAAAGACACGTTACTGTTCTCATCCATCCTCGAAAAACATGTGAATTAATAAAATATTTCTAAGGTGAATCACTGATCTAGAGTTAAACTACTAACTCGAATTCAAACAGTGATTACTAACTGTTTCCAATCGATTCCTTTAAAATATTATTATTATACACCCTTATAAGTTTAGTTACCTGACAAGCACGGCATAACAGATTATCATTTTGCATTATATAGTAACTTGGCTTTTCAGAGTAATTTTGTAAGATGTCTGGATTTTTGAAAGAAAAAGTATGTATCGTCCACATCTTAGATGCAGCTTTTTTTTTCTCATGTCAGCATTTGCACATCATATTCCAGTCCCTCGGCTACTTCTAGCGCTAAACCAATGAGCCAAATAAAGCAGCTCTAATGGATACCTCCTTTTCCTTTGCTACCTTTACGGTGTTTGTAGCAAGCATTCTCTTAACATCATTGCAGTCTGCGTGGGGGATCAATCACACAGTGGGAGGTTCCACCGGCTGGAGAGTCCCTCAAAACCAGACCTTTTACACAGATTGGGCTAGTGGATCAACCTTTCTCGTCGAGGACACGCTAGGTAAGTATATTTATTCGAGAGTGTTGGGGACTCGAACTTTTTTCAGAGTTAAAATTTTCACTTATCCCTTTGCAAAGACTTTGTGATCTTATGATTTATTAATATTGATCTATGTTTTATATCTTTTTGTGTATGTAGTGTTTAGAATGGTTGATAAAAACGACGATATTGCCGAAGTATCGAGATCTGAATACGAGGCCTGCAGTATCCAGAGTTCTGAGGCGTTAACATACAGCACAAGAGAAGGAAGAGTAGGGGTTCAGCTGGGTAGAAGTGGAAAGTGGTATTTCATATCTAGGATTCCTGATCGTTGCATAGCCGGTGAAAAACTGAAGATAAAGGTGGCTGCAAAGTTGGGGAACAATAACAATGTGGAAGCGGAGGAAAGCTTACGAGTGGGAGGAAGAGGCGGAGGAGGAGGAGGCGGCGGCGGAGGGGTCGGTGGCGGTGGCGGTGGCGGCGGCAGTCCTGGGTCTACCACCCCGAGAGGAATCCGATACCGCCCCCCTGAAAAGGGCGGCGCTTCCGCGTTAACAATGGACTTCAGTGTTCATGTACTTATGTTCATTGTTATATGTTTAGTGGTGAGTAGGAAACCTTAGCTATGTAAGGATATTCGGGTTTTAAATACCTAGGTCCAGATTTCAAGTCCCTTTCAGATTATAACTGTGAGAACTTCTAAGTTTTGTGTCCGTTGTGGATATGACTGTGACTGACTGTCAGGTTTGGAATCCTTCCGGATTACAAAAACCACTGTTTCAGTGTATCTTTTTTTTTAAATAGTCTTTAGTGATGGAGCCCTGCTTGTATAGAATAAAGGTGTTATCAATGAAAAATAGTTTTTAATGTTAATTTAAAAATGAAAAATAGTTTTAATGTTAATTTAATTATTATGATTCTTTATGATTTTTATTTTTTTATTTATAAATGTTTACTCTAACAGTGAAAAGATGATATAACACCTCACTATGATGTAGGACGGTTGGAAAACCTTGATTGGGCTATTGGTAAAAGTGAAGAGAACCCTTGGTTGGTTTGCTGTGTAAGTGCAGAGCACTTAGTGGGACAAGCATCATGTCCATGTCCATGTCCATGTCCATGTCCATGTGTGGGTATGAGGAACATATTCTGACGCCATTCTACTTTCCAGTTAAGATGGAAATTATAGGTATAGCATCTTTTAGCTGATAACTTAACTTGAAAGACAGGGTATAAGATCCCGGTATGGTTAATTTTCACTAAATAATATCATGAGGTGCAAGTGCTTATATTCCTCCTAGCAATAGGTTGTATCATAAAAATTATTTTTAAAACTATTAATTAGTTTATTTTTAGAATGTTTTTATATATTTTTTTATGTTTTTATAGATAATACATTTTTATTTTAGTAGTATAATAATTAGTTTAAATATTTTTTTTGTATGTAACAATTTTCTTTTAGAGAGTATCAATCATCTTGATTGTAATGCCAAGTCGTGTATTAAATAGATTTTTCTCTGAATAGTTAAGTTTTGTCATTAGTGCATCAAAGTCTTAAGTATGTTCTAAATCTATGATATTAAGTTGATTTGGTTTATAAAAATAATTCATTAGCTCAAATGCATCAGTGTAAGATCTATGAGAAGAAACAATTATCACCATCCAACCACACCCTTATATTTGTTTGATAATTACAAGTTTTGATTTAGAAACAAATCAGATCTAGAGTTTTGGCAACCATGTTTTGGCTAATTCGTGTGGAGCTCATATCCAGAAAAGAAAAAAGGTGAACCAATCAAAATACATGGTGTAGAAATTTTTCGAGTAAAGTGCATAAGACAGTAAAACCAGAGAAGTTGGTTTATGCTTTTTATAAGGCGGAGCCAACGGTACAATCGAAAACCAATTTGGTCAGTTGACACATCGGCCTTGTGTGCAAACCAAGTCAATTTAGTCAAATTATTTGTGTGCATGTTGTCAATGCTTCAGATAACATTATTGACGACTAAAGCTCAATTTCTCGCACATTCTCCAAGATAATTCCTTCATCACAAATAAGAGTAAATTGTGACACGTGAACCACTCGTTCAGCACGTGCGAAAGCATCAGAATAGACACCTATTAGTTCACTATGGAGCACCCGAGCCCCCGCCCCACAGTGAAGATGGCCTCTATGTAAGATTAGCGTGGTGCACCATGCACTTTTTCCTTCCCAACTAAACAACCCAAGTTTGAAATCCATAAGCACCACGCACTTTTTCCTTCCCAACTAAACCACCCCAAGTTTTGAAATCCATAAGCATCATTTTTCATTGCTTTAAACAAAAAACAATAGAACAAAAAGTATTTTTTATTTTATTTTTTAAAAAGAATTTTCTTTTATAGAAAAGAGGAATCATTTTTTTAATGTGCATGTTTTTTATTTAAAAAATATATTTAAAAAATGAAGAAGGTGCTTATTTTGGAAAAAAATAAAGAGAGTAATTTTTAAATTTAAAAAAGTATTTTGTTTTAAAAACAAAAATAAAAGGGTTGAGATTTTTTTTTTTAAAGGAAAAACAAATAATATATTTTAAAGGCTTAGGAGCTATATGCTACTACATAAAAATAATATCCTTAATCTTTGAAAGACCTAATTCACTTGTTGATTAAATGTGCAACAAACTCTCTAGAAATATTAGTTTTTTTCAAAGTTATGTTAAGGTTTCACAAACTTAAAAGACATACCCTACCTTTTCATATCCCTTACTTTTTTTAAATCCATGTGAGATACTTCAAGTTAAGTATAGATTATATATCCAAATGTTATAAGTTTTGACAAAATTCAAAGGGAATTATCCTTCCCTGCGAGTCGTGTTCCTCTCAATCAATTAAGAAGGTGAACAATACTTAATCCTTAAAAGGACCAAGGTAAAACCATAGGACAAGGTGAACAATACTTAACTATTAAAGAGGGCAAGATAAAAGCATAGGACAATGGAGAAGTGGAGTGAGGGTTGTTACATTTATGAAAATTAATGCTTATCAATTAATGGCATCATGACATCAATCCTTTAAGAAGACATTAACCCTTTAAGAAGAAAAATAAAAAGATAAAAGCATAGGACAATGGAGAAGGGGAGTGAGAGTTGTTACATTTATGAAAATTAATGCTTGTCAATTAATGACATCATGACATCAATATTTTAAGAAGACATTAACCCTATAAGAAGAAAAAATAAAAGTGGTATTCATTTTCACTTCTTTCATTTTGACTTTCATTTTCATTTTGTAAGAGTTTAGTTTACAAGGATGAATTTAACTCATCTCTCTTAGGAAAATGTTGAAGTTGTAGTTGTAAAAAAAGAGTGACAATTGCTATTAATTTCAATGAATATAAGAGGAAAAACCATTATGTCATGTTACTTTTTTGTATGCTTGAATATTCTTAGATTCTAACTATATTATTCAATGGTGGTAGATATTATTTTAGTTGTTTATTTTACTTAGAGTATGGGTGGATGATTGAATTTTATTTAACTAGAATTATTACATTACAACTACATTTAATAAATAAAAGCAATAAATTAAAGACATTATGTACAAGAAAATAAAAAATTATGCAAATGAAACATTAACTTTATATTTATGGATTATATAAGTAATATATATGAACTAAATATGTGGAGTAGTAGAGTTGGGATGATGGATATTTGAGTAGAAGTTTTATGTCTTCCATCTCTTATGTGTTCTTTATCCATTTCTTGTTTTCCTAAGAAATGTGTAATGAAATATTATGCCTATGTATGGTATATATAATTAATATAAAGACATATTATAAGAAGATGGAGTAATTCATATTTTAGAGTTACAAGTATAAGTTAAAATGGTTTCATAACTATTCTTTGTTTTCTTTTGTTACCAAGTTAGACTATTGAAACTACTAAAAAATAGATTATTGAATGTACTTTATGGCTAGCACTGTTGCCTATCAAACCTACTTGTGGCTAGCATTAATAGCTATGAAACTTATTGGAAGTTGATGATGATGCTTTAGGAAGCTATTGTTAGTACCCTTTGCAACATTTGGTAGTTGGTGTAGGCAACCTAATATCAATTGGTGGTAATTTGAGGTGGTCACACCCAATTGAACTCCATTTATATCAGTTGCCCATCCTTGAAATACAATGAATCCCATTGTTTCTTAAACTAAATCAAATTTTTCTTCTTAATATAATATTAAGTGTACCACTTCCCTTGGTGGATAGACTAACCTACCTTGGCAGCCCTACAAAATGATATATTTTGAGTTCTAATGTATTTCTTCTAACCATCTATGATTTGATATATTATTGCTAGAGAGGTATTTAATTACAATTCTACTTTGAGGGATGAAGTTGCTCGATCACATTTGATATATTAAGAAAAGTGAAAAGTACAGTCAAAGAAGCTCTATGTTGAAGATTGAGAGGGTTGTTAGCTTTTTAGCCAAATTATCTCATAGATTCCTTATCTACAACCACATAAATTTCACTCATAGAATAAAATCAATATCAATGAGTCGATTTTAAAATTAATTTTTGGACCGGGACGCGATTTTTGAGCTCTGGCGATTTGGCGGGAAACCTTTTGAACTGCCGACGGCCGAGCCTCTAGGGTTTCAGATCGGAAACCTCTTCCAGAGTCTTTGGGGGTTTGCTGCTGGTTTTTGTTCTAGGATCTTTCGGTGCCCCGGGAGGGCCAATGGGGTCTCTTCCAGGTTCTCTCGAGGGGAAGAAGACCTCTTATGCGGAGATATTACGAGAAAATCCTGCGTCTTCCTCTGTTGATGCTCAGCGGAGTGCTTTCCATCTGCTATCCAAGAATGCGGGCAAGGGTTCTCCTGTGCATAGAATCAATGGATGTCTCCCGCAATCTGCGTCAAGACCGAAAATAGTCATCGAACCAAAGCTGGTTGAAGACACGATAAACTATCGGGCTACTCATGATCTGATCTGCAAGTTCATGGGCATTCGACCCACCCTGCACTTTTTGCATTCCTGGGTGAGACAAAACTGGGAGCCTATCGGTGAGTACTCCTTATGGCCCATAAGCAATGGGTATTTTATTATTAGTTTTTCTTCCCTAATGGATAGAAAGCAGAGCATTTGAATCGAGAGAAGAGGAGCCATGGCCGGCGGGGTTATTTGTCCGGCCGTGGAGAGCGGGTTTCGACCCTCGCATTGAGCCCACGGCTGTCCCGGTTTGGATCCGGCTGTATGCTCTCCCGATGGAGTTTTTGGGGGAGCAGATTCTTGAATTGATAGGCAACTCTCTAGGTAGATTTTTGGGAGTTTCCAAGGATACCATTGAAGGAAATACTGTTGTTTATGCGAGAATTTGTGTAGAACTGGATATTAGTCAACCGCTACCAGCTGATATGGAACTAGAGTTAGCAGGACATTCCTGGATACGACGGTTAGACTATGAAGCCCTACCTTTCCGATGTAGAGTCTGTCATTTGCATGGCCATTTGGCAAGGTTACGTCCAAATATCTTGAGCACCAAAGCGGATGCTCCACGGGGAATGTCAAATCGCTCTCGAGAAGGTAAGTCCACTTCGGTCAAGGAACCATCTGTCATTCCCCCGGGTTCTGAGGGCCAGAACGATGGCTTTGAACAGCAGAAGAGAAGAAGAAACAAAAAGAGAAATGGCAAGGAGCAAGCTCTTCCCAAGCCAACCAATCGGTATGAAATCTTCAAATCTCTTGTGGATCAAGAAGACCAAACTATGGAAGGAAGCGAGATGGGAACCTTGAGGATAATATCATCCTTACTCATGCCCCTCCCTCATCAACCCCTGTCCTTGAACAGGTGATTGACTCCTCTGAGACTTTGCAGCAAGAAAACCCCGGGACTTTGGTAATCCACTCCCCAGTTCAGCCCGTTATTAAAGATGTTACCATGGGAATTGCAGAAAAGCTCAGAGAAAGACCGGCTCTTGGAATTTCCCGAGGTGGAGAAGAGGTCGAAAAATAGTAATTCCCAAGGGGTGGGCGGGGAAATCCAATAAGGATCTAATTGCGGTGCAAGGAGATAAGCTAATCAATGGAGGATTGGCGAGAACAATTGATTCGTATTGCTCCCAAGGTTTCCAATGATTATTCAATCTTGGAATGTGAGGGGTTTAAACGGTAGAACCCATCAATCTGTTGTTCAAAGACTTTTAGAGAGAAGTAAAACAGACTTTCTGCTCATTCAGGAGACAAAAATGTCATTAGACCTTATGAGTAAAACTATCAGCCGAATCTGGAGGGGTGCTGGCCATATGGCGATGGCTGCTCTAGGTGCCTCGAGAGGGATTGCTACTCTTTGGAATCCTCTGGCGTGGATAGCATTAGAACATATAGCATGGAGAGGGGTCCTAACATCTCTTTTTAAGAATATTGTTACAGCTGAACAAGTCTTAATTACAAATTTCTATGGGGCTCGAGAACACGATGGTCGGCGGTTTCAATGGAAAGTCTGTTCAAAACATGAGGTCCTCCGGGAAGATTTTGATTGGATTATTGCTTGGGGACTTCAATGCTAAATTATCTGCTAGAGATCGGGGAAGGTGGCATCCCTGTTACGGATACGGGGGACCAGTTGTTTATTGCCCAAGTCCGGGCCTTTAACCTTGTTGATATCAAAGGCACTGGTACAAACTTTACCTGGACTAATAAGAGAAGAGAGCCATACAATAGGAGGGTTAAGCTTGACAGGGTTTTGGTCTCGGAGGAAGCTTATGTTAGATGGAATATCAAATTCCAGATTTTGGAGGGCCCAGTCTTAGATCACTCTCCCATTTTTCTGGAGGGAGGGACTATGTCAGGGAAGTATTACAAACCTTTTAAATTTGAAAATTTTTGGTTGCAAAAAGAGGACCTTCGAAGGAAAATTCCACAGTGGTGGGAAGAAGGTCGTCTCCCTTTTGGAACAACTATGTTCAAATTTCATAAACGACTTCTTTTTGTTAAGAGTAAACTAAAACAGTGGAAGCAAACTAACAAATCTGATTTCCGGCTCAACGGGCTCCCTTGTTGGACGGATGGAATGAGGTGCAAAAACAATTCGAGAGAAGGAATTATTTACGAGCATCTTAAATTCGAGGATGACGCTTTACGCAAAGTGGTTGAGGACATTGATAATCAAGAAGAGATCTATTGGAGACAGAGAGCAAGAAATACTTGGCTATTAGAAGGAGACAGAAATACTAAATTTTTCCATCGCTCTGCTGTGCTAGAAGGCAATTGAATAACATGGAATTCCTTCAAGATGAGATTGGAAACTCTTTTGACACTCTCCATGATATGCACTCCCTCTCTATGGAGTACTTCTCAAACCTCTTCAAGGAAAGTATGCAGCATGATGTGGAAGCCCAAAATGAAGTCATTGAGGGCATCACCTCTATTATTTCTCATGAAGAGAACCGAGGCCCTTCTTAAGCCCATTGATCGTGATGAACTCAAGAAGGTGGTCTTTGGGATGTGCACGGGGAAAATCGCACTAGTCCGGACGGTTTCCCTATTGAGTTCTTTCAGGCCTTCTGGGATATCTTGGAGGAGGATGTGTTGGTTGTCATTGAGGAATCCCGAACTAACAAAAGAATGCTCAAGGCTCTAAATCACACCTTTATCACCTTAATTCCTAAAGGAGAGGGGGGGCTCACATTTCTGATTTCGGACCTATTGCATTATGTAATGTGATTTACAAAATTATCACTAAAATTATGGGTGAAAGACTAAAACCCCTTCTTCGAGAATATAATCTCCCCCGAGCAAGGGGGTTTTGTTGAAGGAAGACGGATCTTGGATGGAGTGATCTTGGCTCGGGAGGCTATCCATTCTATGCATAATTCGGGTAACAAGGGAATGTTCATCAAAGCTGGATATGTCTAAGGCTTATGACGAGTAGAGTGGGGCTTCTTGGTCAAGATGTTGGCAGCCTTTGGTTTTTCTCAGGACTGGATTGCTTGGGTCATGAGTTGTATCTCTACGCCTTCCTACTCTGTTTTAATTAAGGGACTTCCCTCGCCACCTTTTGGAGCCTCTCGGGGTCTCCGCCAAGGAGATCCCTGCTCTCCTTATCTCTTTCTCATCTTGGCTGAAGGTTTAGGCAGACTCCTCCTGAGAAGAAGACGTCAAGGACAGATTACAGGAATCAAAATCGGGGCAGAAGTTTTGACTCATTTACAGTTTGTGGATGACACGGGTTTGGTGGGTGTTGCCAGCCTCAGGGAAGCAAGAGGAATCAAAGATTCTCTTAACGTCTACCTCCGGGCTTCTAATCAAGTCATCAATGAAACAAAATCAAAAGTGGTCTTCTTTAACCTTGATCAAAGGTCACAAGAGAGAGTTATGGAGATCCTGGGTTTCACTAGGACCTCCCTTCTTGTTGTTTATACGGGGGTTCCTCTGCATTTCAAAAAACTGAAAGCTGATTTCTGGAAGGATCTTTTGGATGGCATCAAAGAGAGAATGAATCAATGGTCTCATAGATGGTTAAGCTATGGGGGCCGACTAACTTTCTTGAAGTCTGTTATTCAGGCCATGCCTATTTACAAATTCTCTATTCTAGCCGCCCCTCCTTCAATTTGGAATGAGCTGGACAAAGCGGCTAGAAGTTTTCTCTGGGAAGGTGCCAATGGAGAGAGGAAATGGGCCTTGGTTGGTTGGGATAAGGTCACCCAGCCCAAGGAAAAAGGTGGGTTGGGCTTGAGAAGCTCCAAGTTTAACAATCGGGCCCTGGCTGGGAAATTGTATTGGAGGTGGATTTCCCAGCCTTCGTCCCTCTGCAACAGAATCCTTTCTAGTAAATACTTGGGTCTTGTTCATCCCAACGACTTGGGCCGCTATCCTTTGGAGGGTAATGGATCTCTTGTGTGGCAGGCGCTCAAGCTTGGATCTCACATTATCAAAGATCAATTGTTCTGGAAAGTTGGGAGAGGGGAGAAGGCCCGGTTTTGGACTGATTCTTGGGATCAGCATCCTCCTATCCTTGTTGTGTTTCCTGATTTGCATCCGTTAAAATCAGCTCTTGAAGATAAGGGTTGGATTAATATTGAGAGCTACTTCAATACCCGCCAATTGGGGGAGTATAAGGTTCAAAAGTTTAAGCGACTGGGTGAATGGCCTATTCCAATCCCTCCGGAGCGAGGCTCCAACTGCGGAAAAACTTTTGGCGAGAAGGTTTCTTCTTGGGAGAGATGAGGAGGATGAGCTTGCACGGGGCTTTGGGAACCTTGGGGTTTATTCTGTGAAGGAGGGCTATGATTCGATCCTTCCTGAGCCCCCTCCACACTCTTTTCCAGTTCTTGAATGGAGGAAGATATGGCATCCCAAGGGCTGGCCGAAAGTGAACTTCTTTGCTTGGCGGTGATGCATAATGGTATCTTGACCTTTGACAACCTCAGAATTAGAGGCATCATTGGCCCTTCCCAGTGTGTTTTGTGTTATAGGAATGAGGAAAGCTGCGGATCATCTTCGTTTGATTGTCCTTTCACACAGCAGATTTGGCATCGTTGGTTCTCCCACTTTAAACTTCAGGCGCTTGGAGACTTGTCCCGGACCAATTTATGGGAAAGCTGGAAGAGAGGTAGATTTATATCTAAAGCTCTTCGTACTTGCTGGGAGCTCGGTTTCCTTTTTATTTGGTGGCAGGTGTGGTTGGAAAGAAATGCTCGTATTTTTCGTGAAACCTTCTCTTCGGTGGATGGGATATGGCGAGGTCATCTGGAGCAAAGTTGTGGAAACCGTTGCCATCTATGCTGAGGAGGAAAATCAGCCGGCTTCTAAGCCTTTGAAAGGGAGAGTTGCTGATCTTGAGAGACAGGTTAGAAGTTGTTGGAAACCTCCCCCAGAAGGCTGGGTCAAAATCAATGCGATGGAGCTGCAAAAGGTAATCCGGGTAATCTTTGGTAGTGGAGTTATCTGCCGTGATCATCTTTGGGACTTGTGCTCTATTGGGAATTGCAAGGTGCGGGATATGCCACAAACAATGAAGCTGAGGCCTTTGCTATTAAATCTGCCTCCATCTGGGCCGTCAAACAAGGTCACAGAAAGATAATCATTGAGTCTGATTCCCAAATCCTGGTTGGTGCTCTTGATTGCATGAGGAACTTTGCCTTAAAAGCTTGGAGGCTGAGGATTTTGGTTTCCCAAATTTTAGAGCTTTGGAAGGAAGTTGAGGATGTGATACTTGTTTATGCTAGTAGATCTCTCAATAAAGCGGCTGATTTCCTTGCTAAGATGGGTGCTGAGAGAGAGGTTGGGATGCATCTGCATAGCAATATGTCTGTGGAGGATGCCGAGATCAGACAAGGCCTTGAACAATTTTTGAAATAATGTGCAAAGTTTTTTTTTGCTAAGGGTCCTTTTTGTCGCGATATCGCGACATGTAGTCTTGTCGCGGCCTCTGGTGCAGTTCTTTGTCGCGATATCGCGACAGGTTGAGCCTCCGCGGCCTCTGGTGGGTTTCTGTCGCGACATCGCGACATGTCGCGATATCGCGTGTCGCGATTCCGCGACATGTCGCGATATCGCGACATGTCGCGATTCCGCGACATGTCGCGATATCGCGACAGGTCCCGCTTTCTTGGTCCGATTGGCGTTCTTGCCGCGCTCTCGTTCCCTTCATGAAGTTGAAAAGCAAAGTAAATCTTTCGTCGCGTTTTCGTGACAAGTTTGAGATTTGGAAGTTGCTTGGTTTTCCTGTCGCGATTTCGCGACACGTTTGGCACTTAGGCGGCTGGGTGGAAAATTGTCGCGATATCGCGACCTATAGCGCTGTCGCGGCAACGAGTTGGTTTTTGTCGCGATTTCGTGACGCTTTCTGCGGTTGGCTGTCGAGGGCCCTTCCTGTCGCGATTTCGCGACATGTTGCGATTTCGCGACATGTCGCGTTATCACGACTGTTGGCGCCGAAGTGGCCGTGACGGGTTTGCCTGTCGCGATTTCGTGACATGTCACGTTTTCGCGACTTGTCGCCTTTTCGCGCCGTCCGTTCTCTGTGCCTTGTGGCTGCTAGTGTTGCCTTTGTGCGCTGACTTCGTTGTTTTGCTCTTGGCTCTGGCTCGGGATGTGCTCTCTCCCGCTTGTATCTGGTTTTTGTATTAATACAAGTTTTCATTTTTTTTCAAAAAAAAAAAATATCAATGAGTCACATTCATATAATAACAACAATATCTCATTAATATATTTAATATAAAAAGTTTACATCAAAATAGTTGATTCAAAGATATTACATTTCATGGACCTTTGTATCCAATTTATAGCTTTACATGACTTTTCAATACTCATATCTTTTACTCTCTTCAAACATATGATAGATGCTTCCTTTCACATTCCTCTCATTAATACAAAATTGTTATGACTGTGTATTTTGCATCTTGCCACATATCATGTGACTCTTCACTCTCTCACTTGACACTTTGCACTTTCTTACATATTGAAACATATATTAGATAAAATATAAATCATACTCCTAAATTAATATTTACAGAGGGACCAAATAATGTAATACCTTCAACACCCCCATGTATTACATTATTTGGTAAGAAGAATGTTTGCCTTCAATCTATGATTCTTCTTTCTCTTGTCTTCATTCTTCAGCTCTGACTTTGTTACTGTTGGATATATGTAACCTTCATTAGGTTTTCCTTTATAAATTGTCTATGTCTACCTTTGAATCAATGCATCTAAGTCGTCTCTATGTCTTTACCTCTTGGTCACCTCTAGATTATCATTACCTCTAGGTTAGTCATTAGAACAATCATAAGACTATTATTTCTATAGAATCATCACTATAGGTGCTTTCACTGTAGGTCACCTTCCAAGTTGTTCTTGGGTCATAATAATTCATTTCACATTTCTTCATGGTAAGACTGACATTATTCTTTACATTCAACCAACTTTGATTTTTCATCACACTTGGTTTCCTCATGTAGAAACCATACAATATTCCTTTTTATCTTATTCCATTTATTCATACTTATCCATCCACAATCCAATTTTAATTTGTAGTTTTTTTTTCTTTATGTAGATAAGTCTTTTGAGAATGATTATGTCCAACATTTCTCTATCTTATGTTCATATCTACCACAATGGTTACACATGTTTCCTATTACAAAAATCCTTTTATCATTCTTTGATTCATTATTTCTTGTTTATCCTTCATTGTTATTAGTTTTATTAGTCCTTGTCATAAATTTAATTTCAGTGTTTCCTATCAAAAATGTATTCCCTGATTCATTAATTTCTATTTGTCTTGTATATCCAAGACCTTTACATTTTGGTCTTATTTATGGTACAATTATCTCTTTCATTCCTTTTCCATGTTTTCCTAAACCTATATTTTTATCCCATTTTATTTAATAATTTTGAACCAATCCCTTTAGTATACCTTTCATAATAATCAAATTTATTATCACACTAATCTCTTTCAATATCAAGACAAATTTCAGCATCATTATCTTTGTCATCATTTGAATCCATGTCACTGTCATTATAAATTTTAATACCATAAAATTTCTTGAAACAATCATAAACCATATTCAAATAATTTGTGTTGCACTCTATACCTTTTATTTTTGTAGCACAACATGCATATACTATCATAGGTTCCAAGCCATTATTGGATTCATCAACTTGTTGTGTTTATAGAAGTTCTAGAGCCATACACATTTTTATTATATTATTTGTAGATACCTTTACATGTTTTTGAAATTAGTTTTCTTTAGAATCGGTTGCAAACATGATCTTAGCTCTATGATTTCTTCATTACTTGATAACATGTATTTTTTTATTTGCTATCAGAATCTTGTGTATACATTTTGATTTTATTTGTGCAATAAACCTTTGCTGATTATTCATATTTCTTTGATTCCCTTCACAATATTCTTGGTCTTGATTCTTCCTATTCAATGCATTATACTTATAAAATTTTGGACTATGTCTTTCTCTTTCACAAGTATGACAATACTCCTTTCCTTTTTTATTTTGTGACAAAGTGTAAGAACCTTTTTCTAAGACAAGAGCATTGTTAGATGACTCATCTCTCAATTGATTTTTGAGTTTATATTGTTAAATAATATTTATTAATTTCTCAATTGATACCTTTTTGTTTGATACGTGAAGAGATGTGATCAATATTTTGAATAATTCAAGAAGCATTCTAAGTACAACTAAAACCAAAAACCTATATTCAACCTTTTCTCCCATGGTGTGTAATTTTGATTTTAATTCAAATACCCTTCAAAGAAAATGTTCTATGTTTTCTCCATCATGAACTTTTAATGAATACAATTGTGATTGCAAGTGTAAAATAGTTACCTCATTCTTTCCTTCAAATATCTTACATAATTTTTCCCATGCAATTTTTGAAGTTTCAACTTCACTTATGTGTGCTTGAATTTCATCAAATATGCCAAACATAATTAACATAAGATTTTTAGCATTATGCCAAACATAATTAACATAATATATTTAGCATTATGCCAAACATAATTAACATAAGAGCTTTAATTCCTATTTATCTTCTAGAACGTTAATTTTTTCATTTACCACATACCAAAGTTTCTCTATAATGAATATTGACCTCATTTTATTTTTCCATGGAATAAACTTGGGTCCTTTTAATAATTGAGATTTTAAAAAGAATTTTTTGTATTTTCCTTTTTAATAATATTTTTTTTCTCGGTAGAATCCCTTATTACTCCTAAATATTTTTCCTTCAATTATTTCATTTTTAAGTTCTAATCTTTCTTGTCAAATATCACATATTATCTGCTTGATCTTCCTATTACTCCCAAAAGCAAACTTTCTTTAATTATTTATTTTCTCACCTTAATCTTATAACTCCCAAAATCAATATATATACATATTGATAAATTATAACTCCCTTTTTTTTGTTTCCTTATAACTCCCTTAAATACAAATCTCTTCGAAAAACATGACTTTCTCTCGTAAATTTTTAGAAAACCAAATATACTCTATGGTACCACATATACTCTACAGTAGAATAATATTTGGTATTAATAGGCTGTGATGTATACACTACATATTGGAAAATATTGTATAATATTTGGTAGAATAATACTCTAACCAGACTTTGAAGTATAACCAAATATATTCTATGCAAACTTTCCCAAAAGTATCCTTTTATGCATTTAATTAAAAAAAAAGAATGAAAAGCATTTTGGAAATCATGTCTTTCAAATATATTGTCTTGAAGCATTTTGAAAATCATGTTAGACTCATTTTGATCTAATATTAAATGGAGTCTAGTACCACAATGCATTTTGAAAAACACTTCAAACTCATTATTTCTAGGTTAATATAAATTTGAATCACAACTTTAAACTATATAATTTTTCAAATATATTGTTCTAAAACTCTCACAGATAACCATATATCATTTCAAATATTTAACTCTACATAATTTCTCTAAAATTAATTATTTTAAAATTTTGTGTATTCTATTATTCTGGTTTGACGTTATAATGTTGTGTAAATCAAACAAAGGTTGAACTGAACATTCTAATTCGGTGTACGTTATAGCTTCAACTTAATAGGTAAATAAAATTTTATACAAATATGGTAATGTTGGTCAAATATCTACCAATTTTACAAACATGTGTTTGTGCGCCCTAGACATGGCCAATATTGAAAGGCCGAATGAAAGAGATGTCCTCAAGGACAATATCCAAAAAGGGTTGGCTCCCTTACTAAATCCTACACTGGTTAAGTCTAGAGTTGCAGGAAAGAAATATAAAATAACATAAATAAATAGGAAATATGGCCACAGGCCAAAGGTGTAGGATTGGGGACAGACTAACAATAGGAATTCCACTCAAGCATTGAAGCAACATGTAATAAAATAAGGCAATAGGATTTACTTACAACCTTACAAATACAACCTCCAGGATCGCATTCTAGAACTCACTCTTTCACCAGCAATTTTCAAATTTAAACGCAGAATTTAAACCTAACAACAGACAATGAATATGAGCATAAAATAGAAATGCATAAAATATAAGGAAATCATACACAAATATCGCTTGCAAATTTAGAATCCAAGTATCTTCTATTGATGCAGAGAATTTGAATAGTTTTTATGCAAAATGTCTAACCTTTTTTCATGATGAAAATTGATTAGTATTTATAGAGGATTTTGCCTCTTTCATTAAATACACATGAAGACAAAATATCCATAGAGTATGGACCTTGGTGAGACAATTCCTCCTTTAAATCCTTAAACATATTCCACCTGAGGCAGTGATTCAGATTTTAAGGAGAAACCTCCAGGAAATCTATATACTTGGGTGTCGTTGCACGAAAAACTACAAAGCTTGTCGTTGACTTGGAGCCTTCTTTATTATTTGAAAATTCACTTTCGTTCAGAATATTTTGGAACTCATAAAAATTTTCTGGTGATTTAAAAATCATAGGTCCCCTACCTTGAAACTCACAACTTCGACTACTTCTTGCCCTAATCACTAAATGCTTTTCATTCACCTGTTTTTTAGCACATTTAAAAAAAACTGCGTTGATGTTTGAAAAAGTGTTACCTTTAAATTCCTATTATTTCTTTCAGTATTGGATTCACCTTTTGATGTCACATTTGACGCTTCTCTTTGAAAAATGTGATCAAAAGCTTCGCATCTTTCCTCTAGTGGAAATGCTTCCTATAAGGCACGTTCACCCCAAAAGGAGGCGAAAGGCACTGTTGCCCTTCACCTTGGGTGAATGTAGCTTTGATTTTTCAATGCTACCACTTTTCAAATATTTTTTGGATGAAAACAAAATTTTGATGAATTGACATAGTCATCTCCATGTAGTTTCACCCCAAAGGAGGGTGAATGTAACGTTTGCCCCCCTCTTAGGGTGAATGTGCCACTGACTTTTCAACTTCTTCTTTGGAACTTTGGAATTTTTTCAAATATTCCCTTAATTGCGCTTTCACCTCTTGGAGGGGCACATCGAATGTTCACCCCTCAACCAGGGTGAACGCACCATTGACTTGTCAATGCCTTCGTTAATAAATTTTTAAATGATGTTCACCCCAAAGTGGGGCAAATAAAGCTTTCACCCCTACTTTGGGGTGAATGTGCTTTACGTTTTTTTTTGCTCACACTTCAACTTTGGGTGCCTTTTTCAATTAATTTTAAAATATATTTTGGCCTCAAAGCGGGGTGAAAAGGTCTTCCACCCCCATTTGGGGCGAAAATATCCCCATTCAAAACTTAGCCTTTTTTTCTCCATTTACTTAGTAAAAATATCACGTTCGCCCCCAAATGTGGCGAATGCGTCAGTCACCTTAACTTAGAGGTAAACATACCTTTGCCATTATTTTTTATAATAACCCAATTTTTAAAAGGAATCTTTTTCCCAATGACGATCCTCAAAGTAGTGTTCTTCGTGACTATATCTAGAAACTTTTACTAAAATTTATCACACTGTTATCCGTAAATATTATTTTGAAGAAAGAGATGCATGAAAAACATAAATTTAATATGTATAAAAACTATAGCATTCCATACAGACCGAAAACACTAAATTATAGCATTAATATATTTGTTGATTTTACATCAATAAAACTTCATCAAAATTTTAATGTGGCATCTTGCAAAACTACCAATAGGTAATATTCTTGTCTACATAATGTATTATAAAATGCCTTAATATCTCTACAACATTTTAATATTTCCACTTTCCCAATGAAACATTTGCCTTTGCTAAAACATTAATGTCCTCCTTTTTGGATGTCCATCGCACTCTTTAAGCTTTGGCTTCCTTTGTAGTCGCTTTTATCTTTGAATAAAATAAATGATATTCAACTTGTCTCATTCACAGCAACAATCAATGCATCTCCTCTCCAAAGCATCACCATATTTCTTTCACAAGTTTTTCTCATTTGACTCAAGTGTTCTCCAAAATTTCTTCAACCAACTCCAACATTTATTTTTTTGCTTCAGTCAAACTCTTCAACAATATATCCTTTCACTCAAACTTTATCTCTCTTTCCTATAATACTCAAAATGACACCTAAACCAAGGTGGTTCTTTGAACCATGAAGGCTATAATACCATTACTAGAATTTTAGCCTTATCATCTCATATATTCCTTATCTAGGATCACATAAATGTCACTCACATAATAATATCAATATCAATGAATCGCATTCATAGAATAACAACATCTCACAATTATTTTCTTAATAAAAATTTAACATCAAGATTGATTTAGAGATATTACATTGCATGGAGTTGTGTGTCCAATATATAACTTTACGTGACTTTTCAATACTCTTATCTTTTGCTCTTCTCAAAAAAAATGAGATATGCATCCTTTCGCATTCCTCTCATTAAGACAAAAGTCTCACGACTCTTTATTTTGCATCTTGCCACATATAATGTGACTCTTCACTCTCTCACTTGATGCTGCACTTTCTCACACATTGACACATACATTAGATATAATATAAATCATACTCCTAAACTAATATTTACAAAGGGACAAAATAATGTAATACCTCCAACAATGGTTTCCATGTAAGGAGTGATATTAAGATCAAAGGTGTTATCCACCATCTTGGTGATGGTATTTTATCCATAGAGTGGCCTAGTCTTCTTTTTGACCTTGAAGTCTTTATTTTAAATCAAATACTATCTTTGATTTTAAATCAAATACTATCTTTGATTTTAAATTTATGTGGTACCTAATGCTCATCATTTCACTAATTGTACTTGGTTTATCTAATCTATTAAAAAAAATATTTAGTTTTTTGACAACAATAGGAATCCCTACAACTAATGAATAAATAGATATGTTGATGGACACCAATATTTGAAACTACAAGCATAATTAAAATGGATTGGTGCTTCTTTTTGATCTTTACATATCTTTGTTATAACTATGTTATATATAGGTTTAGTCCTCATACCAATGCACTAATGCTTAAATTTATAAATTTTAAGAAGATGCATAGTAAGGTAGTCAACCCCTTATGTTTATCCATTAGTCTATATATGGTAATAGGGCAGACCAAAATACTCTCAAGAAATTGTTGTTTTTATATCAAATAAAAAACCATATAAATCTAAAGTGAATGAATATATGATCAAGAAACATCTTTGTCGTGTCTTATCTTGAAAAATTCTTGGTGTAGAGTACTAGAATAATCATCGTCAAGAATCTATTGATCAAAATATACATAAATATTTTTATACTATTTTATCAAAATTCTTGACATAAGATCCATGGAAATTAAGTCCCAATCTTATCATATATTTGTAAAGCCATGCATAATCCTTTTCTCCTATTGAAATATTTGACAATTATGTAGAGAAAGCATGATGTGATGTATTGAATAATAATATTATGAATATTCAAATACTAGAAATTCTTCTACAAGACTATTAAAATATTGGTTGCAAAGTGTCCTATTTTTCAACTAGAGTGTGTTACTATAGTATCTCAAATGCTACATTCTAATTTTGAGAAATTCACCATATAAAATAGATTTTGTAAACCCAGGAATAACATTGCAAATCAACAAAACTTGCAAAATTGACAAATTTTGGCTAAGTCTCCTAAATGGACAAATTGGCTCAAAGGAGTGATTCACTCACAAAAATGAGTGATTTGGTTACAAAATGGACTAATTGGCTCAAGGGAATGATTTGCTCACAAAATGGATCGATTGACTCAAAGTGTCAATTCACTCAACAAAGGTGTCGATTCAATCAACTAAGGTATGAATTCACTCAAAAAAGGGTGCCGATTTTCTTGTGTAATACAAAAAAATTTCTCACAAATGCGAGTAAATTTCTCAAACAAGGAAAAAGTATAAATCCTTATAGATCATAAGGAAAATCTTCTAGAAAGTGACTTTTTGGATTTGTAG
Organism: Wollemia nobilis; assembly: GCA_028583015.1. Taxonomy (NCBI): domain Eukaryota; kingdom Viridiplantae; phylum Streptophyta; class Pinopsida; order Araucariales; family Araucariaceae; genus Wollemia; species Wollemia nobilis. Next base: position 26,228,803 of record JAQPPZ010017248.1, on the reverse strand, counting down.
TGCATGAAGCATTTTTAGAGCCTTCTAAGCTAGTTAGAGGAATAACCAGAGGCATATAACATTTGGAAGTGCAACATTTTAATAAAGCTACCCCCAAATATTTACTTTTACTAGGAGTAATTATTTTTCACCCTCGATAACTTAGGTATAAAGTTTTACTATAAATAGGAGCCTAGGGCACTCATTGTAAACATATTTTGGTCATAATAATAAATAAAAGCACTATGTGAAACGTAAATTACGCTTTGTACTCACAAGGTTTTAAGAATTTTACAATTCCTTGCATCCCATTAGAGGTATTACCTCTTGTTTTATTGAGTATGCAGTGGTTGGGTGTTATCCTTTTAGCTCATCTTATCATTTGTTTATCAATTTTATAATCAAATGAATGGGTGACCATTGATATTGTTTGAGATCTCATGTGTTGATTGATCACATGTTATCTTTGCTACAGTTTAACAATCATATTTACTTTCATCTCTAAAACTATATACTTTATGCATTTACTTTTGTGTGTGCATTTAATTTCATAGTTAGTTTAGATTAGATCCAAAATGAGGATAGCAAGGAGCTAACCTAAATCTAGAGGTTGGGTGAAGCCTATGACAAACCCTTCCAACCTTGTTGAGACTTAGATTTTGGAGGCACAACAACTAAAATAGAGATCAGTCTAATTCCTTAAATTAACATAGTTTTTGATATGCTCAATTAGACAAACCCCATTTTCAAATAATTCTCAATTTTTGTACCCAAAAATTGCATGTCATAAATGGAGTGATTGGCTCAACATTCAACAAAATTTTTACTAAGATAGACTTAGCAAGTGATTCACTCACAAAATTTAGTGATCTACTTAGTTCTAAGTAAAGTTTAGATGTTTCGCAAAAGTAAGTGATACACTTGACAAAGCGATGATTTGCTTGAATTAGAAAGCAAATCACTCATTTTTATCTGCACTTTCAAAAGGCTAAAATAAGTGATTTACCTTATTATTTAGGTTTAAACCTAGTTTTGCTTAAGATTTCACCTATTTTTTGACTTTTATCCTTATATCTTATAGGTCCTTTGTTGATGGTGACTCCGACTTGAACTTTAGAAAACTAAATTTTCCATAAATATGACTTCAACAATGACCAAAACAAACTCGAATCTTACCCTGTATATATATTTACCATGGGTGGAAGCATGTAAGGTAGATTGAGTCTAAACTACACATGTTTGAAGTAGCAAGTGATTTGCTTGATCCAACAAGTGGTTTGCTCAATAGAAGGTGTAAAAAAATTAAACTTTTCTAGAAAGTTATTCACTTGATACAATTTGCAAGGATAAATTTTTTATAAGTCTAAGTAGAATAGCGATTTTCTTGATTATTTTATCTTTGATAAGAAAAAATACATAGAAGACAAATGAATCACCCAGATTACTAGTGAACTACTCCTTTTAGCATGATAATTGCTCAAATCGATAATTTACTAGAAAATGCATCCTAGAAGTAAATTGCCCAAATTTGTGAGCATAACACCCAAATGTTTAAGCAAATCACCCAAAATTGTGAGCGAATTGGTCCATTTTGTAAGTGAATCACCTAAAATAGGTAAATTTTAGATTTTTTTTTAGATTTTGGTCTTGATTTTTTAGATTTTGACCTTAAGATTCTTTCTATGTAAGTACATACAGTAGAGCATCTATAATGATACTTTTTATTATGAAATTCAATAAAATCAACTAAGTGGTTTACTTCAAAAATTATTAAAAAAAAAAAATGGGGGCACTACCCCAAACCTTACCCCTTGAATAGGTGGAATCAAACAATCTCTACTTCTATCTCTAATATTTTTTAGGTTTGGGTAATGTAGTGATTCCCCACTACCTTCTCGTGACTAAGGAAAAATCTTGATAATCGATGATCGTAGTTTTATCTAGATCATAAAGAACAGGTTAAAAGAACTCCCAACAATTGAGACTCATGCAAAAATACATTCATCAAAAGTTTTGACAAATAGCCAAAAGAGTGTTAAAGAATCACGTCCTTCAAGATAAGTCTTGATATCAGAGTTTTATGATCTACAATAAATTACAATAGAAAAACTTCCAACCAATCTTCAAGAGATACCAAAAATTCAAGTGAACATGAGTGCCTGAGTCAAGTCAAAAGTAACAAAGTTAGATAGGTTAAGTTAATGCTTCCTTGATTTAGGATATGAAGACCACCTACTAGATAATAATCTTAGTAAGTATCTTAGACACTCATTCAAGATGAAGTATGGTACTAATAGTCTCATGTTGATTAGTTATTATGATCATAGAAGTACATCATTTAGTGATCAAAATCCCTAGGAGAAGTAAATGGGATTTTCAAATCTAATTAAAAATTATTTTGAAGGGAAAACTTCCCTACTTAAAGCTATAAATAGATGTAGTTTAGATTGTAAAAAAAATTGATAAGTTTGTAATTGTATACATTTGTAGGATTTCCTTTTATTTCTTTCTATAAAAACAATTATGATTTCTAGGTGACATGTTGGCAATATTGAACCCCCATATCTGGAACAATCTATGATAGATTTTGCTTGCATATATATATATATATATATATATATATATATATATATATATATACATGAGAGCTCTGTGTCCATATTTTGGCATATCCTACAAACCCATTATTGTGTATGTGTATTTGTGTGTAATATTTTACCTAAATAATGGGTGTTATTAAGTGTATGTGTGTGTGAGGGATCTACATCTATTTTCAGACTAAGTCACTTGCTTGGCTCTCCATTGAGACCCGCCTTCTTATGCATGCATGTAACTGGTGAATCTTATTTATAATTCATTGTATCAAGGAGATGAAGTGTTCACCATTGGCACATAGCATTTAGGCTTATTTTTATAGGAAAATGCTAATGGATATCTTGGCGCATCACCCCCTTTTATTTTTTGAGTTTGTTTTCATTTTTTAATTCCTCTCATCCATTGCTCTTTGTTGAGAAACCAACACCTTGAATATCACATCCTAACAAGGAGCCAACCTTGTAAAAAATTCTTGAAGGCCCTTGATTGATCCAAACCCCATGCTCTTGGTTGTGGCCCATTGTGTTGCTCCTCGTGAGGAATGATTGTCTCAAGTAGGGATAGTCAAATATGACAATAGATTAATAGTACACTTGGTGGGACCCTAGTGACAGATCCTTGATCGTAGAATGAAAACAAAGAGTAGGGCTAAAGCTTGGTGAGGGTCTTAGTTTGTTCTTACTTGTTTAAGTATGTCTTTTCTCACCTAGCGACTTTGCTCCAAAAAAACACCAAAAGAAGTCATTATTAAAGATACCATATCAATATTTGGGTGAATACCTTTGTCTATCTACTTTCTAGAAGCAAGAAGCTATATTCACCTGGTAACTCTGCATCAACATAAGAAATCCAAAGGTATGTAAATAAAATTTACTTTCAATATTTACTATCATATCTTAAATGGCTAACACCTTAGCACATATTCCTCTATATGAGGTAGGTTAAATTCCTTTGAGGCCCCAAAATCCACCTAATGTATGGAATAAGCTATATGGATCTATACTGGAAATACTACAAGAATACATCGACAAAGGTCCAATCATTAGAACACCTTGGAGAATTGGTATTTATATACCAAAATCATAATATCATGGAGCAATATGTGGACTTAAGGCTATTGGAGGCATCTTTTAATGTAGAGGCACTCAAGAAATATGAATCACTTCCTCCTCATTCAATCGTAGAATGAGATTAGTTGGCTTCATTACTCATGAATGACTTTACCATAGAAAGAGAAGAGGAGATAGTTGAAGTTAGAAATGAGACAACCCAGGAGGAAAATATTTTCCCTACCCATCATGATGAACAAAGTAACCAATTGAGTTCTCCCATATCAAAAGGTAATGAATAGGATTGGAGCAACAATGTGGAAAAAATAATCATCCAAAATTACTCGACTTGGGAGCTGAAGGAGTAAGGCATAAATCGATCACATAGACAACACTAAGATAAATCCAACCAAAAAACTTATTCCCCCTATATTTATTAGTATATATAAGTACGCCATCATGGGTAGGATCATACTAGGGAAAATTCTTAAAACCTGCATACTATATAGGAATGAAGGTTTCAAAACTACTCTATTATGATGCTAGCAATGACAAGAAATGTACGGTAAAAAAAAATTGTGTTGACCAATATTTTTTACATATACAATAAATATAAACACCAAAGATTGATCTTGATATGGGATCCTAGTTGAAATAAGCTTAAATTTTGAGATATTGTCTAGTCAATGACGTAGTCTCATTCCCATCAAAAAAATGAGGGGGAAAGCATGCACCAATGCAGGTCGACCATAGATCAATGAATGAAAATTTTAATCAAGGGGCTCTACCACAAAAACATTCTTGGTAAAAAAAGCTAGGATTCAGGAAAAAAAAATTGCATTAAATGCTACCTCAAAATAGAAGCTTATTCATGTGGAAAAACTAGCAAGGAATATTGGGGGAATAAATTAACCTTGAAAGGCATGAATATGCATTTATATACTCCGATAATAATATGGTTATATCTGAAAAACAAGAAAATAAGGAGCAATAAGTACAAGGTATGGAGGGACAAAAAAATAGGAAAGGTAAAAGGATTAAGGACTTAAAAAGGTAAAACCATTTCACTCCCTGACTAAAGCCTCTATATTTTTTTATTCATCAGATGAAAAAACTAGCTAAGGATGATGAAGACAAAGGATTTCTATGTACAAGAAATACCAAAAGTACCCATGCCCACTTATTATTTTAATTTCAAGGTTCTAACAAACATAATTGAGGATTTATGTGATCCTAAAATCTACAAAGGAGCTAAAACCTTGAGGATGGATGCTTACAAGTATTTTATAGCTAGAAGGCCTTCGATCTTCAAAGCACAAATATGTACCAACTTCTTAGCCCAATATATGGTGATCGAGATGCATTTTTTTTACAAGCTAGTAAGCGTATGTGCAAAATTTTATGACCCAACTACCCAAGAAATTAGAGTCTTGGATGAAAATTTTGGAGTAAGAATTGAGGTCCCAACATCAGGAGAATTTTGCTATTACTAAAAGGCTAGGTGCATATTAATGAGAAGGAAGAAAAGGAAAAATTTTATAGACTTTCACAAAATGAGAAAATGGCCTTCTTAAGTTCATAATATGAAAAGGTAAGATAAAATTACCTAGTCATGTAGAAGTTCATTTGCATTGACTATTTCAGTGAATGTGCAAGGAATGTGCTGAGTATGATGGCCTTCCTTTTGGGCAAATAAAATGATAAAATTGTCATTACGATTCAATTGGGTATTTTGCATAGAATGAGACAAGGAGTTGTAACCCTAGATTTCAATGAGCTAAAGCAAATTTGAGAAGACCTATGATGTTTTCGATTAATACAAACATTTAGGTACTCCTCATTTATGGTATAACTTATTCTATATCAACATTCAATCATGTTTCCCAAAATAGGAATAAGACGTAAGGATTTAAAGGGAAATGACATCCTAATATACAGTTGGACCAAATATTTAAGGAAAGGTTCTTCTTGTTACATTTTTGTAGATTATTTCTTTACCCCCATCATTTTTGCAATAAAGGGGTCTCAAGTTCCCAAAATCTCAAAAGAATGTAATTTTTTTTAGAAGCTACGGTCCCAAGGGACTAGTTTTTTACTAAAGAAGGGACCCTAGCTAGAATGCATGGTTATAGCTACCCTATCTATATTCTACCAAGATACATTCTTGACTGGATATTTTCCCTAGAATTCTTTAGGCAAATTGACATTCTAGACTTCAAACATGGTAGTGATAAGTAGAAAGCATCATACTATCTACAACCTTTGAATTTAGGGGAAATAATCATACACAAAAAAGAGGAGCCTCCCTTGCAAAAGGTAAGTTGAAAAGGCTAGGTATGGAACTAATAAAGGACAAATGGGAATATGACCCTAATCAAAATTTTATTTCATGCCTAAAAATTATAAAAGGACAAAATTTCACTCATGAGTAGAGGTTTCAGATTGAAAAAATTAGAAACCCTAGGGATGAAACAAAACCTACCTTGAAATTATATGAATTTTTTTATGATATTAAAGGCACCTTTAGTCCATGGAACAAAGCAAAGCAAGAAGATATAGAATAATCAAGGAATTGACATTGGAATATGTCTAAAATAGAGGCATGGTGGAGGATGAGATAGCTTAGTGGGTAGAACGAATCCAAGCCAGACTCAATAAAATAGGATATAATATTCAACAAATTTTATAATGAGGAACACTAAAATGCAAAAAGCTCTGCAACTATGTAATCTAGTGAAGAAGGAATAATTGGTGAGATACACCATAGAATAGTGGAGGTAAGAAAAAAATAAAAATAAATTCTAGAACTACTAATTGACCCCTTAGGAGAGGCTACAAGTCCCATTGCTTAGTAAAAGAGAGCAATACTTTATTAAAAACCCAAGAAAAAGAGTTTCCTAGGTTACCTAAATAGATAATACAAAATAAAAGAGACAAAAAGAGGAACACATAGATAGTTTTGAGAAGAGGAAGAAGAGAAAGCATGACTAGGCAATGAAAGAAACATCCAGTAGCAAAATATCAATATCAAGTCATGCTTCCCTCCATGCATCCATAGAAAATTCTCAAAGATTAGGGGAAACACCTCCTTTGGAAAGGATCCAAGATTCCCCAATTAGGAAAACAACATTCTCCCCAACACATTGAGTCACTTATCCTGATTGTGAAGTGGGGCATATAATACCTTCCTATAAAATTCTCCTCTAGCCTTAATTCCAACTATACCAATAACCCACAAAGTAGTTGCTTGGCTAATAAAACTTGTAGAATCCCTTATTACTAATAAATATTTTTCCTTCAATTCTTTCATTTTTAAGTTACCATCAATCTTCTCAAATATAACATATTATCTCCTTGATCTTCCTATTACTCCCAAAAACAAACTTTCTTTAATTATTTATTTTCTCACCTTAATCTTATAACTCCCAAAATCAATATATATATATATATATATATATATATATATATATTGATAAATTATAACTCCTTTTTTTTCCTTATAACTCCCTTAAACATAAATCTCTTCGAAAAACATGCCTTTCTTGTAAATTTTTAGAAAACCAAATATACTCTATGGTACCACATATAATCTATAGTAGAATAATATTTGGTACTAATAATAATTTCAAGCTCTGATATATACACTAGATCCTGGGAAATATTATATAATATCTGGTAGAATAATACTTTAACCAGACTCTAATATATTGACCTATCCAAAAAGCATGCACCTAACTAATACATCAATTGGAATCAACATCAAAGCATGAAATGATAGACAAGATTGCAAATAACAAGAAAATGGATGTTTCTTTTATTAATATTGGAAATGAATCTCGGTTACAATCATGCCCCTCTTAGGGTCACCCAAATGTTGATACAATTGATACAATTCGAAAGCCCCCAATGGGGTAGGCACAATACTAAGGCTCTCTAAATAGTCACAAACTGCTCTAGGGTGGAGTTGACCCTCTTCTTCGCGTTGAGGAAGGAATTGGATGGTTGAATCTCCTTTGAATCTGCTTTCCTACGGTCAAGAAACAACACAAAAGCATTAAAAGCATAGGCAACCTCTCATGATGAGGCCCTTTAAAGAATGTGAACATGAAGATGCCATAACACTAATGAAATCAAGAAAGTAAATAAAACATGTTAAACCTATGCAATACTTGAAAATATTGATGGAAACATATAAATAGAAAGTATAACTATCTATCTAATGGATTAATTGCATGAAATGAAGCATGATAACATGAAAATAAGCTAATTATATCCTACTTGCCATAATGAAGTAAACCTAATGAAATCCCTAATTCTATCAGTCAAAGTCTCTAAAATACTAAATAAACCACTAAAATGCTTAATCTAACCTAATGAAATACAATGCAAAAAGAACAGTAAGGAGATCTTTCACCGATTGCAAACCATAGCTCAAATGAGCGGTCTGCACTATACACCACGGTTGTCAGCCATGGCGAGCAACAAAGTAGCTTTTCCCTCCAAATCTAAGGCTGTGGGCTTGATCCTCCTTGTCCAATTGATGATCAAGGGTCGCCTTGATGTCCTCTGACTGGTTTGGCGATTGAATTGCACAATTGGGCCTCCGTTTGCCCGAATTAGCGTTTCTTGGCATTCTAGCTCCTTAGGGCATCCATGGCACAAATTGACATGATGCTTGATGAATTGGCAAGTGAAATGGAAACAAAGCTCTCTCAATGCACTCTAGTGAGTCTACAATTCGATAGGGCTTCGCTGCTCTAATCTCCAATGCTCACTTCATATGTTTGCCCTAATTTTGAGGGGGTACTTATAGGATTACCCAAGGGCTAGGGGTGGCTTCATGGAGAAGCCAAGATCAAGAAGAGGTGGTTGGGATAGTTGGATTGGAAGCCTCTAGAATATTCCATCCTTCAACTACCCTCTTCTAGAATAAATGGCCATTCAAACCGATTTGGCTCGGATGAAGGCCAACTGAACTTCAGTTCTAGACCGGGTGACAGCTATGGCCTAGACTATGAACTGTGGTGTCAGCTATGGTTCAGACTATAGACCGTAGGTCTCAATTATGGTTCAGATTGATTAGGCCAAGGAGCCCAAATTGAGTGGTTAAAACCACTACTCTATCTTGGAGTCTATCCAAGATCTTCCATATGGTCTTGTAGCATGTCCCATATGAGTAGTCGCCATCGACATGACGCATTTTAGGTGTCTACAGATGCCCCTTTTGAGATGCGTTGTGAGATCGAACAACGCATGAGCAAAAATAGACCTCCTAAAATGATGTCGAAGGTTGCATGATGATCATTAGTCTGATCAACATTAGATGCCCCAGGTCCTGCAAAAGGATGCGCATCCTAGAATCATTGCTTCCAACTGGGTGAAAGGCTTAAATTTGAAAGAGTTTGCACTCGTCATCAGGCATTCGGGTAGCTTTGGTGCTACAATAGGAGTTAGGCCTATATAACCGAAAGGAGGAGAGCTACAAACAAACTATCATATATGCTATTTACCCCAAGCAAAGGGGTAAGCTTATGATAGTTGTTGACAATGATTCGTAAGGATGAACACAATTTTGACAAGATCAAGGGATCTTCTATTGATTTTGATTATGATTATGAAATTATGACTACCCCCTCAAGCGACGAGTCGATGAGGGTAATGACAATGAATGAAGCGATGAGGTCACTTGACCATTATGAATGATCTGAACAAACTTAGAATTTAGCATTTAATTACTTGGCTAGGCTTAGTTCAGCTTATGATTGCAACTATTAATAGTAATTGCACATTTCTATCCCATGGAGCGGTCGGGCTGCAATAGCCTTCTTAGGGAATCAAAATGATACAATGCCAATTAGATTTATGTTGAATCAATTTGTCGATGATCTGCTAAAAATATGTCATAGGAGAAATGACATGAAACACCTCATTCCCATGGAGCGGTCCAGCCTCAAAGGCCTTCTTCGGGATTGAAAAGAAGCATATCAAATCAATGATGACAATTTTACCCCAAATGTCCTTATGGTTATTTACTCATCTCTTCGGATTGCATGGAGCGTAAATCGCTGCAACCGCCAAGTGTCTAGGGTAAATAACTAAATACGAGGTGCATTTGGCTTTTGACTTGTTTAATAATTTTTTTGACTTTTTGAGTTTTTAATTGATCTTGGTGCTTGAAAATCACCAAATTTGTTAAATTGATTGCTCTTATTGAGATTCTGATCCATTAGGAATCATTAATTTATCATTTAAAACCTTCCCATGATGGGATTTTGGTGCATTTAATGCTAGTTGCAAACCACGCTCATGGGCTGCAGTTAGAAATTTCAAATTTTGGGAACCGCAGCTCAGAGCTGCGATCGACAAACCCTAATTTTGGGACCACGATTGTCAGCTGCGGTCCAACGAAATTAGGAAAAGTATATAAATTTTTCCCATTTGAAAATTTCATTATTATTCCTTGAAAGTGATTTGCAACTAGAGAGCTCTAAGAGGTGAGGAAGCAAACTTGATGTGAAATGCTACCAAAAATGCTACCTACGACCTCCTACACATCCCGATGGTAGACCCTGCATAACCTTCATCCAATCGAGGCATCGGTGCAGGAAAGGTAACTCGAAATCGAGTCCTCGCACTCCTTACCAGTTTAAAATGAACCACATTAAATAAATGGGTCCAATTAATCTCACTAAATTGTTGGTAAAGAACCTCACATTAGTTTAGGCTAGATTAGGATTTTAATTTTTGGGTGCCAAGCTAGGAAGTGACCCTTTTAGGGTTACATTCCTAGACCGCAACTTGTAAATACGAGCTCCCAATTGTCATATTGGGGACCATGGTTATCATCCATGATGGGATTCAAATCCCAACGGTCAAATTTTTGACCATTATGTGAATCGTATATTTGACCCACGGTTCTACAATTTTGAAAAAAATTCAATTTTATTTGATTTTTTTATTTTTCTTGGCAATTAATGCCATTTATTGCACTTATAAGATGCATTTTTGGAATTTTTGATCATTTTTAGCATGTTTTTGTATTTTTAGCAATTTTTAGATTTATTTTAGTTATTTTTAGTTATCTTTTCCCTTATGCATTGCTTCTTTTCAGAAATTGACCTCTAGAGCTCAGGAGCTAGATCTCCTCTGCACCCTCTATAGATAGCTCACTGACTAGGAGCGAGAGTGGTTTAGTGTGGTTGGCTTTGGATATGTGCTTGATCTACCCATGATCAGGGTAGACCAGGCCTACATGACTGCGTTGGCCCAATGCTGGGATGCATGGACCAACACATTTCACCTACCCATAGGTGAAATGATAGTGACATTGGAGGACGTCTATCGGATCTTTAGGATCTCGATCGATGGGGAGCCCATCACCTCCACTCCATTTACCAATAGAGGAGTTATTTTTGATGCTATATTTGGTGATCGTAGTGAGGATGCCTAGGGTAGGATTGACCATGGAGGCATCCACATCGGATATTGGTAGGGGAAGGGCATCTTCTTAGTCTGAGAGGCGGTATTCATGCACTTAGTTATTCATATTGTGCTTCCAGACTCCTCGGGTGTGAGGATCCCCTGGAACCTCCTGGCCATCGTCAGGAGAGTTACTTAGAGCTCTATGTTATAGCCACTACTCTTAGCTTGGGGGAGCACATTATTAGCTTAGTTATATCATGAGTTATATCAGGTTACTCATAGGAGTTGGGTTGGTATCAGTTGTAGCCTATTACTTTAGATCTAGGGTTGGTAGCATATTAGGATCGAGCGGCCTATAGACTTACCGCTCACATTACTACTATTCCTACTGCACACTAGTGCTATGCGATATGCTGGCCTCATGAGGAGGAGGGGTTTTAGAGTAGGTCTCACACTAGGGACCTGGACCATTATATTGCTATATTTGCATAGCTTCGGGTGGATGACATAGAGTGGCACTCATACATGGATTGCCTCATGTGGGAGGAGGTTAGTGAGTGGCTATGCTAGGTGAGGAGGGATAGGTGGTTACTCGATTGTAAGGTTGAGATTCATGAGTATCAGTTCTACTCATGCATCCTCCACCAGTTTGGTATGGTTTAAGATATTTTGATGCTTCCTACTATCTATAGGTGCCTAGTTCTAGAGAGATATCTATAGTGGGTCCAGTCGACACCACTAGGGGATGAGGTTGATGACTTCCAAGAGTTAGGCATGGATCGAGTTGGCACCACCATAGAGTATGATACTTGGTGGTCACTCCTATAGTGGTAGGGAGAGGGGCCCCTCGATCAGATAGATGATAGAGTAGAGGTTGATCCAGATGGGTGTAATGTGCACCAGTGTACCGAGGGTGGATGGGGTATAGAGGCCATCATGGGTGAGGCTCCTTAGGTTGAGGTAGAGGAGGACATAGTTGAGGAGGGTGAGGTGCCTCTTGATAGTGAGGTTGGGTAGCTACTGGCTCAGGTGGTGAGCTTACAGACTCAGATTGGCACTTTGAGGAGCCAACTACGCTAGAGGGATATAGAGATTGCTATGTTGTAGGTACAGCTCATAGTAGCTCAGAGATAGGGGGACTTCAGCTATGAGGGTAGAGCCCTCATCTACATAGACTACCATGGTACCTCTCATGGCACCATATACTCTACTACCAGCAGGTCATGACCCTATGGTTGAGATCCGAAGGCTTCATTCCCTCATGGAGGAGGGTAATGATCGGTAGGATGGGTATGTAGCTCGCATCTCCCAGTTGGAGGGCTACATCTAATTGAGTGGTTTGGAGGTACTAGAGGACACTCACACCATAGGGACCCATAGGAGTAGATCCCATACTAGGACCAGGGAGACAGGACAGTCTACCGCCAGTTCGAGCCACAGGACACATAGGACCGAGAGGACTCACAGGTCTTCGAGCACTCATGGTGCTAGCTCTTAGAGGACTCATAGGGATGGCAGAGGTGATGGAGGTGCCTCATAGGCTAGGGGTGCAGGCCCTTAGTACAGATCTTAGAGATACTTTGTTGTACTATTTTTGAGTGTAAGGTCGAGGACCTACATAGTTGTAGCCTATGGGCATTTTGATATACCTCTATGTACTCTTTGGACACACATATATATATGAGATTGATCATTTTGGCTCATTATGTGTACTTGTGTATTTTTGATTTTATGTTTATGTTATGCACATGGATGCAGATGTTCATATTGATGCTATGCTTATATGATGTGATGTATGGATGACATGCACTAGATAGCTATTTAATTTTATGATGATGATGTTATGTAGTGATCTAGATGCTTAGATGTGCTATTTATGATGGATGCATATGGATGCGATGTTTACTTTTAAATGCATATTTAATTTTACTTTATTGTATGCATTTAATTTATGATGATGTCACGATATGCTGGTGTAATGTAATGCATTATTTACATGATGGTAATCTAATGTAAATGAACTTGTATGCTTTAATCACTTAAAACATAAGGAATGAATGTGATATGTGTTTAACAATCTAATGGATGACACCACAGAATGTATAAAAATCATGGATTGTAATTGATATATCCTCTTTGTGAAAGAATTAATCAATTAATCACCCATATGTGAAATGTAATGATGTATGTTTATTATGTCACTCTATATGCTTTTGTAATTTAAAAGAATATGTATGATATAATCAGTGGTCATCTAAATATCATTTTTGATATCCATCCGGTATCTAATCATATAATACAAATAATTCTAATAAATAAACTCTTATAAAATGAATTTGATTTTTGAATGATTGTATTTGAAAATTTGTATTGTTGCTATTTGAGAAATTTTTGAGGTTTACCATGAGACTCAAACACCCTAGTTGACTGATCAAAAGTTGTATACTTGACCAAACTAGACTTCTGAAATGTAAGGCTTTTGCTAGGATAGGCCCTAACTATTCATTATCCCTGTGTGTGCAAATGAATATATTAAGATAAAGCATAAGCATACCCCGATGTCAGGTGGGATTCTTTCAGCCCATTGCTAAGATAGGGGGTCCTCAAATGTTTATCCAATCCTAGGTTTAGATTTTAGTTGGACTAGACCACTAGGCGATACAGGACACCTGAAGCTAGCTCTTCCACATTCAAACATTGGTCTGTACATAAGCGAGGTGCTAATGCATCAGACATATCATCATGCGTAAGGTACAGTAGTGCTAGCAATTCCATGGATTCAAGTTCACTCCCTTCTTTTCTTCAATTTTTTGGGATACTTGCTCATATAAAGTGATAAAAATCACTGTTTATTTTTGTACTTTAGTGATAAAAATCATTGTTTATTTTGTACTTTCTTTTTTCTTGAGCAAGGGATTTGATACTGATTTTTTTTCCTTTGTACAATTTGTCTTCATTTGACTTGACTTTTTGGAATTTACATTTGATAATTTTCTTCAGAAACTTCCCTTTGGGGATTTTACTTTGGGGAACTATTTCTGGGATATCGATTTTAGGATATCGATCTATGATATCAATATGGGATATCAATCTGGGATGTCGATCTATGATATCGATCTAGGGTATCAATATTGAGGATTGATGTGGGATATCACTCTGGGATATTGCTCATTTTATCGTAAGCAAGGGATTCTGGGTAGGGAATAAACTTGTCCTTTTTCCAATTACCAACATTTCCCATACCGTCCGCATAGGGGGATAAGCAAGAATAACTCTTTTCACCTCAGGATACCTGGTCCTGCTTCATGGCTTTCATCTTCCCCTAGTCCTTATTAGGATTGTTTAATTTGTTGATTAGTGATAGGATTCTGATATGCTAAGGGCTATACTAACTAGACCTCAACTACAAAAGCAAAGCAAGCTTTCTATCAACTCTTGAGAAGACCTCTAGGTATGGTTGAATGACCAGAAAACCCTAGTATATTCTTCATAGCAACATTATGGGTTGTGTTGAAAAACACAATTACTCACATGAATGATGGATTATGATAAATGTAGAGGTGCATGATTGAAACACAAATGTGGCATCATTTGTAAGACTGACAAACACAATCCATCCTACTATGGAATGCAATGGATGAAGAATGCCTACATGCAATATGATGAAGTGAATGCATGTGTAAATGAAAATGCATAATGCAAATGCAAATGTTTTTGGATTTTATGCTTTACCAATTTTTTGGATTTTATTGATTTTTTAATTTTTATTGATTTTGAGCCTTTATATTTGACCAAACGGTGAGTACATGCCTTTGGAGCCTTTAGGATTGACCAAGATTTTAGAAAATCCTTGGAGCTTTTAGGTTGACCAAAGGGATTATGAGAACCTTTGGAGCTTTTAGGGATGACCAAGTGGTTTTAGGAATCCTTGGAGCCTTTTGGGATGATCAAGGGTTTTAAGAAAACCTTTGGAGCTTTTGGGATGACCAAGTGGTTTTAAGAAAACCCTTGGAGCCTTTTGGGATGATCGAGTGGTTTTAAGCAAACCCTTGGGGCCTTTAACTGACATGACCAAGTGGTTTTTGGAACCCTTGGTGCCTTTTGCTATGCTCTCAAGCATAGAACACCTTAATATGGATGATGTTGAGAGGTTCAGGCTCTTCAACACCCCCTAGCGATGTTAGGTGATAGGTACCTAGACCAATATTTTTAGATATGATATAGGGTCCTAGCCAATTAGCCATGAATTTGTCTCGCATATCAGGTAATAAATTAGAGTTCTGTTGGTTCTCTTTCAAGACAAGATCCCCAACTTCAAAGTCTCTCTGATGGAATTTGTTATTATAAGCTCATTTTAATCACTCTTGATAAATGCAGAGATGCTCCAGGGCATTCACGCGATGTTCATCAAGCAACATCAATTGATCTAGTCGAGCTTGTCGCATGGTGTCATCATCAATGAACTCTTTTAATGCGATGCGCAACATTGGAATTTCCAACTCTAAGGGCATAATGGCCTCAGTGCCATATACTAGTGAAAACGGCGTTGCCCTAGTGGGCATCCGAATGCTAGTCCTGTAAGCCCATAATGCAAGGGGCAACTGGATATGCCAATATTTATGGTTTTCTTGGACCATATTTTTCAAGATAGCCACCACTATCTTGTTTGAGGCCTCAGCTTGCCCGTTTGCCTATGGATAATATGGAGTCACAAAATTATGTTTGATTCTATACTTAGACGTCAAAGCTCTCATAGTTTTGTTCTTAAATGATGTTCCATTATCTAAAATTATCTTGGATGGAATCCCAAAATGACATATGATATGCTCGAGTATAAACTCTGCTATGCGAGCTCCAGTCATCATTGTTAAGGGTATTGCTTCCACCCATTTGGTAAAGTACTCAGTAGCCATAATAATAAAAGTATGTCGACTCGATGATGGAGGAGAGATCTTACCGATAAGATCTAATCCCCACTGAGCAAATGGCCAAGCCGCTTGAATGGGTTGTAAGGCCTATGATGGCAAGTGCATAAGATTAGCATGATGCTGACATTTGATGCATTTCTTGACATACACATTGCACTCCTTCTCCATAGTGGGCCAATAGTAACCCATTCAAAGGATGCGCTTGATGATGGCCATGCCACTAAAATGGCCACCGCACGTACCATCATGAGCTTGTGAAATCACCCAAGATGCCTCTTGGGGCTCTAGACAATGAAGGAGAACTCCATCGTAGCCTCGTCGGTACAAAATATCTCCTAGCAAGACATATTTAGTCACTTTCTTCTTGAATGTGCATTTTACGGCATGCGACAATCCCTCTGGGATCAAACCAAGTTTTAAGAAGTCTTGGATTTATGACATCCAACTCTAGTAAGCCTCAACTTTGACTGCCAAGATGACTTGCTCCCCCTGTGTATCTACATGTGCAAATGTAGACTGGGAAACAACCTTGTGGTGAATGGTAGTACCACTCCCCGTCGGACTCTGAGAGGTTAATGACCCCTAGGGTGCCTTCTTTAGAAAGTCTTCAGCTCTGCAGAACCATTCAACTTTTGGCTCCATGCTAATCATGTTGATTGACTCTTTATTATCAAAGGCTTCACGCTCCACTATAGGATGCGAGAGCATTTTAACATGAATGGTAGTAAAATCGGTAGATGGATTCTGAGGGATTAAGGATCCCAAAGATGCCATGGTGTCTATGAACCTATTTGATGAATGAGGGATTGCCTCGATGTCATACCATTCCAATTTAGCCAAATATGTAACAACAAGATCTTTATAAGCTTTTAACATGGGACATCGACATTGAAAGAGCCCCTTAACTTGGTTGACTATGAGCAAGGAGTCACCAAAGATGTTTAATATTTTAATGTTCATGGTGATGGTTGTATGGAGGCCCAATAGTAGGGCTTCATATTCAACATTGTTGTTGGTGCAAGGAAAGTCTAATTTGAATGACAAGGGCATTGGAGCTCCTTGTGGTATGACAAACACTATTCCTGCACCACCCCCTTGCTCGCACTTCGAACCATCAAAGAACAAGGTCATATCAACATTATTTTCTGGTTCTTCAGGTTTGGGAGCTTTGGATATGATGAAGACCACATCATCCGAAAGCTCAATGGTAAGAGGCCTACTATTTGATAGTGGTGCCTCAACCAGCTGATCAGCTATGACTTGTCCCTTAATGGAATTTTGGCTTATGAATTCCAGATCAAATTCTATTAGTAGCATGATCCACTTTGTAGTACGTGTGTTATGATATGTCTTGCTCATCATATACTACAAAGGATTTTGTTTGGATATAACATATGTCGTATGACTCAACATATAGTGTCACAATTTCTTTGTAGCGAACACTACTGCTAAACACAACTTCTCCACATATGCATATCCTAGCTCATAGCTCACCAAGGTTTGACTAATATAATATATGGCCTGCTCTTTGCCTTGCACATTCTTTTGGGCTAACATGGTCCCTAATGCAAAGTCGGTTATCGATATATATAGTAGAAATGGCACATCTGGCCTTGGTGGAGCTAATACTGGTAGTGTCACCAGGTATTGCTTTATTTTAGCAAAGGCTACTCGACAGTCCTCATCCCAATTGAATGGGACCCCCTTGTGTAGCAGTCGATTCATGGGTCAACATTTATCCGATAATTGAGTGATAAATCACTTTATGGATGCTACTTTGCCCTGTAGGCTTCTTAATTCTTTGATGTTTGAGGGAGGATGCATCTCTAGAATAGCCTTGACCTTTTTTGGGTCAACTTCGATGCCTCACTTTGAAATGATGAACCCTAAGAGCTTTCTTGAAGTTATGCCAAATACGCACTTCTTAGGGTTCAACCTGACATTATGCTCTATCAAGCGATCGAAGACCTTCCTTAAGACCTCCGCATGCTCAAAACGTAGTAATGACTTTGCCAACAAGTCATCAATATAATCTTCTAATATTTTATGCATATAGTCATGAAAGATATATGTCATGGCACGTTGATATGTGGCACCAACATTTTTAAGGCCAAATGGCATAACTTTATAGCAGAATGTCCCCCATGGCATTATAAACATGGTTTTATGTTGGTCTTCGGGCTTAATCTAAATTTGATTGTATCCAAAAAAACCATCCATCAAGGAGAGCATCTCATGACCTACAGTTGCATCTACAAGAGCATCAATATTCAACAATGAAAATGAATCCTTTGGTGTTGCCTTATTCAGGTCTCTAAAATCCATACAAATATGGATCCTTCCATCAGGTTTTCCTATAGGCACCATATTGGATACCCATTTCGGATAGTCGATGGAGATTACAAACTCTACATCCAACAACTTTTGCAATTCATCCTTCACCATTAAGGCTACTATTGGATGCATCTTTCTAAGCTTCTGCTTGACTGGCTTCTTTGATAGATCTAGCGAAAGGTTATGGGTAACCAATTTTGGGTCTAGACCTGGCATATCTTTGTAAGTCCAAGTAAAAATATTAGGTCTCTCTTTCAGTAGAGGGATGAGGGTGGCACACTCATCTGGAGTGAGACTCTCTCCAAATTTAACCTTCCTTGGATTGGTGGGATCATTACTGATATCCACATCGAAGGTTTCCTCTACTGACATGTGTGATCCCTCCTCAAGCTGATGAGGCGTAGGGATCAAATGGATGTCATCTACTGGGTTTATAGGTTCCACATTGGAAGCATCCTCAACATGATAGACATCATAAGCATAACCTAGCGCAAAATGAAATGGTTGCAACATTTCTTCATTAGGGAAGAAATATTCAGGCTCAATAGGTGAGTCAAGCATGATCCCAATCGATAGCATCTACATTTAAATGCAATGGTTTGGATGGATCGGATTGGATTATGGAGTGGAGTGGTCAAATCAATGGAGACCATATTGATGGAATGGAATTGATCTCCAAGACCACATGGACAAACATCTACATCATCGATGTAGCTCCCATACCCGAGATCTGGCTCTATCGACATGGGCACAAATGGGTCCTCTCTATGCGGGCTATGGATGACTGGGTCCTCTCTATGCACTGATTGCAATATTGGATCATTCGACTCAATGAGCTCCATGTACATAGGTGGTTCGAGAAACACCATGTGATAGATCACATCGAAGTTTGGTGGTCTTCCCCTAAGGTGAGGATTGAGATTGATCTCTCTACGCATGTCCTCAACCGTATATGGTGCATTATGATAGCGTAAGTAGGGAGGTCCTAGGTAGGCTCTCTCTATCTCATCTTCTTCATCACTATCATAATACAAGCCCTCATTTGCCCCCACTGGAATGGGACGTTCTAGAAAATGTGGCCCCATATAGGCTATCTCTTGATCACTATCATCGTTGTCTGGTAAAATTGGGTACAAGTATCGTAAATATGATACTACCTCATAAACCGGCTCAGCCTCATCCCTCGATTGATTATCGGGTGAGGACTCACTATCCACCAAGATATTCTCATGATATGTCTCGGGTGGTGCTATGGTGATGTAAGACACCATCCGGTTATCCCTCTGGAATGTAGAAGGATTAGGGTGATATGGGTTGAAATCCACATCGTCCCCCAGACTAAGGTACAAGTGATCTAAATATGCTACAAGCAAATCATCCTATCCTCGTATTTGCAACCCTAGCCTAAACCTATCAGTTGCCAATTGATAATGTGGCTCAAGCGGAGTCCTACGTCCTTGCTCAAAAATACCAAGGCCATACCCATGCCAATGATATAATTCAAAAATATGCATGGAATATTCAGGGTTGGATAGGTAATGAACATTCACTATGAACTGTTCACCATCATCTTCATCCATGGGCATTCGAGTAGGAAGTTGATCCAGCCTAGCGTAGATGAAGTTCATTTGATTGGGTGGCTCTCCCAATGGCACTATTGATCCAACCAAAAAATGATGAGCATGCGGTCAGCCCATCTCTTGTGCAGTCTCTAGGATTGGTCCAAAGGTGACATTCTGCACAATATATTCACCTAACCCTGTGTTGGCTAGATGAATAGTCACCCATGGTGCGGATGACCCTGTTGATAATGCGTAGGCTGAGGTACCTCCTCGGCTTTGTCTTGGGC
Organism: Wollemia nobilis; assembly: GCA_028583015.1. Classification (NCBI taxonomy): domain Eukaryota; kingdom Viridiplantae; phylum Streptophyta; class Pinopsida; order Araucariales; family Araucariaceae; genus Wollemia; species Wollemia nobilis. The sequence goes on along the minus strand of JAQPPZ010017248.1, from coordinate 26,208,647 downwards.
TTCTTCCACTTCCATGGGAGTGGGAGCCTCTTTGGTGACTGGTTCGGGCACATGCTTCTTTTCCTTTTCACCCATTTTTACCTTTAGCTTCCTTTCATCCCGAAGCATTATTGATGCAGTCAGTTTCAAAGAAGTTGTAGTGTGCTCGGATCTATGTGATACAGATGTCGATGGTTGAGCACACACTTTTTGTTTACCTCTTGGATTCTTAATCGATGATGTTGGCTAGACATCCAGGTGCATTGATGGGAGTATGAAACCCCTGGCAAATCAGCTAGGTTCATGAATTTGAAGGGCTCTTCATCTGACGACACCACGTGAACCTATCCCTCATGAATGTATTTTACACATTGATGTAGTATAGAGGGAACACAATACATTTCTCGAATCCAAGGCCTCCCAAGAAGGATGTTATATTGCATGGTACCTTCGATCATGTGACACATCATGGGGATGGTCTTTAGGCCCACCTGAATAGGTAGGATGATTGTGCCAACCATCGAGCATAGCGCATCATTAAACGCTCTCAATGTGAATGTGGTGGGCACAATATGTGACTTGGGCAGCTTTAAATGACTTAATGCCTTGGTCATTATAATATTGATCGATGAACTAGTGTCGATCAAGACCCTCTTGAATGGCATGTGATTAACACATGTGATGATATGTAATGGTGGGTCAGCCGTATCTATAGGAACCATCTTGATTTCATGATCATAGAATTGGATCATAGGTTCTTGGCACTATTGTACATGTCCCACAAAATTGGTGAATGCTTGAGCATCCTGGGATTGCACCTCGATGGACCTCAGAATGTCCATGAGAGTCTCCCTATGCTTAGGGGACTATTGTATCAGCTCATAAATAGACAACTTCATAGGAGTTGTCTGTAGGTTTTGAACCAACCTACTTCGTATGGTCACCACCGGTCTAGTTGGTGGGCCTAGAATATTCTGAACTGGTCATTGATTCGGTGTAGCTTGTATCCTGATGGGAGCATGAGGTTGATTTGGCTGCTCATACCTCCCATGTCTGGTAACAACATTAACCATACCTATGAACCCCTGGGTAGGTGGTTCGACATGCACTTGGTTGACATGGCCAACGTTGTTGCATGGCGCCTCATGGTTTGGCAATGGATTTTTATAAATCCCCATGTTTTGGTTGTCGGGCACCAATAGATTATTCGACACTATAAGCTCACCTTTATCGATCATATTTTGCACTATATGTTTGAAGGACCAACACACTTCGATGTCGTGGCCCTTCATGTGATGGAAGATGCAAAATAGATCATCCTGATACCCCTTTGACTTGGGCTGGTTAGGATCGACTAGCTTAATCTTGGGAAACCTGATTGCCTTAGCCTCACACAATTGATGGAATATCGATGTCAATGATTTCGTCAAAGGCATGAATTGGTGAGGTGGGCGTTGTTCCTTATTTTTTCCCTTGTAATTATTCTTGCATTGCTCGTATTGCGTAGGAGGAGGTTGGGCCTGATAATTCTACTTTTGTTGCCCCTTATCCTCTCTTTGGAGGTTTAACCTCACTTGATTGACATGGGCCTACTTGCCCTGATGTTTCGTGGAGCTCTTCTTGTGCCCCTCCTTCCTATTCTTGAGCTTCAAGTTGCCCTCTTGCAACTTGATATCCTCAATTACTTTGGCTTGCACCAAAGCTTCCTCGAATGTCTGGTACTATTACAGTTGCAACAATAATGAGATGTGCTTGGCACAACTCTTCATGAACATCTAGGTCAGTTCTATAGTAGGAATGGGGAATGGCAACTTTACCATTAATCTCCTCCACCTCTTTTTATATTCTAGGATTGGCTCATCATCACGTTGAGCTAGCACAGCTATATCAAAAAGGTTAGCTTGCTTCTTGATGCCAAAAGAAAAGCGTTCTAGAAAGGCATCAGCCAGTTGCTCAAAACTGGTGATACTATGCTTCTTCAGTTGATTAAACCACTCCCGAGCTGGGCCTGAGAGGGTTGTGATGAATGTACACAAAAGTAAGGCATTGTTGCTTACAATCTGGAAGCATATATCCAAAAATCTTGTGACATGCTCTTGCACATCTTCATCACCTTTGAATTTATCTAGCCTGGGCATGACAAAATGCTCAGGATATGTTGGAGTAGGCACCGAGGGGTCCAAAGGCTCGTTATGAATCTTGCTCAATGTCAACTTTTGAAAAGTCATGCCTTGCCTCTCGATTGCTTTCACTTTCTCTACTAAGGCCTTATAGGCCTACGAGGATAGAAAGTCCTCCTCCCTAAGCTGATGTGAGGGTGGTCTTGGAGGTACATTCTTCCTCTATCGAGGTGGAGGACATTGCTCTTCCTCCTCCTCAACATGGGAGCTTTCAGGATATCCATGATCGGCTCCCTCTTCTTCCTCTTATTGCTTTCCTCGATATTCAAATGGTGGTGGCTCATTCTCTTTGTTGGGCACTGACATGAGTGTGAGCGTCTCTGTGCTCCTGATGCACGTCGGCTTGTGAAAAATCCCTCCTATGAATGTGCTCTCCATGCTCAGTGTGAGTGAATAAACCAGCCCTGGCTAGCCTATCCTCTTGTTCTACATGCTCCTTTTGGGTAAGGATGCATTCCTCATGCATACGCTACTCATATAATATTTGTCTAATGAGCCTTTGTGACTGAAGATTCTCATCTTCAATGCATTGCCTCTCTACATGGGCATCCTCCAATTGATCTTGAAGGAGTTGTCATCTCTGCTCGGATACCAGTCTATGTGATCTATCAATGTGATCAGCCGTAAGAGGCCTCTGGTATGTGTGCTCTATGCGAGCGACCTTATGGGTTTTGTACCCATCTGGCAGATTTCCTATGCTTTTGCCTTTGTCCATGAAGATGACATTGGCATCATGTTGAGTCCTGTGTTGTGTGCCACCATGCATGGATGGTGGATGCGAACCATGAGGGCGCTTGGAAGCCTCCCCATGTTCTCTGGTAGTCCTAATAATGCTCTCACTATGCTCACTCAGAGCATGAGTGGGTGGAGCTGAAGGCTTATAGCCTAACTACTCGAGGATGCCACCTAAACCATCCAACTTTCTGGATCACCATGGCTCATGCGGTGGCGTACCATTGGCTCCCACCTTGGATATGTCGATAGTGATCTTGTGAGGTTCACTACGTGTGGGAGTGTGAATAGACCTATGCTCGAAAGTGGGCCTATCTGCATGCCCCTGAATGGGTGGATCTCGATCTCTTCTATACTCTAAATTTGGAGGTATGGAACCTCCTGTAGACTTAGTATGTAGGGGTACCAACTTGGCCCCCTGTATGACATACTCATCGGTCGATCCCATGGATGCACGTGCACTACGATCTCGATAATGGCTTCTGAGTGGAGCACCCTCATGTTGAGAGGCTCCATGCTCTATCCTATGTCTAGAAGAGTGTACAGAAGCTCCTCTATCGGGGGTACGCTCAATGGTGTCCCCTCGTGTCGAATTGTCTCCTCTGATGCTCATCGAATGATGTTCGGGAAGTGCATGTGGGTGAGGGTTCGACACATTTTGTTGTGAATTTGGTGGGGCTTGGTCATTGGCATCAAGATTAAGCCTCTGTCGACCTCCCCGTGTCTCCACCATGGTGCACCTAGTGTCTAGATTTATCTTTTATTATGCAAACAAGGTATACAATGGTGATTATCTCTTTTACAATTTAAAATGAGCCCTAAACTGTTTGATGTGTTTTCAATTTGTTGTATCAGTATTAGAAACTCTTATCATGTTTGAAAGCTTGTTGGATGATAATCTCAGTTTAATTGGCTTTCACCTATATACTCGTAGCTCGACAACTTGGCTATGAACTCCAAGTCACGTAATCCAACCTATAATGTGTGGTAATGAAGCCCACACACGGTCAGGGAGCACAGGTCCTCCCAGATCCTCACCCATTTTCCCCCAGTCAGCGTTATACCCTCCAAAGAGAATACATGCAAATTTTCTAGGGTACAAAAGGTTCTCGGATCTGGTATTGGTCTAGAACATAGGGTACGTGGGATTTGGGCCAATGGATGGAAATCACCTCCACCATCATTGAAACCCTACTAGTGGTTGGATGTCACTTCCAACTCACTAGCGTTTAATTGAAACGTGGTGTGTGTGGTTCTTTTTAATTTTTGCATGAAAATAAAATGCATCATACAACATGAATGATCATTTCCTACATGATATGCACAAAAAGAACTTTTCAAATTTAGAAAATGCAAGCTACATACTACATGATCTTTTTGACAATGCAATTTACGATGATAAATGGCCTCTGATTGGGCCTTAGACATGCAAACCAACACACAATTTAATCTAGCATACTAGATTCTAGGGTGGACTACACTCAGAGGTCCGTTGTTCCTAGCAGCGCCTAGCTAAAATTTAGAAAAATGAAACCCTAAGGACCTAATTCATTTTCATGTTCTTTTTATCCTTAATCAATTTAGGTTTCAATTTCTCTGTTCTAGAAAAACATAGAGGAAAATATAGAGATAAAGAGTGTCATAAGGGCCTACCTCAGGTCCTCATCTGATCTAGCTTTGAACTCCTTATGTCTGTTGTGTCTTCTATAAACCAGATCTATTGCATGGTTGCTACTGTAGACCATATCTTGAAGCCATGGGCCAACAATGAGACTATAGTTATCAACTGTGGTTTGCACTTGATATCAAAAAACATAAAAATATCAGAAATCAAATGCTAAAAATGTGGAGTTCCATCGTGATCACCTTCTGACCTATCCAAAAAGCATGCACCTAACTAATACATCAATTGGAATCAACATCAAAGCATGAAATGATAAACAAGATTGCATATAACAAGAAAATGGATGTTTCTTTTATTAATATTGAAAATGAATCTCGGTTACAATCATGCCCCTCTTAGGGTCACCCAAATTTTGATACAATTGATACAATTTGAAAGCCCCAATGGGGTAGGCACAATACTAAGGCTCTCTAAATAGTCACAAACTGCTCTAGGGTGGAGTTGACCCTCTTCTTCATGTTGAGGAAGGAATTAGATGATTGAATCTCCTTCGAATCTGCTTTCCTGCGGTCAAGAAACAACATAAAAGCATTAATAGCATAGGCAACCTCTCATGATGAGGCCCTTTAAAGAATGTAAACATGAAAATGCCATAACACTAATGAAATCAAGAAAGTGAATAAAGCATGTTAAACTTATGCAATACTTGATAAATATTGCTTGAAACATATAAATAGAAAATATAACTATCTATCTAATGGATTAATTGCATGAAATGAAGCATTATAACATGAAATTAAGCTAATTATGTCCTACTTGCCATAATGAAGTAAACCTAATGAAATTCATAATTCGGTTAGTCAGAGTCTCTAAAATACTAAACAAACTACTAAAATGCTTAATCTAGTCTAATGAAACATACTGCAAAAGAAATAGTAAGGAGATCTATCACCGTTTGCAAATCATAGCTCAAATGAGCGATCTGCACTGTACACCATGGTTGTCAACCATGGTGAGCAACTGAATAGCTTTGCCCTCCAAATCCAAGGATGTGGGGCTTGATCCTCCTTGTCCAATTGATGATCAAGGGTCGCCTTGGTGTCCTCTAACTGGTTTGGCGATTGAATTGCACAATTGGGCCTCCGTTTGCCCGAATTAGCATTTCTTGGCATTCTAGCTCCTTAGGGCATCCATGGCACAAATTGACATGATGCTTGATGAATTGGCAAGTGAAATGGCAACAAAGCTCTCTCAATGCACTCAAGTGAGTCTACAATTCGACAGGGCTTCGCTGCTCTAATATCCAATGCTCACTTGATCTTTTGCCCTAATTTTGAGGGGTACTTATAGGATTACCCAAGGGCTAGGGGTGGCTTCATGGAGAAGCCAAGATCAAGAAGAGGTGGTTGGGACAGTTGGATTGGAAGCCTCTAGAATATTCCATCCTTCAACTACCCTCTTCTAGAACAAATGGTCGTTCAAACCGATTTGGCTCGGATGAAGGCCAACTGAACTTCAGTTCTAGACCATAGGTGACAGCTGTGGCCTAGACTGTGGACCACAGGTCTTAGCTAGGTTTAGACTATAGATTGCAGGTCTCAACTATGGTTCAGATTGATTAGGCCAAGGAGCCCAAATTGAGTGGTTAAAACCACTGCTCTATCTTGGAGTCTATCCAAGATCTTCCATATGGTCTTGTAGCATGTCCCATATGAGTAGTCACCATCGACATGACGCGTTTTAGGTGTCTACATGTATGACCAAATATATTCTTTGCAAACTTTTTTGAAATTATATTTTTGTGCATTTAATAAAAACAATGAATTAAAATGCATTTTGGAAATCATGCCTTTCAAATATATTGTGTTGAAGCATTTTGGAAATCATGTTAGACTTATTTTGATTCAATATTAAAAGGAGTCTGGTACCACAATGCATTTTCAAAATCACGTTGGAATCATTCTTTCTAGGTTAATATGATTTTCAATCATAACTTTAAACTATATTGTATTTCAAATATATTGTTCTAAAACTCTTGAAAAATAACCATATATCATTTCAAGTATTTAACTCTACATAATTTCTCTAAAATCATTTATTTTAATATTTTACGTATACTATTATTTTGGTCTGATGTTATAACGTTGTGTAAATCAAACTATGGTTGAATTGAATGTTATAATTATGTATACGTTACTGCTCTAACTTCATAGGTAAATAAAATTTCTATGAATATGGTAATATTTTGGCTTACATAACATACAATAAAATACCTTAATATCTCTACAAGTGTTTTAATATTTCTACCTTCCCAGCGAAATGTTTGCCTTCGCTAAAATAATAATGTCCTCCTTTTTGGATGTCCACTACACTCTTTAAGCTTTGGATTTCTTTGTAGTCACTTTTCTCTTTTAATAAAATAATAGATATTCAACTTGTCGCATTCACAGCAGCAATCAATGCATCTCCTCTCCAAAGCATCACAATATTTATTTCACAAATTTTTCTCATTTGACTTAGGTGTTCTCTAGATTTCTTCAATCAACTCCAGAATTCCTTTTTGCTATATTCAAAATCTTCAACAATATATCTTTTCACTCAAAATTTATCTCTCTTTCCTACAGTACTCAAAATGACACTTACACCAAGGTGGTTCTTTGAACCATAGAGGCTATGATACCATTGCTAGATTTTTAGCCATATTATCTCACATATTCCTTATCTAGGATCGCATAAATGTCACTCACATAATAATATCAATATTAATGAATCACATTCATAGAATAACATCTTATAAATATATTCAATATAAAAATATTACATCAAGATTGATTCAAAGAGATTACATTGCATGGAGCTTTGTCTCTAATATATAACTTTACATGACTTTTCAATACTCTTATCTTTTGCTCTCCTCAAATATTTAATAGATGCATCCTTTTGCATTCCTCTCATTAAGACAAAAGTCTCATGACTGTTTATTTTACACCTTTCCACATATCATGTGACTCGTCAATCTCTCACCTGACACTGCACTTTCTCACACATTAACACATACATTAGATAAAATATAATTCATACTCCTAAACTAATATTTACAAAGGGACCAATTAATGTAATACCTCCAACAAGGATTTCCAAGGAGTGAGATTAAGATCAAAGGTGTTATCTACCACCTTGGTGATGGTGTTTTGTCCATAGAGTGACCTAGTATTATTTTTGACCTTGAAGTCTTTATTTTAAATCAAATACTATCTTTGATTTTAAGTTGATGTTGTACCTAATAATCATTATGTCATTAATTGTACTTGGTTTTTATTTTCCATAATATATTATAGACTTGGCATGATCTATCTAATCTATTCAAAAAATATTTACTTTTTTGACAAGAGGAATCCCTACAACTAATGAACAAATAGATATGTTGATGGGCACCAATAATTTAAACTACAAGTATAATTAAAATGAATTGATGCTTCTTTTCAGGCTTTATATATCTTTGTCATAACTATGTTGTACATAAGGTTATTCCTCATACCAGTGCACTAATGCTTAAATTTATAAATTTTAAGAAGATGCATAGTAAGATATTTAACCACTTATGTCTTTCCATTAGTCTATAGATGGTAATAGGCTAGACCAAATACTCTCAATAAATTTCTATGTTTATATTAAATAAAAAACCATGGAAATCCAAAGTGAATAAATATATGATCAAGGAACATCTTTGTTGTGTCTTATATTGGAACATTCTTGGTGTAGAGTACTAGAATAATCATCTTCAAGAATCTATTGATCAAAATATACATAGATATTTTCATACAATTTTATCAAAATACTTGACATAAGATCCAGGGAAATTAAGTCCCAAGTCTTATCATATATTTGTAAATCCATGCATACTCCTTTTCTCCTATTGAAATATTAGACAATTATGTTGACAATGCATGATGTGATGTATTGATTAATAATATTATGAATGTTCAAATACTAGAAATGCTTCTAGAGGAATATTAAAATCTTGGTTGCAAAGTGTCCTATTTTTCAACTATAGTGTGTTACTATAGGATATCAAATACTACCTTCTAATTTTAAGGAATTCGCCATAGAAAATAGATTTGCAAGCCCAAGAATAACATTGCAAATCAACAAAACTTGCAAAATTGATAAAATTTGGCTAAGTCTCTTACATGGACAAATTGGCTTAAAGGAGTGATTCACTCACAAAAAGGAGTGATTTTCTTGCAAAATGGACTAATTGGCTCAAGGGAATGATTTGCTCACAAAATGGGTCGATTGACTCAAAGTGTCAATTCAATCAACAAGGGTGTCGATTAAATCAACAAAGGTATGAATTCACTCAAAAAAGGGTGTTGATTTTCGTCTTGATTATTTATATTTTGACCTTAGGATTCTTTCTATGTAAGTACATACATTAGAGCATCTAGAATGATGCTTTTTATTATGAACTTCAACAAAATCAATTGAGTGATTTACTTCAAAAATTATAAAAAAAACGTTTTTGGGAACTACCCCAAACCTTACCCCCTAAATAGTGGAAATCATATGACTTCCCCTCCTGTCTCCAATATTTTAAGGTTTGGTTAATATAGTGATTCCCCACTACCTCCTCATTACTAAGGCAAAATATTGATAATTTATGATCATAGTTTTATCTAGATCATAGAGAACAAGCTAAAATAACTCCTGATAATTGATACTTATGCAAAAATACATTCAACAAAAGTTTTGACAGATAGCCAAAATATTGCTAGAGGATCATGTCCTTCAAGATAAGTCTTGATATAAAAGGTTTTGCAATATACAATAAAGCACAATAGAAAAACTCCCAACCAGTTAGCAAGAGATGCCAAAAAGCCAAGCAGAAATGAGTACCTGAGTTAAATTAAAAGTTATAGAGATAGATAGGTTGAGTTAATGCTTCCTTGATTCAGGATATGAAAACCACCTACCAAAGAATAATCTTAGTAATTATCTTAGATACTCATTCAAGATGAAGTATAGCACTGGTAGTCCCATGCTGATCAATTATTATGATCAAATAAGTACATCATTCAGAGATCAAAATCCCTAGGAGAAGTAAATTGGATTGTCAAATCTAATTGAAAATAATTTTCTAGTTAAAACTTCCTTACTAAAAGCTATAAATAGATGTATTTTAGACTATAAAAAAACTTTAACGAGATTGTAATTGTAAACATTTGTAGTGTTTCCTTTCATTTTTCTCTATAAAAACAATTATGGTTCCTAAGCGACTTGTTGGAAATCTTGAACCCCCACTTCTGGCATAATCTATGTTAGTGTTCACTTGTATATATATACATGGGAGTCTGTGTGTATATTTTGTCATAGCTTGCACACTTGTTGTTGTGTATGTGTATTTATGTGTAATATTTTGCCTGAATAATGGGTGTTATTAAGTGTATGTGTGTGAGGGGTCTACATCTATTTTTAGACTGAGTCACTTGGTTGGCTCTCTAGCAGGACCTACCTTCTTATGCATGCATGTAGCTGGTGAATCTCATTTTTACTTCACTATATCAAGGAGGGAAAGTGTTCATTCATTGGCACATAGCATTTAGGCCTATTTTTATAGGAATATATTAACGGATACCTTGGTGCATCACCCTATTTTATTTTGTTGAATTTTTTTTTATTTTTTACCCTCTCACCCCTTTCTCTTTGTTAAGCAACCAACACCTTGAATATCATATCTTAACAAGGATACAACCTTGTAAAAAACTCTTGAAGGACCTTGATTGAGTCAAGCCCCATGCTCTTGGTTACAACTTGTTGTGTTGCTCCTTGTGAGGTACAATTGTCTTAGGTAGGTACAATCAAATATGAATAAAGTTTAATGGTACACTTGGTGGGACCCCAATGACACATCATTGGTCTCATTGGTGAATACTTTTTTTTATATGAATTATGTGAAACAATGATTTTGGGGTTAGTCTAAGATGAAAGAGTTTTCAGTGCACTTTTGTTTGTTAAATCAAAACTCCACAACAGAATCGACAAAAATTTAGAAAATCGTTTAAGAATTTATGTGTCTTCATATTAGTTGGATACATTTCCGTATGATAGATATTTTGCACATAAGAGTTTCCTGGCATACAGAAGAGGAACTTTGAATACGATTGATAACTACGATGATGATACTTTCAGTTATCAAATGGTGGAGACACAAATTTCTTCTATGCTTCATAATGATTCTAGACAAGCTGATATGTTTTAGATACCATAATAATTTTATTAACATTGATAAACATAATAGTGTATTGATTTCACAAAATTCATTGAAGATTTCACAATATCATTCAAGATTTATAATATTTTACAGAATTGTTGTTTTATATCATATTATTGTTTAAAAATGACATGTCTTATATCTTTTTACGGTTTTTAAAATTGTATGTTTATGTCATGGTGTCTCAACTCTCTTAATTGAAAAATATTTATGTTTCATGTTTTAAATTGTATTATTGGTATATTAATGTTGATCTGTAATGTTATCTATAATGCTTTTGTTGTTGATATGAACATAGTGAACAATATTAGCAGTAATAAACTAAAATTGCAACACATATTTATAAATGCAATCAAAATATGAATAGTGGAAAACACAAAATGTTAAAATTTCATTATCATTAGTTCAAATAGAAATATATTACATTGTACAAAATTGTTTACTATAGTCAACTCGATAGCATATTACATTTTCAAATTTTCAAATATTTTATTGGTGCTTGGTTGCTTCACTATCGGTTGGATTTGTCGTTTCTTTTCCTTTGTCAACATCTCTGACACTCTCTTTTGGCAGTACTCCAACTCTCACCAGGTTTTCACGTACTTTCACAATACTTGATACCAATTACGCTTCTTCTTTGTTTGGATATTCAAGTATTGTTGGAAGCATTTCCTTTGTTTTCTCAAGCACCAATTCTAAATCTTCATTGAGCTTCTCCTTGATGTATTTTTTTAAACGATTATTTTTTTATATTTTTTATTGCATTTTCTTTTTCATTTCCATTGCATGATTCAAAAATGTCTTCACCCTTTTAAGATTGACATCAATGCTCTTAACCTATGTTTTTAAGTGTTCAAAATTTGACTACAAAAACAAATTGAAAACATAATTCAAAAGGGTTATATTGAAATTTTTTCATATTTCCAAGAAATATAAAGTTTTTACTGCAATAGAAAATTGAAACATAAAAATTTATCTTACCTCATACATATCCTTTGCAGCCTCAGCAATTGCAACTTTCTCCTTATCAGAAGCCCACTAGTTATAAAATGCTTGGGCTTCTCCAATCTACCAACAACAACATTCAAAACATCATCATCATAAATAAAATCAGACTTAACAGATCCTGATGTGACCTGTTTTAGCAGGCCATCAAGCTTTTCTGGTTCAAATTGAACCAAAGAATAAATATAATCTCTTTTTACATAATTTTTATATTGAATATTGATTTCCCTTAAAATGACCTATGCTCGATATTCCCATTCCTTCAATTCATTCAAATATCTTAACACAAATTGATTAATAGTAACTTTTGTAGTTTGAGCTAATAAAATATTTTCATTAAAATCTACAATATTATTCTCAGTTTGAGGACCCTAATGATGAGGGTTGGATCCTTGAGCTGATGGTAATGTTGTCTCCTTAGCTGCAGGTTCAGTGACTTCTATTTGTTCTCCATGTCTTCGCACATTTGTTGCCTTGAAGCCTACAATGTTGCCCTACAAAAGATAATCCTCATCAAGTTGAATATTATCCAATCCCTATGTAGAAAATTTTGGTGCCTATGAATTGGTTGAAAATGTAAATTATGATCATCCATACCCAAAACTTGGTGCTAGTATGTGTGATATATGTGAGTGTGAAAATCCATGCCTAGAACTTTATGTAGTGCCCTTTGATCTCTATGAAAATAATTGTTTTCCAACATCGATTTACCCTTGCATAGGCACTGGTGTGGGATGTGTGGGTGTCTGTCGTTGATTTTGTGGAAGTGATGGTTGTGTTAAAACTGATGAGTGTGATACAATTGGTGGCTATAATGGAGGTGATGGCGGCATATGGCCCCTAACTTGTGATGGTACTTGTTGATTTTGAGAATCAACTGAAAATAGTCAAAAACATTTTGTTACAATTCTTCTTAAAATAAAAAATATTGTCTTAATCTAAGTTAACTACACATAGATTTACCTAAAGATGATGAAACATGTTGAATTTGTGTTGCAATGGGGAGGAGTTGGCCACACTAGATTCAACCTGCACATTTTGTGCATATCTAGGTGTATGAGAAACCCCATGAGTAGTTGCTTGCCTAGAACATTTTTCAACCTCTAAAAAGGTGTTGCTTCAAAGCCTGTGTCTTCATAATCACCAATTTGTTCTAGCTTGTGACCCCTAGTGGCAGCAATATGTTTACTCCTTGTATTTTCTACCTTACCCTACATATATATGAAAAGAAAACTTAAAAAAAGGTAATGTGATAAACTATAAAATAGTATGTCAAGGTCAAAGATGCATTTATTACCTTCAATTCCTCTGTTGACATAGAAATAGCCTATAGTATTGCATGCACTATAGTTGGTATAGGAGTAGCTTGCAAATTATGAAAACACTCATAATATAGAGCTAAAAGAAAATTAACAGTGCCCATAATGGATTGTGTCTTACTGGTTACCATTTACATGGTGTGCAACTCAGACCTGACTCGATCCAAAATATACGTGCACAAATCAAAATTTTGATTGTGCTCAGACTGGACAATATAAGAAAGTTCCCAAAATGGAATTTTTGGTCTTCTCATCAGAATTATTTTGGCCTAGAAAAACTCGATAATGGCCTTCAAATTTTTATGGTTAACATCGTTGATTGATAAACCTCTTTTTGATTTGGTAGTAGAAGCTGCACAAACAAAATTAGATGTCAATTTATAGATTTAAAACATTAAACATTAATAAAATATAATTAACAAGATTTATAGCTGCCAAATCCTCCAATGAGAGACTATACTTGCTTTTGACGTGTGCTTTGTCATCTAGAGATAGCTACAACCTCTTTGAAACTTGAGAAAAACCAATGAATGGAAGACCTGTTAATCTATTAATATCTCCAAGGATGATGGTGAAAAGAAAAATTATATTTCATACTTTAAATTTCATCGTAGCCTTGTCATGGTCATAATCGGCTATAATATGTTGCAGGAGGACTTTATCTATTCTGAATTATGGCATTGAAATGAGGGTTGTTAAACCTGCGTTATTGATCCACTTAAAGTCCATCCCTAGGGTTGTCATAAAATCTAAAATCAAAGTGCAAGAAAAATTCTTAAATTTTGGTGCAGAGGTGGAAGGGGTGGCCATTGCAAGAAGTTGGAAGTTGAAGAAAAAGGATTGAGAATTATAAGGTTTATTGGAAAGGTTAGCTCTGGTTGTAGTAGTCATAGAAACAAAATGGAAAAATGATTGTTGATGCTCTTTTATAGATTGAAGAAACAAGGTTGACACATGGCAGCATTGTATTGGACATGCGGTGTTGCTGATTGAACATGTGACACGTGGTAGCCAAACTGGACCTTATTCCATATGAGGCCCACCTCCCTAGAACCGGACCTTTTTCTACATCTATTACAATGTAGGATTGGATCCTATTTTGTATCTGATCGATGATCAAATCATATTGTGCACCCGATTCGAGACCATACCATATTATGCACCCAGTGGGTGATCGGACCATTGGATGTATCCATTCTAAAATTGGATCATATAATGCATTCAATCCAAATCCAGATCATATTATGCATACATTTCAAGACCAGATCATAGTATGCATCCGTTCGGTGGTCGGATCATGTTATCTAAAATCGGATCATATTACGCATCCGATCGGTGGTCGGATCATAGTATGCATCTGGTACTTGACTAGATCATATTATGCATCTGATCAATGATCATACTATACTATGCATTTATTCTATGACTAGATCATATTATGCTTCCAGCCCGATACCAGATCTTATTATACATCTGGTCCGTGATCAGACCATATTATGCATTTGGTTTGAGATCGGCCATATTATGCTTCGATTTCGATACTGGATCAAGATTTGGAAATTGGTTGACATTCCAAACTCCTTTTTCACCTGATCCAATCAAAACTTTGAAATTCACCATTTTTTGCCAATTTTTTTTGAAAAATTGAGGTCATTCGCCATGCCATCATACATGCAGTTGGCCAAAAATCATCGGGTTTTCACAATAGATTAGCCATTTTTACAAGTACCTTTTGGATCTTACCTCTTATGCATAACCCTGATCTAGCTCATGGAGAATATGCTAAAATAACTCTCAACAATTGAGACTAATGCAAAAATCCATTCAAAAAAAGTCCTAATAAATAGTCAAAGGAGTTCTAGAGGATTTTTTCCTTCGAGATAAGTCCCAATGATGGAGGTTTTATGACCTACAATAAAGCGCAATAGAAAAACTCTCAACCAATTTGTGAGAGATGCCAAAACACCAAGCGAACATGAATGACTAAGCCAAATCAAAAGTGACATAGGTAGATAGTTTGAGTTAATGCTTCCTTAATTCAGAATATGAATACCATCTACCCAAGAACAATCTCAGTAATTGCCTCAAACACTCATTCAAGATGAAGTATGACATTGGCAGTCCCATGTTGATAAGTTATTATGATCAGATAAGTACATCATTCAAAGATAAAAATCCCTAAGAGAAGTAAATGTGATTGTTAGATCTAATTGCAAATAATTTTGAAGGGAAATTTTCCCTGCTGAAAGCTATAAATAGATGTAGTTTAGACTATAAAAAAATTGACAAGTTTGCAATTGTATACATTTATAGGATTTCATTTCATTTCTCTCTACTAAAATAAGTGTGGTTCCTAAGCAGATTGTGGGAAATATTGAACCCTTGCTTCTGATACAATCTATGTCACAGTTTGCTTGTATATATATATGTGTGTGTGTGTGTGAGAGAGAGAGAGAGAGTCTGTGTCTATTTTTTGGCATAGCCTATAGACCCATTGCTATGTATGTGTATTTTTGTGTAATATTTTTCTTGAATAATGGATGTTTTTAAGTGTATGTGTGTGTGAGGGGCCTACGTCTATGTTTATACTGAGTCACTTGCTTGGCTCTCTAGTGGGACCCACCTTCTTATGCATACATGTAACTAGTGACTCTCATTTGTACTTCACTATGTTGAGGAGAGAAAGTGTTCATCACTGGCACATAGCGTTCAAACTTATTTTTATAGGAAGATCTTAGCAGATATCTTGGTGTATCACCCCCTTTTCTTTTTTGAGTTATTTTTATTTTTTTACTTTCTTGCACCCCTTTCCCTTTGTTGAGAAACCAATACCTTGAATTTCACATTCTAATAAGGATCCAACCTTGTAAAAAAATCTCAAAGGCCGTCTATTGAGCCAAACCCTATGATCTCAGTTATGGCTCATTGTGTCACTCCCCGTGAGGCACAATTATCCTAGGTGAGGATAATTAGAGAGGACAACAGGTAATATTCTGGTGATTCAACCATGGGGTAATCCTTAGATAGTAAAAAATATTTCATGGCATCAAATTCCTCAAATACTTCAACATCTAAATATTTCCTAAGGTTAGTAATAATCTCTACTAAATCTGCAATAGAATATTTGAACCACCTTCAAACCAACAATGGGTTTACCAAAGACTACTACTTCAATACCCTCTAATTTATTATCCTCCATACTCTCTATATCTGCCTCATATCTATGTAATATAATCCCATCCTCAAAAACAGTATGATCAACCTCCTCCTCAAAAAGATAATCTAGGATTGCCTCCTAGGTCACAAAGCCAATTCCTTGATTGGGCCTTCTAAGATCCACTAAATTTTGTGGTGTATTCTCCTTTTTCTTTGGCAACTATGAAAGCACTACCCAACTTTAACATAAATGAGGACAAGACAACACTAGACCACCTCAATGAATTGTCTATGCTCAATACAATTCATTGTGTTTTCTAATCTACTCTCTTCATGATAAAGTTATCTTGTAGTATAGGGGATTACTATATAATTCAATTACTAGTTGGGCATCAATAGTGGAACCATTTATGCATAGAATTGGTAACATGAGAAGTTTCAATTAAATGCAATCCAATTAATTGTAATAAAACATTGAGTTAAAGCTCCATTGCCCAACATTGACATATTTCTCTCTATGCCTCAAAATATTTCATTTAAAATAGGATTGAAACAATAATGTTCTTTTGATAATTTAGAAAAAAATAAGGCAAGCACCAACTTTATGTGTTGTCTAGCATAAAATAATATTCTGAAATTAAAGTAGATGTCATGCAATAAATGTTGCTCTCATGTGAGATAAACCAATTTGTAATATATATTTAATTGGTTATATGGGACTAAAACAAACCTCAACCTATATTACATCATCACCACATAGTGGTATTGCAACATCTTTATTATTATGCATGTATCACTTGGCGAGATTTGAATTTGTGTCTTTTCCTTGAATGTTAAGGAATTTAATCAATTGAGCTAATGTCATTTGATTAAACCAATTTTCTATAATTCTAAATGTTTCTTTTTTATAAAAAATATTTCAAATATGAAAATAATTGTATACTCTACTAATTTAAAATGGGAGTACTATATTATAAGAAAATGATAATTATGCATTTGGATCATCAATCACTATAATAGTTGTAAGATTAGACCAAGCTCCAAGCAAGGTATTATAAACAGATGGAATTCTTTTAACATTTTTATATTATCATTGGATACAAGAAAAAGAGTTTCAAATAAGTTACATTTATGTTTTCTATATCAAACTAAAATTTCAGAAACATTATAGAGCTAAAAACGTTGTTGAAAAATGATAATGTACCATTCATGTGTTTGATCTTGATTTGCTAGGTGTTCGATAAAAACTAATAAATAAAACTAGTGAAGAATATTAAAATATGGGGTTTGAAATTAAAAATTGGTTATATAAATGATAACAACTTT
The DNA here is from genome assembly GCA_028583015.1 of Wollemia nobilis. NCBI lineage: Eukaryota > Viridiplantae > Streptophyta > Pinopsida > Araucariales > Araucariaceae > Wollemia > Wollemia nobilis. Next base: position 26,191,055 of record JAQPPZ010017248.1, on the reverse strand, counting down.
GAATACCAAAATAGGGTAACTTAGTATAATATTTAAAAGATCTTCAATGGTGGTTGGTCATTCTAGTGAGAAGAAGACATTAAAAAACATTAAAATGTATGTATTGTCCAACTATATGGAAGGATGTGCCTTGATTTTATTATCATTTGTAATTATCTATGTACAAACCAATCATAAAGAAGTAAGGTTGTACATTTCTTTACCAATTCTAACAAGACCATAGGAATTTATCTCCATTTATTATATTGATAGGATCTCTAAAAAAGGTAAATACTCTTTTTTTAATTGGTTGCATTAGGATTAAAATAGATCCCACCCATATATATATATATATATATATATATATATATACATATTTATCATCACAAGCTCATGGATATAGATACACTCACCCAACCATGGCTTGAACTTGGGTCTCCCAAAAGATATCCCAAAGCCTTAACCATTGTGTTGTACTATAGGGACATTAGCATGATATTTTAATAAACTAAACATTGACATTATATGATTTCTTTTTCAATTCTGCATATGCCACCTAACAATATTTAAACCTTAGTCTTTGCCTTGAAAATTTCATGTTTTAACTACTTGAGCTCATGCCATTTGATAAATAGGTAGACTCTTTATTGTTCAATATTTACTAATTTTTTTAATGTGCATTTCAATTCCATGTAATAATACATTTGATGTCTATGGTATGATACCTAATTGTTTCAAGAATGTGTGAAAATATTATGGCTTGCCAAGCATGTTGTTCCAAATTAAAAAAAATAAGATTCTCAAGTCACTTTTAGAAATGTCCTTAGAATATTATTGGTACCATATTATGTTTATCTACATCTTTTCATCTCTAAGTGATGGTAAAACTAATTAATTAAATAATTACTTGCTTGTAGAGCATGCATTTATAAATATTCTAAAACATGGGGTGAAAATATTTCTTACAACATAATTTTAGTTAAATAATCCATTTCTCTTTGAATACAAGTCCATTAAAACATTGTAAAAAAATTCACTATTGTCACCTCTTGGTATGTGAGAAACTAAATAAATTATAACAAACTAGGAAGAAGAAAAATTTATTGAAGTGCATTCTCAAGTCCAAGAAAAAGTGGGAGAGTTATAAGCAAAGACATATCAACATAAAAGAGATGACAAGTTATAGGTTTGTGACATGGTTTGGTTGCATTTAACCAAGCAAAGATTACAAGCTATAGGAAGAAGCTAAATTCAATTTTGTATGGTCCTTTTTGAGATCATAGAACTAGTAGAAGCAAATATATTTTCAACATAAATTTGCCTTCCTCCTTTGACATCTATCTGTTGATCAATATTGAATATCTCAAATTGCATGGTCCATGTATTATTAAAAAGAAAACTATTTTTTTTATATAAATCTAATAAATATCCTTGACCTCCTTGCATGGAGTAGGGGTGGACTAACATACTTAGTTTTGGTGGAATTCACAATATTTTTTAGAAACAAACAGAAGCAAACCATCCACTCAAATATTATATAGAAAGCAAAAAGGAGAAAAGAGAGAGAGATGTAGGGCACATGTAGGCACCATAAATAATTACCATATCCTTAGTTAATTTTACACAACACTTTGATGAAGAATGTTAGCATATAATCTAGTTTCAACAATATTTGATGATCAAATCTCTCACACAATATATCAAAATGAGATACACAAGTATTCAAACCAATAAACAAACTCACTATATTCCCATGGATGATAAACAAGGTATTCTAGTACAAATAAAGTATTAAAATTTCTTATATTGTTACATTTATACATATTACATGACCTCTCTACAAATAGCCTTCACAAAGACTTTTGACATTTCAATTTCAACTAACTCTTCATCTCCTCAAACTCATAGGAGAGATGACTCTTCATATTTCTCGTTTGAGAAATATATTAATTGATTCTTTAGCAATGGTAACCACCTAATGATTACTAAATGATAAATATTTACAAGACTTCTTTACACCACATATATGCAAAATATTTACAAGATACCAAATAATGTAATAATTACCAACATCCCCTCGTATTACATTATTTGGTATATTATCAATCTTTGACTCTCATTATGTCTTTCAAGTTTTGGTTCTGGTACTTACTCTACCTCTTATCTTTCTGATTTTTATTTCTAGATTAAAATTTATTTTTAGGTCAAATTCCTTATTTTGATTTAAATAGATCAAGTAATATTTTTGTATTATTTGTGCAGATATAGTTATGAAAGAATTCAAACTTGTTTCAACCAAGTGCCTTTGTAAAAATATCTGCAAGTTGATCTTCAGTAGAGATATATTTAAGTTGAATATGATGATCTTGAACATGATCCCAAATAATGTGACATTGTGCTTCAATATGTTTAGTTCTTTCATAAAAGACTGGACTTTTAATAAGTTTCAGAACTCCCATATTATCGCAATTTAAAATTGTATGATGTTTGTTTATCCCCACATTTGATAGAATGTATTGTAACCATTGTGTCTCATATATAGTATCTCTTGTCAGACAATATTATACTTCTATTAAGGAAAGTGCCACTACATGTTTTTTACTATTCCATGAAATAGGTCCTGATCCAAAATGAAACACATAGCTTGATGTCGATTTTCTAATGTCGACTAATATGGCATAGTCTAAGTCAGAATATCCTTATAAATAGAAATTATCATCTTTTATATATTCCAGACCATATTTTGTAGCATTGTTGGCATATTGTAAAATCCTTTTTGTATCATTTTTCCAATGACTTTCTTTAGTATCTTGCATAAATCTAAAGAGATAATTTACAACAAAGACAATATCTAGTCTAGTATTTGTTAAGTATAAAAGGCGTGTAATCAGTTGATGTTATAAGGTAGTAGATAATTGAGGAGATTTATCATATCTTGATAATTGTAGTCCTTGTTCCATGGGTGTCTCTTTAGGTTTGTAGTCGGTCATTTTGTATTTTTTGAGCAGTTTTTTGGCCTTTTTAGTTTGAGTGAGTGTGATATGATTTTTCTTTTGCTAAAATTCTAAACCAAGAAAATAGTGTAGAAGTATTAAGTCTGTCATGTTGAATTCCTTTGTCAAATCATCTTTCATACTATCTATCAATTTTTCTAAGATCCTTGTAATTACCAAATCATCAACATAAACTACAAGAAAAACTATATCAAATTCAATTTTCTTAACATAAATATTTGAATTAGAGGTCGTTCTTTTAAAACTATATCTTATAATATGGTCATTTATTTTTATATAGCGGCTTATTTTAGTCCATGTAGTGATTTTTTTAATATACAAACTTTTTGTTCCTATCCCTTAACAATAAATCCTTCCAGTTGAATCATGTATACTTTTTCTTCAATATCACCATTAATGAATACACTTAACATCCATTTAATGCATTCTCAATCTAAACTGAGCTACTAATGCACAAATTGTATGAATAATTTTTATTTTTGTGGGTGTAAATATTTCTTCATAATCAATCCCTTCTAATTGAGAAAAATATTTTTGCAATCAATCATGCCTTATATTTTTCAATTGAACCATCTGCTTTGTAAATTATCTTATATACCCATTTGCATCCTATAGTTTCTTGCCATTGGGATCAATTAAATCCCATGTTTTTTTCTTCATTAATGTTGTATATGTTGATTCCATTATTGATTTCCATTTAGGTTGACTCATTACATCCTGTATTGAGGTTGGTTCTTTATTTTTCATTATTGGATTAATTTGTTAAATTTTTATGAATGAGTTCTCACAATAATATGGCCTCAAGATCAATAATAAAGTTTCAAATATAAAATATATGATAATGCTAAGCAATAAAGCATATAAACTCATAAACTACTATAGAAAATAACTCAAAGAATGCTAATGATAAATGCTCAAATAACTATGAAATATTATTGAATAAATACCTCAAATACATCATACTACATCACCTTCCATTGTTACAATATGAGATAGTATATCTCTCTACATCACTTGATATCTATCCTTCACATCCATATACACATATATAGAATGGAATGTGACTCTTCATATGGAGGACTCTTGGCCTTCACTCTTCCTATGACTCTTCATCTTCCTACTCTATTGACACATGTACATAGGGATAACTATGCACATTTACATTATCAAAATATCATTGCACACTTGTGCATTTATTATGTTGCATAAATTAAATAATTTCATCCTAATCTAAGACACTCTTTTCTAATCTATGGATGTACTCATGGTGGTACATTGACATGACCAAATAATGTAATATATTCCAACACCCCTTGTATTACATTATTTTATTATTGGAGACTTTGATCTTCAATATGGGTCTTCATCTTCTTTCTTGAACTTGTGCTCTTCTTTGTCACTTTCTTTATCCTGCTCCATGTTTGTATCCTGATCAAATAGATGATTAGTATTTTATTAAATACTTTTTTTTTGTAAAAGATCTTTAGCTTCATGTTATTTTGTAATATCTTCTAGTTCTTGTATTTCTTGTATCTCTTGGGCTAGGTGTCCCTTTTGATTTCCTTCTCTATATTGTGGTTGGCATTGGTACTATTGTTGTGGTGGTCTATATTGGTTTTGATATTGTCTAGGTCGAGACAACCTATTTGATTGACCTCTTGAGTTTATCTGATTCCTTTGATATTGATTCCTTGGATTGAATCTGTAGTAGTTGGTACTATGTCCTCCTTTCTTGCAAACTTGACAATACCTGTCATTCCATTTTGTTTTACCTCTTGGATATGAAGCAAAATTTCCTTGTGAGTTAATTTTTAAAACAAATACATTATTAGTCATTTCATTTGTAACTAAATTCTCTACTTTATATTCCTATAGTATATTAACTAGCTCATCAAAATATGTATCCTTAGAATTTTGTAAGGAAGTTACCAGGTGTTTGTAGATTTCTAGAAGTGCCCTCAGAATGACTTGAACAAGAAATCTATCTTCTATTGTCTCACATAGGGTTAATAACTTTCCTTTTATATCAGCCACTCTTCTAAGAAATAATTCAATAGTTTCACCACTCTTGACTTTTAGAGAATGTAATTGTGTTTGTAGATTCAAGATGGTGGCTTTATTTTTCCCTTCAAATATCTTAGCTAAGATATTCCATGCATCTATAGAAGTTCCTGCTAAACTGATGTAAGGTTGTATATCATCTATAATTGCAAAATTTATTATCATAAGAGCTTTTACTTCATCTTCCTCATATTTTTGTATTTCCCTATCATCTTCAGTAGGTTTAGGTTTTGCTCCTTTAACTATCTCCCATAGCTTCTCTACTATCAATATTGATCTTACTTTATTTTTCCATGAGGTATAATTAGGACCTTTGAGCAATTGGGATTCTAAAAGAAAGAATTTTTTTGTTGTCATGAGTAGACTACCTTATGACTCCCTAGTGTTTGAAAGATAATGCAATTTCAATCCTTTACAAATCTTCAAATTTATATCTCTAATAATTTTAAATTTAGATATTATACTATCAAGTGTAATTTTGTCAAACACTTCTATGTAGAATTCCTTTTATCTCCCAAATTTAAGAATATAATATTTAATTCTAAATTTCATAAACTATGTTGATGTAGAATTCCTTATACCTCCAACTCTAGAAATTTAGAAATTCTAAAAATAATATTTGCAAGTTTTGTAATCCTAGTTTGATGTAGAATGCCTTATTTCTCCAATCTTATCAAATTGCAAATATTTAATTAGTTTTGTAAACTTAAATGTGAAATTTTACAAATCTACAAATTAATGTTTTAATCTCCAAAATAATCTAACATTTGATGAAAGGTTTATAAATGCAATATTCAGATTTTCTAAGGTTTAAAATAATGCTTATCACTCCAAAAATATCTTTAAAATTTAACCTTAGATAATATTTCACTTTATTCCTTATAACTCCTACTAATATAAGCGTTAATACCAAAACATAGTAAATATTATCTTTACTACTCTTGGCACATCCTCCTTGATGTTTGACTTGAATTTACTAAAAAAAATGGGTGCTATTACTCCTCTGGTTAATTCTTATTTGAGCTTGGTCAAGGCACTCCACTCCTACATAAATGACTTCTAGCTTGTTGTTTTTAGACTCATGCAATAAATGGGTGCTCAAAACCTTTCACCTTCCTTAGTAACGTTTATATTCTATGCAAGATAGGTGACACGTGTTACTTGAGTCCTTCCTTGGCTCTTTGGTAATGTAACCTGGTGCTTCTCCTCTCCTATGACAAATGGTGAACTTACTACAAATGCTCTTGTGATTATTGGATGATATGTAACGTTACCTCTACTTATGAGAAGTGTCTCATGTAATGCAATAACATCCTCAAACCTTATGGAAAAAATGGTAACATCAAATTTGAGGTTCTCAGATCTGTAATGCTCTTTGACTATGTTACATTCTTCTTTTGCACACTTGGCTATACATGTACTATCTCCAACATTATGGATACCTTCCTTCTTTCCAGTTATACGAACTTGAATCTTGGAAAAATATCTTCAATAGAAAAACATAGTATTTTCTTCCTTTTTTATGTTTCCAAAATTGCAAGTGGCGCTTCAATCATATCAATGGAAATTTTAGGTGCTTCTACGATGACTAAACTTCTTCGATATTGAATGCTCGGTGGTCATTCATCTAGATGATGTTAAGGTGCTTACCCCCCTATAATAAGCTATCACGTTCACACCTTTCTATGGTGCTAAGCTTGTGCTATTCGGTGGTGGTTTCAATGGTATATTTACCACCTTCTTTGGTGATTGCTTTCACCAATGTAATTTGTAGGCTTGTTATTCTTATTGGTGTTTTTAAACACCTTAAACCTACCTTCATTTTGAGGATTCTTCAGCCTCACAAATCTATATAATAAATCTACTCTTTGCTTACTATAAAACCAGCATATACTAATCCACTTATAACTCCTTTTAGATGCTTTACAATCTTAACTAATGTTGTTATAACTTGCATATTTCTACAATAATAATGGTGTGCAATGCAACAATAATGGTGTCTCTTTCTTGGTTGAGAGACACTTTACTAAAAACTTTATTTTTCTAGCTCTTAATAGCTCTAAAAATTGATGCTTTCAAAACTTTCAATAAGAACTTTCAAAGCTTCTAAAATAATACTTTATATAGCATCAATTTAACACACCTTTTATGAATTCTTTTGTAGCTCTCTTGCTTGGTAGTTTATTATCTTGAATTTGCAACAATACTCCTCTTCATTGTATACTCTTTATCTTGTAGTTGTAGTTGCTACCCTTTTGCTATACAAATCTACAGTAGACCTCCTCCTTAGATGTTGCTAAATATGCTTGTGATTTTTTTTTCAAATCTATTCCAAAAACTATCCTAAAACTTCTCCAAAAATACACCTTGTTTTACTCTTTCAATGTTGCCCAAATTTGTAGCTTAATTCTCTCTAATTGTTGCTTACAAAATTTGATTCACTGATATCCATGAACCTTTAAATATACTACTTTATTTACTATCAAGCCTTCTCTTAGTTGGTGCTCCATATATCCTTCAAAAGCTTCTCCAAAGCTTTTCAAAATTATAGATTTCTGCTTTCTTCAACTTGCTATCTTGTGACCTTTCAACTTCTCCAAAAATTATCAATTTGTACTTTTACAAATTAGCCTAAAAAACCTTTGTGTTTGTCTCCAATTCTCTCAAAAATTATGACCTTTGCAATCTTCTTGCTTTCTTCAATATTCTTGTTGAATTTTGACTTCAAATATGACCTCATTCTCTATCTTCTTCCTCAATAATCTGATGTCTTGAGATCTTTAAAATCTTCTCAAAATTTGGTAAACTTCTTGCCAAATCCTTTTTCCTTTTGTGTTTTTTGTCGGATGGTGATAATTTTCCCAATATATTCTAGTTAGGTGGTCCTTCTACTTGTAATCTTATGGCAGAAACTCTACTTAAAATCTCCTCCAATGGTCACTACTTCAGCTTCTACAATAAGGCCTTCTCTAGCCTTATTTTCCTTCTTCAAAATCTTCTTGAGACCTCTACTCTTAGGTCTTCTAATCTTGCAGCCTTCAACTCTCTTAGTCAAGATTTTAATGAAACCTTACCTTGGTTTCTTCAATTTTCCAACTATGGAAAAATATTCAATGGGATCTCTTTCTTGTATCTCTACAATCTACTGTTTTTGTCTACAACAGAACCTTTTGCAGTCCTTCTCAATATTCAATCTTCAATCTTCTAAATCTGGAAGTTCTTCAATATAACCTCTTCTTGGGTCTCTTCAATTTGCAGTCTTCAATCTTCTATCTTCCAAATTTGGAAGTTCTTCAATATGACATCTTCTTGGGTCTCTTCAATCTACAGTCTTCAATGAGAACCTTCTCCTTGGTTCTTCTCAATATTCAATGGGGCCTTCTTCTTGTACCTCCTTTAATTTCTACTTTTATGCAACAAATATTTAAACCCTGCATTATGAAAGCACATAGACTTTTAGGTAATCAAAGATAAAATTCTTCTCTATCTATTGTAGGAAGCTTCTCAACTTCTAAGAACTAATATTCTACAACAAAACTTAGACAATAATAATCAGATATATTCAAAATTCCAGAATCAATAATATTCACTAGCTATCTTAAAAACTAGTGGAATCAAATCTATGTTGAATCGTAGTCCTCATAATTTTTCCTTCAACTCTGTGGAAATATTCTAGCCAAATACTAATCTGGAATCCTCTCTCTCTCAAGCTTATCAATAGAATCTCCTTTGGGGGTATCTTGATCTCTTTAATGTCAAGGTCTATCTTCAAGACCTGTAATCTCCTTCTATTCCTTCTTTGCTCTTGGAATAGGTAAATCCCTAAATATCACTGGTTTTCCTTCAACACAATGATAAATTTTATCTTCTTTGGTTTCCCTTTCTAGAGGTAATTCCTTCAACATTACTAGTCTCTTCTTATCCAGTAGAAATATTCTCTGCAGCTAAAATCTATGCAAGATAAAACCTTGATGTAGATCTAATACCATTGTTAGCTTTTGATGAATGAGTGCTCACAATAATATGGCCTCAAGATCAATAATAAAGTTGCAAATATAAAAGATATGATAATGCTAAGCAATCAAGCATATAAACTCATAAAATACTATAGAAAATAACTCAAATAATGCTAATGAAAAATGATCAAATAAATTTGAAATCTTATTGAATAAAGACCTCAAATACATCATACTACATCACCTTCCATTGTTACAATATGAGATAGTATATCTCTCTACATCACTTGATATCTATCCTTCACATCCATATACACATATATAGAATGGAATGTGACTCTTCATATGGAGGACTCTTGACCTTCACTCTTCCTATGACTCTTCATCTTCCTACTCTATTAACACATGTACATAGGTACAACTATGCACATTTACATTGCCAAAATATCATTGCACACTTGTGCATTTATTACATTTCATAAAGTAAATATTTTCATCCTAATCTAAGACACTCTTTCCTAATATATGGATGTACCCATGGTGGTACATTAGCAACATCCATATACACATATATAGAATGGAATTTGACTCTTCATATGGATGACTCTTGGCCTTCGCTATTCCTATGACTCTTCATCTTCCTACTCCATTAACACATGTACATAGGGACACCCATACACATTTACATTTCCAAAATATCATTAAACACTTGTCCATTTATTACATTGCATAAAGTAAATACTTTCATCCTAATCTAAGACACTCTTTCCTAATCTATGGATGTACCCATGGTGGTACATTGGCAACATCCATATACACATATGTAGAATGTAATGTGACTCTTCATATGGAGGACTCTTGGCCTTCGATCTTCCTATGACTCTTCACTCTATTAACATATGTACATAGGGACAACTATGCACATTTACATTGCCAAAATATCATTGCACACTTGTGCATTTATTACATTGCATAAAGTAAATACTTTCATCCTAATCTAAGACACTCTTTCCTAATCTATGGATGTACCCATGGTGGTACATTGGCATGTACCAAATAATTTAATATATTCCAACATAATTAGTCTCATATTTTTCCCTCTTGTCATCAAGTGAGTGTGGGGTCATGTAGTGGTAATATCTTGTAGTTTTTCTAGTTCTTAATCTTTTAAAGTGCTTGTATACCATTTTACTTCCTTTTTTGTTGAGATGATGTTGTAATTGCTAACTCTTCAAAAGGGTCATTTACTATTTTTTACTCTTCTTAAGAAGATTATTCATGAATTCCTTTATTTGAAGTAATATCTAGAATGGAGAATGTAGTACCCTTAGAACATTCTAAATCTGATTTGCATCCTTGATCAAATATTACATCTCTACTTACAATTTTTTTGTGACTGGATCAATTATTCTATAACCTTTGGAAGCATCATCATAATTAAGGAATATACAACATAAAGTTTTTGCATCTAATTTAATCCTTTTTGTTTTGGAATATGCATGTATGCTTTACATCCAAAAATCATTATATGTGCTATTGACAACTTTTCTCTTGTCCAAGCTTCCTTAGGGGTAAAGTCTTTAATAATTCTTATGGTAGACCTATTTTGAATGTATACTACCATACTGGAAACATCTGCCCAATATTGTTGTTTTATATTTATTTATTTAAGCATATAATGAGTCATTTCCATAATGGAATGATTTATTCTTTCAGCAATACCATTTTGTTGTGGTGTATAAGCTATAGTAAATCACCTTTTTATTCCACTTTATGTTATAAATATATTAAATTCTTTAGACAAATATTCTCCACCTCAATATAAGCAAAGCATTTTGATTGAGCATCCAATCTATGTTTCTACAAATTGTTTGAATTTAAAGTATATAAAGGCTTTTAATTTTAATTTCAAGAAATATACCCACATTTTACATGAATAATCATGGAAAAAATAGTTAAAACTATTTGTGTCTACCATGGCTAATTTACATTTGTCCACATAAGTCTATATGTATAACTTCTAATGGTTCCCTAGCTCTGTGCAGCTCAAAAGGTATTCTTTGTTGTTTTTGTGCTATGAATTTTAGATAAATTGTAGTATGCCATGTTAGGTTAGGTAACCCTATCACCATTTGATATTTTTTCATCTCATTTAAAAATGGTGTACCTATATGCCCACACCTCTTATACCAAAGATCTCTAACTTCTTATGTTTTTATGAATAGAGCATTGTTTTATGATGATGAAATATCAAGAGCAAATAGACCATTTTTGAAAGATCTAGTTGTTATAGATTTTTCTTGTTTAGTAATGAAGCATTTTTTATCAATAATTTTAAATTCAAACATCATGTTTTGATCTAACATTTGAGATACTAACAATAGATTATTGGCTAACCCTATACATATAGTACATTTTCAATTATGCATTTTCCATGAGGTAGATTAATTAAAACAATTTGTATGCCCTTAACCTCATATATTTTATCATTTACAATTGTAATAGTTTTTTATTTCCTTCTTGGATAAACTTAAACCACTATTTATTTCTAGTTATATGTTTGCTTGTCCCTGAATCAATATACCAACAATAATTCTCTTACTTTTCTATGCCATGTACCTTTTCAAATTTTAGTTTTCCATTTTTTTGTTGACAGAATATGGTGTTTTGACCCATTTGACCATGTTCTTCTTTGAGACAAAGTTTTCTATATTTTTAAGTTCCTCTTATAATAAAATATGGTTCTTCAAACAAGTGAGATTTTGTAAGACAAATTTTTGATGTAGACATAATTGTTTTTCAATACTTCAATATGTAGACCCCTTAAAAATATGGTCAACTTTCTTAATTTTCTTTCTTTCAAATCAACTCTTTTAGTTATCAAGGAGAAAAAAATTTGGCTCCCTAATTAATTCATTATATGATTTTTTTTTTTTTTTCTTTCTTCATATTTCTTTTTCAATATTTCTTTCTTTCTTTTGTCACTTTGGATTGTCTTTGTCTTCCTTTTTTTAATTTCAAAGTTTGTTCATCAAAAAATTCGTATGGACCAATATTATCATTCACAAATATTTTTCTTTTCTCCTCTTTAAGATTTTCTCATTTAAAAATGTTTCATATGATTCATTTTATCTCCTTAATTATTTTCCTTTCAATAATAATCTTTTAAAGTGAAAAATATTTTTATACCTTATAAATCTTGCTCACTAATATGTCTTCTTCTTTCATCCTTGAATTAATCCTTCTCCATTCTAGCAAACTCCTTTCAAGTATTCCCTTAAAGAATCATTTTCCAGATCTCACAAAAAAATCACATGAGCTTTTATCTTTAATCAAACTTCAATATTTATCACTTTAACTTATGCACCGACTTAACAACTTTATCATAAAAAATAATTCAATGCGCATTTTACCTGACGTTTCACTTTTCACCCCAATATTTGCTCACAAAGATAATTTGAAATTTTTCTCTTATTCCAACCTGTAATACTTTTGAATCCTTTTTGGGTGTTATTCTTATGCCAACCTGTAATATATTTCACTCTTCTTGAGCATTGATCTAATTGCATGTATTATTTCTCAGATTCCTTCTGTTATTGTGCTTTTGCTTTGCTTTAGACCATCTTCTCCTTCATTGTTCTCTTCTAACTTTATCTCATATCGTCTTCTCTTGCCTAATCATTTTTACCTTACACTCATGTTCTTCATTTGGCTTCTTTTATCCTCGCATTTTCCCACCTTCACCTTTCTCATGCTCATCCATCTTCAATGTCCAATTTTTTTCTCCTCTTGCTCTATAGTCCTTCGATCAATGTTCTTTTATAGGGCACTACTAGCCTACTGATAGCTCTCCAACTTCAATCACCTACTACTATCAAATTCTTACGTCGAGCATTCTTCAATATGTTTTGGTTATTCACTCCAACCTTCCTTTCAACTTGCATCCACTCTAGTTCATTTTTCCAACATTCTCTACAAAATTTCTTCATAAAATCTTGCAATAGAGATAAATACCTCTCGTGTTAAGAAAACCAATAACTCTCACAAATTAGTCTATGATGGCTTTGATATTACTATTAGCATATAAGCTAGTTTTAACAATATTTGATGATCAAATCTCTCACACATTATATTAAAATGAGATACAAGTATTCAAACCAATAAACAAAGTCACTATATTCCTCTGGATAATAAACAAGGTATTTTAGTATAAATAAAGTACTAAAACTTCTCATATTGTTACATTCATACACATTACATGGCCTCTCTACAAATACTCTTGACATTTCAACTTCAACTAACTCTTCATCTCCTCAAACTCATGGGAGATAGGACTCTTCATATTTCTCATATGATATTGATTCTCTAATAATGAAAACCACCTAATGATTACTAAATGATAAATATTTACAATACTTCTTTACACCACATATTTACAGAATATTTACAAGGTAAAAAATAATGTGATAAATTTCCAACAAAGAAATCAAGAATAGAAAGGGAGTATTTATACCAATACTAAAACCCCAAAATTATATTAAATTTTAACCTAAGCTGACATAACAAGAGGGCCTTAGATTAATTACAAGTTATAAGTAGGATTTAACTATAACAAGGTTAACCACGGCCCATAATTCTTACATAATTAAATATTATAAATAACTGATACATTGTACAACAAAATGCCATTAGTCTTATCCAATACAACATACAATGTTGGTCTTGGCCATGAATCATATTATAACTTTAGCACTCCCCATAATCTAAACTGAAATGCCTAGAAAAGAAGACATTAGTGATAATAATATCTTCCCCAATAATGGAAGCTTTAGTGGGCATATATAGTTGAGGTAGATCCTTCAGAATCTCCCTCATCATTTGGAAGACATCCATCAATCTTCAAGAACTCAACTTCAATTATTTGCAATTTTAGCATATTATTCTTCATTGGATGTCCCTCTCTTTTATAGTATTCGTAAGTGGTTTTTGACTTCTTTGAAGACTTAGCCTAGCCCTTGAGCCCCTAGGCCTTAGCCTCCTTAGATTTAATTTTTCTTTTCATGAGCTTGTATCTGTGGAATCTCATTGTAATTCTCCATTGCCACCTGAAAATGAACTAGGAGAGAAAAACTAATCAAGAGCAAGAGTTGTTTTATTTGAATAACATGGGATAATATTAATTATTAGGTTCAATATCTGAAAAGAGAAGGAGATATTAGAAAGAATATTTTTTACACATTATGCATCATCTTTCTTTTCGCCTTTATAAGATGCAATAGCTTCCCTTAAAAATTTTGGTATCATAATATTATCCTCAATATTATCAAATTCGACTAGTTTAAGAGGTTAAATCTCCAACTCCAAGTAACTTACTTCATCATTATTAACTTCCCCTAAAATCTCATGCAATTTTAACAATACCATTATAAGGACATTCTTCTATTTGATGTGAAAAATAACTCTGATTCAATCAGCATGTAAAACAATTTAATAGGCTCTTCTTCTATTTAATGTTGAGTTTCATCATCAAGAAAAATTACTTTATCCTCTTGAAATATACACCATAGGTTCTTAATTCATAATAGACCAATCATTTGAGTTACCCAAATACTGTAATTTCACCTCTTAACACAAGCAACTAGGTATTTGTGATCCATCATTGACAATTTGATCTCTAACACTGTAGTAGAACAATAAATTGAGTGTAGGGATCAAAAATTGCACAATTTGAAAAAATAGGCTCTAAATGCTTTTGTATGTAAAAGTTATAGCCTTCAAAAATTTTGCCATAATGGACCCCAAAAATTAAAAATTAAAGCTTCAAACCTTAGAAAAGGGGGATTCAACTACCTGGTCCTACTTGGAAATCCATGATTAACTAGTGCCTTGCAATTATTTTTTGTCACATCAATGACTTTTAACCTTGGTGACTATGACACTTGGTTCTCGTTGACTGGTTTGATAGGTATATATAGGAAAAAATATACCATTCAATAGCCATGTTGACTACCACCTTAGCAAATTGAATAATACCTATGCATGCAAGATAGTAAATGGGTAAGGTTTGAACACATGATCTTAGCTTAGTGAGTGACTTGAGCTAGTTGAGATAGCCAGTTATTCATGTGCACTAGGAGGAAAGAGGTATATTCACTCTTTTATGTGAAATGTTCCCTAATCAATCGCCCCCAAACCAAACTCTATCAAAATTGAGCTTCATACCTCCTTGCATAAAACCTTAATTGGTACCCTTCTACCACTATACCATGCATTTTGGATAGAATTTCGATGCAAATACTTCTATGGAATCATCCAATTAGGGATTAGAGACAAAAGGAAAATAGATGCCTCTACACTTGTATACTAGAAAATAGATTTAAACAAGTGACTAACCAAAGTAATACTTTACACATCAATTTCCTATCCATATTTAACATAGCAAGAGATGCAACAGAGGGGGATTCCCCTCCTTAAAGATAAAAATTGTATGAGCAATGACCAATCTAATCACACTAAGATTCAAACTAGTAATGTAGGGCTCCATCTGAAATTGATTCAATTGCTTTGTCACTGCCCATGTAGATGACCCAAACCTTGATTCTATGGAGTGTAAGGGTTTCAAACTAGAATTTTAAAAATCCAAATAAATGATGCTCATACCATTAGCAGATGCAATAAAATAGGTATAAAGGAGAGATATGTAATGACACATATTGTTTAAAACTTAAAATTGTCCTTCAAAAACATATTCAAACAAGCCATTATAAGAAAAGGACAAATAATAACCTTGATTCATCATTGCTTCTTATGTCAAAATTGACTTATGAACCTTCAGAAAATAGATTGCCCCTCATATAAAAATAAAGGTTGAAGACACCAAAAAATCCTTTTGCATGACCAAGCAATGTCACTCAATACCTACTCTAATACCATGTTGGAATTCATAATATTCTCTAAAAATGAATAGAAGCAAACCATCCACTCAAATCATATAGAAAATGTAAAAAGGACAAAAAGAGAGATATGGTGGGCATTTGTAGGTACTATAAGTAATCACTATATCTATATATATTATTACACAACACTCTAATGAAGAAATAAGGAATGGGAGTGGGGTATTTATACCAATACCAAAACCTCAAATACATAATAAAGTTTAACCTAAGTCAACATAACAAGAAGGATTTAGGTTAATTACAAATTATAAAGAGGGTTTAACCATAACAAGTTTAACCATGATCCATAAGGCTTACATAATAAAATATTAAAAAATAATTAATACATTGTACAATGAAATGCCCTCAAGCCTATACAATACATCTTATAATGTCATTCTTGGCCATGAATCAAATTATAATCTCAACAATTTTTTAGATAGGATTTCTCAAAATAAGTGGTTAGAGCACGTGCCTACCCCTTTTGAATCCTTCTTCCCTTTCTCATACCTTCATAATTCAACCTTGTCTTTTCACTTTTTTTTGTGAGGTCAAATTCAATTGATAAATCCTAAACCTTGGACCAAGCTACTAAATACATTGTATGTTAAGCACATTGATGTTGACCATAAAGCAAATTCATTAATAAATCAAAGCTTAATTTATTTTCCACTTAAATCAACTATTGGATAAAATACTTGACATATCATCAATACTTGACATATTTTATCACATATTGTGCATTTTATTCATCATCCAAATCAATAGTTGCATAAAATACCTCTTAAAATATTGTTTCCTAATCATTAATCTTGACTAGGGTTTGCTAATTGGATTCTTTAAAATATTGAGTGTAGATTCCATTCAAAACAATACATATCTCATTTTCACATCTATTAATTTAATTCTCTTTGTTAGTTTATTTATTCCTAGCTCTTACACTCATTGACTCAAATTAATTCTCTTTGTTAGTTTATTTATTCCTAGCTCTTACACTCATTGACTCAAATTTCTATCATTGTTATTGCTAATGCCATTTTGATGACTTGGAATTGCCCTAATATTATTGCCATTACACTTTGTTGATATTTTTTTGTGCCATCCATTGGAGGAGGTTAATGTGCTTTATCAAATCCTCGTAGAGTCCAACAATAAGCATTTTAGATATTACTAGCTACCACACTTGCCTCAATAAATTTTGGGTAGCCTCTTTCTCTCATTTCACATCTATTAATTAAACTCTCTTTGTTGGTTTATTTATTCCTAGATATTACACTAATTGAATCCAATCTCTATTATTATCCTACATAAATGTCATTTTTATGACTTTGAATCTCTTTCAACCTTGAAGATAAGGACTTGATCTATTGGTTTTGGCATTATGCTTTCTTGATATATTTTTGTACCATCCATTGGAGAAGGTTAATGTGCTTCATCAGATCCTAGTAACTAGTACAATGACATGTATTACAAAATATTACTAGCTTCCATGCTTGCCTCAATGAATCATGGGTAGTCTCTTTCTTGTTGTCATTACAAAGCATTATAAGAGAATTGTGAAAAGGATAGGGTTACTTTGATTTAATAATGATATTATTTATGAAAGCAAGTTGTATTCTATACATTGCTAGGAATTATTGTTTATTATTGCACATTAAGACTAGTAATCTTCTTCTATTATTTATTGTGATAATTTTATTTTTACCACTATTTATCTTTTTTCTATATTAATGGCTTCAAATTTTAAAGATACCTTAGATATGTTTCTTTTTGAAAAGGTAGCTTTGTATTCTTTGTGTCCAATTTTATTCAAATAAATAAAACATGTGGGATGAGTTACAAAGGCACTAAGCAATCTTTAAAGCATTGAAGGTTTTATTTCAAATATAATGAATTAAAGTGAAAAAAGATATAAGTTTGAACTAAAAACTAAGGGACATACATGACAACATGAAAATATTTCTAGATGGGTCAAAGAAAATATTTCTAGATATGTTTCTTTTTGAAAAGGTAGCTTTGTATTCTTTGTGTCCAATTTTATTCAAATAAACCAAACATGTGGGATGAGTTACAAAGGCATTAATTAATCTTTAAAGCATTGAAGGTTTTATTTGTTAGTCTTACAATGGCACTGAGAGGGGGGGTGAATCAGTGTAGTTCTTTAAACTTGATTTTACAGCTCTTAAAACTGAAATAATGAAACCTTAAAAATAGATAAAGCAAGTATCACAAGAGAACATCACACAACACAAGATTTTAATGAGGTTCACCAATTTGGCTACTCCTCAAGAATGACTGCTTGGACTACCATCCAAATCCAGCCTTTGCAAAGCAACAACTTTACAATCAATTTACCAACACCAACTGGAAGGAGCAACAACCCCTGATTTATCTGCACCAACAAAAAGGAGCACCATCCCCTGATTTACTAGCACCAACTGGAAGGAGCACCAACCCCTGATTTACTAGCACCAACTGGAAGGAGCACCAACCCCTGATGCCAAGCTGCAACTTGGACTTCAAATGAATCTAGAAGTTTACCAAAAAAATACCTTTGCTTTTACAAGACCCTGACTGGTCTATAGCTTATCCAATCTCTTTCACTGTTCATAGAATAGACACTTCGCACACTTCTGTGATCTATAGCTGCACTGCGCCTTCTGCTTTCTCTGCGCAATCACTTCACACACTTCTACGATCTACAGTCAACCTTCATGATCGTCTTCTTCCTTTCGCACACTCTGCTCTATTAGCAAATTTTGCACTTAGCTCGATTCGACACGACTTGCTCACTTTGCACACTTTGCCATCATCTCGCCGCTTCTGTGCTATCTACGCTCTTACGGCCACATCTCACACTTTGACACGCATTCGACGACTTATACAACATTTTCAACTCTTCAAATAACCTTCCTTTTATAACAATATTTTCATGATGAAAAACCTAATCTTAGTCGGTTGTAAACCCTATTCTCAATCATGCAAACCCTAATATTAGTCGATTGCAAACCCTAATCTTTGTCGGCTTACATCGATCTTCGTCGACTTCAACTACCCTTGTAACTCTTTTGTTGTTGCCATAAAAACACATGTCACGATATCGCTACACTTTCACCTTCGTATGCTTTCTCTTAGCTTTGGCCCGTGAGAATACAACATGTAGCGATATCACTACACTTTTTCCTCCATACGCTTTCTCTTAGCTTTGGCCCGTGAGAATACAACATGTAGCGATATCGCTACACTTTTTCTTTGTACGCTTTCTCTTTGCTTTTGTCATGAAATTGCGACACTTCTGCCTTCTTACTTTCTCTCTCCTCCTTTAGTCACAAAAATGCGACATGTCGCGATATCGTGACACTTTTTCTCCTTAGCTCTTTAACTTGCCTTTGGGTCACAAAAATGTGACATGTCACGATATCATGACACTTTTTCTCTTTAGCGCTTTCTCTTGCCTTCTAGTCGTGAAAACCTGACATGTCGTGATATCACGACACTTTTTCTCTCGGACTCTCTCTCTTGCAACATGTCATGAAATCATGACACTTTTTCTCTCGGACTCTCTCTCCTACAACATGTCATGAAATCATGACACTTTTTCCTCCGTACAACCTTCCTTGCAATATGTCACGAAATCATGACACTTTTTTTCCGTACTCCCTCTCCTTGCAATATGTCACGAAATCGTGACACTTTTTCGTCCGTACAACCTTCTTTGCAATATGTCACGAAATCGTGACACTTTTTCGTTCGTACAACCTTCCTTGCAATATGTCATAAAATCGTGACACTTTTTTGTTCGTACAACCTTCTTTGCAATATGTCGCAAAATCGCGACACTTTTTCATCTTTACAACCTTCTTTGCAATATGTCACGAAATCATGACACTTTTTTGTCCGTACAACCTTCCTTGCAATATGTCACGAAATCGTGACACTTTTTCTTGCTTGCACTTTCTCTTCGAACATGTCACGAAATCGCGACAGTTTTTCCACTTGTCTTTTTCTCTAACATGTCACAAAATCGTGATAGTTTTTCCACTTGCCTTTTTCTCTTCCAACATGTCACGAAATCATGACAGTTTTTCCACTTGCCTTTTTCTTTCCAACATGTCACGAAATCATGACAGTTTTTCTTGCTTCTTCTCTCTCTTCCAACATGTCACGAAATCGCGATAGTTTTTCCACTTGCCTTTTTCTCTGCCAACATGTCACGAAATCGTGATAGTTTTTCCTACTTCTTCTCTCTCTTCCAACATGTCATGAAATCATGATAGTTTTTCCTGCTTCTTCTCTCTCTTCCAACATGTCATGAAATCATGATAGTTTTTCTGCTTCTTCTCTCTCTTCCAACATGTCACGAAATCATGATAGTTTTTCCTGCTTCTTCTCTCTCTTCTAACATGTCACGATATCATGATAGTTTTTCTTGTCTGCTGTATATGTCGCGATATCGTGACACTTTTCTTACTTGTCTTTTTCTTTGATCTTTTGCAAATGGGCCACTTCGGTCTTCTTGGAAAATCACTGTACATACTCTGAGTACCCTTTGAACTCCTGTCTTCTGCATCTGAATATCTTTTGAACTTCCTGTCCACTGCATCATTAGATCTATCTGACTGTGTTGACAACAATGACAATACTCGTTGCTGCACCTTGCTCAACAATCTCCCCCTTTGGAATTGTTGGCAACACATGTGCAATTTCTTGTAACTCTTCTCCCCCTTTGACAATAATACCAAAGGGCTACTGCAGACTCCCCCTGAGTCCATGCACAACATTCTCAGGAAAAATTGATTACACTTAGCAAAAATCATGATCATGAGCAAAAAGATAATCAAATACTTAAATGCTCCCCCTAAAAATGTAATCCCTATGGCTAGTCAATTCTTGGGAAGTTTGACCACTCGACCAATCTGTCTCCAAGATAGAATGCACCTCCACTGGTACTCTTTCTATCATCGACACATCCTGCCCAATCTGCATCTGAATATGATATAAGGGTGAAGTCTTTACCTTTTGGATATCATAACCCATACTCCATAGTACCCTTGATATTATAGAAGACTCTGTCTCTCTGCTGCACTGACTGGTGGACCTCTCTCCACTTGAAGAATCCTCACTCAGATCTATCTTCAACTATGTTGGTTGTTGAATCTCTATCCATTGAGACTCTGTCCTCTGTACTCTATCACCTCCAAAGCTCTGTTAATGGGCTCACTAAGAACCTGCTCAATAGGCTCACACAGAAACCTCGAACTAGTTTAACAAGCTCACATAGAACTTGCCCAAATCTTCTCTAGCAATCTCACCAAGAACTTGCCCAAATCTGCTCTAGAAACCTGTCCCAACACTGTCCTCAAATCTGTCCCAGCATTGTCCTCAAATATTTCCCAAAGGCCTTCTTCAAAGGCTCAATCAATCATGCTCAAGTAGTACTCAAAATGAACTCAACAATGAATGACAGTCTCAAATCATATCCACTTCATAGAAGCATAAAGAGAATTGTTAGAGACTTAATATCTTCTATTCTCAAATCTCAATCTCAACTCAAATCAAGGAAAGTTTATTTTATGGAACTTGAACAACCACATGCATCCAATCACTTGACTAGGCTCAATCAGCTCTACTCAACCAATCACCTCAATGAACAACTCTTTATCACAAACCCTAGTCGAAGCATGTATCAACCAACTCAAAATGTTTTTCTCTAACTCAAGTTCAAGTTCTTTGCACAACCAATGGGCTTCAACAACAATGCTTATAAAAATAAGGTTTAATAACAACTCTAAAACCAGAAAACCTTGAAGCATTAAACCAATCACTTTCAAAAAAGAAACCACAATCAATCCTTTTTACTCCTGTCACATGAGTCTCCTTAACCTGAAATCGTGCTACCATGCATACTATGCTCGGGGTGCCTATTTCAAGCCATATATCTTCAACTTACAAACCAGGTTGGGATCATCACCAAGCTGGAAACCATCTGGCTGCTCAATAAAAACCTCTTCTTCAAGCTTCCCATTCAAAAATGCTAATTTCACATCTGTCAAAAAAATTGACAAGTGACTCACACTTGTACCAACTTTTGTCCAATACTGTACCAACACTGCAAATTTACTGTCAACTCTATGCAAGCATCAAACACAGAACCACAACACCAACCAAATCCCTTTTTACATTTTCAACTTGGTCTATGTTTTCTACAGTCACCGCTGGTCACACCTTACTTTCAACTGTTCGAATCAGGAGACAATATTTTGTTTAACCACTTCACGGCCAACTATAGTGCACCTTACTCAAACTCATACTTCTGGACCTTGGATAGGTATGATTCACAAAGCAAAGTTGCTCATCTTGATGAGCTAAACATGAATCAATGATCAAACTTCAATATTTTTCACCACAGCATCAAAATAGATCTAACAATCTTCACATCAATGTGTAGTTCAAATACCCACTGCTTTTATCGAAACACATATATACGGCTAGAGCAACAATCTTTCACTAACCAACTTATCTGAACTATTATGATCCTTAACTTTGGACAGTGGCAGTAAGAACCATCACCAGTACAACAATGACATATAGCAATACTACCAATAATGAGAACTCTCAATTTAATCACCACCCTTTACGGCACTTCCACAAACTACATGAACTGAAAACATACTTCGACAACTATACGACAACTCCCCCTAACTACTTGCCTTTCATCCTCAAAAACCCAAACAAATACATAGGAGCATTAAAATAAAACTTTAAGATTGCTCCCCCTGAGGATGTGCTACCTGGAGTTGCTTAGTGCAATAGAGGAGTAGTCTCCTTCAGTCCAAGGAGACACGATTTCCTTTCTTCTATCTTTCTCCAAACTTTCTTGAACTCGGGCTTGGATTTTTCAACTGCATCCCTGTTTTGCACCTTTTCGTGAGCTCGAACATTTCTCTTGTGTGGTTGTCTCTTGTGCATCCTTGATGAATGATTATTTTCCTTTCTTTTATGTACATGATTTATTCCCTGTCTGTGTTGTGTTCTTTGCGTCTGGTGAAATCTACTATTTTGCCTTAGATTAGATACAAAAGTGCTTGGACAAAACCTTGCTATGTGCCCATGACCATTGCATTGAAAACATTGTACATAGTGTTCACTCAAGAACGCAGATGTATTTCTACCAGCATAACTCTTTGATTTATTATTCAATCCACAATAAGTTGCCTTGTGACCATACTGGTTGCATCTGAAACAATAGCCATTAAAAGTATTAGTATGAATAGAGTGAGAGTGATAGAACCTCTTTTGTTGTGGCTGCTTTGTTGTAGATCTCCTTTGATATTTTCTTCCTTTTGAAGATTCAGCTTCAAACTTTTCTTGCTTCGATCCTTCAACAGTGAACTTCTTCTTCTCTGCAGAGTTGGAAGATGAAGGTTGTTCAACTTCATATCCAAGACCACGCTTATCCGTGGAGCTTCTTTGTTGGTTTATCATTTTATCTAGCAACTCTGTGCTCTTCTCGAATTTGAGATTTGTATTGGCCTCTTCTAGTTGTTTCTTCAATAAAATAGTCTCTTCCTCTTGTTTGCAGCAACCAATCTCTTTCTCATTGATCTGTGACCTGAGAGTTTCTTCAATCCTTTTGAATTCTTCCACCTGTACTTTCAAACTGGTTATTATTTCATTTGCATCCTCAAGCTTTCTTGAGATTTCCTTATTCCTTTTTCTTTCTATCTTCAATTCATCCAGAGCTGCAATTAGTTCCTCTTTCAAATTTATTTCTGCATCAATTTCTTCTTCATCACATTTTTGTTCTTTTTCTGTTTCTCTTTTAGAATCATCCTCTAGGACTTCATTAACTTTCAGCATATATACCTCTATGTTCTCATCGTTATTCAACTTTAAAGCTTCGACCCGAGCTTGATGTGTTTGTAACTTGACCTCCTTGATCTCATCATCTCCTTCATGAATACTCCTCAGTTTGTCCCATATTTCTTTTGCCGTTTTACAACTCTTGATCTTTACCAGTTCATTGTCTACTAATCCGCACCTGATAGCATTCCTTGCTTTTGAGTCATTTTCAAATAGATTCTTATCGATAGCATCGGTTGGAGGAGTGATGGGTATTGTGTATTCATTGATTACTGAATCCCAGACGTAGTATCCCAAAGCACAAAGATATGCCTGCATCTTGATTCTCTAGGTCGTGTAATTGGTTTCGTCAAACAAAGGTGCTTTGTTTGATAGAAAACCTTCAACCTCTTCTGGTTTAATTTTCTCTTCCACAGGAACTGAAACTGACTAAGATGCCCTTTTGGAGGAAGATCTATTCTTCTTACCCATTGCATACTAATCCAAGATCAACCCTAGCTGATTTAGCTTGATAAGGGAACTTGGCTCTGATACCAATTGTTAGTCTTACAATGGCACTGAGAGGGGGGGTGAATCAGTGTAGTTCTTTAAACTTGATTTTACAGCTCTTAAAACTGAAATAATGAAACCTTAAAAATAGATAAAGCAAGTATCACAAGAGAACATCACACAACACAAGATTTTAACGAGGTTCACCAATTTGGCTACTCCTCAAGAATGACTGCTTGGACTACCATCCAAATCCAGCCTTTGCAAAGCAACAACTTTACAATCAATTTACCAGAACCAAATGGAAGGAGCACCAACCCTTGATTTATCTACACCAATAGAAAGGAGCACCATCCCCTGATTTACCAAAGACCAACTGGAAGGAGCACCAACCCCTGATTTACCAGCACCAACTGGAAGGAGCACCAACCCCTGATGCCAAGCTGCAACTTGGACTTCAAATGAATCTAGAAGTTTACCAAAAAAATACCTTTGCTTTTACAAGACCCTAATTGGTCTATAGCTTATCCAATCTCTTTCACTGTTCACAGAATAGACACTTCGCACACTTCTACGATCTACAACCGCACTACGCCTACTTTTTTTACGCAATCACTTCGCACACTTCTGCGATCTACAGTCAACCTTCACGATCGTCTTCTTCCTTTCGTGCACTCTGCTCTATTAGCGAATTCTGCACTTAGCTCGATTCGACATGACTTGCTCACTTTGCGCACTTCGCCATCATCTCGCCGCTTCTGCGCTATCTACGCTCTTACGACCACATCTCACACTTCGACATGCATTCGACGACTTCTACAACATTTTCAATTCTCCAAACAACCCTCCTTTTATAACAACATTTTCATGATGAAAACCTAATCTTAGTCGACTGTAAACCCTGTTCTTAGTCGGCTACAAACCCTAATCTTAGTCAGCTGCAAACCCTAATCTTTGTCGGCTTACATCGGTCTTCGTCGGCTTCAACTGCCCTTGTAACTCTTCTATTGCTGTTGCCACGAAAACACATGTCACGATATCGCGACACTTTCGCCTCCGTACTCTTTCTCTTAGCTTTGGCCCACGAGAATACAACATGTAGCGATATCGCTACACTTTTTCCTCTATACGCTTTCTCTTAGCTTTGGCTCACGAGAATACATGTAGCGATATCGCTACACTTTTTCCTCTGTACGCTTTCTCTTTGCTTTTGTCGTGAAATCGCGACACTTCTGCCTTCTTACTTTCTCTCTCCTCCTTTAGTCGTGAAAATGCGACATGTCACGATATCGTGACACTTTTTCTCCTTAGCGCTTTAACTTGCCTTTGGGTCATGAAAATACGACATGTCACGATATCGTGACACTTTTTCTCTTTAGCTCTTTCTCTTGCCTTTGGGTCGTGAAAACTTGACATGTCGCGATATCGTGACACTTTTTCTCTCGGACTCTCTCTCTTGCAATATGTCATGAAATCGTGACACTTTTTCTCTCGAACTCTCTCTCTTGCAATATGTCACGAAATCATGACACTTTTTCGTCCGTATAGCCTTCCTTGCAATATGTCGTGAAATCGTGACACTTTTTCTCTCGAACTCTCTCTTCTGCAACATGTCATGAAATTGTGACACTTTTTCGCCAATATAGCCTTCCATGCAATATGTCATGAAATCGTGACACTTTTTCGTCCGTACAACCTTCCTTGCAATATGTCATGAAATCGTGACACTTTTTCTTCCGTACAACCTTCTTTGCAATATGTCATGAAATCGTGACACTTTTTCTTCCGTACAACCTTCTTTGCAATATGTCACGAAATCGTGACACTTTTTCTTTCGTACAACCTTCTTTGCAATATGTCACGAAATCGTGACAATTTTGCTTTCTTCCCAACATGTCACGAAATCGTGACAGTTTTTCCACTTCTCTTCTCTTCCAACATGTCACGAAATCGTGACACTTTTTCCTGCTTCTCTTTTCTCTTCCAACATGTCGCGAAATCGCGACAGTTTTTCCACTTGCCTTTTTCTCTGCCAACATGTCACGAAATCGTGACAGTTTTTCTTGCTTCTTCTCTCTCTTCCAACATGTCGCGAAATCGTGACAGTTTTTCCACTTGCCTTTTTCTCTACCAACATGTCACGAAATCACAATAGTTTTTCTTGCTTCTTCTCTCTCTTCCAACATGTCACGAAATCATGACAGTTTTTCCTACTTCTTCTCTCTCTTCCAACATGTCACGAAATCATGATAGTTTTTCCTGCTTCTTCTCTCTCTTCTAACATGTCACGAAATCGTGACAATTTTTCCTACTTCTCTCTCTTCTAACATGTCGCGATATCGCGACAGTTTTTCTTGCCTGTTGTATATGTCACGATATCGCGACACTTTTCTTACTTGTCTTTTTCTTTGATCTTTTGCAAATGGGCCACTTCGGTCTTCTTGGAAAATCATTGTACAAACTTTGAGTACCCTTTGAACACCTGTCTTCTGCATCTGAATATCTTTTGAACTTCCTGTCCACTGCATTAACAGATCTATCTGACTGTGTTGACAACAATGACAATACTGTTGCTGCACCTTGCTCAACATTATTTCAAATATAATGAATTAAAGTGAAAAAAGATATAAGTTTGAACTAAAAACTAAGGGACATACAATACAACATGAAAATATTTCTAGATGGGTCAAAGGCCAATTTTAAATCATATGGAAAAAATGGTGAAGATCTTTTTCCACACCCCAAACTTATAAATTAGATTTTTAAGGATAAAATCTTCTAGAATCCCAACAAAAGAAGTATAATAAAAGAGAATGGGGGAGGAAGTTAGTGAATGAAACTATGTTTCAAGGTAATACTTAACTAACAAAACAAAGCATTCATATGTGACTTGTGGTAGGTGTATTAAGGGATTCTAGTTGTAATTCTAGTTTATAAATTATTATCACATATTGAAATAGACTCCTATGTTGCATAATGACTTAATTTAACAAACCATATAAAGGTATTTTAATAATAATTTAGCATAAATATATAAATATATAAAATTTAATCTTATATTCTTGTCTTGGAAATCCAATATTTTAATCACTTGATTTTAAATTTCACCTATAGGATTAAATCATATATCATTGTTATGTTATAGTACTTTTTGTTGTATTTTATATATTATTTATTAATTTAATTTTAATTTTAATATCAAATAAAATTAATAAGTAACATTTTACGTAAAAATGTTCCATATTTTATTTAATACAGTGCAAGAAAATATATAAATGAAAAGCAATTGTATGAGAAATATCAAGTTCATAATACCTACATTGTGATAGACACTCTCACAATACTAATTTTTTTAATAATAATTTATTTTTATAATACGCAAAAAATATATGAGATATAAACTTTATTTCAACCCTATATAATCAAGTATAAAACTTCTCACCTCTTAAAGATCTTTAGATTTTACGGCTTCTTCCTATATATCTAACCAACTTTCAAGATGTTCCAAAATTATAAATTTTGCGCACGTGCGCACGCACACACACACAGATATATTCTAAAATTATGAATTCTATATATATCCTTAGGAATTTTATTTCATTAAATATATATATAATTATTTTTAGGCATATTGAGTTTGTGTTAGTCTAAAACACGCACTTCATCCTTAACACATCTAACATTATTTTATTAAATAATTTTGTATATATGGGATTTTCCATCAAATATAACTAGAAGTAGAGACATTAATGGATCAAGAATGTCATATACCCATCCATTACTTGAAAGGTCATCATGGGAATTTACAAACTATGTCCATGCACAATTAAACCATCTTAAACATCATCATTAGGGGAATAAAAGTGCATGGAGAACAAGAAAGCACAATCAACTAAACAAGAGATTTTCGTTTTTGATAAACTTCATTGGAGCAGACAAATTTATCAAGCATGTATACTAGGAAAATTAAGGGAAGACTTTAGAGCTAGACCAATCTGAGTTACAATGTTCAGTAAAGAAGATAAAAGATAGTTTTTCTTTGAAATAAAGGATTGTTATGGAGGTCACTATTTTCCTTAGATGAGAATCTTGCTCCTATGCAGCAAGAAGAGATGTGGGAAAAATAGAGAAATTTAAAGATAGCAAGGAGTAAGTATAAAAGGTATGGTTGAAAAATGGGAAAGCATGTGTTATAAACATAACAAACCAAAATAAATAGGAAATTAGGGCTTTTCAATAACACATAACATTGGTGAGTTGGAATTATCATGGATATCCATGGAGAAGAGGTCCTGATCTAGGGCCCATAGCTAAATCAAATGATGTATTTGTACTAATAGAAACACATGAACATAATGGGTGTAAGACTCTAGATTAAGGACACAAAAATATATTAGTATAGAATGAAGTAGCAAAAAATAGAAAAGGACATGGAGTAAAAATACTAATAAAAGAGTCTTAGGGTAGATTCATATAGGTTGAGAAAGAAGATCCAAATAAATAGTATATATGGATTAGAATCATAGATAATAATAAATTTATTAGAATTGCAACTTGCTATTTTGCTTCATAACAGTCAAAGTTTTATAAGAAATATGGATTAGATCATGAGAATATAACAAGATTGGAGAGGTAGTTTTATTGGGTGACTTGAATGATAGGAAAACAAATAGACAAGCAAGCTCATTAAATATTAGTGAAGGCATAGATGATAATCCACTATGGTTGGAAGCAGATATGGATCATCACTGGTTAAGGTCCTTAGATGACAGTCAAGGACCCATCACACATTATCAAGAAGAACTTCTTAAACTATGTAGCATAGAGGGATTGATCATCTACAATGGGTATAAACATGTGGTAAAAATCTAGAAAATATACTTATCAAACATAGAATGAACACAATATAGTTGGTTATTTTATTTTTCATCAAACTTTATTTCAAGGATAAAAGATCTAGAAATTGAAGTAGTTCTCGTGGAGTTAAAATATGATCAGAAGCCAATGTACATAAAGATCCAAATGTAATAAGTGGGCAAGAAGAAGATCTTCAAGTGACATAAGAAAAGACAAAAGGAAACATTTAACAAAGAAAATTTTATAAAAAAAAAAAAATTAAGCATTACTCAAGTAGATTATGCAAAGAGAGGAAGAAAGAGGACATATATTTTTCAAACTTATAATTTTGATAGTAGTAAACCAATGAATTTTTTAGAGAAGCCTTGGAATCATGCAAAAAGTTAAAACCAAGGAAAAGAAAATATGAAAGCTTCTTTATAAATCCATGGTATGATGAAAAATGCAAAGCAATAAGGAGAACATTAAAAGATTTAGACAAAGAGAAAAAAATAACAAGATAAATAAATAACTAGTGAAAATAAAAAATAAAGAATACATAAGAAAGGAAACAAGAATTGATATATCTTGCAAAGCATAGCCCAAGACAATTTTGGAAAGAGTTGCAACAAAGCAAAATGCACACAAAAAAAATATTGCAAGCGAACAATGATTGTAGTAAGCTAAGCAATTATATGAGAGAAACCAAGAAAAATATACCCCTATTATAATTTATGCAATTGAGGAACTTTTCTCTGAAATAAGTGAAGAAGGACATTAATAAATAGCAACAAGTAAATCTTAGGATATAGATGGTTTGTAAGCCGAATATCTCAAGTGTGGCATTGACATCTTCACACCAAACATCTAAAATATTTTTAATGGCATCATTAAAGGAGGATTTCCATTGGAATGGATAACCAACCTAGTCATACCATCGCATAAAAATGGAGACATGTCACACCATCATGATTAATCCTCTTTTTATAAAATTTTTGCAACATAGTAGAAAGCAAAATCAACCACTAGAAAAAAATCAAGGAAAGAGGGCAATAGGGTAAGGTTTAGACCAAATTAATTAATAATAGATCATTGCATTACTTTAAGGAACATAATATAGAGGATATGGAATGAAAAAGTAGAAGTTTATTATTGTTTTGTGGACTTTAAAAAGGTTCTTGACATAATACTTAGTAAATATGGAAAAAAAATGGAAGAAAATTATATACCAACCAACTACATAGCAACTATATACAAACCATTTGTGTTTTGGGAGTGATATTGGGGTTAAAGAGGGTTATCCATTGTCACCTACTTTATTTAGACTTTACATTAACAAATTGGAGGAAATTGTAGAAAGGATGGTTGAAGGGGGAATATAATTGGTTAATTATGTAGCGAAACTTCTTATCTATGTTGATCAAATCATCTTGATTAGCAAGATACTTGAAAGTTTAAAAGAACATCTAAATATTTTAAATCATTTTTGTAAAGAATTCAAGATGTAGATAAACACTAACAAGACTAAAGTTATGGTCTTCTCTACTTAGAGAGAGAAAAAAGAACCATATATTTTATTTCAAGGAAATGTTAGAGTTAGAGTATATTACATCATTTGGGTCATGTAAATGTACCACCTTTGGTACATAGTTAGAATAGGAGATTACTTTAGGGGGAAGTTAGCTAGTTACTTCAAGCAATGTAATAAATGCACAAGTGTCAATGTGCAAGGTGTCCACTTGTACAACTAGGTAGAGTGTTGGCCAAGGAATCTATCTTCCTATATAAAGGGCCTCATAGTGATAGATTATAACAAGCTCATATCAAGCTTATATCAAGTTCCTATCAAGTGCATAGTAGATAGGAGTAGAACTCTTGTATGGAGTACAATGTAGTTCTCTAGCTGATATTAATGGAGTGACCATTACCTCCATACTGCATTGTATTTTCATCATTTCTATTTATAGTATATTTTAGTCATATTGCAGAATTCCATTCTTTCATATTTTTTGCATCTTATTAGGACTTGTGTTAGATCTCTCCCACTGCATATATCCTCAAAATCTAATAGTGGTATCAGAGCCATGGTGAATCAAGAATAGGAGGACCTACATCCATCATAATTCCTCTTTGCATTTTTGTAAACTGGATTCACCATTGTGCACCACCACTTACAAAAGTTATCATAAGAGAAGTCCAGTAGGTCAAGAGGAATAGGGAGAGCCACAATAGTCAATAGAGAGAGTCACAAGTGAGGACTAAAATAAATCTCAGTTACAGAAATTTTGAGATTACATTTGGCTAGAGTCTTTCCACAAAGTTGCAGAAAAACTCGTGAAGACTAGGACTCAACATTCATTCCACTAGTTTGATAGATCAACTAGTGAAGATTATTATCTCCAGAATTATAAATTCTTTCGTTCTAGTTTCTAACAACTTGTTGTAGAAGATTAAGAAAAGGTTGGAAAGCTTCCTACAAGAGAGTTAGGAAGAATATCTTCTTAGAATCATTCCAGCACTTGCAGCAACAAGGAGAAGACTAAAGATTTCAAAGACCTAGAAAAAGGTCCCATTACAAGAGCTACAATCCTACAAATTATAGAAGTGAAGAAAAGGCCACAGTAGCCTTATAGTAGACTCAAGGAAGAAGAGACTCCAAAATATGAGTCAAGGAGGAGATAGGAGATTGGTGATCTCCATTCAAGATCAATACCTATAGAGTGTAAAAGCAGAAAAGGCCACAAAAGCCTTGATCCAGAAGAAAAGGCCATAGAAGCCTTGATCCATAAGAGAAGGCCATAGAAGCCTTAATTTTGAAGAAAAATTTTGAGAAGAATTCTTGATTCAGAAGAAAACTCTAGAGAAGAGTTCTTAAAGTAGACTCTAGAGAAGAGTCCATGAAATAGGAGATTGGTGATCTCCTTTACTGATTAAAGACTTATTTCAGAAGAAGTTGAAGAGATCAGGAGAAGATCTCATTGAAGAACTTCCATTCTTGGAAGAAAGAGAAGGACTAGGAGAGTCCTATTCAAATCCAGAAGCAGCAAATTTTAGAGATCCGAGAAGAAGATCTCATCACCAACACTTCCAGAAGTAGAAGGTTGAAGAAAAGGTCTCAGTTGGAAGACCAGAGAAGCTGCAAGATAGAAGACCTTGGAGAGGTCTCAAGGAGTAAAAAGAAGAAGGCTTGGAGAGCCTTGTTGTAGAGCTTGAAGAAGCATCATCAAAAGAGTTCCTAGGAGAACTCATTGGAGAAATCCACTACCAAGGAGAAGCTCTTGATAGTGAAGGACTTGGGACAATTATCACCATCCGACAACAAGCCCAAGAGAAGAAGAATTTGGCAAGGAGTGCCAAATCCCAGAAGAAGAATCCAGTGAAGACCTCAAGATATTCAAAATCTTGAGAAGGAGAAGATCTTGTTTGAAGTCAAAATTCGATAAGAATATTGAAGGAAGATTCAGATAGAAGAAGCCTACCAAATCTAGGAGATTTGGAGATTACCTCTCACAGCAAGAAGGCATAGTTCAGAGAAAAGAGTTCTCTGAATCTACATAAAAAATAGAAGATCACTGGAAGGATCAAGCCACCAAACTCCAGGCTCAAGATAGAAAGTTCAAGACCATAGTTTGGTGAAGCAAAAAGCTATTCTGGATAGTCAACAAGAAGCTGTGAATTCATCCATTACAAGGCAGCAACTTGGTGAATCAAAACACCAAGATCTACATCTACTACAGAAGCCATTAAAGGTAAGCAACTAGGGTGCATTTAGTTGAACTTCAAATTAGGGTTCATTATCAAATTCCATTAAGCACCATATTTGGATTAAAGTTGCAAGGAGAAGGGCTCATATTATAGTCTTCAAGAAAGTGCAAAAAGGAGAATTCATTTTAAGATATATTTGCACATTAAATAGGAGTTGGATATTTTTTGAAAAGAAATAAAATTATCACCTACCTATTATCTATCTAGAAAGCAAGAAGACTATATCCTACAATATTGATTGTAGTGAAAAATTGCAGAATATTCATTAAGGGTTCATTACAGATTACTCTTAAAAGTTGCAGAGATTATTAAGTGCATTTGAAATTATTTTGAGAGTTCATTTATAGGAGCAATAAGGTGAGATTATTGTTACCTTTAAAAGTGCATTAAGTTGGAGATATTAATCCATTTGCACTACACTAGTTGATCTTTAACTAGTTACTCTCAAAAGGATTAGTTTGTGTTCTTTGATTGTTAAAGATCAAGAGCACAAAACCAGCAGATTATCAAAGTGTCTAGAGACACTATTTGGTGCATAAAACCTACAACATTTCATGGCCCAAAGAAGCCACCAAAATCAGATCAGATTCCTCCAAGGAGTGGAGAAGAAAGCCACCATCAAAATCAGTAAAAGAAGCTACAAATCGAGACTTGGTGAGTCTCAGATTCGAGGTGCACTAAAGGTTTTTATACAGGTGAAAATTAGTGCAAAAATTACTTCTACAAGAGCTTCTATCTACAGATTAATCAAGCAAAAGGAGAGAGTTGTCCAACAAAGGAGACAACATCAAATCAACCCTTGCCTACAAGAAAGCCACCATTAAAACCAGCAGAAAGAGATTGCAAAAGGAGGTGCAAAAAGGTATTGTATTTACAAAGTTTATTTACATTGTCTTGCACCATGATATTCTATCCTACGTAGGAAAAAGGACAAAGCTTAAGTGTCACAAAGACACATTCTTCACAAGGAAGAAGCATCTCAAAGCGGTCATAGAAAAGCATCATCCATGCAAGGCTAAAAGAGCCATCAAAAGGCTCACATCACCCATGGTTTGGATAGCCACAATAGGTAACCTACAAACACACAAAGCAAAGCACAAGGAAGGAGATATATCATTCACAAAGGAAGAAACCCAACAACTTGGAAGTAGGAGAAAATCAAAGCAAGCAATACTAGAGCTAGACGTACATCCAAGGAGCATTCCATATCATCATTGGAGCATCACAAAGTCTCCACCAAAGTGCTCATTGCTCTAGCTCAAAACCACTTGAGCTCCACCAAAGTGCTTCTCAAAGCCACTCGAGCTCCACCATAGCATTGCTCAGCTGGAACCAACTCAGCGCCATCAAAACACAACAAAGGAAAAGGTGGAAACATACATTGGAGAAGCTTGCAAGAATATGTTAATAAGGCTAGGACATGCAAAGGAAAGAAGGTGCCACTTGTCACCTTAGAAGAAACCCTAACACCTTCGAAATAATGTTCAAAATTCCACATGCGTGAAAGGAATAATCTGAAGAAGTGTTACATAGGTCAGCATTGGGAATATTAGAGAAGGGGTGACACTTGTAACCAAGGTATACAAG
The DNA here is from genome assembly GCA_028583015.1 of Wollemia nobilis. NCBI lineage: Eukaryota > Viridiplantae > Streptophyta > Pinopsida > Araucariales > Araucariaceae > Wollemia > Wollemia nobilis. The sequence continues at coordinate 26,156,570 of JAQPPZ010017248.1, read as the reverse complement.
CGTTTACATAAAGACTGTAACGTCTCCATTCTACAATGAATTCCAAGTGTCTAATAGCATCGTCGAGCATTGAAAGAAACCATCATGACACTTGTCCTTCTCAAGAAGATCATCCTCCTATTTAAGGTGCCTAAAACCAAGGAGGAAACAACATTCGAAAGCATTCAGAGCAGCAATGAGTTGCAGTAAGAAGAGCATTAAAAGCTCTCGATCAAGGTATTCAAAGTAGGTCAAAGAGGCCAGACTTGAGGCACCACCATTCAAGCATTGAAGTCAAGGGAGAATCAAAGTCTGCCATTGCTCACAGCACCCAAGAGGAACGTTGAAAATTGCTGTCATACACGTCCGAATCCATCGTCGAATACGTAGAGATTTGAAGCATCATAAAGGTAAGAATTTACCTTACTCTAATTTGCTTTCATTAAAAGGGAGTTATAAGGATATAATATAAGGTTGAAACATTAAGGGAAATCAACCATATTTGAAAGCAATATTAAAAGGAAAATATATATTAAAATAGCCTAATATTTGCAATCTAAAACATAGGAGAAATAAGGATTTCTACCTGGATAAATTAAACATCTATTATTGCAAATATTATTGTTTTCTAATATTCCATATTAGGGAGTTATAAGGAATACTACACCAAAGTAGGTAATTGGAATTTAGAAACATTAAATATCAAAATATCAAAGGCTATAAAAGAAGGTTCATTAAGGAAAATCAAGAGTTGGAAATAAATTGGTATACTTGTCTCAAAACCACATTAAAGGGATAAAAGAAATCCAACCAATAGAACCTCATCAAATTAGAAAGTGCTTAAGTTCAATAGGAGTAATAAGGTGTAATAGAAGTTGATTTTTGCTACTTACAAAACATTACAAAATCAACTCAAAATTGAACTACTATTCTCAAAAGCACTCTATTAATCATATAGCATATCCAAAATCACTAGGGAGACATAAGGTATTCTACAAAACTTGATAATAATAGCATTCATCAAATATTATCAAGTACTTAATCCATTTGGGAGTCATAAGGTCTCTACAAAAATATAAGGATCTTATTAAATCAAATTCACATCTCTTAACTAGGGAGATATAAGGAAGCCTACAAAACCTAAGCTCTATAAAGGTTTTATCAAATCAAGCTCATATATACTCCAAACTAGGGAGTCATAAGGTAGACCACTTAAGAAGATTCGATCCCTTAAGATACAAGCTCTATCAAAGTACTATATACTCTAATCCAAGGAGCTATAAATATGACTACCAGCACATTGAGCAACACACTAAGAAGTGGAATGAGAAAAATACCAATATGGATTAAAAGCATGATTGGTAATACAATGGGTAACAACAAGGAAAATGCAGAAGGAGAAGAAGAATCAATAAAATGGGAAATAAGTTCTAAAACAAATAGCTACAAAAAAATAGATTCTTCTAATGAAACTAATGATAACACAAAAGACCACATTCAAAAGGGAGAAGAAAAGATAGAACAAGAAGACCTCATACAAAGAAGTAAAAATGAAATAGCTTCAATTGTGCACATATGGTTTACGGATCTTGTCAAAGATATAGATAAACATGATATCCCTAAGATAGATTACAAAGTAGTCAGAACATCTCTATTGTGCACCTATTGCAATCAATATGGTCATGAAAATCTCAATTGTTGGAATTTCTATCCATGCAAATACTATGAAGGGAAAAATCACTCATATTTCTTCTACTACTATAAAAACAAGTATTATAAAAGTCATGAAGAAATATTATTACACATAATAGATTGCTACTTTCAAAATATTATTCCATAAGCATCTACTAACAATGAGCTCAAGTTTGATACTTATGAAGGTCAGAAAAATAGGTCATACAAAGATCCAAAGGAGAGAAAATGGGTCAATTATGATCCACTTGAGACATGCAAAATCATGAGATCACTAGTTCATCAAAGACATATGATGTCAAAGAATAGAGGATTGGAAAAGAAAAGAAGCTATAACATGAAGACTGAAGCAACTAAAGAAGAAGAGGAAGATAAAGGAGGATTACAATACAAAATTCAATTGATGCAAAGAACCTGAGCAAGCCAAAGAGCATCCACAAGAAGAAGATCCATATTGAATATTGAAATCTTCAATACCCAAATAATGTAATACAGGGGGGTGTTAGAGTTAGAGTATATTACATCATTTGGATCATGTAAATGTACCACCTTTGGTACATAGTTAGAATAGGAGATTACTTTAGGGGGAAGTTAGCTAGTTACTTCAAGCAATGTAATAAATGCACAATTGTCCATGTGCAAGTTGTAATGTGCAAGGTGTCCACTTGTACAGCTAGGTAGAGTGTTGGCCAAGGAATCTATCTTCCTATATAAAGGGCCTCATAGTGATAGATTATAACAAGCTCATATCAAGCTTATATCAAGTTCCTATCAAGTGCATAGTAGATAGGAGTAGAACTCCTGTATGGAGTACAATGTAGTTCTCTAGCTGATATTAATGGAGTGACCATTACCTCCATACTGCATTGTATTTTTGTCATTTCTATTTATAGTATATTTCAGTCATATTGTAGAATTCCATTCTTTCATATTTTCTGCATCTTATTAGGACCTGTGTTAGATCTCTCCCACTGCATATATCCTCAAAAGCTAACAAAAAACCCTTTAGAGGTTTTAAAAAAATATAAATATCTTGGATTAGATTTTCAAAGCAAACTCAATTGGAAAATGTGCAAGATGAAATGAATGCAAGCAAGATGAAGGGAACTCTACTCATTGCTAAATAGGGATGAAAAGGTAGAGCTATGGTATTAGAAAACCATTAGATTCCTTTTTGGGTTATTAGTTATTCCAATGGTGCTATATGATTGTGAGATGTGGACTAACAATACATCAAATTTTAAATGGAGATAAATAAAAAGAATTCACCTATCCACCTATTTTTTTGGTTGTAAAGACTTGTATTTTTAAATTAATTAAAATTTAGGCCTTTACATTCAAAAGAATTCAAAAGCAACTGATTATAAATAATTTTAGAATTAAAGCATCAGTCCCATATGAGATTTTACTTGTTGAAACAAGGACTTATCCATTAGAAGTGGAAGCTATAGTAAGGCTATTGGGGTACCTAAATAAAATACAAAGAATGGAAGATAGTAGGTTTCCAAAATGGGTAATAAAATAAAAATTGAATAGAAGAAAAAAACATGGATGGAACAAAACAACAAATGGATAGAAAAATGAAGCATTGCATTTCATAAGATCCTAAACTCCAACAAAGAATTTAAATAATATTTTCGGTAAAAAAATAGACTTATCATATGGACTAAAAATTTAGAAAGGAAAAAATAGTTATACATCAACGAGTTCAACCTAAACTATGAATGTAGCAAAAAGAAATACATAGATACAAAGATCAAATATAAGGGAAAAATGTTTATAGCCTAACTAAGATCCAGTCCACACCATCTCTGATGCAAACCTGAGAAATGAACAATTCCTCAAGAGGCATAGTCAAAATGAATATGTGTCTTTTGCATAGTAGAAGTAGTGGAGATTGAAAATTATTTTACCATAGAATATGAAGCCTACAAGGACATCAGGATTACATATGAGAACCCTCTAAAAATAAACACACTAGTGGAACTTAAAATGAACTAAAAATAACCTATTGCTAAAATGAATATAAACACTTACAACCCATCTTGTATTAAAGCCCTTGATTCCATAAACTATATTGATCCCATAGAAATAATTAAAATCATTTCATATTTAATAACATAGATTTTAAGGTCTTGTTGAAAAGATGAAAAAAAAAATTACAATAAAAATAATTCCTTTTGACACAGCATAATATTCAAGTATAATGTTAGCATAACATAAAATAAACTTCAAATAACCTATGCTAGAATGTATATAAGCACTTACAATCTATCTTATGCTAGAATGTATATAAACACTTACAATCTATCTTGTATTAAAAATCTTAATCCCTATACTATTTTGATCCTATAAACATAATTAAGATCATTTCACATCTTGAAAAGATAAATAAAAATGATTGGACGCTTTATAATATCAATCAACATAATATTCAAATACGATGTTAGCATAACATAAAATGAACTTAAAATAACCTATTGCTGGAAAATATAAGCACTTACAACCCATCTTGTATTAAATTTGTAGAACCCATAACCTGTTTTGGTCTCATAAACATAATTAAAATTATTTCACATCTAATAACATAAACTTTAAAGTCTTGTTTAAAAGATAAATAAAAAAGTTTCTAAATGAAAATGATTTTCTTCAACACTCTATAATATCAATCAACATAATATTCAAATAGGGTATTAGCATAACATTAAATGAACTTAGAATAACCTATTACTAGGACAAATATAAGCACTTACAACACATCTTGTATTAAAGTTTAGGGTCCCATAACCTATTTTAGTTTCATAAATATAATTAAACTCATTTTACATCTAATAACATAAACTTTAAAGTCTTGTTGAAAAGATAACTAAAAATGTTTCCAATGACAACGATTTTTTTATACTAGCTTAGATATAAAGGATATATATCTAAAAATGTCTAAAGTTATCAATCTAATACTTTAAATCCTAAAAATAATACTTTATATTAATACTATAATACATATAATACTTTATATATTTTAAATGTTTACAATGGTTGGTTAGTCAGTTGTTTTAGATTAAATATTTTAGTTAATGTCTACTTTTTTAATAAATAAAAAAAAATTGTTTACGACATGACATGTATGACCTATTTGCCTCCCACCCCCTATCTGCCATTGTAGGAACGCCTCTCGACGTAATTAAAGTTGAGGGTCCCATAGCTTATTTTAGTCTCATAAATATAATTAAAATCATTTCACATCTAATGGCATAAACTTTAAAGTCTTGTTCAACAAAAGTTTCTAATAAAATTGATTTTCTTTGATACTAATCAACATAATATTCAAATATTCAAATAGCCCCAAGGGCTAGGTGGATTGGTAAGTGCTAGTTTGGATGGGCATTTGCTGAGAAGAGACCTGGGTTCAAACTTTGGTGGTGCTAGTTTATAAAGGAAGTATCCTCTGAGTGTGCGCCAGATTGACGATGACGGTACGAATCTCGAGCGATCGGAGGTCCCCATCTCACGTAGGGTCAACAATTAACGAGGAAGTAGTCTGCTTTGAATCCTTTGAGCGCGCACTAGACTGAGGATGACATTACAAACCCCGATGACATTACAAACCCCGAGCGACCAAAGGTCCCCATCTCACGTCGAGTCAACAATTAACGAGACGGATAGGTTTGGTGGTTGCAATCCCTGTGATTTGAACCCTGCACTGCCTTCGGTCGCCATCTCACATCGGGTCAACAACTAACAAGATGGATAGGTTTGGTGGTTGCAATCCCAATGATTTGAACCCTGCAGTGCCAGTTACTAAAAATGGTAGTTGTAGCCAACTCTCCTATGTAACAAAAAAAAAAAAACCATAATATTTAAATAATATGTTAACTTAACATAAAAAACTTAAAATAACAAAACCTAATTAATAACATTTCATATCAAATAATAAACTTTAAAATTTTGAAAAAATAAAAAAATAAAAATAAAAATAAAAACGATTCTCTTCCCGATTCTCTTCCACACTCTATAATATTCACACCATAATATTCAAATACGATGTTAATATAGCATAAGATAACCTATTGCTAGGACAAATATAAGCACTTACACCTCCACGGCATCTTATACCCGGCCTTTCAAGTTAAAGTCGTCAGCTAAAAGATGCTATACCTATAATTTCATCTGAACTGTAAAGTAAAATGGCGTCAGCATATGTTCCTCCTGATACCCACACATAGACATGGACATGATGCTTGTCCCACAAAATAAACCAACCAAGGGTTCTCTTCACTTTTACCAATAGCCCAACCATTGGTTTTTATGTTAAGTTTTTTTTTTACATAAAAGTCAATTAGAGTCTTCCTCATATTTTTGCCTTTAATTTATTTTTAATCAATAATTTTATATTAATAATTAATATTTTAAGCATCTAGGTGCAGCGTAACTGTTCGGGTTTTTGGCTGTTCAAGGTTCAAACTGCGGCGAGTGGGTGTATGGTGACTTTGTGTTAAATTCTCTATTAATAAGTATAAAAAGACTGCTCAGTAAATCCCTCATAAAAATTTGTTACAAACCAAATCAAAAATATATATATATATTTTAAAATAAACAACAAAACCTCTAAAAAAAATTTGATTTAAAAAATATTCTAATATTTAGAATCAACATTACATTACAATCATGTTGCTGTCCATCCCTAATACATGCCCCTAAAGACTGTATCCAGTTATAATCTAAAAGGGACTCAAATTCAGATGTTGTCACAGTTATAAAGTCTAACGTCATCGTAGCTAGTATGTAAACTTTGAATATTATCGTAGCTAGTATAGCTAAGGTCTGCCACTCACCACTAAACATACAACAAGAAACAAAGTCACATGAATACTCAAGTCCATTGTTAACATGGAGGCGCCGCCCTTTGCAGGGGGGCGAACTCGGTTCCTCTCGGGATGACACACGCAGGAGTGCCGCCGCTACGGCCATCGCCGCCGCCGCCTCTTCCCATTCTTAAGCTTTCCTCCGCTTCCACATTGTTATTGTTCCCGAACTTTGCACCCACATTTATCATCAGTTTTTCACCGGCTATGCAACGATTGCGAGTGGTAGATATGAAACACCAGTTTCCACTTCTACCCAGCTGAACCCCTACATAAGTAGTAGTAATTGATTAGAGAATAAGAATTGCACTTGAACAATATAGAATATAGAATGGAAATACAATAACTTTTATTATTTATGAAAACAAAATTATAGCATAAAAATTATTAATTAATTGGAAAATAAGAATTGCACTTCAACACCCTATCTTTATAAAGACTTGTATCAACCCTAACTTTATTGTTCAAGGGTCGGATTCATGTAAGTGAGTTATCAACCTTAATTTTACTCTTCAAGGATCTAATTCACATAAGTGAGTTATCAACCTTAATTTTACTCTTCAAGGATCTAATTCACATAAGTGAGGATCTGGGCTAGTAACTCCTAATTAAAAAACAATCCCATATTTATTAGTCCTAATCTAAGGTGTTTATGTACATTATTAGACATTTACAAAATAATGTTAGGATAGGTCCTAACATACCCTTTTCCTTCAAAAAGCTTTGTCTTTAAAGCTTGAATTGAGGAATTGCTACTAGGATTGATGGAAAGATTTTTCATGTAGCATCTTTTGGAACGTGTATGTCCTTCAATCCAAAATAGCTTCGAGCTCTAATATGATTGGCCCTTCAAGGAAGATGACTTGTAGATCACGGATCTAATCTGTTGCAACACTTTAAAATCGTGCTTCGAATGATGTTGATCAACTTGTTGCCATAGTCGGTTTGGTGCCATAGCCAAGTTGCCCTTGAGATGTGGACGTAATTATGCACTTTCTCAAAAGGTAGACTCTACTATCAAAATTTTGAAACTAGCTAGAATATATGATAAAATTGATGGAAGAGTGTACCCATAGGTCGGTTCTAAGCACTTACGATGGATTTTTATTTGCTCATATGTTTGGAAGTGATATGCAAAGTCTGTTTTGAGGTGTTTGTTCTACAATTTGAATAGTCCTTACCCACAATGACTAGTGATGGTGGGTTCCTGATCAGGAACAAGGGGGTGAGGTATGGCATTAGTGGAATCATGAGATATTTGAGTGACTGTGGAAGTCCTATAAGGGCGAGTTGTAGGGTGGAAGTGAGCATATTGAGAGATACAACTCAACTCCTCACAAATGGTTGTTTTGGATTTGGCAAAAACAAATGCATATTTTTGTATCAGTATATGTAACTCTATTGATTGAATTGTATCAATGATAGTCAAAACCTAGATTACACATAATTGTGTCCCCTCCCTTTGAGATGAATTCTTTAAAAAATATATATTCGATAGGAGATGATAGGATGGGTAGAACCAACGACAATACTACAAAGGGTGTATTGCTTCCTTTGTTGATTGAATTACATCCAAAGTTTAGAAAAATCCCAAACTATAGGATCTAGAGTATGAAGCCACTAAGTTTCCAACACTATATCACAACCTTCCAAGTGAGGAAAAAACATGTTCTCCTTGAGGTTATAGTCACCCATCCTCACCTTTATATTTTTGCATTTCCCCTTGCAAGGAAGGACTCCTCCATTGGCTATCATAACTTCAAAAGAATTGCATGAGTGTATGTAGCAATCTATTCTTTTGGCCACCTAAAGATAAATAAAATTGTGTGTACTTTTTGAATCAATAAGAATTATGAGTTATTGACCCTTGATTTACCTGATCATCTTCATGGTTTGGGGGGTAGAAATTCTTGCTAAAGAATGCATGGATTTTTTTGGAAAATGGTCCTTTGTCAATTAAACTTCTACAAGTTAGTATTCTATCTTACTATCCTCCTCTTTATCATGAGATTCTTGAGTGGAGGGTTCACCCATATCGATTAAATACTATTTTTGTTGAATCCACTTGTGGCCTAGGGATTATTTATCATCATAGTTTTAACATAGACCTTATGCCCTATGTGCCTCCATTTATTCTCTGGCCAAACATTTTATTGGGGGTGACTTGTTGGTAGGGATTGGCACGCATAGGTGGAGTTGATGGTTGAGCTTGTGGCACTTTGGTTGTGCACTTTTTAGTAACAAATTTATGCTCTGCCAATCTAGCCAAACCTACTAATTGCATCATGGTTTTTGGTTTGAATATTTTCATCTCATCTTTAATATATTCTTTCAACCCACTAATAAAAACAACTTTAAAAAATTCTTCACTTAAGCCCCTTGTGTGATTGGTCAATTTTTCAAACTTAGTTTGTTATTCATAGACTACTGAGGTCTATTTCAATTTAGAAGGGGCTCTTGTCATGTCCTCATACTCACTAGGATTAAATGGGTGAGTAATTACTTCTAAAATTCACCCGAAGAGATATCTAAATGCATATTCCTCAATCATTGGTACCATTAAAGTGTGTTATATTTAAAATTAAAGGATGATATTGTGAGCCTTAAATTATGGGGAATACCATGAAGGGTAAAATACTAGTCTACTAGATATAACCAATCATTGAGGTCCTTTCCATAAAATTTTGGAAAGTCTAACTTGGGTATTTTATAAATGTTATTATTGGAAAATGTATCGTGTGCTCTCCCTTCTGAACTTCCTAAAATTTCTTCCTTATACTCAAATTCCTTATTGTCAAGTTGGTTGTATACATGAGTGACACATGTTAAACAACTACCAAAGTTGTTTAGTTGGTTATTAAATATATTTTAGTTTGTGGTACTCTTGTAACACAAAATTCACAATCATTTGATGTCTTTATAACAATGTGTAATTGGGCCCTTAATGGCTTAATTAAATATTAATTAAAATTAGGTTTAATTAATATTTTTAAATTAAATTTTAATTAATAGACTTGGATTTGATTTTTCATAGATTTTATTCTCTAATCTCCTTGTCAAAAGATTTTTAGAAATATAGTTTTTTTATTGTTAGAGTTGCAGCCTTTTGTAAATCTATCCATGGTTTTTCTATCATAGGTTTTGATTCTTTGATGGTTTTGTAAAGGCTTCCCAGCCTATAAATTCATGATTTGATCAATGAAATTCTCAGGCAAGTTTGTGGCAATCTTGTCTCCTATGTGGTCTATAACACAATGGATGGACAAATTTTGTTTAATCAAAAACTCTAGATTACAACTATATTTAATAAAAAAAAGCAATAAACCAGAGATATTCTATAAAACAAAAAACATAAAATTTATATTTATGGACTATATAAGTAATATATATATGTGTGTGTGTGTGGAGTAAATATGTGGAGTAGTAGAGTTGGTATAATGGATATCTAAGTAGAAATTTTATGTCTTCTATATCTTATGTATTCTTTAATCATTGCTTGTTTTCCTAAGAGATGTATAGTGAAATATTATGTCTATATGTGGTATATATAATTAATATAAAGACATAATATAATAATATGGAGTGATTCATATTTAGAGTTACAAGTAGAAGTTAAGATGGTTTCATAACCATTTTTTATTTTCTTTTATTACCAAGTTAGCTTGTTGTCACTACTAATAATTGGATTACTGAATGTATTTTATGGTTGGAACCGATGCCTATCATACCTACTTGTATTGGTAGTTGTGGCACTTCTTAGAAGTTGATGATGATGCTTTAGGAAGCTATTGTTAGAACCCTTTACAATATTTGGTAGTTTGTGTAGGCAACCTAATATCAATTGGTGGCAATTTGAGGTTCTCTTACCCAATTGACCTCCCATTTAGATTAGTTCTTCATTCTTAGAATACAATGAATCTAATTACTCAATCTAAATTAAAAAGTTCTTCTTAATATGATCTCAAGTGTATCACTTCCCTTGGTGGATAGACTAACCTACCTTGATAATCCTACAAAATGATATATTTTGAGTTCTAATATATTTCTTCTATCTATCTGTGATTTGATCTACTAATGCTAGAAGTTGCACTATCACATTTGATGCATTAATAAAATTAAAAAATAGAGATTAGCGACCTAAGAGAGAGAACTACATTTTTTTAAGAGTAAACTCACAAAGAAGATCCAATATTTTCTTCAATATTAAGGTGTAACTAGTTTTGAGTTCATTGTCGCTACAAACGACACTCAAGTGAATAAAAGTGACCAACTTCCTATACTTTCTTGGGATTCACTTTTCTAACCTCACCATTAGAAAATATACCACTAGTGTTTCCCCTATTTTCCATACACTTACCTACATAAGACAACTTGACCATGATGTAGTGATTACCCTTTAAGACCCATAACACTTAAAGGTGATGTATATTCCCTAACGCTACATACGTTTGTTTATGTAGGATTATCATGGCATGATGCGTTAGTTATTAGTTAGATTAATATTCCCATGAGATAACTAATACCATTACCATTCATCTGGTAATGATCATGGTCATGCTTACCTCACCGTAAGCTACCACCACTATATTATCTTATGAATGATCCGATGGATTATACCATACCAATCCACCATTAATATTCCTAATCCTAATCACTTGGGAATTCATCCAAGCCTTACCACTAGGATGTGTTCAAGCCTCACCACTAGGATCACCCAAGCCTTACTACTAGGGACACCCAAGCCTCATTTCTTAGGGTGTATCATTCACATTTACCTAGTTAAATTATCTCACCACAAATCAACTAGGATTAGGTACAACTTGGCTCTAGGTATTACTAATATGGCTCTAATATCATGCCCAAAATAACCCCCTTCCATCCAAGGATCCTAAACAAAATTTATGACCATCTCATCAAAGAAATAGAGTGATATATTAAAACATGCTCAAATTAAGCATAGCAACATTACTTATTAATAAAGATTAAAAATTTAGGTACTTCATTCTAAAGCACTAAAAATAGATAAATCCTTTATTTAAAATAAAAATAATAATGTATCATCTAAAAATTATAATCATTTTTTATTAATTACTTCCTATTTCTTTTCAATAAATACAATTCTTGCCAACTACAATTTTTCCCAAAGTAACTCTACAATAATTCAACTTTCATCACCCAAACAAATTCATGCCATCACTTTCAATATGATTACAATATATCCCATAACTTCTACACATGGTACCACTTAAGTTATTCCCTTTTCTAACTACGACATTACATTCAAGCACCAAAACTCAAACTCATAAGTTTCATCCTCTTTTCAATGTATCCTTCTTGAAACGTCTTTTCTCCATCAAGCTTACGAGCATGATCATAGGGATAAAGACAACACTTAAAATGAATATGCAAGCTAGCGTGCATTATTCAAATAAAATTATGCAAGAAAAATGTAAGATCTCAATCCTAATAGAATGTATATGCAATCCTAACATGCATCAAATAATCATTTAATAACAATGCAAGACTTCAATTCAATGATACAATGTTTATGCAAGCCTAACATGCATCTTACAATAAAATCATTCAATAACAATGCAAGATCTCAGTTCCTAATCTCACAATATTCTTATATATATATATATATATATTCCTCAAAATATAAAATAGTATTGACATTTAAACAAACACAATAATCCATCAATATTTAGTCTCTCTCTCTCTCTCTCTCTCTCTCTCTCTCTCTCTCTCTCTCTCTCTTATATATATATATATATTCCTCAAAATATAAAATAGTATTGACATTTAAACAAACACAATAATCCATCAATATTTGTGGCTAAAATATTTAATATTTAATTAAAATTATTTAATAGTTTTAACCATTTAATGATATTAATTAATATTATTAAACTATATTAATATTGAACAATAAACAAACCTATTATTAAATCAATATTAATAAGATAAAAAGGGCTCATAGTTAATATCCATGTATAAAGCATATATATATGCTACCTCTATTCAAGATTTTATAAAGCATGGTTACAATCTATAGGATAAGACTTTAAATTCTAGGCTCTAATCATCACATAAAATCAATGAACTACCAAAGAAGTAAATATGAAGTTTTAAAATCACGAAAGGAAAGAATGTAAGTATATCTAAAAATATTACTAGAGATCTAGAGAAATATTGTCTGACTTGCTTTAGCTTTTTTGAACTTCCTTTTCCACTTTGTTCCTTTTGTTTACTTGTTCAAGAAGTGCATCAGCTCTTTCTTAATAGCTATACTTAGATTTTTTCTTTTTTCCTTTTTGAATTGGTGTCTTGCACCTATTAAATAGACATCCTTCTTGCTAATAATAAACATACTTCTATATCTGGTTACCCTAATTTTTTATTATTATCTCTCCTTTTTATAATAATAAATAGACTTCCATATTTGGTTGCCCTAATTACTATTATTATCTCTCATTTTTAATAATAATAATAAATATGGATTCTTGGCTATTTATGCTTGGATATTGGTTGCTTGAAGAATTTCTTGAGATTTTAGATACTACAAAAGATGAATTCTTAGCTATTATGACTGATATAAGTATAGCTTTATTTGAATCAATCATTCTTAAGTATGGGGATAATATGTGGACCCAAACCATAGATTATGGCAACATATCTTTTAGATGTAGAATATGTCATGATGAGGGGCATATTGATAGATCATACCCTAAGAAGAGCCCAACAAAATCATATGTAGAAAACTTCAAGAGAAACTTACAAATGGTTATGGATGAAGATGGTTTTCAACTTCCAAAAAATATATCTAGAAAAATAAAAGAAAATAAATAGTAGAGACCAGTAAGGAAGGATAGAAGAAATACCAACTCTTTTGAGGCTTTAGCCTATGAAGAAAAAGTAGATCAAAACTTAGAGGACATAATACAACAGGTCCAACATATTAACAAGGAATTGTCTATTCAGTATGATCCTAATTTAAAGAGGAAAATTCTCAATGAACCTAAGGAATTTTTCTCATCAGATTTTGAAAACTCTCTTGAAGTATCATGCACCATTCATGAGAAAAAAATTGATAGAGAGAATGTATTTTTAGAAGTTAATACCTCTACCATTAATAAAGAAATACTAGAAAATGAGCATGACAAGTCAAAAGCTTTTGTAGTAGAGCTAGGAGAGGATAAAAATGATAAAAAAACAAAAGTGTGAAAGAATATTGAGGAATAGAATAATAAGACCTACTCCTAATATAGGCAAGGAAAAAAGAGGAAAACCCTCAAATTATCAAGCAAGATCCAAGGAAGCAAGAGAAAACATAGAGAAAGGAACACAAACTAAGTTGGTTGAACTTCTCTTTATCAAATAATAAAATGATATTGGTAATATGCAGGCAGGGCCAATATCCCGTAATGATACATGATTATCATCTCATGGAATATAAGGGGTGCTAATACCCCCTCAAAGCAAAGGTGTGTCAGGGACCTTTGTTTAAGTAATATATATGATATTCTTTGTATCTGAGAAACTAATATGATAAAATAAGAAGTTTCAAAAACTATGAAAGCAATATGGGTAAGATGTGAATGGGATGCTATAGATTCTAAAGGAGTGGTAGGGGGAATTCTAACTTATTGGAATCCTTATAGAACCTCCTATGTAACCATTCATAAAACTAGAAATTGGATAGCCTCTTTAGTCACTTACTACTTTGCAGATATTCCTTTCAACCTTATCAATGTCTATGGATCTAAAAGTAAGTCAAGTAGATTAGAAAGATAAATCATAGTTTAAAATGGCCCAATTCAAATAAGAAGGATAAATCCTAGACCTCCTCTACCTCTATTTCCAAACATCGAACCACCTCTAATCATCTAATATACAATTTTCCAATTGTCTTCTACCATAAATATTGTAAAGTCTCCAACTTCTCTCCCTACTTTGAAGTATCACTATACAAATCCTTACTCCTCCAATGAGCTTTATAAGATGAATAACTTGCTTATAACTATTTCTAATGAGGTCATAACCCTTAGGATATAGTAAAATGCATAGAGGTTTCCATATCAAAACAATAAAATACCTCCACTTTAGAAAAATGGTCAAGGCTATAGACCCCCTCAAAATGGTTAGGGATATCAAGATTCTCATTTCTAGACCAATAGGAATGCAAACAAACACCAAAAATCAAATTAGCAAATAGTGCCTATGCAACTCCTATTATAATAAATTCCCCCTAAACTTTTTTGGGGTATAATCTCCATGCAAAACTATTATATAAAATATTCTAACGCATGATACTACCTCGACCTAGACACCCATCCTCCTAGAACTTATCCTAAAGGTGATATTCAATAGACCATATAAATACAAAATGGAGCTATACATGCTCAACCACTTACTACTTTTTCAAGGATAGATTCATAAATGCAAATCCAATTCCTTCATGTTCAATCATAAAACACTCTCATGGGGATAAGTTCCACCAATCCCAAGCAAACTTTGATAACTTGGGATGAGGAAGAAGTGTATGCTTTATAAAATGGAGTGGGTACTTCACCACCTAGAAGGCCAGAATTCCAATCTAATCACATAACAAGGGTCAAAATGAAAGCAATAGAGGAGTAAATAAAAACTAATCAAGTGGGTCTTAACACCCAAAATAAGCTAGTTGATCTTATAAAAGGAAATTCCCCTATGGGCACACCTAATTAGGATGTATAAAAAAATTTGGTGGCTGCTAAGGTGGATGTTATTGGGACCCCTAAGCAACAAGGGATAATCCTTGGACAAGCAATAGTGAGCAATAAAATTTTGACTTATTAATGACATCATGTTTACATTCACAATTTGTGCTGAACTTGTTGATGTATAACTATTTTTCCTTCCTAAATTTTCAATCCACATGACAAATCTGAAATTTTACCTCACATGCTATTTAAGTTCTCTGTATTTAATCTCTTTGTTGGATTTTGGGACCTCATGAAATTTAATGCTTCATTTTTCATCCATTTGTTGTTTTGTTGCATCCATGTGTATTTTCTTCTATTCATTATTTTATCCATTTTTACTTGTTTTGGCAACCTACAATCTTCCATTCTTTGTATTTTCTTTAGCTACCCCAATAGCCTTATCATAGCTTATGCTCATGTGGAGAAGTCCCTATTTCATCAAGTAAAATCTCATATGTGATTGATGCTTTAATTCTAAAATTATTTATAATCAGTCACTCTTGAATTCTTTTTATATTGTCTCCATTTAAAATTTGATGTATTTTTGGCCTACATATCACACCTATATAGCACCATTGGAAAAACTAATAAAATAGAAAATACCCTAAAGGTTTTCCAATCCTATAGCTCTAGTTTTTTGTCCCTATTTAGCAATGAGTAGAGTGACATCCATCCTGCTTGTATTTGTTTTATCTTGCATATTCCCCAATTGAGTTTGCTTTGAAAATCTAACCCAAGGTATTTGTATTCTATTATATATTTAAAGGATTTCCTTGAAATAGAATATATAGTTTTTTTTACTCTCTAAGTAGAGAAGACCATAATTTTAGCCTAGCTAGTGTTTACCTCAAAATATTTTAGATGTTCTTTTAAACTTCCAAGTGCCTTGCTAGTCAAGATGATATCATCAACATAGAGAAGTTTTACTATATAATTATCCAATTGTATTCCCTCTCCTCAACATCCTTTTTATCTGTTGCTTCAATTTATCAATGTAAAGGTCAAATAAAGTAGATGATAATGGATAAGCCTATTTCACCCCAATATCACTCCCAAAACACTTGAGTAGTCCTTCTAGACTTCTAATTTTTCCACCACCTATTCATAAAGTTTGTGTATATTTGCTTAATAGTTGTTTGTACACCAATTCCTTCCATTATTTTTTATATTTTACCTCTAAGTAATGTGTCAAAATCCTTTTTAAAGTCCACAAACAACAATAAACTTATTTTTCATTCCATATCCTCTTTACTACGTGCCTTAAAGAAATATAGTGGTCCATTGTTGAGTACTTTGGTCTAAACCCTGCTTTCCTTATTGTTCTCTTTCCTTGATTTTTTTCCATTGATTGATTTTGCTTTCTACTATGATGCTAAAAAAATTTTGCGATAATTTGAAGGATTTTTGGTGTCTTCATTTTTATGCAATGGTATGACTAGGTTGGTTATCCATTCCAATGGAAAGCCTCCTTAAATGATTCCATTAAAAATATTTTGGATGTGTAGTTCTAATATGTCAACCCCACAGATGAGATGTTTAGCCTACAAACTATCTATATCCTAATATTTACATATTGCTAGTTTATTAACTTCCTCCTTCACATCTTTCACAGAAAAATTTCCTTAGTTGTGTCAATTATAGAAGGGGTATCTTTTTCTTGGTTTCTCTCATATAATTTTTTAACATATTTTAACCATTGTTCACTTGTAATATTATTTTTTGTGTACATTTTGCTTTGTTGTAGCTCTTTCCAAAATTGTCTTGGACTATGCTTTGCAAGATATATCAACTTTTTTGAGTTGCTCTTATGTATTTTTTCTTTTACTGGTTGTTTATATATCTTTTTTTTGTTTTCTCTTTGTCTAGTTCTTTCAAGATTATCCTTACTTTGCATTCTTCATCATACTATATATTTATAGGAAAGCTTTCATGTTTTCTTTTCTTGGATTTTAACTTTTTATATGATTTCAAGGCTTCTCTTATTATATCCATCAATTTACTACTATCAAAAGTAAAAGTTTGAAAAATATTTGTCCTCTTTCTTCTCTTTGCATAAACTTTTTGAGTGATGTTTTTAAAGTTCTTTTATTTTTTATTTCCATGGAGATGTTTCTCATTGTCTTTCCTTTAGTTACTTGAAGATGTTCTTATTTTTCACTTCTTGCATTTGGATCATTGTGTACATTGGATTGTGATCATATTTTAGCTCCATGGGAGCCACTTCATTTTCAAGATATTTTATCCTTGAAATGAAGTTTGGTGAGCAAATAGCATAATCAACTATACTATGTCCACTATGTGTTTGACCAATATATTTTTTAAATGTTTGCTACATGCTTATGCTATTGTAGATTATCAACTCCTCTATGCTACATAGTTTAAGAATTTTTTCTCCATAATATGTGATGGGTCATTGACTGTCCTTTAAGGAACTTAACCAATAGTGATCCACCTTTACTTCTATCCATAGTGGATTATCATCTATGCCTTTATTGATCTTTAAAGAACTTGTTTTTCTATTTGTTGTCCTCGCACTAAAGTCATCCACTAAAACCACCTCTCCAAGATTGTTATATTTTGTGATATCTTTTATCGATTCCATATACATATCCTCATGATCTAAGCCATTTTTCTTACAAAATTTGATTGTTATAGAGCAAAATAACAAGTTGCAATGCTAATCAATTTGTCATTATCTGTGATTCTAATCTATATATATAATGTATTTGGGTCTTATTTCTCTACTTGTATAAGTCTAACCAAATACTCTTTTATTCATATTGTTACTCCATATCCTTTGCCATTTTATACTACTTCATTCCATACTAATATTTTTTTGTATATTTCATAATCTGGAATCATGCATCCATCATTTTCATGTGTTTCTATTAGTACAATTACATATTTTTCTTTAGCTATGGGCCCTAGGCTGGAACCTCTTCTTCATAGATATCCATGACAATTCCAACTCACCAATGTTAGGTGTTCCCAATGGACCCCAATTTCCTATTTATTTTGGTTTGTCCTATTTATAATGCATGCTTTCCTATTTTCAACCATGCCTATTGTTTTGGCTTTTTAAGCCTTACTACCACAAAATATCATAGGTCCCAATATAAAATAGCCATAATATTAAAGGTCAAAATATCAATAATGAAGAGTAGAATAATATATGAGCAAATTAATATGTATATCAAGGCCTATATAATACTTAAAAACATTCACTTATATAATAAAATATGAATGTAAATGCCCTAAATCATTCATGAACTATGCATGAAAAAAACTTACAATATTATTTGCTCAAAATATATATAAGCTATATGTTTATTTCATTTCTTCCACTTACAACTCAATAATCTAATTGTTATTATATTACTTTGTCATGGAGAATTATATCCATAATATAGCCATAGTAATATGACTCTTCAAATACTTGACTATTGCTCTCCATATGACAAGTCCCATGACCTTTATCTTATTATCTTGCCACTTGCATACTAAATTCTTCAATTTATTCTTAGACACTTCACGCTATGACACATCTACATGACTCTTACACTTCTACATGCACTTATAATCTAAGATACTTGTGCACATCCTCACATTACATATTTGCACTCTTACATACAAGACACTTGTGCACATTATCTTAATCTACACTTGCACTCTAACTTACATGACACGTGCATTTTTTGCACATTAATACTTACATGAAAGGGGAAATATAAATCATATATTTAAACTAACGACTCAACCCTCATCTATTACATATTTACATTTGTACCATGAAGGTACCTTGAGGTACACTAGCATGTACTAAATAATGTAATATTCATCAACACCCTCATGTATTACATTATTTGGTTATTGAAGACTTTAGTATTCAATCTTGGTTTTCATATTCAATATTCAAGTTAATTTGCATTTTTCATGAACCTATGTTTGAGATTCATCTTCAAATTTTTTGAGTTCCACTTTGAGTTCTTTTTTATCGTCATTCTTTAGATTTTTAGTCTTTTTATCTTCATGATCTTGATCATGAACTTATTCTTCTTCTTTGGTTTTAGGTCCATGTGCATGAATAGCTTGAACTTTATCTTTGACCTCTATATCATGTATTTCATTTGATCTAGTTTAATTATAATATTTATATTGTCTTGTATCTTCTAAACATTCACTTAGAGCATCATAATAGATTCTTGAATTATATGAACTTGGAATAAAAATATTGCACGAACAATGAAAAAATGTTTTTAGAGGTGATTCAATTGTATAAATATCTACTTTCTTTTTTAGAGTTTCAATCAATTCCTTTTGTTTCATATTTTTATCTTTATGAAACTCAAGTTAAAGTAATGTCATATACATTATACTACTTATATCTATAGGTATCATAATATCATCCTTTGAATTATCAATTGCTTCAACAAGTTTTAAATGTAAATAGTATTCAAATATCTCAAAACTTTCATCCATAGCTTCTCTATAGATGAATTGTAATGCCATATCTAGCTTACCCTTATATTTTTCAATCAATTTTCCAATGCCAAATTTTATAACTTCTAATATTTCCTTTTTTATTATGGATTCTATATTTCCTTCCATAATGATCAAAGTTTGCAATTCAATACTTCTTGAAATAGTAAACCTTATATCTCCCAAGTTTAATTAACTCAAATAAGAAATTTGCAAAAAAAAAAATTCTATTTCTTTGATGTAGAAAACCTTTTAACTCTCTAATATTAAATTTTCATAATTTTAAATATTGAATGTTTTGAGTTTTCTAAAAAATTGAAATAAAGCTTCAAATTTCAAAAACCTTAAAAACTTTAGAAACTTTAAAAACCTTTTAACTCCCAACTTCTAAATATTCTAAAGTTTTAAATACTTCAAAAACTTTTAACCTAGTAGCATTCTTTATCACTCCAAACCTTATAAATTAATTTGAACTTCAAATAATTAATAAAAGCAAATAAACCTTATAAATCCTAAATTAATTTTAAAAACTTTCCCTCCAAAATGACTAGCACTCAAAAAGAAGTAACGTAAGGAACGTTACATGAATTACATCAGCATGAATGGCACTATTTACATGTATATCCAAGATAAGCATTTTTCCAATGCTTGCTATCTCATCCGTCTAAAGAATCATCCTCTTTTTTGTTGCTTGCTCGTGCGAAATGATGCCACAATATTCTATGCTCCTCTTGCTCGCTCAAACGTTAGACTTTCTACTCAAATTATTTAGTGTTATGTTGACCTGATGATGCTACATATATCACTTATATTAGGTACTTTGGATCATTCTAAGCTCAATTACTTTAGCTTATGCTTAGCTCAAGTGTTTTGACTCTTTCTTGACTCAGGTGTTATGGCTTCCTCTCGGCTTAGGTGTTGTGATTTTCTCTTAGTTCAGGTGCTATGATTTCCTCTTAGTTAATAAGCTTTGGCTCCTATCTAGCAACTGATATTGGCACTTACCTGGCGCTTCTACTATGCATTTCTCTAGTAGCACTACCTTATGCTTCTACTTCTCAATACTTTGCTAGCATTGCCTGATGCTTCTACGTCTCAATGCTCTAGTAGCATTCCTTGATGCTTCTATGTCTCAATGCTCTAGTAGCACTACCTGGTACTTCTCCTTCTTAGTTTTCTAGTAGCACTACTTTGTGCTTCTCCTTTCGTTGGCTTCTGGAACGTCTATTTTCATTAACTTCGTATGATCTAATTTCTTATGTTTATTATGTAGGTTTTTATTGATATATGATCGTTTAAAACTCTTAACACCATGTTGGTTGTATCACATATTATACTGGCTTTGTCTTTAGTATTGATCGCTTGCCTTTATCTATTAATTCCTTCCTATATGATGGTTGAATCAGGTTTTATAGTTTTTTTACTCATCCTCTTAGGCTTTATTATCTTTACAATATTTCTTAGGTTTTATCTATTTTACAAGGTCGCTTAGGCTTTATCTCTTTACAAGGTTGCTTAGGCTTTATCCTGCTATACTTGGTTTCTTAGGTTTATTTCACTAAGCTTAGTCGCTTTCTCTATGTGGATGATGGCTCCATGCAGATCTTCTTTCTTGTTGTAGACTGCACTCTAGTGCTATTCTCCTTTTTGTAGAATTAAAACTTCAAATATGTTAAGATCGCTTTATTCTTGATCTAAAACTCCACTATTATTTTTATCTTGGAATTATTACAATGTTTTATTCGTCTTCTTCTCTTTGTGCTTACTATTTTCTTCTTCTTTTCTCTATGTTTGATGTTTTCTTCTTCTTTCCTTTGTGTGTATTACTTTCTTCTTATTTTAATTGTTTGTACTGCTTTCTTCTTCTTTTCTCTATGCTTACTATTTTTTCTTTGCTTTTCTATTTCTATAGAAATCTTTAATGTTTTTCAATATGTTTCTTAATCTTTGTAGTAGGATTGAATGCCTCTCAATATCTATAGGAAGCTTGAATGCTTTTCTATCCTCTATATTTTAACTCTGATGTCTGAAATCTTCTTCAATGTCTTAGATCTCACCTAAGAACCCAATATGATTCTCCTCATTAGGGAACTCAATATAAATTTCAAGGTGACTCTAACTATCCTTGAATGATCAATTTTCTTCTAAGTTGGCTTTCTTGCAATCTTCAATAGTTATTCTCCTCTTCTTCTCTAGAGAATCCAAAATATGATTAGGGTGACTTTGTATGTCCTCAAAATTCTCAATTATCTTTTGATTTGGTTAGCTCTATTAATTTTTAACTTATCTTCTAAGTTGACCCTTTCTATCAATATAGTTTATTCCTAGTCTTCACTGGTTTTCCTTCAACCAAGTGGAAAGACCCTCGCATCCAAAATAGGGTGAATATTCTTTGTCCCCTCAATTTCTACTCAATAAGACCTTTAAAAATAGAGTCCAACTCTGCACTATATTCAAAGTGGAAAGACTCTATATTAACTTTATCAAAAATAGACAAAGTTAAATATTGATGATGGTAGCTAATAAAATGCGCTATCAAAATGGATAGAGTTATGAGGTACCTCTAATACCATTGTTGGCTTTTTAAGCCTTACTACCATAAAATAACCACAACATTAAAGGTCAAAATATCAATAATGAAGAGTAGAATAATATATGAATATCAAGGCCTATATAATATTGAAAATAGAATTCACTTATATAATCAAATATGAATGTAAATAGCCTGAATCATTCATGAACTATGCATGAAGAAAACTTACAATATTAATTGCTCAAAATCTATATACAAGCTTTATTCTTTTTCTTTCACTTACAACTTAGTAATCTGATTACTATTAGATTACTTTCTCATGGAGCATTATCTCTATAATATATCCATAGTAATGTGACTCTTCAAGTACTTGACTATTACTCTCCATATGACAAGTCCCATGACCTTTGGATTATCATCTTGCCACTTGCATACTAGACTCTTCACTTTCTTCTTACATGGACACTTGACTCTATGACACATCTACATGACTCTTACACTTCTACATGCACTCCTAATATAATACACTTGTGCACATCCTCACATTACATATTTTCACTCTTACATATAATACACTTGTGCATATTCTCTCAATCTACACTTGCACTCTAACTTGCATGACACTTGTGCATTTCCTGCACATTAACACTTACATGAAAGGGGAAATATAAATCATTCATCTAAACTAAAGACTCAACCCTAATCTATTACATATTTACAATTATACCATGAAGGTACCATGGGGGTATATTAGCTTGTACCAAATAATGTAATATTTCTCAACATGTTTATCCTCACTCCTTACTATCCTTACCTTTTTCTATTTTTTTCATACCTCTTCTTATTGCATAGGAGTAAGATCCTCATCCAAGTAAAATTGTAACCCCTATAGAAATCCTCTATTTTGTAGAACTTTCCTTTTATCTCCTATACTGAATATTATCACTCATATTGGTTTAGCTATTAAGTCTTGTCTTACTTTTCCTCATCTACATGCTTGATGAATTTATCCGCTCTAATGAAGTTTATCAAAAATAAAATTCCTTGTTAATTTGGTTGTATTTTCTTATTCTCCATGCTCTTTAATTCCCTTAATAATGATGCTTAAGATGGTTTACTTGTGCATGGACATAGTTTGTAAATTCCCTTGAAGAATTTTCAAGTAATGGATGGGCATGTGACATTCTTAGTCCATTAATGTCTCTACTTCTAGTTATAATTGATGGACAAACCCATTTGTATAAAAAAATTTAATAAAATAATGCCAAATATGTTAAGGATGAAGTGGGTGTTTCAAACTAATACAAACTCACTTTACCTAAAAATAATTTTATAAATAAATATATATATATAGTAAATAAAATAATATTCTTGAGGATATATATATATATATATATATATAGAATTCATAATTTTAAAACATATAGAGAGAGATGTGGAATTTATAATTTTGAAAGATCCTAAAATTCCGTTGGACATGTAGGAAGAAGCATTAATCTCCAAAGATATTTGTGAGGTGAGGTGTTTTACAATTGATTATATATGGTTGAAACAAATTTTATATCTCATGTATTTTTTGCGGTATTACAATAAAAAAGTATTATCACAAATTTTATTATTGTAAGAGTGTCCTTCACAATGTAGGTATTTTGAACTTGATAATTCTCATATAGTTGTTTTTCATTTATATATTTCCTTATAATGTATTAAATAAAACATGGAACATTTTTACATAAAATATTACTTATTAATTTTATTTTATATTAAAATTAAAATTAAAAATAAATTAATAAATAAAATAAAATAAAAAATATTATAACATAATAATGATATATAACTTAATGCCATTGGTGAACTTTAACATCAAGGAATTAAAACCTTGGATTTTCAAGACAAGGACCTAAGTTTAAATCTTATCAAATAATGTTAAGTGATACATATATAACTTCTAAATATTATTGTAATACCATCTCATGATTTGTTAAAATAAGTCACTATGCAATATAAGAGTCTATTTCAATATCTTATAATTGTTTATAAAGTATAATTACAATTAAAATCTCCTAATACACCCACCACAAGTCATATTTGAATGCTTTGTTTTGTTAGTTAAGTATTGTATCGAAACATAGTTGCATTCACTATGTCCCTCCCTTTTTTAAATGATCATTTTTTATCATACTTATTTTGTTGGGATTCTAGAGATTTTTATGTTGGCAATTTTGGGTACCTTGAGTACATTGCCTTTGCTCAAGTATAGTTGTTGTCATTGATGTCAAAGGAGCTCTTGGTAGTTGTTGTCTTTGATGTCAAGGAGTTCTTGAAGCAATTTGATTAGTTGTCTAAGTATGTGTTTTGATGAAGGTTTCAGTTGGTCAGTAAGTCTCCAAGAAAATCAGAGTAGCCCAGTTGCCAAAAATCCAGAAAAAGATAAGTTAGAAAAAGGTTGCAGGCTGCTGGAAAAACTGTCGCGATTTCGCGACATGTTTGAGGAGAGAGAAAGCGTTGGAAAAACTGTCACGATTTCGTGACATGTTTGAGGAGAGAGAAAGCACTGGCAAAACTGTCACGATTTCGTGACATGCTGGAAGGCAGAGGCAAAGCCGGCAAAACTGTCATGATTTCGCGACATGTTTGAGGAGAGAGAAAGTTTAGGCAAAACTGTCATGATTTCGTGACAAGTTGAGTTGGCAGAGTTGAGTTGCAGGAAGTGTCACGATTTCGTGACAAGTTTCAATGAAGTTGTACGGATGCAAAAAGTGTCACGATTTCACGACATGTTCCAGTTCGAGAGTGCTTATGGCGAAAGCATCACGATTTCGTGACATGTTCGATTTCAGAGTAGTTGAAAAAGTGCTTAAGGCAGCAAAAGCGTCATGATTTTGTGACATGTTCCATTTTTGCTAGTGCAAATTGAGGAAAGGTTGAAGAAGCAAGAAGTGTCATGATTTCGTGACAGAGTTGCTGATGACGTCAGAAAAGCAAATGTGTCACGATTTCGTGACAAGAGAGAAGGCCTTGAGACTAAAGCGTCATGATTTTGACGATTGATGACGGGTTGAGGAGGCCTTGCTAAAGCGTCAGATTTGCAAGAATCATGATGACAAAGTCGGGAGTGTCATGATTTTGGACAAGAGCTAAGAAGGCGTAGGGCTAGTGTCATGATTTTGATGACAAGATAGCAAAAGTGTAGGCAGAGTAGGTAACGATTTCGTGACAACAAACCAAAGAAGGCGCACGACAGGCAGTAGTGTCACGATTTCGTGACAACAAGTAATACAAGGTGTACGACAGACAAAGGCATAGCGATATCATGACATGTTTGAGTTTCATGCTAGGAAAGCTATAGAACAGCAGAGGCGGTTGAAGCCGACGGAGTTAACCTTTGTCGACGAAGTGTAAGGTTGTGCAGCCGACGATTGTTTTAAGGATATACAGCCGACTAAGATCATGAATTTGATCATGAATTATTGCTATAAAAGGAGGACTATTTTTGAGTTTCAAGGATCGAATGTGTGTGTCGAATTTGCGCAAGTGAAGTCTACTGTGCGCAAAGAGCAGTCGTATCGAATCGATCGAAGTGTGCGTTCGTAAGTGTGACTTTCGCAGAAGCAGAGTGTAGGAAGAAGTTCGATCGAGGAGAAGCAGACTGTGCGAAGAGGGTGCTGTTGTGATTGCACATAGGCGCATAAGTTGTTGTGCGATAGAGTGTTGCAGTGTTTGCAAAGACTGTGTAGAGATTGGAATTTGAACAAGGGCAGCTGTGATTGCGACTGAGTTCACGCAGTCTGTGTAAAGAAAGCAAGTGCGTGAAGTAGATGCTGCTGTAATTGCGAATAGTTGTGAAGGATGAACTATGATCAATTGCTGCTGTATATTTTACAAAGACTGTGCTACTGTGTTTTCATAGAAACACGCGAAGTCTGTGCTACTGTGTTTTCGTAGAAACAAATAAGTTGATTGAGTGCTGTTGTATTTGCGCAGTCAGTGAAAAATTGATTTCGACCAAGTGCAGAAAAGAACAGTGGAAGAGGACAGAATTGTGCTAGACCGAAGGACTGTGTTTGGTACAGAAAAGAGGACCAGCTTTGCAGTGACAGAGTTGAGGACAGAGATCTCCAACTAGAGCAGGGAAGACAGGTGTCTTCTATGGACAGAATTCCACTTGCTAAGGGCAGAGGAGGTAGAGGTCTTCTAGAGGATCACCAGCAAAGCAGAATTAGGGGAAGGTGTCTCCTTTGAGCTGAGGCTCATAAACATTGTAATCGGGAAGGATTCCCAAAGGACTTTGATACAACTTTTAGAAGAAAAGTTTTATCCGTGGAGTAGCCCACCTTGGGTGAACCACGTAAATTGTTGTGTCTCTTTGTGGATTGCATTTTGTGCATTGTTTTACTGTTATTACTGCTATCTTATTCTGCATGTTAATGGTTTGAAAGCTGTATTGATAGATAAAGTTAAAAGTGGTCTTATATTGTTCACCCCCCCCTCTCAGTATAAGCTTGTGTTCTTCAATTGGTATCAGAGCCAGTGCCTTCGAAAAGTTTAACAGCTTGAAGGAAAAGTTTGCAAAGAACACAATGGACTACTCAAGTGGCAATGCAGCACCTATTCTTGATGGATCAGATTTTGGCCTGTGGAGTGCAAGAATGAAAGTCTATCTTATGGCTCTTGGTAATGAGGTATGGGAAGTTATTGAAGATGGGTACACCATTCCTGCAAATGGTCCTTACACTAAAGAAGACAGGCTTCTACATCACAACAACTCAAAAGCCATGAATGCTATCCTGAAGGGTTTACAAAAGGCAGATCTCACCAAAGTTATTCACTGCAAGACAGCTAGTGAAATGTGGAAACAATTGCAGGTTGTTCATACAGGTGATGCAAATGTTCGAAAGGCCAAGTTGAGACATTTTAAAGGTATGTTTGAACAACTCAAGATGAATGATGATGAAAATATTAGTGACTACATGCTCCGGATGGATGAAGTTGTGAACTCCATGAAAGACTTAGGTCTTGAACTTGCTGAAAATGATGTGTGTGATAAGATTTTAAGATCCCTTCCTAATAGATTTAGTGAAAATATTTCTGCTATTGAGGAAGCTAAAGATTTAGATAAATTGAAAAAGGATGAGCTCCATAGTATTCTTGCAGCATTTGAGTTGAGAACTCAAGTGAAAGTTGATGTAAAGAAAGAGGCGACTTTCAAAGCTACCAAGAAATCAAAGGGCAAACAGATTCAAGAAAGTGATGAGTCTTCTAGTGAGGAAGAGGCATATTACAACAAGAAAGGCAAGTTTTCCAGAAAGCACAAAAGCAAGAAAAATATAAGATGTTTCAATTGTGGGAAATTTGGTCATTATGCTACTGACTGTACTGTTTCAAAAAATGAAAGTGATGAAGATATACAGGATGTTAAGAGCAAGGATTCTAAAAAGTACAAGTATTACAAAAAGAGCAAAGATGAGTACAACAATCACAAGAAAAGCAAAGATGAGTACAACAATCATGGAAAGAGGCATTCTCACAAGAATAAGAAGAGCTTCTACTTAGACAAAGCAAGTAAGTGTTCTAGCAGTGATAGTGAAAGTTCTTCTAGTGATGATGAAAATGAGATCCTGTTCATTTCAGAAAAAGAGGAAGAACCGAAACATAAATTCATTATCATGAAATGTTTTAGATGTGGAAATTTTGGGCACCTTGAGGATGATTGCAAAAATAATGATTTGGTTGCTAGTATGTATGAGGATGCTTCAGAAAACTACAATGAAGATGCATGTATGGTTTTTGAAAAAGGTAGCACCTCTAGTGATAAGAAATCTGAAAAAGGCCGTGATAATTCAAAGTGCCATCAAATAGAGGATCTTGAATGTGAACTCAATAATGCTCTTAGTGTTTTGAAAAAGGAAAGAAAGAAGAATGATAGACTCAAGATTAAATTAGATGAATGTTGTATGGAGAGAGATGAACTTATAGAAAATCTTGAAGTCTCTATGGCTAAGTCACAAGAACTCAGGAATGAGTTGGATTCTAAAATTCTGGAGTATAGTGAGTTAGAACAGGAAATGGCTTCTTTGAAAGAAGAAAATAAAGATTACAAGGATAAGCTCTACAGATTTCAGGATAGCTCCAAGAAGGTTAAGTCTCTCATCAAAAGTCAAAGAAATCCAACAGATAAAACAGGTCTCGGTTTTGTTGAGCCGCACAAGAAACAGGTTGGGGAATCCAGCAAGAGATTTCAAAAGGAAGAAAGCTCTGATGAAGAAAGTACTTCAGACCATAAGTCCGTGAGTAATGAATGCGCAGAAATAGAAAACAATATTCAGATTGAGAAGAAGAAGTTTTCGGGACCCATGAAGTCGAATAAAAGAAAATTTCACGGCACATGTTTTGCGTGTCACAGATTTGGTCACATGGTTGTACATTGCATGACTCAAGTGAAGAAAGTAAATGACAGTTTCAGGAGACGTAATTTCTTTCAAGGGTATTGCTACGCTTGTCAACAATTCGGGCACAAGGCAATTTTTTGTAAGGGAAATAACAGGAACTGGGTTAATCAGAACAGGCGGATTCAAAGAACAGCCATGCCTGAAAGAAATAATATTGTTACTTGCTATAAGTGCAACAATGAAGGTCACCTAGCTAGACAGTGTAGAGCTGATCTTCCGAGATACAAGAACAAAAACAACAGTATGAACAAGTCCAAGGATCAAAGCATGGATAAGAACAGGAATGACAACAGAAACAAGAAAAGTGATATGAACAGGTTCAAGGATCAAGGTATGAAGAAAAACAGGAATGATGAAAGGAACAGGAACAACAGTATGAACAGGTCCGAGGATCAAAACAGTAACAAGAACAGCAATGTGGAAAAAGAATTCAAGAGAAGGCCCGGCAAAGAAATAGTAGACATTAATGATGATGAGTGTCTAATGGGAGTTTCACTCCCAACCCTATTTTAAATCACCTTAATAGAAGGTGGGGGAGGGATTAAGCTAAGAGACTCATTCTTAGTCCCAAACCCCAAAGGTGACCCTTTGCCATTGATGACAAAGGGGGAGAGATTTGAGTAAGGGGGAGAGATATGTGTAAGGGGAAGTGCTTCAAGTGAAGAGAAGAGCTTCAAGTCAGGGGGAGCAAAAACTTCAATTGCAGAATTCTCAGTTGATGGATCAGTTGGTTCAGTTTTGGCTCTTGAGATATGTTTTTAGTTAAGGGTTGCCATCAATGACAAAGGGGGAGATTGTTGGCAATTTTGGGTACCTTGAGTACATTGCCTTTGCTCAAGTATAGTTGTTGTCATTGATGTCAAAGGAGCTCTTGGTAGTTGTTGTCTTTGATGTCAAGGAGTTCTTGAAGCAATTTGATTAGTTGTCTAAGTATGTGTTTTGTTGAAGGTTTCAGCTGGTCAGTAAGTCTCCAAGAAAATCAGAGTAGCCTAGTTGCCAAAAATCCAGAAAAAGATAAGTTAGAAAAAGGTTGCAGGCTGCTGGAAAAACTGTCACGATTTCGTGACATGTTTGAGGAGAGAGAAAGCATTGGAAAAACTATCATGATTTCGCGACATGTTTGAGGAGAGAGAAAGCATTGGCAAAACTGTCACGATTTCGTGACATGTTTGAGGAGAGAGAAAGTTCAAGCAAAACTGTCATGATTTCGTGACAAGTTGAGTTGGCAGAGTTGAGTTGCAGGAAGTGTCATGATTTCGTGACAAGTTTCAATGAAGTTGTACGGATGCAGAAAGTGTCACGATTTTGTGACATGTTCTAGTTTCATGAGCAGTTGGCAAAAAAGTGCTTAAGGCAGCGAAAGCGTCATGATTTCATGACATGTTCAGTTCAAGCAGTTGGCAAAAAAGTGCTTAAGGCAACGAAAGCGTCATGATTTTGTGACATGTTCCATTTTTTCTAGTGCAAACCGAGGAAAGGTTGAAGAAGCAAGAAGTGTCATGATTTCATGACAGAGTTGTCGATGACGTCAGTAAAAGAAAATGTGTCATGATTTCATGACAAGAGTAGCGAGGAAGGCCTTGCAGTCTAAAGCGTCATGATTTCATGACAAGAATCATGATGACATCAGCAAAGTCAAGGAGTGTCACGATTTCAGTGACAAGAGCAGAGAGGAAGGCCTTGGACTAAAGCGTCACGGATTTCATGACAAGAATCATGATGACGTCAAAGTGGAGTTCATTTTGACAAAGAATGGAGAAGGAGGTAGTGCGATTTCGTGACAACAAACCAAAGAAGGCGCACGACAGGCAGTAGTGTCACGATTTCGCGACAGCAAGTAATACAAGGTGTACGGCAGACAAAGGCGTAGCGATATCATGACATGTTTGAGTTTCACGCTAGGAAAGCTACAGAACAATAGAGGCGGTTGAAGCCGACGGAGTTAACCTTTGTCGACGAAGTGTAAGGTTGTGCAGTCGACGATTGTTTTAAGGATATACAACCGACTAAGATCATGAATTTGATCATGAATTATTGCTATAAAAGGAGGACTATTTTCGAGTTTCAAGGGTCGAATGTGTGTGTCGAATTTGTGCAAGTGAAGTCTGCTGTGCGCAAAGAGCAGTCATATCGAATCGATCGAAGTGTGCGTTCGTAAGTGTGACTTTCGTAGAAGGAGAGTGTAGGAAGAAGTTCGATCGAGGAGAAGCAGACTGTGCGAAGAGGGTGTTGTTGTGATTGCACATAGGCGCATAAGTTGTTGTGCGATAGAGTGCTGCAGTGTTTGCAAAGACTGTGTAGAGATTGGAATTTGAACAAGGGCAGCTGTGATTGCGACTGAGTTCACGCAGTCTGTGTAAAGAAAGCAAGTGCGCGAAGTAGATGCTGCTGTAATTGCGAATAGCTGTGAAGGACGAACTATGATCAATTGATGCTGTATATTTTATAAAGACTGTGCTACTGTGTTTTCATAGAAACACGCGAAGTCTGTGCTACTGTGTTTTCATAGAAACAAATAAGTTGATTGAGTGCTGCTGTATTTGCATAGTCAGTGAAAAATTGATTTCGACCAAGTGCAAAAAAGAACAGTGGAAGAGGACAAAATTGTGCTAGACCGAAGGACTATGTTTGGTATAGAAAAGAGGACCAGCTTTGCAGTGACAGAGTTGAGGATAGAGATCTCCAACCAGAGCAGGGAAGACAGGTGTCTTCTGTGGACAGAATTCCACTTGCTAAGGGCGAGAGGAGGTAGAGGTCTTCTAGAGGATCACCAACAAAGCCAGAATTAGGGGAAGGTGTCTCCTTTGAGCTGAGGCTCATAAACATTGTAATCGGGAAGGATTCCCAGAGGACTTTGATACAACTTTTAGAAGAAAAGTTTTATCCGTGGAGTAGCCCACCTTGGGTGAACCACGTAAATTGCTGTGTCTCTTTGTGGATTGCATTTTGTGCATTGTTTTACTGCTATTATTACTGCTATCTTATTCTGCATGTTAATGGTTTGAAAGTTGTATTGATAGATAAAGTTAAAAGTGGTCTTATACTGTTCACCCCCCCCTCTCAGTATAAGCTTGTGTTCTTCATTTTATTCTTTAGAAATCTAATTTATAAGATTTGGATGTGGAAAAATATCTTCCACCCTTTTTTTCATGTGATTTGGAATTTATCTTTGGTCCCTCCAGAAACATTTTCCTGTATCTTGAATGTCCCTTAGTTTTTAGTTCAAAATTCTATCTTTTCCACTTTTTCATTATATTTGAAATAATACCTTCAATGCTTAGAATACTTAGTGCCTTTGTAACTCATCCCACATGCTTGCCTTGTTTGAATAAAATTGGACACAAAAATTATAAAGTTACCTTTTCAAAAATATTTATATCTAAAGTATCTTGAAAGTTGATGCTATGACTATAGTTAAAAATATATACAATGGCAGAAATAAAAATATTACAATAACTAATAGAAGTAGACTATTAATATTAACGTACAATAATAAACAATAATTTCCCATAAGAACTTATTTTTGTAAAAAATATCATTATGAAGTTAAAGAAATCCTATCCTTTTAACAATTCTCTTATACTGATTTGTAATGAATGTTAGTTAATTATTACAATATTTTAGGTAAATATTATATTACACTCATAGGAAGTTACATTGGTTATCTTAATTTTTAATTTTAATTTTGATTCGTCATGAATGATCTTGATAATTTATTTGTTGTATTAAATATTTTATAAAAATAACAAAAAATTAATGGTTGTTTTGCTCTATCCTTTCATTTGGTATCAGAGCAAGGTTTTGAATTTGGTAAAACTGCATTTTCTATGAAAATCTTGATGCATGCCTCATTATTATTTTCCATCACCATGTACATGTATTCAACCCCATTTACCTTGAACCAACTCAATATTATTGCTTCTTGTACTCTTCATCTGCAATGCCTAGAACGAGACAATACTTCCTTTGAAATAGCAATCTGCCTGCTCTTTCTTTAGAGAATGAATAAAAGTCATATCCAAAGGCAAAAGTTGACAGTGCAATTTGTGCATGAGAAGAAGGAAATATAGATGGTCAACCTGATGTCACTAATGTTGTTGCAATAAAATCCATCCATAAAACTCACCAAGTGCAAGATCTGGATATTTTTAAAGGTTAAAACTACTCCCAAATATTTGTCTCTACACTAGAATAGCTTTAGCTCCTAAAACATTAGGCACCCCTTGGCCACAAGAGTGAGCACACAAGGTTTTGGATTATAATCTCTCAAAGGGTTCTAGTCGTTTTCCATGAACGAGAGCTTCTATAGTGTGGGA
Source organism: Wollemia nobilis (assembly GCA_028583015.1). NCBI lineage: Eukaryota > Viridiplantae > Streptophyta > Pinopsida > Araucariales > Araucariaceae > Wollemia > Wollemia nobilis. The sequence continues at coordinate 26,123,516 of JAQPPZ010017248.1, read as the reverse complement.
CACCCGTTGGCAAGGGCTCATAAGATGCTACAATTACATAGGAAGTGCTAAGGATTTTTCAGCATAAGCTCTTCTACATTTAATGGCTTCTCAAATTCCTACACACTCTTGCACAAGGTTACCACTTTCACTTTGTTTAAGGTAACTTTGTAAGGAATGTAGGAAACCAAGTTTCTCATTGCAAATTTACAATTGTCTTCTCAAAGTTTCTTTTGTAGGAATTAAAAGAGTTGGGAGGGAATGTGGGATCATTTTCCAAAATGGATGACAATTTTTTGCATGCAAACAATAAAAAAAAAGGGGATTTGAGTTGACATGGTCAATGTATGGGAGTTAGTGGGGAGATCATTTGCAACTTCATCAACTTTACATAAATTTCTTGTTATTATTGTGATGGAGATGTCTCCATGCAAGTCAAGAGCTGGTTTGGAATTAATACAACTTTGAAGATGCTCAAGTTGGAGATCTCAACCTTGAATATGTTCAAGTTGGATATTTCAAGTCTAATTTCCTACTTTTTTATTTTGCTATCAAATTAAATTATTGTTCAATAAAAGGAAGTTTCAAGTAAACTTTTTCTTATTCATGCATAAAAGTATTAAGCAAGGAGGTTGGCAAGTTGAAACAAAGTATGAACTTTTAAAGTAGAGGTCAAGAGTTCAAATCCACCAAGACCAAAAAACTTACTCAGGAAAGAATTTATTTTAATTTTGCAACTTCCTATAGTGTTTATGGGCACAAATGTAAAATCAACTATAGTGAATAATTTGCAAAATTAAAGGGGGTAGTAATTTTTTTGTGAAAGGTGCATTTTTAGTAATGACTGACGCCTTCATATTTTTACATATTTATTTTAGAATTTTCATACTTAGTATACCAATTAAACAAATGCTTAAGCACACAAGTAGTATTTGGTATCAATGACACCTTTGGATTGTGTTTATAGGTAAAGTTGTCATATTGAGCTACTATGTTTATAACCTAACAAAGTTTTCATAACGATGTCTAGGCATTGACCTTTTAAATCATCAAGGAGATATAAGGATATCGATTTTTGGTGATACTTTCACATCATATTCATACCCTATTCATAACTATTGCTAGATATAAACCTTGAAATTGAAAAATTCTAAGTAAATAGGGAATTTATGCCTACGTACAAGGATTTATATTTAAGTAGGTGTCATTGATAGAAATAATCCATTTCCATACTTCATATTGTGTATCATTATCTTTAAAATACCTTAAATTCTCTCTCACATATGGCTGCATATATCGATATGACTAGCTTCTCTAACATACCCATGGGTAAATAGAAAGGTCAGGTAGCTAGGTTTAGTATATCATACTGATAGTATATTGAAATGAGGACCATTTGGGAGTCATAAAAAATCCTTACAAAGTAAACATCATTTTTTCCTTACAAAATCCCAACTACTCAAAGGTTAAATTTTTGAACCTTGGAATACTAATATGAGAACCATATTAATAGTTGAGAAACTCTAGGACATTGTCACTAATACAATCACTCAACTTAAAGAGGATGCAGATGGCCACAAAAAAATTGATGATGTAGATGCTAAAGCACTAATGATCATCACCCTTACTGTAGATGTTATTTAGCCATAAATTTTTGAAGCACAAACATTCAAGGAGGCATGGGACACACTTTCTACCATCTATGAAGGGAAGAATAAATAAAAAATACTTCACCTTCAGTCTTACCTCCACACATAGAGAGTTCACAATGGATAAAGCATTAAGGTTTTTCTTTGCCAAAGATGAAAGCTAGATTGAATGTTATGGGTGAAATTATGGAAGATAAGCTCTTAGTACCCATCATAATTCAAGCTCTACCAAATTCATTTTGAGTGTTGATCATTTCCTTGCAAGTCTCAAACAGAAAGGTGTTCTTTGATAAATTGGTAAATATGCTTCAATAGGAAGAAGTGACTAGCTAGTTGAGGGATTAATTGTTAAATAATGCACTCATTTTCAAGAAGTATGGGAAAAAGAAACCACAAAATGGTACTTCCTCCTCCTTCCTATCATCACATAAACAACCTCAAAAATAAGAGAGGTACTATCATATTTGTGATAAATAACACGATACATATAATTGTTCGTATAACTCAATGAATCAAGCAGATCAAGTCTGACAACCACATCAAAAAAAATCATCACATCCCAAGTAAAAGGGATAAGAGCATTTTACACATGAATAATTAGCTTCAAACTCAGAACAAACACATAATATGCTAATTTCTAAGACAAATATGAGACCAAAGAATGATGTTTGGTACATTTATTTAGGTGCTAACAAGCACATGACTATGGAGAAGGTATGGTTTGACTAATTACAATCCAAATATAGAAAACCAATAACCATTACAAATGATAAAACCTATCAGGTAAAAGGAGTAGGAGATGTTCCTCTCAATATTTGTGGAGGTACATGTACCATTGAAAAGGTATTATATATACCAGGATTGGCAAACAACTTGTTGTTTGTACTACAAGTACTAGATCACAATATGGTGGTTGAGTTTTGAATTGTTGATAGCAATAAGATATATTTTATCACAAGCCATAGCAAGATTGTGGTAATAGATTCATATATGAATGGATTATTTGTACTTGATATTATATCCTCTCTTAATATCGTAACAACAGTATATGCTACCTCTCTTTGGCATAGTAGATATGGTCATTTGAGTTATGGATACTTAGTCCAACTTAGTAAGCATTAGGTCTTCTAAATATTTTACCAATAAATCTAGTATGCTTAGGTTATTTAGCAAGGAACTAACACTAAGTACTCTTTGAGTTGAGTAGTCATAGATCCAAAGCATCATTGGATGTGATACACACCAATTTGTGTAGACCTATGCCAACAAATTTTGGTGGAAAAAGGTAATTTTAGTTGTATGTAGATGATTACTCAAGAAATATATAGGTGTATTTCTTGCAATTAAAGTTAGACATGCTCAAGAATTTCTATTTCTTTAAGGTACATGTAAAAATGAAAACTAGGTATTCTATTCAAGTTCTCTAATTCGATCGAGGGAATATAAATCCAATAAATTTTCAAGGTTTCTCATGCAAAATGGGATTAAGAGACAACTCACTATAATATATACTCTAAAACAAAATAGAGTTTCTAAAAGGAGGAACCATTCCATCATAGAAATGGTTCATTTCATGCTCATACAAGTCAAATTGGAGTAGCATTATTAGGTTGAAGTAATATTAATTGTAGTGTATCTTCTAAATAGAGTACCCCTAAAGGCACTACAAGGAGTTATACCTAAATAATATAGGTTTAGGAGGAATCCTTTCATTTCACATCTCAAAGTCTTCTTAAGAAAGGCATACATACATGTGCTAAAATAATAAAGTATCAAGTTGGATGTGAAGGCCCTATCATGTATATTTATTGGATATAATGAATATTCAAAAGTCTATAGACTGATATATCCAGTTACCAAAAATTGCATAGAAGAAGAGATGTGGTGTTTTATGAAGAATTTGAAACTAAGTTATATATTGAGTATTCTAAGGAGTTTGAAGATACGACATCACTAGTTATGAGTTTGGAGTTAGATGAGGAAGTTTCATAAGTTTCTAATGAACCTATAGTAATTGATGTATCAATAGCTCCATATCAATATACAAAGACTCTAAAATGGCTCACTAGTACCATCAAAGATGCTAAACTTTATGCACCTCCTAGCCTCATTTCCATGTGACCACATACTTATAGTATTACTCATCAAAAAATAAATCTAGGATTGATGGCTTCAATGATGGATAAATCAAAACCAACATCAATGAAGGATGCACTTAGTTTCCCATAATAGAAGAAAATTATGGATATAGAATATAAATCTCTTATGAAGAACAACACATAGGATCTTGTTGATCTATTGAAAAAATAAGTTCATAGGCTATAATTGGGTCTTCAAAACCAAATACAAGGTAGATGAATGTATTAATAAGTATATGGCATGACTCATTGCAAAGGGCTATGCATAAAAGGAAGGAATTGATTATGAAAAGACATCCACATCCACAGCAAATATTAAAATAATACATGTACTCTAAGCACTAGAAACACAGTTTAGTTGGAAATTTTAGCACATGGATGTCAAGAGTACCTTTCTTAATGGTGATCTTGAATAAGAGGTGTACATGATACAAGTTGAATGCTTTGTTTCCAAGGGGAAACATCAAAAGTTCTACATATTGAAAATATATTGTATGGGTTGAAGTAGGCTCTCAAATCCTGGAACATCAAAATTAATGATCACCTATTGCAACATGATTTCACTAGAATTCCCTTGGATGTAAATATCTATATTAAGATATTTGGATCTGAGATAGTAATACTTGTGATGTATTTTGATGATCTAGTCATAATTGGTAGCTCAGATGATCTAGTAAACAGTATGAAGAATGACTTGAAAAAATCATTTGATATGAAAAATATGGGATTTTTGCATTATTGTCTTTGCTTGAAAGTATGAAAAAAATTGGTCTCACTGACGAATTATGCCAAGACACTAATGGAAAAATATCAAATGATAAATTATAAACCTAAGGAAACACCAATGAAGGAAGGTTACAGTTGTCCTAATATGATAAGTCACCTCAAGTATCAGGTACTCTATGTTGTCAGTTGATTGGGAGTTTCATATGACTACAAATACCAAGCCTAAAATCAGCTTTGTTGTAAGTTATATTTCAATGTTCATGCAAGAACCTAAGGTGAGTTATTGTAAGGCAACAAAGAGGATATTATATTATATTTGTGGTACAATGGAATATGGCCTAGAGTTTAATAAGAATGATAAATTATTTCTACATGAAAACACGAACTCATATTATGTCGAATCTATATATGATAGGAGGTCAACATCTAGATATGTATTTCATCCAATATTTGGACCTGTCTTGTGGCATAACAAGAAACAACAAATAGTAGCATTGTCATCCATAGAGGCAAAATATCATTCTACACGAGGATTTATATACAAAGTGATATGGTTACATTACATACTATCAGATATAGGTGTACAAAAAAATTGATAAACAATATTGAATTATGACAATCAAGGTGTTCTAAAATCGGTCAAGAATTGATTCCTTCATGAAAGAACAAAACACGTTGAAATTTACTATCACTTTATTTGAGAACAAGTTTAGAATCACCAAATTCAACTCTAATACATTCAACTCCAGTTTAATATCACTTCATTAAAGTGTTGTGTAATATTATCCATGGATATAGTGACTATGTATAGTGCATATGAGTTCCCACCATATCTCTATTTTTGGTCATTTTCACTTTTTATATAAGATTTGAGTGGATGGTTGTTTCTAGAAAATATTATGAATACTAGCATACTATCAGAGTAGGTATGGAGAAACATTTTTTGCTCACACAAAAGTCTTTTTTGGTGCCTTCAATATTTCTTCTTATATGAAGGAAAATCTATTTTTTGGCACTTTATAAGTCAATTTCTATAGAAGAAGCAATCGCAAATCAATGTTTCTATTTTTTCTCTTCTTATAATGGCTTGTTTGAATATGCTTTTGAAGGAAATTTTTGAATTTTCAAAAATAGATGCCATCACATATCTCCCTCTTTTTTCTCTTTTGCTATATCTTCCAATGGCATGAGCGTGTTTTGTTTGGCTTTTGAAAAATCTTATTTGAAACCCTTGCACTTCATAGAATCAAGATTTGGTACATTTACATAGGTAGTGGCAAAGTGGTCAATTCAATGCCAGATGAAGCATTGCATTACCAGTTTGAATTCCAATGTGATTATATTGGTATTTCTCACATAGTTATTTTTGCAAGGAGGGAATCATTACCAAGGAGAGGCATCTCTCTCTTTCGCATCTCCTACTATGGAAACAATGGATAGGTAAGAAATGTGTAAAACAATGATCTAGATGTTCATGGGTTTAATCCATCTACCAGTATATATGTGTAGGGGTATCTATTTTCCTTTTGTATTTTCTCCCTAATTAAATGCTTTCATAGAAGTATATACAATGGTGTTCCATCCAGAATGTGTAGCATAGGGAAGGAGAGTACTAGCTTAGGTAGTATGCAAGGAGGTAGAATTCTAAGTTTGATAGAGTTTTGTTTTGGGGTTATTGATTAGGGTATCATTCACCTCAAGGGGTGAATATGCCTTTTCTCTTCCAATGCATATATCCATATAATTGGCTAATTCAGCTAGCTTAAGTCATTTGTTGAGACAAGGTCCAATGTTTTAACCTTTCCCCTTCACTATCTTGCTTGTGCAAGTATTATTTGGTTGGCTAAGGTGGAAGTTGTTGTGGCTATTGGATGGGATAATTTTTTTTCTATTTGTAACTATGAAACCAATTAATAAGGACCAAGTGTCACAATCACTAGGGTTTAGAGGTGATGATGTGAAAAAATAAGTGCATGGCACAAATGAATTGTGGATCGCTAAGTAGCAACAAGCAGTTGGATCTTCATTTTCAAAGGCCATAACCTTTGCATACATAAGTGTTTTGAGTCCATTTTTTAATCACATAATTTTTTGAGCCCTATGCTCATTTCACTGATATGCTATGGTGTTAGAGGTTAGATCATGTTATATGGATCACAAAGTCCTATTTACTTACCTTAATGGGTAAAATTACAGTATTTAGTCAACTCAAATGATTGGTTTGTTATGAAGTAAGAACCTATGATGCATATTTCAAGACAATAAAGCTATAGTTCTTGATGTAAAACTCACCATTAAAGGTAAGAATAATCTCTTAGACTTTTTTCCTTGTTTATTGAACCAAAGTTACTTTTTTACTTCAAAGAGAGTGAACCTATCAAGATAGGGTCAAAATTGTATGAGCTTTTTGGAAAATTTAATACTACTAAAGTAAGTCACATGGAGTTGGAGCTTTTCTCTCTCAAACTAGTTGAGTTTGATAATATTGAAAACTATATTACAAGTTCAAGGCTTTAATGGAATATAATGCAATCTTTTGAAGGCAAAAGAAAATATGGTGTAGAATTTGTAAAAATTACCCTTTCTAATCTCTCCTCTTTTTATATGTTGAACCTAATGGTTTATATGATTCCTATGTTCTTGAAATCTTAAAAGACTGTTGATCTTGATTAGATTTTTTTCTCTTTGTTTTTTTTTAGGTAATAATGTAGAATTATGATGGGACTCCACAAATATAGGCTCACTCAAAGGAATTCAAATCTAAGGAGGCTAAGACCCAAGGTCTCAAATGCCAAGCTAAGCCTCCAAAGAAGTCAAATACCACTTACATATACTATAAGAGGGAGGTACATTTAACAAAAAATTGATTGATGAAATTGCAAAGAATTGAAGTCGAGTTCTTGAAGATTAACGGATGTCTTATAGATGATGAGGAATATTCTAAATAATCTACCTCAACTATAGAGGCCCACTAGAGCATCCAATATGGGGAGAAGATATTATTGTCACTAATTTCTTCTCTCCTTGGCCTCTTAGTTTATATTATAGGGATTGTTGAGATTATAATACGATTCATGGTCAAGGATAACATTGTATGATGTATTGGATAGACCTAAGGGATTCCATTGTACAATGTATTAATTATTTATAATTTTTTATCTTGTAATTTCAATGGGCCATGGTTAACCTTGTTATGGTTAAACCCTCTTTATAACTTGTAATTAACCTAAATCCCTCTTGTTATGTTGTCTTAGGTTAAATTTTATTATGTATTTGGGGTTTTGGTATTGGTATAAATACCCTCATACCACTCCTCATTTCTTCAACAAGGTGTTGTGTAATATTATCTATGGATATAGTGATTATTTATGATGCCTATTGGCGCCCACCATATCTCTCTTTTTCATAATGTTTGCTTTCTGTATAATATTTGAGTGGATGGTTTGCTTCTAATTGTTTCTAGAAAATGTTATGAATTCAAACAAAACTAAGTATGTTAGTCCACCCCTATTCTATGCAAGGAGGTCAAGGGTCTTTATTGACTTTAATGAAATTTTTATTTTTATTTTTAATAATGTGGATCATGCAATTTGGCATTCAATATTGATCAATGGATAGATGTCTAAGGAGGAAGAAAAATTCACCTTGAAAATATTTACTCCTACTAGTTATATGATCTCAAAAAGGACCATACCAAATTGAATTTAACTTTTTTCTATAGCTTGTAATCTTTGCTCAGATAAATGAAGGTAAACCATATCATAAATCTATAACTTCTCATCTCTTTTATGTCGATATGTCTTTACTTATAACTCTCGCACTTTGTCTTGGACTTGAGAATGAATTTGCATTATGCTTTTCAAAAATTTGATAATTTTATCTTCTTTCTAGTTTGTTATCATTTATTTAGTTTCTCATATATTAAGTAAGAGGTGACAATAAAAAAATTGTTACAACGTTTTAATGAACTTGTATTGAAAAGAAATGGATTATTTTACTGAAATCATGTTGTGGTAAGAAATATTTTCACATGTCTTGGAATATTTAGAACCACATGCTCTACAAGCAAGTAATTATTCAATTAATTAGTTTCACCATCCCTTAAAGATGGAAATATGTAGATTGACATATTATGGTACCAAGAATATTCCAAGGATATTTCTAAATGTGACTTGAGAATATTATTTTTTAATTTGAAACATTAGGCTTGAGCAAGTCATAATATTTTCACACATTCTTGAAATACTTAGGTATCATACTATGTGCATCAAATATCTTCTTACATGGAATTGAAATACACAATTAAAAAGAGTCTTTACCTCTTTACCCATGATGGATACCGTAATGGTAAGTCCTTGGGTTTTCATCTAGGAGACCCAAGTTCAAACCCCAATATGAGGGGACAAGAACCCCTCATAAAAACCTATGTAAACTCAATTCTTTTAGATATGGTGGAAGAGCAATGGATTCATTCAGAGTGTATCAATGCTTCAAACCCTCACCATGAATGTGACAAAATATTATTTTCAAAAATTATCGAAGCAAAGTGATGTCGACAGAAAGAAGAGACAAGAGCAAGTGTGAGCTAGTAGGGAGTGCAAGGTGGGAGGGAATTAGAACTAGGAGGAATTGCAAGCTAGGAATGAGTGTGAGTCGAGAGGAAATGCAAGACAATATCGATATCTTTAGATATGGGAGAAGAGTAGTGGATTTTTTAAGAGTGTATAAATATTTCAAATATTTACCATGAATGCGATGAATATTATTCCTAAAAATTTGTCAAAGCAAAGGAACATGGGGAGAAATAAAAGACAAGAGTGAGTGTAAGCTAGGAGGGAGTACAAGTTGGGAGGGATTGCGAGTTAGGGGGAAGTGTGAGCCAGAAGCAAGTGTGAGCTAAGAGGGAGGGCAAACCAGGAGGGAGTGCAAGCTAGGATAAATCCCTAGTCCCAACCCCACTAGTTAGTTTGGAAGTAAAATCATAGTTGAAAGCTCTAATGGGAAGTGAGGATGCCCTAGATAGAAGCATGGAAGTTGAAGATAAGTGGAAGATCAAATATATGGAATTTTCGATCCAAGTAGCAGATGTTGCACCAAAAGTGACCATCAAGGATGAGATTATTTAGCATGATATAATGATTTTGAAAAGCAAGAGGTTAAATGTAAGTTACACACATACTTTCCAGGGTTTTTGGAGATTCAATATTGGAGAATGTGTAAGTGGGGATTGAACCCAAATTACTCTATTACTTTTTCTCCTTGTCATCTTTTCTAATTCAAAAATCAGGCATAAAATATTGAGTGGTATCCCATGGTTTAGAGGTGTTGGACATTTTGAGTTCCTAAGCTAAGATTTGTCATTGATGTCAAAAGGATCTATGTAAGCTAACATTATGTTTGTGTAGAAGCAAAGGTTTTGATAAAAGGTTCAAGAAGGGATGCATGGCATTTGGTTCTAAAATGAGCTTCAATAGAAGCTTAGAAAAAGGGTTTTATTTAAAACCATGGATGGCAGATTTGAAATGGGCTTTTCTTAAAACCCAAGTTGGCTTTTTGTTTCATCAAAAAAGATGCTCCGGTGATGAAGAAATTTAATTTCAAAGGTTTTAATTAAAATCATGGAAGGTAGATTTGAAATAGGTTTTACTTAAAACCCAAGTTGGCTTTTCGTTTCATCGAAAAAGGTGCCCTGGTGATGAATATATTTAATTTTAAATATTTAGTTTAAATTTTAATTTATTAAAATTTTAATTTTAATTTTAAAATTTTAATTTAAATTTTAAAATTAAATTAAAAGAATATTCGTCGACGTCATAAAGGAAGGTTCAAAACTTCCGACATTTCCAAGCTAAGGGAAGGCATATATATATATGCCATTAAAAATTTTGAAATAAATCATCCTTGCTCGATTGAGATTTACGATTTGCTTTTGCGAAGGAAGAGCTCATGTTATTTTTGTTTTGTAAAGCAGTGAATATTGAAAGTGAACCGCGTCCATTTTCCAAAGCGTGTTGGGCAGTGTGGCCTAGTGGCAGCTTGGTTTGTGCAAAGGTGTTGGTGGCAAGAAGGGTAAGTGTTCGATTCTTGCAAGCATCGTTTTGGCTTTGTTGAGGCACTCAAGGCGCATTTCTTTTTTGCTTGGTGGAAGGAGTGAAGAACAAGAAGCGAGTGACGCTTCTTTCTTCACAACAAGCCCGTAGATCGTATGGTAGCTTGGTCGTGGTAAGGACATTCGTGTTGGAGAGAACGGGGGTTCGATTCCCCTCAAGGCAAGTATTGAGGTTTTTATTAAATTTGTTATTGCCTAAGGTGGAGTGATAAGTCGTAAAGGTGATTTGATAGTTGATGTATTGAATAACCTTAGGAATAAGGTTATAGTGGTTGTTTGAGTTGTGGAGTTAAATTTTTAGTGGTTGATTTTTGAAATATCATTGGAGTAAAAAGGATTGATTTTGGTTTCCTATTTGAAAATGGTTGGTTTAATGCTTCAAGGTTTTCTGGTTTGAAAGTTGTGATTAAAACCTTGTTTTATAAGCATTATTGTTGGAATGAAGTTGTTGTGCAAAGAACTTGAACTTGAGCTGAAAAGAACATGAGTATCATTGTTATGAAGAGTTGTTGTTTAGTATTGTTGAAGACATTTTGAGTTGGTTGATTCATGCTTGGACTAGGGTTTGTGAGAAAGAGTGGTTCCTTGTGGTGATTGATTGAGTAGAGTTGTTTGAGCCTAGTCAAGTGTTTGTGTGAAGTGGTTGTTCAAGTTCCATAAAACAAACTATTCTATATTCTAATTTGAGTTGAATTGAGAAAGAAATTGGATTTGAGTATAGAACATATTGAGTCTCTAACAATTATCTTTATGCTTCTATGAGATTGTTGAGTTGAGATTGATTTGAGTTGAGATTGGGATTTGAGTATAGAACATATTGAGTCTCTAAAAATTATCTTTATGCTTCTATGAGATTGCTAAGTTGAGATTGATTTGAGTTGAGATTGGGATTTGAGTATAGAACATATTGAGTCTCTAAAAATTCTCTTTATGCTTCTATGAGATTGAGTTGAGATTTTGTTGAGCTGATTTGAGGTAAGTCTTTTAGAAGGCTTGTGGACTGATTTTTAGTAAGCTTTTGTGAAGGCTTGCTATGCAGATTTGAGCAAGTCCTAGAGAGGATTTATTAAGCAGATTTATACAAGTTCTAAGTGAGCTTGTTGAGAAAATTTGGAGAAGTTCTAAGTGAGCTTTTTGAGCATATTTGAGTAGGTTCTGAGTGATCCTATTGAGCATATTTGAGTAGGTTCTGAGTGAGCCTATTGAGCAAATTTGAGCAGGTTCTGAGTGAGCCTATTGAGCAGATTTGAAGAGGTTCTAAGTGAACCTATTGATAGAGCTTTGGATGTGACATAGTATAGAGGACAGAGTCTTGATGGATATATATCCAGTAGCTAGGATAATTGAAGATAGATCTGAGTGAGGAGTCTTCAAGTGGAGATAGATCCACAAGTCAGTGTAGTAGAGAGATAGATTCTTCTATAAGATCACTAGCCAGAGCAAAATGGGAAAGATTTCTCCTATGGAAGAGATCCATGAACTTGAGAATTAGGGGATCAACATCTCCTTTGGACAGAGGTCCATAAACATTGTAATTGGGAAGGATTCCCAAGAGATTATTTGAGGAATATTTAGAAGAAATAATTTTTGTGGAGGTAGCCCACATTGGGTGAACCACGTTAAAAATGATGTCTCTCATGTGTGTGATGCTTTGTGTGATGTTTACTGCTTTATTAATGTTGATGCTACTATTTGGAGAAAAGTTTTATATTATACTGTTTGCCCCCCCTCTTAGTATAGGCACATGTTATTCAATTGGTATTAGAGTCGATCATTCCGTGAAGAGTCTAATAGCTTGGAAGAGGATCCATCAATAACACACATGTGCTCAAAGAGTGAAGAAAGTATAGACTTTGAGGAAGCACTCTTCAATTGTCTCCAAGATATTGAAAGGATTCAAGAAGAGAGGGCACAACTAAAATAACAAATCTAAAATGATGAATTGGCAATAATTGAGCTTCTACAAAGGCTAATAGAACTAAAAATAGAAGTGAAATAAATAAGAGAGATTGAACATCAGTTGAGAGATATGTTGGAAACAAAAGAAGCAGGACTCGAAAGAGTGGCAACAGAGATTGTGAAGTTAAAATGCAGAACTAAAAAAGTATCAAGTAAGCTAGAGAAAGAAGCATGTCAGCAAGAGGCAGGAACATCAAGCAAAAGGAAGGTATCTTACAATATCTCAAGGAAATAAGACTGTAAAAGAAAGAATATCATATCGAATCCTCAGCAAGACAGGTTACAAAATTCCTTCCATGGACATTGCTTTTCTTGCAATAAATATGGTCATAGAGCTATGCAATGTACTAGCAAAGACAATGATAGTAGTAGTACAGATTCTCTTGCACCACATATGGATAATGATGTTAAGTGTTACAAATGCAATAGTTTTGAGCATACAACTAGAAGGTGTAAACTAGAAACCTTTAATTCTAGCACTAGAAAGGAAGAAAAAGGGAAAGGAAAATTAAAATCCTTGTTGGTTCAAATAGCATTGCATGCACAAGATAGAGAAGAAAAATAGTTTCTAGATAGCGGATGCTCTAGACACATGACAGGAGAAAAGGACAAGTTCATAGCTTTGAAATAAGGAAATAGAGGGTCAGTAAACTTTGGGGATAATGGTTTAGTAAAGATTTGTGGAAAAGGAACTCTAAGTATAGGCAATGGGAAAGCAAAAGCTGAAAATTTTCTATATGTGGAAGGTCTGAAACATAATCTCTTGAGCATTAGTCAACTTTGTGATCAAGGTCATATAGTAACTTTTCGTCAAGATAGATGTGAAGTAAGAAAATCTGAATCTAGAAAACTTGTAGCTAGTGCTATAAGAGAAATAAATCTTTATGTACTCAATGAAATCAAAAAGGAGAAATGTTTCTTATCCAAAGAAAATGAGATCCATTTTCAACATATAATATTGGGGTCAAATGAAAATCTTCTAATGGCCTTGGAAGGTAAAGAATATAATTCTATAGAAGACAAGCCAAAAGGAAGTAACGACAAGGACAAAGGTAAAAAAATAGAGGATTATTCATCAGAGAATTGTTATGATCTCAAGGGAGAACTTATTCATGCTCTTGACATAGTAAAGAAGGTAAGAAAGCAACACTCTAAGCTTAAAAGTCAGTTTCAAGAATGTGATGAAGAAAGATTATTGCTCATAGAGGACTTAGATAAGTCAAAGGCTAAGGTAAGTAAGTTCAAGGATAAGTTAGAAGCAAATATTTTGGAGTGTGAAAAGTTAACACAAGAAGTGGCACTACTAAAGGAATATTTAGAGGATTCCAAGAAAAAGTTGTACAAATATGTGACCAGTGCAAAGAATGTGGATAAAATAGTCAAGATACAAAGAGGAGCAACAAACAAGACAGGTCTTGGTTCCAAACAGGTTCAAAATAAATGGGAAGAAAATTATACTTCAAGTCTTGAAGAAGAAGGAACTTCGAAAGAATATACTTTAGAATATGATCGTGTAAGTAGGAATGAGACATCAGAGGATGAGTTGGACAACAAAGAGTTCAACAAATATAGGAATAATGCACAAATAAGATATATATGGAACAACAATCAAAACAGGAGACCAATGAGGTCTAGGCAAGGAATCTTCAATGGGAGATGCTTCTCATGTCACATTTTTGGGCACATGGCTTCATAGTGTAGGTCATATAAAAGATAGGAATATAGGAAAGGATAGCTTTTACATGGGTATTTCTACTCATACAATGAGTATGGTCACAAAGCAATGAATTACAGGGTTCATGGCAGAAGAGTATATGGATTCACTAGGAGGTAACCTAAGACATTTGCACCTCCAAGGAATAATAACATTAAGTGTTATAAGTGCAATAATGATGGACACACAGAAATATGGTGTAGAGCAAATATTCCATAAGCAGGTATGAACGGGAACAGGAACATGGATGAGAACAGGAACAAGAATAGGAATAGGAATATGGATGAGAACAAAAACAAGAATAAGAACAGGAATAGAAATAAAAATAGAAATGATAACAAAAACAGGGATGATGTCTTGGAAAGAAACAATGAGAGGATTCAAAAAACTCAAAAATGAAGAGAGAAAGATAAAGGTAAAGAGCAGTGCTTGCAGGGAGTAGAAATAATCCCACCCCATAAATAACCACCTCATGAGGAGGTGGGGGAGGGGCTAAGCTAAGAGGCTCATTCTTAGCCCCGAGCCCCAAAGGTGACCCTTTGCCATTGATGACAAAGGGGGAGAGATTTGTGTATATTGAGGAAATTTTTTATATGGGGAGAGATTTGATATTTGAGAAAGCTTTGAGCCAGGGGGAGCAAAGTCCCAGGGGGAGAAAAAAAGAAGGTCATATTTTAGTAAAAGTATATGGGTTGCCATCAATGACAAAGGGGGAGATTGTTGGAAATTTTGAGTTCCTAAGCTAAGAGTTATCATTGATGTCAAAAGGATCTATGTAAGCTAACACTATGTTTGTGTAGAAGCAAAGGTTTTAATCAAAGGTTCAAGAAGGGATGCATGGCATTTGGTTCTAAAAGGAGCTTCAAGGGAAGCTTAGCAAGATGTTTTTATTTAAAACCATTGATGGTAGATTTGAAATGGGTTTTTCTTAAAACCCAAGTTGGTTTTTCGTTTCATCGAAAAAGGTGCCCCGATGATGAAAAAAAATATTTCAAATGTTTTTTTTTTTAACTATGGAAGGCAGATTTGAAATGGGTTTTTCTTAAAATCCAATTTGGTTTTTCGTTTCATTGAAAAAGGTGCCCCGATGATGAAGATATTTAATTTTAAAGATTTAGTTTAAATTTTAATTTATTTAAAATTTAAATTTTAATTTTAAAATTAAATTAAAAGAATATTCGTCGACGTTATAAAGGAAGGTTCAAAACTGCCGACGTTTCCAAGCTAAGGGAAGGCATATATATATGCCATTAAAATTTTTGAAAGAAATCATCCTTGTTGGATTGAGATTTACGATTTGCTTTTGTGAAGGAAGAGCTCGTGTTATTTTCATTTTATAAAGCAGCGAATATTGAAAGTGAACCGTGTCCATTTTCCAAAGTGTGTTGGGTAGTGTGGCCTAGTGGTAGCTTGGTTTGTGCAAAGGTGTTGGTGGCAGGAAGGTTAAGTGTTTGATTCCTGCAAGCATCGTTTTGGCTTTGTTGAGGCGCTCAAGGCGCATTTATTTTTCAATTGGCAGGAGTGAAAAACAAGAAGTGAGTGGTGCTTCTTTCTTCACAACTAGCCCGTAGCTCGTGCGGCAGCTTGGTCGCGGTAAGGGCATTCATGTTGGACAGAACGGGGTTCGATTCTCCTCGAGGCAGGTATTGAGGTTTTTATTAAATTTGTTATTGCCTAAGGTGGAGTGATAAGTGGTAAAGGTGATTTGATAGTTGATGTATTGAATAACCTTAGGAATAAGGTTATAGTGGTTGTTTGAGTTGTGGAGTTAAATTTTTAGTGGTTGATTTCTAAAATATCATTGGAGTAAGAAGGATTGATTGTGGTTTCCTATTCGAAAATGGTTGGTTTAATGCTTCAAGGTTTTCTGGTTTGAAAGTTGTGATTAAAACCTTGTTTTATAAGCATTGTTGTTGGAGTGAAGTTGTTGTGCAAAGAACTTGAACTTGACCTGAAAAGAACATGAGTATCATTTGTTGGCAATTTTGGGTACTTTGGGTACATTGCCTTTGCTCAAGTGTATAAGTTGTCATTGATGTCAAAAGGCATTTTTGTGTTGATATCAAAAAGAGTGTGATGTCAAAAATATCTTGAGAAGCTTCATAATGTTAAAGGGTTTTTATTAAAACCATGGTGACAAGGTTAAAGGTTTTTCTTAAAACCATTTGGACTCATTAAGGGTTTTTATTAAAACCAAGCTTAACTTAATGCAAAGGTTTTTACTTCTTGAAAAACCTTGAAGGTCCATGTTTATTATTAATAATTAAATTAACTCAAACCTTTGACAAGGGTCTAAGTTTAATTTATTATTAATAAAATAATAATAATTATTATTTTAATTATTATTAAAGGGTCTTTCAACCCTTAAGCGACGGAGAAAAAAGAATTCTTTCGCCGATGTGTTGCCATCGTTGGAGGAGCGCCGACGTCAAACAATTAAGGAGAAATGGCTATATAAGTGGGGATGATTTTCTAAAGTGATTGTAACTCCGAGTAATGAAAATCGTAGCTCTGTGATCTTCGAGAAAGCGTTGTATTTCATTGAGAGTTGATTATCGATATTGAGTTGCCCAAGTAATTTCTTGCGTTTTTAGTTTGCGCTTTGACATCCGACAGATTGCGCTTCACCTACAATTGTTGGGACTGCACTCGAATTACGTTTTTAGTTTGCGCTTTGACATCCGACGTTTGCTTTCACCTACGATTGATTGGATTGCACGAAGGATAGTTTTTGTTTGCACTGTGTGGATGATTATTTTTGTTGCCCAGTAAGTTACGTTTTGGACAGCGCTCACCAGTTTGCATGTGGCTTGAGGAAGACATTTACGTTTTCCAGATTCTTGGCATCAAAGGAAGATAAAATATAGGGCAACACTGTATTTCTTCATTGGGCACTTGTGACCCAACGACGGTGGCGTTTAAGCGAAGGCGCTAGAAGGCAGAGGTGCCGAGTTCGATTCTCTTCGTGGGTAATTTTCTTTTGGTCGCGGTGTGCAAAGGATAGTGGTTGTGAATGCGCTGGAGGTATAAGGTTAAGGTATCATATTTGCTTTGACATTGTTTTATTGATGCTTAATGTTTATGTGGAGTAATAAGGTGTAAAGAGGTTTTACTTTGTATGTATATTATACTTCCGGTGGTTTTTATTAAGTTGGAGAAATAAGGTGTTAATTTGGATCTTTATTATTGTATATTGTTGTATAGTTGCTAACTCTAATTGGTGGCAAATTGAGAGTTAGTGTTGTGACAGATTTTGAGTTCTCCTTCTTCATCAAAGTAAAGGTATGGGCAACTTCTTCCATGTATATTGTTGATGGTATATTTTCTGAAATTGAGTTTGGAGTGAAAAGGTTGTCTACTAGGTATTTTTGGTGTAAATCCTATTTTCTGGATATTGAAGATTGTTTATGCATTAAAATCATTGATGAGTTTTTGGGTGAATGCATAATTCTGGTTGAGGAAGAGGAAGCATTTTTTGCACTAGGGTTTATGTTAGTAAGTCTTGCTACTTGCATTGAGATGATGAAACCCTTAGTTGGCTGTTTTGATATTGATGGTTGAGTTGCTTCCATAGAGGTTGTTTTGATCAAGTTAGTGCTTTACTTGATACATGATATTGGGCTTACTCCATTGAGTTGATTTGAGCAAGTTATTCTTTGCATTTGGTGATATTGTGTTGGTGGCTATTTTGTTCAAATATCCTTGGAGGGAAAAGGATTTCTACTTGTTTCCTTTTCTTGTGATGATTGGTTGAATGCTTCAAGGTTGATGTTGAGTTGAATGGTGTTGGTTGACTAAACCTTGTTTGATGAGCATTGTTGTTGAAACCCTAATTGTTGGTAAAAAGAATATGAGTATCATTGTTATATGAGATATTGCATGGTTGGCAATTGTTGGGTTGTGTTTCATATTCTTGAGAAAAGCATACTACATCTATCTTATTCTTTTGAGATTGAGATTGAGTTGAGATTGATATTGGGAGTTAAGTATAGAACATATTGGGTCTCTAACAATTCTCTTTATGTTTCTATGAGATTTGAGATTGAGATTGGGAGTTAAGTATAGAACATATTGAGTCTCTAACAATTCTCTTTATGCTTCTATGAGGTTTATGAATCACATTGGGTCTCTAACAATTCTCTTTGTGGGTTCATGCTAAGCAAGTTTTTCTTGGTGAGCTTGTTGAGGTTTTGGACGAGGTTTGGGTTTGAGGTTTCGATGGGGACTTGTGAGCAGATTTGGACAGGTCCTAGCAGAGGACTTGTGAGCTGAGTTTTGATAGTTCTATCAGAGAACTTGAGGATAGAGGTGCATTGGTTCTTTGAGAAGAACTTGAGGATAGATTTGGCAAGTCTTTGAGAAGGCTTGTGTGCAGAGGATTGATTTGTTCAAGAGTTGGACAGATCTGATAGACAGAGGAAGACTTGTACTAGACCGACTGACTATGTTTGGTACAGGTTGCTGAGCTGCTGTGGACGTGATCATAGAAGGCAGAGGTCTCTTAGGCTAAGCATTGAGGATAGGAGGTCTTCGGTGGAAAGGAGTTCCACGTGCTGGCAAGAGGTAGAGGCAGTTGATCTTCTGAGGGATCATTTCTAGAGCAGAGGGGAAGGTATCTCCTTTGAGGAAAGGCTCATAAATTCTGATTTGGGGAAGGTATCTCCTTTGGGCCGAGGCTCATAAACATTGTAATTGGGAAGGTTTCCCAAAGAACTTTGAGATAACTTTTAGAGAAAAGTTTTGTGGACGTAGCCTGGGCATTCTGGGTGAACCACGTTAAAATTGGTGTCACTTTGTGGATGATATTGTGCATTGTTTTGATATTGCTTTGGGTATATTGCTTTACTATTTTGAAGTATAAAGGAAAAAGTAAAAAGAGGTCTTATACTGTTCACCCCCCTCTCAGTATAAGCTTGTGTTCTTCAATTGGTATCAGAGCGGGTGCCTTCGAAAAGTTTAACAACTTGAAGGAAAAGCTAGTAAAGAACACAATGGATCATTCAAGTGGCAATGCAGCACCTATTCTTGATGGGTCTGATTTTGGTCTTTGGAGTGCAAGGATGAAGGTTCATCTAATGGCACTTGGGAATGAGGTTTGGGAAGTGATTGAAGATGAGTACACTATTCCTGAACATGGTCCTAATACTAAAGAAGAAAGGCTCCTACATCACAACAATTCAAAAGCAATGAATGCAATCCTGAAAGGCTTACATAAAGCAGATCTCACCAAAGTGATTCACTGCAAGACAGCTAGTGAAATGTGGAATCAGTTGAAGGTGGTTCATACAGGTGATACAAATGTCAGAAAGGCCAAGTTGAGACACTTCAAAGGTATGTTTGAACAACTCAAGATGAATGATGATGAAAATATTAGTGACTACATGCTTCGTATGGATGAGGTTGTTAACTCCATGAAAGACTTAGGTCTTGAGCTTGCTGAAAATGATGTTTGTGATAAGATTTTAAGATCTCTTCCTAATAGATTTAGTGAAAATATTTCTGCTATTGAGGAAGCTAAAGATTTGGATAAGTTGAAAAAGGATGAGCTCCATAGTATACTTGCAGCATTTGAGTTGAGAACTCAAGTGAAGGTTGATGTCAAGAAAGAGGCAACTTTCAAGGCTACCAAGAAATCCAAGGGTAAACAACTTCAAGAGAGTGATGAGTCTTCTAGTGATGAAGAGGCATATTACAACAAGAAAGGCAAGTTCTCTAGAAAGCACAAAAGTATGAAAAATGTAAGATGT
This sequence comes from Wollemia nobilis, assembly GCA_028583015.1. Lineage (NCBI taxonomy): Eukaryota > Viridiplantae > Streptophyta > Pinopsida > Araucariales > Araucariaceae > Wollemia > Wollemia nobilis. Next base: position 26,103,495 of record JAQPPZ010017248.1, on the reverse strand, counting down.
TTCAATTGTGGAAAGTTTGGTCATTATGCTACTGACTATACTGTTGCCAAGGATGAAAGTGATGAAGATAAACAGGACTGTAAGAGCAAGGATTCTGAAAAGCACAAGCATCACAGGAAAAACAAAGATGAGCACAACAATCAAGGAAAGAGGTACTCTCACAAACACAAGAAGAGCTTCTACCTAGACAAGGCAAGTAAGTGTTCTAGTAGTGATAGTGAAAGTTCTTCAAGTGATAATGAAAATGAGATGTTGTTCATATCAGAAAAAGAGGAAGAACCAAAACATAGATTCATTATCATGAAATGTCTTAGATGTGGAAATTTTGGTCACCTTGAGGATGATTGCACAAATAATGATTTGGTTTCTAGTATGTATGAGGATGCTTCAGAAAACTATAAGGAAGATGCATGTATGGTTTTTGAAAAGGGTAGCACCTCTAGTGATAAGAAATCTGAAAAAGGCTTTGATGATTCAAAAAGCAAACATATAGAGGAAGGAGAAGTAGATCTTAAAGGTGAACTTATTAGTGCTCTTAGTGCTTTGAAAAAGGAAAGAAAGAAGAATGCTAGACTCAAGGATAAGTTAGATGAATGTTGTATGGAGAGAGATGATCTTATAGAAAGTCTTGACTTCTCTATAGCTAAGACACAAGAACTCAAGGATGAGTTAGAATCTAAGGTTCTTGAGTATAGTGAGTTAGAACAGAAAATGGCTTCTTTGAAAGAGGAAACTAAAGAGTACAAGGATAAGCTTCACAAGTTTCAAGATAGCTCCAAAAAGGTTAAGTCACTCATCAAAGGTCAAAGAAAGACAACAGATAAAATAGGCCTTGGTTTTGTTAAGCCTCACAAGGAACAAGTTGGAGAGTCTAGTAAGAGACTCCAAAAGGAAGAGAGTTCTGATGAGGAAAGTATTTCAGATCATGAGTCCTTGAATGATAGATGCACAGAAATAGAAAATAGAATTCAGAATGAGAAGAAGAAGTTTTCAAGACCTAAGAGGTCAAATAAAGGAAAGTTTCAAGGCAGATGTTTTGCTTGTCACAGGTTTGGTCACATAGCTTCACATTGCATGGCTCAAGTGAAGAAGGTAAATGATAGTTTCAGAAGTGCTAGTTACTTTCAAGGGTATTGCTACTCTTGTCAATAGTTTGGGCACAAGGCAGTTTATTGCAAGGCAAATATCAGGAACAGGTTTGATCAGAACAGGTTTGGTCAGAATAGGTTTGGTCAGAACTGGTGGATTCAAAGAATAGGTATGCCTAAAAGAAATAACATTGTTACTTGTTATAAGTGCAACAATGAAGGTCACACAACTAGACAGTGTAGAGCTGAAATTCCAAGGTACAAGAATAGGAACAATGGTATGATCAGGTCCAAGGATCAAGGCATGGATAAGAACAGGAATGAGAACAAGAACAAGAATAGATGACAAGAATGGAATATGGACAAAGAGTTCAAGAGAAGGCCCGACAAGGAAGTTATAGACGCTGATGATGATCGGTGCCTAATGGGAGTTTTACTCCCACCCCAAAATTAATCACCTCATCGGGAGGTGGGGGAGGGACTAAGCTAAGAGGCTCATTCTTAGTCCCGAGCCCCAAAGGTGGCCCTTTGCCATTGATGACAAAGGGGGAGAGATATGAGTAAGGGGGAGAGCTTCAAAGTGAAGAGGAAAGCTTCAAGTCAGGGGGAGCAAAACTTCAAAGGAAGATTCTCAGTTGTGGGCACAGTTGGTCAGTTTTTAGCACAGTTGGTTTCAGTTTTGGCTCTTGAGAAGTGTTTTCGGTAAAGGTTTGCCATCAATGACAAAGGGGGAGATTGTTGGCAATTTTGGGTACTTTGGGTACATTGCCTTTGCTCAAGTGTATAAGTTGTCATTGATGTCAAAAGGCATTTTTGTGTTGATATCAAAAAGAGTGTGATGTCAAAAATATCTTGAGAAGCTTCATAATGTTAAAGGGTTTTTATTAAAACCATGGTGACAAGGTTAAAGGTTTTTCTTAAAACCATTTGGACTCATTAAGGGTTTTTATTAAAACCAAGCTTAACTTAATGCAAAGGTTTTTACTTCTTGAAAAACCTTGAAGGTCCATGTTTATTATTAATAATTAAATTAACTCAAACCTTTGACAAGGGTCTAAGTTTAATTTATTATTAATAAAATAATAATAATTATTATTTTAATTATTATTAAAGGGTCTTTCAACCCTTAAGCGATGGAGAAAAAGAATTCTTTCGTCGATGTGTTGCCATCGTTGGAGGAGCGCCGACGTCAAACAGTTAAGGAGAAATGGCTATATAAGTGGGGATGATTTTCTAAAGTGATTGTAACTCCGAGTAATGAAAATCGTAGCTCTGTGATCTTCGAGAAAGCGTTGTATTTCATTGAGAGTTGATTATCGATATTGAGTTGCCCAAGTAATTTCTTGCATTTTTAGTTTGCGCTTTGACATCCGACAGATTGCGCTTCACCTACAATTGTTGGGACTGCACTCGAATTACGTTTTCAGTTTGCGCTTTGACATCCGACAGTTTGCTTTCACCTACGATTGATTGGATTGCACGAAGGATAATAGTTTTTGTTTGCACTGTGTGGATGATTATTTTTGTTGCCCAGTAAGTTACGTTTTGGACAGCGCTCACCAGTTTGCATGTGGCTTGAGGAAGACATTTACGTTTTCCAGATTCTTGGCATCAAAGGAAGATAAAATATAGGGCAACACTGTATTTCTTCATTGGGCACTTGTGACCCAACGACGGTGGCGTTTAAGCGAAGGCGCTAGAAGGCAGAGGTGCCGAGTTCGATTCTCTTCATTGGTAATTTTCTTTTGGTCGCGGTGTGCAAAGGATAGTGGTTGTGAATGCGCTGGAGGTATAAGGTTAAGGTATCATATTTGCTTTGACATTGTTTTATTGATGCTTAATGTTTATGTGGAGTAATAAGGTGTAAAGAGGTTTTACTTTGTATGTATATTATACTTCCGGTGGTTTTTATTAAGTTGGAGAAATAAGGTGTTAATTTGGATCTTTATTATTGTATATTGTTGTATAGTTGCTAACTCTAATTGGTGGCAAATTGAGAGTTAGTGTTGTGACAGATTTTGAGTTCTCCTTCTTCATCAAAGTAAAGGTATGGGCAACTTCTTCCATGTATATTGTTGATGGTATATTTTTTGAAATTGAGTTTGGAGTGAAAAGGTTGTCTACTAGGTATTTTTGGTGTAAATCCTATTTTCTGGATATTGAAGATTGTTTATGCATTAAAATCATTGATGAGTTTTTGGGTGAATGCATAATTCTGGTTGAGGAAGAGGAAGCATTTTTTGCACTAAGGTTTTATGTTAGTAAGTCTTGCTACTTGCATTGAGATGATGAAACCCTTAGTTGGCTGTTTTGATATTGATGGTTGAGTTGCTTCCATAGAGGTTGTTTTGATCAAGTTAGTGCTTTACTTGATACATGATATTGGGCTTACTCCATTGAGTTGATTTGAGCAAGTTATTCTTTGCATTTGGTGATATTGTGTTGGTGGCTATTTTGTTCAAATATCCTTGGAGGGAAAAGGATTTCTACTTGTTTCCTTTTCTTGTGATGATTGGTTGAATGCTTCAAGGTTGATGTTGAGTTGAATGGTGTTGGTTGACTAAACCTTGTTTGATGAGCATTGTTGTTGAAACCCTAATTGTTGGTAAAAAGAATATGAGTATCATTGTTATATGAGATATTGCATGGTTGGCAATTGTTGGGTTGTGTTTCATATTCTTGAGAAAAGCATACTACATCTATCTTATTCTTTTGAGATTGAGATTGAGTTGAGATTGATATTGGGAGTTAAGTATAGAACATATTGGGTCTCTAACAATTCTCTTTATGTTTCTATGAGATTTGAGATTGAGATTGGGAGTTAAGTATAGAACATATTGAGTCTCTAACAATTCTCTTTATGCTTCTATGAGGTTTATGAATCACATTGGGTCTCTAACAATTCTCTTTGTGGGTTCATGCTAAGCAAGTTTTTCTTGGTGAGCTTGCTGAGGTTTTGGACAGGTTTGAGTGGGGACTTGTGAGCAGATTTGGACAGGTCCTAGCAGAGGACTTGTGAGCTGAGTTTTGATAGTTCTATCAGAGAACTTGAGGATAGAGGTGCATTGGTTCTTTGAGAAGAACCTGAGGATAGATTTGGCAAGTCTTTGAGAAGGCTTGTGTGTAGAGGATTGATTTGTTCAAGAGTTGGACAGATCTGACAGACAGAGGAAGACTTGTACTAGACCGATTGACTATGTTTGGTACAGGTTGTTGAGCTGCTGTGGACGTGATCATAGAAGGCAGAGGTCTCTTAGGCTAAGCATTGAGGATAGGAGGTCTTCGGTGGAAAGGAGTTCCACGTGTTGGCAAGAGGTAGAGGCAGTTGATCTTCTGAGGGATCATTTCCAGAGCCAGTAGGGGAAGGTATCTCCTTGGGGGGGCCAAATTAGAAGGGGGAAGGTATCTCCTTTGAGCAGAGGCTCATAAATTCAGATTGGGGGAAGGTATCTCCTTTGGGCCGAGGCTCATAAACATTGTAATTGGGAAGGTTTCCCAAAGAACTTTGAGATAACTTTTAGAGAAAAGTTTTGTGGACGTAGCCCAGGCATTTTGGGTGAACCACGTTAAAATTGGTGTCACTTTGTGGATGATATTGTGCATTGTTTTGATATTGCTTTGGGTATATTGCTTTACTATTTTGAAGTATAAAGGAAAAAGTAAAAAGAGGTCTTATACTGTTCACCCCCCCTCTCGGTATAAGCTTGTGTTCTTCATCATTATTATGAAGAGTTGTTGTTGAGTATTGTTGAAGACATTTTGAGTTGGTTGATTCATGCTTGGACTAGGGTTTGTGAGAAAGAGTTGTTCCTTGTGGTAATTGGTTGAGTAGAGTTGTTTGAGCCTAGTCAAGTGTTTATGTGAAGTGTTTGTTGAAGTTCCATAAAACAAACTATTCTATATTCTGATTTGAGTTTAGTTGAGAAAAAAATTGGATTTGATTATAGAACATATTAAGTCTCTAACAATTCTCTTTATGCTTCTATGATATTGTTGAGTTGAGATTAAGATTTGAGTATATAACATATTGAGTCTCTAACAATTCTCTTTATGCTTCTATGAGATTGCTGAGTTGAGATTGATTTGATTTAGGATTGGGATTTGAGTATAGAACGTATTGAGTCTCTAACAATTCTCTTTATGCTTCTAAGTTGATATTTTGTTGAGCTGATTTGAGGCAAGTCTTTGAGAAGGCTTGTGGGCTGATTTTGAGTAAGCTTTTGTGAAGGCTTGCTATGCAGATTTGAGCAAGTCCTAGAGAGGACTTATTAAGCACATTTGGAGAAGTTTTGAGTTATCTTGTTGAGCAAATTTGGAAAAGTTTTGATTGATCTTGTTAAGAAAATTTGGGCAGGTTCTGAGTGAGCCTATTGAGCATATTTGAGCAGGTTCTGAGTGATCCTATTGAGCATATTTGAAGAGGTTCTGAGTGAACCTATTGACAGAGGTTTGGAGGTGACATAGTATAGAGGATAGAGTCTCAGTGGATAGATATCCAGCAGCCAGGACAATTGAAGACAAATCTGAGTGAGGAGTCTTCAAGTGGAGAGATATCCACAAGTCAATGCAGCAGAGAGATAAAGTATTCTTGAAGATTTCTAGCCAGAGCAGAAGGGGAAATATTTCTCATGTGGAATAGATCCACGAACTTGAGATTTAGGGGATCAACATCTCCTTTGGATAGAGGTCCATAAACATTGTAATTGGGAAGGATTCCCAAGAGATTATTTGATAAATATTTAGAAGAAATATTTTCTATGCAGGTAGCCCACATTGGGTGAACCACGTTAAAAATGATGGCTCTCATGTGTGTGATGCTTTGTGTGATGTTTTCTGCTTTATTAATGTTGATGCTACTATTTGGAGAAAAGTTTTATATTATACTGTTCACCCTCCCCTCTCAGTATAAGCACATGTTCTTCAAGAGGAAGAGATACTCTTTATTTAAGACCATGGAATAAAAAAAATTCTATTGAGATAGAAACTATTAAGAAGTTTATAATTTGGGTTAGGCTTTTTTGACTTCCATATCAGCTTATCAATAAGGATGTTTTGAAAAATATTAGAAATACCTAGGAGAATTCATCAAGGACTAACTATGAAGGAGCATAACCATGCTATATATACCAAAATATGTGTTGATATGAATATTTCAAAATATTTACCACAATCCATTAAGATTAAATCTGAATTAAGAGAATGGGATAAACAAGTGGATTATGACAACATTGCATTTTGTTGCTGAAATTGTTATGAGACTAGCCACTTGGTAAGAGTTTTCAAAGTAAAATTTGTAAAGAAAACAAAATTTGTCATAAGAAAAACTTCAAGGTAAAGCAAGGAAATCATACATTAATAGAAGGTATATTAGATCAAGGATATTCCACTCCTAGAGAAGGGAAAAAGAAATCCTATCTACAAAATATTATGGAAAATGTCACCATAACTCACTTGGATCAGTAGTTAGAAGAAGCAAAGAAGGATATAAGGTATGAGAAAGTACAATATGTAAAGTCAATTTTAGAAGGAATTAAGGTGCAAAGGTAAATTTGAAGGAAAATCCAAACACAAATATGATAGAAGAGGTCAAGATCTTTCTAGGTGAATCATCTTCATTTGCCTCAAGTAGTATAGAATTATCTCCTGGTAATAAAAGTGAAAGTGGTATAGAGGTTATCCCTTACACTTTAGGATTTCAATAGCAGCATAATAAAGAAATGAGGATGGAGGAATTTTGTAATAATTTAGGGTTTTTAGGACAATATAAAAATGTAATTGCGAGCATCCTTGCACTTTAGGGTTTCCAAGGCAACATAAAGAATAATGTGCTTTTAAGGTTATTCCTTGCTCTACAAATCTTGCACAACAAGACAAACTTGTAGATGAAAATTTTTACTTTAAGTAGTGTGAGAATATTAAAGAGATGGATGAAGATGAAAGTATTGGTGGAAATAAATAAAAAAAAGGAAACCCCAAGAAGCAAAAACAAAGAGAAAAAGAAACCTAGAGGGATATTAATATGGGAAAACAAAAGCAAATATCACAAGTGTTAACAAGAAGTGGGGCTAAACCAATAAATAAAAACAAAAAATAACAATGAAAATAATATCTTGGAATGTTAGAGGCATGAATAAGAACCCTAAAAAAAATATTAAGAAACTATCAAATTATTATAGACAATATATTTATATTTATAGATATGAAAAATGGGCAGCAAAAATTTTATCCGATCATGGTGTTGAAATTTATCTTGACAAAATTTCAATTTTGGAAGGTTTTTGTATGAAATGAAAAAAATATATTTGATTGTGGAAACTTAGTAGTGAGGAAGATGGTAAATCTCTTTGATAAGAAAGGTAGATAAAGAATATTTTTGATAGAAAGGTAAGTTGGATATAATTTAATTAATTTTATAGAAATGTAATGAGAGCAATGTAATATTTTTTTTTGTAATGGGAGTGGCCCCAATAGAAACCACACATAGCTTATTAAAAAAAAATAGTCTTTACCTTGTTATAAAAACATGGACTTTTACCAAGGTTTTTATCTTATTAGGTGGTATATGTAGAATTAACAAAAAATCATATAATGTTAGTGTGTAGTTTATTAAAATATCATGCTAATGCAATCATGATGTAATAAGGGTGGGACCTATTTTAATCCTAATACAACTAATTAAAAAAGAGTTTTTACCTTTTTTGTAAATCCTATCAATATAACATGTGGAGATAAATTCCCATGATCTTTTTGGGATTGGTAAAGAAGTGTACAACCTTCTTTATGTTTCATTTGTTTATGGAGCATAACAAATGACAATAAAATCAAGGCACATCCTTCCACATAGTTGGCCAATACACACATTTTAATGTTTGTTAATGTCCTCTTCTCACTAGAATGACCAACCACCGTTGAAGATTATGCTTCTTTTAACAATTATACCAAGTTAACTCCTTTTGGTATTCAAATTTGTTATCCTTTATATAACCTATTTTTAATTCAAAACCCCCTCTTTGTTAGCAATATAATGCTATTATCACGGGTTTTTAGAAAATTCTAGGATAAATAAATCAATCAATATCGTTCATCAAATTAATATAAATATTTTCATAAAATCACACTGAAATATTTATTGCAAAACTCAAGCAATGCATAAAGCAAAGATTATTCAAGTTACAGTTTTATCTCTAATATAAAGATACATGAGACCTTTCACATTATATGACTCTTGGATTTTTTTATCAAACTCATGGGAAAATGTGACTCTTCATATGTCTTTCTTATATAATAAGTCTCACATATTACATAAAGATAAAGTATCTCATGATTGCATATAACTCCCTACTTCTAAACTAGACACATCACACTCATAACTCTTCACTTCCTAACTAGACACCTCACACACTTAAATACATGACACATGCACACTCCTACTAACTTGACACATACTTTATACATAAAATCAAATTCACACCCTAATCTAAATATGTATAATATGATCAAATAATATAATACCTCCAGCACACCCCAATATTACATTATTTGATATTAAGGCTTATTGTCTTCAATATTTCAGTCTCTTCCTCTTGTCTTCATTTTTTGACTCTAGCTTTGATGTTGCTTGAGATTATGATACTGAGTATATTATGTCTTTGACCATTTTGCTTTGACTCTAGTAGTGGATCTAATTGCTTCTATAATTGTTTTAAATATAATTTTTTGAAGAAGTTTATCCAGTGCCATCATCAATATTATTTTTTATCTCTCATTATATTTGTTTTCTTTGCACCAATGTTGTTCTTACAGATGATTATTGCCTCCATAGAAATTTTTCTTCCTTGTTTCCAAATCTATTGCAATGATTACATTTTTTCATATAACACATTATTTCCACATTTTGTATAGACCTTTGAATTATCATTCTTTTTTTGAAGATTATTAATGTTGTAACATGCATTTTTATTGAAGGTTTGTTCTTCAATTGTTCTCTTTTTGTCTTGATGTCATTTAGAATAATCATTGTCTTATATGCATTTTTTCATAAAATAATAGGTATTGTAATATGATGTTTATAATGACTATTAGCATTTTTTAGAAGACAATGTAAACGATGTTGAAGTATCAAAGATATTTTATCTTTAGTCCTTATGTAAATGGATTGTAGATGTTTCATCAAATCTGTTGACCCATTGACCCATAGTTTCTAACTTCAATAGTTCTTAAAAAAAATGGATTGTAAATGATTTATTGAGACCATTTCTTTAATTGATTTATTTTTTTATGATGCACATTGAATGCTTGTTTTTTTCTTTCCTTTCTTAGTTGACATAATGAGTTTTTAATTCACCAAAAAAACTTCTTCAATTTCTTATATCTTCAAAATTTCAATTCAAAGTTTTCTTCAATCACTTTCAATCAATTTATTCAATCAATGCATTTAAAAATTTGAATCAATCATAAATTTTTAATTTCTTCAAATTTTAATTTTCTTTTTATATCTCCTAATCAACAATGCAATTAATTCTTCTCCCTTCAAATCTAATCATTCATCAATTTCTTCAATCATCAAATAATTTCTTCTTCCTTCTTAATTCATTTCCTCATTCATCAAATAAATTTAATTCTTTATTCATTCAATTAATTAATTAATTCCATCTACTTGTACTTCTTAATTATTCAAATTTCAACTAATTCTTCTTATCACTCCAAATTTATTAATTCATTCACTTTTTATAACTCCCAAATCAAATAATTAAATCAACCTTCTTATAACTCCCGAAGTAAATCAGTAATGGCTATCAAAATATAAAAAATTGACCCTAATTTGCGCCTAGATTATTAAATAAAGTTTTTAAATATTACGTTTACCTTAGGTTCTCATCTCAGGCATAATAAAACGTCTTTTTAGTAAGAAAAAATTTTATCATACATTAGGACTACGCACTTCAGATTGTCCCTCTTATTTAGATGTTTCAATTATGCAATTGCTTAGTATTGACCGATCATGAATTGCTCTCTATTCAATGTTTAAAGCATGCTATCACAATAAATTTCCCATCCTCTCATCTAAGCATTTTGCTACTCCAAGGTGCTTGCCACAAGTTGCTCTCTTTGTTCAACGTTCACAGTATGTTATCACAGCAAACATTTCGTTCTTTTTTCCAAGCATTCTGCTATTCCAAGACACTTACTCCTCTCAATGATTTCTCCAACAACTTAGGTTGCGTGTTCCTTCAATTCTAGTTGCATTCTCTTTGTGAATCTTCCTCCAATGGCTGCATCCAATAATATCTTCCAACTCAAGCTACAGGTTCCTCCACCTTCGTTGCATTCTTCTCCAACTCTAGTTGCTCTTTCTCCAAATTTCTTTGAAACTTCCCTCTAATATTATATCTTCAATCTCTAAACTTTAATTATCCACCATTACTTCATAATTTCTTGTTATCACTCTAAAATTTGCAAGTTGTTTCGAGGCTCCTATCTAATCAACTCTTCTCAAATCTACATTCTCTCTACCTTGGAAAGCTAATGAATGTAGCTCTAATACCACTGTTAGCAATATAATGCTATTATCATAGGTTTTAAGCAAATTCTAGGATAATCCCACTGTAAGTGTTAATCCCATCTGCTTATAATACCTTGCTTGTTAGAGCTTGGTCTAAGCTTACAACTATTGCAATGGTTGATGATCCAAATGCATAATTTTTTTCCTGTAATATAGTACTTCCATTTTAAACTAATAAAGCAAACACTTATTTTCATATTTGACATCATTTTAAAAAATAAAATTAAAATATGAGGGAACTGGGATCCGTGTAAACTTAAAAATAGTTGTAAGTTTATTGAAATTATAAGGGCTTTGGCCCCTCTTTGAGAGGTCCAAGGTTCAAACCCCACTCAGTATGAGGGAACCATGACCCCTCATAAAAACATGTGTAAACTCATTGAAAAATAAAAAATAAAAGGAAACATTTTACAATTACAGCAAATTGGTTTAATCAAAAGGCATTAGCTTAATTGATAAAATTCCTTGAATTTCAAGTTGGTTTATCTCACATGAAAGCAACATTTATTTCATGGCATCTACTTTAATTTCAAAACATTATTTTATGTCAGATAATACATAAAATTGTTGCTTGCCTTGTTTTCTTTTTTAATTCATCAAAAGAACATTATAGTTTATTATCCTATTTGTAATGAAATATTGTGAGGCATGGAAAGAAAGATATCAATGCTTGGCAATGTAGTTTTAACACAATGTTGTATCTTATGTTTCACCTCATTTTTTGATAGAGCGCCATCTAGAGCTTGAATACTTCTTTAAAGCCTTCAATAACTCTTTGTATTTGTAGTTGTATTTAATTTTTAAGACAAAAACTTGGTTGGTTTTCATACTATAAACACTTTTTCTTCTTCCTTTCTCTCAACAATATAAGTGCAAAACTCAGACTTGGTTTAAGAAATTATCTTAAATCCTTATAACAAACCAAATTTTTCTTCTTTTCTTATATGGATTAACATTTTATACTTGTACATCTTACACAAGTTGATATTTATGTTGCTTTCTTATGTAATAATAGTTTTCTTCCGTAGGAGGGGTTTTTAAGCAGCAATAAGATTTCCACCTCCATAATGGTTTCCAGTATTAAAATTATAGTTTAAGATGGCTTAGGGAGCTTCTCGTGATTTTATTAGAATATTATTTCTTATAGTTGATGATAAGATGAAATCATTGCAGGAATCTCATTTGCTTGTAGTGGCTTATTTGTTGGCTCTTTATGTTAGCTTGTAACTATTGCAATGGTTGATGATTCAAATAATGCTTTTCTTTTCTAATTACTAGTTCAAAAAAATATTTTTTTATATTATGATAATTCAAAACATTGAAAGAAAACACTTAGAATGATAGTAGACTAGTTTACCTTCTTATGTAAGAACAACACCCATTGCATGACATATACTTCAATTTCAAAATATTTCTTTATGTTGACAATATCAAAACAATGCTTACCTAATTTTCTTCTTCATTTCATAAAATAAATAATATTCATTTCTTATTTCATTAGAATTTTTGGTTGGAAGATGTTAAGGCATGGAAAAGAGAGAATTTTAAAGAGAATTATAACATCATTATTTGTTGGACTACTACAAATATTATAACTCCATGTACATTACTAGGTTGGATTCTATTTTTCACTAATTTATTTTAAAATATTCATAGGCCATAATACATCCCAAATACACCAATGAAGTTTTGACAAATTTAACAATAAAACCAATTTTAAAACTATCTTACACTTTCGACATATGAAATTATCTTCCGATGATATATTAAGAATAATTATGTTCTAATATTTTTAAAATTTACAAATGGATCTATGCAACGATGAAGAATATCATTCATTACGCTTAGAAAAATAGCTAGTGCATTAATCAAGCCAAATGGATTAACTCAACACTCATAGAACCCTTACTTGGTCTTGAAGGTTACCTTCTAAACATCCTCGACCTTCATTGTAGTTTGTGATATCCATTTTAAATTCAACTTGATAAAATACATAATAGGTTGCTCTTGAGCAACTAAATTGTCAATAACAAAAGGAGACACTCTACTTTTATTTACAATTTCATTAAAGGATCTAAAATCCACCCATGCATACCATGTTCCATATTTTCTAGGCACCAAACCAATAGAATTAACATATGGTGGAGTATGTTGCTTGAGTATTCCTTATAGTAAATCAAACAATTATTTTTACTTCATTTGCTTCAAGTATGGATTCTTAATAGATGTCAATTTTTTGACAATGGAGCTTTCATTCTCCACCTTTGTTGGGTGTATGACCATTTATATCTTGGAATAGCGACTTAAAACCTTCAAGAATCATCTCTACTTTACTTTAATTTTTAGAATAGCAAACTTGCTTGGTTTCCACATTTATGAACAATTTATCTTCTTCCTTTCTCTCAACAAGAGAAGCATTTAATTTTTTCTTGCCTTATTTAAATTTTTCATGATTGAAATATATGAATTTAATTATCTTCTTGATCTTGTATGAATTAATATTATATTCATGTAAATCTTTCACAAGTTGATACCTATGTTGTCTCCTCATTTAAAGAGTATCTTCCTCGCATAATTAGGACTGACCAAGCAACAATTCGGATTGCAACCTTCATGATGGTCATATAATGCTGATGTTTTAGGTTTGGTGGTCCATATAGTGTATTCATGATTTATTGAAACTTCCTTTCCTATATTTAATGAAAATATGGAATTGTTTCAAGAATCCCATCTAAATATGGTGTCTTCCTTGTTGGACACTAATTTGATCTTGCAACTATGGCAATGTTAATGATATGAAACCATGAATAATTGCTTCCAATTTTTATTATTGAAGAAAAAATATCTTCCATATTTGCAATAATTCAAAACATTGACAAGAAACATTTTAGAATTGTTTCAAGTTTGTTTGCCTCCTTGATTACAAAAAATGTTTATTTCATTTAATCTTAAAAGGGTTCCTTCTATTGGACAAAACTAAAATTGTTACTTGTCTTATTTTCTTATTCACTTCGTATAAATATTGTTGTTCTTATCCAATTGGCATAAGTTTTTTGAAGATATGAAGTTATGGAGAGAAATGATAATTTTAGAGAAAAATAATAAAACTTGGCCATTTTTTGGAATGATCCTACAAAGATTATCAATCCATGTAATTATTGAAATAACATCAATTCAAATTCAATCCTATTAGTTTTTATCTATCTTTTATTTTCACCATCCACAATATATCTCAATTACATTAAGAAAGTTTTGGTAAATTCACACTTCATATTGAGTGAAAATACGTTACAATTTTCCATGTTCTCGATGTTGTTCCCAATCTTATCTCCATCTATTACATTATTTATATCAATAAATAGCTCAAATTGGTAGAATAAGTGCTTTTTGAAGAACTTGTTAGGCTCTTAAAGCTTGTGAAGCTCTTATACCTTATGAGGCTCTTAAATATACAAATTGAAACGAATTGGTGGTTGTCATAGCTAAGGTTGATGTGTATTTGCGGTTTATGAGTTAAGGAATTCAAGCACACAAACATTGGATTCATAAGGTATGTAAATTATATTTGAATTATTCATTATTTTAATATCATTTCTCCTTTGGGTGGTGTGAAGGATGTGTTGGGGAAACATCATCAAGACTCTTTTTCTAAGAACAAATTTTTATCATGCCTCTTTAATTTTGAAGTTGATTCATTTAAATATCAATGATCATATGGTCAAGTCCTCTCTTTCTAATAAATATTTTTAACATTTATTAATGATTTTTAAGTTCAGTTAGACACTACATCATAAACAGATTTCTCAATCTTTTGTAAAGATATCTCTCTCTCATCCTCACTATGCTCAAGATATTCTACAACATTTCAAGAGGGGCGATAACTTGACTTTCACTCCCTTTACATCAAGACTAAAACTTGAAGTAATGCCCTTCTCAATTGGTTGGTGTTTTTCACTGGTCTTTGGCTAAGAGTCATTTTTAATTGACTCGTATGTTATCCAAGATCACTTTTGTTATTGGTCTTGCTTCCAAATACATGCAAGAGGTTGATGAATGTCATTGGAAGGTTACCAAGCACTCTTCACATGGGTGTTTATTTCAATGTTGGTGTTCATATTTTCTTGTAGATATAAATATGGATTAGCTTGGAATTTGTGATGATCGCAAAACTATTTGTTTTCTCTAGGTTATGGATCCATTTCTTGGTATTCAAAAAAGCAACAATCTATATTTATCTTCCTCAAAAGCATGATATCATAGTGTCATCCTTGTAGGGAAACATCTTGAGTGAATGCAATTTCTTCTTGGCTGGTTGGGTCTTCATCAAAAAGGTCCCATTAAACTTTATTGTGATAATTAAAGTGTTAATAATTTGTTTTATAATTCAATGTAACATCAATTGACCAAGCACATTAAATTCACATGCATTATATCCAATGACTTCTTACATTGAAGGGTTGACTTTTGTAAGTACCTTCTAGAGATCAACTTAAGGGTTGACTTTTGTAAGTACCTTGTAGAGATCAACTTGTGGATTTTTTCGCTAGGGATATGTCAAAGGTCATCTTCATTAGGCTTCATGATGGGCTTGGCATATTAAGGTGCTAGGGATATGTCAAAGGTCATCTTCATTAGGCTTCATGATGGGCTTGGCATATTAAGGTGCCCCTCAACAGGAGATGTTCACTAACATCCCCTACACATGGCCTTTGTCCAAATTAAAGGTAGATATTAGAATGTGTAATCTTCACTTTTGTCATTGGTGCCATTTGTAAATTATTGTAATTATTTTCTTTGCATTAAATTTGGGTGATGTGTTGATTCGTTTTTATTCTCTACTGCTTTTATTGTTTAATTCTTTACGAATTATGGGTAAGATTGCACTTTTTTCCTATATATTTTTTCTTCCTGCTTGGATATATATATAGTCCTATCCAAAAGTTTGTATCAATAAAAAAGGGAGCAGAATGATGCTTTGATAAATAGTTTTGATGTTGAAGAAAAGGAAGAGCGTTCTCTCCCCAATTTGTTTTTCTTTTCTTTTCCATCTTAGAAGACACTTGACAAATAGATATAATTTACTCGTATTTTAATTACTATGTAAGTTGACTTGTATATAGTTAGGTTTGGATCTTCTTTATGTTAACTAGCCAGAGGAATGCATTGCATTTATTTTTGTGAAATTTGCTAAATTTTACTTTTATTGTGTATAGTTGTCGAGGCTTCCGAGGCCTTAATCCCATCCAAAAATGAATATGCAAATGAATATCAAGACAACTGATAGCATATGGAAAGGTCTCTCCAATAACATACATGTCAAATATCAAAAGCACATGTTCTTCTATAGGAAAATATACAAAATGAAGGCAAGTGTCAAGGTTCCACTCTTTCCGCTAATGTCCCATTCCACTCTTAAATTGGCCAAAGAAAACAACTATCCACTCACTCCTATTAAGTCATATAAGTGCTTGAGACAATTAGAAGGCCAGGAGAGAAAGCTCAAAGTCTCTCCTCTTTCCGCTTTCCATACAACCATTCCTAGCATAGACCAAGCTTTTAATTCTTCTAATGGAAATGAATCAAAAATTTGATCAGAACAAAATGCAACATTTCATAAATATCCCAAACATAAACCAACATATCAAGACAGGAATTTCACAAAAAGTGAACATCAAATAGTGCTAAAAATGAAGGAATTAAACTCCTCAAAAGTTTGAGCAATCACAAATAGTTCTAAAATTAGATGCGTTGTTTGAAGGTGATTCCTCACTTGCCTTTTATGACTATGCATACTACTTTTGCACTTGAAAACAGTTAGAATTTCAAATTATGCCAAGCTAATATTTGTTTGTAGATGTATTGATTCTTTTTTTCGGAATAAAAATTCAATCAAACGTTCTTTTTTTCCTTTCCTAACTCCGTCTCTTTCTTTAAGTTTATAATCCCTCTTTTTTCTTCCTCCTATTTTCTAATACATTTTGGTGCTGATTTATGCTCTTCACTTGCACATAATGTGATCTGATGAACCAAAAAGCTTGCAGCACTAAGAGTATATTCTTCGCTTGCGCATCTGTGCTCTAGTGAATCAAAAGCTAGTTTACGTTTTTTAAATATTGTTTCACCATGTTTCTTTTTTCATTAATAACCAAATACAATAAATTTTAATTCATGAAAATAAAATTTCATTGATCTTAAAACCAATCAATTAAAACTTGGTTAAAATCACTAGTTTATGGAATAACTATAGTCAATACAATAGAAATGTTCAAGTTCAACAGTGTATTGTAACTTACGTGAGCATATCATGAAAATCAGGTTCATCGTTCGCAAAACCAATCAAATAAAACTTGGTTAAAATCATTAGTTTATGGAACCACTTTACTCAATACAAAACAGATGTTCAAATTCAGCTGTACGTATTGCAACTTATGTGGGCATAAGTTGCACATACTTTTGTGCAAAGATTTCATGTTATGCTATGATTAGTTTTAATTTTTATATTTGTGTTTAACTAAATCAATGAACTTATAATATCTTCAACTTTATATCAAACTTTTATCTAAGAAATATTTGTATGTTGCAAGTAGCTAAAACTAAAAACAAGATTTAAAAATAGCAAAAAGAGAAACTGTCCAATAAGTGGTGGCACAATTTATTAATTGGAATTTATCTTAATAGTAAACAGTAAGAATATAAACCTTGTATAATATGACTAAAACAAGAAAATTTTAAGTGAACAGAATAAGCAATTTAAGCATGATCTGAGAAAGGAACTTGAAAATGCTTTTTGAAAATTTAAAATTCTACAAATGATTTACAACAGAACTGTTGAGATGGAAAAAGACCATTAAAATGTTCTACTGCAGTACTTTGTATAGACTGATATTGTGACAGGCGATCAACTTACAAGAAGAAATATTAAACAAACAAAAAAAACAAACAGTTGCAATTCCAAACATGCTAATTGCTAGCTTACATGCTAAAACAACTGGACCCAAAGGACACTATCAAAAGAAACTATTTAGGCTTTGCACAAAGGCCAGAGTAAAAGGTTTAAAAACAATGCACTCGTTTTCAAGTTGAAATTGTAGCTTCCTCAGCCCAATTATGGTGAACTAAATAGAATTCATTGTTTATACCCAAGGCAAACTTCTGAATGGATTCACATGCACACATCAAGATCAATTCATCTCAAACATTTTCTTAGGTTTTAAGGATTTACAAACAAGGACTTCCTATATACTCTCTTACAAACTTGAAAATTTCCAGTCACTCATTGGTGAAAATACAGAAGCAGTACGAACTCACCACGTGAATACTCATTCTACAATATTATTCTTCTTATAGCACATGCTATACAGACACAATGCATAATTTAATACCAATGATCCTTATTAAAGTTACAGTTTAAGTGATTAAGATTCAAATTAATAGGCATGTTTTGCACTTTGAAGTGCATTAAAAACTGTCCAAGAAAAAATCATATACCAGACCCAAAAGCTGCTTTACTCTTTGCAAACGAATTCCAACCTTTTTAAAGCTTCTCTTACACAAATATTAAAGCTCAAAATATTGCAATTGTTAGTGCATTCCAATTTATTATCTTATAAATATGGGCCAACCGAAATCATATTATTTTGACAGCAATCCAAGCTTAGAAACAGTCCTCAGCAACTTTGTCAAGACTGATAACATTAGAACCCCTTAGGCAAAGTACTGCCACATTAATCAACTAGTATGTTAAATTATTAAGAATTTGATCACCCATCTCAAATTGAAGTACAAACATTGGATGAATGAGATAATAACACAAAGGTTCCAACGAACAGGAAAATACAACAAAATGGTATTCAATGAACTAGGATACCAAGTACAAAAGATAGGATGGCAACAATAATGACAAACATAATTGAGAACTTTTGTTGGGACTGTGCACTTTCCCACTTGTTCTTGGAGGCCAAAACTTGTGCCTGTCACACAAAATAGGAAACAAGGATCAATTCACGGTCAAATGTTGGAAGCTTTTTAGTTTTCAAACATTTAAAGACCAAAACACAAGGGTTAGAAAGCACAATGCCTTGTGCTGCTACAATACAAACCATCTTTCAAATTTTTCGTCATTCATCATATGACAAAGATAAACCTAGACCACTTTAATAGTTAGATCACCTTGCTACATTTCATCAAGCATTCTTTCTAGGATAAATAATAAGCAGGAACACACAATTGCATTGCAAATCTAGAGTAAATCAGCTCCTATATGAATCAAAATAAATAACAAACTAAAACAATTCACAAAAAACTAATCAACTGTTTTCCAACAATCAACATACCAAATTAGATCTAATAGTAATAACAAAACTCAACATTCCAAAATTTAAAACAATGTTGATACATAGATCAACTTTCATTCCAATAAGTCCAGCAATAAGATAGTCTTAGCCAAATTCAAAACAGATAAATGAGTAAAGGCAGTCATTTCAGTAAATAAAATGTGTTATGACTTTACAGCTTCTCCCCCGAACTCAGAGAATAGGGCACGCATGATATTATTCTTGCTTCAAGAAGAATTATCATACCCTGTGTTACCATGTTTACAAACAAAACAGAGGTGTATATATTGACACTGAGAACATCCCTCGCATATTTCTCCAAAAAAATGAGCATCTAGATAATGACATTCAATCAGGTTAGATAGTTTTGTCAATGTAAAATGAATGGATACTACACTGGCCAGGAATGCTCACTGAATTTGGCTCATAATGATTCTAAAGAATATTTGAAGGAATTCTACATTCAAGGTTTGAAACTTTAAATTAGATCAATTCCCTACTGAATAGGAATCACTGGTCAACTTGGCTCATATTAATCCCAATAATGCTTTAAGGACTCCTGCAGCAATAATTTTTAATTATGAAAGAATTAAGTCTGCATATTATGAAAAATATTGAAAACTAACAAAAAACTTAATCAGGCTGAAAGTAAAATAGCATGACAAGAAAGGCAAACTTCTCAGAAGTGATTTGGTAACAAATTGATAACTAAAAATCTTAGAAGCCATTCCAACTGCTACTTAATAAATCCAAATTGATAACTAAAGAACAGAGAGTCATGAGCAACCAAATAAAATAAATCCAACTAAATGTAGATAAGAAGTTGGATCTTAATGACAAATTATCTCATTCTGAATCTGAAAAGAACCCCTGATCACATCTTAATTAAAATGAAACCGCATCTAGCAGAGTCTGTGTATAACCCCTAATCTTCATTGACAAAGCTTTACTGTAATCCTTCAATTCAAGAATCTCATCATTTTGTTCTTTTAATTTAGCCTTTAATGATGCAATTTCCTGTTCTAGTGTTTCTTCACCTAACACTTTCTTAGCCCAAAAAGCTTTTCAAATTTGGCCCAAGTTTTATTTTTTGTTAAAGCCAGGTTGCCCCACTATTGTTTTTGTCTCATCTATAAATTAAAACCATATGAAGAACCTCATAAACATAGCATTTTCCTTGTAGATATCTCATTGAACTTTTGAATCTTCATTTGCCAAAAATTTAGTTATAAGAGTCACTACATGTTAATGTATTTTATGTTTTTTTGAATCTTAGGCCACTCCTCTTTGTATCTGAGGTCATACCTTTTTGAATCTTAGATTGAGTTCCTTTCTGAATCTTAGATTTGAGTTTTTTCAGTCTTTGGCCACACCTTTTTTTATGTTTGGAAGCACGCCCTTTCAAGTCCAAATCGCACCTTTTTGTATGTCAAGTGGCATTATTCAGTCCTGAATTGCACCCTTTCAGTCTTGGATCATACCCTTTCATTTCTTGGCTGCAACTGTTACAAAACTTTGTTCTCATAAAGACAGTCTTCTACAATGTACTAAAATATCAATTAATTCATCCACAATACAATAATCCATACAATGAGACATAGATAGATAATACCCTTTGAGTAGAGCAACACCCATAATAATGCTTAAGGAATAACTCCACAAGATCTCCCAAGATGAATGCCACTTAGAGAGGGCAAAGTGATATGATCAATGATGATTCATTACAATGACAAGATCCCTCTTTATATACCCAACATCTAATTCTACTTTAAGAAGAGTATAACCCTAACTCTAGCTGATTCCTAAACCATTATCCAACTTATTATCATAATATATTATTCCAATACAATAAACCTTGGGTTATATGTGGCCGATGCCAACTATCCATGATACCCATATACAACATACTATCATATCCCACTATACCCATAGTATTTCATTTCCCTTAAAAATGTTTGGTCCTCGAAACATGAGAAGAAACCAAATGGTATGATCTTCCAAGCATTGCTGCCAACTGATACCAATCTTGAGCATCCATCCCTCCAAGTGAAATCTTAATTGGTGATGGTCTTCAATGATGCCAAGCCGATGTTGTGCCACTCTGATACCCATTAGTGCTCCTTTGGCTCCATGCTTTTGTTACTCCACTCTAATATCCAGAATGATTGCTCCTGCGGTTCCATGATGTCGCTACACCACTTTGACGTCCATAATTAATGCTCTTCTTTTGCCATGCATTGCTATACTTGATGCCTTTCAGACTCCATGTAGGTCCATAATAATATTTTTTTTATTGAGTAAATATTTCTTATACATATACATATCTGCCGTGGGGATTGAACCCGGGTCACATCACCAATAATTCAAGTGGCACATCACGCGGATATGCTAATAATATTAATGCCCTATGCCATGCCTCCATGATTGTTGTCGCTCACAATGGTGTGGGTGTCGATATGATAAAACCTTATCCAGATGTTTTGTTTCCTTTAACTCTTCAAACTTTTGTTCCACTATTTTAAATTCTTCCCCGTGCTCTTCTTTCCTATGCCCTTTTTTTGGTTTGTCTTTTCGTTCCTCTAACGGTTCTTCCTTGGACTTTGCTTCTGCTTCTTCCTTATAGTAAAAAGTAAAAGTAAAGTAGTTTTTAACATCCATGAAGCCTTAGGCCATATAAGACGATGGTTATCCAAGTATTTGTCCACCCATACCAAAGTATAGTGTACAACCCTAACCTTTTTCGGACTAGAACCTTGGATCTCCTATTCAAAGTTCCAAAGTCTTAATTTTTAGGCCCTTGGACTTGGCTTCTACTTTTAATTCTTCTATTCATTCTTCAATTTGTTTCCATGCCATAACTTTTTGTTTTAGTTTTTCCTGATATTCCTAATCCTTAAGTTAAGAAATATCCTATAGTGTTATAATCTTTTTCCTATACCATAACTTCATGAACTTCTTTTGCACATTAAGCTTAACACAACCCAATGAATCCAACCAAGGATAACCAAGAACAATATCCACATCATCCATAACTATGCCATAAAAATCTGAATGTAAAACATATTTATCCATGGTTATCTTCAAATCTTTGAAAATACAAACATTATTCCCCTCAAGTTGTATGTCCTTAATATTTTTTGGTTGAACCTACAACCTCTTAGCCAAATCAATATTGATGAAATTGTACCTACTGCTCCGTTTTATGGAAAAAATAACCTTTGCCTTCTAAATGCATTCATGAAGTTGTAAAATAAAACTTTTAAATAGAAACAAACTCCTCTAACTATTATGTTGCTTATTTGATTTCAAGGAAGTGATTCCCTCAACCTTTGCACTATCATCCATATTCATTCCTTCTATTTGCTCCTTGATATTTTCCAATTCCCTCGCCATTTCTTTCTTATCCTCCCGAATCCTTTTTATTTCTTCTTCATAGCCCTTGAAGGTATCCATCAAACTATCAATCTTTTTCTCTTTGTTCTTCAATTCTATTTGCTCAAGAATGGATTTTCAAAAATTTCCCAAGGGCGATTATCTTTCAATAAGAAGCCTACATAGTCCTTTGGAAAAGATAACCACCAACTGAGAGCTTCCCCATGAAATAAATTTCCAAAAAGGTGTGGCCAAAAAAACTTACCAAAACATAAAGATTTGCATTTCATCAACCAGTCTAACATCCATATGATCCCCTCCAGAATTTGACCACCTCCAGGATCTTCATCACCAAAAAATTGACAATAAAAACTAGGGTTTTATGAAACTAGGGTTTCATAAAAAATAATATCTTCTCATAGATTTGAAGCTGAAATTCCAGGTAAGTAGACACAAAAAATTCCTTCAAAATATAAAATACATTATTTTATTTGCTTACACAACTAAAAGATATCTCAAATTCTTTTTAAAAAACATGATTTGAAAAAAAGTCGTTGCCATTGTGTCAAATGACTGACTTCAAAAGGTCGTATCTCCCTCAATACTACATGGATTGCTTCATATGATCACTCATATCGAAGCTTTTCAAATTCTGAAAAAGACGACACAAAAATTTTCTAAATCAGACAACTCTATACCAATATATGGCTCCTGGAGGATTAGATGTTTCCTGGGGAGAAAAATTTGTCCAAATTCTACAATCCAAAACAAAAAAAATCCCCACTTTGCCAAAATTGTCACTCTAATACCACTTGTTTCTTAACTTTATTCTCATAAACAAAGTTTTGTATGATGTACTGATATATCAAATAATTTGTCCACAAATAACAATCCATAGTACAATAATTCAACTAATGAGACAGATAGAAAAGTACAATAATTCAACTAATGAGACAGATAGAAAATACCCTCTAGGTCGGCCAACACCAATAATAGTCCTTATTGAATGACTCCACAAGATCTCCCAAGATGAGAGTGACACTTAGAAAGGGCAAAGTCTCATAACCAGTTTGTAGGCAAGGACAGTTACAAGGCAATAGTCCTTGCAAGGCAATACTTGATATGATCAATGATGATTCATTACAACAAAATTCCTTCTTTATATACCAACATCTAATGCTACTTTGGGGAGGGTATAACCCTAACCCTAGTCGACTCCTAAACCCTTATCCATCTCATTATAATATATTATTTCAATAAAAATAAACCTTGGGTTATGTGTGGCTCATGCTAACTGTACATGATACCCATACACAATATCATATCCCAATATAGGTATTATGGATGGCTGGCATGGGCCACACACAATCGAAGAGAGAGAAGATAATTTTATTCTGTCTACAGATAGTCAAGGTATGCTAATGCAACTCACTAAAAAGGGTTGTGATAATAGACTGTAGTGACCAAAGAGAGAGAGAGAGAGGGAGAGAGAGAGAGAGGCCACTGACCAAAAGTGAACCATACGTACAAGAGGGTGACTTTGTTACCGCTTGCAAGGGACCTATATGCCCCTCCAATTATATCCATGAAAATTTTCATATATAATCCAATATATAAAATAAATATGAATGAATGCCCTCCAACAAATAGTAGTGGGGCATATATATAATTGAAATTCAAAATAGATATTGTTAAAACTAATTAAATGTATATATAGAAATTAAATATAAATATGTACAAAGAACTTAAGGTTGAGTTGCAAATGCCTCTATAAATGAGTTGCTCCATTATTGGTTTATCTTTTAATTAGTTGTTTTATTTCAGCATTAATTTGTTATCTGTGTTCCACAATATGCTACAGAAAGAGATGTCTTTGAGATGTCAAGGATTTGGTCCCCAAATCCAAGGTGAACATTGAATCAGGCAACTATGCTATAGAATATGGTATAATAAGATAGGGTTAGGTGTATTACACAATCACAAAAATTATTAAAAACAAGATGAAAATCGCCCTAATGATCCTAACCACTAATTCAATCCTATTTGGAAAAACTAAGGGGGTATATGTAAAACTTTAGAATTTTACTATTGTAGCTCTAATCAAGCAACTATGTTATTATATATGGTATAATAAGATAGGGTTAGATGCATTACACAATCCCAAAAATTATAAAAATAACAGCTGAAATTTCCCCTTATGATCCTTATTCCATAATCACTAATTTAATTCTATTTGGAAAAAATGAGGCCAGTATATGTAAAAATTTAGAATTTCTACTATTGTGGCTCTACACATTACCTTAATGTTGGCTAGGTTAGGCTTCTCTTACGATGGTATATAGTTCAAAAAAATCCCAGTAGATATTGCACCTAAATAATCTATGAAGAATCTATGTGTGTGTGTGTTTGTAGTCAAAAGTAATAAGCGCTCATTAAAAGCTACAACTATCCAAAATGTTAATGAGAGATCTATACGCCCTTGTTTGCATGCAAATACAAGAGTGGCTACTAGGGCTTCAATTCTTTCTTCTTACTTACGACAAGACAAGACTACAGTTCTTTGGCGTTGGGTCTTGGCCACTCCTCACATAATGAAGAGTTGTAGACAGGCGCAGCTTACTAGTTTCTTGTCCTCTTCTATGGTTCAACAACCATGGATGCTAGAAGATTCTTGAAGGGTCGAACTCCATGTCCTCCCATGATTATCCAACCAAGACCTCTTAGTCCTAGCCATTCTCCTCGACGCAGATCCTATGTTCACCATTTTGGGATAGTTGGTGACAACAACTATGCTTTTGCTTTACATCCCATTATAGATTGAAGTTGGCACTTAGATCCATTGGAGCTCCTTTCTATCTTTGTTGTACCTCAACTTCTAGCTCTCTCTTAATTGTTACTATAAGCATCTTAGGATTTATCCATTTTGTGGTAACCCTCGAGGTTGTAATTTTATTTCATACAATTGTTCCACTTTAGAGTAGTTTACACTAGATTATTTACTCTAGTTT
This sequence comes from Wollemia nobilis, assembly GCA_028583015.1. Taxonomy (NCBI): domain Eukaryota; kingdom Viridiplantae; phylum Streptophyta; class Pinopsida; order Araucariales; family Araucariaceae; genus Wollemia; species Wollemia nobilis. Next base: position 26,078,132 of record JAQPPZ010017248.1, on the reverse strand, counting down.
AGCTTATTTTCATAGTACTTTGTGATTACTACAATGCATTGTAATTTGTAACAGCTCTTTTCAATGAGTCACATTGGCCTACTTTGGCCATCCGTGGACATTAATAGAATCATCTCATCTTATTTGTGTAAATAATCTTTGTCGTTCTAATTTCTATTGCATCATTTATGCTCTTCTATTGTTATTGAAACAGATAGTACATCATGTAACTCTTTTTGTACCAGGCATTGTTAAGTGTTGCATGCTCATAACTCTCAAATATATCTAATCATGTTCAAAGAACATATGGCATTTTCCAATCGAAGTGACAAAGATATTACTAGAGGGACATTACTTTGGAGAAATTAATATCTAAAAAAGGATAACAAGTGAATTACAAAAGATAAACATTCAGGAAAACTAAAAAATGTGGCACAGCTATTACATTATATGTAGATGAGTTTATAAAAATAGCACAACCATTAAAAGAGCAACTAAAGAAACCTAAAGGATTACTGTACTAGAAAAACAAAAATTTCAAATAGGAGATGATATCCTAAAGAAAATTCTAACAAAGGCCCCTATCATCAAATTAGTTAAACAATCTAAACCGTCACCATACACATCAACACAATACTACTCGTACTCTTACCAGATTGAAAACTAGCATTCAAAGTAGCAAATTAAATGATGCTAATATGTATCCAATTTTGACAAAGATTTTTTCGCATTTTTTCATGCAATCAAAATTTAGACACACTACCACAGAAATAACAACTTTAAGGTTCTTGAATACAGAAAACCAACTATGTGGCACCCCAAAAAGAAAACTTATCAAAAATATACAGCATAGATGTTCACTAATATTGATGAACACAAGCGAAAATATGCATACAAACCAGGAAGAGAGAATGGTGTAGGAGATGTGTTACATCATATACACTGCATTTCATTCTAAAATTTAAGAAACCAAAGTTGAACAACAAAATGATCAGGATTGTGAAAACATTTTCAATAGCATAGCAAGATGATACCTACCTATATTAGATGGTATACTCACAAACAATAATACCCAAATACAAGGTTTCTACAAATTTCATAATAGCCTCTTAGAAAACCACATGCATAGCAACAATACTTGTAATGCAACCAGGCAATATGTGTAAATCAAGAAAATAAAAGGTGCACAAAATTAAATATAAATTTGCAAGAAACAACATAGACAAAAACTTACAGTCCCCAGGGATCCCTGTTTGGTTGGGGATCCCTTCCCTTTTTCCCTCAGGCTTCCCCCTAGGGTTTTTTGCAGGTTATTCGCGTGGATCTGGTCCCCTGCGTTTCTCGGTGCGGTGGAGGTGACGGTTTAGGGTTTGGACAGCTTCCCCCTTTTTCTTGTGAATCCTCGGTGGGCTCTGTGCTTGGACGGGATTCTTGGTCCCTGCTGCTGGGATCCTCTTCTGTTTTCCCAGGGCGGGTTCCTTGTGGTACAACTCTTTGGTCACTTCCTGATGGGCTGGATCCTCTCTGTGCTGGCTGTCGGCTTCCTACAGGATGGCTCTCGCTGAACGGAATGTTTTCCCGATGGGCGGCTGGTTTCTCCACAGGGCGGGATCCGCCAAATCCGCCGGTTTTCCCGCGAGGCGGGATCCTTTCTTTTTTGCTGGTTTCCCGGATGGCGGGATTTCCCTGTTGCTTCCCGCTAGGCGGGACTGTTTGTGGTGGTTTTGACTGCTTCCCGCGAGGCAGGATTTTATTGTAACGGTTTTTCTTTGCTTCTCTGCCGGCGGGATCTTCTCGATGGTGGTTTTTGGCTACTCCTCGTTGGCGGGATCTCCAAAACTACTTTCTTTCTTATTTGTTTGTTTCCCGCGAGAGGGATTGTTTCATGCTTACTGTTACCGCTGGGCGGGATTTCTGTTTTGGTGTTCAGTTTCAAGGGATTGATGCCCTAGGCCCATTGCTTATGTAATCAGGTTTTGGGATCCTTGTTAAAACCCGCTGTAAATACAAACACTACTTACCAAAAAAAAAAAAAAACTTACAGTCCCTACTGGTGCTAGATAACAAATGGGAAATTAATCCTATTGACTTTGCCATCTATTAAGCCTAACAAGCCCAAATAAAAAGATCCAAACATAATGAGAGAGAATAGATGAACCAAACTAGCTAGATGCATCTCTTCTATTTGTCCTTTGGGTTCTCCTTTGACTTTTCAAACTTCATATAACAGTGTCATTTATCTCATCGAAATATAAGTCTTTTATTATTGTCATGATTTGACATGTCATAATTCATCCTTCTTAAAATAATGAGGTAGTTGCGGCTCACATTCAATTAACATAATATCACTCGCAAAAATAAACTTTTCTTCTTGTCGGATAAGCACTGATGTCCAAAGAAAGAATTAAAAATTATGTGTGTACTCCGTGATACTGAATGTGTGCCTATAATAGAAGAACAAATTATATTCTTTCGGTATGCAATAATTTCAAATATGCAAAATAAACTTGCACTATTTTTAACAAGCATGTGATTGCTGATTTTCACTTCCTTCAAAGTAAACAGGGGATGTTGCATCGCAGTTTTTATGTCTTACTATAATGTCTTCTTCTGGTGATGATTCTCTTTCTTTTTAAATCGTGTAATTTTGTTTTCCATTCCTTTTTTTGGTCTTATTTCCAGCTACTACTATCATTCTTTTCAGACAGAATCCTACTTTTGCTTATGCATTTCCTCCTGTCCATGGTTTTGCCTTTACTCGGAGACTACAACCTAAAGAGAAGCTAACTCTAATAGCACAGCCACTAATACAGAAATAAACAGTCCAAGTGGAAACATATCAATGGTAGAACACATCCATAATGAAAAACAACATGCCGAAAACAAAGTGTCCTTTTAATAGATACAGACAACATAAAGCCAGCAATAGTGAAGTTATTAATCAAACCCATAATAGAAACAGTTATTTCAATTGAGAGGGATTCAATACAAAAATTTTGCTTAGTATTGAAAAACTTTCAAGTACCAGATTTACATGGAATATTTCCTTTATTTGCCTTTTTAATCTAAGCATTCCTTATCTCTCTTATTTACTTTAGAAGAATACTGTAAACTCAATTCAATGTCCATGAAAGGTCACATACCAATTCTTGCTGGAGAAGTTGTGTTTTACGAAGAGCGGCATTACGCTCTTCATTTAAACTTGTAAGGGAAGCCCTGGCCTGAAAACCAACAAAGAAACATGAGACAAGCAACATGAATTGCACAAGATCTATGAACTTCTTCAAAACCGAATAATTCTTACCATGTCAAAGAACTCAAGAAGCATCAGAAATCTATTACTCATTCAAGTTACATTCATTTTGCTATATGATGGATGTCCATATCAATGACTAGGCAGATTAAAGTGCAATCTATTGAATCACAAAGAACAATTTTTACTAAGAGATTTGGAAATAAGCAGGGCCATAATTGCATTTTTACATTATTAGTATTGCAGTTAAAAATTCATGAGTCAAACATGATCAGAAATATGGAAAAGCACATAAACATTCATGCAAAATATGAAAATATGGAAAAGATCCAAACTTTTCATAGTTTCACTATTCAATAACATTGATTGTCAAAAATCTTGCTTGAACACTGAAAAAGGTCACGTTTAACACTACTTCCTCTGCTAGATGTCCAACGGTTGGTGAGTTTGCAATGGCCATGAGATTGTTGTCTTCAGTTGACAATGGCAACCATCATTGACCATAATTCCAGGGCAATACCGGCAGCCAGGCATAATGGTGTATATGTCCCAGTAGTGGCTGAATGCAATGAATGTGATATGTTTCAAAAAGTAAAGGGATTTAGGATTAGGAACTTAGTAAGAATGCAACAAACAATAGTTTTTATAACCATTTGTTACTCATAGTTCTATTTTCCAATCTTTCAACTTTTTTTGGTTTAAATTTGTTTTTTAATAGGAAAAGGTCTGTATCAGACTAAAACAATTTCGGCCAAACCCAGAAACTATGCTATTAATCCAACAAATTACAAGACACTTGTTAGTTGAAGTGTGATACATGGGAAGTATTTGGTGCTTTAATAACCATGGACATTCTTTGTAGTCCACTTTAAGATCTTGCATTCTTAAAGAGAAGATATAAGCAAAAACTATTTCTTGTAGTTGGGGATTTATCCTTCCTTTAACCTTATTTATGGCATACCAATTTAACCTCAATGACAAAACCAGTCAAATGCGTGTTGAAGCTTTATTTTGCAGCTCATTCTCATAGTCGAATTCCTATCCTTCATTTTCTATTGTTTGACCCATATGTTCTTTTTTTTTTGGCTATAGTTTAATTCTGTTCAAGTTTTCTCATGCTTTTTCAAGTTGGTTTAACCTTCATTTCATGGTGCCAAAAAGAAGAAGCACAGGAAGAAATGCTTGCAATAGATCTGGTTCAAAAGTTCTTGTCAAAGCCTTTACTGAGACGCTATGGTAAACACAAAGATAAGAATGACATCAAGACCAACTTTGCATGCAGAATGATATAGATCAAAGATATGAGCCTAGGCACTCTAGAACTCTTTGTATTGATCAAAGAATGAAACAATTTTCCAGGCAGCATATGCCAATTATAAAAACATGGAAGCCTTTCATGGGAGAACTTGGTCACACCATGCTACTTTTGGTGTGCAAATCAAGCCCTCCCTCATTACCTCCTCTTGCAAAATGAAGGCTTTTAAGTATGCATCAAACGTCAACGCTTGAATGTATCCCCAAAATTGATGCAGCTCAAACCATAGAAGGTGAGGAAGGTGCTACCCTCACAAGTCACTAATTCCTCCCATATTTCAAAGTTGTATGGATTGACTGGCTTGCTAAATTACATGATTATGTGGAAGTGTGTTTGTGGTCTAATCCTCAGTGTGGGGACCCGGCATAGAGGACGACTCCCTAGTTCGCCGAGTGAAGCTGGATGAGTTATAACAAAGAGTGATGCTGCAGAACAGGAAACAACAAGTAGGACTGCTAAGTATCGGAGGGAACAATGTTAAAATTCTATCTGCAAGAAATTGACTATGCTACCAAAACAATGGCTTTAGGTTTGGCTAGCAGAGTACAAGAGTGATGGCATCAAGTGGTGCCAAGACTAGATAACTAGAAACAAAAGCAAGGACGAGAGAAGTACCTGCCTGAGCACGAAGGCAGTAGCCCCAAGGTTGGTTAATTGAGACCAATTGGGCGACTACTCAAAATAGAGTTCAAACAATTATATCCACAACAAGAAATTACGGTGCTTGAGTAAACCCTATGGGACTAAGACTGGCTCTAACACGCAAGAAAAAAGCTTGGCACTAGCAAAGCTATAGGTTGATATAATGGCTACTAAATGCATGCACACAAGCAAATACAAGTAGATATCCATGAAATATATAGACCTTATATTAGATGAGAATATCACAAGGGATCTTTGCAAAGAAGAGAGGTATTGAGGCACCAGTCGACTCTCTAAGTAGAAATGTGATTGGTACTGTTGTCACATTTTGAACGGGGTGCAATGTTTTCAATTTTTGTAAGAGAGCTGCTCTTCCTTCTCCCCCTTTCTCTCTCTTCCCACCATTCTCATTCTTCTCAAAATTGACAGCACTTGCCCTGAAAAATGGCTAAGTGTCGTGGTATGCTCGAGGTGTTCGGGTTTTTTGCGGGCCATAAACAGGGGCGATAAAATGGACAAAATGAGCCCCGGATATTTTATTATTGCAGATCTTCTCGCAAGCTTTCCAACGATATATTATAATAGGCGATCGGGTCAGCGGATCAAAAGTTATGGCCCCGGAAAGCCGAACCAGGAAACCCAGTTTTTTGTGCGAAGTGCGCACTTCGCCCAGTTTTGGTGCGAAGTGCGCACTTCGCCCAGTTTTGGTGCGAAGTCCGACTTCGCCCCTCTTTCTGGGCGCACCTTGTAACTGGCAGGCTGGCAGGCTGACAAAGAAGAATGATAACTGCCGGAGCAGGTCCGTACAGCGGCAGACACCAGTGTTCACCTGTGCGCAGCCCGACTTTTCAGCAGAGCCGGAATGCGCCCTTGACAGGTGTACAGTAGGGGAACAAACCCGGAATTTGACCAAGGCGTGAAGGCCTTCCCAACTGCACTGTTTTCTGCCCACGCATCCCAAGGAGCTCCGATCCCAAGCGAAGATAGATAGATCGCCCTTCAAGGCGTACATGTGTCACACAAAGATAACCCATCATACGACAAGTGTCCAGCCTTCGGGATTTGAACCAAGACCGCCGACCAAAAGGGATAAGTATGGGCTGCACCGCCCGTGTCACCGCCTCATTTAAGACCGATGAGAGTTTCCACCGCCTCGCCTACCCACATTTCCGTCAATATAAAGTTCTACCCAACGCGCCGCCACGTGGTCGTTCAACCTTCGGGGAGACCATGCCGAGGGTACACCCACTCGACAGAGGTCAAGATCGTCAGCTCCGCGGCCGCTTTTGTCGCCTAATGTTTGATCGGGACGTTGTGCCCATTAATGTAACGGGGGAACTTTGGGCTATAAATAGCCACCACGTTTTCATTGTAAGTGGTGGAAGGGGAATGTTTGTTAGGGAACTACTGTGCTTATTGTAACCGTGCTTCTGCTTATGAATACAATCTGTATGCCTGGTTCTCGTTCTACCGTCTTTATTCTTTTATGTCGTCTTTCATTATATGCCTTAGGCCCACCCGTGTCGCCGCTCGTTAATTCACTTTGGCATTTGGCGATCATGTTCCTCTAGCATTGCTTGCTTAAAGCACCTTCCGTACTTCATTATTTAAAGCATTCATTATAAATTTGGTAGCAGTTCCATCATTTGTGTGTGACGTTGCTGGCCCGTATCCGGTGATTGATGCGATCCCTCGCCGTTAGTTCCTTGTAGGGAATGTTTGCTAGGGAGCCATTGAAGCCGTGCGGTTAAACTCTCTACCTAACACATATACCGGTCTCGACATCTCTAGGTTTACTTTCTACCCCCGTCGCTGTACGTATCCGGTGATTGATACGATCCCTCGCCGTTAGTTCCTTGTAGGGAATGTTTGCTAGGGAGCTATTGAAGCCGTGCATACGCCGCCGGTGTATCGGAAGTACGCCTAGGTTTTGCGCTCCTTGTCATGCTCTCGTGTTTGTATGCAGAAGTAGCGGTGATTGGTGTGTTCCCGCATCGTTAGTTCCCCCCCACCAACCTTTGGACATATTTGTATCTCTTTCCGTACATTTGTCTCTTTCCGTTCCTTTATTTCTTTCCCCGTTCCCTTTAGCTTAAATCAAGCCCCCCAAAAGGAGCCGGCCTTCTCCGGAGATCGGCCCGAAGGCATCTCTTCCTTCCGGCCTTTCAATGTTGGTTCGCGGGTCCAGGGCGCAATAACGACCAAATCCTTTCCTCGTGGCGGATTCGTGACCAACAGTTTTTGGCACGCCCGGTGGGACCCTTTGTCTCGCATTTGGAAGATCTCAAGCTCGTCCTCATTCGGGCTGACAGTTTCTTTCCGAATGCTCGGTGGGACAAGGAGGTTTCTCACCCCCAAACAGAATTGAAGCACTGGTGCTCGCTTCATTGCTGTTCAAAATCAGAGCACCTGGCGACTCTGCACGTTCATATTCTCTGAGTCCGAAAGACCGGTCCTAACGCCTTCGTTCAAGCAAGAAGGTGGCGAGCGAGGAACCCGGGAAACCAGCCTGACTTTGCGAAATTGATACCAACGCTCCAGGCGAGCGCGTCAGGCTGGCTGATTACCAAGCTCGCATAGACGAATCCGTGAGGTGAGACGATCAGTCTCCATATTTTAAGGAAGCCCGAGTTGGTGAATCTTTGGCTTGCCTTCATCTGGCAAAATCACCTGGCGACTCCGACTGAGCTGAAGATCCAGATTTCTTGATCGCAAGCGCCCTTTTTTAAGCTGATAGAAGACACCCCGGAGGAATCAAGGTTTGGTGAGCAGCCTTGACCTCACAAGCGGAGAAATGAATGTTCACCTACAGCCTCCACCGTGGTGGTATTGGCTCCAACCATCACCGCAACCGGCACCCGAAGAGGGCTCCCGTCTCGAAAAATATCCTTTCCACATCATTCATCAATTGTACGAGTATCGGCATGTATGACAATCTACCACGTTGCACCATGTTCATGACCTGGCAAGCTTTGGGAGGCCAACCGGACTTCAAAGATCATCTGAAGTACAACCTGATCTGGTCCGGGCACTGCAAGTTTACCGGATAGGCAACCAAAGCTAGATTTGTGGTGGCGGCATGCCAATAGCGCCGCAAAATTTTGTGTAAATAATCCGGCTATTATTCCAAGTTTTAGTTGTTTCCCTTTTTCAGTCTGTGCAGTGTTTTCTTTTTAAGTGTTCCGAGGAGGCAGTTGCCGGAGGTGGATCTGAAGAGCAGTTGCAGCGTGGGTGACTCTGTTGCCCAATGGATGAAGGCATGGGTTCTTTGCGCCGAGGCGAGCTCGACACCCCGCGAGCCGCCAGAAATGTTGTCACATTTTGCACGGGGTGCAATGTTTTCAATTTTTGTAAGAGAGCTGCTCTTCCTTCTCCCCCTTTCTCTCTCTTCCCTACCATTCTCATTCTTCTCAAAATTGACAAGCACTTGCCCCGAAAAATGGCTAAGTGTCGTGGTATGCCGAGGTGTTCGGGTTTTTGCGGGCCATAAACAGGGGCGATAAAATGGACAAAATGAGCCCCGGATATTTTATTATTGCAGATCTTCTCGCAAGCTTTCCAACGATATATTATAATAGGCGATCGGGTCGCCGGATCAAAAGTTATGGCCCCGGAAGCCGAACCAGGAAACCCAGCTTTTTGTGCGAAGTGCGCACTTCGCCGCTTGGTGCGAGCGCACTTCGCTTGGTGCGAAGTGCGCACTTCGCCCGCTTTGGTGCGAGTCGCACTTCGCTCGCTTTGGTGCGAAGTCCGACTTCGCCCCTCTTCTCGGGCGCACCTTGTAATCGGCAGGTCGGCAGTCGACAAAGAAGAATGATAATCGCCGGAGCAGTCCGTACAGACGCGGACACCAGCTGTTCACCCGTGCGCAGCCCGACTTTTCAGCAGAGCCGGAATGCGCCCTTGACAGGTGTACAGTAGGGGAACAAACCCGGAATTTGACCAAGGCGTGAAGGCCTTCCCAACTGCACTGTTTTCTGCCCACGCATCCCAAGGAGCTCCGATCCCAAGCGAAGATAGATAGACTGCCCTTCAAGGCAGACATGTGTCACACAAAGATAACCCATCATACGACAAGTGTCCAGCCTTCGGGATTTGAACCAAGACTCGCCGACCAAAAGGGATAAGTATGGGCTGCACCGCCCGTGTCACCGCCTCATTTAAGACTCGATGAGAGTTTCCACCGCCCTCGCCTACCCACATTTCTCGTCAATATAAAGTTCTACCCAACGCGCCGCCACGTGGTCGTTCAACCTTCAGGGAGACCATGCCGAGGGTACACTCCACTCGACAGAGGTCAAGCATCGTCAGCTCCGCGGCCGCTTTTGTCGCCTAATGTTTGACTGGGACGTTGTGCCCATTAATGTAACGGGGGGAACTTTGGGCTATAAATAGCCACCACGTTTTCATTGTAAGTGGTGGAAGGGGAATGTTTGTTAGGGAACTACTGTGCTTATTGTAACCGTGCTTCTGCTTATGAATACAATCTGTATGCCTGGTTCTGTTCTACTCGTCTTTATTCTTTTATGTCTGTCTTTCATTATATGCCTTAGGCCCACCCGTGTCGCCGCTCGTTAATTCACTTTGGCATTTGGCGATCATGTTCCTCTAGCATTGCTTGCTTAAAGCACCTTCCGTACTTCATTATTTAAAGCATTCATTATAAATTTGGTAGCAGTTCCATCGCTTGTGTGTGACGTTGTCGGCCCGTATCCGGTGATTGATGCGATCCCCTCGCCGTTAGTTCCTTGTAGGGAATGTTTGCTAGGGAGCCATTGAAGCCGTGCGGTTAAACTCTCTACCTAACACATATACCCGGCTCGACATCTCTAGGTTTACTTTCTACCCCCGTCGCTGTACGTATCCGGTGATTGATACGATCCCTCGCCGTTAGTTCCTTGTAGGGAATGTTTGCTAGGGAGCTATTGAAGCCGTGCATACGCCGCCGGTGTATCGGAAGTACGCCTAGGTTTTGCGCTCCTTGTCATGCTCTCGTGTTTGTATGCAGTAGTAGCGGTGATTGGTGTGTTCCCGCATCGTTAGTTCCCCCCCACCAACCTTTGGACATATTTGTATCTCTTTCTGTACATTTGTCTCTTTCCGTTCATTTATTTCTTTCCCCGTTCCCTTTAGCTTAAATCAAGCCCCCCAAAAGGAGCCGGCCTTCTCCGGAGATCGGCCCGGAAGGCATCTCTTCCTTCCGGCCTTTCAATGTTGGTTCGCGGGTCCAGGGCGCAATAGCAGCAAATCCTTTCCTCGTGGCGGATTCGTGACCAACAGGTACATTGGATCTTTGAGAAGGGGAGCATATAATGCCCCTCTAAGTACACAATTTTTCATAACATAGAATAAACAGAATGACATATATTGCAACTATACACAAATAAGAGACTTATAAAATTTCACTTATTGAAATACATAATGGAGTCTTGAAATGGGTCTCCTTATCCCTACCAATCATTGGGTTGTGGCTCTCCCCTTCTGCATGAAGCTGCCAAACCACTTTGTTCAATATCCCTTTCTCCAAACCAGAAGTAAGCAAGGGTCTTTGCTTCTAAACTCAAAAGTGGAATTCATCCTTAACATGCACATATCTATGGCCAATGTTATTAGATAAAATAATATAAACATAGGAAGTGACTGATAGCACCATCTCTCTAGGATGGGGTTGAACAGGTTGCTATGGTCATTCTCTATCCAGATAAGATAATCTAAATACGGCAAGTGACTCATAGTAACCAGTTCAAAACTAAAAATCCTTCCTTGTATACACCTAGTTTGGAGAGAAGGATGTTTGACAAAATGCATTTGGCCGCCTCATGTGGAGAGTCCCAATGACCTATAAGGACAATTTCGCTCACTTCAAGACTCCATTATGAATCGCAAAAGGTGGAATTTTGCTCTAAGTTTCTTATTTGTGTACAATTGGAATTTTGTACAATCTCATTCTGTTTATTCTATGTTTTAAAAGGAATGTGTATCCTAGTTTTATTTTTCCACTTGTTATGTGTAGAAGGAATAATGCCTAGAGGGGCATTCCACACACTTCTTCTTAGAGATCTGGCTTGTACCAACATTTCGCTACTCAAAGAGTCGATTGTTGATTCAAAGAAGGATATCTGCTAAAAATACACTCAAACTAAGTAGATTTCTCCTTTTCAGCCTCTTGGCCCCAAGATGGCATTTTATGTTGAGCACTTTATGCAGATTGTATATGGCATCATTACTAAGCCTCAACAATGCCAAGTGTCAACAATCCCATGGTAGAGACAATGGAGTTGTTTGTCTTCAAGTGCCTTGTGTACTATGAGATCAAATGTAGGTACCAATACTTATACAGAGATTAAGATCACTTTGGACTTTCTTTCAATGTTTCAACAACACGACTTTGGATCTATACCTTTGAGAAGTGACTAACCTTGACAACAGCCCTAATAGGTCTCTCACAACCTTAGCAAACCACTAGGTTGATTGATTACCTACTTTTGCCCTCTTTTAGTAGCATGCAGCACTGAGAACTGCCTCATACAATATGGTTGCATCGTCCTCAAAGGGTGTTAGAGGTGTGAGACAGTGCTCCCCCAAGAGCAGCCACTACATGATCAAATCCACACACAAGACAAGGCAGTCGGCATCGACCATAACCCGAGGGGTCCAAAGAGGAATGCATTTCTATATTCCTCTCTGAATCCTCCACTCACACTCCACCTCGTCCCAACAGCTAATATTCTACAACAATTTCAGTCCCCACTGTGTCATACCTATATTGTCTTACATATGTACCATATGAGCTATATATGTGCCACATGATGCCATCCATAGTAGAGAACCTCGGACTCAGCACGGACTCCACAAGGCTGAATCGTGACTCAGACTCAGACTCGACACAAAAACTCGGCAAAAGAAAAAAAAACAAAGAAAATGCAAAAAAAACAAACTGGGAAAAACTCAGAAAAAAAAACTCACCAAGTCGAATCCGAGTGACTCGACGAGGCCAACTCGGACTCGGACTTGACAAGTTTTTTAAAAGACTCGCTGAGTTTCTTAACTATGATGTCATCTATACAACACGTTTAGCCAGTTCTGGGTCAGAGTTTGTATTTTTACTCTTCCTTTGCTTTTTTGGAGCACTATTTCTGGCCCCCTAAAGGCTATTGTAACCAAACATAATATTTGTGTCCCACTAAACTACTTTGGTCATCCATGAACATTAAAAATTTCTCTTTCTTTCTCCTTTAAAATCTGCCATCTATGCCATTGGTTCAAGAACATCATATCTTGCAAAGCCTATTGTAAACCCACAATCCTCTGCATGAGTAAAATATAACCAGCATACTATGTTCTGTATAGTTGGAAAAGTATAACTGGAGAAGATATATAATAGCCTGCCATCTAGGATGCTAAACTCTTTGATATTGATCCTCATTATTTTAAATCAATCTTAAGGTTTGTTTTTCATAGCAAAGAAGTATGGCAGTTTTGTGGAAAAAGGAACAAGGACACATGTAGAATGCATGAAGAAGGCTCATTGCATTCATCTTTCAAGGCATCTAGTCTTGTGCAAATCTTCAATCCAAATTTGATATGACACTGGTGAATTCAGGGACCTTATTAAAGGTAGCCAGTTTGCCTTCTTCCAAAGATGAGCAAATTTCAGACCTAATTGAAGATTCAGCAGCGCTGGATATATTTCCACAGATGCCCCTCTGTAGGCTTCTTGTATCGAACAATAGAAAATCCTGCTGATATGCGTGGTGGCAATGGTTGAGCAGATTGGAAGAATGACAGCTCTCACTGGACTATTCTAGACAATCAGGAAAACTACGTCTCATTGAAAGGTGGGAAAACCCTGTGCAAATTCCTTTTCAGATCATTCTTTGCCTCTATTTGTTTGAAACTTTGTTCACGAAGACAATTACTACACTTTAATACAATTGACCTAAACTTTATTCATTTCTGTAACTAAACCCAACATCACACTAAAAATTCTGGAGAATATCATTTTGTTGGAATGAAACCCAAGACAAAAGCAACTTACCTCTGTAAGCTTTGCTCTCAGCTCATTGACCTCTTTTGAATTCTGTACAGAAAAACAGGTAGCAGACAAACGATAAGTTACTAAGATACAACTAGAGGAATGAAAAGTAAAATATACAAAGATGCAATAGAAATTTGATGCATCTGTCAAGCAAAAGTCATATTTCTGTGCCAACCAATTTTAGACTCCATATGATATTTTAATTTTATTAAAGAGAAAAGACACACTAGCATCGATTACAAAAAGCAAACACAGAGTGCAGATATATTTACTGTATCATTAAACAATGTACTATGATCAGTGTCCACAGAATTCGATGATTTTGGCGATAACCCTTCTTCTGGCGACTCTAACACAGGAGAAGGCGGCTGTGGTGGTGAGACATAGACAGCCCTCAATTTCGTTTCATAAATGTCTCTTCCCGGTTCCTTGTTGAACTGTATATGGAAAAACTTTAGATATTTATCTATTAAGCTGAAGAAAACTGAAAAAGGAACTCCCAAATGATATTAAGAACTCTACAATACTCATCATTTTCCAGGAGGAAAATTTCCAATTCATGATGCCAAAATGCATCAATTTCTGTGAAAATAGAAAGATGGATGTTATGAATATAACAGTATTGCCATAGAAAGTAGGATCTTCAAAATAAGAGTAGGTTAAGACTTCAAAAACATTACAATCCACTATAAGAAAACACATATAGGAGCTCTGTAATTAGTTCTTTTGATAAGGGCTATAGAAGATAGAGATACGGAAGCTGTCTGACAAAAATAGGAAGCTATAGCCTAGGGAGGGCGAAGAGCTATAAATGCAATCTTGCAGGAACTTATGGGGGAAAATATAGAACAGAAAGCAGTGCAAAATCTTACCCAAAATAATTTAACTCAGAAGGTCAACTGGTAATAAAGTCAACAGCAACCCACAAGACACAGATATCTCAGAATTTAAATTTCTAAATTTGGGATTAGACCCTTTGATAAAAAAGGAAAAGATGACAACAGCCAAGATGCACCTTGGATACTAACCTATGTTCCACAAAATTTCAAGGACAAGGACGGGTGTGAAATGACGGGACATATTCCTCGGATAAATGGACACATTTCCAGGACATCAGAATAGCTTATTGGGACACCAAGATGCGTTTCCAAGATGGCCCTTGAAACCCAGGACACATTCTCATGGATCATAGACACAAACATAAGGATGGTTCACAGTTTTGCACACTTCATTTATAGAGGGAGAAGAAATGTCGCTAAAAAGAGAAGATTTCACTGTTTGAAATCCAAATTTTACATTTGGAATTGGTAAGTCAATGAAAAATCCTGGCAAAGAGAAAAAAAAGTAAAACACAATTAGGAACACACCCATGGCATGAGCAACATCACAGCGTTCAAAAGATTCAAACATTTCAGTGGGTTCCATAATGTGATCAAGGATCAAACAACAGTCTCTTTACAGAAACCCGGATAAGTGCCAATAACAGTCAGTTTGCAGAAACCTATGTGAAGCATCAAGGCTAATGAGATTGTAGTTTCCAAATTAAAAGAAACTGACATAATTGAATCATAGTGGACCTTTAGCCTATGAAGCCAATACCTGAGTATTTATCGCTTACCCCTTAAGCTCCAGTTTGTTTATAAGCTGTGTTTTATCAAAGCTAGAGACCTGATGGCAGTTGACATTAGAGTTACTAGGGTGTTGATTTGATGCCATACTATTGTTCCAACTTCCTTTTTATCAAAAAATATTCTCTATGATAGCTGGTAAGACTGTTCATAAGAGCTATTATTGCTGGAACTTCCTGTTATTTAGTAGCGACCACTCAAAATAACCAACTTATTACAATGTTGGCTAGCAAAATCCAATATGTTGTAACATCAAAATCAATTGCTTATACTTTCCTAAATACAGAGTGTGTGTACATATGAGTCCAATTTATAATTTACCAGATCTTGAGAAACATCCTTTGTAGAAAGGCCATTCGGGGCTATAACACTTTGAATCAGAAATTTGTCCTTGCACTGCAAATCTGGTGGTGCCTCCCTCTGAGATTGCATTGTCACTAGACAATCCCACAATCAAATGTGTCATCATGAGACGAGCACCAAAAGAATCAATCTACCTGTTTAAATTAAATAAGTTCTGTTTGAAGTAGTACCAGTTATATCAGCACTACTCTGAGGCAAAACAACTCCAGTATTAGGGCGTACGCAATACTTCTTGGGAGATGTTGTCTTGACCTGTAGTAATATTTTTATGTAAGGACAAAAAATTTTCCTAAAAATATGCATTTGAAACAAAGAACATAACCTGTGCAATAATCACAAATTTATGGTAGTCATAAAACCTAACTTTTTTCTATCAATATAGTGCATGTATGTAATGTAGGACATAAAAAAAATGCTTTGTAGATTTTTCTAAAAAAATAACTTAGTTTTCAAAAGCACAAATGCATTTTATTTTTGCAGAAAACATTATCTAGCCTATTCTCGTTATCGGCATAGTCTTCTAGACCATCAGTAACAGAAATTAGAGTTGACATGTGATGATAACAAACAATAAGAAACTGCAAATCTTAAAACAAGCAACGAAAGAGTAGTACAACAGATCGCTTGCTAAATGATACTAAAAGCAAATAATGTATATTATGTGAAAGAGCTGACAACCAATCCTATAGTTAAAAAAAAAATTGGAGGAAACATGCACCAACTAGCTGTTCCTCATAAACAGCAAACCAAGATTGCTGTTAGTTTTGTAGTGTTTTCTAATACAGATTCAAACTAGTAACAGTTTATCTTGATGATAATGGAAACCAATTCTACTAATTTATTGCCATTTTCATAGACTTAAATAGTATTTTCCAGCAATTTATGTTTGAACATGAAATGTTACATGGAATGCCTCTATGACTCAGAAGTGAAAAGTTTTTGAAAAACCATTTTGAATATATAAACTATTTGCTATCTGTGGTGGAACCTTGTGCCTTCTTCAACATGTAAGAGCACATTGAAGGTGAGGAGGATCAACAACCAACTCAGTAGAAGAAAATCCAACTGGGTGACCAATGCTACATAGGGATTATTACATCATCAATAGTGTGCAATTTGCATATTGTCTAAGCATGATAACTCCTCTGCTGATTAAAGATATTGATCTACCTATAACATTATACAAACAGTAAAAAAGTGCAACAGGGCTTGCTGTGCCACTCAAGATCTTTAACAAGGAAAACTCAAAGCAATAATGGTGAGAACTTAGCATGCCTAGCATTATACACATAGAATGTTGCTCAGGCTATTTGAGCTATGACAAGGAAAATTTTAGATTTTTAATCATTATGACTGCATAAACCTATGATAGTGTGATCATCACACACATTGTATCTTTGCACCTCCATTTTGTCTATTAATATCACAGACCACATGCCTTGTGCATGCCCACTGCATGTTGCAAACCTATATGTAGAAAGGAATACAACATACTAAGATACCAGGGTTGAAATATGAAAAATCTCTACAAATCTTTTAGGAACTTATGGAATGCACACTTCTCTCAGCTCTTTTGCAAAAAAATATTTCAGACAAATGGTGTAGAGAGAGCCCAGTACAGGAATATGCAAAATCAACAGAAAAATATGCTTCAAACCCTATTGAAAACACTAGTATGAAAGAAGGCCACGGCTGGGCAGAAATGCGTTGCCCAGATTCACGAAACCGTGGGGCCTTCTAAAGTGGGAGCTGAGCTCCAGACACATGGGAGGAAGAAAACAGGCACATGCTCAGCCCATTGTTTGAGGATTTGCATCTGTTCTTTTCATGGGAAACAATCTCCCAAACATGTATGCCAACTTTTGCCAAGTGTAGCTGCCTGGAGGATGTGCACCAAGTTTTTGACAAAATGCCTCAACGAAAGTCCATCAGCAGGACCATAATGGTCAATACATATCTTCAGAATTGGCTCAAGGATTGTACAGATTAAGCAAGCAGGAATAAAGCTGATTGATTTCACCTTTGCAAGCATTGTGAATGCAAACACTGCACTGGGATTGCGGTGTTGGATATGCTCCAAAGTTTATTCTGCAATTTTTTTCTTCTCTGCCATAGCTGCCAAGGTTTATTTGTTTATCACAAAGACGAAGCTTCAAAAACCTTATTAAGCTACTCAGGAAGAGCTTGTGCACAAAATTTAAGTAGATGGAGAAAACTTCTTTCAGGGTTTCTGACATAGTTTCCAGTTGAGGCCACTGATATAAAGCTTTCTATAGGCAAGGTGTTGTTCAGTGACATTTTGTATAATTTTCAAAACCTATATACCTTTCATGGCAGCATTGCCAAAAAGGAGAATGAATTCCTCTTTGCTCAATGGCTCCAAAAGTTAGTTTATTTCCTGTTCGAGCTGCTGAGCTGCTTCTTCTTTGCTTCCATGGCTGTAAGAGTCACAAGTTTCCTTTGTGACTTCACTCTTCGCTGCCATACCTGCCAAGGTTTATCTGTTTATCATGAAGAAGAAACCTTAAAATCCTTCAAACCTCAATCAAGCTTCTTAGAGAGAGCTCATGCACAGAATTTAAGTAGTCTGAAAAGGAAAATTGGGTTGTGCTTCATACACTCACTCGCTCCCTTGCTAACTTGCAATTTTAGTTTTTTTATTTTACTCTCCAAGTGAATATGAAAGTTTTGTCGTTTTTTTTTTTTTTTTTTTGATAATTAAATGGTTCATGTATGTCCAAGATAAATCAATGTGGCCTTTCGATGTAGCTTAATTTAAGCAGTCCACTATAACTTTATCTTTGTGACACATGGACACAAACGTAACAACCCACTCCCCCCCTCCCGGCTGTCATTGTAGACCCTTCTCCGCATTACAAGACACAAAATATTTTAGTTTATGATCAAGAAAGAGCTAAATTAGTAATTATCAACAATTAAGACCTCCAAAAGAGAAGCTCTGTGAAATGTAGAGCCTAAGATCTTTAATGAGTTTTGTCAAATTGAACAATAGAATAATATACAAAGTCCAAGCCAGGAGAGTACAGCAAAGAAATTAAGAACTATACATCTATATCAATAAAATCTGGAGTTCATTAAAATACCATTTTTCAATCCAAATGATAAAATAATTATGAAAAGATGGCATTAACATTAGTTTGATAAGAGCAAGCAAAAATGACACTTGAAACAGCAAAGGTACTCCTACCTTGAAAATTTAGCATTCATAAAAGCAGATGTTTTAAACTTCTAACACTACTTACATATCATTGAAAAAACAAATAAAAGGGGCAAGACAAGGCTATCAAAACGGCACTAGTTAAAAACCTTAAATGCCACATAATGCTCGGTGAGATTAACCAGCCTCAGCGAACATGAAATTTGCTTCTTCAGCTCATCTGCCAACATGAATCCCAAAATTTCATGTCAGAGAATGGATGATGTAAGCACATTTTGATAAATTTAGCAAATTGAAGGAAACAGAAACAAGAATAGAAAAAAGACAATCTAATATATTGCACAAAACAAAATGCTTGAAATTTCATTGAATATATCAGTTCTAGCAGTTCATTTTAAATTGTTTACTTCTTTACAGGTTCAACACTACATAGGGAACCAAATATGTAGTTGTTCATTTCATTCTATGATAGCGAATATAAGAAGCATCAAGATTGGAACAGTCAATAAGAACTTGAGAACAATATTAGTCAACCAATGCTGCAAACAGTGCTTATGAAATGAGCAACTATAAATTGCACGTTTGAATTGTTCAATAAAAAGTAGATTATACTAATCAGTTACATAAAATAACAATACTGTATAGAGAACTTTTCAGATGAATACCAGAGACTATAAAAGAAAATATTGAGCAGCTCTGTTCACAGACTGGTGTTAAGTATGTCCATGTGTTTCGATGCTTATATGAAGTATGTATGCTCAAGTCTACAGTAATGTAATTATGTGACAAAAAAAGATGCAATGTGTCATTACATTTCAGTGCTCTAATCAAAAGAGTAGGCTATTGCTCACAGCAGTTGTCTTCCACTGCATACGGGTTGTTCAGTCAATTTTAGCCCCCCTTTCAGTTCTGTCAGTATAGTGAAAACGGCATAGTGATAACTTGATAAGAATTATCATATAAGACCGTCCAAGAGACTTCTCAACACGGATTTCTGTCACCAACTAATTATGCTGCCTCCATGCTTGATGGACAGTGAGAGAAGAAAACATGGAAGTCCAAACATGGCATCAGGTTGAGGTTTCCTCTGCTTGAGAAAGGGGCAACACTCAAAAATCCAGTTTAACTTCAAACTAGAGAAAGTAAAAATGAGATTGGCCTCTGGAACTCTCCAGACAGTATTGCAGAACCTAAGATAGTATGCGTGCATTACATAAGAAATATTCTGAGACAAATCACATACATTACATAAGAGAAATCCTCAAGTAAATCACATACATCACATAAGAGGAATTCTTATTGCTCTAAATTAAGGGAAAAAAATCCCACGTGTATCTCATAGTATTAGCAAAAGCACTTTAAACGTATGGCATTTTTATCTTAGAAGAAATACATATGACGATTTTGCCCACGTGACTTAAACTTTACACTGATTTTGCTTGTATTTTTATCCTACATCATAAATAATCTTTGACTTTTCAAGCTATGATAAGAGCCTATTTCACAAGCTATGACACTAATTTTCACTACAAAACAATTATTACTACTACTACTACTACTAGTTATGCTAGGTACGCTTTTTAGCATTTTAATTTTTTATGTATCACTACAGTACCACGAGGGACTTTGTCGATTTCATTTTAAATTTCCACATGACTTTTCTTCTCATCTATAAGACAGCTTTTGTGGGGGAACTATAATTTGATAATATAGGTCCACGATGACTACATGACATTTCATCAATAATCCTTTTGAATTTCCTTGTCTTCAAAGTATGCCACCAGTACATGCTTTTTGTTTTTTTGTTCAAAATGGAAACGTTCAAAATTGGACACAGCACAAAAATGAAGACTAACAAGACTAATCTTGTGTGGCAGACATCCCAGTTGGCAATCCTTACACACAAATTTCTTTACACAAAGATATAAATATATTCTCAGAATATATGGCCTCCCTGAAATTCACAGGGTGGATGTTCCACTGTAGCCTACTGTGGACACCAACAAGTCACCCACATACCTTTTGGTGAAATATCTTTTTGTGAAGACGAGTCTGTTATCAGTAAACTCCAACTCATTTATCAATGACTACTGGCATTTGTTGATTTCATCAAGGATAAAACAGTCGACAACAGTGACACCCTGGTGAGCTAATGACTGAATCTTATGAGGCTTTCAAGGAGATTATAGATTAAGAGACAACAAACTTATCAAGTTTCTTCCACTTCCAAGGCATTATTTATGAACAATCACAAGACATGGCGGTGGGGTCACCACTCTCTCCAATTGGTTATAGTTATGTAATGGACAAGTTTTAACATGAAACCCTTTCATCTTTCCCTCTCAAATCAACGTGGTGGAAGAGTATGATGACAATAATGTCAATTGGCCACATGATTTCAATAATTTGCATTGTTTCATCAAACATTTCAACAACCGATTTGACTCAATCAAATTCATAATAGAATTTGAACATCGGGGTTCGTTGACCCTTATGTTTTATGCTTTGTTATGATTGCTAGTTTTTGCTCAACTTGGGTCATTAGGTGGGTCTGATTTGAAACCTTCACATAACTGATAAATATTTTGGTTCTTAGAAGTTTACCTAAAGATGTGTAAAGATTTCCAATCCCTCAAGTACAAATTTGGGGTGTTTGTATCTTTGACAACTATCATTTCCATGTTTAAACACATTATACATACCATAAAGTGCCAGCTTCAGGTCTAGACAAGTTTTGACATTTTGGTAGCCCCATGGTCAAGTTTTGAGCAATATGTAGGATGGAGATGTTGTCCTCTGGGTTAGCAATCTCTCTATTGAATCTGTTACATTTTGACACCCTATTAAGAAGTAATGACCCAAAGACAATGGATCCATGCTTGGACAATAGAGAGAATTGAATTTATTTGCATTTTTTAATTTCTTCTTCTTATTTTTACTGTTTTCATGGAATAGTCATATTTAGTTTTGCTGGTTTTGCTGATACTTTTGACAATATATCAGTTTTATTTTCAAACAATTTTGAAAGATTAAATCTTTCAGCTAATATCTGCAATCAACTTTTGAGCCCCTCAAGGGTATTGCCACTAAAAAATGATTCTATACCAGTGCTTAAAATAACCATGACAGGTTTATGTAGAACAAGTTTTCCATGAAAAAGGTTTTTGAACCAACCAAAATCCACATAGTTTTGTCGCTCCAACAATTAATATGAAGACAAATCAAGATAACTAGTAAGAGCTCGACTAATTAAATACGTGAGATCAAGGATCAAGTCTTGCCAAACTATATGCGCATAATTGTAAAGATGTTGTAATACCATACCACACTGTCATGACGTCAAAATAGGTAAAATCCTTTTCAATCCATTATAAACAAATTTTAAAAAATAAAAAATTTGACCCGCATATAACTTCACCAGAAAATAAAGTGGGCTTTGGGCACAAATCATATACAACTTCAAGAGAGCGAAAGTGAGCATGGAAACACTGTAACAACAACCGCACTCCTCACAACCCGCAGGGAAAGCACATCAAATAAGGGATGCCCTTTAACAAAATCATTTTTTTCTAGTGCCAGTAACATCTAAATCCACCTTAATTGCAGAGTCCCCTGTCCATCTAATGTTTTCTCATTCCACGGAATTAAACTCATGACCCCCCTTTAGTTCGCAACTGCCATCTATGCCCTATAACACGAAAAACCCATCTGGGTATTTGAAAAAAGGGTCAACGGGTATGAAACAAAATAAATTGTTATAGTTTACTTACATGGAAACTTGAGCTCGTTGGGCTGAATGCTCAGCAATTCCGTCGGCATACTCCTTACTTAGACGGAGACCAGATGTGACGTCAAATGCCAGAGACTCCCCTATACTATGAAGAAGAATGGAAGGAAGGAAGCAGCTCCAGACTCACAGAAGCCCTCGATTAGTTACTCCAATAAATGTTTCGCCAATAATCGGCGCTTCCGATTTTCTTCGACTGAGAGAAAGGAGGAGAGATATAAATCTTGTTGTGTTAGAATTTGGTGCAGTTGGGGGCGTGAATGGGATCGAGGGCCAACCCCTTTGCCAGCGTACATACGCATAAATATGGTAGATTTTGAATCTAGGATTGGAAGGATTACGTCACTATCATCATTCGAATTCCCGTGCTGCACGATACCCTTTGTATTGTATTAAGTAGGTAAATGGGTGGCTGGTTTTAAATTTTTTTTCATTTTTTTTGGGGGGGGCCGAGGAGAGGGTTAACGTCACAATTTGATGGCTGCAAAGGAATGTGGTTGCCGTTTAAATTGGTGGTTCATCGAATGTCTTGACGGAATGGCGATGACCTTTTCACTAAGAAATGGTTTGAGTCACTTCGTTGTTTAAACATTTTTTTTTTTAATTAATTTTTGTTTATATACCTAATATTTTAGAAATGTTTAGGAAGGAATAGGTTAGTTGGTATCAATCACTCTTTGTAGATAGAATATCTTGATTCGATTCTTTGAAGGTTCAGGATCCTCTTGATTTCTTCTTCAGTAAGCATTTGGTTACTACCACCTGACCTATCTCTACTTGGGCTTAAAATGTTAGAATAAAGCATGGGTTTTTACGAAGGATTATGGTCCCCTCATGCTAGATTGAATTTAAATTTAGGTTTTTAAATAGAAATTTAAGAACTTACCACTACCATATTTCTTTTGGAAAATATTTTTTAATTTTTATTTTTTATATTTAACAAAATTAAAGATATTACATACTCGAATCTTTATATTAAAAGTTGTATTTATATATATAATAATTTTTTTAATTTTCTTGTGTAGCGTAGTTGATGAATGTTTTAGGTGTTGGTAGAGGTTGATCCGAACTCCATTCATTGTTTGTCTACCTTGCAGATATGTGGCGCAACTGGTGAATGTCTTGCGTGCTGGTAGAGGCCGACACGAGCTCAATTCCTCCTATGCCCCCATCCTTTTGGATACATACATAACAATTCCTTATGACTGATGTTATGTGGTATACCTGGATGGGATAACTACGGCTAACTACAGAGCTTGCTTCTTGAGGTTTCTATCTAACCAAAATGTATATGCTTGTGTAATGTAGTTGGTGAATGTCTTGTGTGTTGGTAGAGGCCGACCCAAGCTCCATTCCTCCTGTGTTCATCCTACGGATATGTGGCATAGTTGGTGAATGTCCTATGTGCTAGTAGAGGTTGACACAGACTCCATCCACCCTATGGATACCCAAATAACAAACCTTTATGATTGATACCACATGGTATACCTGGATGGGATAGCTATGGTTGGCTATAGAGCTAGGTTCTCAAGGTTATTGTCTAACCAAATATTTATTTGGTGTAGCATAGCTGGTGAATGTCCTGTGTGTTGGTAGAGGACGACCCAGGCTCCATTCCCTCTATGTCCACCTTGCGGATATGCGGCACAGTCGGTGAATGTTATGGGTATTGGTAGAGGTCGACTTAAGCTCCATTCCCTCTATGTCCACCCTGCGGATACTCAAATAAGAAACGCTTGTGATTGATGCCACATGGTATATCTGGATGGGATAGCTACAGTTGGCCACAAATCTAAGTTCTTAGGGTTTTTGTCTAACCAAATTTTAACAACGAGGTGGAATAGGATTTTGGATGTAATTGATTACCCTATGTATAAAAAAAACATATATATAATAATTTTTTAATATTAAAGATGTTACATACCCAAACAAAGATTTAAGACTATAAGACTCTAATGTCATTACAAGTATTCCTTATTCACCACTCTCCAACACCTTGTGTCCTATTTATAATAAGAAATCAAACAAGATAACTCATTTTTTTCCAAAATGTATATGCTTGTGCAATGTAGTTGGTGAATGTCTTGTGTGTAGGTAGAGGCCGACCCAAGCTCCATTCCTCATGTGTTCATCCTACGGATATGTGGCGAAGTTGGTGAATGTCCTATGTGCTAGTAGAGGTTGACACAGGCTCCATCCACCCTGTGGATACCCAAAAACAAATCTTTATGACTGATGCCACATGGTATACCCAGATGGGATAGCTACAGTTGGCTACAGAGCTAGGTTCTCAAGGTTTTTTCTAACCAGATTTTTTTTGGTGTAGCGTAGTTTGTGAATGTCTTATGTGTTGGTAGAGGACGACCCAGACTCCATTCCCTCTATGTCCACCTTGCGGATATGTGGCACAGTTGGTGAATTTTATGTGTGTTGGTAGAGGTCGACTTAAGCTCCAATCCCCCTACGTCCACCCTGCAGATACTCAAATAAGAATCGCTTGTGATTGATGCCACATGGTATATCTGGATGGGATAGCTACATTTGGCCACAAAGCTAAGTTCTTAGGGTTTTTGTCTAACCAAATTTTAACAACAAGGTGGAATAGGATTGTGGATGTAATTGATTCCCCTATGTATAAAAAAACATATATATAATAATATTTTAATATTAAATATGTTACATACCCAAACAAAGATTTAAGACTAAGACTTTTATCTGATTACAACAAGTATTCCTTATTCACCACTCTCCAACACCTTGTGTCCTAATTTATAATAAGAAATCAAACAAGATAACTCATTTTTTTCCAAAATGTATATGCTTGTGTAATGTAGTTGGTGAATGTCTTATGTGTTGGTAGAGGCCGACCCAAGCTCCATTATTCATGTGTTCATCCTACGGATATGTGGCGTAGTTGGTGAATGTCCTATGTGCTAGTAGAGGTTGACACGGGCTCCATCCACCCTATGGATACCCAAATAACAAACCTTTATGACTGATGCCACATGGTATACCCGGATGGGATAGCTACAGTTGGCTACAGAGCTAGGTTCTCAAGGTTTTTGTCTAACCAAATTTTTATTTGGTGTAGCGTAGTTGGTGAATGTCCTTTGTGTTGGTAGAGGACGACCCAGGCTCCATTCCCCCTACGTCCACCTTGCGAATATGTGGCACAGTTGGTGAATGTTATGTGTGTTGGTAGAGGTCGACTTAAGCTTCATTCCCCCTATGTCCACCCTGCGGATACTCAAATAATAATTGTTTGTGATTGATGCCACATGGTATATCTGGATGGGATAACTATAGTTGGCCACAAAGCTAAGTTCTTCAGGTTTTTGTCTAGCCAAATTTTAACAACGAGGTGGAATAGGATTGTGGATGTAATTGATTCCCATATGTATAAAAAACATATATATACATATATAATAATAATAATAATTTTTTAATATTAAATATGTTACATACCCAAACAAAGATTTAAGACTATAAGACTCTAATCTCATTACAATAAGTATTCATTATTCACCACTCTCCAACACCTTGTGTCCTATTTTATAATTTGAAATCAAACAAGATATGTGGCGTAATTGGTGAATGTCCTATGTGCTAGTAGATGTTGACATGGGCTCCATCCACCCTGTGGATACCCAAATAACAAACCTTTATGACTGATGCCACATGGTATACCCGTATGGGATAGCTATGGTTGGCTACAGAGCTAGGTTCTCAAGGTTTTTTTCTAACCAAATTTTTATGTGGTGTAGTGTAGTTGGTGAATGTCCTGTGTGGTGGTGGAGGATGACCCAGACTCCATTCCCCCTACGTCCACCTTGCAGATATGTGGCACAGTTGGTGAATGTTATGTGTGTTGGTAGAGGTCAACTTAAGCTTCATTCCTCCTATGTCCACCCTGTGGATACTCAAATAAGAATCGCTTGTGATTGATGCCACATGGTATATCTGAATGGGATAACTATAGTTGGCCATAAAGCTAAGTTCTTAGGATTTTTGTCTAACCAAATTTTAACAACGAGGTGGAATAGGATTGTGGATGTAATTGATTCCCCTATGCATAAAAAAACAAAAATATAATATTTTTTTAATATTAAAGATGTTACATACCAAAACAAAGATTTAATACTATAAGACTCTAATCTCATTACAACAAGTATTCCTTATTCACCACTCTCCAACACCTTGTGTCCTATTTTATAATAAGAAATCAAACAAGATAACTCATTTTTTTCCAAAATGTATATGTTTGTGTAATGTAGTTGGTGAATGTCTTGTGTGTTGGTAGAGGCCGACCCAAGATCCATTCCTCCTGTGTTCATCCTAAGGATATGTGGCACAGTTGGTGAATGTCCTATGTGCTAGTAGAGGTTGACACGGGCTCCATCCACCCTGTGGATACCCAAATAATAAACCTTTATGATTGATGCCACATGGTATACCCGGATGGGATAGCTACGGTTGGCTATAGAGTTAGGTTCTCAAGTTTTTTGCCTAACCAAATTTTTATTTGGTGTAGCGTAGTTGGTGAATGTCCTATGTGTTTGTAGAGGACGACCTAGGCTCCATTCCCCCTACGTCCACCTTGCGGATATGTGGCACAGTTGGTGAATGTTATGTATGTTGGTAGAGGTCGACTTAAGCTCCATTCCCCCCACGTCCACCCTGCAAATACTCAAATAAGAATTGCTTATGATTGATGCCACATGGTATATCAGGATGGGATAGATACAGTTGGCCACAAATCTAAGTTCTTAGGGTTTTTGTCTAACCAAATTTTAACAACGAGGTGGAATAGGATTTTGGATGTAACCAATTCCCCTATGTATAAAAAAACATATATAATATTTTTTTAATATTAAAGACGTTACATACCCAAACAAAGATTTAAGACTATAAGACTCTAATCTCATTCAAAGTACTCCTTATTCACCACTCTCCAACACCTTGTGTCCTATTTTATAATAAGAAATCAAACAATATAATTCATTTATTTCCAAAATGTATATGCTTGTGTAATGTAGTTGGTGAATGTCTTGTGTGTTGTTAGAGGCCGACTCAAGCTCCATTCCTCCTGTGTTCATCCTACGGATATGTGGCATAGTTGGTGAATGTCCTATGTGCTAGTAGAGGTTGACACGGGCTCCATCCACCCTGTGGATACCCAAATAACAAACCTTTATGACTGATGCCACATGGTATACCCGGATGGGATAGCTACAGTTGGCTATAGAGCTAGGTTCTCGAGGTTTTTTTCGCGTAGTTAGTGAATGTCCTGTGTGTTGGTAGAGGACGACCCAGACTCCATTATCCCTACATCTTCCTTGTAGATATGTGGAACAGTTGGTGAATGTTATGTGTGTTGGTAGAGGTCGACTTAAGCTCCAGTCCCCCTACGTCCACCCTACGAATACTCAAATAAGAATCGCTTGTGATTGATGCCACATGGTATATCTGCATGGGATAACTACAGTTGGCCACAAAGCTAAGTTCTTAGGATTTTTGTCTAACCAAATTTTAACAACGAGGTGGAATAGGATTGTGGATGTAATTGATTCCCCTATGTATAAAAAAAACATATATATAATAATTTTTTAATATTAAAGATGTTACATACCCAGACAAAGATTTAAGACTATAAGACTCTAATCTCATTACAACAAGTATTCCTTATTGACCACTCTCCAACACCTTGTGTCCTATTTTATAATAAGAAATCAAACAAGATAACTCATTTTTTTCGAAAATGTATATGCTTGTGTAATGTAGTTGGTGACTGTCTTGTGTGTTGAGAGAGGTCGACCCAAGCTCCATTCCTCCTGGGTTCATCCTACGAATATGTGGCGCAATTGGTGAATGTCCTATGTGCTAGTAGAGGTTGACATGGGCTCCATCCACCCTGTGGATACCCAAATAACAAACCTTTATGATTGATGCCACATGGTATACCCGGATGGTATAGCTACAGTTGGCTACAGAGCTAGGTTCTCAAGGTTTTTGTCTAACCAAATTTTTATTTTGTGTAGAGTAGTTGGTGAATGTCCTATGTGTTGGTAGAGGACGACCAAGGCTCCATTCCCCCTATGTCCACCTTGCAGATACGTGGCACAGTTGGTGAATGTTATGTGTGTTGGTAGAGGTCGACTTAGCTCCATTCCCCTACGTCCACCCTACGGATACTCAAATAAGAATCTCTTGCGATTGATGCCACATGGTATATCTGGATGGTATAGCTACAGTTGGCCACAAAGCTAAGTTCTTAGGGTTTTTGTCTAACCAATTTTTAACAAGGAGGTGGAATAGGATTGTGGATGTAATTGATTCCCCTATGTATAAAAAAACATATATATTATAATTTTTTAATATTAAAGATGTTACATACCCAAACAAAGATTTAAGACTATAAGACTCTAATCTCATTACAACAAGCATTCCTTATTCACTACTCTCCAACACCTTGTATCTTATTTTATAATAAGAAATCAAATAAGATAACTCATTTTTTTCAAAATGTATGTGCTTGTGTAATGTAATTGGTGAATTTCTTGTGTGTTGGTAGAGGCCGACCCAAGCTCCATTCTTCATGTGTTCATCCTACGGATATGTGGCGTAGTTGGTGAATGTCCTATGTGCTAGTAGAGGTTGATACGGGCTCCATCCACCCTGTGGATACCCAAATAAAAAACCTTTATGACTGATGCCACATGGTATACCCAGATGGGATAGCTATGGTTGGCTACAGAGCTAGGTTCTCAAGGTTTTTGTCTAACCAAATTTTTATTTGGTGTAGCATTGTTGGTGATTGTCCTGTTTGTTGGTAGAGGACGACCCAAGCTCCATTCTCCCTACCTCCACCTTGCCGATATGTGCCATAGTTGGTGAATATTATGTGTGTTGGTAGAGGTCGACTTAAGCTCCAGTCCCCCTACGTCCAACCTACAAATACTCAAATAAGAATTGCTTATGATGGATGCCACATGGTATATCTGGATGGGATAGCTACAGTTGGCCACAAAGCTAAGTTCTTAGGGTTTTTTTCTAACCAAATTTTAACAACGAGGTGGAATAGGATCGTGGATGTAATTGATTCCCCTATGTATAAAAAAACACATATATAATAATTTTCTAATATTAAAGATGTTACATACCCAAACAAAGATTTAAGACTATAAGACTCTAATCTCATTCAAAGTATTCCTTATTCACCACTCTCCAACACCTTGTGTCCTATTTTATAATCATAAATCAAACAATATAACTCATTTATTTTCAAAACGTATATGCTTGTGTAATGTAGTTGGTGAATGTCTTGTGTGTTGTTAGAGGCCGACCCAAGCTCCATTCCTCGTGTGTTCATCCTACGGATATGTGGCATAGTTGGTGAATGTCCTATGTGCTAGTTCATGTTGACACGGGCTCCATCCACCCTGTGGATGCCCAAATAACAAACCTTTATGACTGATACCACATGGTATACCCAGATGGGATAGCTACGGTTGGCTATAGAGCTAGGTTCTCAAGGTTTTTTTCGTGTAGTTGGTGAATGTCCTGTGTGTTGGTAGAGGACGACCCAGACTCCATTATCCCTACGTCTTCCTTGTAGATATGTGACACAGTTGGTGAATTTTATGTGTGTTGGTAGAGGTCGACTTAAGCTCCAGTCCCCCTACGTCCACCCTATGGATACTCAAATAAGAATCGCTTGTGATTGATGCCACATGGTATATCTGGATGGGATAACTACAGTTGGCCACAAAGCTAAGTTCTTAGGATTTTTGTCTAACCAAATTTTAACAACGAGGTGGAATAGGATTGTGGATGTAATTGATTCCCCTATGTATAAAAAAACATATATATAATAATTTTTTAATATTAAAGATGTTACATACCCAGACAAAGATTTAAGACTATAATACTCTAATCTCATTACAACAAGTATTCCTTATTGACAACTCTCCAACACCTTGTGTCCTATTTTATAATAAGAAATCAAACAAGATAACTCATTTTTTTCCAAAATGTATATGCTTGTGTAATGTAGTTCGTGAATGTCTTGTGTGTTGATAGAGGTCGACCCAAGCTCCATTCCTCCTATGTTCATCCTACGAATATGTGGCGTAGTTGGTGAATGTCCTATGTGCTAGTAGAGGTTGACATGGGCTCCATCCACCCTGTGGATACCCAAATGACAAACCTTTATGATTAATGCCACATGGTATACCCGAATGGTATAGCTACAGTTGGCTACAGAGCTAGGTTCTCAAGGTTTTTGTCTAACCAAATTTTTATTTGGTGTAGAGTAGTTGGTGAATGTCCTATGTGTTGGTAGAGGACTATCGAGGCTCCATTCCCCCTATGTCCACCTTGCAAATACGTGGCACAGTTGGTGAATGTTATGTATGTTGGTATAGGTCGACTTAATCTCCATTCCCCTACATCCACCCTGCGGATACTCAAATAAGAATCTCTTGTGATTAATGCCACATGGTATATCTGGATGGTATAGCTATAGTTGGCCACAAATCTAAGTTCTTAGGGTTTTTGTCTAACCAATTTTTAAGAACGAGGTGGAATAGGATTGTGGATGTAATTGATTCCCCTATGTATAAAAAAACATATATATTATAATTTTTTAATATTAAAGATGTTACATACCCAAACAATGATTTAAGACTATAAGACTCTAATCTCATTACAACAAGTATTCCTTATTCACTACTCTCCAACACCTTGTATCCTATTTTATAATAAGAAATCAAACAAGATAACTCATTTTTTTCAAAATGTATGTGCTTGTGTAATGTAATTGGTGAATGTCTTGTGTGTTGGTAGAGGCTGACCCAAGCTCCATTCTTCATGTGTTTATCCTACGGATATGTGGCATAGTTGGTGAATGTCCTATGTGCTAGTAGAGGTTGACACGGGCTCCATCCACCCTGTGGATACCCAAATAACAAACCTTTATGACTGATGCCACATGGTATACCCGGATGGGATAGCTATGGTTGGCTACAGAGCTAGGTTTTCAAGGTTTTTGTCTAACCAAATTTTTATTTGGTGTAGCGTAGTTGGTGAATGTCCTATCTGTTGGTAGAGGACAAACCAAGCTCCATTCTCCCTACCTCCACCTTGCGAATATGTGGCATAGTTGGTGAATATTATGTGTGTTGGTAGAGGTCGACTTAAGCTCCAGTCCCCCTACGTCCACCCTACGGATACTCAAATAAGAATCGCTTGTGATTGATTCCACATGGTATATCTGAATGGGATAGCTACAGTTGGCCACAAAGCTAAGTTCTTAGGGTTTTTGTCTAACCAAATTTTAACAACAAGGTGGAATAGGATTGTGGATGTAATTGATTCCCCTATGTATAAAAAAACATATATATAATAATTTTCTAATATTAAAGATGTTACATACCCAAACAAAGATTTAAGACTATAAGACTCTAATCTCATTACAACAAGTATTCCTTATTCACAACTCTCCAATACCTTGTGTCCTATTTTATAATAAGAAATCAAACAAGATAACTCATTTTTTTCCAAAATGTATATGCTTGTGTAATGTAGTTGGTGAATGTCTTGTGTGTTGGTAGAGGCCGACCCAAGCTCCATTCCTCCTGTGTTCATCCTACAGATATGTGGCGCAGTTGGTGAATGTCCTATGTGCTAGTAGAGGTTAACACGGACTCCATACACCCTATGGATACCCAAATAACAAACCTTTATGACTAATACCACATGGTATACCCGGATGGGATAGCTACGATTGGCTACAGAGCTAGGTTCTCAAGGTTTTTTTCTAACCAAATTTTTATTTGGTGTAGCGTAGTTGGTGAATGTCGTGTGTTGGTAGAGGACGAACCAAGCTCCATTCCCCCTACTTCCACCTTGCGGATATGTGGCATAGTTGATGAATGTTACGTGTGTTGCTAGAGGTCGACTTAAGCTCCATTCCCCCTACGTCCACCCTACGGATACTCAAATAATAATCGCTTGTGATTGATGCAACATGGTATATATGGATGGGATAACTACAGTTGCCCACAAAGCTAATTTCTTAGGGTTTTTGTCTAACCAAATTTTAATAAGGTGGAATATGATTGTGGATGTAATTGATTCCCCTATGTATAAAAAATACATATATATATATATATATATATATATATATATATATATATATATATATATATATATATATATATATATAATAATTTTTTAATATTAAAGATGTTACATATCCAAACAAATATTTAAGACTATAAGACTCTAATCTCATTACAACAAGTATTCCTTATTCACCACTCTCCAACACCTTGTGTCCTATTTTATAATAAGAAATCAAACAAGATAACTCATTTTTTCAATTATTTATATGGGATTGAAACAAGCCCCACACGTATTACATCATCACCACATAGTGGTAGTACAACAAAGCTTGGATATTATCCATGTATTGCTTAGTAAGATTTGAACCTTGGTCTCCTTCTTAAATGTTAAGAAATATATCCAGTTGAGATAATACCACTTGATTTAATGAGTTTATACATGTTTTTATGAGGTGTTCTAGTCTCTTCATATTAAGTGGAGTCAGAACCTTGGACCTCTCAAAGAGAGGCCAAAGCCCTTACCATTGCAAAAAGCTTGCAACTTAAACAAGATAACTTGTATAATTTTTTTTGAGTAATACGTCTTGTACACATCCACCATGGGGATTGAACCCGGGTCACATCACCAATAATGCAAGATAACTTGTATTTAACAATGATAACATTATATTTGTTAGCAAATTAAGTAGGCATTTTTTTAGAATGGTTTTGAAAGGATTTTCTTTCCCTTTTACATCAATGTAATATTTAACAATGATAACATTATATTTGTTAGCAAATTAGGTAGGCATTTTTTTAGCTTGTGTTTGTTAAAGTCGTAGCTACCATGGGAGGTGAGGCGAGCACCACCTTAAACCCGCACCCTGCGCTTAACTTGTGTGTCACCCGCTTAATGCTAGATTTGGTAGTGGGCAAATTAAGTAGGCATTTTTTTAGAATGGTTTTGAAAGGATTTTCTTTCCCTTTTACATCAATGTAATATTTAACAATGATAACATTATATTTGTTAGCAAATTAGGTAGGCATTTTTTTAGCTTGTGTTTGTTAAAGTCGTAGCTACCACGGGAGGTGAGGCGAGCACCACCTTAAACCCACACCCTGCGCTTAACTTGTGTGTCGCCTGCTTAATGCTAGATTTGGTAGTGGGCATTGCCCACAGAGGGACGTAGGGTGTTGGATAGGAATCCATATTCTGCTCTATTATCGAGTAGGAAGTTGGCTTGTGATAGGAAGCCTCATAGTTATAGTTTCATTAATTTAAATAGTTTTAGATTAATGAAATGAATTAAAGGAAAAATAGTTTTATGGAAATTAAAGTAGATGGATTTAATTATGATTATGGTTCATTTTGTAAAATGAGGGTATGGGCTACTTTATGAAATGAAAAGGGTTTTATAGAATTTAAAGTATATGGATTTAATTATGTTTATGGTTCATTTTGTAAAACGAGGGTATAGGACCTTGCTTTATGAAATGAATAGGGTTTTATGGAAATTAAAGTAGATGGCTTTAATTATGATTATGGTTCATTTTGTAAAATGAGGGTATGGGACCTTGATTTATGAAATTAAAAGGGTTTTATGGAAATTAAAGTAGATGTCTTTAATTATGTTTATGGTTCATTTTGTAAAATGAGGGTATGGGACCTTGCTTTATGAAATGAAAAGGGTTTATGAAAATTATAGTAGGTGGCTTTAATTATGATTAAGGTTCGTTTTGTAAAATGAGGGTATGGGACATTGCTTTATGAAATAGAAAGGGTTTTATGGAAATTAAAGTAGATGGCTTTAATTATGATTATGGTTCATTTTGTAAAATGAGGGTATGGGACCTTGCTTTATGAAATGAAAAGGGTTTTATGGAAAATAAAATAGATGGCTTTAATTATGATTATGGTTCGTTTTGTAAAATGAGGGTATGGGACCTTGCTTTATGAAATGAAAAGGGTTTTATGGAAATTAAGGTAGATGGATTTAATTATTTTTATGGTTTATTTTGTAAGATGAGGGTATAGGACCTTGTTTTATGAATTAAAAAGGGTTTTATGGAAATTAAAGTAGATGCCTTTAATTATGATTGTGGTTCATTTTGTAAAATAAGGGTATGGTACCTTTATGAAATGATAAGAAATGTTTGGTGGTAAAATTTAAGTGGTTTATTTTAATTAAATAAGATGAGTGAACCCAATTCATTTAACAGTTAAGGGTATGGGACTTTAATTGTTAAGTGAGGGTTGGATCATTTATTGTAAATAAAGCATATGGTGGGATGCATGGTGGAATGAATCTCATGAGTAGATGAGAGGGATCATAACAAGGGTAGTTTTATGATAATAGCTATGCATTAGAAAGTTGAATTGCTTGAATTATTTGTATAGTTGTAATTTAGCAATAAAATAAGTAAATGCATTTAGAAGCATTTCTATCCGGATCCATGAGTGTCTTGATCCCCTACTATCCTCACTTGATCGATGGAAGAGCAGGAGGACCAAATTCATGAGATGGACCACTTCGCAAGTTTGCTCTCTACCTTACTTCTTGCTTGATTATGCAATAGATTGGATTTGTAGGGAGATTTCCCTAATGGAATAAATGTATAGTAATTATTATTGAAAGTATGGGGTTTGCCATACATGCTTATGTATTAAATGAACATTGTTGATTATTGTATTTTGATAACCTTCTTGATTGCAATGATATTTATTCATTTATCGCATGTTTTCCCTTTAATGAATGCTTTATGTTTTGGTTAATCTTGCCTATTTATTACTGCATGTTTTGTTAGATTTAGTATCTAAATTTATCCTTTGTATTCGTATGAGCTTTAAAAAAAAGTGTAAGTTCTAGGTGAACTTAGAGGCTAACCTAAGGGCTTGAGACCCCCTTGGGGAAATTGGCTAACTAGGTTTAGAATATCGTACCAAGAGTTAAGATAGCTTGTCAAAGGACAAGATTGATAGCTTAACTTGCAATACACGTAGCATACCCACACATAATGGTTTGTGTGAAGTATGGAGATGCGTGTATACATTCCAATGATCAAGGGTGGTAAGTCTAGATCATCAAGAATGATGAGATGGATAGACTTATGTGCATGACATGAGATAGGCCTACGCAGAAGGGACTTGCATGAGGAGAATCTCGTATGGTATAGTTCTTGAGAAACTTAGGGGAATTCAAACATTAAGTTGGTCTAAGGATGGTTAGGGATTTATGAATCCTTATCCTTAGTCAAATATATATATAAACCTTTATTTATATTTTTTGTGTGTTTTCTTGTTTTCTTGTTTTCTTGTTTTGTGGGTCATTACAATGACATTACACATTAAAATCACCTATTCTAATGCGGTCTTATTAAAGCCTCCAAAATTAATTTGGAACCTAACTAATAAACGTGATCTTGTAGCATTAACATATCTTCAATCCCCCATTAATGGTAAAAGGTCATTTTATTTCAATAGATGAGTAGCTCAAGTGGCTCATTGTATAACCGATTAGCCAATTGTCCATGAAATGCAGCTCCAATCTGTTGGGTCTCTATATATCGTTTGGTCATCCTCCATGCCCTTTCGGGTATTCATAAGTTTTGATTTTCCAAAACTAGTACAAACCATATCCTTTCGCGTCCACAAGGGGTTTTCACGAATGGGATAAAGCAGAGATCAACCAATACTTTTCGCCCACACGAAGGTGGTTTACGAATAAGCATTAGCCTTGCTAGTCCTGTTGCATCTCCATTGTCAAGGGGAGATGGAGGCTCTCAAGCTTATCTGTTGTTTGAACTATTCAAACTTCATGCTCTAGAGTGACTTGGTGAATATGTTAGTAATATGATTTGCTATTGGACATTAGCACATTTGTATTATGCCATCTTGAACAAGTTCTCAGATCCTATGGACTTTTGTACTAATATGTTTGGTTCTATTGTGAAACACATGATTCTTTTCCATGTGGATTGTTGATTTATTGTCCATATGTAGTCTTGTAGGACCTTTTTGAGTGATATTGAGAGTGTGTAACAACTTTCTCAACAATACCACTTCTTTTCTTGTTTCAGCTACAACAATATATTCGACTTCTGTTGAAGAATTTGCTATAATATTTTATCACTTTGATCTTCATGAAATTGATGTTGAGCAAAGAAACACCAAGTACCTAGATGTAGATATCCAAGTGTCTTTATCTCCTACAATTTTTTAGTCTATGTATGCGATGAGTTTGAAATTTGCATTCTTTTCATACAATAGGCTATAATTACGGATTGTCTTTAGGTACCTCAACACTCTTGTTGCCGCTTGCTAGTGACTCTCCTTTGGCTTGGTCATGTACCTTGCCAAAATCTCCACTGCATAAGAAATTTTAGGTCTTGTGTTAGTAACATATATGAGATTACCTACCAACCTTCTATAAAGTGTTGCATCTACCTTTGGTGTGTCATTGTCCACGATGAGTTTCAGATTTGATTCCATTGGTGTTGTCATAGGGTATGCATATTTGAGTTGAAACTTCTCCAGAAGATCGTTGATGTATTTCTCTTGGGTCAAGAATATTTTACCATTTTCTTGAGTTACTTCTATGCCCAAATAGAATTTCATCAATCCCAGATCAGATATATCAAAAGTCTTTGCAAGGTCCTTTTTCACTGTGTTGATGATGTGTTCATTGTTACCTATTAAAAGTATGTCATACATAAAGATTATGAGGTATGTGACTTTGTCTTTGTTGTGCTTGATGAACAATGTTGCATCAATATCTTGCTAATCACACACTTCAAATTCAATTTACTTCATACGATATGACAACTTGCCGAACCAACTATGAGGGGCTTGCTTCAATCCATATAAAGACTTCTTGAGTCTTCATGCCTTGTGCTCCTATCCTACAATATCAAAACCTTATGGTTGTGCCATGTGTATTTCTTCTTTCAATTCGCCATTCAGGAAAGTAGTCTTTACATCTAATTGATGAATCTTCCAACCTTGTGCAACTAAAGCTACAAGAATAATGATTATGGGCCATTTTGTGGTAGGTGCAAATACCTCAATGTAGTCAATGCTTTGCTTTTAAGTGAAACCTTTAGCCACTAATCTCACCTTGTGTTTGTCAAGGGTGCCATCTAATTTATACTTTTTTGTACACCCATTAATTTTGAACTACATTTCTTCCAAGTGGTAGATTGACTAACTTCCAAGTACCATTTTTATCAAAGATTCATACTCTTAGTTTATTGCATTTCTCTAGGTTGCGTGTTTGATAGCTTCTTGGTACATGAGAGGTTCATTATTCAAAGTGAGGTGCAGTTCTACAGGTTCTAGTTCAACAAGTAATGATTTGTGCACTCTTGCTCTAAGGGCACCTCTTGTGCCTGTTTTGCTCACTTCATTTGGTTTGATGTCCTTTAAGAGCTGGCATCTTGAAGTTTTTGTCATGATCCTATAATGGATCATTAGGTAAGTAGGATATTGACAAATATGGATGTGAAACAATACTTTTACCGCGATCATCATTACTATGTGAAGGGGTAAAAGGTATAGAAGATATAGACATATGCTCAATATCACAGTTTGGTTCCTTTGAACTTGTGGGTTGATTTGTAGATTCTAGAGTTTTGAGTGACTTTTCAATGTATCACCCCAAAGGTTGGAATATAAACATCATATATGTTAGCATATTTTGATCTAGGTTGAAGATTGTGTCCCCTAGTATCCAATATAACCAATTGTTCTTCATTTTTGCAAACACAACATCACGCGTCACAATCACTTTCTGATGTGAAGGAATGAATATCTTGTATTCCTTCTGATCCATAGGGTATCCAACAAAGATGTATTTAATAGCTCAAGCTTCAAGTTTGTTTTTGTGCTCTGGAAGAATATGAGCATAACGATGGAGACAAATATTCTAAAGTGGCTGAAAGTGGGGGGTGTCTAGTCCATTTTTCATGAGGTGACGGGTTGGGTTTTGAGGGACTCACTCTGTTGAGTACATGTATAGAATTCCAGATGGCTTTGACCCAAAGATATGTAGGTAAATTTTTGTAGACAATAATAGCATGAGCCATGTTCATAATTGTCTTGTTCATGCACTCGACAACATCATTTTGTTGAGGTGTATTTGGTATTATCAATTGATGTTTGATCCCATGTAAGGACAAGTATTGTGTGAATTCATTTGAGGTGTACTAGTCACCATTGTTCCTCCTGAAGGTCTTAATTCTACAACCTAATTCTTGTAATGTGCCTTGAATGCTTTGAAAAATTCAAAAGCTTCAGACTTCTCCAAAAAACTAATCCATAACTTCTTTGAGAAGCCATCAATGAAGGAGATGTAATACCTTTTACCTTTTAGTGAGGGAATAGGCATTGGCCCGTAAATGTCTGAGTGAACTAGCTCTAGTTTTTGTGTGGACTTCCACTGACTCTTTGGAAAAGGATATCGAGAGGATTTGGCAATGATGCATGCTTCACAATTGATGGATTTGGAAGAGAAGTGTGGTAGTCCCCTAACGATGGATTCCATTTGTCTCAATCGATCAATTTTGACATGACCCATGTGAGCATGCCATAATGCATCAACAAAAAGTTTCTTGGGAGTCAAGGTGGCATTAAGTGCCATGTTAGCTTCAATAATGTGAACTTCAAAAGTAGGATGTCCAACAAGTCTGATGAGTTTTCCATCTAAGGAATCATGACCACTATTTTGGAGGATGGATGAATGATATTAAAGAGTTTTATCTTTGGTAGTGACACTAATCCATGGCAAACGAGTGTGGATAGTGATAACATATTTTACTTTTGAGAAGGGATGTAGAGAACATCAAGTAGCTAAAAATCAAGTAGTCTAGGAAGTTTCAATTGAACACTTCTAGCTCCTTCAACTGGTTGAGAGGATTTTCCAGCCATGTGAACTACACCAAGTACTTATGAATTGAATTATTTAAAAGAAGTTCTTGTTGGAAGTCATGTGTTGGGTGGCTCCAGTATCCATGATCCACAAACTGTTAGTGGAGGCTATGTTGTAGATAAATCTAATAGGTTGCAATGTGGGATGATAAATATCATAATCAACACATCCTAAATATGTCTCAATGAATGTTTTGGGATGATCAACAAATGGTGATATAGATGCTTGTGTATTGATGATCTTGGCATGCACAAATTGAGCACTTTGAAAGACATATAGATCATAGTCATATTCATTTACATTATGCACATTGTGCTTTTGAAACTGCTTGATCTTGTGTGTGACAGTTCAAAAATTAGTGGCATAGTACCCTTTTTTGTTACAATGTTTGCACATGATATTTGAGTTGCTAGTTCCTTGAGAGGTACTAGGTTATTTTATTTATCCTTTATTGTGTTGTCCTTGACTAGTTTGATGTTGTGAGTGTTCATGTTGATCATTGTTAGAACCTTATTTTTGTCCTTTGCCTTTGGCTCGACCATAGACTCAGCCATGGCTTCTATTACCTTGACTATTTGAAAAATTTGCATCTTCATCCATTTAAAAGGTTGAGTTGCCAAGGTTAGAACTGGTGAAGTTTGTGTCAAAGGTTTTGTTAAGTTCAATGAAATTTTCTGCTAAGGCTTCAAAATTAAATTTTTTTAAGGTTCCACTAGCTAATAAACTGGCGAGCAAGTTCTTGTAGTCTGGAATATGAAGGTATGATTGAATGAGGAAAACCCATGTGATACATTGATTTTTGAAGTCTTTATCAATGACTTGTTTAATAGGGCGAAGGAGGTTGATGGTGGAACTAGAGTGTCCTTTTTGCATCTTTATTTAGGAGGACAAGATGAACATATTCTAGGTTAGATTTGGTATCAAAGTTTTTCTTGAAGACTTCAAGAACTGACCATGTTGTGGCATGATTAGCTTCATCAATCAAATTATGAAGGTGATATTTTGTGACAAGTAGGATGCCGACACAAATTCGGTCATCATCTATCTACCATTTTTCTAGGGTAGCAACATTTGTGTGTGGTGTGGGATTTGCGTCCAGATGGTTGCACCATAGGTTCTCAAATTTTGCAACTGTCCTAAGGCCTGTGAACCATTGATCCCAATTATCATTACCTTTGAGGGTACATCCAACATTTTGTTTGAAGTTGGAAGTCATTGTGACCTATGAAACTACAAAGACCTAAAAGAGGTATGTCAAGGTGTGAACAAGGAACAAATGACTAAGTAAGGCAAAATGTGCCAGTAAATAATGAGCCAAGTGATGATAATGAATGAATGCGATCTACTAGACCTTGCTCACCATCCAAGTGGAATCTCTTTTACAAATGATGGATTGTACAAGTAAGTGGTTATGAGTTCTAATGCAATAGGATGATGATGTGGCTAAATTAGAAGTACAAAAAAAGGAGTGTATACCAAAATGAAATACTCTATATGAATATAAAATCTAATATTTCCAACATATGAATATGCAGGCCAATATCTTGAACATTATATTACACAACTAAATACCAAAGTGTGGGATGTGTAAAACTAGTAACCTCAATATTATGACTGTAAGTAGGTGAGGTGTTGAAGTTGGAGAGGTATAATGAGCTTGTCTCAAATTAAGGCCTTTACAGGGATGCCCACATACAGATGCTCGGTGATGAAATCCAAGTCGTGATGGAGCCCAAGTCCTACCAGTCCTCACCCAATTTACTATGGTCAGTGATATACTATTTGAAGAGAAGTACGTGCTCTATTCTAAAACTATGATGGATATTGGACTGATTTAATTTTAATTTTGATTAAGAGTTTTTAGTTTTTAGAGCACAGGCGAAAGGATGATCCCTTTCCAAAGGTTCATGAGTATGGCTAAA
The DNA here is from genome assembly GCA_028583015.1 of Wollemia nobilis. Lineage (NCBI taxonomy): Eukaryota > Viridiplantae > Streptophyta > Pinopsida > Araucariales > Araucariaceae > Wollemia > Wollemia nobilis. The sequence continues at coordinate 26,037,001 of JAQPPZ010017248.1, read as the reverse complement.
CCCATTCACTATGTATTCTCGTTAAGTCCAGTCCAAATTTGACTCATAAGACCTTTAATTTAATTTTTCCACCACCAAGCAAGTGGTGCCCTATCACGAGTCTAGGCTGTAGAATGAGTGGTCGGATGCATTCCTTTTAGGGATGATGCAAATATGTGAATCGATTTGCAATGAAAGAAAGCAAATAAAAACTAAAAATAGACTTGGAGTGCATATGGAGTGCTACTATAGTGCTAATGTGGTAGTAATGTATGTTAGGTGTGATCCACTAGATCTTCACTACACTAAAAAGGGCTTTAATGATGGTTTTTAACCACCCTTAAATAACTTTAAGGGCGGTTATTTAGCCATCATCTATGAGGGAATCATTAAAAGTCTACACCCATATGATGGTGGCTAAAAATCGTCTCAAAAAGCCATCCTCTTAGAGTTTAAGAGGTCAGTTTAAAACCGCCCTCGTAGGTGTTTGAGGGGGGTTTAAAACCACCCTCTTAAGTCACCCATGAGGGCACCCTAAGAGTGCGGTTTAAAACCACCATCTTAGACCTAAGAGGGTAGTTTAAAACTGCCCTCGTAGGGTAAATTGAAAAATATATAAAAAATCCCTAAGAGGGCGGTTTAAAACCTCCCTCTTAGGGTGAATTTAAAAAAAAAAAAAAATATATATATATATATATATATATATATATATATATATATATATATATATATATATATATATATATATATAATCATGCATCTATAGGTTAAGTTCGCTCAAGATATCTCAAAGACTATTGGAGCCAAGTCAACCACAAGCATCTGCAGCACAAGTTAATCCATGAGGTATATTATATAGGCAAGATATAATCCATGTGCTTGAGGCATCAAACTCACGAGAAACCCATGTGATATGATAAAGGTTGAAGTTTCAATGAAGCTGAGGTATCAAAAGAAATGTTAATAGTTGGGATGAATAATATGGCAAAAAAAAGTGCAAATATAAATTGATCAAATTTGAATGATTGGGAAGGAACAAAAAGTTTAAGTCCATTGGTTCAACTTAATGAAAATATTGTTAGTGAGAAGACCTTGTTTTCAACAACATTTAAAAACAAGTTGGGGGATGATGCTCATGGAAAACTTGTTTTTAGGTTTCTATCTCAACATTCATTCAACATGATATATTTACATTAATCTATTGGAATTTTTATGCCAAGTAACATCTTTCTTTCAATTTCAACTTGAGTTGCTTCGCCGAGCATAGTGCTCCAAGTATCCATTCAATTGAATACATATCTCACCCATGTAGAGGTAGTTACAATCATTTTCCAAAAATATCAACAATAAAAGTAAAATTTAAATTCAAAAAATATTAACAATAAAAGTAAAAGTTAAATTTCAAACATATCAACAATAAATGTAAAAATTAAATTCCAGCAGAAATAAAATTTTACCTTATAGAGATAGAAGCCATTGAAGCAACTTATAGGAAAATAAATAATTAGCAAATAATCAACAATAATATTTTTTACAATAAAATTTCTAATAAAATTTATTTATTAGTGTTTTTATAAAGACATTTCAAAGGTATATTAAAATTTTGTTTAAATTGTCTTAATTTGAATCATAAAAAAGAAGCTCCCTCTTATTATATCTTGTGTGGCTCTAGTTTTTCTGCGAATAGATCTGCACCAAATTTTCTCAATGTTTTTGAGGTGATTTGAGTGTCCTCTATCCTTGGAGAAACGTCTTCCATATGCAGACAAAACCTTTCTTACGCAGATCTCAAATGCCTTATGATTGATCCAAATGCTTATCTTTTTGGTTAACATAAACAAATAAAAAAAGAACGGATAAAAATAAATATATTTGAACTTTGAAGAATTCCAATTACATTATATAGTCTTAGTCAGAGACTCTGATCCTACAACCAACCTACTTCAAATACGCTACTCATGTGGCTGTTGTTCATTAGCTGATGACAAAACTGTTATCAGAGGGGATGCTAGTGCCGCTACCCAAGACACCTTGCTTATAGTGATTGGGTAGATTTTGAAGTTCTTCACCTCTATATGGTTTAAACATTAAAATTAAATTAACATTAAAGCTAATATTTTGTTCAAGCATGATCAGTAGAACCATTGCTTACACCTAGCAAAAGTTCTTTAATGTTTTTACATTTGGAACTTGGCTTACTTTGATTTTTTTCAGTACGGTTGATACCTTGTATTTCCTTCCCTACTGTCTTGACTTTGTCCTTAGCTTTCCTCCGCAACAAAGAATACAAATGGCCTACGATCAGTGTTACCCCCACCACACTGCCATCAAAATATGACACACACTAGAAGTATTTGTTTATGATTATATTATAAAAAAACAAATAAGACACTCAAATTTCAAAAAAGAGGCAAGCAGTATAAGGATGCACTAAAAGTAAAGCGATGTCCATGAATATGGGTGCTAATACATGACACTTATTCTAAGTCAATATCCTAGTTACATTTTTGGAATACCCTAGATTGATTTATTATGTCGAGAGGCGTTTCTACAATGACAGACAGGGGGTGAGAGGTAAAGAGATCATACATGTCACACCGTAAACAATTTTTTTTTATTAAAAAATCGACATTAACAAAAATATTTAAAATATTTAAACTAAAACAACCGACTAACCAACTGTTGCAAACATTTAAAATATTTAAACTAAAATAGCCGACTAACCAACCGTTGCAAACATTTAAAATATTTAAACTAAAATAGCCGACTAACCAACCGTTGCAAACATTTAAAATATTTAAACTAAAACATCCGACTAACCAACCGTTGCAAACATTTAAAATATTTAAATAAAATAGTCAACTAACCAACCGTTGCAAGTGTTTAATAAAATATTGTATAAGTACATGAACATCCATTGCAATATACCAAAAACAATCCACAACGCAATTGATTTTGAACCCAAGATAGGCACCTTGGGATTGATAACTCTTGATATTTTTAGATATATATCCTTTATATCTAAGCTAGTATTACCTCTCATCTTAATTGGCACAAAACCTAATGGTGGAGACAAGGTGTAACAAGAAAAAATTGGGTTCAAATCTTGGTTTGAAGTGTTATGTGTCAATGGGGATAAACTTGACATAGTTTACATACAAAAAAAAAGAAAAAGAAAAATAGAACACCAACCTTCCAATGTGTAGAGTTTCGTGAAGAATGATAGCTCCAAGCAGTATCACAATAACAATCACCAATGGATTGAACATTGACATGAAGATAGGGCCTTTCTTGTGAATGACCCAAGTGGACAAATTTATTAATAACACTCTTTATTGACATTAATTCTTCTCATAAAAGTGTTATTGATTATTATTTGTTAATTATTTATATTCCTATAAGCTCATTTTATGTCTCCTATCTATTTCATGGCCAAAATTCTTTTCTTTGTTTAGCTATCATTGTATTAGCATCTTCCTCTAGTTTCTTCTTTTGGGCCAGCTTTGTATTATGGTTGTTTGGAATAAACCGACAACCTTTCTCTCCAATGGTTGTATTTAACAAGTCCAAGTCTTGAATCTCATCTCCCTAACATGATTAAAAACAACAGTTAGAAACATCAACAAGAATATAGACTTCTATTGATATGGAAGGTGCTTGTGCAGAAAAAGAGTTTAAAAGAATAGAGGCATTCCATTTTCTAAAAAAAAAGAAACTTTGCAAGGACAACCCTCCCGAAGGAAAGATGTTGCAGATTGCAGATAGTTCCAATAAAAATTCAAAGGCTTCACTTGATTTTCATCTCAAACAGGATTTGATAGGTGTTATTGGAATCATACAAACTGAACCATCAACAAAAGAAATAAATTTATCAACAACAAATGATGGGCTCACTCATACAAAAATCTCATTTCCAGATGCAATTTAGGTTATGTTCAATCCATAAATCTCTGAAACTTTGCAAGAACAAGGAGATAAATCCCAACAATTTGCACAACAAAAAAATTTAGAAGATTTATCAAATATACAAGATGTAGTCATTGTGCAAGGCACTTTGAGCTCACATGATTACCACAAACTAGATCTACATGCTTCAACAACTCAAGTTAAACCATCAAAAGAAGTCTTGAAATTTTATATTGATATAATGCCTGAGAGTGTGGTCACACAACGTATGGAACCTCCAAATAATAATAACATGCAAGGAATAAGGAGGATTGGTTAGCAACCAACTGAATAAAGTGAAGATACTATTGATGAAAAATATAATGTGTACATGTTGTACTCAATGCACCTCATATTACTACAACCATTAAAAGGAATTGTAGAAATGATACAGTTGAAAATGAAATTACATGCATAACAAAGGAGGTTGAAAGAAAAAAAGTATCTCAGCATGATTTCTCTACTACTAAGAGGAAAAAATAATACTTGGTGGAGGATAAGCCCCAATATTTCTTTGTCATTCTAATATCTCATGGCTCACCTCTTTGCAGACCCAAACCCCTACCAGTGAAAACAAAACAGACGATCAAATTTTTGCCCTTGTTTTTGTGATTAACAATAAAAAATTATGCAATCCATAGAAAACTCTTATGCATATTTTAATTTTAACTTCAAACTCCCACGTGTATTTTAATATTTTTTCAATTAAGTGAGACCTCCTCTAAGAGGGTGGTTTAAAACCGCCCTTTTATGTCACATTAAGAGGGAGGTTTTAAACCGCCCTCTTAGGGTGACATAAGAGGGTAGTTTTAAACCGCCCTCTTAGAGTGACCTTAAGAGGGCAGTTTTAAACCGCCCTCTTAGGATTTACTAAGACGGTTTTTTACAACCATAAAAAACTACCTTATTTTAGTTGTCATTAAAGCCTTTTTTTGGTGTAGTGTTTTCTCACCGTCCAAGTGGAATCACTTTTACAAATGAGAGCTACAAGTTAGCTAAAAAAAATATGGAAAATTTTGTAAGTCACTTATACAAGTACAATGGAGAGGCTAGAAGCTTGTTGTACTATAAAAAAAACATGACCAGTTTACACAGAGGTTGTTGAACTCTGTCAAATATGGATTTTGGATATTGTATGGTTGTGTAAAAAAAAACAAACATGATCAGTTTACACAAAGATCGCCAAATTTAGTCAGATATGGATTTTGGATACTTGCAAACAGAGATACAAGCTAATATCTGCAATATAAAGAAAATCTATGGAAGATTTATGAAAGCTCATGCAACATCCTCATGATTTCCTTCAACTCAACACATAAATTTGAGGAGGAGAGGAGGGAAATGCAGTGTTTCTCCAAGCTTGGTTGTGAAAGGGGCAAGCATTGAAGCTTTGATACCACTTGTAGCAAGGATCAATGCTATGTGCCCAAGCTCAACCACATGAAACAAGGAAAAAAGAGGATAAGATTTTTGACAATGGAGAGAATGAAAAATCACATCTCTCCCTTTGTGTTATGGAATTATATATTGAGAAAAATGAGATTAGGGTTAGGGTTCCCAAATCCATATTACATGAAATTCAAATGAACATGAAATGACATTGTACATTAAAATAACCTATTTTAATGAGGTCTTATTAAAACCTCATAACAATTAATTTGGAACCTAACTATTAAACATGACCTTATAGCATTAATATGTCTTCAGGTATGAGCGCAAGCTCAACCACATGAAACATGAAAAAAAGAGGAGAAGATTTTTGACAATGGAGAGAATGAAAAATCACATCTCTCCCTTTGTGTTATGGAATTATATATTGAGAAAAATGAGATTAGGGTTAGGGTTTCCAAATCCATATTACATGAAATTCAAATGAACATGAAATGACATTACACATTAAAATAACCTATTCTAATAAGGTCTTATTAAATCCTCATAACAATTAATTTGGAACCTAACTAATAAACATGACCTTATAGTATTAACATGTCTTCAGGTATGAGCTACATCACCCATATGTCTCAACCATTGAACCATGGCCCCATTTGCAGATAAAGCAAGTTATTTTAGTTTTTATTTTTATTAAATATTTTCTATCAAATATATTCTTATTATTAAATATTTAAAGCCTTAGCTATCAAATCTACTTCTATAGGGACAATAAGACAAGGTTATAGGAGGATAATATGAACAACTGTTCAAAATATCAAAGTAGAGCAACAGATGCATGGAACCAACATAGCACTTATGGATATTCAAGTGGCACAATGGCAACTTGGCATCATCAAAGACCATCACCAATCAAGATTTCACTTGGATGGATGGATGAACAAGATTGAAAATTATCTAAAATGATGTTGAATATTTGTTTTTAATATAGAGATCCCTAAAGAGGAAGCTCATGATTAGTGGGCAAGCCTTGCTAAGGAAAGGAATTGTAGTTTCACTTAGGATGAAATTGAGCATGCATTCTTGAGCTAGTGGAACCCGTATAAGAAGATAACTAGTTTGAAGGTCACCGTCAAAGGATATAAAGAAGAAATAAAAAGGCTTTAGAGGGAACTAAAATAAATGAATAAAGATGATATAATATAAGGAAAAAAACTCAAATTACAATGTGTAAGTTCATGGTCTCATTCATAAGGAAAATCTTAAGAAACAAGGATCCAAGGAGAAGCAAAAAACAGTTATGGTAAGGGAACAAGTTGAAGAATCATTAGAAAACTCAAAAGTTGAAGTTATAGTAGCAACAACAATAAAGTCCATAGAAGAAGCAACAATAAAGTCCAAAGAAGCCTTGACATAAGCTCACAAGGATGCACCAAAAGAAAGGTATAATAAAGAATATTAGGAAGAAGAATATAAAATAATAATAAAAACAAATTATTTAAGAATCAAAGGAAACAAAATGTTAGGTTAAGGTTGCAGCATATCGACACCCACACCACCATGAACAACAACAATCTTGGAGATATGAATTAAGGCATCAATATTTTAGATTTAATGGAGTCAGAAAGGCATCAAGTATGGTAGTGTTTGGAAAAAAAGCATAATGTTTATGGATTTCAAAGGGGTGCAACAACATTAGGGAATAATAGGACCAACTGTTCAAAATATCAAAGTAGAGCAACAGAAGCATGGAACCAACAGAGCAATTATGGATATTCAAGTGGCACAATGACAACTTGGCATCATCAAAGACCATCACCAATCAAGATTTCACTTGGATGGATGGATGAACAAGATTGAAAATTATCTAAAATGATGTTGAATATTTGTTTTTAACAAAAATAAAGAAGATAAAAAAAATGAATATTAAAAATTCAAACATTTTGTGTAAAAGATGTAGATGTCTAGTTATAACGTCTCAATTGAGATGAGAATTGAATATGCTTGTAGATTCTCAAGCTTTACAGAAGATATTTTTGAATTATCAAGGGTGGGTGAACCGAATACAACTATTTTTCTCAAGAAAAAAGTATCTTTCTATTGAAATGCATTCTTTTTACCTTTTAAATTTGTTGTGAAACTTGTAACAATAGATCTTTGTATAAGGTTCAAACCGCGGCATGGGTGAGTGTGTTAGGGGGTGGCTTTGTGTTAAATTATCTATTGATAAGTATAGCTCTCGGCTTTACGAGGGATCATGGTTGGGAGGATACTGCTCAGCCCTGTGCATCGGTCAGAGGTTTCTCACAATAACCAAAAAAAAAAAATACAATAGGTCTTTGTATTGAAGCCCTCTTTTATTTTTATTTTTTTAATTATTTAGTAATATTAAGATCACGAGAGTTTTTGTTCCAACATGTTTTTTATTTTTATTTTTATTTTTTATTTTTACTTATATATTAAATATTTTATACATCCACACATATATTTAAGACCACGATGTTTGAACCTTTGATTTCATCACAACGTGTGTTTGTTATCACTTTGCATCAACATATGATAATATTATATTTTTTATTATATTAATTAGGTCATATCTAGTTTTTTAATCAAAGATGTTTTTCATCTTCTTTGGAATGTGATGATTTTTCTATCCACTCTATATCATTTATTAAGAGATAAAATTTTCCTCAATCAACTCCTTGATATTGTTTTTATTAAGAAATAATATCTTTCTAAATCACTTACTTTTTTTTTTAAAGTGATGTGAAGTACAATTGGAGGTACAATTAGGAACCATACATCCCGAGGCCATCTTCCTCGTGATTCGAACTTGGATAGCTTAATTGAGAGTCCAACGACATACCAATGGGATGCCTCGATAACGACTTAATCAATTATTTTTTAAATTTGAATTTTACTAAAACAAAGATCAACATTGTGACTAGCCAACTTGAATGGGCCTAATGGTGAACTTTTTAGAACTCCAAATAGGAGGTATGAGGTTCAAATTTAAAAGGAATAGGGGTTGTATGCCATGCTTCAATGATGGGTTGTCCAAGCTAAGTGGAGCATGGTTGGGTAAACATATCCTTCATGAGGATTATCCCATATAGCCTATGGCCTCATGGATGTAAACAAATTACTTTAAAATTATTTGCAATCATATTTTCATCTTTATACATATGTTAATGTTTCTAAGATACTACCTCCAACAATAGTTTTTTTTTATAGGTTATATGTGGCTTCTATTAGGGCCAAGGGCCACTCCCATCAAAATACCAAATTATTATATTTGTTGCAGCATATCTTTTTATCACATTTTTTCATTTCTTTTTCTCTTAAATATATTCTTCAACTTTCTTGAAGTGTTATGTTTCCATAATTAGCACCTTGACATCATTTCAATTAAGACAAAATATTACTTGGCCAGTTGCCTTCTAAAATTTAAATTTCACCAAGATGAAGATCAACACCATAATTCACTAATTTATCTACTATATGATTTCCTTCTCTATAAAAATGCTCATACTACCAAGAGATTACGTCTAGTAATAGATGATGAACATCAACAATAATATTATTTTTTATTCGGTATCCACATCCATTTTTGGTAATAGCATTTATGATAATTTGTAAGTCTCCCTCAATTGAAATACATTTCCATCCTTTTTCTGCTGCAATTTTAATCCCTGTAAGAAGTTCCCTAGCCTCTACATAGTTGTTAGTAGAAGTTCCATATGATTCTAAATAAGTGAGGAGAATTTTGCCTTCACTATTTTTAAAAACACCACCTTCACCACCTTTTCTTAGATTTCCTTTAGAAGCACCATCAAAATTAATTTTGGCAAACCCAATTTTTTGACATTTTCATTTCACCATAGATCAAAGTAGATCCTGTATTTTAATTTCATTGTCACAGATGACTCTTCCATGTATGTTCAAATCTTGTAGCCAAGTTATTAGCACCTCTTTTATCTACAATTGAGACTTTCCATGATGAGCACCATATTTGTAGACATTCTTCAAGAGAGGCAACAATACAGTTCTATACTTGAGCATGATTTTGAGATTTATTTTTAAAAAATGTTATTCCTTTTAAGCCATAAATTATAACAAATAATCGTAGGGTCAACCCTCCAAATAATACATATAATGCTCTAGTTTTTAAATAATTTATCCAATATTTTATCAACTCTTTCAATGTTGATGGAGCTACCCAATATAATTTCATATTTTTTAAAAAATAACCCAAAATGGTGTGAGCAAACGGACAATGAAGAAGTAAATGGTCTAATGTTTCTAAATCCTTCTCACACAAGGCACATACGAAGGGTCCATAATATTTTCTTATTTGTACACTCTCTCTTATAAGAATCTTACTTTGAATTGCTAACCAAAGAAATATTGAGGTCTTAGGGAGAACCTTTAATGACCAAATGTTCTTCCAACCTCCAACAATAGTAATTAAACACAAGACATAATGTTATTGTTGGTTAAATCCTCACATTCATTTTATATTTTCTTATTTATACGTATGTTGATGTTTTCAAGATACCACCTCCAATAATAGTTGATGGACATAAAACAAGGTTATCATTGATCAAATCCTTGTATACAATTTTATTAATAGTATTAGTAATAATTTGTAAATCACCCTCAATGATAATCTCTATCCTTTTTTGTATATGTGCTGATATTTCCAAGATAAATACCTTCAACAATAATTGATGGACATAATACATAATGTTGTTAATCTAGATCCTCACATTCATTTTTTCTTAATAATAATAATTTGTGAATCACCTGGATATCCATAACAATGCATATGTGGGTATAACAATGCTTCTTAGTAGTTTATCCTCCTTGATGAAATCCCTTTAGGTATTTTTAATATTTTTCTAAACATATTTATTCATGAGTTGATATTGAAGGATTATTTGAGATTGTAGTAAAGCTGAGAATAGCGAATGGTAACGAAGCGAGAGCGATGGGAATGGTGAGAAGGACATAGGTTCAATAGGGATTTTGTAGATTATAGCCCCATGTATTGAGTTAGCTACGAAGAACTCGAGTAAGAAGGTGGAATTATCGAGATATCCAAGAGAGCATAAGATTGATCCAAGAATACGATTTTAGTCACATGTAGTCGATGGAAAGGAAAAAACCCTAGAAATAAATTTTGATTTGCATCCTGAAGGAGAGAACTCTTCATTCATGATAACCTAGTTGATAGGGCAATAAATCAAGGGGCTCTAAACCCAGTTGGACGTCTTATGTGGTGAGGAAATAGGCCTTCTAAAAATGGATACCAAACAAACACATGGAAATTATGATGCTGTCGAAAGGATGTTTATGGTTAAGTTAATCCCAAGGAGGATTCAGATAGAATCCTATGGGAGGTAACAAGGGTTGTTTTTGTGAATATGGGAGACAAACTTAAATCCAGAGGTACAAAGTTTCTCCCAAGCTTCGGTCTGGATAATACTGTCGAGCCTTCCATTTTATTTTTAGAATGAAAAGGTGTTTACTAGCATAGCAAAGAAATTTGGACAGCTAATTTCCCTAGACCCTAATACTAAGACTTGTTAAAGGCTTATTTTTGTGAGGATCTATGTTAATGTGGACTTAGAGAAGAGTTTGCCTAAGTCAATCTGATTGGTTTCAAATCTAGGTGTATGGAACCAAAGAACCGAATATTAGAACACACTCGATAAATGTAATTCTTATAAAAAACTAGGGCATGTGGCTAGTGTATGTCCATTTCAAAAACAAGCGATCCAAAATAAAATGGTTTGGTACAAGAAACAGAGCAAAGGAGAACATTCTAAACAACATAAAAATGAATAAATTGAGGATGATAAGAAGGAAGAACAATAGAAGGAAGTTCCAATCCAATAGGACATACTAGAAGAAGGTCAAATTGTGGACGAGAATCCATAAAATGCCCAACAAATTCGAAAGGAGATAAATGAACAAGAGGAATGAGATTCATCAAAAAATGTGGACTAGGTAAGGCCCTCAATTCCAAAATCTAGTAACCCTTGGAATAAATTTGATCAAAAAAATTCATTTGAATATCTAAGGGAGAACATAGAAGACTTGGTAGAAACAAATGATGAATCCCAAGAAGTGGAGGTAATGCTAGAAACTCAATGGGATGCTAATGTAGGAACCAATAAGGAGAATATTGTTTCAAAATGAAATAAAGAATTGATTATCTTTGATAATGAGCGAAATAAAGGAAAGGTTTCAACTACCCAAATATTCATTAGAAAATAGAAAAAATGAGGGGTAGATGTAGGAATTGACCCAAAAACTGTCAAACCCGTTAATTAGGAAATCAAAGAAAGAGAAACAACTATTGATATTACGAATGGTACCCAATCTATCTTGGATTGGGGTGGAGGGCAAAAGTAGCAGTACAAAACCAAAAAATGAAGATAGTTTCTTGGAATGTGAGGGGTCTTAACACCCCATATAAGCATAAAGTAGTCTAAGCGTTGAGAAGATATAATGACCCATATATCATGTTGTTACAAGAAATAAAACTTGATGAACCCCAAGCTAAACTTATCAAACAAAGACTATGGAGAGGGGCTGATTTTATGGTAGGCCCAGTTGTAGGGGCCTTAGGAGGCCTTTTAAGTATATGAAATCAAAATATATTTGAAGGAAGATTTATAGTTTTGAATCGAAGCTTCATGGTAATCCAATTTTTGATGATGAAAACCAGCAATGGATAGTTACTAGAGTTTAAGATCCAAACTCAATTATAGCAAGGAAACAATTATGGAAGGATCTAAGCTAATTAAGGAATGCCTTTGTGGACCTTCCATGGGTTTTGGCAATGAACTTTAATTCTCCCCTTTACCCGTGAAACAAAAAGGGAGGGAGTTAGTCCATTACTAAAGACATGATATATTTTGCAAAATTTATAAATGATAATGAACTTATGGATATAGAGCTTCGCTAAGCAAAGTATACTTGGAGTAATAGACACCTAGGAGACCAATTAGTTCAAATTTGTTTGGATTGTTTTTTGTTGTTGTTGATTGGTCTTTCATGCACACCCTATGAAGATTTAAACAAGAAATACCAGTAACACATGAATGGGAATAAATTCCCTCTCATTTTAAGATCTTGTTGGTTATCCAAGGTGTGAGTTACAGGGTTGGGTCGAATGTCCTTGCTCTTTTTTACTTTTGGAATAGTTTTCAGTGGGTTGTTTGTGTACCTATAAGGGGGTTCAACTTTCGTCTATTATTTTTTGGTTCATCAATCAAATTTGCATTTGTAAATAGATCTAGCTCTTCGAATTTTAGCAGGTTAAAAGAATAAAGAGTTTTAAAGAACATAAAAATGGATCTCTTAAAAATAAAAATAGAGAGGGTTAGGTAGGGTAGAAAAGATAATGGGATTCAACAATTTCACCTATTAATTGTCTTTCAATTTGACATATTGTTATGTTCTCCAAGTGGGACAAATAGAATAATAAACCATCCAACTTTCTAAGACAAACTTATTATCTAGCAAGGGGTGAAGCAAGTTTTAGGACAGATCAACCTATTTAAAACATAGTTTTCCCTAGAATTAATAGGATGTGTCTGTGGATAGCAAATGCTCATGCACACAGACCAAAGCTATCAGATTCAGATCTTTAAACTAGTTGGTTTAAACACATCCTTAAGATAGTTTAATATTTCTAAAATTCAAATCTCACTTGGATGATTTTACCAGTAGCTTAGCTCACACAGCAAAATTAGAGCAAGTAAAATAAGAATTAAATTTCAGAATTCAAACTGCAATGAAGCTCTTTCTTAACACTAACAACATACCAAATTAATCAAACTCATAATAATTTTAATTACATACATTCCAATGAAAACAAGAATAAGAAAATGAGCATCGTTCAAACTTAAGAAGCAGATTAAGCACCTAGCTATCCACTTTAGAGTAACAACACCACAAAAGAGCCCATGTCGACAAAAGAGAAATTTTCTAGAAAAGACAATTTAAAAAAAAAACTTCTATTGTAAATTCTTGCATCATTTGTTTACATTCAATGGGATTACATATAAACTCTAGACATGCCCTAATATTTTAAAAATATCTTGCTCCCAAGGACTTAAAAAATAATATAAAAATCCCACTACTTCTAAATATTCATCTAAATATCTTACCATAAATGGAGAAGATACAATATGATCTTATCTTTGTCAAAATGGTGATCGCGTACATATATTTTTCTTTACTTTCCAGCTAGTTGCAGATGCATTTATTTAGAGCACACTACTTTGGCCATGCCTCATAAAGTCTTCATCTACAACAAGCTCAGTAACGACCACACTTCATTGACTTTCAACTTGCACGATGCTCAAGGATCTTGGAAATGCCATACCTCATTAAATCTTAGCACTTCGCAAGTTGGGTTGATCATTAATTTTACGTGTCTTCCATCCTGCAAAGTTGTGCTCTTGCCTGGTTCACTTTGAAATTCCATACTTAGCCTCACATCCGCCATTACTGCGATTGCCAGCAATTTTTTTGTAAAAATTGAAAAAAGGCAAAGGTTAGAACAATAATATTATAGTTAATTTGAATTAATTAATTTTTCTAAGGTTTAAACCTTTTATTTTTAATTATTAAATTAATTAATTCTTCTATAGTTTGAACCTTTGATTTTTCAATTATTAAACTAATTAATTCTTTTATAGTTTGAACCTTTGATTTTTCAATTATTTATTTATTTGAATTAATTAATTCTTTCAATTTTAATATATTCCTAAGGTTTGAGATTTTAATTATAGAGAAAAAAATTATATTCAATATTTAATTCCAATGCTCTTCCTTTCATCAAATCTGCGCTCGTGCAAAGAAAATCCAAAATGCGCTCTCTAAACACATATGCATGTGATATACTCTACACTTTGGAAATTTTCTTAATTTGCCCTTTTTTCATGATTTGGTGTTTTGAGTGATTTCCTGTAATCCGATGATTTTGTGCAAGCTTGACTTTTCAATGCTTTCAAAATATCACGCCATTTACAAAGAGAACTAGAAATCGTGCCATTTACAAAGAGAACTAGAAATCGTGCCATTTACAAAGACTTAGGGAAATTTCCTTCATTTCCCTTTTTCCCTCGAATTGGTGTTTTTCAGCGATTCGTTGCAATCTCAACTTACAAAGAAATGTGTGAAATCTCATTTGCACTCAAAATACAAAGGAATGAAGAATTTCTCTTTTATCTCCCGAAATCCCATTCTCTCTCGAAATTGTGTTTGCACTCCATTTACAAAGGAGTAATGGAAACTTAAGAATTTCTCCTGAAACCTCATTTTCTTGCGAAATCTTGTTTTTCAGTGCAATCTTGTTTGCGCTCCATTTACAAAGGGGTAAGGAAAACTTAAGAATTTCTTTTGAAACCTCATTTTCTTGCAGATTTAAGAATTTCAACGCATTTGAGAATTTTAGTTTGAGAAATCTCAGGATTTTCTTTGAATTTCATGATGAGAAAATTAGGTAAAAATTCAAAGTGCTTGGAATCTCGTGAAACTTTCCATGCTTCTAAAATAGCCAAATGGGTACTCAAAACAGTTGAGAAATCTCAAAAATTCTCTACGGATCAAGAGAAATCACATTTTAAAGCTTGATGGCTGCAATTGGATATTGCTATTTCTGAAAATAAAATGATGTCTAAAAATCTGCAAATTAGGTACCATTGAAAAGAGGAGCTCGAGATATTTTATCCATAATTTGAATCATCTCAAATGGATTCTTCTATCAAAAGCTATGATGATTCCAAATTTGAAGTAAATTTGACGACAAGATGAATTTTAAAAGAACCCTAAAAATTAATTTTAATAATTCAAACCTTAGGAAAACCTTTGAAAATTAAAATTTTGAAACATTGGAGTTGAAATAATAACATTGACACATGAATATTATGAAAAATTCAATTCAAATCAATGCCTTCATGCAAGGAATTCTAACACTTTGATGTAGGCAATTTTTCAAAAATGATATGAGCAAAACTCGGAATTAAAAACCCAAAAAATTCATGAGGGTCCCCTTGGAAAATAAAATTTAATTATCAAAGCTCAGATTTTTTAATTTTTAGTGGGGGGTGTTGCTTCTCAACAGTTGTCACAAGAGAGTCTTCTCCTTTTTGGGAATTCAACCCTAACAGCCATCCAAAGACATGATCTGATCATAATCCTCTAGTTTGGGAGTCAGATGTCAAAAGAAGAACCGTCAAGAACCTTTTCTATTTTGATAAGATGTGGCTTCAACATGAGGATTTGGAAAATAGGATTGAGGATTGATGGTAACAAGATTTATCCTTAGGTAAGTTAACCCAAGTGGCATAAAAGCTAAGGTTTATAAAGAAAAATCTTAAGGTGTGGAATAGGGAGGTTTTTTGTGATCTTCAAAAGAAAGAGGAAGATTTGAAAAATTAGCTAAATTATTTAGAATCAACCCTTCAATCAAAATATCTATCTTATGAATTGAGAGAAAAATAAAAGGAGCTATTGTGTGAATTCCAAAATGTTTTAGCTTGTGAGAAAACCTTCTAGAGGTAAAAATCCAGAGTAAACTGGCTCAAGGAAGTTGACAAGAAAACAATTTTTTATGTCTCTACTTTAAGACATAAGAGTTATAATAAAATTAAATAAGTGGTTAAGCCTAATGGACCAATAACTTCTGATGTCATACAGATTAGAGATGAGGTTGTTAACTTCTTCGTCAACCTCATAGGTGTGGAAGATCCAGTAAATGGGGCTGCTTCAGATTCACTACTTAGAAACATTCCTCCCTAGTTACAGACCAATTAAATAATTACTTGCTCATCCCATTTAAATAAGAGGAAATTAAAAAAATCTATCTTTGAGATGCAAGGAGACAAGGCTCCAGGCCCTAATGGTTTTCCAACTATCTTTTTCCATCATTTTTGGTATATAGTTGGACAGGATGTCACTCAAACAGTAATCAATTTCCAAAAAACTCAATTCATTCTAAGAGATGTCAACTCAATATTTCAAGCTTTAATCCCAAAAGTAGCTGGAGCCAGGTCCTTTTATTACTTTCAATCGATAAGTCTTTGCTCCACTCTCTACAAAATTGTATCAAAATTTCTAGCCAACATGATAAAAAACGTATTACCATTTATAATTGATTCTCAACAAGGAGGTTTTGTGAAGGGGCATCAAATTTTGGATGGAATCATTACCATTCATGAGGTAATTCATTCCATTGATAAGAGTGGAAATGAAGGAATGTTACTAAAGTTGGACATGAACAAGGCGTATGATAGAGTCTCCTGAGACTTCCTCATTAAGGTTTTGAGTAGGTTTGATTTTTACCAAGAATGGGTAAATCTTATTGAGGCATGCTTCTCTTCTACTATGTTTTCTATCATGGTGAATGAATCTTCAGTAGGGTATTTTCAAAGGAAGAGGAGGTTGAGACAAGGGGATACCTTATCTTCCTATCTCTTTATTATCCTTGTTGAGGCTTTAGGGAGGATAATATCAATGACAACAACAATGGTAAAGTTGATGAAATCATCCCAATTATTAATTTGAATCCAATGTCCCACTAGTAGTTTGTGGATGATACACTTATCTCTTCAAAATCCTTTATTTCGTAGGCAAAAGATCTAAAATCGATCTTGGATCAGTTTGAGTTGGTTGAAGGTCAAAAAGTTAACTATGATAAGAGAAAAATTTATTTTTTGAACACTCTTAGCCCTAGATAGGTTAAGTTAGCTCGACTCTTTGGCTACAACATTGGAGACCTTCTAGCCACCTATCTAGGAATACCACTATTTAAAGGGAGGATGAAGGTAGCTCTCTAGAACCTAGTGGTGGAGCGTTTAATGAAAAAAATTTTAGGTTGGAGGGGTTCCTTACTTATCCAGGCTGATAAAGCTCAACTGGTCAACTCGTCGCTACAAAATATACCCATTTACTTCATGTCTCTCTTCAAAATGTCGACCAAAATTTGTGACATAATAGAGCAAATTTAGAAAAACTTCCTATGGTCTAGAATGGAGGAGAATAAAAGATTTGCCTTAGTGGCAGGTGTGTTCTAGAAAGGAAGTGGGTGGATTGGGTTTTAGAAATTTGAGGAAAATGAATTTGACCCTAATGGGTAAGTTAGGATGGAAACTGATAACTAATGTAAATCTTAATTGGGTTCACATCCTCAAGGTAAAATATTTGAGACCTACCTCAAATTTCTTAGAGGTAGATAATCTGCAAAAAGGGTCATACCTTTGGAATAGTATTCAAACAACCAAACCACTTTTACAACAAGGGAAATATTGATAGATTGGGATGGATCCCAAGTACACTTATGGAATGATAAATGGATTAAAAGTATCCCTCTCAATGAGGATCTTGATTTTGCAAGGCTAAAACCTTTTGTTGAGGTTGTCTATGGGAACCTACTCAAAGATTATATAATCACTAAGGAAAATGTTTAGAAATGAAAAATTTTATATGTGGATAATATTGATGACATAAATCAACAAAAGGTGAGGAATCTAAATAGACTTCTACAAGTCTATTTCTTGAACAATACTAGATCTTCATATTCTCTTATTTTGAAGAGCCAAAAGGAAGGAACATACTCAATAAAATTAGGTTATTATCTCCTTTAAGGGGATGGCTTTGGATGGCTTCTAGTAGCTAAGATTTGGATCAAAGACCTCATTCCCAAGGTAGCACACTTCTATTGGTTAGCAGTCTAAAATAAGATCTTGACCTTGGATAATTTGCTTAAAATAGGCTTCACATTCTCAAATAGGTGTGTTCTCTGTGGAATGAGTGAGGAAGATACAAACCATCTCTTCTCTACCTTTCCTTTCATGGTTGAGATACTTAATAAGTTTATGAAGAACTTCTAGGTAGATTGGATCCTCCCCAAGTATTTGTCTTCAATGGGAGTTTCCCTTCAAAAGTAAAAGGCTTCAAATGTTATGGAGATTAAGTCTTCCACATATTCTTTGGGAGGTATGGAAATAAAGGAACCATCAGATCTTCAAAGATAAGAAGAGAGACTGCTCATCAGTGGCAAATATAATTATAAGTGCAGTTCTGGAAAATTTAGGTATCATGAAGTTCAAAATGATTTCGAACCAGACTTAGAGAAAGAAATTGCTAGGATTTGGTGGCTAGCTTCCATTTATCATAATTCTTGCTCACCCCTAGTTCATATACAAAATAATTCAAAATGGAAAATGTCGCCAAGTGGATGGATAAAATTGAACTTTGATGGAGCAGCAAAAGGAAATCCTGGGAGTGCTAGAGTAGGAGGCATCTTTCGAGATCATTGGGGTAGATCACTCTTAGCCTATGTAGAGCCTCTAGGAGATCAAACGAGCCATGTTGTTGAAGCTAGAGCAACCTTTATGGGTGTGTCACTTCTTGGTAGGCTAAATATAAGGAAATTAATAATAGAAGGAGACTTACAATACATCATTAATGTTTTGAATGGAAAACATATACCAAGCTGGAATATAGCAAATATGATAAATGATATTAACACTAAACTAGAGCTCCTTGAGGAAGTGCATATTGGCCATGTCTATAGAGAGGTTAATGGGGTGGCTTATTTTTTGGAAAACATGGGTGTACCTTTGGATGATTTACAATGTTGGGAGTTATCCTTACCTCATAGTGTTTAGGAAATTATAAAGAGCGAAGCCAAGGATGATGACCAAAATGAGATCAAATATTAAATTATTTAGGGGGATATTAAAGATTTTTTTGATAAATATTTATTGTTCATATGGCAGGAGGAGTTCGAGCAAACCCAACAACTAAAGGTATCAGTCTAGGGATGAAGAAAAGAAAATAGGACTTGGTAGTGAGTTTTAAACAGTGGTGGATCCTTTAATTTGGAGCTGGAATGAGTGTTATTGGGAAGACAAGATCTTGCCTCTGTCGAACTCCACTCTATTGTTTAGTCTGCTCTACCCTTGGTTTTTTACTAATTATTATTTTATAAGCTATAGGTTATATCTAGTATTCTCGATGAGACTAGAGTTGATATGGGAGGCTTAACTAAGTCCTAATACTTATGATTCTGAGTCCATCTGGAAAATATCAATCATTATTTGTAACAGTAATAAGAGCATCAAAAGGAAATATGGTATGCTTGATCCTATTGAGCAATAAGTTTCCATAAGACTCGACGATCTTCCTTCTATTTTTTGTGGAACGGATAGAGATGACACGGTGGTTTGAAAGTCTAATTTTGAGTTTAGAAGCATTATGGAGGGTGACAATCTATGACTAGAGCCTTGGATAAGGGATGAAGGTGGAGGCTAGCAATACTCTGATCAGATCCCCCACTAAATTAAGTCATTGAGGCTCTTTTCAAAAATTTAATACTGAAAGACCTTAATGACTCATAAAAATGTTTGTTCCAAATTGTCTTGTGAATTATGGAAGAAGCAAAATATCACTTGAAGGATCTGAAAGGGAGGATTTTTATGCTCAAGGCCTAGCAAAAAAATATTGGACAATAAAGGGAAGATTTGTCCCAAATATAGTTTTTGATCTCTGTTGGTTTAAGCTTTGTCCGGTTATGTTGATTGTTCGTTGTTTGTTATGTTTTTGTAATATTAAATGATCCTAAAGTAAAAAATATTAGATAGTATAGATGTTGTTTGATCTACTTGTTTAAGGTCTAGAACCATTTTTGGAGCGTAAATGTTATTCTTTGATGTTGATTGTAAAAGGTTAAGGGTCCCTTTCAAAACCCCTTCTTCTACCTTAAACAATAAATAATAATAATTTTTGGATCACCCTTAGTTGAAATATATTTTCATCATTTTCCAAACGACAATCTTAATCTCTCTAAGAAGTGACCTAGCCTGTACATAGTTATTGGTTGAAATTGCATATAATTCTAAGTGAGATAACTATATTTTCACCATTCCAAAAAAATACTGCATCTACTAACCTTTGAATAATTCCATTTTACCAACAATCAATGAAGATCCTTTAAATTAACTACATTATCATGAAGGACATTTGTATGTATATTCAAATCCTATAACCAAGAGGTAAGCACTTTTTTTCTACATTTAATATTGTTGCATGCCAAAAATATTTGCTCTATCTTATGAAATTATTAATTTAAGGAAAATTAATCAATAATTAGAAAATAATTAATTTTTATAGTTGTAATTAGTTAGTTTTTGAATTGTATTTTTTTTGTGCTACACAAGGGAATCGACAACAATCTTCTTCATATTATCCCAATGGGCACAATTTAAATTTGGAAATCTCAAACTATAGCCTCATCATAGTTTTTGAATTGTATTATTAATTACATATATCTGACTAAGTTGCAATTTGCAATGGGAAGCAAAGGATTGAAGGTATCATTTAAGAAAAGATGGCAAATCCAAAAGAAGCGCCAACAATTTGGATGCATTTGTTAGTTATGTAAATAAAATAATTTAGTTATATGTAATATTTTCATACATTTTTCACGACATTTTTCACCTTTGGCAGCGAAAATGCAACATGTCGCGATATCTCGACATTTCTTTCTCCTTCGGCAGTGAGGTGGCAACTTGTCGCGATATCGCGACACTTTTTTCTCCTTCGATCACGATGCTGCATCATGTTGCGATTTCGCAACACTTTTTCTCTTTCGGTCGTGATGCTGCAACATGTCGCGATTTCATGACACCTTTTCTCTTCGGCCACGATGTTGCAACATGTCGCAATATCGCGACACTTTTTCTCTTCGACCGCGATGATGCGACATGTCACGATATCGCGATACTTTTTCTCTTTGACCGCAATGCTGCAACATGTCGCGATATCGCGACACTTTTTCTCTTTAGTCGCGATGCTTTGCAACATGTCGCGATATCGTGACACTTTTTCTCTTCGGCCGTGATGTTGCAACATGTCGCGATATCGCGACACTTTTTCTCTTCGGCAGCGATCTTGCAACATGTCGCGATATCGCGACACTTTTTCTCTTCGACCGTAATGATGCAACATGTCGCGATATCGCGACACCTTTTCTCTTCGACGCGATAATGCAACATGTCACGATATCGTGACACCTTTTCTCTTCGGCCGCGATGATGCAACATGTCGCGATATCGCGACACCTTTTCTCTTCAGCCGTGATAATGCAACATGTCGCGATATCGCGACACTTTTTCTCTTCGACCGCGATGCTGCAACATGTCGTGATATCGTGACACTTTTTCTCTTCGGCCGCGATGCTGCAACATGTCATGATATTGTGAGACTTTTTCTCTTCGGCCGCGATGATGCAACATGTTGCGATATCGTGACACCTTTTCTCTTCGGCCGCAATAATGCAACATGTCGCGATATCACGACATTTTTTCTCCTGGGTCGCAATGATGCAACCTGTCGCGATATCGCGACACTTTTTCTCTTTGGCCGCGATGATGCAACATGTCGCAATATCGCGACACCTTTTCTCTTCGGCCGCGATAATGCAACATGTCGCGATATCGCGACACCTTTTCTCTTCGGCCGCGATGATGCAACATGTCACGATATCGCGACACCTTTTCTCTTCGGCCATGATAATGCAACATGTCATGATATCGCGACACTTTTTCTCTTCGGCCATGATAATGCAACATGTCGCGATATCGCGACACCTTTTTCTTCTTTGGCCGCGACAATGCATCATGTCACGATTTTGTGACATTTTTTCTCCTTAGGCCACCCTGATACAACTTGTCTCGATATTGTGACACCTTTTCTCCTTTGACCACGACATTGCAACATGTCGCGATATCGCGACACCTTTCCTCCTTTGGTCGCGTCAATGCAACATGTTGCGATATCGCGACACCTTTTCTCTTGTGGCCGTGACGGTGCAACTTGTCGTGATTTCGCGACACTTTTTTTTCCTTTGGCCGCGACAATGCAACATGTCGCGATATCGCGACATATTTTCTTCTTTGGCCTCGACGATGCAACATGTTGTGATATCGCGACACCTTTCCTCCTTTGCCTGCGACGACGCAAATTGTCGTGATATCGCGACACTTCTTCTCTTCTGGCAGCGACGTTGCAACATGTCACGATATTGTGACACTTTATCTCATTCGGCCGCGACGCTGTTTCTTGTCGCGATATCGCGAAATCTCTTCCTCATTTGGCCGACGGTGCAACATGTCACGATATCATGACACCTTTTCGTCCTTGCTTTTTCCCTATGCTTTGGACCGCGAAAATGCAACTTGTCGCGATATCGCGACACCTTTCTTCTTGTGGTGTTTTGCCTTTTCTTTGATCTTTAGCTCTTGGGCCTCTTCGATCGGTTTGGAAAACATGTAAAAATTCTTGTACAAGGTTCAGGGACCTTTCAACACCCTTTCAACCAATAAAAAAAAATATTTTCATACATCCTTCTTTTCTTAAATTTGACCTTTTTTAATATACCATGGATGCAATTTAAATTAAAGAAGGAGAAAGTGTCATTTGTGTGCCTTAGAAAATTAATCTTCCACCATATATGCATTGTATTTCCAAGTTATTAACTTTTCTTTTATGTTTGAAGGATACAATTATTTTAGCATGGTTTGTGAAGTGACATCAAAGATTGGAGATGAGTTTTTTTCTTTTGTTCCAATGTCATTGGGGCACAACAATAACTTAATAGGAGTAGGTATGGATGTGAGGAAGGCCTGAATAAATCATCATCATTCTATTGTGAGTTTTCTTTTTCCTTGCTTATTATTTGACACTTCTTGAAGAGGGGAACATGTGTAATAGCCAAAATTTAATCTTTTATGGGGAAAATACCCTAGGAAAAGAGAAAAAATGGGAAAAATAATGGTAGAAGAAAAACCAAAGGAATGAACAAAGTGTAGACACCTAAAAGTCTCACATTATAATTTATCCCATCATCATGGCTGATCAAATTGTAAAACCCATAAAATTTCATACATTAGCCTCAAAATGCTATTCATTTATCAAAACTACTATTCATAAGCCCTCTTTGGCCACTTAAGCCCTTTCCTACGCTTAACCCTTGGTCCCCATGTGACCATCATTCTAGCCTAACCTTGGTTAATCTCTAACCTTGGTCAAAATCCACCTCATAGTCAAACCCAACCTATGGTCAACCTGACCATGGTCAATCTAACTCATGGCCACCTCACCTAGTCTACTCTTTGACTAGCCTAGCCTCCATCTCACCCTCTTGACCTTAACTAAATATATGGTCAACCTAATAAGGGTTAACTTTAACCCTTGCTCCACACATCTCCCCATGTGCATTAAACACCATAAATGATATTTGGAGACTTTTGTATTTCAAAGCATGAGAGGCATGGTGAGTCATCTTCCACCTCACCCAAAAGTCAACATCTAACCTAGGGTCAACCTACCCTAGTAAGACTTAACCTTTGCATAATTTCACATTCTCTTGGGTATTAAACATCATAAATACAATTTGAAGACTTTGAGCATTAATCCATTTATGAGATATACCACCCTATGCCACCTCATGGGATATCTCATAGGAGACACCTCACAAGGGACACCTCAACCCCCTAACCTTGGCAAACTCTATAAATAGAATGTCATTTCCTCCATTTCCATCAACACTCATTTGCATACCTAAACTTTGCTGAAATTAGATTAGAATACCAAGTGCACTACACCATCACTCACCATCCATCCCCATGGAGACCCACATGAATTTGTTAGCATCCTCTTATACTTTGTAGGTTGTTGTCAAACTTACAAGTTTAGGAGGTGGCTCAACAGGGATCAAAAGTTCAAACTGCATCAACAATACCTCTACTTCATCAAGTTAATTTTTTTAAAAACATAGTCAGAATCACACAGAAGGGTGCAAATCAAAGCACTCGTACCTTAAGGTGCGAATCTACAGAGCAGATAATTTTTTAACACCAAAACTTTACTAGAGTTCACAAAACTAGGTAAGTAAACATGTTTTGCCAAATTTTAGTCATTTCATGTATTTTAATCATGTTTTAGCATAGATTAAGAGTCTTTTTATCTGTAAACATGAAGGGTCTGATTAAGACAGGCTCCCAAACATTCTAACAAGTTTTTATAGGATTATGCAGGTTTGAAGGACTCACATAGCTAACAATGGCCCACGAGTAATAGTCCCACTCACATCAAGGAATACAAGGAGAGCATTCATGGTTGTTTGATCAATGCTATTCAAATAGGACTTCTCTTCTAGAAGATACCATTTTGTATCCCCAAAAGGAAACTTTTATAAAAGGACACTTTTATAACCCCTTTCACCATCAATTGCAAGATAGTTATTGTCCTAGTACTTCATTATGGTAATCACGATGGGACCTCCCACGAGTTTTTATCTTTTGTTTAGCTTGCTAGCTAACTAAATACCATTTTTGGCCATTTTTTATGTTATAGGTCCTACAAAACCATCACAAAGCCTACAAAAACCCTGAAACACACCTTAGGTCAAAGATAGAACCTTATCTATCCCGTGGGTCAAATTTGCAGGTTAAGGTGTGAATCCCTTGTTTGTCAGATTCACATAATAAGGTGTGAATCCAAAAAACACTCCAAAAATTGATCCTTGATAGCAAGGTATCAGTTTCTACACATTAAATAGTGACTACAAGGTAAGTCAAGGGATGAAAACACTTCTTATTGATATTGATATCTCACGTATCTTATTGCCTTCATAGGCCAAACCTGCCTTCCAAAACGATATTGGCAAGGTGAAACCATTCATCTTCTCTCTTTACTTGCTTGTCATAAAACGCGATCTTGCATCATCTTATGATTTTTTGCTTTTGATTAAATCTATTATCTATTAGGTTGTTGATTTTGTATAAAAAATTATTTATTTTTGTTGTAGGTACCTTCACAAAACTATAAATGCAATATTCATCCACCACCTTACAACAAAAATTCTTCAAAAAATCATCTTTTTGATTCATAGGGTAAGTGTGAATCTATCTGAAACACAGGCTAGACTCTGCAAACAACCAAAGATCCTTCTAGAAGTTGGAGATTATAGGTAAACAGTACAAAACCCTTTTTTTCTTACAAAATTTTGTAAAACTTCACTTCAAAACGCACTTACGTTACATAAGCCCTAAATTGCTTTGGGTATCTTTTCTAAAATTTATCTTTTTTCAACTTTTTATTTCTCAAAACACATCTTACTTGTCTTCTTGCTTTACAAAACTCCATTTAGGTCATTTAGTTGTCCTTAGAAATTTCATTTACCATAACACATCTCCATTA
The DNA here is from genome assembly GCA_028583015.1 of Wollemia nobilis. Taxonomy (NCBI): domain Eukaryota; kingdom Viridiplantae; phylum Streptophyta; class Pinopsida; order Araucariales; family Araucariaceae; genus Wollemia; species Wollemia nobilis. The sequence goes on along the minus strand of JAQPPZ010017248.1, from coordinate 26,011,402 downwards.
GACCTAAAAGAAGCCTCAAATTCCCTTGTTCTTATTGATCTAAGATAGATCTCGATATATTCTCATACATAAAGCTCTTATAAGACATCTAGTCATAGCCTTAATAGGTCTATATTGACTAGTGTAGATAGGATTGTGCCCAAGAAACCTTAGAATGAGTCTTCACTAAAAACAAGTGATTTTGCTTTATTTTCCTATAGCATAAGCAGTTGCTTTCAAGTCTTTTAGCATACATTTTCTTTTACAAGATTTAGCATAACATTTGATTTTATGCTCTAGCCTAGATTTATCTTTCAAGCTTTAGCATAAAATTTGCTTTTATGCTCTAGCCTCAATTGTGCTTTCACACTTTAACATAGATTTCCTTTCAATAGTTTAGGATAAAATTTGCTTTCAAAAGCTCTAGGATAAACTTATTTTTCAAATGCCTTAGCATAACTTTGCTTTCACGCTTTAGTGTAAACTTTAATTTTCAACGCTTTAGCATAATATTTGCTTTCAAAAGCTCCAACATAAAATTATCTTTCAAACGGCTTAGCATAACTTTGCTTTCACACTGTAGCATAAAATTTGTATTCAAGTTCTAGCATAGAATTTATTTTCAAAAGGCACTTTCTTTTTCATAAATTTTCAAGCATCTTTTTATTGCTTTCCAAAATTAGTTGTTTTCTCACATTTTGCTTTCATAAGTAAAACTCAACTTCACACACTTATATGGTTTTTACACATTGGAAAGGTTGGAATTCATCACCAGAAGATCCCCTACCTTGAGAGATCCTCATGGTAGGTTAGGGTTAGACACCCCCACTCATAGGGCTTCATATAATTCATGTTTAAGAAACTATCATTCTTGACTGAGCTCACTCGAGGGTGAAGCAAAAGCTCGTTTTAGACAACATTACCTCTTTCATAAGAGGTTCATGTTTCTGTTTTTGGTTAACTTTAGCCATATCCATCATTAGATGTTATTTTCTAGTTGTTGTAGAGTTACCCCTTACACACCTTTGGGTTTTGTAAGAAAACGTGATTCAACATACCTTCTTAACATCCATTTTCCACCTAGTTTCTATGTTTTAGTTTTGTCAAAATAATTAAAAACACACAAAAATGTAACAAAAACACTTGCTTGTTGTTCACCATAACATTTTGGTGTGATTAGGTGATTTTTATCATATAAACTATCAAAAACAAACTTGAACACACTTCCTAATCTGCAAAAGTCTGTTCTTTTATAGTTCAGTCTAGATTACCTGTTTTGTATGAATTCGCACGGTAAGGTATGAATATTTTCATTCACACCTTAAGGTGTGAAACACATAAGCATTGCATAGACAGGTACAAAAACACATAGAAAAGAAAACTTTTCACCTAAACTTCTTTGCTAGTTTTATTTCATCATTTGTCACTCATAATAATGGTCCTCACTCGCAGCCAAGTATGTGAGCAAGCATACCTTATTGCATAAGGTTCTCACTTTGTGTCATCTCAATACAACAATCCACCCATGCAATTTGATGAAACTATTTGCATTACCCCTAATGATCCACATGTTTGTTCTCAACCATCGAATGAATACAACAAGCTGTAAGTTGAATTGTCAACTTTAAAACAAATGGATATACACAAGCCCATGGGTACGCTCCAACCTTATAGTCCTACGATGCAAAATCTGCCTACAAAATTCTGTCAACATGTCATATATGTATCCAAAAACTCTCAACCTTTCCTTTTGTATCATGATCAATCATTCCCTTCTTCACCCACTTCTTTGCATCCATTTCTACAACACCATTCCCACCATCTTCTCGATAAGGATGATCTTGTCCTTCGTCAAATTGACCCTGATACTACCACAACTTCTCAAACTATGGGTATGATATCCACCAACTGCCTTTCTTCTCACGATAATGCAGCATCTTCATCACAAATCCCGTAACAACAAAAAATGCTACCACAACAATAAATCTCGCAACAACAACAAATATTGCTACAACAACAACAAATGCTACCACAACAACAACAAATGCTACCCCAACAACAAATCTTGTCTTAACAACAAATGCTACAACAACCAAAAGTTTTGCAACATCAATAAATTTTGCAACAAGACCAAATTCCACTTCATCAACAATTCACTTCTACCTTAAATTAATCCTATCATCTCACATCCACCTTTTTAAGTATTTCTTCCTAATAAACTATTTCTGATCTCATGTATTCCTTCTTGCATCCTTCACCTCCAAATTATTTCTAGACTACCACATATGGGATCTTTCCCTCGATCCAACCACCTCCCTCATATTCTTCAGCATTCCATCTTCCCTAACCTCCTCCATTTCATCCACCTCTTTTGACTCCTCTTTCTTACAATCCCAACTATATGCCCTATCTCCAAAATCCATAATTCTACTCCACTCAATCTGATACTTCTCTATTTTAACCATCTCCTTCTTATCAAATCAATTCGTTCACCTCATCATCCTATGGGTGAGGTTCTTCTTCTAATCAACCACCTCCCTTGCAACCGTAATAAAATCAAAATTGTTTCTTCACTTCTCCTTCTTCTTGGGCCTCAACTCCACCTTCTCAACAACAAATTCCACTTCAACATCAAGCATCTTTGCCACAAAAATAAATTCCACTTCAACATCTCATATCTTTCCAACAACAACCAATGTTGGTTCAACAACAACAAATGTTAGTCCAATAATAACAATTTTTTCAATAGCAACAAGTTCCTATCCAACATCAACACATTCCTGTTGTTCATTCTCATATTCCATCAATACAAATATCAATATTTATAATTGCAAAATCAACTTCCAATCACTTTCAATAATCAATGGGCTGATCAATAGTAGCAATATCCACCCCATGAGATTTGGGGGGGACTTCCCTGGGAAGTCCTGTTCTACTTTCCTGCTTCCCCCTTCCCTGGTCCTGTCCCAGTTCCCTAGCACTTTCCTAGCCCTTCCTCCTTGGTTAGCTGGTGTTGCAGATGATATCCTTGGGGTGGAAGGTCACTTTTCCTTTTTTCTACTCCTTTACATGCCTGTTTGAGGGGTTATTTTGTGTGCCACTATTTAGGGATGTCCTTGGGACCTTCCCTAGGATTTACGTGTTGCTTTAGGGATTAATTTTTCTTTGTGCTATCAAATTTGTCCTAGGTTTTTTGCAAGTTTCTACTTAGAGCCGAGTTTTAGAGGTTCTTTAGGTGTGGTGCATCACAGCTTTGGGAGAGTTGCTTCTTAAGCATTTTTCATAGCTTTTTTTGGTTTGGGGGGACCACGTGCTTATTTTTTTGGATCTTCTCTTTGGGTTCCTAGATGTCGTCTTCTCGGTGGAATCTCAGTGTTTTTTTGTGGCTTGGAGGGGCCTCTACTTTACTTGCTGTTGATATCCTTCTAGTCTTCCTTTTCTGTATCCCTAAAGTTGTTTGTTGGTGATGTTGGAGGTTGTTTGGGATTTCTTGCTGCATTTTTTGGTTTTGGACTTAATGACTGCAACTTGTTAACCCTATGGCTCCTTCTATTTGGGTTCTCGAGGACCTTCCCACCCCTTTCTCATGGTTTGCGGTTCTGCCTCTACTGCTTCCTCATGTCTCTGCATAGCTCTACCTTGTTGCAAGGGGATTTCATGGCCTGTGGAGATCCTCAGATTGTTGATCCAATTTCCAGGCCTGTGCGAGATGTTGTTCTGGTCTATTTTCTTGCATCCCTATGTGTATCTCGGTCCTCCTTAGGTGAGATGTTCCTTTTTGACGATTCCTCTACTCCATCCTATTGTTCGGGATGGTTTTGTGTATGGCAGTTTTGGTTTTTTGTTGTTTCCTTGGTGGAATACCAGTTTTTGGTTTCTCCCCTTACACGAGGTTTTTAAAAATGTATTATTCCTACTTTGGAAGGATTTTTCAAATTTCCTGCTGGATGGTATTTTCATTTTTATGTTGGATGGGATTTTTAAAAATTTTCCACTTGGGTGGGAGTTGCTTTTTTCCTTCTTCAGGTGCATTTTTCATGTGCTTTTCCCTTTCCTTTGGCCTATCCTTTGGCATTTCCTTTGGCCTATCCTTGGGCCTATGCTTTGGCCTATCCTTTAGCCTATACTTCGACCTATCTTATGGCCTTGTTTTTGGTATGGTGACCTATTATAAAAAGGTTTTGGGACCCTTTCAAAACCATTTTTAATGCAATTTTAACTTACCAAAAAAAATCCACCCCATCCAAATTATTTGCCTTCTACATCATAATTCTATAATCCGCTCTACTCATACCAATCGAAACCACTCATTATGGATACACTAGAATATCCCACATAAGCACCACATGCCCCTTCTAATGAGTTCCAGATCTTGAGGGAACAAATAAAAAACTTGGACTTGTGCACAAGTGGTTATGGGCCTCAAAATCCCACTTATAGTCAATTGTGCAATGATCCTATCAACCCATCTATCATTGTTCACCCATATCCTTACAGGTTTGAAATACCAAAATTTAAAAAATTCAAAAGGAAGATCCAAGAGAACACATCAGTAACTATTGGTTTACCTGCTACCAAATCAATGGTAGTGACCCCCTCATGCTTCACATATTTCCTTTGTCACTTGGAGGTCAGGCCCTATATTGGTACAATAATCTTCCCTCGACATAGTCTATTCACCTTTGAGCAATTAGCCAATCTATTTTTAGAGCACTTCTCGATCAATATCAAGAAGAAAATGTTATTATCAAACTTGTATAGCTTATGATAGTTTGATGAAGAGCCTATTATAGATTATGTTTCTAGGTGGCATGTCGTCATTCATGACCTAACCTTTTCCATACCACCTATGAAACTGGTCAAGTTATTTGTAAAGAGTTGCACCAAGCACATATCGACAACTTTGCAAATCCAACAACATCACACATTTGAAGAGGCTATTGCTCAGGAAAAGGTGATTGAAGACATCAAAGTCCAAGTAGGAAAGATTAAACTTTACAAGAAATCGGATTACCCTACCAACATCAGATTCAATAGGAATCCTACCAATCCTAGCGTGCCTAAACCACCACAAACAAATCAAGTGGTCTTGAGTGCACAACCCGCCTCATCGCCCCAACAATCTCAACCACCACAACAAGGGCCTTACCAAACCAATCCACCTCCTCCATAAAATCAACCATTGGCTCATATTATACTCCTCCTTGCCAACCCCATAATTGGACTCCCTTGTCCGAACCATTGCCCAATTTATTTTAAAGATTGTATGATGTTGGACATATTGCTCTACCTGACATAAAACCTGATGATCCCAATCATCCAAAACCAAGAGGCTATAATGAGCATGCATTTTGTGAGTATCACCAACAAAGGGGACATGACATCAATGCTTATCGTATTTTTTGACACCTGGTACAAGACCTAATTGATCATGGAGCTATACATGTCTCAAATCCTCTAGCTCCCCAAAATTAAAATTTGGGTATCTACCAAAACCCCTTGCCTAAACATGGGGCACCACGCACTCAAACCGATACTTCCACATCACAAATTGGACCTTGACAAGTCAATCATGTCAATCATAGCCCATCTCAACAAGGTTTCATGGGCATGATCAATGTTACCACGCACAACCAACACTACCCTCCCTGCACTAACCCACAATGGAATCCTCCTACCATACCAACTTCTTCTAACATGCCATCGATACCAAGCGCCCCTCCTTCCATACCATGTAATGTCATTACTATTCGGAGCAGTCTCTCACACCAACTTCACATCGCCCCTACATGGTTGTCCATATACGACCTCTTGCAACAATCACAACCTCATCATGAGGCTCTAAATGATATTCTATAGACTATCGATTTGGAAATAAGTGACACTAATGCTTTTATCAATTTTATTGGCAACATACAAACATGTATGCAACCTTCTATCATTTTCTATGATCATGAGATCACCACTCTTGAAGGCGAAGGGGCCAATCCCCCTATGCATATCATGGCCTGTATTAATGATGTCACCTATAAGCGTGTCCTGATCGACATTGGGTCATCTATTAGCATCATCTCCATATTTTCCCTTCATCATTTGCACATTCCACCCACTCATCTTGCTACTCCCACCCTCGATTTGTGGGCTTTTGATGGCTCTATGCATGCCATAGTAGGATCTATTATTCTACCCATCCAAGTAGGCGTCAATACCATCTCTACGCTATGCCATGTTATCAAAGGGGAGATGCAATACAATATTCTCCTAGGGAGACCATGGATTAGGGATATGCAATGTGTTCCTTCCATGCTACACCATTGCTTGAAATATCTTCATGACGACCAAGTGCATCACATTCCTATTGATGATGATCCATTTAAATTCTACAATATGGTCACCCTTCCACTAGGTCCACCCTTATCTTCTACCCAATTCACACCTACCATGATACAACCTACCATGACCTCCCATTCATCCCCTCCATCTACAAATCAATCAAGCACTCCATCGACCAACTCTTCATCTTCCTATAATACATCATCTAACTCTCACACTCGCTCCACTACATGCTCATGACATAATTTACACCCACCATTAAGGTCTTCTTCTTCTTCTCTTACACATCCTCCACCTCCATCTTCACAACCAACTCCCCCATGACCATGACCTCTTCCTTCTCCCAACTCCACTGCTAACATCCCCATCCTACCCACTCCAAATACTCCTCCCACTCATACACAACCATTTTAAAATTCCTCTCATGCTAACCTCCCTTCTCATGAACCTCCTTCTCATCCCACTTCATAATTTCTACATGCAAACCATCCCATCTTATCCACTCCCTTAGAATATCATTCTTGGGAGCAACATGTCGCCCCGACTTGATGCCCAACTCACCTAGTCTGCTCCATCCATTTCTCCTTCCCCTATTCCACTTCCTCAAGAATCACAACCATCATCATCCTCATCACACCAAGGGTCATCATCCCAACAAGAGCATTATGACATACCTCATGTTTCTATACTCATGACCAATCCTAGTCCAGGAGAGTATAACATTCACAATGCTCATGTATCCCCTCCTAGTATACAATCCATTTGTGACTTTGATCACCCTCATAATACACCCTTGACTATTGGTGTCATCATTCCTCTCGGTCCACCCACAAACCACATGAATTTCATTTATGGGGGTATCGATACATCCTCTAAAGTACCTAAGCCCAAACAACCTAAGGATAAGTTCTATGGTAACCTTGACCACATGTCTAATCTAGATTTTGCAATGTGCTACTTCCAATGCTTTAACTGGCATGGATTCAGTTTAGGATGGTATGAACAAGGAGCTATGAGCCCTCATTGACCCACCTTTTCAGCAACCTATAGATAAATCAGGTCTAGGCTATCATCGTGATCACATCAACATATTGGAGGATGAACTCCATCACCTTACCCTTGATCCTATAGAGGATAATTTTGATAATGAGCCTGAGTGCGACCTTCATAGCGATTGTCTCTCTCCTCATTCCATGGTGAACATCCCTACCAACTTCTTTCAAGAGTCCTCACCATATTACACTACTTCCACATGTGCTATTGATGACCTCATTAAGGACTTTGATGCACTATCACTTACATCATCTACCTCTGATGATGCCCCTATTCCTATTTCTCCATTACCCATCAACCCATACGACCACTTGCACAATAGAAGATGAATTCAATGCTCTTCACCTCACTCTCGCTCTCCACCAGTGGTTTTGCACCCCCACTTAAACCAACCATTACCTTCATCATCATCCGATGTTTCTTCTACCAACTCTACCTCCTCGCTTTCCTCAATTATTTTGATCAATATGATCTTCGTAGATCTATTCACCCCACTTTTCTATAATGCCCATCCTAATCGAATCATCTGTACAAATCTTAACTACATTGATTTCGACCACATCTCTTTTGAGCCTTCTTCGCATGAATTTCTCCCATCAAAACACTTGCTACACTTAGCTAGTGCTCCCCTTTCCTCAATCCCACCTCATGCTCCTTTCGTCCATCACACAAAAGTCTCTCATGATGATGAGGCTTCTATCCCTAATATCGTAGATGACTTACATCTTATCCCCATTCCCACTCAACTCGAGGATGGCTCCCACATGCTTGTGGAGGACACCATCGATGTTGACATTGGTGATGATCCTACCAACCCCCATATCATTAAATTAGGCAAGGGTCTATCCCTTCAAGAAAGAGAGAGCTTTACCATGCTCCTCAAAGAATACAAAAAGGTCTTTGCATGGTCCTACACTGACATGCCTAGTCTTGACCCATTGTTGGTCATTCACAATCTTACACTCGATGATAGCACCAAACTCGTTAAGCAAAAGCTTCAAAAGATGCACCCTACAATTGCTTTAATGGTAAAAGAGGAGTTACAAAAACTCCTAGATGTGGGATTCATTCAACCAATTGATTACCCTAAATGGGTTTCTAACATGGTCCCCATCACAAAGCCAAAGGGGGGAATTCACATATGCACTGACTTCAGGGATCTTAATCAAGCATACCCTAAAGATAATTTCCCCTTGCCAAATATCGATACATTGGTTGACTCCACAATAGGTCATGAAATGTTATCCCTCATGGATGGGTTTTTAGGATATAACCAAATCTAGGTTAACCCTAATGACCAACATAAAACATCCTTCACCACTCCTTGGGGGAATTTTTATTACAAGGTCATGCCATTTGGCCTTAAGAATGCAGGTGCCACATACCAACACGCCATGACCTACATTTTCCATGATTACATGCACAAAATCATGGAAGACTATGTGGATGACTTATTGGTAAAATCTAAGAAGCATCATCAACACATCGATGACCTATGCAAAATCTTCGATCATCTCCTAGAACATAACGTATGCTTGAACCCAAAAAAGTGTCTTTGGTATGACCTCAAGAAAACTTCTAGGATTCATTATTTCTCAATGGGGCATCGAAGTCGACCCACAAAAAGTCAAGGCTATCATTGATATGCCTCCCCCTACAAATTTGAAACAATTACGCAACTTGTAGGGCAAAATTCAAGTGATTCATCATTTCATCGCCCAATTGTCAAACAAGTGTAAGTCGTTCAATCATATCTTACAGAAGGGGGTCGCATTCAACTAGGACCATGAGTGTCAAGTCACTTTTGATGCCATCAAGACCTATCTCACATCGCCATCAGTATTATCTCCACCTTGCCCTAGATTTCCTTTCCACCTATACATATCCACTATCGATTTTTCTTAGGGAATATTGTTAGCCCAAAAGAATGAGGCTAGCCAAGAACAGGCCATATACTACATTAGTCGCATGCTAGTGAGCTACAAGACATGATACACTTACATGGAAAAATTATACCTAGTAGTAGTCTTTGCTACAAAGAAGTTGCATCATTACATGCTAAACCATACAACTTATGTTGTAGCTCGTGACAATATGCTCAAATACATGATGGGAAAAATATACAATAACAATTGAACAACCAAATGGATTATGTTGTTAACTGAATTTGACCTCAAATTTATCACCCAAAAATCCATCAAATTAGACTTTTCTTGCACAAAAAATAATGTCGGATACAAAGCACTCATCCTCGATCTTAAAACTGGGCTTTTTATGTGCATCAAACGATTATAAATCTTTGGTGATTCCCTTATACTTGCGGTATTGTTTGAACAACGTTCTTGGTGAGCATAGATTCCCTTATACTTGCGGTATTATTCGAACAACGTTCTTGGTGAGCATAGATTCCCTTATACTTGCGATATTGTTCGAACAACGTTCTTGGTGAGCATAGAAATAATTTGTTTAATTCACTAAGGTTGTATGGAGATCCAATCACACGCTTGCAAACCCTAAAATCCTAATAATTTATTGCACTAAGTGGCTACATTTTGGCATTTTTAAGAATCGAAGCATTCACATTACGATGTCTCTCAAATCCCATAAAAATTATTTTTGGTGCCCTACTTCTCCGATGATATCCTACGCTTCTTGCAATTTCAAAAGCAACAAAAATTCATTACAATCTTCTTTTTTGATGATATAGGCTCGAAACGCTCTTGTTGGGATCACATACGTTATAAAGTTTATAAAAATTATTGTTGAAGAACACAGGGTTCACAAGAGGCGAACTAAAAAAATCAAACTTCCTAAGGTTAAAATTTGCAAGAATTTCCAACCCTAAAAACTCTATTCTTTCGACGTAAGACGAGTGGTAGTTTTCAGCGGTTTCTGCATTATTCTGGCAAGTTGACGTTTTAGGCAGGAAAAAAATAAAATAAAATTAAATTCTCCACAATCATGCGAGTTGGCATACCTGGAGTAGTTGAAGACAATCCTGTTTGTGATTTTTCGACGTTTTGCCACATCCGATGAAATTAAGTTAAAAATACCCACGATGCCATAGGAAAAATATTTGAAGAAAAATTAAAAATTTCCCAACCTCTGAGGGGCTACCGTTTAGGCATTTCACATTTCGACAACGCGCGCGAGATAAACAGGTCAGTTAATTTTTTTGGTGGTGGAAAGATATCCCACATTTACCTCGTGAAGGTAAATGACGTGTTTTAAAAGTGCAAACAAGCAGTGCTATCTCACGATCGCACGGTGAGGGAGTATTGTGATTTGTGCATGATTTTTGAAACTTCATTATTCACGAGGTATTTGTAGTTAGCCTATGGTGGTCTTATCATTGTCGATTAAGTTCCCGTTGATCATAATTTCTCAAATAGTAAGTTCCCATTGATCGTTGGGAGTAAAAAATTTCTTAAATAGAAACATGAAGGGAGTTAACAATTTCTCAAATAGAAACATGTAAGAAACATGAAGGGAGTTAACAATTTCTCAAACAGAAACATGGGCGCAACCAAGATAACTGTTAAGGGAGTTAACAATTTCTCAAACAGAAACATGGGAGTAAACAATTTCTCAAACAGTAAGTTCCCATTGATCGTTGGGAGTAAACAATTTCTCAAACAAAAACATGAAGGGAGTTAACAATTTCTCAAATAGAAACATGGGAGTAAACAATTTCTCAAATAGTAAGTTCCCATTGATTGTTGGGAGTAAAAAATTTCTCAAACAGAAACATGAAGGGAGTTAACAATTTCTCAAACAGAAACATGGGCGCAACCAAGATAACTGTTAAGGGAGTTAACAATTTCTCAAACAGAAACATGGGCGCAACCAAGGTAACTGTTAAGGGAGTTAGCAATTTCTCAAAGAGAAACATGAGAGTAAACAATTTCTCAAATATAAACATGAAGGGAGTTAATAATTTCTCAAACAGAAACATGGATGCAACCAAGATAACTGTTAAGGGAGTTAACAATTTCTCAAATAGAAACATGGGCGCAACCAAGGTAACTGTTAAGGGTGTTAGCAATTTCTCAAACAGAAACATGGGAGTAAACAATTTCTCAAACAGTAAGTTCCCATTGATCGTTGGGAGTAAACAATTTCTCAAATAGAAACATGAAGGGAGTTAACAATTTCTCAAACAGAAACATGGGAGTAAACAATTTCTCAAACAGTAAGGTTCCCATTGATCGTTGGGAGTAACCAATTTCTCAAATAGAAACATGGGTGCAACCAAGGTAATTGTTAAGGGAGTTACAATTTCTCAAATAGAAACATGGGCGCAACCAAGGTAACTGTTAAGGGAGTTAACAATTTCTCAAACAGAAACATGGGCGCAACCAAGGTAACTGTTAAGGGAGTTAACCTTAATAGTTAACAATTTCTCAAACAGAAACATGGGCGCAACCAAGGTAACTGTTAAACCTAAGTAAAAATTGACCGTTGGATTAGATATTTGAAATTAAACCGTTAGGAAGTTGAATTAAAAAAAAAACGACTGGTGGAAATCGAAAAGGAGTTAACCTTAATAGTTAACAATTTCTCAAATAGAAACATGGGCGCAACCAAGGTAACTGTTAAACCTAAGTAAAAATTAACCGTTGGATTAGATATTTGAAATTAAACCATTAGGAAGTTGAATTAAAAAAAAAATTACTGGTGGAAATCGAAAATGCCATCAAAAATCCGAAATTCGATCAATCCATTGGTTGAAAACCTAATTTTTTTTACTCCAACCTAATAAAATTTTTAATTTTTTTTTCCAAATTTCAAATCAAATTTTAGCACGAGCAGCACAAAATATTGAGGCATGAACGATGGCACTCCAACATTTTTCTGGAGAAGATGATATTGATGTTAGGGATTGGTGGAAAATTTTTAAATCCTTGTATCATCATAATCCTCTTTGGAAATGTATGTTTTCTTTTTGTCTTCAAGGAGAAGCTCCTTTTTGGTTTTCTAAAATTCTTTGCATCCATAAAGATGAACTTACTTGGGAAACATTGGAGCATGCATTCTTGAGTAGATGAGACCCATATAAAAAGCTAGCTAGTTTGAAGGTCACCATAAAAGGATATGAAGAAAAAATAAACATGCTTCAAAATAAACAAAAGGAAATTAACAGAGAGCAGGAATTTCTCAAGAAACAAAATGAAGACTATGAAAATAAAATAAAATTACTCAAGGATGAAAAAGAGGAAAAGGTCAGGGAAGATAATGAGAGGAATGCAGAAGGTACATCTTTGGATCTACAAAATCAAGAGCAAAATAAAAAAGGTTTAAATTTAGCTAAAAGTTCTATTTTGCAAGTTCATGGAAGCATTCAAAAGGAACATGTTATTATTTTCACTGACCCTAGTAGCAGATATAATTTTCTTAATATTGCTTTGGCTAAGAAGTTGCAAGTTCAAGCAACTACAATTAAGGACATACAACTAGAGGGTGAGCATGTTCAGACTTTTAAAGATTTGAAGCTTACCATGGATAAATATGTGTTACATTCAAACTTTCATGCTATGGAGATGGATGATAGGGATATTGTTCTTGGTTATCCTTGGTTAGATTCCTTGGGGACTGTTAACATTAATGTGCAAAAGAAGTTTATGAAGTTATGGTACAATAAAAAGAAGATAACATTGCAGGATATTTCCCAACTTAAGGAACAAGGATCCAAGGAAAAACAAGAAGCGATTGCAAAAAAACACATTGCCAAACAAATAGACAAACCTGAAATAAAATCAATAAAGGCAGTAGCAACAACCGAGTCCATGGTAGAAACAACAGAATCCATGAAAGAAGCAACAACAATTGAATCCATGGAAATAACATTAGCAGGTCCAAGGAATAATTGATAGAAGAGCATAAGGACACACCAAATGAAGGGAATATGAAAGAGCAATGTGTAGAAGAATTTAAAAACAATGGTGCCAAATGTTGAGGAGTCAAAGAAGGTAGCACATCAAGTTAAGGTTGCATCATATCACCATCCACACCACCATGAGCGATAACAATCTAGGAGGTATGGCTCAAGATAGGAAACCCAAAGGGCACCAACTATAACAACATTTAGAAGAGAAATCATAGTAATCTTGATATTAAGATTGGTTCATCAGCATTAAGGAACAAGGGGAACCATCATTCAAGTTATCAAAATCCAACAACAGAAGTAGAGAGCCAACAAAGCAGGTTTGGATACTCAAGTAACAAAATGGTATACCAACATCAACATGTTTCACTTGGATGGATGAATAATCGAGATTGGTACCAGTTGCTAGCATTGCTTAGCAAATCATATTACCTAGATTCTTCCTATATTTTGAGGATGAAACATTTGTAAGGAGGGTGGCATGATAGGGTACCTAGGAATAAATATTACGGGATATATTATTATATGGTATATGGTCCGAGATTATTATATTATAATATTATATCATATTATAATATAATATTATATTATTAGTCGACTCCTCAAAGTAGAATTAGAAAATAAGATATATATAATGAAGATACTTGTCATTATAAGAATCATCATCAAAGATAAATATTATATTCATTTATGCCCACAAAGTGGCTTACACTCTCATCTAAGAGATCTTGCAGAGTTATTCCTTTCTTAAGGAATATTCATTGGTGTTTTCCTACCTTAGGGTTTTTATGGACAAAGGTTTGTATCATCCAAAATTAGGCACTTTGAAGAGGTGACATCAACACAACCGCATATAAAACCAGAGCTACGTAAAGAAGAAAGTAAATATGAGAAAAATATGTCTTGCACAAAACATATACTCCCACCATTAGCTAAAAAGTAAAGAAACCTGATATCATGTGATCAAAGTTCAAAGACTGAACCCAACACTGCAATGCTCAAAGCTAGGCTATGTTTAGCCATGATGTAAGCATATGGGGAATTAAATATAGAACCACAAATCACGCTAAGTTGTGATCTCTTAAACAAAGACAAGTATTCAAAAGGAGAGTTTGGAACTGCATAAAAGAAGCTAAATTGCATGAAACCGGGCCACTTGAGACAATGACATCATTACTCTCAAGCTTGAGCCCGAGATCATGCAACAAAAAATAATTGCATAAAAAAAAAGGTGCTCCAAGATGGAATACATTTAACGATGACATCAATAGACCAAAGTCATAGTTTCATTCGATAAGAGCTCTACAAGCAAGATAAAGAGCTCAGTTTCGAGCAAATTTCTAAGAAACATCATTTTTAGACCTACAACTGCCATAGTGCTTGCTAGCTGGTATCAATTCATGACACCAAAGTATGAGAACAATAACTCCAACAATGCAGTCACTTGTAGAAGAAAATTATAGATCAACATGCCAAAATCAAACCAAATTCAAATTCAATTGAAGAATGAAATCCAAGCTGACCACATCAGCTTCTAGAACATTTTTGCCAAGTTTTTGTAATAGTTTTACAACTGATAGTAAATCTTACACTACAAGATTTAATACGCAACCTATAAATAAGAAGAGAGACCTGATTACAAGGGTTTTTTTAGCAAAAAAACCCCTTATGGGCTGCCTTGGTCTGATAGACCACAATCAGGGGGTTCTACAATGTCAAAGTCACCCGGGAGTTGCACCCGATCCTGCCCGCACCAACATTATCAATTGGATTTTGGGTACCCAATTCAACTTTTTGGTAGGGTGGAGATTCGAACCTGAGACCTCTCTTGGAGGATTTCCCTCTTCTCTCCAACTCACCTACAACACCTGGGTACAACTGATTACAAGGGTTGGATTTGCAGTCTTTGCCGGGTATTTCTTTGTAATATTGTATTACAATTAATTGTTAGTGTATTTTGTTAAAGTAATTATGCTATTTGGATTACCTATTGGATTGCTAGAAATTAAAATCCTTGGAACGATTAGAGCCTGTATACATTTTCTTTAAGTCATTTCTATTACTTTCAACACTTAGTCAATTTTGTTAATGAGTTACCTGTATCTTCTTCTCCCATAAGTCTCTTGTTGAGATTGATAATCGAATTTCCAATATGGCAATTCATAATCTCTCATGAACACAAATGAGTTATGAAGAACGCAAATTGCTCGATATGGGTGTGAAGTTCATCCTACGCCCTTCTCCGATGACTATGTCTGAAATTCACTCTGAATTTCATGCTTTTGCTCACCTTTTACGTCTCAGAGCCTTCTTTGGTTCAGATAATCCTGAAGATATTCCTAATCTAGATGTTAATGCTGCTCTTCTTCCTTTTCATGGTATTTTTCCTCATCAATTCTGCATGCTTAATCCTCTTTGGCATCCTGATGAGCCCAACCTTGAATTTGAAGAGATCATTCAGAAGTGCGAGTCTCTACTACAGAACCAGATTGCCTCCTACTTGTTTGATGTTCATCCTCTTCTACCAAGGCTCATGAAATGCCTCAAGGACCTGAAAAAAGATGACTCCATCACCATCAAGCCTGCGGACAAAAATATTGGACTCATCATTCTCAACCGTTCCTGGTATGCTAATGAGGGTCTTCGACAACTTTCTAATTTTGCTATTTATGAAGAAGTCTCTGAAATTCCATGGAAGTTGCTTTAGAGTAAGCTTTCTTTTTTGACTAATAAATTATTTTTTTTGAAGTCAATTAAGCATTTTCTTCTACAGTATCTTGTTTCCCATTCTAGAGCTTGTGCTTTTTACCTCTTACCTGAGCTTCATAAGCCTGTGGTTGTTGGTAGACCAATCTGCTCCTATTCGGATTACATGCTTGAACCTGCATCCAAAATGCTTCACTCCATTCTCTTCCCCATACTCTTGAAACAAAAGAACCATATTTTAGATTCTTTGTCCCTCCTTCGAGAAATTCATACTCTCACTCTCCCACCCGACTGTCTTCTATTCACTTTTGATGTGGAATCCCTGTATCCAAGCATTCCCACTTTTGCTGGTCTTGCTGCTCTTAGAAGTATGGTCTTTGAATTTTTTTTGTAACAATCACTTGATCCTGGTGTAATCAAGCTTGTTATGAGTTTTGCTGAGTTGGTTCTTAGGGAACATTATTTGGAATTCAATGGTTCTTTCTACAAGAAAATTTGAGGTACTGTTATGGGCAGTAATTTTGTTATGGTCTATGCTTATATTTTCCTCTATCATCTTGAAAAACAGTGGGCAAACAATTTTGACCTTTCTGATCTATTGTTCTACAAGAGGTTCATCGATGACGCCTTTGGTATCTAGACAGGCTTTGAAGATTCTCTTAATCAAGCCTTGATAGCTTATCAAAGTTTCTATCTGGAAATCAGAATCACTCCAACTATATCTCAATTTTTTGTTGACCTTTTGGACATCACTTTCTTCAAAGGGTCGGATTTTAGCACTTCAGGTATTCTTTCCACCAAGTGTTATCAAAAACTGATCAATGCCTATCAGTACATTCCATTCTGTTCCTGACACCCTCTTCATCAGAAGTGTTCATTTTTGATAAATAAGCTTAAGAGATACTTGGTTTGTGAATCTGATTCTGCTGGTTTTACTCAGTTACAAAGGCTTCTCTATTTTAGACTTTGGGCTCGTGGTTATCCAAGGAATTTTTTGCTCCAATGCTTTTGTCAAGTCTCTCATAAGGATAAATCAATGCTACTTCATCAATTGCATTTTGCAGTTTGAAAGAGTAAGAGGACCCTCCTTGTTTTCAAATTAAACTTTAGTCGCTCGGCTAAAGCATTAAACTTGGGGGTGACCCTAAACCCTACACTTCATCGGATTTGCCAAGAAGTTTCCGTGCTGCACCATATTCCACTTTCGAGAGTCTATTGGCGAAATCCAAGGAAACTTGGATCTTTTCTCATGCGGAGCAGATTTCCTTGATTTTTAGATGATATGTAACGATTCATTTTTTAGACGTTATGTAACGGTTCTTTTTGTACGCTATGTAACGGTTAAAAATTAATACACCTGCTAAATTATTTTTTTAACAGCTAATTAAGTCATAATTAGCGGTTGAAAGGGTGTGACCGTTGGTGGTTCATACCCTCTCACCCCTATATATTCTAGAAAAAAATTTCATTTTGTAACATCTTTCTCAAGTTCAACTGATGAGCGGTAGTTTCCGCGAAACCGGTTTTGAACAAAGAATGAGAAACTTGTAATATTTCATTTTCTATAATGAAATTTTCTTGTTACTTGATATGAAATTTGTCTCGCTATTGTTTGGTTGATTTTCAGAAGCTGCCGGTGATGCTTTGAAAAACAATTTTAACTCAAAAAAAAATTTTAACTCTAAAAAAAAAATTTTAACTCAATTTTTTTTTTAACTCTAAAAAATTGTTTTAACTCAAAAAAAAATTTTAACTCTAAATTTTTTTTTAACTCTAAATTTTTTTTGAACTTTAATTTTTTTTTTTGAACTCTAATTTTTTTTTTTAACTCTAAATGTCATAAGTTGAACGAATATGTAATTGTAGGTGATAATGGTTGGTTTGTTAAGTGTCATGTAATTGATTTGATAGCATATTGCCTAGTAATATTCAATGCTATTTGGATTACCTATTAGATTGCTAGAAATTGAATTCTTTGGAATGATTAGAGCTTGTATACATTTGCTTTAAGTCATTTCTTTTAAATTCAACACTTAGTCTATTATGTTAAAGTGAAGAATCGCCTATTGGATCGTTAATTATTTGAATCCTTAGAATTATTAAAGTAAATGTCATAATCTGGACGAAAATGTAATTGTAGGTGATAATGGTTGGTTTGTTAAGTATCATGTAATTGATTTGATAGCATATTGCCTCGTAAGATCTAATGCTATTATACTATATTTTGTCCACTTTTCCCTGCCTTTCTCTAACCTTTACTCCTTTCTAACCCTTTTCCTATCAAAATATAACCAATTAAAGGAATTGACCTTCTCTAGAGGTGAAAATAGAGAGCAATATTTGTTCATCCAATTCTATACTTTGGATAAAGTCTAGGGCGCAACACATGTAACAACCCAAAACTATCGACCCATTTTTATTTTTAAAAGAGCACTTACAAACAAAGGCTCAGAAGGATAACACCTCTATTTTTTTAACTCAGTATACAAGGCTTCACCACATTTGAGTTCCAAGTTGTTGTAGATGACACTCAGTGGACAGGAGTGGCCAACTCTTATATTTTTTGGGGTTTACCTTACTAAACCTACACATTTAAAAGGATGCATAAAGTGGTCCCCCAACTTTCCCATGCCCTCTTCGACATAGGACCTTATTACCATGATGTAGGGATTAACTTTAATACCTATACACTTAAAGGGAGATGCTCATTCCCTATCCTAACTCTATACCCATTTAGGTAGGTTGAATAACGTAAATCCTTAGTACTTAGTTACCACACCTCCATGGGATAACTAAGGTCATTACCACTTCAATGACAACTAACATGATCACTTGATCCTACACGATTGAGGGATCACCACTATTGACTTGTGAATATTTTTTTCAATATTTAGATGGGACACACTTGAACCTACATATTTAGGGTACAATGGTTCACAAGTAGCTTAGTTATTGTCTTATCACAAATTTTACTAGGTTTACGAGTTCCTAGCTATTACATGCGTGCAACCCCTTCTAGGACTCATTTCTACCTGGTTGTTGCCTTCGTGCAACTCATCCTAGGATTGGGCTTTATGGCTTACTTAGAGGAACATTCTAACCCACCCCAAGGTTAGATAAACATTTCAATAATAAGAAGCATGATATAAACCATCAAAATAATTGCTAGAAGAAATAATCTAAGAGTTCCTCTTAACAAAAGCCACATCCATGCATTGATATAAAGAAATAAGCAAAAGCTACCTAAACCATGATAGAATTAAACCACATTACTTATTTCCAATGCTTATCAAAAAGGCTTCAAGGAAACATTCCATCATTTTAGGAGCTAAAGAGATTAACCATTAATCTAATTCCTTAATCAAGCAAACTTCAAGCTAGCTAAAGGCATAAGATTACTTAACCAAATACTTCATGGCTCACGACACAAAGGAAACAACATAATCCTTCTTTATAATAGTAATCAAGTTCTTACAAATCACTCAAGCAAATGCAAGTCTTTGCTCATTTACATCAACATTACTTTTGAAGAGCTTTTAAAAAAAACTGTCCAAGATCCATCGCCAATCAAGTCTTCACAGTTTCCTTGATGGTCGATACACCCACAACATGAGACATTTACTTAGGGATCCGAAAAGCTCTAAATGCAATGCAATTAGATTATGCCAAAACCAATATGCAAAAGACCATGCAAAACATAAACAATCAACCAAGGAGAATCCCATACTTCTCTAGATAATAATTCTTTAACTCACCCAAGTCTCAAGAATTATTATACATGCAATACAATCCACACAGGAGAATCCCATACTTCTCTTTATAATAATCCTTTAACTTACAAAAGTCTCAAGAATTATTATTTTATTTTCTCTTTCAAAACCAACACATAAGCAAAACATTCAACCAAAGAGAATCCCATACTTCTCTTAATAATAATCCTTTAACTTACAAAAGTCTCAAGAATTATTATTTTATTTTCTCTTTCAAAACCAACGCATAAGCAAAACATTCAACCAAAGAGAATCTCATACTTCTCTTAATAATAATCCTTTAACTTACAAAAGTCTCAAGAATTATTATTTTATTTTCTCTTTCAAAACCAACGTATAAGCAAAACATTCAACCAAAGAGAATCCCATACTTCTCTTAATAATAATCCTTTAACTTACAAAAGTATCAAGAATTATTATTTTATTTTCTCTTTCAAAACCAACGCATAAGCAAAACATTCAACCAAAGAGAATCTCATACTTCTCTTAATAATAATCCTTTAACTTACAAAAGTCTCAAGATTTATTATTTTATTCTCTTTCAAAACCAGTGCATGATTTTTTTTGGCTAGAATATAGGGTTTGCAAAGTTACAGTGGAGAAATTGCTGGAGCAGGAACAAATTTGGGGGAAGACAAAAAACCCTAGAGAGATCATGAGTGTCAGTTCATGTATGATACTTCTTTGGCTTTAGCTTTGAAAATATTTCATTGGCTAGGGATTTAAAAATAGGGACATCTTCTTTTGGAAGAGATTTATGGCAGTTTGTTGGTTCCAATGACGACTACAGCTTCACTTCTAAAACAAGCGAGCAATGAGGCCTTCTCCATGTTTTCACAACAGTTTCCCTTTGATGAGGAGAAGTTGGACCATATGCGTCAAGTGCTTAAAGTGATAAAAGAACCCCATCCAAAAACACTTGCTCGTTCTAACAATGGTACCTTTGTGCCCAAGCTAGATAAGTCTCATGTGATTGAGGTACCTCCAACTTACATCCAACAAACTTTGCTCATGCTTTCCACCCAAGACCTTGCATGCAAATTTGTAGGAATATGGACTAGTCCAATCACAATCCAGAAATGGATTAATAATCATTGGGGGAGTAAAGTCTCCTCTTATGAATTCATGATGATAGGTAGGGGATACTTTGTCGTTACATTTACCTCTATGGAGGACAAGAGCACTATCTTTCATGGGGGTCCTTGGTTTCTAGGATCCAGCCCACTTTACATGACCCCGTGGAGCATGACATTTGATCCTCAAGAGGAGGAGCCTGAAGAAGTTTCTGTTTGGGTCAGGTCACCATTTTTTCCATTGCACCTATGGAACAAACCTTCGATGGAATTAATAGGTAACGCTATTGGAACATTCATTGACTTGGCTTCTCCAAAGGCTAATAATGCTATATGTGCATGCATCTGTGTGTAAGTTAATCTAAAAAAGGGTTTGCCTGAACATATTGGAATAAAGGTGTTTTATTGGATACATAACCAACCCCTTTACTATGAGCATATACCATTCAAGTGTATAACATGCCATGAGCATGGGCATTTCTCCCAAAACTTACCAATTAAACAAGCACAGGAAACAAAAAAAAAGAACTAGGATTCCAAGAAGTCAAAAGGAGATCGCGCAGATCAAGAAGAAAGAATTGACAAGCTCAACCTCAGGATCAAAAAAGCTTCCAGTACAAAAATAGATTTGAAAGTCTTAATGAATGAGAAAAAGAAATCACCTCTCTAGATGTGATGCCTCCTAAAGATAAAGAGAAGATACCTACAACTGAAGCTAACAAGTCACCAGAGATATTAGGAGATACACCAGAGAACACAACAACTGGAGAAGAAACTGATGGAAACTCAGAGGAAGAGGTAGAAGAAACACAAGTGGAGGAAATAGTGATTCCTAGGGGTTTACCGACCACACGATCTGTAGGTAAGGGAAGAAAATCAAACCAACAACTCATAAATGAGTAAGCACAAAAAGACTTGCAATCCAAAATGCAGGTCAAAATTGAGGAGAACTTCGTAAAAAATAATAAGCAATCAAAAAAATGAAGATTATGTCATGGAACTGTAGGGGACTGGGAAGTCCTATGAAAAAAACTATCTCAAAGTTCTAATACAGGAGCAAAAGCTAGCAATCATATGTATTTAGGAAACAAAAATAGGCAACACTGATTATAGAATGGTAGAAGATATGGGCACAATCAAAACTGATAACTGTTGATTTTGTGGGAGCTTCAGGGAGACTAGCTTTGGTTTGGGACCCACAACAATTAGTTTGTAGCTTGCAACATAAGCATAATAATTGGATAAGTACAAAATTTGCCTTACCAGATGGAACTAGTGTAGCAGTAATAAATTTTTATGGTCCAAATAATCCTATCCAGAAAAGAGAAACATGGCAAAACTTAACACAATGGTTAGACAATGAGAAGTTTGACAACATATTACTGGGAGGAGATCTCAACATGATTCTCTACCATTTGGAGAAGGTTGGGGAAGTTTAGCAAGGGATCCAAATAGGGATATACTCAATAAAATTATGACAGATGAAAGCTTACAAGACATTCGACCAACCAAAGGAAAGTACACTTGGAGCAATAGAAGAGCAGGGGTAAACTATATTGCAGAAAGATTGGATAGATTTTTGATCAATGAAAATCTCCTAACACACTTTCCCATCACTTCCAGTCACATCATTCAAAACTCTATCTCAGATCATAAGCCAATTCTCTTAGATAGTGGCCAAAGCTTACAACCCCAAAAAAATCCTTTTAAATACAACTCTGAATGGGCAACAAAAGAATATTTCAATGAACTTATGGAAAACACTTCAAACCAACAGGTCCAATCCATCAACCCCCAAGAAAAGTGGAAAATCAAAATTCAAAAATTGAAGCATATGATAAAAAAATGGTTGGTAGAAAAAGCGAGAGTCAAACCAGACAAGAAGCAATTGATGTAACAACTAGAGCAGCTAGAAACAAAAATTAGGGATCATCCTCCTCAACCATGGCAAGAAGATGCAAGAAATGACTCGATTCGAAGCTCAATAAATTAAGCACTGAAGAAGAAACACATTGGAGTCTTAGATCCTGAATGGTAGGGCTAAGCAAGGGGGATAAAAATGCCAAATATTTTCATCTAAAAACCATGCAATGCTACCAAAGAAATACGATCAAGGAGATAGAGCATGAAGGAACCACTTATACAGTCAGGGGGAAAATTAAGGAACTTGCCAAGCAACATTACTTAGCTTTGCTCTCCATAGAAAATGGTAATCCTCATTCCCAATAAATACTGCTGCAGCATATACCAACAATATTAAGTTTAGAAGACAAACATGATCTCAGTCAACCAATCACTATGGAGGAACTTAAGGATATTATAGCAGCTCTACCAAAGGATAAAGCTCCTGGACCTAATGGATTCACAAATAACTTTTACCAGCAATACTTACACATCATTGGAGAAGATTTGATACACATGATTGAGGATGTTAGGGTGAAAGGTAAGCTTCTTGGAGCCATCAACTCCACCTTTCTAGCATTAATACCTAAAGAAAAAAATGCCACTACTTTCTCTAGATTCAGACCAAATTCTCTATGTAACTCTTTCTATAAAATTATTACCAAGTTGTTGGCAAATAGAATAAAGAAAAAACTTGACAAACTAATATCAGAAGAACAAGGAGGGTTCATGCATGGGAAAAAAATATATGATAATATCATTACAGTGCATGAAGCCCTCCATAGTAGTAGAAAATAAAAAAAGAAACAAATTGTTATAAAACTTGATATGGCAAACACCTTTGATAGAGTTAATATATAATTTTTAGAACAGGTCCTTCAAAAGTTTGGATTCCCACATCAGGTCATTAAGTGGATCGAAGCATGCATAAAAAACCCATGGATAGCCCCCTTAATAAATGGAGAACCAACAAATTTCTTTTAGGCTACAAGGAGAATTAGACAAGGGTGTCCACTATCACCATATCTTTACATCATTCTAGCTGAGACTCTTGGAAGATTAATCACCATCTTCAAAGAGAAAAAAAATAACAGGGATAGAGGCAGCAACAGGATGCAAAGCTGTAACACATGGCCAATTTGCAGATATCATTCTTCTAGGTGAATCCACCAAGCTAAATGTTACACAATTCAAGCAATGTCTGGATTTGTTCACACAAGCTACCGGGGCTCAGATAAACACTCAAAAGAGTCAGTTCTATACTCAAAACGTTGCAACAATAATAGTTAAACTCTTTTACACTATCCTAGGATTTTGGTCTAGTACAAAAAAATACTTAAGATATCTAGGAGTGCCCATGAGCTTCCACCTCAAATCTTTAGACTATTGGACCCCAATATTGGACAAGATGGTTAGGAGGATACAAAGTTACAGTAATAGTTGGCTCAGTCTTGCAAGAAGGGTAGTACTGATCAAATCAGTGTTAGCTTCTCTTCCAGTCTATCAACTATTAGTATATCATGCTCCCAAGTTTATTTTTCAAAAGGTAGATGTAATCATACGCAACTTCCTATGGCAAGGAGGTAGGAAATCAAAAAGAAAAAAGTTCCACTTGGTCAATTGGGAGATGGTCACCAAGAGTAAAATTCAAGGAGGACTGGGAATAAAAAATGGAGATAGTTTCGAAAGCATTGGGAGCAAAACTTCTTTGGAACATGCTTAAAAACAATCAAGCATGGCAGCGCATACTAGTCAACAAGTACGTAAATAATCAAACAGGTATTCAAATGCTCAAACATATAGACAAACTTCCCAGAGCCTCATTGGTTTGGAAACATATAGTGGCTACAAAGAGCATAATAGAGGATAAAATTTCTTGGCTACTAGGAGATGGTAAGTTAATTAATCTATGGGATGACCCGATCCTAGGAAATACACCATTAAGAGAGAGAACTCTAATCAAATTGCAGAATCACTTGGAAAGCCAAAGAATATTTAAGTTAAGTGACTTTTTTTATTGGGTCTCAGAAACTTTGAATTAGATCTCCCCTCCCATTCCATCTCAACTTCAAGGAGATTGGGATTATTTTAAGTCTCACATGGTGAGAATTAGACCTCTTCATCCCACAATGCCAGACAAACTTATTTAGGGTAGCATCAACAGTAATGGGGAATACTCAATGCATCTAAGAGTCCAACATCAGCAAATTGGGCCTGCCAACAAAAAACTATCGATACTGTGGAAAGTTAGAGCACCACCTAAACTGTAAGTATTCAACTGGTTAGTTTCTCAAAATAAAATCTTAATAGGTGATAATCTACAAAAGAGGGGTATAGCAGGGCCTCATGTTTGTTACAGGTGCAGGCAAAACAGTGAAACAGTTTTCCATATTTTGTTTGAATACCCAAAGGCAATTTCAATTTGGTTAGGAATAATCAAAATTCTTGGAATTTCCTACTCTGGAAGGTTAACCATAGAAAAATGTTTTACCAAGTGGAATAAAGAATATAAAGGTAAACTGATAGGTAAGCCCCTCCTAAAATACCCGTGGAGCTCCATACCATATTTTGTCATCTGGCACATCTGGTTGGATAGAAATCAGAGGATTTTTGAAGGAAAAGGTAAGGATAATAAAATTCTAATACGAAGGATAAAAGAAGAATTAATTCTAAATGTCAAATCTAGTTTTTGTCAGCAACAATATGAAGAATATCTATCACCCATAGAAAGAAGAATTATATACCAACTTAATCTCCAAGCTATCCTGACACACGGAGGATGCAAAGCAAAAAATTCTTTGCTTGACATATATTTTCTAGCACTCTTCTTTGATGGTGCCTCCAAATCCAACCCCGGTAAAGCAGTGACATGGGGACTGATTCTTATAGGACCTTGTGGTATCCTACTCAAATACATGATCAACTTGGGAACAACATCTAAAAATGTGGCAGAGGCTATTGGATTTGAAATCGGCTTAAAATTGGTGGCAAAACAAGGAATCACTCAAGTCACAGTTTACGGGGATTCTAAACTTATAATAACAACTCTTGCCAAAAATAAAGATTTTAGATCTCTACAATTGAAGATTATTCAAGACAGGATTAGACAACTTGGAACGATCATTGGCAAAATATCCTATCAACACATAAGGCGGGAATTCAACAAAGAGTCTGACACATTGGCGAATCAGGAAATAAATATAGCCCCTGGTTATTATCGCCAAATCATCAAGAAGAAGAAGAGCAGGGGTGGTATGCAAGGATGACAAAGGCTCCAATAATGAGGTTCTTTTTTGTCTTCATGTTCATTTTTTTAGAATGATGTTCACTTTGAACTTTGATTAAAGAGTTTTGTACTTAAAAAAAAAAAAGAACCAACACATAAGAAAAACACTCAACCAAAGAGAATCTCATACTTCTTGTTGAGTGGTAATTTTACCCAATTGCAAAACCACACTCATAGTTAGGATTTTGATTAGAAAACACTCTCTTGCAAAGAAATAAAAAAATTTCCAAGGTTCATTTTACTTAATGTGTGCATGTATGCTTGTGAAAATATGTCAAATAAGTGCTAGAATACCTTAGTGATTTGCAAGCAACTGTTAACAAGGGGCTTGTGTTGGTATTACTTTATTATGTTATGCTATTGATTGTTCCAAAAACTTAAAAGAAAATAAAATGTAAATGTGATTGGCCCTCATATGACCATGATGTAAAGTGATTTAATTCCTTTTATCTTGAAGTATTTTAGATATATTTTATCTTCCTTTGTTAAGCATATTTTAACAAATTTTATCCTTTTGTTAAATCTTACTTTGAGCATGAAAGAAAATACTAAAATCTATCTCTGAAATATGAACATGAAATGAGTGGATTCATTTTATATTGCTTGATGAATGAAAAATAAATAAATCTGCATGACTAACTTTGAAATTGTAGCCTTTGGAATACCATATAAATTACCCCCTTTTAATGAAATTGTAATTTTCATAAAGAGAAGTTAATTTATTGCTTGAAAACGACATGCAAAGCTTGAAATGTGAAATCATGTAAAGCTTTTGAAATTACACAATTCCCTTTTAAAATAAACTTTAAATAAAATTTGCTTCAAAATTAAATTAAAACTGCTTTAAATGAAACTTTAAAGCTTATTCTTGGAATCTGTTCATTTTTTTTTTGGATTTTAATTTTTTTTATATATTTTTTATTTTATTTGCATAAATTAAAAAAATGAAAAGGATAAGGTTAGAAAAATAAAATAAAAATATGGAATATGGACCAGAATATGGAAAAATGACCAAAGAGAGCTACTGTAACTAAACTCCTATCCTGTAGAAAATATTAGATCCCGAATACAAAAAAAAACCAGGTTAGACCTACATCCACACAATCTAAAAACTGGTTATGGCAAGAGTCTAAGGAGTAAAAAGACATGCATTAAAATTATCTCTATGATGCTACCAGATTCCTGCATAAAACACCATAAAAATAGTTCCAATACATGTAAAAATATGTGCAATAAAAATATTTATTGTATTCAAAACCTATCTTTCTGCATACAAAGTGAGGACAAATGTTGACAACAACTTAACATCCATCCAATCCATTTCCCCTACTCATGTTCCAAAAAATACTAGCCTGCTTTCTGTCCTTCCATTGTCCTTTTAAAATTTTAGAAAACCTTTCTCCTATGTTTTCTAAAAACTCTTCATTTTCTTTTGTTTGACCTTGTAACCGTCATGCACATGTGGGAATTTCATTTTATGCATTATATCTTACTAACGCTTACTTGTGATGCTCCAACTCTTGGCTTCTTCCTAAGCCATTCATATCAAAGGGCCTTTATTTCCTATGCCCTAATATTCTACGTCGTTGAACAACATCCGACGTGTGTTAATGCATGATGCGTGACTTTGTAGGCAGACCACATCAAGTGCTTGTTACCATCCACAAGGTCTACATTGAAGGTTAGGTACCAAGAGTCAAAGTATAATGGGTATTTAATCAAAGGTGAGATCGACCCTCAAGTAACACCTAAACAACTATGCACGTTCGATCATTTTAAAATTGCCACATCCCTATCTGTTGATGGACACATAGAACCAAGATTGTTTCCTGCAATAATAGACGATCCTACCAGTATCATTATCGTTGGCTACTAGATCGCTACAGTTGCTATATTCCTTCCACATCTGTCTATTCATCTGTGCGTATTCCTCAGTTGTAGTGTCATGTCAAATAAAAATCGTTTATCCCTTCTCCAATTTGCCACTCATTGTAACTTTTGACAATATTCATTATTGTCATTCTTGCAAATTATTGATTAACATTTTATTAGCGGTACTTAAGTAACGTATTGCCCTTCATTTAATCAACAAGCTTCATGACGTCAATTTTTTATAACACAACCTTGGAGCTACCAACGCATACTAGCTACCTAGTATCCATGCCTCAAATAACCACAAGGAGAGTTCATTGTGGACTTATATTACATGTACATGAGGGGTCAGTTACCTTCTTTGTTAATGGAAGCTATGTTGCAGGCTTGTCACTGTTTACATGCGTTATTTGTTGAAACTATTCCAAAGTAATAACTATATTCATCGTAGCCTATCCAAATTAAACGTGTTTCATGCCTAATTATCGTGGAGCTATCAACAACCTATAATACTAAATCAAGGTATACTCAGAATGGATGTTACAATCCATCAAACTCTAACATGTGCTGCACTCTTTAACAGTTGGCAAATCAAAGGATCTATGCTACCATTATTCCTATCTGTAGAAAAGGTACTAGAAGAACTAAATACCCCATCGGTATACCACCTCTCCCGTGGCTCCACTGCATTGACATGGTGGACCTCTACACTACTACCACCGCTATCATTGATGAATAGACCTCCTAAAAATACATATTCAGTTTGTGCCATGGAGAACTTTACTTTCATTGCCTTTCTCTCATTCTCAACCATAAAACCACCAACATGATAATCCATCCACTTTCATGAGCATGATTTATAGGGCCATACTCACCAACCTCTTCCAAAAGCAACTTCATGTAACATACTTACCATCGGAAGTAGAAAAATAAAATTGAACAGGTTTCAAATACCATTCATTAAATATAAACATAAATTAGGTGGCCCAATTCTCTAGAAGACCTTCCAAGTTGCAATCTGAAAGAAAAATATTGTATTCTCCTATAGGAAGCTGGAATTTTACAATGCCATATACTTTAGACCACCATATTTGTTGAAGATATGCAATTTCATAGAACTGTTGTTATGAGCCATAATTCCCAGCGAAGAGTTTGGTGGTCGTCCAGCATGACTCGTTCAATCTATTTACCATCAGGTTCACCACCATCGAAATATTTTACACCAATTCCATTGCTTTCATTAACATTTAAATGGTTGACCAATAACTTGATTAGATAAGTACCCCATTTACATAGTGTATAACCTTCGTGCGTTTACGAATAGATTTAAATCAACAATACATGTAGCTTTCCCCTTACTTGTTCCTCAAGCTTGCCCAACATGTGGTGCATCTCGATGGAAAGTTGACCCTCATTCACAAAAGGTATGCATTAATGTTCCTACGAAGGTGTTGAGGTATTTCCCCATTATACCGAGGTTGAAGAGAATGTATAGGTAAGGGATTTTATTATATCATTAGCTTTGTTGTGTTTGTTTCGACTTTCAACATTGTTAGACATGGTTGAAGTGAGTTGCTTTCTTCCTATAGCTCTGCAAAGGTTGCAGAGAATATGAGGTGGCATTCCCAACACAAGAGTTCAGATGGAAATATGCGACATCTAGTTGACTCCTCGATATGGAAAACTATAGATTTTAGGTGGAAATATTTCACCAAGGATCCACGTAGTGTACGACTTGCAATGGCAACCGATGGGTTCAACCCTTTTGCTGACTTTAGTACTGCTTACAGTTGTTGGCCCATTGTGTTGGTCACTTACAACCTCCCACCATGGATGTGGATGAAGAGGAAACATTCAATGCTCACCTTGTTAATACCTAGCCCCAAGCAACCAGGCAATGATATTGATGTTTATCTATAGTGGTTGGTTGATGACTTGCATGAACTATGGACTAAAGGAGTAGAAATGTATGATGCATTTTCCAATACTATGTTCAATATGAGAGAAATAATGATGTGGGCCATCCATGAATTTCCTGCTTATGGAAACCTATCAGGATGTATGACAAAGGGAAAGGTAGCATGTCCAATATGTGGGGAGAACACCTATGCAGAATATCTTAAATGCAGTAGAAAGATGGCTTACATGGGCCACAAGAGATTCCTTCCTCCAGATCATTCGTTTCATCATCAGAGGGTATATTTCAATGGTAAACAAGAGCTCGATAAACCACCCAAACCTTTAAATGGGATGGAAATACTAAAAATAGTATAGGGAATCCCACCAAATTGGGGAAAGAGCAACTCAAATAAAAGGAAATGCAACACGGATGAGGATAGCATGTTTGTTCCTATAGCAGGATGGAAGAAGAAATCTATATTCTTCAATCTATCGTATTGGGAGGTATGACATGCAACTTTCTTTTTGTATCTATTGTTATGTCTCTCAATGTCGAGTAATTTTTGTTTGATGTTGCTATCTATGAACAACATCTTCTAGTTCATCACAACTTGGATGTGATGCATGTGGAGAAAAATGTTTGTGAAAGCCTATTCAAAACACTACTAGGTATCGATGAAAAGTCAAAGGATGGCAAAAAATCCCATGAGGATTTAAAAAATATGGGTATCAGGAACACATTGTGGCCAGTAATGGATGGAAACAAGACATATCTTCCACCAACACCCTACAATCTATCAAAGGTTGAGAAAGAAAGGTTTTGTCGTACACTATACAATATGAAAGTACTAGATGGATATAGTTCGAATATTAGAAAATGTGTCTCTATGAAAGAACTTAAGATCTAGGGCCTGAAATCACATGACTACCATGTTCTCATGCAACAGCTTCTTCTGGTAGCGCTACGATATTTGCTTGATAAGCTAGTGCGACAAACCATTTGTCGGTTGTGCATGTTCTACAAGGATATATGCGCTAAAGTGGTGGATCCCATAAAAATAGAGAAATTATCGGTAGAGGTCATGGAGACATTATGTTTGCTTGAAAAGTACTTCCCCCTTCATTTTTTGATATCATGGTGCACCTGATTGTTCACTTGGTGTGGGAGGTACATCTATGTGGACCTGTACAATATCGATGGATGTACCCTTTCGAGAGGTTTGTATGCATTCATCAGTTTCATAAACCACCATTTTTCTATTTTTTGTAGTGTCTCATCTAATCCAAATTGTTTGTTTCCTTTCTTAGAACTATGAATATTTTTAAGGGGTATGTAAAGAACCGAGCTAGGCCCAAAGGTTGTATTGTCGAACATTATCTTGTTGAGGAATCTATTTCATTCTATGCAGACTACATGAGAGGTACAAAAGCAATTGGCGATCACCTTGGTCGCAATGAGGTATGGAGTGACGAGGATGAAGAAACTATAATCAATGGGAGGCCTTTGTCTAGTGGTGAAGACTTCGATTTAGATGAAACTTCTTACGAGCAAGCCCATCGATGGGTTCTCTTTAACATGGATGAAGTTCAACCTTGGGTAGAGTAAGTAGATGTTTATTTGTTGTTGTTATATATGGTAGAATATTAATTAGATCCAACTAAGCTTGAAAAAATTTGGGTCAAATCAGGAAGCACCTGAAGAGTATCAAGGAATCCAACCCCCATGCAGCGAGAGATGAAGGGGTGTTGCAAAAAATCCATAATCAGACATTCATCACTTGGCTACGAGATCAGGTTATTGTCTGCTCTCTTGAATATGATCTTTGATATTTATACTGATTGTCATGTACTGAATGTCATGTAATGTTCTGCAATCATCTTTAAACTATTATGCTTTTTTTTAGTTTCATGGAGATGAAATGCAACATAATGATGACTCCAACACAATAAAATGGTTGGCACGTGGTCCGAGGAAAGTTGCAACCAAACATTCAAGCTATTTGATCAATGGTTATAGATTTCATATCAAAGACAAAGAAGACCAAAGAACAACTCAAAATAGTGGTGTGTGTATCGATGCTACTACTTTGTGCAGAGCAAGCGCAAAAGACACAAACCCAGTGCTTCAAACAGTCACATATTATGGTGTTATTAGGGAAATAATCTTGTTGGATTACTATCGGTTTTGATACCCCCTATTCAAATGTGATTGGGTAAATGTTCTTGATATGAGGAATGGATGTAGAAAGGATGAAATGGGCTTCACACTAGTCAACATGAACAAATTACTTGGTCGAGATAGACTACAAGATGATCCATTTATCCTAGCATCACAAGCCATACAAGTCTTTTATGTAAATGATCCACTTGATACCAGTTGGTATGTGGTTCTCACATCACCTCCAAGAAGGATCAAAGACATTGAAGCATACGAGGCAGAATATGTCAGTGTCTTTGGAGCAACAGATTTTGTTGGACCTAAAACTGCACAAGATGAAAATGCAAACGATGACAACATTCAATATGTCCGTGAAGAATGTGAGGGTACATGGTTGGAAGCCTAATTACTGTACTTCAAAAGTAGTTATAATTAATGGAAATAATTAACGAGTGTTGTTAGACATTTTTTGTTCTATTTTTAGAAAATGCTAGTAGATAATTAATGGGCAACCAAGCTAGGAGTGAGGCGAGTAGGTATCCTGAGCATGAGGTTGGCCAATCAGATACAAGAAGGTAATTTGGTAAAAAAAAGAAAGAGAGAGAATACAAGTGCTGCTAGGGCATAGGATTAAGAGTCTAATCATGCATGCATGTTGTAATGTGTTGAAATGAAGGTTTATTGTGTTGAGTGTGTGTTAGTTATGAAATTGATGTTTCATGTTTGACTCTTAGTCCTAGTCCTTAATTAGCAGCAATACTTGATTTGTATAGATGGATATTTATGTATCTGACAAAAGTCTTAGGATACCCTCTCACCTCATCTCTGATGGTTGGGGTGGGTAGGGGTGTTTAGACATCTGCCCGTTATATGGAGGGCTCAGGTTGTCCATTTAAGCTTGCATTGAACTGAGTGTTTTTGTAGTTGATTTTGGTTTATGTAGTTGTTTATTAGTGTTTTGTTCTTCCCTTTTCAAAAGGGTTTATATTCTATTTATGGATAAAATCACTTCTACTCTATATTTGATGTTACCTCTTTTAGTTGTTGACATTTGTCTTTATGAGTGACTCGTTCATAGCCCTTGTGTTCTCTTATGTTGCTTGAAGATGATGGAACTTTTTCTAATAGAGGTTGTGACAAGATGGTGCTAGAGCTGAACTCATTCATGCAATTTTGGTTTAAAATGTTGTTGAAAGAAGTTTTAGATTATAAAACAATGGTAGTATTTTCACACAACAATGATGAGAATGTTTTACAAATGTGCCTATTTGTCCTAGGAAGAAATTTTGGATATGAAGTTGAGAATGCTTAGTTCTATTTGAGGGAAGATATTTTGGGCATAAATTTAACCAAAGAATGGAACACCCGGGGTTGTCATTGTTTCAAAATCCATATCTCAAAAAACTATTATTTCTTCGTTCATTTTTGACTTGCAACAAATGGTTGACTAAATTAAACATGCCCCCCAAAAATTCTATATTTTGATTTAGCTCTCTGATAGTTTATGTTCTATCTGATGGATGTCAGTCAACTGGTGAAACTTAGAGTATATAGCACTGAGGTAGTTCTCCAATGTAAATATTGTTTGTTGTTTACTGAATTTCAATGACAGAGCTTATTACAATATATCCTTTTATGTTTAGAAAGATGAACTATTTGTAATTTTTTGTTGACAACAATTGATGAATCTTACTTTTGTATAAGAAAATATTTAAAAGACCCTAATATTTACTTCTGTAATTTATAATTTAGGATCGGTGTTGGCTTCAATGTCAAGTGTGGTGTTATTAGTGGTGATGATAAAATATTGGCACTACTATCTGTAATTCTAGAACTGACACCTAAAAGGGACTTTAACATTGATGAAGAATTTGAGACTGAGTGTCTTGATCACTGTAAGGAAAATATGGTTAGATTGTGAGGAAATCCTACCTAGTCTTGATATATGATACTAATTATCACATTCATTTTCTTTCTTTTTTTCTTTTTTGTATCCTTAATATTTTTTTTTTTCTTATTACACATTATGTCCTCACTACAAGGTATTATTACCCGGAGAGTATTTTATAGGGTATGCCTTGTGGCATGGAAATTTATTTATTGCTACATACAAGGTGATGGAATGATGAGAAGCAAGAAGAATTTAATTTTGCAAAGAATTTCAGAATTTTAAGATATTTGTTTTTAGGCTTGAAGAACTTTGACATGTTTTTGCATTTGCATAAGAAGAAATTATCATGTTCTATGTTAGATGGATTGAACAAACCCTGTAAGTGTGTCTTTTTTATCTTTTATGTTTTTGATAAACTTGCCTGTGGACTTGTTATTATGTTCTCGTTTGTGGTATAATTGTAAATTACATTACTGTTTGGCCTAACTTCTAGTCCCTCCAACATGGATCGTCTCCTTTATATTTTTTCCAATTGCAGGCATGTGTTGTTTTATTTATAATGTTGTGCTATTTGTTGGTCAATATACTTTGAGGCAACATGAACAATGGTTGCTTACTACTTATTTAGGACTGCTTGCAGACCATATGTCAGGATCTGGTACTACTATTGTGGCTCATGGGAATCAAAGGCTTGAGAAACTGATGTTCTTCAGGCTGCTTCTATCCTAGAACAGGATAGTATGTTGCATGTGTTGTTTTCTAAATTTTTGAAGAACTAATGTCTATGTTCCATTTATAGAGAGACCCTTTTGGGTAAGAGACTACCTGCTTATGATGGTCGAAAGAGTTTATACATTGTTGGGGCTCTACCTTTTGCATCGAAGGAGTTTATGATAACGCTAATTGATGCAGAGGAATCAAACAATGGTCCAAGGTACATCATAAAAATATCCTGAGTTATTGAACATTACCTGGAATTATCATGATTTTGTTAATTTCTTGTCTTTGGCTATTAGCCAATTATGTGGGAATTATGTCAGCTATTCTATTAATTGAAAAAGAGAATAAAATATTAAATTCTTCTACATTATAAATTTTTTGCACATAAAATATTGAAGTTTGAAGTTTGAATACAACCAGGTGGAGGTGGAAGGAATAGAACCTATGACTCTTTATTCAACTTTGCAATAGATAATCATTTTGTTTGCTAACACAAGCCATAAATACAAAATCATCACAACACTGGCATCAATTTCAATTCTTAGCAACTTTTGGACACAATAATCTTCTCCACTCTTTTTCTAAGTCCCATTTTGATGTAGTCAAACTGGACTGCAAAGTCCTTGCATCATGTAAAATTGTGTTTGTTCAATGTAGGTTCTTGTTCCACATGACTAGTTCACATTCCCTTCATAATAGTCTTTATATTTTTAGGTTTTACAAGTATATGTCCATAAGAAGGTCCTGCAAACTTATGGTTACAATCTTGAAATTGTTGAGGTAGCACTCATTAGATGTGTAATGGACTTTCACCTCACACTCCAGTTTGTACTTCATGTATGAGTTTACAAACATGAAAAGGATAAGTGGTTGAAGAAGGAGCATTCAACAATCTGGTTTTAAAAAACCTCAAAATTCCTCTTGTAGACACCAAAATCCAGCCACTTGTAAGTCATCTATACCTTCCTGTTAGCCACGTGTCAGTCATCCACCTTCCCGCCATTATTTGGCCCAAATCCACACCTTCCCGCCATTATTTGGCCCAATTTCACCTTTCCCGCCATTTTTCATTCCCAAATTTATTTAAATTAATATTTATATATATATTTTAATATTTTAATATATTTTAATATATATATAAAGATACTTTAAGTGATTTAATCTGAGCCGTCCATCCTTCATTTAATCTCATCCGTCCATCCATCTTAATCCGTTTCACAACCTAGATTTATTCTCTACCCTTGGATCCACTTTAATCTTAGCCACACGTTCAAAGTGTCGTTAAAACCCTAAAGTGTGCCCTAAGAGTAGATTATAAATTGAGTCACCTTGATGGCTCAAACCCTGATCTCTTTTACTATCTCTCTTTTGTTATCTATCGCTATCTATCTCTTCTTCAGCTAAACCTACCCATCCATCGCCGTCCCTTTTCGTCGCATCCATCGCCGCATCCGTCGCCAACTTCGCCGCCATCCCTTCTAGCATTCTAGAATCCCCCATTCTTGTCGCAAGTGCCCGCGGGCGTTTACCCGCAGCCACAGACGCAGACCGACGTCTGCAACCCCGATCCAGAAGCACGCGGGCGTTCAGCGATCGCACCAGGGCGCCTTCCGTAGCCGATTTGACAGTTACATCACTTCCAGGTGCCGCTCGGTCTCGCCGCGTTAACGAAAAAAGAGGTATAGATTCTAAAGCAAGTAATATTTTTATGTATTAATCCGCCGTTAGATTCTGCATTCTATTTATTTCATTTCTAGGGTTTTAGACTGTTTTTGAGGGCTCACACAGTGGAGCCCTCTTACTAGTTTCTAACCTTTTTGTAGTTTTAATGTGTGCAGGATTTTAATGGCAGATTTGATTGGATGATAGCAGCTGCTTAAGCTGGAGTGGTCCGAGCCAAAGGATACAACGAAGCCCACTCATTCTGTTGAGGTTAAGGATACATTCTTCGGAGACGCCACCATATTGTGCCAGCTAGGGTTTCGGAGAACCCTAGCACAAATTGTAATCTTGTATCACGAAAAGGGTTACAAGCCCTGTTGTACTCAAAAGGAGTTTCTAAACTCCATTGATTAATAAAAATCGTTTGTTTTGTACAACTGTGTTCTGCATTACTTTTTATCGTGATTTCTTTATCTTTTGTTTGGCGTTGTATCTTTAATCTACAAATGGCGATCACGGTGGGACCCCCTAGGGTTTCATGTTTTTAATACTTGCTTTACTTGATCTATTCCTGTTTTCTGTTTTATTTTGCGAGTTCCAAAAATCGTGAAATTCGTTGTTCCAGCGAACTAGGGTTTCTGAGGAGTTTGCAAAAACGCAGCAGACGCAGAGCGGCGTCTGGAAGTCCAATCCGAAACGCAGAGGTGCGTTTCAACCTGCGTAGACTCCCTTGGGCGTTTGAAGGCAGTTTCACGAGAAAAAGCGTAGGCTTCCGAGTAAGTGCGTTTTTTTTTCTTTGTTAAACTGTACTTTTTACGTTTTTGGTTTTTCTGCTGTATTCTGTTTCTTTTTCAGATCATTGCTTTAAAATGAACAAAAACTAAGTAATCTGGAAAAGAACAGTTAATATTTTTTTGTTACATTTTTAGTTACATTTTTCTGCATTGCATTATTGGTTGTTGCTTGCATAAAAAAAAAAAATTGCATACCTAGCTGCATATTAGAATAGCTACGAATTATCCGTTTTAGTTATCTAAGTAGGACTATTGATTGGATGTCAATAGTACTCCTGCCATTGGGTGATTCCGAGCGGAGAAGTGGACGAACCTTCCGGTTGCTCCTTTGATATCCGATATCATTGGTAGGAGGGGGTTTTAAACGGTGTACTCCACTTCTTCAGAGGAAATGGCATGTTTTCAGTAGCCTCTTGCTTAGATCATTAGAACTTTTGATTTATAGCTTTGTATGTATACATTAGACAACTAAAACACTTAAAATAAAATTCACTGCATTTCATATTGCATTTAAAACAGTAATATCTGGATTTCATCACCAGTATTGCTTGAAGTTTAGTGACGGTGGAATTCATCTCCATCCATTAAACTTCTGCCTTAGACACCATAGGTCACCCCCGAGCAAACTTGCTTGGATTTCATCACCGAGTAAGAATCTCGTTGTCCTTTCCTAGCCATAGTTTTTACCTTTTTTGTGAATAATTCAAGATTAGATCACATGCAAAACTCATAAACCGGACACTTAAAATTTACTACAGATTAAGATCAGAAAATAATTAATTAACCGCAGGTAAGACACATTGGTTGAAACCTAGGTTGTGACTGTTTTCTGATAATTTCTTTAGTGTAAATTTATCATTCAAGTTTTGCATTCTTCTTTTCTGAATTTGTTTAGATTTATTGCGTTATGGTCTTAACAAGGAATCAATCTAAAGTGTTAAATCTAAATAATCAAATGAATAATTCACAGAACATCCCCACCACCAACATGGCCACTTATCCTAGTGAATTTCAGGCGAGGTTCGCTGCTGGGTCTTTCACGTCCTTCTACCGTCTATCGCATGGCCATGCCCATGGAGGAAGACAATTTCTGTCATATTACCCACATTGATATGGCCCAAGTGCAAACTCACTTAAGAGATGGCACTGGTTATGTCCTTGAGCCAATCCAAGATTCCCCTATGCAAGATTCTATTTTTCAGCAGGATATTGCATCAACCATACCCGCTGGTTTCACTCAGGTCTACACTAACCCTTTTTTTGAGGCTAATGTTGTATCTGCTCAGCCGGCTTCATCTCCAACATCTTCCCAGATGCTCAATTGTCCTCCTTTGGAGACAAATGTAGTGTCTTCCCGACCACTTTCTCCTCCATTTACCCGGGTGTACACCAATTCTCTCTATGAGGCTGGTGGAACCTCCTCTAGCCATGACCAATTTCAACCCTCTTCTTCCCAAACCATTTATGGTTTCACCCTACCCGGGGCACGAGTCTCTTGTTTCTTCCCGGTACCGCCTACTTCAGCCACCTTCATTGCCCCTGCTATGCAATCTCCTGTGACTACCATGGCAGCCTGCCCTCCACCTTCATCCAATCATCCCACCTCCCTTGGGTTAGAGATTAATAAGGTTAGGGAGTACCTCGACAAGTTGCTTCAGCAACAACAACAACAAAATGCCCAACCACCTGTCGTAGTAAATCCTACACCCCAACCAATTTCTACCCAACCAACTTTTCTTAGCTCAGGCCCCACCTGGGTACCCCAATCTTCGGTGGTGTCCATTCCTACCCCACCTTTCTCCCAACCCAGTCCAGTTCATCATTCACCCCAATCACCTTCTTTTCGGTATCATCCATACCAACAACCTGTCCATTCCACACCGCCTAATCCAGGCAATTTCATCCCATCTCATCATTTTTCCACTCCTCCATTGCATCATCATAATCATCAAACGAATCAAAATTTTCATGAAGATTCTCGACTCCATGCTATGCAACAACAGATTGACAACCTTATGCTCAACATGCCCGGCTCATCTAGTCGGAAACCTACGCTAAGGTCGTTGATCAATCAACCAATTCATCCTTCGGTACCTTCACCGCCATATCCGATTGATTTCACATTACCGAAGTTTGACAAATTTTGAGGAACTGAGGATCCTCATGAACATGTGAGCTCATTCATGCATGCCTGCTTTAGAATCCAAAATAATGACGCTCTTATGCTCAGAACTTTTCCTCAGACATTAGGAGGAGATGTTGTACAATGGTACAATCATTTAGCTCACCATAGCATTTATGCTTACGAGCAATTGATTAATCTATTTTTAGAACGATTCTCCCTAAATGTACAAAGGAAAGTCTCATTGTCCGACTTATACAAGCTCAAGCAACATGACGATGAGACTGTTTATGACTTTGGAAACCGTTGGAGGGCTATCATTAATAAATTGCCATTCTCCCTACCAATGGAGGAGTTAACCAAAATGTTCACCCGAGTTGTCTAAAACCTATCTCTTGGTTACTCCAATTACAACAATACAGGACTTTTGAAGAGGCTTTGGCCCAAGCAAGTATCATAGAAGACATTAAAGTCCAAGAGGGTGTTTTAAAACCCCGTAGAAAAGAATGGCAACAAAAGGGCCAACAACGAAATAATAATTATGGCCAAAACAAACAAGCACAGGCTAGTACGACCTCAAATGTTAACCAAGTTAATCAAGTGGTGGCGAGTCGACCCGTAATGGCTCAACAACAACAAGTAATGCAAAGTCAACCGCAACCAATTGCTTATCATGCGGTACCCGCCCCTCCTCAACCAGCCTCACAATACTTGGGCCAACCATGGAAACTCGACCTTGGCAAAAAAATCGTCCCAAGCGACAGTTCACACCTTTAGATGAACCATATGCGGTCATATTCAACAAGTTATATAGCACAAATCAGTTAACTTTACCTGAGTTTAAACCTTTAGAACCATCTAGAAGGGGGAAGTATTACAAGGAGTACCTATTTTGTCCTTATCATAGGCAAAATGGGCACGATATCAATAATTGTACAGCTTTCAAACATGTGATCCAAGATCTTATTGAGATTGGAGCCATTAAATTGGATAGCCCCTTAGCCCAACAAAATCAAAATCTTGGTATATTTCAAACACCCCTTCCACATCGGGAGGAAGCTCCAACAACTTCAGGGGGAGTAACTCAGGTAACTCCTCCTAATCAAGTCAACCATGTACAACAATACCAAGGTTTTGTGGGTACTATTAACGTAGTAACCCGGGGTCAAAGGGCGAACCAACCAAATCAGGTTGAACCACAGCCACCTGTACAAACCCCCAGTCCACCTCAGGTAACAGTGACCCAACGACGTGCTAGTACTTCTCAACAACCGCTAAATCATTCTACTCAACGCCAACGACCCATCATGTCATTGAGTAGCTGGTTAACTACCGGTTTAAAAATGGCTTCCGCCAAGTTATCGATCTATGACCTCATTCAACAATCTCCCCCGCATAGAGAGGCATTAATGGAAATATTAAAGTCAATCGAGCTTCAAACTCAAGATACTAATGCCTTCAACAACTTTGTGGGGAGTATTCAAACATGCATGGAGCCCTCCATCACTTTCTATGATTTTGAAATCAAACCTATGTCAACAGAAAGTATAGATCCTCCACTGCATATCATGGCCAAGATCGATCACAAGCCATTCAAGAGAGTCTTAATTGACACCGGTTCCTCAATCAATATCATTACAACATCGGCGTTGAGTCATCTAAAGTCGTCGCCATCCCTTATCACAAAGTCGACTTTTACTCTTAAAGCATTCAATGATGCTTTATCTTCCACGGTTGGCACGGTTATCTTGCCCATTGAGGTAGGGGCCCGAACTTTGCATACCTTGTTTCACATCTTGGAAGGGTCCATGGCATACAATGTATTGCTTGGACGGCCTTGGCTTAGGGAGATGAGATGTGTCCCTTCTATACTTGCATCAATGTCTGAAGTATGTATATGAGGGACAGAGTTCATTGTGTACCTATCGACATTGAACCCTTCAAACATTGCAACTATGTCTCAAATCCTTATGAGATTGTGTTGCCATCCACTCATCTTTTCTTGACCCCATCTACTTCTTCTATACCATCTTCTTCTAAAGCTCCCATTCCCGAGGAGCTACCCATCATATCGCAACCATCTTCCTCTTCCGCTATTCCATCTCATTCACCACTTTCTTCATCTCCTAATCTTCCTTCTTCTTCATCAGTGACCACATGCACATGTGGCCATGACCAATCATCTCTTTCCACGTCATTACCCCCTTCTTCTACACCTTCTTCAACATCACCTATTATTCCTCCATCTTCCCAACCATCACCAGTTGATGTTTCACAAGTTAGTGAAGCATCAACCCAACCAAATCCTTCCAATTCTTCTATCCCACATTCTTCTATTCCATCATCTAGTCCATCTCCCTCCCAAGTCAAGGTCCATCTCACTGATGCAGGTATTGGTGAGTATGCCATCCAAGATGTCCACATCACACCGTTCAATGTGCAAACAGTTAAAGATTTTGGTCGTCCACATGACCAACATTTATCCATTGGATCGGTTTATAACATGGGTTCTATGCCAAATTCCATTAATTTTGTATATGGGGGAATAGAGTCATCTTCTAGTCCTACCACCATACTAGAACCTAAGCATCCGAGTCCCTGCCAATATCGAAAGGATGGAGGGTTTTCCCTCTCGCTATTTCCAGAGACATAATTGGCAGCAATTTGGCCTAGGTCGATACGAGCAAGGGATAAGCTGAACGCATCGATATGCCATACCAGAGACCCACTGAGCGTTTTGGTCTGGGCTACCAACCACTTCCATCCCTTTCTTCTTTTGAACGAGCTTTTCAAAGCATTAATCTTAATTCAGAAGAAGAAATCCTCCACCCCGACGAATCCGAAGATGAAGCCTATGAAGAATTTGACGTCATGTCAAATGGTGATGAATCTGAAGAAGAGTCGGCGCCCATTGTTCCCCTCACTTGAACAAGACGAGTTTTATCTCCAATTGTTCCCTCTCCAAGAGGCCATCTTTCGCTTGCTTCTTCCACAAGAACGAGGTGAACCACCCCCTCCGCCACATCCATAAGCCATAATCCAAACTTGTATTATATGTATATACTAAAATAGTGGTTTTCACCACTACCAAAAAAAAAAAAAAATCAGAAAATTCCCAAAAAAAAAAAAAAAATCAAAATATATAAAAATACTTTATTGCTTTATGTATGTGTGTAATAGTGGTTTTCACCACTACAAAAAAAAAAAAAAAAACTCAAACTACAAAAAAAAAAAAAACTGAAAAACTATGTTGTTTTGCATTTCAGGTCTTCCGAGGTCTTCACCGGTTTTCCCTTCCATTCCGCCCATCCTTTCTTCCATAAGTCGACAATGAATTTTGAAGACTTATTCACCCCGCTCCATAATCCATATGATCCGGATAAGCCAATCCCGATCAACCCAAGCTTGATTGACATGGATCG
Source organism: Wollemia nobilis (assembly GCA_028583015.1). Lineage (NCBI taxonomy): Eukaryota > Viridiplantae > Streptophyta > Pinopsida > Araucariales > Araucariaceae > Wollemia > Wollemia nobilis. The sequence continues at coordinate 25,968,876 of JAQPPZ010017248.1, read as the reverse complement.
GATTTCATCCCCTCCATCTATTTCGGAGTTCATCCTTTCCGAGGAATTGTTAAGGGCTTCCGCCAACTACATTCCTCCTTCACCTCCACATTCACCTTCATCTTCTAAGCCGGAGGTCTTCCGAGCGGACATAGACGAGAGCAAGGCACAGGAGCTTGATGACATTTTAGATGACATAAATCCGATCCCTACTCCCCATCGGCTTGAGGAAGGTTCCCACATGTCTATTGAAGAAACTATCGATGTAGACCTTAGTACGGACCAAGATGGCACCCAAATTGTGAAACGGCTAAAAGTCTATCATCAGAGGAACAAGAGCAAATGATTGCTCTACTCAAGCGGAAGAAGGAGATATTTGCATGGTCTTACAAAGACATGCCAGGCCTAGACCCTAATTTGGTTGTCCATAACCTCACCTTACAAAAAGATGCTAAACCTGTCAAACAGAAACTTAGGAAAATGCATCCTACCGTGGCCCTCATAGTTAAATCGGAGATTCAGAAACTTCTGGATGTTAAATTTGTCGTCCCGATTGATTATCCCGAGTGGCTTTCTAACATGGTACCCGTTCGCAAGCCTAACGGGGGATACGTGTTTGTACCAATTTTTGAGATCTAAATAAAGCGTGTCCTAAGGATGACTTTCCTCTTCCAAACATTGATACTCTTGTCGACACTGCTGCTGGTCATGAAATGCTTTCGTTCATGGATGGATTTTCAGGATACAACCAGATTCGAATAAACCCTGAAGATCAACACAAAACAACATTTACCACACCTTGGGGAACTTTTTGTTACAGGGTGATGCCCTTTGGCCTTAAGAACGCAGGTGCAACCTATCAACGAGCCATGACTTATATTTTCCACGATTATATGCATAAGATTATCGAAGATTATGTGGATGATTTATTGGCAAAATCTAAAACTCGACAAGAGCATTTTGATGTATTGGAAAAAGTTTTTGATAGACTTCTAGAGCATAAAGTAAGGTTGAACCCTAAGAAATGTGTCTTTGGTGTTACCTCAGGCAAACTCCTAGGTTTTATTATCTCTAAACGAGGTATTGAGGTGGACCCAAACAAGGTCAAAGCCATTATGGAAATGTGTCCCCCAACTAATTTGAAGGAGTTGCGTAGTTTACAAGGAAAGATTAATTCAATCCGTCGCTTTATTGCACAACTTTCTGATAAATGTAGGCCATTTTGCCACCTACTACAAAAGGGGGTACAATTTTCATGGACGAGATGAGTGTCGAGAAAGCCTTTGATGACATCAAGCAAGATTTAGCATCTCCGCCGAGTCTTAGCTCCGCCTCGTCCGGGGGTCCCTTTTCATCTATATATCTCAACAATGGACTTTTCTTTAGGGACAATCGCTTGAACCACACTAAAAGAATGAACAAAATAAGCATTGATTCGTTTTTCATCTATGAGTGTGAGTTGATCAAGACCGATTGAAACGTGCTTACAATGCCAAAGTTCATCTAAGAGAATTTCAAGTAGGGGATCTTGTCCTTAAAGAGAATCAACAAAACACCAATGCATTGCCGCATCTTCGAGATAAATTCGCGGCTAATTGGTTAGGTCCATATATGGTCACTGAAAGAGTGGGTAATGGAACTTATAGACTTGCCAGTTTAGAGGGAGAGGAAGAACCCGAACCACTTAATGTTATACACTTGAGGGCATTCTACGCATAGTTTGAATTTTATATGTACATATATACATGGCTTGTACAAAAAAAAAAAAAAAAAACAAATAAAATAAAAAGAATTTGCATTTCATTGTTAGTTGCATACATCTCATTCAAAAACATTGCATTTCATGTGCATACATCTCATTGAAAACCATAACATTTCATTTTCAGCCATAGTTGCATATCATGTTAGAGACCATTCTATCTTTTGGATATAAAATTTGGTCAAGCAAAAGTCATGTTGCCTTAATCGAGGGCACCTTCATAAAATCCATCAAACCGAATTGTCATTCGTACACCCATTTTCCATTTGCACATATTTACATTGCCAAAATGTTTTCGAGTCACTCAACCATTCCTAGTGTTTTAAGCAAACTTTGAAATGCATGTCAAAGTTCTCTAGGGCCATATCACAAATTACACTAAATAAAATCTTGAGTATTGGGAAATGATTTCAAAAGCGGTCTTGAACCTATCACATTTTCACATCTTAAAAACATCTTGTGTCAAAGAGAGATAACACCATCCTTGGGTTGTGCCTTGAAGTGAAAAGGGTAATCCTCGTTTGTCCTATCATGCAAACATAGTCCATAAAACAGTGGTTCTTACCACTATCACAAGCAATCACAAAATATAAATATAAACAGAGTAGTAAGGATAGGGTAAAATTCTCATCATACTTCGGTTGAGAATCCGATTCCCCAAAGCTCTAAGGAAATGAACATTTTTCACACACCACTGATCCCAAATAAGTTGTAAGGATCGTACTACTTGTCCGGTCAGACGGATAGGTAGTCATCCCCAAGGCTTACAAAGGTCAAAAACAACATGGACTATGGAGTTAACCTTCACCGGGGCTATAGACGCTTGACTGGCAGTGGAGTATACTCATTGCGTGGCGACATGTCTCTCCTCAAAAAGAGACCTCTGAATGCTCATACGGACAAACTAGCTTCGGGGTCTTCTCCATAACAGGTTACCTAATTTATGCAAGATGAGGTTAATGAACACACTTGCACACACACAGGTTTTTGATTGCCTAGAGTCACTACCATGCTTCCGATTTGGTTAATGAACTCGCATGCACACACATTTGGTCCTAGTTGAATTAGGCAGAGTTAGTAAGTTTGTTTGATACCACTAGCATGTTTGAGTCTTTGTAAAACAGTCTTCCATATCACCCTCCATATCTTCTTCCATATTCATGTCATTCCATACGTCATCCATTCACAAGCCACCAAGTTCGGTGCCCCTGATTAAACAATTATGATAATAGTTGGCTAAATCTAACTATCTAAAAGTATGAGTGCTTCTTAGTGCATATTTCATTTACTTAGTCTAGCATTAATCATCTATAAGTTTGCATTCCATTCCATCACATATGCATCAAAAGCATTAAAACATATAAAAACATGCATCACAAAAACATAGGCATTCACACAAAAGAGAGTAAAACACCAAATAAATAAAAGCCATGTATATATATATAGTATAAAGGTCAAACTGTACAATGAATGCCAAAAGGCTACAATATACAATAGAGCACCAAGGCTCATAAAGAGTGCATCTAAGCACTAAGCTAACCATCAAAAGAGGACCCCTGAGACCTAGTAGGAGCCCTAGACCTAGTGGTGTGCCTAGACTCACTACCTCCAACCGGGCTGCCTCCGCTAGTCCCACTGCATCCAATATCTCCCAGTCTACCTGGGACAACGACCTCCTCATCCCCGGAATGATAGGGGAGAATCGGTGTCGTGCCTCTAACACCCTAAGCTGCAAAACAACAAAACAAAAATTTGTTACAAATTTTTCCAAAAAAAAAAAAAAAAAAAAAAAACACATAATAAGTACTTGCTTAAATGAACAAATACCTCAGCTGGCTGCACTAGCGCGTCCGCTCCCATCTCCGCCATAGCTCCCACACAAACCTTTCACTCCACTCCCTCAGACGCACTTCTCTCAAGCTCGAACGCACAAATGAGCGAAATTCTCGTTGAAACTGTTTAAATAGCTGGTTTTGGTGCCCTGAAACGCAGTGGGGCGTTTCATGGCGCATTTAGACGCAGTCCTGCGTTTGCAGAGCGCCTAAACACCGGCGGGCGTCTCTGCCAACCACAAATGCAGACCGGCGTTTGGTGTCAGTATTGAATAAAGGAACAAAACTTGCAAAATTGAAGCTTACCTCCTCCAAATTTCATCAAATTGAATTCATCCATTCTTCTTATCATAATAAAACATTTTGTGAAGGTTACAACAGTTTTGGACACAAATTTTGTCATTTCGCTCAAAAAGCGCATCATTCATCATTGTTTTACAAATTGGGTTAAAAATATTCAAAACCTTCACAAAATTAACCACATTCATCAATTCTTCTGATCTATCGTCAATTTCATTCATTCTTCTTTCATCATGCATATTTTTGCCAAATCAAATTAAAGTAAACCTCGTATCTAGTGGTATATTCTATCACCTTGGCGATTGCAGCGATTTGAATCCATGCAATTCGATAAGAGGATTAAACCACCATAAGGACACTTACCATTTATCATCATCAATTATTTCACTGTTTGAAAATTGGAAATCAATTTTGGGTATTCTACTTTTCAAGTGACCTCATACCAAGATTAATTTGCTCAACGAGTTGTCATTGATGGCCTAGTTCATGGGGCCTTAAACATGGACAATCTTTAATATCATCATTATTTTGAGTCTTGCTAGAGATTGAGGCTACCTAGGTTGATTGGTTCCGACCCGAGGAATTATCCATACAGTCACTAGGAGCATCTCTGAGTTCTGGACTCTTTTCATGCATCTTTCATCTCTGCATATCAATGGCGCCAACAAGGCAATTTCATCAACAGTATGGACTCACACACAGGAGTTGGGGCATCCGTTATCAATTTCTAATTTTCCTATAGTGGAATTCATCTTACATGATCATGGAACTTACAATTTGGCAAAAATCCCTTTATAACCGTTGGGGCAGAAAACGGTCCATCTTTCACATCACTCATATCGTCTTCAATCATATTCTTTTCTGGTTTGTACACCAACCCCTTTCCCGTTGGGACATAAACAGATGGTTCATACACCAACCCCTTTTTTCACCGTTGGGGCAAAAACGGTTCATTTTCTTCCAAATTTCTTCCAATTGGCTTGTGAGAACCATTCTCGCTCGCCAATTGAGGGGGTAAGCTGATAAAATTTTAAATATTCTTTTATTCTTTGGTCTTCAAAGTTGTGCTTTAGTCTTGAGAGAGAGTTGCGTCTGATCCAGCTTTTCAGGTGTCTTAAGTTTTTGTGTTGCATTGTGTCTTCACACAAAGCAACTCAAAAAGGGGCATCTGTAGACACCAAAATCCAGCCACTTGTAAGTCATCTATACCTTCCTGTTAGCCACGTGTCAGTCATCCACCTTCCCGCCATTATTTGGCCCAAATCCACACCTTCCCGCCATTATTTGGCCCAATTTCACCTTTCCCGCCATTTTTCATTCCCAAATTTATTTAAATTAATATTTATATATATATTTTAATATATTTTAATATATATATAAAGATACTTTAAGTGATTTAATCTGAGCCGTCCATCCTTCATTTAATCTCATCCGTCCATCCATCTTAATCCGTTTCACAACCTAGATTTATTCTCTACCCTTGGATCCACTTTAATCTTAGCCACACGTTCAAAGTGTCGTTAAAACCCTAAAGTGTGCCCTAAGAGTAGATTATAAATTGAGTCACCTTGATGGCTCAAACCCTGGCTATCTCTTTGACTATCTCTCTTTTGTTATCTATCGCTATCTATCTCTTCTTCAACTAAACCTACCCATCCATCGCCGTCCCTTTTCGTCGCATCCATCGCCGCATCCGTCGCCAACTTCGCCGCCATCCCTTCGCGACATTCCGAGAATCCCCCATTCTTGTCGCAAGTGCCCGCGGGCGTTTACCCGCAGCCACAGACGCAGACCGGCGTCTGCAACCCCGATCCAGAAGCACGCGGGTGTTCAGCGATCGCACCAGGGCGCCTTCCGCAACCGATTTGATAGTTACATCACTTCCGTGTGCCGCTCGGTCTCGCCGCATTAACAAAAAAAGAGGTATAGATTCTAAAGCAAGTAATCTTTTTATGTATTAATCCGTCGTTAGATTCTGCATTCTATTTATTTCATTTCTAGGGTTTTAGACTATTTTTGAGGGCTCACACGGTGGAGCCCTCTTACTAGTTTCTAACCTTTTTGTAGTTTTAATGTGTGCAGGATTTTAATGGCAGATTTGATTGGATGATAGCAGCTGCTTAAGCTGGAGTGGTCCGAGCCAAAGGATACAACGAAGCCCACTCATTCTATTGAGGTTAAGGATACATTCTTCGGAGACGCCACCATATTGTGCCAGCTAGGGTTTCGGAGAACCCTAGCACAAATTGTAATCTTGTATCACGAAAAGGGTTACAGGCCTTGTTGTACTCAAAAGGAGTTTCTAAACTCCATTGATTAATAAAAATCGTTTGTTTTGTACAACTGTGTTCTGCATTACTTTTTATCGTGATTTCTTTATCTTTTGTTTGGCGTTGTATCTTTAATCTACACCTCTTCAACTGAGGAAGATCTCAAGTCAGCACTTGAAGGATGCTCCATACCATGCCCTATACACCAGTCAAGTGAAATGGTATTACACAAACCCATGGTAGCCTCATTAGGTAGAAATTGAATATAACAACGAATTGACTACATTCTTGTCATTATTGGTTGGTAGGATGTGAAGGCAATAAAGGGGTTGAATAAGCAAAAGAATACGAAAGAGAAGATATGGTAATTGGTGTCAATAACTTTCATTAATTTCATATGTCTCCATAAATTTTTAACTGATTGTCCTTCATATGAGGTGATGGACATGTTTTTCCTTGTACAAATTGTGGGAAACTTAATGTAAATGAAAGGTCTTGCTTTTGGTGAACAATCATTGTGTATTATAATTATGTTTACATTTTTAAGAGATTGTTTTTGTAATAATAATATAGAACATTGCCTAGAATTGTCATGATTTTGTTAATTTCTTATCTTTGGCTATTAGCCAATTATGTGGGAATTATGTCAACTATTCTATTAATTGAAAAAGAGAATAAACTATTAAATTCTTCTACATTATAAATTTTCTACACATAAAATATTGAAGTTTTAATATTGAATACAACCAGGTGGAGGTGGCAGGAATAGAACCTATCACTCTTTATTCAAATTTGCAACAAACAATCATTTTGTTTGCCAGCACAAGCCATAAATACAAAATCATCACAACACTAACATCAATTTCAATTCTTAGCAACTTTTGGACACATAATTCACTCTCATAACACCTCATAATAAATTCACTCTCATAGCACCTTCAGATCCAGTTTCCGGGACTCGATAAAAGCTTTGGGTTCAAACCCTTCCCTCTCAATCTTATTCGTGATATTACTTGGTAATTGTTTGTCAGTTTTCTTGCTAGTAGAGAAGAAGTGCATGGTCGTATACAGCTCCAGATACTCCGGTCACTTTGCATGGCGCATATTGGACCATCTCTTGACCCAAAAAACAAACAACATCTGAGTGAACCAGCCAGCCAACCAAGACACCCTCGTAAATGAAAAAACCACACAAATTGATTAAAAAATTTGTCGAACATATTCGTTAGGTTTAAAAATTTGATGAATTCGATAACTAAGATTCTAACTATAGCATCTCAATTGGGATGAGAAGTGTATCTATTTGTAAGCTCTCAAGCTCTAAATAAGAGAGATGTAATTTTTTAAGGGTGGGGGACCCGAGTACAACCCCTTTTTATCAAGCAAAAAAAATATTAAAATTAATTAATAATTAATTTAAATAACTTAAGTAAATTAAATTATAAATTAATTTATAATAAAAATTATATTAATTAATTTAAAACTTCCCTTTATAATATTATAATATTATTCACTTGGGCTTCTTCTTTTGCACTTTGGACCACATCTGACTTCCTGGAATCGGGTCTTGATTAACTAAAAATGGACTATCCTTTTGCACTTATTGGAGAACCTGAAACTGATGTTGCCCATTGAAACTGCCACTAACTAGTGTTGAAAGTTTTTCATCAATGACCACTTACTCTTGACATCAATGACAACTCATCTACTCAAAATGTCCAACAATCTCCCCCTTTGTCATTGATGGCAACCCAAATTCTTTTACCAAAACTTGACCTTTTTCTTGTTCAGCTCCCCCTGGAAAATTGCTCCCCCTGACTCAATGCTCTCTCCTTAAACCAAATCTCTCCCCATTTGACATTAATGGCAAAGGATCACCTTTGGGCCTCGAGTCTAAGATTGAGTCTCTTAGCTTAGCCCCTCCCCCACCTCTTCTTGAGGTGGTTAATTCTGGGGTGGGAGTATTTCTACTCCTAGCAAACACTGTTTTTTACCTTTGTCCTCTTTCCTTCTCATCCGATCCTTATGATTCCTTTGACTGTTCATGTTCATGTCCATGTTCTTGTTCTTGTTCATGTCCATGTTCCTATTCTTGTCCATATTCTTGTTTATATTCCTGTTCATATTCATGTTCTTGTTCCTATCCATATTCATGTTCCTGTTCATGCTTGATTCTGGAATTTCTGCTCTACACCACTTTGTTGCATGTTCATCATTATTGCACTTATAACATTTAATGTTATTATTCCTTGGAGGTGCAAATGTCTTGGGATTTCTCCTGGTGAAGCCATATATGTTCATGTCATGAACCCTGCAATTCATCACCTTGTGACCAAACTAATTACATGAGTAGCAATACCCATGGAAAATTTGCTTGTTCCTTAAGTTCTCATATTCCTGTATTTCATGTGTCCTGCACTGTGAAGCCATGTGCCCAAATCTGTGACATGACAAACATCGTCCATTGAATTTTCCTTGCCTTGACCTCATTGGTCTCTTAGTCTCTCTTACTCTATATTGGTTCCTGTTCCATTTGTTTCTTCTTTGTGCATTATTCCTTTCCTTGTTGAACTTTTTGTTGTCCAACTCATCCTTAGAAGTCTCACTTTATCTTACACTATCTTCTTCTGAAGTTTCTTCTTCTTTAGAGCTTGACGTTGACTCTTCTTCTTATTTCTTTTGAGCTTGTTCAAAACCAAGACCTATTTTGTTTGTTGACCTTTTGTGTTTCTTGATCATCTTATCTACAATCTTTGAGCTCTTTCCAAACTTGTGTATCTTATCCTTGGAATTTTTTAATTCTTCCCTTAGTAGAGCTACTTCTCGTTCTAAATTTTCACATTCTAAGACCTTTGCTTCTAACTTATCATTGAACTTCTTTGTCTTATCCATTGACTTGTTTAGATCCTCTATAAGCTTTCCTCTCTCTTCATCACATTCTTGAAATTGAATCTCAATTTGGAAGTTTGATTTCTTACCTTCTTTAAAGTTTTAAGAGCATAAATAAGCTCTTCCTCAAGATCAACTCCTCATTTTTTTTTATTCTTCCTCTATTTGTTTACCTTTGAGAACATCTTCATTCTCTTCTGACTTATCTTCTATAGGATCACCTCCTTCTTCTAGTGCCATTAGAATATTCTCTTCTAGTCCTTCAAGTGCATCCTCATATTGATCATCATTGAAACTGAAACCATTCCTTGTACAACTATCTTCAAGATGTCCAAAATTACCACATCTAAAATATTTGAGAATTATTGGTGACCTTTTCTTAACTTCTTCTTTTTTCTCAATCAGAAATAAAACTTTATATTTATCATTACTTGAAGAACTAGCATCACTATCACTTGAGTACTTACTTGTCTTGTCTACATAGTAACTCCTCTTCTGTCTTTGAAAGAACTTCTTTCCTTGTTTGCCTTGTCCATTCTTGCCTTTCTTTTGGTACCTGTATCTTTTTGATTTCCTGTTCCTGTGATCTTGTTTTTCTTCATCAATGTTAATTTTAGCTTCTTGACAATCAATTGCATAGTGACCATACTTTCCACAATTGAAACATCTAACTAATTTTGTATCTTTAAATCTTCTTGAATCCTTATTCCTTATGTCATAATTTGCTTCTTCATCACTAGATGACTCATTGCTCGATTCTAACTTCTTACCCTTTGTCCTCTTATTAGCTTTAAAAGTTGCTTCCTTCTGGGGATTCGGTTCCACTTTTGTTCTCATCTCAAAATTCGTATGAATACCAAGTAATTCATCTCTTGTCAAAGAATCACCATCCTTTGCTTCTTCTATAGCTGAAATATTTTCACTAAACCTTGTTGGGAGAGACCTTAAGATCTTATCACAAATATCAGCTTCTTCAACCTTAAGTCCAAGTCCTTGCATGACATTAACAACCTCATCTATCTGAAGTAGATAAGTACTAATGTTTTCCTCATCCTTCATTCTTAATTCTTCAAATTGTCCTTTAAGATTTCATATCTTTACCTTTTCACACTTTTATCTCCTTCATATATGCTTTGCAACTTATCCCAAATTCCTTTTGCATATTTATAATGCATAACTTTTATGAACTTTTATCTCTGTAAAGCTCTCAAAATTGCATTCATTGCTTTTGAATTGTAATGTTGTAGAAGCTTACCTTCCTTATCTGTAGGTGGATAAACTTGTGGTATGTATCCATTTCGACGTTAGGAATTCAAATTTTGAAATTTGAATTTTAATTTAATAACCCACCTTAGGGTTATTTAAAATTAACATAAACTAACTTATAATTAATATTAAAATTAATTAATAATTAATTTAAATAACTTAAGTAAATTAAATTATAAATTAATTTATAATTAATTTAAAACTTCCCTTTATAATATTATAAAAAATATTATAATATTATTCACTTGGGCTTCTTCTTTTGCACTTTGGACCACATCTGACTTCCTGGAACCGAGTCTTGATTAATTGAAAATGGACTATCCTTTTGCACTTATTAGAGAACCTAAACTGATGTTGCCCACTGAAACTGCCATTGACTAGTGCTAGAAGCCTGTCATCAATGACCACTCACTCTTGACATCAATGAAAACTCATCTACTCAAAATATCCAATAGAGATTTCTCCCTCATCCCACTTCTATCATGTCTTTCATGTATCTTATCTCAAATAGGTTATTGGACAAAAGGTATAGTCTTAGATAGAGCTTTCAGTACTTAATGAAGAAGGCCAAATAATTATCCTACATGAAGTAGTGTTATGGTCCAAAGTTTGTCATCTTTGGTCTTGACAAATTCAAGAGTTTCTCATCAAGTGTTAGGACCTTTTACAATAAAATGATATATTGGAACTTGAGAGCATTCTCTGGTCTTTTTTAGCTTTGAGGAAAAACCTTTCTAATGGGGAGCCATATAATGGTTTCAATATAGCCATATTAACTATCTTTATTTTTATTTACCTCAGGTCTTAGGTTTAGATAGTCAACCCTTGAGAATAAGAGTTAGGGTAATTATTGATTTAGTCTATAAATAGGAAGAGTTAGGTGCTAATTTAGATCGTCTTTTATATTTAATTCTTAATCGTGTCTATTGTGTATATGAGATTTCTCCCTATCTAAGTGGCTAAGATATTTGCATTGATTTGAATCTATATTTGATATTTACATATTGGATTTGTTGGTAATTGTATTTGATTTACTGATATCATTAGGTATTATTAATTTCACATTATTGGATTTCTAATGCTATTGCGATAATTATTGAAGTTATTTCATAATATTCCTTTTTAGTACATTCTTTACCCAATAATACATTCCTCACTTTGACAACTTCAATCAGGTGGTGAGAGGATGCTTTGACTTGATACCATATTTCCTAACATTGTCATCAAGGTTGAACATGATTTCTAGCATGATTAGTCCTTTTAGCAGTTTATTAGTCTTTAATGGGATTACTTCATCCTATATATCAGCTCTATACTCATTTTTATATTTGAAATTTGATTTTCCTTAATGATAAATTCTTTGATTTGCTTGTCATTATCAAAAACCTCCCAATAATTATAATTATCAAGGATGAGAGGCCTAAACACCATGACTAGCTCTTTTCATTTATCCCACATATTTAAAGTAGGATCATACTTTATCACCATTGAAGCTAATTCATCTGGTTTGGAATTCAACTCATAAGAAATTAGCCTCAATCATATGTGCTGAAACTTTCTAGCAAGTTTCAAAATATATGCTTATATGGTTTTAAGTGGTTTTTTTTGGTGGCATATTATGAGTTGACCTAATTTGCAACCAACTTAGTATCATTAAATCTTTTGATATTATTTATTCCTATTTTTTGGATTTTCTTAAACCTATACAAAGTGCTTGATACTTATCCATATTATTGGTGTAGTTGTATAACAACCTACTAATCATAATTCATTTATGTACCTTATGGGTTGATAAACTAAATACCATCACCATCTTCATTTCTTGTTCTTGTGTCATCAAAATGCATAGTCCATGTCCCATTTTGTTCTTGTGCTTATAGGCTAGTTAGGATTGAGATACGATGAGGTCCTTTAGACATCAGATAATTGTCGAGTTTAAATTATCAAAAAACTTCTTTGAGTCTTCATCATTTTGGAGCATACTAGTAATCATGTTGATTTTTGATATATAGTCACCTTCAACAACCTAATTGTCCATGAACATATACAACTCATTCTAATTTACTACAACATCTTAATCAAACTCGTGCAACATTACATAGAAGCTCATTTTCTATTATAATCATTTTTCCATCCTGTGGTACCTTTATATGTGTGTAATCCATTGTTAAATATCCAAATTCAGATAACTTTGCATCCATTCCCTTTAGGGCAACATCCTAAATATAGAGGTATATCAACAACTATGACTTCTTGAATGACCTCCAACTCAATATGCTTTACCATAGTCATAATTAAGTCTTAGAAATCCTATAATTTTCACCCTAGTACCATCCATTTGGATTGGAATTCAAGAGGTTTTAGTATATGATAAGCTTATCTCTTCATAGATAACCCTAGGCATCCTAGTAACTACAAACCTTAAATCCACTATGCAACTTCTTAACAAGTATGTCCAAGGTGTAGATCAATTGGTAAGGCAAAACCTTGTAAGGGGGACAAATGCCTAAGGTTCAAATCTTAGGCCTCACCAGACTAAATCTTCTCCCTTTCTTGGTGCTTTTAGCAGTGTCAAAGTTCAAAATGATTGTGACATGGTGGTTATAAGGGTGGACTGCATGAAGTACTATGTGGCAGCTTCCAGTGTAGACAACGCAGAATATTATGGCAACCATAAAAGACGAACAATGTGCCCATGGCGGCCATTGATTCCACCATGTAAAATATAAACTTCTTAACAAGTGATTCTTAATTTTTAATGTTACATAATCAAGTGGCACTAGCTCAATTGGTTATATTCCTCAACATTTAAGGAGGAGACCAAGGTTCAAATCTTACCAAGTGATACATTGATAATATACAAGCTTTTTTATACTGTAGACACCAAATCTTAGCCATTTGATATACATATATATCAAGCATCCAACGACTAGATTTAACCAACGAAAAGTTTCAATGGTTAGATTTAATCCAAAGTACAATGCCATAGATCAAACATCCAACAGTTAGATTTAACCAACAAAAATTTTGTTTCAACGGTTAGATTTAATCCAAAGTACAACACCACAGATCAAACATCCAACGGTCAGATTTAATCAATGAAAAGTTTGTTTCAATGACCGAATTTACTGATGTTGTATTCAAACCCTAACCCTAACCTTTTCAAAAGGATTATGAAATCACATTCACTTTGGTGAATGGAAATGGAGGCAAGAGAGAGAGACATGAAGTGACATACAAGAATGTTGTCAAAATCACTTTGGAGGCTCAAGCATGCACATCATCCACCTTTTCAAGTTTGCACTCTACATTTGCATTGCATATTTACATGTCCATTTTCTTATGTTAATGTTGGTTTTCTTGCATATGTAACAGGTGCTACTAACATCTTCTCTTGTTTTCATGTGTGCAAGATTCATAGCTTCACTCACTTCAAAGGTGCAAATCAACTCCATGGTGGTCACAACAACAAACCCACCATCCAACATTGATTGTGGCATGAAGAACAAATACACCATGTTCAACTTGTGAAAGGGATTACTCCCTTTTGGCACATCTTATTGTAAAATGCACCCTAAAGGGTTAATTTGTATCAAAAGGGATTTTCTTAAATTTAATACAATACTTTTACTGTAAATGGTTTGTTTTTTATGTTTACAAAAATGGCGATCATGGTTCTTTCCCACACTATTTTTTTATTTTCTTTGATTGCACGGGTTGTTGTCCACAAACAAAAACAACCTTGGTGATGAGGGTTTTCTATTCTATATGGACAACAACTTCATAAAAGAGCAATACAGATAAGTGTCCTTAAAAAAAAAACTCTTTAATTTTTCAAAAGAAAAAAATTTGTGTTTTTATGTTTTCTATCTGTTTTAATTTCATTTTGAAATTAAAAAAAAAAACTTCATGTTTTATTTATTCTTTGTTAAGTGTTTATTATGTTTCATTTTTAGAGAATAAATAAAAATTAAAAAAAAACACATAGGGGCTCTCCTCTCCACCCCCATCCCACACACAGATTGCAGTTTGCGCTCCCCCTTGCGTGGGCTACAAGCCCCGTGATCTATGTAGGCCACACAACCTGCATGCAAGGGAGAGAGTTCTCTACCAAGCCTGTTGACCTTGTCCTTGATGGGGTTGCAGCAGGCCTGTTTATCAGGCCTACGTAGAGTGATTGTTAAGCATGCACCCAAATAAAAATAAACATCAACATTCCCTAAAAAAAAAATCAAAAAGCCCATTAAAAAAAATTAAAGGGGGGTCTTTTCTTTTTATCTGTTGCTTAGAAAAAATTGTCAACAAAAAACAAATATTGTTTTTGCACAACAAAAAAAACAAAAATTATTTTTGCACAAAAACTTGTCAAAACAAATTGTCAATGAAAAAACAAACATTGTTTTGGCACAACAAAAAAAAATTAAAAACTTGTCAAACTATATTACGTAATTCTCTGATTGCATTTTTAGGCATAAAAATTTGAATTGCAAAAATTAAAAAACATCTATTTGGTTGTCATTATTTATTTTTTCATTTTCACACACATACCTTCACATTCATCACCCCATATTACCCCTAACTAATGGTATTGACCCAAAGTCAAGCCAAAGCACTAACTAACACCCAAAACCAAGCATCTGCATCTGTGAAGCATTGTGCCAAGATTTGCCAAGCCTTAGCCACTTTTGCAGCTAATCAAAGGGGTATGTCATCAACCAAAAATCTCTTCATCAACCCCCTTTTTGAATCCACCATCATAACTATGATCCAAATCCATCAAACATCATCTAATTAACACATCCCCATGCCACCCACCCATAGCATCATCTACTCCAATCCACTCTACGAAGCACAGGATAATGTTGCTTCACAATCGCCACCTTTGAATATACCCATATCACTATCATCTATTGACCCCATTCAATATAAGATTCTTCATCTGATCACGATATCTTTCACCACCTACCCTCCACCAACATCCACTCATCTTATTACCACTCATCATGTTCAAAATTCTCCTCTCATTCCACCATGGCATCTACATTTGTGATTGATATATAAAAAAATTTTCAATATTTACAACAACTACTTGCTCGTAGCAAAGATCAGGCTATCCAACCCATATCACAACATCAATCACAAGTGGTAGACTTTAACCATCCACCGTCATCCACACAACATACAAGCTTCGTACAAGATTAATCAGGGGTATCGTGACCATCAACCATCACCATACCCACATATACACTCCAAAACATGTATGCCACTTCATCAACATAGCATACCATCATCCCTCCATCTTCCCATTAGTCGTAGTTTCATCAACAACAATCATTCCACAACCCTCTTCAACATAACATGCAACATTATCAAATTCTGACTAACACCACACATCAAATGTACACACATCAAATAAACCAAGGTTTTCAAGCACCATTTGAAGACCCAAATTTTCAATTTTTGCAAAAATAGATTGATAGCCTAGCCATGCAAATGCTTGAAATGATATATCAAAATCCCACTTTAAGGTAGCTGATCCATTATCCTACTCATCCTTCAGTACCCTCACCACAATATCCTACTGATTTTGAAGTATCAAAGATGGACAAATTTAGAGGGGAAGAGGACCCCCGTGAGCATGTAAGCGCATTCATCCATGCATGTTTTAGAATTCAAAATATTGACCCATTGATGCTCCGAACCTTTCCCCAAACCCTAGGGGGAGATGCCTTGGATTGGTACCACCATTTTCCCAACCATAACATATTTACTTTTGAGCAATTGGCCAATCTATTCTTAGAGTGTTTCACTTTTAATATCAAACAACAATCCACTCTAACTGATCTCTACAATCTTCACCAATTTGAAGATGAGCCTATCTTGGAGTATGGCAAACGATGGGGATTCATGTTAACCAAATTTTCCTTTACTCTCCTCGCTATGGAGCTCACTCGAATGTTCACAATGAGTTGTTCGAAACACATATCTTTACTATTACAACTCAAACATTATTGCACACTCGAGGAAGCTTTAGCACAAGCCCAACTCATTGAAGATATCAAAATCCAAGAAGGAAAAATCAAACTTCAGAAGAAAGAGTGGCCCAACAACAATGCCAAAGGCCATGTCAATAACCAATCCAAGCCCTCTCTAGTCAACCAAATTGTACTCACCACCTCTACCACTCATAATCTGCAACCTCATCATCCATCCCTACAACAACCATCACCACAGTATCGATAACCACAACAATAGGTGCACATCCAAGCACCTCCTCAACAAATCATCCTCAACGGATAACCACAACAATAGGTGCACATCTAGGCACCTCCTCAACAAAAAAATCTCAATGGACAACAACAACTACAAGTGCACATTCATGCACCTCCTAAACAGATTGTCCTCACAGGACCATCACAACAACAAGTGCACATTCAAGCACCTCCTAAACAAATTGTCCTCATAGTATCACCACAACAAGTGAACATTCAAGAACCTCCTAAATAAATTATCCTCATAGGACCACCACAACAATAGGGGTACACCTTGATACCTCTTAAGCAAATTGTCCTCAAAGGACAACCATAACAATCGGTGTACATCTAACCACTTATTCAGTAAGGGTTCATCTAAGCACAACGTAATCAAACACATCAACAAAAAGTTATGGACCACGATTGGTACACTCAGGCATCCCAACAACATACACACACTCTCGTGCCCACACACATGTAAAATCATAAAGGATATAACCATGTGCCCTAACAACAAGAGCACACCCAAGTATAATCTCACAAGGCACATGACCAAACATCTTATCAAGAATTTATTTCTACCTCGAGGTATGCAATACCACCAACATACCCAAACACTCCACTTGTCTCAGTTCTTATGACTAATCCAATCTTGGGGGGTATATCTTGCACAATGCATATATCTCCTCTCCCACCATTCAAACAAAGTAATCTAAAATCGACATGGCTCCATGCTAGTAATCTAAAATTGACATGGCTCCATACCAACAACCTAGCATCGACATGACTTCATGCTAGAAACCTAGCATAGACATGGTTTCATGCTAATAACTTAGCATAAACATGGCTCCATGCCTACCACTTAGCATAGACAAGGTTCAATACCACCAATCTAGTGCAAACACGGCTCCACAATCCCCTCAATCCGCCATCAACATTCCTCCATACTTCTTCCAGGACTCCATGATCCACTTGGAGTCCCTTGAAACTTCTAAATACCAACTCAAACAACAATTGCACAATCTCTTAGTCAATTATGACAACTCTAAAGATGTGTCATTCCCCATCATTCCCATAATTGAAAACCCTGCCAAAGACCCTGATTGCCTTTGTTTGTTCCTAATTTTATCACCCATTCAACCTGTCATTCTCCCAGAGGAGTACCCAAAACCACCACCACCTCAACTTGTTCATCCCCCTCCAATTCTATACCCACCCTTACCATAACCACAATTTGCTCGTTCTTGTACATTCTATAACAAAAAAAATCATAAAACAACAATAAACAATTTCATTCACATTGCATTTTATGCATCCATTCATGCATTCATAACTCATATATTCCACTTACACTACATTCACACATTCCTATCATTTTCATTTTTTCATGTTGCTTACTATAATAATCATCATTAAGTTAGTTTGGATAATTCTTAGTCCAACAAGTCTTGTTGCCTTAATCAGGGGCACCATCGGTTCTATATTAGTACTATTTCATAACTCAAGCTCCACCTCTAAGTGTTTTTGATCACTCAGCCATTCCTAGTGTTTCAAGCAACCTCCATTAAATGTTAAGTTTTCTCTTGGACCAAAAGCACACTTTTTTCACTAAGAAAATATTGAGTTTTGGGAGTTGACTACCATTCTTGAACCAAACACATATCACATTGATTAATAGCATCTTGTGTTAGGGAGGTATGACACCACGATGGGTTGAACATTGAGGTAAAAAGTTCTTCTCGCTTGTCCCATTATGCACATAGTACAAAATAATAATGAAAATAGTGGTCTTCACCACTTACAAAACTTTACAAAAACATAATATAGAGTAGCAAGGATAAGAGTAACATTATCATTAGGACTCGATTCAAGTGGTTGAGAATTTGATCCCCCGAAGCTCTAATTCTTGTCACAACAAAAATACCATAATAGCATGAGTAGTAAGGATAGGGTTAAATCCTCATCAAGACTCATTCAAGTGGTTGAGGATCTAATTCCCCAAAGCTCTAACTCAATTTATAAACACATAACAATAATTGGGCTTCAAGTAGTAAGGATAGGGTTTCATTCTCATAAGGACTCGATTTGATTGGTTGAGAATATGATTCCCCAAAACTTGAAGATCCCAATATTGGACTATGGTCATGCATGGTGACACGTCTCTCTTCAAGAGACCTCTGAACGCACATAAGGACAAGCTAG
Source organism: Wollemia nobilis (assembly GCA_028583015.1). NCBI lineage: Eukaryota > Viridiplantae > Streptophyta > Pinopsida > Araucariales > Araucariaceae > Wollemia > Wollemia nobilis. Next base: position 25,950,125 of record JAQPPZ010017248.1, on the reverse strand, counting down.
CTTTCTGGTTCTCTCTAAGATTGGCTTAATCTCACCTTACTCAAGATGGGTAAATGAATTCACTATTTACACATAGTGGTGATTTATTGGCTTCAATTATTATCATGCTCATGATTGGTAAATTAATATCCATTTCACACATAATTGGTCCTTGATAAATTTGACTCTGCTAGGACAACCTTGATACCTTATGGATTTGGGAGATTAATAGATGAGTTTTCTTGAAATCGCTAGGATGTTTGAGTCTTTGAAAAAAAACTCTAGATATTTATCCCTAAGACAAACAAAGTCATAGGAAAGCTTACATTCCATATCATCATTACATCATTACATGAGTTTCATAATTCACTTCATATTTCACCATTAGATATTGGTGTCCCTGATTAAGCAACAAAGATAAAGTTGGTCAAGCAAGAGTCTAAAAACTTTTACGAATGACCATTAGAACATGATACCATTCATTTATTTGCATACATCAAATAATCATCAAGCAACTTGGGGGTGTTCAAAGTTTCACACCATCCCCGCCAATCAATCACATCAATCAATCAAATTCGAACATTCAATCAAACAAACCCAATGAAAACTAGGGGTGTTCAAGGTATCACACCTTCCCCCAATCAAACAAGTAATCAAACAACTTGGGGCAATCAAGGTAGAGCGCCTTCACCACTAAAAAATCAAATTTTATTTAATCACTAATCAATAGCATAATCATCAAACAACACATCAACTGCTAGGTTCAAAAGGTTACATCCTTTTTATCAAAGATTGCACCCTTTACCTTGCATTCACATCAATCAACACATTAACTGTTAGGTTCAAAAGGTTGCATCCTTTTGTTAAAGGTTGCACCCTTTGCCTCACCATCTCTAAATTCAAAATCCAATTCAAAGACCCTAAAGGCACTTAACCCCTTTGGTCACAATTTCAATCAAAAGGCTCCAAAGGTACCTAACCCCTTTGGTCAACCGATTCTCAAGTGAACCTCATATCCAATGATATAACTTAGTTACCTAGTGGTTATAATGATTGGTTATCCATGTAATCCAATAGGATGGGTATATTACCATTAGAACACTTGGATAGATGTCATCCAATCATATTCAAAAAGCTACAAGGGAACCAAACCTCCTTTTTGGTCACCATCAATTAAAAAAAGTTCCAAAGGAATCTATCCCCTTTGGTCAAAGTAATTCAAAAATCCCCAAAGGCATCTAACTCCTTTGGTCACGGTTTTAATCAAAATTCTCCAAAGGCACTTAACCCCTTTGGTCACATTTCAATTCAAAAAGCTCCAAAGAGAATTGAACCCCTTTGGTCACTTTAAAAAGCTCCAGAGGCACCAAATCCCTCTGGTCAACATTTAGAATAACTTTTTCTTTCTTATAATAGCTTAAATTTTACTTTTCGATCATAGATTAGAATCTCGAATGAACCTCGTATATAGTGATTTACTCTAGACACCTGGCGATTGCAATGACTGGTTATCCATACAATCTGGTAGGATGGGTAGATCACCATAAGGACACTTGTTAAAAAAACCATCAAATCAACCTCAAAACTTCACAAAATCACCACATCAACTCATACATGTATCCCACACACCATCCCATTTCATCTTATCCCAAATTAGATCAATTTGGTAACTCAATCTTGGAATGCGATTGCGTTCAAGAAAGTTTTCTCAAGGTAATCATCAAACCCTCTTTATGGGGTTGTAGAAAGTGGAAATTTCTCTCCCATTAAAAATGGTATGCACTATGCCATTTTTATATGGGTTGAAGATGCGATGACTGCAATCAATGTGCAGAGACAAATTCCACCTCCAAATGATTTCAACATACCCTTAATGGCTAGTTCATTTACCACTTCAAAATTGCTCATCGTTTTGCTGAAAGCAAAGTTTTAACAACACATGCCCAAATCAAACTTGAGGCAACCACATTGATTCTAATTTTCAACATTTTCATCCATCAAATCACACCCCTTTCATCATCCATATTTGGTCAATCGGCTCATGGGTTTCATCTTTCACCCATTCACCGATTGAGGGGGTAAGCCAAAATAAAAAAAAATCATCGATCATTCCATCTTCACGCTAAGGCAACAAAAAAATCAATTTCTTCATCCAATAAAACCAAGTGTCTCTTGTTTTTGCACCGCATTGTGTTTTACACAACACAGTATAAAAAGGGGCATTTATAGACATAAAATATTAGCCATTTGATATATAAATAAATAAATAAATATATATATATATATACAAAAAAATCAATTTCTTCATCCAATAAAACAAAGTGTCTCTTGTTTTTGCACCGCATTGTGCTTTACACAACACAGTATAAAAAGGGGCATCTATAGACATAAAATATTAGCCATTTGATATATAAATAAATAAATAAATAAATATATATATATATATATATATATATATATATATATATATATATATATTACATCAAGCATCTAACGACCAGAATTAACCAATGAAAAGTTTGTTTCAACAGTTAGATTTAATCCAAAGTACAACGCTATAGATTAAATGTCCAATGGTCAGATTTAACCAACAAAAATTTTGTTTCAACGGTTAGATTTAATCCAAAGTACAATGCCATAGATCAAACATCTAATGGTCAGATTTAATCAACAAAAAGTTTGTTTCAATGGCTAGATTTAATGACGTTGTATTCAAACCCTAACCCTAATATTTTCAAAAGGGTTATGAAATCACATTCACTTTGGTGAATGGAAAGGGAGGTAAGAGAGAGACATGAAGTGACAAATAAGAATGTTGTCAAAATCACTTTGGAGGCTCAAGCATGCACATCATCCACTTTTTCAAGTTTGCACTCTACATTTTTTTTGAGAAAAATCTAGACTATGTTATTTCATTAATCGAAACATTACAATATTTTGGTGCTAACAAAGTCTACTAGCTAAAAAAAAATGAGGTGGATCGGGAGTAAAGAATCCATAACTGAATATACATAAGAATAGAATCTAATAACAACAAAAAGACTATATTTGTATCTTGCTTCAATACACTAGATATCAAAATTCATCTGTGGGAGAGTCTGTTATATGAAGAAATTTTGGGTATGTCTTATGTGATATCTTTTGAGGTCTTCAGAGAAGAAAAAAAAGTAATCAAAACCTAAACCTGTTTATCATTGTTAAATACCTTCTTCTTAGTTTCTTGTTGGACCTTTTGAAGATCTTGAATCATATGAGAAAGTTGATGAAGTCTGTCAATAACATCTCGAGGTGTGCTGGAAGGTCCATAGACTTGGGAATGAATGTGTCCCACATGTAATAAAAGATCAAAGATCAAGTTTGCTAAAACTATATCCCATGGATCAGCAGATCCACTAAACACCTTTTTTCATCTACACTTCCAAATGTGCTTGAGAAGGATGAGTCTATAAACATCCCAGAGTTTGGGGTATTTATCCAACTGAGAAAAACCAAGCAAAGAAAGCTTCCAATATCTAGTGAATGAGGTAAAAATAAAAGAGTAGAAGACATCCCAAAACTATTTAGCCATGCCACAAAACCAAAATAAGTGAATAAAAGTTTTTAAAGCATTACAAAATTTGCATTGAGGGGGAACGTGCAAAATCACAGCCAAAATTTTAGTCGTTGGCAATTTTTTATGCAAAATCCACCAACCAAGAAGTCGAATTTTTTACTCAACATGAGCTTTCCAAATTTGAGTAGCAATAAACTACCATTAGGCATTGGTAAAATTCACTTGCCACTTGACATTGAGCTTAGAGTCTAAATAAGGGGGACACAAAAGATTTTTGTATAACCAACTAGAAGTAATGGAAGAGATTCTATGACCATTAAGCCATCTCTAGTCATTCCAAATATTATGGGTAGTTGTTCCCAACTTCATAAGGACCTCACGAGGGATGGAAGCCACAAATAAACAATAAGACTCTTTGAACCTAGAGGGAACGGAGAAATTATTGTAAATTTAGTTCCAGGTAAGAATAGAGCAGCTACCCAGATCCTAGATATCTCTAATTATATTAATTCCTTTCTTCAAAAAAGTTAGACCATGAATAGTATTGCATAAAGCTAAAGTTTTATCATTATGGAGTATAAGTTTATTCCACCAAAGACTATTTATATCGATGCTCAAAGGGGTTTCCTCCTCCTAGCAACAGAGCATGCATACCATCTAAGGGATGACACCGTATTGGAAATCGATGTTTCAAACCATTTGATCTAGCCAGTATTACCAGTTGGTCTAAAAAATCTATTCCAAACATGCTCTACAAGGTGACAATAGGTAGGATTTTCAAGGTGGGACACATTTAATTTGAAAGGAAGTGACATGGAATTAAGAGAGATTGAGGAATTTTGGATAGAAGACAAGATAGGAAGGTGATCAGACAAAGTAGTGTGAGAAAGGATGCAAACTTGCTCATGGATGGAGAATTTATCTAGGAAATAATTACTGAAATAAAATATATCCAGACGAACAATATTCCTAGTAGAACCTTGATGATAGTTGGACCACGTAAACTAGTTATCTCTATGAGAGGAGGCTTTACCAAAGAGAGGATCATGCACACATAAATGATTATGAAAAAACAACCAACTACCAAATTCAGCATTAGAAAGGGGTCTATTACCAGTTCAACTTTTGTCACTAGGATTCTCAATCATATTAAAGTCACCTCCAAGGATCCATTCTGTAGGAGGGAGAGAAACAACTAACCATTACCAAAGGTTTATATGAAGAGGACGATGATTAGGAGCATAGATAGAACAAAATCTAATAACTTGAGAGTTAAGAGCCAATCTAACCCATACACAACAATAAGCAGGGTCTTCACCATGGTCTAGAATACCATAACAAAGAGACTTGGCTATGGAAAGGGTTGCACATCCTTTACCATTAACATGAGAAGTAGTAAATTCAGATGCATATCCACCACCAATGATATCCATAAAATAGGTGAGAGTGTGACCAGTGATTTTTAGTTATTGAAGGAAAAGAACATAAATATGATTTTCAGCAACTTTTCAAAATTGAAACTTACGGTAAGGGAGGGAGATACCCCTAACATTATAGGATAGAAGATTTAAATTCATGAGGGGTGATCTAGAGGTTGCTCGACCTCATGATTTAGAGCCTAGAAAATAATTTCACTGATTGACAACAATTGTAAATTGTCTAGATGGGTTTGTTGAGCATGAACCATATTCTGAGACACTTGAGAGATGGATCTAGCAAGATCTTTGATAGAGGGTTTTTTTCCTTTGAATGAATAGAGTGATCTTGGGGGGGGGTTGGTGAACGTTGTCGCTTGCCTACGATTCCCATCCATCTATCATAAGACTATATTTCAAGAGTTTTGGTGAAGGAACAAGAGCTAACTCAAGACTCGTGGTTGAAATTAGTGGGGCTTGAGGATTAATAGGAGTATATGAGTACTTAGTCTGAGCCATGGAAGAGGTAAGAGGGTTCTTGGGAGGAATGACCTAAGAAGTAGAAGTTTTTTAGGAATAGGGGGGTGTTGAGGGCCATCGGTAGGGAATTTCTTGGCTAAATTTTCATTAACAACTTCCATATGAGGGCCATTGGTTGGGATTTGTTTTGTAATTTTTTTAGCAGTTGCTTCCATTTGTTTCTTTTTAGCTATTTTTTCGAATAATTTTTGATCAAATGCCCAACTTCTCTATTGTAAAAACACACATTAGATAAGTTTAGATAAACAAGAGGTTAAATTACTTGGAAACCTGGCCCATTGAGTTCAATGGAGGGGGCAACGGCTTGGATATGTCCATTTCTACACAATTATCAGGTGCACTCTATAATTAGATATTTTTTTTGGATTGGGTGAGACCACAAAACATTACCAAGAACAGCAACAATTTTATTGAGAAATGGGCGACATGACAGAGATAAAAAGGGCTACTCTATCCACAAAGGGTATTTTGCCCTAGAAGGATCCTCTAGATGAAAATCCAAAGATCAACCTTGAGAATAACAAGTTTACTCGTAGATAATCCAAGTTCCATATTGAAGGGCTTTTTTGGCATGTTTGAAATTTGTAAAGGAGATTGTTATATACCCCCTTCCCAACCCTTGAATAGCCTCAACTATCCATAGAATTTGGAATGAATGTGTCCCATATGTAACAAAAGATCAAAGTTCAAGTATGCTAAAACTATATCCCATGGAGGAGAAGATCTAGTAAACACATTTTTGCATATACACTTCTAAATATGCTTGAGAAGGATGAGTCTATAAACATCCCAGAGTTTGGGGTATTGATCCAGTTGAGAAAAACCAAGCAGAGAAAGCTTCCAAGATCTAGTGAAAGAGGGAAAAAGAAAAGAGTAGAAGACATCCCAAAACTTTTTAGCCATGCCACAAAACCAAAACAAGTGAATAAGAGTTTTTAAAGCATTACAAAATTTGCATTGAGGGAGAATGTGCAAAATCACAGCCAAAATTTAATTCATTGGCAGTTTTTGATGCAAAATCTGCCAACCAAGAAGTTGATTTTTTTATTCAACAAGAGCTTTCCAAATTTGAGTAGAAAGAAACAACCATTGGGCATTGGTAAAATTCACTTGCCACTTGACATTGAGCTGAGAGTATAAAGAAGGGGGACACAGAAGATTTTTTGTATAACAAACTAGAAGTAATGGAAGAGATTCTATGACCATTAAGCCATCTCCAGTCATTCCAAATATTATGGGCAAATGTTTCCAAATTCATAAGGACCTCGCAAGGTATGGAAGCCACAAATAAACCATAAGACTCTTTAAACCTAGAGGGAAGGGATCAATTATTGCAAATCTAATTCCAGGTAAGAATAGAGCAGCTACCTAGGTCCCAGATATCTCTAATTCTATGAATTCCTTTCTTCAAAAAATCTAGCCCATGAATAGAATTGCATAAAGCTAAAGGGTTATCATTATCAAGTATAAGTCTATTCCACCAAAGACTATTTAGACCGATGCTCAGACCATGTCTCAAGGAGTCAGACTTACAAGCCAATAAATGAGAAACTAATTGTCAAGCTTTCCAGTTTTTGGTAGCTAGAATAGAACCTTTAACTGTAAAATAAGGTGCATTAAGGACCTTATCCTCCAAAGGGGTTTCTTTCCATTTACCTTTGTCAGTAGCTAGAGAGATTCTATAATGAAATTGGTGTTTCCAATTTTCATTACCAATAATAGCTCTAGCAATCCATTTTGCAGCCAAAATTTTGCTTTGGGTGAGAGGATCAATTGTACCTAGACCTTCTAAAGCCTTAGGTTGAGTAAAAATTTCTAAGAGATAGATGTCATACCCACATCTCCATCCCATTTAGTCCATAAATATTTATGAATGGCTTGATTTAATTTATTATAGGCTACCTTGGGGGCCATCCAACAAGAGGAGTAATAAACATGAAAGGCTGCCATAATTTTATTCGCAACTTGAATTATTCTTGCTAAGGAAAGAAATCGTGCTGGCCAAGCATTAAATTTTTTTGAAGTCTTTCCAAAACCCAGTTCCACATATCCTTAGGAGAGATATTAATCCCAAAGAGAATTCCCAAATAATGCACAATCATACCATGAGGGATGATCTTCCACTCAATTAAGGAGTTGTATCCACGAGGAGAGGAAGAGGTATAGAAGACTTCATTTTTAGAGTCGTTAATATGAGAACCAGAGACATCACAAAATAATTGAACAATATCTTTAGCCGTTTCCACCTCTTGTTGGGTAATTTGAATAAAAGAAGGAAACAATCAGCAAAATGAGAGTTAAGAGCATGCTTATCCCTAGGAAGATTAATACCCTGAAGGAGGCCATCGGAATGAGCCTTATGAAGAAGATAACCAAGAGCATCGACAACAAAAACATACAAAAAATGAGCAAGGGGGCAACCTTGTCTAATAGACCGTTAAAGAGGAAAGGAGGGGGACAAAGCTCCATTAACGTGAACACAAGCTAAAGCATCACCAAAGAGCATACCAATTTGATTACAAAATTTTGGACCAAAACCAAGCCAAGAAAGCATACTCAAAATAAAATCCCATCTGATTCTATTATAAGCTTTATCAAAATCTAACTTAACCAAGAGGGCATCTTGATTAGAATCGATAGCCCATTGTGAAGTTTCCTAGGCCATCATAAGATTATCTAAAATATAACGACCTTTAAGAAAGCAGATTTTTCAGGGTGAACAATCATTGGAGTAATAATTTTAATTTTTAAAGCTATAGCTTTAGCTATGATCTTGTAAGAAACATTGAGGAGGGTAATAGATCTCCAATTGGAGATTTGGTTATGAGTCGTACCTTTAGGAATAAGCTTGATAAGCCCTGCATTGATATAAGCTCCAAGGGAATTGTTATGAAGAGCTTCTAGGTAAACATGATGAATATCAGAGGAAAGAATATGCCAATTTTTTTATAAAACTCCACTAGAAGCCCATCCAATATGAGAGCTTTGTCATTCTTCATAGAAAAAAGAGCAGTTTGCAAATCATTCACCAAAAGAGGATATTTTATTTGATCTCAAATAATGGGGTCTACTAGGGTGGGAATGTGTTCCTGCACATATTCCATTGAGATACATTGGATTTCATCCATTGGCTCCACAGTAAAAAGTTGAGAGAAATGAGCTACAAAAAGATTCATGATCTCTTTAGAGTCGAAAAGAAAATTATTTGAAGGGTCCTCCAAATCAGTGATCCTTTCTGAAATATTATTATGTATGAGGTAGTTAAAAAGAAATTAGTTACCTTGTCTCCTTGGGAGATCCAATTGAGATGAGACCTAACATATGCCCCTCTAGCATGGTAACACTCGTAAACTCTAGCCTTATTTTCAACATTAGCTAGATAGCATTGAAAAACAGTTTTAGTAGGGTCTTTCATAAGCATGAAATGAAGATGAGAGATCTCCTTATGAAGGTGACTCTCTTGAATCTTCTTCCTCCTAGAAATAGAGTTCCCATACCATATAAGGGATGAAATCATATTGGAAATCATTGTTTCAAACCATTTGATCTAGCCAGTATTACCAGTTGGTCTAGGAAATATATTCCACACATGCTCTACAAGGTGACAACAGGCAGGATTATCAAGGTGGAACACATTTAATTTGAAAGGATGCAACATGGAATTAAGAGAGATTGAGAAAGTTTGGATAGAAGACAAGATAGGAAGGTGATCAGACAAAGTAGTGTGATAAAGGATACGAACTTGCTCATAGATGGAGAATTTATCCAAGAACTAATAATTGAAATAAAATCTATCCATATGAACAAGCTTCCTAGCAGAACCTTGACGATAGTTGGACCACATAAACTAGTTATCTCTATGATATGAGGCTTTACCAAAGATAGGATCATGCACACCTAAATTATTATGACAAAACAACCAACTACCAAATACTACTAGTACAACTTTTTTCACTAGGATTCTCAATCATATTAAAGTCACCTCCAAGGATCCATTTTGCAGGAGGGAGAAATAACTAACCATTCCCAAAGTTTTATACGACTATGAGGGTCATTAGGAGCATAGATAGAACAAAATCCAATACCTTGAGAGTTAAGAGCCAATCTAACCCATACACAACGATGAGCAAGGTCTTCACCATGGTCTAGAATAGCATAATAAAGAGACTTGGCTATGGAAAGGGTTGCACCTCATTTACCATTAACATGAGAAGTAGTAAAGGTAGATGCATATCCACCACCAATGATATCCATACAATGGGTGATAGTGTGACCAGTGAATTTTAGTTCTTGAAGGAAAAGAACAAAAATATGATTTTCAGCAACAACTTTTCGAACTTGAAACTTACGGTAAGGGAGGGAGAGACCCCTAAAATTCTAGGATAGAATATTTAAATTCATGAGGGGTGATTTAGAGGCTGCTCGACCTCATGATTTAGAGCCTAGAAAATATTTTCACTGATTGACAACAATTGTGTGTTGTTTGTATGGGTTTGTTGAGCATGAACCTTATTTTGAGATATTTGAGAGAAGGATCTAACAAGATCTTTGATAGAAGTTTTTTTTCCTTTGAATGGATGGAATGATCTTGGGGGGGTTGACGAACATTGTCACTTGCCTACCATTCTCCACCCATCTATCATAAGACCATCTTTCAAGAGTTGTGGTGAAGGAATGAGATCTAACTCAAGACTCGTGGTTGAAATTAGTGGGGCTTGAGGATTAACAGGAGTATTTGAGTACTTAGTATGAGCCATGGAAGAGGCAAGAGGTTTCTTGAGAGGAACAACCTAAAAAGTTGAAGTTTTTTCAGGAATGGGGGGTGTTGAGGGCCATCGATAGAGAATTTATTGACTGAATTCTCATTAACAACTTCAATATGAAGGTCATTGGTTGGGATTTTTTTTGCAAATTTTTTAGCAATTGCTTCCATTTGTTCCTTTTTAGCTTTTTTTTTTGGACAATTTCTGATCAAATGCCCAACTTCTTTACAGTAAAAACATGCATTAGGTAATTTTAGATAGACAAGAGGCTGAATTACTTGGAAAACTGACCCATTGAGTTCAAGGGAGGGGGCAATGGCTTGGATATGTCCATTTCTACACAAATACGAGGGTGCACTCTATAATTAGATAATTTTTCTAACATTGGGTGAGACCACAAAACCTTACCAAGAACAACAAAAATTTTATTGAGAAATGGGTGATATGATAGATAAAAAGAGCAACTCTAATCATAAAGGGTATTTTTCCCTAGAGGGACCCTCTAGATGAAAATCCAAAGACCAACCTTGCAGATAACAAGTTTACCCACAAATAACCCAAGTTCCATATTGGAGGGCTTTTTTGGTATGTTCAGAATTCGTGAAGGAGACTGCTATGTACCCCTTCCCAACCCTCGAATAGCCTCAACTATTCAACCTCTAGTATTTTCCCAACCTCAATTATCCATTTACTTATGTTAATGTTGGTTTTCTGGCATATGTAACAGGTGCTAGTAACATCTTCTCTTGCTTTCATGTGTGCAAGATCACAACTTCACTCACTTTAAAGATGCAAATCAACTCCACGGTGGTCATAACAACAAACCCATCATTTAACATTGATTGTGGTAGGAAGAAAAAATACACCATGTTCAACTTGTGAAAGGGATTACCCCCTTTTGGCACATCTTATTGTAAAATGCACCCTAAAAGGGTCAATTTGTATCAAAAGGGATTTTCTTGAATTTAATACAATACTCTACTTTTATTGCAAATGGTGTGTTTTTTATGTTTACAAATACCACTATATGGAGATGATGTAATATGGGTGGGGCCCATTTCAATCCCATATAACCAATTGAAAAAATAAAAATAAAATTCAATGTTACATAAAATAATGATAGTTTTAAACTCTTCGGATTTGGAACATTCAAAATATCTATTGCATTAATCTTTATAAATGAATGATTATCTACAATCAAATTTTATTGCTTCTCTAGGCTAGGTTGTTGGTGGAAATATTACATTATTTGCCCCCTTGTAATATTAGTTTGGTAGATGATTTATATTTGTATAATGTGTTGGATATTTTGAGTCCCTAAGTCAAAGTTTTCATTGATGTCACCGGATGAAGTCATCATTAATGTCAAGGACTTCGTCAAGAAACAAAGTTGTCAAGGTTGTCATTTGATATCCAGGAAGAAGCTTCAAATAACGCCAAAGGTCAAGAGAATCAGTGCAGAAGTTAGAGGCAAAAGGGCTCCATAATATTTTAATTTTATATGGAAGCTTAGTTTAAAAGGTGTTTCATAAAAACCTAAGGAGGCTTATTGCAAAGTTAAAAAGGAGATATAATATTTATTTTATAAATTATTTAAATTCAATGTGAATTTAAATTTTATAAATAAATGTTACTTATACCAAGTTATGCAATGAGAAGGACTTAATAAGCCCAAAGGTTTCTAAGAAAATTAATTTATAATATTTAAATTCAAAAGAATTTAAATAAATTATAAATTAATAAAGTCTAAAGCACCCACGTTCTATAGTTGGAAGAAATTCAAAGCACCGACGTCACGTGGTTTAAATAAAATTCGAAGCGTCGACGTATTCAAACAAAGGTGGAAATTATTATATAAACCATGCCCAAGGGGCATTAATTTTTATCCTTGCTCGAATGAAAAAATTGCATGTGAATTGGAGCTCATGAAAAAGACTATGAAATTCATGTTTGTGTATGCCAGCGAATAGAAATAAAAGGAAAGGCACAGATCAGTTGGAAGCCATCCGGGCAGCGTGGCCTAGTGGCAAGAGGGCAGTGGCTAGAGTGCTTGGACGCAAGGAGACCAATGTTCGAAACACGACGGTTGTGCTTGGCAGTTGTGTTGGGTTGAAGGCACCAAAGGTGAGGCGCACGTTTTGCAAAATGCAAGGTGGGGATACTTTTGAAGCACGTGGTGCTTCCCACACTCCAAGCGAGCGCGTAGCTCGCACGACGGTTGGAGCCATGGCTAAGGCATTGGTCGTGGGCTGCGTTGAGGGTTCGAATCCCTCCAAAGGTAAGGTAATTAAATTTTGATTATTTTTAATATTGCCTAAATTTGGGAGTTAAAAGGGGTTGCTAGTTGGAAATAGTTGAAAGGGTTGCTAGTTGAAAATTGGTGTTTGTTGGAAATTGTTTTTAATAAAATTTGGAGTTATAAGGAGTTTGATTTTATTTTTAATAAAGTCTTAATTATTATATTTGCATATTGGAGGAGTAAGACTTTAAGAGTGTTGATTTTATTTTTAAAGGGACTTTTGCCAAAGAGATTATTATGAAGGTGTTGGATATTATTTTAAAGTTGGAGTGATAAGGTGTATTTTGTTTGATATCATTTTGTATTGTGATTCATTGAGAAAATTATTATCTTCTAACCTTTCTTGAGATTGGCAAAGAAGTGATTGTGAGTGTGGCAGATTTGTGTGGTCTACTCCTTGTCAAGCAAAAGGTATGGGCAAATTCTTCCTTGGTTGAGTTGATTGGTTAATTTCTAGAAAATAAGTTTGGAGTGAAAAGGACTTGATTAGGGTTTCCTTTTGAGTGTGTTTGAGTAATTGCTTCAAGGTTTTCTAGAATAAAGAAGTGTGGTTAAAACCTTGTTTGATAAGCATAGTTGTTGAAGCCATTGGTTGTGTGAAGAACTTGAGTTAGGGTTTTGCAAAGATCATGAGTATCATTTTTATGTGAATATTGTTTTATAAGCATTTTTGTTGAAGTGAGTTGTTATGCAAAGAACTTGAACTAGGGTTTGAAAAGAACATGAGTATCATTGTTATGTGAGATTTTTTGTTGAGCATTGTTGGAAACATTTTGAGTTGGTGGTTATATGCTTGGACTAGGGTTTGTGAGAAAGGGGTATTTCATTAAGTGATTGGTTGAGTAGAGTTGGTTGAGCCTAGTCAAGTGGTTGTATGAAGTGATTGTTCAAGTTCCATAAGACAAACTATTCTATATTCTGATTTGAGTTGATTGAGCATTGAGTGTAGAACATATTGAGTCTCTAACAATTCTCTTTATGTTTCTATGAGATTGGACAAGTTTTATGTGGACTTGTTAAGCAGATTTGAGGTAAGTCTTTGAGGAGACTTGTGGATTGATATTATGTGAGATTTTTGTGGAATCTTACATTACAGATTTGGTTAAGTTTTGTGTGAACTTATTGAGCATATTTGGATAAGTTATGTGTGAACTTATTGAGTAGATTTGGATAAGTTTTGTGTGAACTTATTGAGCAGATTTGGACAAGTTCTGAGTGAGCTTGTTGAGCATATTTGAGCAAGTTCTGAGTGGACTTGTTGAGCAGATTTGATCAAGTTCTGAGTGGACTTGTTGAGCAGATTTGGATAAGTTCTATGTGGACTTATTGAGCATATTTGAGCAAGTTTTGAGTGGACTTGTTGAGCATATTTGAGCAAGTTTTGAGTGGACTTGTTGAGCATATTTGAGCAAGTTCTGAGTGGACTTGTTGAGAATATTTGAGCAAGTTTTGAGTGGACTTGTTGAGCAGATTTGAGCAAGTTTTGAGTGGACTTATTGAGCAGATTTGAGCAGGTTTGAGTGGACATTTTGAGCAGATTTGAGCAAGTTTTGAGTGGACCTATTGAGAATATTTGAGATAGATCTTTTGAGGTGATAGAGTAGAGAGGATAGTAGTCTCCAGTGGATAGAGATCCATCAGCTAGGGCAGTGAGGATAGGTCTTCTGAGTGGGGAAAAGAGTCTTCAGTGGAGAGAGATCCACAAGCCAGTGTAGTGGAGGTAGTAGTATTCTAGAGGATCACCAGCTAGAGCAGAGGAGAAGGAGTTCTCCTATGGATAGAGATCCATGAACCTGATTTAGGGGATTGGCATCTCCTTTGGATAGAGGTCCATAAACATTGTAATAGGGAAAGGATTCCCAAGAGATTTATTTGAGGAAATTTTAGTGAAATATTTTCTCTGTGGAGGTAGCCATATTTGGGTGAACCACGTAAATTTTGGTGTCTCTATTGTGTATGGTGATTTTTGCATTGCTTTGATTATTGTTGTTGATATTGTTATCTATACATTGCATAATATTGATTTGGAAAGAAAATTAAAAAGTGCTCTTATATTGTTCACCCCCCTCTCAGTATAAGCTTGTGTTCTTCAATTAGTATCAGAGCGGGTTCCTTCATAAGAGTTTAACAGCTTGAAGGAAAAGCTAACAAGAACACAATGGATCCTAAGGAGGTGTCCTCAAATAATTCAGCACCAGTATTTGATGGAAGTGACTATATGTATTGGAGTATGATGATGAGGATCTACCTAATGGCACTTGGAAATGAAGTTTGGGAAGTAGTGGAATTTGGATATGATCTCGCAGTCAATCCTCCTACAGATAAGGAAGGTAAGATTCTACTGCACTATAATTCAAAAGAAATGAATGCACTTGTGAGAGGTTTGCGTAGAACAGAGTCTATGAAAGTTATGCATTGTAGAACTACAAAAGAAATGTGGGATAAATTACAAGGTATATATGAAGGAGATAAAAGTGTCAAGAAAGCAAAGATACAAAATCTCAAAGGAAAATTTGAAGCATTAAGAATGAATTATGAGGAAAATATTAGTGCTTATCTAATTCGAATTGATGAGGTTGTTAATGATATGCAAGGACTTGGAATGAATATTGATGAATCAAATGTTTGTGATAAAGTCTTAAGAACTCTTCCAAAAAGATTCAGTGAACAGGTTTCTGCTATAGAAGTGTCAATGGATGGTGATTCTTTGACAAGATATAAGTTGCTTGGTATGCTTACAAATTTTGAGATAAGAACAAAAGATCATATTCCCTAGAAGGAAGTAGCCTTCAAAGCAATCAAGAAGGCAAAAGGTAAGATGTCAGAATCATGCAATGAGTCATCTAGTGATGAAGAAGCTAATTATAGTAGAAAAGATAAATATTCCAGAAGATCCAAAGATCTAAGATCTATTAAGTGTTTCAATTGTGGAAAGTATGAGACATTTTGCAATAGATTTTCAAGAACCTAAGAACAACAATGGTGAAGAAAAACAGGATCACAGGAACAAGGATTCAGAAAGATATAGGCACCAAAAGAAAAACAAGGATGGACAAAGTAGACAAGGAAAGAAGTTCTTCCAAAGACAAAAAATGAGCTACTATGCAGATAAGGCAAGTAAGTACTCAAGTGATAGTGATGCTAGTTTTTCAGACAATGATAGAGATGAAGTCCTATTTATGATTGAAGAAAAAGAGCAAGTTAAGAAAACTCCAATAATTCTCAAGTGTTTTAGATGTGGTAACTTTGGACATATTGAAGATGATTGTACAAGGGATGGTTATAGTTTCAGTGATGATGAGTATGAGAATGCACTTGAAGGACCAGATGAAAATATTCTAATGGCATTAGAAGAAGAAGTAAGTGATCCTATAGAAGACAATCCAATAGAAAATAAAAATGTGGACAAAGGCAAACAAATAGAGGAATATTCAAAAAAGTATGGTTATGATCTCAAGGGAGAACTTATCTATGCCCTTGACATGGTAAAGAAGGTAAGAAAGAAACACTCTAAACTTGAAATCCAATTTCAAGAATGTGATGAAGAGAGAAGATTGCTCATAGAGGATTTAGAAAATTTAAATGCTAAGGCAAAGAGGTTCAAAGATAAGTTAGAAGCAAAGATCTTGGAATGTGAGAAGTTAGCACAAGAAGTGGCACTACTAAAATAATATTTAGAGGACTCCAAAATCAAGATGAAAGGATTTAAAAATAGATCAAAGAACTTGGATAAGTTCATCAAGACACAAAAGACTACATCAAGGAAAATAGGTCTTGGATTTGAACAGGTTCAAAAGAAATTGGAAGGAGAGTCAACTTCAAGTTTTGGAGGAGAAGAAACTTTAGATAAAGATACTTCAAAAGAAGACAATGTAAAAGAAATTCAGACATCAAAGGATGAGTTAGACAATAGAGAGTTCAACAAAGACAAGAACAATGCACAAAGAAGATACAAATGGAACAACAATCAGAACAGGTCAAGAGAGACTAAGAGACCAATGAGGTCAAGACAAGGAAACTTCAATGGAATATGTTTTTCATGTCACAGGTTTGGGCACATGGCTTCACAATACAAGATACAAGAAAGATAGAAATATGGGAACAGACAGATTTTCCATGGGTATTGTTACTCATGTAATCAGTTTGGTCACAAGGAAATGAATTACAAGGTTCATGACAGAAGAGGATATGGCTTCACTAGGAGAAATTCTAAGACATTTTCACCTCCAAGGAATAATAACATTAAGTGTTATAAGTGCAATAATGATGGTCACACAACAAAGTGGTGTAGAGAAGACATTCCAGAAATAGGTATGAACATGAACAAGAACAAGAATAGAAACATGGATATGAACAAGAACAAGAACATGAATGTAGACATGGACAAGAACATGGACATGGATAGAAATAATCAAAGGAATCAAAAAATTTAGATAAGAAGAAAAGAGGATAAAGGTAAAGAATGGTGCTTTCGGGAGTATAAATACTCCCACCCCATAATTAACCACCTCAAAAGGAGGTGGGGGAGGGGCTAAGCTAAGAGGATCATTCTTAGCCTCGAGCCCTAAAGATGACCCTTTGCCATTTATGTCAAAGGGGGAGAGATTTGAGTAAGGGGGAGAGACTTGATACTTGAAGAGAGCATTGAGCCAGGGGGAGCAATGTCCCAGGGGGAGCAGGACAAAAAGCAAGTCAAGTTTTTGGTAAAAAGAATTTGGGTTACCATCAATGACAAAGGGGGAGATTGTTGGATATTTTGAGTCCCTAAGTCAAAGTTATCATTGATGTCACCGGATGAAGTCATCAATAATGTCAAGGACTTCGTCAAGAAACAAATTTGTCAAGGTTGTCATTTGATATCTAGGAAGAAGCCTCAAATAACGCCAAAGGTCAAGAGAATCACTGCAGAAGTTAAAGGCAAAAGGGCTCCATAATATTTTAATTCTATATGGAAGCTTAGTTTAAAAGGTGTTTCATAAAAACCTAAGGAGGCTTATTGCAAAGTTAAAAAGGAGATAATATTTATTTTATAAATGGGGCAAATTTTAGAGGCAACAAGTTGTGACGGATGGAGCAGCAAGGAGGAGGAGCGGGAGGTCTAAGGGCAACAAACCCTAGGTGTGGGGCTTTGGTGAGATAGCAGGCCCCCAGGCGGAGGATGTGGACAAGGAAGTTCTATTGGAATCGATCCAAGGGCGTTGGGTGGATGCGGTTGAAGATATCTCTAAGGGGGACCAGGACTCTATGTGTCAGGATCAAAGGAAGACCCAGGAAGGAGACAAACAGAAACTTGGCAACTAGAGACCTTCATATCTTAATGCTCTTCGCGATAAGCAAAAATTATTCGACTCTTGTTTTAATCTAAAATCTGTCAATGGTAGGTTGCATGTCCCGGATACCTTAGCTTAGCATGTGGCTATGGAGGGCAGAACATCTCTGGTGGCTAAATTAATGGTGGTGAGGCCGGACTTGGAAGTCATAAGGAGATGGGTCGTCCAAAAATGGCATCCAAGGGCCGGTATGATGATTAAGGCTTTACCCAAGAGTTTTCTTTTGGTGACATTCCAATGTGAACAGGACATGGAAAGGACTCTCCAAGGAGGTCCTTGGTTTTTTGGGAAAAGAGGCTTGTATCTGAAGCGTTGGTCCCTCGATTTCAACCCCCAGACTCAGGTGCTGGATGTGGCTCCTATTTGGGTTAAGATGCCGGGATTACCTCTGCTTTTTTGGAATGAACAAATCTTGGCTGGGATAGCTACAAATATTGGAGAACTAATAACTATTGATCTTGCAACCTTGAGCAAATCAAGACTCCTTTTTACTCGCATGTGTGTGTTGGTGGACCTGAGTAAAGAGTTCCCTAAATCCATTATATTGTCGTCTATGTTTGTCCTTCAAACTCAGGTCTTTGAATATGAAAATATATCTTTAAAGTGTAGTGTTTGCGGGAAGGTAGGGCACCAGGGCATCCACTGCATTTCCAAGAACCAGCCCCTACTCCAAAATACTGCTCCTCAAACCCAGAATAATATCCCTCCCCCATAGATCTCCATTCCTACCCAACATGGGCCTCAAGGACATGGAGCTCGAAATTCGAATATCAGAGACCCTGTTCGCCCTATTGTAAGAAAGAAGCAATGTTATAACCCTCCTCCCAAAAATACCTATGCCTCAAAACCCTCTCACAAGGGAGCTGGTCCCTTTAATGGGAACCCTCAACCTCATCCTGCTCCTAAGATGATACAGCAAGCCTCAGAGCCAAATAATAAAGGAAAGAACCCCATAGATCTTCGCCCTAGGGCAAGTAAGTTTGATTGGGTAATACGGGAGGCCTATGGAGGCTCGGTGGAAGTGGTCCCATGTACTGCAGAGGAATTTATGGGAAGAAATTCCAAGGATATCAACATCCCAGTGGAGAACAATTTTGATGCATTAAATCATCTGAAGGGAGATCAAATGGATAGCCAAGAAGTGGAATCTGAGGTAGAGGAGACTCAAGAGAAGGATTTAGAGGAGAAAAATCAGAGGAAGGATTTAGAGGAGAAAAATCAGAGGAAGGAGCAGGAAACTAATAATACAAGCAAGGATACTCAGGAGGAAGAGGTGAACCACCAAGATCAGTGTAACCCCAAAGCAAGGAAAAAAGAATCTACTAATCAAGAAGCTAAGAGCACGAAATCATCTCCACTGTCAGAAAGACCAGTTAACCTGGAAATCCAGATTGTTACCCCAAAGACCAAGACTGACCTATCCAAGATGGTTACTAGAAGCCAAGTGAATCCCAAGGAACCCCAGCCTAGAGCGGATGTATGGGGATATGGTTTGGTAGGAAGAGGGAAACCTAGCAATGATGCCTTAAGGCAGAAAGAAGCAGAGCGAGGAGTGGCTTATGGCACTCAAGCAATATTGCTCTTTGGGGCGAAGGCTCGAGGATCCAAAGCCCATAAATGAATATTCTCTCATAGAATATTCATGGGAGTAATCCTGCAAAAATAAGAGCTTTGTATGCTCTTAGACAAGAACACAAACCAGATATGATTTTACTGCAAGAAACTAAAATGGAGGAGAGTAGAGTTATTCCTTTTAAGAATAGGACTTGGTGAGAAGCTGAAGTAGTAGGCCAAGAGGCCACTGGAACATTAAGAGGGTTGCTGGTTATGTGGAACAAGAATGTGATTGATAGTAGAGTGATTCTGATGTCTAGTTGGTTTATTTGTCTCTTATGTGTGGATAAAACCACGCAGGAAGAGTGGATCTTAATGAATGTATATGCTCTAGTTAGACAGGGGCTGAGAAGGGTTCTTTGGAGTCAGCTAGCTGAATTGAGGGAGACAGTCCCCAGCTACCCTTGGATTGTGGTGGAGGATTTCAATTGCTACCTTAATCTTGTAGATAAATTGGGGGGCTCTCAAAGAATAACTGCTGATATCTACGAGTTTAGATATTTTGTTGAGCAACATAAGCTGATGGATGTGGACCTGTGTAGATTATCCTATACATGGTCTAACAAAAGATTGAAGGAAAACCAAATTCAGATCATATTAGATAGGTTTCTTCTTTCTCAAGAATGCCTGGAGAGGTTTGGGGACTCTTCATTAACGACACTCCCAAGAATCGGGTCTGATCACAACCCAATTCTATGGGAAACAGGGGAGGACTTTAAGAAAAGATATATCAGACCCTTTCAATTCGAAATTATGTGGTTCCAACATCAGGATCTCAAGGATCTGGTTGCCCAATGGTGGGACAAAAAGTATAATGGTTCGAAACTAGCCCAAGTGGCATGTAAACTAAGGAATGTGAAAACTAACATTAGAGAGTGGAACAAAAATTCCTTTGGCAATATTTTTGTTAAAAAGGCAGAACTAAAAGACAAGATCAATGAACTACAGGAGAAGCTGAAGTTAGAGCAGCTTAAAGAGGATCTGAGAAACCAAGAGAGGGAGCTGTTAGCCAAATACCACATGATGCTAGGATTTGAAGAAACCTTTTGGAGGCAAAAATCTAGACTGCGTTGGTTAAAGGAGGGTGATAGAAATACAAAGTTCTTCCATGTCTCTACTCTTCGCCATAGGAGTACTAACAAAATTAAGGAGATCAAGATGGTCGATGGGTCTAACACCAAAGATATGGAAGACATAAGGAGGGAAGCGGTTGAGTACTTTAAATCGTTGCTAGAAGATGTAAATCCGACTATTGAAGAAGAGGACTCTCTGTTGGCAGCCATTCCACCCCTTGTAACTGAGAATCTTAATGGATTATTACTTAGTCCTTTCACAAAGGAGGAAATCAAGAAGGTGGTTTTTGACATGGATGGTAACAGCTCCCCAGGACCGGATGGCTTCCCCGTAGCTTTCTTCTAGAAGTTTTGGGATATCCTAGGCAATGATGTAGTGGAAGCTATAATTGAGGCTCAAAAGGACATGGAAATCCCAGAAGGAGTTAATGCTACATTTTTAGTCCTCATCCCTAAACTAGTGGGAGCAATGGAATTTTCTAGTTTTCACCCTATCAGTTTATGTAACACTCTGATGAAGATTCTCACAAAAACAATCGCCAATAGGCTGAAGGTTATCCTTCCTTTCATCATTGATATGAACCAAGGAGGCTTTGTGAAAGGGCAAAAAATACTGGATGGTATCATCACAATTCATGAGGTTGTTCACTCAATGGTGGCTAGTAAGGAAGTAGGTATGTTACTAAAGCTTGATATGAATAAAACCTATGACCGGGTCTCATGGCGGTTCCTCACCAAGATTTTGGGTAAGTTTGGTTTCTGTCCCCAATGGATTAAGTTGATTTTTAGTTTTATCTCTACTACAAGATTTTTTGTCATGGTGAATGGGTCACCCTTCGGTTACTTTAAGAGTGAAAGGGGGTTGTGACAAGGAGATCCTTTGTCTCCATACTTGCTTATTATTTTAGCAGAAGCATTGGGTAGGAACATTTCAGCAGCGATGGCAGATGGTCATTTGGAAGGTTTCAAACCAGCCTCAACAGCAGAGCCAGTGTCTCACCAATAATTTATGGATGATACAATCATTGTGTCCAAAGCCTCGGTGCCTCAGGCTAGGAAGCTGAAGAGAATTCTAACCAAGTATGAGACAGAAGCAGGATAGTACATAAACTATAAGAAGAGTAGAATCTATTTCTTTAACACGCCTGGTGGGAGGGAGGAAAGAATAGCTAACCTCTTCGGTTGTGGAAAGGAGCTTCTACAAGCAACTTATCTAGGCATGCCTATGTTCGAAGGAAGAATGAAGGCTACATTGTGGAACTCAGTCATTGACAGGATCTCCAAAAAGTTAGCAGGGTGGAAGGGCAGCCTTCTCAGCTCCGTAGGAAAAGCCTTATTAGTTCAAACTACTTTACAGAGCATTCCAATTTACTACATGTCTCTATTTAGAATGCCTACAAAGGTCCGAGCTACATTGGAGAAAATTCAACGCAACTTCTTGTGGTCAGGTTCAGAGGAGAGAAAGAGAATTTCATTGGTAGCATGGAATCAGGTGTGTGCAAGCAAGGATCAGGGGGGCTTGGGGCTAAAGAGAATGAAAGAAATGAATCAAGATCTGATTGGCAAACAGGTATGGAGATTTATCAATAATTATCAATTGGGATGGGTAAAAATTCTTAAGGCAAAATATATCAGAAATAATCAGGACTTCTTGAAAGCTGATAATCTCCCTAGAGGATCCTATTTCTGGAATTGTTTGCTCGAATGTCGGGAGGTAGTCAGGAAAGGCATCAGATGGAGAATTGGTAATGGAAGACAAGTGGACTTTTCACAAGACCCGTGGTTGGAAGAGGC
The DNA here is from genome assembly GCA_028583015.1 of Wollemia nobilis. NCBI lineage: Eukaryota > Viridiplantae > Streptophyta > Pinopsida > Araucariales > Araucariaceae > Wollemia > Wollemia nobilis. Next base: position 25,927,765 of record JAQPPZ010017248.1, on the reverse strand, counting down.
CCCTCTGAAAGACAACTTAGACCTTCAGGTCCTCCAACATAAACTTTCGGAGGAAATGGGAGGAAAAGTAGGGGATTTTATTGCTGTAGCACAGGAAACTTCCTCTTGGAAGAAAATCATAGTTCATAATTTGTCAGAGCAAGAGAAGGTGGCCCTAACCAAACTCAATGATGCTTTAAGGGTGTTCCCGATCATTCCTGGGGAAGGAAGAGACAAGGCGATTTGGGGCAAAACTACAAGTGGGATCTATTCAGTAAAAACTGTCTATAAGTTAATCCACTCAGGATTCAATGGTCGGACTCCAACTTCTATTATTTGGTTAAATAATTTAACCCAAAAAATATCTTTCTTCTTTTGGTTGGCAGTTCAAAATTAGATTCTGACAACAGATAATCTGCAAAGGAGAGGTTTCCAATTCATCAATCGATGTATCTTGTGTGAGAAAGCAAGAGAATCTGTAAGTCATATATTTCTAACTTGTGAATTTTCTTGTACAGTCTTCCAAATGATCCTGTCCAAATTTCATATAGATTGGGTCTGTCCAAATAGCATGTCTGACTTTTGCATACAGTGGGCTTCCCCCTTTCGAGCAAAACTTTTGACTTGGCTCTGGAAGCTCAGCTTACCCCATTTTTTATGGGGGATATGGAATGAGAGAAATAAGAGAGTATTTAAAGGACGTAAGAAAGATCCTAGGTTATGTGGTAATAAAATAATCAGAGCTTTGAAAGAAAACTGGAAAACTTTCTTCTTCAAAAATGAGACCATGTCTCTAAGGGAAAGGAGGATTTTGCGAAACTAGGGAGAGGAACTTCCAGACCTAGACATTACAACCAACCCATGGGATGGTGTCAAGTGGATACCCCCCACACAAAAGTGGGTTAAGTTTAATTTTGACGGGGCAGCTAAAGGAAATCTGGGGGCTGCAGGAGCAGGAGGAGTTCCGAGAAATGAGGAAGGAAAAGTGGTCCTTGCCTTTGCAGAGCCTTTGGGAACTCAAACAAATCATTTTGTAGAAGCCCAAGCCTGCATGCAGGCAATGAGAATTGCCAGACTTGAGGGTTATAAGGAAGTTATATTTGAATGGGATTCGCTTAATATAATCAAGGCAATTAAGGAGGATAAAGACCCCAGCTGGACCATCTTGGAGCTTATCCTAGAAGCAAAGATTCATAAATATCATTTGGTTAATGCCCAAATCCAACACACCTTAAAATAAGGGAACCAGGCGGTGGATCTAATGGCAAATATTGCAGTTTTTGTTGGGGAGATGCAAATTTGGAAGGATAACTTCCCTCAAGAACTATTGGTGTTGGCTTCTAGAGAAGAGCTAAGATCAAACCTGTTAGAGCATCAGGAGATCAGAGGGGTTGATGATGAGTAATCCGACAGATGGAATTAGGCAGAAAAGGCATCCCATTTGTTGGGGCCTGGGAGGTGACAAGTGTACAGTACAACAACCTAGTGGTATTAGTAAGTGCTAGGTGTTGTTTGGTTTTTGTTTTATCCTGAATAGTCAAGCGACAAGTATAGGACTGTGGACTCTAAGTATGGCTTAATTTGGGTCTTAGAAAGATCCATTTTGTATTTTGATTATACGGGCTTGATGCTAGAACCAGCCCATTTTGACTTTGTAAAAGGTTTGTGGACCTTATAACCACCTCTACCTTATACCAAAAAAAAAATATTTATTTTATAAAATATTTAAATTCATGTGAATTTAAATTTTATAAATAAATGTTATTTATACCAAGTTATGCAATGAGAAGGACTTTATAAGCCCAAAGGTTTCTAAAATAATTAATTTATAATATTTAAATTCAAATGAATTTAAATAAATTATAAAAAAATAAAGTCTAAAGCGCCCATGTTCTATAGTTGGAAGAAATTCAAAGCATCGACGTCACATGGTTTAAAGAAAATTTGAAGCACTGGTGTATTCAAACAAAGGTGGAAATTATTATATAAACCATGCCTAAGGGGCATTAATTTTTTCATCCTTGCTCGAATGAAAAAATTGTATGTGAATTGGAGCTCGTGAAAAAGACTGCAAAATTCGTATTTGTGTATGCCAGTGAATAGAAATAAAAGGAAAGGCACAGATCGGTTGGAAGCCCTCCGGGTAACATGGCCTAGTGGCAAGAGGGAAGTGGCTAGAGTGCTTGGATTCAAGGAGACCAGTGTTCAAAATGTGATGACTATGCTTAGCAATTTTTTTTGGGTTGAAGGCGCCAAAGGCGAGGCACACGTTTTGCAAAACGCAAGGTAGGGATACTTTTTGAAGCACGTGGTGCTTCCCACACTCCAAGCGAGCGCGTAGCTCGCACGACGGTTGGAGTCACAGCTGAGGCATTGGTCATGGGCTGCGTTGAGGTTTTGAATCCCTCCAAAGGTAAGGTAATTAAATTTTGATTATATTTAATATTGCCTAAAGTTGGGAGTTAAAAGGGGTTGCTAGTTGGAAATAGTTGAAAGGGTTGCTAGTTGAAATTTGGTGTTTGTTGGAAATTGTTTTTAATAAAATTTGGAGTTATAAGGAGTTTGATTTTATTTAAGGTCTTAATTATTCTATTTGCATATTGGAGAAGTAAGACTTTAAGAGTGTTGATTTTATTTTTAAAGGGACTTTTGCCAAAGAGATTATTATGAAGGTGTTGGATATTATTTTAAAGTTGAAGTGATAAGGTGTATTTTGTTTGATATCATTTTGTATTATGATTCATTGAGAAAATTATTATCTTCTAACCTTTATTGATATTGACAAAGAAGTGATTATGAGTGTGGCGGATTTGTGTGGTCTGCTCCTTGTCAAGCAAAAGGTATGGACAAATTCTTCCTTGGTTGAGTTGATTGGTTAATTTCTAGAAAATAAGTTTGGAGTGAAAAGGACTTTATTAGGGTTTCTTTTTTAGTGTGTTTGAGTAATTGCTTCAAGGTTTTCTGGAATAAAGAAGTGTGGTTAAAACCTTGTTTGATAAGCATAGTTGTTGAAGCCATTGGTTTTGTGAAGAACTTGAGTAGGGTTTTGCAAATATCCTGAGTATCATTGTCATGTGAAGATTATTTTATAAGCATTGATGTTGAAGTGAGTTGTTGTACAAAGAACTTAAACTAGGGCTTGAAAAGAACATGAGTATCATTGTTATGTGAGATTTTTTGTTGAGCATTGTTGGAAACATTTTGAGTTGGTGGTTACATTCTTGGACTAGTGTTTGTGAGAAAGGGGTGTTTCATTAAGTGATTGGTTGAGTAGAGTTGGTTGAGCCTAGTCAAGTGGTTGTATGAAGTGATTGTTCAAGTTCCATAAGACAAACTATTCTATATTCTGATTTGAGTTGATTGAGCATTGAGTGTAGAACATATTGAGTCTCTAACAATTATATTTATGTTTCTATGAGATTGGACAAGTTTTGTGTGGACTTGTTAAGAAGATTTGAGGTAAGTCTTTGAGGAGACTTGTGGACTAATTTTGTGTGAGCTTTTTGTGGAAGCTTACAATACAAATTTGGTTAAGTTCTATGTGAACTTATTGAGCATATTTGGATAAGTTATGTGTGAACTTATTGAGTAGATTTGGATAAGTTCTATGTGAACTTATTGAGTATATTTGGACAAGTTTTGAGTGAGCTTGTTAAGAAGATTTGAGCAAGTTCTGAGTAGACTTGTTGAGCATATTTGAGCAAGTTCTAAGTGAACTTGTTGAGAAAATTTGGATAAGTTCTGTGTGAAGTTATTGAGCATATTTGGACAAGTTTTAAGTGATCTTGTTGAGCATATTTGAGCAAGTTTTGAGTGGACTTGTTGAGCAGATTTGAGCAAGTTCTAAGTGGACTTGTTGAGCATATTTGAGCAGGTTATGAGTGGACCTGTTAAGCATATTTGAGCAAGTTCTGAGTGGACTTGTTGAGCAAATTTGAGCATGTTCTAAGTGGACTTGTTGAGCAGATTTGAGCAGAGTCTGAGTGGACCTATTGATTGGATTTGAGATAGAGCTTTAGAGGTGATAAAGCAGAGAGGACATTAGTCTCTAGTGGATAGAGATCCATCAACCAGGGTAGTGAGGATAGGTATTCTGAGTGGGGACAAGAGTCTTCAATGGAGAGAGATCCACAAGCCAGTATAGTGGAGGTAGTAGTATTCTAGAGGATCACCAGCCAGAGCAAAGGAGAAGAATTTTTCCTATGGATAGAGATCTACGAACCTGATTTAGGGGATCAACATCTCCTTTAGATAGAGGTCCATAAATATTGTATGGAAAGATTCCCAAAGAGAATTTATTTGAGAAAATTTATAAGAAATATTTTCTCCGTGGAGGTAGCCATCTTTGGGTGAACCACGTTAAATTTGTGTCTCTATTGTGTATGGTGATTTGTGCATTACTTTGATTACTATTGTTTATATTGCTATTTATACATTGCATAATATTGATTTGGAAAGAAAAGTAAAAAGTGCTCTTATACTGTTCACCCCCCTCTTAGTATAAGCTTGTGTTCTTCATAATGTATGTGTCAATATGAGATAAAGTGAATGAAGAGTCACATGATATGTGGCAAGATGAGAGCTTTGTCCATATGAGTAATATGAAAGGTTGCATCTCTCAGATGCTTGAGGAGAGCAAGAGTTAGTGGACTAAAAAATTGTGTAAAATGATATATTGGAGGTAAATCTCTATGCAATGTAATCGATCTAAATCATTTTTGCAATCCTGTGATATTGTGCATATTTGAGTTATATTTGTGAGATAATGTTGTATTGAGATTCATTGTTAAATTTTATTAATGACATTTATTTGATTTATTCTTGATCCTGGTTAAAGCTTTTTGTGATTTAACCTATTAAGAAAGCTAACAGTGGTATCAGAGCCATAACAAGGTTACTTGCATAGGATTTGGGACAATCATCGTTATTCGACGATAACCTAAAATTAAAAAAATGGCAGAGTATAATAGATACTGAGAAAAAGAGAAAGTACTGAGGAGAAATAAAGAAACTAGAAGAGAGGTTGCCAAGATAAAATGAAGGTAGCCTACAAAAATTATTGACATAGTCAAGAAATGCGGACATCTGTCTGAAGGTTGGCTAGAGGAGATTACATTCAAGAGTGGTATAGTCAATACATTATCGTAAAGAGCTACCAACTAGTTGTCTCATCAAAAAAATCATGTTATCTTATATGTGGGCCAATCGTAATCACCATATAAACAAAGCCATCAATAGTCCAAGCTAGGCAGACAAGTAGTTCACATTATTTGAGAGTCAGGCAACCAAGTTTGAAATGAGCTTGAAGAACAAAATTAAGGGCCTTGAGGTCTTCATTAACCCTACAAATCTAAGGTGAGGGTGCTTCCAAGTGTGGAAATTTTATAAGGAGAGTAGCATGAGTAGGGCATGAGCAGCCATTGAGGCTAAGGGAAAAAACTACAACGGTCAGTAGCTTTACCTACATAAAGAAGTTGCACGTTGAAGATATCTTGAGGTAATGAAACAGTGCTAAGGTGCTTCATAGGCATCCTGCATGGTGCTTCATAAAGCCTATGCCTGTCTCTCACATTTAAGCAACTCTCATATTCATCTATATCCAAGTCCAAAATTTATGAGCATATGCAATGCAGGCACGAGGGAGTAGTGTTGAGGTGAAAGGATAGAAGCACAACAAGTGTCAAATCGAAGTAGGAGAGTCTATTTTGGAAGGAGTGAAATGTTTTTTAGGGAGATAGAAAAGTATGTATGATTCTCATTATAACGCCTTCAAAGCATATTTAAAACATTGTAAGAAGAAAATATTTTCACTGTAACACCTCTAAAGCATATTCACAATGCTTGACTTCATTACAAAGCTATTTTTGGAGTTATTTGACTGAGCAAAAAAATCATCTCATACGTTGAGAGGGTAAGTACCATGTTACGATGGTGGTAACAAAAATTGGAGCCAATAGTGGAAAGCCCAACAAGAGAAGAGTCGTTCGTCAAATAACAACAAGGACGTTCCAATATAGGTAGAGATCAAGCATCAAGGATTCTACAAAATCTAAGTCAAGATTCCAACCCGAAGAACAACTTGGACCAGGCGTTGAACCAGGCATTGTAGATGTCCATCGACTTGCATTGTCATTGATCTTCGCCACCACATACGCCTTCGTGAAGAGGTTCACATAATTCAGTTTGTGCACCAATAGCAAGCTTATCTCTAGGGTTCACGTCCTTTATCTGTAAGGGAAATTCCAAAGTCTTTTGGGAAGCTTCATTAAGAAGGAAGTTGATTTATTTAAGTAGGCTTTTTAGATTGATCGTATATCGAACACAGGACATCCACTTCAATTATTTTTGGAATTCAAAGGTCTAATGGAATGAAGGTTAGTTATTTGATTTTTATTTTTACCTAGGGTTTTGATAAAAGTGGAGTGATAAGGTTTTTGAAGTTAAGTATTTGATTTTTCTAAGGTCTTCAAGGTTAATATTGGAGAGATAAGGCTAGTAATGGTTTAATTAAAGGTTTTTGAAAGTTTTTTGAAATTTGAAATACTAATTAGGGATGTAAAAGTTTTTTTAACAATGAAGGTTAAAAGTATTTGGAAATTATTATTTTTACTCCTAAAAGTTTTGATAGAAAATTTAAGAGTAGAAAAATTATTGAATTAGTGAATTATTGCAAATTTAGTTATTTGGGAGACAAAAGGGTTTCAACCTCAAACATTAGGAAAAATATAAATTTGCAAAAATTCTTGGCTTCCAAATAATTAGGGAGACAAGGAATCCTACTTCATAGGTTTTTGAATTTTTTTAGAAACATAAAATTATTATTCAAAACCTAAGGAAGACATAAGGTAGTCAACTTCAAAGGAACATGGCAAAGAAAAAGCAAGTGAAACATAAAATAAATGATAAAAAATAGAAACACAAAAACCAGAAATACATGAGTTGTCAAAAATAATTGAAGAAGAAAACTTATATTTTCAAGAAGAACAAATATACATTCTAGATGACTCATTAGAAGAAACTAAGAAAATGTTGCAAAAATTAAAATGTTGGACTCAAAAAATGATAACAAAAATTGAAAGTCAAGAGAATACATCAATGAAGGAAAAGAGGGTCTTGCAATCAATCATGAGAGAAGCCAAAGATGAAAGTTTTTCAATGCTAGAAAATTATCTAAATTTAAAACTTGATGAAGTAGTTAAAGACTCTAAATATTTTTTCACATTACCTAATGATATAGGAAAGATAATGTATATGGCATTACTTTCTAATGAAGTTCTAAAAGGTAAGAATAGAAAGCAAGAGGAAATGACTATAGATTTGGAAAATGAGCTTGTTGATATTATTAGTGAAGCAGAACAAGGAGAATTTCTAATGCTTCAAAAATGCATGCAATATGTTCTTAATGATGCTAATGATTATTATGAAAATAGTGTTATTGTACCTGTTAGTCTATAGAAAACAATATACAAGGGAATAATCACTCTAAATGTTTCTAAGATAAGAAAACAAGAAAAGGTTGAAGAGTTAGGAAACAAATCAATGATGAAAGATGTTTCTTGTGATACAAATGATTTAAGGTCCATGATCGTAGATTCATGTTGTGATACTATAAAATTAAAACCATTGATGATAGATGCATATGACATTAGTGATCTTTATAAGAAATAAAAATAAGCAAATTGTGACTCCTATAAAAAATAAAAGGAACATTATGATGCAAACAATGATACTTGTGATTTAGAATTCATGACAAAGATAGAAGAACCTGTTACAAAAATAGATACTACATATGATACAAATGATTTGAATACGGTTTGTAATTGTTCAAAAAAGGTTTATGCTATCAGAATTCATGTTGACATAGATTAAAATAATGACAAAGATAGTAATGCTTATAGTTGTGTTGATATTGATAAATATTACTCTAATGATATTTTTGATTATTTTGAAAAGTATACTAAATAAATTGGTTCAAAATTGTTAAGTAAAATGGGATATAAAGATACAAGTTTGGGAAAACATGGAAAAGGAATAAAAGAGTCAATTGTACCAAAAATAAGACCAAAATATGAAGGTCTTGGATATACAGGACAAATGAGCAGCAAAGAATCAAGAACTGACTTAGCGATCGGAAATAGTAACATCAAACCTATGACAGGGATTGACAAAATCAGTAATAATAGAAAAAGAATTTTGTAATAAAGAACAAATGTAATCAGTGTGGTAGATATGGACATAAGATATAGAGATGTTGGAATTTTCGTAGTTGTAAAATTTGTGGAGGACATAATCATTCACAAATATTTTATCTACAAAAAGAAAAGAAAGACTACAAAGTAAAAATGGATTGTGGATGGATAAACATAAATGAATGGGATAATATGAAAGGAATGTTGTATGGTTTCTATAGAAGGAAACCAAGTATAATCAAAGGTTGCTTGCACAAAATTTGAAAGTTGCAAAAGTTAAGGATATTATTACTAGGTAGGAAAAAATAGTGAAGTCAAGTACATTTCCACTAGGTTGAAGAAAAACCAACGAAGAATAGGATTTATTTTTTTGAAAAACCAACTCAAGAAGAAAATTGGTCATTGTCATTTTGCTTCAGATATTGAAAAAAGTTTTGAAGAAAGCTATATAAGATAGTGTTGCAGTGAAAATAATATTCAGAATTTGAAAATCTTCCTACAATAGATAGAGAAGACTTTTATTTTTTGATTGCTTGAATATCGTGAGTTGTCCTCACGCAAAGATTGATTTGAGTTGCAGTTAAGTCTATAATATAGTTTCAGGTCTCAAAGATAGACCTTGATAAGATAGATTGAGTTTACCTATTCCAAGAATATATTCAAAATAGAAGGTAGTCTATAAGATTGATTCAGGTCTTGAAGACATATCTTGATATTGAAATTGAAAGCAGATTAAGGAGACCCAAGCAAAGAATTGTATTGGTCCTTGGAAATATTACATTATTTGTCCCCCTTGTAATATTAGTTTGGTAGTCAAGAGAGAATGAAGAGTCACATGATATATGGCAAGATGAGAGCTTTTTTCATATGAGGAATGCGAAAGGTTGTATCTCACGGATGCTTGAGGAGAGTAATAATTAGAGGACTAAAAAGTCATGTAAAGTGATATATTGGAGTTAAAGCTCCATGCAATGTAATCAATTTGAATCATTCTTGCAATCCTATGATATTGTACATACTTGAGTTATATTTGTGAGATATTGTTGTATTGAGATTCATTGTTAGTTTGATTAATGGTATTCATTTGATTTATTCTTGATCCTGGTTAAAGCTTTCTGTGAGTTAACCTATTAAGAAAGCTAACAGTTATATTTATTTAGATTGTCAATTATTGGTGTAGATCCTTTCTTGTTCTTTGATGGATTATTGGAGTAAATCCCCGTAACCTAGCATGGCCAAGGCTTCTAGTATATTTACTTTTATTGGTGTCTTCTTCATCTCCTCAGTGATATTGAACTTGAATCTAATGATATTGTTTTCACTACATGACATAAACTTCCTATACTACCTTGTGGTGATCATACATTTCTCACTAGTCAAAGAAGGATATTTTAGGTGATTCTCAACCTCATTTTGTAACTTATCCTTTTTCTTCTCACCTTTTTTATCTCTTTCTTTATCCACTACATCCCTTCTTATGCTTCCTTCTCTCTTTTTTCGGTTTTCTACCTTCTCATCAAGATTTTTTCTTTGGGATGTTTTAATTGGGGTCCTATCCATTTTTTTATGTGCTTCTTATTATGTTTTTGCCATCAACTCCTTATCCTTTAAAGCAATGGTGGTCATCCTCTTTTTAATAGCATAGTGCCTATATTACCTATAATTTTCTTCTTAGATGGATCTTGCTCTATTGTTGCCTTCCCCTTGATTTTGGTTCCAATATCTTGTATGTTAGAACATATTGGATCTTCAAAAAAAGGTTCTTCATATTATTCAACAATGCCAAAGTTGATAAAGACTGTATTGTTTGGGTTTAGCAAAGGAGGAATTTCTTATTGTACTGGATTTTAAGTTTAATAGATTTACTGATACATCATGGCGGGTTAGCAGGTAGGTTAATTCATTGTAAGTGATTGGCTCATAATGAGAACCATTTGTCCCATAGTTATAGCCTATCAAGCTTAGAATTTTTTGTTATACTAATTATTTTGAGAATACCTAATAGCCACAACACAATTGGTAGGATAATGTTTGATATTGCAAGGGAAGCACCATAGTGTGTTGATATCTAAAATAGTATTCATCATATTATTTTAACACTAATTATTTGTTGGCCTAACATTTTATCAAGGGACCTGATATTTTGTATGATAGAGGGTCTTCCTCTATTGTTAAACTATCTCTTTTCCATGTTGTTGATTTACCATTATCTTCACCATGTCTACCATGGCCTTCATAGAGAGCTTACACTTATTGGGGATTTAGAAATTAACATTATTATTATTCTTTGGAGGATCATGTAAGGTGAATAATTGAGGCTAAAAAGAAATGGATGAATGTGTACCTTAATCTGTAATATCACAATGTACAAAGGAGAGTATTGGTAGATGATTGAGCATTTGGAATAGGTGAAATGGTAGGTGTGGACCCTAAAGTTTAGGGATTTTGGGTGATATGGGCAATGTAGGCCATAGGTGGAGTGAGCAAAAATTTCCTTACTCTAATTAGAACACCTTCTATATGGGTCGCTTCTTCAAAATTTGTACCTAAAGTAATATTATTAGCATTGCAAACCATTAGTGCTAAATTGGATTAAAAACCCTTTATGGAGTATGGTTATGCTTATTCTTCATTAGGTCATAGATTTAGTGGAATTAAGTGATAGAAAAAAAAGAGGTGATGATTATTATTTATGAATGAGTACCTATAAGAAGATATTAGGGTTTGTAGAAATGAAACCCTGACCCTAATCATCCTAATCATAGGTAAGTGCACATTAAACACATTAGTATTTTAACATCCCCCCTTAAAGTGCACTTTCCTAAGTACAAAATACTCATTAATATTTTAATATCCCCCATTAATGATGAATCTCAACTAGAAGATGTCTATCTCTACCAAAAATACACCTTCATACAATAATGTTGAGTCATCCAAAAATTGTGGTGAAATATACATCTTCAAGCTCTCCTTCAACTCAACACATAAATTTGTGGACGAGGAGAGGAGGGGAACACAATGCTTGATGTGGTGTTGCTTGAAGTGTCAAAAGTGTCCTCATGGTAAACTTCTCATCCTACCGTAATGCATGGATAACCAGTCATTGCATCTTCTAGGTGCTATAGAGAATATGACTAGGTACTAGATTCGCTTACATTGTGATGTTGCAAATCTTGTTGGTGAAGACATGATCCAAGTTGAAATCCACTAAGAGATAAGTTGCTAAAGGCAAATAAAACTCCCAAACTGGAGTACCTGACATATTCCTATGATAAAGAAATAATACCTCCTATTTTAGGAGCACCCAAAATCATAAAGGAATCTCAAGAGGGCCATGGTATTGAAGAAAAACTACTTCCAAAAAGTCTTGATGGATGAGAGTGGATTTATGAGTTTCAGGTTCAACCAAAAGTGCACTCAATATTACAACAAAATTTGAGGCCCAAAAAAACATATGAAATAGCCTTAAAATTGAAAATGGACACCTCCATTGTGTTTGGCTCAAAAAAATCTTTCCAACGACAACAAACACAACTATCTTTTGATCTGAATGAAGCCTTGAAAACTAATAAAAACAATTAGGCTCTTTGACAACAAAATAAAAGAGGCTCATAGCCTTTTACAATTTGAAAATAGAATATTCTCTGCCAAATATACCAATTTTAAAATAAATGGAGCAAAATTCAATGGTTTGCAGTATGTTTGAAAGTCAAAGTCAATTGGATGCAACAGATCCAAAGTCAACAAGTCAACATGCACATAATTAGATGTCATGTGGTGGAGGAGGTAGTGCCCACAATTGGCACTTTGATTGGTCAATGAAAACCTTAGGATTTTGCTTAATTTTTTCTTTGCTCATCGTTCGAATGGCTCTACGACTTTCTACAACTTCATCTGATTGAACTTGCCTATCTTCAAACTGGTTTTGTATGCCACCACTGTCGAGGTTACCAGGGATCGAAGGGTATAAAATGACTTGATGACCACTCTTCAACACCACCACTTCCATGCAAATGTTTCACTTATCATGCACTTTTGCCATTAATGATAACTTTGTTGCACCTCCACCATTTGGCACGATCTCCCACATGTATGAGCCTGTTATTCTACACTCATGTGGGTCGAAAGAGTGCACCTATGTGGCACATGTGGGGGCTATAAAGGATGCACCTACATAGTGCGCATGGGGTCCACCTATTAGCATGTGTGGAGAGCTGCCTGTTTAGCGCATGGGGGGGCACAACACAAAAAAAGAACTTCAAAACCCATGCAACTCCATCTATTTCAAATCTAAAACCATCACAATCTATGCTTCTTCATTGCAATTTCTCACGAATTCAAAACCAAAAAATATAGAAAAAAATGCAAAAGGGAGAGAGGGGGGAGATTTCCTTGAGGTAAATCCCCCTTCACATGTGAATCATAGGTAGATCTTTCCACTTTGATACCACTTGATAGAACCAAAAGAGGTTGTCTGATAAATATTTATTAATGAGTACATATAAGAAGAGATTAATTATTTATTAATGAGTACATATACGAAGAGATTAATTATTCATTAATCAGTACATATAAGAAGAGATTAATTATTCATTAATGAGAACATATAATAAGAGATTAATTATTCATGAATGAGTACATATAAGAAGAGATTAGGGTTTGTAGAAAGGAAACCCTAACCCTAATCATAGGCAAGTGCACATTAAACACATTAATATTTTAACATCCCCCCTTAATGTGCACTTTCCTAAGTACAAAATACTCATTAATATTCTAATATCCCCCCTTAATGATGAAGCTCATCTAGAAGGTGTCAGTCTCTACCAAAAATGCACCTTTATACAATAATGTTGAGCCATCCAAAAGTTGTGCTAAAATAGCCAAGAATTTGATGTGGAAGCTTGATGCAAAAGTTGATGCAATGCAATTAAAAAAAATCTATGGAGGTTTTATTAAACCCCATGCTCTCCTTCAACTCAACATATAAATTTGTGGAGAAGGAGGGAAGGGGAATGAAATCCTTGATGTAGTGTTGCCTGAAGTGTCGAAAGTATCCTTATGGTAACCTTCTCACCATACCAGAATGCATGGATAACTAGTCGTTGCATCTTCCAGGTGCTATAGAGAAGATGACTAGGTACTAGGTTCACTTGCATTGTGATATTGGAAATCTTGTTGGTGAAGACATGAGCCAAGCTGAAATCCACTAAGAGACAAGTTGCTAAAGGTAAATATAACTCCCAAAATAGAGTACTCGATAGATTCCCATGATCGAAAAACAATACCTCCTATTGTAGGAGAATCCAAAATCATGATGGAATCTCAAGAGGTCCATGGTCTTGAAGAAAAACTACTTTAAAAAAGTCTCTTGGGTTCAACTGAAAGTGCACTCCATATTACAACAAAATTTGAGGCCCTAAAAAGCATATGAAATAGCCTCAAAACTAAAAATGGATACCTCCATTGTGTTCGGCTTGAAAACATCTTTCCAACAACTATAAACACGACTATCTTCTGATCTGAATGGAGCCTTTATAATTGAGAAAAATAATTAGACTCTTCGACAACAAAATAAAAGAGGCTCATAGCATTTACAATATGGCATCAGAGAATATTCTTAAGAATATTCTATCAAATAGCATCAATAATATGCTCAAATAGTTGATCGATAAAAAAATGGTGGGGTGAGATTCAACAGCCCCCAAGAAGTCAACTAGTCATATGCTATTTAATGCCAAGTCGTTGCACAATTCTGCAAATCACACACTACAACGCTCAACACCAAAAGCCAATGTGAATCCACCACCTATAAACTATATATTAGTTGTTTTTTATTCTAAACGTGAGGTTGTATTGACACCACGTGTCATACCTTCATTAGGAAATATTTTTATGCATTCTAATTGGCTAGAATAAAACCTTAGGTTTTGTTTTAATATTTCGTCATTCACAACCTACAAACGTTGTTTCCTCTTGCGATCGATGTCCTCGCTTACTGTAATTGGTTGATCTATGGGGAGTGGTATCCTTCACCTCTTCTAATCAATAAGGAATGAGGGGATGGTTGCTAGCGAGTACCACCAGGTAGGGTGACGACTAGCAATGGAGGGCAACATATGTTGCATGAAGGGTGATCGTGATCGAAAACCACAACCAACCTTTGTTTCCTTTGGCCACCTAGTATTCACTTTTTTGCTCTTCAATCAATTATCTACCCATGGTATAGCCACTATGCAATGCTTTTTCTTCTAGGTTTCCTCCTCATAACCATCCTATATCTAAAAATTTTGATTGATTTTGCATCATCTCCAACGACATGCATGTGGTTCATGGGCTATTATCGATCCCGCACAACACTTGTTGGATCAACACAACAAATGCATGGTGGGTGTTGATGTCAGTGAGTTTCTATAGTTTCTTTATGACACGCAAAGTGATCGCATCGTGGGCTATCCAAACACGCATTGATAATAATGGTCAATGTGCGGTACTAGACCAACTATTGGCTCAACCCTGAACAAATCCCAAGCTTCATGGACTATAGTCAAGACATTGCAGCAATGCAGGTGTGACTTCAAATCTATGGATATATATGTAAGTGAAGTCATAGGGCCCATTCTTGGCCCACTATGATGCACACCATGCATGCTCGAGGTAAGACCTGAAGCGTGATGATCCTTCATAGTCTATCCTATAGACACTAAACCAAAAAACAAACAAAAGAACAAGGATGGAAATCATGCGAGAGGGGAGAGGGGGGATTTCCATGACGAAAATATTCCCTCGTAGGTGAATCACAAGTGAATCTTACCACTCTGATACCACTTGATAGAACCAAAAGAGGTTATGATTATTATTCATGAATGAGTACATATAAGAAGAGATTAGGGTTTGGAAGAGATTAGGGTTTGTAGAAAGGAAACCCTAACCCTAATCATAGGCAAGTGCACATTAAACACATTAATATTTTAATATTAATGTCAAATTCCTTATAAATCTAGTGTTATAATCATGAATATTTTCTTGAGGATGTCTTTGCATAAGGAACACTTGTTGCCCTTATTACCAAATATTTCTATAAAAGGTTCTACATTGATGCCCAATAAGTAACTAAATTATCAAGTAATCCTCAATACCATAATCAACTTCATCTCTTAATGAGTACATAATAAAACATGCCATGATATCTTCTTCTTGGATATGGTGGATTAAATTCAATGTGGAGATCTTGTTCAAATAGTCCATTTTCGTTCCGATCCCATTTTTGTCAAATTCTATAAGGATTGCATGGTAGCAACCAAGATGGATAATTCAGCCCTTAGGTTCAAGGGTCCTTGATAGGTCCATTCAAACAATTGATTTTGAGTTCTAGATGGTGAGGGTGTCTGATTGTATTGAGGGGGTTGACCAAATTATATTGGATAAGGATACATCAATAATCGTAAGGTGAGGTTGCATATGCTTATTATGTAGGTTTTGAGGGATAATTTTGTTATTATTTAGCAACATAATGTTATGGTAGAAATGTGTTGGAATATATTACATTATTTAGTACATGCTAATGTATCACCATGGGTACACTTAAAATTAGGAGTGTGTCTTAGTTTAGGGTTTGAGTATTTACTTTATACAATGTAATAAATGCACAAGTATTGTTAGAATGTGCAAAGTACTTAATGATGTAAATGTGCATGTTGTCCATGTGCACATGAGTCCATAGAATAGGAAGATGGAAATCCAAGAGTCACATCTCATTATATATGGCATATTAGAGAGTTGGTATATGGCTCATTAAAGAGATGGTATATGGTAGAGATATTGTAGTAGATACAATGTAGAGCATGTATGAAATATGGAGAGTTAGAGATCTCCATTTTATATCAATGTACTATTTTTGTGAGTTTTCATTAATGGTAGTTTTATGAGTAGTTGCAAAAGTTTTTATGAGTTTTACATGCTTAGTATATTGCCATCATCTTATATTTAATATTGCATGCTTATTTTTAGACCTTGTGGTAGTTTTTCATTAAATATATAGCATCAAAATCTAACAGTGGCATCAAAGCCACAAGGAAGATTGATAGGAGATAGGGAGAGCCATAATAGAGATTGATATGAGATAGGAAAATATCATTTTTAAAATTTTAAAATTGCTTTTTGGCTAGAGTCTTTCCACAGGGTTGCAATAAAACTCGTGAAGACTAGGAATCAACATAGATCTCTTTCCACTGGATTGAAGGATAAGTAGTGACGTTTATTTATTTTTAAATATCTAGAGATTTATATGAATTTGTTTGTTATTGTCTAAGTCTTTTCTTGTAGAAAATTAGTTCTTAGAAGTTGAGAAGCTTCCTACAATGGATAGAGAATAATTTCATCTTTGATTGTCTGAAAGTCTATTTAATTTCCTCGTGCAAGGTTTAGTTATTTTTTGCAACAAAAGAGTAGACATTAAAGATTAAGGAGGTCCAAGAAAGAAGGGCCCATTAGAGATTGAAGGTAGAATATTGAGGAGATCCAAGAAGTAGGTTCCCATATAATGTTGAATATTGAAGACTCTAGATTGAAGAAATAAGAAAGCAACTTTATTGCAGATTGAGAAGGAGGAGATCCAAGAAAGAGGTCCCATTGAAGAATGTTCAGATTTGGAAGATAGAATATTGAAGATTGAAGATAGAGGAGGATTAGGAAAATTCATGTTGAAGATTTGAGAAGTTGCAGAATTTGAAGAACCAAGAGAAGAGGTCTCAAGTAAACTTGGAAGGAGAAAGAATAAGAAGGCTAGAAAAGCCCTATTGAAGAAGCTAAAGAAGTGACCATTAGAGGAGATTTGAAGAAAGCTCAAGGTAGAATATTGGAAGAAGGAGTGGCTTCTAAAAAAATAATTTGGGACAATTTTCACCATCCAACAACAAGCCCAGAAGAAAAAATGATTTTGCAAGAAGTTTGTCAAATTTTAGAAAGAATTCTTGAAGATCTCAAGACATTCAGATTCTTGAGGAAGAGACCAGTGATAGAGGTCATATTGGAAGATAGAATCCAGTAAGATCTAAGGAGGAGAAAGAAGATAGAAGAGGCCACCGATTTGAGAAATTTGAAGAGTACCATTACGAAGAAGAAGATTGTTGATTATTGCAACAAAAGTTGAAGAGTCACAGGACAACAAGTTGAAGGTGACATAGTATTGCAAATTAAAGAAGATTTGGGCAGATTTTTAAGTGCCTTAAAACAACCAATTGAAATAATGCTTGACAACAAAATAAAAAAATAATTTGGAGGAATTGAATGTTGTTTTTTGATAGCAAGATAAAGGAGAAGAAATCAAAATTTTGGAGCAACAAATTAAGATATTTGGACTGCAAAATTGGGTAGCATTAGAAGGAGAAAAGAGAGTTGTGTTTTGGAGAACTTCAGGGCAGATTTGAGATATTTTTGGACAACAAAACAAAGGAGGAATTGGCAGAATTTGAAGCTACAAAATTGTAGAGTTTTGGATAGCAAGAGGGCAACACTAATAGCTGCAAATTTTAGAATTCGAGAGAACGAATTTGGAGGAGAATTGAAGCCACAAAAATCAAGAAATTTGGGCAGCGAACTAAAGCTACAAATTTTACAAATTCGTGTTAGAGTATATTATATTATTTGGTACTTATCAATGTAACACCTTGGGTACATTATTAGACTAGGAGTTTATCTTAGGTTAAGTAGTTACTTGAGGAAGAAGTAATATATACACAAGTGTTAGAATGTGTAATAATGTAAAAGGACAAGTACCCTTAGTTAGTTGTCAATGTGCACAAGTGTAATTAGCATTGTAATTAGGTATGAAGCATGCATGATCCATAGTATGCACTAGTAGAGCAATAGAGAGATATTGTATCAAGTTTAAATTTTCATGAGTTTACATTAATGGTTGTTGCATGAGTTATTTTAGAAGTTTCTCATGCTATTTACTTGCTTATTAGTTAGCCATTATCATAGATATAACATAGCTTGCTTATTTCATCACTTATGGCTACATTTCCTTTAATTTTATAGCTTCAAAAGCTAACAGTGGTATTAGAGCACATAGTAGATCAACGAGAAATTGAGAGTGTCACAAGATAGAGTATTGAAGAAGATCTCCATTGAATATTGGAGGTCCAAGGAGAAGGCCTAAAGCAACTTTTAAGGAAATTTCAGGAGAAGTGTCGATAGTGAAGAATTTGGGACAATTATCATCATCTGACAAGAAGCCCAAAGGAGAAGGATTTGGCAAGAACCTTGCCAAATTTTGGAGGTGAAATTGACTACTTTACAATATGAAAATATCAGATTTGAGGACAACAAGGATGCAATAATTTGGGCAACATTAATAGTTGCTAAGTTTCATATTTTCAAGGTGCATCTTAAAAAAGAAGTTGAAGCCACCTAACTACTGTTATGAGCAACAAAGTAATCAATTTCAAAGTTGCAAATAGGTAGGTTAAAGAGTTGTTTTGGACAGCAAGGAAGAGTTGCAAACTCATCCAGCAAGGGGTAGCATTTGGGTGATCAAAATTACCAAGAACTTCATCATCAAATCGATGTTGAAAAGGCATGCAATTAAGGTGCAAAAGGTTCATTACTTGAACTCTTATATTTTGTTAAGCACCAATTTTGTTAAAAGTTGCATGAAAATGTTTCATATTAAAGTATTCAGGAGGTGCAGAAGATAGTTTCTATAATGTTAAAACCTACACATAAACAATAGGAGTTAGATATATTATATTGAAAGGAAAGAAACACAAGAGTGCATAGTATAGGTACACTATTTGCATGGTTCAACTCACTTGGAATCATCATTGGAAATTTCACCTAGCATTGAGTTATGAAGGAAAAGAGTAGAAGAATTACCAAGGAGGAGAAGGCAATGTAGAACCATCATCTCAGGAAGCAAAAGTGAAGATTGACAACACAAGGGGAAATAATTTCGTAGATCAATGTCATCAATAAGAAAAACTAGTGCAAGAACCAAGGAATTCTACCATTGATGGATAGGTACAACATCATTAAACATTGAAGAGTCACAACACCCATAGAAAGCACCCATTAGTAGTAAAGGAAGAAGAAATGAACAACTGATCACATCACTATGGAGATTTAATCATTTAGAGAAATGCTTGATCCTCCGTATGCTTCTATTTAGGATTCGAATCTAGTATTGCAATAAGCTAACCTGAGCATCACATAGGGAGTGAACGTGCATAAACCAATTCAAAATAACTAGCATTGTCCTTAGTTGCATTACAAACTTATTATGGAGTAACTAAGAAAAGAGGCCATTTGAAGCACGATTTGAGTCAAGAAAGAAGATGTTTGCAATATTTTTGATATCATTGTCATAGAGCGCTCATCAAAGTCCTTAAAACCTAATATCTTCTATATAGAGGAACACCATCGAGTCAAGAAGGTCAAGCATTCTTACTAATATTTGTACTCAGGTGGCACTAAACAGTAGTTGTTATTGGAAGAAAGTTGTGATAGCCTAGCTAGTAGAACAGATAGTAAGCAATTTGTTTAACACCTGTGAAGAGATCTTGAGTGTGACAATTCAAAGAGCATTACTAATAAGTTACAATTATGAGCGTTAGAGAGCCTTGAAGTATTTTCTAAGAGTACAACATCGAATGAAATAGTGTCATATTATCAAAAGATAGGGCATCTATTCAACGTATCTCGTTAAAACATGCACGTTGGAAGGAAACGATCATAACAGAGTCTTGTTGTAATGAATGCCTAAGTGGATCATTGCAAAATTTCCAATCGTTAAGCGTATAGAAGACGTTACAAGCTTACAAGGTAGCAAGATAGTGAATAGTAGTTTCAATTTATCATTAAAGAAGATGTTATCCTAGGCACACTCATTATCGAAATAAGCCATTGAAGAACCACTAAAATAATCATTATACATAGAGTGCATTAGTCGCATAGCATATCAATCCTTCAGCAATGCCTAAATGAGGAAGCAACTATAAGGTTACACGTGGCATAAATTAATTGGATATAGCACCAAGTGGACTATAAAATTTAGCAAGCAGAGGAGTCATTTATTCTAACATGAAGAGGAGTCGTTTATTGTGTTTACATTACATATTTGGGAATGCTCAGGTTATCAAGATTCAGTTCTCGAAGAGTGAATATATCCTTACTTTGAGGTCAAACATCGCATAGTCAAAAGGAGTCATTATAAAGGTCACACCATTACATTAGCACGCATAATGACTACATAGTAAAATAAGTAATTCTGCATGCAATAACCATTGCAAACAAAGTTATTTGGAAGTCCACATGGCTGAGGTGGAACATAACTAAGCCTAAGATGTCTAGAATATTGTGTAGTGAAAGAAAAGGAAAAGAGACATCGCACAAGTTTAGTTGCTTCTTATGCGCAGGTTTAAGGCATTAGTTGACCGTTAGAGACCATCTCGAGTAACGGTTAGTATTTGAAGGTGTGGACATAATAACGAAAGCACACAAGTTTTCTCAAAGACCATAACTCACACAATACCTAAAATATTGGATAAAGGAGTCATATTACAAGCCAATCAGATCACGTATTTCATAGTGCAAGGAAGGTAAAGTGCATGATGTATCATTTGCTTTCTTTTAAGTATAAGAAGTTATAAGGTGCAATATAAGGATGAATTTAATTATTATTGCATTAGAGAAATAAGCTTGGTTAATTAGAAATCAAATCAAAATAAGGAGTTTTATCCTACTTTAAAAGTTCACTAGTTGAAATACAAATATTACAATATTTGCAAATATTTTAGTAGGAGATATAAGGCTTACAACATTGGAAAATTGAAACATTAGTTTGCAAATATCATTACTTTCTAAATTTCCAAATTAGGGAGATATAAGGAGTTCTACACCAAACATTGAACTATTGAAATTTAGAAAACTATATCATTGAAAATTGAAGGAAGCAAAAATGTAGAATTTCTAGAGAGTTGGAAAATTATTGGTATTAGTTCCTCACACAAAACAAAAGGACATAGAGAATCCAACTTTGAATATAAAATCTTATTAAAACTTGAAGGTGCGTTATATTTAGCTTTCTACTTACTAATTCATAGGGAGAAATAAGGTGAAGAAAAATTGAAGTTGAACATTAGGGAGATAAAAGGGATTCAACTCAAACTAAGAAAGCTAAACATACTTTCAAAACATATTGCACTCAAAACAATTGGGAGATTCAAGTATTTTACAAAACTTGAAGAATTAAAAATATCTTAGCAAACTTGATCTTTTACTAAAATTACTTGGGAGTTAAAAGGTATTCTACCTAGAGTATTGGAAAATTAATTACAAGTTTTGTAATCAATCAATTAAGTTTTGTAAATCAGATTTAATATTTGCAATTTGATAATTTTGGAGAAATAAGTTTTAATACATAAAATTAGGATATTGTTTTTTGCAAATATAGTTTACAAAAATCTAAATATCTTATCTAGGGATCCATAAGGTAGCCTACATCAAAGGAACATGGCAAAGAAAAAGCAAAAGAAAACAAGTAATCAAAAATAGAAACTCAAAAACTAGAACTTCATGAGTTGTCAGAATTAGTTGAAGAAGAAAACCTATGTCTTCAAGAAGAACTAATTTACATTGGAGAAGACTCAGACTTTCAAGAAGAAGAAATTTACATTCAAGATGACTCACTAGAAAAGATTAAGAAATGATTGCAACTACTAAAAGGATGCACACAAAAGATGATAGAAAAAATTGAAAGTCAAGAGAATACATCTATAAAGAGAAATAAGGTTTTGCAATCAATCATGAGAGAGGCCAAAAGTGAAAGTTTTTCAACACTAGGAGATTATTTAAATTCAGAAATTGGAGAAGCAATTGAAAACTCAAAAGATACTTTCACATTACCTAATGATATAGGAAAAGTAATATACATGGCATTACTTTCTAATGAAGTTCTAAAAGACAAGAATAGAAGAGAAAATAACATTATACAAGATTTGAAGAACAAGTACATTGATAAAAAAGGTTTTGAACAACAATATTGGTGATATTACTAGTGAAGCAAAAAAAGGGGATTATTCAATACTTAAAAAATGCATGTAAAGTGTTCTTAACAATGTTGATGATTACTATGAATATTTTGTTACTATACCTATCAATCTATGGAGAATAATCTACAAAGGAATTATCACTCTTAATGTTTCTAAGATGAGAGAACAAGAAAAGGTTGAAGAGGTAAAGAACAAGATAGAAATGAAAGATGCTTCTAATGATACAAATGACTTAAGACCTATGATGGTAGATTCATGTTGCAATACCATAGAATCAAAACCATTGATGATTGATGCATGCTATGATACTAGTGATCTTCTTCAAATGGATAAAGATGCAAATCATGATTCTTGTCAAAATGAAAGGGAATATTGCAATGCAAGCATTGACACTAGTGATTTAGAATTCTTGACTAAGGTAGAAGAACCTGTTACAAATATTGATGTTATATGCAATACAATGGATTTAGATACAGTTCATGATTTCTTAGAAAAATTTCATGTTACTATAATTGATGAAGGCATAGATATAGATGATGATAGATACAATGATGCACATGATTATATTGATGTTGACAAAGATCATTCTAATGATTGTATTAGTCATACTAATGATTTTTGTTCAAATTTGATAAGATATGAAGATATTGGAAAAATATGAATAGGGAACGTAAGAACCAATTGCATCAAAAATCATATCAAAGCATGAAGATCTTGATTATACAGGTCAAACTAGCAACAATAAGCAAGGAATAGGATTTGTAACAGATAATAGTGATATCAAATCAGTGACAGAGATTGCTATGAAGGACATAATGGTCAAAGGGATTTGGTTACATAAAATAGGTGCAATCATTGTAGTAGATATGGGCACAAGATAGAGAGATGTTGGAATCTCCATAGTTGTAAAATTTGTGGAGGAACCAATCATTCTCAAAGACATTGTTGGTACAAAGAAAATCATTTCTTTGATTGGATATATACAATGATAAGAAACTTTATTAATGAATTTTATCAAGTATATTTCTCAAGGTATAGATATGGGCATAGGAAAGGTATGAACTTCTTCAACAACAGAATCAAAAGGAAAACAGTAACAGTGCCAAAGTCAGAATACAGAGTCAAGCAAAAAGAAAAAACTTGAGCGAGAAGATCAAATCCAATATCACTTGAAGAATGAAGACAAATACAAAGATCCATATTGAATACTAAAGTCTTCAATAACCAAATAATGTAATACAAGGGGGTGTTAGAGTATATTACATTATTTGGTACATGTCAATGTACCACCTTGGGTACATTATTAGACTAGGAGTTTATCTTAGGTTAAGTAGTTACTTGAGGAAGAAGTAATAAATGCACAAGTGTTAGAATGTGCAATGATGTAAAAGGACAAGTGTCCTTAGTTAGTTGTGCATGTGCACAAGTGTCTATCATGTAAAATGCACATGTGTCCTTAGGGTAGGAAAGTGAAGAGTCACATACTAGTATATATATATGTGACTTAGCATTGTAATTAGGTATGAAACATGCATGATCCATAGCATACACTAGTAAAGCAATAGAGAGATATTGTATCAAGTTTCAATTTTCATGAGTTTACATTAATGGTTGTTGCATGAGTTATTTTAGGATTTTCTCATGCTATTTACTTGCTTATTAGTTTATCATAGATATAACATAGCTTGCTTATTTCATCACTTGTGGTTGCATTTCCTTTAAGTTTATAGCCTCAAAAGCTAACAATTCAGGACAACATACAAGTTGATTTTGGTCAGCAAGCTAATTTTGTAAATTTGAAGGTATAGAACAACAAGTTTGAGTAGCAAGAAAGGAGAGGATACAAGCTACAAAAGACAACCAAAGAGGTTTGGAATTAGGTTCTTAAAAGAGTATTTTAGTTTTATGAAAAGTTGATTTAATTTAAGTTTATTTGGCACCATATATTAGAGAGTTCAAATTAGGAGAAGGAAGAACTCTAAGTTTATTATCTCCCAGTTAAATAAGGAGTTTTAGAAGCTTGCAAATTAGTGAGTTAATATAGCATAAAGGAGTTGGTTCATTAATATTTGTATGCTATTAAGAAAGCAAGCATTAGCAAGCTAAGGAGCTTCAAATACAAAGAGAAGCACTTAGAATATTGTGCTCAATACACGGTTTTGAAATACAAGTCTTCAAAAGATATTTTGATTGTTTCAAAACCTACAAAATACATCAACAAAATATAGAGTTAGAAGTTTCTCAAAAAGGAGAAATAAGGAGAAAAGAATATTGATAACAAATATCATTTTACAAACTTGCAAAAAGGAAGATTTATTGAAAGAATAGGAGATCGAATAAGGGCCCAAGATAGAGCAATATTTAAAGTGTCAAAAGACACTAAGGAGCATAACCAAATTTTAGAAATTTGGTAATGAAGAAGTTGTTATCTAATTGAGCAAAGCAAAGAGAACAAAAGGAGATTGAAAGATAGCAAAAGGTATAGTTATTCCAGCCTAGGTGTGGAAATAACAAACCACATTAGAGCTGAAGAAGAAACTATCAAGAAGGAGCCGTAGAAGGTGGAGCAAAAGGAACACCACCAAGGTTGAGGAAGAGTCACCTATGTGCAAGGAAGAACCACCAAAGCATTGCCATAAGGAATATTTGTAAGCTCAAGAGTCATTGCAAATGTACCAAGAGTCATTTATCTTCAACCATTGAAGAGTTACTTAAGGGAAGATGAAAGGAATAGAGTAACATAGCTTCTACAACCATGCAATGCTAGGGCAAGCGAAAATATCAAGAGGAAATTATTTATCTAAGGCTTGAAACATCTTGGAAGGAGTGTCATCATTTGAGCATTGGAAAGAAATCATTTTCTAGGTGAAAAGAATCAAAACCATAACGCCTAGGAGGAAGGAGCATCATTTAGAAGCATGTGAAGAATCTGTGTGCCACATGTCATCATAGAAGGAGGAGCACCAACCATCATGCAAGCAAGGTGAAACGTCTTCTTACATATATTGATTGCATGGAGTAAGACCAAACTTAGTATATCCAAGAATCGACAAAGAGGTTTTTGAATGAGCGTTGTAGCAAAGGAGAGTTTCAAGGAAGGAATGAACATCAAGGAGAATATCAACCACCATCGATTGTGATTTGTGCATGCTCATTGCAGAGAGTGACATAAATACATAAAGAATATGAATCATTGTGCGAAGATATTGAGTGCCATGTGGTATGTGAGAAGATGAACGAGCCCAATTGTTTTGTGAATACATATTAAACACATTGTTGGTCAAAGAAGGGTAGAGGATGCATTGAAGAATCAAACTCTTGAAGACTAAGTTTAATGAGTGTCAAGGAGCATTAAATGCATTACAGTGAAGGAAGAGCATCTTAAGAGCGCAGGTTGCAAAGTTACAAGAGGTAAGTCAAGTTTAGCACGCCATATACAAGGAGGTATGAAATATCTAATTTAATTTATAACCTTTGCAAATATTAAAGGAGGTATAAGGCAATGAATTATTGAATTAAAACCTTAGAATTTGGATAAATGGAGTTATAAGGTAATGAATTACTGAATTAAAACCTTAGAAGATATATTGAATGATATAGAAGATTTTTGAAGCAAGGAGAATTTAATTTGAAAGCATTTGAAATTACTTTATCCTATTTGAAATTCAAATTGCATAGAAATATTTGCAAATAGTTTAACTTGGAGAAATAAGGATTTCTACATAGAAATAGAAATATTAAATTTGCAAATACCATTTTTTTCTAAATTTTCAATTAGGGAGTTATAAGGAATTCAACACCAATTTAAGTTTTGAAAATTGAAAGCTATAAGAAACACAACATGGACTTGTTGAAAAGTTGGAAAATTATATTGGTATTAGTCTCATGCTCAAGTTAACGATACATAAGGAATCAAACTTATAGTTCTTGAAAAATAAATAATCTTATCAAAATTGAAATTATATTGAAATTATCTATATAGGGAGACAAAAGGGATTCAACTCATAGGTAACTTAGAAAGCTAAGTATTTTATCAAAGCCATATTATACTCAAAAACTAGGGAGACATAAGGTAGTCAATCTCAAAGGTGTAGAGTTTTCTACATCAAAACTAAGGAGTTACAAGAAAAATTTACCTTAGAAGAACAATGGAAGAACTTATTAAGTATACAATATTCAAGGAATAAAAAAGGTTTAGAGATATACTTAATTCAAGGAATGACAATATGAAAAGCAAAAAAGAAGAACCAATATGACTTAGAAATTTTTTTTGAAAAGTCATAAACTCATAGTTTGGCAAGAGTAGAATCTATAATGACATACTCCAACAACATGATAGAAGAAATTGATGAGATATCTTGTTCATCAAGGCTACTTTGAAAACTACTTTGAAAACTTCAAGGATGAAGATAATGAGATAATGAGATATCTTGTTCATCAAGGCTACTTTGAAAACTTCAAGGATGAAGATCATATCAAAGACTTTGAAACACAAACAAGCAGTGAAATGAATAAAACAAGAAAATACATCATGAGTTCCAAGAAAAAGGTAAAGACTAAACCAAAATAAGAACAAAGATCTAGCTAAAGAACATGTGGAAGATGAAGATCCATAACCAAATAATGTAATACATGGGGGTGTTGGAATATATTACATTATTTGGTACATGCTAACGTACCACCATGGGTACATATTTATATTAGGAGTGTATCTTGGATTAGGGGTTGAGTATTTACTTTATATAATGTAATAAATGCACAAGCATTGTTAGAATGTGCAAAGTACTTAATGATGTAAATGTGCATGTTATCCATGTTCACATGAGAGAATAGGAAGATGGAAAACTAAGAGTCACATCTCATTATATATATGGTATATTAGAGAGTTGGTATATGGCTCATTAAAGAGATGGTAGATGGTAGAGACATTGTAGTAGATACAATGTAGAGCATGTATGAAATATGGAGAGTTAGAGATCTTCATTTTATATCAATGTACTATTTTTGTGAGTTTTCATTAATGGCAGTTTTATGAGTAGTTGCAGAATTTTTTATGAGTTTTACATGCTTAGTATATTGTCATCATATTATATTTGATATTGCATACTTATTTTTAGACCTTGTGGTAGTTTTTTATTAAATATATAACATCAAAAGCTAACAAAATGGAGGAAATTTTTACATAAGTGGTGGATCAAGATAGGCTAAGTTTTGATTAGGAAGGGCTTACCATTTTAAATAGGTAGATGGTTTTGCAAGCCTTAGTGAGAGAATTATTATTTGGGAGGAGGGATATGTTGTTGTGGAATTTACACTAGTTGGATAGATAGGGGCAATATTTGGTTTAGAATATTTCTTTGAAATCCTTATGCTCCCTTTTAACCAGTCGACACTTGCAAATTCTGAGCCATGCATGGATTAGTAATTGGGATGTTTATTTACATTGGGCAATGGAAATTATCCCAACATTAGGATCACTGCTTTGGAGATATTAGTTTGTTGACTAAATTTGAGTAAGTTTTGAGTCAGTATGGTACTTGTTAAGGGTTTATTTTGGATATTGAAAACTAATAGATAACTTAAGAGTTGCAGGTATTGGAATTTGATTCCTTGTGAGATCATTCATATTGATCAGAGCCCTATTAGATTTAGGAATTAGGATAAAATTTATGAAACTTGTGATATTTTGTATAAAAAATTGGTATGTATGACAATTGTCCCACTCGCAGCCTAGGCTTGATTTGGATGATTTGACATAGCAAATGTGTAATTGTAAGCTAGTGAAAAACTAGGAAAATTTGATCCTTAAGACATAAAATTTTGAGGTTCACTCATTTGATCACCTATTAGACTCTTTCCTATTAATTTAGTATGATTTGGCATTGGATCAATTCAATCTCATCGTCAAAGTCTACCCATGTGGTGACTTGTTCCTTTTTTTTCTTATGTTCCTTCATTGGTATGATATCAACTCAATTGGACAAAATGCTTTTCTTGATTATTGTGTCTTTGAGCACGTATTCATAAGCTTGGGTCCTCTCGTGTACATACCTACATGGATAGAGTTTAAAGGTCAAAGATGAAAATTTCTAAAAAAATTAGTAGGGGAGTGAATCACTCTAAAAATGGGACTTGAGAAATTTTTTGAAAATGAAGGGTCTAAGTGAATTGCTCTAGGATTTTCTAGTGAATAGCTCCTTAGATGGGACTTGGAGAAATTATCCTTCTTATGTGATTCATTTCTCAATCCTTGAGCAAATTGCTTTCTTGAGTTAAGAAAATTGCTCCTTAGCTTGAACTTGAATGGAATTTTAATTTTCAAGTGATTTGCTTCAAGTGAGGTGAATTGCTCTTCACATGAAGACTTCTTAAAAATTCTTTGAATTTTGAAAAATTACTTTCTATTAGTTACAAATGCAATTTTAACACCGAAATCAAAGAATTTTGTTGATTTTTAAGTGCCTTTGTTGCTACTTCATAAAAAAATCATTCAATTATGAGGTTTGTAACAAAGTCACCATTTGTAAAGTGCTTGCAAAAATGTATATGAAAAAGGGACCAAGTTTGATTTCATAATGAAAATCAATCCTTGGGTCTTATCAGGATTGCTAAAAGCATGTCAAATTGTGAAAATATACAACTTATGCACTCACAATCTATTTCAACAAATTGAAAGAAGGGAAGTGTGCCCCTTTTGACCTATATATTTAGGTCAACTTTCCACTATCCTTGCTAAATCTAACTAATCTAAGCTAAATGCAGAAATTAAATGCATGAAAGTAAAATTTAGAAATCAAGGGTGCAATAGATTGAGAGTAAAATACAACCATAAATGTATCAAGGAGAGTGTGTCATCAATCAACACATGAGAAAATAAAAAAAATAATATTTTATCCCATGCGTACAAAAGAGAATTAACAAGTAACGAAAATATAATAAAAGAACATTGCCATAATTATCACACATTCCATAATCCAAGAGGACAATGTCAGTGATGGAAAGTAAATGTCTCACAAATCCCTTATTATTCCAAAAGAAGCAAGAATAATTACAATGTGGGACTTGCAAAGTGTAGATCCGGTTCTCTCTAGGCAAAAATATGTTGACAATGGAGCCCATGACCCCTATTTATAGTATAAATTCACCTCTAGGTTACCTTGAGTGAGATTTCTAATTCTAGTAAAAATAAAGATTTGGGGGCATCTTTAGCAAAAATATGCACCTCCAAATGTTACATGCCTTTAAATATATTACCAAATGGTTTAGAATCCCTCTAAAATGTTTAGTGGATCCACCACAAGCCAAAATACCACTTCCAAAGATCTTCCTCAAGATCTATGCACTCCTTGCTTACTTTTACCTATCAACAAGTAGTTCACGCCTATTTGAAAGCACTTCACTCTAGTGGAACCAGTCACATTCCTTTGAGTAGCTTACACCTCTGACTTTGACTTTTGAAAATTGGATCCCTAGAGGCTCAAATTGTTTGCCTCTTTGGTTTTGTAAGTCTTCAAAATTTTAGGCACCCTAAGGTATTAACCAAGTTACTATACAACTCTAGCTACAAACATCATTTAAGGATCCAAAAGGGAGTAATAAATCTATTACATTATTACTTCTTGTCCTATCCTTGGATTGTTAAAAGTATTGTCATTGTAGTTTACCACATTTTTTCATTCGCTTTCTCTAGTTAGCATTGCACACTATTAGTACATAATAGCTTCTAAAATGAGTTACAAAATCTAGAGCATGCACATATATCCAAATAATATTTATAGATAATGACATAAAAAGGAAGATTTAAAAAATAAATAAATACATGGTTACTTATAGCTTGACCACCAATCAAATCTTGGTGTGGCCAATTTTGAGCCAATTCAACACTTTATAATGTAACGTCCAACTCATATTCGTCCAATTGGGTTCAATTTAAGTTAGTCAACATCAAACAAATAAAACAATGATTTGAAATAGGCATGTCAACAAAGTATAAGAGAAGGATATTTTGGACTTTACCTCCTTTCAATTATTTGATCCATATTTACTCTTGTTTACTATTCACTTATCTTTTACCTTTTACTTGATCATATGTCATGATTTTAACCACTAGTAGTTAGGCCCCTCTTGCCCCCCTTCCCATCAACCTTATAACCAAATTATGACATTTTTCCTCAAGATACTTGATTGTTGTTTCACTCTATTATTAAATAGGCACTTTGCAAGGGAAATATGTCTACTATGAAAATCACAAAGATAAATTATTTATCTCATTTCTTAGCAGTGGTCCCTTAGAAAGGATGGTGCATAGGCCTTAGGGAAAGGATAAGAATAGACAAAATTAGGGTATTCCCATATCCCTAGCCACAAAATTAAAACCTCCACATCCCCTTTTTTGCCACTGAAATATATAACAACATTTGCATACATTGTAAAACATCTACATAGCTTCCATCAACTTAGCCACTAGGTTCGTAATACCCAATGCTTGATATTTTAGCAACAATACCTTCGATAATGATTGCCTTATAGGACAACATCTATCTTTAAAGCTACAATGGTTACTGTAAGTGTTGTTTCTAAAATAAAACCAAAACACTAAATACTTTTATTATTGGGACTTCTTTGCCCCTATTAAATTCATTCTAGATAATCATACTTATTTGGTTGAGGGGCTAACAACAACATGTATAGTCGATTGATGCTTTTATAGAGATGAAAACAAAAATAAAAAAAGGTATAAATAAGGTGTTGAACAAGATATTTTAAAAGTAATTCACCAATTACCAGTTCATGTCTCTAAATGAAGTAGTCAAATAACTCACAATGTCTCTTTTTATTTTCTCTTGCAAACCAACTATAAGCCTTTTTATAACCACATTGATTATTTATGCCCTAGTTACAAATATCATTCAAGGATTTGAAAGGGAATGATAGGTCTACTATATTATTTCTTATTTGCCCATACTAGGATTGTAAATATTGTTACTAAATCTTATAATGTCTTATTCTTCTCATCGCTTAATTTAATTAGTATTTCTTCTCAAAATCAATGCCTTACATCAAGGTCATGCCAAGGAACTATTAGCCAAGAAAGGCGTCTTTAGTAAGTATCATCAAGACACATCACTGAGATTAAAAAGAGTCAAGTTCAAGCATCAAGTGAAGATATTTGCATATTTATTTCTTTTATCTCTCACAAAGATTTTTATTTTTCTAGCTTTTTTTTCTTTTTCTTTTCCCTTGCTTGTTTTATATCTTTATTACTCTTGTTAGTTGTTTTGTTCATATCTTGTATTTTCTACTTATAATCTACCACTTGCTTTCTGTGTGTGTGTGAATGTGTGTGTAAGATCTTACCTTTACCTATTTATCCCTTTTAGATTATACTTTATGATTTTCCAAATCCTTATTTCAACCTAATATTTTCCATGTTTACCTCCTTATAAGTTGCTTTTAACCAATTTAGGCTTTCTTTGTGGTCTATTTCCATACTTGTCCAAAATTTAGTAAAATAGATTACTTCCTTTCTAACCTCTTCTTCTTCCTTGATATGCCTTCCATCTAGAATGGAAATATTTTTTATTTGGTAAAAGAACAAATATAAAATGGTCATAGTGTATAAATCTTTGTATTCCTATTATCCTTATTGAGCAATTTTCCCCAATATTTTTGGCTCTAATATGATTTTTTCTTTTGTAATAAGTTATGATAAGCAATAAGTAGTTTTTGCGATGCATACATATTTTGGTTTATTCTATTGATTTTATTTTCTCTTGTAAATACTTGAATTGGAATTTAATTTCCTCCTTTATCTTAAACATGCCACCAAAACATTTGATATTCTCCTTTAAATATTTTAGCTATTGAACAAGCTTATGTATGCAAATCCTTTAAACTTTGCTTCATTCCACCAGAACATAACCATTTGGAAGAAATCATGGTCTTGAAGCCATGTTGATTAAACTGAAATAGCTTCAGGTGTCCATTATTGAGAAGAACACAACTCAAGAAAATTGGTTTGCAATCTAACCCTACCCACAATAGAATATTCAAAGAGTTTGTATACACTATTTGTAATCAAATATTAAATAACAAAAATCTCTCTACTCTATTTATCATGGGATTTGTCAATATTCTTATTGTCCCATGTATATTGAAAGCTTGAAGAAATAACATCCCAAAGGTCATTCCATTAGCAATAAAAACAAATTCATTCATTTTTTAGACTAACTAGGATTACCCCTTTTTTTGAAAAAGATATAATTATATCAAAGTTCCCCAATATATCTAAATCTCATGTCTTGAATCATCATTAAATTTCACTTGAATAAACTTAGGTCCTTATAACATCTATCTTAAAGAACAACTATATTTTAAGTATATATATTTATCAATTCATTCTTTGATTTTTTTCATTTTTTACAAAGAAGACGATCAACCTAATTACCTATTGAATCAAGCATTTTTCCATCCCATTTGAGATTGTCCAAAGCAATTTTAATAACTTTGAAGTTCCTATTACAACAAAACACTAGACAATCCCATGTCTTCCAATTATTTTAAAAGCATGCTTAAATTCCTCATCATTAGGACCACAAAAAGTTATTTATTTAATAACTTTTCTTGGGTCACATTTATATGTTGAATATTCAAATATAACATCTTATTAACCATTTATAATTCTTGTGGGCTTAATCCTGCTTATTAGTAACATTTGATCTTTTTTTCTAACTTTCCTAATCAATCCCCATATTTTTATATTTATTTTTATTTTTATTTTCTATTTCATTCCCTTTGACACCTTCAAGGTCTTCCTCTCTTTTTGCCCTCCTCAACGTATTTTATGTTTTCAAAATGTTCTTAATTTAAATGGACATTTATAAGTTTATCCTTCCCTATAAAAATTAGAGTATCATATCGTTATTTTTATGTTGACTAGAAATATAAGTGCAAGTAACAAACCCCTTTTAGATATACTATTACCTTAAAAACACTAAAGTGCAAGGGACAAATTTGATACTAATTTTCTAATGTAATGAGATGATTTTCTACTATTCAAATAAATTGAAGATAATATACTTAGGTCAAATTCGGCCTCTTCCACATGCTCTACTTTGTATTTTGGTTCTTTATCTTCATTCATAGCATTGGTTCCTTCTAAAATTTACACACTGTATTTTCTTATTAACTACACATTTCTCAACTTTTTTAATGTTTACTCTAAATGTAATGTGACTACTTCTCTCACATGATAACATAAAGGGTCTTTATTTCACATTATTAAGAGTGAAATCAATGTTAATAAGATTGATAGAATCTTTGGAGGGGCTCTACAGGTGACTTCCTATGGAAGTCCTATTCCACTTTCTTGCATCCCTTCCTCGGCCCTGTCCTAGGTCCCTGATCCTTTTCCAGTTTCCCTGGCACCTCCTTTTCCCATCCTTTTAGGCTAGAAGGTGTTGCAGACGATCTCCTTTTGGGGGAGATCATTGTTCCATTGTTCTGCCCCTTTCCTTGCCCTACGGTGGGAAAACCTGTGTTCCACCTTTGCTCCACTATCCTGCCTTTTCCTCTGGTGTCTGGGTTCTGGGTTGGGGTTAGGTTTTTTTTCCTGGGACTCTTCCTGGGTTTTCTCAGGTTGTTTTTGGAAGTATTCTTGACATCTGCTCGTTGAGGATCTTCAGTGGTGAATGGCTGGGTCTGAGGAATTCTGGCTTCTTGAGTAGTTTTGCACAACATCCTTTTGGTCAGAGGAGGGACCACGTGCTTGATATTGTGACTCTGCTCTTTGGATTTGAGGTGGTGGGTCTTGTAGGATTTTAGTTTCTTTCATGGCTTTGCAGCCTCTGGTCTTTTTGCTATTGAATCCTTGCAGGTTCTCCTCCTTGTTTCCTTGAAGCTGCTTTTGGCGGGTCTGAGGAATTCTGGCTTCATGAGCAATTTTGCACAGCATCTTTTTAGGTTTTGAGGGTTGCCCATGTGTTTTCTACTGTGACTCTGCTCTTTGGGTTTGAGGTGGTGGTTCCTACAAGATTTTAGTTCCTTTCATGGCTAGCAGGGGCCTCTATTTTTCTTGTCACTGATTCCTTGCGGGACTTCCTCTTCTGTGGCCCTGAAGCTGTTGAAGGTTGTCTAGGATGCATGGCTGTTGTTTTCTATTTTGTGCTTTAACACCTACAGTCATGCATCTTCGGGACTCCTTTCTCTTGAATTCATGTGGCACTTTCCCGTCCTTTCCTTCAAAAGTGTTGTTTTGCTGTTGTTGCTTCCTTTGTTGGGTAGGTGTTCTCGAAGGCTTCCTTTTTTGCTAAAGGACCCTGTGGCCTGGGGTGTTCCTTTGCTGCTGAACCACTATAGTTCCATTTTACAGGCTTTTGTTCCTTCTATGTTTCTTCTAGGGCTCCCCTACGTGGGATGCTTGTTTTCCTTTAGTTCTCTATTTCCCAAGGGTGGTTTCTAGTTTTCTCACCCTTGGGTTGTTTCAATTTTTAAATTTATGGCTTTGTTTCTTTTCTCGCCTTTGGGAAAGGTTCAAATTGTCATTTAGTGGTTGGGGTGGTCTAGCACTTTCTCTCGCCCTTTGTGAGATTCAAAATCTTGTTTGGCACCTTTTGATTCAAATTTGGTTTTTGGTGGGCCTTCCCTTCCTACCCATTTTTCCTTTGGCGCAATGGAAGACGTTTTCCTCTGGCACAAAGGAAAGCGCCTTCCTCTGGTGCAAAGGATGGCACCTTCCTTTTTGGTCCTATTGCATGCTCCTTATTTATTCCTTTTGGCTGTCCTTGCCTTGATTTAATCTAATGTACTTTGATACAATCTGTTCCATTGTAATCAGGTTTTGGGATCCTTGACAAAACCCACTTTTAATCTACCAAAAAAAAAGAGAGTGAAATCCTTGATTTAGACCATCTTTTATTTTACCTAATCCCTTTGCTTAAACTTTAGGCTTGTCCTCTAACTAATACCTTTCACCTCTTTCTTTATCCATTTTATTTTGTAATCTCTTGGTATGTGTTTAGTCTCATTGCATATATGACATTAGAATGCCATGTTTTCATAGTTTGGTTGGTAAACCCATTCTCTTGACTAGATTTAATAACAAAAAATTTTGGTAAAAGTTTTTAAAACATCGATGGCTACACATAACTATATATACTTAGATTTCACTCCATAGAAGTCAAAACAACCTTGATGAACTCTCATAAGGCATCACCAGTGTTTTTCAACATCTCCTCATTGATAAGGCAATGTGGTAATCCAAAAACATGATCCACATTAAAACCTTTTAAGAGTTTTAACCTTTTTAATCTTCATAGAATTCTTTTAACTCCATGGGCTATAATTAAGGCAACCATTGCCATAGATGTGGGTACTCTTATTGCTTTGTTCTTGACTTTTAAACTTAAGAAAATTATGAAAAAAAATCCATTTAAAAATTCATTGAATAACAAGAATTCAATCCATACTTATTTCCAATTTACTTTCAAAACTTTAAAAACCTAAGGAGTATCCATTGAACTTGCATATTAACTTGCTTTTAAAAACCATTATATCATGTTCAATCATTTCATGCTTTATAGTCACTTCTATTAAATCACCTAATACCTCAATAGAATCTATCATGTATTCCTTCCTTCCTTCCTTTGTTCTTGATTAATGGAAAAATTTCATTTGTTTATATATTTTTAACCCTTCCAAAGCCACCCAAGCTTCAACTTCATTATTTGTCTTAACCACTATTGAAAGCATAATGTGATAAATTATGACCCCTATTATTTCTAATTATTCTTCCTCCTCCTACTGGTCTTAGATTTCCTTTTAGATGCTCCATCAAAGTTCAATTTGACCAACTCCACTTTTGGTGGTTTTCAATTTATATTCTTTGTCTTCCTTTTGTTTCTCTTGTATCCAACATCATAATTCTATTTGATGACTTAACTCCATCTATCAAGGCTCTCTACTTCAAGATTATGGATTGGGTAAGTTGATAATGTTGGTTTAGACTCCTTTATGGCTAAATAAATCTTCCTTTTCATTACCTCTAAAATGATTTCCTTTCCTTTAAATATTCTTCTCTTCCTTTCCAGCCAGTCCAAAGTATTGTATCTTTTGTTACATCCTAGATTGTATGTAACGCCTCACTTTTAAAAATGATCTATCATTGCTTAACCATTCTTCAATTTTGCCATTCATCATCATGCATTTACCAAACATATTAATAATCTATTACCATAATTTTTGAGACTATTGAACATTGTCCTGAGAGATGATCTATATATCCTCATCTTTTTTACATACAACATGTTGTGAGGGGCCATGAAAAACTCTTTTCATTAGGTTATCCTAGGATAAAAGTTTCCTATGACCTACTAGTCATACAAACATTTTGAATTTTGGAATTCTTGGGCTATCCCAAATATCTCTCCATATTTTACGATATTCCCATTTTTTTGGTGCTTTACATTATATTCGCTCCTTGTTCTGTATTCTCCTAAGCGATTCAACTCCAAATCAGCTTATCCTTGGCTCCCCTCGAAATAATCACAATTGTTAACTTTCTGCTCAACAGTCTCCTAGTGATAATGCCCAGTATACTTGTAAAAAAATCTTATTTCCATTTGTATCTTCCTTTTTTATCCTTGTACATAATGTTTGAAACCCTATAACCATATTTTTATTGAAGTAATCTCATCCATGGTTTCAAAATTGGATTTAAATTGAGTGGTTTTTTATCACACCAAGTATTCATCCAGACCCACCTTAGACCTTTAATCACTAGATCAATTGATTTTTTTTTTAATTTTCCATAGTGCAAAATCATCTAGTAGTGTGAATGCAATAAATATTAAGCTTGGGTCATTGGGATCAATGTACGTACTTAGAATAATTCTTACCTTTTCTCTTTGACTATATTTATACAATATCCAAATTACTTGTCCCCTTAGAGCTAAGTTTGCATATGTAAGAACTCTTAAATCAAGGCCTCCCCTAGTTTTATCATCACACACTTTAATCCATTTCACCAAGGAAAATTTACTTTTATAATTTAATTTTGACCAAAAAAATGATTGTATAATATAGATTAAAAAAATCTCTACCAATTTTGGCATAATATACAAGGACATATAATATATTGGAATGGCCTATAAGACTGATTTAATTAGTTGCACTCTTCTTGCCAGTGATAACTATCTACCTTTCCATGTTGGTAGTTTATTCTGAACTTTACTTATAATCATATTTCATAATTCTATCCTCATTCCTTCCTCAAATAAAGACATCCCTAGATATGTTACTTGCAATTTTGCCTCCTCCATTTGAAGTAACCTGCACATCCTTGCTTTGATTCTAGCTGGAGTGTTTAGGAAGTAAATATTGTATTTTGTCCTATTAACTTTTTGCCTTGATGCTCTTTCATATTCCTTTAATAAGTTATTTAAAGCTCTAGTCTCATTTATCCCTGACCCTCAAAAGGGTTGTATCATCTACAAATTGTTGATGGGTGATGTTGTTGATGTTATTACTAGCTTTAAGTTCTCTTATTTGCCCATATTTGTATGCCTTCTTCAAGTTCCTTCATAATATTTCAGCCATAATAATGAACAAATATGGTGATAGAGGATCCCTCTGTCTAAGACCCCTCTTGGCTTTAAATGGTTATATTACTAGCCCAATGACCATAACTGAATATGATATTGTAGAAACACAAGCTTTAATCCATCTGACCTATTTCTACCTAAATCTATTTTTTCTAAAACTATAAAAAGAAAACTTCATTTAACTCTATCAAAGGCTTTATCATATCAGGTTTTAAGATCATTGCTTTATTTTCTTAAAGCTGCTGAATGCATTACTTCATGAGCTATTATGATCCCATCCATAATTTATCTTCCTTTTACAAATCCTCTTTGCTCCTTTGAAATAATTTTATCTAACAATGGTCTTAACTAATTTGCCATAATTTTTTTCAATGAGTTATATGGGATTGAAACGAGCCCCATTCGTATTACATCATCACCACCTAGTGGTATTATAACAAAGCTTGGATATTATCCATGTATTGCTTGGCAAGATTTTAATCTTGGTCTTCTCCTTAAATTTTGAGGAATAGAATTGGTTGAGCTAATGCCACTTGATAATTTACCACCACTTTGAAGACTATCTTATATGCCATATTACATAGCCTTATGGGCCTAAATGAACCAAACAATTATGCATCCTTCTTTTTGGAATCAAGATAAGACATATTGCATTTATTTTAGAAGGTATATACTATTTTACCCTAGATTGTTTCATTGCCACCAATAAATAATTCTTCACTATTTTCGAGTTATGCTGATAGAATATTGCTAAAAGCCCATCTAGACCTGAGGATTTATCCTTATCAAAAGAGAAAGTAGCTAAATGAATTTCCTCCAAAGTAATAGGGTCCATCAATTTGTTATCGTATTCATTTGTTATAACTAAAGGTACTTCTTGTAGTTATGATCATTTGTTATAACTAAAGGTACTTCTTGTAGTAGTTTATCTTTAAGAACTTCAATCTCCTCCGATCTTATAATATTTTGGTAAAAAAACTTGTCTCCTTTTTGATTTTGCTCTAGTCTTCAATCCAAACCCCTTCTATTGATTTAATTCTACTAATTTTGGATGTTGATCTCTATACTATTTCCATCCTATGAAAAACTTTATGTTTTTATCTTCTCCTTTTAACTACGTCTATCTTGATTTTAATCTCAAAAATTTATCTTCCATACTCAAAATATTATAATATTCAATAAGCAACTCTATTTCCTCCAAACTTCATTGATGGAAACATAATTCTCTAAATTAAGGCATCTTTACACCCAACTAGAGCTTCTTTAAATGCCTTCTCTTCACTAGTACCTATATTTTTTTCATGAGAATACTTTTTTTTGGTTACATAAGAGAGTTGGTCACAACCACACTATTTTTTGTAACTAACAAGCGTAGGGTTCAAACCACAAGGGCTGCTCCCATCAAACCTATTCTGCCTTGTTATTATTGACCCGAGGTGAAGGAGACCATCTATCGCTCGAGATTCATACCATCATCGTCGATTTGACGAGCACTCAAAGGATTCAGATCAAACTACTACCTTTACAAATAGGCTACCCCCAAGGTTTGACTTTTTCTTCACTCATATCTACTTTTTTTCCATAACAATACTTCATTTATAAAATTTATCAAATATATCAAATAAAAACTCTATAAGCCATCTTGTGCTCTTTGCTTGTATTACATTAAAAATAATTTAATAATACTAAACATTGTTATTATTTTCTAAAATTAGTTGTATAGAATTTGACAAACATCACTTGTTTCCTCGTAACCACGTAATGATATTATGCATATATAAGATTCGAACATGAGTCTCCTCTTTGAGAGTTGAGTTATTTAATTGGTTAAGATCTACTTATTATTCATAATAACAAAAATAATATATATATATATATATATATATATATATATATATATATATATATATATATATATATATATATATATATAATTTGGTTACATAGGGGAATCGGTAACATCCCTTCATTTTCTACTATTAGATTAAGGTTCAAATATTTGGAGCTACCACTATAATCCCTACCTCACCTCATTGTTAATGACCTCATCTCATCTCGTTGTTAATAACCTGGCATAAGGGAGACCATCAATGGCTTGAGATTGAAACTGCTGTCGTCGGGTTGGTGCACACTCAACGAGTCAAGACAATCTACTACCTTTGCCCCAAACAAGGCTTACCTCCAAAGTTTGAACTTGGGTCTCCTCTTGATAAGTGCCCACAACTTATGAATCCACCCAGCCCTTGGCACTATTTAGTTATATTTTTATTTTAATTGTTTTTAATTGGCTATATGGTATTGAAGTTCTATCACTAAACATTTAAATTTCAATCTTTGATAAATTAATTAAGAATTGATTATATGGTTAGAAAGACTCCAATGATGACTATAAGATTTGATGTATCATGTTTGCCTTAAAAGTGGATCCATTTTTTCAATAAGTTTACACAAGTTTTTATAAGGGATCTCTGTCCCCTCATACCAAGTGAGGTTTGAACCTTGAACCTTTCAAAGAGAGGCCAAAGCCCTTACCATTGCATTAAGTATGCAACTAAAAGTGGACCCATTTAACCATAAGACTCTTTTCAATTTAATTATAATTTTTAATCATTTAATTTCATATCATTTTAAAGTTTTTTAATATATATTAGTAACAATTTTTTTGCCGGATACTTGATGAGGTTTAGATGCTGCCATTATAACCCTAGCTTGCTAGGTAAAACGAAGTCAATGGGACCCGGACCCATCAGACATTGAACTAGGGTAACTAATTGACAAATACTTGATCGCTACCATTCAATCTATCCCCTTCTAGGTAAGTCATGGTTTGAACCTTACCCCTCTCCAAGGACATTAAACTAGGGTAACTAATCGACAAACACTTGCTGCTACCATCCAATCTATTTCCTAGCCTATCCCCTTTTGGATAAACCGTGGTTTGAACCTTAATCCTCCCCAAAGAGAGGCCAAAACCCTAACCATTAGATATTTTAAAGATATTTTTTAATTAACTGTATAAAATTACCTGCAACGACTAGGTGGATTGGTAATTGTCTCTCTAGCTAGGCACTTACCAAGAAGAGACCTAGGTTCAAACCTCAAGGACATGTCTTTGTAAAGGTAGTAGTCTAATGTGAATTATCTGAGTACGCGTCACACCGACATGATAGTACGAGTCCTGAGCGATTAGTGGTTCCCCTCATACCGGATCAACAATAATAAGGTGACATAGGCTTGTTAGGAGCAACCCCGTTGTTTAAACCATGCACTTAGTAATTACTAAAATAGAGTGGATATAACCAACACGCCTATGTATAAAAAAAAATTAACTATAAAATTAAAATTAATATACTTTTCAACAAAGACATCAAAAGCTATGTGAATGAAAAGTTTAGAAGTGGAACGTGGAAAAATGCAAGCAGGAAAAAACAATATTATATTGCAAAGTTTAACCCAACATATGATCACAAGGAAAAAAAACATATATAGGTGCTGAAATCAAGTGGAAGGAAAAAATCCTCATCTAGCTCTCATAGGCGTAAATGTGAAACAGGGAGATGGACAACACCCAAAGAACAATGGGAAGAAAGGATATGTACTTTATACAACACAGGGGCATTAGAGACATACGAACACTTCATCTATAAGTGCCCAAGTGGATATGTACTTTATACAGCACAGGGGCATTAGAGACATACGAACACTTCATCTATAAGTGCCCAAGTGGATATGTACTTTATACAGCACAGGGGCATTAGAGACATACGAACACTTCATCTATAAGTGCCCGAGTTTTTCAGACATCCGTGGCATATACATAGAAACACTTAGAAACGTGTCTATGACAGAGTTATTTGAAGACAATTGCTAACCCAAATCAGTAGGAGAAGAAACAACGATCTCAAAGATATTAAAGATCATATGATATGATTTGAGCAGTTGTACTTCCATATTTGAGGTCCCATAGACCATATTTGGGTCTCGCGGACGTAATTAAAATATTTCATTTCAAAATGTTTAATCCAATTCAAGTAATAATATTTTTAAAATAATTAACTAATTTTTTAAAATGATATTATAATTGGTTATGTAGATTAAAACAAATATTTCATTTCAAAATGTTTAATCCAATTCAAATAATAATATTTTTAAAATAATTAACTAATTTTTTAAAATAATATTATAATTGGTTATGTAGATTAAAACAAGTACTATAACAGATTTGCCCTTAAAACGTCACCAATACCTGAGCTGCGACCGCTTCAATTAGTTCCTTCGGAGGGTAATTACTAAAAATAAAGTGGATATAACCAACAGGTATAAAAAAATTAATTATAAAATTAAAATTAATGTATTTTTCGAAATGTTTAATCCAATCCATATAATAATATTTTTAAAATAATTAACTAATTTTTTAAAATAATATTATAATTCGTTATGTAGATTAAAACAAGTCCTACAACAGATTTGCCCTTAAAACATCACCAATACCTGAGCTGCGACGGTTTCAGTTAGTTTCTTCGGACGGCTTCAGTTAGTTCCTTCGGAGAGAGTTTTATGCGGCGGGACATTCGTTTGCAGGCGTTCTTTTGACAATATAGGTCTGTGTTTTTATTATCAATTTTTATCAGTTGGCTTTCCTTCTTCCTTTGCTGGCCAGTACATCAATAACCAGCTTTAGTTCAATCTTTACATGTAGCTACGGCTTCCCATGATAATAATTACCAAGCCCAGGAATAGGGAGTTTGCTCTAGGTCTGATGTCGCGAGAGCGTCAGTCCTTAAGGACTAAGCGAAGACCTAATTGATTGCAAAAACTATCTTAAGGGAAACACTTACATCGCAAGTTTGGGGAGTCCCGATCAAGTGAGGGGCTTCTAAAATAAAGAAATTTATAGTAGCCTGAATCATTCTCAAAATCACATACTGAAATATTTTTACATTCTTACAAGTTACAACAGGGGTGTCATTTGATTTGAGCAGTAAATAATATCCCAGGCAATTGAACTGAAAAGAATAAAGAATTAGAAAACACACGAGAAAATCAAGGGGGCATTGCTAATAGGAAGAGTATGCCAATGATTAGAGTTTGTGTTGGAAGTGGTCACTCTAACGAGAAGCATAGATATTTGAAGCAAAGATTGATAAAGAACAAGATGAAGAGGAAGATAATGGTAGATAATTTAAGTTAAATACGAGAGCATATTAGAACATCCACCGTGTACTACCTGAGTCTATTATGGGTGGGGAAGGCACTAGTATTGTGATATCTGCCTACATGGCATATATACTCTATCCCTTCAGATATGTTAGACCTCAGATTTAAACCTTAGACCTTCTATCTGGAGTACCAAGCCTTCACTGATAACAAGCATGCAAAGACATTCTAGGATTGTAGCTATGGCAGTTGCAATATGAACAAGCGTCGTTTGAAGACTTGTTAAGGACATAGATGAATATCCTTAAGGGTAACTACTAAGCCCTAAAATCCCATAAGGCAGACAAGATGCACAAGATTGAGGAGGGGCTCTATAGATCTTTAGAGGAGGTTAAAAAATATCCTCTTATCAATTTTTGTTTCAGGAAGAAAATGAACCTCTGTAATTTGGGGCAACAGTGTGGGTGGTGCAACTTTTAGACAAATATTGTGTCTTTCTAAATGGTCGTTTAAGTCAAAATATCATTCCCTGTTAATTAACATTTTTTGACCAATTTTTTTCCTTTGATAACCTTAATCTACCTCTGATTTTCATGTACGGTAATCCTTGCTTTACACCAAATGTCCTGGTTGCCGTACATAGGCAATCTTAATCATCCGGGGATTAAACCTAATTGCAGCTAATCCCAGTTATCCTGCCAGATGGTGTAATCCAAATGATATCACCTCTGCACAGCAAGAGAGTTGGCCTTATCCAATACAGTGTTGGCTTGAAGCAAAAACAGTGCTTGTGGTGGTTTTTTCCAGGTGTTGAAACAGAATGCATACCCCTTTCACCTATTAGCACAAATACTTATCAACAACCCAGTGACAGCTTAAAGTCTGAAGCTGGCTATGAATAGAAGCTAAATTACATTTGGTGTTCATTGATTTTTTAAATTGGTTTTACGAGG
Organism: Wollemia nobilis; assembly: GCA_028583015.1. Classification (NCBI taxonomy): domain Eukaryota; kingdom Viridiplantae; phylum Streptophyta; class Pinopsida; order Araucariales; family Araucariaceae; genus Wollemia; species Wollemia nobilis. Next base: position 25,883,840 of record JAQPPZ010017248.1, on the reverse strand, counting down.
TTGAAATGGTCCCACCTGTGTCAGGTCATCACAACATTATAGCTATATATTTAAAAAACCACATATCATAGTACTATAACAAACTGCATTATCATCAAATGGTATTAGCACAACTGGTTATATTCCTCAACTTTCAAAGAGGATACCCAGGTTCGAATCTTGCCAAATGATACATGTATAATTGCCAAACTGTTGTAATACCACTATATGGTCATGATGTAATACGGGTGAGGCCCATTTCAATCCTATATAACCAATTTAAATATTAAAAAAAAACCTGCATTATCACGGCCCTGGATTTTGTGGCAGTGTCCATTGCAATGTGGTGATTTGAACTTGAGATGCATTCCTAGGATTGCTTCAAACTATTAAATTGCTGCACAATGCCTTGGACATAATTGATGCATTGTTGGTCTCTGAACTTGTGATTGTTATGATGGTTTTTAAACTTTTCTAAATCCAACATTGTGGAATCATTCTTTGCATTATGTTCTAAAATCTAATAAGACCATCGTAAAGTTAGATATCTGATAAATCAATTACAACTCATCTTGACAATGCAAATTTCATCAGGCTGCATTCAAATCGGCCAAAGTTCTCCTCCTCTTTCTTGACACTCTTTTTCCAGGTTCATGTCATCCCTGGTTTTTATTTGGTGTTTGTTTTGTTCAATCATGGTGTTTACTTGTAATTTTCCGGGGTCAGGTCAACTCTGGTTGTTATTTGCCGTTTGTGTTGTTAATTTATGATATTCACTTATATTTCCCTTGTCTTCATACAGTCTTTTCAGCATATTCAATCAACATATTAGTCCTCTCTTTTATTGCCCTTACCAAAGTTGATTTTCATGGTTGTTTTTTCCAATAGAGTAAGTTCTCAGTGCAACTTTGCTTGTATTTACAAAGGCATTTTGGGTAACAATTGCTGTAGAAGTTATTCCATATATTGTATTTTTGGTGATTTTAACAATAACATGTCTTTTGAGTTTTCAAGATATGATAATGATTTAAAATTGATATAAATATAATTATTCCTTGTATTTTAAGTCAATTTTGAAGTAGTAGAATTACTTACAAAAACGTATCAATCTTAATTGCAATCTATGTGTTTTATATATAAGATTCAAGAGGGCTGCATCCCCAGTCACCCCTTCAACTGAGCTGCTGACTTTGAATATCAGAAATTTCTGATGTTGAAAACTCCATGGTACATTTTGCCAAAGAAACAAGGCATGGGTTGAAACAAAATTGGAACACCGAGGAGGATAGCCGAGCAAGCTCTAAAGCCCCTTCTGTAATCTGAAGTCCTTGTTAGGAACAGAATGCTAACAATAACTTGCTTGAAATCATTCTCTTTCAGAGTGTCATCAGAGCAATGTTTAGCCCAACTTCATTGCCAATGCAATAGAAGTATCTGACTTGCAATATCAGGGCCCTCTGATGTCTAAAACTCTATGAGGCATTTCTTTACCAATGAAAGAAGGCGCTGGATGGAACACATTTGAAACACTTGGTAAAGATTTCTCATTCTTGCAGTTAAAGTTGTGCAGAAACATCAACATACACAGTCTAAATGAAGAGAAGAAAACTGCAGTGGATCAGATATCTTGAGCTTTGGGTGGAGGCTTTAAAGCCTTTCCATGAACGAGTTCAATAGCAATCAAATGGATGAAATTATTAATTTATTGATCTGAACTTTAAGAATCCCAAGTCCTTTTCAGCAACAAAATCAGTGGCCCCAGTTTGGGCTTTTGGTTAAGGACCCATATCCACAAGTGCAAGGTTTTTTCTGTGTTTGAACGGGAATTGATCAACAATTGCAGCTGTTCTATCCACATTATTTTTGGGCTTTGTTCCTCTGGTGTCCTATGACAAAAATTTCTTATACTAGTAGATAAAGTAGTGAAGAAGCGTCAACATACACAGTCCAAATGAAGGTCAGATAATTGCAGTGGATCAGGTATCCTGAGTTTTTGGTGGAGGCTTTAAGGCCTTTCTATGAATGTGTTCAACAGCAGACAGATGACTGAAATTATAAATTATTGAACTAAACTTCAAGAATCCCAAGTCCTTTTCCGCAACAAAATCAATGGGAATTGATCAACAATTGCACCTGTCCTATCCACATTGCCACTAAGCTTTGGTCCATTGGTGGCCCATTGGTGGTACCTGGTCTTTTTCCATTAACTAAGCAAACAGACCGAAACACTATTACACCAAAGCCAAAACACAACTAGCCAACTGGATGCTTAAACAGGCTTTTAAAACAGCAGTAACAGGAACGCTTTATCATCTGCACCAGAATCTGCTGCTACCTCTTCAACATGAGTAAAGACAGGAGCTTGTAACTTTGCAAAAATTTCAATTTCATTATTTGCATCAATCTCTCCTTGACACATGGTTCAAGATAGTTTCCTGAATCATGAGTGGTAATTAACAAACTCTTCTGAATACTCTGCCCGAATATTTTCATTGCCGTTGGACAAAAGATGGAGGATCCTGATCTGTAAACTTAGATAAATGAAATATCTGAGTCAAAATATTGAAAATTCATTTTCTTGAAAGATTTTGCAGCAGGTAGCCTCAGGCAGGCTTGAGTTTCACTTCGTTTTATTACCTTGTTTGAAGAAGCCTTAGAGGTACACTGAGCAATCCTTTGTTCCTCTGTTTGTCATGTCAGGCTTTCTGTGACAAAATGCTTTTATTAATAGTCATCAAGCCATATATCATAAGAAGCTGGCATGCATTGCTAGGAGGTTCAATCTTAGCATTCCTAAACTTTGTGCTTCCTTAAATAATCTCTTAAGGCAGGTTATTTACAAAAAAATCTGATCTACTCACATTTCTCAAAAGATTTAAAAGGCCATCTGTGCAATGCAACCAAAGGACCAAAAGGTTATCAACAGATATTATGAGTCCATTAGGGAAGCTAGCAATTTCTTCTATGAACGTGATAATATTTCCTGACCAGACTCAGTAGCTGATGCCAAGATTGAAGAAACATCAATGTTGTTTGCTTCTGATTCCAGTTCTGACTGGTATTGGTGGAGTGAATCACTTGTGGCACCTCGAAGAATAATATGACAATTCTTTATGTTCAGCAGGAGGACCTTTTCTTGCGTTTGTATGGATTATATCGCATCATGTAGCAGAGAGGGCTTAACTGATGTCAGGAGGTTGAGGTTGACAAAGATAACATTTATGCACTCGACTGAATCATATTTACATAGTGTAGAAGAAGAAGGAGGCTGCTTGTGAGGTTTGAGTCCTTTTGGTTGTTTGTTAATTGAACTTGCCTTTGATTGCATGCTACTTTTTCCACCATGGAACTTGACTCCATTTCCTCAACCTCATGTTCTTGAGTTCCAAGTTAATTTTCCCTCTGTGAAGTCTACCTTCTGAATTAACATTCCTCAAACACCATGTATATTTTGAAGCAATGAGACCAGTCAATTTCAACTTGCAATTTGAGAAACAGTATGCTTTGTAAAAGGCAATGTGTAATAGCTTTGTATGTATTGATTATTTAAGCAATTCCCATAGGATGCAATGATGGCACTGTTTCACTTTCTCTTAGATGAAAAGAATATTGTTGCCTCTTTGGGTGGTGCACAAACATTCTTACATAGAATACATGGTGACCTGGCCAAATTTTTAAATTTAGCCATCTTGAGAAAAATAGGATGTTTATTTGTTTTTTGCACTAGCATGATCAGTTATGGACCCTTGTACTATCCTATGACAGTCTTAGATACTAACTGCACTAGAAACTCGTTAAAAAAATTACTTTGATGGCTCATGTGGCCCAGTATTGTGGGTCCTTTTTTTAAATTTATTTGGGGTAAAAGTGGGGGTCATTTCTAAGAAATAAATTATCCCACATGTGCTCCAAAAAAGATCTAGAATGAGAAATATTATGAAGAGGATGTAGCTGTTAGAGAAGGGATGTTATGGAGACTGTTTTATTACAGATTGTCTGCAAGAGACTAATTTGCAAGGCCAAGTGCAACGTCCATACTATCCTTGGAAACTTTAGGCTTTAGTTAGCACTCATCCCTTCTTAGGAAAGTATCTTTATTGTATGTACTTTTCTAAAAATGCTTTTGGAAATGCAGCAAAGTTTATTTGGTTTCGTATTTCATATTTCAGTGTTGTTCAGATTATGGTGTGTTTACTTTTCCGTCCAGTAATACTGTAAATTTCATCTAAATTTTCAAAGCTTCAGCCACAAATTGAAAATTAAAAACAATAACACATTTTCCAAATTTTTGATTCATTTTTTACAGCTGCTACAAGTAAAAACTTAGAGTCTTAAATTGTGTCTTCTATCAGATTCATTTTTCTGGAAGTTTGTAGCAGTTTTAGCTGTCAAATAGTGGATCTTTCGAAATCTTAGAATTCAGATCTAGTTTAGCTCAATTTTACAGTAGCTTTAGATTTTGGAAAATAATATGATCCAATTGTCAATGTTTAGTTGACAGGTTTAAATCTATTTTTTTGCTGGAGAACAAGGTGTTGTACTTGGGTCCCCCACCCTTGACAAATCAGAACTCTCTTGTTTAGAGCTTTGAGAGTTTACAAATAGATTCACTTCTCATCTCAATTGAGATGCTATAGCTAGAAACCTACATCATTTTACATAAAATGTCTGAATTCTTGATTTTCATTTTCTAGATTTTTTCAATTTTCTGTGTGAATACAAATATTCCAAAGTTCAACATCCTTCTTGACATTTTCCTACAGCAGCCTTCACAATACACTTCACCTCTACCATCCATGCATTGCAGCTTAGTAGAGTAATATTTTCAAAACATCGCACTATCATAGTCCTCTTTACCAGATCTGGATTGCTAGTTTCCTTCTTGAAGCAAAATTCAACCACAAAAATTATAATAAATAATTTATATGAAAACACATTAATGTTATAAAATAAAGCAGATATTAGCATGGAAAACTTTAAAGTAACTCTTAATCATCTAAACTTACTACTTCCTCTAACCATTGAAAAGAGAATTTAACTTCATGATTCTCAATTAAAACCCCTCTATTGGCTAGCCTATCTGCACATTTGTTTCCTTCCCTTAACGCATGTGTAAACCTGATTTCTTCAAACCTGCTTTGAGGGGGTCTGCTTTGAGGGGGCATTAGCACCTCTTATATTCCATGAGATGATAATCATGTCTCATTAGGGGCTACTGGCCCCGCCTGCGAATTACCAATATCATTTTGTTGTTTGGTAAAGAGAAGTTCAACCAACTTAGTTTGTGTTCCTTTCTCTATGTTTGCTCAACAGGTTTAAACCTATAATTCAAAGCTGGATTTATTTTTTAAATAGAGGATTTCATATTGCTTTGGTAACATAAGCATGAAATCAAATAAAACACCCTTCTGTTATATCATATATGCGATCTCCAAGATTAATTGTCTGCTTAAGTGTTGCTTTGACAAATTCGATTTCCACTGTCTCAGATGACTGCCAAATCTTTTTTTTTGTTTTTTGTTTTTTGTTTTTGTGTTATTCTTTAAATATGTATATTGTAACAGCTGCTATAATTCAATTCTTACATCTGTAAATTTTATCTTGTCTCAAATTCATATTTCTGCAAGATTATAGCAGTAAAATAGTGGATTTTAAAAAGTTTAGAATTCAGATCCAGTTTAGCTCAGTTTTACAGTTGCTTTAGATTTTAAAACAAACATGGTCCAATTGTTAATGTGTAGTTGAAAATTTTTAATCCATAATTCAAGCCTGGATTTTGTGCTTTAAATGGAGTATTTGATATTATTTTGTAAGGCAAACATGACATCAAAATAAAACACTTCCATACAGCATATACATGGTCTCCAAGATTAACTGTATGCTTAAGTGTTGCTTTGGTGAACCAATGTCCCAGATAACTGCTAGTCAAGTCAAGATAGGGATTAGAAATTTGCTAGTACAAAGTGCAAGACAAAATAAATTCTGTCTTTATGGTCACTGGGCAGATGAATCAATCAAATAGGCCGAATATCAGGAATGGTGATGCTTAGTTCTCCCTCATCAAGAAAAAAATGCTAATCCTGATTTGGATAGAAGAACTGAAGCATAGCCATTTACTAAGCCTGCGCTAATCAATCTCCTTGTCCATAAGTTAGCTTACAATGAGATTCAATGCCAAAGATTTTCTGTTATTCTTCATCTGAAGTCACTTTGAATGATGCTATAGTGTGATATTTTTCTTGTAGATCCTTAAAATGTTCTTTAGTACTCTGCAAGGTATTTTGCACAATAAGATGCATATGTCTAATGAAAAGGATCCTAAATCTATTGCTATTTCATCTCTTCTTATATCCAGGAGTGTTTCTCTCTGTCTCAAGTCTTCTTCCGCTGACTACCATGGCAGAGGAACGATTTTTGTTTTTTACTATTTAGGGACTACATGTATATGTTTCATGGGCTGTTGATTTATTTTTGAATCGATATATATTTTTAGCATCAAAATGTAATACTGAAAATTTCAATACAATTGCAATATGAAAAACAATTGCTGTCCTACTAAGTTTGGCCCTCCCCAGCTAAACACCTCTCTCTTTGTGGGATTAGGACTGTGCTGAATCCATAGTGGTAGTAGAGTATGAGATAGAGATAATGCTAGCGCACGCACACACAGACATATATATATATATATAATTGTATATTGAGTGGGTTTATCCAAGTATTCTTGCAAGGTTTTTGGATTTAAGAAATTTAAAGTAAGGAAGCGAAGTGTGCACATTTTCTTAAAGGAAATTTTATAGCATATACACTTTACATGCGAACCATCTTTCAGAGCACAAATTAAGATAATCGACAGTTAAATTTCTTGCTTTCAATCAGGCGAGATCTAAATTTTTGAATGACATCTTTCAAGATTTTTGCTGTCCTACCCCTCTTGTAAATGACTGTATTTATTTATTTACTACAGCTGTCTTGGGATTGGTGTGAAAGTGAGATTATAGCAGTTTGGTTACCTTAGAAATAACAAGGGATGCATGACAGCTTAGTCCCTGTAGGGATATCTATGGATGTCTGCTTGCTATTATCAGTAAGATTGTATTCAGTGCCCATCCTTATATGGTCATCTATTGTAATGTCCCTTTTTTAGAAACAGCAAACCCTTACTACGAAAATGCAGAAATTAAGTACAGCAAGGAAATAACTCAGAAATTGCTCATAAAATAACACAAGTATGAGGAGAAATCAGCCAATATCATATATTAAATATTGCCAAACCAATACAACAGCTGGAATGGACAAATGGGTCCTCAAGGAACTCAAAAATGCAGATACAAACTCCCACAAGTGGGACGAACTAACCCCAAGGCTGAACAGATGCAAAAACTCCTAAAAAATGACCCCAAATACAAGCGTAGGGTTTGGGGCTGCCAACAGATCTGAAACACATGACACAAATGCTCCCAAAAATGCCACGAACTCCTCACAGATGCCTCTTTTTGTATTTTTTTGATATTTTAGGGCAATAACACCTGCAATGATATTGCCAAGACCCCAACCATGCACCTCCAATGCACTATGGGAATGAGCAAGACCTGCAATCTCAACTCATGGAACCTCTAGGGTTTCAATATTCAATATTGATATCCACCAAACATGCCCAAAATGGGACGTCTCACTCACTTATTTAGTGTGAGGTTCTAATTTGGAGTTGACATCTCCCAACCCTAAAATCACTTAAAGTGCCTTATTACAACATAAAAACATAAAACATAAAACATAAATAAACACAACTTAAGTTATGTCTCCTAGTCACATGAACCCTTTTTCACTTTTATAATTAAGTGTAGGAGACATTTACAAAAATATTTATTTTTGGGACATTACAAGTCCACCCTCCTCAAATTGCTTGTCCTCAAGCAAAGTCAAAGCTGGAGCATCTAAAATTTCTGCACCTTCCCAAGTAGCATCCTCCATAGGCAAGTCCTTCCACTTCACAAGATATTCTTTGACAGTCCTACTCCTAAGCTTTCTCTCCCTTGTCTCAAGGATCAATTCAGGTTCAAGAATGAGCTTTCCTTCATCATCAAGGGGTGGCAAATCTGAAGATGGCTGAATATGTTGGCCCAAGGCCTTCTTCAAACAAAAAACATGGAAGACATTATGTATTTTACTTCCACTTGGAAGTTCCAAAGCATATGCAACCTGTCCAACCTTACTCAACACCTTGTAAGGTCCATAAAATTTGGGTTTGAGTTTTTCTGCTCCACTTATTTTCAATGTAGACTGTTTGTAGGGCTGCAACCTAACATAAACCAAGTCTCCCACCTCAAATGAGTGCTCACTACGCTGCTGATCTGCATACTTCTTCTGCTGATTTTGTGCCGTAAGAATATTGTCCTTCAAAGCATTAAGAATATCTTGATTTTCTGCTGCAAAATCTCTAGCTTTTTGGACCCTTGAATCACCAAAAATCAGATCTGAAAAGTATGGGGCATCATAACCATAAAGTGCCTTGAATGGAGACATTTTTATAGACATATAATAAGTAGAATTGTAGCAATATTCACCAAGGTGCAGCCATTTAACCTATGCCTTTTGTTGACCTGAAACATAATTTCTCAAATATCCTTCAAGCCATTTGTTAACAATTTCAGTTTGCCCATCGGTTTGGAGATGGTAGCTAGTACTAGGAGTCAATTTAGTACCACATAGCTTAAACAATTCTTGCCAAAACATGCTCAAAAATCTGCTGTCCCTATCACTCACAATGGATTTAGGCAAACCATGCAATCTGAAAACTTCTTTAAAAAACAAATCAACAACTTGTATGGCTGTACAAGTTGTTGAAATTTTGTCAATCTATCAACAACAACAAATATGCAATCCTTCATGTATACCTTGGGCAAACCAGTAATAAAGTCCATGGGGATACTTTCCCATTTCTGATTGGGAATAGGAAGTGGCTGAAGTAAACCAGCTGCAAATTCATGTTCCTCCTTGTTTTCTTGGCAAATAACACATTCCTGAACATGTAAGAAGACATCCATTTTCAAACCCTTCCAATAGAATCTTTCTCTAACCTGTTTGTAAGTCTTGTAGAAACCTGGGTGGCCTACAAGTGGAGCATCATGCATGGCTGTAATTAAAGCTTGTTTCAGCTTTGATTCAGGTACTAAAAACACTCTTCTTACCCTGTACAAACTCAATTTCAAAATCATATGATTGCAACTTTGTTACCCATTTCTGCTGTCTTTCATTCAGTTCAACTTGCCCCAAGAAGTATTTCAAACTGTTATGATCAGTTTTGACCACAAACTTGCCACACACTAAGTATTGCTTGAATTTGGTCAAGGCATGCATGATAGCTAGCATCTCTTTATCATAGATGTTGAAAGTTTTCTCCACATTTGAGAGCTTTCTACTCTCATAAGCAATGGGGCGTCCTTGTTGCATAAGTACAGCTCCAGCTCCAACACCTGAAGCATCACAAGCAATAGTAAAAGCAACAGAAAAATCAGGAATAGCAAGTAAATGAGTGGAAGTCATTACATCTTTCAGCTTTAGAAAAGCTAAAAGAGCCTCATTGGACCATGAAAAGGCCCCTTTCTTAGTTAATTCAGTAAGGGGGGCAGCCAAAGAAGAAAACCGCTTAATGAACCTCCTGTAGTAATTGCATAAACCCACAAAACCCCTCAATTCCGTTAGGTTGGATGGTATAGGCCATCTTTGTACAGCTGAAACTTTAGTTTGATCAACCTTCACCCCATCTTTGCAAATAATGTGCCCCAAGTATAAAATTTCAGTCATAGCAAATTCACATTTAGATTCATTTGCATAAAACTCTTGCTGTCCTAAAATGCTCAAAACTGAAACTAAATGCTGTAAATGATCATCCCAATTTTTGCTATACACCAAAATATCATAAAAAAAGACCAAGACAAAGCTCCTCAAATGCTGATTGAAAATTTGATTCATGGCTGATTGAAAAGTGGCCGGTGCATTAGTCAAACCAAAGGGCATAACCATAAAGTCATAATGCCCACAATGGCATCTAAAGGCTGTTTTGTACACATCCTCATTCCTCATACGAATTTGGTGATATCCGGACCTAAGATCAATCTTTGAAAAATACATGGCCCCATGCAACTCATCTATTAGTTCATCCACCCTAGGAATAGGATATCTATTCTTTATGGTCTTCTTGTTTAATGCCCTATAGTCAATGCACATTCTAATGGTTCCATCCTTCTTTTTTACTAACACAACAGGTGAAGCAAAAGGACTACAACTAGGTCTAATGTGCCCACTCTCAAGTAAATCAGCAATGGTCTTTTCCATCTCATCTTTGAAAACCTTAGGATGCCTATAAGGTTTAATTATGACAGGTTTACTATTTGCTTCCAATTCAATAACATGCTGAAAACCTCTCCTATGTGGCAAACATTTAGGTAGGTCAGAAAATACCTTAAGGTGTTTTTGTAGTAAACCTTGAATTTGAGGATGATAGGTGGCTGATTTTTTCCCTTCTGAACTGAAAATTACAGCTGCCCACTCAACGTCCTTATGCCTTATCATCTTCTCCATTCTTTTGTATAAAACCTCTAAAATTTTGCAGGAATCTTCTGACCCATTTTCCTTGATTCCTTGCAACACCACATCTTTCCCTTCAAGCACAAATTTCAGTTCTAATTTCTGATAATTGGTAACATAATCACCAAGTGAATACAACCATTGCACACCTAAAACCATATGTGGAATACCTCCTAAGGGAAAAACAAAGAATTGCTCATCTACTTCCATGTTGCTAAAATTAATTTTTATGTTTCTTACCACTTTGTTGCATGTGATAAGATCACCATTGCCAATAGCAACACTAAAACCAGGAATGATAGCTGTAGGAAGATTCTTTCTAGTGGCAAACTTTTCATCAACAAAATTGTAAGTAGCACCACCATCTATTAAAACAATAACCTTTTCATCAAAAGATCTACCTGGTACCTTAATAGTGCGAAACTGATTCAGCCCACTTAAAGTGGCTAGGGAACCTTCAGGAACTTCCTCATACTCCCTTTGTGCTTCCTCTTCCAAGGGTGTCTCATCCGCCTCATAAAAATCAGGATTATCAAAATCAGAATCAGAATGTAATTCAATGATTTTCATACCTCCTCTGCATTTATGACCTCTTTGCCAAGGAGACTTGCAAATGAAATACTTGTTTTGTTTCCTTAGTTCATCTTTCTCTTCTTGTGTCAAGCGTGGGCCATTTTGGGGCTTATTAGGTGGCTGAAAACCAGATCAGAAACTTTCTCCATGCGTGGGATTCCTGCCATAAAAATTTCTCTCATTTCCACCTTGCTGCGTGAGGTTTCCTTGCTGCCCATACTGCTGTCCAAAAACTGTTTTTCTAGCTGCAAAAGGTGGTCTAGCAGGTGGATTATGTGCAAAATATTTCTGTCTAGGAGGTAAAACAGATTCTAAGCTTAAAGCTCTCTTAATGGCATCTTCAAGAGTGGTTGGTTCAAAAGCTTTAACTAATCCCTTCACGGGTTCCAACAAACCATCCATAAAAAGAAAAATTACCCTCTTGGGTGAAATATTTTGTACCTGAATGGAAAGTTGTTCAAACTCCTCCACATAGGCATGAATGGATGAAGTTTGCTTCAAAGTGGCAAGCTCCTTGAAATACTCTTCCACATTCCTCCTTTCAAACCTGTTCAAAACCTTGGTACAAAATTCATCAAATGTATCAATATCACCATGCCCTTGGGTTACTAACCCATGATGCCACCATGAGTAAGCACTACCCTCAAGGTGGAGTGTAGCAATCTGAACTGCATCAGCTTCAGGAATAGGATCCAACGTAAAATCAGTCTGCAATTTTTGAAGCCATGCCCTAGCTGTAAGACCATCTTGACCATTAAATGAGGGAATGGTCACCTTTTGATGCAAAAAGGGCTTTTTTTTCTCTTTTTTAGCCTCAACAACAGATTTACCCACAATCTTCAAATATTTATCAAAAGAAACTGCTGCCCTAAAACCCTCAGATTTATTACTATAAGCGAGCAAACCATTCATCTAATTCATCAATTACCTCATTTTCCTCCGGTGGAGGTGGTGGAACAAGGAACATAGGGAGTGTGTGAGTTAGATGATGACTCATGCCCATTGTTGTTGCCTCCCCTTTCTCCTTCCCTCCTTGTGCCATTTGGGTTGCCCAAAGCTGCCCTCAATTCTTGCTGATTTGTCTCTTGTAAGGACACCATTCTTTGCAGCATGTCAAGTAGGGCATCGAATTTTTGCTCAGTCATATCAACTGGCCTTTTGGGCTCCTCAACCTCTTCCCTGTTTGACATTTCCAAAGCGAGTCTGTTTCTCCTAGTAAAATACTGATGAACAGGAGGACGATGCATAAAACCCTATCAAACCCTAAAAAGATGGAAATCTGAAATTCTGAAAATTCTGACCACCAAATTTTTTTTTTTGAAACCACAAAACTGCAAATTGGTCAAAAGGGTATCCAAATCTGCAATTTTTATTTTCTGAAAAAAAATCCCTAAAAATCCGTGAATCCCCTAAAAATCCACGATTTTCACTAGGGCACAACTTTTCACCACAGAAACACACTTATCACCACGAATCACAAGCTAGAGGTGGAGGTGGTGTTGCAAGGAATCAAGGAAAATGGGTCAAAAGATTCTTGCAAAATTTTGGAGGTTTCATTCAAAAGAATGGAGAAGATGATAAGGCATAAGGACATTGAGTGGGCAGCTGTAATTTTTAGTTCAGAAGGGAAAAAATCAGCCACCTATCATCCTCAAATTCAAGGTTTACTACAAAAACATCTTAAGGTATTCTCCGACCTACCTAAAGGTTTGCCACCTAGTAGAGGTTTTCAGCATGTTATTGAATTGGAAGCAAATAGTAAATCTGTCATAATTAAACCTTATAGGCATCCTAAGGTTTTCAAAGATGAGATTGAAAAGACCATTGCTGATTTACTTGAGAGTGGGCACATTAGACCTAGTTGTAGTCCTTTTGCTTCACCTATTGTGTTAGTAAAAAAGAAGGATGGAACCATGAGAATGTGCATTGACTATAGGGCATTAAACAAGAAGACCATAAAAAATAGATATCCTATTCCTAGGGTGGATGAACTAATAGATGAGTTGCATGGGGCCATGTATTTTTCAAAGATTGATCTTAGGTCCGGATATCACCAAATTCGTATGAGGGATGAGGATGTGTACAAAACAGCCTTTAGATGCCATTGTGGGCATTATGAGTTTATGGTTATGCCCTTTGGTTTGACTAATGCACCAGCCACTTTTCAATTAGCCATGAATCAAATTTTCAATCAGCATTTGAGGCGCTTTGTCTTGGTATTTTTTGATGATATTTTGGTGTATAGCAAAAATTGGGATGATCATTTACAACATTTAGATTCAGTTTTGAGCATTTTAGGACAGCAAGAGTTTTATGCAAAAGAATCTAAATGTGAATTTGCTATGACTGAAATTTTATACTTTGGGCACATTATTTGCAAAGATGGGGTGAAGGTTGATCAAACTAAAGTTTTAGCTGTACAAAGATGGCCTATACCATCCAACCTAATGGAATTGAGGGGTTTTGTGGGTTTATGCAGTTACTACAGGAGGTTCATTAAGGGGTTTTCTTCTTTGGCTGCCCCCCTTATTGAATTAACTAAGAAAAGGGCCTTTTCATGGTCCAATGAGGCTCTTTTAGCTTTTCTAAAGCTGAAAGATGTAATGACTTCCACTCCTTTACTTGCTATTCTTGATTTTTCTCTTGCTTTTACTATTGTTTGTGATGCCTCATGTGTTGGAGTTGGAGCTGTACTTATGCAACAAGGACGCCCCATTGCTTATGAGAGTAGAAAGCTCTCAAATGTGGAGAAAACTTTTAGCATCTATGATAAAGAGATGCTAGCTATCATGCATGCCTTGACCAAATTCAAGCAATACTTAGTGTGTGGCAAGTTTGTGGTCAAAACTGATCATAACAGTTTGAAATACTTCTTGGGGCAAGTTGAACTCGAATGAAAGACAGCAGAAATGGGTAACAAAGTTGCAATCATATGATTTTGAAATTGAGTTTGTAAAGGGTAAGAAGAATTCAGCTGCTGATGCACTTTCTAGGCACCCAACTTTTCATTCTCTTTCCATTATTTCTGCTTATTGGAAGGTGAAAATTATGGCTGAATATGCAAAGAATGATTTTTGTTCTAAACTAATAAATGGGCAAGTTGAAGATGACAGGTTCAGCCATAAAGAATGACTGATTTTTTGCAAGGGAAGAGTGTTTTTAGTACCTGAATCAAAGCTGAAACAAGCTTTAATTACAGCCATGCATGATGCTCCACTTGTAGGCCATCCAGGTTTCTACAAGACTTACAAACAGGTTAGAGAAAAATTCTATTGGAAGGGTTTGAAAAGGGATGTCTTCTTGCATGTTCAGGAATGTGTTATTTGCCAAGAAAACAAGGGGGAACATGAATTTGCAGTTGGTTTACTTCAGCCACTTCCTATTCCCAATCAGAAATGGGAAAGAATCTCCATTGACTTCATTACTGGTTTGCCCAAGGTAAAATGAAGGATTGCATATTTGTTGTTGTTGATAGATTGACAAAATTTGCTCATTTCTATGCCATGTCAACAACTTGTACAACCATACAAGTTGCTGATTTGTTTTTTAAAGAAGTTTTCAGATTGCATGGTTTGCCTAAATCCATTGTGAGTGATAGAGACAACATATTTTTGAGCATGTTTTGGCAAGAATTGTTTAAGCTATGTGGTACTAAATTGACTCCTAGTACTAGCTACCATCCCCAAATTGATGGGCAAACTGAAATTGTTAACAAATGGCTTGAAAGATATTTGAGAAATTATGTTTCAGGTCAACAAAAGGCATGGGTTAAATGGCTGCACCTTGGTGAATATTGCTACAATTCTACTTATCATATGTCCATAAAAATGTCTCCACTCAAGGCACTTTATGGTTATGATGCCCCACACTTTTCAGATCTGATTTTTGGTGATTCAAGGGTCCAAAAAGCTAGAGACTTTGCAGCAGAAAATCAAGATATTCTTAATGCTTTGAAGGACAATATTCTTACGACACAAAATCAGCAGAAGAAGTATGCAGATCAGAAGCGTAGTGAGCGCTCATTTGAGGTGGGAGACTTGGTTTATGTTAGGTTGTAGCCCTACAAACAGTCTACATTGAAAAGAAGTGGAGCAGAAAAACTCAAACCCAAATTTTATGGACCTTACAAGGTGTTGAGTAAGGTTGGACAGGTTGCATATGCTTTGGAACTTCCAAGTGGAAGTAAAATACATAATGTCTTCCATGTTTCTTGTTTGAAGAAGGCCTTGGGCCAACATATTCAACCATCTTCAGATTTTCCACCCCTTGATGATGAAGGAAAGCTCATTCTTGAACCTGAATTGATCCTTGAGACAAGGGAGAGAAAGCTTAGGAGTAGGACTGTCAAAGAATATCTTGTGAAGTGGAAGGACTTGCCTATGGAGGATGCTACTTGAGAAGGTGCAGAAATTTTAGATGCTCCAGCTTTTACTTTGCTTGAGGACAAGCAATTTGAGGAGGGTGGACTTGTAATGTCCCAAAAATAAATATTTTTGTAAATGTCTCCTACACTTAATTATAAAAGTGAAAAGGGGTTCATGTGACTAGGAGACATAACTTAAGTTGTGTTTATTTATGTTTTATGTTTTTATGTTGTAATAAGGCACTTTAAATGATTTTAGGGTTGGGAGATGTCAACTCCAAATTAGAACCTCACCCTATATAAGGGAGTGAGACGTCCCATTTTGGGCATGTTATGTTGATACCAGAATTGAATATTGAAACCCTAGAGGTTCCATGAGTTGAGATTGCAGGTCTTGCTCATTCCCATAGTGCATTGGAGGTGCATGGTTGGGGTCTTGGCAATATCATTGCAAGTGTTATTGCCCTAAAATATCAAAAAAATACAAAAAGAGGCATCCGTGAGGAGTTCGTGGCATTTTTGGGAGCATTTGTGTCATGTGTTTCAGATTTGTTGGCAGCCCCAAACCCTACGCTTGTATTTGGGGTCATTTTTTAGGAGTTTTTGCATCTGTTCAGCCTTGGGGTTAGTTCGTCCCACTTGTGGGAGTTTGTATCTGCATTTTGAGTTCCTTGAGGACCCATTTGTCAATTCCAGCTGTTATTTTGGTAGTTCGTCCCACTTGTGGGAGTTTGTATCTGCATTTTGAGTTCCTTGATGACCCATTTGTCCATTCCAGCTATTTTATTGGTTTGGCAATATTTAATATATGATACTGGCTTATTTCTCCTCATACTTGTGTTATTTTATGAGCAATTTCTGAGTTATTTCCTTGCTGTACTTAATTTCTGCATTTTCGTAGTAAGGGTTTGTTGTTCCTAAAAAAAGGGACACTACAAGTGGTGTCAGAGCTGGAATCTTGCCAGCCTGTGGTTAGTTTCAGCATTTTCAGTGTTTTTTTAGTTGTGGGTATTTTGGTTTTTGAGTTTTCAGAATTAGGGTTTTCAAAAAAAAAATCAGGGCTTTCAGAATTTTTTTTTTTTGGGTATTTCAGATTCGTGGTGATAAGTGTGTTTCTGTGGTGAAAAGTTGTGCCATAGTGAAAATCGCGGATTTTTAGGGGATTCGCGGATTATTAGGGTTTTTTTTTTTTAGAAAATAAAAATTGCAGATTTGGATACCCTTTTGACCAATTTGCAGTTCTGTGGTTTCAAAATTTTTTTTTTGGTGGTCTGAATTTTCAGAATTTCAGATTTCCATCTTTTTAGGGTTTGATAGGGTTTTATGCATCGTCCACTTGTTCATCGGTATTTTACTAGGAGAAACAGGACTCGCTTTGGAAATGTCAAACAGGGAAGAGGTTGAGGAGCCCAAAAGGCCGCTTGATAAGACTGAGCAAAAATTCGATGCCCTACTTGACATGTTGCAAAGAATGGTGTCCTTACAAGAGACAAATCAGCAAGAATTGAGGGCAGCTTTGGGCAACCCAAATGGCACAAGGAGGGAAGGAGAAAGGGGAGGCAACAACAATGGGCATGAGTCATCATCTAACTCACACACTCCTATGTTCCTTGTTCCACCACCTCCACCGGAGGAAAATGAGGTAACTGATGAATTAGATGAATGGTTTGTTGCTTATAGTAATAAATCTGAGGGTTTTAGGGCAGCAGTTTCTTTTGATAAATATTTGAAGATTGTGGGTAAATCTGTTGTTGAGGCTAAAAAAGAGAAAAAGAAGCCCTTTTTGCATCAAAAGGTGACCATTCCCTCATTTAATGGTCAAGATGGTCTTACAGCTAGGGCATGGCTTCAAAAATTGCAGACTTATTTTACCTTGGAGCCTATTTCTGAAGCTGATGCAGTTCAAATTGCTACACTCCACCTTAAGGGTAGTGCTTACTCATGGTGGCATCATGGGTTAGTAACCCAAGGGCATGGTGATATTGATACATTTGATGAATTTTGTACCAGGGTTTTGAACAGGTTTGAAAGGAGGAATGTGGAAGAGTATTTCAAGGAGCTTGCCACTTTGAAGCAAACTTCATCCATTCATGCCTATGTGGAGGAGTTTGAACAACTTTCGGCTCAGGTACAAAATATTTCACCCAAGAGGGTAATTTTTCTTTTTATAGATGGTTTGTTGGAACCCGTGAAGGGATTAGTTAAAGCTTTTGAACCAACCACTCTTGAAGATGCCATTAAGAGAGCTTTAAGCTTAGAATCTGTTTTACCTCCTAGACAAAAATATTTTGCACATAATCCACCTGCTAGACCACCTTTTGCAGCTAGAAAAACAGTTTTTGGACAGCAGTATGGGCAGCAAGGAAACCTCACACAGTAAGGTGGAAATGAGAGAAATTTTTATGGCAAGAATCCCACGCATGGAGAAGGTTTCAGATCTGGTTTTCAGCCACCTAATAACCCCCCAAATGGCCCACGCTTGACACAAGAAGAGAAAGATGAGCTAAGGAAACAAAACAAGTGTTTCATTTGCAAGTCTCTTTGGCAAAGAGGTCATAAATGCGGAGAAGGAGGTATGAAAATCATTGAATTACATTCTGATTCTGATTCTGATAATCCTGATTTTTATGAGGCAGATGAGACACCTTTGGAAGAGGAAGCACAAAGGGAGTATGAGGAAGTTCTTGATGGTTCCCTAGCCACTTTAAGTGGGCTGAATCAGTTTCGCACTATTAAGGTACCAGGTATATCTTTTGATGAAAAGGTTATTGTTTTAATAGATGGTGGTGCTACTTACAATTTTGTTGATGAGAAGTTTGCCACTAGAAAGAATCTTCCTATAGCTAATGTCCCTTTTTTAGAAACAACAAACCCTTACTACGAAAATGCAGAGATTAAGTACAGCAAGGAAATAACTCAGAAATTGCTTATAAAATAACACAAGTATGAGGAGAAATCAGCCAATATCATATATTAAATATTGCCAAACCAATATAACAGTTGGAATGGACAAATAGGTCCTCAAGGAACTCAAAATGCCAAACCAATATAACAGTTGGAATGGACAAATAGGTCCTCAAGGAACTCAAAATGCAGATACAAACTCCCACAAGTGGGACGAACTAACCCCAAGGCTGAACAGATGCAAAAACTCATAGAAAATGACCCCAAATACAAGCGTAGGGTTTGGGGCTGCCAACAGATCTGAAATACATGACACAAATGCTCCCAAAAATGCCACGAACTCCTCACGGATGCCTCTTTTTGTATTTTTGATATTTTAGGGCAATAACACTTGCAATGATATTGCCAAGACCCCAACCATGCACCTCCAATGCACTATGGGAATGAGCAAGACCTGCAATCTCAACTCATGACACCTCTAGGGTTTCAATATTCAATTCTGATATCAACATAACATGCCCAAAATGGGACGTCTGAGTCCCTTATATAGGGTGAGGTTCTAATTTGGAGTTGACATCTCCCAACCCTAAAATCACTTAAAGTGCCTTATTACAACATAAAAACATAAAACATAAATAAACACAACTTAAGTTATGTCTCCTAGTCACATGAACCCCTTTTTCACTTTTATAATTAAGTGTAGGAGACATTTACAAAAAATATTTATTTTTGGGACATTACAAGTCCACCCTCCTCAAATTGCTTGTCCTTAAGCAAAGTCAAAGCTGGAGCATCTAAAATTTTTGCACCTTCCCAAGTAGCATCCTCCATAGGCAAGTCCTTCCACTTCACAAGATATTCTTTGACAGTCCTACTCCTAAGCTTTCTCTCCCTTGTCTCAAGGATCAATTCAGGTTCAAGAATGAGCTTTCCTTCATAAACCTAACATAAACCAAGTCTACCACGTCAAATGAGCGCTCACTACGCTGCTGATCTTCATACTTCTTCTGCTGATTTTGTGCCGTAAGAATATTGTCCTTCAGAGCATTAAGAATATCTTGATTTTCTGCTGCAAAGTCTCTAGCTTTTTGGACCCTTGAATCACCAAAAATCAGATCTGAAAAGTGTGGGGCATCATAACCATAAAGTGCCTTGAGTGGAGACATTTTTATGGACATATGAGAAGTAGAATTGTAGCAATATTCACCAAGGTGCAGCCATTTAACCAATGCCTTTTGTTGACCTGAAACATAATTTCTCAAATATCCTTCAAGCCATTTGTTAACAATTTCAGTTTGCCCATCAGTTTGGGGATGGTAACTAGTACTAGGAGTCAATTTAGTACCACATAGCTTAAACAATTCTTGCCAAAACATGCTCAAAAATTTGCTGCCCCTATCACTCACAATGGATTTAGGCAAACCATGCAATCTGAAAACTTCTTTCAAAAACAAATCAGCAACTTTTATGGCTGTACAAGTTGTTGAAATGACATAGAAATGAGCAAATTTTGTCAATCTATCAACAACAACAAATATGCAATCCTTCATTTTACCTTGGGCAAATCAGTAATGAAGTCCATGGGGATACTTTCCCATTTCTGATTGAGAATAGGAAGTGGCCGAAGTAAACCAGCTGCAAATTCATGTTCCCCCTTGTTTTCTTGGCAAATAACACATTCCTGAACATGCAAGAAGACATCTCTTTTCAAACCCTTCCAATAGAATCTTTCTCTAACCTGTTTGTAAGTCTTGTAGAAACCTGGATGGCCTACAAGTGGAGCATCATGCATGGCTGTAATTAAAACTTGTTTCAGCTTTGATTCAGGTACTAAAAACACTCTTCCCTTGCAAAAAATCAGTTCTTCTTTATGGCTGAACTTGTCATCTTCAACTTGCCCATTTATTTGTTTAGAACAAAAATCATTCTTTGCATATTCAGCCATAATTTTCACCTTCCAATCAGCAGAAATAATGGAAAGAGAATGAAAAGTAGGGTGCCTAGAAAGTGCATCAACAGCTGAATTCTTCTTACCCCTTACAAACTCAATTTCAAAATCATATGATTGCAACTTTGTTACCCATTTCTGCTGTCTTTCATTCAGTTCAACTTGCCTCAAGAAGTATTTCAAACTGTTATGATCAGTTTTGACCACAAACTTGCCACACACTAAGTATTGCTTGAATTTGGTCAAGGCATGCATAATAGCTAGCATCTCTTTATCATAGATGTTGAAAGTTTTCTCCACATTTGAGAGCTTTCTACTCTCATAAGCAATGGGGCGTCCTTGTTGCATAAGTACAGCTCCAACTTCAACACCTGAAGCATCACAAGCAATAGTAAAAGCAACAGAAAAATCAGGAATAGCAAGTAAAGGAGTGGAAGTCATTACATATTTCAGCTTTAGAAAAGCTAAAAGAGCCTCATTGGACCATGAAAAGGCCCCTTTCTTAGTTAATTCAGTAAGGGGGGAAGCCAAAGAAGAAACCCCTTAATGAACCTCCTGTAGTAACTGCATAAACCCACAAAACCCCTCAATTCCGTTAGGTTGGATGGTATAGGCCATCTTTGTACAGCTGAAACTTTAGTTTGATCAACCTTCACCCCATCTTTGCAAATAATGTGCCCAAAGTATAAAATTTCAGTCATAGCAAATTCACATTTAGATTCTTTTGTATAAAACTATTGCTGTCCTAAAATGCTCAAAACTGAATCTAAATGCTGTAAATGATCATCCCAATTTTTGCTATACACCAAAATATCATAAAAAAATATCAAGACAAAGCGCCTCAAATGCTGATTGAAAATTTGATTCATGGCTGATTGAAAAGTGGCCGGTGCATTAGTCAAACCAAAGGGCATAACCATAAACTCATAATGCCCATAATGGCATCTAAAGGCTGTTTTGTACACATCCTCATCCCTCATATGAATTTGGTGATATCCGGACCTAAGATCAATTTTTGAAAAATACATGGCCCCATGCAACTCATCTATTAGTTCATCCACCCTAGGAATAGGATATCTATTCTTTATGGTCTTCTTGTTTAATGCCCTATAGTCAATGCACATTCTCATGGTTCCATCCTTGTTTTTTTACTAACACAACAAGTGAAGCAAAAGGACTACAACTAGGTCTAATGTGCCCACTCTCAAGTAAATCAGCAATGGTCTTTTCCATCTCATCTTTGAAAACCTTAGGATGCCTATAAGGTTTAATTATGACAGGTTTACTATTTGCTTCATATTCAATAACATGCTGAAAACCTCTACTAGGTGGCAAACCTTTAGGTAGGTCAAAAAATACCTTAAGATGTTTTTGTAGTAAACCTTGATTTTGAGGATGATAGGTGGCTGATTTTTTCCCTTCTGAACTGAAAATTACAGCTGCCCACTCAACGTCCGTATGCCTTATCATCTTCTCCATTCTTTTGTATGAAACCTCCAAAATTTTGCAAAAATCTTTTGACCCATTTTCCTTGATTCCTTGCAACATCACATCTTTCCCTTCAAGCACAAATTTCAGTTCTAATTTCTGATAATTGGTAACATAATCACCAAGTGAATACAACCATTGCACACCCAAAACCATATGTGGAATACCTCCTAAGGGAAAAACAAAGAATTGCTCATCTACTTCCATGTTGCCAAAATTAATTTTAATGTTTCTTACCACTTTGTTGCATGTGATAAGATCACCATTGCCAATAGCAACACTAAAACCAGGAATGATAGCTGTAGGAAGATTCTTTCAAGTGGCAAACTTCTCATCAACAAAATTGTAAGTAGCACCACCATCTATTAAAACAATAACCTTTTCATCAAAGATCTACCTGGTACCTTAATAGTGCGAAACTGATTCAGCCCACTTAAAGTGGCTAGGGAACCTTCAGGAACTTCCTCATACTCCCTTTGTGCTTCCTCTTCCAAGGGTGTCTCATCTGCCTCATAAAAATCAGGATTATCAGAATCAGAATCAGAATGTAATTCAATGCATTTATGACCTCTTTGCCAGGGAGACTTGCAAATGAAACACTTGTTTTGTTTCCTTAGCTCATATTTTTCTTCTTGTGTCAAGCGTGGGCCATTTGGGGGCTTATTAGGTGGCTGAAAACCAGATCTGAAACCTTCTCCATGCGTGGGATTCCTGCCATAAAAATTTCTCTCATTTCCACCTTGCTGCGTGAGGTTTCCTTGCTGCCATACTGCTGTCCAAAAACTGTTTTTCTGGTTGCAAAAGGTGGTCTAGCAGGTGGATTATGTGCAAAATATTTCTGTCCAGGAGGTAAAACAGATTCTAAGCTTAAAGCTCTCTTAATGGCATCTTCAAGAGTGGTTGGTTCAAAAGCTTTAACTAATCCCTTCACGGGTTCCAACAAACCATCCATAAAAAGAAAAATTACCCTCTTGGGTGAAATATTTTGTACTTGAACTGAAAGTTGTTCAAACTCCTCCACATAGGCATGAATGGATGAAGTTTGCTTCAAAGTGGCAAGCTCCTTGAAATACTCTTCCACATTCCTCCTTTCAAACCTGTTCAAAACCGTGGTGCAAAATTCATCAAATGTATCAATATCACCATGCCCTTGGGTTACTAACCCATGATGCCACCATGAGTAAGCACTACCCTCAAGGTGGAGTGTAGCAATCTGAACTGCATCGGCTTCAGAAATAGGCTCCAAGGTAAAATAAGTCTGCAATTTTTGAAGCCATGCCTTAGCTGTAAGACCATCTTGACCATTAAATGAGGGAATGGTCACCTTTTGATGCAAAAAGGGCTTCTTTTTCTCTTTTTTAGCCTCAACAACAGATTTACCCACAATCTTCAAATATTTATCAAAAGAAACTGCTGCCCTAAAACCCTCAGATTTATTACTATAAGCAGCAAACCATTCATCTAATTCATCAGTTACCTCATTTTCCTCCGGTGGAGGTGGTGGAACAAGGAACATAGGCTTGGACGGCCTAGGCAAGGGAGGGTGTGAGTTAGATGATGACTCATGCCCATTGTTGTTGCCTCCCCTTTCTCCGTCCCTCATTGTGCCATTTGGGTTGCCCAAAGCTGCCCTCAATTCTTGCTGATTTGTCTCTTGTAAGGACACCATTCTTTGCAACATGTCAAGTAGGGCATCGAATTTTTGCTCAGTCCTATCAACTGGCCTTTGGGGCTCCTCAACCTCTTCCCTGTTTGACATTTCCAAAGCAAGTCTGTTTCTCCTAGTAAAATACTGATGAACAGGAGGACGATGCATAAAACCCTATCAAACCCTAAAAAGATGGAAATCTGAAATTCTGAAAATTCTGACTACCAAAAAATTTTTTTTTTGAAACCACAGAACTGCAAATTGGTCAAAAGGGTATCCAAATCTGCAATTTTTATTTTCTGAAAAAAATCCGCGAATCCCCTAAAAATCCGTGATTTTCACTAGGGCACAACTTTTCACCACAGAAACACACTTATCACCACGAATCTGAAATACCCACAAATTTTTTTTTTTTTGAAAGCCCTGATTTTTTTTGAAAACCCTAATTCTGCTCAAAAACTGAAATACCCACAACTGAAAAAACACTAAAAATGCTGAAACTAACCATAGGTTGGCAAGATTCCAGCTCTGACACCACTTGTAGTGTCCCTTTTTTTAGGAACAACAAACCCTTACTACGAAAATGCAGAAATTAAGTATAGCAAGGAAATAACTCAGAAATTGCTCATAAAATAACACAAGTATGAGGAGAAATCAACCAATGGACAAATGGGTCCTCAAGGAACTCAAAATGCAGATACAAACTCCCATAAGTGGGACGAACTAACCCCAAGGCTGAACAGATGCAAAATCTCCTCAAAAATGACCCCAAATACAAGCGTAGGGTTTGGGGCTGCCAACAGATCTAAAACACATGACACAAATGCTCCCAAAAATGCCACGAACTCCTCACAGATGCCTCTTTTTGCATTTTTGATATTTTAGGGCAATAACACCTGCAATGATATTGCCAAGAGCCCAACCATGCACCTCCAATGCACTATGGGAATGAGCAAGGCTTGCAATCTCAACTCATGAAACCTCTAGGGTTTCAATATTCAATTATGGTATCAACATAACATGCCCAAAATGGGACGTCTCACTCCCTTATATAGGGTGAGGTTCTAATTTGGAGTTGACATCTCCCAACCCTAAAATCACTTAAAGTGCCTTATTACAACATAAAAACATAAAACATAAATAAACACAACTTAAGTTATGCCTCCTAGTCACATGAACCCCTTTTTCACTTTTATAATTAAGTGCCTTGTAATGTCCCTTTTTTAGGAACAACAAACCCTTACTACGTTAATGCAAAAATTATGTACAGCAAGGAAATAACTCAGAAATTGCTCATAAAATAACACAAGTATGAGGAGAAATCAGCCAGTATCATATATTAAATATTGCCAAACCAATAGAACAGCTGGAATGGACAAATGGGTCCTCAAGGAACTCAAAATGCAGATACAAACTCCCACAAGTGGGACGAAATAACCTTAAGGCTGAACAGATGCAAAAACTCCTCAAAAATGACCCCAAATACAAGCGTAGGGTTTGGGGCTGCCAACAGATCTGAAACACATGACACAAATGTTCCCAAAAATGCCATGAACTCCTTACAGATGCCTCTTTTTGTATATTTGATATTTTAGGGCAATAACATCTGCAATGATATTGCCAAGAGCCCAACCATGCACCTCCAATGCACTATGGGAATGAGCAAGACCTGCAATCTCAACTCATGACACCTCTAGGGTTTCAATATTCAATTCTGGTATCAACATAACATGCCCAAAATGGGACGTCTGAGTCCCTTATATAGGGTGAGGTTCTAATTTGGAGTTGACATCTCCCAACCCTAAAATCACTTAAAGTGCCTTATTACAACATAAAAACATAAAACATAAATAAACACAACTTAAGTTATGTCTCCTAGTCACATGAACCCCTTTTTCACTTTTATAATTAAGTGCCTTGTAATGTCCCTTTTTTAGAAACAACAAACCCTTACTATGAAAATGCAGAGATTAAGTACAGCAAGGAAATAACTTAGAAATTGCTCATAAAATTACACAAGTATGAGGAGAAATCAGCCAATATCATATATTAAATATTGCCAAACCAATATAACAGATGGAATGGACAAATAGGTCCTCAAGGAACTCAAAATGCAGATACAAACTCCCACAAGTGGGACGAACTAACCCCAAGGCTGAACAGATGCAAAAACTCCTCAAAAATGACCCCAAATACAAGCGTAGGGTTTGGGGCTGCCAACAGATCTGAAATACATGACACAAATGCTCCCAAAAATGCCACGAACTCCTCACAGATGCCTCTTTTTGTATTTTTGATATTTTAGGGCAATGACACCTGCAATGATATTGCCAAGACCCCAACCATGCACCTCCAATGCACAATGGGAATGAGCAAGACCTGCAATCTCAACTCATGGAACCTCTAGGTTTTCAATATTCAATTTTGATATCAACATAAAATGCCCAAAATGGGACGTCTGAGTCCCTTATATAGGGTGAGGTTCTAATTTGGAGTTGACATCTCCCAACCCTAAAATCACTTAAAGTGCCTTATTACAACATAAAAATATAAAACATAAATAAACACAACTTAAGTTATGTCTCCTAGTCACATGAACCCCTTTTTCACTTTTATAATTAAGTGTAGGAGACATTTACAAAAAATATTTATTTTTGGGACATTACAAGCATGTTTTGGCAAGAATTGTTTAAGCTATGTGGTACTAAATTGACTCCTAGTACTAGCTACCATCCCCAAACTGATGGGCAAACTGAAATTGTTAACAAATGGCTTGAAGGATATTTGAGAAATTAAAGAGCAGATAAAGCCAACTAATTTAAAGAGCAGATAAGAAAAATAGAGTTTAATGTAATCCTTTTAAATTATTTATAAATTCCCGTCGGAGAAAAATGCATACCATGAGTGAAGAAACCACATATATAAGCCAAGTTCTGTAATGTAGGGCATGTTTGGTACCTGTTTTATGGAGCCATTGAGTCTACCTCACAAAGTCACAACTACAAAACTTATAAAAGTCTATGCAAGAAATTTAAAAAAGTGCCATAGCCACTATAAAAATTATCTTTGGTCACAATTTCCAAACAAATGAATGAGACAAGGCATGTATCGATCTCCTTGTTTGTAACACCAAGACATGTATTAAATAGGCTCTTGCCTTATTGAATGAATATCCAAGTTTTGCTTTCATTGGTATCAAAGCCTACTGGCTGTAAGGTAGTATCCTCTGGTCAGGTTTGATTGAAACAGGTAATGAGAACCCTTTTGCTAGTATATATCCGAGCCAACACTGAGAGAGTGTGTGAGGTCTGAAAGAAGGGACAATCATCTCCATCCAATGACATGCCCTATATTTGTTTGATAAGTGCAGGTTTTGATTTGGAGATTGACTTCAAGGTGGTTGACTTTGGATAAAAGCAAACGAAGGGCAAGCAGAGAATCTCTCCCACGGATCAGCAGTTAGGTGTTGTAGGCCTACGACTGTAGTATCGATCTAGGTCCTTGTAAACATCCTGTTGAGACCTCGACCACGAAGAGGTCACGTTTGCATGTAAGAGAGGAGGATGGGATAGTGGCTTGACAACTGATCTAGACTACGATAGAGAGATCGACATTGGGGCCCAAGATCAACAAAGCTTCGACCACGAGCACCCTAGTCGAAGGTCAATCGACTGCAGCAAGCTATCACTTGAACAACGTCCAGAGTTCCCCTTTGCAAATCTTTTGCGTTGTCCTCTCAAAATTATTCTTTCTCTTTTTTCAAGACCGTGGCTTAGGTCTCCTGCAACTTTACATACTTACACAAATTTTACATCCAAATTCTTTTGTTCACGGAAAGTAAAATCTTATTGCAGAAAATAAGTTGCGCATTTGTTCTGTGGAATCCCCTAGCTCGAAGCCACATTTGTGCCCCTCGCCTCGTGGGAGCCCAAGGTGGCCAAATCAGCGGAAAAAAAACAGCATGTGGTTTTGTTCTATTCATCGTTGCACTGCATCTCGATTTAAAAAATATAATTTTTTTTTTATGCGGGTTGGTGCAACCATCTCAAGTGTTCACGATAGAAAACGAATCAAATTGGAAGTTGTGAGAAGTGGACGATTGGACGAAAGTCAGGGTGAGAAAGCGTCTACACTAGTTTGGAAGTAGTGTGTATAAACAAGCCTGCCTTCGGGCTTTGTGGTTCAACCGACCCAAGCAATCCAAGTGGTAGGCCGTCCTTCAGATTGGCCCCCCTGTAACCTTCGACCACTTGGGAGAGCCACCTGTGCAACTTGTGTAGACGTGGAGGAGATCACAAAGAGCTAGAAAATATTGGGGCGATATGTGGCATTTGTTGCGTTACAAGATGCTCTAGAGAACGTCAGGATGTCATGGTTTAACTGCCTGTAGTGGCTAGAGGTTGGAGAAGTAGAGCTTCCAATTGATGAAGGAGGACTAAAACCCTAACACTCACAAAATAGTGCCACGTGGTGCCCAACCTAGAGAAAGGGGCAAGGAATCAAAACAAAACCCTGCTGGTGGATGCATAAATTGGACATATGGCAAGTGTTTAACACCCTCGAACACGAGCGGAGAAGTCAAAGTAGTGACGAAGGAGAGGCTATGGAGGCGCATGCGGGGAGGGGGGAAACTGTACCTTCAAATTGTTCCTTTCAAGCCTCAATGTAGTGAGGCGCTCGGGTGGCTAGCTTGTGGAGGTTAAGGCTTTCGGGCCAAATGATCTAGGTGCAAATCTCCCCTACAATATTTGAAAAAGGGGAGGGGGGTGCTTAATTGTTTTTTTAAAAGGGGGATTTTTTTTAAATTTTTTTTAAAAGCACCCCATTTAAATAGGAGTTAACAAAAAAAAAAGCAAATTGGGGCATTTGAAAATTAAATAAAAAAAAGAGGGCAATTTGTTTTTTTCTTAAAGTCATTTTATGTAAAAAAAGGGGAGCACTTATTTTTTTTAAAAACGAAAGGGGTGAAGGCCCTGTGCCTTTTTTTTTTTAAAGCAATTTGGGAATTATAAGGGTGTAAAAATTGGATATTTGACCTCTATTGCATTTGAAAGGGTGATTTGATATTTTTATAAAGTTTGAAATTCATGGTTTGCAAAATTACACAAAATAATTTGTGATTGTAAAAGGTGCAATATCGACATTGTCTGACACTTTCATGCTTCTTGCAAAGCTCATTAAACAAGGTCATATAATATTGTACAAGGTGCATTTTTGACAGAGATTGACACCTTAATATTTTTTTCCCCTCCATCACCTTAAAATCCACATGGGAAAGGCCAAGAGAAAGCAAGCCCCAAATCAATCAGAAATTCACAAGTATGCAACACCAGATAAGGGTCTTTACTTCCCAAAAGGTAAGGATCTTTATGAAGATGGAAAATTCGTCACTCTAAGGAGTTGTTTGCAAACAATTCTCAAAGATGCTGATGTTTGCGAAGATCTTCATACAACTAGTGTTATAATCCCTATTGATGTTGTAAGGACAATATACATGGCTTTAATCACACTTGACATCTATAAGCGTGAAAAGAGAGGAAATAAAGGAGCAGTTGAAGGTCAAGCCCATGGTGGCCAATGCTTGTTGTGACACAAGCGACCTCAAGCCCTTGATGATAGATGTCTATTGTGACACAAGCTATCTTATCACAGAGAGATTTAGCTTGTGATACTAATGACTTGATTGCTATTGATGATAGTGGTGGCCATGACAAAGGCCATATTACTATAGGTATTGAAAGCCATGTTGAAGAACAAGAACTTGGGTGCTTTGAAAAGCACACCAAAGGAATTGGCTCCAAGCTAATGAAACAAATGGGTTATAATGGCACAAGATTGGGCAAATATGGGCAAGGCATAAGAAAGCCCATAATGCCAAGTATAAGGCCATAAAGGCCTTGGCTATGATAGTCAAGTAGGAACTAGTAACACTAAGTTCGTGAAATTAGAATCCCATGCAACTTCGAAAACCATATGTTGGCACAAATAGAAAATTACCAACAAGGTACATATTATTTGTGGATGGACATATGTCACACAAAGGGACAACATGAAAGCAATGTTGAATAGATTCCATAAAAGAAGGTGGTAGCCCAAGATGCAAAGCTAGTAGCAGACTGTGAGGCAGACCCAGAGGCAAATCCAAAGGCAGACCTAGAGGCAGACACAGTGGCAATTCTAGTTGTAGACCCGATGGCAGATCCAGTGGCTGAACCGGTGGCAGACTTAGAGGCAACAGACCCAGAGGTGGACCCAGAAGTAGCAGACCCAGAGGTGTTTACGCAAGCAAGAACCAAGAGCAAGAGCCAGAGCCAAGAGCCAAAGCCAGAGCTAGAAGCTAGAACCAGAGCTAGAGCCAAGATCCAGGAGCTAGAGCCAAGAGCTAGAGCCTAGACTTCTCTAACTTAAGGGGGGGTCCTAATATTTTCTATCCCAAATAATGTAATAAGGGGGGATGTTAGGAATATTTTATTACATTATTTTAGTATTATAATTAGGTCATGCATCTTTAGATGATTAGGTCATCCATTTTTAGATGGAGCATTATTTTAATATTTCTTGCATGTAATGATCTCCTCCTTGGGAGTATCGATCTCCTTGTTTGTAACGCCAAGGCATGTATTAAATAGGCTCTTGCCTCAATGAATGAATAGCTAAGTTTTGCCATCATGTTTTTGGCATCTTAACCTGGCCGTTTGAAACAGTTCACACAGACAATAAGTGGCAAATCTCCTTTTTTATGTGATCCATACAACTACAATTTCCACCACCCATATGAAATATGCACGCATCTAGAGATGCCGCATGTCTACACTTAGTACCTACATGGATTGACCAACTGTAGGAGCATAAGACATTCAGATAACGAGATGAAGTGGGGATTAATTGTATTGAAGTTCAAAGTCTTCACAATGTGTCTTATTTCATTTATCATCCTGAGACATTCTTGGTATTGAGAGAAGTTTGCATGATTACCGAAATCTGTTGAAGGAAAAGTATTGTTACACAGACCATCGCTTTTCATGGTTGTGGGTTTCTATATGCTACTCAAATGTTATGAATGCCCATCCTATTCTTCCCTTTTTAACAATCACTGGCTAACTGCCATGCAACACCCCTATATATCTTCGTACCATGCCAATGTTTTCCTTCCTTCTTATCAGATCTTATTAGTGACAACTGAGACAATTGAACATTTACAACTTATTGTTGCCGTATCTTATTAGATTTCATTAGTGACAACTGAAACAATTGAACATTTACAACTTATTGTTGCCGTGGTACACTAGATCACCCCTCTTCGGTTACATTAGTATCCTGCAGGGATTAACAATAATGAGATTATGGTTTAAAACATGTGTTATGTTCACTTGATAATCCTAACAATATCAGCTTTATGTTCACAAGATAACCCCTATAGTCCTCCATTTTCTTACTCTAATTCTTTATGTTTTCTTTACAGTAAAAGTCATCTGATTATCTTGCTTATAGGTTTTTGATTTTTTCTTTAACTTTTTTAAAGAGTAAGAACAAGGATCAACATAATGCTCAAAATAATGAGAAATATTGAAATAGAGGAAAATAAAGAACTGAACAAAGGTGTCTCTGTTTTGTATAAAATCTCAGATTCAATTTCATCAACCGTAATTTACCTCTTTGATTAGTTTTTCATGGCATTCACTTAAAATAAGTTTTCTTTCCATAAAATTAGATTGAAAGAAATGCAAAGGTCAAAGCTTACACTAAATAAGGCAAGTCTAACCCTGGAAATTAGCACAAACACATCAGTGCAGAATCACACTCCAAGAAGCAGCCTTCAACATTATTAGCGTTAACGTAATCAGTCCTCTAGATAAGCACCATGAAGATGTCAATGTGACAAATATCTTACAGCAAAGGACATTTAGAAGTCCTCCTGATGCTCCATTGTTGAATTTAATGGTTGATTGATCCCTTGCACCCAGAACAATGATGAAGGCATGTTTGATGTGAGAGTAGATACACCTGCAATTCTTACTATGCATGCAGCGTGTAGTATCAAACTTAAAGAAGGAAAGGATATTTGTTCCCTTCTCAAATATGTCCAAGGAAAGCCTCTCCATTTAATCATGGAAAATGCTAATAAAATAAATTTGGTATCTTTGAACATTTTAAGAGGCTTAATCTTGTGACAATGCCATATCGTTAGCCAGCCTTGTTTTTTGGAACTTGGGTCCAAGATGGCAAAGAGGTGTGGTAGTAAAAAATAACATAGTGCACTGTCTACCAGCTGTTTAGGGATTTATTCATCTATGATGCAGCTTCTGTTGACATTTGTGATGTCCTTTTCAGTAGGCCACTTGTATGCATGGATATGGTGTTTGCAAGGGCTGCAAGCATCACTCTTTCCTTTGGTGATCAATGCTATTCAGTGCGTCGAGTCCTTCTAAGGTGTACGATATCTTTGATTGGGACCAAACAATGTCACATATTAGCTATTTAAATAATTTTGCTTTGAATGAACCAAAGACCACTGTAAAGCTGTACCATCAGCATAGACTTCATGCATCCCATCCAATAAAGATAACTTGATACACTCTTGGATGAGCATGCAAACCTTTCAAATTGTCCAGTAGAGTAAAAGCACTCCAATAAACTAATATTGGGTTCAAGTCTCTGATTAATGCCATTGCCATGTGTCAAAACATCTTTAATGGCGTCTTTTATGAACAAATTTGGTTGTAAACAGATTATTGTTTGGTACCCATAGAACCTTCTGATATTTTGAAGAAAACTTTTCCTCAAGTTCAAAGATGATTTCTTGAAGTGGTTTGTCAGGCCTTTTGCTCTTGCTTTTTACCCCAAGATACTTTAATGCGCTCATTGAAAGACATATTTAAGCTTTTGCTGATTACTTTGTTGTTGCCTATTTAGATGACATTTTGAGCAGATCAAGTAGGCGCTCTGGAATGTGTGCAGACACAAGCTTCATGCATGTCGAGATATTGTTCTTTCTTGATGAAGGGAACTTCTATCTTGGCTATGTTGTGCATGAATCTAGTATCCAAGTTGATTTAGATATAGATCTTTACTCTGTAGTTTGTTGAGGCTTGCTAATATCTATGGCCCATTAGTCTTAGAGGTGTCACATATCTCTTGGTCGCTTCATTGAGTCTAATGAATGAATATCAAAGATTAGTTGAAGTGACCTAATCCGCAGTTGAGAGCTTTCAGTGAACTGAATAAAATAATATATTTCATGCTACTTCTTGTCTTGCCTAATTTGTAGGAACCAGGGTTCCACGGGGACGCGTCCCCTGTTCCCTGCATCCCCCAGCACGGGGGGACGACATGGGGTACGCTTCCCAGCCATCTCCCAAAGGGGGGGACGCGTCCCCGTGGAACCCTGGTAGGAACTTGACGACCCATTGAGAAGGAGCATATGCCTTTGGACATGCGCATGGAGCAGATTTGACTCATCAAGGGCATCTTGTTGCCTTTCATTTCGAAAGTTTTCAAGGATGTAGTTCACCATTTTCAACATATGATTGTTCAGGCTACATGACAATGGAAACATTATGCCAAAAAAGACTAATAATGCACCCTCTCTCAACATGATGACCTGTATGCAGCTTTCACCTTGTCATTAAGCACAAACAAGGGAATGCCAATCTTGTAGTAGACTGTTTTGCTCGTGCAACAGTTGACTTTGTGTTGACCGTTGCTGACACTTGTGCTTATGATAGTTTATCCTTATTGCACATTCTTCCTCTTCTCTAATCAAGATAAGGCTACCTTTAGATTTTTTTTAAAATTTAGATGGACTCCTTCTATAGGATTGGAGATCAAGTTGCCTTTGAACTGTCACTATCTACTTGTGTCACTTTTATCATTGGTAAACGTGTTAGACATATAAAATCTCTGAAAAAAATTAAAAAATGCATCGTGTACTCTAAGTAATGCATGATGATTGTAGATTGATGTGTAGAGTAGCATCAAGGCACAAACCAATGGTCTAAAATCCTTCTGCATACAAATAAATATTATAGTATTATATGTATTCCTGCTTAGATATGTAAACAAACTATGTACATACTGTGAAAGATATACGCCTATGCCATGTCATAGCTGCAGGTGTCCATTGCCTTGCAATAACAAGTGATACTTTTCTTGCTACTGTCTTGCAGTTGTGGCAATGACATTTTGGATGTGATTGTTGTTAGATTTGTTGTCATTAAGTGCAGTTGTTGTTGAGGATTTGTGTCATGATTGTTTGTAACTACAATTGAGAATCTGTGACCATCCAGGGTTGTCATAAAAAATCAATGTTGATATCATGGAGGACCTATGACATGTTGGTTTCTAGCCAGTATATTGCAGTTTTGTGCATCTAAGCTCTGGGGCTAATTTAGTGGATGGTTCAGAGATTTGAATTTTGGTCTAGATCACATTTTTCTTTCATCCACCTAGTTTGTTATAGCTTCAATTCTATGGCAACATTAAGTCATGTCAATGAGGATAGTACACTTATTATTGACTAGTGAAGAGATGATACCAGCCATCTACTATGCATATGTAATTTTTAAATACAATAGATAACATGAAACGCATGTGTGAGGGACACAACTCTATGCCATAATAATTACTAACATGTAGTGATTTATCTACCTGTTAAGTTTGCTCTTTCAGATGTCCTTGTGGGAACCTCTACCTGCATTTTTGAATCTT
The DNA here is from genome assembly GCA_028583015.1 of Wollemia nobilis. Classification (NCBI taxonomy): domain Eukaryota; kingdom Viridiplantae; phylum Streptophyta; class Pinopsida; order Araucariales; family Araucariaceae; genus Wollemia; species Wollemia nobilis. The sequence goes on along the minus strand of JAQPPZ010017248.1, from coordinate 25,849,643 downwards.
TGCATTGAAGGTTTTATCTTTCTTCAGGTCAAATGCAACTCTATAGTAGGCCTTAACCAAGTTTGTGCCATCTTTTAGCATGAATAGTTCTCAAAGTCCATATCATTTTTTTGATATGGTGATCATGACAACAATGAGAAGTGCTACATTTTTGGTTGTTGCCACACTAACACCTTTAATCTTATTCTAATGATAATTGGTGTGGTAGTTGATTGTCTATCCATCTATTTTAACATTTACTACTCTTGTTCAAACTTATGAGAATAATATTGGTGGAAGAGTTACACACACATATATATATTAATAATATTTTATTGCATAGAGGGACCTTGGATAGCCCCTCTAATCAATGGGGAACCTGCTAACTTCTTTAAAGTCACTAGAGGATGTAAGGGTGTCCTCTCTTGCCCTTATATATCCTTCTATTTGAAACTGTAGGGAGGGCCCTAACCAAATTGAGAAGAAGGAAAGAAATCCTGGGAATTAGAGTAGCTACAAGATATAGAACAATCACTATTGCTCAATTTGTAGATGGCATCATTTTACTGGGGGAAGCCACAAAACTAAACGTTAGGATGATTAAAAAAGTTTTAGATTGTTTCTCTTCAGCCATAGGGGCAGAGATAAACACCCAAAAGATGTCAAGGAGAATACAACAGAATTGATAGGCTGTGGAATGGGACAAAAATTGGCCTAGGAACAAGGCATTAAACAACTCCATGTGTATGGTGATTCGAGACTTGTGATCTCTGCCCTATCTAAGGGGAAGGAATTCTCATCAGTCCAACTTCGAATAGTTCAGAGAAGACTAAGAGAACTAGAATAGAAGTTTGAATATATACAATACTCCCACATTGGAAGGATGCACAATGTGCTGGCTGATCGCCTTGCAAATGAGGTCATAAACATAGCCTATTTGTATCTAAGCAGACAACATGAGTGGCATAGATGATAGGAAGCAAATGGTGATTCTGGAGCATTTGGTATTTCTGACGCCTTTGGAGATTTTGGAGCACTTGGAGATTCTAGAGCCTTTGAAGATTTCAGCACCTTTGGAGATTTTGGAGCCTTTGGAGATTCTAGAGCATTTGAAGATTTCGGTGCCCTTGGAGATTTTGATGCCTTTGGACAACCCTGGAACATTGGGTGATTCTGGAGCTTTTGGCCGTTTAGGTTTTCTTGGTGGTTATTGGTTATGACACCCTTTGTATTTTTGGCGCCTTTTGTTTTTGGGTTTCCAACACCCTTTGTATTTGGGTTTCCGGCACCCTTCGTATTCCGACGCGCTTTTTGGAGTTTTTGAGTTTGCTGTGTTGCTTGTTCCTCCTTTTGGACGACAATCTTGTGATCTCCAAGCTGCTTGTTGGATAAACTTTGTTCATTGCAAACTTTAGTTACAATATATAACTCCTTTTCTTAAAAATATATATATATATTTTTTTTAAAGAAAAGGAGTTATTTATGCCAATTTGCTCCTGGGTAACACCAAAGCTCGTATACATTGTTAAATAAGGTGGTAAATACTAATTTGTCCTCTTCTAGCTATGGACATATTTGAAAATTGTACTCAATCTTCTCAAGGCTAAGACTCAAGCCACGTTGAAAGTCAATTATCATCCTTTTTTAAAATCAAACAAGATGTATGACATATAGGTTTCCATGATCAATATCTTGATTAGCTTTAAATGTATCACTTTTAATAATTTGGTTGTTTTGGCTACCAAATTTCTAGTGGGTCTGGAAATCATACAATCATCATGAGTCGTTCTCCTAAAACAGCTAATTATTTGCTTAAATATTGAATTTTGCTTATCAACTACCCCAATGCTGAAGCCTTTTCTAACTGCTTATAATAAGTTTGAAGGGCAGCAGGGAACTAACACTAAAGATGACTGACATGATCATCAAAGTCCTCTCTAGGCAAAGATGATGCAAGAGTTATAAAGGCTGAACAAATTGATCTTTTGAAGCTACTATTTGGTTGATATATATATATATATATATATATATATAATATAGTTATGTATCAAACATGAAATAGGTTTTTTTAATGGGACTGATTCTGAGGTTTCTAATGATTTAATTCTTATTTTTTAATTGGTTATATGGGATAGAAATGGGTTCCACCTATGTACATCATGACTGTGTTACTGCAGTATTTCAACAAACCACATCTTGGTATTGCAACAATATCTTAGCAATTATGCATAAATTGCTTGACAAGGTTTGAACTTAGGTCTCCACCTTGAAAATTAATGATTTTAACCAATTGAGCTCATGCCATTTGATTAATGATTTAATTCTTCAATCCTTAAGGTTTATCCTTTTTAATTCGGCTTTACTGTAAAATTATCTTTTAATGGGGATTTACATCTAATTAATCCAAAAAAAAGCATAGCTCCTATGGGTGAAGCTATTTTCCATTTCTTTTAAAAAAGAAGAAGAAAAGAAAAGAAAACACAGCCTCTTACTTCCACAAATGGTTGAGTAGCACAGGTTGAACTCTCTCCAGTATTAAACATTCATTTAAATTTTTTTATACTCAATAATTCTTCTATTGATATATAACATGGTTTCATCCTCTTGGAATATTTTTGGTTTGATTTTCTCTTTTTAATTTTAAGCAAGTGCTCCAACCATCTGACAAAGGATCTATTTTATTTTTCAGGAAGTTGAAGTCCTAGATCCAATAAGGTGAAGCAAACAACCTAGAAGAGATTATATTTGTATGGTTAAGCTCATTCCAGCAGAGGACATAATGCTTGTTAATTATGACTCTGATTTGGAGAAAAACCATAGTTATGGAAATTACATTCAGAAGAATGATGACCATACAAAGGCATTGAAGCAAAATGATAAGCTTTGTGGTGATAAAGCTCATGTTCAGGGATCTCCATTATTGAATTTTGTGCAGATCGGAGAACGTGATATTGATTCTTCTCCAAAGGAGGAGGATAATAGGTATGGAAATATGCTTCAATGAATAAAACTTCTATTTATGTAAAGATATCAGCTAGTGTGAAATTTCCCCAGTTCTTATTAATGTCTTTCATTCTTTGCTTAAAATGCACAACTGTGCAGTCAAAATTGCTTGGAAGAACTATTCTTCACTTCATAAATTGAATCCAAGTTTTGGTAAATGATGATATGCATAAAATGCTGACTCTTAGTTTTTGTAGTAACGTGTGAAGTGAGGAAATCATAAAACCCACTGCTTATTTATTACCACATTCAACTCTATCACAACTTCTTTGTTGAATTATTCAGTAATTTGTATTATATTGATTACAGTCTTTGTCTCATCTAGCGAGGGCTGCTATTCATATAATTAATTAATATCAAACTACATGTTGTTGCCTGTTTGTGACTGGATGACAATTAAGCATTCATCTTGCTTGAATGATGTTCCACTTGCCAAGGCTAGTTAGAGGTTGAAGTGTCAGAACCCCTTGTAAGTGGAACTTACTCATAAAGAGTGGCTAGACTTTCTTATAATTGACTTGAATTTGTGACAACTGGTCTTCCTGACCAAACAGCCAGACCGGTCACTATTTTTTGTTCCCTTCACACATCCATTCATGTTAAAAGGACAGGATGTTAAAAGGACAGGCGAGTTTAGTACTGTACCAATATACTTTCATAGTATGCTTCCATCTGGGTCAGACATTCATTTCATGAGTCAAATATTCATAAATTGGTTCGTTTATTTTACAACTCAACAGTCATCGGATCAGAATATGGTATGTATTCAATAAGACATGAAGCAGCATAATATACATGTGTCATAAAGTACATTAACAGCTGTCATGAGCTCCAGGTATGATGTCACATCAATCACCATTTTAAACACCTAAAATCTGTTTACATAGCTATAGTTCATTACCATTAACAAATAGACAGGCCACTATTCTAGTGTATCATCATCAAATACAATAGAATCAATATTGATATGTTAATGGAACTTCCACAATCAAAATGTCAAGCATAATCCATCTCAGTATCCATCCATTAAGAAAATTTTATAAGAATATAGCAAAGAACATCCATTAGGGTGCATTTTTTTTTTTCAATTGGTTATATTGGATTGAAACGGACATCACCTGTATTACATCATCACCATATTGTGGTATTACAATAACTTGGTTACGATGCATGTATTGCTTGGCAAGCTTCGAACTTGGGTCTTCTCCTTGAATGTTGAGGAATTGAACTGGTTGAGCTAATACCATTTGATATCCAAAAGGGTGCAATTGATCCCAAGTATCCCAAAGATAACCTACAATCACAAGACAATATAACAACAAAAAATTTTCACCTTATGGTCAAACATATAGCCCAGTCATAACTAATTATTTTGTTAGTTCTCTATACTCTATCTCATTCAGATGATAAGCAGGAATATCTCCATCTTAGGGAATATCTTTACAAAAGTGGATAATTACATGAGTTCAACAAGCAAGCATTTCAATAACATTATTTCATTCATAAATTAATAAAGGTAAAGGTAAAGGTAAAGTAGTTTCATAAATTAATAAAGGTAAAGGTAAAGGTAAAGTAGTTTTTATCGTTACGAGGCCATAGGTCATATGGGACGATCCCATGGAGGATGTTGTTTACCGAATATATGGTTATCTACCAAAGTATGGTGTACAACCCTACTCCTGCGGGATTCAAACCTTGGACCTGTTATTCAGGTTCCAAAGTCTTCACTGTTAGGCCTACTGAGGTTGTAAAAAGGTCACAGAACAAACCTTAATATCAGAACTTCAAGCATCAATCTGCCCCAGTCAACTTCAGACAACCACATTCATATCACAGAAAGGGAAAGGAAACAACATTCAGCCTTTTGTTCCATGCAATCCATAAAACAAATGTCATCACCACTGGAAATTAGCACAGGACTTAACCAAGGTGGTATCAATTTAATGAGGACAGTCATCGATGCAAATAAATACGGTCACAAAGCAGGTTGGAACAGCTAAAACAATTTGTGCAGCTTACAAAGCAAGTCACTGAAATGGTCTAAAGCCCTTATTTAGCAGGTTGCAGGACTTTTCATGCTTCATGCTTAACAGGACCCCTTAATTGCAAGGTTTTACCAAGTTGCCATCATCACTTCATGCATTCTTTACAAATTCACTGCAAAGTTATGCCAGCACCAAATCCAGAGTATACAAATAGGTCAAAGGAAGCACAAATCATAAATGCATCATTTAGTTCCATAAATGTATGCCAAATAAGGTGCTTAATGCAATTTACAGGTTTGGCACAAAGGACCAGGTACATCATAGGCACTGTACAGTCATCCACACAAGGTAGTCTACTAAACAAGAACAGTGCCCAAGTACAGATTTATGAAAGCAAGTAAATTCATCATTACTGCCTTCAAATATTCCACACAGACCTTTCAACCAGACAAGAACTATTATAAGCACACAGTCCATTATGGTCCTAAATGCAAAATGCATGACCACGATCAAAAAAATGTTTCATCAAAGGCAGTCCACAGTGAAAACAGAGTCTTTTACAACTGCCTAAATGCCTGTAACATCTACCAACAGGTATTTCGAGAGAGACATGCAAGCTCAGAGCAGTTAAGAACAACATTCAATCTGATGATTGATCTACCAGTGAACCATGGGGTAAAGTTCAATGCCAAAGACCAACATAATGATGCTCAACTGTCGTTACCATATGCCTAAAGAGTGTTACAGCCTTCAGAATGGCTGCCACAATCAACATCATACTTGCCTCTATGTTACTGCTACCATTGCCATTGTCACAGAGGATGTCAAAGATATTGTTTACGTTTATATCATCATCTATATCATCCAAGCAGGCACAGGGCAACGGTAGGTTCTTTTCCCATCAAATGCAATGGTGTGGACTGAAGGGTCCTCATTGTCAAAGTCAAAAAAAGGTCCTATTCTCCAAGCTGAGGAGACTAGGGCAGATACCTTTTCACATAGATCTAGGGCATAATGTTTGCCATATTTAATAAGCACAACATCAAACCAACGACATATAGCATCAATACGGGCACAATGCACTTCACCCTTTGCCAAACCAGGGTTTTCTCCCAAGGAGCAACAACAATCACAATATTCAGTCAAAGTATCCATCTAGGGCATCATTGTGTATCAAGACAAGTGTTAAACAATTTCATCTTAGTAGAGCATCCAATATGTAGAGTATGTCAGATAAGACAATTTTATCAATGTTCAAGGATGGCCAAAATAGGCCAATGGGACTTGTTGAAAAGAGCTGTTACAATGCACTGTAGTAGCCAAAAAGTACTACTAAAATAAGCTAAACTAAGTAACCAATTTAATGTAAACTACACTGAAGAGGAACAATTGTATGTCATAAAATTACAGCCTTGATGGTTACCCAAAATGGATAAATTCAAATGTTAATTATGAAGAGAGAGCCAACAGTCAAGGTAAAAGAGATAGAAAGGAGCTCCAATGGACCCAAGCACCACCACTACTCTATATCATCATCACCATCCCAAAAGGGGCAACAAAGGATCTAATGACCCCTAGCAGAATGGCCAAGACCACGTGGGTATGGTTGGATAATCTTAGGAGGACATGGATTTTGAACCCTCAAGACTCTTCTACTATCCATGGCCTTGGTACCAATAGAAGAAGAGAGGAAACTGGTAAGCTGCATCTTTTTCTAACTCCTCGGTACGTGAGGGATGCCCAACATCGGAGAACTGCAATCTTGTCGCACTTCATGCGCGAAAGAGAAAGAACTGATGCAGACAAGGCTATACAAATCTGTCATTAATATTCTGGAGAGCTGGAGCTTCAAATGAAGGCTAATTACTCTTGACTACATAGATAGAGTAAGAGAATGAGGTGATTAGTTGAGTAGTAGTTGATGTCCTTTGTAATAACTGACATTGAAGAGTGATAGTTTCCCTAAGGTACAAGGCCAAGCTTCTTTAGTTAGGATAGCTGAAAAAAGTTGTAAGTGATCTAATTGAGTCTCTATACAAGCAATAGTAGCTCCCTCGAATCTCATAATAATCAGGACGCTTGAAATGTTCTTCAGTCTCCACCTCCCAAAGAAAGCAAAAACATCATACCCTACCCTTGTGAGGAGTGATGGTGGTTTGAATCCTATTGGGATTTGGGGTCCGCCCCAAGATGTGTCTGGCCATCCTGAAAATGCATCCTGCCATTGCAGAAATGGGCCCCACCATCCCAACATGTCGTCCTGCTGTCTCCATCCCAAAACTTCATGGAACATGGGTCTCCACTCACTACTGATGTGAGCACACTCTGAGCTGACCAAGAGAGATCCTAAGGCTGTGTCTCCAATGTCACCAGACATAATCAGCGAGGTTAGGGCACGGTAGATGAAAATAGAGTGCCATATGATTGGGGCACATACTAGAGCCACCAAGGAAACATGGCATTAATATGTTACCCTTCCTACAGTTGGATCACAAAGCCAATGCCGTACAGAACATAAAGCCTAAACACCATTACCATATGGATTTTAGGGCATGCACACCATTAAATTATCTCATGCCCTACTCTGTTGCCAAACAGAGAATCGTGTTCAAACAAAAAACACAGTATCTATTCTTAGCAATGTACCTAGGTTATCATGAGCCACAATTCAACAGGAGAATACCTCCAAAATGCAGGCTGCAGGTCTTCACTGTCACCCTGGTTCCCCTCTAAGCTGAAGTCATTGCAGAATTAGGTGTGGTGATATGGTTGGTAGCTGCATTGCAAGAAAGAGAGGGTATTATAACACCTAAAGCACCAATTCAACACCATCTTCATCAAGCTATCCAACACGTAGACAGGATAGAAAGAAGGGTTTCATGCTGTTCACATTTGAGTAGCAGAAGGAAATGGCCACATTTTACACTCTTTACTCTAGTAGAAAGGGAGATCACCTTTTGGAGGGAAGCTTAATTAAAATTGGTCTTCTTTTAAAAGGTCACACTGTTCTAATTTAATGTAGTTTATGCTAGTTCCTTTACTCTAGCTTATTTTCAAAGTGCTATTGGTTATTATAGTGTATTGTAACAACTCTTTACTATGAGTCCCATTGGCCTACTTTGGTCATCCATAGGTATTGATAAAATTATCTGATCTCCTTTTTTTAATTCAGATTTGCTTTTATTTGATAGTGCCAGGGAATGAATGCTTGACATGGATGGCCAAAGCCTTGGTTATGTTTTTATTGTAGGCATTTGGCAAGATTATTAGCCTCTATTATTTTGATAGATAAAACAATTTCTTTTCAAAATGGCACCAAGCGTCTTAAGTACAACATGATAACAATACCAGGTGGACAGGTGGCTATTTTATTTAATGTTTACAACATGATTTTTTCAGCAAAAAAGAAGAAGCAACATCTCGAATTTCAGTTTGTAGGAGAACCTCTTGAGGTAGTGGTAGAATACAAATATCTAGGCATAGACTTTCATAACAAACTCAATTGGAATACATGTAGGATGAAAAGAACTCTAAGTGGTTGGAGAGCACTATATGCACTTCAAAATCGGTGTAGGAATGCCGAGTTGTGGGACTGGAAGACCACCAAGGTCTTATTTGGCCTACTTGTCACACCGATTGTGTTGTATGGTTGTGAGGTGTGGGCCAGTGGCACGACAAATACAAAATGGAGGCAAATAGAAAGGATTCAAAAACGTCTAATCTCAAACTTTTTTAGAATTAAGGCCACAGTCCCTTATGAAATAATTCTAACTGAAACTGGAATGTTCCCTTTAGAGGCAATTGCTATGACCAAGCTGTTATGTTACTTGAAAAAAACAGAAAACATGAAAAACAACAGATGGCTTAAGGCAGTTAGGGACGAAGAGCTGCATAGGCAGAAGAACACATGGATGAAACAAAATCAGAAATGGATGAAACGTTGGGAAATCAACATAAATGAATGCCCAAATTTCAACAAAGACATAAAAAACTATGTGAACGAAAAGTTTAGAAGTGGAATGTGGAAAAATGCAAGCAAGAAAAGACAATACAATATTGCAAAGTTTAACCCAACGCATGACCACAAGGAAAAAGCATATATAGGCGCTGAAATCAAGTGGAGAGAAAAAATCCTCATTGCTCAGATAAGGACTAGCTCTCATAGGCTTAGATGTGAAACAGGGAGATGGACAACACCCAAGGAACAATGGGAAGAAAAGATATGTACTCTATGTAGCACAGGGGCAATAGAAACAGAGGAACATTTCATCTATGAATGCCTGAGTTTTTTGGACATCCGTGGCAAATACAAAGAAACGCTTGGAAAAGGGTCTATGATAGAGTTATTTGAAGACAGTAAAATAAAAAAATTTGGGGAATTGCTAATCCAAATCAGCAGGAGAAGGAACAACCTTCTCAAGGATATTAATGGTCATATGATTTAAATAATTGTGTTCCCATATTTGAGGGTCCCATAGGCCATGTTTGGGTCTCGCGGACGTAATTAAAATCTTTCATTTCATTTCTTTTCAACAGACATGGCAATAAGAAAGACACTTATTCATGACCTTGGTTGTTCTCTTAGGTAGAATAACTGACTTCTTTTGCATTGATGTGATCTCCATCTCCATTTGCATTTCTACTTCATTGTAAGCGAGCAAACCAAATTGCCCGAGTAACTTATTAACGTCGCCTCTAACATTAATGTTGTGGTGTTGTTGAATATTGTGTGTCCATACTGCTCTCTTGTAGCGAGTGCAGTTGAGGATATGGTTCTTAGATAGTTCTTGAACAATAGTTCATTGGCTGGTGACAATACTTTATCACATGCCTCCAAAGCATTTGCAAATACTAAGATTAATCTTTTAATTAGCGGCCGAGAAATTGGTTCCATTCCTACCAATACCACCTCTTCTATGACTCAAATTGCGGTGCTTAGGATGAAGAGGCAAGAAGATTCATTTATTTTTTATATTGTCATTACCATGAACACCCAACCATGTAGAGCCTTCATTTCTAGTCAGACTCTCTTTCAGGTTTGCTAAACCTGTCTTCTTTAGATTAAAATGTAATCTTTTATGGCTTCAGCCTATGGTTGGTAACATCTCTTATCATGGCCTCCAAGCATTTGCAAATACGAGATTAAGCTGTTCAATAGCAACCAACAAATCAATCTCAGTCCCCACAATAACATTTTTTTGTTTGGCTACCTATATTTAAAGGCATCATGTATGATGAAAAGGCAGGGATATTCATTTCCTTTTTAAAATATGCACCAGCTTGAACATCCAACTAAATAAAGCCTTTGTTTATAGTCATATTATCATCAAGGTCTGGTAAAACTGTTTATCTCAGGTGGAAGTTTCAACGTTTTATGTCTTATCAATAAGAGGGTGAAGGTAAAGAATTTTTTTAAGGTCACAGGCCTAGCCCAGCACTCCAGATTTGGAGTATGAGAGCACTTGAAGGGACACCACACCCACCCTAGCCCCCAAGATTCGAACAAGTGACCAAACTCTATGTTCAATCACTCCTTACTCATCCTATGATCTATGTTACCTTGCAAATCCTAGAAACAGTGAGAGGGCTTTGGACAGACTTCTTTTTCTCAGATGACACAGGTTCAGTGGCAGGAGGCCCAGGCTGTGGGTCTTTCTATTCTCATCCTTCCTAGTTGTGACACTATGGGTGGCAAAACGCTTTGTGATATGGATAATTCTTGAAGGAAGTACCAGATATTCATCATTGAAATTGTTTCACCTCCCATTGTGTAATGCTTGTCCTTCTTGAAGCAAAAGCTAAGGTTCAAAGATATGATCGAGCTGCAAAATTTAGAAATCAACTCCATACTCATAGTAGGAGCCAAGGACAAGTCCACGCCAGAAAGAAGCAAGATGTGAGTTGCTATAGCCGCTTTAGGAACACATACAAATACACCTCACATGCATAGAGAGTTGGAAAGGGAAACAACAGAAGAATGCCATAGTCACCAAAATTCTTATTTGTCCCTTCTCTTTAAAATTGGCATCTCCCAAGAGGAGCATGGACAAAAATTTGTGAACTCCAAAAGGCAAGCCTTGTGTTGAAGATCACTCCAAGGGCACATAATAAAGTTTTCATAATGACCAAAGGATAGTTTTCAAAAGTCATGCACGAGCTTTAACTTCATAGTCAATTCTTGTGATGAACCAAGTGCTGATTGGATACAAGAGCAATTTTTTTAGTTCTTTCTAGACTACATATCTTGGAATTCAATTCCTTCTTGACAAAAAATGAATATGATACATGTGTGATACAAAATTGCTAGGGATACATCAGGAAATGGACACCATAAAAAAAATTATTGTTCTTAAACTATGTAGAGCTTCACCATTGGGCTTCACATAGATTGATACTCTTAGTGTTGGACCAACAAGTCTTCTGAAAAAAAGGTGATACGCCTGTTGTCTACCCCACTTTTTGACTCCCATCCATTTTGGCAAGCATATAGCATCTTTGTCTCCTAGAGGAAACAAAAGATGTGTTGAGCACATGATATCAGTTGGAACGCTTGCCGCATTTAAGAGGTCAAAGAAGCTTTCAAATTTAATATCCTCTTCATACCAATGAGAATCCTTGCTAGGCTTGAAGACCTTTGCCACCATGACAAGATTTGATTGTTCACCATTTGAACATGCAACAAGAATTATGCAATGTTGATATACACCAACCCACATCTTTAATCATATAAAATTATTGTTGTTTAACCCTCATGGTGACTCTCATAAAATATGAGAACTAATTTATTCATTGGGCTGCCACACAATGCTTCTTTGATACAAAGTTGAAAAGTAACAATTGCAATAACTCAATAACCACTTTATATATTCAGGTAGTCAGTTGCACCTTTGACCCATTGAAATTTGCTGATTGCATACTATATAGACAAGTGGGTGGTTTCCGGAGAACCTGTACAACTAAGGGGAAGAAAACATGTAATGCACTTGAGCTCACGAAACTACCTGATAAGTTATTGTTGTCAGATTTGGCAATGTAGAACCAAGCACACATTACATTATATTAATTGTGCATATTTATACCTAAGTCCAAGGGACACACCCTTACATAAAGGTCATTACATTAGACTAATGTATTATTCTAACATACCTCCCATAATACATTAGGTGGGATAATGTCTTAGGCTTTTGGCTTGGCTCTCGATCTGGCTCTTAGTTAGGTAAATACCTCTAGGTCCTGTTGGCAATTTTGCCACATTAAATTTTTTGATAAACTTTGGCCAAAGTATGGAGCTTTAAAGCGGCAAAGAGCATGCTGAGGTGTTCGGGTTTTCGCGGGCCATAAACAGGGGCGATAAAATGGATGAAATAAGCTTTGGATATTTTATCATTGCAGATCTTTTCGCTAGCTTTCCGACGATATATTATAATAGGCGATCGGGTCAGCGGATCAAAAGTTATGGCCTCGGGAAGCAGGACCAAGAAGCTCAATTTCGGGCCAGAAAATTGACTAAGTGTCGGGCCCCGCCCGACTGCGCTCATCCGCCCGACTGCGCTCATCCGCCCGACTACGCTCATACAAAGGCCCAAAATTTTCTAAGTGTTAGTGTTGCCGCAACCCGACTTCGCCCAAAATTTGACTAAGTATTGAGCGAACCCCGACTTCGCAGCGAAGTCGGGTTGCGCTCTCAGTTTTGTGCGCACCTGGGCATCAGTGGAGCCCTAAATTTTCTAAGTGTTGGGTGCGCAACCCGACTTCGCAATGAAGTCGGGTTGCGCCCTCAAGTTCATGCGCAGTTGGGCAACTTATCTGAAAAACGACTAAGTGTTGGATGAGCAACCCGACTTCGCAGCGATGTCGGGGTTTGCTCACTTACCTGCGTGCACTCGGGAAAAGAATGTCAAAGCCTACCTAGAAATTTTCTAAGGCACGAAAGCCTCCCCAATTGTGCCACTTCCCCTTTGCGCTGCCTGGTTGCGCTCCGATTTTGGGCGAAGTCGGGCAAGAAAGAAAATATGAGCTCCTAAGGCAGATTTTTCCCCTTATCAGATTTCGACAAGTGTCCAGCCTCGAGATTCGAGTCAGAGATGTGACGGGAGGTAGATGAGCGTGAACTGACAGATTGTACCGCATCTGCCCCCATTCAAATTGACTCAACTTCCCACCTACCGGATTTCCACGACGCTGCCACGTTTTCAGGAGGGCCTTGTTGCAAGTACATTCTTTACCCGCAGAGGTCAACATCAACCGCTTTTGTCAGCATTTGCAGCTTTTGTCAGGTCTGGGATTCTATGCCCAAAATGTAATCGGGGGAAAATTGCGCTATAAATAGCAACCTCATTTCATTGTACGAGGGTGGAGGGGGGACATATTGCTAGAGGACTCTGCTGTGACGGATCACCTTCTAATTAATTCAAAGCATCCTTGGCTTTGCTTCTTGTCCTTGTCTTTTATGCTGCCTTTTGCTAGTATTTTTGCTTCATGTCCATTTATATTTCTGTTTGTTTAAATTCTGAATCCTGGATTTGAGCATTGGTGATTATTTGGATCTGGAATACAAAACAGAAGGATACATAGGATAGAATCACGGTTGCAATTTCTGTTACATGCTTTGTTTTAATTGTTGTTTTTTCGGATGCAAATTTGCGATCATGCTGCTTGTTCTCCCCCACCCGAAACGCATGATATTTACATCTCTTTCTTGTTCCCTTATCTTTTTCAATCTCTTTCCAGTTCCCTTTACCCCTTTTTTAATCTCTTTCCTGCACTCTTGTCTAAAAACCCCCAAGTAGGTTAGGAAAGGAGCCGACCTTCTCCGGAGATCTGCACGGGGGCATCCCTTCCTCCCGGCCTTTCAATGTTGGTCTGCGGGTCTAGGGCGCATTGACACACCAAGTCCTTCCCAGGTGGCGGATCCATGGCCAATAGTTCCGCCCCTGGGTCTGTCGCTTCTGGGTATATCTTTGGGTCGTTTGACCTCTGGGTATATCTTTGGGTCGTTTGGCCTCTGTGTCGTTTTGCCTCTGGGTCTGGCTCTGTGTCGTTTGCCTCTAGATCTGCCTCTTGGTTGTTTGCCACTAGGTCGGCCTTTAGGTCTAAGCAAAATAAGTACGAGGTTCACTCTGTTGTTAGGTATGTTCCCCCTCAGAGTGAAACTGGTCTCATGTATGCGGGTGTTGGTCTATGCTGAAATTACATCAACCGTTACAATGTCGATCTATGCCGAGATTGCAGCGTTGCATTTCTTATAATGTTGATTGCACCATTTCATTTTATTTTTTTATTGAGATTTATAAATATTAAATTGATAAAGGTCTTATTTGGCCTACTTGTTACACCAGTTTTGTTGTATGGTTGCGAGGTGTGGGCTAGTGGCACAACAAATGCAAAATGGAGGCAAACAAAAATGATTAAAAAATATCTAATCACAAATTTTCTCAAAATTAAGGCCACAACCCCTTATGAAATATTCTATCTGAAATTGGAATGTTCCCTTTAGAAGCAATTGCTATGACCAAGGTGTTATGTTACTTGAAAAAAACAGAAAACATGAAAAATGACAGATTGCCTAGGGTAGCTAGGGACTAAGAGTTGCATAGGCAGAAGAATACATAGATGAAACAAAATTAGAAATGGATGAAACGTTGGGAGATCAATATAAATGAATGCCCAAATGTCAACAAAGACATAAAAAATTATGTGAATGAAAAGTTTAGAAGTGGAATGTGGAACATGCAAGTAGGAAAAGACAATATTATATTGCAAAATTTAACCCAACATATGACTACAAAGAAAAAGCGTATATAGGCGCTAAAATCAAGTGGAAGGAAAAAATCCTTATTGCTCAAATAAGGACTAGCTCTCATAGGCTTAGATGTGAAACAGGGAGATGGACAACACCCAAAGAACAATGGGAAGAAAGGATACGTACTCTATGCAACACAGGGGCAATAAAGACAGAGAAACACTTCATCTATAAATGCCGAGTTTTTCAGATATTTGTGACAAATACAAAAAAACACTTGGAAACGGATCTATGGTAGAGTTATTTGAAGACAATAAAATAAGAAAAGTTGAAGAATCGCTAACCCAAATCCAAATAGACAGGAGAAGGAACAACCTTATCAAAGATATTAAAAATCATATAATATGATTTGAGTAGTTGTACTTCATATTTGGGGTCCCATAGACCATATGTGAGTATGGTGAGTAGTTGTACTTCATATTTGGGGTCCCATAGACCATATGTGAGTATGGTGAGGAAATTAAAATCTTTCATTTCAAATATTAAATATATAAGGTAATATATTTAATATAAAGTTACTTTATATTACTTTAATATAAAGTTACTTTATATTATAATGACTTGGCACCTTTTATAATATAACTTTATAACGTTATTATAACTTTAAAAAAGTCTTGGGCTTGCCGGAGTCGTCGCCGCGTGTATCCTGCCGTCGCGCTTATGGCTTCGTCTCTGCCGAGCAAGTTGTCCGCCTCCGCATCCTTTCTAAATCCTAAGATTAAACTTAGGATAATAAGTTAGTTTTTATTTTTTAAAAACTGAGCTGCTGTGCTCCCTTGACAGTGACTGGTTTGCTGCGCTATCGTAACCGTTAACCTGAACTACAACCTCTCGATGAACAGCTTTTGAGTCCCAGTTTCTTGTTGCCTGCTGGTGGCGACGTGTTGGTACTTCTCTGACCGCTGTATTGCAGCCTCCCGTAAATTAGGCTTTTCACCCCGCTAGCAGAAGATGGATCACTCGTATAGAAGGGAGCGTATAGATCTCGTAAAAATTGGCGAAATCCCCAATCACGATATAGCAATGTGCTATAAGCTCAGGTGAATATATATATAGTGCGATGTCTTCGTTTGAATATAGCTATTATTTTCGTTCTTATCAAGGGAGATGCCAACCGTCTACGATTTTTAAATCTTATTGTTTATCACTATGCTTCTGGATTCGGGACTACGTTCCTTGGACTACGTCACCCTTGCCCGCCTCTGAGTAGCTGCAGACGGATTGTGTGTTTTTTCTTTTTTTTTTTAAATCCGCGCAAAGCTAGGTTTTTGGCGACGTCCAGCCAGCGGTCTGTTTAAAATCCGCACAAAGACTGTTTAGAATATTTCAGCCCGAGGAGTAGAAATCCTCCTGAACGCGGCTCAATGACGTGTTGTCCACGTTTTATTCGTTGTCGCAGTTCCAGACACTGAGCAACCCACTGAGGACTCTGGCCTCCGGTACTAATGGGATGCCCTTTGCTCTCAACGTGACGTCTTAGGCAAACCAGGTGAACATGTCCACGAGTCTCGTGAATGCGCAGATTTCTAACTCGTATTCGCAGTGTCCGTTGGCGGTCTACCAGGGGGATACGGTGCTATAATTTTTTATTTTTATTATTATTATATTATGCCTTGCAGATTGCAGTGATTGGAGCAATTATGTGCTGGATACTTCACGGTGGTCTCCTTGGAGGTCCTCCTTGGAGGTCTGGGCGCTCCACGAGTTCTCTGTCAATGCTGGGTACTTCAGAATATTTTTGTGGGCATTGGATGCACCACTCCTTTCAGGTCTGATGGCAAACCTTAGTGCTCCAATCCTCCCAGCTCTGATGGCAAACCCTAGTGCTCCAATCCTTCCAGGTCTGATGGCAAACCCTGGTGCTCTGATACCAGAGTTGGCAATGTAGAACCAAGCACACATTACATTATATTAATTGTGCATATTTATACAATACATAGAGGTAGTCCCAAGGGACACACCCTTACATAAATGTCATTACATTAATTAGACTAATGCATTATTCTAACAATTGTGGTATTGATTTAGCTTTGGAGTAATATTGGTCCTAAGCCCGCAATCTGAACTTGACAAATCTGAAGTTTCAAGGGAGTAGAGGTAGTAGAAGTTAAGAGGTAAAAAGAAAACTCTCAAAGAAACTGGAGTCCTAAGAGTGTTAGTTCTAGTAAGAGTAGAAGATGAAAACCCTTGAAATGACCAAGTCTGTAGGCCATGATCACTAGGATGGGATACCTAGTGATGTGAGCATACAAACAGATTGTTGGAACTGTACATCTTGTGTTGTACACTCACTTGTATCATGTATATATACAAAGGAAACTTCTAGAAAGTTGCCAAGCTCGTGCTATTTACACAATTAGTAGATTTCCATGGAAGTTGTACAGCAAGGGAGCAGAAAATGCCATAGTGTAGTGTACTTGAGCTTATGAAACTATTTGATAAGTGAAGTTGGTGTTGACTTAATGTTGGGTTGATATTTAATGTTCTGGCCTAGCTCCTTCACACATTTTCTATTAAATAACTAAACATATGAAAGATTTAAAATTTCTATGACCCACACAAAGTTCCAATAGCTAACACCAAACTGGGTCGTCTTTGTAAAGTGCAACATAAATCTTCAGCAAACAGCCTCAATGAATAACTCTGGTAATGAAGGATAAGATAAAGGCAAATTTGGAAAACTAAAGTCAGACATCTGGAACAGTTGAACCTCAAGG
Source organism: Wollemia nobilis (assembly GCA_028583015.1). Taxonomy (NCBI): domain Eukaryota; kingdom Viridiplantae; phylum Streptophyta; class Pinopsida; order Araucariales; family Araucariaceae; genus Wollemia; species Wollemia nobilis. Next base: position 25,832,157 of record JAQPPZ010017248.1, on the reverse strand, counting down.
TGTATGGATGACCATGTTACCAGAAATGCCATGGCAGTTACTGTTTCCTTTTGCCATCTTGCTTCCCATTTTGAGAATGATTTGTCGTTTCTTGGGCTCTGACATAGGTTGAACAAGGAAACCACTGTTGCAATCTGTGACAGAACATCCTGGAGTAAAACCAAATATAGCGCTGGACTTCATATGTGGAAATCTATTTTGCAAACAAAATATTTCCAACATTGCTTCTAGGGTGAAGGAACACATTGCTCACCTCACAAATATGAGGTTAAGCGTATAAGAAACTTAGCCTTACACATGGAATGAGAGGCATTGGAAGCTCCAACTTGAGAGTAAAGAGTCAACTGACCTGTCCAGCCTTGTTCAGTGTTGAAGTGTTAAGGTGGGATAGGAAGGTGTGTAGGATAATCACTGGGAACTTCTGGTTTTTGTGATTTCACATAATTTTTTTGTTTTAAACACTATCACAGAATTGTGCAATCTGCTACTCTCTGAAGATTACAATCAAAGTGTAGCAGTCTGGAGATTTTAGTTGCTAAAGTACTTGGAGGGTTAATTTCTTGTTTCCTAATTTTCCTGTAGATTTTTATCAAATTTGGACTAGTATTTATATTATTTCACACTTTCATTTTTCCCAGCGACAATTGTTTAGAGATGAAACAGTGAGACTAGAGTCTGCCGTCATTTCACATTTTATTCTTTAAGGACAGATTTGAGGTTTGCTTTTATGCGATTTATAGCAAAAACTGAAGCTATGGGACTGCCAGCTGCAATGATTTCATGCTAGCTTCTAAACAAGCACAACTTTTTATTGTAACCTAAGTGAACATACAAAAAACACTGTATTTTTAAATTATTGGTTTTATTCATGAATTCAATATTCAGCTTTACAAAATTTGATGCTCATTTGTCTTGCTATAATTAAGAGAGCTTGCAACTCGTATTGTGATCTCTAATTTTGTTTTGACTCTTTATAAAAAAATAACCAGACCACCTAAAATTTGCTTTACTAAAATTTAAAGCAGAGTCTTATTCTTAGATCTGTATTGTTTTTAACTTATTCATTAAGTTCTAAGCAATGCCTGGTCAATGTTTTATCTATTGATCTGCATTAAAACACTTCCAACGTAATTTGATCTGAATTAAATCTTTTTGTTGCAGTTAATGTTTCTCGGTTCATGGTTTTGTTTATTATTATTGCAGTACAGAAGATGAGGAAGTAGCTAAGCAACTAGCAAAAGCTATGAAAGTTCATTTACCTGAAGTGCTAAATAAAAGGTAAGTGGGATTTTCCATCTGCTGGATAAAGGTTGCTTATTAATTGCATAGCGCATTCATTACAACTTCTATGTAGAAAATACTGTCAAATTTGGAAGAAAAAATAAAACAGACATCAAAGTTATCTGAAAACATTGTATGAGGGTACTCAGTATTAAATGTCGGATACCATCTTCTTGCTCGACCTTAAGATAGAATAAGAAATTCCCTAGAATATGAAATTCCCCATATGCTACTCAGTATATTTGCTGTTGAAATGTAAGGTCATTTCAAGAGACTGGAAATCAGGAGAAAAAGATTCCATCTCAGTTCCTCTTCTTGTTAGTTTTATAGTTAAGGACTGACACTTCACCTATGAAATGTGAAATATTGATGGTCATCCTACAAACATCTTGTGTGTTATTTATATAAAGAATTTTCACTGGTCAACATATTTTTAGGAAAATAGTGTGGAGTGCTTAGTATAAGATTTTGTAGAGATGTAAAATTATAAGAAAATTAACATTTATCAAACCTAGAGATTATTTACTGACTAAATGGTTTCTTTTCCTTTCACATTATGATAACATCCTGTTATTTGCCACAAAGATTTGTGACAGAAGAGTCTCTTTTTCAAAGGAATTCCAACACTTATTCCAACTTTTTAATTTATTTTGAAAAAATGGTTTTATGGGTTTGAAACAGGCTCCACTCATATTACATCGTGACCACATAGTGGTATTATAAAAGTATGACAATGATACATGTTTTGCTTGACAAGATTCGAATCTAGGTCTCCTCCTTGTAAGTTGAGAAATTTAACTGGTTGAGCTCATACCATTTGATTGAATGCTAAGGTTCACCCATGGGATTAAAACCATGGTCAAACCACATGGGCTCATAAGGTTTATCCATGGGATTGGAACCTTGTTTTATGGTGTGAAATTCTGAACTTCCAACCAATTGTCCCAAATCGCATGGGCTAAATTGTTAAGGTTCACCCATGGGACTTGAACCTTGCTTTAGTGTATGAAACTCTCCAAGTGCTTGTTCAAAACGCCAGGGCTCAAATATTAAGGTTCACCAATGAGATAAGAACCTTGGTTAAGGGTGCAAATCCTTCATTCCTTACCAATTGCTCTAAAACTGGTGGGCAAACATAAATCATTCCAATGTGAGGCCAGTGGTTTTTACCTTTTAGCCTTTTAAAATGATCTGAAAATTTCATTTCTAGTTAAGCGGTTCAGGTCTCCTGAATCCCCCATATTCTAGTTATCCAATCTCCTTTAACTGGCAGATAATTCTTGCTAAAATTTTCTCTGTTTCGAACAGTTCTATTGGACTGCATGTAATCTTCACTTTGGTCATGGTCAGTATTTGTGAATTATATATTATAAATTGGAATGGCCCATAGGCCTATTTTTACTTTGTAAAGTGACCTATATATTAATTAATGACCAACGATAAGTCAGTTTGCGACATCATTAGGATCCATTCAAATGTATCTTGTGATGTATAAAATTATAAATACCTTCATTTACAAATATTTTTTTATCATCAATTGCAATTGTTACTATCTTAGTGAAGCTGTTTTTGGTGTCCAAGGATTCTGACTCATATTTTCTTCTCTTTTCACTATCTATGTATTATATTTTATGAATTTGGGTGATGCACTAATTCCATTTGGTCCTTCCATGTCATGTTTGTGAATTTCTTTATGGTATCACAGTGGGAGCGAATATTCTGCATTAGGTTTGAACAATTTGGGTTCACGATTCTTAGAGGCTGTGCAATCATAGTTGATGTCATACAGTATAATTGAAGACAGTAATTGTGTGGAGGATTTCAATTGCAAAAGCAACTCTTTTCAGCTTATCAAAGGCTTTTGATCCAAATTGGTATCATTTTGTCCTTGTCTAGAGTTTTTCCTTTCATTGAGAAAATCCATTGATTCCATAGCATTCTAGTCTCAACATTAAACAGGAAGCCTTTCGAGGAGTTTGAGATTTGCTCTTCCACACCTAAGGATATGGAAACATGTGTTATTAACAAGAGGCCTGAGATTGTGGTATACTCTGAGCTCAGCATGTAAGTGTTTAAGACGGAGGAGAAATAGACAAGCAACCAAAATCCACATTACAACTCCACAGGAAATCATTGAAAATTTTGGAAATTCATTGGCATTTTTCAAATCTATGCAAAAATTGAGGGGAGTACTAGTTCAGTATTTTTCAAAATTCTGGCATTCAAGGCATCAAAATTGAAGGGTGAAGAGTATTTGTACAAGGTATAAGGGCATTGTTTAAAAAAATTAAAAACATTATCTTTTTTGAAGGTTGGGGGGAGATGCCTAAATTTAGCACCCAGATTTCGACTACACCTCTCCCCACAGACTCTCCTCTCCACCCCCCTGCCCTTGTTTGTGGTGTATGCATAGGCTAAATGGGCGCCTCTTGGGCACCTTCCTTTTGGAGCTTGTGGAGGGGTTGTGAATCTCTAAATAATGGATTGTGCCCTACAAAAGGGAATCGAGGGAACCCTCACCAGCTTGGGTGGCTTAGGGCATTCGGGCCTAGGAGGTGCCTAGTTCAACCACTTTGCCTCCATTTGGTGCCCTTCCTCTTTTCACATGGTGGTGAGCGGGCTGGTTTAAAAAGACCATCATGGGAAAGGTGAAGGTACCGGGCCTTAGTCAATAAACTTGGCACAAGTCACCTGGGCCAGGGAGGTCATAGGTTCAACCCCATGCCTGCCCCTTTCTCCAAGAAAGGGTGGACAACCCTTCTTCAAATAAAAATGCTCCCCCTATTTCCTTTGAGGAATAGCGTGGGCTCCTTGGCCGGCTTTGTTGGACCAAGGCATTCGCACTAGGAAGGTTGTGGGTTCAATCTCCACTTTCCGCATATACACAGGCTCTCTTGTGTGGTGGAAAGGGGGCTTCCCTACCCCTGAGATGGACACATGGCACTCCCTAGTCTTGAAAAGTTGCATGCAATTCACTTTTTACCATTTTTTTCGTATATATATACCAAACATAGGTTCCAGATGTCAACAAATTACTTGTCCAATTCAAAGCCATGCACAGTCAACAGAACAGGTGGCAAAATCTCATTTGTATTCACAGATTCAAGAATGGCAGTTGGCAGAAGGTGCCATGTGGCACTTGGGACTTGGAGATCCTGTTTTGGAGTCAAATTGAAGGGCTATACTTTGAAGGTCATAACTTTCGCATACGATAGTGTTTTTTGCCATTTTTCAGATTGCACACATTCTCAGATCTCATTGTCGTCAAGCTCAAATTTTGCAGCAGCCAAATGGAGTCCAATGCTTACATTGAGAGGCTTAATGGGGCAAATTATGGTTTGTGGAAAGACTAAATGACAACCCCTCTAAATAGAAGAGGGCTGTGGTTATGGACCCTGATCAAGCTCCTTTCGTTCTCAACAGTTATGGAAAAAAAAATGCATTGGACGAAGGGTGAAGCTCTTGGATTGATCATTTTGAATGTTGAGTTGGACCTCCTTTTCCACACCAAAGATGGTCCTGAAGTTGTATGGAAGAAGTTTGAGGAACTCTTTAGAAAGGCCAACAACACAGATGAATTGTTTGACCTAGTTGAGGAGTACATCTTGGGGTTCAAGAATCTTAAGGGGTAAAATTGTCGCGAAGGTGGCGAAGGGGTAACATTCTTCTCAATAATTGCTTTCCTCCATGTGAAAATTTTGTTGGCATATTTCATCATGTAAAACTTTTTATGAACGATTCTACGATTCTAAGGAGCCTACCTTTGTTGGATGTTTCATTTTCATCTCACTTTGAGGAAGAAGGGAAAAGTGCTTGCAAAAAATCAGGTTCATGTGAAGGAAGTTCCAAGGAACAATCCCACCAGAAAAAAACAGAAAAGCCAAATATTGGTGGACAAAAATTCATCAAGATCTCAAAGAAGTTTACCTGTACATAGTGCAGAAAGGAAGGGCTAAGTTTGCAGATTCTCATCTTTGAATTCAGAAGCTTGAAGATCTTGTTAAGAATTTAGGAGGTGACACACAAGTTTTTGAGCCCCCTCAAGATGATGATTCTAGCCCCTCTAATCAGGGATTTGTGGCCCATCCACTTAGTTCTCCACTATTCCTATTTTTGTCATGAATGGATTGCATATTTTGTCACTACAAGGCATATGCCCAAAGACCAACAACTTATAGGGATCTTCACAGAGGAGAAAGTTGTTATTGGTGATGACTTGGCCTTGAGAGTTTCCAGATGTGGTGACTTCTGTACTAGTCATGCCAAATTTGGAGAAGTTCTTCATGTTCTAGGTGTTGGCCTCAGTCTTCTCTCCATTGACTAGATCGATTGTACTGACCAAAGGGTAGAATTTTGGCCAAATAAATGGGGTAGTGAAAGATATTGATGACGACTAAAAGATTGTTTCTTTTTGGATATTGTGATGAAACAGATTGGATGTATAAACTCTGTGAGGCTTTTAGATCCACGGATTAGAAAGGATTAGTTGCTCTGTTGGCTAAGGCCAATGGTATTTGTGACCTATGGCATTGGCATTTAGGGTATGCTTATTTTGGATCCATCAGCCATATGAGTTGTATTCTAATGGTTGATGGTCTTTGTGACATTTATCCTACAAGTGGTGTCTCTGAAAGATGTGTCTTGGGGAAACATGTCAAGAGTCCTTTCTTGAGGAAAAACCTATCTGTGCTTCTTAGCCATTGGAGTTGGTTCATGGTGGCATTTGTGGTTCTATGGCCAAAGATTCTTTCTAGATCATTCCAGAAAAGCAGCTGATCCCGAGCAAGGATATATCTCCGCCTTTTCTGTAGTAATCCATTCGACCTTCTTCTCTTTTTGATGCCTCTCTAGTAAGGTGTTTGATAACTTGTTTTGCACAGGCCAGGATTGAATATTTGGGAATATGGTAGAACAGCATTCAGACTGGAACTGTGAAGCTTCAAATCATCTGAAGAACATATGACTGGCCTCAGGGATTACTGCTACTGTTGTTGGAGGGCCATGCCTGAAGATGCTTTTGGGGGATGATCCTTTTGGAGACATACGAATAGGAAATGGCCATGACTCTTAGCAGCTCCATTATATTTGAACTTTGAGATGATAATGGTCTTATCATATTTTAATATCTTATTGTGCATTTTGCAGTGTTTATCTCCCTCTTTGCTTGATTTGGGTACTGCAACCTCTTAATTTGCATTTATGATATACAAGAAGCTTAAGCTCTCGGGCTGCATCCTTGCCTCTTATATTTTGAGTGGCCGTTGAGGTTGGTGTCCATTCAGGGAGTTTTCTTTGTTATCCTTTACTTGCTCGTGAAGGGCTTTGCCTTGCTTTGCCTCTTATTCTTTTAGAAGAGGAACTGTTCTCAAATTTGCCTGTAATGTTCAACCCTTTTGATCTGTCCCTTGTTTGGCTGCTGAACCCTGCATTTTTCAGCAAAACTGCAAAAACAGTATTGCAATCATTGCCATTAGCCTTGCAACAAAATCCATCAGGGTTTGAATGATGAATCCCCAGTAAACAACCTTTATCCCCTATGTTGACTGGGCTTGATTGATGGAGGACTGCTGGTGACGCAGTGCTCCGGGTCCCCATATTTGGTGACCACTGACGGAGGAGGATTCTCTGGAAGCCATTGCCATGCCTGTTGGGGTTTAAATGTAGTCTGAGGTTTGGTATGAATTGCTTGTCTTGATCAGGTTTTCCCCATTTGAGAGACAGATTACTTCCTTGCCTTTATTCTCTGGCATTTGTTCTGATTAAGAGGATCCTGTGTAAGGGACAATGAGTCCTTTGATTGCTGCTGCCAATTTTTTGTTGGCTCCTTTTATTCTTTTCAGTTTGTCACTGTGGCCACCAAGGTTTTTATCACTGTTTGGAATTCCACCCTCATCCTGGTATAAGACTGGATGACCTTGTGAAAGTCTTGCTGTACTTGTTCTGCTTGCTGCTTGGAACTGCCCTCTGCTTGCTGTTGATGGAGAGTCCTGTTGCAGGCTCCTGTTGATAGTTTGTACAGCTGCTATCATTTTAGATAGAAGTCACATTTGGAAGTAGCTTTCTCATGTGGAGCTGCATACATCAATTTACAACCTTCTGTGTACCCTGGAGCTGCATATTGAGGTTGGACATGCATGAGCACATAACCTGTCATTGTCCTGCTGAAGGGGTTCCCTTGATCATATTGAATAGGTCCTTGCAGTTGGATGATTCCAGCACTGGAAGCTTGGGTATTTTTGGACTAGAAGCCGGTGCATACCTAGCAATGCTTTGATTTTCTATGTTGGATGGGTTTGGGGTAGCAACTGTGGATGTGGTGGAGGAGGACCCTTTCTTATTGCTTTTAATATGAAAGTTTTGATTTTCTATGTTGGATGGGTTTGAGGTAGCAACTGTGGATGTGGTGGAGGAGGACCCTTTCTTATTGCTTTTAATATGAAAGTTTTATGAGCGATAGTGGCAGCTTGGGTATTTTTGGAGTTAGAAGCTGGTGCATACCTAGCAACACTCTGATTTTTTTGTGTTGGATTGGTTTGAGATAGTGGCTGGGGATGGGGTGGAGGAGGACCCTTTCTTATTGCTTTTAGAATGAAAATTTTAGGAGTGAAGTGGCAGCATGGGTATTTTTGGAGCTAGAAGCTGGTGCATACCTGGGAACACTTCGATTTTTTGTGTTGGATGGGTTTGAGAAAGTGCCTGTGGACGGGGTGGAGGAGGACCCTTTATTATTGCTTCTAGAAAGTACTTGCTTTTTCAGCTGGGTTTTGCTTAAAGAATACCAGATTTTTGCTGTGTCTTGCAGTTTTTATGCCCGTATGTTGTAGAGATCTAGTTCTTGTCTTCTTCCTCTTTTGCCTAGATTGTCTTGGATTCCCTGTGATCTGTGGAGTTAATGCTATGGTATGATGGCTATCGGTTCTGAGGAGGGATTCCAGTCTGGGACTCTCTTCAAAGCTTCCTTGAGCAATGTACCATGGAGAAGGGTGTCCATCCTTTGGCTTCATGGGTAAATAAATCTGTCACTGCATTACAACTTTTGGGAATATTGCAATATTTGGAGCTTTTCAAATGAGGTAGTTTCCCTAGCTATGGTCTCCAAGATATCCTGGAGAGGGACTTGGAGTGATTGTGTTCATGCATTCTTTTACTTTGAGTTAAGAATATTATTTAATAGAATGAGACAAACTCTAGAGTCTTCTTGTACCATGACATGAAGTATTCTTGGGCTTTTCGCTAAAAATGTTTCTTGATACACCACCCATCCCTCTGCCATGTTATTAGTGTTGTCCCCATGTATGTAGCATATCCTAGAATTATGTCCCCAAGGCTTTTCCTAATTATTCTACCTGCATCAGAAGCTTATGGATTTTTAGTGTTTTCTCCAGAGAAATTTAGCTTGTTTCAAGGGGATTTAATCATCAAATACTGGCATGGTAGGCCCCTGTTTTTATGTAAGGACAAGTCTAACATGTTGCTGACTTTACGGAGGATTTTAGCCCTATGAACTAAAGTTGCGATGCTTACCTTGAAATGAACTCCATGTAATAACTCTTCTGGCATGCTGTTGACTCCTAATTATATCTTTTGTTTTCTATGTAAAGCTCTTAACATGCAAAGAAAGGGACCATTGGATATGTTTTATAGGCCGACTCACTGTTTGAAATTGGCCAGCTGTCAAGAAGGCTACTGATGTTTTGAATTGTGATTATGGTGAGACCTGTCTATTCTGAAACATAATGCCGAATTGTTGCTGCCATTGTACAGCTGATAAAGAGTGGTTCTGGCATTTCACTGGCTTTTCCAGAGTCTGTGCTATAAGATGTCAGCTGTAATGATTTTACCATGAAATACAAGCCACATAAAATTTTTAAATTTTTGGTCATGGTTGTCATCCTGTTTGCTATTTATTTCAGGGAAGAATATGCCTCCCTCATGTTAGGAACCTAGGGATAGGAATATAATATTATATTGTGTATGGGTATTATGGATAGTTGGCATGGGCCACACATAACCCAAGGTTGATTATATTTTAATATTTTATTATAATAATGAGTGGGATGAGGGTTTAAGAAGATGGATATATAAAGAAGGGTTATTGTCATTGTAATCAAGCAACTTATATCAAGTATTCTTTGTAACGGTCTTGGCTCGTGGAGTTGATCTGTAGTAATTTCCTTCATTAACGAATATTGTTGGTGTTGCCCTACCTCAAGGGTATCTTCCATATCTGTGTTTATTTTTGTGGATTGTTATTGTGTGCAATTGATCGTGGATGGATGTTTTTGAGATTTCTGCATAAATGATGAATGATTTCTGTCAATAAGAATTGAGGTTCATAACAAGTGGAATTAGAGCGGTGATTTTGGCAAGGTGGGGATTGTGTTTTTTGTGGATTGCAGAATTAGGGCATAATTTTTCCAGAAAACATCTCATCTTTTGCAAGCCATATCTTTGTGAAAAGCTGTCCGATTTAGACGATGCTTGCACTTTTTGTTTGGAATTTGAAGAGCTTTAAAATGAGAGGTTGCATGAAGGAATTTGAGTAGTAGTGAGAGAGATACAACCTTGTGAAGTCAGCCATCTGGAACAAGGGAAGTGTTAGGGCAATATTTTTATAAAAAAACCTCATTTTGCGGGAGCCATAACTTGGCGTAAACTTGTCCAATTCAGATGATTCTTGTGCCATTTTGTGTAGAATTTGAAGAGCTTTACAATGAGTGTTCATATGAAGGAATCCGAGCAATATTGAGGGAGATATGACCCTATGAAGTCAGTCGTTGGGAAGAAGGGCAATGATGAATTTTCAAATTGTGTTTTTCTAGAGAATGAAATTTGAAGATATTTGGTAGTTGGGGTAAACAAATTAGTTGTAGTTTATCTTGTTTTGAAGAAAATTTGCAGATCTAATTGTTTACAGAAAGAAATAGATGAAATTTTATTATTGACAAACCCTAGTTTAGTAAACCCTAAAAAAATGAAACTTGAGATTCTCTATCAGTCATATTCATTGGAGAGGAGGATGATATTGATGTTAGAGAAAGGTGGATGAAGTTTAGATCTCTATATTTGGATTATTGTTGGCAAGCCTACCTTGGAAGACTTTTAGAAGAGAAAGCCCTTTCTTGGTGGGTAAGTTTTGTTAAGAAAAATCATAATTACACTTGGGTTGATATGGAGCAAACATTTTTGAGTCAATGGGATCCATATAAAAAGGTAACTAGTTTGAAGGTCACCATCAAGGGATATGAAGAAGAATTAAAGAGGCTTTAGGGGGAACAAAAAAAATGAATAAAGAGGACATGATAGAAAGAAAACATACAACTGACCATGTGCAAGCTGAGGGAACCACATCCTTGGTGTTAGATAAGCGAAAGAGTGGTCAAAGGGATTGGTTTGAATATAAAAATTATATTTCGCAGGTTCATGGTTGCATTCAAAAGGAAAAGGTTATCATTTCTATAAACCTTAGCAACAAATATAATTTCTTTAATATTGCTTTGGCTAAGAGGTTGCAGGTTCAAACAAAAAAAATCAAGGACATACAACTCGAGGGTGAGAATGTTCAAATTTTTGAAGATCACCATACATAAATATGTTTTACATTCAGATTTTTATGCTATTGAGATGGATGATATGGATATTGTTCTTGGTTATCCTTGGTTGCATTCTTTGGGTATTGTTAACATTAATGTGCAAAAGAAGTTTATGAAGCTATGGTACAAGAAAAGGAAAATAATACTGTAGGATTTTTCAGCAAGAATCCAAAGAGAAACAAGAAACAATTATAGTAGGGGGACAAGTTGAGGAACCAATAGAAGAATCAAAAGTTGAATCTACAAAAACAAATAGTAGCAGAATCTAGGGAAGAAATAACAGTAGCCAAGTCCATGATTAGGGAAAAGAATTTAAAAGAAAAGAACAAAATGCTGAAGAATCAAAGGTAACAAAACATCAGGTCAAGGTTGAAACATATCACCACCTACACCACTAGGAGCGACAACAATCTTGGTGGTACGACTTAGGGCATCGACCTTATTATGGATCTACATGGAGTAAAAAATGTATCAAGTATGGTATTTTTTTTGTTGTTGAAGTAATGCGAAGTACAACGGGTGGCACAACTGGGGGCCACACTTCGTAGGGGCATAGCAACAAGGGGCCTCCCTCCCCATGATTTGAACTAAAGTCACCAAGATGAAACGCCAATGACATATCGTTGGGGTGTACCGACAGGGATGTATGGCAGTGTTTGGAAGAAGAAGCATATTAATTTTGGATTTCAGAGTGGTGCAACAACATCAAGGAACAAATGGACCCATCATTCGAATTACCAAAGTAAAGTAGCAGAAGCGTGGAGTCAACAATGCAGTTATGGATATTCATATGGCACAAGGGCATCTTGGCATCATTGCAGACCACCATCAATCAAGATTTCACTTGGATGGAGGGATGATTGGGATTGGTACCAATTGCTAGCATTGCTTAAAAAATCATATTATTTAGTTTCTTCTCATGTTTCGAGGACAAAACATTTTGTAAGGGGGTTGGAATGTTAGGAACCTAGGGATAGGAATATGGGAATATAATATTATATTTTATATGGGTGTTATGGATAGTTGGCATGGGCCACACATAACCCAAGGTTGATTATATTTTAATATTTTATTATAATAATGAGTGGGATGAGGGTTTAAGAAGATGGGTATATAAAGAAGGGATATTGTCATTGTAATCAAGCAAGTCATATCAAGTATTCTTTGTAACGGTCTTGGCTCGTGGAGTAGATTTGGAGTGATTTCCTTCCTTAAGGAATATTATTGGTGTTGCCCTACCTCAAGGGTATTTTCTATATCTATGTTTATTTCTGTGGATTGTTATTGTGTGTAATTTATTGTATATGGATGTTTGATATTTTTGCATAATTGATGAATGATTTTTGTTAATAAGAATTGAGGTTCATAACACCTCACTATGCATTCTCCAATGCCATGGAAGTCCCATTTTAATTGATCCCTTCCTTCCAACATAAATGGATGTGTGTTTTGAAGAAGAGTTGTTAGATTCTCAATGTCTTGTAGATAACACCTGAACCAATTTATTATTTCCCAATCTGCATGTCATAGGGGCGACTTAGGGTCTTCTTTTGTGAAATTTAAACTATCCATACACCTGAATGCTTCGTTTCTTTCATCAATGAGGGGCTTTTAAACATTAATGGCTTAGTATATTAACTTTTATTCATATGCAGGACATTGGTGAAAGCAAAATGATGTTAGAGGAAACAACAATTGACTCAGGTATTTGTTTAATATGCAATGATGTCAACAAGACTGACGAAAGTGCAAACCAAGGAAAATTTACTTCTTGACAATATGGGATGGAGGTACTTTTGGAAGCTTTATGTCCATGTTTGTTGAACATTCACTGTTGCATTGCCTCTAACAATCCTTGGGTTGCTACCCTGACAGACATACAAGGAGATCAAAGAAATTTGTGGAGGGGAACTTAGTTTTTTTATCTTAATCCAAGAATTAATCTAACAGACATGCAATTAGTCCGAGAAGTAGAACCTGTGAGGAACTTGGTTGTTTATCTTTCCAAGACCTAGTTATTCCAATGTGAATTCTACTTTATATTTATGGACTATCCATGTACACAAGGAGAGCAAATCTGTCTTGCAAAATAAAGTGCGGCTAAATAGTGTTGATAATCATCGATCAAAATAGGTATACAAGCCTAAAATGATCAATGATCCAGGCATGTGACCATTTTGCAGCATGGCTTTATGCTCGAAAATATCCGAAAATCTATTTCTTGATCCTAACCACATTGTTGTTAGGTATGAAGGCAGTATACAGGTCATCTAGACGTCTGACTTGCTAGACGTTTGGGTCAGACGTCTAGGCAACAGGTCAGATGTCTGACCTGCTAGACATCTAGGCCAGACGTCTGGGCTGGCAGACATCTGGTCTGGCAGACGTCTAGGCCAGACGTCTGGGCTGGAAGACGTCTTGCCCAGTAGACGTCTAGGTAGACGACAAAATGCGGAAGACGAACAGTCTTGGGAGCAAAAGACGAAGAGTCTTTGGAAGCTGAAACGAACAATTTTTTGGAGGCTTCCGTTGGAAGATGAAACGAACAGTTTGGAGTCTTCCTCTGCTCTATAAAAGGGATGTGATCCCTTGCATAATGTGAGAGAGCGTGAAGTTGTTGGAAAACGTCAAAGGACGTGAATGTAATCTTTGCTGAAAATAATAAAAGAAGTTGCCATTGCCCCGTGGTTTTTCCTGCACATTGCAGGTTTCCATGTAAAATCTTTGTGTCACTTGTGTTACTGTTTCCGTGTTATATATTTTTGTTATTGTGCTTCCTCTTGCAAGTGTGGAATCTTGGAGTTTTCCCTAACATCTGGTATCAGAGCTAAGTTTTTGTGCGAGTGGGAGCTGCAACAATGACAAAAGGTGTAACCAAGTTCGAGATTGAGAAATTTGATGGCAGGAACTTCGCTCTATGGAAGATGAAGGTGGAGGATTTGTTGGTTCAGAATGACCAGGCGCAAGCCTTGAAAGGGGGCGTGAGTAAATCAAGCAGCATGAAAGATGAGGAGTGGGTAACGCTTGACAGGAAGGCGGTTTCTACAATCCATCTCTGCCTAGCGGACTCCGTCTTGTTCAATGTTGCTGAAGAAAAGACTGCGGAAGCCCTTTGGCAAAAGCTTGAAAAGTTGTATGAAACAAAATCAACAACTAACAAGGTTTTTTTGAAAAAGCAGCTTTATAGCTTGAGGATGAAGGAAAGTTCATTCGTGGTAGATCATTTGAATGAGTTTAATACTTTGATCAGTAAACTGGTTTCAGTTAATGTGAAGATGGACGATGAAGATAGAGCTATCACCCTACTTTGTTCCCTCCCGGACACTTGGGATCATATGGTGATGACCATCAGTAATTCATCATCAGGAACTCTCAATTTTGATGATGTGGTAGCCGCTTTCTTGGTAGAAGAGTTGAAGCAAAAAACGTCTTTGGAACCTGTTGGTTACGAATCTGCCATGAGGAAAGGATTTCGGGTTGATGCGCCCAGATTCGCCCACCAAAGATGAAAGGCCGGAAGGAAGAGATGCCTTCCGAGCCAATCTCCGGAGAAGGCCGGCTCCTTTTGGGGGGTTTTCTGAATTAAGCTAAGGGGAACGGGAAAGAATTAAATGTACAGAAAGAGATAAACGTACAGAAAGAGATTACAAATATGTCCAAAGGTTGGTGGGGGGAACTAACAGTACGGGAACACACCAATCACCGCTACTTACTGCATACAAACACAAAGTATGGCAAGGAACCGCAAAACCTAGGCGTACTGCCGATACACAAGCAGGGTATGCACAGCTTCAATGGCTCCCTAGCAAACATTCCCTACAAGGAACTAAAAGCAGGGGATCGCATCAATCACCGGATACGTACACCGACTAGGGTAGACAAGAAACCTAGATATATCGTGAGCTGTGTATATGTGTTAGGTAGAGAGTTTAACCGCACAGCTTCAATGGCTCCCTAGCAAACATTCCCTACAAGGAACTAACAGCAGGGGATCGCATCAATCACCAGATACGGGCCAGCAACGTCACACATAACTGATGGAACTGCTACCACATCTATTATACGAAAATTAAAAGTACAGAAATAATGCTAAAGGCGCCTGACCATCAAATGCCGAAGTGAATCAACAAGCCATGACACAGAATCGCGTAAAGCATAAGCATAAGAAATAAAAGCGGTAGAACAGAACCGTGCATACAAATTGTATTTATATGCGTAGCATGGTTACAAGAAGCTAAGTAGTTCCCTAACAAACATTCCCCTTCCACCCTTTACAATGAATTCAAGATGGGCTTTTATAGCCCGAGTCCCACCCGTTACATTAATGGGCACAGAGTCCCAGTCAAACATAAGCTGACAGAAGCGGCGAAAGAGCTGCAAATGCTGACCTTTTGTCGGACAGGGCTGTACCCGCAGCATGGTCATCCTGGAAGCTGGACTGCTACGTGGCGGAGTGCTGGGCAAAACTTCAAGTCGGCAGGTTCGCTGGTAGCTGGAGCAGGTGAAACCTCAGATCAGCTTTGAATGAGGCCATTAGTGCAAGCAGTGCAGGCAGCCCACGCTTATCCCTTTTGGTCGGCAGTCCTGGTTCAAATCCCAAAGCTGGACACTTGTTGGATGATGGGTTATGCAACTGACACATGCCTGCCTTAGAGGGCAGGCTATCCATCTTTGCTTGGGATCTGGACTCCTTGGGATGCGCGGGCAGAAAACAGGGCAGCTTGGGAAAATCTTCACGTCTTGGTCAAACTCCGGGTTTGTTCCCCTACCGCACACTCGTCAAGGGCGCAGTCCGCCTCTGCTGAGAAGTCGGACCGCGCACAGTGGACACCGGTGCCTGCCGCCTTACGAACCTGCTCCGGTACTTCACCGCTCTTCTTTGTTGACCTGCTAGTCTGCCAATGGCAAGGTGCGCCCAGAAAGTGGGGCGAAGTCAGACTTCGCACCAAAACTGGGCGAAGTGCGCACTTCGCACCAAAACTGGGCGAAGTGCGAACTTCGCACCAAAACTGGGCGAAGTGCGAACTTCGCACCAAAGCACTTAGCCATTTTTCAGGTAACTTGCTGGAAAGTTGAAAAATCAACTGGGGACTCCAAGAAAGGGGGGAAAGAAAAAGAATGCGGGAAAGAAAAGGAAAGGGAGAGAAGAAGGAAGGAAGATGGAGAAAGAGGAAAAAGAGGAGCAGCTCTGTTACATTACTTTATTGAAGACATTGCACCCCGTGCAAAATGTGACAACATTTCTGGCGGCTCGCGGGGTGTCGAGCTCGCCTCGGCGCAAAGAATCCATGCCTTCATCCTTTGGGTGCAGAGGAACTTGCCCCCCCTGCCTTTTGCTGCTCTAACTGTTCTCCTTGCGGCAACTGTTCTTCAGATTCATCCTTGTCAGTTGCCCCATCAGAATCTCCTTCCGTAAGCTCTTCATCTCCTGCTTCTGCCTCGCACATGCGAGTGTATGCCGTTTGGGCTGAACGCCAGGTTTCTGCTTCGAATGGCTTGCGGTCAGCTATATCTTCTAATGCTCCGTGAAAAGCAGCGACCGCGTGCAGGTCGATGGTGAGGTATCTTTTCTCTAACTCCTGGAAATAGGAGCGGATCTTGGAATATCTCGGACACCATCCGAGTGACTCGACTCGTCTTGAATTGGCTCACCCAGCCTATCAATTTCAGCCGTATCCGCTTCAAAGGACTGCCAATTCTTCTTTACCCGATCTAAGGTGAGGAGCTCGCCATTCTCAACGAAACTTGGACACCCAAGTTCTGAAAGAGCGTGAAAGGGGGCCAGACAGATATCTCTTTCATGTCCGAATGCATCAAGCATTCGTCTGGCCACTCTCACCTCTTCAACTTTTCTAAAATATTTGTGCAAGGTCACCCTTGCACCTGCCCATTCTGCAGCGAATGAGGACACGGGGGAAAAATGGACGCCGTTGCGCTCGCGCTCCTGAAGATTAACCGCCAGGTCCAGCCATTGCTTCGCCTGGCGCTCGGCCTCCTCTACCACAGGCTTTCCCTGGGCAAAAACTTCTTGAATCCTGGATGCAAAGTCCAGGACTGCCATCGCCTTGAAGGTATGGGGCTTGCATTCCCTCAACAAACCAGCCCTCATTTCCTTAACCTTTGTCTTTGAAAAGACAGCCGCTTGAGATGTTTTCTCCGCAAGCTGCGACTGTGCCTCGCTTCAAAGACTCCCGGAGCCGAGAAATCTGCTCCAAGGCTGCTTTCTTTCGGTTGCGGCTTGTTGCCGGAAGCGGCCAGCCGGGCTTTGAGTTCATCTCGTTTCTTGCCGCGCCGCTTCCAGCCGCTCAGTGGACCTAGACAGGTCCTCTTCAAGCTGCCTTACTTTATCCTGCAACGCGAAAAGTTCTTCCTGCTCCTCCAAACTTTTGACAAAGAGATTGTCAGCTTTGCGCATGATTGTCTGAATCTCATACTGCTTGTTGATGTCGTCAAAGCTTTTCTCCTTTGTCTGGAGCACGTAGTCCGCCTTAGTCATTTCTCGGAGAGGCTTCTTCACTATTGGGATTATTTTCTCCGTTGTAATCACTCTCCTTCCGAAATCATACTTTGCGCGTTTTGCCGGGCGGCTATCTCTTCGTGTCTCCTCCGCTTCAGTGTCTTGGCGGAAAGAGACGTAATACTTTACGGCTCTCGTAGCCAGAGGCAAGTCATCTGAGTTCTGGAGGTCGTCCATAAAATCTGGTTCCCCAGCCTAGGGATCTGCTGAGACGTCTCTCCTGCGGGAATGGGATCAGGAGGAACCGGACAGACCTTGGAAGAATCGGTCACTTGTGGGGGCGACCGGGAAATGGAAATGGGAGTAGCTGATGCTGCGAGGGTTTGAAGCGGCTGAGGCGGAGGATGTGACGGTGAACGGACAGCCTCAGCACTGACCTCGGGCGAAGGATTTGGAGTTGTGCTCAGAGAAAGAGAGACGTTAGGGTCCTGAGCAAACTGATCGAAGGAATGGGGACCGCTAGAAGGACGCGGAGACGGGGAGGGAGATGTGGTCATGGCTTGCTCAGATTGAGCGGGGGACTGAGTGGAAGCAGGACTGGGTGAGACTAGAGAGACAGGGGCAGCAAACGTACCTGCGGGCTCCGCCTGAGCCGATGCCGGGTGGATATCTTCGCTTCTTGTCTCAGCGGCTGGCTTGGGGCTGCCCAAAGGAACTGCCTCTGCGGCGGCAGGACGCGGCTGCGGCTCGCTATCGGTCGCCGCACTATCGTGCTAGGGTCGCCTGATTTTCTCGACTCTCCTCCGCTTCTTCTCTTCCGGAATAACAGTCGGTTCAGGGGAAGGAGACGAAGCAGGTGCAGCAGGCGCTGATGCTCCCACGGTAAACTTGTACCGGGGTTTAACTTGCAGAAGGTCTGCCGCAACCGGTCTGCATTCTGGCGGCGCTGGCGCTTTTCTTGCCTGAGGGATTGCCTCGGGCGCTGCCTTGACTAACTCTTTCGCCTTCTCAAGCGCCGCCTTGGGAGCCACGGGCTGCATTGGATCGACCTGAGTACTTGCTGGGCCTGCGCTGGCAGTTGCCGAAGTGTACAACTGTTTGGGAGGAGACCCTCCTTTATAATCCTCAAAGGGGCCTCGGGGAACGTAACCTTGATATGCGAACGGCCGCCAACCGTCATGATGCTGGTCATAGAGAACCGAAAAATCGTCATCTACGGCCGTGCTTCTCCTCGTGGATTTATCGTGCTGCGTGCGGCATCTCATCTTCCAACATTCAGTGATCTTTTCTTTAGACCAATTAAGGCCTGCTATATTGGATAGAAATTTTCTAAATCCTGGAGATGAGAATTGGTGGTCCGGGTTTTTCTTGGGGTCATATGTCGCCTCCTCGCAAGAGAAATCCCGCCAGGGAGGAGAAGCTTCCATCAATTCGATCTCCCAATCAAGGTCCACATGGACCATATCGCATCTATCCTCTGTTATATCCCGGGGGCACAAATGTGTAAACCTCGCCCTTATCCCATAAGGGTCGTACTTCCAGCGCTGCGGCAGCAACACCAGGCCAATCCGGGACAGCGCTTGCTCTAGGTGGACATGCTGTCCTACCTCAGTAATCTCAACGTTGGCCCAGGAAAGAGGGTATTGAAAAATCTGTCCTCTCTTCTTCCCTAGGCCGAATTCTTCTTCCACATAGTCCATCTGCCGGGCAATTTCCATCCCGAACGTATGCTCTGAACACCAATAGGGCAGCAAATAGGGCTTGCCCTTAAATCCGTAGATCCCGACCACAATCCCCGCGTCGCCTGAAAACGTCCCCGAGCTTCTGATTTATTAGTGCACTCGTCATTTCTCTCGGAGGACGGGGAATTTCACTTTCGGTGAAGACTGACATGACAAATCCCAGAAAGTTGAAGTTGAACTTGTAGTAGGACCCTTTCCGGTATAAGTCATCCGTCCAGTTATAGACGGGCTGGGGCTCTCCCCTCTCGTTAACCTTCTTCAGGTTCAGGATCGGCATTTGGGGGTGAAGATGGTACAAACAAAGCCAGGCCAGAACAGAACTAAAACGAAAATCGGTAGACTGCCTCTTTTGAATTTTCAGCAGGCTGGAATGAATGGCGTAAGCCAGCCAGTCTGCTCGAAAGAGATGGGGCGCTTTCCACTCCGCTGCGCCGCTGGTTCGTAAGATTCTCCACACAGGAGACATTCTGCCAGCGCCAGCTGGTACGGGTGCACCAGTTGATCGGAGTCGCAGCCGAGGATCCATGCCAGGATGGTATATAGATACTTGCTCTGAAATTTCGCCAAGGGCACGGGGCCAGTCGGCCATTGTCCAGTTGGAAGCGGGGCGTTCAGCTCTGAATTGAGGAAATCCCTCATTCGCTTGGTGTGCGTGAAACGTCCCGCTTGTTCGCCCAGATTTACTTTTCTGAGGATGGTGCCGGAGTCATACTCCAGCCCTGGGGCGAAAGCTGGCTGCACAGTTTCCCTGCGCAGCGCGAACAAGGGTTTACCGCTGGAGCTGCAAACTTGCCGGGAAGCTGGTCTGTAGTGTCTGACAATTAAGTCTATCAGCTCCGGGCATTGGTGGACAGGAGGGCACATGAATCTGAAGAGATTTGATTTGTACGCCGCTCCGAAATGGTGGGAGGGCGAAACTTTGTCAGCCCAGCTCTCCACATTTGTTCGCAGCTGAGTTAGGCTCATGGAAAACGAGCCGTCCACATACCCTGCCAGGTAATTTACCGGAGGTGGTGGGGATTGCCCACGCTGTACCTTCTTCGTCCGGGCCTTTGACTTTTTCTCTGGCGGGGCATCGCCTTTGAAAACGCCTGGCCGCGGCAAATCCCCTGGTTCGCTGCTTTCACTGGACTGCGCTGACACGGGCCTTTTTCCTCTGTCCATCTCTCCGAGTCAGCAATAATGGTAGGTTCAGGCTGTCTGCAACAAATTTCGCTATCAGAGGAATAATTAGCACTGTCCGAGGAATAATCTCTGCATTCTGGAATGTCTGCATGTTTCTGACCCCCTTTTCTAGATAAAAACAGCGCCATAAATGCAACGCAGGAGGGGGTAGGTCGGCTGAGTTAAAATCTTTGGTGGCTGCGCAGGAGAATGTTGAGAAAAAGTGCGCCCTGGCAGACGTGCCATGCTTCTTTTGTTGCATTTTTTCTTAAAAAACCGTGCAATCATTAATTCAGCATTGGAGATTGCACCATGGCTGACGTTGTCGCCACCACTTGGGCACACCGCTCAAGACAAAAGCTTCGGTGCGGAAACCCACATTAAAACAAGTGCAAGCGCGCCTTGGGCCCAGCTTGGGGTTTTGAAATTTTTTATTATTTTTTAAACCGCGTCCCAATACTGGCCCGGAAAACTAGGCGCAGCCGGGCCTCGCCCGAAGTTGGGCGCGGCCCGACCTCGCCGGCGAAGTCGGACTTCGCCCGACTTCGGGCGAAGTACGAACTTCGCGCGAGGCGCGCGCTCGAACTGTTCTGCCTTCTTTGCTGCGCCCAAGGCTTTGGGCGTGGTCTGGGTCTTTACCGCCTTCGGGTCTTGGACAGCACTTAACGTTTTTCTCAACCTTTGCTCTTTGGTCAAACTGCGCAATGCGATGGTGGGGCGGGCTCGGACTTCGGCCGAAGCTTGGTGCGAAGTGCGAACTTCGCGCGAAGTTCGCACTTCGCACGAGAGTAGAGCGCAACGCGCACTTCGCGCGAGTGCTAGCCGAAGTCAGGCTTCGCTGCGAAGTTCGCACTTCGCGCAAAAGTTGCGCGCAGTGCGTACTTCGCACGAAGAGTGTGCGCAGTGCGACTTTCAATCAAAGGCTGAGGAGCTTCCTTTTGGTGTGCCTTAGCGTTTTCTTTGAACAAACTTCGCAGTTCGGCTGGGCCGAAGTCCGACTTCGCTGCGAAGTCGGGCTTCGGCCAACACTTAGTCGATTTTTGCCCCTTTTTCTCCTTTCTTTCTCTGCATAGCCGAACTTCGCCCCTCCTGAGGGGCAACGACAGACTTCGATGCGAAGCCCGTCTTTCTCTCCCATGCCGCAGTTAAGCTCAAAGAAGGAAAAATAAAATGAAAGCTAAAGCTGAAAACTGTACATGCCGGAACATAAAAAACATAAGGGAAAATTTTTACAAGGAAGGGCCACTCGGGCGCCTTCAACAACGATAAAGTTTCAAGTGGAACCCGTTGACGGGGATAGGGAGGAGCTGACCCTCCATATCCGAAAGTATGTAGGCATTGAACTGATTCACCCGGGCAATCTGATAAGGGCCCTCCCAGAGAGCATCAAACTTTCCGTGATTACCCGGTTTTGCCTTGTATGAATCCCACTTCAGCACCGTGTCCCCGACTTCGAAAACTCGGCAGTGGTGCTTTTGCAAACCAGCCTTGAGTGGCCGCAATGTGATCCGCGAAGGCCCGGTATGCACTTTCTCTCGTCTTCTTCCAACCGCAGGAGTTGGCACAGCTCGTCGTCCACCGGGTCTCCGCTGCTCCTGTCTTCGTCAATCATCCACAGGGCGGGGATCTCGATGTGTGATGGCATAACAGCTTCCTTGCCATAGACGAGCGCGTAGGGGGACGTTCTGAGGGATTTCTTGAACGCAACTCTGTCCGCCCACAGTGCCCGGTTCAGGAGCAAGTGCCAAGTCCGCTTATTCCTTTCAATGGTCCTCCGGAGAATTTTCAGGAGGTTCTTGTTAGTAGACTCGGCGAGGCCATTCCCCTGCGGGTAGTAATTAGAAGACATCTTGTGATAGATGCCAAGTCTGCGGGTGTACTCCGTGAGTACAGCGCCTACAAATCCCGGACCGTGGTCTGTCACAATCGACTCTGGAACCCCGAAGCGGGTAATCGTGCTCTCAATGAACCCGATGACCGTTTCTCGGTCTGCGTTCTTGGTCGGGATTGCCTCCGTCCACCGTGTGAAATAGTCAGTAGCTGTGAGAATAAACTTGTGGCCGGCGGAGGAGTTAGGAGAAATCACCCCAATGAAGTCTAGACCCCATTGCTGGAACGGAGCTTCGGCTTGAATCGGTTGAAGGGGCAGGGGTGCTTTTCTGTTTCTGCCAGCAAACCTCTGGCATTGATCACATTTGGCGCAGACCGCATGCGCGTCTGCAAACAGAGTGGGCCAATAGTACCCAGCCCTTATTATTTTTAAGGCCGTCGGCCTTGAAGAATGGTGACCCCCAGGCATCCCGGAATGAAAATCTCCGAGGATCCTAGGCTGGTCAGATTTTGTGACGCACCGCAACAGGATGCCGTCAATGTTTTTGAAGTAAAGCCCCTCGGGGCGAAGAGTGTACCTTAGTGCACCTAGCCGAAATCTCCTTCGTTGTGAGGCGTTCAGGTGATCGGGGCATCTTCCGGTGCAGAAATATCTCACCAGTTCATCTGTCCAATCACTCCCCTCCGATAAGGAGTCGGCTAGGTAGATGCGTGTCGCTGTGTCCTCCCACTTACAAAGCGGAGATGCCGGCTGCGCGCTTCGGGCCAATTCCTGACACAAGGCTCGGCCTCTGATAAGCTTGGTGGGCCGCACTTCAATGTCGAACTCCAGGATCTTGGCAATCCATCCCGCTCTCTTGTGACCCGGTTCTCCTTGCAAGATGAAACTGCGAACATCGGGGTGAATCACAAAGACAGTGGTCTTGCTCTGGGAGACAAAGTGCCTGAACTTTCGAAGGGACTTCATGACAGCATGGACCTGCCGCTCTATAAAATTGTACTTCTCTTCGTGCGGCAAAATCACTTGGCTCAGGAACGCAATGGGGCGCTCCTCGCCATCGTCTCCCTTCTGAGTCAGGACTGCAGCGTAACTTTCGGGTTCTCCCACTGCATACAGGATGAAGTCCTTGGAGTAGTCCGGGTTTGTCAACACCGGAGCTTGCGCGATCCGAGCCTTGATTTCCTCGAAGGCTTGCTCTCTCTCATCAGTCCATTCGTAAGGTGTATCTTTCTTCAACAGTTCGGCCATAGGCTTGATCACCTGTGCGAAGTCCGGGATGAACTTCCGCACGAAGTTAATCTGACCGAAGAAGGACTGCAGCCCTTTTTTATTGGTGGGGGCCGGCAAGCGAACGAGGGCTTCTGCTCTGTCATGGTCAATGGCGAGGCCTTCCTCGGAGATGACATGTCCCAGCAGCTTACCTTCTTTTACCGCGAAGACAGACTTCTTCGGGTTTATAGAGATGCCGAATTCTCGACAACTTTCAAATATCCGCCGCAGTGCGAAACATGATCTTCTCGTCGGTGAGAGAAATCACCATGTCATCGAGGTAGATGACAATAATCTTGTTGAGCAGCTTCTCGAAGGCCAGGTCCATGGCCCTTTGGAACGTGGCACCAGCATTAGATAAGCCAAACGGCATGCGCTGATAGGCGAACGTCCCCCACTTCGTGGTAAACGCCGTCTTATGCTGGTCTTCGTCTTTGACCCAAATCTGGTTGTAGCCGGAAAATCCATCTAAAAGTGAAAATCTCTGGGCTCCAGCAACGATATGTAGAATCTGATCAATTTGGGGAAGCGGATAGTGGTCCCGGAGGGAAGCCTGATTTAGGTTTCTGAAGTCGACACAGAGACGTATGTCGCCATTATTTTTCCTCACGGGCACCAAATTCGCGACCCAGGATGAATGTTTGATGGGGTAGATGATCTTGGCCTCCAAAGATCTTCAAGAGCTCGGTCTTCATCATGGCCTCAATCTTTGGATTTACGGCCCTTTGCTTCTGTCGGAATGGCTTAGCGCCATCCTCTAGCTCAATGGTATGCTGGATGACAGTTCCGTCATACCCCCTCAAATCCTCGTAGCACCAGGCCACGATGTCGGGGAACTCCTGGCACAGTGATCTAATCTGTCCCAGCTCCTCCGACGTGCAGTCTGTTCCGACCTTGATGGTTTTACCAGGTTCGAGTTCTAGGTCAGCATACTGCCTCGGGTCTACTTTGATCCTGTGGGATATTGCTCTGTCATTCCGATCAAAGAGACTTTCTAATGTAATCAGTCCTTTTGGGACGTGATTATTCCGTAACTGTATCAACCCCTCATATTGCTCGTCATCAGGGTCTCTACCTTCGATTACACACACTTCGTTAACCAGGAATGTGACGATTTCCTCGTCACAGCTGAATACCTGCTGTAAGGTATCCCTATCGTGCACGTAAGGCCCGTAAATGGTGCGGACCGGCTTCGCTTCGGACGACGTCTTCACCTGAACGCACTGCTCCAACGGACGCCGAATATCGCGTGCTTGTTTCTCTCACGCGATATTGCCTTAACATTCAATGAGTCAAACGATTCCATCGGTCCCAGACCCGATTGCGGTACGCTCTAAGATAGTGATGCTTAGACGCGCATTTATTCATAACTTGATGACACACTAGCTCTGAATCTCCGAAAATTTGGAGATGCTTGATTCCGAGCCTTTCCGCCTTTCGCAAACCCAAGCACAGGGCTTCGTATTCCGCCGAATTGTTAGTACAGCTCCAGGCCAGCCCGTAGGCATAGTCCTTCTGGATCCCGGTCGGGGAAACCAGGAGTACCCCTGCACCGGCGCCATTCTTGCATCGCGCGCCGTCAAAGAAAAGCTTCCACAGCTCTTCGGGTGCAGGTCCTACTTCTTTCACAACTGACACGTCAAGCTCCTCGGGCTGTTTAATGGAGTAACAGCCCTGCTCTGTCCCGATTACGGCATTAAAATCCCGCAACGAGAACTCGTCTTCAAGCTGTAGCACTTCGAGAGCTTGCTCGGCCGGCTCCACTGTCACCAGTTCTTCCTCTGTCAACTGGACCATACAGTCCAGTTCTCCTCCGGTATCTTGTCCACTAGAAAGGGGGAAGGCTTCTCATTAAAAATTTTCAGTCTCCTTCCTTTGAAGGGCACTTCCATGTGTGAATAGTCTAGAGACAGGTACTCCGCCCAACTTCGCAGTGAACTCCCGAGAGAGACACATGCCGAAGTAAGGCTCCAGGTCAACAATTACGACCTCTTGGATGACCACGATGTCGAGAGCTTTGTGCAGTCGGATAGGGATGTCCTTTATGACACCAACTGTCTTGACAGGGGTGCCGTCTAGTTGCAGCACGCCTTGGCTGCTCCGTGTGTATTCCATCCCGATCTCATCGCAGACGGCCTTCGGCATCACAGTTGAGGACGCACCGTAATCCACCATGCAGTTGTGAACTATGTGCCCTTGCATCCGTAAAGACAGATAAAAGGGTGGCGGTCTGTTCTTCCCAATGGCGGAGACTGTCAAAGGTTGAACCAGGACAGCAGGCTGCATCTGCTTGCCGCTCTTCATGTTCTTCAGTGATTCTTGCAGCAGATCTACCTGGCCTGGAAGCAGAAGAGCATCGTACATGCTGATTCTGGCAGGAGTCTTCTTCAACTCGTCTACAATGCTGTAGCCCGAGGTACTAGCTCCTTCTGCTGGTTTAGCCGGCTCATACTTGGTCCGGTACTGTTGGGTGGCCTCAACTCGCTGTCTCTTGGTCAGAGACGGGTACTTCAGCTTCTCCTGGGCTTGTTCTTTGGTTTCAGCTGGGGGCTGAGGTACAGGAGGCTTAGCGGGAGTTGGGGCCTTTGCTGGAGGCTTAGCTGGAACAGCAGCAGCCTTTGCCGGAGAAGGTTTAGCGGGAGCTTTATCTTTGGACGCCTTCTCCTGGGCTGTGTAAGGCCACAGCCCGCTTGTACGGTGGCAGCCCGTCGGCTGCGGTTTTTCTCTTCTTGCGTAGACTTGCAAAGGCTTAGCCGCGTCCGCAGCTTTCTTTTCTTCCTTGGCGGGCGCCACTGGATTCTCTTCTGGCAGGGCAAAATTGGCCTCGCCGTCCAAGATCATGTACAGCTCATCATCTTCTATAGTGCTGCCGGCCAAGGTCTGGATGTAGTGCTGGTGCAAAGTGCAGTCTTCCTCCGAATGCGGGTCATTGCACGTAGTGCACCGGCTTGACTCGGTCCGGAGGACCAGGTGGGTCTTCTATAGCAAGATTCCTCGAGGCGGACGCCTCTGCTGTTGATTTTCTGGGGCTTTATCTTTTGTCAGCGCCGGTGGCGCATACGGCCTTCTAGGAGCGAGGTCCATCCGGGCTTGCTTCTTCTTCATAGCGGTCATGTCATTGGACATGGCATGATATCCGGAGGCCAAAGCCCGCACTTCTTGTAGAATCGTGTTCTGGATGCTGCTGTCAGGAGGCGGCAATTGTGCCGGTGGAGGCAATGCAGCCAATGGCGGAGGGTTAGGATAAGGCGCGAACTGCGGGGGAGCAGGAAGCGCTGGAAAATGCGGAGCGGGTGGAGGCGGATGAGGGTAATGCAACTGAGGCGGGCCGTATTGAGTTACGACCGGCGCCGGATTCCACTGCTGCTGGGGTTGCTGCCCTGACGTGGACGGCGGACCACCAGAAGCGGAAGGATATTGGGATCTGGGAAAGTCGGGATGAATCGGCTCTTGCACTCTGGACGGAAGCCTGCCAATGGAGATAATGTCAGCTTCAGCTTGCTGGGCAGCTTCGTACAGTGGCGTGGAACTCGTCAATTCGGGCGATCTTCAAGCAGTAGGCATATGTCTGAGTTGAAAGACCTCAGATAGTAGTGAGCAGCCATGCCACCTGAAGGCCGAAGTTCGCGAGGTACCCGTTTCCAGGATCTCGCAAACCTAATGTTAAAATCATACACCTCCTCTTGAGGATGCCTCTGGATTGCTTGGAACTGATGCAGTAGAGAGGTAGGATCAGCAGACTCGTTGCATCCTTTTACGAGCCTCCTGGCAAGCTGGGGCCACCCTGTGATGGATCCTTCTGGCAGCGATCTCCACCAGTAGAGAAGCTTTCCCCTCAGGGAAAGGGCCAGCAGACGGGTCTTCACACTTTCATCGGTGATGGTATGCAGTGCGGCCAGGGCGAGGATGTCCTGGATGTGCTCGTACGCCGTCTTACCGTAGCCGTCGTATGTAGGAATAGACTTTAAAGCAACAGGGGGCACAGCTTGTTGACCGATCAGGGCCAAAGGCCCCGTAGAGTCCACCGCCGGGAAGAGATCATCGTCATTCGGCTGTTGAGCAGCCATTTCTTCTTCTTCTCCGCCGTCGGTTGTGTACTCGGTGTCGGTACTTTCCGAGGATGCAGGATTTTCCTCTTCCTCGGCCTCTTCTACTTCGTACTCGGCTCTTCCGACCTCAGCTTCGGCTTCTTCTTGGATCTCAGCCTCGGCTTCGTCGAAACGAGCTCGCGGATCAGCCAGCCTGGGGATCTCGCCTCGAGCGTGGATGTCTAGTTCGTAGAACTCAGGCGGGCTTCTCGGATTTCTTGCTCGCCACCTTCTCGTGTGCATGAAGGTGACGGGACCGGTCTTCTAGACTCGCAGGATTTGTTCGTGCAGAGTCGCCAGGTGCTCAGATTTGGAACAGCAATGAAGCGAACACCGGTGCTTCGATTCTGTCGGGGGTGAGAAACTTCCTTGTCTCACCGAGAGCTCAGGAACTGTCGCCGCCGGTGGAGACGGATCGGAAAATCTCTCTTCGTATGTGGGACCCGAGTTCCGCCGAGCGTAGGAAAACCGTTGCGCTAAGTGGAGACGGGTACTCTTTCTTTAAATCGTGGGACAAGCGTCCCACCGGCGTGCGTAGAAACCGTTGGTTACGAATCTGCCATGAGGAAAGGATTTCGGGTTGATGCGCCCAGATTCGCCCACTAAGATGAAAGGCCGGAAGGAAGAGATGCCTTCCGAGCCAATCTCCTGAGAAGGCCGGCTCCTTTTGGGGGTTTTCTGAATTAAGCTAAGGGGAACGGGAAAGAATTAAATGTACAGAAAGAGATAAACGTACGGAAAGAGATTACAAATATGTCCAAAGGTTGGTGGGGGAACTAACAAAGACGGGAACACACCAATCACCGCTACTTACTGCATACAAACACAAAGTATGGCAAGGAACCGCAAAACCTAGGCGTACTGCCGATACACAAGCAGTGTATGCACAACTTCAATGGCTCCCTAGCAAACATTCCCTACAAGGAACTAACAGCAGGGGATCGCATCAATCACCAGATACGTACACTGACAGGGGTAGACAGTAAACCTAGATATATCAGAGCTAGGTATATGTGTTAGGTAGAGAGTTTAACCGCACAGCTTCAATGGCTCCCTAGCAAACATTCCCTACAAGGAACTAACAACAGGGGATCGCATCAATCACCAGATACGGGCCAGCAACGTCACACATAACTGATGGAACTGCTACCACATCTATTATACGAAAATTAAAAGTACATAAATAATGCTAAAGGCGCCTGACCATCAAATGCCGAAGTGAATCAACAAGCCATGACACATAATCGCGTAAAGCATAAGCATAAGAAATAAAAGCGGTAGAACAGTAACCGTGCATACAAATTGTATTTATATGCGTAGCATGGTTACAAGAAGCTACGTAGTTCCCTAACAAACATTCCCCTTCCACCCTTTACAATGAATTCAAGATGGGCTTTTATAGCCCGAGTCCCACCCGTTACATTAATGGGCACAGAGTCCCAGTCAAACATAAGCTGACAGAAGCGGCGAAAGAGCTGCAAATGCTGACCTTTTGTCGGACAGGGCTGTACCCGCAGCATGGTCATCCTGGAAGCTGGACTGCTACGTGGCGGAGTGCTGGGCAAAACTTCAAGTCGGCAGGTTCGCTGGTAGCTGGAGCAGGTGAAACCTCAGATCAGCTTTGAATGAGGCCATTAGTGCAAGCAGTGCAGGCAGCCCACGCTTATCCCTTTTGGTCGGGAGTCCTGGTTCAAATCCCAAAGCTGGACACTTGTTGGATGATGGGTTATGCAACTGACACATGCCTGCCTTAGAGGGCAGGCTATCCATCTTTGCTTGGGATCTGGACTCCTTGGGATGCGCGGGCAGAAAACAGTGCAGTTGGGAAAATCTTCACGTCTTGGTCAAACTCCGGGTTTGTTCCCCTACCGCACACCTGTCAAGGGCGCAGTCCGCCTCTGCTGAGAAGTCGGACTGCGCACAGGTGGACACTGGTGCCTTCCGCCTTACGAACCTGCTCCGGTACTTCACCGCTCTTCTTTGTTGACCTCGTCGCCCGCTGCAAGGTGCGCCTGAAAGTGGGGCGAAGTCAGACTTCGCACCAAAACTGGGCGAAGTGCGCACTTCGCACCAAAATCGGGCGAGTGCGACTCGCACAAAATCGGGCGAAGTGCGAACTTCGCACCAGCACTTAGCCATTTTCAGGGTAACTTGCTGGAAAGTTGAAAAATCAACTGGGGACTCCAAGAAAGGGGGGAAAGAAAAAGAATGCGGGAAAGAAAAGGAAAGGGAGAGAAGAAGGAAGGAAGATGGAGAAAGAGGAAAAAGAGGAGCAGCTCTGTTACATTACTTTATTGAAGACATTGCACCCCGTGCAAAATGTGACAACAGTAACCCTCAACCAATGAAGCCCTATCTATGAGAGGTCGATCGTTCGAGGGGAGTAAACTGGGTAGAAAGCAGTCCAGATCTAAGTCTAAAGGACATAAGCAGAAAGGGAAGTGCCGGCATTGTGGGAAGCCAAGACACTCCAAGGACTCGTTGGCAATTAAAGAATGGTGAAAAGCAAAATCAGCCATTAGCTGAAGCCAGTGCAGCAGATTCAGGAGAGACGACAACATGTGAAGCCTTCTGTATCAGTAACAACAGATCATTGTTATATACCCGGGTTTTGGACTCGAGTGCATCCTTCCACATGTCTCCCCACGCAGACTGGTTTGACAAATATCAACCATACCGTGGTGGAAAGGTCTATTTGGGTGATGATCATCCTTTAGAAATTGTGGGAAGAGGGGATATAAGGATCAGGGTGGACGATGGTAGAGAAAGGATGCTATGTGATGTGCGACATGTGCCCGATTTGAGGAAGAATTTGCTATCAATCAAAATGATGGATAAGCTAGGGTATTCTGTCACTTTCTGTAACAACTACTGCAAGATTACTAGAGGAGCTCTTGTAGTAGCAAAGGGAGAATCTTATGGGACCTTATACCGTTTATGCGGTGATACGGTGATAAACCATGCAACAACAACAATTTCTGTTCAAGATGCAGTAATGCTATGGCATCAACGCCTAGGCCATATGAGTGAAAAAGGCCTGAAAATTCTGCATGACAAAGGTATGCTTTCTGGGATTAAGTCTTGCAATTTAGACTTATGTGAGAATTGTATTTTTGGTAAACAGAAGAGGGTTCGGTTTACTGCAAGTCTCGGTAAGAGTTCTGATTTTCTGCAACTTATACATTTGGATATATTTGGACTGTCCCCACTCAGTCCTTGAATGGCACCATCTATTTTTTGACTTTTATAGATGATTATTCTAGGAGAGTGTGGGTTTATTTTCTGAAGAAGTCGTCGGAAGCTTTGCAGAAATTTAAGGAGTTCAAAGCACGGGTAGAAAAGAGTTTGGGCAAGTCAATTTTGTGTCTCAGGTCAGATAATGGGGGTGAATATTGCTCCAAGGAATTTGATAAATTTTGTATGTAGGAAGGTATTAAGCACCAGAAGACTGTACCATACACTCCATAGCAAAATGGTGTGGCTGAGCGGATGAATCGCACAATCATGGAATGTGCAAGAAGCATGCTTAGCGCAACCATGTTGGAGAAAAAGTTCTAGGCGGAGGCTGTTAATACAATTGTTTATCTTATTAACAGGTCACCTACAGCCGCATTGGATGGACAGATTCCGGAGGAGGTTTGGTGTTGTAAGCCAGTTGATTACTCTCATTTGCGCACTTTTGGCTGTGACGCGTTTGCCCATGTACCCAAAGAAAAAAGGTCCAAGCTTGACCAAAAGTCAAGCAAATGTGTTTTTCTCGGCTATGGAGATATAATGAAGGGGTATAGACTGTGGGATCCTACTGTCCACAAGGTAATTATTAGCCGGGATGTAATTGTTGATGAACAATCCATGCAAAGGAAGGAGGTACAACAAAATCCTAATGTTGAAGTAGAATTGAGTGAAGATGACTATGAAGATGAACATGCTTAAGTTTTTGATCAGCATGCAGAAAAACAAGTAGAACAGGAAGTAGAGCAGCCACAACGGTCACAAGACCAAGAGCCAGAACCGACAGATCATTGGGTTAGAAGATCTACATGTCCACAAAAGTGTTCGGAAAGGTATTCTCATGTGTATCAGTCCTCTTTTGCTTTGTTAACTGATGATGGTGAACCTAGTTCATTTCAGGAAGCTAGAGAGTCTGAGAATGCAGCAAAGTCGAGGAAATTTATGGAGGAGGAAATCGAGGCACTTAGAAAGAATAAAACTTGGGAACTTGTGGATCTCCCACTTGGAAGAAAGACTGTTGGAAACAAGTGGGTGTACAAAGTGAAGAAGAACAGCAACGGGCTGTTGGAACGCTATAAAGCTCGCTTGGTGGCAAAGGGCTATGTGCAGAAGTCAGGTGTTGACTTTAATGAAATTTTCTCTCTAGTTGTGAAGATGACTACTATCAGAGTTCTACTTGCACTTGTAGTTGCACAGGATTTGGAACTGGAACAACTTGATTTAAAGACTGCTTTCTTGCATGGTGATCTCGAGGAAGAGATATATATGGATCAGACTGAGGGCTATGAAGAAAGAGGCAAAGAACATTTGGTTTGCAGACTGAAGAAATCATTGTACGGGTTGAAACAGGCGCCAAGGATGTGGTATAGGAAATTTGACACCTTCATGAAGAGCCAAGGTTTCAGCAGGAGTGAAGCTGACCATTGTGTATACTACAAGAGGTTTGACAATGGCAGTTTTATTATTTTGCTGTTGTATGTTGATGATATGTTGGTTGCAGGCCCCAACATGAAGAAAATCATTGATCTTAAGGCTCAGTTGGCTAGGACATTTGAAATGAAGGATTTAGGAGCAGCAAACCAATTTTTAGGGATGAAGATACACAGGGACAGAAAAGGAAGAAAGATCTGGTTAAGTCAAAAGTCATATGCGGAAAAGATTCTGCAGTGCTTCAATATGCGGAATGCTAAACCGAGCTTAGTACCCCACTTCTTCCACACTTAAAGTTGTCTTCCAACCAGTGTCCTAGAACGGAAGCAAAGAAGACAAGCATGTATCGTGTACCGTATTCACCAGCAGTAGGAAGCCTCATGTATGCCATGGTGAGTACTAGACCGGATATTGCCCAAGCAGTGGGAGTAGTCAGCCGGTACATGGCAAATCTTGGTAAGGAGCATTGGAATGCGGTGAAGTGGATATTCGGATATTTAAGAGCCACTTCAGATGTTGCCATTTACTTTGGATCGGCAGATTTGCAAGTTACAGGTTTTGTGGATTCTGGTTATGGTGGAGATAGAGATGGGAGAAAATCCACTACAGGATATACCTTCACCCTTGCTGGAGGAGCGGTGAGTTGGGCTTCTAAGTTGCAGTCTGTTGTGGCTTATCAACCACTGAAGCAGAATACATTGCAGCAACTCATGCCAGCAAAGAGGCAATTTGGCTAGAGCGATTGTTGGGTGACTTCAAGGTAATGCAAGAGAAAATTACGCTGCATTGTGATAGGCAGAGTGCTATGTAGTTAGTGAAGAATCCAACATTCCATGATCACACGAAACACATTGATGTCAAGTACCACTTTATCAGAAATGTGGTGGAAGAAGGTAGGATCCTGTTGCAGAAAATCGACACTGAAGTGAATCCTGTAGATATTCTTACAAAGCCGGTCAAGGTAGAGAAGATTGAGTGGTGCAAAACTTCTCTGCGCTTGCTGAAAAAGTAACAAGGGCAGCATTGGGCAATTGGCACTGGATGAAATCTTTTGGTAGAAGAATTCCCGAATACTGACTTCAAGTGGGAGAATGTTAGGTATGAAGGCAGTATACAGGTCAGCTAGACGTCTGACCTGCTAGACGTCTGGGTTAGACGTCTAGGCAACAGGTTAGACGTCTGACCTGCTAGACGTCTAGGCCAGACGTCTGGGTTGCTAGACGTCTGGTCTGGCAGACGACTGGGCCAGACGTCTGGGTTGCCAGACATCTGGGCTGGCAGACGTCTTGCCCAGTAGACGTCATGCAGTGGACGTCTAGGTAGACGACAAAATGCGGAAGATGAACAATCTTGGGAGCGGAAGACGAAGAGTCTTTGGAAGCTGAAACGAACAGTTTTTGGAGGCTTCCGTTGGAAGATGAAACGAACAGTTTGGAGTCTTCCTCTGCTCTATAAAAGGGATGTGATCCCTTGCATAATGTGAGAGAGCGTGAAGTTGTTGGAAAACGTCAAAGGACGTGAATGTAATCTTTGCTGAAAATAATAAAAGAAGAAGTTGCCATTGCCTCGTGGTTTTTCCTGCACATTGCAGGTTTCCACGTAAAATCTTTGTGTCACTTGTGTTACTGTTTCCGTGTTCTATATTTTTGTTATTGTGCTTCCTCTTGCAGGTGTGGAATTTTGGAGTTTTCCCTAACAATTGTTAGGGGCATAACTTTGTGCATGGGACTCCGTTTTGATCCATTCAAGAAGTGTTGGAAAGATTAAGAGAGAGAACGATAATTTACAGACAACTCTATTGTAGACAGAGTTGCTGATGCACCTGTGGAAAAAATGCTCCGGAGGTCCTAAAAAATGCAAAACAAAATACTCACTAAAAAGAGTAATTTTTCTATTTTGAGAGTTTTCGTAGCCAAAATGCATCTCTAGCTATGTTGACACACCAGTAGAAGACAAAACACAAAAGGACAAGTCACATTTATCATTTATGTAATTTTCATTTAATATGCACTTTGTAACTCATGGAAGGTGAATCACCATATTTCCATATGGGTGACCTTCTAACTCATGGAAGGTGAACCACCACCTTTCCATATAGGTGACCTTAATATTCAATACAGTGGATTTCCAGCACACCAATTCTTGCATAAAGAGAGATGCATCCCTGACTGTAAAAAAACATGAGTAATGGATGCAATGTTATAACCTCACATCTCTTCTTAGAGATTGCTTGCATTGTAGTCTGTTTTCTGAGCAATAAAATCATTATGCTATTTTGGTTGTATACTCTTGTGTTCTGGTTTGTTATACTCTTGTCATTTTTGAATTACACTCTTTCATGATCTTCCTTAACTCGAAATTCTGAGTTTCGGATCAATCAAATATTCAGGTTAATGGTCTGTCTTCATTATGACCTATCTGTATGTGGGAAATGCCCTTCAATACTACAATGTTGACTTCATTGCTTCTAAACTAATGTGGCCATGCTTGATACTAGGTTTTCAAAATCCATTTTTAAAAAATATTGGTCCAGAATATTTTGCTATGAGAGCACATATGTATTATGTGTGGGCATTGATCTTATAACTTGGTGGCAGTTGGTTTTTCTTTTTATTGTCTTTACAATTTGAGGCATTATGAACTGTGTCCTTTTTATTAAACCAGTACTCTATGATTTTGATTGGAAATTGAGTTTTCTACTTTCTGGTTCTGTGAAGGAATACATCACATGCCAAGCATGCAGAAGACATTGGAACTACTTTCAAGATAAAAGCATCTGACGAGGATGACAGTGTTGTGCAATTGGAAGCCCCTTGTGACAAACGGTAGAAATTTTATTAATTCCATGTAAAATTACTTAGTTAATTTTTCGAAGTTGAGAAGTTCTCTGTATAGCTTAAGATGGTATCAATTATATCAAATGCATTAACATTTACAAATATTTTGAAATATTCTTTGAAAGCTGCTGCTCTTGTCTTCCATTTATGTTTGTATGGAAAAGAACTAGTAGCTCACTAATTGTTTACTCCTATGTTTCTCAGTCAGTCCAAGAGAGGTTCACATGAAAAAATTGCTTGGGAACCTAAAATAGAGTTCACTTCATCAATTATTCGGAGCAAGGGTGACTCAGGAAAAACCAGTAGTCAATCAGGTCACAGATTGGATAATCATTTGATAGAAGCTACAGCATGGAAGAATGAAAAACAGCTCCAGGACGGACTTATAGTTCCACCTAGAGATCCAAAAATATTGAACAAATTGTCCAGGAAGCAAGTCAAAGACACTTTAGGGGCTAAATGGTAATTTGTTTAGTATTTATAGTTAATAGATGTACCATTCTGAATGATTTATGTTATTGATACTCATGACATATCTGCATGAACAGGTTTGACATGCCAACACAAACAATCACTCCTGAATTGAAGAAAGATCTTCAATTATTGAAGGTAGTAAACAGTATGTGATGAAATGGCATTTATTTCGTTTATTTTTACAGACACAAAATAAGGGCTTATAGGTATTTGCCTGAGATGTGGGACTGCTGCTTTTCATCACTGGTAACATATGTGTCAAGTATTTATAGATATTGTAAAACATAAGCCACTAACCAGTATGCTTTTTTGTGATACAGTTGAGAAGTGTTCTTGATCCTAAGAGACATTACAAGGCAGATGATTCCAAAGGCCTTCCTAAATATTTCCAGGCATGTGTTGTCTGACTATCAACTGTTCTCAATACTAGTTGCAGGTGCATACAAGAGGTTCACCTTTTTGACTTGATAGAGATGTGTGATAATGAGTATGTTAACGCTGTTCTGGTTTTTGTCTCCTTCAGGTGGGAACTGTCATAGAACATGCTACAGAGTTCTACTCACAAAGGTTGACAAAGAAAGAGCGTAAACCAACAATTGCAGATGAACTGCTTTCGAATCCCACTCTTGGGCAATACAGGTCAGGCAGATGGTCTATAATTTTCCATTTTGGAATGCTAATCAGTAAGGAACGAATGCTATGATTCCAATATTGTGTAATCCAAGATCCTGTTTATTATGTGGAAGATCATACTGTTGGACTAGCAAGGGTGCTTTACAAATTTAATTATCAAGAAATGGTACATTTATATAAATAAGACGGAGTCGGTTGTCATAACGACATATAACCAACTCACATACATGTGTGACCTCTTAACACTTCATCAAACACCCTATAATCTGGTGTAATTACATCAGTATTCAATTGAGAGGCAGGAATTCTGACAGTTGGACTGGGACAGTATATTACATCTCATTATTTCACAGTGGGAATGGCCTTACTGTATGACAAACTCAAATTTGAACACAATCATGGAGCATACACCCAAATACAACGATTCTATTACAATTAAACAAGTCGGATTAACCAATGACAATCTGTTAGATTAGCCAACAAAGTGAATAGTAACACATGCACCTATTCACATCCTGAAGCAAGGCATTGGGCCATTGCTTCTCTTCTCGTGATCCCAAATTCTGGTGATCATGAACTTCATGACCATCGAACTAGTAAGGCTGGTAATCACATCCTGAAGCAAGGCATTGGGCCATTACTTCTCTTCTCGTGATCCCAAATTCTGGTGGTGATCATGAACTTCATGACCATCAAACTAGTAAGGCAGCAATATCTTCTCCTTGCATAGCATGATCGTCGAAAACACCTTGAAGTGTCGCATTCGGCATCTCCACTTCACGAAACATCATCTCCAGTAGACAATGCAGTCATCATTTGGTATGTATTCAGTGGACCGCTCCTCAATCAACAAATCACTTCATCAAAACACTTTGACAAGAACAAAAAATAAATCAGGGGTGTTGGGCTCGAAAGGAGCTTTTTCATGACTGTACATATTCTTATGTTTGCAAAAAGAACGACTTTGTACAAATGTATTATATCTTTGAGGGTGTCCCATTCCATCATAAAACTCTTCAAGATTGATTCAATATTGGATATCGCAAAACAATATGTGAACTTTTTGAGCTATCAACCCAAGACGAATGTGGAATAAGGCATAACCTTTTTAAAAAGGGCAAACCATTGCAAGATGGGATCAAGCTTGAACCAATACTCTACAAAGACACCTAATCTCATGTGACGTCCCTCACGTGCCATACAACACATCTTCAGATATTTAGAGAACATATATGATATATCAATACTGAAAATAGAGTTTCCACAATATTCTCAAATGAATGACGTCACAGTTTAAATCTTTGCCAGTGATTATTTATGATCTGACGTCTCTTCTCTATCATTGATCTTCTAGAGAAGACTACTCAGATTTAAGGGTTATGGGAAAAAATTCATCCAACTTCCATGTCTATAAGGTTTCGCTGCACGCCTAGGTCCCCAAACTCAAATGTTTTTTAAAACGCCTCCTGTTGCATCACCACGGTTCTCACATCAAAGTTTATCTAATGCACCACCATGAAAGCCTTTCATTGCAACTATGACTTGGTCTTCCCTCAACAAGACACTGTAATTTCTCAATGAACTTATGTATCGTCTCACGCCTTGTGCACTTGCAACTGCCCCTCCAACATGGTCTTTATCTAGTGCCATAATGCCTCACAATAACGACCCACTACTCCATGACTATGTACAACATCAATGTCAAGCAAACATCTCGAATGCCTTCTTCTGGACGTTTCAAGTTGCTTGTTTCCAGCATGTTCAACGGGATATTTTTCATCAAAGATTTCCACATTCTTCAGTGCTGCTTCTGCCTTACGAACGACTTCATGCCGTCAATGTCTCAAACGTATTGCATGCTTTTTTCAACGACCACCAACTTCATTCGTCTACAATCTTCATTGTAGCCAATTGTCACCATTTCTTTTTGTCTAGGATGGAGACTACAAACATCAAATACATGGCTAAAGTCCATGTTTGTGTGAGAAAGCTCTCCGTTCCATCCTATGTGCCGACAACAAAGATGACACAACTAAATAGCACTTCAATATCGATACTTGATGTTGGATGACCCTCACTCAGTGAGACAACCCTTTATTGACCTATGAGATGACGCTTTAGTCATTCAAGACCACAACTAGACGACCTATGCAAATGGTGCTCGATAACAATGCGCTAGTTGTGGTCAGAGTGAAACTATTAAGCACATCTTTTGGGAATGCCCAAGAACAAGGAAGGTTTGGAGAGCAGCGGCCTGGCTTTATGGCAGTGTTTCTCAGGGTCATCTTGGGTGGAAGAAGGTTGTTTTTGGTGACTCACTTGATTGTGCATCTCATAGGAGGGTGTTTTGGCATGTTATCAGGATCTCTATTCTTTTCAGCATTTGGAAGGATAGATGCAGCTTGGTTTTCAGAAACGAGGAGGCCCCTGTTGATGCTACTATTAGTAGAGCAGCTAGTTTTGTTTCTGATCAAATTAAGGTTTTTAGGGATGAAATTTTGAAAGACTGCCTTAGAGTAGATAAAAGTGCTAGATCTGATTGCTTGCTTTTATTTCGCAAGCTGATGTAATGGCTCTCTGTTTTCTGCTGATGTATTTTTTACCCATTCTTTAATATGAAGTATTTATTCAATAAAAAAAAACAATGCACTCATTACATAACTTTGTCAGCCCTACATTCATGTTGACACTTGATTCATGTCATGCGACAACTGCCTTCACGAGCAAGGATTTCACATTGATGACCTATTGCCTGTTGGACGACCCTTGCCTCCACACTAGACAACATATGCTTGGATGACAACTGTTGGTCTATACCTCTTTCAAACGATTATCTCACTCAAGTCAACAACCTTAGTTAGCTCTTCTTGTTAGCTTCAATGCAAGTTTGAAGTCGATACATCTTTCTTTATGTCCTCTCTTTGTGACATTGGATGACTCCTCATAAGATGGGAGTTTTATGATGGTTAAGCATGCCTTCATGCTTTGAGACAGCCGGTTCACTCCATCCGTAAGACAACCTCGAACATTAAAAACTTCTAAAAATGACTTTTTTTTTTGGCATGAATTGCCATGCCTCTTTAAACTCGTAGATAACTTACATAGGCAGCCACAACCACTCACCAACTCCTTGGCCTTTATGTTTCCTTCTTGAAGGCCCTTTATTAGCGACTTTTGTCTCAAATTAGATGGGACAACCAACATGAGGACCCTATTTTGTTGATGTCGGTTGTCCATTCAACGTTAGACGACCTTGCACTCTTCTTATCGACGACCCAACATTGACAGCATGATCACACTTTTCTTTGAAACAACGAATGTCGACACCTTAGAAGACCTTTTTTAATGCTCCAACACTTAGCAACAATATGCACTCTGCATTACACAACATTCCATTCATCATTCCACACTCACGAACAAGTAGACAAGACATTGAATGCCCCCAAATATTTTTGCCTATTGTAGGAACTGGAATCCCTGTTGTTAGCCTTGTCTGAACAACATGTTTGTCTTGTTCAGCAATGTCTTTTGGCAAGGAAGATTGGCTTCCAATTGCCTCGTCAAATATGCTCGATTATCTCCCAAAAATGAACAAGGAGAAAGACTGCAATCTTCTAAATGTCTGTAAACAAAAGAATGCAATGAAAACATAAACTCAACAAATTACAAAACATCGAGTGATTGACCTCTGCAGATCTAATATCCTGCTCTACTAACCTGATTTTATTGTGCTCTGATACCACTGTTGGACCAGAAAGGGTGCTAGACAAATTAAATTATAAAGAAATGGTACATTTGTACAAAAAGGACAGAGTTGGTTGTCATAACGGCCTATAACCAACTGACATACATGTGTAACCTTTTAACAATTTATCAAACACCCTATATTCTGATGTAATATTCCTAACACATACATCAACATCTTGTGTTCTTGTCATTTCTCAGTCCATTGAATTTTTCACTGATTCATTTATAATATAAAAACAAAAAGCATAATTCTACAATCCTGTATATTGGCTTGTCAAATTTGTTGATTACTTGCTAATGATTAATTTCCTCTACAGGAAGCGCAAGTATACAGAGATTGCAAACGAGAGAAATGCATATATGAAAAAAGGTCAGAAGCAGAAAAAGAAGTCGCAAAAACGAAGAACATGATAGTATTACTGTTATTTCTGAAGTAATATGCGTACATTTTATATTCTTCTCTAACTGACTATAGGTCCCATTTATATGGCCATTTCCATGTTTAAGTTGGAAGGATGGCAGTTTTGTAGCAATTACTTGTATTATGGTCCAAATCATTGTTTCAACATTTGGGGCATTTGAAAGTCGGGGAAATTCCTTTCGCTTGTTATGTTTAAGTTCTTAGCTCGTTCTGTACGCTGTTGAATCTCCATTAGGAATTTGTAATGTACAGTATCTAACGAAAAAAATTCAAGCAAAATGATGAGCATTCATTGATTAAGTTGAATGAAATGCTTAATCCTCTTTAGAAAAATGCTTTCTGAGTGGTTTCCTCATGTTGTTAAACTACATAATCATAGCATTTAGTTAGCAATACATATACAATTTATGAGAAAGCTGATGTGTTGAACCCTAGGGGTGACAGATTTGAGTTGTCAATGGTTGTCCCACTCACAGTCAGTCAAATAGTACGTAATCATCACATTCAGTCAAATAGTACGTAATCATCTTGATTATGAATCTCTATTTGAGTTTGAGTTGTCAATGGTTGTCCCACTCACATTCAGTCAAATAGTACGTAATCATCTTGATTATGAATCTCTATTTGAGTATCTTTCTCTTTTTTAGTGTGTATGAGTTGCTGTCATAGATTGGAAAGGCAGGAAATTTGAAGAGCAAAGACGAATAAAGTTATAACTATATTTGAAGAGAACTTAGATAGATAGATAGGTATTAACGTGGAACGAAATTCCAATCATGGAATATGCCACTAGATTTGCATCATTACATCAACCGGTCAGAAAGCAAGAGGGCCAGCCCCCCACACACATGCCCAAACTCGAATCAAAGAGAGCTCAAAATTTGTGCTACCTTTTGCATCTTCCTTGAATTTTATATATCATTCAATGCTATTTCTCTTCTTTGACAAGGAATCTTCTAGGGAATAGAAAGGGGAAACTAGGAATCACAATTGACAAGCCCCTCTCTTTTGTTTTTCATAAAGCCCTATTTCTCTTCTTTGACAAGGACATCTTCTAGGGAATAGAAAGGGAAACTAGGAATCACAATTGACAAGCCCCTCCCTTTAATAGGAGAGGATGTTTTTCATAAAGCCCTTTAATAGGAAAGGATGTTTTTCATAAAGCCCTTTAATAGGAAAGGATTAAAAGTATTCTAGCCCTGTTTCTGATAATTG
Source organism: Wollemia nobilis (assembly GCA_028583015.1). Taxonomy (NCBI): domain Eukaryota; kingdom Viridiplantae; phylum Streptophyta; class Pinopsida; order Araucariales; family Araucariaceae; genus Wollemia; species Wollemia nobilis. Next base: position 25,790,743 of record JAQPPZ010017248.1, on the reverse strand, counting down.
AATATAAATATAAAAACATGCCAATTTTTCTTGTATGTAATTTTCATTATTCATATTTTGTTTAGTCACTTGGGCATAAATCATTGGATGCCTAAAACATAGTTTGCATTCATGTCACTCGGATGATTAAAACATTCATATGGGCTGTTGACAGACTGAAAAGGCTTCCATAGAGTTTGACCTCAACTTTATTTGCGTTTCATTTGTTCAGCGCTATTTTCTTTTGGTGCTGGATTTACATTTCAAGGTCAAGGAATAATTTCAAGTCCCCTTAAAAGTGTCCAATGACAAAAACAAGCTTTTAACTCGTTTAAATTTCCTTGAATCATTGGATTGCTTATCTAAACCAGATTATAAAATGATAATTTTATATAAACAAGCGCTTTTAAGTTATTGTTAAAGCTGACACATCTTCGATATGTTACATAAATTACTGATATATTAAAATTTGGACGTATCAAGTTAAATAGTTGTAAGTATGTGCGCCAATGATTTTGGAATGTGGATATCCATAACCTTAACAAATACAAATTGAACAGAAATTTTGATATTATATGGAATTTGATTAAAGTGCATTGCATTTGATCAGTTTCAAGTACATTGACTAAATTTAATACTGAACAAAATAATAATTGTTTTAAGTAGAATCAATATATTATCCAAGTTTAGGTGGAAAAAGATAAATATGCTGGGAAGAGTATATTTTGATTGGGTGGTTAGGTTTGCAAATTTATTTGCAGAAAATAACAAAACAAAATGATTTATCTAGTTTTAAGAAACGACATAAAAATTTCCAAAATCAGATAATTATTAAAAAATAACTTTATTGTGTCTTACAACAGAAATGAGGCAAGCATATATGGTATGGTGGTAATAGTTGAAGAGTATTCATTTTTTATATATATTTTGGAGCAGTGACGAGTGTGGGCCGGGAGTAAGTGCAGCAACGAGTGTAAGTAAATGCAGTCGAAAGCGAGTGCGAGTGAGTGCATCCAAAAGTGAGTGCAAGCGCAAGTCGGGAGTCAGTGCAGTAGTGAGTGCGAGCTTGAGTTGGAAGTGAGTGTGCAAGCCGAGAGTGAATGAGATTAGAGAGGGAGTGTGAACCAAGAGGGAGTGCAAGCCAAGATTCAGTCATGGCAGAAGAGCGGCAGGTTCATCCGGAGTGCATCAATGCTTCAAACCCTTACCATGAATGTGTGGAACATTGTTTCCAGAAAAATGTTGAAGCCAAGGAATGTCGAGAAAAAGAAGAGACAAGGGCAATTGTGAGCCAAGGAGTGGAAGCTGGGAGAGAGTGCGAGGCAGGAGAGAGTGCGAATCAAAAGGGAGTGCAAACTAAGAGGGAGTGCAAGATGGGATTCAATAATGGCAAAAGAGTGGTAGGTTCATCCAGAGTGCATCAATGCTACAAACACCTACCACGAATGAGTGGAACATTGTTTCCAAAAAATTGTTGAAGCGAAGGAATGCTGAGAAAAAGAAGAGACACGAGCAATTGTGAGCCAAGAGGGAGTGCAAGTTGGGAGCAAGTGTGAGGCAAGAGAGAGTGCAATCTGGGAGCAAGAGCGAGTGCGAGCAGAGAGGGAGTGCGAACTGGGGAGTGCAAGCCAAGAGCAAGTCCCATTAGCTATTGTGGAAGGAAAGTAATTTTTGAAAGCTCTAATGGGAAGGATGCCCTAGCTAGAAATCAAAGTGCCCTAGTTGGAAGTATAAAGGCCCAAGCTGGAGATAAGTTGAAGAGCAAATACATGGCAAGTTCGATTCAGGTAGCAGATGGTACACCGGAAGTAAGTATCAAGTATGAGATGATTGAGCATGATATAATGGTTCTTAAAAGTAGAGGGCTAATATGTAAGTTCCATAGATCATGGCTAGGGTTTTTGGAGATCCAAAATTGGATCAAGTGGAAGGGGTTGAATATAAATTATTCTGTGACTTTTCTTCCTAAAGGTTTTTTCCTTATCATCTTTTCCAGTTCAAAAATTAGAGATAAAATAATGGTTGGTGGCCCATGGTTTAGAGGAAGAGATGCACTTTATTTGAGACCATGGAACAGATTTTTTTTCGTTGAGTTAGAAACTATTAAGAAGCTTCCAATGTGGGTTAGGCTTTTTGGACTTCCATATCAGCTTATAAATAAGGATGTTTTGAAAAATATTGGAAATACCCTTAGGGGAATTCATCAAGGAAGTACCAACAACGAAGGAGCGAAAACATGCTATATATACTCAAATATGTGTTGCTACGAATATTTCAAAACCTTTTCCACAATCCATTAAGATTAAATCTGAATCAAGAGAATGGGTTCAACAAGTAGATTATGAAATATTGGATTTTGTTGCCATAATTGTTTTGAGATTGGACACATGGAAAAGTTTGCAAAGTAAAAACAATGAAGAAAAAGATACAAAATTCTAACCATGAGATAAACTTAAAAGACGAAGCAAGAAAATCATTCAATAATAGAAGCTAGATCAGATCAAGGATATTCCACTCCAAAAGAAAAGGTAAATAAATCCTATCGACAATATCAATTGGCAAGTTTAGAAGGAATTAAAGGTGCAAAAGATGTAGAGATAAAACCCAAAACAAAGACATCAAAAAAGGTTATTCCAGTTAAATCATCTTCATTTTCCTCAAGTAGTATAGAATCCTCTTTGGGTAATAAAAGTGAAAGTGGTGAAGATGTTATCCCTTGCACTTTAAGGTTTCAAGAGCAAAATAATATAGAAATGAGGTTGGAGGAAACCCATAACAATTTAGGGTTTTTAGGGTAGAATAAGAAGTTTATTGCTACAGAAGAGCATCCTTGCACTTTAGGGTCTCGAGGAAAATATAAAGAAGATTGTGCTTTTGAGGTTATTCCTTGCACTTCATATCCTTCAGAACAAGGCAAAACCTAAAGATGATAAGTCTTACTATGAGCAGTGTGAAAAGATTGAAGAGATTAATGAAGATGAAAGTAATGTTGAGAATGAAAAAAAAGAGAGGAAGACCCAAGAAGCAAAGACGAAGAGAAAAGGAAACACAAAGGGATCTTGATATGGGAAAACAAAAGCAAATATTGCAAATGTTAACAAGAAGTGGGGCTAAACCAACAAATAAAATAAAAAATAATAATGAAAATAATATTAGGGGAATAAATAAGAACCCTTAAAAAAGTATTAAGAAATTGTGAGGTTGTTATAGCCAAGATATTAGCAAATATTTTAGCCATTCACAATGTTGAATTTCATCTTGACAAAATTTAAAATTTTGAAGACATTTAATATAAAAGGAGTTGATTGTGGAAACTTAGCAGTTTGAGGAAGATGAATATCTTTGATAGAAGGGTAAATGAAGAATATCTCCGATAGAAAGACAAAGTTGGATATGCTTTAATTAACTTGTTAGAAATGTAATGAGAGTAATGTAATGTTTTGTTTTCGTAGTGGGAGTGGTCACACAACTTATTTAAAATAAAAATAAAAATAAAAATAAAAATAAAAATAAAAATAATAGTTGAAGAATATTTATACATTTTAAAATATGTTTATATTCTACTTGATTCAAGTTAAAATGTTGAATGTCTTATATGTCAAGATATGAGGCCTGTGGATTCTTATTCATTAATAGTATATAATAACTTTAATGTTCATCAAGTCTTGCGAGGGATATCGTAGTGGTATGTTTTTGGGTTTTCATTTGGGAGACCCAAGTTTAAATATCGTTAGAAAAGAACCACTACCCTTTTAAAACTTGTGCTTTATCCTAAAAATTTGTGTCCCGTAAGAGATATTGTAGTGGTATGTCTTTGGGTTTTCATTCAGGAGATCCAAACCCTTGTACAAGGGGACCAGGACCCTTTTCAAAAACTAGGGATATTGTAATGGTATGTCTTTGGATTTTTATTCAGGAGACCCAAGTTTAAACCTATATATAAGGGAACTAGGACCCCTTATAAAAACTTGTGTTTTGAACTCAACATTAATTTCGGGATACCGTAGTGGTAAGTCTTTGGGTTTTCTTTTAGGAGACCCATGTTCAACCCCAGGTATGAGGGGATTAATACCTCTCATAAAAACTTGCACTTTATCCTAAAATTTTATTCTAAGAGAGATATCGTAGTGGTAAGTCTTTGGGTTTTAATCCAAGAGATCCAAGTTCAAACCTCAGCACGAGGGGTTAGACCTCTCATAAGAACCTGCTTTTTTTTTTCACTCAAAATGTTTTGCTCAGAAAAAAATAGGCAGACTGATAGCGGTAAGTTGCTTGATACGATTCCCTAAAAGATCAAAGTCCCATTAACTTTTTTTTTTTATTCAATAAAATTATAAAAATTCCCTATACCACACCAAAAAAAACTATAATGTTCATTAAAACCAATTTTTGGTTTTGTTTCAATCTACCTCTCTCTACATAAAAGATTTGGTTATCAACTATTTTTTATTTTTATTTTGATTTTACATTTCTAAAATTTGAACGTAATTTATCTTTCTTTTCATTGGATTAAGTTCTTTGACATATAATTCTTGATCTCTTTGGCTTAAATTTACAATCACAATTTCGTACTTTTTGAAGGGATGTCTATGGACTCGTTAAATTGAGATAACATTGTGGTATGATCTCTAATGTTGATTTCAAAGTTGGTGCATATATATACATGGTGCAATGATAAGAGAACTATTTACATGTGATTATGACCGAGCTTATGTACTCGGTTGAGATCAGACCACTATGCCACATATCAAATTACAAAAGTTCTTTTATTAAAAGTATGTTTCAAGGTAAAACAAAGCATGATGTACCCATTAACATAAAAGAGGTACAATGCATGACTAGGACTTGCACGTGGAATCTTGAAATTGCTTAAAAATGTCCTATAATATTTGTGCATTGGTAAAGTAACGGAAGCATCTTCTATTAGCCCAGATTAGATTTGGGTGAAAGGCTGCTTAATAAAAATCATGTTTGCTTGGAAAGTAGTCATGTTTCATTTTGTAACATATGGTAATGTGCCATAAACATAAAGTAAACATTAAGGTCATTGGCAAGTTTTTCGTGCATATGGTGATATTCAATTTTTTATTTGTTACTTTGTTTTAGTCATTAGTTACTTCGTTTTAGTCAAATTAATTTTTATGGTCGAAGCTTTTTTTTTTACAAATATATTTGCTATTATTGTTGTGTTCAATCTTTTGTTGTCTTATTATTTCTTGTAATGTATGAATGATTAAATATATTTTACTATTTTTTCTAAGGTAAATAATATTATATTTGTTGTGTTCAATCTTTTGTTTTGTCTTATTATTTATTTTTCTATTATCCTTACTTCTCTTTAGCCTTGAATTTTGGAAGTAATCTTTGATCCACAAATCTTGTATATCATATGTCATCATGTTTACTGTTTTTATTACTTTATTTTATCTGGAGCTGCATTAGGCACTCCCGTTGCTTTGTATATGTCTTACTTTACAGTCTTATTGACCTCTTTTGGTCACTGATGGACATTAATACAAATCCAAATTCAAATTCAAATTCAAATTATTATGATCCATCTTTGTTTTCATAAATTAGTACTTTGTTGATACCACCTGTGCCAATTTCCTTATCTAGGAAGATGATTTATTATGTTTTGTGGAAGTTGACAATCTCCTTTACTTCTTAACCAAGGATCTTTGCTTATCCTTACATCATTTTCATTCTCTATTTTCTATGCCAAGAAATTCTCAACTAATGGAAAAACTCTCACTAGTGCTTTTCAAATAATTGTGGCTTTTGAAACTGATTTTCTGCAGTCTAATCTAATCTACAAAGGACAAGGTGCCTAAATATTTCTTTTGAATTACTTCTTGCCGCAATTCTTTACCAATTATCAATCTCCATCAACTTTTTGTTGCTAAAGCATTTCCAAAATTATGTGTATTCTTGAGGCCCCATCTTTAGTTTGATTTTAGTTTAGCTATTCTGCTCCGTTTAACTAGTACCACTACATCTTTTTGTTTGTTCCCTAATTAAAGAAATTGGAAACACTTCTTCCTTAATTTCTCTACTATTTTGATGGGCATGTAAGCTAGGGAGTGCTAGTAGATTAGGGTGGCTTCCAAAACTGATTTCACCAATGTGAGGTGATCCCCCAATGATAGCCACCTAATGCACCAAATGTCGATCCTCTTCTTTATTTTGGTGTATAACAAGATTCAATCTTGGTACCCATAGTCATTAGGTTTCAAATGAAAGCCTAAATATTTTATCCCTTTATCAAAGTCTACTTGCTTGAAACCAAAAATTCTCATTATTGCTTTTATTTGCCCTAGTTGAAACCTATTGAAGGCTATTATAATTTTTTGTAGATTTATTTCCACTCTTATAGTCATACAATATAGGTCCAACACTTATTTATACTTTGAGGCTTCCTTCAGTATCTTGTTTTCAAAAAGTAAAACATCATTTGCAAAGAGAAAATTGGTTACCTTCAAAGAATTACCAATTTTGATACCTTTGATCGTTTGCTTTCTTTTTTGTTCCCTGATCAGTCCACTCAAGCCTTTTACTACCAAAATAAAAAGGAGAGAAAGAGGACACCTTGTCTCAAACCTCTAGAATCCTTGAAAAAATTGGAAGCTAAGCCATTGATAAGTACAACAAAAGAGGTTGAATCAATACATCCCATCACCTAATTCACAAAGGGAATGCTACATCCAATTTGAATTAGGCTCAACATGATGTATAACCAATTTACTTTATCAAAAGCTTTTGCTAGATCCAATTTTATTACCATTTTTTGTTGCTTCCTTGTCTATTGAATGTAGTCCTTCTTGGGACACCCCTATTACTTCATGAATCTGGGTTTTATTTAAAAATCTAAACTGTTCTTCTGAAAATTTGTTTGAGAAGATCCCTTTAATTTTATTTTCTATAATCTTTGAAATGATTTTGTAAAGGGTATTACATAAAGAGATAGGTTTATAATCCTCAAAAGGTTCTCGATTGTCTTTTTTGGAATAAAAGTAAAGAAAGTGGAGTTTATGGATCCTAGCAATATCCTTGATTCTTCTACCATTTTTTGAAAGATCCTCCTCCAACAGTTCATAAAAATCTAAATAAAAATCAATTGTCCATCAATTCGAAATCAAAAATTTCCCTTTCTAGAATGATTTGACTACTGAATATAACTCCTCTTTGGTGATTTATGAGAACAAATATTCTTTTTATTCCTCATTGACCATCTTAGGCAAATTTAGAACTAGTTTGATTTTTAGTTATATATTCATACAAGTTTGATGTACTATCAAGCAATAACAAATATGATGTAATCATATGGTAACTATCGAAAGTTCAAATATTCATGCTGTAATTGGCATTTCTGTGATAAGGTCCTGAAATAATATATGTGGGGCTATTCCAACCCTATACAACTAATTTTAAAATTTACATACTTCTAGAATTTGTTTATTTAAAGATTTTCTTTAAAAAATATGTCATGATATTTATACAATGGAAAAAGCGACTAGGTACATGTGTTAAGATTAGTGTTGTATTATTTAGTTAGGATGCTAAATGCTTGAACCAAACTACACAATAACTTGGGTTAAAAAGATACAAAGAGCTTGAACCAACATACAAAATACTAGATTGTACCATGTGAATCAAATTAAATATTTTCTTGTTTCATTAACTATATATCTGTTATAAATATGCAATTTTGAAAACTTCAAAACCTTGTAAAAACTAGTTCCTATTGCAACTCTTGTTGCTTGTTATTGTTGTTGAAAACTTATCATTGTTAGTTTTCATTTTAGTGGAACTCAACTAGGATGTTGGATAATTGATGTAAAAGCTTAAACTATGGAAACAATACATATCAACAATATATATTTAAAATAGAAATTTAATATTAATGTCTACGAATGACCTAAAATGGTAAATGGGACTGCAAAAAAGTACATATAAGAGGAGCATGGGAGCGCCTAAAGTGAATCTAATGCGGTGGCTTTTCCTTCCTGGGAGAGCATTTTGTGGGCACACACTTTATCAAAGAGCTTGTTTTACCAAGGGTCAGGAGGGCCCCCTATCTTCATTTGGCGTATGTGACCGCCTTCCTAGGAGAGCATCCTGTGGACTCACATTTACATGTTATTGGGTCTATAGTGCTCTAGGATGCTTCTCTGCCCTTGGGTCTCGAGAAGTTTTCCTTGTTTGATCGATCTTGGAGAGACCCCTCGGGGAGGGTTTTTTTTCAAATTTTCAAAATGATAGTTTGAGCAGGATTCCCATGCCTTGGTGGGAGTTTTTCATTTTTGAATTTCTTGTTTGAGTGGCACCCTTGCTTGGGCGGGAAACTTCAAATTTGAATCCTTTGTGGACCTTGTCTTAGTTTAGTTTCTTGTTCTTTTGGCAGCCCCTCTTTGTGGGCTTTCTCGCTTTGTAAAAGGTTTGGGGACCCTTTCAAAACCCCTTCTTCCAACCAATAAAAAAAAAGTAGATAGAAAAAAATAGCAGCAGGGGTCTTCATAGTGCCATATCCAAAAATTCAGACTGAGGCAACAACAATCGGTATACGAAGAGTTAGGAGGCTATCATAACATTCGAGGTCAAAAAGTTCATAATGTTGCAAGCAGAGGGAGTAACCCTTGTGGGTTTAGTAGTAACACAATAACGGGTAGTCCTTTAAGAGTCATGAGGAATCATGGTGCACTCCCGATTTAAAGCTTCCTGTAGTTGAAAAAGGACATGATAAGTTTGGAGCCAATTGTGCTTTTGGATCTATTGGTGATTAAACTTTGTCTAAGGTGGATGACTTCTCGGATATAGTGCGGTGCATTTATGATATTTGTAATTCATCCATGATTTCAAAGTATGGGCACCTTTGAAGAGGCAATGGTATCGACCACAAATCTCATAATAGATGGGGAAAATGAATATAAATGCTCTTCAAATTCCGGTTCCATATTGTATAACCTATAGATACTCTGGTCTCTAGGGATATGGTGGGTCATTTTAATACGAAGCTGGTGTGAGCAAACCATTATTTGACCAAGAGGGAATTTGAGGCCATGTGATATATGTAGTTTGATGTAATTGGGGATGACAATAGCACCATTCTCCAATCTCATGTAAACCTGAAGATAGTGTAAGAGCTTTGGAGAAAGAGGTTCTTTCAGTTCAATCCAAGTTGACCTCAGGTAAGCCAAATATATTTCCTTCATGATCCTTTTGTTGATATCTCTAGTAGAGAGACTAGAGGTCCTATTTAAGATATGGGACGAAGGAAGTCTATTGATGTCTAGGCCTAAGGATCTCAAATTCTATATTATACAATTTACTTGAATATTATACTAAATGTAGTCTTATATTTGTTATTTGATGAAAGCTATGACGTTTTGTCAGATATTTACTAAGGTATATTGTCTAATTGTGAAGTATTCTAAAATTCTTGATCAAGTTCATGTAGAGCATGTAAATTGTAAAAAAAACCCTTTCTTACATAAATGTTTTGATAACACACAAAATTGTAAGGCCAATTACTTTGAATTAATATGTTTGAATAATTAAATCAAGTATAACTTAACATCAATTGGATAAGAGCTCTTGACAATATATTTAAAGACAACTAAGTCTCAAATTACTATTATGCTTAAATTAATTGGAACAATTTAAGCATGTTGGGTGTTCATGCATTTTAAACAATTCCAATTTAAAACATAATTGCTTGAATAATGCATCCTAATGTTTTATGCTTGTGGTCAAAGGTTATAAGCTTGGCTTCAAAACATCTCCTAAGTCCATATAAAAATAATATTTCTACAAAGGAAAAAGTGTTATTAACTATCTTTTCCATGTATGCCAATCTTTTTATATACACTTTTTTTTTGTGTGGAAAACATCCCAGAAGGGATGCCACTTTCGGGTAAGACACAAGAAGGCAGGGGTATCCATTCCGCCAAAATTGCCCAGGACACGAACTTAGCCTACCACATTTGGCATCCTCAAGGAGCAAAAAAACACACAATAAAATAAAAAAAATAAAATAAAAAGCATGCTCCTTGAGTATGTCAAAAAGATAAATCACAACCAAACACACACACAATAAGATAAAAAAAACACAACACAAACCACATAGAAAAAACATAAGAACAACAAAATAAAACACAAACATAACAAAAACAACAGAACACTACAAAGACATAACCAACAAAAACATGAAAAACAAAAACAACCAAAACCTTAAAAATTAAAAAATATAAATAAAAATAAAAAACAACCAACAATAGCCAATAAACAAAAATAAAAAACATAGAAAACACTCACACACAAAAACACGAATTAACACAAACATACAGAAACACAAGAACAAGAACAACAAAAACACAAGAACAATAACAAAAAACACAAAAAAATACAAAACAACAAAAACACAAGAACAACAAAAAACACCACAAAGAACAAAAAAACACACACACCTTAAAAAACTAAATAAAAAACAAAAAAGGAAAAAGAAAAAAACTGAACACAACAAAGACCTTTCTAGACCAAAAGACTTTTAAGGCAAGAATCAATAGAGGAAACAAAAGAAAGAATAGTTTGAGCTAGGGAACTAAAATACCCTGACCAAACCAAAGAGAAGCAAAAATAAAGCAATAAGAAACTAGGTACCTTCAGAACTGGAGCCATCCAAAGAAATGATAGAAAGAAGAGCTTCCCTTTTTTGCGAAGCCCACCATCTAGGAGGGTGACCATAACAAGTAAAATCACCTTTGTCCAAAGCCAAATTAGCTAAAGCATCAACAATCTTGTTTTGATCTCTGACCACATGATTGTAATCAACTTTCAAAAATCCCATCTAGATTAATTGAATCTTCTCAATAATTCTTTTTATTCTCTAATCAACCTTATGATTTTTAGGAGTCTTCAAAAGATTAATCATGAATTGAGATTCAGAATCAACTAACACCTTTTCCCATCCAACCTTAGTAGCCTCTTGAAGGCCTCTGAGGATACCATACCCCTTAGCAAGGTTATTGGAAAGAATACCCAAATTCTCAGCAAAAATAAAAACCAATGAGCCATTTCTCTTGCACTAGCTTTTCTAGGGTTCCCTCTAGAGGCTCCTTCAGTAATGAATTTTCCAAAATCGTTAGGAGGAGGTTGCCAATTTCTTGTCCTATGCATCTTACAAATACTCACATTCTCTTTAAGTTGGTTACCCTTAGAAGATTTAATCTTCAATATTTGCATCACTTGATCCCATCTTTGGTGGGAGTTTTGGGGGTGATTAAAGAGTTGATGGACTGATTCAACTAAGTTGGCTATGGTCTTTTGCCAAATATAGTGAATATCCTTCCTATCTTGATTAAAAATTTGGTTGTTCCTTTCATTCTAGATATTCCAAAGAAGAATGGTAGAACCCATCCAAACTAACTACCTAATAAAGTGATCAACACCCTCTTGTTTAGGCCAATCCTTCCAAAGCTGTTCAAAAGTAAAAAAATTGGACCAATGTAAGCCAAGTAAAGTGGCCATTCTCTTCCATAGCTCGAAGGCTAAAGTACACTCAATAAAAATATGGCTGAGAGTTTCTACATTATCTCCACACATTTCACATCTAAAAGGGCCATGAAAACCACACTTCATAAGTTGCTCACCAGTAAACACCCTACGATGCAATAACATCCAAGTAAAGAACCTCACCTTAGGTGAGGGCTTTTGAGCCCACAATTGAGAAAATATGTTAGAATATTGGTTGGGATTATTATGGCATAAGGTCAAATAACATTGAGCAACTGAATACTCACCCTTAGTAGTGTTGTTCCATCCAAAACAATCTTTTTCATGGGACCAAGAGAGGGATCTCATATGAAGGATGCCTTGGATATCTTGTCTTTGCCTTTCTAGGATTTGAATAGGCCAGTCCTCAATAGGGATCCAATATCTACCAACCTTTGAATTACCAGTATGGTACCGACAGTAATTAGTCACCTTTATCCAGTTAGCTCGGTGAAGCTCCTCCATCCAAGGCCTCCAATTGGGAAATTGAGTTATCAAAGGCTTGTGACCATCCCAAGAATCTATCCAAAAATTTTCCTATTGACCATTATGAATGATCCAAAATAAATTTTTCTTTATCAAATCCTCACCAGTCTCAAGAACTGCTAAAATGGGAGAACCTTTGGTAGGAAGTTCATAGCGAACACGGTCTTCAAGACTTTTGTTCTCAGCATATTTAGCATGAATATTATTGGCCCAAAGAGCATTAGGGTTATGCAACATCCTCCAATATAATTTAGTAGTTAAAGCTTTGTTTTTATTAATAGAAAATCGGAATCCTAACCCCCCTTCATTCTTAGAAAGACATAAAGTGTCCCATTTCACCAAGGCACATTTTCTTTTCTCCTTAGTACCACTCCAGAGGAATTGATGACTGATTTGATCCAATTATCGAAGAACAACCTTTGGGATATTCAACATGAAAGAAACATAAATAGGAATAGATTGAAGGACTGATTTTACCAAGGTGATTCTACCCCCAGAAGAAAGCCACCTATTGGTCCACTTTCCAATTTTCTTCTTGACTTTGTCCAACAACCAATTCCAATATTTTTTTTTTGCCTTTGAATATTTATGGGAACACCTAAATAAGTGATCGAAAGGGAGGTCTTCTTATATCTTAATTTATCCAAGACCATGGATTCCTGTTTGATAGAGTAGTGAAAGAAAATAACTTTAGATTTGTCTTCATTGATCAAATGCCCAGTAGCCTTAGAAAAACAGTTAATGATTTTCTTAATATTAGAAGCTTCCTTAACTGTAGCTTTAACTAAAATAGTAGAGTCATCAACAAATTGAAGATGAATGATAGGTCTAGCTCCACGAGCAATGGTAACTCCCTCAAGGGTTTTGTTATCCCTCTTTTTGGTTATAGTCCTACCCAAGCATTCAACAAGAATGATGAATAAATAAGGGGATAGTAGGTCACCTTGCCTAATACCTCTAGAAGCTGGGAATGACTAAGAAGGCCTACCATTGATAAGAACTAAGTAGGAAATTGAAGAGATACATCCCATAATCCAATCCATCCAATCCTTAGAGAAACCAAATTGCCTCAAAAATTTGATAAGGAAGTGCCAATCCACTCTATCATAAGCTTTGGATAAGTCTAACCGAATTAACATGGAAGGAAATTTTTGCATATCCATGGAATGGATGGCTTCTTGAGCAAGAACTATCTTATATACTATTTGATGCCCTTCCACATAACCCCCTTGTTCAGGAGAAATAGTCTTATGCAAAAGAGGCTTCAACCTTTCTGCCATGATCTCCTTTCTGCCATGATCTTAGTAATGATTTTGATAAGAACATTACATAAAGCAATAGGTCTAAAAGCTGAGATATGATCAACCTCTTGAGCTTTTGGAACAAGAGTAATATAAGTTTTATTGATAACCTTCAAAATTTCTTTGGCTTTCCTGGCTTCTTCCACCACCTCTAATAAATTAGCATGAAGGATATCCTAGAACTCTTGGTAGAACTCAATGGGAAAACCATAAGGACCTGGGGTTTTCCCTTTTTGCATTTAAAAAAATACCTGTTGAAGCTCATTGATAGTAACAAAAGCAGTCAAAATAGAGTTCTCCTTAGAAGTGATAAGAGAAGGGATTTCTTGAAGAACATTTTGTTGAGAAGCTGAGTCAAGAGGAGTAGTAGCAAAAATATTGAAAAAGTAATCGACAACAATAGAGTTCATGCCATCCCAAGTATAGACAACATCTCCAGAATCTGATTTTAGGGAAGAAATAAAGTTGTGAGATCTTCGGGCTAGAAGAGATTTGTGGAAGAAATTTGTGTTTCGATCTCCTTCTTTGAGCCATTGAATTCTAGATTTTTGCTTCCATAAGAGTTCTTCTATTTTTTCTCATTCCTCTAACTGAGTTTTGAGTTTAATTTCATATGCACTTCTATTCTCCGTGAGGCCATATAAACGGATTTTCTTATTCAAATTTTCAATTTGAGCAATAAATTCATGTTTTTTTTATGAACATCCCCAAACTCCTTCCAGTTCCAAGTCTTGATTTTGGATTTAATGTATTGCAGTCAATTGGCAAAAAAAAACATCTTAGTCCCATACCTAGGCTTACCTTTCTTCCACCATTGTTGCACATGAGGTCTAAAGGAACTGTCTCTGAGCCACATTAATTGAAAATGAAAAGGAGAGAAACTCACATTGGTTTTCCACATTTCCACCATGACTGGCCAATGATCTGAACTAGCATTGTTAATAGTCTTCACTTTAGGAATGTGACCATGGATTAAGAAATTTTTAGAGAGCAAAAACCTATCCAATCTCTCCATTATATAGGCTAAGCCTTGCCTTCTGTTATACCAAGTCATAAGGCCATTATCTTGTTGGATGTCCACAAGATGGAGGTTTGTAATTTATTCACTCATGAGGTCAATGCTTTTGTTCAAATTTCTATTTCCCCTCATTTTCTCATCCGAAGAGAGGATGGTATTGAAATCTCCTCCGATCAAGATCCAAGCTTCAGGAAAATGAGAGATAATATGAGTAATATCCTTCCACTGTCTTCTTTTTCCCTCCAAAGCAATCAGAGCATAAACAATAATGCATAGCATAAGTTGGTTGGAATGTCTACTTTGAATAGCTATAGTCAAAAGACCCCAACTGCCAACCATATGGTGAATAACTACCTCTTTTGGGTCCCAAAGACAAACAATGCCACTAGAAGTCCCATGGGAACTGAGGGAAACTACTTTTCCAGCTGGCCAAATTTTACTAGCAATTGAGTCCATATCCTCCATTGACATATTCGTTTCTTAAAGGAAAACAAGATGTGGATGATTTATCTGAATCATTCTTCTAATATCATTTTGTTTTGAAAGACTCCCTTTGAGTCCTCTAATATTCCAAGTGATGATCTTCATTATTACCAGGGCTACAAAAAATTGGGAAGGACATTAATCTTACCTTCCTCTACCAGCTTTTCACCTTCTTTTACTATATGATATTGATTGGTCTTGCAACCTGCCTTTTGATTAGAATCCATCTTCAGTTTTTTTCACTATTTCTTGACTTATTCCAATTGAATCTGAGATGGCTTCTAACCTTGAAGAATGCTCGTACACAGCTAAAATTTTACTAGAGGGTTCAACAAATTCAATATTGGGACCTATATTATTTGGGGTTTTGATATTTAAAAGATTGTTTTTCTTGTGTAATTTTTTTTGTTGTTGTTGAAAATCTTTTATTTGTTGGTTTTTCTCTGAGTTCTTTCTTTCATATTTAAATTGTGTTTCTAAGACTTCTGTTTCCAATATTTCCCCTTCCTCACTTGGGAAATCATTTGTGGAAAGGATTTCAAACATATTAGCAAATGACTTTGATTGATCCTTCATAATTGGTTTTTTCTGAGTGTTCTTCTTCTTAGGCATTTGGAAACTTGTTGAGTTTATATCTTCATTCTTTTGATTAGGAATTTTATTTGGGCAAGCACTAGCCAAGTGACAATATTCATGGCAAATTCTACAACGAAAAGGAATGTTCTCATAATCCACTACTTGCTCCCAGGTGTCTTCCCCAAATTGTAATATGATATTTTTAGGTAGGGGTTTGTCAAAATCCATTAAAACATAAATTCGAGCATAAATAATATATTTAAAATTTTGAGTACAATTAGCAATCATCATAAATATTCCTAAAGAGTTTCCAATTGAAGAAAAACAGTAGGATTCCAAAATTCAATAGGGAGGCCAAAGAGTCTAACCTACACGGGAGCTGTAGAAGGCATCTCTTCTTCAGCTTTAAATTTAGTATGCCAGGGCTTCATGAAAAACCCTGCCCTTCCAAAAAACTAGGGACCCCCTTGAAAAATTCTCTTTATCTTCATTATTAGCAAATAAAACAAGAAAATAACCATTTGGATAAATAGAGATTTGTAACTCACCTTTAGTTTTCCAACTTTTTGCAGCCCAAAATTTGAAAGTAGATAGGCTCAAACGAAAACCCACGAACCGATAAATTAGTCTTTTTTTTTCCAAATCTTCAATGCCAGTCTGAATGTTACCCATATCAAGCTTAACAATAGGAGTTCCATCAGATGCTTTAAGACATCCTGACTCCGTTTTCCTGGGATCAATCTTAGGTATTCTTAGAGGTTTATGGGAAGCCCTAAGATTAATATTAGCATTGGGCTGAGGCTGTCCACCATGGAGGGCATCCCTAAAATTCATTTTTGGGGTTGAGTCTTCAAAATTCTTACTCTTGACAGGGGTTTTCACAGTAGATTTATTTTGTGGGTGCACCTTAGCACCAGATTCACTTGAGATCTGAGCCATTTTTTGATCAGTTGCTTGAAACTTATTTTGTGATCTCTTTAATACTTGCCTTAGATGCCATGGAAAGGTATGATTTTCACTTTTATTTTG
Source organism: Wollemia nobilis (assembly GCA_028583015.1). Classification (NCBI taxonomy): domain Eukaryota; kingdom Viridiplantae; phylum Streptophyta; class Pinopsida; order Araucariales; family Araucariaceae; genus Wollemia; species Wollemia nobilis. Next base: position 25,774,324 of record JAQPPZ010017248.1, on the reverse strand, counting down.
TGCAGCAAATTGAAAGCCGTTGTCACTCAAGTTCACACCATGATCTGTTGAAAGATAGATATCTAACCCATATTGGATCCCCTGCAACATATCCTACTAAAATATTGAGTATAAACCACAAAGATATTGGCCGTTAGGGCCCGAAGGCCCTAAAAACCAACCTCTGGAGCTGCTTGCACTCAACCCAGATGAAACCCTCGCACAACCACTTGCCAAAAATCTTGTTCACACATAGGGATGCGTTAGGATCTGTGTTGCTCCAAATGATCTGAAAATTGGTGGAGACGTTCTAGGGTTTTTCAGGCATCTACCCTCAAAATTTCAGCTCAATATGAGTCCGGATGAGTGAAATATGGCTAAAACAAGTTTGATAGTTTGGACAGTCCTGCAAAAAACGTCCCTCCTTAATCCGTCACATCAAAAATCGTTGAATATTTTTCATTCTAATATAAAATCTTCCATTTAATATTTACATCTATGTCGATGTTATATCATATTAAATAGCTAGAAAGAACATATGAAATATTCAAGGAGTGTTATGCCAGGTTGCAAAAAGTTTGAATGCGGCAGAAAAACAAAATATTTGCCCTTTTTATATACACTTCAACTCTTTGAAAAACATGCCTAATTATAATATACATTAGACAACTATTTTTTTTCCAAGCAAAATACTTTGCAAATCACCTTTGTTAATAAACCTAATATGGTAACATCACATTCTATTTGCTAAATGACAAGTTAATAATAACAAATTAAATTAATGTTAGTGTGGTTTTCAACAATCAAATTTGGATTGCGTTTTTAAAAATCAAATATAATTGAAGATAAAATTAAAGATCATAATTGACCTAACAAATTAAGAACTCGAAATGCAAGATGATGGATTAATTTACCATTTCTCTATTAATTATTATTAAAATTTAAATAAAAACATGATAAAAGTGAACAAAAATAAACTTACATTTAATATTATATAATTGAAACCTCTTAAATTTTTTAGCTTTTATAACCCTTCCATTGTGATGTAGTCACTTACTTGTCGCTCACATTGCCCTTCTGTCAATATAAACTATAATAAATAATTATCAACAATCGGAGAAAAAGGTTATTGACAAGGGCCATGCTAGTTGTTTACATCTTTTATCTATTATTTATTATTGATATAATATATTTAATAAGTTTCATGTAATGGTTAATAGATGTTATAAGGATATGATTTTTTTAATTGGTTATATAGGATTGAAACGGGTTTCATGTGTATTATATTATCACAACAAAGTTGGAATATTATCGATTTGAACTTGGATCTCCTCCTTTTAATGTTGAGGAATCTAACTAGTTGATCTAATGCTACTTATTTTATTCAATGAGTTTACACATGGTTTTTACGAGGTTTCGATCCTCTCATATTAAATGGAGTTTGAACCTTAGACTTTTATAAAAGAAATGAAAACCCTTATCACTACAATAAACTAAATAGAAGAAATTAATTAAACCCTCTCAACATAAATCTTTGTTTTATTGAAATAATATTTGTAATGATCTAGAAAAACCATAAATCAATAAGTCAAACAATAGAACTTTACACTAATGAAAATTTTACAATAACAAAGAAAAAGTTTAGTTAAAAAATAATGTGAACATGAGTTTAAAAAAACAAAAATGGAAGATAATGACTTGTTGCCCTGGACGTCAAAATTCTTCGACAAATAAGAAGAATTTAACTAATGTCCAAAGCCTTAGATGAGTGAAGGTATAACTACTCGTTATGAGAAGTGAGCATCGACCTTAATAATCATCAAAATCCACTATAATACATTGGTCAACTTACAAGGTGAATAGAGGCTTGTGGCCATTACAATGGTATAACATAATACCATGACTTTTATCATGGTTAAAATGCACGATTGTACATTTCAACAAACATAATTTTTTAGATCAAATATTATAAGGTCTTCTAAAAACTAGAAATAAAAAATAACATCACAGATAATACAATTAAAGTGTAGAATTTATTAATTTTTTTTTGAGTATTTTTTATTCAAATTTATTTTTCATATATGTGTATATGTAGACTTTTTTTATAAGAATATTGTTTGAATGTGAAAAAATTATTAAATTAATTGATAACAAATATCATATGCAAGTGTTATTTACATTATTCATGCATTATCAATCATATTTTGATTTTATAATAAAATAATAATATAATTTAAAGTATTACAGTGTAGCTATTGGTAATATAACTCCCTCACATTAATCACGACAAGTGGGCGTGAAGGAAAAAGAGAAGATTAAGGGTAAGAGGAGATTATTGAAAGAGAAGATTATCAACAAAATTACCAACAAAGAGAAGAAAATTGAAGATTAAGAGTAAAGAGAAGCAATTTGAGTTTTAGCTACAATATCTTGTTTATCACTAAAATAATTTTTTTCAGCATAGTACTACTACCATTGAGAAGAATCACACTACTATCAAAGTCATCCATGCTTCTTCGTAATAGCAGCAACAATCTCTGCAACAATGTTGAATCCTTTTGGAGGAGAAACCTGATAATGGCTTAATGGAAAGTCGTATTGGATGGGTACGTTCCTTTTTTTATGTCAATTATTTTACTTTTAAATTGTTCTATCGGCAATAGCAAGGATTAGAGGAGGTTAGAGGGAGATTAGACCCTGTGAAGTTGACCATCCAAAACAAGGGCAATGATGATTTTTCAAGTCACGAAAAACAAAATTGCAAACATTTGTCAGTTAGGGTTCGGATGATGGGAAGAGCAATGAAGGGCTAGGACTTCAATGAGGCAAGATATTCTATCTGGATAAAATTTTTAGCTAAGTTTTTTCCCATTATTTATCTTAGAAATTTTGCATGCAAATTATTATAATTTTTTTATCAAATATTATATTCTATAGGACATTTTGATAAATTTCAATAGATTTTGAGTTTTAATTTCCTTTCCATGGATTGATTTATAGTTAAATCCTTAGAATCATCTCTAGTGGTAGAGGTTAGTGAGCGCACCTTAGAGAGATCCTCATTGCTCCAAGATAGGGTGGGTTTTGGTAAATTTAATGGGTGTTGGCTTAGGGGCTTTAGCCTTGAGAAAATGGATTTATAGGAGTTGGAAGTCTCAAGGAGTGACTCTATCCTTTCTTCCCAAAGGCTTCTTCTTAGCCATTTTTTGTTTTAGGTAAGAAAGAAAAAAAACCCTAAAAGGGGGTCTTTGGTTTATGGGAACAAGAAGACTCTTCCTTACCCACTGGTATGCAAGTTTTTCACCTAAAAATGTAAATCTATCCCTAGTACTAGTCTAGGTTAGGATGCTTGGGTTACCCATTAAATTTTTGGAAATAGATACCTTCAAGGCAATAGGCAACACCCTAGGATAATTCCTTAAGATTTTAGATACTACGAAAGATGGATTCTTGGCTATTTATGCTCGGATATTGGTCATGATTGATATAAGTAAAGCTTTACCATAATCAATCATTCTTAAGTATGGGGATAAGATGTGGACCAAAACCATAGATTATGAAAACATATCTTTTATATGTAGAAGATGTCATGAGGTGGGGTATATTGAGAGATCATGTCTTAAGAAGAGGCTAGCAAAATCATATGTAGAAAACCACAAGAGAAACTTACAAATGGTTATGGATGAAGATGGTTTTCAACTTCCAAAAAATAGATCTAGAAAAATAAAAAAATAAACAATGAAGACTAGTAAGGAAGGATATTGGAAAAAATACCAACTCTTTTGAGGCTTTAGCCTATGAAAAAAAAAGTAGATCAAAACTTAGAGGACACAATACAACAGGTTCAACATATTAACAAGGAATCGTCTATTCAGTATGATCTTGATTTAAGGAAGAACATTCTTGATGAACCTAAGAAATGTGTCTCATCATATTTTGAAGACTTTCTTGAAATACCATGCACCATTTAGGAGAAAAAAATTGGTAGATAAAATACAGTTTTAGAAGTTAATACCTTTTCCATTAATAAGGAAATATGAGAAAATGAGTAGGACAAGTCAAAAGCTTTTGTAGTAGAGCCAGGAGAGGATAAATATGATGAATTTTTTTTGGAAAGAATATTGAGGAATAGAATAATAATACCTACTCTTGATAAAAGCAATGCAAAAAGAAGAAAATCCTCAAATTATTAAGCAAGATCCAAGGAAGTAAGAGCAAACATAGAGAAAGGAACATAAACTAAGTTGGTTGAACTTCTCTTTACCAAACAACAAAATGATATTGGTAATACATAGGCAGGGCCAATAACCCCTAATGAGACATGATTATCATCTCATGAAATATAAGGGGTGCTAATGCCTCCTCAAAGCATAGGTGTATCAGGGACCTATGTTTAAGTAATAAGCCTGATATTCTTTGTATCCAAGAAACTAAAATAACAAAATAAGTTTCAAAAACTATGAAAGTAGTATGGGCAAGACGTGAATGGGATGCTATGGATTTTAAAGGAGCGGCAGGGGGAATTCTAACTTGTTGGAATCCTTCTAGAACCTCCTGTGTAACCATTCATAAAACTAGGCATTGGATAGCCTCTTTAATCACTTGCTACTTTGCAGATATTCATTTCATCCTTATCAATGTCTATAGATCTACAACTCAGTCAGGTATATAAGAAGTTTGGAGTCGGATTGAAGCCTGTATAAGAAGCAAAGACCAAGAAATCCTTTTCATGATCATAGGAGATTTTAATGCCCACGTTGGATGAAAAATTTGGAGGAATTAGGAAATTAACCCAAATTATGAGAGATTTCTCAGCTTTTATTCAAAACATTAATATATGGGAGGTTGAGTTTGAAGAAGACAACTATGCATGGACCAACAATAGGAGAGACCATAACCTAATAACATAAAAATTAGACAGATGCATACTCTCAGATCATTGGCTACATGAAGGAACTTGTGCTAAAATTAATACCTTAACAAGGATTGGTTCAGGTCACTGGCTAATAAGAGTTAAAATAGTGGTAAGTGAATTATAAAAAGATCATATTTTAAATATAAGCATATGTGGGAAGACCATCCTTAATTTTTGATATGATAGCACAAACATGGAATTCTTCAAGAAATGGTGGGCTGCATGCTCTTCCATAACAAATTAAATCTATACCATCTAGATTAATATTATGGAACAAAAACACTTTTGAAAACATTTTTGAGAAGAAAGAACTAAAAGATAAACTTTAAAAATTCTAAAAATTTGATCATTATAATCCAAGCTCGGAGGAAAGGGAGTTGCTTAGTGAATATCATAATATTTTGAGTAAGGAAGAGAAATTATGGAGACTAAAATCAAGACAAAGTTGGATGAAAGGAGATAAAATACAAATTTTTTCATAGGATGGCTATAGTACAAAGATCAACATCCAAAATTAGTAGAATTAAATCAATATAAGGTGTTTGGATTGAAGATCAGAGTGAAATTAGAAGATGTAAAGTCTTTTTATCATAATATTCTAGATTAGAGGAGACTGTAGTTCTTAATGCTAAACTTCTTCAAGATGTACCTTTAGTTATAATGAATGAAGACAATAGGAACAACATCAGGGAACAATATGACCAATCCTTTAAAATATTAGAGCAGAGCAAAAGAAGCATGAAGTCAACAAAGCAATTATAGATATTTAAGTGGTATAATGGTAACTTGGCATCATAAAAGACCATTACTAATCAAGATTTAACTTGGATGGATGGATGAACAAGATTATAAATTGTTAAGAAAAAGGATGTTGAATATTTGTATTTAAAAAAATTGAAGATAACAAAAATGAATATAAAAAATTCAAACTTTTTGTGAAAAAGATATAGATATCTAATTATAACATCTCAATTGAGAGAAGAATTAAATATGTTTAAAAACTCTCAAGATTTATAGAAGAGAGTTGTGATTTGTCAAGGGTGGGGGACCCAAGTACAACCCATTTTTCTCAAGAAAAAATATAATTTAAAGTTAATTATATGCTATTAATTATAAGGTCATAAGGTATCATTAATTGCATAAGACATTCTTTAGTAAGGAAAAGGGACTTATAGATGAAAAGTTATTATTATTATTATTTTGTGAATATTCTATGATTGATAGGTAGATAAATTTGTTATTCAAGATTCACTTAGTACATATCTACATAATCACCTTAAAGGTATTAGAATAGCATATTTCAGTCATTTATTTTTTACTTATTTTTATTTTTAAGATTTTAAAAAATGAAGTCCATATATTTTAAGTGATAAAACAAACTTATAAATTATTAAAAAGGCAACATTTCTTCATCCAGATCATATACCCAATAATAGTTTTTCATAATTTTGTATGTTTATTTTAAGCATTCATTGAAGGAACAAAACCAACAAACAATATAGTTGAGTATGGAAGGGAAACAAGACATGATACAATTCCTATGAAAATAGGTGCATTTTATTTTTTGTTCCACTCATTATATAATTAACCAAGTGGTTATCCCTAACAAGTGGTTGACTCTCCTTATTTTCTAGGGTATTAATAGGAGTTGTTACGTAAGAAAAATATGGAATGAATCTCCTTTAATATTATCTAGTTGTAATCAAGTGGCATTAGCTCAATTGGTTAGATTCCTCAATATTTAAAAGAGGAGACCAAGGTTCAAATCTTGCCAAGCGACCTATTTCAATCCCATATAACCAATTGAAAAAAATATTATCTAGTTGTTGTAATGCTTTGAAATTTTGTGATATTAATGGGATTTAACCAATAATTATGGTTTATATTGTGTTAGGATTCATTTTCAACTTTAGGGAGGTCAAGGCTCTGCACCACCTAGACTTAGGGAGACCAAAGTTCTCATTTGTTGTAATGGCTTCGGAAATACTAGTATTTCGTCATCATCCTTATAGCACCACATGGCTAATTTTTGAAAAAAATCATTGAAGTAAATAAATATGAACCTATTGTCAGTTATGACACACCTTATAAAATGCATAATAGATACGGTTTTGTGAAAGCACTCGTTTTAAGACTCCTATTTTTTCTATAAAAAAAATGGTTAAGGTGTTGTTGTTCTAAAGCTTTCCCTCATAAAACTTTGGATGAACTGTTACAAGTTTTTCTAAGCTTTTATGTACTTTTCTAGCTTTTTTGTACTTCTCTTACGTTTTAGTTTTGGTATGTTGCATGCAAAATTGTATACGTTTTAGCATGGGAAATAAAAATGTTAAGTTATCACTTCTAGCTCTTCTGTTTAAAATGTTTTTCCTTCCTTAGCTAGAGGATTATTTGCAAAATAGTTAAGGGGCTAAGGTGGCAAAATGGATGAAATTGCTAAGTAAAGATGAAATCTAAGCTTTTCCAAAGGGGACTCCTCTCAGAGTGACTCCAAAGTTCCACGACCTTTGCTAAAAATAGAAAGTTCTCCACTTGGGAGTGCTTTGCTAAAAAATGCTTTACAAGGGAGCGCTTTACTAAAAACAGGTTTCGCCAAACTCTTCTCGAGAGGGTCCACACAACCAAGTAAATAAAGTAGTTTGAAAAAACTATCAATCAAATCAACACTTAAGAGACAATGCCCCCCTTTAGAAGTTTCTAACTGACCAAGCCTTTGCTTTGTTAGAAAGTGCTCCACTTGGGAGCACTTTGTTAGAAAGCGCTCCACAAGGGAGCGCTTCCATAAAAGGGATGCTTTGCAAGATATGCAATGAATACCTAAAAGGCTAAGTGAGTGAGATTGATAAAATGGCTAAGTCTGAGTGAAATATACACTTTGATAGGAGTACTTCTCCTATAGGTCTTCAAAGTGCTAAATCATCACTTTATTTAAAAAAGTGCTCCACTTGGGAGCGCTTTGCTTAAAAGCACTCCACAAGGGAGCGCTTTATTTAGAAAGCGCTCCACTTGGGAGCATTTTGTTGAAAAGTGCTCCACAAGGGAGCGCTTTGTCTAAAATGCCAAGAGCTTCTTATTGAAAGGATCTAGTAAACTAAAGGAGAGGTCCAGAGTGCATCCTCTATTTCATCGCTTTGAAGCTACCATTGAGATTTGATCAATGATTGTCACCATAAACTTCTAAATTCAATATCAAGTTATCTGTAATTTTGGCCTGACTGTTCCAAGTCTTCATTGAAACCTTATGCTTTTAATGCTAAATTAACAGTAAGGATAAGGTAGACTGTTTATGGCTATCACCAAAATTGGATCATCCCATCATGAAAGTGGTTGAGCATTAATATTTCAAGCGATAACTTTCTCCTATATAAATCGCTCCTTCTTTGTAACACGGATGGATAACTTCTGCTAGAAAAGCAACTGTGTACTTGAAATATGCTCCCAAAATAAAGGCTTCTCGCTACAGTTTGAGTCCCCAATATCTGTGTATGACTTCTATTCTGTGATTTATATTAAATTGGTGACCCTATTTTGCAGTTTAATTTTGTTCTCTGGATTTTGCTGTTGATGGAATACTGGTCCCTAGAATTCTTGTTGGAGTTTACATAAGTTATGAGGATTTTATACTGTTTTCTGTTATAAGTCATTATTTTGATTGTTGTTGGTTCAAATAGATAAGCTGTCTATCGTGCTTCCAGTCCATCACCCCAAATATCTAGCCTTCAGCCATTTCTCATTCCTTTTCATAATTTCCCATCTATTTTAGTATTCTTTCTATCCATTATATCCAATCCCTTATTTTTATTTTTGGAATCAACCCTACTAGAGATTTCTATGGAGGAAATTCCTTTCCTTCGATCATTCAATGCTTTGCAGCGGGCCTAGTGCATTGCAAACTTAGAAAACCTGTATCTAGGCCAGTTCAATTGCCAACAATTTTTGGCATGCTCGGTGGGACGCAAACGTTCCACGTTAAACCAATTTTAAGAAGTGATGTTCATCTTACTATTGTTGAATCTGAACATCTAGTGACTCAAATAAACCTAGTACACCTCCAAATCTCGTAGACCAGTCTAAAATACTACCCTCATACACACGAGATTGAGAGTTAAAAAAATTGAAGCAGAAGTAGAGTTCTTCGAACTTGATATCGACACTTTAGGAGAGCATCCTAGGGTGGTCAGGCCAAATATTCTGCTTGATGGGACATCATCACAAGAAGTGATCTTAGAGTATCCTACTCTCACTCTTGACAGCACGACATCAAGCTTACCTCTGAATCCATTGAATTCACTAGATCACTAGAACATCTTAATTTTGCCAAATGTTTATTCAAGCATTTCAAGTGTCTTGACTGTTCTAATTCATACAACTCTGCATGCTCATATGGTGCAACCTACACCACCCAAAAAGTTCACTGCTTGGAACTATCTCAGAGTGCTCACCCTTGTAGGCCAACACACGGTACTTCCCGTAGCTTTTAAGGCTCTACCTACTTACGATGACACAGGAAATATGGTGCAAGAACATATCCAAGATGTCGTAAGACTAGAAACCATCCATCAAATAAAAAATGAGGACGTCATGATAAAGTTGCTCATCCTTTCATTGAGAGGTAAGCTTCTATACTGGTACCGATCACTTTCGCTCGATACTATTACTTCATGGGATCAATTAGGAAGTGAGTTGGTAAGGGGATTCAATGAACAAGCAAACCCCTTATCCCTCTTGAACCAATTCACAACTATTCAACACCACCCTCAAGAGGAAATCACTGACTTCAATGTTCGGTTTGAGAGAACTTGGCAAAGAGTTACTGAAGGCCTACGACCTACACCATAACAGGCCACATTTTATTACTTAAGATCTTTTCACCCCAGTATTAGCATGAAAATTTATCATGACAATATTAATACATTCTTGCAGCTATATCATCAAGCTCTCTAGGCAGAAACTGATTTGGTGTCTATAGGGAAGTTACCTCCAAAATCTACAATCCTGATTTATCCGAATTTCCCCCAAAGCCAGTATCCGAGCGCATCTACTCTACCCAATTCTCATGCTTAGTATAATTAGTCTTGGAATCTACCCCAATAGCCCTAGCCTATTCCTACGCCTCAATACCAAGTGCCCACTGTTACCCAATTACTCGCTCTAATGTAGTATCTAGCTTTGCCAACGCCACCAAAGTTGGCTCAATTGCCTATAGGTCAAGTAGCTGCTAACCAAGCAACTGTAATTGAAGCTCAAGGTAAAGAGCTATCAGAAGTTAAAGCTTACATGAAGACGATGGTGAACCAGATGAGCGCCATAAGGAAAAGATAAGATGATCAAGGCTTTCATCAGAGGAGGTTCCCTCCTCCCCTGATCACTAAAGATCAGACATCTGCTGGTCCTCACAGGCAATATGAGTGAAATTTAGAAGTAATGAACAGTGAAGAAGCCACCACCTTCGATTCTTTATATTGGTGCACCACATGCAATGATATGCATAATGAAGAATACTGCATGGTGCATCTAAATTATGTATAGACACTGGCTAGCGGTCCCTATGAACAAGTAAATATGATCAGGGAAGTTGGTCAAAATATCATGATGTCATCTATTGAACAAGTTTTCATTATCACCAGAGCAGGGAAGAAGCCTATCGAGGTAGATCTAGTTCATATGGATTTGCTAAAGTACCTCTAGCACCCAAGCCCATAGATAAATCATTGACTAAAGCTCAGCCCCAGGTTAAAGCTCTCAATTCGACGACAACCGCTCATCAGCCTAACCTACCGAAGGACCGCCTACCACCTCGTGTTAGAGAAAGAGTCCTTCAGACTAAAGCTACAACTTCTTAGCCATGAGCTGAAACACAAGACCAGGCAAGGGAGAAGCTTCAATATCCCTCGTTGACTAAACATCAACAGGTGGACACAATGCAAAAATATCGAAAGATCTACAAACCTAGAAGAGGAGCAGGAGAGCCCACAACTTCAACATACAGTATAGTCGAAGAAATGAAAAAAGGCTCCCACTAAGGTAAGCCTAGATGATGCCCTTCAACTCCCATGTCAATTTGATCTATTGCAGGAATCTCTTAGGTCCACTCAAGATAAGGAAAGAAGGCCAACTAAGACCATGTATTCTCAACCATTAACAACTTCGGCCATAGGTAAAAAAATGCCCCCACCATTTTACCTTTCTCTTTGAATGGAGGGATGGATCATACATAACTGCATGATCAACTCAGGTGTCGCTACAACCATCATGCCCAAAGTGGTCTATGAGATCATGGGTATGGAGTACACCCGCAAAAGTCCTGGGATGCTGCAGTTAGATGGAACTCCGATAAATATAGTAGGAGTGATCAAGGATGTTCCCATCCAACTCCATAAAATACCTCAAGTCACCGTCATATAGGAGATCATGGTAGTCAAATTAGAGCCATATTTTAGTATGTGTCTTTCATGATAATTCATAGCAAATATGGGAGGCTACCTCTCCCTCAACTACACCCACTTGGAGATCCCATTCAAAGGAAGAAGATTCAAGCTCTTCAATGAGAAGCCGACTAGTTTTCACATGGAAAAGCTTGAGGATGAAGAAAAGAGCTCAGTCTCTGTCAACTTGATGGTGGAAGAAATACAAGTCAACTTGATGGAAGAAGCTCTCGATGAACTCCAACTAGAGGATGACTTCTCCTTAATGGATTTCAATGCAATTAATGGTATGGACTTAAGATGCTACATGCTCACTACGCCTGAGAAAGAAATCCAAGCACACCCAAAAGCGGCCCCAGCGTTAGACCAACTTTGGAAGCTATACTTTGATGGTGCCCAATGTAAAAATGGTGTAGGTGCGGGAATTGCTCTCATCTCCCCAATCGATGAACAAAAGACTTACTCGTATAGACTTGCTTGGAGTTGTACAAATAATGCAACTGAATATGAGGCTTTGTACCTCAGACTCAAGAAAGTTGAGAAGCTAAGCATCAAATAACTACAAATTTTTGGGGACTTCGAGCTAATCTACAATCAATTTACTAGCAAGTGTGTCAGCAAAAAACACTACCTAAAGGTATATCGCAACAAGGTGTGGGATTTGTTTGATTCCTTCAATGTGCTAAATATAAAATCTATTTCAAGGAAAAAGAAAAAGTTGGCTGACGTTCTAGCTTCCATGAGTGCCTGATTTTCACCAGCTAATGATATGATGGATAAACCAAAGATGGTAAGATTAATTTACTGACCTGTTATCGATAAAAAAATCCATTGGTAGGTGTTCGACAATGATGAATAACTTGTTAACTTCTTGGTCAACTAAGCATCAACCATCAAAGAACGGACTCTGAATGAAGAAGACCATGAAGGTTTGATTGAATTGAAAAACAATCATATCCTAAAAGGCCTAATCACGCTAGAAAGCCTCTTCAATAGAAATGATAGGCCTATCATCCATAAGATCAAGGTGGACCAGAAGGAGTTCATCAACTTGGAGTTAGAATTAGGGAAGGTCATCATGGTAGGGACCGATTGCACAATCGAAGAGCTTCAGCAGATCCGGGTTCTATGTAAAGAATATCCTAACATCATTTCCTGGTGTTACCAAGACCTAAAAGGATACGACAAGAGCATCATCCAGCATACCATCCAGTTAGAAGAGGGTGTCAAACCCTTTAGACAAAAGCAGCAACCCGTAAATCCAAAATTTGAAACTCTAATGAGGGTCGAGTTGTTGAAAATGCTTGAATATAAGATCATATATCCAATTAAATATTCTTCCTGGGTAGCTAACCTGGTTCCAGTATGGAAGAAGAATGGTGATATCTGGTTGTGTATAGACTTTCAAAATCTAAATCAAGCATCCCTCAAGGATCACTACCCACTACCCTAGATTGATCAAATCCTTCATGTGGTGGCAGGAGCACAAAGGTTATCCTTATTAGATGGGTTCTCAGGATATAACCAGATATGGGTTAAGGATGAAGATCAACATAAAACCACATTCACGACCAAGTGGAGCACTTTTGCCTACCAATGGATGCCCTTTGGCCTTTAAAATTCTGAGGCCACTTTCCAAAGGGCGATGGACCTCGCTTTCGGAAAACTACTCAATAATGTCATCGTGATCTACTTATATGACATGACTATATTTTCTCACAAGCGGGAAGAAATAGTCTCCATTTACGATAAGTTTTTGAAAAATGCTGAGAGTTTGGGGTTTTCATAAACCCTAAAAAATCAATCTTTGTGGTGAAAGAAGGAAAGCTACTTGGGCATCTTATCTCTAAAAAGGGATTAACAATTGACCCAACTCGAGAAGAAGTGCTTCTCTGACTCTCACCTCCGACAAATAAGAAGACCCTACAGTATTTTTTTGGAAAGATAAACTTCATCAGGAAGTTCATCGTCGATTTTTCCCAAGTGATAAAACTAATGGCCCAACTCTTGAAAAAAGACACCAAATTCAAGTGGACTGACGAAAGGAGGCAAGATTTTTAGGAGATTAAAGAGTGGATTTCTCAAGCTCCTATCCTTATCAACCCCAAATACTCACAAGATTTCATCTTGTACGCGATTGGAGAACCTAAGAATTATACCACTGTCTTAACCCAGAAAGGTGAAGATGGAGATGAGCGTCCGATCGTGTTTCTCAGCCAGATCATTCAACCTCATGAAGAGAAGTTCAATTTCATTGAACGACAAGTGAATGCGATGATGAGATCTCTCCAAAAGTTCAGACACTTTGTATCTCAAAGTAAAACAATCATGTATGTCATACACCTCAACGTTTGAAGCTTCATCATCCAAGGTGAGTTGGGGAATAGAAGGGCGGGATGGGTTACTAAAATCCAAGAGTTTGATATCGAGGTACACCCTACCAAATTAGTTCAAGAGTTAGCCAAAAATGTTGTGGTCGAAGCTATGATTCCAGACTCATATAGCCTAAATTTTGATGCAACTTGGCTATCACATCCACTAGGGATTCAGATTAGATATAAGACCTGATAAGATATTTTGATATAGGTCTATCTCCCTTATGCTTTGATGCTTCACAAAGAAGAATATTCTACCTACAAGCTAAAAGGTATGTCCTGATGCCCAATGGGATTTTTTATCAAAATATTGATGGAGTCCTTTTAAGGTGCATTAAAGAGTCCAAAAAGACTAAAATCCTAGAAGAGTTTCACTCTGGAGTTTCAGGAGGCATTTCTCTGGTAGAACGATGATGCTAAAAATCATCAAAGTAGGTTACTATTGGCCCACTCTCTTTTTAGATTCCTTCAAAATCAGCCAGTGCTGTGACAGTTTCCAGCGCTACTCAAGAAGGGTTAGGAATGCATCCCTTCCTATTCACCCCATTTAGGTGGAGACTCCATTCCAACAGTGGGGTTTGGACTTCATTGGAATCATCAATCCCAATTATTTTTCTGACCACAAATATATCTTGACTGCTATGGACTACTTCACCAGATGGTCAGAAGAAATTCTGACCAAATAGGTAAGCCAAGAAGTGGTCATCTCCTTCCTTGAAGGATTGATCACTCGGTTCGAAATCTCAAAGTCCATCATCTCAAAAAATGGTTCTCCTTTCACTGTTACAAATATTTATGAATTCAAGATTAGGTATGGAATCTATTTAAAAACTTCATCTAACTATTATCCGTAGGGAAATGGGTTAGTTGAATCCACAAATAAGAACCTACTGCAAATTTTGAAGAAATCCTTGGAGAAAAATAAAAGAAACTAGCACCTACTCTTGAATCAATCCTTGTGGGATGATCGAATTTCCATCAAGCGGTCTATCTAGACTTCACCTTATTCATTGGTGTATGGAAAAGATGCGGTCTTACCTACACATATCGAACTACTAGCCTTACAACTTCTTAAATGTATTGACATTGAAGGAGGCTATTTCAGTCGGATGGATGCAAGGCTGGAACAAATGGTGGAGTTAGAAGAAAAAAGAGAAAAGGTGTACGAAGTCTTCGATAAGCATGCCAAAACCACAAAGAGCTGGTTCAACAAGAGAACTTCTGATCGGGCTTTCAGCATTGGGGATTTAGTTTTGAAGTGGAACATGAAGAAATCAAAGCCAAGAAACCATGAAAAGTTTGATGCCTTTTGGGAGGGTCCGTTTCGAGTCTCCGACATTCATCAGATAAATTAATTCACGCTAGAAGACATGGAAGGTACCATGCTATCAATTCTAGTAAATGATTTTTATTGAAAGTTTACTACCTACCAAGGCTCGAAACTCTTCTCTAGCTGATCATGTATTTCTTGTATGTAGTCCCTTTTGTTTGTATTGTAGGTTAGTGTTTTATTTCCCTAGGCTTAGTTGAAAAATATAAGGGAGGAGTTTCTTCAAAAATACCTTTATTGAGGCCTTTGGCGGCCAGGATGAGGTAGTTGATAAAGAAATTGCACCCGATAGGCCAAGAGGTTTTTCGGAGGTCTAAAGAAGTTTTTGTTAAGAAAGCCTTTACTCAGATTTTGCAGCCAGGGTGAGATAGTTAGAAATAAAATCTCACCCGATAGACCGAGAGATATGCCTGGGAATGGTCTGTCACTCACTTTTAAGTGAGATATCCCCCCCTAAAAAAAGAGGAAGGCAAAGCGCTCCAGGGAGTGCTTTGCCCAAAGCTGGAGCACTCCACAAGGGAGCGCTTTGCCAAAATTCGAAGTGCTCCACAAGGAGAGCGCTCCAAAGGCAAAGTGCTCCACAAGGGAGCGCTTTGCCCAAAGCCAAAGTGCTCCACAAGGAGAGCGCTCCAAAGGAAAAGCGCTCCACAAGGGAGTGCTTTGCCCAAAGCTGGAGCACTCCACAAGGAGAGCACTCCAAAGGCAAAGTGCTCCACAAGGGATCTAGGGGGCGCTCCATTGGGAGTTGCTCCCATTTTAAATTTTTTCCTTAGTATTATCTAATTTCCTCGTTGTACTACCCTTTTTAAATATTTTAAATTTTAGCTATCCGATCTGATTTTGCCATGTGTCTAGGAAGATTTTGTGCATCACGAAAGGTCATTTTTGAAACACTAGGTTGGCACGATTTTTAAAAGGGAAGGGGTCGTATGCCCATCAAACCAAAACATTCCTCATCCTCCATCAACCAAAATTGACCTTTTATTCAAATGTACCGACACCCTTTCTGGCCAATGATTGTGCACCTCATGGAAACGTCCTTGTTCACCGTCAGTATTTAGTTCTTTAAGAGAAATTCACCTGCACGAAGAAACTTTAAAATGCCCTATTGCATGCACGTTCACCCTAGCATTAATTAGGGATGGCCTGCATTAGAGGTGGTGGTTCCAAGAAGTGGCATTATAAAACACAATATTTTTTGGCAAGATTCAAGCTCATTTTCAAACTTCTACACTATAACACAAACCAGAAAACCTTCTTAATCACTCAACCACCATTGGTAAGAAAGCAAAGCAAATAACGAAGGAGACAATAATTGAAGAAAATCCAAAATATAAGAAGCATAAGAAGAAGGTCCCAAAAGATAAAAAACCTGAAGACGAAGCTGTATCTGTAGAACCATTAGATTCGAGAAAGCTTCAAAAGAAGAAGAAAAATAAAAATATTGAGGAACTCGAGGCCCCACAACACTGTTTACTTTGATACAAATATTGCCTGGTGACAAGCAAAGATGTAGAGCAGTTGTGTCTGGATGTCGAAGAAGCGTACAACAGAAGCCCAGTTGAAAACCCATTGGCCACTGTGTACCACTCACACTTATATTTTTACATGTGCCCTCCTATTCACGTCTACCCCGAATTCATTCATGCAGTGGCTAGATTTTATGATCCTCTGTCATGGACAGTTCAGGATGCGAATGGAGTTCCATTATTCGCAATTACCACTATGTTTGTCTGAGAAGCTTTCATCGGTGGAGAGTTGTACCCTTATGGAGTGGTTTTGTAGAGGCTGTACACTAATGAAGATGCTGCAAGGTATTAACCTACGCCCTAGATGAGGGATTTCATAACAGGATAGTTGAAACATATAGTAGCATCTGATAACCTCCCCACACTCCTAAGGTATTTGGACGAATTTTCACAGCTTGAGATTTAATCCATACTAGTGTGGGTGATAGGGTTGATAACTGATGAGTGGGTCACTGAATGGAAGATTTCTATGGAACATGACATTTTAGATAACCCAGATTATTTTCCTTCTAAAGCCAGGTCAAGTTCCATTTTAGTTTATTATGACTGGGCCGAATTCATCTCGAGGCAGTTGCATGCCTCCTTAGCTTTTCTTCACGATGATCAGGACCACCAGTTTAGACACTCTTCCATGATGGTGTTGCTCTTTTTTGAGTCAGCATGAAAAATTTGGTTTCATAGAAAAGCAGCAGACAGATCACGAAGGAAAACTACTACCAGTTTACTTATGGACAAACAATATTTTTGTAAGTAAGTCATATTATGTTTTTAATCAAATTTTTTTGGGTCCAAAATTAAGTTTAATTTATGGTAAGTATGAGAATTTTTTGGCTGAGCTGAGGCAAGATTTGGTTGAATGGTGTTTAGGAGATAACTTCTTCATTACACAGGGTTACGTCATTCGAATTTATGGGTTTTCACAAAAAACCTTTTTATTGCCCTTTTACACCACTCCGTTCTAGTTTGCATTGGAAGTAGCTCACCAGCTGGATCACTCTAATGAGGAGTATGGAAGGGGTCATGGGAGAAAAGTCATAGTCTCCACTTGTTTCAACTTTTGAGGAGTCAAGATCACTCAGTGCGGTCAGAATGCAGTTCTGACCGTGACACTCTCCCAGTTGGGATTAGTTGAGCTACCCCATCAGTGGAAATGGGACCCACTTGGTATAATAAAAAATAACCTTAAAGTACACACATTCCATTATTTCTCGTGCTCATACATGGAGAGAAAATGTAACAATCCGCTTTTTGGAGCTTGAATGGCATGTGGACGAGATGGAGCCGCTACCGCCTTGGCTGGATTTCTACGCAATGGATATTGAGTATAACCCAATGGTGAATCAAGAGCAAAAACTGCCCATATCAGTCGAGAGTACTATAAAGGTTAGACATCCAAAATGGTTAGACCATAAAATCCAACAATGGTGGATTATGAAAGTGCACCAAGACAAAGCTATGACTAACAAGCTAACGATTGATGAGTAGTTTTCAATTCTCTATGATGACTGCATTAACACTTATCGCCCCTTTTCCTTCATTGATATAGTGCCCAAAGCGGGATGTAATCCTAATGAAGTGGATGATTTGGCACATCCACGACATGATCTGCTAGGGAAGGGCAAAGCTATCATGGGTGCTCCTCTCACATTTGAGCAAGCACCTAAAAAGAAGAGTGCTCAGTAAAAAAGAAAAACTAAAGTGTCTCTTTTCATAAAAATCACAAAAAAACCATGAACTGGGCCTCAAAAGCCTTTTGGGATGGTTGTGCAACTAGGCGCTCTAGATCCTGCCTCAAACCCTAGCAAAATAGCTCTAATAGAGATAACATGGCAGGTGAAGAAGCAAAAGTTGGCTGACTTGGAGCTTGTTGTTTCTCAAGAAGAACCAAAGGGTAAAATAATTGAAGTAGCTTGTAGCAGAGGTGTCTATCTCGAAAGAGATAACAAGGTGAATTAAAGAACAAAAATCTAAAATTGAGGTGGCCATTTTAGAAGTGCTCGCAATAGAATGTATTCAAGAGGTATTCATAACAGGGCAAATTGAATAACAAAGCGCCATGGACGTGGGACAAGCTGTCATTCAGGGACCTCCAAGTAATGAGAAAATAAATGAAGGTAGCCCCAGCATGTCAGGCAAAGAAAATGGAGAAATACAGATGTTGGAAGAATCTCTCTCAGCTCCTTCCTCCATGAGGCTCGAAGGTATGTTTTCAAATATTGCTCTCATTTATTTTCCTCATCCTTACGTTCTATACCATTGTTTTTTAAACCTTTTCAATCCATGATGTGACTATGATGATGCCAGTATCTTTAGCCTCTACAACAGCAGCCTCAACGTTCCCCACTATACCTTTTTTGGTGGTCCCTGCATTGAGCTCATCCCCAACTAAGTCAAGCTATTAGAGCTTTTCATTTCCTCAGCCATGTTTATCATCCTCTACCACACTTGCATCCTCATTCTCCCAATTCCTGTCCTATGCAGGCATTTTTAACCCTTTTACAGTCTCATATTCAGCCAGTTCTTCCCCTTGGTTTTCAAAAATTCCACCCACCCACGTGTTTAGTACCTCTAAATCAGATGTTTCCTCCACTCCTCCCACCATCTGGACTGACTCATCTACTTTCATAACACATAAGCCCACTCACTTTGCAGTGCAAACTCAAACTCTTTCGAGGGTTAGCGCAATCGCTTCCCTCTTAGCTTCCTCTATGGCGTTAGACCTACAACCTAATTTCCCATTCCTTCCATCAACACCTATTCTCGGATTAGGGGTCCCTAAACCTTTGGAGTCAGAGCTGGAGTTGACACAACAACTAGCTGAAAGTGTTTGCAGGGCCAAGAAAAATTCTATACAATGGCTCAAATATCGTAAGAAGAGAGAGGCCTTAGCTTTGGCAAAAACATGCAAAGCTTATATTCTAGATCCTGAATCAATGGAGCTGCATACGATTGAAAATATACCACTAGTAAACAAGCCCCTGGGGGAAATGGCTCCAGTTGATTACATTCACAAGCATACAAGGCTGAACATTGCTAAAATGAACACTGAAGAAAATATGGAAGAAGCTCAAGTTTGCATTGGCTCTATTTATGCACATGGAGAACATTACAGATCTCGCTACTTTAGGGCCCAATATAAAATTGATGAGCTTCAGGAAGCTTTGGCAGAAGCAAGAAGGAATAATGAAGAGTTAGAGAGAAATCACAAAGGCCAAGTTGAAAAGCTAAATGCTCAAATTGAAGACTTGGTGGGTGAAGTACAAAGGCTTAATCTAGAAAATCAAGATTATGAGCAGTCCAACGTGTGCCATATCCGAGAGATAGCAGATGCAAATAAATAAATGCAAAACCTTGAGGTTCGTGTTAAGGATCTAGAGATCCAACAGTCGCAAAGAGGTGAACCACCTAGTATGCCTTCTAACGAGCACTTGCAGGAGATGCACCTACACTTTTTGAGAGATTTTCCCAAGAGAGCAACAAAGGGAATCACAACCCTCAAATTATTCCAAGAGGCACATGACACTATCATCACTAGAAATCCGAATTTGGAGTCAGACCAAGAAGATGTTAACTACTGGTTAGACCTAGCTATCCAACTCAAGAAAATAGAAGATGCACCCATCCATATAGATCCTATGAGTGATCTGGCTCGATCCTTATCTAGTGCTAGGACTACATTACATTAATTTTTCACAAAAGTTAAACTGGCTAAAAAGGCCCACTTGCTCTTTGATGCGCTTCTGCAAGAGTTTTAGATAGTGCTACAATACTTGGATGCCCTCATTGACATTGGGGTCCTAGGATTCATAGATCTAGAACAACCTCCTCTATCAATAAAAGAGTTGGAGCCCATGTGGGCTGATTTTGTTAACAATCCTTCAAACTTGCATATGTTGAATACCTCCAGCTCAGATGCACAGATTATTATGGTTATGTCCAAGTATGCACATATTGAATCATGTCTGAAGGAGTTTGACAGGGTATTGGTCCATGCCGATATTGAGCGTATCGAGACTTACCACTATCTTATTTTTGAGCTCCTTAAGTGCCACCAATATTCCTATGAGAATTGGGTTGACACTTCTACTATATATAAGCATATTTTAAACATGTCATTGGACCAGTTTCTCCCTCAATGACCCCCACCAAAAGGAGAAAGTAAGACAGAGAGTGAATCTGGTTCAGAAGAGGAATATTCTGATGAGCAGGAAGAAGAGTCAGATGAAGAGTCTGAAGACAATGGGGAACAGGAAGATGAAGAATCCTCTAGGAGCGACAAAGAGGAGGAGGAAAACCTAGATGAGAAATATGACTCTACAACCCAAGGATAAGGCCTGGGATCTTTGCATTGAGATAGGCTCAATACCCCACGAGCCACCAGATGTGTTGTCAATTTTGACACACCTTGTAAAATGCATAATAGATACGATTTTGTGAAAGCACTCATTGTAAGACTCATTTTTTCCATAAAAAAAATGGTTAAGGTGTTTTGATTCTAAAGCTTTCCCTCATAAAAATCTGGATGAACTGTTACAAGTTTTTCTAAGGTTTTCTATACTTTTCTAGCTTTTTTGTACTTCTATTACATTTTAGTTTTGGTGTGTTGCATGCAAAATTGTATACGTTTTAGCATGGGCAATCAAAATGTTAAGTTATCACTTCTAGATCTTCTGTTTAAAATTTTTTTCCTTCCTTAGCTAGAGGATTATTTGCAAAATAGTTAAGGGGCTAAGGTGGAAAAATGGATGAAATTGCTAAGTAAAGATGAAATCTAAGCTTGTCCAAAGGGGACTCCTCTCAGAATGACTCCAAAGTTCCATGACTTTTGCTAAAAATAGAAAGTGCTCCACTTGGGAGCGCTTTGCTGAAAAGCGCTCCACAAGGGAGCGCTTTACTAAAAATAGGTTTCGCCAAACTCCTCTCGAGAGGGTCAACATAACCAAGTAAATAAAGTAGTTTGAAAAACTAAATATAAATCAAATCAACACTTAAGAGACAATGCGCCCCTTTAGAATTTTCTAACTGACCAAGCCTTTGCTTTGTTAGAAAGCTCTCCACTTGGGATTGCTTTTTTAGAAAGCGCTCCACAAGGAAGCACTTCCATAAAAGGGATGCTTTGCAAGACATGCAATGAATGTCTCAAAATCTAAGTGAGTGAGATTGATAAAATGACTAACTCTAAGTGAAATCTACAATTTGATAGGAGTACTTCTCCTATAGGTCTTCAAATCGCTAAATCATCACTTTATTTAAAAAAGTGTTCCACAAGGGAGTGCTTTATTTAGAAAGCGCTCCACTTGGGAGCATTTTTTTGAAAAGCGCTCCACAAGGGAGCACTTTGTCTAAAAGGCTAGGAGATTCTTGTTGAAAGGAGCTAGTAAACTAAAGGAGAGGTCCAGAGTGCATCCTCTGTTTCACCACTTTGAAGCTACCATTGAGACCATTTGATCAATGATCATCACTAGAAACTTCTAACTTCAATATCAAGTTATCTATAATTCCAGCTTGATTGTTCCAAGTCTTTGTTGGAACCTTCTGCTTTTAATGCTAAATTATTAGTAAGGATACGGTAGAATATTTTTGGCTATCACCAGAATCGGATCAGCCAGTCATGAAAGTGGTTGAGCATTAATGTTTCAAGTGGTAAATTTCTCCTATATAAATTGCTCCTTCTTTGTAACATGGATGGATAACTTCTACTAGAAAATCAGTTGTGTACTTGAAATCTGCTCCCAAAATAAAGGCTTCTAGCTATGGTTTGAGTCCCCAATATCTGTGTATGACTTCTATTATGTGATTTCTATTAAAATGGTGTCCCTATTTTGTAGTTTAATTATGTTCTTTAGATTTTGTTGTTGATAGAATACTGGTCCCTAGAATTCTTGCTAGAGTTTACATAGGTTCTAAGGATTTTATACTATTTTCTATTATAAGTCATTGTTTTGATTGCTATTGGTTCAAATAGATAAGCTGTCTATCATGCTTTCGGTCCATCACCCCAAATATCTGGTCTTCGACCATTTCCCATTCCTTTTTGTAATTTCCCATATCTTTTAGTATTATTTCTATCCATTATATTTAATCCCCCATTTGTATTTTTGGAACCAGCCCTACTGGAGATTTCCATGGAGGACATTCCTTTCCTTCGGGCATTCAATGCTTGGCAATGGGCCTAGGGTGCTACAGACTTAGAAAACTTGTATCTAGGTCAGTTCTATTGCAAACAAGACCATTCAAAATGATTGGTGTCACATTAGGTTTACCAACTTTAATATAAAATTTTGACACAATAGTAGCTTTGAAACCAACATATACTTTTTCATAAAATACTTTAGAAACCAATAGTGGAGATCAATTTTGAGCTAAAACTAATAATAGATTCTCTTATTGCAACCAGACTTCTAGATTAGTTTAGGGCATCAAAGGAATAGAAATGCCCAATATAGGTGCACAGTAGCAACCAATGAGTTCCAAAATCCAAGCTTCTAGATCCAAGGACTCCCAATGAATTTTAGATTGGAAGGATATTGGTGATGTTTTACCAACCCTCTCCCACAAAAGGTCTATTGGTTATTTGTTCAAACCAACCCCAACAAGGTATTCACTTAATCACCCTAGAAACAACATGCATATACTAGGGATATCCATTTGGAGCTCCTCACCTCTTCGAGCTCCATGCACAAAACTCAAAGCTTAATTGTCAAGCATAAACACACAGGCCAAGCATAAGCTCAATAGGGCTCTAGCTTTTCTGGCCTTTAGTGGTTTTTGCTGCCTTGAGGTCCCTTTAGTTTCTAGCTTGTTTTTCATGTAAAAGGGTGGGGTACCCTTTTAAAAACCCTTTAAAAAAACTAGATTAGAAATTGTAGTGGAAATAAAACTATTAACAAGAATGAACAACTACAATAATGGAAATAATATTGTAGCTATAATTTTATTCAATGAGAAACAACAAAATCCTTGCAATCCTATGCAAACAGATAATGCTTTTCCTTTCAATATGATGCAATATGAAATAAAAAGCAACTCAATTTCCTATTTTGAATGCTTCAAATAATAAGTTTTTGCTAAGAAACAATGAACATTTGCTAACAATTCAACAATTTAGAGAGGGATTACCTAGAATCCTCCAAGGTGATTGACATATCTTGGTAATGCTCCTTCTACTAACCATTGGATAACCTATGTGGATATGGTGGGGTGCCTCAACCTTCTCCATTTATGGAGCAAAAGCTATTAGAAGAAGTGTAATGATGACACTAAAACAATAAGAGTTGATCCCAAAATTGACAAAGATAGTGATAGCAAGATGAAAAAATCATGCTCAAATGACATATAACAACCATAGAAATATCACAAGAATGTCAGTGTTGGTGGTGCAAAATAAAAATAAAAGAATAAATGAAATAGAAGCAATTGTTGCTAATTTGTTGTCTACTTTAAAGAAAAATAAAAATAAAAAGATATTTCATGTTTAAAAAGAATAAAAGAATAAAAAAGGAGAGAAGAAAAGAATCGTCCAAAAATTGTTGCATGTTGTAGTGCCATCATAAAGTAAAGTATTTTCTAAATAAAGAGGAGACTACAACTATGCACTAAAACATAAAATAAAACTCTAAAGTTAGAGTTTCATATCTAGTTCTGGGTACCTTACATGGTGCTATTTTGTGAGTTTTTATTTATTTATATAGAAGCACTTCTCGCTATAGTGCACAATTTTTTTGGGATGGCTTTTGTAATAAGAAAAAGAGATTTGAGTTTTTAATGTGTGGCGTTGTTAGACCAATGAATTTAAGACAATATTGACTTGATATTTAATATATTAATTGTAAACTCTAGTTTTATGATTATTAATTAGATCTATAATTTTATAGCATAATTGTTGGGTATATCTAGGGTTGTGGCGTCTTTATTCTATATAATAAATTATTGATTTTTTGATTAAAATCAGATATTTATTGGTTGTATATGCATTCTTTCCACACTTGAATTTATATTTGGTGTAATATCCAAGGATCTAGTTTACTGGTTTCCAACTTGTGATCTCAAAATTGTTGGTCTGAGTTGCTATTGGTTCTTTGAAGAAGGAATCTAGTTTCTTGGTGAAATATTTTACCCGAATATTCCTTAATGAAAATTTTAACAATTTTTGTTGGAGAGAAAGTATTTACATTGATTGAAGAAGCTATCATGGATCTCAACAATGCTTCGATGAGCATCCCTTTGTCCAAATAAGACAATATTGAGTATCGAAAAGATCAGTTGAAGCAGATATTAGTGTGGAAATATGTATGGGATAACATAGTGATGGGTTATGTGGCTGTAGATAATTGGAGCAACTTATCACAAGTTGAAAAACTAGAAAAAAATATGAGGATAAGGTTGATGTACAAGCTTTTTTCTACATTCAAAGTGTTGTAGATCCTAGCATCTACCCTTGCATAGCTGGTTGTAAAAACACAACTAAGGCATGGACAACTTTGAAGACTTCCTAGCAAGGAATGAATAAGATTAAGGTATCCAAGCTCCAACAATTAAGATGAACTCTAAGAACATGCAAATGGAGGAGGGAGAAAGTGTAGGAGATTGTTGTGTCAAGGTGAATGACACAGTGCACAAAATTTAGGTCTATGGTGAATCCATTGAAGAGAATGTGGTTTTCAAGAAGATATTGAGATCTTTGACACTCAAATGGCTACACATAGTTATCACTTTGGAGGTGCACAAGGACTTGGAAAATCTAATAGTTAAAGAGTTTATTGGTTCACTCTTGTATTATGAAGACAAGATGAAATACTACACCATTAATTTAGATTAATCTCTTAATATGAAGATGAGTATTTGAATCCCTCAAGGAAGGAAGTCAATAAAGTATGGAGGTGGAGAAGGCACCTTGAAGAGCTCCAACCAAAAGGGGAAGAATCAAGGCAACTCAAAATGGAAGAACAAGTTGAACAAGAAGAATATTACTTGCTACTATTGCAAGAAGCCTAGACATATGAAGAAATATTATAGGACCTTAGCAACCACGACTCGAGATCAAGATGATATATGGAAGAAGGCCTATACTTTAGAGCATGATAATAACTATGCTACGTCATGCAATGAATCCACAAGATCCAATAAGTAAGTTTGATTTCTTAATGGTAGTTGTTCTAACCACATATCTAATTGCAAAGATGGATTCAACAAGCTTGATGATAGTTACAACACTCAAGTGGAATTGGGAGATGAAAATAATATTCAAGTGGTGGGCAAAGGAAATATATCTATCAACTCTAGACATGACAAAGGAACCATCAATGATGTCTATCCATGATCCCAACATGAAGCACCACTTGATAAGTGTTGGGTGGCTTATTTAGAGAGGTTTTAAATAGTATTTGATAATAACGAGTGCTTTATATTTTACAATAAGCAAAGAGATAAGCTAATTGACACATCTTCTATGACAAAGAATAGTATATTCCATCTAAATATCAATATGACAACCAATGATACATGCTATGCCACTATTGAGGATTCAAGTTGGTTATGGCATGAGAATTATGAACACCTCAATTTTTATAGTATCCATATTCTTCACAAAAAATGAATGGTTCATGGGCTTCCAAAAGTATAAGTGAAGAGCAAAGATGAAGCATGCAAGGGGTGCATACTTGGAAAGCATTATAGGGACAAGTTTCCCTCTAGCAAGTGGAGAGCTAGCCAACCATTGGAGCTGGTCCATTCTAACTTATGTGGTCCTATGTATTTTGCAAGAATTGGTAAGAACCTCTATTTCATTACATTCATTGATGATACTACTAGATATGTATGGGTTTTGTTCTTGAATGGCAAAGATATAAAATTTTCAGCCTTTAAAATATTTAAGTCTATGGATGAAAATGAAGGTGAAATATCTATAAAGACATCAAGGATGGATAGAGAAGGTGAATTTTACACCAAGGTTCCTTGATTATTGTTCTTCACATGGCATCAAAAGAAATCTAACCATACCTTATTCTCCACAACAAAATAGTGTGGCGAAGAGAAATAATAGGATAATAGTGGAATCATCTAGAAGCATACTTGAAAGCAAATGCTTAGAGAGGACGTATTGGGGTGAAGTGGTGAAGAAGACCATTCACATACTTAATAGGATTCCTCATATGGTGGTCAAGAACAAAAAATTATATGAGTCTTGGCACGATAAGAAACCAAGTATTGCATAATTTAAATTATTTGGATGCTTAGCATATATGCATGTTAATGATGAGAGAAAGGCATAAAAGTTTTACAACCCTCAAAATAAGAAACCTATTTTTTCTTGAGATATTATCTTTGTTGAGAGTGGTGTCTATGCATATCAATACAAAAAAAGGAAGGAGGTTGCAAGTGAAGGGGAGTGCTCAATGGATGAATATTTAAATAAATAAGACATATAAGTTACTCCATGAACACCTATTGAAGAGTTTTATACTCTGACATCAAGTGGCTCATATTCTACATCCCAAGGAGGAAAGCATAAAAGGTTGTTGCTCCTACATCCACCTACACAAATGTTGGATCATAATTTTGAGAGGAGAACAACTCGACTTCAAGCACAACAAGGTAATGAAAATCAAGTTGCTGATCAAGTTGATAAGTTGACTTATTATGCATTATCTTGTATTTCTAGTGAACCTAGAACCTTTGATGAAGTGGTCAAGTATAAATAATGGGTTGAAGCTATGGAAAATGAGATGGAATCAATAAATAAGAATGAAACATGGGATTTGGTACAACCACCTAAGGACAAAGATGTTATTGGAACCAAGTGGGTGTACAAAACCAAGTTCAATAGTGATGGCACTATTGACAAGCATAAGGTAAGATTGGTTGCCAAAGGTTTTGCATAAATATATGGTGTTTATTATGAGGAGAAATATGCGTCTTTTGCAAGGCATAACTATTATTGACCATAGCAACACAAAAAGGATGGGAAGTACATCAACTAGATGTCAAGAGTGCTTCTCTAAATGAAATCATAGATGAAGAGGTCTATGAGTTACACCACAAGGATTTAACATTAATGGCAAGGAGAGATAGGTATATAAGTTGAAGAAGGCACAATATATTAAGCAAGTTCCTAAATCTTGGTATTCAAGGATTGATAAATGGTTCTTGGATAATGGCTTTGTAAGAAGCAAAAACAAGCCCACTCTATACATCAAAACTATTGGCACTAATGTTGTCTATGTTTAAATATATTTTGATGACTTATTTGTTATAGGTAGTTCAAGAGACATGTTGGAGAGCTTCAAGGAAGCTATGATGGCTAAGTTTAAGATGACTAATCTTGGGTTGATGAAGTACTTTCTTGGGATGGAGGTTCACCAATCACAAGGTAAAATCTTCATTTGTCAATCCAAGTATGTTCATGATATGTTGAAGAAGTTTGGGTTATATGATTGCAAACCTATTGATAATCCAATTGCAAGTGGTGAGAAGCTAATGTGGGATGATGGCAGTTTGAAAGTTATTGAGGAAAAATACAAAAGCGTGGTTGGTAGTCTTATGTACCTTATGACTACTAGACTGGACATCACTTTTGTAGTCTCACTAGTATCAAGATTCATGAGTAACCCCACTCAAAGGCATCTTCAAGTAGTGAAGAGGATATTTAGGTATGTGAAGGGAACAAGGGATCATGGCATCCATTATAGACTAGTCAAGAATGCAAGGTTGATTAGATTCATATATTTGGATTGGGGAGGTTATATTGATAATAAAAAGTCTACATCAGACAATTATTTCACTCTTGGTAGTGGATCGATCTCTTTGGAGTTCTAAAAAAAAAACTATAATTTCTTTGTCATCTATGAAGGCATAATATGTGGCTTTTGCCCATGTACTCAAGGAGTATGGTTTTCATGAGTTCTTAAGGATATTGGAGAGGCTCAAGGAAAGCCAAATCAAATATTTTATGATATAAAGGGGTAATTCAATTATCCAAAATCTAGTTTTTCATTCAAAGACTAAACAAATTAATCTAAAGCATCATTATGTGAGAGATTTTATGCAAGAGAAGAAGGTGAAGATTGAGTATCTCGAGATTGAAGATCAATTTATTGATATCTTGACTAAGAGGTTGCTAAAGAAAACATATGTGAAGCCAAATACAAAGTTGGATATTTCACCATTTTGCATCAAAGGGGGGAATGCTAGCATTGGTGATGCAAAATAAAAATTAAAAATTGTTGTTGTAGTGCTAATTGATTGGTAAATAGCTATTTGCTTTAAAAAATTAAAAAAATTAAAAAGAGATGCATGTTTAAAAAATAAAAAATATAAAAATGTAGAGAACCGATTGAAAATTGCTATTGCTATGAAAGGGAAAACAAAAAATAGCCATGTGGGACATGATTGTGTGTTGTAATGCCATCCCAAAGTAAAGTTTTTTTCTAAATAGAAAAAGTGAGACTACAACTTTGTATAAAGACTAGCAAATGAACTTTCAGTTAAAACTAGAACTCCAAATTTAGAGTTTCATCTCTAGTTCTAGGTGCCTTGCATGTTGCTATTTTTTTTATTTTTATTTTTTAATATTAGAAGTGCTTCTTGCTATAACACACTTTTTTTAGATATTTTTTTTAATAAAAAATATTAATGTCTATAATTGTTATACCATCAAGTTTAAGAGAATATCAACTTGATGTTTATGAATATATTGGTTGTAAACTCTACTTTTATGATTACGAATCAAATCTGTAATTTCATATAACATAATTGTTAGGTATTTGGGGTTGTGGTATATTTATTATATGTAATAAATTGCTGAATTCTTGATTAAAATAAGATATTTATTGGTTGTATATGCATTATTTCCACCATTTAATTTACATTTGGTATCAAATCCAAGGGTTTTAGTTTGCTAGTTTCTAGATTATGACCTCAAAATTATTGGTTTTGGATGTTGTTGGTTCTTTGCAAAAGAAAAAAAATTTCTTGGTGAAATATCTGACCTAGATATTTCTTGACCAAATTTTTTATAAATTTTTTTGGAGATAAACTCTCTACATCAATTGAAGAAGCTATCATGGATCTCAACAAGGCTTTCATGAACATCCCTTTGTTCAAAGGAGATAAATTTGAGTATTGGAAAGACAATTTAAAGTGAATATTAGTGTGGAAAGGCATATGGGATAGCATAGTGATGAGTTACATGGCTATGGATAATTGGAGCAGCTTGCCACAAGGTTAAAAGGAGAAGGCTAATGCACAAGCCTTTTTCTACATTCAAATTGCTATAGATCTTAGAATCTACCCTTGCATAGTTGGTTGTAAAAATGCAGCTGAAGCATGAGCAAATTTGGAGACTTTCTACCAAGGAAAGGGATC
Source organism: Wollemia nobilis (assembly GCA_028583015.1). Taxonomy (NCBI): domain Eukaryota; kingdom Viridiplantae; phylum Streptophyta; class Pinopsida; order Araucariales; family Araucariaceae; genus Wollemia; species Wollemia nobilis. Next base: position 25,744,409 of record JAQPPZ010017248.1, on the reverse strand, counting down.
CAAGCCCTAAAATTTGAAGATGAACTTTGAGAACATGCAAACAGAGGAGGAAGAAATACTAGAAGATTATTGTGTCAAGGTGAATGACACAACACATAATATGTAGGACTATGGTGAATCCATTGATGAGAAGGTGGTTTTGAAGAAGATATTGAGATATCTAACATCCAAATGGCTACACATAGTTATCACTCAGAAGGAGTTCAAGGACTTGAACAATCTAAAAGTTAAAGAGTTGGTTCACTCTTATATCATGAACACAAGATGAAATGCTAGACAAATAATTTGGATAAAGCTCTAGTGAACAAGATGAGGCTTTCAAACCCTCAAGGAAGTAAGCTAAAAAAGAATGGATGTGGAGAAGGCACCTCAGAGAGATCCAACCAAAAGGGGAAGGAGCAAGTAAACTCAAAATGGAAGAATAAGCCAAACAAAGAAGAATTTTACTTACTACTATTGCATGAAACCTAGACATATGAGGAAAGATCATAGGATCTTGGTGGCCAAGACTCAAGGAGATCAAGGTGATGGAAGTAATAAGACATACACTATAGATCATGATAATGAATATGTTTTCATGAAATGACTCTATGAAAGATAGTAAGCAAGTTTGATTTCTTGATAGTGGTTGTTTTAACCATATGTTTAATTACAAATATGGCTTCAATAAGATTGATGATAGCTACAAAACTCAAGTACAATTGGGAGATAAAATTATGGAACCATCAATGATGTATATCATGCTCCTAGCATGAAACACAACTTGATAAGTATGGGGTAGCTTGTTGAAAGAGGTTTTAAATTGGTATTTGAAAATGTGTACCTTGTCTTTGATAAGAATCAAGGAGATAAGTTGATTGGAACATCTTCTATGATGAAGAATAGTATGTTCCCTTTAAATATCAATATGAAAACCAACAATACATGTAATTACACTATTGAGGATTCAATTTGGTTATGGCATGAGAGGTATTGACATCTCAATTTTTATAGTCTTCATATTATTCACCAAAAATGAATGGTTCATGGGCTGCTAAAAGTGCAAGTGAAGAGGAAATATGACACATGCAAGGGATGCATACTTGGAAAGATTCATAGGGATAATTTTATCTCTAGCAAGTGAATATCTAGTCAACTATTGGATATGGTCTATTCCAACTTACGTGGTCCTATGTCTTACCCAAGCATTGGTAAGAACCTCTATTTCATTACATTTATTGATGATGGTACTAGATATGTACGTGTTTTATTTTTGAAGGGTAAATATGAAGCGTTTCATACTTTAAGATATTTAAGGATATGGCTAAAAATAAAAGTAAAATATCCATAAAGACTTTGAGGATGAATAGAGGAGATAAATTTTGCTCCAAGGAGTTCCTTGATTATTGTTCCTCACATGGCATCAAAAGGTAACTAACCACACCTTATTCTCCACAACAAAACAATGTGTCATAGAGAAAGAATAGGACAATAGTGGAATTAACTAGAAGCATGCTTGAAAGCAAAGGCTTAGAGAAGATATATTGGGTTGAAGTGGTGAAGATGATCATTTACATACTCAATAGGAGTCCTACCATGGTGATCAAGAATAAAACTCCATATGAGGCTTGGCATAGTAAGAAACCAAGTGTTGCACATTTTAAAGTATTTGGATGCTTAGCATATGTACATGTTAATGTTGAGAAGAGAAAGAAGATGGACCCCAAAAGTATGTCTCATGTCTTCATGGGATATAGTGATGAGATCAAGGCATACAAGTTCTACAACCCTTAAAATAAGAAGACTATTATTTCTTGAGATGTTATCTTTGTTGAGAGTGGTGTCTATGAAGATCACTACAAAAATGGAAGAAGGTTGCAAGTGAGGGGGGTCCTCAATGGCTGAATATTAAATAAAGAAGACATAAAAGTTACTCCATCAACACCTATTGAAGTAACTTATACTCCAACATCAAGTGGCTTATATTCTACATCCCAAGGAGGAAAGCATAAAAAGTTGTTGGTCCAACATCCACATATATAAATATTGAATCATAATTTTGAGATAAAAACTTAGCTTCAAGAATGATAAGGTAATAAAAATTAAGTTTATGATCAAGTTGATGATAGATTTACTTACTATGCATTATCTTGTATTTATGGTGAACCTATAACCTTTTATGAAACAATTAAGTGTAAAGAATGGGTTGAAGCTATGGAAAAGGAGATGGAGTCAATAGAGAAGAATGAAACATGGGATTTGGTACAACCACCTAAGGACAAATATGTCATTAGAACCAAGTGGGTGTACAAGACCAAGTTCAATAGTGATGGCACTATTGACAAGCACAAGGCAATATTAGTTGCCAAAGGTTTTGCACAAACATATGGTGTTGATTATGAGGAGATATATGCTCCTATTGTAAGCCATGACATAAAAAGGTTATTATTGGCCATAGTGACACAAAAATTATGGGAAGCACATAAAATATATGTCAAGAGTGCTTTTCTAAATGGAGTCATAAATTAAGAGGTATGTATCGAACATCCATAAGTATTTGAGGTTGATGATAAGGAGATATGGGCATACAAGTTGAAGAAGGCATTATATGGTCTTAAGAAATATCCTAGAGCTTGGTATTCAAGGATTCATAAATGGTTCTTGGATAATAGATTTTTAAGAAGCAAAAATGAGCCCAACCAATACATTAAAACTAATGATAGTAATGATCTCTCTATTTATCTATATGTTGATGACTTAATTGTTGCACATATTTCTAGATATATGTTGGAGAGCTTTAAGGAAGCTATGATGGTTGAGTTTGAGATGAATAATCTTGGGTTGATGAAGTAATTTATTAGGATGGAGTTCACCAACCACAAGGTGAAATATTCATTTTTTAATCCAAGTATGTTCATGATATATTGAAGAAGTTTGGGTTAAATATGATTGTAAATCTGTTTATACTTCAATTGCAAGTGGTGAGAAACTAATGCAGGATGATGGTAGTCCTAAGCTTGTTGAGAAGGAATATAGAAGCATGGTTGATAGTATTATGTACCTTACACCATCTACACCAAACATCACTCTTTGTAGTCTCACCAGTAACAAGACTCATGAGTAACCCCACTCAAAGGTATCTTCAAGCATTGAAGAGGATATTTACGTATATGAAGAGCACAAGGGATCATGGTATCCATTATAGATCAATAAAGAATGTAAGAATGATTGGCTTTAAAGATTCAAATTGGGGATGTTCTATTTATGATAGAAAGTCTACATTGGGTCATTGTTTCACTCTTGGTAGTTGATTCATCTCTTAGAGTTCCAAGGAATAATCAATGATTGATTTTTTCATCTTCATAGATTGAATATGTGGCTTTAGCATCAGTATGTACTCAAGGATTATGGTAATGATAATTTCTTGAGGATAATTGAGAGCCTCAAGGAGAGCTAACTCAAATATTTTATGATAATGGAGGGGGAATTTAATTATCCAAAAATAAGAATTTTTTATTCAGACTAAATACATTGATCTAAAGCATCATTATGCGAGAAATTTGGTGCAAGAGAAGACAATTAAGGTTGAGTATCTCAAGAATGAATATCAAGTTGCTAATATTTTGACCAAGTGGTTGTTAAAGCATGCACATGTGAAGCTGAAAAATAGGTTGGACATTTCACCATTTTGTATTAAAGGGGGAATGTTAGTGTTGGTGATGCAAAATAAAAAATAAAAAATAAAAAAGAGAAGCAATTTTTGCTAATTGGTTGGATTATTTAAAGAAAAATTTAAAATTAAAAATGAAATTTGTGTTAAAAAATAGAAAAATAAAAAAAGAGAGAAGAAAATAGTTGTCTGAAAATTATTGTGTGTTGCAGTGTTATCCCAAAGTAAAGTTTTTCCTAAATAAAAAGGAGACAATAGATTTGCATTTTAAAAAATTAGAAATCTAAAGTTAGAGTTTCATCTCCAATTTTGGGCACATTGCATGGAAGTATTTTGTGAGGTATTTTTAAATAGAAGCACTTCTGGCTATAATGCACAAGTATTTTTTGGATGATTTTTATAATAAGAAAAAGAGGGATGAGGTTTTAATATGTGGTATTTCTAGACAATCGAGTTGCTAAACAATCTAGTTTAAGACAAGATCGACTTGATCATTATAAATATATTGGTTGTAAACTTTGGTTTTATGAATCTACAATTTCATATAGCTTAATTATTGGGTATAGCCGGGGTTGTGGCATATTTATTCTATGTAATAAATTGTTGATTTCTTGATTAAAACTATATCTTTATTGGTTGTATATGCATACTTTCCATAAAAAGCATAAGAGAGAGATTATGGATCTGAAATATCAAGATGTGTGTTATATGAAATGATGTCTAGAAGCGATATTGTCATGACCATTCCTAGCGAACTATTTGGCACAAAGAAACAATGCATTAACCTATAATGTGGTAGTACCTAGTTTGAGCAATTGAACCAAATATATGATGTTTAGTTTATTTAGAAGGGCATGTTATCATTAACATATTTCCAAGTGTGCAGGATTAGGTACACTTGTAGGTGGAGAAGGTAGAAGCATCCACCAGAAAAAAGGGTACTTAATATAAGGGGAAATGTTAATTAAGGTACTCAAAGGTAACATGGATAGATACCTTCATATAGACATGCATCGTCGAAAGGGATAATCATCAATTACTAATCACCTTGAACCTTAGTTGATAGCCTAGTAGCTATCGTAAATCCTTTGGCTGAGATAGGTGATTGGGTTGATGGAAAGACTCCCTCTTTGTTGTTTTGTAAACTTGATTGCTCTTTACTGCATCATGTCTTGGGTAACATAATGCCGAAATTCAATAGGAGAACAACTACAAAATGTATGTGGATGCATAAAGTAAATTGTTATTTTGAAGTGATAATAGAGCATCTTTTTTATGAATAAAAGTGAATTAATTTAAATGATAAATGAATATTCATTTAAATTAATTAATGAGTTTTTGATTAAATGATGATATAAATCCATTTAAACTCATTAATAAACTTTATTTTAATGATAAATAAAATTTTTTATTAAAATTAAAGAAGGTTTTTTTGAAAGAAAAAGTAAATTATTAAAAAAAATTTAATTAAAGAAAAGGAAAAAAATCATTTAAGAATAAATAGAAATATTTTATTTTTTAAAAACAATTATGGAATTTATTTAAATAAAAGAAATATATTTTTAAATGGTAATAAAATATCATGTAAGAGATATTTTAATTAGAAAGGTACTATTTTTCATTTAAATAATGTAAATGTCCTTTTTTCCTCTATATAGTGCAATCTAAGTAAAAAATATAGGGTGCTATTAATTTCCAAAGATGGAAATAAGGGATTAAAGAACTGCTTGCCACCACGAGAAGATAATATTGGGACATAAGCATTGAAGGAAAAAGAGGCTCGAGGTTGGCTTGGTTCTCGATAAAGGAGGACGACGGATGGATCATCTAGGAGGAAAGAGCACGTAAGGTGGGGAAGAAAGAGAAAAAGGAAGAAAAATAGAGGAGTCATAGAGCAGGCGATCGGGGAGAGAAGGAAGCGCACAACGAGCAAAGGAGGAGAAGTGACAAAGAAGCCACTGGAGTCTATCTTGCAGGAGTACTAAGGTTGGAGGTTTCTAAGCTTAATCCATTTTAAACATGCTTTGGGTGTGATGAAAGACTGAGTATAAAACATGGTTAACCCCCCTTGTAGAGTGATAATATCCTTCAAAGGGTTCGAAACTTTCTTGTTTTTAATTAAAACTTAGGCAAAAATATAACTAAGGCTTGGACGTCCTATGAGAGTCATTTGTTGTTTAAATGCATTGAAGCTTGGCCTTACCATCATTAAGATTTTGGAAGGCATCATTTATCTTCTATATGTTTTAAAAAATCACTTAGTGCCTCTCTATTGCGTTCTCTCATTCTTTGAGACACCGCGCCCACTTTAGTGAAACCACCTATGTAAGAGTAGAAGTGCTACATTTAGTGAAACCACCTGTGTAAGAGTGGAAGTGCTACATTTAGTGAAACCACTTGTGTAGAGTGGAAGCACTATGTTTAGTGAAACCACCTGTGTAAGAGTGGAAGCGCTGCGTTTAGTGAAACCACCTGTGTAGAGTAGAAGTGCTGCGTTTAATGAAACCACATTGTATAGAGTTGGGAAGAAACCAATGTGCATGATTGAGTTTTTTGAATTTTGAGGTAGAGCTTAAGCTTCCTCGTTCCTTTGGATGGGAGATCGTACCATGTTTTTATGCCATAGCTATTTAACACGACTTTTAGACCTCCTACTCTCTTCCCAGACCATACTCTCCAATGTTGCTTTGGGTATGCTCAGTTGATAGGGAAATCTGTTGCTACACAAGCTCAGTATCCTTGGGATAGGTAGTGATGGCAAAGAAGTAAACCTAGAGTCTTTTTAGTGGTGTAGCCGAGAGCGCTAGGTTCTTAAGGTGGTTTTGGTGGATCTCTCTCTATATCCTCGATTGGTAGCACCTAATTTTACCCTCCTTTGGACTCTGAGTTTAGCATTTGATTGACCTCCCTATCGTAGTGAAAAATCATGTTAGTCTAAGTTCTTGGGTAACTATAATATGATTTATCTTATGAGATTTTAATTAAAGTAAGACCTTTGATTAATATGATTTATCTTATGAAATTTTAATTAAAGTAAGACCTTTGATTAATATGATTTATCTTATGAGATTTTAATTAAAGTAAGACCTTTGATTAATATGATTTATCTTATGAGATTTTAATTAAAGTAAGACCTTTGATTAATATGATTTATCTTATGATATTTTAATTAAAGTAAGACCTTTGATTAATATGATTTATCTTATGAGATTTTAATTAAAGTAAGACCTTTGATTAATATGATTTATCTTATGAGATTTTAATTAAAGTAAGACCTTTGATTAATAAGATTTATCTTATGAGATTTTAATTAAAGTAAGACCTTTGATTAGTAAGATCATGACGTGGTTATTTTTAACTAAAGTAATGAATCTTTAATTAAGGTTATGAATCTTTAATTAAGGTTGTGAATATTTAGTTAGATTTGATTGGAATTGTGAATTAAAAGGATGTTAGATTTATTCTTTGAATTGAAGTTATGGGACTTTGATTTACTGAATGAATGAAGGATTGTTTTAGAGGTTAAAGGTATGGTAATTTAATGCTTTAAGACATGATTAGATTTGATTGGAATTATGAATTAAAAGGATGTTATATTTATGATTTGAATTGAAGTTATGGGGCTTTGATTAATTGAATGAATTAAGGATTGTTTTAGAGGTTAAAGGTATGGGACTTTAATGCTTTAAGACATGATTATATTTTATTGGAATCGTGAATTAAAAGGATGTTAAATTTATTCTTTGAATTGAAGTTATGGGGCTTTGATTTAGTGAATGAATGAAGGATTGTTTTAGAAGTTAAAGGTATGGGACTTTAATGGTTTAAGACATGATTAGATTTGATTAAAGTTAGACCTTGATCTAAGTAGTACATGTTGGATAAATCTCTAAGGGAACTTGAGAGGTGAAGATAAAAGTAAAGGATATTTTATAATATCCACTATGCATTAGATGGTTGGAAACTTAATTGAAGTTTGTATAGTTACAATTTGGCAAAGTAAATGATTAGATGTATTTAGAGGTATTCCTATCCTGAATTATGAATACCCTAATCCCCTACTACCCTCAAAGAAATAATGGGAAGCAAGGAGAAGCAAGGAGTTCAATGGAATCAAAGTATAGGTAATTATATTTTATGTTGATTTACTTATGCTCAAATAGAATAGGATTGTGGGGAGATATCCCTAATGTAGTTAATGTAATGTTCTTTGAAGTAAGAAGGATTTACCATGCAAGATTTAATGCAATAACTATTTATTGGTTTAAAGAAGGTACTTTTACTTTATTACCGTGCTTGGTTATAATATGTAATTGATTCTCTTTTCGTTGATGATATTATATTTTAGTGCTATTCCTTCCTTTGTTTTTTTGTATGCTTAGTAATTATGTTTTGTTTGTTTTAGTATCTAGATGTATTCTTATTTGTTTGCTTGGTAATAAAATTAAAGAGTAGAGTTCTAGGGTGAACTTAGAGGTGACCTAAGGGAATTAAGAACCCCTTAGGGTGAACATAGGAGACCTAAGGTAATTGAGACCCCCTTAGGGAGATAAAGGACTAAGTTGTGGAGAGACTACATCTGAGTTAAGATAACTCATCGTGTAGACAAGATGAATAGCTTAACTCGCAATAATCATAGCATACCTACACATAATGGCTTGTGTATGGTATGGTGATGCATGTATACCTTAGATTGAATTGAGGGTGATAAGTCTAGCTCATCAAGAGTGATGGGATAGATAGGCTTATTTGCGGTAACACATGATACACCTACATAGATGGGACTTGTGTTAGGGCACATCGTGCGATGTAGCTTTTAGAAAAACTTAGGGGATTGAAACTTTAAACATTATTTTGGTTTAGGGTTTATGAATAGTTCATGAATCTCTCTCCTTAGAGAATTTTTTTATTTTTATTTTTTGTATTTTTCTGTTTGTGTGTTTTTGGATCATTAGATTTGGTATCAGAGCTCTAGGTACGAAGGTATAAAGCTTCTATGTGTGCTAAAGGGAATTAGATGTCTCTAATGAAGGCTTGCTTAAGGTATATTCTAAAGCTAGGATGATCTAGAATACCCTATTTTCTAGAATCTGATGGGAATTAACCCCAAGGGAGAGTGGATGTTAGGATTTCTTAGTACGGGCTTCGGTATCAATGACACATCTAGCCTAGGATATTATCCTAGTTATATTATTAATGCATCTAGCAAGAGAACTCTGTATTATGGATTTAATTAGAGATACAACTTAAGATGAAACTATAATCTAATCTTCTTTATTAGATGGAGCTAGGTTAAGATGCCACCTAAAACTAGAAGTGGGAGGCCTATGCCTAGAAAAAATAAAAAAATTAATGTCGAAGAAGAAAACTAGGATGGGGGACTAATAAGCCCCAATAGGGAGGTAGAAGACTTCATCGCAATGGTCGCTGCTATGTAGGATCATATAAGACAATTGTTGGAAATAGCTATGAAATAGAATTAACAAGTTAGAGGCTAAGAGGTTGGTCCAAATAGTGAACTAACTGTGGAACAAGTGCAAGCCAAAACCTTGGCAGAAAAGGAAACAACTAGGGACATGAAAAATATTAGTATCTCCAAGTTTTATGGGGAGGGTGAAGGGGATGTAGTAGAAGCATGGCTGAGAGAAGCAGAGGTTTATTTTATGGTAAAATGCTACTCATCAGGAACCTGAACACTCTGGGCTATGATCAACCTAGAAGTGGTTGCTCTGGAATGGTGGGAAACCCACTATGAGGAAACTAATATTGAACCTATTAACACTCCATAGGAAGAATTTATAAACAAATTTAATAAAATATTTCTAACAAAGCATTTCTATGCCTTAAAGTTTGAGGAATTTTCCAGTCTGAAACAAGGAACCAACATAGTGGAAGTGTACTACAAAAATTTCGTAAGATTATTTAAATTTGTACCTATTCATAATGAGAAAATGTGGGTTCAGAAGTTCACTCTTGGATTGGAGTCTAGGATAAAGCATGATGTAGACATGTAGGAGCCTAAATCATTGTAAAATGTGTATGATCTAGAAAAGAAAGCGAAGTCACACTTCTATTATAAATATGACAACTTACCCGAGCAAGCTCGATAGGAACTAAAGAAGAGGAATAGTGATGGGTTTATAAAATTGGAGGCTAATCAATATTGAAAGGTTAAGAATATCTAAAATCTTGAGAATAAACCTAATGGAAAACATAAGAAGTTCAAGAAGAACTTTCATAAGAAGGATAACAAACCAAATAATACAAAACCTCAACCAAAAAAGTTATAAGCTCCAGCTCTAGTAGTTAAAATAGGGTATCAAAAACTTGAAAAACAACAAGGACCCAAGGAAGGGTGCTACAATTGTTGGGGACCTCATTACTATAATCAATGTCCATATAGAGTAGGGACTAGCACAACTAATGCAAAAGAGAAGGAACTAGAACATCGGATCTATGCTGCAACTGAGAAGCAGAAGTTAAAGGGACAAGCCACCCCATTACTTGTGAAAGGTAAGGTTTTTAATAAGCAAGTAAACATTTTGATAGATAATAGGTTCACTGACAATTTTATTTCATCTAGTCTAGCAAGAGCTATGTCAAAAAGGCGAAGATATTTGGCTCAAGAGTGGAAGGTTGAGTATGGATTCAGGCAGACCTACTCGGTGAACCAGTGTTATCCTATGGCAAAAATCACTCTATCTAATGGGACTACGAAATGTTGTTTATATGTAGCTCCCCTACATGCCTTTGATGTGATCCTAGGGATGGATTAGCTACATGCTCATAAATCCTTGGTCAATTTTCAAGATCGATGGATTGAGTAATTAGAAGAAGACAGGAGGAGACTCAGAATTCATAGCAAACAAGGGTATTTGAACCTCAGATGTTGTCAACTATGCAATTGAAAAAGAATTTAAAGAGAGGAGGAATAGTGTATGTAGTAAAAATTATGAAGTGGAAGACTATGAGAAAGAAGAAATACTAAGACAAGATCTGATTTTACAAGATTTTAATAATGTATTTCCAAAGGATTTACCTAGACTACCTCCTGTATGGGAATTTGACTTCACAATTGAACTTATGATAAAATTTGAACCTATTCATAGATCCCTGTATAGGATGGATCCTATTAAAATGTAAGAACTGAAGGTTCAATTGCAAGGATTATTAGAGAAGGTTTTTATAAAACCAAGTGCGTCACCATGGGGTGCACTGGTTTTGTTCATGAAAAAGGATGTTTCGTTAAGATTGTGTATTGATTATAGGATGCTAAATAAGGCTACAATCAAGAATCGATATCCTCTACCTAGGATTGAATATTTATTTGATCAACTAAAATATGCCAAGGTGTTTACTAAGATTGATCTAATATCAAGGTATCACCAGTTAAGAATTCATGAGGAAGACACTCACAAGATGATATTTAAGACTAGGTATGGGCATTATGATTTTACGGTTCTACCCTTTGGACTGACTAATGCCCCAGTTGCTTTCATGAACTTAATGAACAATGTGTTCAGAAGGCACTTAGACCAGTTTGTCTTGGTATTCCTAGATGATATCCTTATACACTCTCAAGATAGAGAAGAGCATGATAAACATCTTAGGATCATGTTAGAAATGCTAAGGAAAAATCAACTTTATGGAAATATGGCTAAGAGTTAATTCTATGTTTTAGAGGTACAATATATTGGACACATCATATTAGAAAAAGGAATCACTGTAGATCCAGAGAAGATAGAGGCTATCCTAAATTAGCCATCCCCTACTAATGTGACTAAAGTGCGAAGCTTCATGGGGTTAACGGGCTACTATAGACGTTATATAAAGGATTACTCCAAGATTGTTGGACCCATAACTAACCTTCAAAGGAAGGAAAAGGAATTCAAGTGGTCAAAAAAGTGTGAGGCTACCTTTGCACTACTAAAGCATAAGCTTACTACCGCATCAATACTAAAGGTTCATGATCCACAAGGGACATTTTAAGTGTGCACGGATGCATCAATAGAAGGGTTAGGAGGGGTACTCTCATAAGAAGAGTTAGTAGTGGCATATACTTTAAGGAAACTCAAAGAGCATGGAGTTAATAATGCTCTGCATGATCTACAGCTAGCTACAGTGGTATATGCTCTGAAGGTTTGACACCACTACTTGGTGGAAAGACTCTTTGAATTAAATGCTGACCATCAAAGTCTATGATACATATTCACCCAACCAATACTCAATGCGAGACAGAGAAGATGGGTGGAATTTCTCACTGAGTATGATTTTGAGATTGAGTACATAAAAGAAAAGGAGAATAAAGTAGCTGATGCTTTGAGTAGAAGAAAATATATAACAACCATAACTAAAATTGACATGGACCTCATGGATCGAGTGAGACAGGAGCAATCTCAGGACGAGTATTGCCAAGAAATTTGAGTTAAGATAAGCAAATATCCTGAAGGAAATAAGGAATTTAGTATGAAAGATGAATTTTTGTGTTATAAAGGAAAGGTCATCATACAAAAAATGGGTGATTTAAGGAACTTAATAATGCAAGAATCCCATAAATATCCTTATTATGCTCATCCAAGAGGAGCCAAAATATGAGAAAACATGAAAAGAACCTTATTTTGGGTAGGAATGAAGGACATCACGAATTTTGTTGCTTGATGCCTCAAATTTTAGAAAGTTAAGGCAAAACTCCAGCATCCTACAGGAAAAATATATTTGCATGATATACCTATGTAAAAATGGTAGGTTATATCCATGGATTTTATAGTGGGTTTACCCAAAACTTGGTACCAACATGATGCCATCTTTGTAGTGGTAAAAAAAATGACTAATGTTAGCCATTTCATACTGAGGAATACCAAGGACGATGCTCAGGTGGTTGCTAGTAGATTCATCAAAGAGGTATTCCGATTACATGAATTTCTTGAGGTAATTATCTCAAATAGAGACTCCATATTCACTTATGAATTTTGGAAATCCCTTCATAGTGCAGTTGGTACGAAACTGAATATGAGTTCAGCATACCACCTTGAAACATATGGCCAAATCGAGTGGGTAAACCAAGTTCTGGAAGACATGCTCCACATATAATTCATGGATCACAAGTCTCATTGGGAAGATTTTCTACCTTTGGTAGACTTTGCCTACAATAATGGATATCACTCCTCACTAGGAATGGTACCTTTCGATGCCTTGTATGGGTGAAAGTGTAGAACACCATTGTATTGGGACAACCTAGAAGACCGAGTTGTGATTGGACAAAAAATAGTTACGGTAATGGAATATCAACTAAAGGAAATTAGGCAAAGACTTAAAGAAGCTACAGATAGACATAAGAGTTATGCAGATCTAAAAAGGACTCCAAGAGAGTATTCTGATGGAGATAAGGTGTTCTTAAGGGTTAAGCCAAAGAAGAGTGCTATCAAATCCATGAAGTTGGATCCACGTTTTGTGGGGCCCTTTGAGATCACATAAAATATCAATCCGGTTGCATACCGACTTGCATTACCACATAATCTATCCAAAATCCATGACACCTTCCACATATCCTTGCTTAGGAAATATGTTGCTGACCCTGAATATGTGTGGGATGTTTCTAATTTGGATATGGTAAATTCAAAGGCCATTGAAGTACTACCGATGAAGATTCTTGAGTTTTGTTCTAAGTCTGTCTATGCGAAATCAGACTCTTGAACAATGTAAGGTCTGGTGGGACTAGTTCTTTGAAAGAAATGCCACTTGGGAGAAAGTGGAGGTTATGCAAAAATATTTTTCCTTTTTATTTGAATCTATATAATGTAATAATGTTTATTTATGTTAAAAAAACAAAAGAAACTGGAAACACCGAGGACGATGTTTAATTCTAGTTGTGGAGGATGTCATGACCCTCCCTAGCAGACTATTTAGTACAAAGAAACAATGTATTAACCTATGATGTGGTAATACCTAGTTTGAGAAATTGAACCAACTATATGATGTTTAGTTTATTTAGAAGGGTATGTTATCGCTAACATATTGCCAAGTGTGCAGGATCAGGTACACTCATAGGTGGATAAGGTAGAAGCATCCACTAGAAATGAGGGTACGTAAGATTAGGGGAAATGATGATTAAGGTACTCGAAGTAAACATGGATAGATACCTTCATATAGGCATGCATCGTCGAAAGGGATAATCATCAATGACTGATCACCTTGAGCCTTAGTTGATAGCCTAGTAGCTATCGTAAATCCTTTGGTTGAGATAGGCGATTGGGTTGATGGAAAGACTCCCTCTTTGTTGTTTTGTAAACTTGATTGCTCTTTACTGCATCATGGCTTGGGTAACATAATGTTGGAATTCAATAGGAGAACAACTACAAAATGTATGTGGATGCATAAAGTAAATTGTTATTTTGAATTCATAATAGAGCATATTTTTTATGAAGAAAAGTGAATTAATTTAAATGATAAATGAAGATTCATTTAAATTAATTAATAAGGTTTTGATTAAATATAAATTCATATAAAATCATTAATAAACTTTATTTTAATGATAAATGAGAATTCATTTAAAAACATTAAAGAGGTTTATTTTAATGATAATGTAAATTCATTAATAAAATTTAATTAAATTAAATGAATGAAAAATCCATTTAAGGATATATAGAAATCTTTTTTTTTTTTAAAAACAATTATGGAATTTATTTAAATAAAAGAAATATATTTTTAAATGGTAATAAAATATCATGTAAGAGATATTTTAATTAGAAAGGTACTATTTTTCATTTAAATAATTTAAATGTCCTTGAAGGAAAAAGAGGCTCGAGGTTGGCTCGATTCTCAAGAAATGAGGACGGTGGACGGGCCATCTAGGAGGAAGGAGCACATAAGGTGGGGAAGAAAGAGAAAAAGGAAGAAAAATAGAGGAGACGTAGAGCAGGCGATCGGGGAGATAAGGAAGCGCGCAACGAGCAAAGGAGGAGAAGTGACAAAGAAGCCACTAGAGTCTATCTTGTAGGAGTAATAAGGTTGGAGGTTTCTAAGCTTAATCTATTTTAAACATGCTTTGGATGTGATGAAATTGTAAGTATGAAACCTGGTTAACCCCCTACTGTAGCATGATAATATCTTTTGAAGGGTTTGAAACCTTCTTATTTTTTATTAAAACTTAGGCATAAATCTAACTATGGCTTGGACATCCTGTGAGAGTCATTTTTTGTTTAAATGCATTGAAGTTTGGCCTTACCATCGTTAAGCTTTTGGAAGGCATCATTTATATTCTATATGTTTTAAAAAAATCACATAGTGCCTCTCTGCTGCGTTCTCTCATTCTGTGAGACGTCGTGTCCATTTTAGTGAAACCATATGTGTAAGAGTGGAAGTGCTGCGTTTAGTGAAACCACCTGTGTAAGAGTGGAAGTGTTGTGTTTAGTGAAACCACCTATGTAGAGTGGAAGTGTTGCATTTAGTGAAACCACCTGTGTAAGAGTGGAAGCACTGCATTTAGTGAAACCACTTGTGTAGAGTGGAAGTGTTGCATTTAGTGAAACCACCTATGTAGATTTGGGAAGCAAACAGTGTGTGTGACTAATTTTTTTGAACGTTGAGGTAGAGCTTAAGCTTTCTCGTTCCTTTGGATGGGAGATCGTACCGTATTTTTATGCCATAGCTGTTTAGCATGACTTTTAGACCTCCTACCCTCTTCCCAGACCAGACTCTCCAATGTTGCTTTGGGTATTCTTAGTTTATAGGGATTTCTATTGCTACGCAAGCTCAATCCCCTTGGGACAGGTAGTGACGGCAGAGAAGTAAGCCTAGAGTATTTTTAGCGGTGTAGCTGAGAGTGCTAGGCACTTAAGGTAGTTCGAGCGGATCTCTCTCTGTATCCTCGATTGGTAGCACCTGATTTTACCCTCCTTTAGACTCTGAGTTTAGCAGTTGCTTGACCTCCTTGTCATAGCGCAAAATCATGTTAGTCTAAGTTCTTGGGTAACTATAATATAATTTATCTTATGAGATTTTATTTTATTTTATTTTTTATTTTTAAGCAAAAAACCCCTAGCGAAGCCGCCTTGGTCTGAGAGACTACGAACAGGGGGTTCAACACCATCAAAGTCACCTGGGGGTCACACCTGACCCTGCCCGCACCAACATTATCAATTGGATTTTAGATACCCAATTCAGCTTTTTGGTAGGGTGGATGTTTGAACCTGGGACCTCCCTTGGAGGATTGCCCTCTCCTCTCCAACTCACGTACAACACCTGAGTATTATCTTATGAGATTTTAATTAAAGTAAGACATTTGATTAATATGATTTATCTTATGATATTTTAATTAAAGTAAGACATTTGATTAATATGATTTATCTTATGAGATTTTAATTAGAGTAAGACCTTTGATTAATATGATTTATCTTATGAGATTTTAATTAGAGTAAGACCTTTGATTAATATGATTTATCTTATGGTATTTTAATTAAAGTAAGACCTTTGATTAATATGATTTTTCTTATGAGATTTTAATTAAAGTAAGACCTTTGATTAATATAATTTATCTTATGAGATAATAACTAAAGTAAGACCTTTGATTAATATGATTTATCTTATGAGATTTTAACTAAAGTAAGACCTTTGATTAATATGATTTATCTTATGAGATTTTAATTAAAGTAAGACCTTTGATTAATAAGATTTATCTTATGAGATTTTAATTAAAGTAAGACCTTTGATTAATAATATTTATCTTATGAAATTTTAATTAAAGTAAGACCTTTGATTAGTAATATCATGAAGTGGTTATTTTTAACGAAACTAGTGAATATTTAATTAAGGTTATGAATCTTTAATTAAGGTTGTGAATCTTGATTAGATTTGATTGGAATTGTGAATTAGAAGGATGTTGGATTTATTCTTTGAATTGAAGTTATGGGGCTTTGATTTAGTGAATGAATGAAGGATTGTTTTAGAGGTTAAAGGTATGGGACTTTAATGCTTTAAGACATGATTAGATTTTATTGGAGTTGTGAATTAAAAAGATGTTAGATTTATTCTTTGAATTGAAGTTATGGGGCTTTGATTTAGTGAATGAATGAAGGATTGTTTTAGAGGTTAAAGGTATGGGACTTTAATGCTTTAAGATATGATTAGATTTGATTGGAATTGTGAATTAAAATGATGTTAGATTTATTCTTTGAATTGAAGTTATGGGGATTTGATTTAGTGAATGAATAAAGGATTGTTTTAGAGGTTAAAGGTATGGGACTTTAATGCTTTAAGACATGATTAGATTTGATTAAAGTTAGACCTTGATCTAAGTAGTACATGTTGGATGGATCTCTAAGGGAACCTGAGAGGTGAAGATAAAAGTAAAGGTTCTTTTATAATATCCACTATGCATTAGATTGTTGGAAACTTAATTAAATTTTGTATAATTGTAATTTGGCAAAGTAAATTATTAGATGCATTCAGAGGTATGCCTATCCTAAACCATGAGTACCCTGATCCCCTACTACCCTCAAAGAACCAATGGGAAGAAAGGATAAGCAAGGATTTCAATGGAATCAAAGTATAGGTAATTGTATTTTATGTTGATTTACTTATGCTCAAATAGACTAGGATTGTGGGGAGATATTCCTAATGCAGTTAATGTAATATTCTTTGAAGTAGGAAGGATTTACCATGCAATATTTAATGCAATAACTATTTATTGATTTAGATAAGGTACTTTTACTTTATTACGATGCTTGGTTATAATATGTAATTGATTCTCTTTCTGTTGATGATATTCTCTTTTAGTGCTATTCCTTCCTTTATTTTTTTGTATGCTTAGTAATTATGTTCTGTTTGTTTTAGTAGCTAGATGTATTCTTGTTTGTTTTCTTAGTAATAAAATTAAAGAGTAGAGTTATAATGTGAACTCAAAGGTGACCTAAGGGAATTAAGAACCCCTTAGGGTGAACATAGGAGACCTAAAGGAATTAAGACCCCTTAGGGAGATAAAGGACTAAGTTGTGGAGAGACTACATCTAAGTTATGATAGCTCATCATGTAGACGATATGGATAGCTTAACTCATAATACTCATAGTATACCTATGCATAATGGCTTGTGTATGGTATTGTGATGCATGTATACCTTCGATTAAATTGAGGGTGATAAGTCTAGCTCATCAAGAGTGATGATATAGATAGGCTTATTTGCAGTAACACATGATACACCTACATAGATGGGACTTGTGTTAGGGTACCTCGTGAGATGTAGCTTTTAGGAAATCTTAGTGGATTAAAACTTTAGGTAAACATTAGTTTGGTTAGGGGTTTATGAATGGTTCATGAATCTCTCTCCTTAGAGAAAAAAAATCTTTTTCTATTTTTTTGTTTGTGTGTTTTTGGGTCATTACAAATATAAAAATACAATTTAAGCAATATACCCTTCTATAGATAAATAGTGGATAAAAAACCCTTCAATAATTATTTTACATGCCATTGATCAAGATGACACATCAGATCCACCTAGTATGCTTAAATATTCCAAGATTTATTGACATGACATTGGAAATCCTAAGTGAAATCGATAATACATTATCACCACTTAAGTTGATCATGGCACCAACCATTTATTTTTAAGTGGATCCATTTTATTATCTATATAATCATGCTTAACATGTTGCTTTTTCACTAGAACACTTAGGGTTGAAGGTTTATTACTAAAAATTGATTCCAGAAACAATGATGTAACAAGACCAACATATAAAGGGCATGTGAAAGGGGAAATGGTACATAATGGTAGGTGTATGCTCTAATCAACTACTTTTATGACATCCTACCAAAGGAATAACTAGCTTAGTCTACCCTATCCCATGCATGGAGGTCAAGGCTTTCCACCACCTGTAACATAAACATTAATGATTCTTTTCAAATAATACAACCCTAGATGATTATTTTTTGTTGGGTAATGCAAGCTTATGGTTGATGTGTAAAAGTACACATGTAAAACATAGCATATATCAAGATCAAAAGAATATGTTTGAAGTGATTGTAATCCTTTGATATACATTAGGCATCAACATATCAAACATAATCATTGGTGCCTATTTATTGACAATATAGACCTATCATTGATGTGTAAAATTTTGCATCTATATCATAGCATGTTTAAAAATTATAAGTATATCCTAGGCACGTAGTCATAGGTGTTAGAGTATATTAAAATATTTAGTACATGCCAATGTACCACCTTGGGTACATTTATAGATTAGGAGTTTATCTTATATTAAGGTTTAAGTAGTTACTTCATGCAATGTAATAAATGCACAAGTGTTAGAATGTGCAATGATGTAAATTTGCATGTAGTCCACATGTACATGAGTCATAGGATAGGTAGATGAAGAGTCATGGGTAGAGTAAATGCCAAGGAACATATCTTCATATATATAGGCCTTTGAGAGTGAGAGAAGAAAAGATAGAGAGAAATGATGTCAAGATAGAGAGTAGTGAGTAGGTACAATGTAGTTCTTCATTAAAAATTTTGGAGTGTTCAAGTCCTCCATTATATTGCATTGTAATATTTTTGTGATCTTTTATTAATGGCATGTAACTAAGTTATTGCATAAGTTTATCATCTAGTTTTCCTGCATATTATAGTGCTATTATCATATAGTTATCATTGCTTGCTAATTTTACATCTTGTGGTTGTATTTCCTTTAATATACATCCTCAAAAGCTAACAATGGTATTAGAGTGACGTTATATCAAAATGAAATAGAGAGAACCACAAGAAATATTGAGAGGAGATCAGAAACCTCATTTTCAAAATTTCTAAAAATTGTATTTGGCTAGAGTCTTCCCACAGGGTTGTAGAAAAACTTGTGAAGACTAGGATTCAATATTGATTCCACTATATGGACAAATAAACTAGTGAAGATTTATTATCTCTATATTTATAGTTTCTTCCATTAAATTCCTAATACTTTGTTGTAGGAAAAGGGGATTCAAAGAAATTCGAGAAGCTTCGTACAAAGATCTAGGAAGAATATATTCTTTGAAATCAATCCACTACTTGAAGAAACAAATAAAATATCAAAGAGTTGGAGGCCTAAGGAGAATGTCCCATTGCAATATTGTAAAGGTGCATATTGTAAAAGAGATAAAAATGCCAGAGGATCATTATTGCATATCGAAGAAGAAGAGACCCCAGAGAAGAGTCCAGGATAAAATTTGAGGCTGGTGATCTCCATTGAATATTGAAGACTACAAATTGTATATTGAAGGAATAGGAAAAAACAAATCAAGAAGCTGAAGTGACCTATAAGAGATCCCATTGAAGAACTTCTAGTTTTGGAAGATTGAGGTAGATAAGGACTAGCAAAATTCCTATTCCAAATTTCAAAATCTCATGATTTTAGAGATCCAATAGGGAGATCTCATTGCAAGACTTCATAGTTGAAGATTGAAGGAAAGGTCTCATTGAGAAGACTAGAGAAGCTGCTAAAATTTGAAGACCCTAGAGAAGAGGTCTCAAGGAAGGATAAGGCTAGGAAAGCCTCATTATAGAATTTGAAGAAGGCCATTGAAGGAGTTTCTAGGAGAACTCATTGGAGAAATTTACTAGCAAGAAGGAGTTTCATATAAAGGAGGTTTTAGGACAATTATCGTCATTTGACAAAAAGCCCAAATGAAGAAGAATTTGGCAAGGAGTTTGCCAAAATTTGGAGGAGAATATTAAAGACCTCAAGATAGTTAGAATATTGAGAAGAAGGCCAAGATTGAAGTCAAAATTCGACAAAGAGGTTGAAGGAGAAAGGAGTTAGAATAAGCCATCAAATCTAAGAGATTTGAAGATTACCATTGAAGGATGATTAAGAGAAAGGACATTGCTGGTTTCTATAGAAAAAAATTAAAGTCTTATGGGAGAAGAGTTACAACTACGATTTGGAGGAGTTTCCTACCAAATTTGGGAGATTCAAGGACAAAATTTCAAAGGAGAAATTGACCTCGAAAGGGCAACAATAAGGGAAGCATTACTAGCTACTGAGTTTTCAGATTTTAATAGAGCATCTTGAAGGATAGTTAAATCCACAAAACTATATTTTTGGGCAGAAAGTTAGAGGGTTTCAAAGCTACAAATTGGTGGTATAAATAGATGTTTTGGACAGCAAGGAATATCTGTGATCTCATCTAATACAGGGCAGCATTTAGGTGAATCTAATCACCAATATTTCCATAATCTATAGAGGTTATTAAGGTAAGGAAATTTGGTGCAAAGGGTTCATTACTTGAAAATTAGTTACTTGGTTCATTATTGAGTTTCATTAAACACCATATTAGAGTTTAAAAGTTGCAAGGAGAAGGTTGCATATTAAGTCTTCAAGGAAGTGCATAATATAGTTTCTACAAGGGTTATAACCTGCACACAAAAAGGAGGAGTTAGATATATTTTAAAAGAAAGAAAAATATCAACATCCTATCTTCTAGTGAAAGCAAAGAAGACATTATTCTTAAGTGAAGGTTGCATAGATTAAGAGTTCATTAAAAGGAGCAATAAGAAGAAATTACTATTGCATCATACTAGTTATTAAATATGCATTAAGTATTTAAGTTAAGGTGAAAATTAGTGCAAATTAAAGCCATTCAAAAGGGCATATTCATTGCATGATTAAAGAGCTTGGATTCTGTTGGCAATTTTGGGTACCTTGGGTACATTGCCTTTGCTCAAGTGTTGATGTTGTCATTGATGTCAAGAAGCTTTTGAAGGAATTTGATTTGTTGTCAAAAGGATCTAAGTTCTAGGAAGGGTTTTTGTGAAAACCAAGGTAGAAAAAATAAAAGGTTTTATTTAAAACCATGGACAACAGTTTTGAAATGGGTTTTTCTTAAAACCCAAGTTGGCTCTTCGTTTTGTTGAAAAAGGTGCCCCGGTGATGAAGATATTTAATTTTAAATATTTAGTTTAAATTTTATTTATTTAAAATTTAAATTAAATTAAAAGGGCCGACGTGTTTGGAAATGCATCAAAGTACATATTAAATGAGGCAATTAAATTCTTTAAGGTTTTGGAATGGTGTTCGACATTAATCGCTGAGCAATTCGATTTCGACATCAAAGCACCTGCGCTTGAGATCGAAGTTTAATCGATGAAAAGGTAGTAAGCGGGCAGCACTGGTGGTTGTTGATGTTAGATAGCAGAGAGAGCCTCGAGTTCAAAACCCGATGCTTACGATTTTGTGTGTTGGCTTTTTGTTGTTCACGGTTCGAGGTGGCTATAAACAAGAGTGTATGCTGTGAACATTTCAAGAGAGCATGTAGCCTGAATGGTTCCCAAGATACAACTAAAAGCACTTCGAATCACGTGGATAAAGTTTTGATATGGTGTAAGGTATGCGCAGTTTAATGTAAATAATGCAGCAGTCATCTTGTTTCTATGATAGAGCTTCATACCTGTCGAAGGTCAGGGCTCGATTTTTGAGCCAAGGAAGATTTTATTTCGGAGATTAGAGGGAGGCCCCTCTCCCTTCCTCACATGGGCGTGGATAGCCCACGCAGTTTAGCCAAGCGCCTTGGCTAGAGGAGACGGCGAGTCAAATTACACCGAATCCATTTTTTGAGGGATGTAAGAGGTATCCATGTGAACTCCATTTATTGCAAAAGGGCAATGAATAAAATATATTAATTTTGCAATGTTGATGATATTTCCAAAGTTTGTTTGGGAGGTATAAGGTTAGCAAAATTAATATTTTTTATATAGTTTTTATTAAGTGTAATGGAGTAGATAAGGTGAATATAAGAAATATGTTATGTATGATTTGTTGAGTGAGGTTGAAAGAAGAAGACATAGAACCTTGATTATATTTGGACCAAGGAATATTCTTGAGGAAATATTAAAGAAATATGTTGTCTACTAACCTTCTTGAGTTTGGAAAAAAGGTGGTTATGGTTATGACAAATTTGTGAGATCTTCTTCATCTTCAATAAGGTATGGGCACTTTCTTCTTATGAGTATGATTGGTGTATGTTATTCCTGAAATAAGATTGGAGTGAAAAGGTATACAACAAGGTTTCCTTTGGTTGGGTGTAAATCCTATTTTCTGGTTTGTTGAAGACTACTTATGCATTGTTATCATTGATGAGAGTTTTGGTGAATGCATAATTCTAGTTTGAGGTAGTGGAAGCATTGTGCACTAGGGTTTATGTTTGTAAGTCTTGTTACTTGCATTGAGATGGTGAAACCCTTAGTTGGCTGTTTTGATATTAATGGATGAGTTACTTCCATAGAGGTGGTGTTGATCAAGTTAGTGCTTTACTTGATACATGATATTGGGCTTACTCCATTGAGTTGATTTGAACAAGTTATTCTTTGCATTTGGTGATATTGTGTTGGTGGCTGTTTTGTTTAAATATCTTTGGAGGGAAAAGGATTTCTACTTGTTTCCTTTTCTTGTGATGATTGGTTGAATGCTTCAAGGTTAATGTTGAGTTGAATGATGTTGGTTAAACCTTGTCTTTGAGCATTGTTGTTGAAGCCCTAATTGGTTGAGAAAAGATATTGGTTGTTGGAAAGAACATGAGTATCATTGTTATATGAGATATTGCATGGTTGGCAATTGTTGGGTTGTGTTTCATGTTCTTGAGAAAAGCATATTACATCTATCTTATTCTTATGAGATTTGAGATTGAGATTGGGAGTTAAGTATAGAACATATTGAGTCTTTAACAATTCTCTTTATGCTTCTATGAGGTTGATGAATCACATTGGGTCTTTAACAATTCTCTTTGTGGGTTCATGCCAAGCAAGTTTTTCTTGATGAACTTGTGAGCAGGTTTTGGACAGGTTCCATTGGGGACTTGTGAGCAAGTTTTGGACAGGTCCTAGCAGAGGACTGGTGAAGCTAAGTTTGATAGTTCTATCAGAGAACTTGAGGTCAGAGGTGCATTGGTTCTATGAGAAGAACCTAAGGACAGATTTTTGCTAGATCGAAGGACTGTGTTTAGTGCAGATTTGAGGACCAACTTTTGAGGTGATAGAGTTGAGGACAAAGGTCTCCAGCCAGAGCAGGGAAGACAAGTGTCTTCTATGGATAGAGTTCCATTTTCTAAGGGCAGCAGAGGCAGAGGTCTTCTAGAGGATCACCAGCCAGAGCAAAGCTAGGGGAAGGTATCTCCTTTGAGCAGAGGCTCATAAATTCATATTGGGGGAAGGTATCTCCTTTGAGCCGAGGCTCATAAACATTGTAATTGGGAAGGTTTCCCAAAGAACTTTGAGATAACTTTTAGAGAAAATTTTTGTGGATGAACCACGTTAAAATTGGTGTCACTTTGTGGATGATCTTATGCATTGTTTTGATATTGCTTTGGATATATTGCTTTATTGTTTTGAAGTATAAAGGGAAATTAAAAATAGGTCTTATACTGTTCACCCCCCCTCTCAGTATAAGCTTGTGTTCTTCAGATTCATTATTACTAAGTTAACCAAGAAAAGGAGATAGAGGAGAGAGTTGTCTAGTAAGGAAGGCAACATCAAATCACCATTTTCCACCAAGGAGTAGAGCAAGAAGCCACCTCATCAAGGAAGAGAGAAAGCTTAAAAAAGGGATATTTAAAGATCTCAAAGTTTAGGTGCAAGTTAAGGTATTTTATTCTAACTATTGCAAAGCTATTTGCATTACATTATTGCACCATATTCCTCTTGTCCTATGTAGAAAAGATAAAATAAAATCCAAAGTGTCTTAAGAAACTACAATAGCAAGCATATTACATATAAAAAGTAGTCATATCATCTAGTTTGTAGATAAAAATTCAAATATGAGAAAAATATCCAATAAAGGGCTCAATAGTTGAGTTTCAAGGTGTCTAAAGACACCAAATCCAACACCATTGGACTCAAGAAAAGAGCACCTACAAGCAGTATGAAGTAACCTGCAATATCAAAGAACCTACGTAAGGTAGCATAAAATCCATTGTAAGTCTAATGTAATTCAAGGTGAATAGCATAAATGATAATGAAGTGCAAGTTACAAGATTACAACATACACAAGTTACGCAAAATATCAAGGTACAAACAAAGAGTGCATTACCAAAGCAATAGCTTGGACGAACTGCCAACTAAGAGGATAACTTGAAGCAATCTAAAGCCATTGAAATTGGAGTAGATCCACCAAATAAGAGGACAATGTTGAAGCATATTAGAACCACCATTTTTGGAGCCAACTTTATGGGAGAATAGCACCACCATTCCTTGGAAAAATTATGTTGGAATTGTAAGTAAGAACAACTAGCAGTTGTAGGCAAGAAGCATTGAGAAATAGAGAATGTTGAAGGCTCAATTGCATGCAAAGGAAAGGAGCATCACTTGCAACCTCAAGATAACGCATATTGTGCCACTTGGCACACCAAAATAAGGTGTCTCCTATTCTTTATAATGCTTGCATATGAAGGAAGCACCCTAGATAAAATTACCACTCATATTGAAGCATTGAAGATATCATTCAAAGGTTGAAGGTATATAATTATTGCACATCATTCAAAGGAAGAGTGCTAAAGGCTCACCAAATAACAGTCATAAATAATGTAACCTCATTTTCCACCCACACACCTGAGCAATGTACGCGACATATGGCTAGTGTTCCAAGAAGAGATGAAAGATATTAAAGAGCCCAAATTAAAGAAGAGCGTAGAGATTGCAAGAATGTAAATTACGCATTGAGAGTGAGGTCAAAGTGCATTCAAGAATAAGAAGAAGACTCATAAGGTTCCTATGAGTAATAAATTCTCTCTGTCATACATAGAAGACTAGCATTACATCACCAAAGCTTGGATTGAAGAGTCAAACTAGAAGCCAATCAACACACACATTTTACATTGTAAGGAAGGTAAAAGATTTACATGATTTAATATTTGCTTTCCTTAAGTATAAGGAGTTATAAGGTGCTTAATATAAGGTTGAAGTTTATTTATTATTGTATTGAATAACTAAGAAAATACCAAACTTAGTGAATTAGAAGTCATTTAAATCAAAGGGAGTATATCTTAAAATATAGTGCAAATTGAATGAGATTCAAACATTAAAATATTTACAAATAATTAACTAGGAGATATAAAGTTTTCAACATTGGAAAATTGAAATATTAGTTTGCAAATATTATTACTTTCTAAATTTCCAAATTAGGGAGATATAAGGAATACTACATCAAACTTTGGTTTCTTGAAATTTAGAAAACTAAACCATTGAAAATTGAAGGATAAAAGAAGCAAAACCATTAATTGCTTGAAAGTTGGAAATTACATTTTACATTTGTCTCTTACACTAATTTATAAGATATTTATCCAAATAAAAGGTCTTGAAGGAAAAGAACCTTATTAAAACTTGAAGGTGCATCATAATTTATCTTTAGCTTTATACTTAATAATTATTAGGGAGAAATAAGGCAAGAAAATGAAGTTGAACATTAGGGAGACAAAAAAGATTCAACTCAAACTAGGAAAGCTAAGCATACTATCAAAGACTCATAGTGCATTCAAACACTTGCAATATATAAGACATTTTACAAAACTTGTAAAATTGAAAAGTTCTTAGCAAGATTGAACATATACTTAAAACTTGGGAGTCATAAGATAGACAACTACAAGGGTTTTGAAATTCAAAACTTCCATAAAAATTGTTCTAATTACTTGAGAAGTGAAAGATACTCTACCTAGTGATTTGGGAAAACTAAATTTCATTGATTGAGCACTAAGATTCTCAAGGCATTCTCAAAACTCTAAGGAGCTCTAAGGAATTCTACCTCAAAGGATAATTTTAAAAACATGGATGAAATAGTGAGGAATGCATTCAATAATGAGGAACTATTTCATGAAGTGGAATTTTACTCTCAAAATTTAATAGATACTTTTGAAGGATACAAGTATTTATCCACTAGCAAAAAAGAAAGATTCTCATTATTCCTAAAAGAAGCAAAAGAAGGAAACTTTACAACTCTAATTGGTTATCTTCATGAAGTACTTTTCAGAGCTTGGTGGAATACTCAAAATATGGTTATATTCACATCAAAAGAATGTTTGATGATATATCTATCATTAATTGTTTTTGAACTCTTTCAAAACATGAAACAAAATAACAATCCTAGTCAATATTATTGTGATGATATACTAACTCATCATGAAGAAGATATTTCTCTAGTAAAAATGCAGAAACAAAGAAGAAGAAAAAGGAGAAAGAGGAAGCATAACAAAAAGGAAAAGATGACGATGAAAGAAAATACTTTCAAGCTGAATACAGATCAAGGTGAGCTAAATAAACAAGATGAAGATACTCATCCAAATTCAAAAAAAGAGGACAATGAAGGAAACATGAGAGAAGAAATTGAATTCCAAAACTAGAATGAAGACAACATGAAGACCAAACCAAATGAAAGAGAAGGACCAGATCAAGTTGAAGAATATTTGAAAGATGAAGATCCATATTGAAGGCTAAAGTCTTCAATACCCAAATAATGTAATACAAGGGGGTGTTAGAGTATATTACATTATTTTATACATGCCAATATACCACCTTGGGTACATTTCTAGATTAGGAGTTTATCTTAGATTAAGGTTTAAGTAGTTACTTCATGCAATGTAATAAATGCACAAGTGTTAGAATGTGCAATGATGTAAATGTGCATGTAGTCCACATGTACATTAGTAATAGGATATGTAGATGAAGAGTCATGGGTAGAGTAAAGACCAAGGAACATATCTTCCTATATATAGGCCTTTAAGATTGAGATAAGAAAAAGATAGAGAGAAATGATGTCAAGATAGAGAGTAGTGAGTAGGTACAATATAGTTCTTCATTAAAAATTATGGAGTATTCAAGTCCTCCATTATATTGCATTCTACTATTTTTGTGAGCTTTTATTAATGGTATATTATTGAGTTATTGCAGAAGTTTATCATCTAGTTTTCCTGCATATTATAGTGTCTTTATCATATAGTTATCATAGATTGCTTATTTTACATCTTGTGGTTCTATTTCCTTTAATATACATTTTCAAAAGCTAAAAATAGGCTCTCATCCATTACGTGATATTTTAAAAAAACTTAGGGGTAAAAGCAAGGTATTAAAACATAATTTTAGCCTATTTTATGAAGCAATTTCTTAAAAATATAGTATGCTTAACTTCACCAAAGAATAAGTGCTACTTGTGTTGAGAATTATAGGAAGGTGTAAATTGATAAACCATTGTAAATGAAGTGTAGAATATTAATGTAATTATTATTTTAAAAATACATATGTATATCAAATTATGTATTTTAATAGAGGTTGTCCTTACTTTTTAAAAGTTTTTCAAGATAGACTAAGTGTGATTCATTAATAATTCCATATAACCTAATTATTTTGACAAAACATTCTATGAATATGCTTTCTATACAAATATATATAGGGAAAGATATTACTTTCGTATTTTTTTTATTTTTACAATGGGTTATATAGGATTGAAATGGGCCCACCCATATATATCATGGCCACATAGTAGTATTACAAAAAATTGGAAATCATGCATGTATCACTTGGCAAGATGCAAATCTTGATCTCCTCTTTTGAAAATTGAGGAATCTAATCAATTTAACTAATGTCATTTGATATTACCTTCATAATATTATTATCAATATATTAATTATTATTCAGTTTCAAATCAAGAAGTGTAAACTTTTCAATAAATTGATGTGAGGCTATATGTTGGGGCACCAAAATATTTTACAATTTGTATATAGAATGAAAATAGATAAACATATTTGGGGTAAGGATATGATTCATAATTTTATGTATTTTGATTATACTAGAGGAATCGGTAACTATACAATTTTCTATGCCTCTTCATGGGTTCGAATATTACTCCTTATTGCTACTATAACCTCCAGTTGCATCGGGTAAACCTTTTACATAGCTGGTTACACTGACGCGACACACCCACCGATACTACGGGGTCCAAAATATAGGAACCTTGGTCTCTGCGCTTCTACAAAAGCGTTTTGACCATTGAACCAAGCCATCAGACCCTATTTTGATTTTTCTTACTTGCCTAAAGATAAGAGTTTTATTTTTGATAGTAAATGAAAAACATTCAACTATAATAAAAGTAAATAAAATTTAAATGCTTAAAATTTATATTCCAATACCTATTTTTACATGATTTTTATTCCAAGTCCTATGATTTAATCCACATGAGGCCTCATGTGTTGTGTAGTGATCATGTGAGCACAAAAAATGATATAAATGTAAATAAATAGATATGTAACTATAATAAAACTAAACAAAAAATTTATATGTAGAATTTACATTTTAGTGCTTACCACTCCATAAATTATAATTGCAAAATTATTTGATTTGACCTCATTTTGAAGCCTTGAAAGTCATACTGATGACATAATAGTAATAAACATGGTGTCACTAAATTGTGTTAGGATACCCTACTTTAACCCTTATAAAATAATCATTTACACTCCTTTATTGATTGTATAACACGATGATTAACACAAAATATGTAAGTGCTTTGTAACATGTGTCAGGATAAAAAAATCTATATCAAATACTCATCAAGAAATTATGTGGTCTTCATTTATATTCAACACCTTAAATGATTCAATGATACTCATTTATGATAATTAATGATTTTTAATGGGTGATATAAATGTATTATTGATGTATATATATATATATATATATATATATATATATATATATATATATATATATATATATATATATATCATAGAATATTTTAAGATAAAAAATGTGTCTCAAGTGATTATAGTTCTTCACTCATTTATAATATCTTGAATAACCATAAACAATTATCTTTCATATTCATTTACTAATGGAATTTGCAACAATATGATTGATGCATTAATATGCACAACACTGCATTATAATACATGTTAATAACAAAAAATATGTCCTAGATACTCCTAAAGTATATAATTTTTATTGATATGCAACCTCTTAAACAAATCTAGAAAATAATTCTTCATAATAATCGATATCGATTGCCAAGGGGCCCTTGGTTCAATGGTTGAGACAAATAGTTGATGTAGCCCACACCAAGGTTCAAATATCAATAATAAAAAATAGCTCAATGTGACTAAATTGATGTAAAAGGGAAAGGGCAAACCCTTTCAAAATATTACTTAAAAAAAATTACAGTGATTTATAGGTGAAGTAAACCTATGATTGATACTTTTCATGCATGCATTTGTAAATCATAGTACATTAATGTAAAGATTTATTTAAATTGGTCACTAGGCAATCACATGCCTTTCAATGGTCATTGGTCCTCATGGATCATGTTATATCTTAAATTACATTAAATAGTGGGCATTAGTACTCAATGAGTGATATAACCTATTAGGTTTCATGCTTGAACCATTGTATACTTTTGACATAAGAAATATTTTACTCATATATAATTAATGGGTTCTTGTAACCTATAAATTGTATATCAAACTTTACCTCTGATAATAGTTTATCTTTTAGGTTTGTATATCATTCCAATGTTTCTCTTGCATTTTAGTCTTTTTGTATGTTCTTACTAATGGTTATTTAGCATAGGGATGTAGTATGTTATGCATGGTAAAATCTTTTCACTAATGTTCCAAGCTATATCACTAAAACATAAGACCCTTGCACCATTTTGAAATTATTTTGTGCTTCTTATACATTTTAGCATCTTTTTTTTATCTATTCTAATGCAATGATTATTTTACATCTTGGATAGGTGATTCTTGGGCATCTAAGCCATATCCAAAATTTTTATTCATGTCATTATAGGGTTCAAAATGATTAATATAAGATAAGTGTCTTTAATATCCTTATGGGGATTAGCATACAACCTCAATCTCTAGTTAATAAGGTCATGCACTTCATATTAAATTTTCAACTAATGTGATGGCTGGTAGCTGCAAGCACTATTCGTGTAGGAGTCCTATTATTCAAAATCTGAAAGGCAGGAAGGAAAATTTTTAAATTTTTGAAGCACATGAGGATGATCATGGATGCAGACAGGAATGGGTTCCCACTTTTGTTCCTGATGGTGGCCTGGAGGATGCTGAAAAGGTCATTGAAAGTGTTGTTCTCTTTTAGGGGATGAACCTCCCAACAAAGGAACCTTTCCTAGGTCCTCCATGGTTGGGGGACCCACTTCTAAAAAGCCTTCCTTTTCCAAAATTATTGGTGGAAGTTTTTCTTATCCCAGGATTTCTATGTATGCCTTGGAACCTATGGGGAATAAAGTGAAAATCCTTGCAAGCTTAGTTTCCAATTACCTTTCCATGGAAACCTTTTCGTTAGTTGGAAAGCTCATGGGTGGAAGGCCTGACTTGGAAACTATCAAAAGGTGGGATTTTTCCAAATGGAAGGTCAATGGGTGTTTGGAAATCTTTGGCCTTTCAAGGGATTCTTCGAAATCAGACTCAACAACCAAGAGGATGCTAATCGGATTCTCACTGGTGGTCCCTAGTTTTTAGGAAGAAAAATTTTATTCCTAAGGCGTTGGTCTCCTAATTTTGACCCTGAATCTCAAAGTATCAATTATGCTCCCATTTGGGTGTGGTTGCCAAACCTTCCTTGGCATCTTTGGCACGAATATATCCTTAGAGCCATCGCTAAAACCATAGGTGATTTAGTTTCCATTGACCATGCAACTCTAGCCAGAAAAAGAATGATAGCTGCTCGAAATTGTGTCAATGCGAATCTGGATTCTAAACTCCCAAACTTTGTTGAGTTGGAATATGAGTCCTTCTATAAGAAGTAGGTGATTAAATAAGAGAATAAACCTCTATTATGCATTGAATGTAGAACTCAGGGACATCTCAGGTCTCAATGCCCATCCTTAAGGGTTCAGGATGAACTTGAGAAGGAAAAAATAAAGCTCCATTCACTAAGGTTGAGAAAAGGAAGTATCCTTCCTCAAAAGGGCCTATTTTTTATCCAATCAGAAATCAGAATCTTCATAACAATAGAAATGATCATCCATAGGGAGGTACTTCAAAAGAGACTCAAATTCTCATCCAAGCAGCTGGAAAAGGCAAGCAGGTTTCCACATCTATCCAAGAGCAGAGTAAGGAAGAGGTAAGTTCTTTCTTTGCTCTCCCAAACAAGTATCAAGTTCTTTCTGACTTACCTTCTAGGGATATTGAATATGAGGTGATCACTCATAACTCAGGTCCTATCATTAATCCCTCTTCCTCACCTTCTAAAGGAAAAAGGCAAGAACCCATAAAATCCTCTGCTTCAATGCACAATGGAAGTCTTAACTCATCCCCTATACCCAAACATGGGTCCATAGGTTCTGGATCCCCACGCCCT
Source organism: Wollemia nobilis (assembly GCA_028583015.1). NCBI lineage: Eukaryota > Viridiplantae > Streptophyta > Pinopsida > Araucariales > Araucariaceae > Wollemia > Wollemia nobilis. Next base: position 25,712,447 of record JAQPPZ010017248.1, on the reverse strand, counting down.
TCTATTGAGTCTTTCCTTGAAATATCTTCTAATCCTTGCAATCAGATCTAGATTGAAGAGGTTGTCATTCCTACTTCTATCCTTGGATCTTCAAGTCCAGTGGTTCAAATAATTAACCCCCAAAATTTTAGCCCAAAGAAAACTAGAAGTTATAAGAAATCCCCAATAGATTGTGGAGGTGAGAAGAAAAAGGGTAGACATTCTAATGTTGATCATTGGAAACAAGGGTTAGCAGATGAAATTGCAAGTGGGGTTCAAAAAACCCTATTTTCCACAAGGATAAATCAGACTGATGATGAAACAAAATGTATCAAACCTCCCCAACCTCAAGGAAAAGGGGGATAAAAGGGCTTACAAATCTTCCAAATGAAATTCCTCTCATGGAATGTGAGAGGTCTTAATGGCATGGTGAAACAAAGGTTAGCCAAGTCATTAAGAAAAGAAATTAATCCTACCATTTTCCTGATGCAAGAAACTAAACTTGGAGATTCTATAGTTAAGTCTTTGTGCAATAAAATATGGAAAAATAGCAAATTCATCTTTTGTAGTGCAAGGGGTGCTTCAGGTGGACTCATTTGCCTTTGGAATCCTAGAATTCTTGAAGGAATATTAATTCATTCCAATGAGGTGTCCACTAGCATTCTTTTTTTGACAAAGATTCCAATTCTCCTTGGGTTCTTACTAATGTGTATGCCCCAAACTCTATCCCTGGTAGATTCAAGTTATGGGAAAATTTATCAAATTTGAGGAAAGCTTTCCCAAACTTCCCTTGGGTCCTAGTTGGAGATTTCAATACTCCTCTGCTTCCTTCTGATAAAAGAGGTGGTGTAGGATCCTTTACAAAGAGCATGGATGATTTCTAGGATTTCATTAACCTTAACAACCTGATGGACGTGAACTTAAAAGGCAATCAATTTACCTAGACTAATAGAAGATGTGGCAGTCAATTGATTCAGGTTAAACTTGATAGAGTTATCTTTTCTCAAGAAGCTACTGCTATTTGGGGGGATGCCAACCTTCAATATCTTCTCAAAATTGGGTCTGATCATAGTCCCATTCTACTGGATACTAATAATCCTAAGAATTTTAGGATCCCCTTCAGATTTGAAGCCATGTGGATGCAACATCCAAATTTTAGGGATAGAATTATCCAGTGGTGGCAAACATATTTTCAAGGATCCCCATATTATAGACTTGCACAAAAACTCAAAATGATTAAAGAGAATCTCAAAATATGGAATAGGGATATTTTTGGGAATTTGTTTGAGAATAAAAAGAAATTACAAACAGGTTGGCTACCATTGAAAAAGAGATCCTGGAAGGCCAGAGTTGTAGCGTTGAGCAAATAATTGAAGAAAAAAGGCTTCTATCAGATTATCATAACATCCTCAAATGCGAGGAAACCTTCTGGAGGCAAAAATCTTGAGCTATATGGCTGAAAGAAGGGGATTCCAACACTAAATTCTTTCATACTTCCACCTTGAGGAATAGAAGCAACAATAGAATTAAAGAAATCATCCGCCAAGATGGAAGTATCACTTCCGATGTGAAGGAAATCAGGTCTGAAGGCATTTCTCATTTTCTTCAGTTGCTTGAAAATCCTATGCCTGTTGACAATGCTAGTGAGGCCAAAGATTTTTTGCTTCAATTCATTCCTCATGCCATCCCAGATGATATTAATTTTAAGTTAATTTCTAGCCTGACTGATGATGAAATTAAATAGGCCCTATTTTCCATGAAACCTGACAAAGCCCCTGGTCCTGATGGCTTTTCTCCTAGATTTTTCTAGGCCTTTTGGGATTGTGTAGGACCTGATGTATGTGAAGCTATCAAAGAATTTCAACTTTCTAAAATTATTCCTCGTAATTTCAATTCCACATTCATCGCCCTCATTCCCAAGAGTCCCAATGCTAAATCCTTCAATTATTTCAGGCCTATAAGTCTATGTAATGTTGTCTATAAAATCTTAACCAAGGCCCTAGCCAACCGAATGAGGGATGTCATACCTCTAATTATTTATTATTGTCAGGGAATTTCGGTTTGAGGAAGATCCATCTTGGATGGAATCATCTCTATTCATGAAGCTCTCCACTCAACCTATCTCACCAAAAAGGTTGCTTTCCTATTAAAGCTAGACATGAACAAAGCTTATGATAGGTTGAATTGGGATTTCCTTCTTGTTGTGTTAACTAAATTTGGTTTTCACCAGGATTGGGTCAATCTGATTAGAGGATGCATATCCTCTACCTAGTTTTCCATTTTAATTAATGGTTCACCTACTGGATACTTTCCTAGCAGTAGAGGTTTAAGGCAAGGCGACCCTCTATCCCCTCTCCTTTTTATCATTGTTGCTGAGGCACTTGGGAGATCCATTCATGCTGCTAGATGCTCAGGTTTCATTTCTAGAATCAAAGTGACTTCCCAAACCAATCCTGTTACTCACCAATAGTTTGTGGATGATACTTTATTATCTACATTTGCATCAGTGGTTGAAGCTAAGGTCATCAAACATATTCTCCTTCTTTATGAAGAAGCGACAGGCCAAAAGGTAAACTTCTAGAAGAGCAAGTTATTTTTCCTCAATACTCCAATCAAAAGATAACTTAAAATAGCAAACATCTTGGGATGTGCAATCTCTTCCTTACCTGCTACTTATCTAGGAATGCCTTTGTTTGTGGGTAATGCTTCTGAAAACTTGTGGAACAATGTTATTGAAATATTTCAAAAGAAACTATCTGGATGGAAAGGTAATATCTTATCCCAGGCTGGAAAAGCTATCCTTACAATGGCCTACTTACAAAGCATACCTGTCTACTTTCTTTCAATTTTCAAAGCACCAGTAAAGGTTTACCAGAATATTGAACAAATCCAAAAGCATTTCTTGTGGACAGGAGCTGAAAACAAGAATAGGTTTCATCTAGTTGCTTGGGAAAAAGTGTGTAAGCCAAAATATCAGGGAGGAATTGGACTCAGAAGAATTAATATTTTAAATTTAGCTCTCATAGCGAAACAAGCTTGGAGACTAATCTCAGGGGATCAAGTAGAATGGGTCAAAATTGTTAAAATAAAATACTTGCAGGCATCTGAGTTTTTAAGTGACAGGGCTCCCTCTATTGGCTCCTCCTTCTGGAAATCCATTAGTATCACGAAAAAATTCCTAATAAAAGGTTTACGATGGCAGGTTGGTTATGGGAGATCAATTAACTTCTGGGAGGACAAGTGGCTAGGCAATCAACCTCTTTTACAAATCCCAGGGTTTAGATTGATAAAATAATTCACTGATCCTCTCCTTGGATATAAGATTGTGGACTTCCTTATCATTTCCAATGGCATAAGGTCATGGAGAAGGATCCAAAATCCCAATTTATCAGCTGAAATCACATCCCTTGAAGCCCTATTATCTACCTTTCCTATCCCTTCAGGGATGTCTTCTGATTGTCCTATATGGGAACCTACTGAATCAGGGGAATTCACTATTAAATCTGCATATCAAATATCTCTAACCCTTGAAGAAACTCTCATTCCTTTCAACCTCGTGTGGTTAAAACATATGACACCAAAGGTTTCCTTTTTTTCTTGGGTGGCCATTCAAGATAAAATTCTTACTGTTGAAAACCTTATCAAACGTGGAATTCCCCTCCCTAACAGGTGTTTCCTGTGCCTTTCCGATTGGGAGTCTTCTTGCCACCTTTTCCTTTTTTTTCCTTTCTCCAGAACCATCCTAAACAAGTTATTCCATAAGTTCCAAATCAGCTGGGTGTCACCCCCATCCTTAGTTGATCTTTTTTCCCAATGGCCCAACCCTTTTAGAAATCCTTGTCTTAAATGTTTTTGGAATTTTTGCCTTCATCATTATTTGTGGTAGATTTGGCTTGAGCGTAATAGGTATGTTTTTTCTAAGGATGCCAAGGATGTTGAATTCATAACTAATAGAATAATATTTTATGCCAAAGAGAATGTCCTGGTTGCACCATTTGACCCTTTTCCTATTACCCGTTTTGAAGCTTCTCTTCTCCAATCCTTTCAAATTTCCTTAGATAATCCTAATCCTAGAAAATCCCAAATTTCTAGAGAAAATATTAAGTGGAATCCTCCTCCTCAGGATTGGGTCAAGTTTAACTTTGATGGAGCTACTAAAGGAAATCCAGGGAGAGCTGGAGCTGGAGGAATTCTCAGGGATCACCTAGGAAATTCTATTTTTGCCTTTGCTGAAGCCTTGGGTGACCAATCAAACCATATGGTGGAAGCCAGAGCACTATGGAGGGGTCTACAATTCATGAAACAATTCCCAGGAAAAGTTATCATTGAGGGGATTCATTAAACATTATCAACTACCTAAAAAATTCCAAACCATCGACATGGAAAGTCAGAAGTCTAATTGAGGATGCTCGAAGTCTAATACTGCTCCAACATCAAGTCATAATCCAACACATCTATAGGGAAGCTAATGGCATCACAGATAAACTAGCCAACATTGGTGTGTTTGGCCCTGGGATGCTGACCTGGACCGATACTCTTCCACGTGAAGTGAATGAAATTGCCAGGTTGGAAAAAATTCAAATTCAGCAAAATGCATAATTTCCATAATTATTTTCTCATGAATTCAAAAAGGTGATGCTCTATAAGCCTTAATGCCTCATGTGATTTGTATTTTTCCATGATCACCTTTTTCACACTAACCCTTTCCATGATAACCTTTGCCTTCCCAAGGCATTTTTCTCTTCGAAGTAATAAAATGGAATGGATTTGTTCACATATTCCCCTTGCATTTTGCTTAATCCTCATGCCAGACATTCATGTCACCACCTCATTCCCTTTTGTTTATGTCTGGGTTTTATTTCCAACCATGACTTGGGGTTGTTCTTCCACCTCTTTCCATGATAGCAGGTTTTTCATCCATGTGTGCTCCATTTTCTTTAGCCCACGACCATATTTTGATCCCTATCATAGTTGCTTAGTCCCTATGTATGCTTCCATTCTTGTCTAGTTCTGCTTCCCAATACATTGGGTTTCTACTTGGGCCCATTCCCTCTCTAAATTTGACAACCCCTTCTTTTTGATTGGTCAACCATTTCAAGTCTAGGCGTGCCTTTCTATTCTTGTGGGAAATTGCTTCTGTTGGAAACTCATTTAGTTCAAAGAATGTCGTACTCTGGCCCGCCTTTCCCGGCATGTGGTCTTCCCAAGATCTGAGCATATCATGAGTGGAATGGTGATGAGATTCCAGAAACATCCAAGTTTTCCTTTGCCTTTCTTAAGCTTTGATCTGGATGCTCCTTGCACTTCCTCTATTCATCTTCATCTTCCTTGTGCTTTTTTAGAGAGTTTTTGGTCTTTAGCCTCGAGTGCTGAAAGGATGAGTTTCATTGAGCCTGATACCCTTTCCTTGGAACCAGTTGTGGAAGCTATCCTCCATGATAGGGGACTGTTGCCATTTCTCAAGTTGTTCTCCAATACGGATTGGGACATTAACATGGCCTTCGCTTCTTCCTAGGAGAAGGGGATGGTCATCATCCATGGTGTCGACTTTCAGGTGGATGTTGGCATCTTGGCAGAACTCACTGGGCAACTGGTTGTTGGACGCATGGTGAGAAGAGATAAACATAACTGGGAGGTTGAGCTGAGCCAGTTCGAACCGAATTTGTCATTGAGGAGAATCATAAAGCAAGGGATGTTTCATAGTGATCTTCCCACTCCATGGAAGGAAGTCATGAAACCCATTATGGAGTACATAACGGTGGACGATCCCAATTCTCAGCTCCATAGTTTTCACATCTCATTTGTCAACCACTTTAGGGAATCCAAGCCCCTCAATATCCCTGAGTTCCTTTTTTTATCAATGGACTACACCATTACCTCAACTCATGCCAAGAAAGAAGAAGCTTGGCCTTCTCACCAAGGCCTTTTCAAGGTGTTGTATGCTTTTCTATTGGAAAATTTTCCTAAGGGAAACATTGTGAATCAGGATACACAAGCGAACAATACTGAGGATGACATTTCTTCAACTCCGGCTTCTAGGGTTCGAGGATCCAAGAGGAAGAGGTTGGAGGACAAGCGTCAATATCCTGATCTGGTAAGGAAGAGGGTCAAACTGGAGGTTACTCCCATGAGGAGTTCCCAGCATCTCAAAAACAAAGAGCTTCAGAGTCCTGGGAAGCCAAAGGAAACTGAGGAAACCGATGAGGATGATTCCAACGACCCGATGGAGAAGTTCCTACAGAAGTACGTAATCAAGACTACTTCAGCTACTATTGCTCATTTGGAAACCACCCATGCTGCTATTGGAGGAGCCATTTCATAGTTGAAAGAGCACAAGAATGCTCTTAGCCTTCTGTTCTATTGTGACAACTTTGATGAAGATACTCCTACAAAATCCACCGATGCTGCTAATCCTGAAGATAAGGAGGACGAAGTTGTGGAGATTGCTAAGGATATCTTTAAGGATTTCCCTAAGGATGATGTCAAGGAAGTGAAGGAAGTGAAGAAAGAGGATGTTTTTGAGCCCACTACTGCCTGAGTGGCTTCTTTGTTGTTGTTTTTGTCCCTTTGGGGTTTCTTCCTTATCGGTTCTTAACTATTTTTGTTTTCCTCTACTAAATTTGGTCCTCAAGGATGCTATTTTTGTGAATTATGCATCCTTTTCTATCCTAATGTTATAAGGCGTTAGGGCACCTTTCAAATGCCCTCTTTAATGAAATATTTTAACTTACCAAAAAAAGTGGCAACTAATATTTTTTTGGTTAATTTCCTTATATATAAAGAGAGGTTTATGATACAATATTTTTATCCAATTGTCATGGGTAAAATCATAAGATATGATCTAGCCACTATTTATCTAATCCAAGCTCTCTCTTGATTTGGATTATGCTAAGCCCAATGATATAAGTAAAATGTATAATATGCATTATTACTAAAATATTGAACCTGCTGATTCACACATAAAACTAATTATAAATATATCACCTTTATCTCCAATGACTTATGTATCACCATTGACATATGTAGCTTCTAGCAGTTGTAATATGTGTACCATCCATGATCTATATCATCTACAACTTCAGTATTGCTTGCAACATCTTTGTTTTGTAGCACCATTTGGGTGCAGCACTAGTAACATGTATCATCAATATGTAGCACTGATGATGTATAGTACTAGAGATGTGTAACACCAATGATGTGTAGCACCTATGATGTGTAATACCATTTATGTGTAACACCATTGATGTGTAGCACCCTTGATGTGCAACACCAGTGATGTGTAGCATCAATGATGTGTGGTACCAATGATGTGTAGCACCAATGACATGTATCCCCATTGGAATGTAGCACCAAAAAAATAGCTCCAATTGTATATAGCACCAATATCTACCCACTTTTTTTCTTGGCAATTTTCAATCCTCTATTCAAATCCAACATCTCTACAAAATTGTTTGAATATGCTCCTATTCCTTTAGCGAATTCTACCAATACTCTCATTGAGTCATTCATTATAATATATCCTAATCCTGCTACTCCTATATTCTTTTTCGATGCACCATCAAAAAATAGATGGTATACTCCAATACTAAATATTAGGGGCTCATATTTCTTACTTACTTGCTTGGTTATAAATAATATTTTAAGAATCTGAATTATTTTTCTTTTTAGCTTCCATTAGTGAATCTTCTTTCTCAATCCTACTTCTATTAGCTTTAACTAAGATTTTGAGGATTGCTATGCTACATGAATATTTTCCAAAAGGCTGCATCTTTATATATTGAAAGATTACTATTTTTTTCAATTGGTTATATGATATTGAAATGGGCCCCACCCATATTACATCATCACCACATAGTGGTATTACAACAAAGCTTGGATATTATCCATGTATTGCTTGACAATATTTGAACCTAGATCTCCTCCTTGAATGTTGAGGAATCTAACTGGTTGAGCTAATACCATTTGATAAAAATATTACTATATTTTAAGCTTTCCATATCTATCACAATACAATTCATGGTAGTACTTCCCAAATTAATTTTATTGCTAATTTTTCATCTTTGCAAAAAGGATAATTATTGTTCCATTTGGTAAAAAATTCCTCACACTCAATTTTGGAATGTATGTCAACTTTGAATCCCAATGCTTGCCACATAAAGTTTCAAAGTTGGTTCAAGACTTCTTCACATTGAATGAACAAGTGTTCAATATTTTCTTCTTGCTTCTTACATAACATACATACTAACGACCCATGTATAACCCTTCTACTTAAATTTTCAGCAATAAGAATAACTTTGTGAGTTAATATCGACATAAAATTATCACTTTTGGAATGGATCTTACACTTCATAATTTTGCCTAGTACCTACCGTTTGGAATTAAGTGACCATATTTATCAACCAATAGCCAATTGTATCTTTGTTTGACATTATATATTTTGATTTTATTTATTGGTCTCCATATTATATATTTTGGTTCATCTCTAAGTATGAAATTTATTTCTCTTAACAACATGGTAAGGGCTATTGATTCAATATCCCATTTCCCTCAATATTTGATTCTAAATTCTGGCCATTCACTTTGAGAATTGTGGTTTTTTAAAAAATTGATTTTTTTCCATACTTTTGCTTCTAAAGCAATATCTTAGCTAGAGTATAGATATCATCCTATTTGTGGTATGCCATTGATTGCATCTATTCATATAATTTTTTACCATCATCGATGATCCATGAACAACCTTTTCTAAAAAAATATAATGCTACACAAATTTGACTATGTAGTAGATCACTAATCTAAAGTCACATTTATTATTAGTATATGTTCTAGTGGGTTTCCTTCAAGATCCTTATTCACCATGATATTTATCCATATTGATTTGATTTCCTTGATTAATATCCATATTAGTTTATCTCCATACACATCTAGCAATAAGGACATATGCTTTATTTCTAATCTAACACATTTTTTGGATAAACATACAATATCCCACTTAACCAAATGGAACTTCTTTCTTTCTTGTTCTTTAACTCCTTTTCACATAAATGTCCTTATAATATTCTAAAGTTCTTAATTAATCCTATTGGATCATGAATAAATGACATTAAATACATGAAATAACAAATAAAACCAATTTGATTAGAATCACTCTACTACCTAGATTCAACCATCTATAGACCACATATTCAATGTCCGTATTACTTTGTTGAGAACATTATCCCATTGGTTTTTGGCACCCCAAGATACACATAATTCTTTGTATTTACCTAGTTTGAAGCCAATTGTTTTGGAAAGTTTCCTCTTGAAAGCTACTAAGAAATTATATGCATAAAGGATAGACTTACCACAATTAATAGCAACTCCTATTGCTATACATTTTTTTTTAATATCTCTTTCATGTTCTTGGATTCCTTAATAGATGTTTGTCCCATTAACATAGATTTGTATATAAATTGTACGTGGGTGGTGTTTACTATATTTGAAGTAATTGGTGCTCCTTCAATCTGTCCCTACATTATTGCTTGCTTGATAGGATAGCTCAATGCCTTAACCATGATGACATATAAATATGGTGATAATATCCAACCTTTTCTTATGCCTATAGAAATGAAATTTAACATGCTTACACACAATTCCATTTCTACTTAAATAATTTTACAGATATGTAGTCATTGTAGTATAATATACAAAAAACATCAACAACAATAACAATAGCAATAGCAATGGCAATAAAAACAATAGAATATGATACATAAATGGGTAAATTTTATATTAACAATGGCATGTACAATACAACATTACAATTTTAGCCTTACAATTTGTAGTCTACAAACCCTATGCAGAACATTCTCCATGTTTGCATACAAGATGTGACTGCATTATACCCTACGCATATATGCATTAGTATTCTCTCTCATGTACCATGCTTCTCCAAATTGCTACCAACCTGCTCTTCCATCAATCCTCTAACTGATTAGATGAATGAACAACATGAATGAATGAGGAGAGGGATTATTTATACATCCAAAAATTAGTTATGCCCTCCAACTACCTAACTCCAAATTACATTTTATATTCATTTAATCTTGTATTTATATGTTATTTCCTACTAGAGGACAAACTAGTTTATGACTTATGATTTAGCTGACATAAATGACCTACCTCACTTTATTATTATGTACGATATTAAATTACACTTTATAACATTATTAAATATATGTATGCATGTTTCATAAAACACTTAATGTATAATTATAAAATAACACATAATACCCAAAACTGATGCATCAAATGCATACATGAATTTTCCTGTCTACATATATTCCCTCCTCTAAAATGGTTGGCATCCTCGATGATACAAGCTAAACATCGAGAATAGAAGTACTGATCAATGTAATGGAATCACTTGTCATGTTACTTTTTATTTCTCTTATTCCATATACATTTGGAAATAGACTGCACTTGAGACTACTCATAATACCTTATTCTCTGATTGTGCACTCTCCTTTTTGTAAGTAGGTGTGACATCAACATTATCAACATAAACCTTATTCTCTAAATAGGCACTTCACTTTTTGCAATTAGCCATATCATCAATATGAGCAATGCCATCAACATCATGAACATGATGGGCAATGTTTGTCACCACCTATATCGGGGGTCAAGGGGGTAGGATCCCCCTTGTAGGTTCAAGGGACAACATCCCTTGTGGGATCAAGGGAAAAAGCCCTTCATACAATACAGGGTGGGGTCAAGGGGCAGAGCCCTTCATACAATACAGGGTGGGGTCAAGGGGCAGAGCCCTTGCAGGGTTCAAGGTAGTGCCTCGAAAAATTAATGACCAAATCACCGACACCATCGTTGTCTAAACTAAATTGTGCTCCTTATCAACATTCTGGAAGATTTAATTCAACCTATTAAAATAGCTTCTCCTTAGCTCCAATGCACTATTTTCTTGATCCAACTACCTACTTGTCAACCTCTAACATAAATATCTCTTGTTGGATTGTACTTCTAACATAAACTCCTCTAACTACACTACCTCAAATAGTAACATCTCAAACAATAATATCCATGATGAAAATACATGATGGCTTAGTATTTGATGGATTACGCTATATATATTGAGAAGCCTAATGGGTACAAACTTAGACAGGTTGCTAATTGACATGTACAATCTAGACAGGTAACTTGCCTAGATGTGTAACCTGCTAGACATGTAGACAACTTAGATGTGTAGAATACTAGATGGGTTGACATATCAAATGGGTAACTGTATATTGGTAGATATCTAAGATAGGTAGACATATCAGGTGGGTAACTATAGTCAGATAAATTTCTCAAATGGATAACTATAGATGTCATATATGGGTTACTATAGACGACTAGACATATTAGACTGGTAAGTGTAGATATCACAAATAGGTTGTTGTAGATGGCTAGATGTCCCATACGGTTAATTGTAGATGGATAAACATCTCAAACAGGTAATTGTAGATGGATAGATATATCAAATGGGTAGATGTCTTAGATGAGAAACTATAGGTATCACAGACAGGTTGCTATAGATGACTAGACATCTTAGACATGTAGACTTTTGTAGATGGGTAACCTACAAGATGGGTAACTTCCTCAGACGTGTAACCTATTATATGGGTAGGTTCTAGATGTGTACACCTTATATGAGTAACTACTAGATGTGTGGCCTCTAGAAGTGTACCTTACAAATATGTAGTTTTTATATGTGTAGTTTTCATATGGATAGGATCCAAATGGGTAGCCTCTATATGGGTAGCCTCTAGACGTGTAACTTTCATATGGATTCACCTTAGATGTCTTCACCTCATATAAATTCTACTAAAATAGGTTTACCTCAGATGTGTAGGTTGGTTCCAAATGTGTACCCTCCAAATAGCTCATTTTCAAATGGCTTCTTCTCAGACATCTTCACCTTATATAGCTTTATCTTAGATGACTCCTGCTTAGATGTCTTTACCTCTACTATTTGACTACATCATATAGCCATTCTAGCCTCATCCATCTAACCATCCTCATGGAAACACCCTATCATCTGGCTTCCTTCCTAACTAGACTTTTTCATTTGGTCTTCTTGCAAAAAATCTTCATTGTCAATTGAAATCAAATTCACATGCTCAATTTGAATCAAGCTCATCAAGTTAACCATCTCAAGTAGGTTCACTTCCTCCAATGTAATTGGTTTCATCACATTTGCTTCTTGGTAAGGGCTGTAACTCTCCTCTAACTATTCAAACTCTTGATAAATAACTAGTTCATCTTGCTTTATAGTACTATGCCAATCATGTGCAAAATGCCCCCACAATTGGCATTGCCAATATTGTACAATAGGTCTTCCTTCACTATCATACTAAATTATTCATTTACAATTTCTCTAACGATTGTTATAGATTGGTTCATTAGGGGTATCTCTTCTTTGTTCCATATTCCTTGGTGTTGCATATACTTGTGGTGATCCTGCACTCTCTAGGTCATACTCATCCTCAAAGTCATCAGTCGACTCTTGGGAGTCACTTTCTTCCTTGACTTCTCGACCCCAATACTATAGTGATGAACTATTCTCCTCCCTAAAATCCTCGCTCTCAATGTTGAAATCAATCTCAATATCAGAATCACTCTCATCCTCATAATCACTCATTGGCATGAGGCCAATACTTTGATATTTTTGTATCACTTTCCCAAATCAAGGCGTATTTCAAAGCCTCTTGGTATGATGATGGATGGATCCTTGTCATCCTCTCCTAGTATGTAGGAAGAAGTCCATATATGAACCATATTCTCTTTAATGCATCCGATTGGTCTTCCTCAAAATGGTCAAATAACCCACTCATCTTCTTGTTGTATGAATAAATGGACTCATTCTCACCTTGTTTTAGGCTATAGATTTTAGTAATGACTACATCATCATTGTCAAACAACATAAATTCTTGCACAAAGACATAGTGCAACTCTTCCTATGTTTGGTAATTGTTTACAAGAAATTTCTATTGTGAATCCATGAAATGTTGCAAGAAACCACATCCTCCAATTTGCTTCATTAATTTATCCAATTATTGCCAATATCATGCGACAGATTCTCCAATGCCTTATTGGGTCTTCTCTTGATTCACCATAAAATAGTGGACACTTACATGGTATGCCCAAATTGGCCTTTGGTTTCATAGGTTGACTTAACCTCGATAGTGATTCGTGGCATATTGCTTTCTTATGTGAAGCTTGAAATGCATTACCTTGTAATTTCTCTTATATTGTAATCTTATCCATACCATGAAATATTCCAACCTACAGTTGCTTCAATGTTGAACTCTCATCGTACTCCCCATCAAGCATACTAACCTACAATTTCCCTAGTGCAAGACTCCCATCTTGCACAATGTTGGACATGTCATTTTTTTGCATCGATATCAGACTCGTGTCTCACTCACCATTGTGCACCACAACTTGCAATTGATTCAACACCAAATATTTTGCATCAACATACAAATTCACATTGATTGTTCCTCATTTTATTTTTTTATCTTCCAGATGGTTGATTGGTCTACCTATTCTACTATATTTTGGATCGCTTGTCGTGCTTCTGCTAGTATCTTGATATCTAACTATGCTTTTTCCATTAGTTTGACTGATGTCCAAACTAGTTTTTTTGATGTCTATACCGATGTTGCAGACATATAGAATAGTTATTAATATGTCTAGAATGGTGCTGCAGATATCTAGATCGATTCTACAGATGTCTAGACTATTTTTATAGACATCTAGATTATAGATGTCTAGAATGGTGTTGTAGACATCTAGACTAGTTCTGCAGATATCTAAAACACAAATGTCTAGACTGGTGTTGTAGATGTCTAGAATGATGCTACAGACATCTAGATTGCAAACATATTTTGGATGGGTTTGTACATCTATGACTAAAATTTTTGCATTCGTGACTGAAGCTTTTGCGTCTGTGAATCCTCAATTTGCAAAGTCTTGATATTTATTTTGGCATCTCATTGGCATGCATGTCTCATTATATGGCCCTTCATCTGCATCAAAAAATAAATCTACCTTTTCTTAGATTGGATTCCATTGTTCTCATTATGCATCTTCCCAAGGGTTTTGCTTCTTCGAACTCCATGTCACCAAATTGGATCAAACTTTGCACAAGCAATGGTGCCATAATGTAGAAATAAAATTTAACATGCTTACACACAATTTAATTTCTACTTAAATAATTTTACAAATCTATAGTCATTGTAGTACAATATACAAGAAACAACAATAGCAATAACAAGAGCAACAATAATGGCAATAACAACAATAGAAGATGATACATAAATAGGAAGATTCTATATTAACAATGGCATGTACAATACAACATTAGAGTTTCAACCTTACAATTTATAGTTTGTAAATCTTATGCAGAATATTCTCCATGGCTACATACAAGACGTGACTACATCATGCCCTACACACATATGCATTAGTCTTCTCTCTCACATACCATGCTTCTCCAACCTACTACCAACCTGCTCTTCCATCAATCCTCTAACTGAATGGATTAATGAATAACATGAATGAATGAGGGAAGGGCTTATTTATACACCTAAAAAGTAGTTATACCCTCCAAATACCTAATCCCAAATTATATTTTATATGCATTTAATCTTGCATTTACATGGCATTTCTCACTAGAGGATAAACTAGTTTATGAATTATGATTTAGCCGACATAAATGACTTTACATATAATATTAAATTACACTTTATAACATTATTAAATATATGTACACACATTTTGTCAAACACTTTGCTTCCAATTACAAAATAACATATAATACCTAAAATTGATGCATCAAATATAGACATCAATTTTCCTGTCTACAATGCTTGTAGAAGAGTTAAAAAAATTAGATGGTCCTCCATTGATTAAAATTAAGAATATGCTAGAGCTAATGTAGCCTTCTACCCATTTTACCCATTGCTCAAAGAATCCCATTTTGTGGAGGACCATTAAGAGAAAACTATTATTGAGTCTATCATAGGTTGTAGCAAAGTCAAGTTTGATCATCATTACCCTTCTCTTTGATTTAATTGCAGAGTGAATTACTTCTTGTGCAATGACGACTTCATATAAAATTTATGTTCCTCTAAACATTTCCCTTTGATCTTCTAATATGATCATAGGCATATATTTTTGTAATCTACTAGCCATTATTTTTAAAATTAATTTATAGGAAATGTTGCATAGAGGAATGGATCTAAATCTATCAAACTTACTCTCCTCTTTTGGGATAAGTGTCAAGAATGTCAAATTTATTGATTTAAAAAAATTTCTACTATTCAATTCTTCTACCATTGATAGCAAATCCTTAGCTATAATTTTCCATACTCCTCTAAGTTTTTTTGCCTGAAATCCATCTAGATCTAGATGTTTGTCTAGCTTAAATGAATACACCATCTCTTAATTCTTCCATGCTAACTTCCTTCATTATATGATTATTCATTACTTGTGTGACTACTTATTGGATTAATTCAACAATTTCTCTTTGAATTTATTCTCTATATATAATTTGATAACGTAGTTTAAGAATAATTTCTCGTAATATTTCATATTTCATTATCCTCGACCATCTCTTCTCCATTATCTTGCTTGATACATGATATGTGGTTCTTCATTCTATAAGCAATTAAGGCTTTATGGAAAAACTTAGAATTTACATCCCCTTTCTATGCCTAGAGCACTCTTGCTCTTAACCTTAATAGATTACTTTCCTCCTCAATCCTTTCCATTTGTGGAATCAACTTAGATTTTTTATCTCTACTCAAATTTGTATATGTTCTATTTTGTGGTAGTTTGTTTAATTCTTGCAATCTATCACATATTTATTTCTTCTTTTTAGCTTTAGATTTCATTATTCTTCTCTACCATTATTTAATTTTATTCTTGATATTTTCATTTTGCTATATAATATTATGAAGAAAAAAACACAACACCAAATATATAACAGGAAATAAATAAGCAATGATACAAGAGATTGCACAATGGAATAGGCCTTATATTATTAATGCTGGTGGATCCCAATACAATCAAATGTGACCCAAATAAGGGTTTACACTATTTATTTGATATAAATAATACTGTATGCTAGGGTTCTTTGGAACCCTAGCCAACAATGCTGGTGGTGTCTTCAAAGCGTGTATTTGCTCCCAACAGAAGTGAGTGGGCTTCATATATTCGTTGACTGGGCCACTCTAGCTTAAGCAGCTACACAATGCCTGTATATCTCCATATCTGCACACAAAAAATGATAAAATAAGGTTAGTAATAACTATTAGGGCTCCACCATGTGAGACCCTTAAAAATTAATAAAAAGCCTAGATATCAAATAACAATACTGCATACAAATATAAAAATAATGAAATTAAGATAAAAATAATAGATTTGCCTTATGAAATTGTCGATTTTAGATTTAACGTTGTTGTTGTTGCAGGATAATGGTGTGCAGATGCCCTAGCAACACTCGAGGGTTCACTGGTCTACAGACCTAGGGTTTGTAATGCATGAGGGTTCTCAGGAGTAGTAGATGAGCATTTGGGAGTAGCGGATGGGCATCCCAAAGTAGCAAACGGGTGTTCAGGAGTAGTGGATGGGTGTTCGGATGTTCAAGAGTAGTAGGAGGGTGCTTGGGGGTAGCATGGATGCATGCTTTAAGCAAGGGATATGAAAACGAATGCAAAAGTGAGGATGATGATGCAAAGGGAATTGAGATACTTAGGACTCCAAAAACTCTGGGAAAACTTAGGGGTTGAGTCATCAAAATAACTCCTCTTTATAATCTCTCCTAGGGCACGTTAGGGTTTCAATGACACAATTTTGTGCGATCAAGATTAAAAATATGACGGAGGGTGGAGATTAAATCTGGGTAAGTGGCATGGATTAAGGTGGATGAGTGGCTAGGATTAACTTATGATGGATGGCTGGGATTAATTCATATAAATAAATAAATATACATATATTTATTAAATATATAAATAAAATATATATAATATTATTATTTAAATATATATTAAACAAATAAATATATATAAATAATAGGTAAATGTGGCAGGAAGACTTAGATAGGTGACAAGTGGATAGGCTTTGGTGTCTACAAATACCCCTTTTTGTACCATGTTGCATGAAACACAATGTGGTACAAAAATACAAGACACCTATTTTTAGCTTGATGGCGAAGCAAATTTTTGTTAATATGTAGACATGAGCTTGGAGATAAAAGAATTTGGATTGCGTAGCTTACCCCATCAATTGGCGAATGAGTTTGCGAATGAATATCACGAGCCAATTGATAAATGAGTGCAAATGATTGTATGAATGAATGGTGTGATTTTGAACGATATGAATGATGTAAGATGATTCCATTTTTGCCCCAATGATTGAAGGGGATCTTTGCCAAGAGTAGATGCCATGATCATGTAAGATGTATCTTGTTATGGGAAAGTCAAAATAAAATGTGATTACCCCAAGTTTGGGGTTATTCCATGCTATTGAAGAATATGCATTCCGATGTCATTGAAATGCAAGTATGCAAATATAAAAAGAAAAGAAAAATAGTCTATCCTCGAGGTCACTCATGATTGCAATAATTCCTACACAAAATTCCTATATGGTTGCTCAATAAATTTACCCATCCTGCATCCTCAGAGACTAGTGTAATTGCAAACGATATGATGAAAAGTTATGATTTTGTTCATGTTTCAAGCCCCACGACAAAGACCATCAATGATAACTTTTTAGCAAATTGGTCTTGGCATAGTTTCACTCTAAATGTGAGGTACCAAAATTGATTTTTTTTGAAAAAGGAGATAGTGGATGATGAAAATGGCCAAGTGTCCTTATTGTGGTTTACTCATCTTACCAAATTGCATGGACAACCAATCGCTACAATCTCCAAGGAGATAGAATAGACCACTAGATACGAAGTCCACTTGAATTTTTAGGCAAACTTGGAAAATGTTGAATGTAAATGCAATTGTTTATGGATTTTATGGTGACATGAAGATGTGATGATGAGAAATGTATTTATGGATGCAATGTGGAGTGATTTTGTGGAGGTAAGCTACATTTTTGAATATATGGATTCAAGTGACTGAGTCTATTTTTACCCCAACATATGAAAGGGGTTTTTGACATGTGTATGATGCAATAACTATGAAAAATGCAATGATTGTGTTTGTTCTTTACCCCAATAGATGAAGGGATTTTGACATGGGAAAATACAATGCAATGATTGTGTCTATTCTTTGCCCCAATAGATGAAGGGATTTTTATAGGGGAAAATGCAATGCAATGATTGTGTATGTTATTTGCCCCAATAGATGAAGGATTTTTGATAATGCAAGTGTCCTTATGGTGATCTACCCATCCTATCGAATTGCATGGATAACCAGTCATTGCAACCGCTAGGTGACTAGGATAAACCACTAAATACGAGGTTCACTTGTACTTGTGAATGTTGAGTGGTGTAATGATAAATGAAATTGATGATGTTGAATACCATGAAAGATTCTATTGTTGCCCCAACAAATGAGAGAATTTTTTTGAAATGGGGAAAATGCAATGACTATGTCTATTTTTGCCCTAACAAATGAAGGGATTTTTGAAATGGGGAAAATGTGATAACTGTGTCTATTTTTGCCCTAATATATGAAGGGTTTTTTGAAAATACAAGTGTCTTTATGGTGATTTGTCCATCCTATCGGATTGCATGGATAATCAGTTCGTTGCAACCACCAAGTTAATAGGATAAACCACTAAATACAAGGTTCACTTGTATTTATAGATGTATTTGAAAAATGTTGAGTGAAGGTATAAAAATGAATGAAATTGATGATAAATGTGAATGTGATGTATTTTTGCCCTAACAGATGAAGGGAGTTTTGAAATGGAGAAAAATGTGATGATTGTGTCTATTTTTGCCCTAACAGATGAAGGGGTTTTTGAAATGGGGAAAAATGTGATGAATGTGTCTACTTTTTCCCTAACAGATGAAGGGGTTTTTAAAATGGGAAAAATGCGATGAATGTATTTGTTATTTGCCCTAAAAAATGAAGAGATTTATGAAAAGGAAAAAATATGATGATTGTGAAAAATGCAATGATTGTGTCTGTTCTTTGCCCCAACAAATGAAGGGTTTTTTGACATGTGAAAATTTAAGTGTCCTTATGGTGATTTTTCCATCCTACCAGAGTGCATGGATAACCAGTCGCTGCAACTGCCAGGTTAATAGGATAAACCACTAAATACAAGGTTCACTTATACTTGTGAATGTTGAATGAAGGTGTAATAATGAATGAAATTGATGATGTTGAATTCCATGAATGATTTTATTGTTGCCCCAACATATGAGGGGGTTTTTTTGAAATGGGAAAATGTGATGACTATGTTTGTTTATGTCCTAACAGATGAAGGGGTTTTTAAAATGGGGAAAAATGGGATGACTATGAAAATGTAATGATTGTGTATGTTCTTTGCCCCAACATATGAAGGGATTTTGACATAGGAAAATGCAATGCAGTGATTGTGTCTATTATTTACCCCAATATATGAAGGGATTTTTGATAATATAAGTATCCTTATGGTGATTTATCCATCCTACCAGATTGCATGGATAAATAGTTGTTGCAACCACTAGGTTAATAGGATAAACCACTAAATACAAGGTTCACTTGTACTTGTGTTTGTTCTTTGCCCCAATAGATGAAAGGTTTTTGAAATGGGTAAAAATGTGATGATTGTGTCTGTTCTTTGCCCTAATAGATGAAGGGATTTTATGAAAATATAAGCGTCCTTATGGTGATTTGTCCATCCTATCATATTGCATGGATAAATAGTCTCTACAACCGCCAGGTGACTAGGATAAACCACTAAATACAAGGTTCACTTGGAAAGTATCAAGGAATTTGATAAATGCAATGATGAGTAAAATTGATGATGTTGAATGCAAGGAATGTGGATGATGTAATGAATGATTCTATTTTTTCCCTAATAGAAAAGGGGTTTTTGACAAGGAATGAATGCAAGGTAAAGGGCACAACCTTTGACAAAAGAACACAATATTTTAAACCTAGCAATGGATGTGGATGATGTGAATGCAAGGCAAAGGGTGCAACCTTTGACAAAAGAACATAATATTTTGAACCTAGCAATTGATGTGGATGATGTGAATGCAAGGCAAAGGGCGTAACATTTGACAAAAAGGATGCAACCTTCTGAACCTAGCAATTGATATGTTGACGATGTGAGGTGTATGCATGATTGAATTAGTTGTTGAATTGGTGGGGAAGATGTGATACCTTGAACACCCCAAAGTTGTGATGTTGTTTGAATTTTATAGCAATATTTGCATATGCAAGTTATATATATATACATGGATTTTACTTTTGTGTTATGATTTTATGTGAATGCTTGTTGTGGATGTAAATGTATATGGATGATTAATGCAATGATAATGTGTATGAATGCAAATGTTCTAATGATCATTCATAGTTTCTATTTTTCTTGGCCATGTTTAGCATTGTTGTTTAATTAGGGGCACCATGGTGATATGTGAAATGGATTACTCCTACAATGACATGGATGTTGATATGGAAGAAGATATGGATGTTGATATGGAAAACTGATTGTTTTGTAGAAACTTAGACATACTAGTGGTATCAAACAAACTCACTAAAGGCTGTCTAATTTCTTCAAAACCAAATGTGTGTACAGTGAATTCATTTACAAAATCATGAGTATGGTAATAAATTATGGTAATAAAGAACCAATGTGTGTGCAAGTGAGTTCATTAACCCATCTTGAGTAAGTTGGGTGAAACCTATTATGGATGAGACCAAGAAGCTAGCTTTTCCTTATGTGTGGTCATAGGTCTCTTTAAAAGAGATGTGTCACCATGCATGAGCGTACTCCACTACAAGTCAAGCATCTATAGCTCTGGTGGAGACTAGATCCATAGTCCAAGAACTTTGATCTCTTAAGTTTTGGAGATGACTACCTAACCGTCTGACTAGAAATGTAGTATGATTATTACAACTCAATGATCATTGGTGTGTGAGGTGTAAAATATTTAGAGTTTTAAGGAATTTTTCGTACTTTGTCTTTTATTTTGATATTGTGATACTGGTGAACACCACTATTTTTGTTGACTATGTTGCATGATGGGACAAGTAAGGAATACCCTATTTACTTTGAGGTACAACCCAAGTATGGTGTTATACCTCTTTGAAACAATATGTTTTTAATATGTGAAATTTGTGTTTGGTTCAAGAATGTTTTGGGGTCAATTCCCAGAACTCAAGATTTTATTAGTGAAAATTATGTCTTGGTCCTAAAGAAAATTTAACACGTATTTGGAGGTTTCTTAAAGCACTAAGAGTGGCTGAGTGACCAAAAACACCTAGGAATTATGGACAATATGGGTTTGCAAATGATAATTTAACTTTATGGAATGATGTAATAAAATGGATTATGACTTGAAGGTGTCCCTGATTAAGGCAACATATTGTATTGGACCAATTATTAACTAAACTAAATAAATGATCCCTAATATGAACTGTGTGAATGTGTAAATGTGGTTGTGAGTTCAATGTATGAAATACAAATTATGCAATGGAATATGAAATGTAAGGTGTAAAATACACTATGTAAAATGAAATGTAGTGTTCTTGTGTATTAGCCATGTATATAAACATATATGTAAATCACAGTAAGCATGGAACACTTTCAAGTAAATGATGTTCAATGGCTCAGGTCCTTTTACTCCCCCTAGCATGGTAAGCTGATGTGCTCCTTGAATCTTGTGAGAAACATGTATAAATAATTTTGAGTTGATGTGTGACCAAAGGTGTTAAATTCCTTTAGAGCCTTTTGAAATTGAAATGGGACTAAAGGTATTAGGTGTCTTTGGAGATTTTTAAAATTGAGATTTGACCAAAGGGATTAAGTACCTTTTGGAGCTTTTTGAAATTGAAATATGACCAAAGGGATTAGGTACCTTTGGATCTTTTTGGAAATGATATGTGACCAAAGGGATTAAGTAAATTTGGATATTTTTGGAAATGAGATGGGACCAAAGGGATTATGTTCCTTTGGAGTTTTTTTTTTGCATGGGGAAGGTGCAATACCTTAAGCATCCACAATTTAATTGATGATTGATTGTGTGAGTGACTAGGAGTATGCATTATCCTGAGAATCCCTAGTATGCTTGATGACTGAGTTGGTGCCAATATCCTGATCATATGAGTTGGATGGATCATTTATGGGAAATACTTTCAAATCAATAAGATATTGGACAACATATTTAAATACACAATAATTATTGATGTGATGGACCACTTATTGATGGTAGGAATAGAACAAGTGTTAGCAAATACAAACATAAAATAAAATGCATAAACCATAGAATTTTAATATTGATATCAATGGGGTTTAAATAACATTAGGTTAGACTATGAATAGACTAAATAGGTTGCTCCACCTGAAAGGTAGCATAACGTGTATTATGTTGCCCTCCCCTAAGGTAGCTAACAACCTTAGAAATTGACGCTAAAAACTAATTAATATTATTCATGTTACAGTATGAATAATCCAACATACTATTAATCATAGATAATAGTTAAAGGTATTTACAATAGTAAATCAAAGTAAATAATGAAATAACCTAGTGGTAAAAATAAATATTACTTTTTACCATGTGGTAAATGAAATCTACCCTAATGTAGGAATATGGTTAATATCCTAAATAATGGAATATTACTCTAACATCCCCCTTATTACATTATTTGGGTAATGTATATAACTATCCCAATACAATAAAAAAAATGTTGATTTGCTGGCTCTTGCTCTATCACAGTGCTCTAGTTGCTCTAAGAAAAAAGTGGGTCATTCCTCACTTTGTATTCACGTCAATGAATGTCCTTATTGTAATATTGTCATCTGATGAGTGTCATCAACTCTTCATCATTTAATCATTATGTGTCAATCCAGGGCGGTGTCCAAGGCTATATACGAAAGTAGGGGTTAACAGACTGATTTTTAGTTCATCTAGATCATGGCCTTATTCATGGAACAATTAGTGTTTGGGGGTGTCAGGTGTCCCTTTTAATCTCCTAGAAACTAAAACTGAGTGCCTACTTATCCTTGCATAATTGAAATTCACACAGTTGCAGGAAAAGCAAATCTAAACTATTGCAAAATTGAAAATGATAGAATTTAATTGATAAAATTTAAAATAACAAAATTGAAATCACAGAATTAACTATAACAACAATGAAACTTTTCAGAATTGAAACATCACACCTACAGAAAATGAAACCTAATACAATGATGAAATTCAAAGGTTGGTAAGCAAATATTGCAAATCTGGAACAAACTGAATTAACAAGAAATTCTGGAAATGCAGACTGCAAATGCTAAATCTGAAATAGAAAATGTTGTGTTTTAAATTCTACCCTAGATGATTTAACTATAATGCATTCATGTGCCACATGTTAGATGAAGTTTAATTCAATATTAACCATGCAAAAAGCTGTCAGATTCCTGCTGATTTGCTGCAGCAAGAAATGAGCAAAATTCTGGCAGAAATAATCCTTCCTCTAGGCCTGGAAGTGGCCCTTGCTTCTTGAACCAGAAGAAGGTGAAAATACTTGCTTTAAACTATCACAACTTCACACCAAACTCAGAATGCAAAACATGAATGATAAAATTGCACCTTTATTCAATTTGCAATAACATAACAACAGTGCAAGGGAAAATATTGCAGAATACTATTTTGCTACAATACAAGGCTACAACACTTAAACTTCTACTAATATCTATCCTCTAGCTCCTATATCCTCCTATATGCTCAAAAAAATGGGAGAATTTTATTTATACAAGTAGGGTACAACATTGATAAGGTTTTGTGCTGCCATGTAGGAATGTTACAATTGTTACAGGACTATTTCCCAAAATGCAGGGATTAGGTCTATTATCTCTTATCCATTCCATCTGTTGGGCTTCATCCATTGAGGGACAGGTGTTGGAAAATATAGGGATATCCCTAAAATAGCTGCAACCACCGTTTACCACCCTCTATTGCAATTAAAGGCACTTTTGACCCAAACTATTGCTTCTGCTCTTATTCCGGAGCTTCTCCGAATATTAGGCAGCAGAACAGAGTTTATATTAATTCATGCTCCAGAAGTGCATGAGAATAGTTGTGATGGTGGAAATAGTCTCCATAAGTGCCTAGAAGACTGATTCCATATTTTGCATGAGTTGGAGTGGACAAATTCCAAGCCATGCTGTATATGTACAACTGGAATCAGTCTTCTTGTTGTATGGAAAAGTTCTTGTTTTCTGCACAATCAAACTGTTGACAAAGTTTTGGCACCTTTTGGTTATTTAAAATGGTTAAACGGTGGGGAAATCTTATGAAAGAAGCACAAAACCAAATAGATAGCAACACCTTAATATTACAACATTAACTTAATGCAAAATATACTAAATAATACAACTAAAACAGATTATAAAACATAGATAAACAGTCAAAATAGGTCATATGCACTTTATCATTCCAATATGCAAACATCATCATATAATGCATAGTATCACTAAAATTAGTACAAAATCATATCATAAGTGGTTCCAAATAGTTTAAAAAGTTATCAAAAGTAGTCTTTGTATGAGGCAATGTTCTACCTCATCATTTCCCCCTAGCTTATTATAATGCATGTCCTCATGCATTCTATTCTGCTACAACAGCACAAAGATCTATGTCAAGATAGTGCTCAACATATTTCCATAGTCTGCTTCCAACTTTGTAATATCCTTTGTGCTCTTTGATTTCCCTGAGCCACTCCTGGAATTGATCGTTTGATTGAGGGTCATTATCAAAGAAATATGGAACAGGGATGATAATTGTTGGATTCCTATACACTGAGACCTATCCACTGCTCCTTTACCTCAAATATGGTCTGGATTATACATTCCACCCTTCTTCTAGACCACATCAGGTTATTTGGTGAGATGGGTTCTCTCTTCGTAGATGATATAGGTAACTCTCCCCATCTGTTTTTGCAAGCTGATAAAGCATCAACAAAAGATGCTGCACAAAAGGTTTGAAAACCATCTATGCATTTCTACAAGTTCCCCAGATACATTTTTCTTACTCTGTCATCCCTCATTAGAGTATAGTGCTCACTAGTGGAGGTCCTATGGTTCAGGTGAATAGGTCTAATGAGCAAAACTACCTGTAATTCCATGGCTTTGCTGGTTTTCTTTTCTTGCTCCCAATATATTTGATTCTGGAGTGTAGACTAAAAAGCCCTAAGCTGAAGATCACCAATGAAGACATGGGGAAGGAAGATAACTTTTGTTGGCAAAAAGAAATTGTGTAGGAATAACTCACATAGCAGATTATGGTGTTCTGCAGAACTTTTCCAAAAAGCTTCCAGAAACTCACCAGGTGTTTCCAATTTGTGAGAGAGACCAGAAGTGACCCTCATAATTTGCCAACGGAGGTATCTCTCCTTTAACATTAAGCTATAGAATCTTGCTGGCCTCCAACACTGAACCATACATTCTGCAATCTGGCATACGTCTTGCACTTGTTCCTTCAATTTTTAAATTTCTAAATTTTTTTGTTCTAACTCTTTTGTTAAGGTCTGTAATGATGAGACCTTTCCTTCTAATTGATGATATTTTGCCATCCAATATGCCACATCTTCATTATATTTTGCAAGTGTGATTGTGTTTGGTGATCTAACAATTGGTTGCATTTGAGGAATGATATTAACCTGGATGCCTATATCCACCTTTCCAATTGCAGGAGGTTCTGTTTGTGTTCCAATTTCTACCAATTCAATCTCAGGTGCATTCAAATTATCAAGTTCTTGAGGAGACTGTGGTCTTACCTCTTCTTGTATTGCTATTGTTGTCTCTGTATGTGCTATTGATTTACTCAATCACTATGGATCTTCAGAAACGCACAAGTACTTTTGGATGTCCATCCCCTGTTTGATCTTGAGCTTGTTGTACTTCTTATGCTATTTCTTCTTCTTCTATTGTAGCTCTGATAGGTGAGTTTCTTTTAGGATTTCCAGCTAAGTTTAGTAATAGATTAGCTAATTCATCCCTTGAGTTAGACTTATGAGGTTGCTACTCTATAAGTGTTAACCTAGCCTTTATAGTCTCTATCTCTTGCCATAACTTAGTGATAGTATCATATTTCTCTTTTAGGTAAGCTTCACTCTTTTCAATCCATCCTAGATGCATGAAACTGAGTCTTTATGTTTATTTCTTCTTCCTCTTCAGTGCTCAAATCATCTTTCCCTTCTTCAGTTGCCTCAGATTCTTCCTCAAAATTTGAATAATCCACAAGTGGTGTAGACATTTTTGCAATAGTGGTGTGTCCCCCTACTTCCTCTGTTATGGTTCTATCTTCTGAATCTGGTGGGTAATTGAGGGACATTGTAGGCATAGCCATATCTATTGCACTATTTGTGCCCTTGGTACTTATATCTTCAACTTTCTCCATAGTTTCTTCCACCTGTAGGGTATCAACATGTGCAGTTCCTTCTTCCTTTTCCACATCACCTATGTTGGTGGATTTCTGAAGTCTTGAAGACCTTCTCAATCCCGAAGCTGATTGCTTTCGTTTCTTTTTAGATTGTGAAATAGGGCTTGTCAATCCTAGGGCAGGGTCTGCTTCAGGTGTTCCCTTCTCCATCTGCCCTTCCCTACTTGAACTTCCAAATTGCTCAATGGACTGAGTGGGAAAAATAGTTACATTTTCAAAAAATGTAACCTTCCTCCTCTTTCCTATAGGATCAATCTTAGATTATTTCTCTCTTTGCTTCCTTGTCCTAGAGGATGGAGGTCCCTGTGGTGAGGAGGGAATTTATTTTTTAGAGGATTCAGTTTCAATTTCATGTTTAGAACTTTCAATTTCTACTTCTTGATTCAGGTCCTTCAACCTCTACCTCTTCTTCAGATCCAGGGCTTTCAACTGCCTCTTCCTCAATCAACTCATTCCATGCATGAAAAAACCTATCAAAGCTTCTAGGGTTTCCCTTGAAGTGATGCCTGCATATAATCTTGATTAGGCCATGGTGTTTGGGAGACCCTTTTCCTGCTTGGTACTTTTTGGCCATATTTACCAGCTCCTGATATAAATACAGAGGTAGATTTACCTTTAGTTCAGGGTTTGAGCGGCCATGACGAAGATGGGTTAAAATTTGCATATGATGTCCTAAGAGGACAGGGAATTGCCCATCATAGGTCAAAAACCTAATGACCCATACTGCAACTTCATCCCAAGGAGGCTGTAAACTTGTTCTTTTGACCCCCTTGTAGATATTATTACTCAATATAAACTCAATGGGCCTATCCTCATTTCCCCTGAATTGATTTACAAGTTCAACTAAAGTATTTTTCCCTGATTTTCCAATTTGAACCCCATGCAACGACAATTCAATAACCTGGTTGAGAATTTTGGGGCTTACCTGGATGGTCATGCCGCTGATATGAATTTGGTTGTTGCGGAAGGTACGTGCGAACTCAGTAGCCAACCCTTCTGAATACCCATCGAACTTGCGCAAGAAGGGCAGAAATCCCCCTTTAGTAAAAATTTACATGGACTCCCCATATTTCTACAAATATTCTATGTTATCTGGCTCAATTTTATTCTTCTATCCTCCCATTATCAATGATTGGTGTTCTGCATATCTTAGGCCTAAAAATTTTACTGTAGGTTTTTCTCAACTTTGGAATACTTGAGTCTATAAAGAGTAATGCTCGAGGGTGAAGAGTAAATGAGTGCAGCACCAGAACAACTTCCAAACGTGCTAGGTAACGTGAACTTGGCACGTGGTGGCAATTCATTGCATGCAAAAGTTACCATCAACCGGATGTTACTGCATGTCATCGTATAATTGCAGCTATCGAGAGTGATATGGGATAATTAAATTTTTATGAGAGTCCCCCTTTTCAATAGGCTTTGAGTTGTGTGCCATACTGGTCACATGCGACAATTTTTGAAACTCCATGCCCCCTCAAATCTTTGCTTTGGAACTCAAATTTGAAACCTACGTTCCAAATACTATTTCCAACCCAATTGGCGCAAAACCTTAGGAACTCAAAAATTTAATTTATTTGACTTTTTAGCCACGTGATTTCGGAGATTAATGAATTAACCTTTTTGTTAATTCATTCCAATCGGTTTTATTGCATAGTCCATTCCAGAGCATATACCCTTTTCATTCCGAAACTAATTCTAAAGCTTCTTCATTCGAAAACTTGTTATGTGCAACAGGTTCGTTCCAGAGCAGTACCTTTCAAGAGCATTTGAAGAGCCTTTTCTGCCTTAGACTACCTTGATAACTTTCTGGAACCAGACCTTATGTATGCTTTATACTAACTAGGGATATCATACACTACATAATAAATATTTACAATATTAAAATAGAAAAAGGCACATACCTGAAGAAACCATTCTATCTACATTTTGTACAAATGCTGTTTTTTGTTGATTTTAAGCTGACTCCTCACAGAGTGTAACAGGTGCAATCTGAAAAATAGTGAAACAGAGGTGAGAATGAATGGAATGGTAAATAGTGAAACAATGGTGAGAATGAATGGAATGGTAAATAGTGAAACAATGGTGAGAATGAATGGAATGGTAAATAGTGAAACAATGGTGAGAATGAATGGAATGGTGGCGGGTCCGTGAGGCAAACATGCCAGAAAAATTGGTTTTCATGTAAGCCCAATTCAGATGCGCCTCAAAGAGGTTTTCACATTCTGAATTATTATTATTTATATATATATTTTTATTTTTTTATTTTTTTATATATTTTGGTTCATGTCACTTGATTGAGTCCATCTTGGAAGAAGTGGTTTCTTCCAATACTGATACATCCAAGTTTCCTACTTGCTTGAGAAACTCCTCCTTGGTTAACGGTTTGTGATATATCCGAAGACGATGATCGTTAACCACCATTTTCCTTCTTGAATCATCTATTGGTGAAAGATGTACAACTCCATTTGCAAATACCTCCTCAACCTGATAAGGTCCGAGCCATCGAGTCTACAACTTGCCAGGATAGTCTTCATATCGTGAGTCAAACAACAAAGCCCAATCGCCTTGTTGAAATTTCCATTGTTGGATATGACTATCATGCCACAACTTGCATTGTGACTGGATCACCTCGGTCTAGTGCAATGCATCCCTCCTTAGCTCATCCAATGCATTGAGCTGTAGAATCCGGTCTGTTTGTGCCTATGACAAATCAATACCAACTTCCAAAGCAGTTCGAAGAGTTAGTAATTCAAACTCAATAGGCAAAAGAGGCTTTTTACCATAAACCAATTCATAGGGAGTAAATCCAGTAGTGGATTTCCAAGTGGTGTTATAAGCCCAAATTGCTTCAGGTAACTTCTCCACCCAATTCCTCCTATGGGCTGCTATAGTTTTGGTTAAGATCCTCTCTAATTCCCTATTTGTCACTTCAACTTGGCCATTGGCTTGCGGATGGTAAGGTGAGGATTTTTGGTGTTTGATTTCATACAGCTTTGTAAAGGCTTCAACAAATTTTGAGGTAAACTGAGGTCCCTGATCAGTGGTGATGGATTGTGGGGCCCCAAAACGCAGGAAAATCTGTGAATACAGGAAATCAGCAACTTTTTCTTCTCGAGCATGCTTAAAAGCACGGGCTTCTACCCATTTGGTTACATAGTCAGTACATACCAAGATATGCACTTTCCCTTGGGAAGGAGGGTCAATGGGTCCTACAAAATCTAACCCCCACCTCTCAAATGGTTCTGTTCCTACTTGAGGTTGTAATGGCATTTCACTAGTGAAGGTAGGTTTTCCCATCCTTTGGCATGCATCACAATGTCTAACATAATTTTTCACATCTTTATGCAAAGATGGCCAGTAATAACCAGTACCCAAGATCTTTCGAATTGTACTCTTGATTGAATAGTGTCCTCCTGAAGGTTCATCATGACATGCCCGTAGGATATCATATACCTCATCCTTGCGGATGCACCTATGCAAAACATGGTCAGGACTGCATTTGAAAAGTAAACCTCCTATCCATTTAAAAGAAGAACTTTGCTTGATTAACTATTTCCTTTGTTTAGGAGTAAAGTGAAGAGGAATTTTTCTTGTAGCCAAATAATTAGCTATATCTGCAAACCATGGAGACTGCATAGAAATAGCAAATAGTTTCTCATCAGGAAATGCATCTTCAACCAACTCTCCTGTATCTTCATTTGGCAATCTTGATAGAAAATCTGCAACTACATTAGCTTTCCCTGGTTTATTAACTATAGTGATATCAAATTCTTGCAATAGTATTAACCAACGAATAATTCTTGCACTAACCAGAGGTTTATTCATCGGGTATTTAATGGCAACATGATCTGTATGAATGAATACCTGATATCCTGTGATATAGTGTCGAAACTTATTAATAGCATATACTACAACTAAGAATTCCTTCTCAGTAGTAGTGTAGTTCTTTTCAGCTCCTGTCAAGTTTTTACTGATGTAATAAATGGCATAATGCTCCCCATTGTCAATTTGCCCTAATGCAGCTCCAATAGCAGTATTGGAAGCATCGGTTTGAATATGGAAGGGCAATTCCCAATTAGGTCCTCTCAATACAGGGGGAGTTGTTAACTTTTCTTTTAATTCCTCAAAAGACTTTTGACACTCAGTAGACCAAGAAAATTCAGAATTTTTCATTAGTAATGCAAACATTGGATTGGCTATGGTACTAAAATTGGCAATAAATCTGTGGTAGAAACCAATGTGTCCCAAGAAACTCCTCACATCAGTTTGAGTTTTTGGAGGAGGAAGGTTTTTGATGACTTCCACCTTTTTAGGATCAACCTTGATCCCATAAGAGGAGATATGATGACCAAGGACAATCCCTTCCTCCATCATTAAGAAGCATTTCTCAGGATTAAGAGACAAATGGTATGTTTCACAACGTATTAAAACTTTTTCAAGTTGTTCCAAAGTATATTCAAAACTATCCCCAAATACTGTGAAATCATCCATGTAAATTTCTACACTCTCATTTGTCAAATCAGAGAATATGGCCAAAAAAACTCTTTGAAATGTTGTTGGAGCATTACATAAACCAAAAGGTAGAACCCTATAAGCAAAGGTTCCCCAAGGACATGTGAAAGTAGTTTTCTCTTGGTCTTCAGGTGCAACTTGTATCTGATTATAACCACTGAATCCATCAAGAAAACAAAAAAATTTCTTGCCAGCAAGGGTGTCTAATACTTGGTCTATGAAAGGTAATGGGAAATGGTCCTTATGTGTTACCTTATTTAACTCTCTGTAATCCACACACACTCTCATTTTCCCATTTTTCTTTGGAACAATGACTAATGGAGAAACCCATCTATTGTCTGATATTGGATAGATGAATCCTACATCTAAAAGCTTTTCAATTTCTTCCTTGACAATATCTTTCAAAGTAGGGTTCAAACGTCTTTGAGGTTGTCTCACAGGTTTAACATCTTCAGTGTATATTCTATGTGTACACACATCAGGGTGAATGCCAATCATGTCCTTATAACTCCAAGCAAAATCCTGAACATGTCTCTGCAAAACAACAAATAATTTGGCTTCTTGCTTATTAGTCAACCAACTATTAATGTTCAAAAAATTTCCTGGTTGTATCTCAATCTGCTTAATCCCTGGATAAATAGAGTTTCCAACCTCATATTTACTGATTAAAGCATTTAAGGGACAATGATGTGGCTGTAGAGTATGAAATACTCTTGATTTGGGTGTAAATGTGATACCTGATGGGATCATTTGCATAGGACAAGTGAAAGAAGTCAGAATATGATGATGCCATCCATGTGGCAATGTGAAGGAGCTTTCTTGTAGTGGAATAGATGACATATGTTCAACAGTTTGTTCTTCATATTTCCATAACAAACGATGGACAAGAATTTGATCATCCCTAAGGCCTTCTTCTTGCAATGTTTTCACCAAAACTGTTTCATGTTCAAATATTTCTCTTTCTAGTGAATTAAGTTCTTCAATATGTTCCTTTACTACAATGGTGGCCAAGGTGACAATAGTTTCTTGTTCTTCATCAGACTCAGGATACCATATCTATCCAAAAAATTTGGCTGAAGGTTGGGCTGGTGGATACAAGGAAATATTTTTTAGGTCTACACCATTTGAAATAGTCATCTCACCTGACCTACAGTCTATAAATGCAGCTGTAGTGGCAAGCCAAGGTCGTCCTAGAATAATAGGATAGCCATTAGCTGAGTTTCTAGGCTGCAATACTAAGAAATCTATAGGATATTCCCAAGAAGACACTTCAATGGCAACATCCTCTAGAATTCCTTTCGGTTTGGCCACTGACCTATCTGCCATTTCCAAAATTGTGGTAGTAGGACTAAGATTATTGAGCTGCAATTTTTGCATGGTTTCCTTAGTCATCACGTTGATTGCAGCTCCTAAATCGATAAGTACATTTGGAATTTGAACTAACCCAACAGTAATTGTAACTACTGGACTCCCTAGATCACCATATTTTGGGGGTACTAGTTTTCCAGAGAGCAGGTCAGCCAACTTACCTTCTACTTGCATAGTCTTAGGAAAGGCTTTCTTCTTCCTGCCAGGTTTCCTAATGCACAACTCCTAAATGGTTTTCTTAATCAGAGGTACATCCTTTATTGCCTACAACAAAGGGAGTGAGATAGACATTTTCCTCAATTTTGTGATTAATTCTGATTTAGGAGGAGTGATAGTGTGGTCAAACCTTTCAGGATACGGAAGGTCTACTGAGGCAGGTTCAATTTTTCCTTGTAAACTTTTTGTTTTTCCTTCTTTTTGCTCTGTTTGTGGTTTTTATGGACTTGAAAATTCTTGCTTTCCATCAATTTCTTCAATAGTGGGTGGTGCAGGGTCAGGTAAAACCTTCCCTGAATGTAACTGGATGTTACTAGAGTCAAGGACATGGACTGCAGTAGTCTCTTCAGACTCAGCTCCATAAATAGGGGTTGCTTGTCTGTTGTTATTGGGGTTAGCCACAGGTTGAGCTGGAAGTGGAGGTTGCTTAACTGGTTGTGATTGTTGTGGTGGCATTCTTCCTTGAAAGTTCTGATTAGGAGCTGGTAGCAGGTTTTGATTCTGTCCTTGATACCTCTGCTGCCCTTGATATGATGGGTATTGTGGCCCCCATATCTGCCCAGATTGTTGATTTTGTGTCCAAGGTGGATTAATAGGATTCCATGGTTGATTCCAACTAGAATGTGACCAATCTTGAGGGGCTGACCAAGATTGATTCCATGGTTGTGAAGGTGGTTCTGAATATCCCCAAGGCATATTCCAAGGATTTTATCCCCAAATTGTAGGAAAATGAGGGGCATTTTGGTATTGTGAAAAGTTACCTCCTGGCCTCTGCCCAATAACATTAAGTTCTTCAGTTTGGGTTTGCAAAACATTTTTAAGGTGAGGCAGGAGATGGCACTTATCAGTGTTATGCTCTTTTGAACAAATGCCACAAATAGTTGAGATAGAGGTTCTATCCAAAGGACAATCATGTAGGGCATGCTTATTCCTGCATCTAGGACAATAGATAGCTAGGGGTGGTGAAGAATTGGATTTTGCATTCCTTTCCCCTAATGCAGTATTTAATTGAACAAGAATATCAGTTTTCATGTTAGCCATTTCCTCCATCAAATATTTTATATCAGTATTACCAGGATTCCTTTTCCTTCTTCTTTGCCTAGTGCGGGAATAATTTCTGCACAACTCTACAATATCATTAATATCAAGCTGGTTTATATCTCCTTTTCCCATTAAGTCTAATACTTCTCTAGAATCATCCTACAAACCTCTCAAAAATATAGTTTTTAATAAGTCAGTTTCCACAGGACCACATCTCTTTTGGATAAAGGTAAATCTATCAAGATAATCCTCTAAGTTTTCATCCTCTTCTTGTCTAATCCGAAATAACTCATCCTTCCTATTTCTCACTCTACAATACTCCTGATACTTATCCAAAAATGTAGTTTCCATTTGATCCCAAGTGCGGATTGAATCTGGTTCAAGGCTCATAAACCATCGTAAGGTTGCATCTTTGAGTGTAGAGGGAAATAACTTCAATTTCTGGTTATCATTGACATAGTCATAAGTCTGACACAAGACCTTGAATTCAAACAGAAATTGATCAGGATCTTCAGAAACAACTCCCCTAAATATTGGTAATACTGAGGGTGAAATTGTTTTCATAGGAGCATTCTAAGTAGGATTCAGATGAATAGGGTATTCAAAATTTCTAACAGGAGGATTGTTAGCATCATGACCAACAATATCCCTATCACATTCTCCTTGTTCTGCCATAGGTGCTTCTTCAATTTTAATTTGTTCAACTGGTTCAGATGGATCAGCCCTATGGGTATGTCTAGAAGCAAGTGCCTCTAAGAGCTCTTCTTGCAAAGATCCTGCAATTTCAGTTGATGAAGAAGATGATTCTCTTTTAAGTCTTTCAGGAAGTTCATACATAGGTAGATCTTCACCTGATCATGAAGAACGCCTTGGTGGAAAAGAGCCAGTTCTGATAAACCTTCCTCTTTCATCTCTTGGCCTATGCATTCATGCCTATTTACTAAATAAACTAAACCTCAAGTTTCCAAAAATTATTTCTTGAAATAGGACAGTTTTTGGACTGCTAGACCTCTCCTAACAACACCTAAGTATCCCTGAAAATGGCACCAAAAATGATGAGTGTCATCAACTCTTCATCATTTAATCATTATGTGTCAATCCAGGGCAGTGTCCAAGGCTATATACGAAAGCATGGGTTAATAGACTGATTTTTAGTTCATCTAGATCATGGCCTTATTCATGGAATAGTTAGTGTTTGGGGGTGTCAGGTGTCCCTTTTAATCTCCTAGAAACTAAAACTGAGTGCCTACTTATCCTTGCATAATTGAAATTCACACAGTTGTAGAAAAATCAAATCTGAACTATTGTAGAATTGAAAATGATAGAATTTAATTGACAAAATTTAAAATAACAAAATTGAAATCACAGAATTAACTATAACAACAATGAAACTTTTCAGAATTGAAACATCACACCTGCAGAAAATGAAACCTAATACAATGATGAAATTCAAAGGTTGGTAAGCAAATATTGCAAATCTGGAACAAACTGAATTAACAAGAAATTTTGGAAATGCAGACTGCAAATGCTAAATATGAAATAGAAAATGTTGTGTTTTAAATTCTACCCTAGATGATTTAACTATAATGCATTCATGTGCCACATGTTAGATGAAGTTTAATTCAATATTAACCATGCAAAAAGCTATCAGATTCCTGTTGATTTGCTGCAACAAGAAATGAGCAGAATTCTGGCAGAAATAATCCTTCCTCTGGGCCTGGAAGTGGCCCTTGCTTCCTGAACTAGAAGAAGGTGAAAATACTTGCTTTAAACTATCACAACTTCACACCAAACTCAGAATGCAAAACATGAATGATAAAACTGCACCTTTATTCAATTTGTAGTAACATAACAATAGTGCAGGGGAAAATCCTGCAGAATATTGTTCTACTACAATACAAGGCTACAACACTTAAACTTCTACTAATATCTATCCTCTAGCTCCTATATCCTCCTATATGCTCAACCAAATGGGAGCATTTTATTTATACAAGTAGGGTACAACATTGATAAGGTTTTGTGTTGCCATGTAGGAATGTTACAACTGTTACAGGATTGTTTCCCAAAATGCAGGGATTAGGTCTATTATCTCTTATCCATTCCATCTGTTGGGCTTCATCCATTGAGGGACAGGTGTTGGAAAATATAGGGATATCCCTAAAATAGCTGCAACCACCATTTACCACCCTCTATTGCAATTAAAGGTGCTTTTGACCCAAACTATTGCTTCTGCGCTTATTTCGAAGCTGCTCCAGAATATCAGGCAACAGAACAGAGTTTATATTAATTCATGCTCCATAAGCGCATGAGAACAGTTGTGATGGTGGAAATAGTCTCCATAAGTGCCCAAAATATTGATTCCATCTTTTGCATGAGCTGGAGTGGACAAATTCCAAGCCATGTTGTATATGTACAACTGGCTGGAATTTGTATGGAAAAGTTCTTGTTTTCTACATAGTCAAATTGTTGACAAAGTTTTGGCACCTTTTGGTTATTTAAAATGGTTAAACGGTGGGGAAAGCTTATGAAAGAAGCACAAAACCAAATAGATAGCAGCACCTTAATATTACAACATTAACTTAATGCAAAATATACTAAATAATACAGCTAAAACAGATTATAAAACATAGATAAACAGTCAAAACAGGTCATATGCACTTTATCATTCCAATATGCAAACATCATCATATAATGCATAGTATCACTAAAATTAGTACAAAATCATATCATAAGTGGTTCCAAATAGTTTAAAAAGTTATCAAAAGCAGTCTTTGTATGAGGCAATGTTCTGCCTCATCATCATCCAACCGGATTGCATGGGTAACCAACCGCTACAACTGCTAGGTGTACTAGAGTAGATCACTACATATGAGGTTTATTCATTTATAATATAATTTTGTAAAAGTTTTGATAAGGTATCTAAGGTGTTGGTCGTTGCTGAAAATGCACCCTTATAAGTTTCCCTCCTTGTTGCAAAACATATTGTAATGGAATTTTTGCAAGAAGTGTGACTAAGGTGTTAGTTTCTATCGAAAATGCACCCTTATAAGTCTTCCTTTTTACAAAATTTTGTGTGAAGTAGGAAATAAATGTTTATCCCCCCTTAATTTCAAAAGATATGCAATTCATGAAGCTTTTTGAAGGTTTTTACAAAGATTGCCTCCTAGGCAAATTTTACACCAAAAAATTCCTTCCTTTTGTTACAAGTACTTCAAACAAAGAGTTTTTTCTATTTATGAAGCCTAAAAGAGGTACAATAACCCATTTATTACAAGTACTTCAAACAAAAACTTATGCTATTTATGAAGCCTAAAAAGAGAGAGAGGAAAGGTGCTTGCCTATGGTGACAAATTTGTTTCCCTTTACAATATTGTTTTAGCCATGAGCACTTTGTGTGCTCTTTATGAACCAGAATCAGAATCGGAATCAGATACTTCACTAGAAACATTGCCTTTATTTTGCTTCTATGATGTGCCTTTGCTATTTTTGTTTTGCTTATTTTTAAACCAACATCAATTGGTGTCATGGTTGTCCTTTTTATAATGTGAGAAAAACATCTTTTGAGGTTGCTTTCCCTTACCTTTTGAAGATGATCCTCCCTTTTGAAAATTTTCTTTCTTCTTTCCACCATGATTTTTCGAGTAAAGTGCATTGTTCGACACTTCATCGCTTTGGAGCTGATTTGCTTCCTCCATTTGAAGCAAATTGACTAACTCCACAAAGGTGATTGTTCTTTGAGATACATTAAGGGATGCGATTAACATCTAGTAGGATTTTGGAAGAACCCTCAATATTAATAGAAGTCAAGATAGTATCTTCTACTTTTGCTCCTAAAGCATTCATATTTAACTTCAGTTATGCTACTCTATAGAGGAATAGTTCTACTGATTCTCTTGACTTCATATGGAGTGTATGAAGTTGTGTTTGAAGGTTTAGAATAGTCAATTGATTCTTGCATTCAAAAATGGTACTAAGTGCATCCCATGCATATTTACCATTTTTAGCTTCACTTATGTGAGGTTGGATCTCATCAGTAGTAACTAGGAGAATCAACATGAGAAGATGATTTTTATTTTTCTCCCATGTTTTTTGATGTACTCTAGTGATGTGGGTCTTGTTTTAGTGCCATCTACTAAATCCCACATTTCCTCTACAGTCAAAATGGTTTTCATCTTAGTTTTCCATGCTGAATAGTTAGGACCTTTAAGCAATTGTGTATCATTTAGGTATTTGTTGATAGTTGCCATGATGAAGGTTCTAGAATTTGCACTAAGATTATATTTCTTTCACTCTTAAGTGGTATTTAATGGCACCTGCCTGAAAAATTTCTTTGAAGAAAGATGATCAATTTGAGGATATTTAAGCCAAACAAATAAGAAGTGAAAGAGAATTGACTCAAAAAGATATTAATGGCACGTGCCTGAAAATCCTCTTGAAGAGGAATAATCAGTTTGAGGATATTGAGCCAAACAAATAAGAGTGAATTTTAGGGTTTGTGAGGAGAGAATATCAATTTTACAAATGGCTTATACTTGTGCAAATGAATTACATAATTATTTGTGAAATTTTGGGGTTTTGAGTGCTCTTGATTTTGATGACTTATAATTGCAAAGAACAAGAAATTAAATGCAATAATAAATCAAAGAGTACCCACAAAATTATTATCACTTAGGTGTCGGATGCAACCAAAAATGCACCTAATTTACCAATTTGTAATAAAGGTATCGAGTAATATCGAAAATGCACCTTTATCACCAACTATTGCAACAAAATTTGAAATTGTGTTGTGCAAAAAAAATGATATATTATGTCTCCTCTTGTTTTTCAATTTTACAAAGAATATGGCATAAAACAATTGCCTTTCCTTTTGATTTTGCAAAATTAACAAGTTTTGATTTTTTTTAAAGTGCTCCTCACTCTGTGTTAAAATTTTGCAAAGAAATACACTTTCTTGTCTTCACCCCTTTGATTTGCAAAATTAACAAAGTAGCACTCCTTTCAAGTCAAGTCAACACACGACTTGCGTTTGAAAGGCTTCCAAAACCAGTTGATACATGACTCGATTTTTATGGACCCAAGGTCTTCAATCTCTTCTCATCATAAGCTTGTGATTGGCAGCTCAGCAGATTTGCAAAAAATAAAGTGTGCAATTTCTTTTGTTATATTCCTCCTTGGAGAAAACAAATGCACACTTTGCCTTTGAATTTTACAAAATTTTGTGTCTCCTTTTGTTACAATTTGGAAAAAAAGAAATCAAGTTTGATCCTTTATTATTTGCTAAATTAACAAGGTTTGAGAATATTTTAGGGTTCCCTAATCTTGCAATAGTGTTTTTCTTTGTCTTATATCCCCCTTGTTTGGAGAAAAACAAAAGCATCAATTTTTATATGTTTAAAAAAAAATGGGCCTTGTATTTTCAAATTTGATTGCATAAATTTATTGTAATCTAGAATAAGAAATTAATATAATACTTGTTTTGAATAAAATTTATTTATTTATTTATTTTTTAAAATGAATTTTAAGTCAAAATATTAGTAATGTATTAATTGAAAATTGTTAAAAAAAATAAAAAATACTATAAACTTTTTGTGAACTTAAGATCTAAAGTTTTAATTCACAAAAAAAAGGTTATATTCAAGGCTTGAGAAGTTTCGAACCCAAAACTGTGAGCTTTGACTCTTAATCGCAGGCAAGCAACCAATCGGGCTAGGCCCTTCCTTGGGAAGGAAAGTCTAGCTGCATTGCTTTATTCCTTCTCAAACCCTCGTGAAGGAAAAAAAATATGTGGTTTAATATCCCACATGCACCCTGTGGGTGCATTTGTGGGATATAAAAATGGGAAGTCTCTTGTGTAAAAGTGATTGCCTTCGGGAAATCATTTAACCCAAAATTTGCCACCCAAACTGTGTTGAACTCCTACTACCATGTGGTTGATCGAACCCAAACTTTGCCACATAGGCCTCCCCTTGCCACATCAGCACATTGATAGATTACCTCCCTATGCCACATCAACATGTTGCCACCCATCACATAAACACATCGATGGTCATCATGTGTTAGTGTCCACGTTATATGAGTCCTTAGTTTGCATGCAAAGGTAAGGTAGGTTGGTTGTTTTCTGTGTCTATATTGTGGTGGTGTTAGTCTAGGGATAAATATTATCTATCATGTGTGTCACGTCTAGGGTTTGTGACTTGTTGCATCTTAGATCAGTCCTGTCTGGTGTGTCACATCTAGGGTAAGTCCTATTTGGTTTCTGTCAGGTCATGTTAGATCTATGTTTTTAGTCCTATCTAGTGGTCCACATCAGTATCTAGATCAGAGGGCATTCTATCCTAATCGAGTGTGATGGTCCATATCACCGAGTTTGCTCTAGTTTAGTTGTGTCGAGTCGGTCCTATCTGTATCAGGGATAGTCCATCCTGATTCATGTGTCTAGGTCTATCTCAAGGTCAGCATCAGTCCCATCAGGTTGTAGGTCTTAAGATCAACGTTAGTTCCATCATGTTGTAGGTTAGGGTATTCCTGTCTACTGGTCATGGTCGGCCACCTACGAGCGATCATCAAATCTGGTCGTCGACTCAGGGTAGGTCATGGTCGACACCTCGGGTCAGTCATAAAAAATGAGTGTTTGATCACCAGTCAGAGGGTAAGCTAGTCACCGCCTGCTCATGTGGATAAATCCACTACGGGTCTCTAGTCCAAAAAACCTTAGAGAAACAAATGAATTAAGAAAATAATTAACAACCACCTTGGCTGCCTTGAAATGCATGGAATAAGAGACTTCCTCCCGCCTTATCCAGTCTAGAATGAGACTTCCTCTTGCCTTGCCTAGTGTGCCTTGCCTCCTTGCTTGCCTCCTCCATAGCTCTGATGCCAATGTTGGCAAATGCAAACATAAAATATAATGCATAAACCATAGAAGTTTAATATTGATATCAATGGGGTTTAAATAACATTAGGTTAAGCTATGAATAGGCTAAATAGATTTCCCCACATGAAAGGTAGCATAACGTGTATTAGGTTACCCTCCCCCTAAGGTAGCTAATAGCCTTAGAAATTGATGCTAACAACTAACTAATATTATTCATGTTACAATGTGAATAATCCAACATACCATTAACCATAGATAATAGTTAAAGGTATTTACAATAGTAAATCAAAGTAAATAATGAAATAACCTAGTGGTAAAAATAAATATTACTTTTTACCATGTGGTAAATGAAATCTACCCTAACGTAGGAATATGGTTAATATCTTGAATAATGGAATATTACTCTAACAACAAGTGCTCCTTAAAGTGTTTGCCTTGTTTGGTTAAGTCTTTTGGTTTGATTTCTGGAAGTGAAATCTCATGTGCTTCATACAAATTTTGAAAAATGGTTGCATAAGATTTTGAAAGCATCCTGTAATTGTGAGGGGGCTTTACAAGATGCTTGGTTGTCCAATTGTGTTGTATGTTGAAATTATGGTATAGGTATCGTAACCTGGGATGTGGATTGTAAAACTGGATGTTGCAACTATTATGGTTGCTGATATGGATGATGATGACCCAACTGTAAATCAATGTTATTGAATTGAGTTAATATCTGTTGCAAAATTAAAGTGTTTTGATAATTTAATTGTAATACCAAGTTTACTTGTTGAGTCTATTGATGAATGGATGAGATTGAGTGTGTTGTTGGTGGTGTGATCAATTGGAGGATGACTGTTGGAAAGGAGATAATGCATGAGGATTATGGTTGGTTTGGCCTATGGGTATGGAATGGGTATGGATGAATGGAGGTGTAGGGATGGAGACCACAGAAGATTATGGTACCCAAGATGGGATTTGTGTGATGAAGTTGGGTTAAGTGGAAATTTTTTGAGACCTAGGGTTCACTTGGACTTGCTGTTGAGTTATCTGCTACTTCTTAAGCAATTTGTTCAAATTTTCCCCTACTTTATTAATTTCCATATCATCATTGGAAGGCATGGATGAATATGGAATAGCTTATGTGGATGGGAAACATGTGGAAATAGGAATTATAACTTCATTGGATAAAATAGAAACTTGTGAAGCAACATTGACT
Source organism: Wollemia nobilis (assembly GCA_028583015.1). NCBI lineage: Eukaryota > Viridiplantae > Streptophyta > Pinopsida > Araucariales > Araucariaceae > Wollemia > Wollemia nobilis. The sequence continues at coordinate 25,670,627 of JAQPPZ010017248.1, read as the reverse complement.
TGTGCTTCATACAAGGATTTGGTATAGGTGGATACATATTAAGTGTTAGGAGCACATGATGGTTGGGAAATAGAGAAATGGGATGAAGGTGCACCTGATGCCTCAAAAAGAGGGTTAGTGTACACCTGGGTGAATTTTTATGGTTGGGAAGAAATAAGTTCCTACTATAAAGAAGGATTTTGATCCAGGTCATTATGGATAGGCTGCAAGACATAATTAGCTAATTTTTAGAAAGCCTCTACTTTGGCCATGTCTATGTGGGTAATGTTGTGGTCAATTGTGGACGAAGATGATTCAATTTGTGAAAGATATGTGGAGGTGTATATGTGTAATACATCAGTAGCTTGCACAACATGTGATGGACCCACAGATAAATCTATGTGATCTGTCTAAACCACACTAATGGTATTTACCACAAAAGTGGCAAAAAATGAAGATGAACAATCCATAGATGTATTGTTTTGGTTTAAAGCTTTTTTTTGATTTCTTGTTAAGACCATAAGCTACTAAACCAAAATGTAAAATGTGCTGTAAAGGAAATGCAAAAATGAAAATTTACAAAAATCAAGTGAAAACAATCAATTCTATGTTTACTCAAAAACTGTGTCTTACCTCATTCATTAATTATCTCATTTTAATGTTTTTTTATTTTTTATTTTATTTTTATTTTGTTGTTTGAATGCACTAATCTAAAATTATGATAGGTGAACACTATGGCTAGGAATGGACAATGAGATTCTTATTGGTGGTGAAATCTAGCAAGTTTGCTCAGATGTAACCTATGGTGTCTAGGGGTAGAGATTTGTGGATGGAGATGAAACCCACTGTCACCAAATATCAAACAATTGTTGGTGATGAAATCCAACCATTACTGTTAAAAAGTGCCACGTGTAGTGTGTGATTAATTTTAAGTTTATTTTTCTATTGTGCTCATAAAATGTCATAAAATGACTACTTTCATCAATCTAAATAAGAACTCAACATCAAAATATCAATTTTCCCAAAGAAAGTAGAGTACACCACTTAAGACCGCTCTCTAAACAGAGGAGGGTTCATCTACTTCTCTGCCTTGAATCACCAAATGCGGGGGTAATTTTGTTATTTTAAATGTTGTTCCTATTTAGATTAATAAAATATAAACTTCTAACCCTAGGATGCATACTATTTTATGCAATTAATTATTCACATGAAAACAAAAATGTAGAATCGTGATTTGCAGCACACCAAAAATAGTAAAACTTTTAAATAGAAATGTGTGATGAATGCAAAATTATTTTAATTTATAAAAATGCATGTTAAAATATTTTCCTTTATTAGGTTATTAATGAAGTTCATTTTAGCCAAAAATCTATAAAAACACACAAATACGTAAAATGGAGAAGTTAGGGTTTTAAGCTGAGCTTACAGATAAGCCTACATTTTTGTTCCTCTTATCTTTGAAATGCATTTGGGTTCCTTTGAAATGCACCCGGATGCTTGTAAAATGCACCTAGAAACCTGTGAAATACACCTGGGTGTTTCTTGAATATCTCACAAGTGTCGCGAGGTGTTTGTGCACTTTTTGCAACTTTTGCATTGTTCCAAAAACCCAAATTCTACGAAAATCGCGCGATCAGTGCTTCTAAAAACCTTCAATATAAAACAAAAAACAACAAGTTAGATCACAATATAAATCAAAGTAAGAAACCCTTAGGGGGTCCCACCGTGATCACCATTTGTGAAGACAAAAACAAAACACCAAATATATATAATAGGAAATAAATAAACAATGACACAAGAGATTACACAAAGAATATATTTTATATTATTATCACCTATGGATCTTAATATAATCAAATATACCCCAAATAAGGGTTTACACTATTTATTCTTTGATACAATAAATACAATATGTTAGGGTTCTCTGAAATCCTAGCCAACAATGTTGGTGGTGTCTTCAAGATGCGTCTTTACTCCCAAAAAATATGAGTGGCCTTCAAATATCCATTGGTCGGACCACTCTAGCTTAAATAGTTGCCAAATGCTTGTATATATCTAGATATTCACATAAGAAAAAAATAAAAGAGGGTTAATAGCAATTGTGAGGGCTCCACCATGTGAGACCCTCAAAAATCAATAAAAATCCTAGCTATCGAGTAATAATATTGCATGCAAATATAGAAATAATGAAATTAAGATAACAATAATAGAGTTACCTTGTGAAATTATCACTTTTAGATTTGACATTGTTGTTGTTGTAGGAAAATGGTGCGCAGATGACCTAGCGACACCCAAGGGTTCGCTGGTCTGCAACCCTAGGGTTTGGAATGCTCGCAGGCACTCAGGAGTAGTGGATGGGCGTTTGATAGTAGTGAACATGTTTTCATGAGTAACGAATGGGTTTTTGAGTGTTAAATAGTAGTAGGAGGGTTCTTGATAGTAGCAAGGATGCATTCGAGGGTTGAAGAAGGGTCTGCAGAAGTAAATATGATTTTAGCAAGGGCTGTGGTGACGGATGCGAAAGCGAGGATGATGATGCGAAGGGGATAGATATACTTAGAACTCCAAAACATTTGAGAAAACTTAGGGGTTGAGTCATAAAAATGACTCCTCTTTATAATCTCTCCTCGGGCACATTAGGGTTTCAATGACACAATTTTAGGCGATCAGGATTAAAAATGTGATAGAGGGTGGATATTAAATATGGGCAAGTGGCATGGATTAAGGTGGATGAGTGGCTAAGATTAACTTATGATGTATGGCTAGGATTAATTCATATAAATATATATAAATAAAATAAATCAAATATTATTATTTAAATATACATTAAACAAATGAATATATAAATAATAGGTAAATGTTGCGGGAAGACTTAGACAGGTGACAAGTGGCTAGGTTTTGGTGTCTACAAATATGAACATTTTTATTCTTTCAATTTCAATATCATTCCACCATTTTTTAACATTTTTCTAAAACTCCTCACATTCCATCAACTAAGGATTAAATTTGAATGACATATTTTTTGGAGGTTCAAATTCTTGTATCTTCAACAATATTGGTGCATGGTCTGATCTTGCTCTAGATAGTATAAAAGAATCCATTGATACATTTATTCCTAGGATGGATTCATCTACTAAAAACCTATCTAATATTTATTGAATTAAGGTTGCTCCTCTTCTATTTGACCATGTGATAATACCATCTTTAAGAATGATATCTACTAGGTTCCTCTCTTCCATCACATATGATACCATTCTTGAATTTTGGTTTAGACTCATAACTCCTCCTTTCTTCACCTTTAATTTGAGAACTAAATTAAAGTCTCTTCCTATTATCCAATTTTTAAGGCTATCCATATTGTCATATTCTTTGTCAGTATTCTTTTGCCAAATATTAATGAGTGGATCTCTACACATTTGTAAAATATGTTTTCTTGGATCTCTGGCATTCCAGTGATATTAGTGTCCAATGTGCAACTTTTACCACTTTTATGAGCTTCCATTATCTTCTATTTCATATTGTAGCAATACCTCCTACTTGGCCTCTTGAGCCAATATATTCACTTTGGTATATATTAGTATTCCATATTCCTTCCATAATTGTCCATTCATTTTCTGCTATCTTAGTTTCTTGAAGAAAAATTATATCAGGACCAAATTCTTGAATGATTCCCTTTAAGGTTATTTTTGTTGATGTAGAATTTAACCTCTTATATTCCAATTGAATATAATCATTTTTTTGGCTGCATGGAACAAACTTATTACTTTTTACTCCTTTTCCACTTGGAGGATTTATATCTACAATCTTGTCCTCTATCCTAATTTGCTTTTGATATCCCTCCTCAATGGTTTTTTACAATATATTTGCAATACCTCTAACCTTATGGATCTTCCTACCTTCTTATTGGTACTTGTACCATAGTCTACTTGTAATTCTATTTGACTTAGGGATAGTATGCCACTATACTTTGTTACCTCATATTCCAATTTTCACCTTATGTTCCTTATTCTTCTTCTCAATTTTTTGTTTTTTCTCTTCTTTTTCTCTTCTTTAATTGTTTAAAACTCCTCATTGCTCATTTCTAAATTCTTTTCCCTCATTTTAATCTCTTTTTATGGTTTTTCCTTCTTTAAGGCCTCAAATTATTTTTTTACTAATGGTTCTTTTGTTGTTGGTACCCAATTTCCTTTAGTTGGATTTTTCTTTGATACATTCATAAATCCTTCATTATCCTTCTCATTACCCTATTATTTCAATAATTTTCTTGCTTTTCTTGGGCAATTACAGATATAATGTCCATATTCATGATATCAAGCACATTTAAATGAGATTTACCCATAATCTAGCTATTGTTTCCATACTTGATCCTATAGTTCAATTTCAATATGCTCTGGTAAACCTTCCATTATGTCCATATCACCTACATATTCTGGCATATATGATTAAATTTCATTATTTTATCATCTCAGTTGTTTTAATAAATTTCCCTAAAGAGTCTCCTATTGCTTTGAAATATTATTTCCACCAAAATTGATATAGAAAAAACATCTTAATCCATATTGGAATGGAGTTCAAAATTTCTTCTCTTGGATCAAAATTATCATCCCAATACTTCATAAATAGTCCACTTCTTACCATGAACTAGGGACCTCTCTCAAAAATTATTTTCCTATCTTTGGGATTGTTAAATGTTACCCTCTTCCTACATATACTATCTTTGGTTCTTGTGAGATTAATGGAAGACAACTATTTTTAACCCGAGTTTCAATAGCCTTGGGATATGACCATAGGTTTAAGAACTGACATATCAGTTGACATTCATCCAACTTGTTATAATCCTCTATGAGGTCTTGTTCATCAAAATTTACCTTTTGAATTTATTTTTTTCTTTTTACAAATCCATCCTTTTTGGGGAAAGAAGAAATCTCTACTTTCCTATTCCATTATTTAGCCATTGCTTGCATTATTTAAGTAGGCATACTTTTTGGATTAGCCCCTAAAGATGAAGATCCCTAGACAACTATTTTAGGAAACCTAAATTATTTATATCTTACTTACCTATTTTGTCTTCTTCATTTATAATCTCAAATATCTACTGGACTCCCCCTACTGCTTGCAAGCCTCCTTTGGTGTAATATGGTAACCATAGTTTAAAATCTAGTTTTCCTACCTGATCTGTTGTGCTCCTCTCTACACTTCTATTTTTTTTTTTTTTAGTGCAATTCTTCAACTAATGGTTAAGGTACTTGTAAGTATAAAATATAAAATATTAGTCTTTTTAAATTTTAAAACACTTTAAACTTAAAAATATTGAAAAGAAATAAAATGGCATTTAGGCTTGATTAAAGGGTTGAGATGCAACCAAATGTAATATGTATTTATGTATAAGTTAAAGCAAAAAATCTTTCTTGTTCTAACAAAAGTGTCTTATACCCCTAGGAGGCACATTCACTTGGTTAAAATCTAAAAACTTATCCTGAGCTTTAATTTCATAAATTAAATTAATTTAATTAACTTAATTAAACCATATAATTTGATTGTCATATTTAATATCCATTTAGAAACTCAATGAAATATAATTCATAACATGTTTAATTAAAAAAATATGCATGTTTATTAGCAATGTTTTCTTTCAAAAATAAAATGCATGTACACTTCCAAAGTAGGTGTAAGAATCTCAAGCCTAGTCAAAATAGCTATAAAATCATATTTTTAAATGATAAATATCAATTTTGCAAGTTTTTCATCTTCCATAATTTTCATGTTACTTTTAAATATCATTAAAAGGGTTTCCAAGTTAATTGTCTACTAACCAATGATGTAAAAAAAAATTGGTACTCTGTTTTATATACCTTTTTAGAATTACATGACACATATACATATATGTATGCATATACATAATCCCCTAAATAAATGGTACCACATCATTTTATTTTTAATTGGTTATATGGGATTGAATCATGCACCACTCGTATTACCCCATGACCACATAATGATATTACAACTTGGCAATTGTGCATGCATCTCTTGACAAGATTTAAACCTAGATATCCTCCTTTAGTGTTAAGGAATTTAACTGGTTTATATTGTGTATAACATAATGTTATACCATTAAATGGTACAACATTATTTACACACAAAAAATATCATTTTCATACCCAATATTTTTTTTGCTATGTTGAATTACTAAATTCACAATGACTAATCAAACAAATCATGGAAAATCACAACACATTATATTATCTTTTAATTATGTGCAAAATAAAAATTCAAATTTCCTCAATTGCATTGACAAAGAGCATCCTACACACAAATACATATTATTATTAATGAAAACTATAACAAGTGATTATCTTTAATTTATTAATTCTCTCCATTATCCTAATTAACTACAATCAAAAGTTGTATAGTCAACAACTTGATTTGAAATGCAATGACTTATCTTCTCAAAGCATCTTCAAATTTGGAATACAAGTGACTTAGATCATCCCTTCAAGAATAGATAACCTAGTTTTTTAATATTTTGGCACTAAATAAAACATGTATTTTGGATTCCTATCTTCTTATACTTACCCAAATATTCTATTTAATCTACATCATTGTTTGTGATGATGTATATACAAAACTAAAGTATGCGTTAGATCATGACATCCCCCATAGAAATTAGTAGTTTTATCTGATCATTGTATACCTATCAAGAATGTTTTTAATATTTTGTGGTGACTTCCTTGTCATAGAAATAGGGTGGTTGAGCTTCTCATCATCTATGCTTATTTGCTTTGCATTTGTGAGTTTTCTAATGTGAGGGAGGACTAGGATGAGAGGTTAAAAATGGAATTTAACAACTTATGCCTTAGTGGAGTGAACATAGCATTATATCTAAGACTTAAATTTTAAAAATTTGATATTTAATTTCATTGCATAAACATATAAGGTCTCTATTTTTTTCTTGGAGTCTGTAACATGGTAGGACCTATGCATAGTCTTTATTGTCAACATTTCAAATACATCGAGTTTGATAAAAGGAGTGTTGGATGTCATTTATTCCAACCCAAGTCTAATATTATTTAGGTCTATGTTGTGCAAAAAGCAAAGGCATGACCAAGATCCTTTTTTTGCATTACAATAGGGCTATAAAATAAATTTTAATTGCATTTTTTGTAAGATGTTAAAGTCATTCTAGGATTTCTAATAAGCTTGGAACTAATAATGGGAAGCAAGGAGTTTCACACTGCAACCCCATGTTTTGATCCCATGGCTATCACTTTTGAGAGCCATGAGGACACTTGGAGGTAAGGATCAAACTCATGGTTATGCATGGACCTACGTCAAGTGTACTCATATCATGGATCCAAGGTCACCCCCATGTTCTCTATGAGCATTACCCAATAATTTACCCCTAATATATAGAGTAGTGAGTGCAAGTAGGAAGTGAGCACAATTAGAAATTGAGTGTGAGCAAGGAGTGAGCTTCATATTTTCTTGTTATAAAGCTTTTGGGAACTTCAAAAATTTAAGAATTATTATGAGAAAAACTTAGATAGCATGGAACAAAAATCATTTATGGAAACCCTAACTAGAAGTAAGGATGCCCTAGTTAGGGACAAGATGAAGAATGAATCTATGGTAATATTTATCTAGGAAGCAAATGTTACACAAAAAGTGATTATCAATGATGAGATCATTGAACATAATATAATGGTTCTTAAAAGCAAGTGGTTAATATATAAATTCAAAATATACTAGTTAGGTTATTTGAAGATCCAAAAGTGGATTAGACCAATGTGGACATTGATACCAAATTACTCCATGAATTTTCTTACAAGTTTTTAATAGAGAATTAATAGAGTTATTAGGGAATTAATCAATTATTATAGTCCTTATGTTATTTTAATACAAGAAATAAAAATAAATAGCAAATAATTTGAGGATGCATATGAAAATATTTGTAAGATGAGAGATTATCTAGTAGTTTCCTATAAGAGCTTCAAAAACTATTGCAACAATATAAGACAAATACAAATAGGATGCACAATTACTAGAAGTAATAAATAATTGGTTTGTTTATATTTTTTTTGTCAAGAAAGAGAAAAATATCAAAGTTAGAGTTATAAATGTATATACTCTAACTATAATTACTTTCCATGATAAATGTTGGAGGGAAGATAGTTTAAATTTAATGATGTTTAATAATTATAATCTATGGTTATATCTCCTTTATAAAAGAAGTGTGGTATTCCAAAATCATCTAAACAATAGATGATTTTGTTTCTTTTATCAATTCAAATGGCCTTTTGGATGTTATTCCTTCAAAATTTTAAAACATATAGGATAACAGACCTATTAGGAAAAATCGTATAGGAAAAAGATGGGATAAGATTTTGTTATCTAATAGATGGTTGCAAATAGAGTAACAATCTCTTTAGATATTTTTTACAAGCAATATGAGATCAAAAATACACTTTCTTACATGTGATTTTTTGTGGCCACAAAGTACCTCTTTTTCCACAAAGCATTCCTCGGGAAAAGGAGGAGTCGTCACTATCCTTGGGCCTTGATTACAGAAGAATGTTGTGACTTGGGGTGTTGACCCATCCAATCAAGTTGTCTGGATTTTGCTCGAGATCTATGGAAAACCGCTTGGGGTGGTTAATGTGTATGCCTCAAATGTCGCTTCTGATAGATGCGAGTTGTGGAGATGGCTTGCCATGAATCTACCATTTGCCACTTGGGTGCTTTGTGGAGATTTTAATATGGTGGAGAAATCTTCTGATAAGGTCAGTCATGTCCCGATGCGGTGGTGTTTAGGTGAAAGAGAAGCTTGGTTTTTTATGAAAAACAAGCTTTGCCTTTATGACCCTAATTCCTACTTCTCACCTTCTGACTTCCCGTAGGCTCTTTGGTACACCTGGTCCAATTTTTAGGCTGCTTCTTCTAGGGTTTTGGTAAGATTAGACAGAGCCATGATTTTTGAGTGTGACAACTTTCAGTTCTCTCGTATTTTGCCTTCTTCATCGTATGTGTTGAATTTGCCTAGTAATACACTGTCTGATCATTCACATATTTTATTCTCGGTGGCAATGTTAAAATTTCAACCTAGAGTGCATTCTTCACAATTTTACCTAAATGTTTCTTTTTTGCATAGCTATAACATGAAAGCTCATATATGCCACATTTGGAATTTGATTCCTAGACTTGATGGTATTTTTGGAAGGATTGAATGGTGGAATACTGCCATTCAATGAACCACTAAGGTGTTGCAAAATCTGGGTGTTGAAGTTGCAAAACGATGAAAACATGCTAAGTTTGCCTTGCAAAGTGAGCTATCCAAAGCTTGTCTCAGGCTTGAAGCCTCTCCTTTCAACTCTGTTGCTCAATCTCAAGTTTCTTCCATTCGACATGAGCTAAAAAAGGTTGATTTGTATGAAGCCAAGGGGGCTCAATTACGTGCTCGAATGCATTGGCTCAAAGTGGGGGACAGAGTGACCAAATGATTTTTTCAGCGCCTCAAACCTCCTGCTCAACATTCTTAGTTTCAAGCCATTCAAGTTGATGGACAGAGATTTACAGATCTTTCAGACATTGTCAAAGTATTTGTTTCACATTATCAAGGTGTTTTTGCTTCTCAACCCCTTGATGATACTAGAAGGCAAGCTCTTGTTGATTGTACCGTTGTTGTCCCCAACAAGCTTTCTCCTGAGCAAATGTTATTTTGTGACACTCCTATTTCTCTGGAAGATCTAAAAACTACCTTGTCACTTATGGCCAATGATAAGGCACCTGGGCTTGATGGCTCCCCATGTGAATTCTATAAATAATTTTGGGATATGCTTGGTTCTGATCTCCACAAAGTTTATCTTGAAGCCCTGCAATGTGTTTCATTGGGTTCCATTATTAACAAAGGCAATGTTAAATTTATTCCCAAGTCTGGAGATCCTGAGCTCATCACCAATTGGATGCCGATCACCCTGCTTAATGTGAGCTACAAAATTATTGCTAAAGCCCTTGCGCTTAAGCTTAAATCTATTCTGCCTTTGATTGTCAAACCTAAACAAATTGGCTTTGTTAAGGGAAGATACATTCTTGATAATGTTCTTGTTGTTTGGGAAGGTATGGAGTGGGCAAGAAATTTTGAACAAGATGCTTTATTCATTAAGATAGACTTTGAGAAAGCCTATGATAATATGGAGTGGTACTTCATAACTGCCATGCTTCAGGCTCTAGGTTTTGGGCCAGTATTTGTGAGCACCATTCTTATGTTATTTCAAGATGCTTCAGCTATTCTTACCTTGAATAATAGTCAATCTTAGTCAATTTATCTTGGTCGCTCTGTGAGACAGGGGTGCCCTCTTGGTCCATCTCTTTTCATTCTTGCTATAGAGGTTTTTGGCTATTTTTTGGCCCATAAGATGGATCAAGGATTAATCAAGGGTATTGCTCTCCCTAATTTTGACCGTCAGTTGGTCAATGGTCATTTTGTAGATGATTCCTTCTTAACACTTCAAGAAGATGAGCAATCCATTTCCTCGGCTATTAGTTGCTTAGAGGTGTTGTGTTTAGCCTCTGGTTCTTCTATACAATGGAAAAAAACATCCTGTTTTCGGCAATCTCAATCTCAACTACCACACTGGTTACATCAATTCCAATGGACTTGGATTCATCCAGGTGAGGTGTTTAAATTTCTTGGAATTCCTTTTGCATTTCATGGTTCCTCTGCTCAATTGTGCCAGTATGTTATTGATAAAGTGGAAAAGAAGCTTGCTTACTGGACTAGTAAGAAAATTTCTCTGGCAAAAAAAATTTAGATTTGTTCTAAGGTTTTAGCCACTACCCATGTCTATTATTCATCTTGTTGGGTTCCATCCAAATATTGTTATAAAAAACTGGATAAGCTTCTGAGAGACTTCTTGTGGGCCAAAGACTCTGTCAAGCAAGGTTTTCATCGGGTAGCTTGGGAAATTTGTTGTTTGCCCAAGGATTGTGGAGGCATGGATTTGTTTGATTGTCACCGACAAGGTCTTGCCCTTTGTGCTAAATGGATCACTCGATATTTAGTTGGGGATAAATCTTAGAAAGTGCTGGTCAGGCATTGTATTTCTTTTAGTTTGCTTCAGGGGAAGAAAATTTGGAAAGGGATGGGATTACAATCCATTCTTACTGCCCCTGTCCCTATTAAATTTAAAGGTTCTTTTGTCATTTAGAGTATTTGGAAAGCCTGGGAGGCCTTCAAACCCTGGCTTAGTTGGAAAGGGAGTTTTCGCAAAGCAGGTGCCTCTTTGTCTTCCATGAATATTTGGTGGTCTCCTGTTATCACTTGGCAAGGTTCTCCCTTAGCTCTGGTGCAGTTGGTCAAAGCGCAGAGGTTCTATAAGCGTGGTATTGCTTCCATTTTTGATTTCTTCTCCCGACATGCCAGGTTTTAGATACCCTAGGAAAGTTTTTGTCAAATTCACAATTTAAATCCTAGTGATAGAGACACTTATGAGGTGGTTATTGATAGTATTTCGTTTTCTATTTGGAGCAAACTACATAAGCATTTTCAAAAACCCTGGTGGTCAGATTGGTGTTGGCCTGGGGAGCTTCCTATTTTGCAATATAAAGCTCATCTTGGTTACAAATGGCTCACCCCACAAGTTCCAATGGTTGATAAGCTCACTCTGAGATGGAATTTAGTCTCTCTTCCCTCCCAATGGAATAAGAGGTTTCAGATTGCTTGGGCTACTTATATTGAACCTAAACAGAGTTTTTCACTTGGAGTCTCTTACATCAAGGGTTACCTGTTGGCAGTAGGCTCAAGCATCTGGGTGTTCATAATCTCATTTGCCCAGTTTGTGGATAAGAGAAATATTTACTGCATGTTTTTTGGTCTTGTGATCGGGCTCAGTCAGCTTGGGAGTGGCTTCTTGAAATTTTTAGACCTTTTATGCAAGAGGATTTTACTTGGGTGCATGCTATTTTGGGTGACCCTATTACTTTTTCCTTCAACTTGGATGTTGTTTGGAATATTTTTAGAATTGGTACCTTGTTTTATCTGTGGAAGTCCCGAAATAGAGCTGTTTTTCTCAGCAAGATGTCGGACATGTCTTCTCTGTTGCTAATAAATATGATATATTCTTTGATTGCTGGTTACAGATTCAAGTACAGGTTTTAAAAGTATAGGTGGAGCTACAGTACTTGCGTACCCTCATGGATCATGGGGAATGCACCCTGCATTATGAGTCATGTGCATCTTCCTTCCCCTTCCAGGTGGCAGTAATTTCTCAGCTTCTTTCTTTTCAAATGCATATTTAATATTGTTTTGGCAGTTGTTATTGGCAGTTTGTGGGATGTTTCTGACACTCTTGTATACTCTTAACCACAATGGTTAATGTATTGGTTTATGGGGTGTGCTAATCCCACCCACCCTTTTTGTATGATTAAACATTATTTTATTAATATAATAGCTTTTTCATCAAAAAAATAAAAATAAAAATAAAAAAAATACACTCTCTTGAGATGTGATCTAATGAATAATATTCATCCAAAGCCATTTCAGTTTCAATCTATGTAGCTTGAAGACCTTGATTTCTTCCAAATGTAATGTTATGGTGGATTGAAGAAAGGTTTGAAGGATTATGTATGTATAAGTTTGTTCAAAATAAAATATCTAAAGGGGAGGTGAATATTTAAATATCAATTTTTTTGTAAAAAAATTAATATAAAAGAGAAAAATAAATCCAAACTCAAAAATTTACAAGAGATAGTAGAAATCAATGGAATGGACCAAAATACTTATGTGCAAGAAAATAATTACTTTCTCATTATCATAAATAAATGAATGAAATTAAATAATTTTAATTACATCCACAAGACCAAAATGGTCTATGGGATCAAGAGCTTTACTACAAGTTGGAGTATGATGTATAACCCTACTTACTTTTGGATTCAAACCTTGGACCTCCTATTCAAAGTTTCAAATTTTAATAATATCTAAGAGAAAATTTGTTCAATAAATTAAAAAATCTCAACATCCTCTTATCATATTTTGGAGTGTATTTCTTATGTTGTTGATTTTGATGAGGAGTTTTTTTGTTTTTTATTCTTAATTATTCACAAATTTCCATTAGCAACTTTACTTTTAGAGTGTACTCATATGCAATCCTAATGACCTGGTAGGATTTACATTATATAATAAAATATTTTTTGATCTTCACAATTCTTGTTGTGCAAAAGATACATTCTTTTTTACCATACCTCTTGAGGAATCATCCATCTCCCAATTTCACATTTGAGATGGTGTTAAAGGAAGAGTAATTTGGGCCCAAAAGTCTAGGGATATTGTCTTAAATAAGGGGATAGAAATACCGATTTTGTATGCCACAATCAAAATAGATTTGGATCTTCATTGGATAAAAAATATTTCAACTCCATATGGAAGAAGTATTAAGGAAGAAGAAGATATTAGGAAGGAAGCAATTAATTATTTTAAATATGTTTTATCAAAAATTGGACAAGATAAGGGGGCTTAGGGTAATATTTTACAAAATGTTTAATCAATTATAACACTAATACACCTATCCCTAATGGATTTTCTACTATTTTCATTTAAATATTTTGGTACTTATTCAAGATTGGCATGTTAGTTTTGGTTGAAGAGGATAGGAAAAATAAGGATGCAATAAATAAGATCAATGCCACATTTATTACATTGGATTCCTTCCAAGAAAGGTCGTTCAAAATATTTTGTTAATGTTTGTATAGTAGGTCTTTGCAATATGATTTATATGATCATTTCAAAAATTATGGTAAATAGGTTGAAAAACATTCTATATTGTGTTATCTTGTGGGAACATAGTGGTTTTATTCATGATAAACAAATTTTTATGGTATAATAATTGTAAAAAAACCCAAATATTATTTTCATTCCATGAAAAAGCTTGGCATGCTTGTTGAATTAGATTTGAACAAAGCATATGATAGGGTTTACTGTAGTTTTCTACATGATATTCTTAGAAATTTTGGTTTTGATCAAGGTTGTAGTGAAAGGATTAAATATTATTATATCACTTCAAAATGTTATATTTTTATCAATGGATTGTTGAAATTAACATATGATTCATGGACAAGATCCAACATTGTAGGATGTATTGGATAGGCCTACGATCATTTTATTGTACAATGTATTTATTATTTTGTAATATTTCATTGTAATATTTTGCATCCTAGGACGAAGATGTACAAAAGGTATTTTAATATTACTTTTATATGATTTGAGAGCTTTTAAAAAAACAATATTTCCTTTTCTGAAGGAAGACCTCAAATTTTATAGCCCTTTGCTGATCAAAAAAATTCATTCAAAGGGGCTTTATTCAAAATTCAAATACAACAAAATGATGTAAATATTTGAATTTGAATGGGATTTTGTTCACATGCTTTGCCTATAGCTTGGCAGCATCATGACCTAAATCATGTAAAAGGCCTCTTTGTGAAGAGGTAGTGTGCTCCAATTCAAAGAAACAAGGTTTCATTATGGCTAAGGAATGTGTCTTAGATCATTAAGTCATGGAAAGCTTGGGTTTGAATCTAGGTATATGTAATTTTTACTAGAAGTGAAAGATAAACTTTTGGAAAGGGAAAAATAGTTGGGCTCTATTTGGAATCTCTTTCTCCATCATAGCTGGCAGCATGGCATGTTGGTATGTCCTTTGTATTGGAGAGAGTTAGTTGCAATATTGAATCATGGTGTTTTTTGCCTTTGTAAGGGAGAATTGTGTCATCTACGAGGGCACATGATTTTATGTAATGGCACTACCATACAAGTTAGTAGAATGGTTGGAAAAATATTTTAGGAGAGGAAGGTAAGATGTTCGAATCATAGGGTTGCAATTTTCCTGGTTGTTATGGATAAGGATACGTTCAAATGGAGGGGATGTATTTTTCCTCCACATATGCATAGTTGTTGGATTGGCTAGGGCAATGTGCCTAGGTCAAAAACAATCCAATTTTAAATCCTTTCATTGTCACTCATGCCTTTTAAGGATAGATGATATGTTTATTTGACCGAATTGGTGGCTATTATGGCCAATTTTAGAACTACCTATACAAATATTTTATATAAATATAAGCTTTAGACCAATTAGTGAAAATAAAGTGGAAACAATATGGAAAATTAGAAGAGCTAATATTGAAAAAGTGGAGTGGAGCACTCTAATAAATTGGAGCTTGCCAAGTGGTAGGTTGAAAGTGGCTCTTGTTTTTCTAATGTTAGAGGCTTTAATTTTTATTTTTTGAGGGCTATGAGGGGAAAACTTCTAGAGTCTATAACTTTTGTATACAAAAGTGTTTTGAGACCATTTTTTCAAATTGTATAATTTTTTGAGCTCTACATATTTGTGACATCGATCTATAGACCTATTCTTATGTTTGGGTCTAAATTGTGTGGAATAGTCCTCAAGCCCTAGTTTTTCCCTAGTCTGAAAGGGACAATGTATACTTTTCTATGTAATCAAAATATTTGGCCTAGTAGGTCGTGGATGTTGACCCGTAGTTGGGGGTTGACCCTTCCCACTTCGTGTCCAGCGGACTCTGTCCCCGCTCGCTGGTTTTTGTTTAGTTCATGTCTGGTGGTTTACGCACTGTTTTGTGGGTCTTCCAGTGTTGTTGTCTATGTGCATTGGGTTGTTACAAGTTTGTCCTCTGTGTTGGGTTTTCACTACCCTTCTCTCTAGAATTTTGTATGCATTTCTGATGTAAATCTGGGACAGGGACCCAGTTAAAACCCTTTTAATGATATTCTCTAACTTACCAAAAAAAAAAATATTTGGCCTAGTTTTTTGGGGGATTTAGATGGATTTATGATAGTTGCAATAGATTTTGAGTCTTTTAGAGACTTGTAAGATAAGAATTATGGATGTGCTTTAGTCAATATCTCTTCTTCTAAGTGATTGATTTAGATTATTCATTAAGATCTAATTCTTCGTGATCTCTTCCTTCTATTCTTTGTACAGGTACTCTTTTAAGTTTGTTATAGCTCTTTTTTTAAATTGGTTCATGCAAAGCCTCTTTTGATGATTAAAATTAGATGGCCCATGTGCAAGATAAAGTCTTCAAATAGGATAATGTATGTTGTGAATGAGAAAGTTATACTTTCAAGACATATTATGTGATAATGGAAGATTGTAAGAGGTTGTGATTTTAAATTTCCTTCTTCATTTGGAGTCTTATCAAAAGTGTTTTTTGGACATGTGCAAGGGTGTCTACTAGTGGCAGTAGTAACAATGATCAAGCCTAAGGAGACTCTTGTATAGGAAATATTTTTTAAGTAGTAGATTTTAGATGATGTGAGGATATAGATAAGTCTATCTCAAAATTTGAAGTTCCCATAGAGAATCTATTATGGGGGGTGATATTATTGTTATTAATGTCTCCTCTTTTTAGCCCCTTCATTCAAATTATGGGGGGTATTAAAATTGTAATTTGATTTATGGCCAAGAGCCAACATTGTGTGATGTATTGGATAGGCCTAAGGGAATTTTATTGTACAATGTATTTATTATTTTGTAATATTTTATTATGTAAGCCCAATAGGCCATGGTTAACCTTGTTATGGTTAAACCCTATTTATTACTTGTAATTAACCTAAATTTGACTTGTTATGTTGGCTTAGGTTAAACTTTATGATATAATTTGAGTTTTTAGTATTGCTATAGATACCCCTCACACTCCTAATTTTTTTATCAAAGTGTCATACAATATTATCTATAGCTACTTTTTATCTATAGTGCCTACATGCATCCCCAATATTTTTTCCTCTTTCCTTTCCTTCACTCCTCCTTTATGCTTTATGTATATGATTTGAGTGGATGGATCGCTTTTGTTCATTTATGGAAAGCATTGTAAATTCTAACATGGATTCCATTTGGACACTTTGAATCATTCTATTGACTTTGTTGGGGTGACCTACTAACTCATTATCCATTTATTGTTCTTGCTAAGGCATTGGAGAGCACTTTCTTAAGGAAAAATAAATGGAAAACCAAAAGTATTAAGGTTGCAACAAAAGATCCCTTTGAATCTCATATTTTATTTTTTGATGATACTTTTATTTTGGGTCATCCCTCAAATGATTCCATGGAGTTTAACTCAATACTATCATGCCATGAAAAGGTTTCTAAACATGTAATACCACAAAAGCCAGGATCTTTCTTGTTTTTATTTTAATTGGTTATATGGGATTGAAATGGGCCCCACTTGTATTACATCATCATCACATATTGGTATTACAAAAAAGCTTGGATATTATCCATGTATTGTTGGGCAATATTTGAGCCTTGGTCTCTTATTTAAATGTTGAGGAATCTAATCGGTTGAGCTAATGCCACTCGATAGGATATTTCTTGTTAAAACTACCCTAGATTTATAATAAATTATTATCCAAATTTAAGGTTCTAAAGTTAGAATATTACCATCAACATATTTGGATATTCCTTTGTTTGATAAAGGAAAGGAGGAAATTTTAGACTCAAATTTTTAAAGAATAAAATCTTGTTTCCTAGATAGGAAAGGTAAGTTCTTAACCATGGTTGGAAGGTTACAACTCATAAATATTACATTGTAATAAATTATTATATAAATGATGTTATTTTAAATATTTATAGCAATTATAACATTTCCATTTGATAAAATACAATGAGATTTTCCTTAGAAAGGATGTGAGAAAATTAGGTTTCATCTTTGTAAGAGGGATAGAGTTTGTAAAGGAAACAATACTGGATAAGCAAGTTTAAAATTTTGTATTCTTATGAGTTTGGTATTAGGGGAAAATCTTAGCTAGAGATTATTCAAGGATCAAGGAAAGAGTTGGACAAAAATGTTACTTAAAAAATATATAGATTTTGTTGATGTAGTAAAATTATTTAGGAAAAGAACCCTACTTTGGGGCTTAACAATATGGAATGTTTGTAATTGATCAAGAAACATATTGGATGGGAAATCAATGAGGGGATTTTAAATTTTTTTACCTAATGCTTGTTTGAATTTGTATTATTTTATCTTTGATCTAAAGTTATAGTCATTAGCTCAAGCATATTTTGCTTATAGAGGTTTTAAGGTAAAAAAAAATAATGTGAGCAACAACTCCAACTCATGGATGTCTATTAGTAACCTGGTTGAACAACAAGACCTTAAAAAATAGCAACGAGTATGAAATTATGCTTCAAGAGTTCTATTTTTTTGTTTTTATGCAAAAGTATTTGAGTTGGTTTGGAATCCACCAAAACATGGTGAATACTCGATAAATTTGGGATACAAGGCTTTACAACAATCAAAATTTCCTACCCCAAAGGTTTTCCTTGGAAGAATTTTTATCCACTTGAACAAGAAGACCTATTATTAGTATAAATATATTATAGGTTGTTATAGTCCTGAGTTTGTTTTAGTACAAGATATAAAATTAAGTAGTGAAGAATGTAAGGATGCTTCTAAAAAGATTTGGAAAATAGAGAATTATTCGAAAATTTCTTCTATAGGAGTTTTAGGTGGTATTGAAATAATATGGGATAAACACAAATGGGATGTACAACTGTTAGAAGCAAAAACTAATTAAGTTGTTAGACTATTATGTAGAAAAAAAAGAAAAATATCAAAGTTGGGGTTATGAATTCATATGCTCCAACTATAGTTACTCATCATGAAATATGTTAGAAGGACCTTAGCATATTTTTGTTAAACACAATGATGATTCATAATTGTGATCTATGGATTCTTAGGAGTGACTTCAATATACTTCTATCTTATTTAGAAAAGAGGGATGGTACTATTGGATGGTGAAATTTAAAGTAAGATTTTATTTCATTTGTTAATTCAAATGGCCTTTGGGATGTCATTACTTTATTTTTTCAATATGCATGGGATAATAGACACATTAGGCAAACTCATATAGTGGAAATATTAGATAGATTCTTGTTATTCAACACATGGTTGCAAATAGAGTATACAATTTCTTTAGGTATTATGTTAAAAGCAGGATCAGATCATAAACCCATTATTTTTACCTTTTATTTACCCAATGATGGTCATCCAAAGATATTTTTCTTCTAATCTATGTAGCTCCAAGACCTTGTTTTTTTTGTTTCTTTTCTTCGCTCCTGAGCATGTGCATGCAGTTTTTTACCATGGCCACTGGTATGTGCATAACTCTCTGTTAGTTTTCCAACCTTGGACTCAAGAATTTTATATTAAAGAGAGTGCATCCCTTGAGGTGCCCATGTGGTTTGATCTCCCTAGCCTACCACTAGCTCTTTGGCCTTTCCTAAAAACCCTAGTTGTCCCGTTAGGCCATTTTGTGTGCATTGAGAATTTGTGATTTTTTGGTGCTCGTCCCTTTCGAAGGGTCTGTGTGAAATTGATTTCTCTAAAGATATCAGAGATCATCTCACCATTAGGGTTGGGGATATATCCTTTGTTCAAAAGTTGGTTTATATAAACCTGTCAAACACTTCTTTTCATTTTCAATCGACAATGCATATGATTAAAGATTTCTTGCTTATGGAGGGGATTTTCAAGTAGAATAAAGTCACAGCCAACCCTCCTAGCTCTGCACCAGCACAACCATCTCGGGTTGCTCAAGCCGAGCAAAGACCCATGCATAATGGTTCGCAGGACTCATGGACTACTGTCACCAAAATAAATCATCCCATCAAGCCCTTTGTTAAACCCATTGGGCAGAGGATAGCTCCTCTAGTGCATGCACCCAAAGATAAGATGGCCATGCATGGTGCTACACCGATGCCCCTCCATAGGCCATCCACTGTGGTAGATAATGAGGGTCTTCAGGTTAATTTGCAAGCTACCCTTGAGAAGGTATAGGCGAGAAGGTCTTGTAGTCCTAGTAGTGACAAACGACCTTATACATTGTTCTTGGAAGGAAACCATGATCTATTTTTCTCAAAAACTTACTCCTCGCTTGGGAATTTAGGTGCTTCTAAGCTTATTGAAGGTGATATGCAGCTTGATAGTTCCTCATGATATTTTTGTCTTGGAATGTCAAAGGTTTGATGGACCCTATCCGTAAATACTTGTTCCATAGTGATATTGGTAAGCTTTATCATCAGCATGGCAGGCTTGATTTTATTTGTTCACAAGAAGTTAAAATATCTGCTTTTAACTTACAATGTGCATGTTCCTTTATTTTTCCTAGCAGCCAAATTCATTCTACTAATAATACTATAGGTCGAGGTGGAGCTATCACTTTTGTGGCTCCCACCTGGAAATCCCATCTGGTTACTTGGGGGGTGGACCCTTCTAATCAGGTTGTGTGGACCCTTTTTGAAGTTGATGGACATTATTTTGGAATTGTAAATGTGTATGCATCCAATCATGCCCCTGACCGATGTGCTCTCTAGCGGTGGTTGGCTTTGTTCTTACCTTCCACTGTCTGGTTACTCTGTGGTGATTTTAATATGATTGAGACAACTTATAATAAATTGGGACACCTCCCTATGTGATGGTGTGCTGGGGAGTGAGAAGCATGGTTTTTTTTTTAAACAAATTAGGTCTTTTTGATCCCAATGCTTGTTCTTCCTCCAAAGACTTCTTGCACTCAATTTTGTTTTCCTAGTCCAATTTTTAAAGTGGGGATGATCAAATTATAAAGCGGCTTGATAGAGTAATGCTAATGGATCACTTTGGGTTTATTTTTCAAACCATTATGTCATCCACTCCTTCGATGGTGGCTCTTGTTGGTTCTACGGTGTCAGATCATGTGCCCATTATTTTTAACATCTCTTCGAGCACATTGCTAGCCAAGATATTTTCTTCTTAGTTTTTCTTGAATATATCTTTCCTTTAACATCCTGCTTCTATTGCTCATACTATTAGGGTTTGGAACCTGGTTCCTAGGCCATCTAGGAATAAGAGTTGGATTTTTTTGTGGAATGATGCGATTACTCGTACAACCATCTTGCTTCACACTCTTGGGGACAAGCTTGCCCAGTTGCATAAGCAAAAAAATCTAGCCCTAAAGCAAGAGTTTGCTAAAGCATCTATTAGGCTTGATGCTTCCCCTCCCAGTGTCAATATATTGCAAACCTTTGGCATGAGCTTAAGAAAGCTAAATTATATGAGGCCAGAGGTGTGCAGATCCATGCCAAAATGCATTGGCTCAAAGTCATAGATAGGGTCTCCAAGGAGTTCTTTCAGAGACTTAGACCGCCTAGGCAAGTAGTTCAGTTCAAATCCATTATGGATAACGGTGAAAGGTTATCAGAGTTGCTTGAAATTTCTAAGACATTTTTTAACCACTATCAACAGGTCTTTGTTGCCCAGCATCTCTCGACTGAGAGACAATAAGTGTTGGAGGATTGTTGCTCAATGGTTCCCAATAAGCTTTCACCCTCCCAGCATGAAGCTTGTGATAAACCTCTCTCATTAGATTATCTTGCTGAGGCTTTATATCACATGGCTAATGAAAAAGCACTAGGCCTTGATAGTTTTCCTTGTGAATTCTATAAAGCTTTGTGGGATATGGTTGACCCTAATATTCTACGAGTTTATCAAGAAGCCATGTCCACTGGTTCCTTAGAATCAATTATCAACTGAGGCAACATAAAATTCATTCCTAAGCCTGGTGATCCTGAGGTGATCACCAACTGGAGGCCTATCACTTTGATGAATTATAGCTATAAAATTATTGCTAAATACCTTGCTCTCAGACTTCGGCATCTCCTTCCTCTTATTGTGAGGCATGAAAAAATAGGATTTATTCGCAATCACTATGTTCTGGATAATGTGCTAGTAGTTTAGGAAGGTATGGAATGGGCACAATAGTCTAAAAAACTGATGATGTTTATTAAAGTTGAATTTGAAAAAGCATAAGATAGAATAGAATGGCACTTTATTCTTTTAATGCTTACAGCCCTTGGATTTGGTCCTGGCTTTGTCCAATATGTGAAGATGTTTTTTACATATGCTTCAGCGATTCTCACACTGAATGGTATGCAAACAGAGCGTATTGGTCTATTCAGATCTATTTTACAAGTGTGTCCTCTTGCCCCATCCATATATGTTCTTATAGCTAAATATTTTTGGTACCTTCTCACCCATAAATCTTCACAAGGACTGGTTAAGGGTATTTCCCTACCAGGTGGGCAAGGGCAACTCATCAATGGCCACTTTTTGGATGATTATTTTTTAACGCTCAGTGAAGATGAAGCATATATCAAATAGGCTATTTCCATCTTGGATGTGTTTTGCAAAGCCTTAGGTTCCAGTATTCAATGGAGGAAGAATGCTTGCTATAAATAGTCCTCCCTTCCCCTTCCACCCGGGCTTGAGCAATAACAATGGAGGTGGATTCAACCTGGGGAGATGTTCAAATTTTTGGGCATTCCCTTTGCTTTTTATAGCACCCCATATTAGCTTTGGGAGTATGTAGTGCAAATAATGGATATCAAGGTCACTTACTGGATCACCAAGAAGTTGTCCCTTGCAGGTAAATTCCAAATCTGCTCTAAAATTCTTGCCAGTACTCATGTTTATTACTCTTCATGTTGGGTTCCTTCTCAAGCCTATTATAATAATCTAGAAAAACTTTTGAGGGATTTTTTATGGGATAATTCTTCTCATAAACATGGCTTCCATAGAGTTTCTTGGGAGTTCTGTTTCCTCCCTAAAAATTCAATAGGATTGGGGTTGTTTAACTGCTTTCGTCAAGGTCTAGCTCTCAGTGCTAAATGGATTATCAGATCTCTTAAAGGGGATGAAGCATGAAAATTATTCTTAGGAACTATGTGGCATCAGGGCTACCCAATGGCAAGAAATATTGGAAGGGATTGGATTTACCTTCCATTTTTTTAGCTCCTATTTCTTTTAAAATTATTGGGTCCTTTGTGACTCAAAGTATTTGGCAAGCTTGGGAGTCAGTCAAGCCCTGGCTCCGTTGGAAAGGAGTTGGTCACCACCGAGCGATGGTTATTATCGATTTAAATGTTTGGTGGTCCCTATGGTTTAGTATTAGGGACAACCACTCGCTCAAGTTCAATGGATTCATGCTAAAAAGTTTTTTAAAAAGGTCATTGTCTCCTTTTTAGATTTAATTTTAGGCAGAATAGGGATTGGATCCCTTGGGAGCTTTTTCAATAGTAGTATGTATTATAGCCCTCAGACAAAGCCACATATGATATGGTTATTAATTGTACCCCCTTTTCCCTTTGGCCTAAGCTTGGCCAGGTTATTCAGAAACCTTGGTGAAAAGAGTGGGAATGGTATAAACATGTTCCTCTGCTTAATTACATGACTAAGCAAGGTTATAGCTGGATTACACCCAATCTACCCATGGTACAAAATCTCAATGAGCATTGGGATTTGTTCTCTTCCAAATCCAGATGGAGATCCCGCTTTCAAATCACTTGGGTGCCTTATATTGAACCTAAGCAGGCCTCTTTTTCTTGGTGTATGTTATTTCAAGGGTTTTTGGTTGGCCACAGGCTTAAGAACTTGGGAATTACCACTCCCACTTGCCCTTTCTATGGGGAAGCAAAATCAACCTTGCATATTTTTCGTAACTATAGTAGGGAAAATATGGCCTGGGAGTGGATGGAGTCCTTTTTTGACCATTTTTGAATGCTCCTTTAACTTGGATTCACAATCTGTTGGGAGATACGCCATAATTTTATCAACCTATGTTAGAATTTTGGAATATTTTCATAATTAGCATTCTATTTCATAAATGGAAAACTAGAAATGAGATAGTTTTTGCAGATAAAGCTCCCTTTGTTATTTTTTCCCTTTTAGATAAGCTGATGGTATTTCATGATGCTTGGTTACAGATTTAGGTATAAGCTAATAAAGTTGCAATGGAGCTCTCTTATTTGTAGGAGCTGATTGACTATTGGGGTAATGCACCATGTGTTGTGAGCAGAGTCCCCCCAGAGAATGAACAACATACTCGGTCCAGATCCAGAAAGCACCATTGTCCACCACTGAATAACAGGGATAGGTCAGCTTCTAGGGCTCACTTTCAGCCATCTGGAGAACATGCGCAAGGATTACTACTCTCAAGCTCTACACAGTAGGTTTTCGCTTGGGGTGATCACCATCAACCTAATACTATGTGTAATATGTATGGTTGGGGAGCTCGCTAGGGATGGGTATCTCCTCCACATTCTATCGGCACTAGTTCTCTGAAGGGTGGCGATGTTAGTATTGGATGGAGTATAGGAACTATGGGTGATTTAGCTAGAAGCACCCCCTTTGAGGCTCCCATGAGTCCTACTCAACACCTTGCTCTTAATATGTCAGGGTCGGGTTGGAACACTTAGTAGCTGTAGTGATATTTTTTTTAGTTTTGTTGTTAAGGTCGCCTTCTTGTAGTTTTCAAGTGGTGATGTTTTGAACTTGGTCCAGGTTGTCTTCACAACCATTTTGTCGTATGCTTGAGGTGTGATATAGCAGGTGAACATTTTACTGGTTGTCTTTTTAGCCGATTTGGCTCGTGCTTGGGGTGTGATGTGTTAGTCCACCCATTTTATATGTTTAGGCTTTGTAATTAATATAATGCTTTTTCATTCAAAAAAAATATTCAAGTTGTACAAAATGGTTCCTTTTAATCTCATCTCTAATTTCTCTATGATACTTTTATTTTGGGTCATCCCTCATTTAGTAAGGCTAAATATTATCATGCTATAGAAGGTTTCTCGATAGTTGGTTAATGCTACATAATCCAATATTATTTATTAACATTGCCTTATGTTTACAATGAATTATTATGGATATTTTAGGGTTTAAAATTGAATTATTGTTGATTTTTTTGAGTTTCTCTACTTTTTCTATTCTCAATTTCAAAACATTTGATTAGTGATTTTACTTTTAGCATGTTCTCATATGCAATCCTAATGTCCTTATAGGCTTCATATTCCATGATTAAATGTTTTCAATCTCCACCACTCCTACTTTGTAAAAGATACATATTTGTTATAATCATGCCTCCTTGGGAATTATCAATTTCCTAGTTTCACGTATGATATGGTGTTAAAGAGTCATTTTTATCTCAAAATAAAATGGATTAAATAAGGGGATAGAAATACCAATTTTCATGCCAAAACGAAAAAAAAAAATTGTTCATTGAATTAAAATTATTTGAACTCCATATGGAAGAAGTACTATGGAAGAGGAAGATATTAGGAAGCAAGTAATTAATTATTTCAAATATATTTTATCAAAAAATGGACAATATAAGGAGACTTAGGGTAATATTTTGTAAAATATTCCATCAATTATAACACAAAGACACCTATCCCTAATATATTTCCTACTATTTTCTTTTAAATATTTTGGGACTTATTCGAGAGTGGCATTTTGGTTATGGTTGAAGAATATAGGAAAAAGGATGCAATAATTAAGATCAATTCCACAATTATTGCATTGTATCCCATCCAAGAAATGTAGTTCAAAATTTTTTGCTAATTTTGTATAGGAAGACTTTACAATATGATTTATAAGATAATTTCAAAAATTATGGCAAATAAATTGAAAAGAATTCTATATCGTGTTATCTTGTGGGAACATAGTGGTTTTGTTCATGATAAAAAAAAATTGATGGTATAATCACTACAAAAGAGGATAGACATTATTTCCCTTCCATGAAAAAACTAGGCAAGCTTGTAGAATTAGATTTGAACTCAGCATATGATAGGGTTTATTATAGTTTTCAATACAATATTCTTAATTTTTTAAATTTTGATCAATGTTGTTGTGGAAGGATTAGATGTTATTATAGCACTCCAAAATGTACTATTTTTATCAATGGATTGTTGAAATTATCATTTGATTTATGTATGAGAGCCAACCTTGTGCAATGTATTGGATAGGCCTAAGGGCATTTCATTTTACAATGTATTTATTGTTTTATAATATTTATTATGTAAGTCCAATGGGCCATGGTTAACCTTGTTATGGTTAAGCCCTATTTATTACATGCAATTAACCTAAATCCTACTTGTTATGTTGGCTTGGGTTAAACTTTATAATGTAATTTGGGGTTTTTGTATTGCTATAAATACTCCTCACATTCCTCATTTCTAATTAGAATGTCATGCAATATTATATATAAATAGTGTTTATCTATGGTTCCTACAAGCACCCCCAATATTTTATCTCTTATCTTTCCTTCACTCCTTTTTTATGCTTTTTGTATAAGATTTGAGTGGATGGATTGCTTCTATTCATTTTTAGAAAGCATTGAAAATTCTAACATCATATCAGAGTGGGTATGGAGTTTCCTCACTTGGTCACGCATAAATGTTCTTTGGAGCCTTCAATATTTCTTCTAATTCCTAGGACAAAGAGGTATAAAAGAGTTTATATATTTTTTAATCTATTTTGAGAGCTTTGAAGAAAATTTATATTTACTTTTTCGAAGGAAGATCTCAAATTCTACATCACTTTTCTACTTAAAACACTCAATTCAAAGGGGTTGTCATTCAAAATTCAAATACAACAAAATGGTGTAAACATTTAAATTTGAATGAGTATTTTTTTGCATGCTTCAACTCTAGCTTAGCACCATCATGACCTAAAGCATGAAAAAGGCCTCTTCATAGAGAGGTAGTGTGCTCTAATTCAAAGCAAAAAGGTGACTTTGTGGCTAGGGGAATGTGTCTCGAGTCATTAAGTTGCAAGAAGCCCAGGTTCAAATCTAGGAGGATTTTGCTTTTGCTAGAAGTGAAAGAAATTTCTTTTAAAAGGGGTAAAAATAGAAAGGTTCTATATGGAATCCATGCCTCCATAAAAGTTGGTAGTGTGGCATGGTGGTATATCCTTTGCATTGGAGGGAGTTGTTTATGAAATCAAATCATGATATTTTTTACCTTTACAAGGGAGTATTATTTTATCTATAGGGGGCACAAAATTCTATGGCACTACTATATGAGCTGGAAAAATGATTGGTAAGAAGCTTTTAGAAGAGGGAGATCAGATGTCTGAATCACAAGGTTGTCATTTTCCTAGTTGTTATGGATAAGAATACATACAAATGAAGGAGATGTGCTTTTCCTCCACCTATACATGGTTGTTGGGTTGGCTAGGAAAATATGCCTAGCTTAAGGATGATCTAAGTTTGAACTCCTTAATTGCCACTCATACATTTTAAGGATAGATGTTATGTTTATTTAGATGAATTGGTAGCTATTGTGGTTGACTTTAGTGCCACATATACATATATTTTATATAAATATGTGCCTTGAACCTATTGGTACTGAACAAAAGGCTTAATTGTATTTACAAAATGGTTACAATATATAGGAATAAGGCCTATGAGGGAGGTATGACAAGTGTCACAATATCTACTCCAAGTGTCATACAGAAGACACCACTCCAAATCAAACTGGAAATAAGACAAGTGTAGACATAGTGCACATTATAACAATATTCTAACATTCCCCCTTAATGTGCACTATCCTACCTATAGAAAAAAAAAGTCAACATTAGATAACATTTCCCCTTAATGTTGACTTCTATTACATACATATAGCAATTTTCTAAACTGAGAAAACTTGTCTTGCCCAAGTGACTTGGTGAAGAAATCAACCACTTGATATTTAGTTGGTACATACTCCATGTGTATAATATCTTCTTGGACCATTTCTTTGATGAAGTGATGATGGATCTCAATGTGTTTTGTTCTAGCATGGAAAAATAGATTTTTGGTCATCTTGATTGTACTTTGATTATCACAATATATGTAAGTTGGACCATCTATGAATAGCCCAATATCTTGAAGTAATTGCCTTAACAAAATAGCCTCCTTAGTTGCCTCAATTGTTGCTCTTTATTCAACCTCTGTTGAAGCTAATGATAATGTGTTCTGCTTCTTTGTGCTCCATGAAATAGAGCCTTGGTCCAATTGAAAGCAATAACCTGGTGTGGATCTTCTAGTTTCAAGACAACTAGCCCAATCTGAATTTGTGTAGCCTATCAATGAAAATTCATCATATGATGTATACATAAGGCCATGATGAGGTGTGGCCTTGAGGAGTCTCCCAATTCTCTTATATGCTATCCAATGGCTCTTCTTAGGATCCTGTATGAATCTGTAAATAAGGGCAATTGAATAGGTAATATCTAGTCTAGTTGAAGTTAAGTAGATCAAACTTCCAACTAGTTGCCTATAAAGGGTGCCATCAACCCTTTCTTCATCATAACTATTAACCAATTTCAACCTGGTTTCCATGGGAGTGAGGGAGGGCTTACACTCCTCCATGTGAAACCTTTCCAAAATAGACTAAATGTATTTAGCTTGTGAGAAAAATCTTACCATGTTTTTGACATACCTCTATGCCTAAGCAATAGTGGAGGAGGCCTAAGTCTATCATCTCAAAAATTTTGCATAAGTCTTCCTTGATCAATTTTATTCCTTCTGTGTCATCACCTGTAATGAGAAGATCATCCAGATACAATGTAACCAAAATGATGTGGTTCCTCCAATGTTTCACATAGAGAGTAGATTCTATTGTAGATCTAGTGAAACCAAGGTTGATGAAATATGAGTCAATTTTTGCATACCAAGCTTGGGGTGCTTGCTTCAACCCATATAGAGCTTTCTTCAATCTAAGGACTTTGTTTTCTTGGACTTCAACTATGTACCCTAGTGGTTGTTTCACATACACTTCCTCCTTCAAGTGACCATTGAGAAATGTATTTTTGACATCCATTTGATATATAAGCCAATGCTTTTGAGCTACCATAGCAATAATTGTCCTGATTGTAGTCATCTTTGCCACAGGAGCAAAAGTCTCCTCATAATCAATACCCTCTTATTGCTTGTAACCTTGAGCTATGAGGTGAGCCTTGTAGCAACCTAGTGAGCCATCTGCTTTGTACTTTGCCTTGTACACCCATTTTGTTCCAATGGTATATTTTCCTTGGGGTAAATCAACCAACTCCCAAGTATGATTCCTTTCAATGGAATCCAATTCTTGATCCATGGAAAGCACCCAATTAGGATCACCAAGTGCTTATTTGACATTACAAGGTTTAGTTTGGCTAAGGACTTTGTCCATGAGGGCATAATTCACTTGGTGTATTAGGTCTGAAGGCCTTTTACCCGTAAAAGTGGGCAAATGACTTTGGGCTTCATATACGGTGGCTTGAACCCATTTAGGTAAACGATTCGATGATTTGGCTTGATCATTATATGGAGGAGGAGATGGAGGACATGAATTATTTATGGGAAGTTCTTCATGTGGAGCAATTTCTTAATTTATAAGTGAAGGAGAAGGATTAGATGATATTGTATGCATCAAGGGAGCAGCTGTTATTATTTAATTTGAAAGTGGAGGCCATAGGAAGAGGATTAGATGATGGGTACTCATGAAAGGTAACATCCCTAGATAGCATGATATTCTTGGAAACAAGATCATACAACTTATATGCATTAGCACTATCACTATAGCCAACAAAGATGCATTTTTGGCTCTTATCATCAAACTTATTTCTTTTCTTATGAGGAATATGAGCATAGGCATCACATCCAAAAACTTTCAAATGGCCCACAAAGGGTGTCCTTCCACTCCATGCTTCTTCAAGTGTTTTTTTATGTAAGGCCTTTGTGTAGGGCCTATTATTCAAGTATTGCAGCAGTAAGAACAACTTCTCCCTAGAATGAGTTAGACAATGTACCAGCATATAACATTGATTTTGCCCTATTTGTGATTGTTTTATTCATCCTCTCAGCTACTCCATTTTTTTGCGAGATATAAGGGGTTGTGAATTGCCTCCTTATCCCATGGTACTTACAAAATTTGAAGAATTAATTGGAGACATATTCTCCACCATTATCTAATATTAAGGTGGAGATTTGATAGCCACTTTCTATCTCAACAAGTGCCATGAATTCTTTGAATTTATCAAGGGCTTACCACTTATATTGACTTAGGTAGATCCATACCTTTCTGCTGTAATCATCAATGAAAGTGATTTAGTATTTAGCCCCAATATAATATTGAACAGATGTTGGCCCAAAAATGTTTGAATGAATCAATTGCAAAGGTCTATTGGCTCTCCAAGCCTTTCCTGATTCAAAAGGCTATCTATGGTGTTTGGCTATTACACATGGCTCACAAAAACATCTTGACTCCTTAAGATGTGGAAGTCATTTTACTAATCCTTTCCTTTCCATCATTTGAAAATTATTAAAATTTAAATACCCTATTTTTTCATACCACATGTAATCCAAAGAAAAAGTAGTAGTTGTATGCAAAGATGTTTGTGTTACATATTTTGTAAGGAGGTAGTAAACACCATCATTTTTTACTCCCATGGATTTGGCATTGCCATTGCGTTCCTAAATGTAACATTTATCTTTTTCAAAATAGACAGTATAGCCCTTATCTATAAGCTGCCCTATAGAAAGAAGGCTTCTTTTAAGACTAGGCACATATAAAACATCTGTTGCAGGAACATTATTCCCATCATGCAAAGAAAGTGGTGCCTCCCCAACACCTTCAATGAGAAGAGCACTTTCATCACCAAAAGTAATGAATTGATTAGAAGTAGGTTGAACCTTGGTCAACCAATATTACCTTCCTATCATGTGCTTTGCTACTCTAGAATCAATATACCAATAGTTTTTATCTTCAATAATAACTTGGTTTGTTGAATACAATGTGTTCAAATTATTATTTTGTGGACCCCCTTGATCTCTTTGCCTCTGATATAAATTAGTGACATTATGATTCCATTTGCCACAATATTCACACCCTTGATTGTTGTTTTGACCCCCTTGAGGTCTTGTTTGCCATCTTGGCTTCTGATTTTATTGTTTATTATACTATTGTGGTTGATGGTGATGTTGTTGTTGGTACTACTGATGTGGCTACTGTCGATACTACTGATTTGACTACTATTGTTGCTACTACTGATGTGGCTGTTGTGGGTATATCTGATGCTTTCTACCTCTATGATTCTGATTCTACTGATTTGGAACCTTTTTTTGTCTAGGATGTAAAGATGCTTTGGTGGCAAAAGCTACTGATGAGGCTTCAATTTCTTCATATTTGATTAGGGCTTGCTCATGTTTCTTAAGTAGAATCTCAATGTATTCAAGCGTGGAATTCATTTTTTTACCACTTAGATCTAAAATTTTGGTATAGGAGTGAAATTTTGAAGTAAGGCCATGCAACATTATAGGAATCAACTCATTATCTTCAAGAGTTTTACCAGCAGCTAAGAAATCATTCCTAATAGACTTCACTTCCATAAGGTAATCGGTAAGTGAGCCTTCATATATAGATTGTGCAATTTTTGTTTGATATAGAAAATATTGTCTTGACTTGGCCTATCAAACAATATTATTAAAGCATTCCATGCTTGTTTAGGTGTTTTTGCAGCTCTTACAGTTTCTCTGCATTGAATTCTTGTAGCTAGCTTGATGAGACTTAAAGCTATATTGGAATTCTTTTCAAATTGTGCTTTTTCTTTAGGGTCTTTAGGTGCAGTGAGTGGGTCTTCATCAACCTTCCTATATATCACAAAATCCCACATGTCATTCATCATTAATATATATTCTATTTCATACTTCCAATTTGCAAAAGTTTTTGCTCCTTCAAGCTTCTTAGTGAGTGCACTTAGTAGATTTGTAGTAGCTATGATTTAGAAAAGGATTGAGAGAAGAGGGAGCTCAACAAAGGATGATATAAGAACCACAAATGCCAAATTAGAGTCCTAAAAAAAAATCTAGAGTACACCACTTAAAATCTAGAGGAGGGTTCCCCTAGTTTTTCCACTCTAAATTTTTAAGTGGTTCCAATAGTGGGAGGGATAAGTTGAACACAAGTGCTATTTTTCACTCAAAGAGAGTAAACAAACTTCTCAATATACCCACCATAACTTTATACCGAACTTCTCAATATACCCGCCCTTACATGAGGAAGACTATAGGTATGTGAGCAGAAAAATATGTGGAACATAGGCGTTTCCAAAAATGAATAACTTGCCAGACCTTTATACCAAAATTCTATAACTTGCCAGACCTTACGTAAGTGAGATTATAGGTATATGATCATATTGATACGTGGAACATAGGTATGTTTGAAATAGAATAACCTGTCATACCTTTATACTAAACTTCTCAATATACCCGCCCTTACGTGAGGGAGACTATAGGTATATGAGCAGAACGATACGTGGAACATAGGTGATTATTAAAATGTGATACTTGCTTTTTGAGGATTTGTTACAATGGTAGTGCTAAAGTTTTAGGTGCTTTATGATAAGTTGCTTGTGTGTTTGCTTGCTTGTATATGTTGCTTAGTATCAAGTGTGTATATGCAAAAGGGACTACACTTGATTACAATTATATGAATCCCAAAGAAAATATGCAAGGGTTATAGCAAGCATAAAACACCAAATTAAGAGAGGCAAAGACCAAACACAAAATGGCAAATAGAATGCCACAAGAGAACTCCAATAGTACAGGACAAGGGGCCCTAAATCACCCCTTGAGTTGATGATTGTATTTGAAACTTTTGGCTAAAAAATAGTCCCAAATGTGCCTCAAAAAATGATACAATTTCAAATTCTTAAATTTCAAGAACACCTCCAAACTTGCCAAATTCAATGAATAATTTGGCCTAATGTCCCCCCCAAAACTTAGAATTTAGCCCCTCACAATTTTACCAAAATTTTACCCGAGTGTCGGATGCAACCGAAAAATACACTTTGTTTTACAATGTCAATTTTGAGTCAAAATTTAGCTGAGTAAATGATCTCAAAACTAAGAAATAATTTCACCAATAGACCCCCCTCAGAAAACTCTTTTCAACGACTATATATAAGGCTATAGTTGGTTACAAATTGCTAGTTCAAAGATGCAAAAAACAATGTCTCTCTAAATGTGTGCAGCTCCGAGACTTCCCAAATGGTCACCCATCTGAGTTGTGTTCTAGGAAAGGATGCTTGACTTGGGAGTTCTTATAGAATGTGCTACCAAAAATTCTACTTCAAAATATAGGATTGAAATATCAAGAATGATATTTTTAAATAGACAAATTTCAATTTTGAAATGAGATGCCCCCTCC
The DNA here is from genome assembly GCA_028583015.1 of Wollemia nobilis. NCBI lineage: Eukaryota > Viridiplantae > Streptophyta > Pinopsida > Araucariales > Araucariaceae > Wollemia > Wollemia nobilis. Next base: position 25,637,598 of record JAQPPZ010017248.1, on the reverse strand, counting down.
ATTTTTAAATAAATATTGCCCCATATTTGAAAAAAAAATAGTATTATTAAAGGATGCTTGAAGATGGTGAACTCTTGGTTGTTGCTTACACCATCCATTGGCAAGGAAGATCAGCAAATAGTGTCATCGGGTCGGAGATAAATATTGAGATTAAAGGCGACAATGGCAGAAAAAGAACTGAAATGGATGAGCAAAACAATTTGATCTTACGAGTTATGATATTGTTTGATATTTTCATTACTGAGATTGACATCAGTTTGTGCCCAAATTGGTGGCGATAAAAGGAGGAACATGAGACAAGAAATCATATTATTCCTATTTTTTGCGCTTTGTTAAGCCGATATGGGGCTACCGCATGAATGTTGGCTGGATCCTAACATCATGGAGCTGGGTGTAGTATTGGCATTGAGGAAATAGGTAGATGCTTATCGATTAGTGTTTTCTTCGACTGTACATACAACACTCAAAATTTTATATTGATACAACCTCCACGAACATAAATCTCTCCATGACATCTCCATTAGAAAAAAATAACAAGTGGGAGCCTTATTTCAAATTTTCATCCACCAAAAAAGGATTTTGCAGTAGATCAATACATTGTGGGGCCCGATCATAGAAAAAATAGTAGTCATTTACTTACGCATACGTGAGTCATCAATAACTTCCAATGCAACTCAACGTGGATCATCCACCACTATTGCATCATTCAGATTTTTCCTACACAAAATAATTAGAAAAACTGCATTGTAACGAATTCTCTCCATATTTGATGGCATATTCCATGCTATGATGCTCGAACCCAAATCACCAAATCACTAGTGGAAATATGTTTTTGTGGTAACAACTTGTGTTCCTCTTCCTTCAACGCACAATTTTTAATGATACACAAAAAAACAAACTCCACTCCACCAAACACGAATTCCACCATAGTCTCGATACTATCATCGATGACTCGAGCTATTTCATTTGTGTTGCACTGAATGTCTCTTTATAGCATATCGATTTTCCATGAGCGATGCACAGTAGGTAGACAAATCATGTGATAACAAATAAAATGATATGTATTTGGATTAGACAACTCTTAATGGCATATCCAACATTACTTTCTCTCCTACTTTTTTTTTCATCAACAGACTTGAGACGCTGCTTCTGATTAGCTTTTGAAAAATCAATCACAAATATGCACGATAGGTTTGGAGACAATCCGTGTGAGGTTACTTGCTCTCATGCCAATTAGGGGGAGTACCAGTCATAATGGCCCAAGAATTTAGAGATGATATCATACTTTGTACCTCCACCTCAAGCAAAGGAATTTGTACCTCCTGCATCTGCAACAATTTAAAAAAATACATTGCTTTGAAGAGTTCAATCCACAACAGCATACAGGGACGGGAAAGATACAACACGACCACTACATCCGCATCAATTACTCCAGCTCAAGCTGCAAAACTAAAAAAAATGCAAACAAAAAAGTATCCCAAAAAAATATTAAACTAGACAATATCCCATTTTTCGTTTCTTTGTTGAGAAACTACTTTTGTGGATGGATACCTCCAAAAAAATATATCCTTCCCAATAACTCAAAAATGGATAGCCATTAATTTTTCAAGGCTTCTGGTTTGTGATCCATATCATGGATGGATAGCATACTCCCTAGCTTGAAGAAAATAATGGGGGAGGAAAAAATGAGGGGGGATTTCCATGAGGGAAATCCCCCCTCAAGGGTTGACACAGGTAGAAGAGCGAACCCGCTTTGATACCAAATGTTAGTACTAAACAAAATGCTTAATTGTATTTACAAAATAGTTACAATATATAGGCATAAGGCCTATGAGGGAGATATGACAAGTGTCACAATCTCTACTCCAAGTATCATGCAGAAGACACCACTCCAACTCAAACTAGAAATAAGACAAGTGTAGGTATAATGCACATTATAACAATATTCTAATAGAACCAATCAATGAAAAGCAAGTGGAAACTATATGCAAAATTAGTAGAGCTAAGGTGGCAAAAGTGGATTGGAGTGCTCCAATGAGTTATGGATTGCCAAGTGGAAGCTTGAAATTGGCTCTTAGTTTTCTATGATTATAGGCTTTAATTTTTTATTTTTTGAGGGCTATTAAGGTAGAAATTCTAGAGGCCATAACCTTTGCATATAAAATTTTTGATTTTTTTAGCTCTATATATTTGTGACATCATTCTATAGGCCTATTAACGTGTTTAGATATAATTTATGCAAAATAGTCCTCAAGATCTATTACCCAGTTTGAAAGGGTAAATTTACACTTTTCTATGCAATCAGAATATTTGGCTTGGCTTTTGGGAGATTTAGATAGATTTGTGGTAGTTGTAGTAGATTTTGAGTCTTTTGGAGTCTTTCAATAAAAGGATTCAAGATGTGCTTTATTCAACCCTTCTTCCTCATTTGGGAAATTGATTCAAATTATTCATGAAAATCTAATTCTTCATTATCTCTTCTTCTATTCCATGTCCAGGTACTCTTGTAAGTTTGTTACATCTCTTTTTTAAGTTGGTTCATGTAAAGCCTGTTTTGGTGATAAAAATCAAATGTTCCATGATCAAGACAAAGTATTAAATTAGGCTAATGCATGTGATGAATGGAAAAATTATACTTTAAAGACATACCTTATGTGATAATAGAAGATTGAAAGAGATTATCTTTAAAAGAGATGGTGATTTTGACTTTTCTTCTTATTTTTAAGTCTTTAAAAGTAATTTTTGGATATGTGTGAAGGTGTCTAATAGTTCTAGTGGTGACTATGATCAAGCCTAAGGAGACTTGTACAAGAAATATTTTTGCAGCAGCAGGTTTAAGATGATGGAGGGGATACAGGTGAGTCTATCTCAAAATGTGAAGGCCTACTAAAGCATTCATAATGGGGGTTATATTATTGTTACTAATGTCTCCTCTTCTTGGCCCCTCAGTTTAGCTTATGGGTGTCTTGAAATTATAATCTAATTCACGACCAAGAGCCAACATTGTGTGATGTATTGGATAGGTCTAAAGCATTTTTTATTTTGTATTATTTTATTATGTAAGCCCAATGGGCCATGGTTAACCTTATTATAGCTAAAACCCTATTTATTACTTGTAATTAACCTACATACCTCTTGTTATGTTGGATTAGGTTAAAATTTATGATGTAATTTGCAGTTTTGGTATTGCTAAAAATAGCCCCACACTCCTCATTTTTGATCAAAATGTCATGCAATATTATCTGTAGCACCCTAAAATTGGCGCAGTAAACCTTAGCAAATAATTAAAATTACCTTCGTAAAAATTCAAAATTTAAATTTTAAACCCTGAACCGCCTATGAACGGCCTGTTAAACCGCTTTCCTCATTTTTTGCACCATTTTTAGGATTTGTTGTGACTGTTGGACGATATCATCGCTGATCAGATGGTATCGCCTCAGATCGGACGAATTCGTCTAGAGCAGAACGTCTAGATGATTTTGTCCCAAAACTGATTTTTCATAATTAACTTTTGTTTCAACGGCGTCTCTAACCTGGGCAAAAGCATGTCTGCGTGGTTAGAGACTTCCCTCGTTGGAGATCTCCCAAATTGGGATGATCTCCAACCTCCCAACCTCCTTCATATGCCTATTTAATCTTAGGCCCTCCCCTTGACATTCCCCTGGCTGAATTTTTTTGTACTTCAAGTTTTATTTGCCTTAGAATGTCTTAGACTACTTTTTGCCTTTGTCCCTTTTCGAATTTTCTTACAGGAACTTTGTCATTCTTCAGTTGAAGCAAGCTCAGATCGTCGCAGATGATCCTGTACGATCTTGGACAATCATGCCCCAATTCAAGATGATTTCGCACTCTACAGACGATTTCGACTGCAGTCAACATTGGGGGCAATTAGTGCCCAGAGTTTGCACTTTTCTCTTCTCGTCTGCTATTTCATTCTGCATTTAGATCAGTTTATTGTTATTTTTTGCTATTTTGCATTTTGGAGTTCACCCATATAGCTTAAGTGCATGATAAGATCATAATTTGTCATTAGAATACTATAATTTACTTGAATTTCTATTCGTAATTATCATTTTAGTATCTATATTGTCATTTTACACCATATTCCTTTGTTAGTATTGCTGTATTTTCTGTGTTCTGTGTCTATTTCTTTGATTGTAGGTCTCTAACAAATTTGTCTGATGAATTCGTCAGATCTTAGACGATCATGTCTGATTTCAGACGATCCTATCAGATCAGAGGCGATCTTGACTGCTTCAAAAATTAGAACCTCCATCAAACATCCAAAATCAGGTTTAACTTGTCTTTATTTAGTATATTATCTGTACTTGATATTCATTGTTGGTTTCTGTATTCATTTAAATCTACATTTCATATAGAAAAGTTTAGATTCATTTGGCCAAACCTAGGATTTGAATGATTAAAGATAAAATTGAACACATCAAACACATTCCCAACGTAGTCATGGAGACTGCCACTAAACGTTTCCTGGTTAACCCCACCATCCGTCGAAAAATCACCTTAATACCCCTCCCCCAAGAGGCGGGACCTTCAAAGGGCCTCTCAGTCCAAGGTATTGTCCCATCCTTTTCACATCCCCCTTTCGGGCACGGATCCTATAGCCTGAAGGTAAGGGTGCAAAAAATTTGGAGCGATACATTTTGGTGAACCCGACGTGAAACTAAAACCTTTTGAAAACAAAAAAAAACAAAAAACATAGATTCATTTAAAATCATTAGAAAACTACTAAGTTGCATATCATGTTTAGATGGTAGTTCTTAAGAAAAGACTAGTTGTCACTATAAATGTTGAAAACCAATTAGCAGCCATAGAAATTAGTTATGTGCTTAGTGTGCCTGAAACAGATAGAAACCAACTTTTATGGGATGAACTTAATAGGAGACTAGGTATCATTTCATCTAGGTCAGCAAAACTTAGACAAATCAAGAGGTTTTCCCTATATAGAATCCTGGATCCTCATCAACTCATTTTTTATCATGAACTTCAAAGAGCTTGCCATAGGTGGTTAGCTTATAGGAGAGCTCTTGTGTCTTCAGAATTGTTCACCTTCGAGGAATACCTCGAGAACGCAACTGTTATACACCAATTCCTAGGTCGTGTAGAATATCAAGAGGTCATTCTTACGGATAGGTAAAGGTGGAGGAGAGTTCCTAGAGCTATGTTATATCGAGATTATTGCCACGAACTTTATTTCTACCAACCAGAGTCTGAGACAGATAATATCACTATAGCACTTTTTGTCAAATTCTTGAAAGAAAATTTTCAATTTGAAGAAGAACATTTCATGACTCCTGAAGAACTTGAGCCCGTTAATGATATTTATAAATTGTTTATAGAAAACTAGATCATTGCTTTCATTATTATTATTTCTTGCGTTTTGTGTGTTGTTTGTTATCTTTATAATATTGTTATAAAAAACAAGAAAAACCAAAAACATAACAAAACCAAAACATTTTATTTTAAATACTATAGTAGGTATATAATTAAAATATATACCTCTTAAGCTTGTTGCATATATATATATATATATATATATATATATATATATATATATATATTTGCTGAAATCTAAGTTTAAGCACAATGACTAGACTTAGGAATGGTAAACAAACTGAAGAAGAAGAAGAAGAAGATTGGTTAGGAAAGAAAACAAAAAAATCAAATGCCCTTCCTAAGGATCCAATTCCAGAAGGAGAAACTCTAGAACAGCCAGAAGATGAGCTGGTTGAAGAAAATGAGCAACAAGAAAATGTTAGAGAGGAAGGATCCTCATCCCCTAGAATGGCTTCAGACGGAACTGTTACTTTTGATAACATAGATCATTTCTGGAAATTCTTCAATAATAATATTGGTGCTCTTAATATGGCAGTTCGTCTTGATAGGGGACAAATTAGTGAAACTCAAGCAATCCTATAAGGATGATTTAACATGCACACTAATCCCTTGCCTTTCGTTGATCAAGAAAGTGATAAAGTCGGACCATCCAATATGGATATGGCCACTATGATTCAGAACATGCAAAAACAACATGTTACCCAAGCTCCTAAGGAACCTGTTATTGAGCCTAAAATAATTCCCACACAAAAGAGACCTTCATTCACTACTTTATTTCGCCAAACTATGGATCAATATGCTTCAAATCGACAAAAACCTAAAATGAAGCCAAAAACCAATTTTTAACAATCTGGGATACAACATAATACAACTTCAAAACTTCTTCATAACACCCTTCCTACCAACGATTTACACAATAGCAATATAGCATCTAATCTTCATGACCCTCCATCATATGCTCACCAATCCCATATTAATACCCTACCGAACCAATATGGTGGGCCAACTAGTAATCTGGAAGCCATGGTGAAACATTTAGCTTCCTGCATGGACCAGATAGATCCCTACCATACCTTGTACAATTATCGAGAGATGTGTAGTCAGCCTTTGGATCCCATAGTTGTAGCACAACCATACCCTAAACACTTTCCCATGCCCGTCCTGCCTATATATAAAGGAACTAAAGATCCCATAGAGCATCTTCGCATGTTTAGGATAGCATGTCATGATATATCACATGATGACTTGTTATTACTAAAAATGTTCCCGAAAAGTTTAGGAGGAATGGCATTAGAGTGGTACTATCAATTGCCCACTCATTCTTTGAGAAATTTTGAAGAGACCGCTAAATATTTTGTGCATCAATTTAGTGCCTATATCGAAAGGCATGTAACCATTAAAGATTTGTACAACTTAAAACAAGACAAAGATGAATGTTTTGCTGATTTCTTAGCTAGATGGAGGCAGTTGACAGGAAAACTACACTTTGTGCTACCTTATAGGGAAATGTTGGACATTTTTATTAATAATTTGCAAGAACAAATATCTTATGAGTTATCAACTGCTACCTTAACCACCTTCGATCAGGCTATAGACTTAGCTCGAAGAGTAGAAGATGCTCTCATTAGGAGAGGCTAGCTTAGGAAGAAATATGATGAGAAAACATCCATAAATAAATATAAAAACAAACAAGTTGTAGGTGATGGAGTCACTGACAGCAGAAATGTTGCTAATATCAATACAACGAAGACCACAAAAAAATTATATTGAAACCTCTTGATAAACCTCCTCGAGATTTTACTAGATTGAATCAACCATTATCAACTATTCTACCCCAATTACTTGAAAGAGGTTTGATTCAATTACCTAATATCCGAGAACCTGATCCAACCATACTCGGATACAGAGCCAATTTACACTGTGATTTCCATAGAGGGCCTGGACACTCTACCAACTCTTGTAAAAGGTTAAAACATAAAATACAAGATCTGATTGATAATAATGAGATGGAGGTGCAAGCCTTCCAACCTAAACAAAATGCTCCTAATAATGCTCAAAATAACATTCCCCAAAATTAAAATCAAAATGCTAATCAATCATTAGATATATTTCAACATCCTTTACCAAAATATGGTAAAGAGGTGGCCAATGAAATTGAGCATCATAATGTTCCTCCTCCTACCCGATATGTAGGGACTATTAGCAGACAATTACCTGTTCATGATCCTCAAATATTTGACACAACTTTATCCATGGTCACGACCAGGCCCCTACATAATATTCAAACACCGGATCTCAGTGATGTAGAATAGGATACTGAAAGTGAAATAGACATCACCTCCAATAAATCGAATAGTTCTGAAAATGAATCAGATCCTATTCAACTTATCACAGATTCTATGGTTCTGGAAGAACCATTTCCTATAAGAGTTACTACTCGACCCTCTTCTAATTAGTTCATTCCTAATGAACAAGCCATAAACACTAGGCCGAGACCAATTCAGCATCCTCAATATAACATTGTAGGTACCATCGGAGTCGTTACCAGACAACAAGCTCAAAATTTTCAACAAGAACCAAATCAGAATGATGGATCAACTCCATTTTTTTTGAAAAATCCCAATAAAGGGAATCATGCTCCTAATGTTCAATCTAAACCTCCTTATAATATTAATGAGCAATTATCCAATACTACAACCAGAATTTCACTTTTGGATTTGTTAAGATCTTCTCCTACCCATAGAGATGAATTGATGCTCACATTAATCCAAATGATGGTACCATAAGATATTCAACCCGAAGCCATGACCAATACTATAATAACTCGAGAAGTTGATTGTATTGACTTTCGGGATAAAGATATACCACAACATAGTTTACATAAGGATAACCCCTTATATATTACTGCCCTAATAGGAGATGTAGCAGTCAAAAGGGTCTTGATTGATAATGGTTCATCTCTAAATATTTGCACTTTTGACTTCTACCAAATATTTGGGTTTAGAAGTGATGAAATGAAGAAAACTGACATGATCATAAAAGCTTTCAATGATGAAACACAAGAAACGTGTGGAGTTATCACCATCCCATTGCAAGTTGGTCCGAGAACCTTAGATATGACCGTGTTTATTATACACTGCCCCACATCATACAATATACTCTTGGGTCATCCTTGGATCAATGCAATGCGGGTTGTCCCATCAAATTTACACCAATGTGTTAAATTTGAATTTAAAAATTAGTTGGTCACTATCCATGGTGATCCTAGACCCTTTGATATGTGTGCTTTGGCAGAACTTGTTGGAGTTCAATTTTGCCCTGCTCTATCATCCACACATCCTAATTCTTATTTTTCATCTAAGCCTATGAAACACACACCCATAACTTCATCTATTTCTCCTCCATTAATTTCACCCTCATATATAGCTCAACAATCTGCTAAACAAACCACACTAGAACCTCAAAAAGATCTTAAATCCACAACCAATCCTTCATGTTCCATCCCTATAATTTCAAAACCTATAGACCCATTTATTAACACCTCCACATTATCTACATCTATCATACCTTCCACATCTAAAGATATAGGGAATGATCCTTCTACATCTTATGCTCTTTTTGATGAACTCTTACCTGATTTATCTAAAATTCTTATATCAGAAAAAACAAATGCTTCTATGCAAAATTCCATTATCTTAAGTAATTTGCCGCCATCTCCTCGTACTTTGGGCCTCCCACAACCTATGGGAAGTACTTACCAAGTTGGGAGTTATGCCTTCATTTATAAGGGATATGACTAGGGAAGAATACCCAGGAACATCAAAACTCATCATGAGGGATATGCTCGATGTTATTTTACTAATAAGTATATTAAAGCTAAACCTATAATGCTTAAAATGGGATATAAAGGGAAAGGCTTGGGACCTCTCTAAGATGGTATGAAAGAACCCTTTGAGGTAGAACCATGGCCCACCCGATGTGGTGTGGGCCTATTTTCTAGTAAGGGTCAACCCTTCCCTTTTGAAGATGATGATCAACTCATATGTTATCAAGATTATTTGGATGGGCGTGATGATTTGCCTCTAAAAAATCAGCCATTTACATGCAATATGCTATCCATAGCTTATCCTGAAATGATTGCTGAATTCGATGATGAGTTGGAAGGAGATATTATCCATGATGTCTTTTTTGAAGTGTTGTTACACAATGGTTTTTATTTTGATGGTTCTATACCTACTATAGCCCAGCTTGAGGCCACGACTCCTCAATATGAATTATCCAAGTTAACCTTAAAAGAATTACAAGAATTGGGCGTTTCACTCGCCCCACCTAATTTTGAAAGAGATCTACATATGGAAGTAGAAAACGTCATTAAAGTTAACATTGGAACTGAGGATAATCCCCACATAATCAATATTGGATCAGAATTAAGTCAAGAAAAACAAGAGCAATACATTGCATTCCTTAAAGAATATGAAGATGTCTTCGCTTGGACATATGAAGATATGTCAGGTTTAGACCCTTTTGTAGTCATGCATCACATAGTAGTCATCTGGATGCTAAACCTATTAAACATAAACTTAGAAAAATGCATCCCAAAGTGGCCTTGCTAGTCAAAGGGGAGTTAGAAAAACTCCTGAATGTTGTTTTTCTACAAGCTATTGATTATGCTGAATGGATCTCGAATGTAGTTCCAGTCACCAAGAAAGAAGCTACCAAAGTTAGGGTTTGCACTGAGACTTTAGAGATATTAACGCTGCATGCCCTAAAGATGATTTTCCTCTTCCAAACATGGATCAAATCATTGATTTTATTGTTGGGAGTGGAATGATGTCCCTAATGGATGGATTTTTTGGTTATAATCAGATCAGGATAGCTCCTGAAGATCAGGCTAAAACAACCCTTATTACCCCTTGGGGTACCTTTTGTTGGAAAGTGATGCCATTTGGCTTAAAGAACGCAGGTGCAACCTATCAACGAGATATGACTTATATTTTTCACGACATGATGCATGATATCCTACATGATTACATAGATGATATCATAGCTCGTTCCATCAAAGAAGATCATTTAAATGACTTAAGGATAGTGTTTGATTGAAGAACACAAGCTTATACTGAGAGGGGGGGTGAACAGTATAAGACCTCTTTCTACTTTTTCCTTTATACTTCAAAATAGTAAAGCAATATACCCAAAGAAATATCAAAGCAATGCACAATATCATCCACAAAGTGACACCAATTTTAACGTGGTTCACCCAAAATGGCTGGGCTACGTCCACAAAACTTTTCTCTAAAAGTTATCTCAAAGTTATTTGGGAATCCTTCCCAATTACAATGTTTATGAGCCTCGACCCAAAGGAGATACCTTCCCCCAATAAGAATTTATGAGCCTCTGCTCAAAGGAGATACCTTCCCCTCTACTCTGGAAATGATCCCTCAGAAGATCAACTGCCTCTACCTCTTGCCAGCATGTGGAACTCCTTTCCACCGAAGACATCCTGTCCTCAATGCTTAGCCTAAGAGACCTCTGCATTCTATGATCACGTCCATAGTAGCTCAACAACCTGTACCAAACATAGTCAGTCGGTCTAGTACAAGTCTTCCTCTGTCTATCAAATCTGTCCAACGCTTAAGCTTGAACAAATCAATCCTTTGCACACAAGCCTTCTCAAAGACTTGCCAAATATGTCCTCAGGTTCTTCTCAAAGAACCAATGCACCTCTATCCTCAAGTTCTCTGATAGAACTATCAAACTCAGCTCACAAGTCCTCTACTAGGACCTATCCAAATATGCTCACAAGTCCCCATCGAAACCTGTCCAAAATTTCTCACAAGTCCCCACCGAAACCTGTCCAAGACTGCTCATAAGTCCCCACCGGAACCTGTCCAAAACTTAGCAAACTAGCCAAGAAGAAAAACTTTCTTAGTAGGAAATCACAAGGTGAATTGTTAGAGACCCAATGTGATTTGTCAAACTCATATAAGCATAAAGAGAATTTTTAGAGACTCAATATGTTCTATACTCAACTCCCAATCTCAAAACTCAACTCAAATCAACTCAGCTCAAACTCAATATCAAATCTAAAAACTCAACTCAATATCTAAAATGGATAGGATAGAATGCTTTCTTTCAAGAACATGAAACCCCAACAATTTCCAACTATGCAAAGAATCACATAACAATGATACTCATGTTCTTTTCACCATCAATTAGGGCTTCAACAACAATGCTCATCAAACAAGGTTCAATCAACACCATTCAACTCAAAACACAACCTTGAAGCATTTCACAATCAACATCAGAAAAGGAAACAAGTAGAACTCCTTTTCTCTCCAATATTGTTTGAACAAAAAGCATCCACCAACTCAAATCACAATAGCACAAAATAACTTTTCAAATCATCAAAAAAGGAGTAAGCCCAACACTTAACCAAGTAAAGAATAGCTTGATTATTACCAATTTAATGAAAGCAAATGTCAATCTCAAAGCTGCCCACTTAAGGTTTCACAACTTCACACAAAAAGCAATTTTAACCTTAAAACATCATGCTTTCATTTCCATTATCAACCAAAAGCACTCTCAACATTACAAGAAAAATTCATCCCTTATACACCTTATTTCTCCCTTATAGTCTTATCAAAAATAAAATTTATTTCTCATAAGAATGCAATAAGATATTTCAAACAACACCTTCAAAATAATATTTTATCAAACTAAAACAAGCTTTAAACTCCTTATAACTCCTAAGCTGTTTTTCCCTCTAATAAACTTCCTCCATCCGTAAAATACACTTAACAAAAATTAATTTCGAAAATACCTTTGCCAACATCAAAAATCGCACTATGGAGAAATTGCACATGAATTCTAACACCACCCGCTATGTCCACTTCATGATGAAAAACCCTTTCGCGTTATTCGAACGTAGAACCTCCCATTCGGGTAGCGCGCTAACAGCCTAGCTGCTACCAGTGTGCCAAAGGTGCCCAGTGAGGTTTAAACCTCATGTTGTTAGCCTTGTTCCTTCTACGCCAGGGATTAAATAAAACAACAGTGCCTCCCTTTCTTCTGCCACGAACACGAAGACAAAAACCTTATGGCGGATTTACGACAAACGACGAGTACAAAAAAAATGAACAACGAATTCACAAAAATGACGAAGACACAGTCGAATAAGAAATCCGAACAGCGGATCACAAAATCACAGTGAGCAACTCTTTTCAAAATGCGGATTGGATAATTCTTGATTTTCATCGAGGGAGATTTATATGCATTTTTACCATAAGCTCTTGATGTCGGCGAGGAGTTTAACGTGGCGGAGGTCTTGGCTAGTGCCCACAATATTAAAACATAGCGCCATGGGTTAGGAGAACCCATTGCAAACAATAATTTAATATTTATTTAAAAATAATTAAAGGGAACCTTAACAAGGTTTTTAATTATTTAAATAAATACTTCCTCCTGGACCCAAATGCATTAAACTAATGCATCCACCTATAATCTTTAAACCTGCCAACTTGGGGTTTACAAAAGACCTTTGAAACTGTCATGCCGGAACCTCCAAGAAACCTTTTATTAAAGCAAAACTTTTGACATCAAACAAATTCCTTCAAGAGCTTCTTGACATCAATGACAACTTATACACTTGAGCAAAGGCAATGTACCCAAAGTACCCAAAATTGCCAAAATTGATCGGTTAAGGGAATATCTTATCCGACTAAATCCTGCTAAATGCATATTCGGAGTTAAGTTCGATAAACTATTAGGGGTTATAGTTTCTTTATGTGGCATCAAAATCGACCCTCTCAATATTATGGCTATCATTGATATGCCCGCACCTACCAATATATCTGAGTTACGAAGTTTACAAGGTAAGCTTCAAGCTATCCGTCGCTTCATCGATAAGTTGGCAGACAAAACCGGTCCCTTTCTTAAGCTTCTTAAGAAGGATGTCCCTTTTAATTGGGACGACGAATGTAAGGAAGCTTTTGAACTTCTCAAACAATACCTCCTTAACCCACCTGTGCTTTCACCGCCTAGACCTGATCGCCCATTTATCCTGTATATTTTAGCTTCAAATTTTGCTTTAGGAGCTATGTTAGCTCAACTTGATGATGAGAAAAGAGAACGTGCTAATTATTATATTAGCCAAACTTTAATTAGTTATGAAACCCGCTACACAGCATTAGAAAAACTATGTCTAGCAGTCATATTTTCTACGCAGAAATTATGCCATTATATGCTCAGTCAAAAAACATGTCATTGCTAAATATGATCCCTTGCGGTATCTCATGAGTCGACCTTATTTATCGGGTCGCACAGCAAAGTGGGTTCTTGCTCTAAGCGAGTTTGAACTCACGTTTATAGGACAAAAGTTTTTTAAGGGTCAAATCATAGCAGATCAATTATCTGCTGCACCCTTAGAGTCTACCCATCCCCTCATCATTGAGTTTCTTGATGAATGCCTTCAATTAGAGGCAGACCATGTTGAACAATGGTCCTTATACTTTGATGGAGCCCGATGCATGAGTGGGGCTGGTGTAGGTATTATTTTAATATCTCCACAAAAACACATTATACCTTTGTCCTTTAAATTAACATTTGCTTGCACCAATAATACTGCTGAATATGAAGCTCTAATCCTTGGATTACGAGCTGCCTTGGCGCTAAAAATTAAACATCTCGCTAGTTTTTGGTGATTCTCAACTTGTTATAAACCAAATTAATGAATTTTATCAAACCAGAGATGATAAATTGCGCCCATATAAAGCATATGTTTTACAATTAATATCTCTATTTGATCAAGTTACCTTGGAAGCTATTCCTCGAACTAGCAACCGTGTGGTTGACGCTATGGCCGCAGCTGCATCTCTTTTGCCCTTGGAGTTAGATGACGAATATGCCACCATCATTATTCGTCGACTCCAAGAACCCGCTTCAAATAAGTCATGCTTAGAACCTTTGGATGTGTTTCTAATCAATGAAACTACTCCTGAACCTTGGTATACGGGTATATTTGATTTTCTTCACAATGGGACTTTCCCTACCAGTTCTAATAGAAACCAGCATCGGTTATTACGTAGACGAGCAAGTCGATTTGTAATAATTGGAAATACTTTATATAGGAGATATTTTGAAGGTATCCTATTGAGATGTTTGAATTTAGAAGAATCCAGATCAGCTTTGAGTGAAGCCCATGATGGATCTTGTGGAGGACACTTCAGTGGTAGTGTCATTGCTAAAAAGCTCCTTAGGATAGGATACTTTTGGCCTACCATGGAGAATGATGCACATGATTATGTGTGCCATTGCGACAAGTGCCAGAAACATGCTGACCTTGTCCATGCCCCTGCACAAGAACTGTAGGCTATTTCATCTCCTTGGCCCTTTTCAAAATGGGGCTTAGACATTATTGGCAAAATTAATCCTGTGTCATCTGATGGACACAAATTCATCATAACCGCCACTGAGTATTTTACGAAGTGGGTTGAAGCTATGCCTTTAGCTTCTTGCACTGGAACACAAGTCTCTAAATTTATTTTTAATCAAATCATTTGTAGGTTCGGAATTCCTGCAAATCTCATCTCAGACAATGGAACTTGTTTCAAAAATAAATATGTTAAGAAATTATGCCAAAAATATAAGATTCAACATCGCTGGTCCACTCCCTATTATCCTCAGGGTAATGGCCAAGCAGAAGCTTCTAACAAAACCTTAATCAAAATTCTCAAAAAATTGGTCAATAAATCTGGTCGCGACTGGCACATTCAATTATATCCAGCTTTGTGGGCATATCGCACTAGCATTCGTACTCCCATAGGTACTTCACCTTTTGTTTTGGTTTATGGTGCTAAAGCTATTTTTCCCTTTGAATTAGAAGTTCCTTCTTTGGCTCTACTACTTCAAGATACCGAAGTAGGAGATGAATATCGAGCTGGCAGACTCAGTCAGCTGGAACTCCTAGATGAAAAGTGCATCAATGCTTTGGAGCATCTTCGTGCCTACCAAAACAAGCTTAAAAGATCATATGCTAAGAAAGTTCGTCATCGATCCTTTGAGGTCGACGACCTTGTTTTAAAAGAAAATCAAAAAAATACTAATGCAACTAAAGACCTTAAAGGTAAATTTGAACCCAACTGGCTTGGACCATATATTATCACTGCTAAATTTGAATCGGGAGCATACAAATTAGCTACCTTAGATGGTAAATATTTAAAAGAACCTATGAATATTATGCATCTTAAGCGATATTACGCATAAAATTTGGTCATTTCATCATTTGTATATATTTTGCATGTTGTCTCATTTTAAAAATGTATAAAACTGTTTAAACAAAAACAAACAACAATATTATTGACTCTTTCGAAACCAAAAAAATAAAAAATAAATAAATAATAAAGAAGAAAGAGAGTCAAAATTATCAAACTCCTCAAAAATATTTGTTGTATATATTTATTCTTAAAGTATTGCAGTTATATTTTCAAATTATTTTGGATAAATTAGCATTTATTTGGAATCTCTCACTTTTGCAAACACAAAAATAAATATCTTGATTTTATCTGGCATGATTACTAATCTCTCTTATATCAAAGTCCACAAAATTCAATTAAATAAAGTTTGAGCACGAGAGAATTGATCTTGTTATTTACTTAAACCAAGCATATCCTTTCACAATAAAATGATTATATTTGTAATGTCCATGCTATGCTACATAGTAGAAGTGGTTTCTTGAGCGAAAAGTTTCCCCTGCTATCCTATCATGCACATGGTCTAGAATATTTGAGAATTGACAAAAGGACAAGCTCACCCCTACCCGAAATAAAAATCCCTTGCTCTACATCTAATCCGAGCAAGTATCCCTAGAATAGGAAGCAAAAGAAAAAGAAAAATCAAGCAAAATCATGAGAAAAAGAAGCATTATTTCAGAATCATTTTGTACTCTCTTAGCACTATTTCAGCATTATCTCAAATATCAAAGCAAAAGATACGAAAAAGAAAAATACAAAAAAAAAAAAAAGAGAAAAGAAAGAAAAAAGCAAAGAAAGCAAAAGCAATAAAATCCCTTTCCCTACCCATTGAAAAGAAAAGAAGGGTTGATGAGCTTGAATCCCCGGAATTCTCAATTATTCGAAAACTGTGAGGTAAGCCCCATAACAGGTGGTTTGTGCCCAACCCGCTTGGCCTTGGGTAACTCCTAGCGTGGTGATATGTCTGTCACATTAGCGACCTTCTTTTGTACAGACCTATGTCTGCTTATGGATTAGCTAGCTCTTGATAACCCGACTTACATAGTAGTCCGGTACGGTTATATGCATCTAAATCATGGTTAATGAACACTTATTTGGTTAATTCAAATCACTTGTATCAAATTATCTTGCTCAAAACTGGTAAATGCACAAAGCAATTGCACACACATTTGTATTTGAGAGATTTTGTGTATCATTATGATAAATCAAGATCGGAAATGAACTCACATACGCACATGGGATTCCTTATAAATCTAACTTTTGTCTTTAAGATACTTTGAAATATTTTTGCAAATTGTCTGGAATAATTTCATTTTCTTCTCTGAGAACAGTTGTTTAGTATAAAGACAACTACATGCATTACCAAAAAAATCAAAATCATTTTTAAAAACATGCAATAAAGTTACATTTATATATAACTTTTGACTTTCGCGACGATGGTATAGTTCCAAAACCAAAATTGGAATTTTATGCCTAGCACAAGTCCTCATCTTCATATTTTCTGTTTATTTTCAAAAATTAAAAATCAACCATGCAATAAAACTATTATTTTCTTCTTTGGATTTCACGATGATGGTATAAGTTTATATCTATAATTCTATGCCTAGCGCAAACCATCGAACTAATTTTATTTCCCATTTATTTCAAATCATAAAAAACATATGACTTAAATCATTATGTTACACAATTATGCTTTAAAAGAACGCACATTGTTACTATTTCATGTCATTATGTCAACATCCAATTTTGCAATGATGGTATAATTCCTAGGGAATTATTCAAAAAAAAAAAAATTATCACACTTAGGAATTTATGCCTAGCAAAAATCATTTTAAAATATTTCATGCATACTATTTTTATGAAAATCTGAAAACAAATCATCAAACCATCATTATCTCCATCATTACAACACAAAGTCTTAAGACAGTCTCTTAAGCACTCTTTTACTTTTAACAATATTTCTATACTAGGATTAGCTTGACGACCTAGCGAGCGGCGACTCCATGAAATGGTCTATAATAGCGACAATGTCCTTTGAAATTATTGTTAGAAGTCCCTTTTATTTTTATCAAATTATCCCACAAACAACCAATTTGTTTACATCAGATTATTTCATTTAAATTTTAAAAGCATGACATTCAAACCATAATATTTCCAAACGACATAATTACATGAATCATCAAATCAATCACACCAAAACATTAAAGCATCATACAAACACATAAGACAAGTCATATGATCAAAAATATCTCATCTATATATATATCAACAATATATACATCATCTCAAAACTGGATCGGTATGCCACAATCTGTACCTCGGCATACTCAATCCTCTATCAAAAATAATAAACACTATGTATCAATCTGTGTAGTGCAGTCTGTAGCAGCTAGCCTCGAGAACCCCTCGAGCTCTCAGCCTCATCTCCTCCCCCACCCCGAGGTGGACGAGGTGGCCCCATCGTAGTACGTGTGGTGCTATAAGTCCTGGACTCTGATCATGATGATGTCCTCGATGACCTCATCATGACAGGCTCCGCAATGGGGGCCGACAACGGTAACCTCTGCTCCTCTGGCACCATATGGTGGTATAGCATCTGATAGAATGTGATCTGGGCAATAGCCCATGCTAGGTCCCGAGTGCTCGCCCCTCTGCTCCATGCTCTAAGGCGTGCGACCTCATCTCTGAGCTATGTGGCCTCCTCTCGATGTCGTGCAGCCTCATCCTACAAGGACTGCACCTGAGCCTGGAGACGAACAGTCTCCACCTGAAGAGTAGCCATCTCGCTACTCTCTCCTACCTCGACACCCTTGCCCTTATCGGGCGATGGTGGCCTCTCTCTCCGTGGAGAAGGGGGTCTCTCCTCCCTCCTCTCCCACTATCATGGCCTCTACTGAGCCTGTGGCCTCCTCTGCTCTCTCCCATCGTGACCCTGTGCCGCCTCAATGGCCGCCTGGCACCGCCTCCCCATCCGATGCACAACTGCATGAATCGGACCCTAAGCCCTCGTCATCCGAGGAGGGCGGATGCCTGCATACCAGGCATCGTAGCCGTCAACAACCCCAACATCGTCACCATCCACTGGTTGGATGGGGGCATCGTCCGTGTCCTCACTCTAGAAGCACTGCATATCTGGAGCCCCGCTGACTGTAGTGTTATCCCGGACGGTCCAGGAAAACTCGTAGTCCCTGAGAGATGGGATCCCCTGTTGTAGACCGAACTACCTCAAAACTCGGTCATAGTGGTGGAGCTCCACCTCTCCCCTCTCCATCCTCAGCCAGCAGGTTTGCCTAACGTGAGCCAGCTCTTGTCCATCCTCGGCCCACCCTGGATGATCTCTCCAAGGCCTCCAGGTGATCTGGTCGGAGACAAGGTCATCAAGTAGTCTCCGGGACATTGGTAGATCTATCCACCGTTGTGACCCTCTTCGGAGCCACCAGTAGAAAACTCGAGGCCTCTCCCCGTCAATCCCTATCAGTGGGAGCCCTACCGGCCTCCGCACCATGATGTGCTCCCAACACCAAACCTACAGTAGTGATGTCATGACCAGACATCGACCGCCCTTGTATACGACCCCATGCAGGATCCTATACAATCGACATAGTACAAAGCTCCCCCAAGCAAACCTATACCCGTGGTCTCTCATGTCGTAGACCACATCTGTTAGGAGCCATGGTAGTCTGCATCCACTCTGATGGCATAGCAGCAGACCACCTACCACCCCAGCCAAAACCTGTGTCAGTCTAGATGCCCCAGGCATCTGGCGTAGCGACTCGATGTTCACTCCGCCCTTCTCTAGGGTGAAGCTCGGATCTCCGCACAGTCACATCATCACGTGGCCCTGATTGGCCATGGGAGTTATTAGTCGTCCTTGTATGGGGATCCTCAAAATCCTCCATACATCCTCCAATGTGGGAGTCATCTCCCCTGTCGATAACCGAAATAAGAAGAACCCGGATACCACCTCTCTGCTAGGGCTATCAATAGCCCCATATCTATAGAAACCCGTGGCATATCTGCCACATGCTGCAAGCTGACTTGAGCCAACTGATCTCGCTCTGCTTGAGATAGAGCGGCCAAGTCATCCTTCAGCCCATCGTATTTCCATTCCCGGCTCTTTAGTAATCCTCTCTGCAACATAAACAACAAAACAATAAAAATCATTAATAAAACAGTGATTAAAAATGCAAGTAAAACAAGTGCAATTTCATACAAATAATGATATCATCTACTGGACGATATCGTCCAAAATTTGAGCAAATTCGTCTCCGATTTTGCAAGAGGGAATCGTCCCTTATTGTATGAAATCGTCCCCATATCGCCGATTTCGCCCTTTGACGAAATCGGCGATATCGAGACGATTTCGACGAAATTGAGACGATTTCGTCCCGACGACGTCGACGGCCCAAAAATGGCCGCGATGCTCAACAATCATTCAAAATTAATCTAAAAAGCATGAAATTCAAAATTAAAGCATTCTAAATTAAGTTTGGACCCTTACCCGTAGCCCGCGTCGGACCTCTGTCGATCTGTGCGTTGTCTCGACCATCTTGTCTGCAGAGCTCTAGAAACCAAGAAAATGAACAGTAACAATGAATTAGGGTTTTACCCTATTTTTCTTAATTTTATTCAAAAACACTTAACAACATTTTAACATTTTTCTTTTTCGCGTTTTTACCTCAAACGTTCGATTTGGGTAAAAACACGGAGGGGGCACCATAGTAAACTGTCGTACGATTCGACCTAGAATCGTCGCCTAAAAATGGGAATAATTTTTGCTTTCTCGTAGATCGAGAAGAACTCATATTTAACGCATTTTCTTTGGAAAATTTGCTAAAGAGGGGGCAAAATGTAGCACCCTAAAATTGGCGTAGTAAACCTTAGCAAATAATTAAAATTACCTTAGTAATAATTCAAAATTTAAATTTTAAACCCCGAACCGCCTGTTAAACCGCTTTCCTCATTTTTTGTGCCATTTTTAGGATTTGTTGTGACCGTTGGACGATATCGTCGCCGATCAGACGATATCGCCTCAGATCGAACGAATTCGTCTAGAGCAGAACGTCCAGACGATTTCGTCCCAAAACTGATTTTTCATAATTAGCTTCTATTTCAACGACGTCTCTAACCTGGGCAAAAGCGTGTCTGCGTGGTTAGAGACTTCCCCCGTTGGAGATCTCCCAAATTGGGATGATCTCCAACCTCCCAACCTCCTTCATATGCCTATTTAATCTTAGGCCCTCCCCTTGACATTCCCCTAGCTGAATTTTTCTATACTTCGAGTTTTATTTGCCTTAGAATGTCTTAGACTACTGTTTGCCTTTGTCCCTTTTCAAATTTTCTTGTAGGAACTTTGTCATTCTTCAGTCGAAGCAAGCTCAGATCGTCGCAGATGATCCTGTACGATCTTGGACGATCACGCCCCAATTCGAGATGATTTCGCACTCTACAGACGATTTCGACTGCAGTCAACATTGGGGGCAATTAGTGCCCAGAGTTTGCACTTTTCTCTTCTCGTCTGCTATTTCATTCTGCATTTAGATCAGTTTATTGTTATTTTTTGCTATTCTACATTTTGGAGTTCACCCATATAGCTTAAGTGCATGATAAGATCATAATTTGTCATTAGAATACTATAATTTACTTGAATTTCTATTCGTAATTATCGTTTTAGTATCTATATTGTCATTTTACACCGTTTTCCTCTGTTAGTATTGCTGCATTTTCTATGTTCTGTGTCTATTTCTCTGATTGCAGGTCTCTGATGAATTCTTCAGATCTCAGACGATCTTGTCTGATTTCAGACGATCCTGTCAGATCAGAGGCGATCTTGACTGCTTCAAAAATCAGAACCTCCATCAAACATCCGAAATCAGGTTTAACTTGTCTTTATTTAGTATATTCTCTGTACTTGATATTCATTGTTGCTTTCTGTATTCATTTAAATCTGCATTTCATATAGAACAGTTTAGATTCATTTGGCCAAACCTAGGATTTGAATGATTAAAGATAAAATTGAACACATCAAACACATTCCCAACCTAGGCGTGGAGACTGCCACTAAACGTTTCCTGGTGAACCCCACCATCCATCAAAAAATCACCTTAATACCCCTCCCTCGAGAGGCGGGACCTTCAAAGGGCCTCTCAGTCCGAGGTATTGTCCCATCCTTTTCACATCCCCCTTTCGGGCACGGATCCTATAGCCTGAAGGTAAGGGTGCAAAAAATTTGGAGCGATACATTATCTACGGATAGTTTTTATCTATGATGCCTACAATCACCCCAAATCCTTTTGCTTTTTTCTTCCCTTAATTCCTTCTTTATACTTTCTATATAATATTTGAGTGGATGGATCACTTTTTTTCGTTTCTAAAAAGCATTGTGAATTCTAACATGAATTCCCTATTGGATACTTTGAGTCATTCTATTAACTTTAATGGGGTGACCCACTATCTGATTACCCCTTTATTGTTCTTGCTAAGGTATTGGAGAGCACTTTCTTAAAGAAAAAAAGAGAGGAAAAACCAATGATATTATGGTTGCAACAATGGTCCCTTTGAATCTCATGTCTAATTTGATGATGATACTTTTCTTTTGGGTAATCTCTTCAATGAGGCCATGGTGTTTAAATCAATATTATCATGTTATAAAAAGGTTGCTAGATAGTTAATACTACAAAATCTATGATATTTTTCGTTAACACTACCCTAGATTAATAATAAATTATCATCCAAATTTTAGGTTTAAACTTGAAATATTTCCATCAACATATTTGCATATTTTTTGTTTGATAAAGGAAGGAGAAGCTTTGGGATTCAATTTTTATTTGAATAGAATTTTATTTTTTAGATAGGAAATCTAAGTACTTAACCATGGATAACAGTTTAAAGAATGATAACAATTTTAAAATTTAAATTTGATAAAATTCAATGAGATTTTATTTTAAAAGGATTGAGGAAAAAGTTAGGTTTTTTTTTGTAAGTGGGATAGGGTTTGTAAAGGTAATAATATTGGAAAAGCAAGCTTGCGAAATTGTGTTCTTATGAATATGGAATTAAGGGTAAAACTTGGCTAGATATTATTCAAGGATCAAGGAAAGAGTTGGACAACAATGTTACTTCAAAAAAATATAGATTTTGTTGAGGCAATGAATTTTTTTAGGAAAATAACCCTACTTATGGGCTTTAAAATATGGAACTTCATATCAGAGAGTTTGTAATTGATCAAGAAATATTTTAGATGGGCAATCAATGAGAGTAATTTGTAAATTTGAGTCTAATGCTTGGTTGAAGTTGTATTCTCTTATCTCTGATCCAAAGTGGTAGTCATTTGATCAAGCATGCTTAGCTTATAGGGATTTGAAACTAAAAAAATATATTAATGTCAGAAATAGTTCCAAATCATGAATTTCTATTAGAAACCTAGTTGAAGGAGAGGACTTAAAATAAATAATGAGTTTAAAATTATGCTTCAACAGTTCTACTTGCCTATTATTATGCAAAAATATGTGAGTTGGTTTGGAATATATGAAAATATGGTGAATGCTCGATCAAGTCAGGATGGAATACTTTACAATAATCATAATTTCCTACTTCCAAAGGTTTTTTTTACAAAACATTTTAGTCACTTGGGACCCCTACTAAGGCATCAACATTATTTTGGTTAGTAGTCTAAAGCAAAATTTTGACAGGTGAGAGTCTACAAAGAAGAGTATAGCATGGGTATTTTAGGTGTGCTTTGTGTAAGTAAGGATATAGAAATATAGATCATATGTGTCTTTATTTTCCCTTTGCTTACACCATTTGGGATCATTTTTTCCTAAAAGCGAACATATTGGGTAACACCATCAACATTACAAAAAGTTTATTAAATGTTGGATCAATTGTTTCAAAGCTAAAGCATTATGCATTATGTGGAGGATTGTTCCTATAATTATTTTTTGGAATCTATGGATTGAAATTAATAATAGAATTTAAAAAAAAAATATGAAAATCATGCCCAAGTTTGAAATCATATTACACCTCTCTCTGCAAATGTTTAGAGGCATGGTGCTCTTCATGGGAAGTGTATAAAAAGAGGTGCTAGACTCTTCATTATAGGATTTATATACATGGAAAGGTTTATTGATGACAATGGACTTAAAACAAAGGATATGCATCGATTAATGGTAAAATAGAAATGTCTAGAATTGACTGCATCAAAATCAATTTTGATAGTGCTTCTAAAAAAATTATTGAAAAATATGGCAAAGGTGGTATTTCTTGGAATAATGATAGCATAGTTCTCTTCATTCACGCAACATGCTATATAAATTTTCTATGTAGAGGCTAAAGTACTTCTTACATGGATCAAGTTCACAAATTATTTTTAATGTTATCAAGAAAAATGAATTTAGGGATTGGATAAAAAATAATATTTACTTTTGCTGTGCATCAACTATTGTTGGAGGTACTAGCTTGGAAATGGATGTATATTTATAAAGACAAATAGCATATAATTTAACCAATCACAAAGTTGAATTTTATCTTGGCAAATTTTAAATTTATGAAGTGTTGGTAGTTTGCCATACTAAAATTTTGATTGTACAAGTCGAAGAATGTAGAATGAATAATGTAGTTGTTTTGTCGTGTTGTCTTTACTATTTTTATGTAACGTTTTATTTCCCTCCTTCAATTAATTTCGCTAAACAAGAAGGATGATTTCGTCCCTGCAAATATATAGCAAGTTTTTGCTAATAAAAAATAATGTAAATCATGGGTAAAATATAAAGGAGGAAATCTCTGGCCAAAGAGCATCTCAGGATCGAAGGAGCAATGAAAAAAGGTTTAAGGCTTCAACAATTGTTTAAAAAAGGGAAAGCGCCAGGAAATAAAAAGGGGAGGATGTTTTCACCCTAAGGAAGGGGCGAAAATCATTTTTGCCCTTCTATTGGATAAAATACCATGTTAAATTAATTTTTCCCAAGTAGGGGCTAAAATAGGGAAAAGCACCCTCTTTGGAGCGAAAGTAACCAAATGCATTTTCCTCATGCGATCAAAGTCAAAGTCAGCCTATAAGGAGGGCAAATTTTTTTTTAAGATAAATACAGGGTGAAAATAAGCAAAGGCGCTCAACTTGGAGGTAAAAATAAACTGGCACCGATCAAAGTCAATGTCATCCTAGGAAGGGGGCAAAATTCTTTGTCGTCCTCCTTTCGGGTGAAATTCTATTTTAGGATGATTTGGACCAAAAGCATTTAACGAATAGTGTTGGTCAAAGTCAAATTCACCCCTGGGAGGGGGCGTAATGTATTTTCACCCTTTTTGGGGGTGAAACTCTTTTTTAAAGCATTTCTGGGCAAAAATAGCAGAAAGGCATCTTTAGGTGTCAATCAAAGTCAAAGTCACCCTGACTTGGGGGGAAACTTGTTTTTGCCCTCCCTTGAGGGTGAAATTCTATTTTTTACTTGCAAGACGAGAAAGATGATGTTATGGGATGAAATTACATAGAGAGAATTTTTTCGGGGTGGAATTGATCAAATGAAAGGTGAAACTCTAGTATTGAGTGTAACCATTTTAATTTTGCCCTTGGTTGCTATGAAAAGGCCTTTCACCCCATTGATTGGATGAAATCAAGTTTTACCTCTCTCTCTCACCTGAGTTAATTTCAGAAGCACCATTGTTGTAGGTATTTTTAGGAAATAATAGATATTGATGGAATTTAATACTTAGGGCAATGAGAACAATATTCCAAAAAAAAATGTTGAAAGGTTGCTAAGATTAAATGCTACGTCCCTGATTTTGGTGTGATCTGACTCAGTTTCAAGGTGCCCTCACTGATTTCACTCCTTTTCCAAATGGATTTGTTTTATGTTGGGTCTTCCCAGCGAGAGTAAAGTTCCAAGGTGCAAGGTGATAGAGTGGTAACCAAAATTTAATGCCTGAGCTCCTACTTTTCGTATGACATTACTATGTTCCAATGCATCGACATCCAAAATGATTTCTCTATTGTCCATTTTTGTTGATTTCCTAGGTGCACTCCATGAAAGAGGGATCATTTCTTCTTGAATAATTTTTGTATTCAAGTGTCATTGTTATCGAGGAGAAATGCTCTTGTTGGTCCTTGACTAACCTACATTTTGTTTTAATACACATTTAATTATAGAGGTAAAATCCTTTATAAATACTAAATATTTTGATGTAATGGAGGATAAACACTCTACAATAAATCACTTTAAGTATTTTGTTTTAATAGAAAGACATTCGGTCTCTAGTTCCTTGAGTAGTATTGTGGTTGATCACTTTTTGCCTGTCATTTCTAATTACATTTATATCTATTATTAGCTGATTTTAAATTTTGCATCTGAATTTAATTGTTGCTAGTGAGGGAATGAATACATAAATGCTTCTTGGATGTTATCTCTACAAACTGTGAGTGGTTCCTATGTATTTCTTTCTGTTGTGTGCTAATTAATGCTTGATTTGAATTTCAACTATTATTTTATCCCCACCTCACTTTTCTGGCTTATAGCCACATTTTCCAAAAAAAAATTAATTTCCCATTTATTTCCTACTACCCTAAGCTTTAAATCAAATTAGATTAGTAAGGGATCCAACCATCTCTAGAGATTTTCTCAAAGGATATTTCTCTCTCCTTCAATATTTCAATGTTGGCCAAGTCTAGGGTGCATAAATAGAATATTTTGTACTTAGGTAGATTCGTTACCAATAGTTTTTAGCACACCCAATGGGATGCAAAAGTTCCACTTTAAGTAGTATTATTGAGGTTTGATGTTTACCTTTTTTACTATACGATTAGAACATCTGGCGACTCAGCTCAACCTATAATCCTCTGAACGTGAAGTGAGCGAGATCTTTCTTCATGATTACAAGATTGAAGGTCAAAAATCTTGAATATCCCATTGAGTTTTATGAACTTAACACCCGAGTGTTAGGAGAACATCCTAGGTTAGTCACTCCAACTATCCCATCAGTCACAACTTCCTCACAAGTAGCTGGTGTGTTTTCTATTCCTTCAAGTCTAGCTAGCACAACCACTAGTTTTCCTTCTCCTCAAGTAAACACTCCAGTAAAAATGGTCCAAAATCTACCACCTCAACCATCAAGATAGTTCCCAGCATGGAACCACTTCGAACCTCTAAATCTATAAGCTTAGAACTCGATTTTCCATGCAGTGATGAAGGCTTTGCCTACTTATGATGGTACTAGGAAGATTACTTATGAACATGTCCAGGATGTGGTTGCCTTGGAGATAATCCATAGCATTACAAATGAGGACATCATAGTAAGATTACTCGTGCTTTATCTTAGAAGGAATTTGTTATACTGGTACCACTTGTTACAACCTATCACTATTACTACTTGGGATCAGTTGGTTAAATTATTGATAAAAGGATTCAATGAAAAAGTGGATGTGTTCTCTTTGTTACATCAATTTACTACCATCCAAAGGCACTCGTAGGAGGAAATCATTGAATTCAACATCAGGTTCGCTCAAACTTGGTAGAGAGTTCCTGAACAAGCCACATTTTACTACCTCTAAGCCTTCCACTCTGACATCAACATGTCTATCCAGCAGTCCAATGTCAACATATTTCTTGATTTTTACTCTCAAACATAAGACGCTAAGGCAGATCAAATTGCTATAAGTAAGCTCCCACCAAAAATGATAATACTTATTCTTCCTAATATTTCGTAGCATTTGTATGCATCTTTGCAGCATTTTCCAATGCCACCCATGTATCCATTGCCTTCATGGAATCTAAGTTCGTCACAAACCCTGGTAGTATATGTTCCACAATTGACTCCTCCCTCCATTCCATAGCTGCTCACTCATATTCTAGTCCTTGTATTGCCTTCTTCACAAGTGCCTCTACCATTACCAGCTCTAGTGCCTTCAAATACTGATTCCCAAGAGAAGTTATTGTAGGATATGTAGTCAATCAACTCTATGATAAGGGCAATGTCTAATGAAATCATCACCATCAAGAAGAAACAAGCTAAGAGATATTTCTAGCCTCAGAGATTTTAAACTTTGCAAATCACCAGAGAGCAAGCAACTCCAGACAACAAGTCTCCTAAAAGAAATATGATGATATTAGTAAAATAAGTTGACCCGTTAGAGTAAACATACTGGTGTTCTACCAGTAATGATCCACATGGTGAGGAGACTTGCATGGTTTATCTGAATTACGTATAGATATTAGCATAAAGTTCTTTTGGTGGCCAGATCAACATGATCGTGGAAGCTGAGCATAACTTCATGGTTCCTTCTATTGAACAATTTTTAGCTCTAGCGAGAGTTGGAAAGAAATCGGTTACAGTGGACCCAACTAAGATGGAGTCATTGAAAGTACCTACTAAGCCTAAAGTGTAGAACAAAAAGATACAAGTGCAAGAAAAGGTACTTGGTGCAACAACCAAACCATAAGAACCTATCTTGTTGAAGGATCTCTTACCTACATAAGAAAAGGAGAGATTACAAGCAAAAGCATCAACTTCACAATTCGTAGTTGTGCAAACCCAATCCAAAATAAAAGAGCAAGAAAAAGAACAACTCAAATACCCATCCTTGACCAAGTGTTAGAGGGTAGAAGCTACACAGTGGTATCAAAAAAAGTATGAGCCAACCAATGAAGGAAAGGAACCCAACATATCTACATACAATATTGTGGAAGAACTAAAAAATATTTTAGCTAAGGTTAGTCTCTATGATGCATTACAGTTTCCTGGTAAGGTTGATTTGTTGCAAGAGTCATCAAAATTTGTGAAATATAAGAAGAATAATCTTACTAAAACTATGCTTACTCAAACCTTGACAACTTTTGCTATAGGAAAAAATAGACCCCCCATTCTATTTATCTCTTAGGATGGAGGGTTAGATCGTGCATAACTACATGATTGATTCTAGAGTTGCGATAATTGTTATGCCAAAGGTAATTTGCAAAATCATGGGTATGGAGTATACAAGGAGAAGCCCTGGTGTCTTACAGTTGGATGGAACCCCTATGAAATAGTGGGTGTCATCAAGGATATCCCCATTTTCCTACACAATATGCCTTAGATCATAGTCATTTAGGAAGTAGTTGTAGTTTATTTGGAGCCCTATTTCATTAAGTGCCTATCAAGAGAATTCGTTGCTAAGCTGGGAGGCTACCTTTCTCTAGATTATTCTCACCTAGAGATTCTATTCAAAGGGAGAAGAATTTAAATTTATAATGAGAAGCCTTGTACTTTCCATATAGAGAATATTGAAGAAGAAGAAAATTCCACAAACTCTATCAACATGGTGAAGGAAGAATTAGAAGAACTTGATTTGATGGAGGAAGCTCTAGATGAGCTTCGTTTGGAGGATGAGTTTTCAATGCTTGATTTTAATTCCATGATGGAGATCAAAATTGGTCGTTAAACCATTACCAAGCCCAAAAAGGTTGAATTAAAGGTGTCTCATGATCAAGATCTTGTTCCCAATCAATTATGGAAGTTGTATTTCAATGGTGCAAGGTGCAAAAATGGTGTAGGAGCAAGCATCGTTCTTATCTCTCCTTCTGGCATGCAGAAAACTTATTCATATTGGCTAACCTAGAGTTGTACCAATAATGCTACCGAGTACAAATAATTGTGCTTAGGCCTAAGGAAATCAAAGAAGCTCGAGATCAAACAACTGTAAATCTTTGGAGATGTTAAACTTATTGTCAACTAGGTAACCAATAAGTGTATTTTTAAGCAACACTACTTGAAAGTATACTACAATAAAGTCTAGGACTTGTTTTAAGCTTACACAATGTTGAACATCCAATAAATCTCATGGGAGAAAAACACACGTGCATACATTTTAGCATACCTTGGTGCCAAATTTTCTCCAGTTGAGCATGTGGTAATAAAACTGAAGACTATGAGGTTAGTCTATAGGCCTTCAGTCCCTAAAAAAAATGTCTACTAGCAAGTATTTGTTAATGATGAGCAAATTGTAAATTTCCTTAAAAAATAGGGTAGTAGCATAGAGGGAAGAATGCTTGATGAAGAAGAAGTTGAAGGATTTATCCAATTGAGAAATAATTATATCCCAAAAGGATTGATTACGCTTGAGAGTCTCTTTGATCAGAATGACAGAGTAAAAAAATGTAGGATCAAAGTGGAAGAGGAGTACACTAAGCTGCAATTGGATCCTGATAAGTCAATCATGATTAGAATAGATTGCACTCCTGAAGAGATAGAGCAGATTAAGGACCTGTGCCATGATTTTATAGTCATCATCGCTTGGAGCTACCATGACCTAAAGGGATATAACAAGGACGTGATCCGACATACCATTGAATTTTAGGAAGGAGTGAAACCCTTTAGGAAAAATAGAGATTGGTCAATCCTAAGATTGAAGTGTTGATGAAAGCAAAGCTACTGAAAATGCTAGGTGCTAATATCATTTACTCGATCAAGCACTCTACTTGAATGGAAAATTTGATTCCTATAGAGAATAATAATGGAGATATTCACTTGTGCATGGATTTTTGAAACTTGAATCAAGCATCTCTAGAGGATCATTATCCTTTACCTCAAATTGACTAGATTCTTCATGTAGTTGCTGGTGCTCAGATATTTTCTCTATTGGATGGATTCTATGGGTATAACCAAATTTGGGTTAAGGATGAAGACCAACATAAAACAATGTTCACCATGAAATGGGGAATCTTTGCTTATCAGCGAATGTCATTTGATATCTCGAAGGTGGGAGCAACTTTTCAATGATGGACGTAGCTTTTGGTGAGTTATTAAATCACATTATTATAATTTATTTGGATGACATGACTATCTTCTCTCACAATAGGGGGAGTATAGTTTACATTTAAGGCAAGTGTTTGAGAAGTGTCAAGAATTTGGAATATCCATCAATCTGAAGAAGTCCATTTTTATTGTAAAATAAGGAAAGCTCCTAGGACATGTCATTTCAAAAAATAGTTTGTCTATTGATCCATCTAGAGCTGAGGCTCTTCTAAAGCTTCCATTTCTAGCCAACAAAAAATATTTGCAGTCATTCTTCGAGTAGGTTAAATTTGTTTGAAATTTTATCGCCGATTTCGCCCAAGTGGTAAAACCAATGACTGAGCTCTTAAAGAAAATTTTTGAATTTAAGTGGACTGAGTAGAGAAAGAAAGCATTCAAATAAATCAAAGAAAGAATTGCTCAAGCCCCGATCTTGGTAAACCCTAACTATTCCAAGGATTTTATCTTGTATGTCGTTGGTCAACAACAAATTTACACAGTGGTGCTCATGCAAAAATAATATGATGGAAGTGAACGTACAATTGCTTTCTTAAACCAAGTCATCCAACCACATGAAGAGAAGTATAACTTCATTGAGAAGCAGGTGTATGCGGTGATGAAATCCCCAAAGAAGTTTTGGCACTTTGTGTCACAAAACAAGACAATAGTTTATGTTGTTCATCCAAAGGTCCAAAGTTTCATTATCCAGGGAGAGCATGGAGACAAGATATTTGGTTAGGTTTCTAAAATTTAGGAGTTTGATGTAGATATTTGATCAACCAAGCTGGTTTGAGGTTGAGCATTATGCCAGGAGCTGGCAAGAAGCATTGCTTCCAAATCCATGATTTTTCAACTTGAAGATTCAGTGAGCAAAATTATTTTTGTTAGTCATTCCACAATTGATCATGATTGGAAAAAGGACCTTGTCAAATATTTTAATTCAAAAATATGTCCTTCACACCTCAATGCTTCCTAGAGGAGGAGATTCAAATTATAGGTCCTCAAGTATGTCTTGCTGCCAAGTTGATTGTTTTACAAAAATATTGATGGAATTATTCTTAGGTGCATCAAGGAATCCGAAAAGCAAATAATATTGGAGGAATTTCACTTTGGTTTATTAGGTGGTCATTATGCAGGGAAACCTATGGCATTGAAGATCAATAAAACAAGTTATTTTTGGCCCACTCTCTTTGTAGACCCTTTCAAAGTCAGTTAGAACTATGATAAGTGTCAAAGATATATCGGTAGAGGTAAGAATGCATCATTGCCTCTTCATCCAATTCAAGTGGAAGCACCATTTCAACAATGGAGCTTAGACTTTATCGGGGTCATTGATCCTAACTCATTCATTGGTCACAAATACATCCTTACAAAAACTGAGTATTTCTCTCGATGGGCAAAAGCAATCCCAACGAAGAAGGTAGACCAAGCCATAGTAATTAATTTTCTTGAGGGGTTGATTACCTGCTTTAGTGTCCCAGATGCAATAATAATAGATAATGGAACTCCCTTCGTTGGTACCAATATTAGTGAATTCACTGGTAAGTACAGGATTTATTTAAAAACTTTATCTAACTACTATCCGTAGGGGAATTGTTTGGCTAAATCTACAAATAAGAATCTACTAAGAATTATAAAGAGGAAT
Source organism: Wollemia nobilis (assembly GCA_028583015.1). NCBI lineage: Eukaryota > Viridiplantae > Streptophyta > Pinopsida > Araucariales > Araucariaceae > Wollemia > Wollemia nobilis. The sequence goes on along the minus strand of JAQPPZ010017248.1, from coordinate 25,605,591 downwards.
CTCGATGATAATAAGTAGATCTGGCACTTTCTCTTGAACCAAGCATTATGGGTCAATCATATTTCAATGAAAAATCCATCAAGACATCTCCCTATTCCTTGGTATACAATAAAGAAGCAGTTTTTCCCATGCATATTGAGTTGTAGGCCCTTCAAACCTAGCACTTGCTTGATGATGAAGATGATGAATCTAATCCTATGAGCGCAAGGTTGGATCAGCTTTTATAGTTGGAGGAAGAGGGATAAATCATACAATGCCTTCATGGAACATTCTCGGATGACACAGAAGTGGTTTGGCAAGAAGACTTCTAAGAAGTTGTTCAATGTTGGTGATCTAGTACTGAAATGGAACGAGAACAAGGCTAAGCCTAGTAAGCATAATAAGTTCGAGGTGATATGGAAGGGCCCATTTTAAATTTTTGGGGTAAATACAGTTAACTCCTATCATTTACAATACATGAACGGTTGTGTGTTGCCGATTCCAGTAAATGGTCTTCATTTGAAGGCCTATCATCAGTGATGGAATTTTAGATCAAGTATGTATATATGTACATAATATTTTACATTATTTCATTCTGAATCAAGCCTTTTTTCTTTAAAAATTTATGAAATAAAAAATAAAAAGAGGAAGAAAAGGAAAGTTAATTTCGCCCCCGAGGCAGGTGGTTTTTCCTCGAAGTCATATTTTTACCAGCAAAAAATTATTTTCACCCCAAAAATATTTTTAAAGTTTTTTGTCTTATGTCAGGGAAAAAAAATTAAAAGGAAGCAAGTTGTTTTTTTCAAATAAATAATTTAAGAAATGTCATGAGTCCACTTGGATTTTAATGATTTGATATTTCATTAAAAAGTTCTCCTATTTTTAATTGTCGAAAAACAAAAAATAAATATAAAAAAGGGAGGAAAAAATAAGAAATTAAAAGCCAATAATGTTTTCGCTCAAAAAAGGTTTTTGTCATGCATATTCTTAATTTTGGGATGAAACTCCAAGAAAATGAAAACGAAAATCCGCATGCTTTTTTGGAACCTTCAGTTGGGAAGATCATTTTTGGCAAGGAAGGGGGGCGAAATTGATTTTCGCCTTGCTTTTTCTAGAAAAGACGTCTAGTTGCATTAAAAGCTTACTTTTTTTATGATGAAGCTTTTTTGGGGTGAAATTGAAGATAAAATTATTTTAAAAGGGTTGTATAGCATGTAATTTCACTAAAGCAAGTAGAAGAGCATTTTTGGAGCGCAGTTGCATGAATATTTTTGCCCAGGGATATTTCAGAGCAGACTACATTAATTTTATCGATAAAATCTAGAAAAAGATATTTTGGCATCATTATGCAACAAGATTAATTATTTTCACCCCAAAAAAGTACCCATATCTCCCACGTGGCATTTCTCATTCCCAAAAGTAGCAGTTAATACCCAATATTATGTCCACCAAGATAAAAATGGTTGAGCATGATGTTCAAGGAATATTTACAGTGATAGGGTGTTATTGAAAATTAAGTGGCCGTTAAAAAATCATAAAAAAGTTTGTTGAGCGAGAGAATATAGAAGCACATTCACCTGAATTGCTTAGGTGTGCGATGGGCCACCTGCATTAAATTGGGTAGTTGGGAGCGAAATTTTTAAGTACAGTGAACCAAAATCTTGCAGAGAAAATAAAAATTGAGATTATTTTTTTTGAGCATTATCGGATTATCATTCAGTTGCCTCGAATTGTTGTTTTAACATAGATTTATCAGATTGTTGTAGTGAAGTTGTTATTCAAAGTTAGAGAAGAAGTTGTTGAGCCAAAGAAAGCACAAGGAGGTAAAAAAGTGAAAAAGGCTAGGCAAAATAAAATATCAAACTCAACCCATACTTCGATGCATTGGTCTATGTTGGTGACCGTGTTATTTTGAACAAAGGCATAGAAAAATTATGCTAGAATGTGGAGACTGCAATCAGACAAGGCTTGATGCCAGAAAGCTTGCTCATTGTAGATCTAAAATTCTCACACTCCTTTCCTTCAAGCTAATGGATACGCACCTCAAATGGGAATGGAAGAATGATAGGTCTACACCTCAAAGAGAGACACTTGAGTTCGTGTCTTCTTTGGTGATTTTTTGACAAATTGTTTAGGGTTCACCAGAAAACATTTTATGGTAGTTTCTATGCCTAGCTTTAGGAGTTTTTTTGATGTGTTCCTTTTAGAAAATCTCACAATCACCTAGTTTTTGGTCAATATGCAACTATGCTAATCTATATGCAATTTAGATTCATATGAAAACATCAAATAGCAAAATAGAACTTTAATGAACTATGCAAGGCTTATAAATTTATTTGAAACTCTGACTTGTATCCAAAAGTGTGATGAAGATTCTAATTTTTTATAGCAGACAAGATTGTATGTAGCAGGGCAGTACAATTCTTGTCAAGATCGTATGTATGATCTACGATCGTACCATCTGATCAATGATCAGATGATTTGATCTTGACAAAAACCTATAGTTTCTTGAATAGAGTGCAAAAATAGAGAAGCAGGATATACTACAAACTTTGTTAGGTAGAAATAAAATTATGTATGAACTATTGAATGCATTAATACAAAGATCTAATAGGTATATGCCTTAAGCTAGATGAAATATGCAAGTGAATGCAGTTTGGTGAACTCTAGGAATGAAAATGATTAAATCTAATATGATATGCGATGGAAAATGATAAAGTAGATGATAAACATACAAATGAGAGGTTAAGAACTGCAAACCAACACTTGGAGTTACCCCCAAGTGATCTGCAAGCAATATCATACAATAGCAGTAAGATTATACAACATTAGCAAGATCGTACGCTCCGATCATTGATCGTATCCTTCGATCCTATAGAAAATAAAAAATAACTAGGACTAATGCATAAATTATGGTGATTTGAATGCAGAAATTATGTCGCAGAGTCAGGAGGAATTTGAGGGGAGGGATGCCTGATTAAATAGGTTAAACCAGTAGGGAAAAATAGGCTAAAAATAAAATAGATTGTAACTCCTTCCAAGCTGGGACTGATCAGCAGATCCGATCCCGTAACTATCACACGGTTGAATAGGTAAAGACAAAAAGTGTAGAAAACCAGCGAACTAGATTTGTATTAATCAGCATAGTTTAAATAATACAACCATTGCCGGGAATAGCACACCGGCGTACTGAACTCTGTTACAGAAGTTGTAACAGTAGTCTTAACAAAACAATAGAGACAAATAGTAAGTACGCTAACATCCCCCTTTATTACATTATTTGGGTAATGTAATAACTAATAGCTATACTTAGACTACTAACATCCCCTTACATTATTTTGCAATACAAAGTGAGCTGCGAAACAATTCAAATTTGACACGTCCAAGTGCCTTAGTGAAAATGTCTGCAACTTGAGCATCTGTGGGAATGTGCTGAAGCTGAATTCGGTGCTTTGGAACTTCCTCTCAAATGAAATGACATTGTGTGTCAATGTGCTTTGTTTTTTCATGATGGACTGGATTCTTGACGAGGTTCAGAACACCCTAATTGTCGCAAAACAAGTGTATTGGAGATTTTGATGGATGGCCCATACTTGTCAGAATGCGACGTAACCATATCACTTCACACACAGCTTCACGTGTGGCGCGATATTTTGCCTCTGTTGATGAAATAGCAACCACCTGTTGCTTCTTGCTTGTGCCAAGAGACAGGACCGGATCCCAGATGAAAAATATATCCAGAAGTTGACTTGCGATCATCAAATGATCCGGCATAGTCGGAGTCCGTGTATCCTTGCAAGAAGAATTTGTTGTTCCTCTTGTATTCTAGGCCATATTCCATAGTACCACGAACATAGTGAAGAACACGTTTTGCTGCTTTCCAATGAGTGGTCTTTGGCTCCTGCATGAACCTCGAAAGATAGTTGACAACAAAAATGAGATTTGGCCTAGTATTGGTCAGATATATGAGACTCCCAATCAGCTGTCGATAGAGAGTACCATCTACCTGAGGTGAGTCATCATATCGCGATAACTGAAGTCCATTCTCCATAGGAGTTGCCATTGGCTTGCGGTCAGATCATGCGATATTTATCCAGCAATGTCTTGGCATACTTTTTCTGAGACACTTTGATGGTGTGCTCCTTCTGGCTGAATTCTAGACCAAGACAGTAATGGAGAAGTCCGAGATCTGTCATCTCAAAATATTTGCACAATTTTCTTTTGACGATAGAGATCATATCTTCTGAACTCCCTGTAATGAGCAGATCATCCACATAGAGTACAAGCAACACTATCTCAGAACCCTATTTCTTGAAATAGAGGTTTGCATCTGACGGGCATCTCTTAAATCCATGCTGCATTAGGTGATTTTCCATTTTTATATACCAAGCTCGAGGAGCTTGTTTCAGACCATACAAGGATTTGACCAATTTGCAAACTTTCTGCTTGTTGGCCTTCCACTTCAAATCCTTCAGGCTAAGTCATATAGACTTCTTCTTGGAGATCACCATTAAGAAAGGCACTTTTGACATCCATATGGTGAACTTTCCACCCATATTGTGCTGCCATAGCACACATAACCCGAATTGTGGTCATCCGAGCAGTAGGTGCAAAATTTTCCTCATAGTCGATGCCTTCCTTTTGAGCATAGCCCTTTGCAACAAGTCGAGCCTTATGCTTATAAATTGTTCCATCTGCCTTGTACTTGACTTTATATACCCATTTGCAGCCAATAGGTTTCTTTCCATGCGACAGATCAACAAGCTTCCAAGTTTTATTCTTCATCAAAGACTCATACTCTGTATCCATAGCGGCCTTCCACTAAGGCTCACTGAGAGCATCTTGCACTGATGCAAGTTCAAGACTATCTATGGTAGACATGAATGCCCTGTCATCATCAATATCCATATCCTCAACTTCTCTACTTGGAGTCACAGAAAGTTCCTCAAAAGATTGACAAAGATCATCAACCTCACTAGTTTCTCTGGCTTCTCTTTCCTTTTGAGCCATACTGCGTGTACGAGGTCTATCCAAATTCAAATTGGGAGAAGTGGATAAATTTGCATCTCTGATTGTATTTGTACACCATTTAGGATTCTTCTTCGGTGGTGGTGAAGAAGATGTAGAAGGACCTCCTGTCCGTGTTGACGAAGGAATCTTCTCTTCCTTAGGTTCCACAATATCTTGGTGTACATTAGATGTGCTCTGTGATGTGAAAGCTTCATCAAAGACAACATCTCCGCTGATATGAATTTTCTTGGTCAAAGGATCTATCAACCGATATCCTTTAGAGTGCTCAGAATATCCAAGAAAAATACATCTCAGTGTTTTCTCATCTAGCTTCTTCCTTTTTTCTTTCGGTATGTGCATGAAAGCTTGACACCCGAAAATACGTAGATGAGATATGGAGGGTTTTCGACCACTCCATGCTTCTTGTGGAGTCATTCCTTTTAGGGCCTTTGTGGGTGCCCTATTCAACATATACACTGCAGTGGTGACAGCTTCTGCCCAATATTGTTGCCCAAGAGTTGCACCTGTGAGCATACAACAAACCATTTCCATTATAGAACGGTTCCTTCTCTCAGCAACTCCATTTTTTTGAGGAGTATAGGCGATTGTTAACTATCTCTTGATCCCATGCTTATCTAGGAATGCAGAAAATTCATTAGAGGTAAACTCTCCCCCTCGATCTGAGCGGAGGGTTTTGATAGAAGCCCCTGACTCCTTCTCAATGGATTTCTTGAACTGCTGGAAGAATGCAAAAGCTTCAGATTTCAGTTTGAGAAAGAAAAACCACATCTTTCGTGAGTAGTCATCTACAAATAACTGAAAGTACCTCTTCCCTCCAACACTGTTGGGTGTGAAAGGACCGCATAGATCGGTGTGAATTAGCTCCAGATGTTTTCATGCTCTTGTAGAGCTCTTCTCAAATGGTACTCTATGCTGCTTTCCTGCCAAGCATTCAAAGCACACTGGCAATGTGGCAGAAAGGGAAGGAAGACCCTTTACCATCTCATACTTGCTGAGCTCAAGTAAGTAGCCAGAACTAAGATGCCCATATCTCTTGTGCCATAGGGAAGTTGCCTCCTTGGTAGAGAAAGTCATGGCAACATGTGGAGTAGAGATAGCATCTAGTGCAAATAAGCCATGCTTATATGAAGTTGTTGCAATCTGCTTACCCTTCCTGGTAATAGTACAACACTTCTTTCCATTCTCAACACGAAAGTTGACAACCATATTTCTGTCCAGGATTTGTGTCACTGACAAAAAATTGTTGGCCAATCCCGAAACATAGAGGACCTTGTCAATCTGACACTTGCCATCAGGAAGAGTGACTGAAACTGTACCCTCTCCCTGAACCCTGTAGGTTTTATCATCAGCAATTGTGACAGGTTTGCCCTCTTTGGCCACAAATGATTCAAACCATGATCTGTCGCCAGTCATATGTTTACTAGCTCCAGAATCGACATACCAAATAGGATCCCTCTGTGTGGAATCTGTGGTAGTCATGAGCACCTTGTGTGCCCATTCAAATCTGAGTCAGATTCTTCAACAGCAACATTCACTTGGGGTTGCTTGTTCTTATTTTGTGGTTTGTTTTGGCCTTTCTACTTGTTCTTATGCCAACACCTGTTGGTGTCATGGTTGTCTTTCTCACAGATCTTGCACCACCTCTTCTTCTGTTGACGTTGTTTGCCTTTTCCTTTCGTATCCTGTTGAGAATTTCCTCCTTTCCGAAAGTTGCCTCCTTTTTGCCCATTACCTTTCTTCCTAGAACCCCGCCTGTTGGTGTATAGGGCTGTATTGGAAGAATCATCCTTGTGAAGTTGGCGTGCCTCCTGTTGTTGGAGCAGATTGACCAACTCGATGTAGGTAATTTGTCGTTGAGACATCTGGATGGAGGTTATCAACATATCAAATGAATAAGGTAAATCTCTCATCACAGGTGAAATGAGAAGCTTTTCGTCCACAGTATCTCTGAGAGAACTCAATTTCTCTTTCAACTCAGACACTCTGCACAGAAAGAGTTCAACTGTTTCACCTCGCCTCAAACTCGGGTTATGAAGTTGTTGTTGAAGATGAAGAATGGTGGATTCATTCTTCCCCTCATAGATGGTTCTAAGGGCATCCCATGCATCTTTACCACTTGCTTTGTCAGCTATATGAGGTTGCACTTCATCTGAAACAGCAAACAAAATGAGCACCTTTGCTCTACTGTCTTTCTTTTCAAAAGCAATCTGATCTGCTGAAGGACCTGTGGATCCTGCTGTTGGTGAAGGCCTGGTTGCTACTCTAGTAACAATATCCCATAAATCTTCCATTTGGAGAATAGCCTTCATTTTGTGTTTCCATGGTGTATAATTTGGACCTTTCAATAACTGATGCGGATCAGTCATCAACTTTGCAACAGCGGCCATAGTGAAGGTTCCTTATATCACCAAATTGGTCCCCCTTTCGATATACCTTTTTCTAGGCCAATATACCGTACAAAATACCCGCCCTTACGTGAGGGAAACTATAGGTATTTAGAAAGATCAACAAAAATCACCCGCCCTTACGTGAGGGAGACTATAGGTGAATTTTAGAGATCATACGATACGTGGAACATAAGCGGTATTGAAAGGGAATCGCCTTGTTGATGGCACCTACCATAGAAGATTCTTCTCATGCGTGGGGCGTAACTTCCCCTAAACACTATGAAGAATACTTCGTCAGGATTTATGCCTAAACACAAGTGCGATAAAGGGTAGTGGATGGAGTATTAAATGCAAAAATGGCGTACTTATTCCTCCCCGACGATTTATAGAGAACAAGCTCAGACGTCGTTATAGCAGCTATATTATGCGGCGGATACAGTAGCCAAATCACGACAGACTTTACTGTAAGTGCTGGCGGAGGTATCGCAAATACCGAGCATCTGCAGGTGCAATAAAATTGCACGAGATGGGTTTTATATTCCGGGGACTTAGGGAGTGTTTTGATTTTAATTTTTAATGTTATAGTGCAAAAATGAAATATGCAACATACAACAAAAAAAATTGCCCACAAGAATAACCCACAAGGTGTCGGTCACAGCCGAAAATGCACCTTTTACAATGCCAAATTGCTATTTTTCATAAAATTACTCTCAATCCCCCTTTGATTTTTTGAAAAAATATCCCCCCTTAAAAGGCTTTCTTTAACAAAGCATTTTTAATAATTATTATAAATTTAAAATTAAAATAAATAATTTTAATTTATATAGTTTTAAAACTTTAGAAAAAATAAATTAAAATTAAAAATTTTAATTAAAAAATTAATAATTAAAAAAAATGACATTGCAAAAATAAATTATACCTTGGGGGCGTCGGCGGGATTCGAACCCCCAACCTGCAGGCTCCCTGAGCCTTACCGCACGGCTCACGACCACGTGAGCCAGCGGGCTGATCCGAAAGGATCTGGCAACCTCCTCCGTTTTCAACCCGAATGGTCCTCCTCTTCGGCCTCACGAACTCCTGCTCAGCAGCTCCCGCCACTCTGCTTCCCGGCGCTCCTCTAAAAAAAAAAACGCCATCCGGGGGGGTGCTACGCACTGGTTTTCGCACCTGGTTTTTTTTTTTTTTTTTTTTTTTTTAAAACAAGGCCGGGTTTGCGTCTTATCGACGCAGTGGGGGGCGGGGGACCTGCGTCTAATCGACGGCCGTCGGGGCGGGGGAGGCTGCGTCTAATCGACGCAGTGGGGGGGGGTTTATACCCCCTCCAACTTCCCGCACGAGCGGGAATTTAAATTCCCGCTCTGCGGCGGGCGGGGGCCCCTCGCGTAGCAGGCCGCACGCGGGTCGTGACAGGCCTGCACGCGCTTTCCTGCATGACAGTTTCTGTCACGTGCGCTCTCTTACGCGGTAGTTTCTATCACGTGGCGCGACAGGCCTTCTGTCGCACGGACGCGCGGGTGCCGCGACAGGCCTGCTCGCGTGGCGGCCTGCGTGTGCTTTGTCGCAAGGGCCTGCAACAGGCCTACTGTCGCACAGACGCGCGACAGTCTATGCTCTGTCGCGGCAGTCTCCGCGCTGTCGCCGCTGGCAGGCCAGGGGATGCTTTGTGAAATTTTTTTTTTTTTTTCTTTTAAAAAATCACGATTGCGTGATTTAGAAAAATAATTTTCACTCGCACAAAGAAAACGCGGCAGTCTTCTTCCACCTGAAAAACGCAGTCCTCACAGCTCCCTCCATCTTGGCTCTGATGCCATGTAGAAAACCAGCGAACTAGATTTGTATTAATCAGCATAGTTTAAATAATACAACCATTGCCGGGAATAGCACACCGGCGTACTGAACTCTGTTACAGAAGTTGTAACAGTAGTCTTAACAAAACAATAGAGACAAATAGTAAGTACGCTAACAAAAAGCATTGTAATTGGTTTGTCATTTTTCCAAAATGAGCATTTCTATTTTGGGCAAGATCGTAAGTATGATCACCAAGATCGTATGCTTGATCGTACGTACAATCACAAAGATCATACGTATGATCTTAGAGATCGTACGTACGATCTCATCACTTCCATCTGATCTCGTCTAGTAGGCACAAAAATCAAGGTAACAAGCTATAACTTTGTTTGAGTTAATTTTTAGATATTTTTGTCTTTAATGCAAATTTTTATGGGTCAAATTTAGGGTGTTACATTTTGCCCCCTCTTTAGTGCATTTTTGAAAAAATGTGTTAAAGAAAATAATAGCACACTTTACGAGAAAGCAAAAATTTTATTGCACAAAAGTTTTAAAATTTGAAGTTTTATTGTGAACTGCATTAGGTGTGATACCCCCTTCGAGTTTTTACGTCAAATATTTCGTTTGAAGAAAAACTCAAAATTTTCTGTATTAAGGGTAAAATAGATAAAATAGAAAAGGGGTTTAAAACTCATTTCATTTGTTATTTTTCTTTTTTTGCTTTGGAGCTCTAGAGAAAACTATAGCAAATGCTCCCCATTGCACTGATTTGATCCGGGCAGGAGACGAAGCTCTTAGGGTAAGTATTTTTCTCTCTTTTAGCTTATATTTTTCATGTTTTTATCTTTAATTTGATTTAATTTTGAATTTTTAGGGCACGACTACCATTACACAGCCTTAACTATGAAATTGTAATGATTTTGCAAGATCGTAGCAATTTCACGATATCGTATGACACAATATCGATGAAATCGACCCGATTTCACGATATCGTATGACACAATATCGATGAAATCGACCCGATTTCACGATATATTATCATACAATATCATAAAATCGATCTAATCAAGGTTTATATCAGATCGATTTTGGTTATATCGTAGAGTACGATATCGTAGAAGTCGATACGATATCACTTGCTTGATACAATTTTGTACTTTTGATCTGATTACTAATTACAATTTTATTATTTTGTTGTTATTAAAAAATGGTTGAACTAAAGAATCGATAGTGGAGACATGCTACTCTCCAGGCAAATTTGGATGCTCTCTCGACTGATGAGAGTGCATTCTTAGAGTCAATGGGGTTGAGGCATGTGGCAGAGATGCCACAAATCCCAATGGACATGAGACTATTGATGGCTATGGCAGAGAGGTGGTATCCAGAGTCCTCATTCTTCATATTACCGATAGGGGAGATGACTCCCACACTAGAGGATGTCTAGAGGATTCTGAGAATATCCATGATGGGTGCTCATATAGCTACATCTAACAACCAAGGCTAAGCACTAAGGATATTAATAAGGGACCCCAAATTCTTACTGAAGAAGGGTGGGTTAACATTGATAGGCTTGGGGAGATAGAGGGAGTCTCCTATTTGAAAATTTTGTTGAATGGCATCGTGTGAGGCCTTATACTGTGCCACCTCAGTAGATGCCACCTATCATGGACCTTGGTAGAGGTGATCTATGACATGCATGATCAGAGCGTACGGTTTGCATGGGGTCCATTCTTTCTCAATAGGTTGTATAAATTTTTGCACATAGTGGTCTACAAGGGGGGAAGAGATTAATTTTGATATCCTTTCTACAGGTGTGGTGCTAGGAGCACCTAGCTATCAAATGACCTACAAGACTTCCTCTAGCTCGATCAAGAGATGGCAAGCTTGAAGTAGAGGAGGATAGATCGATGATCTTCTATTGGTCTCTATAGAGGGGGCATTGGGGACAGGTTAGCCTCGATGTAGCGAGGTGACTCTTTGATGAGCTACTAGCAAAGGATATTAGATGGAGGTCCTAGAGAGAGATACTAGGGTGGGGTGAGGATGCTTTTGATCTAGCTCACATAAGGTGAACTATTTGGTTGCGGATGGATCAGGGAGAGGTGGATTTGCATTGTGTGGATTAGGTGCAATGATAGTTTAGGCTATAGTAGGATATTCCTCAGTATAAGAATATCACTTTTACTAGATCTACTCAAGATCCTACTACTTTCAATGGGGCTCCTAACATGGCCCAGTTTTTATATCTGCAACCTGATGATGATCCATTACAAACAACAAATGGGGATGATACTAGGATTACAGATAAGTATCAATAATGGTATACTAAAATCAAACCTGTCTGATTGACATTACAGAGGAATGCAGTGCAGCAGGTAGCTGAGCAGTATTTTAGACAGTGTTGCACAACTAGTCAGTAGCAATCTGACACACAAGTATCTTCTAGGTGATAGGGTCCTCACACTAAGGGTGTGGTAGAACCCTGAAGTTTCTAGCACAATTTTAATAAAGAAATAATTAAAATAGCATCTAAATTAAAAGAATAACTTTTATAAAGAATCATTGTTTCACTGGTAGGAAGGTCCCTCCAATGCATTCAATAAACAATTATATATTCTTCTTCATGTATGATTTAATATGGATTCCTTTCATATCATATGTAGACTTTTTCAATCATGACCTTTCAATCATGACTTTTCAATCATGACTCTTCAATCATGACTCTTCAATCATGACTTTTCAACCATGACTTTTCAATAATAATAAAATATATAATTAAAGTAATAAATAATGATTAATAATTAATGTTAGGATGTGGGATCCTAACATGCCACCCTCCTTAAAAATGGCTTTGTCCTCAAAGCTCAAAGTAAGGAGGTTCATTTCTTATTTTCCCAGTTGAATTTGTGCAAGTTCTTGTACTATCTTAATATCACTTTTTCGAAGGCAGGGATATCTTGAAGGTTGAAGTGTTAGTGATGGGTTGCCAGGAAAAATAGTAGAATATTCCTTAGGATAATTGTGATGATGATGGGAGGGAAACCATTGGTATTCCTCAAACACTTTAGAATGATGCATCAAAAATGATGGTAATGCTTCATATCCTTTTGTGGTTCCTTGGTAGAGCCAACGAAGGAGTGTGTAGTCATTTTGCGTTGGTTCCGAATAGGTTTGGTTATGTGGTGATAACTCACTATTGGTGAGGAAGGTGTGTGTATGTCTTATAGAGTGCATGTCTGGTTGGCATTGATCACTTTGGGTATGTCTACCTCATCCTTGCTTGGTGCATCAATCACTTCCAACATATCAACCCTATTGCTGACATTGGTGGGATCAGGTATTTCGGGTATTTCTTGCTCATTGTCCTTGTTTTCTACATCTTCCTCATATTTATCATCTTCCTTAGCTTCCACTTTGGTATTTATTAGATACTCGATATCGCTCAAAATACCGTCAAGAATTTCAATGCTTTTGCTTTTATAATCTTGTTCATTCCTTCTTATTCCATGTTGAGCATTTAATTTATCTTTCGCTATTTTTGCTAATCCAATGGTCTGCATCATGGTATAGGGTTTGAAATTCATCACCTCCATTTTAATTTCCTCTTTCAATCCATTGATGAAGCAATATATGAGAAATGCTTCATCCAACCCTATGTTGTGTTTGGTGATATCCTTAAATAGAATTTCATACTCACACACGGTAATGTTTTAATGAATAACCTTAATCAATTCCCACATGGCTCTGATACTAAATGGTAGAACCCTAAAGGTTCTAGCACAATTTTAATAAATAAATAAATAAAATAGCATCTAAATTAAAAGAATCACTTTTATAAAGAATCATTGTTTCACTGGTAGGAAGGTCCCTCCAATGCATTCAATAAATAATTATATATTCTTCTTCATGGATGATTTGATATGGATTCCTCTCATATCATATATATAGAATTTTTCAATCATGACCTTTCAATCATGAATTTTCAATCATGACTCTTCAATCATGACTTTTCAATCATGACTCTTCAATCATGACTTTTCAATCATGACTTTTCAATAATAATAAAATATATAATTAAAGTAATAAATAATGATTAATAAGTAATGTTAGGATGTGGGATCTTAACAGGGTGTGCATCAGTACCATCTAAGGTAGGATAGGGCATATATATTAGAGATATTGGATGGGATAGGAGAGAGTCTTAGGGAGGAGAGGGGAACCTCTTCTCAGCAGACGATGGATGACAGGATGAAGGAGGATCATGTAGCATCTCCTCAGCAAGGTGATGTACCTAAGGTGCCCGATAAGGGCAAGAGGATTATGGAGGATGGGGAGAGTAGTGATATGGCTACTTTATGGGTAGAGGTGATTAGTATGAGGGAGGATAATACCTCCCAGAAGACTAATATTAAGTCTATAGAGGCACAAGATGCGAGTTTTAGAAGTAGGATTCAAACTCTAGAGGCAGAACTCGCACAGGCACAGGTGGAACAGGGATCTAGGGATCTAGCTCCTACATCTACTCAATCAATGCACTCAGGGAGGAGTGACTTAGGGAGGGCATTGACTTGATTACTGTAGCTGGTGGGTTTCTATCAAGGTTTATATCATGCAATAGTACTTGTGGATCAGAGGTAGCTAAAACCTCATATGCTTGACATACCTAAGACTTTGAGTCACTTCATATCTCAATATACTATCCAAATGGATACTAATACGGGAACATGGGGGTTCCAAGCACCACGACCCCTTGGTAGAGATGATGATACCCAGATTTCTAGGGTTTCTAGATGATAGGGTTTTATATATATGAAGATTCTTTTTGTACTATAATTTTGGTGACTGAGTATGTCGATGTTGGATATTGTGGCATACCAATCTAACTTTATTTTTGTATATAGACTTTTGAGATATATATATATATATATATATATATATATATATATATATATATATATATATTGATATTTTTGTCTTATGTGACTTTGTATGATTTGATTGTATTTGATTGAATTTTTATGATGTTTAAATTTCTTATAATCATGCTTTTGATTTAAGTGTTTTGATCATGCTTAAAATGAAAATGATTTAAATTTTTGTAAATGTGTTTTTGAAAAATATGTTTTGTAAAATGATGAAATAAATGGATTAGCAATGTTCCTCGAAGGATGTTGTGTTGTTATATGACCGTTGGTGGAGATCAGTGCTCGCTAGGTCATGAAGTGAATCCTGTTGTGAAGAATTTTGTATTGCTAATAATAGAAATGTTTTTGTGGTGCTCAAGTATAATCTTGAGGCTTATAATGATAAAAGAAGATGTTTGATTTTGTTTTTGAGAAAATTTGATTTTTAAGAAATATTTTGATAAAGGTTATTGTTTGTGAAAATAATGTGATTTAAGCATGAAAATTTGGGAAGGATGACTTGTGCTAGGCATAGAATTCTTAGTGTGAAAATTTTGAGGACAATAGTTACTAAGAATTATACCATCATTGCGAAGTCAAAAATGTAATGCATGATAATATGAAATTGTTTTATTATTTAATATATAAGTTGATATGAAGCAAATCATTTGTATCACATATTTACAAATATTAATAAATATGAAATTTTTTAGACCTAAAAATTGAGAAAGATGACTTGCACTAGGCATAGAATTCCTAGTGTGAAATTTGAGAATAATAATTCCTAGGAATTATACCATCATCGCGAAGTCAACAATGCAATGCATGATAAATGATTTTGTACTACAAGTTCTTTTTGAAATAAATTATTTTTGAAGATTTTGAAAAATTTTGAAATATAAATGATGAACTAATGTTGTCTAACAAATTTCAAAGGAATATTTTAACTTATTTCTAAGACAAAATAAAATTTATCAAGAACCAGTGTGTGATAAGTGAGTTCATTATCCATATTGATTTAACACAATGATACAAAATATCTTAAGGATCAAATGTGTGTGCTTTGTGAAATTAAATTTCTGATTTTGAGTAAGGTAATGATACAAGCAAACTTTTATGAACCAATATGTGTACAAGTGAGATTTTCATTAACCTTGATTTTGTGCATGCCATTGTACCGAACTACTATGTAAGTAAAGTTACCAAAAGCTAGCTAATCCACAAGTAGACATTGGTCTATACAAAAGAAGATTACTAATGTGACAAACATGTTGCCATGCAAAAGGGATTACCCAAGGCCAAGCGGGTTGGGAACAAACCACCTGTTATGGGGCTTACCTCATAGCTTTCGAATAACTGAGGAATTCCAGGGATTCAAGCTCACTACCCCCTTATTTTCTTCTAATTTTTGGAATAGGGATTCTTGTCCATTTTTGAACAAGGGGATTTTATTGCTTTTGCTTTTATTTTTTGTTTTCTTTTTCTTTGCTTTTTTCTTTTTCTTTGTTTTTTTCTTTTTCTTTTTCTTTTTCTTTTTCGGGATACTTGCCCATATTAGACGTAGAGCAAAGAATTTTATTCGAGTAGAGGTGGAGCTTGTCCTTTTTCCAATTCTCAGTATTCTAGACCATGCGCATAATAGGATAGCAAGGGAAAATTTTCGCTTAAGGAACTAAGACTACTATGTAGTATCCTTTTCAAATTTTGCAACAAATCATATTTAAGATGTGAGAATGTGTTCTTGGTTCAAGAAGTAGCAAGATCATTTCCCAAAACTCAAAATTTATTTAATGAAGTAATAGTGTTTTTTGATACAAGAGAGATTTATAATCAAAGCGATAAAATCAAAATTATGTAAGATGTAAATTAAGTGCATGGTTCGAGATAACTTTTGAATTTTATCTGAAATAAAATAAAATATAACTTGAATTTTGGAAAACAACACACACTGATGCAAAGACTAAAATTTTAACAACTTGAAATATTTTTGGAAATTTTATGTTTTCTTGATCTTTTTGGTATTTTGATAATATGAGAATTGCAAACTAAAATATGAAGAAGTTATTTACAAGTATGTACAGAAATGGAAATTTTATTCTAGGCATAATATCTTTTGAGATGCATGATATTCATTGGCTCCTTAAGTTCTTTTCCTTCTAAGGTGGCCAAGCGATATGCACCTGATCAAAATTTAGTAGTGATGACAAAGGGTCTAAGCCAATTAGGTTGAAATTTACCTTTTAAATATTTTCTAGCATTTGTATTCTTTTGATTTTCTTTGAGTACTAAATCACCTATTTCAAAAGATCGATGATGAAATTTCTTGGCGTATGATATTTTTAATTTGTCTTAGTAGAAGCAAAGATGCTCTAAGGCATGAATACATTTTTCATCTAGAAGTTATAACTGACTTAGTCTGCCATCATGATATTCATACCCTACTTCAACATCCTGAAGTAAGAGAGCTAGAGAAGGAACTTCTAACTCAAATGTAAAAACTACTTCAACACCATAAACCAAGACAAAAGGTGATGCACCTGTAGGAGTATGAACACTAGTTTGATAGGCCTACAAGGTAGGATATAATTACATGTGCCAATCATGGCCTAATTTATTAACCAATATTTTTAGGATTTTGATTAGGGTTTTATTTGAAGCTTCAGCCTAGCCATTTTCTTGTGTATAATAAGGAGTAGACCATCTATGTTGAATTTTATATTTTTGACATAATTTCTTAAAATATTTGTTCTTAAAGCATGTTTCATTATCTAAGATGAGGGTTGATGGAATTCCAAATCTACATATGATTTGATTAAAGATAAACTTAGAAGCTTGGACTCATGTGCAAGAAGCTAATGGTATAGCTTCTACCCACTTTGTGAAATATTCTATTGTTGTTATGATACATTTATGACCATCAGATGAAATAGGATTAATTTTACCAATAATATATAAACCCCTTTTAGAGAAGGCCAAGGAGATGAAATAGCTTGCAGTTCCTGAGCAGGAGCGTGAACAAGGTCTGCATGTCTTTGACACTTTTCATAATAACACACATAATCATTAGCATCCTTTTCCATGGAAGACCAAAAATACCCCATTCAAAGGAGTTTCTTAGTAATGGCACTTCCACTAAAGTGTCCTCCACAGGATCCATCATGGGCTTCACTTAAGGATTTCTTAGACTCTTCTAAATTAAGACACCTTAATAGGATACCTTCAAAGGATCTTTTGTATAGAGTATTACCAATAATTACAAAGTGAACTACTCACTTACGTAATAATCTACGTTGATTCCTATCGAATCCTTCTGGGAAGGTTCCATTTTGGATAAAATTAAATACATCTATATACCAAGGTTATGGGGTTGTTTCATTGATCAAAAATACATCTAATGGCTCTAGATATGACTTAGAGGAAGTGGGCTCTTGGAGTTGGAAAATAATTATAGTAGCATACTCATCATACAACTCCAAAGGTAACAAAGAAGCATCTATAGCCATGGCATCAACGGCATAGTTGCTAGTGCGAGTTATGGCTTCTAAAGTTACTTTCTTAAACAATGAAATAAGCTTAAGAACATACTCCTTATAAGGGTGGAGCTTCTCATCTCGTGTCTAGTAAACTTCATTGATTTTATTTATCACAAGTTGAGAATATTTTAACACTAATAATATTTTAATTTTTAAGGCTAAAGCAGCTCGTAACCCAAGGATTAGAGCCTCATACTTTGTAGTATTATTAGTACAAGAAAAATGTAATTTTAAAGACAAAGGAATAAGGTGCTTTATGGCGATATTAATATAATATCGGTACCTGCACCACTCATGCATCAAGCTCCATCAAAATACCAAGACAAAGACTCATAAATCTTCTTCTAAGTTAAGGCATTCATCAGGAAATTCTATAGTTATAGGGTGAGTAGACTCTAAATGTGTAGCAGCTAACTGATCAGCTATAACTTGGCCTTTAATAGATTTTTGGCTGATAAATGTAAGGTCAAACTCACTTAGAGAAATAACCCACTTAGTTGTGTTCCCTGACAAGTAAGGTCTACTCATCAAGTACCTTAATGGATCCGACTTAGCTATAACAAATTTTTTCTAACTAAGCATATAATGACACAAATTTTACGTAGAAAATACAACTACTAAAAAAAAAATTCTAGTGGAGTGTAGCAGGTTTCATAACTTATTAATGTTTTGCTTACATAATATTTGGCTCATTCTTTCTTTTCATCATCAATTTGAGCCAACATAGCTCCAAGTGCAAGTTTCGAAGCAGAAATATATAAAATAAATGGACAATCAAGTCTAGGAGGAACAAGCACTGGAGGGGTAAGAAGATACTATTTAAGACTCTCAAAAGCTTCTTGAAATTCCTTATCCCATTGGAATGGGATGTTTTTCTTAAGTAATTTAAGAAAAGGTCATGTTTTATCCGCCAATTTATCAATGAAATGACGGATAGACTGTAATTTACCTTGTAAACTTTTTAACTCTGATATGTTTTTAGGTGGTGGCATATCAAGGATAGCTTTAATTTTGAGAGGATCTATTTCTATACCATGCATAGAAACAATTACCCCCAATAATTTTCCTGATTTAACTCCAAATACACATTTGTCAAGATTTAAGCGAATCAAATATTCTCTTAATCTATCAAACACTTTTCTTAAATCATTGATATGCTCTTCTTATCTAGCTGAGCGAGCTATAATATCATATACATAATCATGTAGAATATCATACATCATATCATGAAATATGTATGGCATAGCTCTTTGATATCTTGCTCCTGCATTATTTAAACCGAAAGGCACTACTTTCCAACAAAATGTACCCCAAGGTGTAATAAAAGTTGTTTTGGGTTGGTCTTCAGGAGCTATTCTAATTTGGTTGTATCCTGAAAAATCATCCATGAGGGATAACATCCCACTCCCAGCTATAAAGTCTATGATTTGATCCATATTAGGAAGAGGGAAATCATCCTTAGGGCATGCCTCATTAATGTCTTTGAAATCAGTACAAACCTTAACTTTAGTGGCTTCTTTTTTGGCTACTAGAACAACATTTGATATCCATTCATCATAATCAATAGATTTGATAAAAATTACATTCAAAATTTTTTCTAACTCATTTTTAACTAGTAGTGCTACTTTGGGATACATTTTCCTAAGTTTTTGCTTTACAGGTTTGCATCAGGGCACACTACTAGATGGTGCATTACCACAAAATAATCTAGGCTTGGCATATCTGTATATGTCCAAGAAAATACATCAACATAATCTATGAGAAATGCTATATATTCTTTCTATCTTTCTTCACTTAATTCCACTTCAATTTTGACCATTCAAGGGTTTTTGTAACAACCCCAATATTAATTATTTTTATCTTGATGAATTTGATGTTGTTGTGAGTATATGTGACTGCAGGTGCAGATTCCACTCCATAGTTGGTAAACCAAACAAGTCAAAAGAACCCACCCCTAGCAAGGACAGTGGTCGAAAGCATCAGGTAAGGTGGGATAACACCGTGGCTCATGGGTACATTGAAACCCACTGCTAGAAAAACAATCATATAGGACATTCTTCTTGTGTTTGTAGTTTTCCTATTTGCGTTAGTGCATTTTGATTGCTGCCTTTTTAAAAAATTACTTATATTTATTCTAATGTGAAAATTAAACTAAAAAAAATAGAAAATGAAATATAAATATTAAATAATTAATAAATAAAAATATATATTAAATAAGAAATAAAAAATTAAATAATGAAAAGGTAGAAATAGAAAATTATATGGCTATTTTATTATGAAACAATATTAAATTTATCTTGAGGATTAAATTAAATTTTATTTACTACAAATCTTTTAAGTCCTATGGAGGACACCCGCCCATACTCATAATCGAACACAAGGTGACGATGTGTTCAACTACGAATGACCCTCATCGTTTTTAAAGCTAAGACTTCATATGGGAAGGGCATTCGTTAAGAATTCACCTGGCCGAAAACTTGGAGGAGAAAGCTACGGGATTGAGTGTCCACTACAATTGGAAAGAAGTTGAGAGAGTGTTGTGTTTACTCTAGGTTCTGTTCTCTTGGATAATCTTGTATGTTGGCTAGTAAATCATGTCTTCACATTGGTGTACATGCTATTTTTCTTTTTAAAATAATAATGCTATGATTCTCTAAAAGGAAACTATTTTTCATAATGGGGGCTTGACTGCAATTATGTTGCTACTTAAAAATATAATAATATTTAAACATTGCAAATATGGAGGCATGTGTATTAGGAAATTATATTTTTGCATTTAAAGTGTGTGTTTGCAATTAGAATTCAAGAGCCACGTTGACCCAATAGCTCGTTGACTCCACTGTATCAAGTCGCAAATGGGAGGTTATGGATTTGGTAGATGTAAACTAACAACCAGTAGTCAAACATAAAGGGTGTTTTGCCAATGGAATCTTGTTGTGTCTATTCTGCTCTTCATGTAGAAATTAATCCCATATATTATTATTGAAAGGTTTGAAATCCATCAGCAAAATGAAAATATAAAATGTAAGAAGGCTTAGATTTGTTGGGACTCGAGACTCTAGTATTTGGATTGTCTTTGTATAAAACGTGAAATTATTCTTATTTCCTAAAATTTTGGCTTAATTAGATGTTCAGCATTGTGTTAAGCTCATTTTTGTCATTCTCTATGTAACATTTAAGTCTCTGAGAGTGTTTGATTATGAGTATATATATACTTGAATTTGGAAGCCTATGTGTGAATTTTAGATGTGTTTAGCTTGAGAGAGGATATTACTGAAAGTTGAATCTGCCCTAGATTAAAACTGGTAGCACGATAGTCCAAAAAAAAACATATCAAAACAAAACTATAGTATGGTTCGGAAGAAAAGTTTGAAAATTAAAATATAGAATAAGGTTTGATAGCAATATCATACACAATTCTTTTTAGAGACTTTTAATTTAGACGTTTCTCTATTTGGAATGTTGTTCGAAGCCTTTTTAGAGGAAGTAAGAAAAACTCTTTAATGAGATGCAATAATTTTTAGAGAAGGATTTTGGAATTATTCCTTGGAAATAGTTATGTTCGTATAGTTAATAAAACTAAAGTAAGCTGGTAGTAGTGGAATTAAAAAAATATTAGAGGTCTTATTTAATGATAGTCTAGAAGGGAGCAAATGATTTTGGTTTGGGCTCGATGTTAAACGCAGCCTCTATTCATATGCAATCCTAAATGCTGATAGGATGTAACCAATTTAATAATAATAATATAAATATATCTATGATTAGCAAAGGGCTGTCAAATTACACCAAGGTTACCTAAAGTCATGTTTTATTTAAATACCAACTTTACAATTGTGGCATAGTGAAGCATTTGTGCAACCTTTGGATGGGTAAGCATTTCCAAGATAAATATGTAAACTTTACCTTGTAGAAGGTTTGAGAGGCATGACATGGAGATTTGTGTCAGTCTGCGTCTAAAATAAAATGCCCAAAACCTAGAATACACTTGGATATAGCAAACACGACCAAATATATGCCGATACGCATTCAACTAATAGGTTTTAGATCTGGTGTCGGGTGTAATATAGTCCTCTTCTTTTAAAAAGGATATTATGTTAGTTATAGTATTAAAATTCATTATTTAGCCCTTGTTTTATGTGAATTAAAGAATTATATATTTTTTTTAGGAATTCATATATAAAAAAAGATTAGAAAATTCTTTTTTTAGTATTCTTACATTATAGAATTGTGAAACTTGGAAAAATTAGAGAGATTTATCAGCATCTATGGTATGTGATTAATTAAGTCATGAATCCTTTGTCATTATTGAAACTTAGGAAACTGAAGTAAAATTTATTAATAGAAAAGAAATTTAATCTTTAAATTATAATGTCGCATGCTTTTATAGTAGAAAATAACAAATTTTAAGTGAATAGTAGGTGATTTATACATTTATGTGAATTAGAGTATGTGTTTTTAGTAGATGATTAACTAAACATTGGAGATCTCATTTACCATTGCCTTGGTTAGCTTACTAACTTTAAATATTTAATTAATTACTTTTTATGGAAAGTTATGTAAATTCTAGGTATGTTATTTGTAGGAACATATTAGCTTTACTTTATTAAAAAAAAAAGTAAACAGGTTGTATTTTATTAAAAGTAATAACTTTTATTTTATTATAATAATAGGATGTATATATTAATCCATGTGATTTAAGGAAAAACCCAATGAAACTACTAACTGATATTGAAGTTAACCTTGATTGAAATTTAGAAACTTAAAATAGGAAATAGACATCGATGAGAGATTGTAAATCTATAGTTTAAAAAAAATAAAAAATAAAAATTGAATCTTAGGCTTTGTATATTAAAATTATGTTTCAGATTTATATGCAACATATATATGCTTCACTTAACTTGTAAGGAAACATCAAAAGATATTAAACTTTTCAAACTCATGAATACTCATTCAAAAAGCCGAGTAAGGGCTATATTGATATAATGTCGAGCAGGGCTACTTACCCAACTTTGTTAGCCACAGTGGCAAATAACATGAATCGATGTTATCTGTTCTCTATTTATTAAAAGATAGAGGTATTATGTTGTTGAGAGTAAAGTGTGGCAGTATAGGACGTTGTTCCTAGATGACAACCATCTAGTACGTGAGGATTGCTCATGAATTCGCTCCAATTGTGGAAGATCCAATATAAGACATGATTAAAGATCTGATCATGTGGTTGGAAGGTCCAACATGGTATGGGTAGCATTACCATCAATTGAAGTTGGATCTGAGACATCTAGTCCTAAAACCATGTGATGGTGGACCCTGGTTAAACCTTAGTTGAAGGTCAATGACCAGGCACTGGCATAGCTACGCTAGTTCCAAATCATATACAAACTAGGGAATGATAATGGGATTGTGAATCCATAAGCTTTAGAATAGGGTAATTATTGCATCCCCCTTTCCAAGTGTTATGGACCCTGGAAAGGCAACCTCATGCCAAGATCAACGGATACCCGAGGGAGGGGTAAATATCTAATAGTAAGGGCATCTTACTACAAGAATTTTGTTGGTCCTAAGCACTTAATTCACCATCTGCAATGGTACAAAAACTTGAAGTGTGAGTCATCAATGCCAAGTACTAAAACCAAGTTGGGTAAATCCATGTAAATGTGTAATGTTGATGTATGCATTTAATGAAATTTGAAATTTAGGTTTTGACAACCAGGTGAGTAGACCTGGGTTGTGATAGTTAGTGTCAGAGCCTAGGTTGTGAAACCTTAGGCAAATAACATGAATAACTATTCTGACATAACTCTTTTGATGCCAGATATGGCAGGTACCTCGAGGAGTACCAATGTTGATCTGCAAGAGGAGATTGTAAAAGTCCCAAGAAATGGACTAAGGTGGCTCGTAAGAGAGTCTAAAAGGGTGTAATCTACTGATGTACCATGATGGTTGGTCGGCAAAGAAAAATATCATATAACTACAAGAGCTACTTAGAATGATGAGTATATGGCTTGAATGATTCAGCTCATGCAAGAGCAACTGAATCAACAACGTGAACAAATGGAAATCCAGAAGGCTCAAATGGTTGATCATATGGATTAGTAGAGGACATAGATGGCCTAGCAATAGGAGATAATCACCCAATAACAAAAATTTATTGAGAATTTGTCTAAGGGAAAGGAAACCAAAAAAGTAAGCGAGTTTCCAAAAGGTTCCTCAAGAAGGAAAGTGGGTGTAGAACTGCAAAAGGAAATTAAGAAGTTGGATATTTCCAAATTTAATGGCAGAGGTGATGGAGAGACAATTGTCAATTGGCTAAGTGAGGTCGAGGGATATTTTTCAATTCAACCACTTTGCTCTGAATCCAAAACAACATGGGTTGTGGCACACCTAGAGGGTCCAACAAGAGATTGGTGGACCACATATAAGAAAATCACATAGAAGGAAGCTGCAGATATACCATGGGAAGAATTTGAAAGAGAATTCAAGGATCATTTCCTTACACCATAATTCTATATTGAAAAACATGGTGAGTTCACTAATTTACGACAGGGCAATATGATTGTAATTGAGTACTATCAGAGGTTTGTGCAACTTTTGAAGTATGCCCCAGAATATGATGGCCAATAAAAATTCAAAGCTCATAAATTCGTAATAGGGCTACACCCAAAGTATAGTCAACCAATTAGAGGAAAAGTAGCTCAAGGACTATCAGTTGCCTATGACACTGCTCATTATGAAGAGGTAAGCTAGAAAGAGGCAAAGGCTTACTATCAACAAGTTGAAAGAGAAAATTCTAGGAAAAGGAGATACCCTAAGCAAAACAGAGGCAGAGATCAGTACAAAAAATTTAGAGATGGAGGGTGGTATAGGAATGATAATAAAAATAAGGGCAAATTTTAGGGGAATAGAGGGCAACCAGATCAAAGGAACTATCAAGAAAATAAAAACAATCGGGAGCACGGTAGAAGTGGTAATCAGAATAAGGAAAAAGATAAACAAAATAATGAAGGACCAAATACCTATTTTGCATGCAGAGCATTGGACCACTTTGCCATACAATGTCCAAATAGAGCGGATCACAAAATTCCACTAAGGAAACCCCACACAGAATCTTTGCTGCTACAATTAAACCTAATATTTTAGGTCAAGCTACCCCATTTTTTACTAAGGGAAAACTAGGCAATAGGGACATACACATTTTAATTGATAGTGGTGCAATAGATAGCTTCATTTAACCTAGTATTTTGAGGGACAAACTGTTAAACCTAGGGTCTTGGCTAAAAGGTGGCAAGTCGAGTATGGCTCTAGATAAACTTACATTGTTAACCAGTGTCTATTCGACCCTCAAATAGACATACCTCAAGGAAAAATTAATTGGCATCTATATGTGGCTCCCTTGCATGCCTTCGATATAATCCTAGGAGTATATTAGCTAAAAGCTCATAAATCCCTACTAAATTTTGAGGAAAGGTGGTTGGACATTATGAATGATGCTAACCGGTGAATTTGTATCTACTGCAATCGAACATCTCTTGAACCACATCTGTTAACTGCTATGCAAGCCAAAAGAGCCTTAAGGAAGATATGTAAACTATACATGGTCAAATTAAACAAAAAGGAAGAAACTGATTCAAGTTCTACACTATTTCAACAGTATCCAGTATTAAATAAGTTTAGGGATGTCGTTCCTAAAGACCTACCTGGATTACCTCCAAAAATGGAGTTTGATATTTCAATTGAGCTTATGCTAGGAGCAACTCCAGTAGTATGAACCCCTTATCGTATGACACCTCTTGAATTGCAAGATATTAAGACTCAACTATAAGACTTGTTAGAAAAAGGGCACATTAAACCTAGTGTCTCGTCCTAGGGAGCACTAGTACTATTTGTTAAAAATAAGGATGAATCCCTGAGATTATGCATTGATTATAGAATGCTCAACAAGATGATAGTTACGAACAAGTATCCCTTGCCCATAATCGATGATCTATTTGACCAATTGAGAGGAGCTACAATATTTTCAAAGATCCATCTTAGATCAGGTTACCACCAGTTGAGAATCAAGGAAGAAGATACATTTAAAATTGCTTTTAGAACTCGATATGGACATTATGAGTCCACAATACTACCATTTGGGTTAACAAATGCACCGGCCACATTTATGAATTTAATGAACAGCGTATTCCATGAGTAGCTAGATCGATTTGTACTAATATTCCTAGATGATATTTTAATTTACTCCTGAAAATGGGAAGAACATGATCAACACATGAGAGTAATGCTGGAAGTCCTCAGAAAAAACCAATTATATGGTAAATTTTCCAATTGTGAGTTCTATACACCCTAAGTTCAGTATTTAGAGCACATTGTTTTAGTAGAAGGAATAGCAGTAGACCCTAAAAATATTGAAGCCATAATAGATTGACTAGCTCCTACTAGTGTATTAGAAGTAATAATTTTTGTGGGGATGTTTGGTTATTATCGATGATTTTTTAGGGGATTTTGAAAGGTCACATTTTCTATTACCAACCTACAAAGAAAAGAAAAAATGTTTAAGTGGACAACGTAGTGTGAGGAAGCCTTCAGAATTCTTAAGGAAAAGTTGACAACTACACTTATACTAAAAATACATGACCCTAACAAATCATTTATGATATGTACTGATGCCTCACTAGAAGGACTAGGTTACGTATTGATGCAAGATGAATTCGTAGTAGCATATGAGTCTAGAAAACTTAAGAAACATGAAATAAACTATGCTACACATGATTTAGAGTTGGATTTTGTAGTCCATGCTCTTAAAATTTGGAGGCACTATCTATTAGGAAAGCCCTTTGAACTTAAAATTGATCATCAAAGTTTGAGATATATTTTTACTCAGCCTTTGCTAAATTCCAGGTAGCGAAGGTGGATGGAGTTCCTAGCTGAATATGACTTTGGTATTAAATATATCAAAGGGAAATAAAATAAACTGGTAGATACCCTCAACAAAATAGGACATAGCAGCACTAAAAAAATGTTAGTATGATCTGAAGGAACAAATCAAGGAAATGCAAAAGAATGATGAGTTTTGCAAACAATTCCATAACAAGGTTGAGCGGGAATGGGATCGACATGTAGATTATAATATCAAGCAAGATCTGGTGTATTTCCAAAACAAGATAATAATACCCAATGATGAGGGGCTTAAAAGAATTGTCCTACAGGAAGCTCATTATGCACCCTATTCAGCCCATCCAAGGGTAATTAAGATGAGGGAAACCTTAAGAAAATATTATTTATGACCTATAATGAAGATGAATGTGGTTCAATTCATTGCAAGATGCTTGGAATGTCAGAAGGTCAAAGCAGAACATCAACATCCTATAGGACAACTACACCTGTTTGATGTGCTAGAATAGAAATTGCAAGTAATTTCTATGGATTTTATATTTGGCCTTCCCAAGACATTATTTCAACATGATGCAATTTTTGTGATTGTGGATAAGTTAACCAAGGTGGCACATTTTATACCAGGAAATATTTGAGATGATGCACCTGCTATAGCACAAAATTTTGCACGAGAAATCATGAGGTTGCATGGTTTCCCTAAAATAATCATCTTGGATAGAGATTCGAGATTCACTTCTGAGTTTTGGTAAACTTTGCACCAAGCTTGGGGAACAAAGCTCAATATTAGCACTACTTATCATCCTGAGATATATGGGCAGACCGAGAGGGTTAATCAAGTGCTAGAAGATATGTTGTGCATGTATTGCATGGACCACCAGATTAAATGGGAAGATTATCTCTTCCTAGGAGAATTTTCTTATAATAACATCTATCATACCACATTGGACATAACCCATTTTGAGGCCCTATATGTGTGAAGGTGGAGGATGCCATTAACGTGGGATAATTTGGATGATTGAGAAGTGATCAGTCCTGAAGCTATTAAAAATATGGAGGTCCAACTTAAAGAAATTCGTCAGCGACTTTATGGAGCTATTGATCTCCAAAAGAGTTACCTCATTTTCAAACATTGGACCTGCAGCTCATTGAGGTTCGACCAGTTAAAATTTTGGGTTTTAGAACAAAGTAGTTGAGAAATAGGACAATAGAGCAGTGTAGGGTCTAGTGGGATCACTACTCTGAGAAAAAAATTCCACCTGAGAAGATGTTACTGCCATGAGAAATCAATTTCCTTACTTATTTTAAAACTAATGACCAAAAGACAATTTGAACATTGCTATATATGTATTTGAACTATAATATGTTTGACATTATGGGATTTGGTATAATATGATTATTTTGTAATATTTTGTTATTTACTCATGTATTTCAAATGTTATGAAAACCTACATTTGTATCTTCTTAGTTAACATAGGGACTGTGTTCAATCCTAGAGGGGGAGAATGTAACAACCCCAATATGATTATTTTTATCTCAATGAATTTGATGTTATTGTGAGTATCTATGACTGCATGTGCAGGTTCCACTCCATAGTTGGCAAACCAGATGAGGCAAAAGAACCTACCCCTGGCAAGGACAGTGGTCGGAAGCCTCAGGTAAGGTGGGATATGATGTTGTGCCTCTAGCACCGTGGCTCGTGGGTACATAGAAGATCATTGTTATAAAAACAATCATATAGGAAATTTTGCTTGTGTTTGTAGTTTGCATGTTTGCATTAGTGCATTTTGATTGCTACCTTTTTAAAAAATTAGTTATATTTCTTCTAATGTGAAAATTAAACTTAAAAAAAAATGAAAATGAAATATAAATATTAAATAATAAATAAATTAAAAAATATATTAAATAAGGAATAAATAATTAAATAATGAAAAGGTAGGAATAGAAAATTATATGGCTATTTTATTATGTAACAATATTAAATTTATATTGAGGATTAAACTAAATGAAATTTTATTTACTACAAATATTTTAAGTCATATGGAGGACACCCACCCATCCTCATAATCAAACACGAGGTGACGATGTGTTCAACTAAGAATGACCCTCATCTTGGTTAAAACTAAGACCTCAGATGGGAAGGGCATTCGTTAAGAATTCGCCTAGACGAAAACTTGGAGGAGAAAGCTATGGGATTGAGTGTCCACTGCAATTGGAAAGAAGTTGAGAGAGTGTTGCATTTACTCTAGGTTTTGTTCTCTTGGATAATATTATATGTTGGCTAGTAATTCATATCTTCACATTGGTGTATATGCTATTTCTCTTTTAAAAATAAGAATGCTATGATTCTATAAAAGAAAACTATTTTTCAGAATGGGGACTTGACTGCAATTATGTTGCTACTTAAAAATATAATAATATTTAAACATTGCAAATCTAGAAACTTGTGTATTAGGAAATTGCATTGTTGCATTTAGAGTGTGTGTTTTCAATTAGAATTCAAGAGCCATGCTGACCCAATAGCTCGTTGACTCCACTGTCTCAAGACGCGGATGGGAGGTTATGGATTTTGCGGATGTAAACAAATAGCCAGTAGTCAAACATGAAGGGTGCTTTGCCAATGGAATATTTTTGTGTCTATTCTGCTCTTCATGTAGAAATTAATCCCATATATTATTATTTAAAGGTTTGAAATCCATCAGCAAAATAAAAATGTAAAATTTAAGAAGGCTTAGCTTTGTTGGGACTCGAGACTCCGTTATTTGGATTGTCTTTATATAAAAAGTGAAATTATTCTTATTTCTTGAAATTTTGGCTTAATTAGATGTTTAGTATTGTGTTAAGCTCATTGTCATTATTCTCAATGTAACATTTAAGTCTCTGAGAGTGTTTGATTATGAGTATCTATATATATATCTATATATATATATATATATATATATAGATATATATACATACTTGAATTTGGAAGCCTGCGTGTGAATTTTAGATGTGTTTAGCTTGAGAGAGGACATTATTGAAATTTGAATCCACCCTAGATTAAAACTGGTAGCATGACAGTCCAAAAAAATATATATCAAAACAAAACTATAGTACGGTTGGGAAGAAAATTTTGAAAATTAAAATATAGAATAAGGTTTGATAGCTATATCATACGCAATTATTTTTAAAGACTTTTAATTTAGACATTTTTCTATCTGAAATGTTGCTCGAAGCCTTTTTAGAGGAAGTAGGAAAAACTCTTTAATGAGATGCAATAATTTTCAGAGAAGGATTTCGGAAGTATTCCTTGGAAAGAGTTATGTTCATATAGTTAATAAAACTAAAGTAAGCTGGTAGTAGTGGAATTAAAAAAAAAACATTAGAGGTCTTATTTAATGACAATCTAGAAGGGAGCAGATGATTTTAGTTTGGGCTCGATGTTAAACGTAGCCTCTATTCATATGTAATCTTAAATGCTGATAGGATGTAACCGATTTAAAAATAATAATGTAAATATATCTATGATTAGCGAAGGGCTGTCAAATTACACCAAGGTTACCCAAAGTCATGCTTTATTTAAATATCAACTTTACAATTGTGGCATAGTGAAGCATCCATGAAACTTTTGGATGGGTAAGCATTTCCAAGATAATTATGCAAACTCAGCCTTGGAGAAGGTTCAAGAGGTATGACATAGAGATTTGTGTGAATCTACGTCTAAAATAAAATATCCAAAACCTATAATACGCTTGTAGATAGTAAACAT
This sequence comes from Wollemia nobilis, assembly GCA_028583015.1. Taxonomy (NCBI): domain Eukaryota; kingdom Viridiplantae; phylum Streptophyta; class Pinopsida; order Araucariales; family Araucariaceae; genus Wollemia; species Wollemia nobilis. The sequence goes on along the minus strand of JAQPPZ010017248.1, from coordinate 25,575,338 downwards.
GATCATATATATGTCGAGACGCATTCAACCAATAGGTTTTACATCTGGCGTCGGGTGTAATACAATCCTCTTCTTTTAAAAAGGATATTCTGTTATTTAAAGTATTAAAATTCATTATTTAGCCCTTGTTTTATGTGAATTAAAGAATTATATTTTTTTTTTAGGAATTCGTGAGTAAAAAAAATTAGAAAATTCTCTTTTTAGTATTCTTACTTTATAGAATTGTGAAACTTGGAAAAATTAGAGAGATTTATCAGCATCGATGGTACGTGATTAAATAAGTCATGAATCCTTTGTTATTCTTGAAACTTAGGAAACCTACGTAAAATTTATTAATAGAAAATAAAGTTAATATTTAAATTATAACGTCGCATGCTTATATAGTAGAAAATAACAAATTTTAAGTGAATATTAGGTGATTTATACATTTATGTGAATTAGAGTATGCGTTTTTAGTAGATGGTTAACTAAACATTGGAGCTCTCATTTACCATTGCCTTGGTTAGCTTACTAACTTTAAACATTTAATTAATTAATTTTTATGGAAAGTTATGTAAATTCTGGGCATGTTATCTATACGAACAAGTTAGCTTTACTTTATTAAAAAAAATGTAAACAGGTTGTATTTTATTAAAAGTAATAAGTTTTATTTTATTAGAATAATAGGATGTATATATTAATCCATGTGATGGCTATTGTTTTTAAGGAAAAACCCAATGAAACTACTAATCGATATTGAAGTTAATCTTGATTGAAATTTAGAAACTTAAAATAGGAAATAGACTTCAATGAGAGATTGTAAATCTATAGTTAATAAATAAATAAATAAATAATTGAATCTTAGGCTTTGTATATTAAAATTATGTTTCAAATTTATATGCAACATATATATGCTTCACTTAACTTGTAAGGAAACCTCAAAAGATATTAAACTTTTCAAACTCATGAATACTCATTCAAAAAGTTGAGTAAGGGCTATACTGATATAATACTGAGCAGGGCTACTTACCCAACTCCGTTAGTCACGATGGTGAGTAACGTGAATCGATGTTATCCATTCTCCAGCTATTAAAAGACATAGGTATTACTTTGTTGAGAGTAAAGGTTGACGATATAGGACATTGCTCCTGGATGACAATCATCTAGTACGTGAGGATTGCTCATGAATCCACTCCAGTTGTGGAAGAGCCAACATAAGACATGATTAGAGAGTTGATCATGTGGTTGTAAGGTCCAGCAATAGATGGTATGGGCAGCATTACCATCAACCGGAGTTGGATCTGAGACATCTAGTTCAAAAACCATGTGATGGCAAACCCTAGTTAAACCTTAGTTGAAGGTCAATGACCAAGCACTAGCATAGCTACGCTAGCTCCAAAGTATATACAAACTAGGGAACGAGAATGGGATTGCAAATCCACAAGCTTTGGAACAGGGAAATCACTGCATCCCCCTTTCTAGGTGTTATGGGACCTGTAAAGGCAACCCCATGCCAAGATCAATGGATACCTGAGGGAGGGGTAAATATCTAATAGTAAGGGTATCTTATTATGGGAAATTGGTCGGTCTCGAGCACTTAATTCACCATCTATAGTGGTAGGAAAACTTGAAGTGTGAGTCATCTATGCCAAGTACTAAAACCAAGTTGGATAAATCCATATAAATGTGTAATGTTGATGTATGCATTTAATGATATTTGAAATTTGGGATTTGACAACCAGGTGATTAGACCTGGGTTGTGACAGTTTTCCTTTGTCCCAATGTTAACTTGTAAAATATTTTCTAGCATAATATTTTATTCTCTTTCAAAGTTGGGTGGTGTTGGTGACACCCCCATTTCTTGTAATTCTTCTAGGGTTAATTTTGTGAATTCTTCTTGAGGGGTAGTTGCTTCAACATGAGCTATGCATGGTATAGACTAGTCAAAATATAATTGATTCTTCAAAACTTCATCAACAAAAATATCATGAAATATATCTCCCTCCAAATATTCATATGGTTCAGCAATCATGTCTGGGTATGCTATTGATAACATATTACAAGAATTTATCCTTCTTGATTTACACAATTCTTTTTGTGCTAAATATTCTTCATATGTTATAAGGTGATCATCATCCTCATGTGGGATGGTTGGGTTTTTGTAGGAATGTAGCCAATACCACATCGGGCAGGTCATTCTTCAACTTCCAAAGGCTCTTGTATTCCATTTTTAAGAGGTCCTAAACCTTTACCTCTGTAACCCATATCACACATCATTTGTTTTGATTTTATATATCCATTAGAAAAATAACATTTAGAAAAACCATTTTGATCAATTGTGATACTCACAATATTAATTTTTCCATAATCATACCCTGCATAGATAAAGGTGCAACTTCCAACATGATAGATGCTTCCCAAATTTTTTGGCAAGCCCATCGTTCCGAGAGATGGCGGTAACTTAGCTAACACTAGGGAATCTTGAGTGCTAAAATTATTATTTTATTCTAAAGTTGTGAGTATCGAAGATAAATCCGACAATACCTCATCCGAAGTAGGATATGAAGTAGAGGGACTATCTTCTTTAGTTGTAGATTTAGATGGTGTAGTTTTAGATGATGAAGGTGTTGATGATAAAGGTGGACTAGGATGTGTTGATGACATAGAAGGATAGAATGGAACTCCTATCAATTCTACCATGGCACACATATCAAATGGTCTAGGATCGCCATGTATAGTAACTAGTTGATTTTTAAATTCAAACTTAACACACTAATGTAATGTAGAGGGTACCGCTCCCATTACATTGATCCAATATCGACCCAAAAGTATGTTATACGATGCAGTGCAATGTACAACAAACATGGTCATATCCAAAATCCTTGGACCAACTTGCAATGAAATCGATAACACTCCACATGTTTCTTGAGTTTCATCATTAAATGCTTTTATAATCATTTCAATCCTTTTTAGATCTTCATTTCTAAATCCAAATGTTTGGAAAAATTCATACGTGCATATATTTAACGATGATCCATTATCAATTAAAACCCTTTTTACACCTACATCCCCAATTAATGTTGTGATGTATAGAGGATTATCTCTATACATGCTTTGAGGAGGGATATCTTTATCTAAAAAATCTATGTAATTTGTTCCATGAGAGCTTACAGCATTAACCATAGCATCAGGTTCTATATTTTGTGGTACCATAATTTTACTTAAGGTACTCATTAGATTTTCTCCATGGATAGATGAAGTTCTCAAAATATCTAAAAGAGAGATTCTAGCTGTGATATTTGCTAGTTTTTCATTAATATCATAAGGAGGTTTATGTTGTGAACTTGATATATTATTCCCTTTTGTTGGTGCCTTTAATACAAATGGAGTTGTTTTCTCATTTTGAGTTTGAGTTTGTGGTTGAGAATTATGATTTTGGATTTGCTATCTAGTAATGGCTCCAATAGTACCGAAAACATTATTATTTCACAAATAACCAAAATGAGGTCTAGAATTTTCTGCTTGTTCATTTGTAAGCATTTTTTGAGACGATGGTTGAGTTGTCATTCTCCTAGGGAATGGTTATTCTAGAACTAATAAATATGTAATGGGCTTAACTCGATCGGATTCATATTTAGAACTATTTGAGGCAATCTCTAGTTCACTTCCTGTTTCACTTTCTGTGTCACTTTTGGTATCTTTTGAAGATGAAGATTGAAAATATTGTATTGGTCTAGTTGTGACTATAGATAAATTAGGTACATAGGAGGTTTGTAAATCTTGTTGTGGCATGAAGCTACTAATGGTTCCTACATACCGAGTTGGATGAGGAACATTGTGATGATCTACTTGATTTATTGCTTCTTTACCATGCTTAGGTAAGGGATGTTGGAAAATATCTAGGTTTTGATTTGCATTTTGATTGGTTTGTTTTTTAGTATTATTTTGGGTATTATTATTTTTAGGAAATTTTTGTACTTCCATATTACCTTTGTCAATAAAATCTTGTATCATCTGTTTTAACCATTTACAAGAATTTGTAGAATGTCCATCTACTTGGTGAAAATTACAATGTAAATCAGCCCTATATCCAACTGTAGTGGTATCTGGTTGTCTTAACTCAGGTAACCGTATCAAGCATTATTCCAATATTTGAGTTAAAATAATAGTCAAGGGTTTATTTAATCTTGTAAATTATCTTGGTGGCTTATCAGGGATTTTCAATACAAATTTCTTTACAATTTTAGCAAGGTTAAGAGTTGTTTTTGCTATCAGTAACTCCATCACCCACTACTTGCTTATTCTTGTATTGGTTATTAGAAGTTTTGTCCTCATATTTCTTCTTAAATTATCCTCTCCTAATGAGGGCATCTTCTACCCTCCTAGCTAGATCAATGGCTTGATCAAAGGAGGTTACTGTAGCAGTAGAAATCTTATAAGATAGTTGTTCTTGCAAATTACCAATAAATATGTCCAACATTTCACAATGAGGTAATGTAAAATTTAGTTTGCCTAAGAATTGTCTTCATTTAGTAAATAATTCATCAAAAATCTCATCTTTACCTTGTTTCAAATTGCATAAATCCTTAATGATCACATGCCTCTCTATATAGGCACTAAATTGATGGACAAACATCTATGTTGTCTCTTCAAAGTTCCTTAAATAATTTGTAGGTAGTTGATAATGCCATTCTAGAGCCATACTTCCGAGACTTTTAGGAAATATTTTTAGCAACAACAAGTCATCATAAGAAATATCATGACATGTTTTCCTAAACATGTGAAGATGCTCAATAGGATCTTTAGTTCCTTTATATATCGGGAGGACAAGCATAGGTCAATATTTTAGATATGATTGGGCAACCACAATAGGATCCAAGGGTTGGCTACACATCTCTCTATAACTATTTGAGGGATGGTAGGGATCTATTTGATCTAGTATTGAAGCTAATTGTTTAACTATGTCTTCAAGACCCTGTGATTGTCCACAAAATTTATTTTATCGCACCATGTTGCTATATCTTTGATAAGTTGATGTTGTGTAAGGATTTCCAATTGAAATATTTTTGTGCAAAGTATTATGAAGCTAGTTTTGTTGAAATTTTTGTTGATGATTGGTATTTTACACTTGTTTAGATTTTTGTTGATTTTACATTTGTTGATTAAGTGCTTGAGATAAAATGGATGTGAATGGTTGTTTTTGTTATTTAGGATTTGTTTTGACATTACTAACAACAATTTTGGATGATTTTACCATTGGTTTTTGAACATTTTGATTTAGAGGTATCATGTTTTGATTAGATGGTCCTGCTTGATCATTATATTGGTTTGTTGAATTCATGTATGATAATGGATTTGTATGTATCCAGAAATTAGTTGCTAAGATTGATTCCATATCACCTTATCTTGAATTATCAATTTTTACTGCTTGATTAAACTCTTCTATGTGGTTTTTTATAAATTGGGTAAATTTGCTAAGAGACTCGAATTTAACATTTCCTTTTTCATCTATTGTAGGTTTATCAAGATCTTCTATTTCATCCTCTTTATTATCACCTTAATATTTTGAAGGTAAATAATCTTCAATGAGTACCCTATCATCAATATTTTTTTGGTCATGTTCATCAGTCTCTATTTGTTTACCATTTCTTAAAACTCTATGCATTTTGTTTTTAAGAATTTTATTTTGCAAATACATATATATATATATATATATATATATATATATATATATATATATATATATATATATATATATATATGCATAAATATTTTTTTTTTTTTAATTTTGGGGTATATATGTTATATATACCTAAATAACTAAGTATGCAAATATGTAAATATATATTATATTTTTGGTTTTTTATATTTTTGAAACAAAGCAAAAAATAGAAATTATAATACCTTAAATATTATATCTTAGTCTTCCTAAAAGAGTCTATAGATATCATTAATGGGTTCAAGTTCCTCTGGTGTCATATAGTGTTCTTCCTCAAACTGAAAGTTGGATTTCAAAAATTTAACAAAGTGGGCTATGGTGATATTATCAACTTCAAGATCTTGACCATAAAAGTAGATTTCATGATAATGTACTGTCCTAGGAGTTCTGTAAAATCTTATCCTATTGTCCAAGACTATTTCTTGATCTTCTACGTGTTCTAAGAACCTGTGTACTATTATAGCATTCTCAAGGTAGTCATCAAAGGTGTAAATATTTGAAGAGATGCTAGCTCTTTTATCTACCAACCACCTCTCACATGCCCTTTGAATATCAAAGTAGCGAGAAGCGATTTTAGGATCTAGGATTCTAGCTAGGTCAAACCTTATAATTTTATTAAGTCTTGGTTCGTAGAATTGTATGATCTCTAATCTTCTCTAGAGTTCAATCCACTATTCTTCGGATGGAGGATTTGAGTTTTCAACTATTTGAAAAATATCTTGTGTTGATAATAATTCCCTAATGTTTATGAGTACAACTCTTCTAATGTTTTCATCTAACATTTATGAAATTCACTAAAAGATGTGCAAATCTAACTAATGACTTTGTTTGATTTTTTATTTTTATTTTTGTTATGCTTTTTATGTTTTATAAATTAGAAATATGCCTAATGTTTTTCATGTCAGGTTCACCAAAGAATGTAGGTCTAAAATTCTCACACACGTTTCCTTTAGGCTAATGGATCTGCATATCAAATGGGATTGGGAGAATGATAATTCTACACCTCAAAGAGAGAAACTTGAGTTCATGTCTTCTTTGGTGACTTTTCGATGAATTATTTAGGGATCACCAAGAAACATTTTATGGCAGTTTCCATGCCTAGGTTTAGGAGTTTGTTTGATGTGTTCCTTTTAGAAAATCTCACAATCACCTAGTTTTTGGCCAATATGCAACTATGCTAATCTATATGCAATTTTTATTCATATGCAAACATCAAATAGCAGAAAACAAAACTTTAATGAACTATGCAATTTTTATAAATTAATTTGAAACTCTGACTTGTATTTGAAATCCTGATGAAGATTCTAATTTTTTATAGTAGACAAGATTGTATGCAATAGGGCAGTATCATATGGTTATGGTCAAGATCATACATACGATCTATGATCGTACCGTTCGATTAGTGATCGGATTATCCGATCTTAATAGAAATATGTAGTTTCATGAATAGAGTGCAAAAATAGAGAAGCAGGATACACTATGAACTTTGCTAGGTAGAAATAAAATTATGTATGAGTTATTGAATGTATTAATACAAATATCTAACAGGTATATGCCTTGATCTAGATGAAATATAAAAGTGAATGCAGTTTGGTGAACTCCAGGAATGAAAATTATTAAATCTAATATGATATGCGATGGAAAATGATAAAGCAGATGATAAACATGCAAATGAGAGGTTAAGAACTGCAAACCAACACTTGGAGTTGCCCCCAAGTGATCTACAAGAAATATCATATAGCAGCAATAATATCATACAATAGCAAAAATATCATACGCTCTGATTGCAAGATCGTATGCTTTGATCATCGATTGTATCCTCCGATCTTGCTGAAAACATAAAATAACTAGGACTAATGCAAAAATTATAGTAATTTGAATACAAAAATTATGTCACAAAGTCAGGAGGAATTCGAAGGGAGGGATGCCTGATTAAATAGGTTGAACCAATAGGTAAAAATAGGCTAAAAACAAAATAGGTTGCAACTCCTTCCAAGCTGGGACTGATCGGCTAATCTGATCCCGTAACTACTGCACGGTTGCACAGGTAAAAATAAAAAGAGTTGTAATTGGTTTGTCATTTTGCCTAACTGAGAATTTCAATTTTGGACAAGATTGTATGCACAATCATATGTACGATCTTGGAGATCATACAAATGATCTCGTCACTTCCATCTGATCTCGTGTAGAAGGCACAAAAATTGAGGTAACAAGTTACAAAGTTGTTTGAGTTAATTTTTGGATATTTTTGTCTTTAATGCAAATTCTTATGGGTCAAATTTAGGGTGTTACACTCACCATTGCATATTATGCATAGATTTTTTGGTACCTGTGTACACCTGTGCACCCTTACCCCGAGTTGGTGATAGCAATTTTGAATTTTTACAATCCCACCACAAGAGTTATTCAAAATGCAAAGGGAGAAAATTTGTTCACCATTTTAGCTAGTAAGTCATAGATGCCTTTGCGTACAGAGTGAAGCCTTCTTTGGACATGGTGTTCAAAAAATTAAATCTCAAGGAGCAGGATGAGAGGTATCAGTCAACTGTGGTATTGCACTAGTTCATGAAGAATTAGCTAATAAGGATGCCTCAATTTGGAGAGTTTTTGGCTTTGTCAAAGCTCTTGATCAATTTTAAGAATCCTGACACATTTTCTATGTTGGCTTGGGTGATTGGCTTTCCTACTGATTCCACGATGCAAGAATGGTAAGTGGTGCTAGCACAATGCATTTTGTAGGTGGAGTTTTATGCCCTAACAACCATGCAAGTGAACACAAACCCAATTTTCTTTAAATGGGTGTATTACATGGCTCGAGCAATGCATACCTAGTTGGAGAAAATGTAGAGTGAAGGAGCAATCTCATTCAGACACACTTCTTTTTTGGCCTAGTATTTCTTCTTTCACATGCATCAATGTTTTTCTTTCATAGTTGTTAAGCAGGTTGATGAGGCAGATGAGAAGCTACCAGTTTATTTGTGGACTCCAAGCTTGTCCAAGAAGGAATTGTTTTATAATTTTAATCGCATATTTTTGGGTCCCACCCTCGAACTTATTTATAGCACGAGTTAGAGAGTTCCAAGGGCGATGAGGGAGGAGATTATGGGGAAGGAGAAAGATAACATTTTTTTGTTAATGCAAGGCATCGTGGTGCAAATTTTTGGCTTCACTAGAAAGTCATTTCTCCTTTCATATTTTACTTTGGAGTGTCTTTTTGCATTGAAATTTTTTTGCCAGCATGACAATGATGCCTATGGGGTAGGGTGAGGAAAGAAAACTACATGCACCATGTCATTTCACTTTGGTGGTATTGAGATAGACCAGGTTGGCCAGAATAAATTGGTTGATGAAGCTCTCCACAACCTTGGTTTGGTTTAATTGCTCCAACGGTGGAAATATGAACCTCTAGGTCATTTTGCAATAGTAATCAAGGTAAAAAGTTTTCATTATTGCCCCAGACCCGATATTGAGCGACACAAAAATAATCCTGAGGCGTACAATCTGGAATGGCATGTCAAAAATATGATGTCACTCCTACCATGGCATGATTTTTATGAGATGGATGTTGAGTATAATCCAGCAGTTCATAAGCATCAGATTACTCCTCTGGGTTTGTTTGGTAAAATGAATGAGTAGTTTCCCAGATGGTCTAATGATAAAATCAATAGTTGGTAGATGATGAGGATCCACCAAGGAAAAATTGGATCAGCCTATGGCCTAGTGATGGATGAGGCTTTAGAAGTATATGATGAGTATTATAATAGTTATCAACCAGTATCTTTCACAAAAATTATTCCTCAAAGTTTTAAAAGATCTGATAGTGGAGAGATTGTGGCTGGAGGAGAGCGATAAGTGGTTTAGGAAGCACCACTTCTGGAAGAAGGAATATAGTCATCTCTAGAAGAGCAGCTCTAGCATAATAATAAGAGTAAGCATGAGGTGCTTCCTTTTCCAAATATTTCTAAGAGGCCAAGGATAGGCACATTTTCTTCATCTAGCACCCACCTACCTCCTGTAGTGGAAGTTATGCAGGCTGATATTTTGGAGAATCCTCATTTGCTCCAAGGAGAATAGCTTGGCTAGAAGATTGAATTTATTAATCTTGAGGAGTTTGAGAAATATATGGAAGAGAAAAAAATACAATGAGGAGCAAGTATCACAACCGCCCTTGTCATTGACTCAGGTGGTGTCAAATCCCAAAGGTACATTTTTTATACCCTCTTCCCTTTCTCTCGAGCATTTGGTGATTGTTGCCCCCCATTATGCAATTATCACCTCCATTTCACCTCCATTAGATATACCCTCCACTTCCATTTCAATTCCCATTCTCAACCACCAGTCACCAATGCTCCCAATTCTTCTATTCTCGCTTCTACTGTTTCTCTTTCTTTTAGTTCCTATGCAGTCGTGTGAAATCTATTTTTTCTTCTTTCCTCATTCACCCTAAAATTTTCTACTATAGCTATAATTACACAATCTCCTCCTCGATTAAGTGTAAATGTAGCCAAATCTCTCACTTCCATTCCTACAATCGCTTCCATCCCATCAACCGCTCTTGTTTTCACATCTCTCCTTGAGCTAAAATCTCAATAGGTTTTTTTTTCATTCTTGAGATACAGGTACTACCATGATTAGAGATGGAGATTGTCCTAGAACATCCTATTGCAGTGAATATAAGTCGAGCCTTCCAGAGTTCATCATAATGGTTGAAGAGCTAAAAGTAGAAAGAGGCTCACGCTCAAGCTAATCCATTAAATAAGGTCTCCTTTGATCCTAAGGCTATTAAGTCCCACATAGTAAAAATGATCCCCAAGATCTAGAAATCCTAAGGAGATATGGCTCCAAGTGATTACACTTATGAAGTCATTATAGAGGACCTGACAAATATTTATACCATGGAAAATATGGGGAAGATTTAGATGGATATGAGCTCTCTTTACCTCCGTGGTGAGCATTATAAGAAGAACTTTTTTGAGGCTAAGGCAAAGATCATGGATTTGGAGGAAGCTCTAGTCGAGAATAGGAAATAGATGTAGATAGCTAGATCAGAGGTAGAGCATTGGCAGTAGAAGTTGAATGACTTGGAGAAAGCAGCCCATGAATATCAAACAACCCATGAAGGTACAAAGTACCATATGCAAGCATTGGCCGCTCAGCTTGAATATTTGTAGAATCGACTGGTTCAATAAGCTACACAGTTAGTGAACTTTTCCAAGGAGAAAATCAAAGAAGCTCACCTTAATTTGACTTAAGACTACATGAATATGGTAGTGAAGGTACTCAAGGTCTTATTATACATCCATGAGGCTTGGATAGTAATTTTTCTTGGAGACCAAATTTTGGAGCGTGTTGAGGAGCAGTTGGAGCCGAAATTAGAAATTGCACTAAATATTTAGATGCTAGATCGGTCTAATTTTTTATTTACACCAATGAGTGATATGGATCAAGCTTGATCCAATGCCAGGGTGATGTTGCATAGTTTCATTTCCAGATTGGAGCTGGCTAGAGAGGGTTGAAAGTTGGTTACTATGTTTGAATAGGAGCATTCCATTTCACTCATATATTTTGAGGTTATAGCCAATGATGAATTTCTAGGCTTCACTAATAATCAGGGAGATATTTTACCAAAGAAGTAACTGGAAGTAGTTTGGCAATATTTCATGAAAGATACTTTAGAGATCGATGGTTGGGTGGAGCCTATTATAGAATAACAAGTGCTCCCACTCATGAAGAAGCTCACCCACATCGAGTCAGCTCTGATGGAGCTAATCCATAGAGATAAACACATCATTTTGGACCACTTTCATACATTTTTTTCATCCTTGATTCACTCTAGTACCCCTCACACCTCAATGAAGAGTCCTAGGATGAAGCAGTTGCAGTTTATGAGACTACCAATGCAAGTCTTGCCAAGCAAGAAGTACAGGAATGGTCTAAAGCAAAGCAAATACAGGCCATAGAATCAAAATAACCATCTAATATCATTGGTGGGAGTGATAGCTGAGCCCAATGGATGAAGGCCTAGGATCAATTGCATCTAGAAGAAATGAATACCCTGAGATCTTCCAAAAGTGTTGGTAGTTTGCCACACTAAAATTGTGATTGTAAAAGTCAAAGAATATAGAATGAATAATGTCGTTGCTTTGTCGTGTTGTCTTTACTATTTTGATGTAACATTTTATTTCCCTCCTTTGATTAATTTTGCTAAACAAGAAGGATGATTTCATCCCTGGAAATATAAAATAAGTTTTTATCGATAAAAATTAATGTAAATCATGGGTAAAATATAAAGGAGCAAATATTTGGCCAAATAGCATCTCAGGATTGAAGGAACAATGAAAAATGTTTAAGGCTTCAATAATTGTTTAAAAAAGGGAAAGTTCTAGGAAAGACAAAGGGGAGGACGGTTTCACCCTAAGGAAGGAAAAAAAATCATTTTCGCCCTTCTCTTGGGTGAAATACCATGCTAAAATAAATCCACCCAAGTAGGGGTGAAAATAGGGAAAAGTGTCCTCTCTGGAGCGAAAGTAAGCAAATGCATTTTCCTCATGCAATTAAAGTCAAAGTTGCCCCAGAAGGAGGACAAAATTTATTTTGAGGTAAATACGGGGAGAAAATAAGCAAAGGTGCTCAACTTGGAGGTGAAAATAAATTGGCGTCGGTCAAAGTCAATGTTGCCCTAGGAAGGGGGTGAAAGTCAGTGTCACCCTCCTTTCAGGTGAAATTCTATTTTAGGATGATTTGGAGCGAAAGCATTTAACGAACAACGTTGTTCAAAGTCAAAGTCACCCCTAGGATGGGGTGCAATGTATTTTACCATTTTGGGGGGTGAAACTCTTTTTTAAAGTGTTTTTGGGAAAGAATAGCAAAAAGGCATCTTCAAGCGTCAATCAAAGTCAAATTTGCCCCGACTTGGGACGAAACTTGTTTTTGCCCTCCCTTGAGGGTGAAATTCCAATTTTTTCCCACAAGATGAGAAAGACGATCAATTATGGGGTGAAATTCCATAGAGAGAATGTTTTCAAGGTGTAGTTGATCAAATTAAAGGTGAAACTCTAGTCTTGATCATAAATATTTCATTTTTTCCCCTGCTTTCTATGAAAAGGTATTTCACCCCATTGCCTGGGTGAAATCAAGTTTTACCTCTCTCTCTCACCTGAGTTACTTTCAAAAGCACCATTGTTGTAGGTATTTTTAGAAAAGAACATAGATTGATGGAATTTAATTCTTGGGCTAATGAGAACGACATTTCAAATTTTTTGCTAAAAGGTTGCTAAGATTAATGCTACATCCCTGATTTTGGTGTGATATGACTCAGTTTCAAGGCATCCTCACTGATTTCGCTCCTTTTCCAAATAGAGTTAATTTTTGTTGGGTCTTCCCAGTGAGATTAAAGTTCTAAGGTGCAAGGTGATGGAGTGGTAACCAAAATTTAATGCTCAAGCTCCTGCTTATCGTATAACATTGTTGTGTTCCAATGCATCGACATCCGAAATGATTTCTCTATCATCCATTTTTGTTGATTTCCTAGGTGCACTCCACGAAAGAGGGATCATTGCTTTTTAAAGAATTTTTTGATTTAAGCATTGTTTTTGCCAAGGAGAGAAATGCTCTTGTTGGTCCTTGACTAGCCTACATTATATTTTAATATGCATTTAATGGCAGAGGCAAAATCCTCTATAAATACTATGTATTTTGATGTAATGAAGGAGGATAGACACTCTGTAGAAAAACACTTTAAGTTTTTTGCATCAATAGAAAGACATTCGGTCTCTGGTTCCTTGAGTAGTATTGTGGTTGATTGCTTTATGCCTATCATTTATGATTATGTTTATGTCCATTATTCGCTAATTTTAAATTATGCATCTAAATTTAATTGTTGTTGGTGAGGGAATGAATGCTAAAATGCTTCTTGGATGTTATCTTTGCAAATTGTGAGTGGTTTCTATACCTTTATTTTTTTTGTATGCTAATGAATGCTTGATTTGAAATTCATCTATTAGTGTATTCCCACCTTACATTTCTAGATTATAGGTACATTTCCCATTTCTTTCCATCATTTCCTATTTCTTTCTTACTACCCTAAGATTTTAACCAAATTAAATTAGTAAGGGATCCAATCCTCTCTGGAGATTGACCCGAAGGATATTTCTCTCTCCTTCGGCATTTCAATGTTGGTCGGGTCTAGGGCACACAAATAGAATGTTTTGTACTTAGGCAGATTCATGACCAAAAAAAATCTAATGACCAAGTGACATTTATCTCTTAACAAAAATGATATCAAGGAGTGATTCTAAAAGCATAAAATTTTGATGAAGATGAAGAATATATTTTATAGAAAGCAATATGAAGAACACCTTCACTAAAATAGTAACTGTCAATGGTCTACTTAACCTAACAAGCATAATATTTGTATTATTTTTATGAGAGTAGCCCCAATAGAAAACACACATAGCTTATAAAGAAATAAGTCACTCAAATTTGTCTTTGATTACATGACAATATTGAGCATCAACTAGTGATTATAAATAATTTTCCCTCGCAGGCTATGTCCTAGAATAGAAGCTCATGATAGCTAATTATCAGTGTTGAGATGGCACAATAAATGAGCTACATAGTTGTTTTTAGAAAAATCCTTCAAATGGAAAATTCATCACATACAATCATCTCTTATTGATGAAGAGTTATTTCATGGGCAATGACTTCCTCTTCTCACAACTATGTATGATAAAGGGTGGTGCAAAACGTTTGTGTAGGGGATCTAACTCAAACAATGAGTGATATCCAAGGACATGACTTGTCTCATCACCCTTCATCACATGATTCTATGGTATTTTGTGCCCACAAACTTGTCTTATCACGCATTCACTACATTTTCTATGGTATTTTGTGCCCCATTCGTATTGTGTATTGGAAGATAGTATTCATAATAATTATTCTATAGGTTAATGTATATCTAGTTTTGAATTATAAATATGAAATAAATATATATTAAGTGTTGGATAAGGATATAATATTGTAATGATCCCAAAACATAACTACAAGAAAAGACACAGAAAAGAAAAGAAAAATTGAGAGGGATTTATAAACCTTGATCGACCTTTAATTGACCTATTTTTTAAATCCCTTAAGTTTCTTGAAGAGTTACATCTCATGAAATACCCTCACACAAGTCCATATGTGTAGGTGTATTATGTGTTACCAGCATATTATGTGTTATCGCAAATAATTTTATCTCTTCGATCACTCTTGATGAGCTAAACTTATCACCTTCAGTTCATCAAAGGTATACAACCATCTCCATACCATACACAAGTCAATATGTGTAGGTATGCTACACGTATTGCGAGTTAAGCTATCCATATCATCTACATGATGATCTATCTTAACTCAGATGTAGTCTTTCCATAACTTAGTTAGCATCCTCCCTAAGGGGGTCTCAATTCCCTTAGGTTATCCTCTAATTTCACACTAGAACTCATTACTTAATTTTTTTTTGTTTAGAAAGAAAGCAAGAATATATATTAAATCTAACAAAAACATAGTTGTAAAGCATACAAAAGATACTAGGAAGGAGGCAACATTTAAATAAGGGAATTTAAATGCAAAACATGGATAACTCAAATAGTAATTTAAAGGTACATCTTCCAACAATTAAACAATTATTACATATAAGAAAGCATGGTAATTTCTCCCATAATCTTAAATAATAATATATTACATCAATTTCATTAGGAAAATATTCCCACAAGTTTAATCTAGCTGAGCAAAATTAAATCGTGATAAGTAGAATTAAACTGATACATTGGTTCCAACTACCTCATTGGTCCTCCTCAGCTTCCTATCGATAATTGATGGTAGTAGGAGATTAGGGCACTCATGGCATGATAGACATACTTCTAAATGCATTTACTTATTTCATTGCCAAATTGTAACTATACAAATAAAATCAAGTATCTAACCATCTACTGCATAGTTGATATCCATAAAAATCACTATTTTCATTTCCCCCTCTCATTACCCAATGAGAGTCCTTCAACAAATGCATCTAGATTATAGGTTTTACTTTAATTAATTCTTTCAACCTTTATTTAACAAGTTAAAGTCCCATACCTTTAATCATTAAATAAAATAGGTTCTTTTATTTTCATAAACCAAAGTCATCATACTTCAATTCATAAAATAAACCATTTTCTTTATTTCCATAAATCAAAGTCATCCTACTTCAATTCATAAAATAAACCATTTTTTTTATTTCCATAAATCAAAGTCATACTACTTTAATTCACAAAATAAACCATTTTGTTTATTTTCCATAAATCAAAGTCATACTACTTCAATTCATAAAATAAACCATTTTATTTATTTCCATAATTCAAAGTCATCCTACTTCAATTCATAAAATAAACCATTTTCTTTATTTCCATAAATCAAAGTCATACTACTTCAATTCATAAAATAAACCATTTTCTTTATTTCCATAAATTAAGTCTCATACCTTAATTTATGAAATAAACTATATCTTATTATTTTCCTAAATTATGTCTCATTACTTAATTTATAAAAATAATCTAAATTCCTTTATTTTCCTAAATTAAGTCCCATACCTTAATTTATGAAATAAACTATATCTTATTATTTTCCTAAATTAAGTCCCATTACTTAATTTATAAAAATAATCTAAATTCCTTTATTTCCCTAAATTAAGTCTCATACCTTAATTTATGAAATAAACTATATCTTATTATTTTCCTAAATTAAGTCCCATTACTTAATTTATAAAAATAATCTAAATTCCTTTATTTCCCTAAGTCTCATACCTTAATTTATGAAATAAACTATATCTTATTATTTTTATAAATTAAGTCCCATTACTTAATTTATAAAAATAAATCTAACTTTCATTATATTCCTAAATAACAAAATGTAAACCAATAGACACAGCCTCCATGAAATAGCAGCTTCCTAAGCCATGGCTCTCTACCCTAATGCCTCGCAATCTACACTATCGAGCCCCCCCTTACCCAAGGATAAAAATGCACCATAGCAAACCAGACGAAACGAACCCAACAAGGGACGGTAGGCCGATGGCCAATCACAACAAAGAAAAGTCATAGATCCCTCCTATTGGTTTGTAGGGCAATGAACAAGTATCGAAGGGTGACATAAGATTCATTACTACCCATAGGAAGAACAACAAAGCTATATATTTCTCCAGCGGATGGCGTCGCTTAATAGGAGAAAGAAAAGGATTTTCATAGATGTCGAGGTGTTGGTCAGGTTTAGGCCACACTGGTTAGCAAAAGCTATGCTGCACACAAAATACTCGTCTATCATCCAACACACAATTAGAGAGGGTTAAGCAACAACCAAGGGGATGTTCTCCTCACCTGACAATACTTAGACATGGTTCAAATATCCATGTAAGAACAGAGAGTATGTCTTGCAACACATATACGTTCTTAGCTAGTAGGAATAACACAGGTGCATGACTCAATTAGTCGCTTCCCAAAAAATGGAAAGAGAGGTTCCAAATTCTAACTACACTTGGTAGGCATCTTTCAACAAGGTATACTAACGCAACAAGGAGACACAACCGACAACAACAGGCTTAAGTAAACATTGAGCACAACTGCCCTTAATTAGCAAGTTTAATTAAAACCAAATATAGTTCACTTACCAACCTAAAAATCATGTTGGCACAAGCTTCTTGATCATAGAGCTCACTGGTCTGACCCTTTTCCCTTGTTTGATCTCTTATCTTATCCCTTTACAAGGTTCATCTTCCACCATCAATTCTTCTGACTCCATGGCGGTAGGTTGGGATATAATCATATTTTTTATTGTTTTCTTTACTTCCCTCCATGCTTTGACATAAATGGGGCTCTCCTTTCCCCTAGGTCGATAGAGGATAGCAGGAGCTTCCATGAATACATGAAATATCACATTCTAGATGCCTCAAGCTGTTGGACATTTTGAGTCCCTAAGCTAAAAGTTGTCATTGATGTCAAAAGGACCTATGTAAGTAAGCAATATTATTTTGCTCCACAAAGAGCTTCATGAGAAGCAAAGGTTTTGATCAAAGGTTCAAGAAAGGATGCATGGCATTTGGTTCCAAAAGGAGCATCAAGGGAAGCTTAGAAAAAAAAAATTATGAAAACCAAGGAATGCAAGGAAATGTTTTATTTAAAACCATGGATGGCAGATTTGAAATGGGTTTTTCTTAACACCCAAGTTGGCTTTTTGTTTCATCAAAAAATGTGCCCTGATGATGGAGAAATTCAATTTTAAAGGTTTAGTTTAAATTTTAATTTATTTAAAATTTTAATTTTAATTTTAAAATTAAATAAGAGTTTTCCCGCCATATTCGTCGACATCATATATTTTACCATGCAAAGGTTCGAATATTTAAAGGGGTTTATTTTATCAACCAAGTAGGTGAAAAGAAATATTGTCCGCATTCGACTATCCCCTCCTTTGCAATCGTTGATTTCCACCTTTCGATTTCGTTTGCGCACTGCACGTGGAACAAGGGAACAAGTTTCAAGGCATAGGTGGATAGGATGGAAATATAAGTCTTAAAGGCTTAAATCCTCCACGTGGGAGGCCTAACCCACACGATGGGTGGATAGTGTGCTAAGGCGCACGACGAGGAGGAACGCGGGGTCGAAATCACCCGAAGCCATTTTGCAAGGTATGCCATAATTTGATCGTCAAAATTTTCGGGTGCATGAAATTTTTCAAATTTGCTAAGGTTGTGTTAAGTGTCAATTTTCACGGAGAGTATAGTGGATTTAATTTTTGCATATGACTAAGGTTTGATATTTGATTATTGTGGGATATTTTCTAAGAAGGCTTTGTGATTATTATTTTTAAGTGCAAAAGTGTTGAAAGGAAGGATATAAAATATTTGATTTATTTTATGGTATAAGTGGTTTTTGGAGTGACAAGGTTATGCAATTTTTTGATTTATTTTATTTTATAGTATAAGTGGTTTTAGGAGTGATAAGGAAGTTGTGCATTAATTCTTAAGAAAGATTTATAATTAAAAGCCTTGGTGAATATTATTGTGAAGTGGAGTAATGTTGATTATTTTATGATCTTCTAACCCTTGTGAGGATTGGCAAATGAATATTGTGATTGTGGCAAATTTACAAAGAGGCTTCTTCATCTTCATAAAAGGTATGGGCACATTCTCCTATTTATTGATTATGGTGGTTGATTATAAAATACCTTTGGAGTGAAAATGATTGATTATGGTTTCCTTTTCGAAAGTGATTGGTTAAATGCTTCAAGGTTTTCTGAATTGAGAGTTGTTATTAAACCTTGTTTTATAAGCATTGTTGTTGAAGCCCATTGGTTGTGCAAAGAACTTGAATTTGAGTTAGAAAAGAACATGAGTATCATTGTTATGTGAGATTTGTGGTTGAGCATTGTTGGAAACATTTTGAGTTAGTTGATACATGCTTGGACTAGGGTTTGTGAGAAAGGGTTGTTCCTTGAGGTATTTGGTTGAGTAGATTTGATTGAGCCTAGTCAAGTGGATGCATGTGGTTTTTCAATTTCCATGAAAAAAACTATTCTATATTCTGGATTTTAGTTGAGATTGATATTTGAAAATAGAACATATTGATTCTCTAACAATTCTCTTTATGCTTTTATGAAATTGATTTGAGTTGAGATTGGGATTTGAGTATAGAACATATTGAGTCTCTAACAATTTTCTTTATGCTTCTATGAGATTGATTTGAGTTGAGATTGGGATTTGAGTATAGAACATATTGAGTCTCTAACAATTCTCTTTATGATTCTATGAGATTAAATTGAGATGTTGAGCAGATTTGGACAAGTTCTGAGTGAGCTTATTGAGCATATTTGGACAAGTTATGTGTGAGCTTGTTAAGAAGATTTGAGATAAGTATTTGAGAAGGCTTGTGTACTGATTTTGAGTAAGCTTTTGTGGAAGCTTGCTATTCATATTTGAGCAAGTCCTAGAGAGGACTTATTGAGCAGATTTGGACAAGTTTTGAGTGAGATTATTGAGTAGATTTGGACAAGTTTTGAGTGAGCTTGTTGAGCAGATTTGGACAAGTTTTGAGTGAGCTTGTTGAGCAGATTTAAGCAGGTTCTGTGTGGACATATTGAGTAGATTTGAGCAGGTTCTGTATGAACCTATTGAGAAAATTTGAGTAGGTTTTGTGTGGACTTATTAAGCAAAATTGAGTAGGTTTTGTGTGGACCTATTGAGTAGGTTTTGTGTGGACCTATTGAGTAGAATTGAGTAGGTTTTGTGTGGACCTATTGAGCATATTTGAGTAGGTTTTGTGTGGACCTATTGAGCATATTTGAGAAGGTTCTCTGTGGACCTATTGAGTAAAATTGTACTAGATCAAATGTGATGTTTTTAGTACAAGATATTGAGTATGTTTGTGCTAGACCGTTTGGACTGTGTTTAGTATAGTATTGAGATAGAGCTTTGGAGGTGACAGAGTATAGAGGACAGAGTCTTAGTAGATAAAAATCCAGCAGCCAAGACAATTGAATATAGATCTAAGTGAGGAGTCTTCAAGTGGAGAGATATCCACTAGTCAGTGCAGCATAGAGACAGAGTCTTCTAGAAGATCACTAGCTAGAGCAGAAGGGGAAAGAGTTCTCCTATGGAAGAGATCCATGAACTTGAGATTAGGGGATCAACATCTCCTTTGGATAGAAGTTCATAAACATTATAAATGGGAAGGATTCCCAAAAGATATTGATTGAGAAAATTTTAGTAAAATATTTTCTCCGTGGAGTAGCCCACATTGGGTGAACCACATAAATTGTGGTGTCTCTATTGTGTATGGTATTTTGTGCATTGCTTTGATTACTGCTATTGATACTGCTATCTATACACTGCATAATATTGAATTGAAATAAAAAGTAAAAAGTGGTCTTATACTGTTCACCCCCCTCTTAAAATAAGCTTGTGTTCTTCACAAGCTTCTTTAAAAATTCCATCCACTTAATAATAAAAGGGCTTATAATATATATATATATTGAATGGAAATTCTATTTTCATATAGAATAAGTTATCTATTATCTTTAAAATGAAATTCATTTTTATCATTTAAAATAACTAACTTTTATTTTGAGTTGAAATTTCCTTTATTATTTAAAATTAACTAACTTTTATTAAATGAAGTTCTATTATCATTTAAAATAGTTCAACTATTATTTATAAATGAAGCTTTTTTATTTTTCTAGTAATTCAACTATTTTATAAATAAATATCTATTATCATTTACAAATAAGAAACCATTTATTTATTTATAGAATTAAAGGTTTGTTTATCCAATACTAACATCATGCTATTCTTTCAAAAGTTTTAATCAAAACAAGGAGATTTCAAAAACAATCAAATTTTGAATGCTTTCTAAACCATTGATGTAGATAGTGATGAATTAAAGACAATCAACATATGCAATAGATAAAGAGGGAATATTTCCACCAACCTAGTCATATGTCTCAGCCTAAGAGTTTACGATAGCTACTAGGACATCAAGTAGGGCTCAAGGTGGCTAGCTATTGATGATTATCCCTAACCGAATGCATACCTATATGAAGGTATCCATCAATGTTACCCTTGAGTTACCTTAGTCATCATTTCCCCAACCTCAACTACCCTACTGCTGGTGGAGGATTCTACTTCTTCCACCCATGAGTGTACATGGTTCTGCACATTTGGAAATATATCAGTGGTATCATATGCTCTTTCAAATCAACTAAACATTGCATAGTTGCTTCAGTTACTCAAATTAGGTATTAAAACATCATAGATTTATACATTATTTTCTTGTGCCAAAAAATACTTCTAGGGAGGTTCATGACATACTACCCCCTAGGACTAAACACCATCCTAGGTGTTTCCAGTTTTACAGAAAAAATAAAAATTATTACATTATATATTTTCAAAAAAGAAGGAAAAACATTTTGGCATATCATCCACTTTCTCCCAAGTTCCATTTCTTTTAGAAAACTGGTCCCATTGGACCTTACATTGCTCCAAATTTTGGTTTTGTATAGTCTTAGAATGAAACTCATGAATCCTCACTAGCATCACTTCAATTACCTCTAGATTTGCCATCTGCAAGTTAGAACCATCCCACACATATTCAGGATCAGCTACATATTTCCTAAACAGGGATATGTGGAAGGTGTTATGGATTTTGGATAGGTTATATGGTAAGGCAAGTCAGTATGCAACCGAACTGATATTTTTGTGATCTCAAAGGGTCCCACAAACTGAGGATCCAACTTTGTGGACCTGATGGCACTCTTCATTGGTTTAACCCTTAGGAACACTTTGTCTCCTACTGAGTATTCTCATGGAGTTCTCTTTACATCAGCATAACTTTTCTACCTATTAGCAACTTCTTTAAGTCTTTTTCTAATTACCTTCAACTGATCTTCCATTTCTTAGACCATTTTTGGTCCAATCACAACTTGGTATTCTAGGTTGTCCCAATACAATGGTGTTCTACACTTTCGCCCATACAAGACATCAAAATGAGCCATTCCTAGAGAGGAGTGATGTCCATTATTGTAGGTGAACTCTAGTAGGTAGTCTTCCCAATGAGACTTATGATCCATGCAGTACATACGAATCATGTATTCTAGTACTTAGTTTACCCATTCAGTTTGACATATTTTTTAGGGTGGTATGCCGAGCTCATATTTAGTTTCATGCCCACTACATGATGTAGGAATTTCTAGAATTCATAAGTGAACTTGGAATCCCTATCTAAACTTATTACCTCAAGAAATCTATCCAATCGAAATACCTTTCTGGTGAATCTATTGGCCACTACCTGAGCATCATCCTTGATGTTTCTAGGTATAAAATATGCAACCTTAGTCAATCTTTTGACTATCACAAGGATTGCATCATGTTGATACCTGGTCTTGGATAACCCTACTATAAAATCCATAGATATGACCTGCAATTTTTGAGTAGGTATATTATGTGGATATAATTATACTATAGGATTCTTCTATTCTACATTAACTTTCTAACATTCAAGACATCGAGCGATAAAATCGATGATATACTTCTTCATTCCTACCCTGAACAAGGTCCTTTTCATTTTTTTCCATATTTTGGTCCCTCTAAGATGATCAAAATAAGGGGATCGATGAGGTTCTTGCATTATTAGCTTCCTTAAATCATCCCTCTTTGGTATGATGACCCTACCTTGGTAGAACAAAAGTTCATATTTCATACCAAATTCCTTATTACCCTCAAGGTCTCTATCCATTCTAGCTCATGTTTCTTGGTAATACTCATCCTGAGATTGCTTCTATCTCACTTGATCAATTAGATCCATGTGACTTCTAGATATGGCCACTATGTATTTTCTTCTACTCAAAGCATCAACAACCTTATTCTTTTTCCCTTTTATGTACTCAATTTCAAAGTCATACTTAGCAAGAAACTTGATCCATCTTCTTTGTCTCGCATTGAGTATAGGTTGGGTAAATATATACCTAAGACTTTGATGGTCAGTTTTTAATTCAAAGGGCCTTCCTACGAAGTAGTGGCATCAGGACTTTAGATCATGCACCACTGTAGCTAGCTCTAAATCATGTGTAGAATAATTAACTTCATGCTTCTTGAGTTTCCTTGAAGTATATGCTACTATTGACTCTTCTTGAGAGAATAATCCTCCTAACCCTTCCAATGATGCATCCATACATACTAAAAAGTCCCCTTGACGGTTAGGAATTTTTAGTATTTGTGCAGTGGTGATTTTATGTTTCAACAATGCAAAGGTAGCTTCACACTTCTTCGACCACTTAAATTCCTTTCCCTTTTTCTAAAGGTTTTTTATTGTTGCAATAGTTTTTTAGTAATCCTTTATGTAACGTCTATAGTAGCCCGTTAACACCATGAAGCTTTGCACTTTAGTCACATTAGTAGGGGGTGGCCAATTTAGTATAGCCTTAATTTTCTATGGATCCACAACAATTCCTTCTACTGATATGGTATGTCCAAGATATCGTACCTCTAAAATGTAGAAATCACTTTTGTCTAGATTTCCATAGATTTGATTCCCCTTCAACAACTCTAACACGATCTAGAGATGTTTACCATGATCTTCTTTGTTTTGAGAGTATATTAAGATATCATCTAGAAATACAAGAAAATTTTGATCTAGGTGTCTTCTAAACACATTATTCATTAGATTCATGAACATAACTGGGATGTTAGTCAGTCCAAAGGATTGAACTACAAACTCATAATTCTCATACCTAGTCTTAAATGTCATTTTGTGAGTATCCTCCTCACATATTCGTAACTGATGATACCCTAAACTCAGGTCAATCTTGGTGAATATCATGGTATCTCTCAGTTTATCAAATAAATCCTCGATCCTAGGTAAGGGATATCGATTCTTGATCTTAACCTTATTAATAATTTTATAATCAATACATAATCTTAAGAAACCATATTTATTTTTCACAAATAAGACTGGTGCACCCCAAGGAGACACACTTGGTTTTATCAACCCCTTTTCTAATAGCCCTTATAGTTGAACCTTTAGTTCTTGCATCTCGATAGGATTCATCCTATATGGATATCTATGAATAGGTTTTTCTCTTGGCATAATATCAACTATGAAATCAAATTCTCATACAAGGGGGAGTCCAGGTAAATCCTCCAAGAATACATCCTTAAAATCCTATAAAATGGGATGCTTCCCTAGCACCACTCTCTTCTAATCATCTCCTACTTCATTGAGTTTTACAACATACACTATCCCTCCTTTCTTGAGGGCTTTCTTCAATTATATAGTTGATAGCATCTAGGGTTTGAATACCCCCTGCTCGCTATGAATTCTCCATATTTCCTTACCTTTCTCCAAATACTTGATCCATTTGTCTTGGAAATTGATCAAGGATTTATGGACCTGCAACCAATCCATCCATAGGATCACATCAAAGGTATGAAATGGAGCTACAAATAAACAACCTTCAGTGGTACCACTAGCTAAAGTAATCTTTGTCATTGGGAAATACTGGTTCACTGAGTAGGTTTACCCCGAACCATACTCAACCTTCCACCTATGGGCCAAATATCCTGGTCTTTTAGAATATCCCTTGCTAAACTAGAAGAAATAAATCTATATATGGCCCCACTATTAATTAAAATTTTTACTTGCTTATTGAAAATATTACCTTTCACAAGTAATGGGGTAACTTGCCCCTCTAGCTTTTGTTTCCTGATTGTAGTGTAGATCCGATGCTCAAGTTCCTTTTCTTTGGCATTAGATGTACTCAGCCTTGGTTGATGTAAACACTGTCTAGCATAATATAGGCCTGTGTAATGATAACACTCATCCTTGGGTCCTTGATATTTTAGAATATGTTCTCTTGTCTTACTTACTAGAACCAAAGTTTGCATTTTCTAAGGGTGAGGCTTTGCATTGTTGGGATTATTGTTGGTTTTATTTTGGAAGTTTTTTCTTGAACTTTCTTGGTTTCCCATTATTTATCTTCTCAAAATTCTAAGGGTTCTTGGTCTTTTGATCCTCTTCCTCTTCCTATTTCAAGAATCCTTCTTCCATAAGTCCTTTCGATCTTGCTCAGATAGGGTGGCATAGTTGAATTGCAAATTAGACTCTACTTTCTTTGCCAATTCATATGACTTTTGCAATGATTTAGGCTCACACATGTTTACATCATGCTTCACTCTAGATTCTAACCCATGAATAAACTTGTGAACCCTCATCTTCTCATCATAAGCAAGTACATACTTAAGTAACCAAACCAACTTCTTATAGTATGTCTCCACTATTTTAGTTCCTTGTCGAAGGCTGGAATACTCTTAAAACTTTAAGGTATAGAAGTGCTCTATGAGAAACATATTTTTGAATATTTCAACAATTCCATTTAATATCAATAGGTTCAACCTTATTCTTCTCATAGTAGGTTCCCACACCAATCTAAAGCAACCCCTTCCAAGCTTATTATGGCTAAAACTATTTGGGTTCCTAGGGAATAGCCTTTTACTGTAAAATAAAGTTCTAATTTCCTTAATCAAGCTTCAACTGCATCTCCTTCACCTTCTCCATCAAACTTGGAGATACAATCATACAAATATTTTTCAAATCCCTAGTCATTTCCTTTTCTAGAAGGGTTCTAGCTTGCAACTATTCTATAGTTAGCCCATCGGCTTGGATACCCTTTGAGTCTCTGGATTGCAAGTTTAGATTTGTAATAGTTTCCCACATTTGTCTCATCTGATCCGGTATGGCAGTAACCATAGTATTGAGGTCTTCTACCTCTCTATTAGAATTTCTTGGATCCTCATCTTGGATCCCTTATTCAACATTATTTTTTCGAGTTTGTCTAGGTGTAGACCTCTCTTTTTTGGCCTTAGGTGGCATTTTAACCTGGTTATACCCAATAAAAATATTAGGTTACAGTTTAACTTGAACTATACCTCTAATTCAAGCTACAATACAGAGTTCTCTTTCTAAAAGCATCAATAATATAATTAGGATTATATTCCAAGGTTATGATGTAACATTAATACCAGAGCCCATACTAAGGTATCATAACATTCATTAACCCTTGGGATTAATCTTTATTAAATTCTAGCAAGTAGGAGATTCTAGGTCATCCTAGCTTTAGCTTATATTTAAGTAAACCTTCAATGGAGACATCCAAATCCCTTTAGCACACAAGAAGCTCTATACCCTCGTACTTAGAGCTCTGATACCAAATGTAATGACCCCAAAACCTAACTACAATAAAAGACACATAGAAAAGAAAATAAATTTTTTTTGACAGGGATTCATAAATCCCTAACCAAAATTTAATTGAGAGTGATATCGATTTACGAGCAGATTAATATGGTGTAGGCGACAACACAAAAAACAAACAAAAAATTTTAATCTGCTTAAAATATCATATCACCTTGGGAATATTACACACATATATATTGTGGAGATGAGGCGGTGAGGAGATGAGGATGGAGGAATAATAGGTGGAAAAGTAGGAGGGATAAGGAGATAGATAGGAGGAATAAGGGGAAGGAATAAAAGAGGAGGAATAGGAGGAATAATAGGGAGGAGGAGAAAAAAATCTGTCGACATTCAAAACAAAACTCATGCGCGTTCACACTTCAACAAGATATTTCTCGTCAGCTTCGAATGTGGATGTGTTCATACTGCAACACTCTCCCCCTTAAAGTTGAGAGGACTGACTAGATAGTCTCTCAGCTTTATAAATTGAGCTTTAGCCATCCCTTTGGTGAAGATGTCTGCAACGTTCTCCAAAGTGCGACAAAATTTAAGCTCAACAATCTCTTGCTCCACCATGTCTCGGATGAAGTGATACTTCATATCAAAGTGTTTTGTTCTGCTATGGTGGATTGGATTATATGCCAATTGAATGGCACTTATGTTATCACAGTAGATTTTGGTTGGACCACTTTGTTGTTCTCCAATCTCTTCCAGCACTTTTCTTAACCATAGGGCTTGAGTACTAGCATATGTGACTGCTATATACTCAACTTCTGTAGAGGACAATGCTACAACAGTCTATTTTTTGGAACTCCATGTAATTAGTCCTGACCCTAGACTAAAATAGTTCCCTGAAGTTGATTTCCTGTCATCAATGTTGCTGCCCCAATCACTATCACTGAAGCCTACTAGCTTAACAGTTGTACACTTGTGGTAATGGATTCCAAAATCCCATGTACCCTTTACATATCTAAGAATTCTTTTAGCTGCTTGCAAATGCAGCTCATATGGACTAGCCATAAATCGAGAGACAAGAGAAACAACATACTGAATGTCAGGCCTTGTGTTGGTGAGAAACATCAAACTCCCAACCATGCTCCTGAAAGTGGTCACGTCAACTTTTGGTGCTCCATAATTTTTGCTCAATTGGATCCCATGTCCAATTGGAGTTGCAATTGCTTTGCAATGCTCCATGGCAAACTTCTTAATCATGTCCCGAGCATACTTATGTTGATAGATGAAGATCCCTGTATCTGTTTGGTGAACTTCCATGCCAAGGAAGTAGTGCATTAAGCCCAGATCCTTCATCTCAAACTGCTTCATCATGGAGTGTTTGAACTCCATATTCATATTTTCATTACTACCCATAAATATAAGATCATCCACATATAAGCAAACAATGAGGATGTCTTTCCCTTCCTTCAGGTAGTAGAGAGTGGGTTCATTTTTGCTTCTGGTGAACCCATATTCTTGGAAATAGCCATCAATGCGAGAGTACCAAGCTCGTGGTGCTTGCTTGAGGCCATACAATGTTTTTTTCAGTCTATAAACAAGGTGCTCCTTACCTTGCTCTTGAAAACCTTGAGGTTGTTCAACATAAACCTCCTCTGTCAAATACCCATTGAGAAAAGCACTTTTTACATCCATGTGTTGGATTTTCCATCCTTTGTGGGCAGCTAAAGCAAGAACTGTTCTAATTGTCTCCTGTCTGGCTACAGGAGAAAATGTCTCCTCATAGTCAATGCCATACTTTTGTGTGAAGCCTTTTGCTACTAATCTTGCTTTATGTCTTTCAATGCTTCCATCAGCATTGAATTTGGTCTTGAAGACCCATTTACATCCAACACACTTCTTCCCTTTAGGAAGCTCTACCAACTCCCAAGTATCATTGTTTTTTATAGAGGTCATCTCCTCTTTCATGGCATCCTGCCATATCTTCTGAGTACAAGCCTTCTCATAACTAGAAGGTTCAAGTTGTGCACTAGTCATCAAAGCATAGTTAACTACATCTCCCCGAGGTTCTTGGGAGTCATCATCTCCATACAAATGCATATTTTCAAGTCTTTGCAAAACTGAACTCATTTCACTAGCTTGACTTCTAGTATATCTTCTTTGAAAATTTTTATCCAACATCTGATAAGATGGATGATGTTGGAGTGTTCTCTTACCTCTGGATGGAGAATCAATATCCATCGGTGAAGAACTGATTGATCTTTGTGGAGAAGGACTTGGAGAAGTTGTTGATGAACTTGAAGTAGAACGTCTACTTGGGCTTGAAGGGGGTGTGTCCTTGCCTTTCTTGGGTGACACCTGCTGAATTTGTGAAGAACCTACATCATGGGACTCATCATCAATAAAAAATCTTGGATGTCCCCATTCTCCCCCTTCATCAAAAATCACATCCCTGGAAAGAACAAACTTTCGGGTCTTCGGATTGTAGAGTCTATAGGCTTTGGTGGACTCACAATACCCTACAAAAATACATGCTTGACTCTTGGGATCAAGCTTCTTTCTCTTCTCATCAGGAATGTGTGCATAAGCCAAAGAACCAAAAACTCTAAAATGTTTGACATTTGGTTTCTTGCCATACCATGCTTGGTAAGGAGTTATCCCCTTCAGACTTGAAGTAGGACTCCTATTCAAAATGTAGACACTGGTTCTGACTGCATCAACCCAATACATGTTGCTCAAATGCTTCGTTTGAAGCATTGATCTTGCCATTTCTACAATGGTGCGATTTTTCCTCTCTGCCACACCATTATGTTGTGGAGTATAGGCAGTAGTGAACTGCCTTTTTATCCCATTTTCTTTACAAAATTTCAAAAATTATTTTGAGGAGTATTCTCCTCCTCTATCTGTTCTAAGACATTTTACATGATATCCACTTTCTTTTTCTACATTTGTTTTGAAATCAATGAAGCAATCAAATGCTTCATCTTTATGCTTTAGAAAATAGACCCAACACATTCTGGAAAAATCATCTATGAAAAGAAGAAAGTAAGAGTTGTTACCAAGACTTTTGGTCTGCATTGGACCACAGATGTCCGAATGCACTAGCTGAAGTGGATAGCTTGCCCGCCATGCTTGCCCTCATGGAAATTTGGCCCTGGCATGCTTTCCCAAAGCACAACCTTCACAGACTTCCTTATGATCCTAAATTTTAGGAAGTTTGGTCACCATCGCTTGAGAAGTTAACAATTTCAAACTGGCTGGATTCAGGTGACCATATCTCAAGTGCCACAGCATACTTGGATTCACAATGGCAATATTTGCCAATTGAACTCCCCCTGGCTGGCCAAAATTCAAGGGAAATAACCTGTTCTTAGTCATTGGTACCTATGTAATGATTCTATTACCATCATTCTTATCAAATATTACACATCTACCCTCATCAAATACAAGTTTATAATTATTTTCCATCATTTGACCAACACTAAGAAGATTGTGTTGGAGTTGAGGGGTGTAATAGATATCATTCACCTGTTTGATGCCTTCTTGTGTTGGAACCTTCATGGCTCCAATGCCTTCTACTGCCAATGACTTGTCATCTCCCAGCTTGATGCGAGATTTGTAGGAGGAATCAAGTGTAGCAAAGAGTTCTTCTTTGCCACTCATATGATTTGAACACCCAGTGTCCAAGATCCAGGTGTCATTCAAATTCTGATCTGATTGGCCATATGAGAGAAAGAGATTAGATGTCCCTTCCTCTTCTCCAAAATGGCCATACTAACTGCTTTGACTATTGCTCCCTTGTGAGGATTTGGACCAATAGTCACGAGCAAAGTGGCCTGGTTTGCCACAATTGAAACAAACTTTCTTCGACTTATCACTTCCTCTTCCTCGACCTGGATTCTTTCCTCTGTTTTGCTGACCACCTCTGTTTTGACCTCCACCTCTGCTGGAAGATCCTCCTCTGCTTGGGGTTCCACCTCTTGGACTGTTCTTGCCTCTTCCTCTTTGCTGACCTCTACCTTGGCCTCTTCCTTCTTGTGAAGTGAAGGCTTTGTCATCGCCTCCATAGCTGGTGGAAGGAGATTCCTGCAATCTCTCTTCATGTGAAAGTAGGGAACCGATCAAGGCATCAAAGGATAGAGTACTCAAATCCTTCGATTCTTCAATGATAATTGCAACATGGTTCCACTTTGGAAGAAGTGTTCTTAACACTTTCTTAACCATAGTCTCTGGCTTGATTTCATCTCCGAGAGTGATCATTTTGTCTACTACTGCTTTGACTCGCACGCAGTAGTCACCAACTTTTTCATCTTCTTGCATCCTGAGATTCTCAAAATCTCTTTTCAAAGTTTGAAGCCTGACTTGCTTCACTTGATCACTCCCTTGGAAGCCTTATTTCAAGGCCTTCCATGCCTCTTGAGCTGTTACACAGGATGCAATTCTAGGAAAGATGCTTTTATCTAGGGCTGCTTGCAAATGATACAGGGCAGAGGAATTATTTTTTTGTGCTTCTTTCCTAGCTTTTCTATCAGCAACACTTAAAGCGATCCAGTCAATAGGAGAGGGTTCTGTGTAACCCTCTTCAACTACATCCCACAAACCTTTACCAATTAGTAAGGTTTTCATCTTTATTGACCAATACTCGTAATCACTACCATTGAATTCTAGAATTGGGAGACTTGTGTTTGAGGCCATAGCTACTGCTTAAAAATAAACTTTGATTTGACTAATACAAGCAATTACAAAGCAAAGTAATTACAAATTCAAATCAAATCTTGTTTTTTTAATTCTCTCATTGATTGCTTGTTCTTCTTGTTGTGGATATCCCAGTACTGGATGCCCAAAATTATCGGCAATTGAATCCTCATCGTCGTTGATGATGATGATTTCAAGGGCAACTGGCTCTGGTTCTAGCTCAACTGGCTCTGGCTCTAGCTCTGGAGAGCGTGGGGAATAACTATCGTTGGCTTGTTCCTCTACTGAATCGGACTCCTCCACTCGTTGTCCAAATATATTGTCTTCAGAGTCAGCCTCGTAACCGGAATCAGGATTCCTTTGGTGGGCTATAACAACATTCTACAACTGACTGAACACAACGTGCAGTCCGTTTCTCCGAACTCGCTCATCAAATGACTCGGTAGTCTCTCTCCGTAGTAAAGAGCATAAAGCATGGTAACACCCAGTAGACCTGATCATCTATCCATCAAGGCAACAAAAAACTCCAGCTGAGGTTCAAAAATTTATCTTCGGATGCAAAAGGTTCTAAAGCCTCTGGGTGATTTCCCAATGTGCCTCTAGGGCAAAAGGTTCACAATTTCTCTTATAAAAGTTTACAATTAAACCTTATAAAGTTTTTCCTAGTTTATAATTTAATAATAAAATATGCTTTTCCAATTTAAAAAAAAACTTTTTTTTAAATAATTAAAAAAGCATTATTAAATTATTAAATTAATACTAAAAAAAACTTTAATAAAAATTTAATGTAACTTTTAAAAAATAATTAAAAAAACCTTTATATGTTTTGGTGCAGAGAATCGAACTCGAGCCTTCGCGCTTCCAAGTGGAAAGCTTTGGCCGCTACACCCGCGGTCCCCTTTGAAACCAAAGTGGTGCTCCCACACCTTTACTCCTTGCTCACGCGGCGAAAACAAAAAAAACTTTGTTAGCACGACCTGGCGAGATTCGAACCGAGCACTTCACCCCTGCAACACTGTCGACTTTGCCACGCGAGCTACGTGCTCCGAATGACTTCAAAGGTAACAATACAATATTTAAAACCCATGGCAAAAATTTAATTTTTTTTTAAATAATCCCACATCAACTGGGATAGATGTAGAAGAGGATTTTAAAAATGTGAACAAGTGCATTTAGTTCTGATTGCCTTTGGGCAATCATTCTCGTCAGTATTTTGCCCTACCAACTTAGATGCCATGACGGACCACTTACAAACTGCCACCTTAGTGCCCCTCTACTATGCCTACCATGGGTCGCTTGCTCCTCGTGCCACATCACCACCCGTCGCCTCATCACTATTCGCCACATGTTGCCCTATCACTACCACGTGATCTGCCACGTGTTGATTCTCATACAACAATGTCAGTAGTATCCTTAGCGACCTACCTCAGTTTATGTGTCGATAGATATGATAGACTATCTCTGTCAATACCAGGACCGTCCTTGATCTTTGTGCCCCTGCTCTGATACTAGATTGAGAGCGATATCAATTTATGAGAAGATTAATATGGCGTAGGTGACAACACAAAAAACAAACAAAAAAATTTAATCTACTTAAAATATCATATCACCTTGGGAATATTACACACACACACACACACACACACACACACACACATATATATATATATATATATATATATATATATATATATATATATATATATATATATATATATATTGTGGATATGAGGTGGTGAGGAGATGAGGATGGAGGGATAAGGGATGAGGTGGAGGAATAATAGGCAGAAAATTAGGAGGGATAAGTAGATAGATAGGAGGAATAAGGGGAAGGAATAAAGGAGGAATAGGAGGAATAAGGGGAGAAAAAATGAAAAAACTTTGTCGACATTTTTATGTGCATTCACACTACAAGCCATTTCTAAGCAGCTTTGTATGTGGACGCGTTCACACTACAACATTAACTGATCTATTATTTAAATCCCATAAGTTTCCCGAAGAGCTACACCTCATGAAATACCCTCACACAAGTCCATATGTGTAAGCATATTATGTGTTACTGCAAAAAAATTTATTTCTCCCATCACTCTTAATGAACTAAACTTATCACCTTCAATCCATCGAAGGTATACATCCATCTCCATACCATACACAAGTCAGTCTGTGTAGGTATGCTATGTGTATTGTGAGTTAAGCTATCCATCTCATCTACACGATGAGCTATCTTAACTCAGATGTAGTATTTCCATAACTTAGTTATCATCCTCCCTAAGGGGGTATCAATTTCCTTAGGTCATCCTCTAAGTTCACCGTAGAAATCAATACTTATGTTTTTGTTGTTTAGCAAGAAAGCAATAATAGATACTAAATCTAACAAAATCATACTCATAAAGCATACAAAAGAAACTAGAAAGGAGGGAATATTTAAAGAAGAGAAATTAAATGTAAAACATGGATAACTCAAACAATAATTTAAAGGTACATCTTCCAACAATTAAATAATTATTACATATAAGCAAGCATGGTAATTTCTCCCATACTCTTGAAGAATAATATATTACATTAATTTCATTAGGGAAATCTCCCCACAAGTTTAATCTAGTTGAGCATAAGTAAATCGTGATAAGTAGGATCAAACTGATACATTGATTCCAACTACCTCCTTGGTCCTCCCCAGCTTCCCATCGATCATTGAGGATAGTAGGGGATCAAGGCACTCATGGTTCCATGATAGACATGCTTCTAAATGCATTTACTTATTTCATTGCCAAATTGCAACTATACAAATTAAATCAAGTATCTAACCATCTACTGCATAGTTGATATCCATAAAAATCTCTATTTTATTTCCCCCTCTCATTATCCAATGAGATTCCTTCAACAAATGCAGCTAGATTATAGGTTTTACTTTAATTAATTCTTTCAACCTTTATTTAACAAGTTAAAGTCCCATACCTTTAATCATTAAATAAACTAGGTTATTTTGAAAGGTTTAAGAAAAACAAGGAGCTTTCAAAAATAATCAAATTTTGAAAGCTTTCTAAACCATTGATGCAAATAGTGATGAATTAAAAGACAATCTACATATGCAACATATAAAGAGGGAATATTTCCATCAATCTAGTCATCTATCTCAGTCCAAGAGTTTACGATAGCTACTAGACCATAAACTAGGGCTCAAAGTGGCTAGCTATTGATGATTATCTCTAACCAAATGCATGTTTATATGAAGGTATCCATCAATGTTACCCCTGAGTTGCCTTAGTCATCATTTCCCCAACCTCAAGTACCTTTCTTCTAGTGGAGGTTTCTACTTCTTCCACCCACGAGTGTACCTGATCCTACGCATTTGAAAATATGTCAGTAGTATCATGCTCTTCCAAATCAACTAAACATTGTATAGTTGGTTCAATTGCTCAAATTAGGTATTAAAGCATCATATATTAATACATTGTTTTCTTGTGCTAAAAAAGCCTGCAAGGGTGATAAATATGTAGGAAAATTGAAAAAAAAAAGTATATTCTACAAACTACTTATTTTTGTTTTTCATCAAGATGATATTTATTGTTTTCATCAAGGGACCCCTCAATGCCCATTAACCAATCTCAATTAAATATATAGAAAAGGTGCAAGCATTTCAAGGTGATATCATATACGCCAAATTTGTACACAAGTAGTACAATTCATTCCTAGTTGTTATTTTCTTTACTATAGCATTTTAAATTGAAGTTAAACTAAAAAAATAAAAAATGGATGCTACAATTGTATACTCTATAAAAGTGTTTAGTTGTGTACCCTTCACCCAAGGGTAATGATCTATAACCAAAGAAATAATATAACCTTTTTTTAAAAGAGGTGACAAAAAATTGTTTTAATTCTTGAATAATTTATATCAACACACAAAAATGATAATAATAATCACCTAAGTAAGTATTGGATAGATGGAGGGAAAGGCCTTGCGATCAGTCAGATGGAGCAGCGAAGCAACAGGAACAGTGAAGGCAAAGAAGGAGGTTTGAAGGTTTCGGGTGGGAACCTCGAGTAGGCAGTATGTGAGGATCTAGAGGCAAGCAGGTCGACTGTCTCTGTAAGGGGTCAGGGGACCGTCCACAAGCAATTTGAAAAGGTATGAGGACCTGAACCCCCTGACAAAGACCCAAACAAATGGACCCAGTAGAGTACTACGGGTCCCAAAAGAGGTCTATCCTTTGTAGAAACTCTAAAAGGTAAAAATATTTATTTTCATTCACTCCTGCCCCTCATACCTAAGAACAACCGGATTATGGCACATGTGAATGTTATGGGTCCATTTTTATCCCTGGAGGAGTTTTCACTAGTAGGCAAGTTTCTAGGCGAAATGCCGGATATAGAAACTATACACTCATGGGCGCTATCCAAATGGAGAACAACTGAGAACCTAGAGATTGTTGCTTTGTCCAGGGGATTTTTCATCTTAATATTCAATAACAAGGAGGATGCAAATCGTATTCTAACAGGCAGGCTGTGGATTTTAGTAAAACGTAGCTTATTTCTCAGAAAATAAGGGGAGGACTTTGACCTTAAAAAATAAAATATTAATATATCTCCCATCTAGGTCCACCTGCCAAACCTTCCTACTTAGTCTTTAAATGAGTACTAGTTGCAATGGATTTCCAGAGCCATTGGGAAGTTGGTTACCATTG
The DNA here is from genome assembly GCA_028583015.1 of Wollemia nobilis. Taxonomy (NCBI): domain Eukaryota; kingdom Viridiplantae; phylum Streptophyta; class Pinopsida; order Araucariales; family Araucariaceae; genus Wollemia; species Wollemia nobilis. The sequence continues at coordinate 25,539,525 of JAQPPZ010017248.1, read as the reverse complement.
ACCATTCAACCCTAGCAAGTATAGGGATGATGCATGCAAGGATCTATGTCAACGTAGACTTAGATTCCAAACTACCAATCTTCGTAGAACTGGGCTATGGAGATTATCTGAGAAAATAGCTAGTGGAATATGAAAATAAGTCAACATTTTGCATAGAATGCAAAACTCAAGGTCACCTGCAAAATCAATGTCCAAGTCTAGCAGCTAGCAGAGAAGCTCAAAAGATAGAAAGAAAATGGACAAATGGCAAAGCATTCCCTAGGAACCAATACACGGGATGACCAGTAGGTAGAGGAGGGTTATGCTAACAAAGAACAATAATATTTACCAAGAGCAGGACAATCAGGCTCAACCCCAAGAGAAAGGAAAGTAACAAATCATCAACGAGTAGGAAAATCAGGTAAGTTCTAGAATCCTGAGTTTAAATAAGTTTAAAGTTCTTGCTGACCTGATGGTATAAGGGGATATGGGTGAGGATGGAATCCTTCAGGTTGAATTACCAAAAACTTTAGAATCCCTGTCCATATCGGGTTCTTCCAACATCAAAACTAAAAGACTCCCAAATCATCAGGAAGGATTAAAGCACACCCTTGAGGAATATAGGAAAAGGATGGATGAGATATGATCAAATGAATCGGGTCCTTCCAATATCATAACCAAAATCCCTAAAAAATTTTAGGAATTTTCATAGCATAATTGTGGAGAATATAGGATAAGGATGAAAGAGTTAGAATCAAGGACTGAAATGGTAGGAACAAACAGGCCAAACGAGTGTTCTAGTCCAATCCTTCAATAGATTGTACCTCCTCATTTTAGCCCAAAATAGACCAGAAGCACAAAATAATTCCTAATTTATTATGGTAGTGAGAAAAAGAGGGGAAGGATATCTAATGTTGAATAGAATAGATTGAGGACTGACAACAAAGTGGCAAGTGGAAAACAAAAAACACTGATACAATAGGTTATCCCAAGTCAATATGATAACAAATTAGGCAAACCTCCCCAAGCAAGGGGGAGGGGACAAATCCCAAACAGTCTAAATGAAGGTACTCTCATGGAATGTGAGAGGCCTAAATGGCCCACCAACCCACTGGATGGTCAGTTCAATAAGAAGGTAATACAACCCAACCATTATTCTCTTACAAGAAACAAAAATAGATGAAGCCCAGTCGAAAATAGCAACAAAAAAATTATGGAGTCTCGAAGATTTGGTTTTCAAGTAGGAAGTAGAAGCTTCAGGAGGACTCATGGTGCTATGGAATTCTAGGAGTGTGAAAGGCAGCATTATCCAAGATGATGACAGGGTGTTAAGTGTATTTTTTCATGACATTGACAAGAATAGATCATGGATTGTGTCAAATGTGTATGCACCCAATTCAGTTCAAGGAAGAACATCATTGTGGGAATATCTAAGACACTTGAATGCAGTCTTTCATGATATTCCCTAGATGGTAGCAGAATATTTCAATACTCCCTTATACCCCTTCAAACAAAAATGGTGTTGTTGGTCTTCCAACAAGGAGCATGGAAGAATTTAATGAGTTTGTAAATTCTAATGAGTTTATGGATGTGAGGCTAAGAGGGGCTAAGTTTACTTGGAGTAATCATAGGATAGGAAGCCATCTCATTCAGGAAATGTTAGACAAGTTCTTTCTATCAATTTAAGTTGTCAAAGTTTTTGGAGACTCCACTCTACAAGCTCTTCCCAAAATTGCATCATAACCCCATTTTATTGGAGGTCCCGCAAGCTAACTCCTTTAAGAAACCCTTTTGCTTTTAGTCAATGTGGATCAACATCCAAACCTGAAGGAAAGAATCAAAAGTTGGTGGCAACAACCCATTCAAGGCAACTCAGCTTTTAAGTTAGACCAAAAGTTGAAATCAGTGAAGGAAAACTTGAGAATCTAGAATAAGGATGTTTTTGGGAACCTGTTTGAGAACAAGAAACAAGTGGAAGAAAGTTTGAAGGTTATCGATAACATGATTCAAAATGGTACATATGATGAAATAATAAGAACAGAGGAGTAAATTAAGCTTTTGGAATATCATAATATTTTGGCTTGTGAGTAAACCTATTGGAGGCAAAAATCCAAGGCTTTATGGTTGAAGTATGGTGATTCGAATTCAAAAAAAATTCATATCACTACCCTGAGAAATAGAAGTAATAATAAGATCAGAGAGTTGACTAGAGCTGATGGATCCAAAACTTAGGATTTAATTGAGATCATATAAGAAGTTGTTAGTTATTTTAGCTCCCTCCTCGGGGATGAAACCCAATACCAAGAGGAAGCCAAGGAGACTCTCCTCCAATTCATACCTAGTTTCATATATGGGGCCACTAATGCCAAAATTCTAGCTCCCTTCACAGAAGAGGAAATTGGAAATGCCTTGTTCAGCATGGAACTTGATAAGGCCCCGTGTCCTGATGGATTTCCTCCTCATTTCTACTAGGTTTTCTAGGAAATTGTTGGGGAGGATGTAATCTCGACGGTCAAGGAGTTCAAGGCTTCAAAACACATCCCTAGAGGGTTTAATTCTACTTTCATTGCATTGATTCCTAAGGGCTCGGTCCCCGAAATGATGGCAGATTTCAGACCAATCAATCTATGCAATGTGTCCTACAAAATCCTTACTAAATTCATAGCTAATAGGATGAAAGGAATCTTACCCCTTATGATTGATCCTTTTCAAGGGAGCTCAGTTCAGGGAAGATCGATTCTTGATGGGGTGATTACAGTCCATGAAGCCCTTCACGCTGCAAGAGAAACAAAGAAGGCAACCATTTCCCTAAAGCTTGACATGAATAAAGCCTTTGACCACATCAACTAGGATTTCTTGATTGTAGTTCTTCTAAAATTTTATTTCCATCCTCAGTAGGTAAGACTTATCAAATGATGTATTCTCAAGCCTTGGTTCTCTATCCTTGTAAACGGTATGACAACAAGGTATTTCCAAAGCCTTAGAGGCCTCAAACAAGGGGATCCAATCAGTCTAATGTTGTTCATTATTGTGGCGGAGGATCTAGGAAGAAATATCAAAGTGGCCTACAATGCAGGTCTAATATATGGGATTAAAGCCACCTCCCTTACCAATATGGTAACCCACCAACATTTTGTTGATGATACCCTTATGTTGACCCAAGCGTCAATAGTTGAAGCTAGAAGGATAGAGTGCATTCTAAAGCTTTATGAGGAGGTGGTTGGGTAGAAGGTGAACTTCTTCAAGAGCAAAATTTATTTCCTCAACACCTTCATTCCAAGTCAGGTCAGGATAGCTAGGATTTTGGGATGTTCAATTGCTACTCTCCCTACTTCTTACCTAGGTTTTCCCCTATTTATAGGCTCCCTGGGAAAATCAATTTGGGACAATGTGGTAGAAAGAATTCAAAATAAACTGGCTAGTTGTAAAGGGCTCTTTCTATATCAGGCATGTAAATCTACCCTCATTATGGCCTCCCTTCAGAGCATCCCTGTGTATTTTTTATCTATTTTTAAGGCCCCAACTAAGGTATACCAAAATATTGAACAACTCCAAAATAACTTCCTCTAGTTAGGGTCGGAGGAAAAATAGATAACACACCTAGTTAGATGGAGTAAGGTATGCAGACCTAAGGAGAATGGGGGGTTAGGCTTGAGAAGAGTATCTCAGTTGAACACAGCACTTCTAGCTAAGCAAGTGTGGTGTCTTATAACCAACAAGGAGAACCAATGGACTGCCATTATTATAATAAAATACCTCCGAGGCATTGATTTTCTAAAGGACAATAACCTAAACAGAGGTTCAACTTTTTGGAAGGCAATCTTGATCAGTAGAAATGTCATCAATAAAGGGCTGAGATGGATCTTAGGGAACGGGAAAAATATTAGCTTTTGGGATGATAGGTGGGCCAGGTAGGAGGATCTCTCTCAATTGCCACACCTAGTCAAGTATTATACTGATCATTTCATAGGAAGGAAAGTGGTTGATTTTATGATGCAAAATAGAAGAAGGTTTAGATGGAAACAAATAAGGATACCAAGATTTGAAGCCAAGTCATAAGAAATCCAAAATATCATGCACCAAAAATTCATTCCCATGAGATTTGAGAGGACCATGTAACGTGGGCTGCAACCGAGAGCGGGTTTTTCACTATCAAATCTATTTATAAGCTTATGATTGATCTTGAGGATCCCATCCTCTAGACCCAATTGGTGTGGATCAAAAATCTCATCCCCAAAATGTCCTTTTTTCATGGTTGGTGATCCAAGGGAGGATACTCACCATTGATAATATGTTAAGAAAAGGTATGATAATTTCTAATCATTTTTATCTGTGTAGGGCTAACTGGAAATCCACCCTCCATATCTTCCTTGAATTTTTGGCTACAGAAGATATTCTAGGTGGGGTTTTCCAAGCTTTTAGCATTTCGTGGGTCAGACCAGCCTCCATCATTGACCTCTTCTAGCAATGGCCTAACCCCTTTACTAACCTTAGTCTCATGTTCATATGGAAGATTTCCTTTCACCATTTCCTATGGCAGGTCTGGTTATAAAGAAACCATAGAGCCTTTAAGGGTTCTAGCCATGATCCCATAACTATTACCAGTAATATCCTTTCCTTTGCTCATGAAAATGTCAGTATCATCCCCTATGAAGCTCATTATAACCATCCCTAGGAAAAATATCTTGCTCAATCCCTACAATTACCTTGGAAGAGGAACCAATGTCATTAAGCCCAATCCCATAATAGGTGTGAAGTGGACCCTAGACCTAGTTGGTTGGTTCAAGCTCAATTTCGTCGGCATAGGTAAGGAAAATCCTGGAAGAGCAGGTGCTGGAGGAGTGTTTCGTGACCACTAAGAAAACTTGGTGTTGGCATTTTCTGAACATCTTGGAAGAAATACCAACAATGAGGCGGAATCAAGAGCCCTATGGAGAGGGTTGCATATGTCCAAGGAGACTGAAGGTAAAATAATAGTTCAAGGGGACTCAATGAAAATTATTAACCTCCTAACCAATGGGAAAAAACCTCCATTGCAGATCAAATCAATCATAGAAGAGGTAAGGATCCTTTTTGAAGCTAGGAATGACAAGCTGGCACAACACATGTTTCAGGAAGGTAATAAAATGGCAGATAAGATGGCCAACTTAGGTGTGGACGTTGATGGACTTGTCATGTGGGAGTAAGGGGTACCCAGTGACATGGAATAATTAATACAAAATGATCGCCAATGAATTCTGAGGTGAGGACACTATAGGCAATATAATTCAACACATGAATGAGCTCCATGGAGATCTCACCAATTTGTTTTTTAATGAAGGATATCAGGGTGGAAAGCCGGTTGAACTTATCCAGGACTCAGATGAAGATGAGGAGAATGAGGATTTTGAGGAGCTCAAGGATTATTATGAGGAGGAAACTTAGCTTCCTCCATCCAGTCACCCGATACAGAGGAATTTTGGCTTATCAGCCCTATTCTGTTCCAATCCGTGACAAATTTTGGTTTTATGTCTGTACTGAGGAAAGGGTCCTTCGTGGGGATATCATTCTTAATAGTTCTATAGATTGTCTTGAAATATGTTTGGGGGTCTATAGTGTTCTTACGGTGTGCTTTTAGCTTGATGGTTGGGCTATTAGTATGGGTAAGGGGTATCAATCCCACTCATTTCTTAGTCTTAGAAATGCAAGGGATAGTAAAGGACAGATAGTCCTTAACAAGGCAAGGATCCACATCAGCTTAAGCATGTATTTTATAATATGTTTTGGGTTAACCTTTAAAACTTAGTATTAATGAAATGACCCTTAATTACCAAAAAATAATAATCACCTAAGTAGAATCAAACTAAGCACAATATACAAGTCTTAACCCCAAACCCATCTTAAAATGCAATTAGTATCCACAAAATTAATAAAAAGCCATATCATTATGAAAGGGTTAATTAGTAATTCTTAATTCAATTAATCAACATTACCCATGTTTCTTCCTACTTATGAAAATGTTAGAAGGTTTAACTATAGATCTTAGATTCCCAATATGAAAGGTTTAAGTAGAGATACTAGATTCCCACAACCTTTGGGTTAGTATGAGCTAAGGTGAAATAAGATCAAATTACCTATTAAATGCAAGACCAAAATTCAAGTCATTCTTAGCTAGTAGAATCATATTCTTCACCATTATTGAAAAAAAATTGTGTATTATATAGTATCTTTTTAATATTTTTACTTTCATTTTATTTTTTCTAATATAGTTTTCTTATTTTTTATACACATTCAGACACATCTCTTCATGGTTGTACCTCTTTGAAACTCACTCTATTGATGAGACTTGTAGGTCGAAACATGTTTGGAGTTTTTTAGATGTATCACTTCTTTTTTATGGAATAAAAATTCAATCAAATATTTTTTGTTCCTTTCCTAACTCGTCTCTTTCTTTAAGTTTATAATCCCTCATTTTTTCCTTCTATTTTTTGATACATTTTTGTTGTCAATATTATGCTCTTCATTTGCACGTAATGTGATCTGGTGAATCATAAAGCTTTCAGTACTAGGATTATGCTCTTCACTTGCACATTTGTGATCTAGTGAATTAGAAACTAGTTTATGTTTTTAGAGTATTGTTTTGTCATGTTTATTTTTTCATTAATGAGTTTACCCATTAATGGTGCATGTTGCTCTGCCAGTTATTGATCCTTTAGCTTTTGAATCCTCTCCCATAGTTCCTGATAGTCCCCCTAGTTCCCCTTTTTGTCTTCCTCACAAGCATCTATGGCAAGAGGGTTCATGGCAGCAAATTTGGAAGCTTGAAGAATGGGTCTTTGGCATAGATAAAATGGAAGAGTTTTGTAGAGGTCTAATAGAAACAAAATTTTTTACTCAGAATGAAATATTTCCTTGTACACGTGATAGGACCTTCATAGATGGAATCGATGAAATGCACGGTGTTCCTCCATGACCAGAGTCTTTGGACAAGCTGCTAGAAAAAAGGTTCGAATAATTCAAGATTTTGAGTAGAAAGGTAGAAAAAATTCATTCCAGGCTAGCACGACTTGAAGAGAATTTGGGCAAATATATCATTCCCCATAGTCTACGAATGGAAAAACCATGCCTTCAACTTTCAGATGAAGATATTAATAAACAATTTTCTGATGATTCGGAGGCACTCATAGAAAAATTTTTCTTGGAAATGGCTAAATTGTACATCTGTAATTTCAAAAATATATAGATAAATTAGCTACATAGGCCAATTATTATATTCCCAATATTTTATTGCCTATAATTAAGAAAATTCTTGCAGATTTCATAAATAAACATAAGATAATTTTTCAATAAATTGCTTTGGAATGGGAATCCCAAATTAAAGAGCATAAAAGAATGGGAATCCCAAAGTTTCTCGAGAGAATGTTGCTTCAGAAGTCCCAAAAATTAATATGTCAAAAGCTACAAAAATTGTAGTTGACTTGTTCAAAAGATAAATCAAGCAGCAAATTGATCATCTGGAAAAACTAATCACAGGTGCATAAAATAACTTTCCAGCACAACATAAGAATAGAAGTCACAATAGAGGGCCAAACTAGATAGCCTCCACTACACAGAAAAGGCAATCACAACAACATTCACATCATAGAAATAAATAACAACGACAGCCACAACAAAGGAATAAGTAACCAAAACAACAACAACAACAAAGGAAGCAACAATAATAGGGGTATAATTTAAACTTTTGGGTCCTTCTCCAAAAATATGAAAGAAGGGGAGAAACTTCTAGAACCGCACTTCCTATGTGCAGTAGCAATTACAACAAGACAATGGTAGAAATTTCCACAACTTTGGTTTCGAGAATTCGAGAAAGGTTTTTGCCTCATTTTTTTAGAAGTATCAAGGCCATGGATTCTTTCATCGCAAAAATAGCAACGGAAACAAAAAATAACCCCTTGGTCCACAATTTTCAGCCCACAGGATTTTGATTATCAGTATTTTTATAGGAGTCATGTTTGGGTTATGGATGGCAAAATCACAAATCTTGCTGTCCATAATTTTTCCTCCAGAAAACTTACCCATAATGAAATTGAGGCCCTCATCCTGGGTTTAAATTTCCTCCCTACTCCTCCTCCCATGGCCAAAGAGGTTCTAAAATAGGAGTTTTCAGATTTTTGTAGACATCTTCGTCTTGAATGGTTCTTTGGACAAATAGGTGGCCCTCCAAAATCACTTAATCCCATTGATCATTTTCGTGTTTCTAACCTAAGTTTTACTCCCTCATAGTTTAACAAGCCTTTGGAATAAGTTATTGGTATGGGTGAAAGATTCCGCAATAAAAATTATTTTTTGTCAATCCCACCCGCCAATGTGCCTTTCCATCCCATATCTGGTTTACCATTTATTCCTTTGCCAATGACAAATCCATTGTCGTTAGACCTACAGATAAAAACTTGGGTGTTTGTTTGTGTTTTTTCCATGTATTGGTACATTTTAGAAGGTTTTTCCCAGCTTTCAAATCAAAAATTTTACTCTAAAGTGAACAGAGTCCCTTTGTAGGATATTTTTTATCAGCTCCAAGACTTGCTTGACTGGGATTTTAGGAGGAATCTGCTTTCAAAAAACCACAGGAAATTTATGCTCTAGGTAACACCTATGTTAAAGTGTGTGTCTTTTACTTGCTCCCCAAAATCCACAAGTCCAAGATTTTCGATCAATCTGTTTGTTCCTACTATGGTTTCATGCTCGAACCTACCTCCAAATGGCTTCATCATCTGCTCTTGCCAATTTTGTTGAAGCAAAAAAATCATCTCTTGGATTCCATATCTTTAATTAAATATTTGCATGGCTGTAATTTTCCTCAGGATATTATTCTTTTGTCTTTTGATTTTGAGAGCCTCTATCCCAGCATCCCCACCTCTCAAGGATTGGCAGTCCTTTGTCATTTTTTGAGGAATGAATTTGATCCAACCAAGACAAACTGTGTGGTAAGGCTTGCATAGATAGTGTTAACACAACACTACTTGGAATTCAAAAGGAAAACATATAGGCAAATAAGAGTAACAGCCATGGGAAGTAATTTTTTTGTGGTTTATGCTTGTTTATTTCTTTGTCATCTAGAGGAATAGGTATTTAATAATGTTGTTGTAGAAAAAAATCTATTTTATAAAAGATACATTTACAATGCCATTAGATTTTGGCATGTCCCTAAGGAGGATCTTAATGGTTTTCTTATTGCCTACGGTTCCTTCTATGATAGTATTAAAATCACTTCCTTTATTTTTTATTGTGAAGTAACACTTTTGGATTTTTAAGGGGCTTGATTTTGCTCAAACTGGAATTCTTTGCACCAAATTCTTCAAAAGTTGATGAATGAATATCAATAAATCCCTGCTTCCTCCCATAATCCATTTCATTAGAAAAAGACCTTTAGCATGAGTGAACTCGATAGATTTTCGGTTAGAGAAAGCTCCAGGGATGGATTTATTTTTGTTAAAAATAATTTTTTAACAGACTTAGAGCTAGGGAATATCAAATTAATTTTCTCGTCTTTGTTTGAGAAAGTTAAATTTGATGGCAGTCCTTAACTTTTGGCCAAAGTTTTGGAACGAGCAGCTCGCAAACATGGATCCAAAATAAAAATAATTCCTCTTATTTTGAAGTTGGACAGCTTCAATTTTGTCAGAGATGTTCAAATCGGCATAGATATTATTTCTCCGATATTTGAAAAATGGAGAAAATATAGAGAGCTCAAGAACATTACTCGAAACATCATTTGTTGGAGGAACCAAAACCTCTTCGAACTAATCTGTGTAAAAATAAAAAATGTTTGAGGGACTCTTTCCCACCTTGTATTTTCGTATTTTTTAATGTGTTTCTTCTTTTTTTTGGGTAGGTGTTTTTGGAGGGGTTGAGCTTGGGACTTCTCTTATTTTCACCGTCTTGGTCTATAAATCTATGGTTTGTATTAATGCTTGGATGTTTTTATCCCACATGCAATGGAATAAAAATTCAATCAAATGTTTTTTGTTCCTTTCCTAACTCGTCTCTTTCTTTAAGTTTATAATCCCTCATTTTTTCCTTCTATTTTCTAATATATTTTTGTTGTTGGTATTATGCTCTTCACTTGTACGTAATGTGATATGGTGAATCAAAAATATTGTAGCACTAGGAGTATACTCTTCACTTGCACATCTGTGATCTGGTGAATCAGAAACTAGTTTATGTTTTTAGAGTATTGCTTCGCCATGTTTCTTTTTTCAAAAATAAGATCAACTTGCCTATTAAAGGCAAGACCAAAATTCAAGTCACTCTTAGCTAGTAGAAATGCATTCTTCACCATTCTTCAAAAGAAAATGTGTATTATATAGTATCTTTTTAATATATTTACTTTCATTTTATTTTTTCTAATATCTTTTTTCTTTTTTTAATACACATTCACACACATCCCGTCATGGTTTGAAATTTGATCTCTTGGATAAGAGGCCAAAGCCAAACCACGATGGTGTCCCATAAGGGAAATATCCTTTATTGATTATATATGATTGAAACAATTTAAAAAAAATACATTATGATTACACGTTACCATGGTGTTATTGTTGACAAGATTTGAACCTAGGTTTTTATTGAAAGATCAATTTTAACCACTTAAGATCTTGCTCTTTGATACTTTTTAATTTTTGTTAAAAAAATATTATTTGTTAAAAAAACTATTTATTGTTTTTTTTTAAATATATTTGGATAATGCAACAAAAATTAAAAAATAAATGTAATAGCTTATCATGGAAATGGAACTAGCATGAGCTAGAGGGAAAATGTGAGCCAAGAATGAGCCTCACATTTTTCTTATTTTATAAAGTAAGCAAGTCTTGTGGGTATGAGTAAATATGAGCTAGGAGTGAGCCTCACATTTTTCATGTTTTATAAACTAAGCAAGTGTTATGGGTATGAGCATAAAGTATGTGTAGGAAGCAAAGTGCAAGCAAGGAGTAAGCATCACTTGTTCTAAATCTTAGGATAAACTCAAAAATTAAAGAATTTATGTGAAGGAAATCTAGATAATATTATTGGAAGTATTACATTATTTGGCCCCCTTGTAAATATTAGTTTGGTAGAATGATTTATATTTTATATAATGTATATGTCTATATGAGAGAAAGTGCAAGGTATCAAGAGAGAAATGAAAAGTCACATTGATGTGTGGCAAGATGAGATTTTTGTCTTAACGAGAGGAATATGAAAGGATGCATCTCTCGAATGTTTGAGGATAGCAATAGTTAGAGTTTTGAAAAGTCATGTAAAATTATATATTAGAGACAAAGCTCCATGCAATATAATCTATCTAAATCATTCTTGTAATATTTTGATATTGAATATATTTGAGTTATATTTGTGAGATATTGCTCTTATATTGTGATTCATTGTTATTTTATATGGAATTTATTTGATTTATACTTGATCCTAGATAAATATTTCTATGAGTTAATCTATCTAGAAAGCTAATAGTGGTATCAAAGCCACAGAGTGTTGTGAAAAATTAGTGTTGGATAGAGATTGTGTGAGGAAGAGTGAAGAATATTGAAGGAGATTATTGACTACATGCATTTGATCATTGCTGGAGATAAAGTGTTGAAAGTAAATAAGAAGTTATTTGTTGGTTTACCACTATGAAGAGAATATTTTCTAGATGAGTGTAGAATATCAGCTAGAACCTATAAGGTGAGGATCCTAAGAGCCAAAGTGCAATAGGAAGACGAAGTGCCAAGAGTCATTGACAAAGCATGCAATAGGAAGATGAAGTACCAAGAGTAATTGATGAAGCCTAAAGGTTGATAACTACTGGAAGAAGTATTCGAAAACATGAGAAAGTGAGTATCTTAAACCAAGAAAATTTGCAGCAAAATTTGCAGAGAAAATTTGATGAGGTAAAGCAGATTTGATTTGAAGAAAAAAATTTATTAAAATAAATTTGAAGAGAAAAAAATTATTTTGAAGAAAAGAAAATTTGAAGTGATAAGAACATAATTTTTTTAAATTGATTTGAATAATTCAAAGAAAGTAAAAAAAGAGAAACATTTGGAGACATAAGAAAATAAAAATTGAAGAAAAAAAGTTTTTTTTACATTAAACAAAAAGAATGAAAATATTTTTATTTGTCTCATTGAGAGAGATTTAAAAAAAATATTTGAGAATATCGAGATACTTTGACAAAGATGAGAAATGGAGATATAAAAATTATTTTTAAAAATAATTTAAATTGTTGAAGAAAAGATTATAGAAATTTATATTCAAATATTGAAGGGCAAAAGAGTCATATTAAAAAAGAGGAACTAGCGGAAATAATATTTGAGCATATTAAAAAGGAGGAACCAATGAAAAAATATTTTTTTTAATTGTTAGAATGGAGAAAATAAATGTCTTGCAGAGCCAAGAAAAATAAAAGAAAAGCAAAGTATCTCGAACTTGAGAAAAAAGAAAGAAGAAATAAAAATATTATAGAAGAATTTAGTAAAGGGCCTAAAAAAAAAGAAATAAGCCAGAGTTGAAGAAGAAGAAGAGGTCTTAAAGTGGAATGAAATTCAAACATAGGAATATGCCATTGGAAATCCAAGGAGCATCAAAATCTGAGAGACTATATGGGAAGAGACCTGAGTAAAAATAATAACAAAAGGATATGCGCCTGAGTTAAAGAGAAATCTCAAGCACAAATTGAAGCCTTCTATTACCTGTGAAAGGAAGAAGATAAAGTTTAAAGATTAAAAAAAAAAATGCAGTTAGATGACGGAATCATCAACCTGAAGTACCAGTGAGATTAGAACAGTAGAAAAAGAAAAAAATAATACTAGAGCCATTATTTCAAAAAAGCTCTAGAGAACCAAAAAATAAATTCAAAAATTTCGTAGTTGAAAACATAGCCGATGAAAAAAGAAAAGTTATTTGTAGAAGACCTTGAAGCCAAACTAGAGGATTGCATCAAAGAACCAAATTATGCAAACAAAACATATATAGTAAATTCAAAATCTAAGTAAATCAAAAAGCTTGGTGTGATAAATACAATAAATACTAAGAATTGATAAGAGTATTTAGAATATCATGAAGACTTGTAAATAATGTCTAGAGTGCATCCCATAAAAAGTAGAAGAGTGTGCAAAGTAGAAGCTTCTAGAACTAAAGTTGTTGCGGTCAAAGAGGAAGGCAATTGCCTCTATCTTAAAAGTCATCAGTAACATCTGGTTTGAAGAACTAGAGTGTATTCTAGAAATTAAAACATACTTGGTGAAGAATAATATTGCATTGTAGCATGTGTGTGAGCTCTTCGAGAGCCTGTGAGGAGATTGTAACAGAGTACTGAAACTCTACCAGAATTATTCTAGATAATAAGAAGATAATATTTTCTCCAATTTTATTTTATTGTACTATTATAAATTCTTCATTTGGTATCACAAAAACTGAGGCCTTTTTCAACCTGTAGACTTGATCTTCTTTTCCTTGGACAACAAAACCTTGTGGTTTTTCCACATATACTTCTTCATCTAAATACCCATTGAGAAATGTACTTGACATCCATATGATGCACCCTCCACCTTTTATGAGCTGCCAATGATAGCGACATCCTTAATATTTCTTGCCTTGCCACTGAAGTAAATTTTTCCTCATAGTCCCAACCATATTTTTGAGTGAAACCCTTTGCTACCAATCGTGCCTTATACCTCTCAATGGATCCATTACTATTCTTATTGATCTTGTATACCCACTTGCATCCTACACATTTCCTATCCTTGGGTAAATCACACAACTCCCAAATATCATTATTTTTAATAGAATGCATTTCTTCTTGCATAGCCTTCATCCACACTTTGTTAGTACTAGCATGCTCAAAACATGAAGGTTCAAAATCATCAACAACAACTTTTGAAACTTTAGAAATGGATATCCATTGTCATCATCTCCATAAAGATGTATGTTCTCTAACCTCTCTATTACTGCATTCATCTCTGTATGCTAACTCCTTGTCACCCTCTTATGAAAATTCTTATCAAGAATTTTAGATTCTAGGTGTTCCTTCAACAATATTTTACCTTTTCATTTGGTCGGTGGTGATGGAGGTGGAGAACTACTAGAAGAACCTTCTCTTGGACTTGAAGGTGCACTTGCAGAAGATGAAATAGAAACTTTTTCATGGCTGGGCTGAACTGAAACATGGCTTAGTTCCACCTTCTCTTCACCAAAAACATCCTCAACAAATAATTTTTGTGATCCCCAACTTCCCCCTTCATCAAAAATTGCATCTCTAGATATTTTATGTTAAATAGGATTAAAGAACCTGTAAGCCTTAGATTGCTCACTGTACCCAATAAAAATAGATCTTTTACTCTTTGCATCCAAATTCTTCCTATTCTCACCATTAACATCCACAAAAGCCACACATACAAAAACTCTAAAATAATTTACATTTGGCTTCTTGTTGTACCAACATTCATAAGGGGTAATATTTGTTAGTCTTACAATGACACTGAGAGGGGGGGTGAATCAGTGTAGCTCTTTAATCTTGAATTTATAGCTCTTAAAACAACAACAATTAAAACTTATTACAAGATACAGCAAGAATAACAAAAGAGCATCACACAACACAAGATTTAACGAGGTTCACCAATGTGGCTACTCCTCAAAAATGATTGCTTGGACTACCATCCAAATCCAGCCTTTGCAAAGCAACAACTTTACAATCACTTTACCAACACCCATTGGAAGGAGCACCAACCCCTTATTTATCTGCACCAATAGAAAGGAGCACCAACCCCTGATTTACCAGCACCTATTGGAAGGAGCACCAACCCCTGATGCCAAGCTGCAACCTGGACTTGAATTATGAATCTAGAAGATTAATAGAAAGATACCTTCACTTTTACAAGACCCCGACTAGTCTGCTTCACCTTTGTGATCTCTATGCACTCTGCTCTCTCTACGAAATCACTTCGCATAATCTATTGCATCACAGTCGAACGATCGTCTTCTCCCTTTTGCGCACTCTGCTTCCTTTGCAAATTTTGCACTTAGCACGATTCGATACGACTTGCACTCTGCTCTCTACGACCGAACTTCACGCTCGTCGACAACATAAATTCTTCAAACAACCTTCCTTTTATAACAACATTTTCATGATCAAAACCCCAATCTTAGTCGGTTGTAAACCCTGATCTTAGTCGATTGCAAACCCTAATCTTAGTCGGTTGTCATAGGTCTTCGTCGGCTTCAACTTAACCGCAAAAAAGCAACATGTCGTGATATCGTGACACTTTTGCTTACTCTCTCTTTCTCCTTGCTTTGGTCCCCAAAAATACAACATGTCATGATATCATGACACTTTTTCTTCTCCTCTTTCTCTTTGCTTTGGCCGCAAAAATACAACATGTCATGATATCACGACACTATTTTCTCTCTCCTCTTTCTCTTTGCTTTGGCCCACAAAAATACAACATGTCACGATATCGTGACACTATTTTCTCTCTCCTCTTTCTCTTTGCTTTGGCCCATAAAAATACATGTCATGATATCGCGACACTTTTTCTCTCTCCTCTTTCTCTTTGCTTTGGTCGTGAAAATACAACATGTCGTGATATCGTGACACTTTCCCTCTGTATACTTCTCTATTTGTGTGAAATCGTGACATTTTTGTATTTGGATTGACCTTTTCTCTTCCCTTCTTGAGTCATGAAAATGCGACATGTCACGATATCGTGACACTTTTTCTCCTTTTCTCTTTCTCTCGCCTTCGGGTCGTGAAAATGGGACATGTCATGATATCGCGACACTTTTCTTTTCTGCCTTCCTGTCCTCTTCAAGTCATGAAAATGTGACATGTCGCGAAATCGTGACACTTTTTCTTTTCTTCCTTCCTGCCCTTTTTGAGTCACAAAATGCGACATGTCATGAAATCATGACACTTTTTCCTTACTTTCTCTCTCCTATTTTAGTCACAAAAATGCGACATGTCATGAAATCATGACACTTTCTCTCCTTCCCCTCTTTCTCTTGCAATATGTCATGAAATCGCAACGCTTTTTCTTCTATTCTCTTGCAATATGTCACGAAATCGCGACACTTTTTCTACTTGCCTCTCTCTTCCAACATGTCACAAAATCGTGACACTTTTTCTACTTGCCTTTCTCTCTTCCAACATGTCACGAAATCGTGACACTTTTTCTACTTGTCTTTCTCTTTCCAACATGTCATGAAATCGTGACACTTTTTCCACTTTTCTTTCTCTTTCAACATGTCACGAAATCGCGACAGTTTTTCCACTTGCCTTTTTCTCTTCCAACATGTCGCAAAATCGTGACAGTTTATCCTGCTCTTTCTCTCTCTTCCAACATGTCACGAAATCATGACAGTTTTTCTCTTCCTTCTCTCTCTCCCAACATGTCGCAAAATCATGATAGTTTTTCTTCTTCTTTCTCTCTTCCAACATGTCACGAAATCGTGACAGTTTTTCTTGCCTACTGTATATGTCGCGATATCGCGACACTTTTCTTACTTGTCTTTTTCTTTGATCTTTTGCAAATGGGCCACTTCGGTCTTCTTGGAAAATCACTGTACATACTCTGAGTAACCTTTGAACTCCTGTCTTCTGCATCTGAATAGCTTTTGAACTTCCTATCCACTGCATCAATAGATCTAACTGATTGTGTTGACAACAATGACAATACTCCTATTGCACCTTGCTCAACAATCTCCCCCTTTGGAATTGTTGGCAACACATGTGCAATTTCCTGTAACTCTTCTCCCCCTTTGACAATAATACCAAAGGGCTATTGCAGACTCCCCCTGAGTCCATGCACAACATTCTCAGGCACACTCTATTGCATTTAGCAAAGATCATGAACATGAGCAAACAGATAATCAAATACTTAAATGCTCCCCCTGAGAATGTGATCCCTGTAGCTAGTCAATTTTTGGGAAGTGTGACCACTCCCAATTTGTTGCGAAGGTACTCAAAAACTTCCTTGGGCAATGGTTTTGTGAAGATATCTGCTACTTGCTCTGTAGTTGGAACAAAATCCAACTTAACCTCACCTTCTGCAACTTTCTCCTTCAAAAAATGATACCCGATAGCGATGTGCTTTGTGCGTGAATGCATAACTGGATTCTTGGATATGTTAATGGCACTGGTGTTATCACACTTAACTGATATTGGCTCACTGAAACTAATACCAAGATCTTTCAGTGTTTGTTTCATCCACAATACCTGCGTACAACATGTTGTCGCTGTAATGTATTCTGCCTCTGCTGTCGATAATGAAACTGATTCTTGTTTCTTACTGTGCCACGCGACCAATCTGTCTCCAAGATAGAATGCACCTCCACTGGTACTCTTTCTGTCATCTACACATCCTACCCAATCTGCATCTGAATATGAAATAAGGGTGAAGTCTTTACCTTTTGGATACCATAAACCATACTCCATAGTACCCTTGAGGTATCGAAGGATCCTTTTCACTGTTGTCACATGAGTCTCCTTGGGATTGGCCTAAAATCGTGCTACCATGCATACTGCCTGCAAAATATCTGGTCTGGTAGCTATCAGGTATAGTAAGCTTCCAATCATAGATCTGTACATGGTTTGATCAACAGTTGGAGATTTGTCATCCTTGCTCAACTTGCAACCTGTCGTCATGGGTGTGCTAACTGGCTTACAATCCTCCATTGTGAACTTTTTTAACATCTCTTTCACATATTTAACTTGAGAAATAAATATGCCCTTCTCACTTTGATTAACTTGCAACCCGAGGAAATACGAAAGTTCACCAATCATTGACATTTCAAATTCTTTTTGCATCTTATTTGCTAAATCTCTACATGACTCATCTTTGTTGCTGCCAAATATGATATCATCTACGTATACAACAAGAACAATAAGATGCCCATTTTCTGTTTTGACATACAAATTACTATCCACCATACCTTTCTTAAACCTTTGTTGGGTGAGATAGTTGTCTAGCCTTGCATACCATGCTCGGGGTGCCTGTTTTAAGCCATATAATGCTTTCTTCAACTTACAAACAAATTTGGGATTATCACCAAGTTGGAACCCATCTGGTTGCTCAATATAAACCTCTTCTTCAAGTTTCCCATTCAAAAACGCTGATTTCACATCCATTTGATAAACTTTGAAATTCTTGTAGACTGCTAAAGCCAAAAACATTCTGATTGCCTCTAGTCTAGCTATTGGTGCAAACGTTTCCTCAAAGTCAATGCCTTCAACTTGTGCATACCCCTTGCATACCAATCTTGCTTTATTTCTGACTACCTGTCCGTCTTCATTCAATTTGTTTCGAAAGATCCATTTAGTCCCGATTATATTTTTGTTCGCAGGTCTAGGTACTAACTCCCAAGTTTTGTTTTTCTCGATCTGGTCTAATTCTTCATTTATTGCCTTCATCCAACCTTCATCTTTGCTTGCTTTAGCAACATTTTTGGGCTCAATGCTGGATAATAGAGAGTAGTTACTTACTACTCTTCTTCTTGTTTGAACACCAACTTTGGGGTCTCCAATTATTTGATCTCTAGGATGATTTTTCTACCAGCTGCCTGTTTTGAATTTCTTATTCTCTTCCGCTTCTGAATCACAACTTACATCATCTGAGTCAATTTTTTGTATCTTTTCAATTTCATTTTCCTCATCTCCTTCAATAACCTCTTCATAGATTGGGTAGTTCATTTCATAGCTAATTACTCATTCTTTACCTTCATCAAATTTAACATCAACACTGTCCACAATTTTCTTTAGCCTTTTGTTGTAGCATTTGTAAGCTTTGCTTCTAGATGAATAACCAACAAAAATACCTTCATCTGCTCTATCTTCAAACTTACCAAGATTATCTTCAGTTCTTTTGATATAGCACTTGCTGCCAAAAACTCTAAGGTATTTTGTTGTTGCCCTTTTACCGAACCATAATTCATAAGGAGTTTTGCTTTCATGTGTTCTCAGCATGTACCTATTTTGGATATACACCATAGTATGGACTGCTTCTTTCCAAAATCTATCTGCTACTCTACTTTCAGCCAACATAGTCCGTGCCATTTCCTGCACTGTCTTGTTCTTTCTTTCTACCACTCCATTTTGCTGAGGTGTCCTGGCTGCTGAGAACTGTCTCCTAATACCGTAATTTTCACAGTACTCTGCAAACTCTTCTGAAATGAATTCTCCTCCTCTATCTGATCTTAAACATTTGATCCTTTTCCCTGTTTCATTCTCAACTTGGTTTTTGAAAATCTTGAACATATCAAAAGCTTCTGATTTATGCTTCAAGAAAAATATCCATGTCATTCTGGAATAGTCATCAATACACAACATAAAATATTTGTCACCATTTATGCTTTGAGTTCTCATGGGACCACATAAATCAGTGTGTATGAGTTCCAACGGTTTGCTTGTGTAGTACTCTTTGGTTTTGAATGTGACTCTAGTTTGCTTCCCCTTTTGGCATGAAGCACAAATGTTGTTTGTAGGTTTGCTGATGGTTGGAATGTCTCTCACTGCCCTTTTTGAGGTGATTTTTACTAGATTATCAAAACTGATATGACCGAGTCTCTTGTGCCACAACCAATTTTCTTCTTCCTATCCAATAAAATAGGTTCCTTTTGAAGTCTCTGAGAGCGTGTATAGGTTACCAGATGTCCTTGATCCTGTTGCTATCAATTTTCCACTATTTGTTTTTCTGACTTCACAACCCTGCTTCATAAAAACTACTTCATGACCTTTATCACAAATCTGACTTACACTTAATAAGTTATGTTTCAACCCATCCACAAATAGGACTTCTTCTGACTTAATCCTTCCATCATTGATTTTAACTGAGCCTTTGCCGACTATCTTGGCTCCATCATTATTTCCAAATTTTACTGAACCTCCTTCATATTTTTGTAACTTCTCAAATTTTTGTTTGTCACCTGTCATATGATTGGAGCATCCACTATCAAGTATCCATGGTACATATTTATTCTGTGCTTTGAATGCAGTTTGTACGATTAAGGATTCCTTTTCTTCCTTCAGTCGCTCTTTTCCTTTCCACACTGTTTTGATAGTAGTTTTGGGCTCTTGATTTGCCTTTCCCTTATCAGTAGTTTGAGCATGTTTTTCGGGAAGCTTTCTATTTTGTCTCATCCTGTATGGTTGAAATTTTCTTCCCTGAAACTGATTTGATGTAAATGTATTTCTACAGTTTCTTGCAATGTGCCCAAAATTATGACAGTTATAACATTCTACTGTATAATTCATCAGAGGAGAAAAAACATTTCTACTGGTGAAATTCCTTGGTCTTACATTATATTTGCAGTCTGAGATTTTATGTCCATAGCCATTGCATTTAAAACAAAAACCAGAGAAGGGATAATTGAACCTGGGTGATGGTCTTTGCCATGTTGTCGTAGGAGCCATAGGTCTTCTTCTTCTTTGTTGTGTGACATTGGTGAATCCATCATTGTCAATTCTCCTTTCGTGCCTGGCATTAATGCTTTCTCTTGCATGAGATATTTTTCCTTGATCAACCTGTCTCTCATCTTCATTCTTTATGGATTCTACATTTTTGGCCTTTGATCCACTTGATGATTCTCCTTCGATGAAACCCAGACCAAATTTGATGCCTGCAGGTCTTTGGTCATTTATGATCTTATCCAGCTTCATAGAACTTTCTTCACGTTTGTGATAACAACTAATTTTCTTATTCATCTCTTCTAGCTGCATTCTTAAACCAACAATCTCTTCTTCTAGCTTGTTGCAATGATCTATTTTCATTGTTATTTGCACTTCGAGATCTTCGAAGATTTTCTTAGATTCTTCTATCTATACTTTCAAGCTGGTTATGATTTCATTTGCATCCTCAAGCTTTCTTGAAAGTTTCTTATTCTTTTTCTTTTCTATCTTCCACTCTTCAAGTGCAGAGATCAACTCACCTTCTAGATCCACTTCAGCCTCAAGGTTTTCTCCACAAACTTCAGAGGTCACTCCTTCCTTTTCTGATTTAATTTCTTCAAATGCCATGAAAAGAGCTTCATCTTTTTCTTCTTCAGACTCTTCACCGGAGCTGTTCTCTGATGAACTGACATTCTTGGAGATGAAACTTTTCTTCTTGAAATTGCCTTTTTTGAAATTCATTTTCATCTTCCAGTCACTTCTTTCTTGGTGCGATCCTTCATCATTTTTGTTCTTCTCTTTAAGTGGACATTTAGTCACAAAATGCCCAATGCCTCCATAGTTGAAACATTTGAATGGTAGCTTCCCTCTGTATTTTCCTTTTCCCTTTTTTAGTTTTCTAACAAAGTTTGCTTCCATTTCATCCGATGTCTCTTCTTCCTCGGACTCTTGTTTTGTGTTTTTATTTTTAAGGGCTTTAAAAGCCGCTTCTCTGTCTGTGGGTTTAGATCTTCCTATCCTCATCTCATATGCAGTCAAAGAACCATACATCTCATCTATACTAAAATAATTTAGATTTTTAGCTTCTTCTATCGCTGAGACTTTGGAATCAAACCTTTGAGGAAGAGATCTTAGTACCTTTTTCATGACGATAGAGTCTCCAATATCCTCGTCGAGCCCTCTGATCGCATTAATGATTCCATTGACTCTCAGCATATATGCCTCAATGTTTTCATCATCGTTCATTTTCAATGCTTCGAACTGAGCTCGATGTGTCTGTAATTTGGCCTCCTTGATCTTATCGTCTCCTTCATGAATACTCCTCATTTGTCCCATATCTCTTTTGCAGTATCACAGCTCATGATCTTTACTAGTTCACTGTCTGCTAATCCACACATGATAGCATTCTTTGCTTTTGAGTTACTCTCAAATAGTTTCTTTTCATCAACCTCTTTTGGAGGAGTGCTGGGTATTGTGTAACCACTAACTACTGAATCCCAGATGTCATATCCCAAAGCACAAAGATATGTCTACATCCTGATTCTCCAGAATGCGTAATTAGATCCATCAAACAATGGTGCTTTGTTTGATGAGAAACCTTCACCACCTGCCATTGTGTTAGTTCCAAGATCACCCTAGCCGATTAGGCTTGTACAGGAACTTAGCTCTGATACCAATTGTTAGTCTTACAATGACACTGAGAGGGGGGGTGAATCAGTGTAGCTCTTTAATATTGAATTTATAGCTCTTAAAATAGTAGCAATTAAAACTTATTACAAGATACAACAAGAATAACAAAAGAGCATCACACAACACAAGATTTAATGAGGTTCACCAATGTGGCTACTCCTCAAAAATGACTGCTTGGACTACCATCCAAATCTAGCCTTTGCAAAGCAACAACTTTACAATCACTTTACCAGCACCCACTGGAAGGAGCACCAACCCCTTATTTATCTGCACCAACAGAAAGGAGCACCAACCCCTGATTTACCAGCACCTACTGGAAGGAGCACCAACCCCTGATGCCAAGCTGCAACCTGGACTTGAATTATGAATCTAGAAGATTAACAGAAAGATACCTTCACTTTTACAAGACCCCGACTAGTCTGCTTCACCTTTGCGATCTCTGCGCACTCTGCTCTCTCTACAAAATCACTTCGCACAATCTGCTACGTCACAGTCGAACGATCGTCTTCTCCCTTTTGTGCACTCTGCTTCCTTTGCGAATTTCGCACTTAGCATGATTCGACATGACTTGCACTCTGTGCTCTATGACCGAACTTCACGCACATCAACACACTTTAATTCTTCAAACAGCCTTCCTTTTATAACAACATTTTCATGATCAAAAACCCTAATCTTAGTCGGTTGCAAACCCTAATCTTAGTTGGCTACAAACCCTAATCTTAGTCGACTGTCATAGGTCTTCGTCGACTTCAACTTAACCATGAAAAAGCAACATGTCACGATATCGTGACACTTTTGCTTACTCTCTCTTTCTCCTTGCTTTGGTCCACGAAAATACATGTCACGATATCGCGACACTATTTTCTCTCTCCTCTTTCTCTTTGCTTTGGCCCATGAAAATACAACATGTCATGATATCACGACACTATTTTCTCTCTCCTCTTTCTCTTTGCTTTGGCCCATGAAAATACAACATGTCATGATATCGCGACACTATTTTCTCTCCTCTTTCTCTTTGCTTTGGCCTATAAAATACATGTCAATCGTGACACTATTTTCTCTCTCCTCTTTCTCTTTGCTTTGGCTCATGAAAATACAACATGTCACGATATCGTGACACTTTCTCCTCCATATACTTTGTCTAGCTTTTGTCGTGAAATGACATTTTTTTTTGTCACGATATCGTGACATTCTCTTAGTCTTTTCTTTTTGTCAGAAATTGACATTTTTCTCCCTCCCTTCTTGAGTCGCAAAAATGCGACATGTCATGATATCGCGACACTTTTTCTCCTTAGCTCTTTCTCTTGCCTTCGGGTCATGAAAATGTGACATGTCATGATATCGCGACACTTTTTTCTGCCTTCTGTCCTCTTTGAGTCGCGAAAATGCGACATGTCACGAAATCGTGACACTTTTTCTTTTCTTCCTTCCTGCCCTTTTCGATTCACGAAAATGCGACATGTCACGAAATCGTGACACTTTTGCTCTCTTTCTTTCTCTCTCCTCTTTTAGTCACAAAAATGCGACATGTCATGAAATCGTGACACTTTCTTTCCTTTGCTCTTTCTCTTGCAATATGTCACGAAATCGTGACACTTTTTCTTCCATACAATATCTCTTGCAATATGTCACAAAATCGTGACACTTTTTCTACTTGCCTTTCTCTCTTCCAACTTGTCACAAAATCGTGACACTTTTTCTACTTGCCTTTTTCTCTTCCAACATGTCACGAAATCATGACAGTTTTTCCACTTGTCTTTTTTCTTTCAACATGTCATGAAATCGTGACAGTTTTTCCACTTGTCTTTTTCTTTCAACATGTCGCAAAATCACGACAGTTTTTCCACTTGCCTTTTTCTCTTCCAACATGTCACGAAATTGTGATAGTTTTTCCTGTTGTTTCTCTCTCTTCCAACATGTCACAAAATCATGACAGTTTTTCTACTTGCCTTTCTTTCTTTCAACATGTCATGAAATCGCGACAGTTTTTTCACTTGTCTTTTCTCTTTCAACATGTCATGAAATCATGACAGTTTATCCTGTTGTTTCTCTCTCTTCCAACATGTCACGAAATCGTGACAGTTTTTCTTGCCTGCTGTATATGTCGCGATATCACGACACTTTTCTTACTTGTCTTTTTCTTTGATCTTTTGCATATGGGCCACTTCGGTCTTCTTGGAAAATCACTGTACATACTCTGAGCAACCTTTGAACTCCTGTCTTCTGCATCTAAATAGCTTTTGAACTTCCTATCCACTGCATCAATAGATCTAACTGACTGTGTTGACAACAATGACAATACTCCTGTTGCACCTTGCTCAACAATATTCTCAAGACTCTTAGTAGGACTTCTATTTAAAATGTAATTAGCAGTCATAATTGCTTCAGCCCAATAAAACTTACTCATACCTTGTTCTTGCATCATGCATCGTGCCATCTCCACCAAAGTCCTGTTCTTTCTTTCAGCCACCTCATTCTGTTGAGGTGTGTAAGGACTTGTTTTCTACCTTTTAATCCCAAAATCACTACAGAAATCATCAAATTCATGAGAACAAAACTCACCTCCTCTATCTGTCCTCAAAAATTTTATATAATGACCACTCTCATTTTCAACTAGAGCCTTAAAATTATTGAAGCAATTGAATGCCTCATCCTTATTCTTAATAAAATAAACCCAACAATATATGGATAAATCATCAATAAAAGTCAAAAAGTAAGAATATTTACCCATACTCTGTGTCTGCATTGGTCCACAAATGTCACTATGAACCAACTACAATGGATGTTGGGCCCTCCATGCTTCACCATGCGGAAACTTCCCCCTTGCATGTTTTCCAAGTGCACAGCCTTCACAAACCTCCTTGGAGTCTTCAACTTTTGGCAACCCATAGACAAGTGATGAAAGCATTTTCAAAATATTATAATTTAAATGCCCAAACCATAAATGCCATAGCCTCTCCTTACCTTCTACACCAACAAATGCTAGAGTTCCCCCTTGATCTAAAAACTATAATGGGAATAGCCTCTTCTTGGTCATCTTTACAGTGGTAATCAATTTCCTCCTCTGATCATAAATTTTGCACATTCTATCCTCAAACACTAACTTATAATCCTTTTTCAACATTTGACCAAATAGGGTGCATAGTAAATATCTTTTACCTTCATTATTTTTCCTTTCTTGGTAGGAACCTCCATTTCTCCTTTCACAACCACCTCCAAGCTCTTCTCATCCCCAAGCCTGATACTGGATTGATAAGAAGAATCAAGAGATGAAAATACATCTCTCTTGTTGGTCATATGGTTTGTGCACCCACTATCCAGGATCCATGTCTCCTTTGTGCTATTCTATGTAGAGAGAAAAGCTGCTTGCTCCACTTTTTCTTCAATCATATAGAACAAAGTATCATCCTCATAGGAATCCTCTTCTCCATAATGTGCTAATTTTTTCAGCCTGCAATCCCTCTCATAATGGCCATATTTGTTACAATTGTAACATTGCACATTTCTCATATCTCGGCCTCTACCTCTTCCTCTTGCACTAGATCCTCCTCTTGTAGCATGAGCCTAGTCATTGTCTAAATCTTGAGATCTTCCTTGACCTCTACCACCGTAGGAGCCTCTTCTACCTCCTCTTCCATTTATTCCTCTTCCTTTGGAACCCCTACCGTGACCTCTTCCTTCATGATTCTATTTTGCCAAAAAATCTTGTTCCTCTGTAGAACCTCCTTTTTTATCCTTCTTCCTCTTGGCAATTCTCTCTTCATGATATGTGAGAGAGCAAATTAATGAATCTATATCCATTTTTTAGAGGTATTTTGTTTCTTCTATGATAAGGGTTGCACTATCAAACTTCTCTGTCAAGGTTCTTAAAACCTTTTTAATTACTACATTTTGCTCTATGATCTCTCCAAGTGTGGTCATTTTATTTACTACTATTTTTACCCGAACACAATAATCTCCTACAGTTTCATTCTCCTCCTATTTGAGATTTTTAAAATCTCTCCACAAAGTTTGCAACTTCACCTCCTTAACTTGGGAACTCCCTTGGTAATTCTCCTTCAACACCTTCCAAGCTTCTTGAGCTAAAACATAGGCAAAAATCTAGGGAAAGAGACTCTTGTCTAGAGCCGACTGGATGAAAGCCAAAGCCAAATTATTTTCTTTCTCTTTCTCTTGCATCTCCTTCTTTTGATCTGTAGTCAATGCACTCTAGTATTTTGGTTTGGTGAACCCAACTTCAACGATGGCCCAAGCTCCTTTTGCCTTCAAAATCATCCTCATCTGGATGCTCCAATATTCATAATTGAAACTGTCAAATTCTTTGATCGAAATTGAATTGGTGTTGTTGGCCATAATAGCTCCCTTCAAAATGAACTGAGATATCTGAGAAGCTTCTGTAAAACTTGCAGTAGAAATTCCATAGTTACTCGAACCCAATTTCTTGATCGCATCGCTCTTATACCAAATGAAAAATTTACAATAGTACAATAAAATAAATTTGGAGCAAATATTATCTTCTTATTATTAGGAATAATTTTGGCAGAGTTTCATTACTCTGTTAAAATCTCCTCACAGGCTCTGGAAGAGCTCACACACATGCTGCAATGCAATATTCTTCTTCATAAAAGAAAACCCTAAAACTACCTTAAGTAAGAAAAAACAAAGCAAACCCTAACCCTAGCAAATCACATCCATCGGATCTACATTGATGATGTTTATTACATGTCTTAGTATTTCAACCATAACTTTTGACTCAGGTGTCTTTTTGAGCCTGTTTTTTTTTAGATTGCATAGATTTCTAAGTTCTACGATTTCATTTTGTCTCCTCTAAGAGAAGATGTTTTCCAAGGCTAAAAATGTCATCTAATGGCCCAAATTTTTGTTTTAATATATGGCTGGCCAAATTTCCAACACTTGGGTGCCTGGTAAAATAAAAAAATTGGAGTGTTTGGTAAGAGAAAGCAGCGTCGGTTGAAAGTCTCAGAGAATAATCAGGTGAGAAAATAATTTGATAATGTTTTTTAAAGAGATAAATTTGAATAGATATCGCATGCAAAAAACCACATGTGGGAGTGCCAAAGAAAAAAGGTATTTTCTATTTTAATACCTGAGCGCACATATACATTTGAACATTCATGATTTCTAACACCATATTAGGAGGAAGAATCATCTCTCTCTCTCTCTCTCTCTCTCTCTCTCTCTCTCTCTCTCTCTCTCTCTCTATATATATATATATATATATATATATATATATATATATATATATATATATTATCTGGTGAACCTATGGGAGATATATTGTGGTGTAGAGTGTTCTGGTTGGTGGTCCCCTGTTTGGCTTTGGACATGCATTTTGGTTTGGTGAGTGTCGAATCCGCTTGGGTTGATTGTCAGTTGGGGTCTTGGTTAGTCGGCTCTACATCTATTTTGGTTTTAGTTTACCATTGTATATATGGTTGGGGTCCTTAAGTGGAATAGAGCCAAATATCGATCCAAACTTGTTGGGGATTATTTCGAGGTGTTGTTGTAGTAGTTGCTGGATGCTTTCCTTGGCTAGCACCAAGTCAGGGTTTCGGGTGCTCATGCGGTTTGGTGGTGTTTGTGGATGTTGAGCATATTTCTCTAGATCTTGCTTGGGTGGAGCTGTCGACGTGTGGGCTTGCAATTTGACATTTTGGGTGGTTCTCGAAAGAGTTACAGTGACCTTCTATGCTTTGAAGTGGTTTTGTTGCAGGGTCTTGGCTTCCGATTTGCACTGCGAGAGTTGATTCCAATTTGTTGTTTGGTCTGAGCAGGATTGTTTATTTGAATTTCTTTGAATATATTTTTTGCTCTTGTTTGTTTGGTTGTTAGTTTTACCAGCACGAGGAAATGTTAAATCTTTAAGTACGATAGTCAGGTTACTTCTTTACTCCTGTTAGAGTGGTTGTATAAGGTTGAGGGATGCCTTTAAAAACCTCGTTTCACTATCCTGAGTTGCGCTCTTACTGGAGCTGTTGTACAAGGTTGTGGGATGTCTTTCAAAACCCTCTTTTAATTACCCAAAAAAATAAAGGTGAAGAATTTAAAATAAAAATATAGTGAAATTAAAACATGTATACATGTGAGTTGGCTAAGTACATGAAATATTGAGTGGGTCACGCTTTTTGTTTTAGAATTGTGGAAATTTAAAAAAAAATTAAAAATAAAAGACAAAATTAAAATGATTTTGACTTTTTTTAACTAGAGATATAAGGTAGTTAAAAGCTTTTTAAAAATTTATTTTAAAAAAATATGAGAATTTTTTTTAAAAAAGATAAAAATAAAAAGTATTTTTTATAGGAGTTATAAGGTGGAGTTAATTAATTTAAAAATTATAAAATCTTTTTTTAGATATTTTTAAAAATTATTATTTAAATTAGAGAGTCATAAGGATTTCTACTCTCAAAGTTTTTTGAAAATTTAATATTTTTAAAATTTGATATTTGAAGTTTGCAATTAGAAATTTAGAAATATTTGGTTTATTTAAATTTTGGAGAAATAAAGTTTTCTACTCCTAAGGATTTGAAAATTTGATTTTGTAAATTTAAGAGTATTTTTTTTAGTGCAACATGGCAAGGAAAAAGCAAGCAAAAGAAAATCAAATGATCAAAAAACATAAATACAAAAACATGAGTTGTCAAAAAAAATGAAGAGAAACAAAATTTATGTTTTCAAGAAGAACAAATAGACATTTAGGATGTTTTACTAAATAAAACTAAGGAAAGGTTGAAAGGTCTAAAATATTTTACAAAGCACATGATAGAATAATTTGAAATACAAAAGGATACATCAATAAACATAAAGAGGGTTTTACAATAAATTATGAGAGAAGCCAAAGATTAAAAAAAAAAAAATGCTTGGTAATTATTTAAGTTCAAAGGCGACAAGCGCATGACGACGGTGACGAGTGCAAAGGCTACGATGAGGATGGATATGGGTAGCAGGGCTTCCGAGGCAATGTGGAGGCAGGCGAGGGTGAAGCTCACAGGGAACCAAAGAGCCAACAATGGCGATAACACTTCTATTTTTGAAAGGGGTGTAAACCCTAGGTGCATTCAAGTGATGGAACAAAGCGATAAATTTGGGTACAATATTCATAAAAGATATGCAAACCCTAGGTGCAATCAAGCGATGGAACAAAGCAATAAATTTGGGTATAGTATTCACAAAAGAGATGCAAACCCTAGGTGCAGTCAAGAGGGTTGTTCGCAAACCGTCTCTTCAATCTGTGAGAAAGCCTCTTTGGTCAAAAGAAATATCTCTCAAGGATCTTTGGGTTCATAGGTGGATGAACCCATGCCCTCTATAAATATTTTAGAGGATGAATTTGGGTTGGATCTGATTGATCATGAAGCCCGAACAATTATTTACAAACTCAAAGGTAAAATACTAGGCCTGGAGGAGCTCAAAGGATACATTAAATATTGGTGGAGTTCAGATTTCCAAGTAACTCTCCTACCCAAAAATTTATTTTTTGTTTCCTTTTCTAATTTAGAGGATAAATATAGGGTAATGGATTATAGATATAATTGGTTTTTCAGAAAAAGGGGTGTTTATATAAGACCTTGGACTCCTAATTTCAACCCCTTTATAGAAGAAGTTAATTACTTCCCAGTCTGGGTGAATATTTATGCTCTCCCTATGGAGTTTTGGGGAGAGAAGATATTCACCAAAATTGGTAATATCATTGGTTCATTCTAGTATATGGATAACCAAACTCAAAAAAAATTATCTAGTAAAATTAATATGAGTAAAGCAAGATTGGTTGTTTGGATGGATGTTTCAATTCCTAGGCCTCAATCCATTACTATCTCCTTGAGCAAAGGGGAATGGCTCCAAAATATTGAATATGAAAACTTCTCCCTAAGATGTTATGGCTATCAACAATATGGCCACTTGAATAAGAGATGCCTAAACATCCGATCATGCTTTGATTCCTCCTTGGTGGAGAAGGGCTTGAATGTGAATGATTCAAAATATTCAAATGTCTTAGTTCAAAAGAAAGAAGCTCATCCTCTAGATGCATCAATTGTCCAACAGGAATCATGTGAGTAACAGAATACTCAACCCCAAAAGGAGAATTTAAATCAAATAATTGAGAAAAGTCAAATGGTTACTAAAGAAGAAGCTCATCCTCCAGATGCACCAATTATCCAACAAAAATCATGCAAGCAACAGAATACTCAACCCCAAAAGGAGAATTTGAATTAGATCATTGAGAAAAACCAAATGGTTACTAAAGATCATCCAAATGATTCCATGGAAAATATTAGCACCTCAGATGGTATACTCAAAGCTAATTATGAAATAATTAATTACGATGAGCTTTTTAAAAATGAAGGTCTACAAAATGTGGTACAACTAGATATTACCTCAGGAGCTTGAAGTGCAAAAATGCATTCTCAAATCTTGCCACTCTACAAGAGGAAGAATCTCTACTACAGAAGAAAAATAATCAAATTGATTTCCTCTTTTATGGATGATTGTTATATTTTTTTTTCTTCTATCTGCTGGAGTTATGTGTCATGTAAGGATTGTTCTTGTTGTTAGTTCCTTCAAAAAAAATGATTATGGAACCTTAGCAGTTTGAGGAAGATGAAAAATATCTTTGATAGAAAAGTAAATATAGGTATGCTTTAATTAATTTGTTAAAAATGTAATGAAAGCAATTTATCATTTTGTTTTTGTAATGGGAGTGGCCCCTAATAGAAGCTACACATAGCTTATTCAAAAAAATTATCTAATTTCAAATCTTGATGAAGCACATAAAGACTCTAAAGGTGTTTTTACATTACCTAATTATATTGGAAAGATAATGTATATGACATTATTTTCTAATAAAGTCCTTAAATATAAGAATAGAAGACGAGAAAATGATTAAATATTTGAAGAACAAGTTTATTGATGTTACCAGTGAAGCAAATTATTAACAAATGTATGTTATGATTCCATAAAATTATATCCTATGATGATATATGCATGTTGTGATACTAATGATCTTCATAAAAAAGAAAAATATGCATGTTGTGATCCTCATCAAAATATAAAGAGAAATTATGATGCAAGTAGTGATACTTATGACATAATTCATGACAAAGAACTTGTTCCAAAAATAGATGTTACATGTGACAAAGGCTTTGAATACAATTTGTGATTGTTCAAAGAAAGCTTATGCTATCAAAATTGATGATGATATGGATTCAAATGATGACATGAATAGTGATGCTCAAAGTTGTCTTTATATTGAAATAAATTAGTGTAATGATATCTTTTGGTTATTTTGAAAGATAAACTAAAGGTATTGGTTCAAAATTATTTAGTAAAATGGGATATAAAGACACAAGTTTGGAAAAACATGGACAAGGAATGAAAGAGCTAATTGTGCTAAAAATAAGACCAGAATGTGAAGGCCTTAGATATACAAGATAAACAAGCAGCAGTGAATTAGGGATTATATTTGTGATAGGAAATTGTAACATCAAATCTATGACAAAGATTTATAAAATCAGTAACAATGAAAGACAAATAAGAAATAATGAATCAGAGAAAAAAGTAATCTTATAAGAGAGAATAGATGTAATCATTGTGGTAGATATTAAAAGAAATGTTGGAATCTCTATGGTTGTGAAAATTGTAGACATAATCATTCTCAAAAAAAATTATGTTGGAATCTCTATGGTTGTGAAAATTGTATACATAATCATTCTCAAAAAACTTATCTCTATAAAGAAAAGATAAATTATAGATAAAAACTTTATTGTGGATGGATAAGTATGAAAGAATGGGATAAGATAAAAAAATGTTACATGGTTTCTATAGAAAGAAACCAAGTATGATCAAAGAATAATGTTAGTCTTATCATAAATAAATAAATGATTATGATCCAACCACAACTTGGAAGATGGCCTATAGTGAAAGCACCTATAGTGATGATCCTACATATATGATAGTCTTATGAATGTTCTAGTGAATGACCCAAATGTAATGATGATCTAGAGGTGACCTAGAGGTAAAAATCAAGAGGTAGTGAGCTAGAGGTAATGACCCAGAGGAAGAGACCCAAAGGTAGTGACCCAGAGGAAGAGACCTAGAGGCAACTCATATACATTGATCCAGAGGCAAAAAAATAATTTATAAAAATAAACCTAATGAAGGTTGCATATATCCAACCATACCAAAGTCAGAGCTAAATAATAAAGAGAATAGGAGAATGAAGGCAAATATATTTCTTACCAAATAATGTAATATAGGGGGTTTTGGAAGTATTAATGTAATATAGGGGTGTTGGAAGTATTACATTATTTGACCTCCTTGGAAATATTAGTTTGGTAGAATGATTTATATTTTACATAATGTATGTGTCAATATGAGAGTGTTGGCAGTTTTGCAATATGCCACATTAAAAATTTTGTTAAATTTTATTGATGTAAGATCGGCATGTATTAATCCATGATACATTATTTTTGGCCTATATTTACTGCATTTTGAAATTAATGTTTCTTTTTGTTACTTGAAAATAAAGTGTGCTTGAAAAGAAAATGGCGAAAACAAATGTAATGTCTCTTTCATCCAAATGTGGTTCAAAAATGTGGTTGACAAGTGTGTTCACTCGAAGTTTAGGATGAAAGACTCATTCGCCCTTCTTTGGGGTGAACATAGGTGCATAAGGTTGAATGCTAAGGAGCGAGTGACTTTCACTCGAAAAATATTGCAAGTTTGGGATGAATTCAAAGTTGAAATATTGGTGTTGTTAAAGATGTGTTCACCCCAAGGATGGGGTGAAAGCATCATTCACCCCACTTTGGAGTGAACGTCTTCAAAATTTAAAAAATCACACCCAATCAAAGCCTAGACTGGTCAAAGGTACTTTCGCCCCAATAGAGGGGCGAAAGTCCCATTTGCCCCTCTTTGGGGCGAAATCTTAGGCAAATTTTTGCATAAGTGAGCGACTTTGAAAATTCAAACATGCTTTCACCCCAATGGAGGAGTGAAATTCTCATTCACCTCTCCTTGGGGCGAACCTACATGGAGTTGCTTCGCTAACGTACCAAGGTTCATTTCGAGTGCCAAGTTCTCATTAGGCGATGTTGAAAAGTCAAAGAGATGTCCGTCCAAAGTAAAGGGCAACGATGTCTTTCACCCTTATTTGGGGTGAATGTGTGCTTTGAAATAAATAAATATCTTGTGAAGCGCTTCTACCCTGGGAAGTATGCAAAGGTCTTAATTACCTTTTCGAAAGGTTTAAACAAAGAGCAAAAATTTGAAGCATTGAATGTGAAATCAAGAATGAATTTTAAAAGCACCCAAGATAGGTGAATGAAAAACATTAAATATTTGTGGCGAAGAGTAACTTAGATTGTGGATCTCAAACAAAGAGAGCAGAAATATTAAATGTGCAAGGTGGTTTTCATTATTTCCAAGAAAATACGTATTTTAGAGGATGGCGAATGTATCAAGTCAAAGACCAAACCTTGCAGTTTTCCATGCATCAACATCCAGAAATGTTGATTTCCCAGAAGAATTTCCTTAAAAGCTGGATCACCACCTCAAAAGAAGAATTTTCAATGACTTCAATAAGAAATTATCTCACCAAGGTTCCTGATCTATGAGCATTTTTTGTTCATGTGTATTTAATGAAAGAGGCAAAATCCTCTATAAATACTAATCAACTTCCATTGTAAAAGAGGTTAGACATTCTACAGAAAATTATTCAAGTTCTTTACATCAACAGAAGATACTTGGATTTTGAATTTGCAAGTGATCTTGTGTGTGATTTCCTTCTGTTTTATGCATTTCTATTTTTTGCTCATATTCATTATTTTTTGTTTAGTTTAAATTCTGCACCTAAATTTGAATATTTATGGTGAGAGAACGAGTTTTGGAATGTGGTCTTGGAGGTTATTTCCACAAGGTTTTAAGTAAATTCTATTGTTTTATTTTATTACATGCTGCTTCAATGCTTGTATGGATTTTTTGCTGCTAGTCTATCCCCAATACTACACCTTAGGCCTATGGCCATATTTCCCATCTCTTTCTATCATTTCCAATTTCTTTCCTATAACTCTAGTCTTAAACCAGTGTAGGATTTAGTAAGGGAACTAGACCTCTTTGGATATTGTTACCTCATATGCCTCCTGCATCATCCGCAACATCCTCATGATTAGTCGGTGTTTTTTGCTCCTAAAAGTCTAGTTAGTACTACTACTACTAGTGTTCCCCAAGATCAACCCCACACACCAATCCATATGGTTCATAACCCACCACCACAGCAGCCATAGCCACCAAGGTAGTTCCCAACATGGAATAGCTTAGGAGCCTTGAATTTACCTTGAATTCTTTGCCTACTTATGATGGTACTAGTAAAACTGCTTATGGGCATATTCAGGATGTGGATTCTTTGGCTACAATCTATGGTATTATAGATGAAGACATTATGGTAAGATTATTGGTGTTATCACTAAGAGAAAGTTGTATTGGTATTGATCATTGCAGCCCACCACTATCACCACATAGGACCAGTTGGCAAAACTACTAATCAAGAATTTTTACGAGCAAGTTGATTCATTCTCCTTGCTACATTAGTTTACAATGATTCAAAGGCATCCGCAAGAGGAGATAGTTGATTTCAACATTAGGTTCACTCGAAGTTGGCAAAGGGTTCCTGATGGTCTTTGGACCATGCATGAACAAGTTACGTTATATTATCTCAGAGCATTCAACTCTGATATTGGCATGGCTTTTTGATAGGCCAATGTGAATACGTTCCCATATTTGTACACATAAGCACAGAAGGTCAAATCAGACTTGATCGCCGTAGGTAAGCTTCCCTTGAAAGTGACTATACCTATTCTTCCCAATCTTCCACAACACTTATACTCAAGTGTGTTCTCACAACCTATGCCTTCTATGTATCTAGTTCCCTCATGGAGCTTGGGTTCACCCCAAGTTGCTCTAATTCATGTCCCACAACTTCCTATGCCAAGTTTTTTTGTTTAATTGCACCAATGACACCATAGTTTCCAGCACTCATTCTTGTCCCAGTATTACGAATTCCACTAGTTCCATTGTTGTTGTCTGCCCCATTAGCACCTCTACCTTTATCGGCACCTCCTACGCCATTGAATCCTGATCCTTACACAATGCTATTACAAGAGATAAAATCTACTAATCCAGCCATAAGGACAATGTCAAACGAGCTTACAGTAGTAAGGAAGAAGCAAGTTGAAGCTGATTTTGATCGAGGATATTCCAAACACCACCGATTACCCAATAGCAATCAACCACTAGTAGGGGACCTGAAAAGAACACAACTATGTTAACAAATGAAGAAACTAGCATGTCTAAAAGAGCATACTAGTGCTCAACTTACAATAATCCTCATGGAGAAGATACATGCATGGTCCATATAAACTATGTATATATGTTAGTGGAAAGTTCTACCGGTGGCCAAGTTAACATGATAATGGAGGTTTATCATAATTTTATGGTCCTATCTTTGGAGCAAGTTTTAGTTCTTACAATATTTGGAAAGAATTCGATGACTGTAGATCTAGCAGAGTTGGAGCCTTTAAAGGTTCCTACGGAACCAAAGGTGCAAAATGAAATATGCAAAATTAAAAGATAGAATCACTTGTTAAAGCACCTGGTGCGATGTCAAAGCAGTCGAATTCTATTTTATTTAAGGATTTGTTACCTAAGCAAAGCCAATATAATATTAAGGTATCAATTTCACAACCTATAGCTGCTCAAGCGTAAAATGAGGCAAAATAACAAGCTAAGGAGCATCTTAAATACCCATCATTGACTAAGCGACAAAGAGTGAAAACTACTCAATAATACCGAGATAAGTATGAGTGGGTGGTAGAAGAAAAACCTTCATGTTTTTCTAATTATAATATTATGGAAGATATTAAGAAGATACCTGTGAAGGTAAGTTTGTACGATGCACTATAGTTACCTGGGTAGGTTGACTTACTGCAAGAGTATCTTAAGACTACAAAATATTAGAAGAAGAGTCATTCTCAGACTGTGTAGGCACAGACATTGCTGACTTCTATCCTAGAAAGAATAGGTCACCCCTGTTATATTTATCACATAGAATTGAGGGATGGATTGTGCACAACTATATGATCGATTCTAATACTGCAACTACTGTCATGCCAAAGGTAGTATGCGAAGTAATGAGAATGGAGTATACAAGGAGTAGTCTAGGAGTGTTGCAGTTGGATGGGACTCCAGTTAAAATAGTAGGATTAATCAAGGATGTTACTATTGTTCTACATAGCATGTCGTAAATTATTGTTATCCAAGAAGTAGTGGTGGTTGACTTGGAGCCATACTTCAGTATGTGTCTTTCAAGGGAGTTCACAATGAAATTGGGAGGATACCTTTCCTTGGATTATTTGCATTTGGAGATACCATACAAGGGAAGAAGAATTTGCATTTATAATGAGAAACCCTCCACATTCCATATAGAGAAATTAGAAGAAGAAGAAAAATCCACTAGAGTAGTCAACATGATGACTGAATAATTGCAAGAAGCTAACTTGATGGAAGAAGCGCTTGGTGAACTCTACCTTGAAGATGAATTCTCACTCATGTATTTCAATGTGGTGGTCAAAACTAACATTGGTTGTTATACTATAACCAAACCTAAGCAGATTGAAGAAAAGGTCCCTGAGTTCCTAGACCCTATTGCAGATCAGTTATAGAAGCTGTATTTTGATGGTGCAAGGTGCAATAATGACACAGGGGCTAGTATTATTTTTATTTCTCCTACAGGGTTATAGAATATATATTCATATATATTAACCTAGAGTTGCATTAATAATGCAGTCGAATATGAAGCATTGTGCCTTGGTTTGAAAAAGGCTAAAACATTAGGTATCAAATAGCTGCAAATATTTGGAGATTTTGATCTCATTGTCAACCAGACCATGAACAAATGTGTGTCAAAGCAGTACTACTTGGAAGCTTATCACAACAAAGTATGGGATTTATTTGGGTCCTTTATAGCCTTGAACATTCAAGCAATTTTATGAAATCAGAACAAACATGCAAATATTTTAGCCTCTCTTGGTGCAAACTACTCTCCCATTGACCAAGTAGTTAGAAAACCCAAGACTGTTAGGGTAATCTATAGACCCTCAATCCCTGATAAGAACCTCTATTAGCAAGTATTTTACAATGATGAACAAATAGTCAATTTTTTTATTAAGGAAGATATGAGCGCGGATGATAAAATACTTGTCGAAGATGAGATGGAAGGGATGATTCAACTAAAGAATAATCACATTCCCATGGGATTGATTTCACTTGAAATTCTATTCAACCAAATTGATAGGGCTGAGAAGCATAAATTTAAGGTAGATGTGAAGAATATAAGGAGTTGCAGTTGGACCTTGAGAAGATCATTAAAATTGGAATTGATTGTTCTTTAGCATAATTGGAAGATATCAAAATCTTGTGTTACGAGTTCCCTAACATTGTTGCATGGAGCTATCATGATTTGAAGGGATATGACAAGAATGTCATTCAACATACCATTGAGCTGCAGGAGGAAGTAAAATATTTTTGATAGAAACAACGACCTGTCAATCCTAAGATCGAGGTGCTCATGAAGGTAGAACTTTTAAAGAAGTTGGAAGTGAATATAATATATCCAATTAAGCACTCAATATGGGTGGTGAACCTGGTGCCAATTTGTAATAAGAATGGAGATATTTGTCTGTATGTTGATTTTTAGAATCTGAACCAGACGTCATTAAAATATCATTACCCTCTATCGCAGATTGATCAAATCCTTCATGTGGTTTCTGGAGCACAAATATTCTCGTTGCTATATGGTTTCTTTGGTTACAACCAGATATGGGTAAAATATAAGGATCGATACAATACATCATTCACTACAAAGTGTGGCATGTTCACCTATCAAAGGATGTCATTCAGTATTTCAAATGTTGGCGCTACCTTTCAGAGAGCCATGAACATCACTTTTGGTGAGTTATTAAATAGAATTATTGTGATCTATCTTGATGACATGACTATGTTTTTGCATCACAAAGAAGAGCACGTTTCTCATTTAAAGTAGGTGTTCAAAAAATATCGAGAGTTTGAGATTTCCATTAACCCAAAAAAGTCTATATTCGTTGTCAAAGAAGGAAAATTTTTAGGTCATGTTATCTCATAAAAAGTACTGGAGATTGATCCTACAAGGACCAAAGTGCTTTTGAAACTACCACTGCTAGCTAACAAAATACTTGTAATCTTTCTTCAGCCAGATAAATTTCATTCGAAAGTTCACTGCTGATTTTACCCAGGTAGTGAAACCTATGACCGAGCTCTTAAAAAAGAATGTAGATTTCAAATGGATCGAGGTAATAAGAAGGGATTTTTGGGAGATCAATGAAAGAATCACCCAGGCACCAGTGTTAATCAACCCAGATTATTCTAAGGACTTCATTCTCTATGAAGTAGGTGAGAAAGAGAACTATGTCGTAATCCTCACACAAAAGCAAGAAGATGGAGATGAAAAACCAATTGCTTTTTTGAGCCAAGTTATTGCGCCACACCAAGATAAGTATAATTTTATCGATAAGCAGGTGTATGCAGTGATGAAATCCCTAAAGAAGTTTTAGTTTTTTATCTCACAAAACAAGACAATTGTTTATGTTATACATCCAGATGTTAGAAACTTCATTCGCCAAGTGGAACTAGGCGATAAAAGAGCAAATTGGATTTCAAAAATTCAAGAGTATGATGTGGAGATCCGACGAAAAAAGTTAGGCCATGGATGAGCTCTTTACCAAAAATTAGCCAAAAGTGTAGCATCTTAATCATTGGCTATGATACAAAAAGAGTATATCGATGAAAGTATTTGTGCAAATCATGCTATGATAGGTCGTGACTGGACAAAGGACCTTGTCGAATTCTTTACTTCAATAAAATATCCATCACATCTTGATGTTTCACAACATCTGAGGTTCAGACTACAAGTGTTTAAATATGTCTTGTTGCCAAGCGGGCTATTCCATAAGAATATTGACGGAGTACTCCTTAGGTGTGTGAAGGAATCAGAAAAGGATAAAATCTTGGAAGAATTCCATTCTGGCTTGTTTGGTGGCCATTATGTAGGAAGGCCCATGGCTTTGAAAATCATCCAAGCTAGATATTATTGGCCTACTTTGTTCGTTGATGCTCATAAAGTGATTCAAAATTGTGATAATTTTTAGTGATATGTTGGCAAGACCAGGAAAGGATCATTTCCTCTACACCCAATCCAAGTGGAAGCGTCATTTCAATAGTGGGGCCTTGACTTCATTGCAGTTATAGACCCACACTCTTCCGCAGAGCACAAATACATCTTGATAGCAACATATTATTTCACCAAGTGGGTAGAGGCCATTCCTACCAAAAATGTAAATCAAGCTACTGTCATCTCTTTCTTGTAGGGACTCGTTACTCGTTTCGGTGTCCTGAATGCCATTGTAACAGATAACAGGACTCCATTTGTCAAGGCCAATATTATCAAATTCGCAAGAAAGAATGGGACCTATCTCAAGATATCATCTAATTATTATCTGTAAAGGAATGGCTTGGCCAAATCCACCAATAAAAACTTTCTATGAATATTGAAAATGATATTGGGAAGCAACAAAAGAAGTTGGCACTTATTTTTGAATCGGGATTTGTGGGTAAACTACATATCTCTAAAGAATTCTATTAAATCCTCTCCTTATTCTCTTGTGTATGGAAAAGAAGTAGTTCTGCCCACTCATATTGAGATCCCTATCCTCTAGTCCTTGTAGTTGTTCAAATATGAAGATAAGAATTACGATCCAATGAGCGCAATGTTGGCTCAGTTATTGCAGTTAGAGGAAGAAAGAAAATATGTATCAAACTTTCATCGAACACACTAAAGCAATGTAGAAATGGTTTCGAAAAAATACAATAGAGCGCAGGTTTTAGGTAGGAGATTTAGTTCTCAAATGGAACGAGAACAAAGCCAAGTCAGGGAAGCACCACAATTTTGATGCAATCTGGAAAGGTCCATTTCAGATCTTTGTAGTGAATTCAGAAAATACATACCATATTCACGATATGGATGGCTGGGATCTTTCAATTTTAGTAAATGGCCTTCATCTAAAGGCTTATGTTCAATGATTTGATTAGAAGAGGTACAACTTTGTAAATATGTACAGATTTCCTTTCTAGTATTTTATTTGCTTTATAAAATGACAGGTATATATATAAAAAAAATGTTCATTTTGAAAATCAATTTTGCCCCAATATTCCTTTCAAAATATATATTAAAGTATTTAGCTAATTCCAAGAAGATGACGTTACGAAACTCCTAGTAAAGAAAGAGACTTTGAAAAGGCATCTCCTTTTCGTCTAGAGTCACACAATAAAATCAAAGCCTTTTCACCCCCATTTTAGGATAGGACGGCAACTACGTGGAAAAATGCTTTCGCCCAAGAGGAGGGGCGAAAAACCCATTCGCCCCCTTTGAGGGTGAACATACAAAGAAGAAAAAAAGTGCTAAGTCAATGTGTTGTGAAAGCGGTCAAAATGGCTTTTGCCCAGAAGGAGCAAAATGATCGTTCGCTCCTTGTTGAGGTGAACGCGTCAATTAAAATGTGTGCCTTCAATTGGAACAATAGGGCTTTTAATGTGCGAAAGGTGCGTGCATCTTTTTTTATTTTTTTTTGGATGGATGCATTAATATTTCAGGGCAAGGCACGAACGAAAATAAAAAAGGGAAGAAAATCTAAAATCTAAAAAAAACACCCTAAAAAGCAACTTTTTTTTTTTAGAACATCATGCTTTTTCCAGAATTGGGTGAAAAAGAAAAATAGAAGAGGTTTTAAAAAGGAGGACATTTGCCATGGAATGGTAAATCGAACAGGTTGAGGGCGTTTCAGATCACAAGGAAAAGAAGACAAGTGCACCACAAAGATGTTTTCATCCCCATTGCTTTTTCCTAGGATGCCCTGATGTCATAAGCATAATAAGATTTTAAAAGTGCTCTATCAAAGCGATTTTGCTCCCGAACATGTGGAAAATCTTGAGAAGCATGCATGTGAGCTAAAGCACATTTCCAAGGCATTTAATTTAAAATGTGCACCCGAATTTGCATCGAAAGTGTAACAACCCCAATGCTTGATTATCTTTTTCTTGAAGAATATGATGTTGTTGTAAGTATCTGTGATTAACTAGACAAAGAATAAACCCACCCCCTAGCGAAGGTAGTGGTCGAAAGCATCAGGTAAGGTGGGATATGATATTGTGCCTATGGCATTGTGGCTCGTGGTTACATGGAAGCCCACTATAAAAAATTCATGTAGGACATTATGCTTGTGCTTACATTTTGCTTGTTTGCATAATGCATTTTGATTGCTGGATGGGATTAGTAATTTGTTTGTTTTAAAAAAAATTATTTATATTTCCTTATAAAAATTAAACCTAAATAATTTAAAATAAATAATAAATAATAATAATTTAAAATATAAGATAAATAATAAATAATAATAGTAGCAAATTATATGATTACATTTATAAAACATTATTAAACCTACCTTAAGGTTAAACTAATATAAAATTAAATTAAATTTTTATTTAAAACAAATCTTTCATGTTTACGAAGGACACTCGCCTATCCTCCTAATCGAACATGGAGTGCTAACGTGTTCACCAGATAACGCTCGCATTTTCTTTATAACAAAGGCATCTGATAAGGAGAGATTCATGGTTACGAAGCCTAGTAAAAGCTTGTAAGAGGAGATTCTCATTAAGTGTCGATGATTGTGTGAAAGAAGCTTGAAGGGGAGATTTGCTTGTAATAGGTTAAATCTCTTTAAAATCTGTGTTTGACTGGTTATTTATGTTTCCTCAGTTATGTATTTGCTCTTGGATATTTGGTATGTTATTTTGAAAGAAGGTTTGATTTCGGTTGAAGTTTGTCTGTATAATATATCATAAAATCTTATAAAAGAAAATCTATAGCAAAAATTAGCTTTATGTATAATAGGAAACTGCATCATTGTGTGTGTATGCATTAGTTTTGCAACAGCCACGCTGACCCTAAAATACAATGTCCCCATTGTTTTCTGTCATGGTAATGGTGGATACAAGAGATATGGGAGTGAATTGTACATTAACCAGTATTGATTCTGGAAGGTGTTTGCTAACAGAGGCTTGATGTGGTTTTTTTACACTACTTCATTGCAATTTCATGCTTTTATATTTGTAATAATGGTTATGAATTTCAAGCAAAAGAAAACATGTATTTTCGTGGAAGAACCAGAGGTCGCTAGGCATTGTTGATACAAAGTTCAATTTGCTATTATTATATTTTTTATCTTTTAAAAAATATTTAGATTGCGACATTGTAGACTTGTTTTAAAAGAAATTGTTGCAGTAATATGGTATGAAATGTAAAATTTATTGGAATTCATTTGAGTAACTAAAAATTTTTATGTTGTTATATATGTTGGTCTGCATATGAGTTAAGATCAGTTTCCAGAAATTTAATGATTGGAAATGAATAGATAAAAAATCTGCTATAGTTTGGGTTGGAATCGACATATACCTACGGCAGTCTAAATGACATCGAAAACCACTAACAAATAATAATTTCTTCGAAAATCCATATCTAAAAAAATATAGGGACACGGGTTATGTTGAGCTATAACATAGGCATTCCTAACATAGGCTTTCTTGAAAGATTAAAATTCCCTAGTTGAGATTGACGCTATTAAAGAATAGAAAACTCGCTTTTATTGTGTAAGCTACCTTTGTATAGATTTTAATCTGTATTAAACTGGCAACGAGGTAATACTAAATATTTTAATTTTATAAATTCCAGACCCAGTTTCAACATAGGAGATGCTTGGAAAATAAAATAGAAACAGATAGGCTCAATGGCAAACGTAGGTGTGAGACGCAATAGAATAGCAGCTAGATTTTACTCATACTTAGCTTAAAATGAATACAAGAATTTTTTATTAAACTTAAAAAATATATATAGCCAGTTCAAAGGTAGGTTCGTCGAATAGCGTAGAATGAATGAGCCAATACACTAATTTTCTTAATTCATGCAATTATGAGATGTCGCATTGTGCTTGCCAATACAACCTGAGAAGGAATAGGGAGAATTTTGGTAATGTTTCAACAAAAAACCGAGGTATCCATTAATTCCATTAAAATTTTTGCATTGAATTGTGGAGTATGACATAGGGTAGTGTGTGAGCTCTCACTTCAAAATTACAACACCAATACTCACAATCAATCTCATATGTCATCAAAACAAAAGACGCAACTGAGTTGCGAACATAAAAATTATAGTTGTAATGTATTCATACGGATAGCCCTAAGTTATGTATTCAAATGTCGAGTTTAATTAAGCAAGTAATTAATTAATAATTTTTTCCAAAAAATAATTTGGGTGTAATTAAATAATAAAATCTTGTTGCTTCATGACATCGCTTATCTTAGGAAGACTTTTTAAAATATAGAAAATTAAGAATAATTGCCCAAGAGGAAGAAATTTCTTTATAGTATTCTTATCTTATAAGCTATGGTGAGGAACTTTTAGAATGATCGATCATTATTACTGGATTATGTTTTTATGAATTATGTTCCAAGTAAGAACACTAATTTTTAAAGTTATATGTTAGCTTACTTTATCTTAAAAATATATATTCATTGTATTTTAATTTAAATAGTAATTTTTATTAGAATAGTAATTATTATGATGGCTAATATTAGATTATATTAAAATTAATCTTGAAGGAAAATAAAAATTAATTAGGAAATGGAAAGGGATGAACTTAGAGTCTTAGGTTTTGTATGTCAAATTATGTTTTCGAATTTATATGCAATAATATTTCGATTTATATACTTCATATGAAATCCTTTAATGATATTAAACTTCTCAAACTTTCGAAGCAATTTTTCATAAAGCCGAGTAAGGGTTAAAATAATATAATGTCGATCAGGGCTACTTACCCAACTCCGTTAGCCGAGGTGGTGACTAACGTGAATCGATGTTATCCGTTCTCTAGCTATCATAGGACAGAGATCTTGTGTCATTGAGAGTAAAGGATGAAAGTATGGGACGTTGCCCTAGGATGACAGTCGAATAGTACGTGAGGATGCTCATGAAACCGCTTCGCTTGTGGAAGAGCCAACATGAGATATGATTAGAGAGCTGATCATGTGGTTGGAAGATCTAGTGGTAGATGGTATGGGTAGAATTACAATCAATCGAAGTTGGATCTGAGACATCTGGTCCGATAGCCATGTGATGGCAAACCCTAGTCAACCCTTAGTTGAAGTTATATGATCAGGTACTAGCATAATTATGCTTGTTCCAAAGCATTTTGTCAGAGGACTACCACGAAAAAAAAAGACAATGTGAATCCACTTCTACATTCTTTGGTCGAGGTAAGCACATCATCCACCTTTCCAGGTGTTATGGGCCCTAGAAGGGCAACCCCACACCAAGATCAAATAATAGCTTGAGTGAGGAGTAAATATCCTAATATGGTAAAATTTTATAGGAATTTGATCGGTCCTGAGCACTTAAAACACTAGCTGCAATGGTGGATGATCTTGAAGTGTTAAAT
Organism: Wollemia nobilis; assembly: GCA_028583015.1. Classification (NCBI taxonomy): domain Eukaryota; kingdom Viridiplantae; phylum Streptophyta; class Pinopsida; order Araucariales; family Araucariaceae; genus Wollemia; species Wollemia nobilis. The sequence continues at coordinate 25,494,819 of JAQPPZ010017248.1, read as the reverse complement.
TTTATGCCAAGTACTTAATTCTAGTTGGGTGTCATGTAAATTTGAGAACTTTTTTTTATGTTTTCTGACAACCAAATGTGTAGACCTAGGTTGTGACAGTTGGTATCAGAGCCTAGGTTATGAAACCTAGGGCTATTAAATAGGAATAGTTGTTCTAACATAACTCTTTTGACACTAGGTATGGCAGGGACCTCGAGGAGGACCAATATTAATCTGCAAGAGGAAGTTGCAGAAGTCCCTTGGAAGGGGCTAAGGTGACTCATGACAGAGTCAAAAAGAGTGCAAGTTGTCGATGTGCCATGATGTGTTATCAAAAAATAAAAAGATCCAGTAGTTGCAAAGGCTACTTAGAAAGAAGTTTTTGTCATTCAATTGAAGGAATTTGAAATAGCATTTAAGGACCATTTCCTCATGCCACAATTTTATGTTGAGAAAAAATGGGGATAAAAACAAGAATTTCATATAAGAGACCCCACACATAATCTTTACTGCTATAGGTAAACCTAACCTTTCAAGTTAAGCTACTCCATTTTTTATTAAAGGAAAAACTAGACAAGAGAGATGTACACATTTTAATTGATAGTGGTGCAACAGATAGTTTCATTTCAAATAGTATTTTGAGGGACATACCTGTTAAACCTGGGATTATGGAAAAAGGGTGGCAAGTAGAGTATGACTCAGGACAGACCCATATGGTTAACCAATGTCTATTTAATCCACAAATAGATATACCCCAAGGAAAAATTAAAAGGCACCTATATGTGGCTCCTCAGCATGCATTTGACATAGTCCTAGGAGTAGGTTGGTTAAAATATCACAAAGCCCTGCTAAATTTTGAAGAAAGGTGGTTAGATTTCATGGATGACACTAATCGATGAATTTGTATCCATAACCGAACAACTCTTAAACCCCATTTGATGATCGTAATGCAGGCCAAAAGAGCCTTAAGGAAGAGATGTAGACTTTATGTGGTCAAATTAAACAAAAAATGAGAAACTAAGTCAAGCTCTGCATTGTTTCAATAGTATCCAATATTAAATGAGTTTAGGGATGTCTTTCCTAAAGATCTACCTTGTTTACCTCCAAAAAGGGAGTTTTATTTCCCAATTGAGCTCATGTCAGGAGTAAGTTCGGTGGTCAAAACCCCTTACCGTATGACACCTCTTGAGCTACAAGAACTTAAGACTCAGTTGTAAGATTTTTTGGAAAAAGGGCACATCAAGCCTAGTGTCTCACCGTGGGGAGCACCAATTTTATTTTAAATCCCTAAGACTGTGCATTGATTATAGGATGCTTAACAAGATGAAAGTTAAGAATAAGTATCCTTTGTCTAGAATTGATGATCCATTTGATCAGTTGAGAGGAGATACCATCTTTTCCAAGATTGACATTAGTTCAGTTTATCATCAGTTAATAATTAGGGAAGAGGATACATATAGGACTGCTTTTATAACTCACTATGGACATTATGAGTTCACGGTGTTACCATTTGGGTTAACAAATGCACCAGCTTCATTTATGAATTTGATGAACATATTCTGTGAGCAGCTAGATCGATTTGTGCTATTATTTTTGGATGATATTTTAATCTACTCCCAAAATAAGTACGAGCATGATCAACACATGAGGATAGTACTAAAAATCCTTAGGAAAAACCAATTATATGGTAAATTTTCCAAGTGTGAGTTATATGCACCACAAGTTCAGTACTTGGGAAACATTGTTTTAGCAGAAGAAATAGCAGTAGATCCCAAGAATATGGAAGCTATAATAGATTGGCTAGCCCCTACTAATGTTTCTAAAGTAAGAATTTTTATGGGGATAGCTGGATATTATCGATGATTTGTTAAGGGATTTTCAAAAGTTGCATTTCCTATAAGTAACCTGTAAAAAAAGGGAAAAGCATTCAAGTGGACAATACAGTATGAAGAAGCCTTTATAATCCTTAAAAATAAATTGACAACCGCACCCATACTAAGAATACCTAATCCCAATAAATTATTTATAGTGTGTATTGATGCCTCTATTGAGGGACTAGGTGGCATCTTGATGCAAGAAAAGCTCATAGTAGAATATGAGTCCAGGAAGCTCACGAAACATGAAATAAACTATGCTACACATGACTTGGAGCTGACTAATGTAGTCCATGCTCTTAATATTTGGAGGTATTATATGCTATGAAAGCCTTTTGAGCTAAAAATCGATCATCAGAGTTTGAGATACATTTTTACTCAGCCTCTTCTAAATGCCAAACAACGAAGATGGATGGAATTCCTAGCTGAATATTATTTTGGAATTGAATATATCAAAGGAAAAGAAAATAAACTAGTTGATGCCCTTAGTAGAAGAAGACATATAGCAGCTCTTACAAAATTTCAATATGATCTGAAGGAGCAGATCAAGGAAATGTAGAAAAATGATGAGTTTTGCAATCAATGTCATAACAAGGTTGAGTGGGAGCCGAGTCGACACACATATTATAATGTTAAGAAGGATCTAGTATATTTTTGTAACAGAATAATAGTACCCAATGATGAAGGGCTTAAAAGAACTATCTTGTGAGAAGCCCATTATGCATCATATTCTGCTCATCCAAGGGCAATTAAGATGAGGAAAACTTTTTAAAAATACTATTTTTGGCCCATAATGAAAAATGATGTGATTCAATTTATTGCAAGATGCTTGGAATATTAAAAGGTCAAAGCAGAGCATAATCATCCTAGAGTACAGCTGCACTTGTTTGATGTTCCAGAATAAAAATAGCAAGTAATTTCTATGGATTTTATAGTTAGCCTTCCTAAGACAAGGTTTCAGCATGATGCAATATTTGTAGTCATGGATAAGTTGACCAAGGTGGCAAACTTTATACCAGGCAATGTTCGAGATATTGCTCTAGCAATAGCACAAAATTTTACATGAGAAATCATGAGGTTGCATGGCTTTCCTAAAATAATTATCTTGGATAGGGATTCGAGATTCACTTTTGAGTTTTGGAAAGCTTTGCACCGAGCTTGGGGAACAAAGCTCAATATCAACACCGCCTATCATCTTGAGATGAATGGGTAGATCGAGAGGGTCAACCAGGTACTGGAAGATATGCTACACATGTATTGCATTGATCACCAGAGTAAATGGGAATATTATCTCTTTTTGGTGGAATTTACATATAATAACAGCTACCATACCACATTGGGAATGGCTCCTTTTGAGGCCCTATATAGGTGTAGGTGTAGAACCATTAATATGGGATAATTTGGATGATCGAGAAGTGATCAGTCCTAAATTTGTTAAAGATATGGAGGTATAACTTAAATAAATCTTCCAGTGACTTCGTGAAGTCGTTGATCGCCAAAAGAGTTATGCTGACCTAAAACGAACCCCTTGAGAATTTGTCGTTGGTGATAGAGTTTTCCTTAGATTTAAGCTAACCAAAAGCTCCATTAAGTCTACTAAACTAAGTCCTAGATTTGTTGGTCCTTTTGACATTGTTGCCAAAGTTATTCTCATTGCCTACAAGCCCGCACTGCCACCAAAATTGTCCAGAATACATAGTTTTTTTCACGTATCCCTCCTTTGTAAATATTTAGCTAACCCATCTCATGTCCTGGATGCATCTCATTTGTAGACGTCAGACCCGCAACTCATTGAGTTTCAGCCAACTAAAATTTTGGGGTACAGAACAAAACAACTAAGGAAGAGAACAGTGGAGCAATGTAGGGTCTAGTGGGACCACTACTCCGAGAAAAATACCACTTGGGAGGATGTTACTGTCATGAAAAATCAATTTCCTATCTTGTTTGAGGAATAATGAACAAATACAATTGAATACTATTATTTATATATTTGTGATGATAAAGTGTGAAACTTGTTAACTTGTAAATTCTATGGTGCTATTATGTACAGTTTGCTTAACTTGAAATTATTGTTTATGAAATATGCTTGCGTAATTTGAAAATTTTTTGTATCTTAATCAATCAACACAGGGATTGTGTTGATTTCTAGAGGGGGAGAATGTAACAACCCCAATGCTTGATTATCTTTTTCTTGAAGAATATGATGTTGTAAGTATTTGTAATTGCAAGTGCAGGTTTCAATTCATAGCTGATAACCAGATGAAGCATTAACCCACCCCTGGTGGAGGCAGTGGTCGGAAGCATCAGGTAAGGTGGGATATGATGTCGTGCCTATGGCACCATGGCTCGTGGGTACATGGAAACCCACTATAAAAAATATCATGTAGGACATTCTGCTTGTGCTTGCATTTTGCTTGTTTGCATAATGCATTTTGATTGCTGGATGGGATTAGTAATTTGTTTATTTTAAAAAATATATATTTATATTTCCTTATAAAAATTAAACCTAAATAATTTAAAATAAATAATAAATAATAATAATTTAAAATATATATAGATAAATAATAAATAATAGCAAATTATATGATTACATTTATAAAATATTATTAAACCTAATTTAAGGTTAAACTAATATAAAATTAAATTAATTTTTTATTTAAAACAAATATTTCATGTTTACGGAGGACACCCACCTATCCTCCTAATCGAACACGGAGTGCCAACGTGGTCACCAGAGAACGGTAGCATTTTATTTATAACCAAGGTATCTGATAAGGAGAGATTCATGGTTACGAAGCCTGGTAAAATCTTGTAAGAGGATATTCTCGTTAAGTGTCGACGATTGTGTGAAAGAAGATTGAAGGGGAGCTTTGCTTGTAACAGGTTCAATCTCTTTAAAATCTGTGTGTTTGACTGGTTATTTATGTTTCCTCAGTTATGTATTTGCTCTTGAATTTTTGGTATGTTATTTTGAAAGAAGGTTTGATTTCAGTTGAAGTATGTTTGTATAATATATCGTAAAATCTTATAAAAGAAAATATATAGCAAAAATTAGTCGTCTCTACAGTAGGAAATTGCATCATTATGTGTGTATGCATTAGTTTTGCAAGAGCCACGCTGACCCTAAAATACGTTGTTCCCACTATTTTCTACCACGATAATGGTGGATACAAGAGAGATAGGAGTGAATTGTACATTAACCAGTATCGATTCTAGAAGGTGTTTGCTAACGGAGGCTTGACGTGGCTGCTTTACACTACTTCATTGTAATTTCATGCTTTTATATTTGTAATAATGGTTGTGAGTTTCTAGCAAAATAAAACATGTATTTCCGTTGAAGAACTAGAGGCTGATTGGCATTGTTGATACAAAGTTCAATTTGCTATTATTGTTTTCTTTATCTGTTAAAAAAATATTTAGATTGCAACATTGTAGACTTGTTTTAAAATAAATTGTTGCAGTAATATGGTATGACATGTAAAAGTTATTGGAGTTCATTTGAGTAACTAAAAAATTTTATGTGGTTATATATGTTGGCCTGCATATGAGTTAAGATTAGTTTCCAGAAATTTAATGACTAGAACACTGTTGAATAGATAAAAATTCTGCTATAGTTTGGGTTGGAATCGACTTATACCTACGACAGTCTAAATGATGTCAAAAAACACTAACAAATACTAATTTCTCTGGAAATCCCTATCTAAAAAAAATATAGGGACACAGTTTATGTTGAGCTATAACATAAGCATTCCTAACATAGGTTTTCTTGAAAGATTAAAATTCCCCAGTTGAGATTGACGCTATAAAAGAATAGAAAAATCGCTTTTATTGTGTAAGCTACCTTTGTATAGATTTTAATCTATAGTAAACTAGCAACGAGGTAGTAATAAACATTTTAATTTTATAAACGCCAAACATAGTGTCAACATGGGAGATGCTTTAGAAAGAAAATAGAAACATATAGGCTCAATGGCAAACGCAGGTGTGAGATGCAACAGAACAGCAGCTAGATTTCAGTCATACTTAGCTTAAAATGAAGACAAGATATGTTCGATTAAACTTAAAATATATATATATAGCCAGTTCAAAGGTAGGTCTATCGAATAACGTAGAATGAATGAGCCAATACACTAATTTTCTTAAGTCATGCAATTATGAGATGTCGCGTTGTGCTTGCCAATACAACCTGAGAAAGAATAGGAAGAATTCTGGTAATATTTCAACAAAAAATTGAGGTATCCATTAATTCCATTAAAATTTTTGCATTGAACTACGGAGTAACACATAGGGTAGTGTGTGAGCTCTCACTTCAAAATTACAACACCAATATTCACAATAAATCTCATATATCATCAAAACAGAAGACGCAATCGAGTTGTGAACATAAAAATTATAGTTGTAATGTATTCATACGGATAGCCCTAAGTTATGTATTCAAATGTCGAGTTTAATTAAGCTAGTAAATAATTAATCTTTTTTTCTAGAAAATAATTTTGGACGTAATTAAATAATAAAATATTGCTACTTCATGACGTCGTTTATGTTAGGAAGACTTTTAAAAATATATAAAATTAAGAATAATTACCCAAGCTCTTTGTACTGAGGAAGAAATTTCTTTATAATATTTTTATCTTATAAGCTATGGTGAGGAATTTTTAGAATGATCGATCATTATTACTAGAGTATGTTTTTATGAATTATATTCCAAGTAAGAACACTAAGTTTTAAAGTTATATGTTAGCTTTTCTTTATAGTTTAAAGTAAATTCAATGGGTTGAAATGAAATGAAAGATTTTAATTACGTTCACGAGACCCAAATATGGTCTATGGGACCTCAAATATGGAAGTGCAATTACTCAAGTCATATCATATGATCTTTAATATCTTTGAGAAGGTTGTTCCTTCTCCTACTGATTTGGGTTAGCAATTTCTCAACTTTTTTATTTTACTATCTTCAAATAACTCTGCCATAGACCCGTTCCCAAGTGTTTCTTTGTATTTTCCACGAATATTTAAAAACTCAGGTATTTATAGATGAAGTGTTCCTCTGTCTCTACTACCCCTGTGTTGCATAGAGTACATATCCTTTCTTCCTACTATTATTTGGGTGTTGTCCATCTCCCTGTTTCACATCCAAGCCTATGAGAGCTAGTCCTTATATGAGCAATGAGGATTTTTTCCTTCCACTTGATTTCAGCACCTATATACGTTTTTTCTTTGTGGTCATACGTTGGGTTAAACTTTGCAATATAATATTGTCTTTTCCTACTTGCATTTTTCCACATTCCACTTTTGAAATTTTCATTCACATAATTTTTATGTCTTTGTTGACATTTGGGCATTCATTTATGTTGATTTTCCAATGTTTCATCCATTTCTTATTTGTTTTCATCAATGTATTCTTCCACCTATGCAACTCGTCGTCCCTAACTGCCCTAGGCCATCTGTCATTTTTCATGTTTTTTATTTTTTCAACATAACAGCTTGGTCATAGCAATTGCTTCTAAAGGGAACATTTCAGTTTTAGCTAGAACAATTTTATAAGGGGTTGTGGCTTTAATTTTGAGAAAAATTGTGATTAGATATTTTTGAATCCTTTCTATTTGCCTCTATTTTGCATTTGTTGTGCCACTAGCCCACACCTCGCAACCATACAACAAAACCGGTGTAACAAGTAGGCCAAATAAGACCTTGGTGGTCTTCTAGTCCCACGACTCAGCATTCCTATACCTATTCTGAAGAGCATATAGTGGTCTCCAACCACTTTGAGTTCTTTTCATCCTACATGTATTCCAATTAATTTTGTCATGAAATTCTATGCCCAGGTATTTGTATTCTACTACTACCTCAAGCGGTTCTCCTGCAAACTGAAATTCGAGCTGTTGCTTCTTCTTTTTTGCTAGAAAATCATAATTTTTGTTTTGCTTATGTTCACCTACATCCCAACTTCCTTACAAGATAGTTCTAGAGCTCGAAGGTGATCTTCTAGATATTTGTCTATTTTGGACACAAGAATTACATCATCTGCATACATGAGGATTTTTACCACATATTTGGCTAAGTGCACACCCTCTCCCCCAAATTTTTTTATCCATTCTTCTAACTTTTCAATGTACATCCCAAATAAGGTAATATATAGAGGGCAACCTTGTTTGACACCTATGTCACTACCAAAACATTTAGATAACCCTTCATGTGTTCTGATTTTAGCCTTTACATGCTCATATAGTCTATGAATTATTGCCCTGTAGTGAATTGGAACCTCTAGCTCTTCCATTCTGCTCCATAATTTTTTCCTTGGCACTATGTCAAATGCCTTTTTGAAGTCTACAAAACAACAAAAAGCCTCCTCTTTTTTATCCCATATTTTTTCCACACTGTGTCTGAGCGTGATACAGTGATCAATAGTTGAGTGCTTGGGCCTAAAACCTGCTTGCCCCTTTGCTCTCTTTCCCTTTTCTTCTGCCTATATGTTGATCCTACGCTCTATCATACTCCCAAAAAAATTTGCAAAGAGAGGGTTGATCATGATAGTTTGATAGTTTGAGGGATTATTTATATCTCCACTTTTAAACAAAGGAATTGTCACGCTAGTTGTCCACTCGGTAGGGAAGCCATTTTTTATGACCTCATTGAAAATTTCTTTGATTTACGATGCTAAGATATCTACCCCCCATTTTATATGCTCTGCCTAAAGATTGTCTATGTCATGGGCTTTACCAATTGCTAACTTTTTTATCCCTTGAATAATGTCTTCATTTGTGAAAATTTATTTCTTGACAATGATAGTAGGGGGTGTCTCTTGTTGGTTACTACGCTAATACAATTGTTTTGAATACTCCAACCACTGATTAATTATTATGTTATTTTCATTTTGCATCCTTTTTATGCTAGTTCCTTCCAAAATTTCTCTGGTTCATGCTTCCCTAAGTAAATCAATTCTTTCCTCCTTGTTTTAGTGTATTCTTCTTTTTTTCCCCTTACCAGATTCTCATATGCTTTTCTATTTGCTCTTGTTTTACCTGTTGGTTCCTTTTTTAATCTTCGCGTTTTTTTGCAATCTTCATAGAACCATGGGTTGGTTGGGAAGCTATTCCTTTCTTTCTTTCTAGGTTTATCTCTCTTGCATTTATTTAGAGCTTCTTGGATAATGTGCATTAACCATTCACTCTTATTGTAATCTCTGCTACTGTTATTTAATACTGCTCTAAAATTTTGTTGATTTTCATCTACTAAGAGAATTTTTCCCTTGCGAGGATATTTATTTTGATTGCCTTGCAAGTGTTTTTCCCTTGGTTTGTCTCCATGCATTCAAAGTTTCAATTGGGTTTGATCTGACTTAAGTTCCACTAAATAATCTTCCACTTCTAGCTCCTTTATTTTTGGTATGTAATTTTTTGAGCATGTTACATAGTCTATTACACTTTGTCCCTTTTATGTTTTTCATGTATACTTTCCTGAATTTTTCCATTTGTTCATCCCATTGCAAATAATCAAGTTGTTTATGTTGTAGAGGTCTAACAACTCTTCTCCATATTGCGTGATAGCCCCATGCTCATCTTCTAAATTCCTGGTCCATTGCTGATTTTCCTCTTCTGGCATCCAAAGAGGATTAATCTCAATATCTTCACTACCTTCTAGAATGTTAGCTTGCTTATTTGTTGTCCTTGCATTGAAATCTCCAATTAATATAATCTCCCCCAACTTACTGTATATCGAAATATCTCTTTTTAAGGAGGATTATGGGTCTTCTCTGTTAAGGTCATGTTTCTTATAGAATTTAGAATTCTTGGGAGCAAACTAACATGTTGCTATGCTAATAATTGACTTATTTTCTAGGATCTTTATCCAGATGTATTATTTGTTTTCATCTTGTTTTTCAATTTTAATGACCTATACCATTCCTCTTTTATTAAAATCATAATACCCCCATGCCCTTTGTCATTTTTTTCTCTTTATTTCATACTGCTATTTTTTTGTATCCCACAAATTTTTGAGTCCTACATCCATCGTGTTCATGTGTTTTCATCAGTATAATTATATCTTTGTCTCTAGAAATGGGCCTTAACTCAGGTCCTCTTCTCCAAGGGTAAACTCTATAGTTCTAACTTACCATCATAAGATGTTCTCGGGTGGGCCATACTCCCTATTTTTTTTGGGTTTGTTTAGATGTGATGTATGCCTTTCCATTTCTTAAATGCCCGTTTCCCTTCATTCCTTGCTGCCCTCACATTTTTCCATTCCTTATTTCTTTCTTCATGTTGTAAAAATGATATCTAAATAGAATTGTGACCCTCTCAGCATGCCTCTATTTTTTAGTAACCTTGTTTTATCCTTGTATCTCATCAATGTGACCTGAATATACCTATCTTTACCTCCTTCTCTCAGCCTACCAATTCTACTTGCTTTTTTTATCTGACCTTTCCATTGTAATCGATCTGACAAGAAGTCCTTGGTTAAACAATTTGTGTCTTCCCTATCTGACCTTTCCATTTTAATCGATCTGACAAGAAGTCCCTGGTTAAACAATTTGTGTCTTCCCTGGTTAAACAATTTGTCTTTCTTTCTCTTTTGTTATTTGAATTTTTACTTGTTTCTCTATCAACTCTTTTTTTGATTGACTGGTTCTTTTACTACTTGAGACATGTCTTTGCCTTTACTAATTCATTTTACAGCTCATTTTCTCTTGTTTCCATATTTCGGAGTGTTTCTCGTACCTTTTTTATTTGATTTGCATTTGTTTTTTCCACCTCTATTGCATCATTGATTGGGGGTGGATGGCTTTTTTGAGGACATGCCATTCATGTTGACCCATGTTTGCAAGGTTTTGTAGCTTTGACACTTACTCCTTGAGTTGGTTGTTTTCCTTTTCCAGGCTTTGAATGGTGCTTATAACCTCGTCTAATTTAGTATTTCTTAATTTCTCCCTCCTTTCCATGCTTTCAAGTTTCTCTTTCATCTTCATTAGCTCTTGCACATAAAGTCTCGGTGCCCACATGAGTGGTGTAGTTGTGGGACTGTAAGTTTTTTCCTCATCTGAAAACTCATTTTGGTGACCTCCATTTTCCATGTTGAATGCTTTCTTGCGGTTATTTCTGATTTTTTTCTCCTCGCTTGTTTTTCCTTTTGTATTCTCTTGTGTTGTCATTTTACCTTTGTTTCGTTTATCTTCTCTCTTTTTCCTCTCTATTGGGCTAATTAATCTCTTCATTTGATAATGGTTAGTGACTTTGATTGTTCCTTATTCTCCACCTATTTATGTGGTAGAATATTTTTTATTTTTATATTTTTAATATGTCCTCTTCATTGTTGTTGCCCTTGATCGAGCTTTTTGATGCTTTAATATCCTCCAGTACTATTTATCATTGACATATATTTGTTCTTTCAATTTTACTTCCCTTCTCCCATTTCCAAACCCTTTATACTATTGATTTGATGAAAAAGATGTGTAATAAAACCCTCTATTGCAAATCCTCCTTTGCTCTGCAAACCCTCTTCCGCTACAAACCCTTACCAAACCCTTGGGATGTTGAATGAAGGAACTATATGTCCACATATTTCTCCTATCTACTTAAATTATTTTATAAATCGAAATAGAACAGAAAAGGTGCCTACCTAATGAAATAGATGTGTAATACAACACTCCTTCGCAAAACCTCCTTGTTCTGTAAACCCTCCTTGCTTTACCAAAAACCCTCCACAGCAAACTCTTTAATTTTTTGTGCTAATATTTCTTGTCTATTTCAGTCTATAGTTTGAATCTTCTTTGTTCTATCATCTCTCCTTCAGTATCCCTTTTATTGTGCTGATATTTCTTTTCTGGTTTAATGTACAGTTTGAATCTTCTTCATTCTATCGGCTCGGCTTTAGTATCCCCACACTCGGCTCTGCTTTAGTATCCCCGTGCTTGACTCTTGTGTGAATTGATAGTATCCCCATGTTCTCGGCTTAGCTTCAATATGTAAATGCCTTTTGTCTATAGTATTATCCTTGCACTCGGCTCTCCTCCCATTCATTCGGCTCTGCTTCCGTTCGCTCGGCTTGGTTGTGAAGCCCTTCCATTCACTCGGCTTGGCTCGGTTGTAAAGTTATATGTTAGCTTACTTTATCTTAAAAAAATATATTCATTGTATTTTAATTTAAATAGTAAGTTTTATTAGAATAGTAATTATTATGATGACTAATATTAGACTATAATTTAATTAATCTTGAATGAAAATAAAAATTAATTAGGAAATGGAAAGGGATGAACTTAGAGTCTTAGGTTTTGTATGTCAAATTATGTTTTCAAATTTATATGCAATAATGTTTCAATTTATATACTTCATATGAAAATATTTAATGATATTACACTTCTCAAACTTTCGAAGCACTTTTTCATAAAGTTGAGTAAGGGTTAAAATAATATAATGCCAAGCAAGGCTACTTACCCAACTCCGTTATCCATGGTGGTGACTACTGTGAATCGGTGTTATCAATTCTTTAGCTATAAGAGGACATATTTCCTATTCCATTGAGAGTAAAGGATGGCGGTATGGGACGTTGCCCCAGGATGACAATCGAATAGTATGTGAGGATGCTCATGAAACCGCTCTAGTTGTGGAAGAGCCAACATGAGATATGATTAAATATTTGATCATATGGTTGTAAGGTCCAGCGGTAGATGGTATGGATAGCATTACCATCAATCAGAGTTGGCTTTGAGACATCTGGTCCGATAGCCATGCAATGGTTAACCCTGGTCAACCCTTAGGTAAAGGTCTATGACTAAGCAATGGCATAATTATGCTAGTTTCAAAGCATTCGGTCAGAGGACCACCACGAATGAAAAAGGGATTGCGAATCCACTTCTACATGCTTTGGTCAATGTAAGCACAACATCCACCCTTCCAAGTTTTATGGGCCCTAGAAGGGCAACCCCACACCAGGATCAAAGAATAGCTCGAGTGAGGAGTAAAGATCCTAATATGGTAAAAAAATTTGTGGGAAGTTGGTCGGTCTTGAGCACTTAAGACACCAGCTGCAGTGGTGTATGATCTTAAAGTGTGAAATTTTATACAAAGTACTTAATTCTAGTTGGGTGTCATATGTTAATTTGAGAAACAAAATTGTGTTTTCTGACAACCAAGTGTGTAGATCTAGGTTGTGATAGTTGGTATCAGAGCCTAAGTTGCAAAACCTAGGGCTATTAAACAGGAATAGTTGTTCTGATATAACTCTTTTGATGTCAGGTATGGTAGAGACCTCAAGGAAGACCAATATTAATCTGCAAGAGGAAGTTGCAGAAGTCCCTTGGAAGGGTCTAAGGTGACTCATGAGAGAGTCAAAAAGGGTGCAAGTTGTCGATGTGCCATGATGTATTATCAAAAAAGGAAAAGATCAAGTAGCTGCAAAGGCTCCTCATAAAGAAGTTTTCATTCCATGGAAGGAATTTGAAAGGGCAATTAATGATCGTTTCCTCATGCCACAATTTTATGTTGAGAAAAAATGGGGATAAACAAAATAATTCCACATAAGGGACCCCACATAGAATCTTTGCTGCTACAGGTAAACCTAACCTTTCAGGTCAAGCTACTCCATTTCTGATTAAAGGAAAAACTAGGCAAGAGAGATGTACACATTTTAATTGATAGTTTCATTTCAAATATTATTTTGAGGGACATACCTATTAAACATGGGATTATGGCAAAAGTATGGCAAGTAGAGTATGACTCATAATAGACCCACATGGTTAACCAATGTCTATTTGATCGATAAATTGCATATACCCCAAGAAAAAATTAACTGGAACCTATATGTGGCTTCTCAACATGCATTTGATATAGTCCTAGGAGTAGGTTGGTTAAAACCTCATAAATCCCTACTGAATTTTGAAGAAAGGTTGTTAGATTTCATGGATGATGCTAACGGTGAATTTGTATCCACTACAACCAAACAACTCTTGAACCCCATTTGATGACCACAATACAGGCCAAAAGAGCCTTAAGGAAGGGATGTAGACTTTATGTGGTCAAATTAAATAAAAAAGAAAAAACTAAGTCAATCTCCGCACTGTTTTAATAGTATCCAGTATTAAATGAGTTTAGGGATGTATTTCTTGAAGATCTACTTGGTTTACCTCCAAAAAGGAAGTTTGATTTCTCAATTGAGCACTTGCCATAAGCAACTTCGATGGTCAAATTTCATTACCGTATGACATCTCGTGAGCTACAAGAACTTAAGACTCAGTTGCAAGATTTGTTGGTATTAAGCCTAGTGTTTCACTGTAGGGAGCACCAGTGTTGTTTGTTAAAAAGAAATATGGATCCCTAAGACTATGTATTGATTATAGGATACTTAATAAGATGATAGTTAATAATAAGTATCCTTCGTCCAGAATTGATGATCTGTTTGATCAGTTGAGAGGAGTTATCATCTTTTCCAAGATTGACCTTAGATCAGGTTATCATCATTTAATAATCAGGGAAGATGATACTTATAATATTATTTTTATAACTTGCTATGGACATTATGAGTTCACGGTATTACCATTTGGCTTAACAAATGCACCAGCTGCATTTATGAATTTGATGAACAACATGTTTTGTGAGCAGCTAGATCGATTTGTGCTGACATTTTTGGATGATATTTTAATCTACTCCCAAAATAAGGAAGATCATGATCAACACATGAGGATAGTACTAGAAGTCCTTAGGAAAAACAAATTATATGGTAAATTATCTGTGTGAGTTCTATGCGCCACAAGTTCAGTACTTGGGACACATTGTTTCAACAAAAGGAATAGCAGTAGATCCTAAGAATATTGAAGCTATAATATATTGGCCAACCCCTACCAGTGTTTCTAAAGTAAGAATTTTTATGGGGATAGCTAGATATTATCAATGATTTGTTAAGGGATTTCAAAAGTTGCATTTCCTATAACCAACCTACAAATAAAAGGAAAATAATTCAAGTGGACAATACAGTGTGAAGAAGCCTTTAGAATCCTTAAAGATAAATTGACAACCGCATCAATACTAAGAATACTTTATCCCAATAAAACATTTATAGTGTGTACTAACACCTCTCTAGAGGGACTAGTTGGCATCTTGATGCAATAAAATGTCGTAGTAGCATATGAGTCCAGGAAGCTCACGAAACATGAAATAAACTATGCTACACATGACTTAGATCTTACTGTTGTGGTCCATGCTCTTAATATTTGAAGGCATTATCTGCTAGGAAAGCCTTTTGAACTAAAAATTGATCATCAAAGTTTGAGGTACATTTTTACTCAGCCTTTGATAAACGCTAAATAACGAATATGGATGGAATTCCTGGCTGAATATGATTTTGGAATTGAATATATCAAAGAAAAATAAAATAAACTAGTAGATGCCCTCAGCATAAGAAGACATATAGCAGCTCTTACAAAATGTCAATATGATCTGAAGGGGAAGATCAAGGAAATACAAAAAAATGATGAGTTCTGCAATCAATGTCGTAACAAGGTTGAGCAGGAGCCAGTTTGGCATGCAGATTATAATATCAAGTAGGATCTGGTATATTTTCGTAACAGAAATAATAGTACCCAATGATGAAGGGCTTAAAAGAACTATCTTACAAGAAGCCTATTATGCACCATATTCTGCTCATCCAGGGGTAATTAAGATGAGAGAAACTTTGAAAAAAAATTGCTTTTGGCCTAAAATGAAAAAGGATGTGATTCAATTTGTTGCAAGATGCCTGGAATATCAAAAGGTTAAAACAAAGCATCAGCATCCTGGAGGACAGTTGCACTTGTTTGATGTGCCAGAACAAAAATGGTAAGTAATTTCTATGGATTTTATAGTTGACCTTCCTAAGACAAGGTTTTAGCATGATGCAATATTTGTAGTCATGGATAAATTGACCAAGGTGGCACACTTTATACCAAGAAATGTTCTAGATGATGCACCAGCAATAGCACAAAATTTTGCATGGAAAATCATGAGGTTGCATGGCTTTCCTGAAATAATTATCTTGGATAGGGATTTGAGATTTACTTCTAAGTTTTGATAAGCTTTACACCGAGCTTGGGGAACAAAGCTCAATATCAGCACCACCTATCATCCTCAGATGGATGGGCAGACCGAGAGGGTCAACCAGGTGTTGGAAGATATGCTACGCATGTATTGAATGGATCACCAGAGTAAATGGGAATATTATCTCTTTCTGGTGGAATTTGCATATAATAACAACTACCATACCACGTTGGGCATGGTCCCTTTTGAGGCCCTATATAGGCATAGGTGTAGAACACCATTAACGTGGGATAATTTGGACGATCAAGAAGTGATCAGTCCTGAAGCTGTTAAAAAAATAGAGGTCCAACTTAAAGAAATTTGCCAACGACTTCGTGAAGCCTTTGATCGCCAAGAGAGTTATGATGACCTAAAACGAACCCCTCAAGAATTTATTGTTGGTGATGGAGTTTTCCTTAGATTTAAGCTAACCAAAAGCTCCATTAAGTCTACTAAACTAAGTCCTAGATTTTTTGTTCCTTTTGACATTGTTGCCAAAGTGAGTCTTGTTGCCTACAAGCCCGCACTACCACCAAACTTGTCCAAAATTCACAGTGTTTTTCACGTATCCCTCCTTTGCAAATATATAGCTGACCCATCTCATGTCCTGGATGTATCTCATTTGCAGACTTCGGACCCGCAGCTCATTGAGGTTTGGCCAGCTAAAATTTTAGGGTACAAAACAAAACAACTAAGGAAGAGAAGAGTGGAGTAGTGTAGGGTCCAGTGGGACCACTACTCCGAGAAAAATGCCACTTGGGAGGATGTTAATATCATGAAAAATCAATTTCCTTTCTTTTTTGAGGAATAATGAACAAAGACAATTGAATATTATTATTTATATATTTGTGATGATAAAGTGTGAAACTTGTTAACTTGTAAATTCTATGGTGATATTATGTACAGTTTGCTTAACTTGAAATTATTGCTTATGAAATATGCTTGTGTAATTTAAAAATCTATTGTATCTTAATCAACTAGCACATGGACTGTGCTGATTTCTAGAGGGAAAGAATGTAACAACCCCAATGCTTGATTATATTTTTCTTAAAGAATATGATGATGTTGTAAGTATCTGTGATTGCAGGTGTAGGTTTCAATCCATAGCTGACAACCAAACAAAGCATAAACCCACCCCCTGACGGAGGCAGTGGTCGAAAGCATCAGGTAAGATCGGATATGATGTCGTGCTTCTGGCATCGTGGCTCATGGATACATGGAAGCCCACTATAAAAAAAAAACCATGTAGGACATTCTGCTTGTGCTTGCATTTATCTTGTTTGCATAATGCATTTTGATTGCTAGATGGGATAAGTAATCTATCTATTTTTAAAAATATATATATTTGTTTAATTAAACCTAAATAATTTAAAATAAATAATAATAATTTAAAATATATAGATAAATAATAAATAATAATAATAACAAATTATATGATTACATTTATAAAACATTATTAAACCTACTTTAAGGTTAAACTAATATAAAATTAAATTAAATTTTTATTTAAAACAAATCTTTCATGTTTAAAGAGGACACTCGCCTATCCTCCTAATCTAACACGGAGTGCCAACATGTTCACTAGAGAATGGCCGCATTTTCTTTATAACCAAGGCATCCGATAAGGAGAGATTCATGGTTACGAAGCCTGGTAAAAACTTGTAAGAGGAGATTCTCGTAAGTATCGACGGTTGTGTGAAAGAAGCTTGAAGGGGAGCTTTGCTCGTAACAGGTTCAATCTTTATAAAATCTATGTGTTTGACTGGTTATTTATGTTTGCTCAATTATATATTTGCTCTTGAATGTTTGGTATATTATTTTGAAAGAAGGTTTGATTTCAGTTGAAGTTTGTCTATATTTTATATCGTAAAATCTTATAAAAGAAAATATATAGCAAAAATTAGCCATCTATATAGTAGGAAACTGCATCATTGTGTGTGTATGCATTAGTTTTGCAAGAGACACGTTGACCCTAAAATACATTGTCCCCACTGTTTTCTGCCGCGGTAATGGTGGATACAAGAGAGATGAGAGCGAATTGTACATTAACCAGTATTGATTATGGAAGGTGTTTGCTAACGAAGGCTTGATGTGGCTGCTTTACACTACTTCATTGCAATTTCATGCTTTTATATTTGTAATAATGGTTGTGAGTTTCCAACAAAAGAAAACATGTATTTTCGTGGAAGAACCAGAGGCCGCTAGGCATTTTTGAAACAGAGTTCAATTTGCTATTATTGTTTTCTTTATCTTTTAAAAAAATATTTATATTACGACATTGTAGACATGTTTTAAGAGAAATTGTTGCAGTAATATGGTATGAAATGTGAAAGTCATTGGAATTCATTTGAGTAATTAAATTTTTTTATGTGGTTATATATGTTGGCCTGCATATGAGTTAAGATCAGTTTCCAAAAATTTAATGACTGGAACACTATTGAATAGATAAAAGTTCTGCTATAGTTTGGGTTGGAATCGACTTATACCTACGGCAGTCTAAATGACGTCAAAAACCACTAACAAATACTAATTTCTCCGAAAATCCCTATCTAAAAAAATATAGGGACACAGGTTTTTTTGAGCTATAACATAGGCATTCCTAACATAGGCTTTCTTGAAAGATTAAAATTCCCTAGTTGAGATTGACGATAATAAAGAATAGAAAACTTGCTTTTATTGTGTAAGCTACCTTTGTATAGATTTTAATCTGTAGTAAACTGGCAATGAGGTAATAATAAACATTTTAATTTTATAAATGCCAAACCTAGTGTCAACATGGGAGATGCTTTGGAAAGAAAATAGAAATAGATAGGCTCAATGGCAAATGCAAGTGTGAGACGCAACAGAACAACAACTAGATTTTAGTCATACTTAGCTTAAAATAAAGACAATATATGTTCGATTAAAATTAAAATATATATATATATAGTCAGTTCAAAGGTAGGTCTGTCGAACAGCATAGGACTAATGAGCCAATACACTAATTTTTTTAAGTCATGCAATTATGAGATGTCATGTTGTGCTTGCCAATACAACCTGAGAAGGAATAGGGATAATTTTGGTAATGTTTCAACAGAAAACCGAGGTATCCATTAAAAGTTTTGCATTGAACTGCAAAGTATGACATAGGATAGTGTGTGAGCTCTCACTTCAAAATTACAACACCAATACTCACAGTCAATCTCACATGTCATCAAAACAGAAGACGCAACCGAGTTGCGAACATAAAAATTATAGTTGTAATATATTCATACGTTTAGCCCTAAGTTATGTATTCAAATGTCGAGTTTAATTAAGCTAGTAATTAATTAATATTTTTTTTTAGAAAACAGTTTTGGGTGTAATTAAATAATAAAATCTTGCTGCTTCATGACATCGCTTATGTTAGGAAGACTTAAAAATATAGAAAATCAAGAATAATTGCCCAAGCTCTTTGTACTGAGGAATAAATTTCTTTATAGTATTCTTATCTTATAAGCTATGGTGAGGAACTTTTAGAATGATCGATCATTATTACTGGAGTATGTTTTTATGAATTATGTTCCAAGTAAGAACAAAGTTTTAAAGTTATATGTTAGCTTTTCTTTATAGTTTAAAGTAAATGCAATGGGTTGTAAAGTTATATGTTAGCTTACTTTATCTTAAACAAATATATTCATTGTATTTTAATTTAAAGAGTAAGTTTTATTAGAATAGTAATTATTATGATGGCTAATATTAGACTATAATAAAATTAATCTTGAATGAAAATAAAAATTAATTAGGAAACGAAAAGGGATGAACTTAGAGTCTTAGGTTTTGTATGTCAAATTATATTTTCGGATTTATATGCAATAATGTTTCGATTTATATACTTCATATGAAAACCTTTAATGATATTAAACTTCTCAAACTTTCGAAGCACTTTTTCATAAAGCCGAGTAAGGGTTAAAATAATATAATGTCGAGCAGGGCTACTTACCCAACTTCGTTAGCAGGGGTGGTGACTAACGTGAATCGGTGTTATCCAT
Organism: Wollemia nobilis; assembly: GCA_028583015.1. Taxonomy (NCBI): domain Eukaryota; kingdom Viridiplantae; phylum Streptophyta; class Pinopsida; order Araucariales; family Araucariaceae; genus Wollemia; species Wollemia nobilis. The sequence goes on along the minus strand of JAQPPZ010017248.1, from coordinate 25,474,914 downwards.
TCTCCAGATATCAGAGGACAAAGGTCCTATGCCGTTGAGATTAAAGGGTTGCAGTATGGGATGTTGCCCTAGGATGATAGTCAAATAGTACGTGAGGATGCTCACAAAACCGTTTCGATTGTGGAAGAGCCAACATGAGACATGATTAGAGAGTTGATCATGTGGTTGGAAGGTCCAACGATAGATGGTATGGGTAGCATTACCGTCAACCAGAGTTGGATTTGAGACATCTTGTCCAATATGCATGCAATGGCGGACCATGGTCAACCCTTAGTTGAAGGTCTATGACTAAGCACTGGCATAATTATGCTAGTTCCAAAGTATTCGGTCAGAGGACCACCACGAACGAAAAAGAGATTGTGAATCCACTTCTACATGCTTTGTTCAGGGTAAGCACAGCGTCCACCCTTCCAAGTGTTATGGGCCCTGGAAGAGCAACCCCACGCTAGGATCAAATAATAGCTCGAGTGAGGAGTAAAGATCCTAATATGGCAAATTTTTGCGGGAAGTTGGCCAATCCTAAGCACTTAAGACACCAACTGCAGTGGTGGATGATTTTGAAGTGTGAAAATTTATGCCAAGTACTTAATTCTAGTTGGGTGTCATATGTTAATTTGAGAAAAGAAAATTATGTTTTCTGACAACCAGGTGTGTAGACCTGGGTTATGACAGTAAGGTATTTTTTCTTTCTAGAGAACCAGAATCCCACACCGTTGAAAGAAGCACTTATTGGTCCATAGGTGGTGATGTTCTCATTCCAATGGAGCTTTAAAAGCCAAGGCATGATTTTCGGTGAAACCACATGGCAAGAAGGGCACACACTCCAAGGATAATTTTGTAGCGAGTAACAGTTGATATCGTTAAATCATCGAAAATAGTATCGGACGGGTGAATTAAAGCACACATTCTTCCAAAATCACTCAAGGGAAATTTAGCATTTACTGCAGTGGTTGGAAGGGTGCTCTATATAAAGGAACAGGTAAAAGCTACCCAGTTTAATTTTTAAATTTTTATTGCCGCTGTGTTTTCCAAGGTTGTTGCAGAATTTTCAAAGAAAATTTAGAGTATTCATCAGAGAGAAATAATGGCAAAGTGAAGCAAAGAGACAATAGAGGCTAAAGAGCCCAAGAATTCTAGGAAAAGAGGTGGGTCGAAATCCAAAAAGACTCGAAGGAATGAAAATGTGTATTTGGACCCGTACACTGACATAATGGCAAAAATTGTAGATTGTGTAATTACTAACAAGGGCATGGAGAAACTACAGTAGGATGTGCAGTTCGCAGTAAGTTAGGGGTTAATAGCAAAAATCCCATTTACGGTGCCATATCACTCACAATTATTTTGGTACCTGTGTACGCTCGTACACCCATGCCTGAAGCTGGTGCAGCTTATTGCTCGATTTTATAATCTGGTTACTAGGACAGTGGGGAAGGCAAATAGAGAAGTGCTCTTTACTGTTACCCCGAAGGAAGTGTGGGAAGTGTTTGCTTGTGGTTTGAAGCCTCCTTCATATGTGATTACCAAAACTTTACATACCAATGAGCAAGAGGACAGATATGTCTCTACGGTAATGATGCATAGATTCATGGAGACGTAGTTGATTAAGGAGCCACAGCAAGGGCAGCTTCTAAACCTGCCAAAGCCGCTCATAGAATTCAAGAGCCTAGGCATCTATTCAATATTAGTATGGGTTGTTGGTTTGTCGACAGATTCTATTGTTCATAAGTGGCCGACGGCCCTAGCGTAATGCATTTTCGAGGTATAATTTTACTCTCCATCAGCCATGAGGTAGGGAACCAATCCAATTTTCTTTGATTGGGCCGATTTTATTTCTTGAAAACTACATTTTCAGCTGGAGAGGTTGCAAAATGGGGAAGAGATGTCGTTCATGCATACTTCTTTTCTGGTATAGTATTTTTTCTTTCATCTACATTAGCATTTTATGTTTATCACCATAAGGCTAATGGATGAGAGAGATGAGATTCTGGTAGTATACATGTGGACTTCCGCTCTCTCGAGCAAGGAGTCGTATTATAGTTTCAACCATTTGTTTTTGGGAGCTGCAATAGAACTGCTTTGTTGTACATGTGAAAGAGTACCACAGGAGATGAGAAAAGCAATAGTTAAAGCAAAAAAGGGAGAAATATTTCTGCTTACTCAGGGCATCATCGTAAGAATTTTTGGCTTCACAGGTAAGCCATTCCTGCTTCCATACTTCACCACTGAACATGTTTTTTCCATGGAGGTGGTGCGCCAATTAGACTATGTTAATGATGTGTATGGAGTAGCGCACGGTAAGAAGATGACTTGTAATATGCCCTTCAAATTCGGCAGTATAGAAGTGAGCTAGGTAGGTCAAAACAGGTTGCTCACAATAACACCTCAATACCTGGGCTTGATAGAACTACCGCAACATTGGAGGTATGACCCATTGGAAAAATTTATAGAGATAATAAAGGCCAAGACATTTCACTATTTTTTGTGGCCCGACATTCAAAAAAAGTGAAATAATTTTGATAGACCTAACTTGGAGTGGCACATTGAATATATGATGTTGATTTCACCTTGGCATGATTGCTATGAACAGGAGGTTGAGTATAATCCGATGAAGTACAAAAATCAGATTCATCTGCCCGAATTGTTTATTCAAGTAAAAGAAAGTCGGCCCCTATGGACCGAGAAAAAAATTACAAACTGGTGGATAATGCGGGTCCATTGAGGGAAAACCACATCTCCTTATTGGTTGAAGATGGATGAGGCATTTTCAGACACCTACGATGAATTTATTAATGCCTATCAACCCATCGCTTTCGTCAAGATCTTGCCTCAAATTTTCCAACATGCTGATAGCAACGAAAGTAGGGAAAAAGAAGAGCGCTCGACAGTTGAAGAAGAGACTCCAAAAGAGGAGAAACAACAGTATGTGTTTAAACGAAGGTTACAATAGAAAAAGCATAAAATTGAGGAGGCACCTTTGTTGAAGAAGTAGACTATCTAAGATGCGCCCCCATTTCCAAAAGCTACGAAGAAACCAAGGACTGATGCCATTTCCTCCTCTACTACTGAAGTCTTATCGCTATAGTTTCCACAGTTCTAGTTGTTTTGACGACTGTTATTTCCTCTCCACCGGTGATAGATGCTCTGATGATGGTTGCGCAAATGTTTTTGCATGAACAAGATGAGGACTAGCAATCAAAGAGCCCTTAGGTGGAGGTCGTGAACGTCGAGGAGGACATAAATGTTGAGGAGAAATCAAAGAAGCAATAGGAGGAGATTATCTTGCAATCGCTTCCATCATCGAAGCACACGGTGCTTGCACCCGAAGGTACATATTCCTTTTTCTCTTCTTCTTCGGAGTATGTAGTGGTTGTTAGCTTATTTCCCTAAGTTTCTAAGTCTATCTCTCAACCTTTCGGTATGCCCTTTGTGTCCATTTTGCTTCCCTCTTCTTCCCTTCCTGAATTCACTACTCCTCTTCCCCTTTCTTTGGCCCCCCTTTCTTTCAGTTCATTTGCGTCAGGGTCGAACCCATTTTTGTGTCCTTCTCCTTCCATTGTTGCCACCACTTTCACCAAGGTTTTAAGTATGCAAGCTCCTCCCAGAGTGATTGTAACTGCAACCGAACCTAGTTCCTCCACCCACTTTATTGTTTCGGTCCCTCCCCTTCTAGCTGTCTCTTTCGCTTCCTTTGAGCCTGAATGCTTAGAAGTTTTGATTCCTTTCACACCGTTTTTGGAGTTGCAAGCATTGCTCGAAGTTTAGGTGGTTCCCAAGCAACCCGACACGAAGAAAATCAATCAGGTGCACCTCAGTTCGTTGTAGTGGTTGAAAAGCAAAAGGTGGAAGGAATCTCTAGCTCTAGCTCGACCACTCAAAAAGGTTGCTTTTGATCCTGTTGCCATGGAAGCTCACATGACTAAAATCATTCCCTTGGTTCAGAAGCCACAAGGAGAAATGATGTCGAGTGATTATGTTTGCGAGACTATAACGAAATACCTAACCAAGATTGATCACATGGAGAAAATGGATAACATACAGGTTGATATGAGTTCGGTATACTTACATGGTGAGTATTACAAGCAGAGATATTTTGATCATGAGAATAAAATTATCAAACTCGAAAGTGCCTTGGCCAAAAGTAGAGTGCAAGAAGAGAAGACTTCTACAAAGAATGAGTACTTGCGTAATCAGGTGGTGATGCACTTGAAGAAGAGAGATGCAGCAAGAATAGATATGCAAGCACTTCGAACGTAGCTGGAGGCCATACAGAATCAACTAACAAAAAATATCGCACAGGCTATAGGTTTTTCTTTGAAAAGTATCAAGGAAGTGTGCCTTCGCTCAGTCCAGAACTACGAAAAGCTAGCCACACAAGTAGTTCAAGTATTGCATTACCTCTAGGCATCCAGGATACAGATTCAGATGGAGCAGCAGTTGATAGATACTATTGAGGAGATGTTGGAGCCATATATGAAGATGGTTGTGAAAATTCAAACTTTGGCTAACTCCAACATATACATTCGCCCCCTTAGCGAGATGGATCATGCTTGATCATTTTTCAAGGTCACGTTGCGTAGCTATTTTTAGAGGATGGACCTAGCGAAAGAGGGTCAAAAAATCCTCAACACCATAAAGAACACACTATCTCCATGATACACTTTGATGTTCTTGTCAATATGGGTTTTCCAAGTTTTACAGATGAGTGGGGTGAACCTCTGTTGAAAGAACAACTGAAAGCGTCTTGGAATAAGTTCATGGAGGATACCTCAAAAATTGATACATGGGAGGAGTCCATCACAAAAGCACAGGTGTTACCACTCATGCAGAAGTATACCTGCATAGAGCTTTCACTGTTTGAGCTAGCCAAGCGAGCGAAGTGCCTCAGCCTGGAAGACGTCCAAAATATCTGCTTTGTTTATGAGTCATTGAGTATTCCTTGTTTGTTTACCACTTATGCTTGGGAGGAGGCAGTCACAGTATATGAGGTAACCTTCAAGAACCTCAAGGAATAGGAATAACGAGTAGCAGTAGAGCGCGTAGCAGCAAAAAATGTAGCAGAAGAAGCGAAGTGGGCAAAGGTACTTTAGGTAGCAGTAGAAGCTGAAGCCATTGAGAAGGTAGAAGAGGAGGTGTAAAGAAAAGCAGCCACATTGAAAGCGCCAACCAAGGCAGTCGGAAAACAGACTCCATAAAATCCCAATGGATAAAGGCCTAGGATCGTTTGCATCCATACGAGCTGGATACCCCGTGAACCACCAAAAATATTGGCAGTTTTACAATATGCCACATTAAAATTTTGTTAAATTTTATTGATGTAAGATCGGCATGTATTAATCCATGATACATTATTTTCGACCTATATTTACTGCATTTTGAAATTAATGTTCCTTTTGTTTCTTTTAAATAAAGTGTGCTTGAAAAGAAAATGGGGAAAACAAATGTAATGTCTCTTTCACCCAAATGTGGTTCGAAAATGTGGTTGACAAGTGCGTTCACCCGAAGTTTGGGGTGAAAGACCCATTCGCCCTGCTTTGGGGTGAACATAGGTGTAGAAGGCTGAATGTTGAGGAGCGAGCGACTTTCAATCGAAAAATATTACAAGTTTGGGACGGAATCAAAGTTGAAATATTGGTATTGTTAAAGATGTGTTCGCCCCAAGGATGGGGTGAAAGCATTGTTCACCCCACTTTGGGGCGAACGTCTTCAAAATTTAAAAAGGCACACCCAATCAAAGCCTAGACTGGTCAAAGGCGCTTTCGCCCCAATAGAGGGGTGAAAGTCCCATTCGCCCCTCTTTGGGGCGAAAGCTCACCAAAGGAGGATTAGGCAGATTTTTGGGTAAGTGAACGACTTTGAAAAGTCAAACATGCTTTCACCCCAATGGAGGGACGAAATTACGATTCGCCCCTCCTTGGAGCGAACCTACATGGAGTTGCTTCACTAACATGCCAAGGTTCGTTTCGGACGCCAAATTCTCAGCAAGCGATGTTGAAAATTCAAAGAGGCGTTCACCCAAAGTAAAGGGCGACGGTGCCTTTCGCCCTTCTTTGGGGCGAATGTGTGCTTCAAAATAAAGAAATATATTGTGATGCGCTTCTGCCCTAGGAAGTATGCAAAGGTCTTAATTACCTTTTTGAAAGGTTTAAACAAAGAGCAAAAATTCGAAGCATTGAATGTGAAATCAAGAACGAATTTCAAAAGCACCCAAGACAGGCGAATGAAAAACATTAAATCTTTGTGGTGAAGAGTAACTCAAGTTGTGGATCTCAAGCAAAGAGAGCAGCAATATTAAAGGTGCAAGGTGATTTTCATGATTTCCAAGCAAAAACATATTTTTGAGGATGGCGAATGTATCAAGTCAAATACCAAACCTTGCAATTTTCCATGCACTGATGCCCCATAATTGTTGATTTCCTAGAAGAATTTCCTAAAAAGTTGGATCACCGCCTCAAAAGAAGGATTTTCAATGACTTCAATGAGGAATTGTCTCACCAAGGTTCCTGATCTATGAGCATTTTGTATTCATGTGTATTTAATGAAAGAGGCTAAATCCTCTATAAATACTAATCAACTTCTATTGTAAAAGAGGTTAGACATTCTACAGAAATTATTCAAGTTCTCTACATCAACAGAAGATACTTGACTTCTGAATTTGCAAGTGATCTTGTGCGTGATTTTCTTTTGTTTTATGCATTTTTATTTTTCACTCATATTCATTATCTGTTGTTTAGTTTAAATTTTGAATCTGAATTTGAACATTGCTGGTGAGGGAATGAGTTCTAGAATGTGGTCTTAGAGGTTGTTTCCACAAGGTTGTAAGTAAATTCTATTGTTTTCTTTTATTACATGCTGCTTCAATGCTTGGGTGGATTTCCTGTTGCTAGTTTGTCCCCAATCCTACACCTTTGACCTATGGCCATATTTCCCATCTATTTTCATCATTTCCAATTTCTTTCCTGGAACTCTAGTTTTAAACCAGTGTAGGATTTAGTAAGGGAGCCAGCCCTCTTTGGAGATTGGCACGGAGGACATTCCTTTCCTATGGCCTTTCAATGTTGGCCATTTCTATGGTGCACACACGTATGTTTATATAATTAGGCAAATATTTGACCAATAGAGAGAAAGTGTAAGGTGTCAAGAGAGAGAATGAAGAGTCACATTGATATGCGGCAAGATGAGATTTTTGTTTTAAAGAGAGGAATATGAAAGGATGCATCTTGAGTACTAAAAAGTCAAGTAAAATTATATATTAGAGATAGCTTCATGCAATGTAATCTATCTGAATCATTCTTGTAATCTTATGATAATGAATATATTTGAGTTATATTTGTGAGATATTGCTCTTATATTGTGATTCATTGTTATTTTGTATGGCATTTATTTGATTTATACTTGATCCTGGATTAAACTTTCTATGAGTTAGTCTATATGGAAAGCTAACAAATATGACAGTTAAGTCATTTTTGAAAATCCTTACTAGAAGTAAGGATGCCTTAGTTTGAAGTATGGATGCCCTAGAGTGATAAGAGGAAAATGAATCTATAGAAAACCTTATCTAGGTAGCAAATATCAAGGATAAGATGATCGACTATGATATAATGGGTTTTAAAATCATAGGGTTAAAATGTAAGTTCCATGGATATTGGCCAAGTTTTATGGAGATCTAAAATTGGATCAAGTGGAAGTCAGAATTTAATTCAAATTACTATATGATTCTTCTTTCGAAAGTATTTTTCCTCATTATATTCTTTAGTTCAAAAATAAGAGAAAATAATAGATGGTGACCCTTGGTTTAAGGGCAAAGGTGCATTATATTTGAGACCATGGAGTGAAAAAATTTCTCTATAGATAAAGACTATTAAAAAAAAATTGGTGTGGATTAGGATTATTTATTTCCTTATCACCTTATCAATAAAGAGATTTTGAAAAATATCGGCATTACTTTAGGGGGGTTAATCCAGGACGGACCAACTATTAAGGAGAGAAGGCATGTTGTTTATACTTGAATATTTGTTGCTATGAATATTTCAAAACCTTTATGTCAGTCCATTAGGATTAAATCTAAATCAAGAGAATGGGATCAGCAAGTGGATTATGAAAACATTGCATTGTAATGTTTCAAATGTTATGACACCAGACACATGGTAAGAGATTATAAAAAATATGGAGAAATAGATGGAAAATTTTAGGCATGAAAAACTTCAATATGAAATAAGGAGATCTTATCATAGTGGAAGGTGTGTCAAATGAAGAATTTTCCACTCCTAAGAAAGTGGCAAAAAACCCTCTACACCATCAAATGGCAAAGGCAATTATAGTTCACTTGAATCAACCACTAGAAGAAAAAATAACAAAAAAGATGAAGTACAATGTGCAAGTTTACGTTTAGAAGTCAATGGTGTGAAGAAATATGGAAAGACAAAATTTAAAACAAATAAGGTGAAGGAGGTCAAGGTTAATCCAGATAAATCATCTTCATTTTAGATTATTTAGGGCAATATAAATCTTTATAATTCTTATTATGAACAATATGAAAAAATAGAAGAGATTGATTAGATAAAAGTGTTGGTGGGAATGGGAAAAGGAGAGGAAGGTCGTCAAAACATTAATAAAGAGAAAAAATCTCAAAGTGATATCGATTTGGGAAGCTAAGTAAAAACATCAAGGACGTAACAAGAAATGTGGCTAAACCCACTAATAACAATAAACAATGATGATGAAAATGGTATCATGGAATATTAGAGACATGAATAAGACCCCTAAAAAAAGATTTAAGGAATTAATAGGTTATTATAGTTGTGAGTTTATTTTAAGACAAACAAAATTAAGTAGTGAGGAATGTAGGGATGCTTTTAAAAATATTTGGAAGATGGGGGATTGTCTGACAATTTCTTTTATAGGAGTTTCAGGTGGTATTGCAATAATATGGGACAAACACAAATGGGATGGACAATTGTTAGAAGCAAAAAACATCAAAAGGGATGGACAAATGGGATGGACTATTTTACGGGAAAGAGGAAAACATCAAATTTGGGGTTATAAATGTATATGCTCCAACTATAGTTACTTCTTGTAAAATATGCTAGAAGGACCTTAGCATATTTTTGTTAAACACAATGATGATTCCTAATTGTGATCTATGGATTCTTGGGGGTGACTTCAATACAGTTCTATCTTCTTTAGAAAAGAAAGGTGGTATTATGTATTATTGTCAATCAGTGTAAGATTTTGCTTCATTTTTTTATTCAAGGCCTTTGAGATATTATTCCTTTAAGTTTTCAATATACAAGGGATAACAAACGCATTAGGAAAACTCATATAGTGGACAGATTGGATAAATTCTTGTTATCCAACACATGGTTGCAAATAGAGTATACAATCTATCTAGATATTTTATTGCAAACAAGATCAGATCGAAAATCCAATCTTCTGACTTGTGATTTACCCAATTTGATGATACTTTTCTTTTGGTCATCCCTTAGTCAATGAATCCAATGAGTTTAAATCAATATTATCATGCTATGAAAAGGCTTCTTGATAGTTGGTTAACTTTACAAAGTCTTGGAATTTTTTATTAACACTGCCCTAGATTTACAATGAATCGTTGTGGATATTTTAGTGATCAAAATTGAAAATTGAAAATTTTCCATCTACCTACTTGGATATTCCTTTCTATCATAGAGGAAAAAAAATTGAGCTCTTGATCTCCTACTTTGATAGAATGAAATCTTGATTAGAAGGTTGGAAAGATAAGTTCTTAACCATGGTAGAAATGCTATAACTTATAAAGACTACATTACAATCCAACCCTATTTATATGATGCCACTTTCAAGATTGTCAGTAGGTATACCATCAAAAATTGTTAAAATTCAAAGATCCTTATATGATGTCACTTTCAAGATTGTTAAGGTATACCATCAGAAATTGTTAATTTCTGAAAGCCTTACTTTGAAAAGTATGTGACGATAAATTTAGGTTTCCTCTTGTAAGTGGTATAGGGTTAAAAAAAACAATAATTAAAGGAGCAGGCTAAATAATCAAGGATGGACAAAATCGCCGCCTACTCATTGACGTGCTGGCCTAGCGAATCTATGGCTTCCTATCATAGGACGCCTTGGTCAAGGACAACAACTCATAAATACGAGCCTTTCAATGTTGACTTGCTCTCAATGATGGCGTAGATCCTTCGTAATTTCGAACTCGATTATTTTCTATCAAATCTGGGGGAAGAGGTCTTGAATTTCTCTATAGTAGCAAACAGAGTAATACCAAAGGGAGCTTAGTAGCTTGCACTGCAACTACCACTTTATTTCGTAATGAACTTATAAGATAAATAAGATCAGCAGGGTCCTTCCATGCAGTCTAGATGAGGTTGTATTTGGGTATGATGCACAACAATCCTTTTATTGCCATCTGTTATGTGGACTTATGTATTCAAATGATGTACAATATCTGGCATCAACTTTTGCATACAGTATTGTAGATGCTTTTCAGACCTTTGAGCGTCCCAAGAATTTTGTAAGGATATCAAGGAAAACTTAGTAATAGAATCACAGTACTCTCTGTGAGGGCATCTATTTGCAAATTACTCAAGCCGATCCAAATTTGGCAGACGAAATATATGATAAGTGTAAGAATATGAAGAATTGGTATGGAGTTATCCCCAACCTTGGCCCAATGCCAAGTATATTCATTCTATCATGACAGGTTCAATGGAGCCTTATTCAAGGAAATTGAGACATTATGCAGACAATCTACCATTGATATTTGCAGATTATGGTGGTACTAAAGGTTGGATTGACACCAATATAGATCCCAAAAATGATCGACTGCAAATACGGCAGATTCGAGAGCTTGAGTTGGAGCATATCAAAGCCAAGGAGGTATATTTTGAATGCAATTATTCTTCATTTGTAGATTTTGGTCTAGATGGGGAGGAGAGGACCAAGGGTCCCCAGATAAGGCACTCAACATTTGACTGCTTTTATTTGAATTGTTAGTGGCACACTGTGTTGCCAAATAAAGGAAGTGTGAATACATTGTTTATCATAGGCAACAGCTTGTTCAGATGAAAAAGGCCAACATGCAAAAGAGAAAGTGGGAGGTGATAGACCTCACGTAAGAAAATGACATTAAAGACAAGAAATGACGAGAAACCATTACGGCCATCGACACAAGATGCATGGCAGCATTGGAATCAAAGCACTTGTAGCAAGACAAGGACACATCGGCAACAACGGTAGCAATAAATTTGTACGCATCACATCACAAAGACCCTTACCTCGAGGCCAATGAGGAAGAATATATTTATTAAATGATTTAAGCTTGATCCTTGTGAATAGATGTATGTGTATATATGTGTCCCTATTCACAAGAGGATGTCCATTGAATTTGTGTGTATTGTTGATGCGAGGCTTTGAATACTTAGTTGCGTGATGTGTGATAGAGTTTTTTAATGTGTTTGGAGTGCATGATTGGTAGTACCTACATTCGTAAATAATGTGCAATTGTAGAGTTCACATTAAGGGGAGAAGAAATATTATTTTTTTCCAATGTTCAATATTCCCATAAGCTTTGTAATACTACACTTTATAATCGGGATTTTGAAGATGGTATTTGGTAAGCATTAGACAATCGAATATCGATAATGTTTTTTAGTAGTAAGGACCATCCAATGACCCTGTTGATCATATGAACAAGTGAATTTGAGCGGTAAGAGAAACCCCAAAAGAGAAAAGGCATCAACAAAAGTATTCCTAAAGAAGAAAGAGGGAGTGATGAGAACCATTGGATGAAGATCGTGTGGTAGAAGCAAGGTCCCACACATGAAAGAAGAAAGATGAAGGCTTGATGTGGAAACAACATAGTGAACCTCGTATGCAATGATCTACTCTATTACACCTACTGGTTGCAACAACTAGTTATCCATGCAATTTGGTAGGATGAGAAGGTTACCATAAGGGGACTTGTGGTTGAGTTAGAGGATCACATCCATGTTAAAGAAGAAAATAAAGCCAAGAATTGAAAGTTTGAAGATATGTGAAGGCCCATACTACACTCAAGGTGAATGGTTGAGTTTATTCCCAATCACAAAAAGATGAAAATCAATAAAGACCAATCCAACTGATTATCTATGATTAGTTGTATCCCCAATCATAATTATTGGGGATAGTGATATGAGTCCCTATTTGCAACTATGATGTTGGATAGAGTATGTCCCTATCAAGTTATGGCCATGAATAGAAGAGTTTGTCCTTGTCCTTGGTTGAGAGTACAATGAGGTCATTCCCAGTAAAGAAGCATAGTGAGGTCATTCTTAGTATTGCTTGTTGCAAATAGTATAGTGTCCCTATTCAAGTGTACTTGATCAACTATGGAGTATGTCCTAGATTGTCACATGGTTATTTGTATTGTTGTATCCTTACCCATGTTTGAATTATGATGTAATAAGGGGGAATGTTAAGATTTATTACATCGTGTGTTTATTTATTGCTTATTTTTACACAAAAATATGAGTTCGTTTAGAATCACTCAAAGATGGTGGATACTCGTGCATGTTGGGATATAAGAATTTAAAGCTATCAAAATTTCTTGCTCACAAAGAATTCTTTTGGAAGATTGCTGGTCACTTAAGGCTTTCCCTAAGGCTTCAACATTTCTTTAGTTAGTAGTTCAAAGTAAGATTCTTATAAGATTCTACAAAGAATAGGATATCAAAGACCTTTCAAATGTGCCTTGTGTGAGGACTTAAAAACATCAAACCATTTACTTCTTCATTATCTCTTTGCTCACTCCATTTAGGGTTAATTTTTTTAAAATATGAGAATATATTGTGTAGTTTCGTCAATATTGAAAGAGTTGATGAAATGTTGGATTAATTATTTTAAAGCTAAAGCATTGTGTATTATAGATTGTTCTTGCAATTATTTGTAAGAACAATAGAATTTAAAAAATAAAATAAATCTCAAAATCATGCCCAATTTGAAACTATATTGTCTTTCTTGCATAGCATTTACATGTATAGTGCTCATCATGAGAAGTCTAAATGCCAAAAAAAGAAGCACTAGCCACTTGGAAGAGTCATCCACAACAGCAGCATTAAAAAGGATTTGGTTTGATCTATGGTAAAATATAAATGTTTAGAAATTGGGTTTAGCAAAAGTAATTTTGATAGTGCTTCCAAATGAAATCTAGAAAAAGTCAGTAGAGATGGAGTTTTTCAAAATAATAAAGGCACAATTCTCCTCACTCGTAGTTATATGGAACTTTAACTAACAACCATGCAAAGTCTAGGGAACTTCTTACAAGGATTAAAATTGAAATATACTTAAACTTAAGGGAATTCACAAATTATCATTATTGTTGTCAACAAAAATGGATGTCAAGATTGAAAAACAAATAATGTTATTAATGATGTTCATCATCTATTATTAGAGGCAATCTCTTGGAAATGTAATCATATCTATAAAGAATGAAATCACATAACAAATAATTTAGTCAATCGCGGTGTTGGTCTTCATCTCGGTGAAATTCAAATTTTAAAAGATGAGATCTTATCTATTAATGAAAATGATGTCAAGGAGGTAATTATCAAAAGAAAACACACTGAAGAAAATCAATAATATATTTGAAAAAAAAGAAAATGGAAACTATCTTTGATTAAAAAAAAAAAAGGTAAGTTGGATATGATTTAATTGACCTAATGGCAAATACAGTATTTTAGTATTTTAGCTTATTAAAAAGGAAAGGGGGGAATGATGAAATGTGTACAACTTTAAATATCAAATTAAATCCCAAAATCCAATTGAACACATAATTCAAATAAAATAATTGTCATTGCAAGCATGCCAGGGGTCAGCACAGTAAATCAAAGACAAACAATGGGGAAAAGTTTTAAAAGTGAAATCACTTTTGTAAAAGAAACATTTCAGTAAACCAGATAAATTTCCCATGACAAGGAACACGACATGTGCACTTAGTGTAACTAAACACAAAAGTTTGATACTATTTCTCGTAGTGCATATTTGACACTTTGATAGGTAAGAAATCTGTGCCTCAATTATATTTTACTTTAATTTATATAAATAAATTTGAAAGTTACTGGAGATGGAATTTTTTGAGAATGCACCATAGACAATTACATATATTTTGAAATTATTCGGTGATGGTTTGAAATCGGCCTCAAGAACTTGGATCATGGAACTCTCAAATGGATGTCCACAATACAGAACATTTCATAACAAAAATCAAAATAAACTAATCCATAGCTGCAACACTATGCAGTGACCTTAGTGTGCTACTAACAATATCTTATGTGACACACACAGATGTGTACACATATATATAAAACTCAGCATTGCTAATTCAATTTCCAAAACTACAGAAGAGCAATAAACAAAATACTAGTTGAGAGAGCTTTAACAAGAACGTAAAAATCAAAGTGTTTTGATCATTTAAACCAAAGGCTAACCAGAATCATAAATTAATGTGCAACTGAAAAATCAGCCAGAAATCAGGTTGAACTATTTATGTGATGCTTTCAAAAACTGTTCATATTCCTAGAGACTAAATATTACCTCTATCATTACATCAAAATCAGCAAGTAGGATATTTCTTGTATTTTACATCAAAATCAACCAAAATTTGCAGCTGTGATGCATTGAAAAGAATCAAATGATACTGCTTCATAGGATTGTGCTGACCATTTCTTGCTGGATAAGCATTCCAAAATCCTCTTGCCAGGCACTGATTGCATTTCCCTAGCTGGGGCAGGCATGGATCACATAAAAATATTTTACAGACGATTCATAAAATAGCCTCAATTCCTTGATGACTTGCTCCGAATGAACTCTTCGATTCTAGCCTTTAACTCCGTATTAGGAATCAGCATGTCAGGAGTGAGCAGCGACCGATTGAATGGATCAGTCTGGACATGTATAACCAGGGTTAGAAAAGTTAGAAAAGAGTACATAACAACATTAAATAACAACAATTACATTGATACTTTACAACAGAAACATGAAGATGAAATGAAAGCTTGCGTACAGCATCACTCAATAGATGTCTTTGTATTGTTGGACGGTCCACCGTTGTTTTTGACGAAGGCAGAATTACAGGATCTTTCATCAGTGTGTACTGCCATGCACAAAGACAATTTTAGAGAAAAAATTGAACACAATTCCACAACTGTGCAAAAGATCAATCACCTGGTATGAACCTGACGGATCCCAGAGAGGGAAAAAAAAAATCCTACTGACCTGAATTGGATCAAGAAATTCATCTGGTATGTCCCCAAGCATTTCTTCAGTGTCCATGGCTTCACTGGCTGCAGCTTTTGCTTTCACGCCAAGATCAACAAACTCTTGAATTATCCTTTCACCTACACCTATTTTTCGAAGGACTTCGGCTGCATCTGAGAATAACTGGTAGGATGCATTATTAAAATTTTGATCAACTTTATCCCAAAGACTATATTTTGCATTGAATTAAACCATATTTAAAATGTAGAAACAATAAAACTTTGGTATCAGCACACCATGCATTGCTGGAAGCACCTGTTTGAATGCTTTTCAGTGACCATGAATCTAAACAAAGAAAAGCAATGTCATACATTCAAAGAGAATTCATTATAAAAAACAAAAGCAGAAGATAAAATTTCAACAAAAAACTTGTCATAAAGCAACACATGCAGCTCGCTCACACCCTGAAATCTATATCCTCATTGACATGAAGCATCACATTTTTGGAAAAGCATAATACAAGAAACAGTAACCTTTAGCGTTTTGAGACACCCTCAACTAGGTATTCTTTTTAAGGACTTTGGCATCTAAAATAAGCATTACGGTTGAATGAAAAATGCAGTTGTGTGAAAATTGGCACAGTAATGAAAATAAGACCTATGTGTTGCAGTTGTGTCAAAGTTTGCAATCTGTCCACCTTTCTCTGATTCTTGTGACACATAGGTCTTATAACTGGGCATAATTTCTTATTTCCTTGTAGTGATATGCACTACAAGAATAGTTCCCAGGTAAGGAAGAGGACAAAAGTTTGGAGGTTCAGCTTTTCTGAAAAGGTTTGGCTTGGTTCAGAAAATTAAAGATATAAGTAGGTATGTGTGTAATGATAATACAAAAAAAATATTTATGTCAAAAAAGAAGTACACATAAACAAGTTCATAACATGTAATATATGCATTAAAAGGTTGCAACTACAAAGTATTAAAAATATTTGGCCCAACCAAACTGAACCAGGGTTTTGTAGGCTGGAAAGTCTGGTTCAAACTGCACCTGGCAACTATACTAATAAGGCTGCGGTCTGACTCAAGTCCACTGTTAATTTTTAAATTTTCTTTCAAACATCCTACAGATAAGTCATTGCTTAGTCTTTATTTTAGCACCAACGCAATGTCCTTGGGAAGATTAATGACATTCTTTGCTTCATTTCATATGTGGTGTGCAGAAAGCATTGATTTGCTTGTGCTCAAATAGACTTAATTTTACTTGGTACTACAAAAAATTACTGCTGCATCGTTTTTGAAGGTTAAATTTTACTATGAATATAACAAAGCCAATAAAAAATCCAAAATCATATTAGAAAAAACTTTTTTTTGTACTTACAACCTGATTAAAAATCTATCAGTGACAAGTTAGGAATTCAAAATGATCTAGAATACCATTAGCTCAAGAATAACATGAAAAACACGAAAACATCTTGGATTCTTGCTATACCATTAGCTCAATGGTCCCAGCACAAAAACTAATCACTATCCACTAGCACCATGACAAAAACAGCTATTTTAGATAGCAAAACCATAAAAGAGCATTCAACAGTTTACAACAGAATAAAATATTTCATATAAAAGAAAAATATATATTTGAGAATAAGCTCACAAATACCAAGGACGTTCAATCAAAGAAAGATGTCAAATGATTTCATACATTCCAACAGTAAGTCTGAGTTAAACTTTGCCTAACCTATAGGAATATTTAAAATTGTAACAGTTTAAGACAAATATACATAATATGAATCCCAAATCCAGCATATAAGCTCTATTTATACATACACTCTCTTTGACCACCCAAACCATAAACCATTATCCTAATCATGAAATAGCAATGGAATAGAAAGGAGAGGAAGAGAACAAAAATAATCTTTGACCCTTCCCAGGAATTTGAACAGAATCAAAGCATCAATTTTAACAAAAGGAGGATTGAAAAATTCTTGCTATGTGTAGAAGAGCACTTCAAATAAATCAGAAGCATATCTAGACCACAATCTCAGGTTAAAAAAGAGTGATTCAAGCTAGTGTATTTTGATATTCTACTAAATTCTGAAAAAATATATCAAAGAAATTTTGAAATATGTACCTCATCTTTATATGAACGGCCATCACTTGATATAGCTGATGGAAATACATTCTCCTTATCTCCCCTAGCCAAGTGAACATATATTTCGACAATCTTCACAAAAAACAAAATTTATATTAATTGCACATGCTAGAAAGTGGCTCAAAAATTGACTACGAATGTTTAAATTGAAAATATTTGTCAATAAAAGAACAAGCATCTAGAACATAATTATGAGAAAGTTTGGAGCAAATGACTAACCTGCTTTAACAATTTTTTTGGTCTGAATTCATACTTCTCTGGATCCTTAATGGTAAGTGTTTTTCGTTGAGGACCCACCAATTGTGACAAGAAATAGTTGAGCATATTAGCTACCCTTTCAACCTGGAAAATAATTGAAGCAACATAGCAAATTAAAAAGTAGCCTTGTCCTCAAAGACATTTGAGAGCTCTATAAGAATATAGTTGCCACCTTTCTATATAAGATCACTGCTTTATTTCAGAAAACACAAGAATCTTACATTCAAAGCTATCATGAAGAAGCCCATAACAAGAAAGATAAATGTAACTAAATTTTTGCACAATGCCCTTAACATCCACAAAACCTAAAAATGTAAGCTGTCATATAAAGCAAGGTTATTTGAAGAATGCAACTTATTAAAAAAAAGGTAAATTGAAGAATGCATAGACAAATTGAAGTCAACAAGTCAACCTACCATTTCTTGAAGTAGAAATGGCGCCCTAATCTCAGCAGACGTGTAGGCTAACATCCCAACATCCTCATTTGCCAATGTCATGTCCCATCGAACAAACTAATAATATGATAAAACCCAATGTTTGGAATAAGAAAAACAGATCTGTCTATGAAAGCAGCTTGCATTTTAAACAAATATACAGTGCACCAAAGTGTCCTGCAAATTGCAAATTACTGAATATTTCAGAAGACCAAGAATTTTAGAACTGACTTGTTCTTGTTGATGAAAATGCCGGGTTCTTTCCTGCCTCTCTTGCTGCGGCCGTTGCTCCCATTCTACAGTATTTGCCATTTCAGCTTCCATTTGTTTCAGTTGAGAGATCACATTAAAACTCTCATCAAGAAGAAAGATACTATCGTTGACGAGAAAATTCAAAAAGTTCAAGTACATCCCCTTTTCATGTGTTTGTGCTATCTGCCAACAAAGATTTTTTCCAGGTCCAATGCAAGATTAGATTTGACAGCCCTTCATATATCTGAAGTTTCTGCCTCAATCATAAGTTCAACTAAGGAGAAATCTAATTTATGAAATTTTAACTAAATAAGACTTGAGCAGAGCAGAGAAGACTCAATGGCAATATCCACCTCTTTCCATTTATTACGATGACTAGGCACCTCCCACAAATACTCCAGAAGTTCTGCAATATGATGTCGTATGTTGAACTTATCATAGAACTGTGAAGCAATTCAATTCAAATTTGTTAAAAGCATGATTACGATACAAATATAAAGTGTTAATAGGTACATCAAACTAGGGTTGATGAATTCAGTTTGTTCCGTTTCTGCTAAAAGCTTAGCTTTGTAAGAGAATAAAATTTAAATTCATAATGTACTACTTTCTTCTCAAGATCAACAACTTGTTCTAACAAACCAACCATTTTTGCATACACAAACTTGAAAAATAGCTCTGAGAAAAATGGATTAACTCGCTATTGTAAGAATCTACATGACTAGACCCTAGACCAACTGCCTATGACTTGCTGCGTATCTGCAAAATCTTCCCACATAAAATTACCACCACCCTGAAGGAACCAGACAAACTCCTGACTGACTCTTTTTCCCTTCTGTCTCCTCCATTGTAGACAAAATTTATAGGCATCTCAATTGCATGGTTCTGTTTTCTGCTACAACATGAGAAATAAAGCAAGAAGCTAGAGTGATATGACACGAGAAGGTCAACAAGTCTCAAGAATATAACCAACAGAAACAGAAGTAAAAAGGGGTGCATAAAGCATCCTTCACCAAGGAAGTGCCAAAAGGATTGGTCAAACCCTAGGTAGCAAACCATACAAAAGTGCACAACACTCAATATACAAGTCTCATTTTTTGATTTGTGTCAAGGGTGTGGAGGCTTGTGGCTTAGATTCATTTTTTTGGCTTATAAAGAAAATCAGAGACAAAGTATTGGAAGATAGTTGGTGGACTCAAGCCAAGTAAGAAATGTTGAAGTTAAGATTTGGTTCATATTTATTTTTTTTGTTTATGATTCATTGATTTATCATTTATGATTTTTCATTTTTAGTTTCAAATTGGAATGCTCATATAGTATAAGTTGTTTTATTTTATTTTTAATTTCTTGTAGGTACATTGTGTCTTTTGTTGCCCCAATTGTCGCAATCATCAGAAATGCTGATACAGATGCTTCTAATCTAGGAGAGATCTATGAGACTTTTGACAGCATGTTAGGGGAGATAAAAAAAAAAGTCATTTCTGCTAGAGATCCATCATTATTATTCTATGAGCCCAACATTAGACCTATTATACAGAGGAGATGGGATAGGATGAACACCCCCCTTCATATGGCAGCTTATGCAGTAAACCCAAAGTGGTATGAGCCTAGGCCTAGAAGAGGGGCTCCCTATAAAGATCCAGAGGTGAGACAAGGGTTTTTGAGTGCCCTTAAAAAGATATATACGAAGGAGGAGGGCTCAAAACTTAGAGATGAGTGGCTCCAATTTGTGAATCTTATGGGCCCTTGCTTCAACCAACCAGAGTGTATAGAGGATAGGGCTACCATTGCCCAAAAAAATCCCATTAGATGGTGGCAGCTATATGGGGATGACACACCTAACTTGCAACATTTTGCAATTAGGCTTCTTTCACAAGTTGTTACTTCCTTTGCTGTTGAGAGGAATTGGTCCACATATAGCTTTATCCACAATGTGAGGAGGAACAGGCTTACCTCTCGTAGAGCAAAGAAGCTAGTTGCAGTGCATAGCTCTCTTCGCCTTCGTGAGAGAGTTAAGCCAACGTACAGGAAATCTCCAGCTACATGATGGGATGTTGATCAAGAGGATGCAGGACAGATTGATGAGGATGAGGGTGAGGAGGGGTTGGTTGGAGTTCCATTGGAGGCTCTTCACTCAGATGATGAGGGCAGCTCATCAGATACAAATTATGATAGTGATAGCCCAACAAAAGATCCATAGAAATGAGACTATTTAGTATTTTTGTTATAAACTCTTTTTGTTGTAAATGAGCATTGAGACTATTAGTATTTATGATTTCACTATTTTGTTGTATTTGTTCTCTTTGTATTTCACTATTTTTGTTGTAACTTGTAAATGAGCATTGAGACTATTAGTATTTTTGCAACTATTTTTCATTTTGACATTTGTTGTAAAATTTAATTTTTAAATTATTCTAATGGCTTCTAAGTTCTAAATATTTTTGTTGTAGACTATTTTTGTTGTAAACTATTAGTATTTAGTATTTTTCATTTTTGTTGTGTGTAGAATCTGTGGATTATTCTAAATTTCTAAAAAAAATCATACTATTATACCAGCCGTCCCCTAAAATCGGCTTGTCGTCCCCCGCCGTCACCGAAACCCATCCCCTAGACTCGTGGAACCTTACTGGTAACTAAGCTTTGTGGACAACACTTTAAGAGTTTTCGAACAGAATGTTCATTTAGCTTTTCTCATTGAGCTAAAATTTCAGTGAAGCAATCATGCATCTAACAAACCAACTGAACATTCTTCTCACTTTCAAGTTTCAACTATGATTAAATTTTAATGATACCTTGCAAATACACAATAGCATAAGTTGATATGACTTAGTAGGCATTGTTATAGAGAGTTGTGAGTGAATTTAGTCATTAAGTTATTTGCATGAAATAAAGTCATACAGTACAACCAGAAGATAATATCAATCCCAATAACTGCACTTGAAAAACTTAAAAAGGTCCTAATAGACAGACTCGAGCATAATGTAATGTAATAAAGTTATCTTTATAACGTAACTAAAACGAGGGCCATTGAATCTATTATACACTGAAGAATATTTGTTAATGAAAACTATGCCTCTGCTCCCGCCCCTCAGCTTTTTGGTTAGATATAAAAAGCAAATATTTCTTGATGAAAGGTATAAAGATTACAACCATATCCTATAAGTACTCTCGTTTCAACCATCTTCAAGAAGAACTTTCTCCCCCAAGAATTTGTCTCTCTTTCACACTTTATTCAATTTCCAATTCTGAATTATCTAATTCAGAGCACAGTTCAATTTCTTCAATAAGCAGAACTTACTTTCTGTGGATTCTAAAGAAAGATCAGGCATCACAATTGCATCAAACTGTTCTCTCTAAACTTAATGCATTGCATACAGAACTCCCAAGTTAGATAATATAATTGTGTACTTGTTTTATATCACTTTATTTTATAGTTATAGTTTACACTATGCAGTGGCTTTCTGGACCTGAGGTTAATGACAAAGTAATAACTAATACATGATATTGTAAAAATCATAATGGAGGTACTCCAAAAGGAACTACAAATGAGGCTTGGCATTGTAGTTATATTTGGTGACCAATTATGTTAAAATACTATTAATATTAACATGTATATCTCTTGAACCCTAGTAAGCTCAGTATTCAAGGTAGCCATAAGGACAGCTGTGTTCTCAAATGACAACCAATAAAGGGGAGTTAATATTGAAGAGTTGTCTGTGCCACAAACTAGTGACTCTGACAGAACATGATATATAAATCTCAATGGAATGTTTGTATATGTCCATATTCTATAACCTTTTATATTTGTTAAGGTCAATACTGCATGACAAGCTTCAAATAGTAGTTCTTTATCATCATTTTTGTTTCCAGAGTAGCAGAAGTGCAGACCATGACCCACAACCCCAGAAACACAGTACAACAGATTAGTCTGAGAAAACATGAAGAAGCAACAAAAGAAAAACCATGGTATGATATAAATTGGAATGCTATCCGACTATAGTTCTTACGCAACAAACCAACAACAACCACTATTCTACTACTTATAATAAAGTCGAGACTGTTGAGACCTTTATTTAACATCTATTCCAAATAATTAACATCTACTAGCAACAGCAATTTATACTAGATAAAATATTACAAGGATACACGGGCAACAACCTGAGTGTGAGATCCAGTAAATTCAATATCCACATAGAGCTTCATAAGATTAAATACAAGATACTCAAGAGCAAGGGGATGTCCTTCAAACAGTGTGGTCATTGCTGATGATTTACTGCAGATCAATTTAATATTTCCAATCAGGGCATAACAAACTTGAAATTTGGCATGTTATATACATTCCTCAAACAGTCACAAAAGTTTAAACTAACAAGGAATGCAGCGATATGTCAGGGGAGTGCTAATTCACCTTTTTTCTGGCATCCATGCATTCAACACATCCACCATTTTCGCCCTCAAATAAGGGTTTTTGATATACAATGGATTTGCCATAAACATTATGATAAAATTCAGGAAATCATCCTGCAATCATTAATCATGCATTAGAAAATATCACTGTAATCCTAGAATCAATAGACTTCTCATTCACCTAAAACAAAATCACATACCAACATAACACCATCTAAAGCTTTTGGAATCCGAGATGAAAAAAGTAGAAGCTCCATTGCATCATCGACAAAGTGTTCAGGCATAGAGGCAAATTCCATTGGGCATTCTGGTGGCAAAGGCATTCTGAATCCACCAACAATTCTAACCATCCACACCAGCATTAACCTGTAGAAGCTCAAAGCTTGCTGAAGCAATTCGACATCCTTAAATATCATCAAGAGCCACAATGTTAAAAAAAATTAAGTAGACTATCCTTATCTCAACCCTGAAAAAAAACAACATAGAAATACAAATTTCAATAACAAGTGAAGTCTAAAAGAAGGCGCACTATGTTTCAAAAGCATGGATGCAAGAGATTCCAAAATTTTAGGGTCCATATTTCATCAAAATAGGGTTTGAAAGACATATACAAAATAAACAAATCTATGCAACTGTTTTGAAGCTTAGCAAAAGCAGATGGTGACAAGAAATTGGACAATATTTAGGCAATGATGAACAAGCCCCTGCTGCATGTATGCTTTTCTGGATGTAATCACAAGACTGTTTCATTTCATAAAATTAATATAATTAATAATTAAGAAAGATCATAAAGTCTTCCTGAACCATAACAATGCAGGTTATTCACATACAAAATAATCACATTGCCAATATAACCAGTTAAGATTCGGAATTTACATCGAGTATTTGACATACCCTGAAAATCTGAGCATCGTAACAAAGCCTTTGTTGAGATAATCGGTCTATTTCTGCCTTGGCATTCGTAATCTCTTGCTCCAACTGTGGTGGAGCTCCTTGAGCATGTTGTGCTTCAAGTGTGGCAAGTGCATCTTGGCCCCTTCTAAGATCCTATTTTCACATTCAACAGAATAAGCTATTTAATAAACAAGCTATGATAAATGACCATAAAATATGCTCACAAACCCATGTTGTATGCTAGCAAAAAGTAATATAGCAGCCTTGATAAACTGAAGGACTCCTTTGCATTTACTTCAATTCTACCAAATTTGAAGTGGAATTTATCCCTTGCTTACTTAACATTCATAAAATTAAGCATACTCCCCTGAAGCTCATTAGAGAATGGTAAAGCATGCTACTGAAAGCATTGTATGAGAACATGATAGTAAAAGCTTTGTCTTTTTCTGAATCTGGCTATAAGCTTTTTTATTTGACCAGAAAAAGTTTGAGATTATTCCATCACCCTATTGTATAAAAATTATTACCACATAAAATATGGCTACACACTTCTACCTTCCTACCGGTTCTAGTAACCATACTAGGCTTATAAAAAGAAAATATCTTTTGTCCTGAGCAATCTCCTAATGTACACCCACTATACCTTAGTAAATAATATACTATTTGGCCAAATAGCAAGGATGCAATAATGCATGAGGTAATGGATTTTTTGTATGCCCCTCATGTAATAGTCCCTAATCATCATTATATTTTATCAAATAATAGCATTACATAAAGCATTTAACATTCTTATTCCATTGCATGTGCAATTATGTTGGGTTCAAACTAAGTGGTTTTCGAGCATTCTCAGAGGGTTGTGGTAGGTGATGAGAGTTCACTGCTATGCTAGTAGTTTCTAATTGGCCGGTGGCACATCTCTTGATAGCTTGCAAACAAGTTATTTTCTTTACCGGCTGAGCTAAGACAAACCTACACAGAAGATCACATGTATGCATTAAATTTGAAAAAGAAAAATAGTGGGCTTGTTATTCAATTGGAGATTTATATTCGAAGAGAATAAGAAACACGACAACATCTTCAATATATATTGTCAAAACAACAATCAAAACATCAGCATATCTTATACATTGGAACAGTTCATTAGAAGGCATAAAAGAATTGGTATAGTAATAATTGAAGGCAATATGCAACATTCCTTTCAAATACATTGGTCGTTGTTACAGTAGCTTAAAAATATGGTGAACATTAACAAATTGTAAATACAATGAACAGGTTAATGCTTGTGTAAAAGTGAGTGCAATACCCAGTTAAAGGGTGGGGGGAATGTTTCCATGAATTGGAAATAACCCTTCAGACATCTAAAATCACATGTCATATTTATTTTTGCACCAATTGATTTGTTCATAGTTTTCCTTCTAAAAGCCAGTCAAGGTAGTAAAAATTAAAAGGCATCAATTATTGTTGACTCAATTACTCTCACTGCAGACAGAAGCACAGCAGAATGTCCACTAGGTTGTACATATCAAGGGCAGATTGCCAACATGGCTAGAGATCATTTTCCCTTTCTGCCATGTTATTTGAATACATACCATGAATATTATGACCTTTGTCTATCCCCGTAAGAAAATACATTATTGATAAGGAACTAGCAAAGCCTTTATAAAAAGGTGGTAATACCATCCAAATTGGACAATGTCAGGAAGAACTTTGGAATATGAATGATGAAATAGTAAAGAAAGTTGCTCAGATAGAAAAACTGCCAAGTTTGAACCAGACACCCATCTAAAAAGTCAAAAAAGACGAAATAACAAAAAAACAAGGAGCAAGCCTCACCTTTTCTTGTTTCATATTTTGGGTTAAAGCAAGGAGGAAGTGTGAGCAGGAAGTAAGTGTGAGAAAGGAGTGAGTGAAAGCAAGAAGTGAGCCTCACCTTTTCCTGTTTCAGATCTTTGGGAAAATTCAAGAATTAAAGAATTCTTAAGAGGAAAAGCTAGGTAGCATGGATGGAAAATCATTTATGAAATCCCTAACTAGAAGTAAAGATGCCCTACCTAGAAGTATGATGCCCTAGTTGGGGATAAGAGGAAAAGTAAGTCTATGATAATCCCCTACCAAGCAGGAATGTTATACCAGAAGTGATTATCAAGGATGAGATGATCGAGCATGACATAATGGTTCTTAAAAGTAGAGGGTTAATATATAAGTTCCACGTATACTTGCTAGGTTTTTCAAAGATATAAAATTAGACCCCGTGGAAGTAGAAATTGAATTCAAATTACTCCATGACTTTTCTTCCAAAAGGATTTATCCTCATCATCCTCTCCAATTCGGAAATCAGGGATAAAATAGCTGGTGTAGTCAATGGTTTAGGGGGATAGATGCCCCATATTTAAGACCACAGAGTAAGAATTTTTCTATGAAGAAAAAAAACTATTAAAAAGCTTACAAAGTGGGTAGGCTTTTTGGACTTCCATATCAGCTTATCAATAAGGAGGTTTTAAAAAATATTTGTAATACTCTAGGGGTATTAATCAAGGAGGGACCAACAACTACGGAGGGAAAGCATGCTGTATATACCCGGATATGTGTTGCCATGGATATTTCAAAACCTTTGCCATAATCTATTAAGATAAAATCTGAATCTTGAGAATGGGATCAACAAGTGGATTATGAAGGCATTGCATTTCAATGTCACAAATCTTAAGAGATTGGACACATGACAAGAAATTGTAAAGTGAATACAAATGGAGAATAGACGAAAAATTTTGGTCAAGAGACAAACTTCAAAATGAAACAAGAAGATCCTACTGTAGTAGAAGTTGAATCAGATCAAGGATTTTCCATTCCCAAAAAAGTGGTAAAGAAAGCCCCTCCATAGTATTTGATGGTGTAGGCCATCATCATTCACTCAGATCAACCCTTACAAGAAAGAAGGAAGGATATAAGCAAAGAGGAAGTACATTGTGCAAGTTTAAATTCAAAAGGAATTAAAGGTGCAAAGGAAGATGTAGAGGCAAATTTTAAAACAAAGGATGCAAAAGAGCTCAAGTGTAATCCAAGTAAATTGTCTTCATTTTCCTCTAGTAGTTTAAAATCCTCTCCTTGCAATAAAAAAAAAAAAGTAGTTTCAAGTTTATCCCTTATACTCCAGGTTTTCAAGAGCGGCATAATAAATTGAGGGTTTCCAGGGCAGCATAAGGAAATAAGTACTATGGAGGATGGTCCTTCTGCTTTAGGGTTTCCAATGCAACATAAAGAAGAAAGCGTTAAGGTTATTCCTTGCACTTCAGATTCTCCAAGATAGAACAAACCTATATGATAAGTCTCATTATGAACAGTTTGGAAAAATCAAAGAGATTGATGAGGATGAAAGTGTTGGTGGGAATGGAAAAAGGAGAGGAAGACTCTCAAAGCAAGAACAAATAGAAAAAGAAACTAGTAGATACCAATATGTGTAAACAAAAACAAATATTAAGTGTTAACAAGAAGTGGGGCTAAGCCCAAAACAAAAAGTGATGATGAAAATGGTATCTTAGAATATTAAGGATATGAATAAGACACATAAAAAATAGAGTTCTTAGAGAAATAATAGGTTATTATAGTCCTGAGTTTGTTTTAATGCAAGAAACAAAAATGAGTATTGCAGAATATGAGGATGCATTCAAAAAGATTTTGGAAGATGGGGATTATTAAGCAGTTTCTGCTATAGGAGCTTCAAGAGGTATTGCAACAATATGGGACAAATGTGAATGGGATGCACTATTTTGGGTAGAATCGAAAACTAATTGGGTTGCTGGTCTTTTTTGCAAGAAAGAGGAAACTATCAAAGTTGGTGTCGTAAATGTATATGCTCCAACAACATTTACTCCTTGTGAAAGATGTTGGAAGGACCTCAGTTTTTTTATGTCAAATTCAATGATGATTCATAGTTTGATCTACAGATTCTTTTGGGAGGAGGGGACTTCAACACAGTTCTATCTCCTTTGGAAAAAAAGGGTGGTACTCCTAGAAGGTCTATATCAATGGAGAATTTGCTTAATTTGTCAATTCAAATGGACTTTGGGATGCTATTCCTTCAAGATTTCAAAACACATGGAATAGTAGACATATCAGGCAAACTCATATAGTAGAAAGATTGGACCGGTTTTTATGATCTAATACATGGTTGCAAACAGAGTATACAATCTCTTTAGACAATTTATCATGAGCATGATCAAATCACAAACGCATTCTCTTGAGATGTGTTTTACTCAATAATGGTCTTCCAAAACCATTTTGATTTCACTCTGTAGCTTCAAGACCCTGATTGCTTCCAAATAGGTATGTTATGGTGGGATGAAGCAAGGTTTGAAGGATGATGTATGTATGGATTTGTTCAAAAGAAAGGGCAAATGAAGAATTGGAATGCCAAATATTTTGCTAACATGTTTAAAGCAAATGAGGAAATTAAATCCAATCTCAACAATTTACAAGAGATAATAGAAATCAATAGAATGAATGAAGATAGTTCTATGCAAGAAAGTTGTTACTTTCTTATTATAAAAATAAAAGTAAAGTGATTTATAACATGTACGAGACCATAGGCCATATGGGATAATGCCTTTCAATACAAATTTGGACATTCTATTTGGAGTTCCAAAGTCTTCACTGTTAGGCCCACTCAGGTTGTACCATAATGTATTACAAAAAGAGTAGTCATATTGGGCCCAAATATTTAGGGAGAGATGGCTCAAGGAACGGAATAGAAATACCAAATATTTTCATGCTACAGCCAAAACCGATTTGTCTTAATTGAATCAAAACTATTTCAACTCCATATGGAAGAAGTATTAAGGACGAAGAAGATATTAGGAAGAAAGCAATTATTTATTTCAAATATATTCTGTCAAAAATTGAGCGAGATAAGTAGGCTCAGGGTAAACCTTTGTAAAATAATCCATTTAATTACCACACAAAGACAGAATGAAAGCTTGATGAGGAAGATCTCTATAGAGAGCTCTAGGAGGCAGATTTCTCTATCCACCCTAATAAGGCACCTGGCCTTGATGGATTTCTTAGTATTTTCTTTCAAATATTTTGGGATTTGTCCAAGAGTGATATGTTGGTTGTGGTTAAAGAGGCTAGAAGAAAGAAGACTGAAATAAGTGAGATCGATGTTATCTTTATTTCATTAGTTCCCAAGAAAAGCAAGTCAAAAAATTTCGACACTTTTCATCCAATAAGCATTTGTAATATGATTAATAAGGTAATTCCAAAAATTATGGCAAATAGGTTGAAAAGCATTCTATATTGTGTCATCCCAGAGGAACAAGGTGGTTTTGTTCGTCCGAAACAAATTCTTGATGGTATAACCATTGCACAAAAGGTCGTACATTCTTTTCATTAATGCAAAAACCAAGTATGCCTATAAAATTAGATATGAACAAAGCATATGATAGGGCTTGCTTGGAGTTTTCTACATAATATTTTTAAAAAATTTGGTTTTGATCAAGGACAGTGTGAATAGATTAGATATTGTTATAGCACTCCAAAATATTATATTTTGAAGAATGGATGCCCCGCAGGATTCTTTGAACATCTGGTGGACTCTACCAAGGTAACACACTATCTCCAAGGCCAAAGTGGAAGGAAAAATCAAATGTATTCAGGTTGCAACAAATGGTCCCTTTGAATCTCATCTCCAATTTGTTGATGATACTTTTATTTTGGGTCATCCCTCAATCCATGAGACTATGGAGTTCAAATCAATATTATCATTTTATAAGAAGGCTGCTGGAGAGTTGGTTAATACTACAAAATCAAAAGTCTTTTTCACTAACACTTACCTAGATTTACAAGAGACTTTTGCGGAGATTTTGAGGTTTAAAGATGGAAGACTGCCATAAACATATTTGGGTATTCCTCTGTCTGATAAAGGAAAGAAGAAGGAGCTCTTGGACTCAATTTTGAATAGAATTTAAACTTGTTTGTTAAGTTGGAAAGGTAAGTTCCTAACCATGGTTGGAAGGCTACAACACACAAAGAATAGATTACAATCTATCCCTTTCTATATGATGTTACCTTTAAGATTGCCAACAGCTATACAATCTATCCAATTCAAAGAGATTTTCTTTGGAAAGGATGTGAGGAAAAATTAAGGCTTCCTCTTTGTAAGTGAGACAGGTTTTGCAAAAGAAAGAATGTTGGAGGGACAGGCTTGCAAAATTCAAGGCTTATGAGTTTGGCATTAGGGGCAAAACTTGGCTAGGGATTATTCAAAGATCAAGGACAATTAGGCAAAGATGTCACTTCAAAAATATACAGGTTCTCCTGATGCAATAACAATGTCCAGGAAACGAACCCCACCTAGAGGCTTCACAACATGGAACTTCATATCTAAGAGTTTAAAACTGATCAAGAAACATATTCGACAGTCAGTCAATAAGGGCGAGTCTGTAAATTTGTGGTCTGATGCTTGGTTAAAGAATTATACTCTTACTATTTTTATCCAACATTGCAACCACTTGCTCGGGCATGTATAGCTTGTAAAGGACAAATGTAAAAAATCATGTTAATGTTAGCAACAACTCCAAATCATGGATTTCTATTAGCAAGCTGGATGAAGGAGAGGAATTCAAACAAATAGCGGATGGGCTTCAAAGGATGCTTCAAAAGTTCTATTTGCCTATTTTTATGCGAAAGGATGAGTTGCTTTGGAATCTATCAAAAACTGGCAAAAACTCGGTCAAGTAAGGATATAAGGATTTAGAGCAATCAGAATTTCCTACTACCAAATGTTCTTCTTGAAAGAATGTTTGTTCACTCAAGGCTCCCCCTGAGGCCTCATCATTCCTTTGGCTAACAGTATAAAGCAAGATTCTTATAGGCTAGAGTCTGCAAAGAAAATCATGGACCTTTTAGTTGTGCATTGTGTGAGAAGGATCTAGAAACATTAGATCATACTTCATTGTCCTTTTGCTTAAGACCATTTGGGGCCACTTCTTAAAAAATATGAGAATATATTGGGTTGCTCCATCAACATTGAAAGAGTTGATGAAATATTGGATTAATTGTTTCAAAGCTAAATTATTATGCATTCTGTGGAGGATTGGTCCTGCCATTATTTGTTGGAATTTATGGATTGAAAGGAATAACAGAATTTTTATAGACAATTTGCAAAATCATGCCGAGGCTTGGAATCATAGTATTGCCTCTCTTGCAGAATCTTTATAGACATGGTGCTCCTCATGGGAAGTCTCATGTGCAAAAAAAGAGGGGCAAGCCTCTTGATTAAAGGTTTAAATATACATGAAACAGTCATCCACAACAACAAAGTTCACACAAAAAATTTGTTTTGATATATGGTAAAATGGAAATGTCCAGAAATTGGGTTCATCAAAATTAATTTCAATGGTGCTTCCAAAGGAAATTAGGGAAAAGTTGATGGAGGTGGTGCTCCCAAAATAACGAGGCAAAATTCCCCTTGCTTACTTAAAAACACGTGGAACTTCAACTATCAACTATGCAAAGGCTAGGGCACTTCTTACAAGGATCAAAATTGTCATTGAAAAGGATGGAAATATATTTCAATTGAGGGCAATCCACAAATTATTACTAATGCTATCATGAAAAATAACATTATCTCTAAAGTCCATCAACTACTGTTGGAGGCTCTATCTTGGAAATGTCAACATATCTACAGAGAAAGAAATCGGGTGGTAGATAATCTAGCCAATCACTATGTTGATCTTCGCCTTGGCAAATTTCAACTTTTAGAAGGCAACTGGCCAAGTGAGATTTTATCTCTTAATGAAAATGATGTCAAGAAGCTGATTGCGTAAACATAGCAGTCTGACGAATATAAAGAGTATCTTTTGATAGAAAGGAAGATGAAGAATATCTTTGATAAAAATCAATTAGTCTCTTTATGTGCAATAAAATCAGGACAAAAGTCAAGGATTTAATACCACTTTGAGGTGGAATTTTTTAAGTTCAAAAGATTTGGTACATTCCCAATATCATTATTAAGAAATAATGTAATTAATAGTCAACCATATTGCAAGGATGCATTGGACAATGGATGTTTATATTTACACCCATTATGCAGTAACCACCAGTCATTGTTGCATCTTCAACATATCTCAATATATAATTATCAGCTTTATGCCAGTTCAGGCATTTTCAACCTGATTCAATTACTGACTCCATCAGCAAGTCACGTAATTTTCTCCCTGCTACAAGCACCTAATGAATTATAAACTTCAAATAATTTTGACTTTTCTTTACACCTGTCAGGATGGTACCTAAGACAAAAGCCATATCAATATTGGTTTTGTTATGTTTCAAAATTCCACTAACAATAGTGCATGAAATTGGATTCAATTTCGAACATTCCTTGTTGGCTAAATGACATATTGATAGATATTGAATTTGAAAAGCTACTATTTCATGTTTCTCAGACCTTAAAATCCAATAAATAATAAATCCCCTTCATTATGAAAAGGTGGTTTTTAACTCCCTAATTGGGACAAGATGCTCTGTAACCCCTTCAACCCTTTATAATTGCTACATTATTAAGACCTCTATGATAAGATTCTTTGTAATCCCAATGAAAATGGCATGTCACATAAATGCTTTTGACCTATGACTAAATACAATGTATAATGCAAATAGAATATAACATGACAAAACAAAAAGGTTCATAACAATCCCTTCCCTCTGAAAAGCTTTGTCCACAAAGTTTGAGGACCAAATGGAAGATCTATCATGCTTCTTTTTGTTCATTTGTTTCTCAAGTTATCCAACGTTATCTAATGTGACATGCCAAATTTAATGTTCTTTTAGTGCTGCCTCTGAATTCAATGAAATATGCATATTTCACATAAAATTCATCATTAACAATAGCATTATATATGTATCATATGGGAAATGCATTTTTGTAAGTGTTACTATAAGATTATCAAGCCTATGAATTACAGGCTCCATTGCATACTTAATTTTTTTATGATCGTCCTACATGTCTACATCTTCAACACCTTCTTGCCCATACTCATAAGCCAACATCAGTTGTTCCTGCTCTGCATGAAGATCCTCATCCCATATCATTTGTCGTTGTTCTTCATCTTGATAAGACTTCTCATCCCATACATTTGTGGTTGTTCCTCCTCTTCGAAGGGATCATCATCCTATACATCCTACCTTGTCTCCATAGGGATCTTCAACAACATTTTCATGGGCAAAGTAATTTTCATCTTTTCTCGTGACACCATCAGTTCTTCAAGCTCCAAAAATTGCCTCTTCAAATTTGTTTCATAAACCTCAACATATTCTGAAAAAGATATGTCCTTGGGGTCCTCAAAATACACATTTCCCATAGACTCAGATATTAATCAATGAGGGATAATACATGTTGCAATTCTCATAAATAGTTCTGCATGATTAAGGCTTCTTCTTGGGGCCAAGAAAGTTGCTCTCGTGCCACTAGTATGTTCTGGATCACAAAAAAACTTGACATCTGATCTGACCAAAAAGTTGAAAACTTTTCCAAGGGATTTGGAGCGAACGATGGGGAGTGAGAGAATTTTACATTGTAAACCAAGGTTCCAATCCCATGGGTGAACCTTAATAGCTTTAAATTAAATGGCATGAGCTCAAGTGATTAAAAATGTGCGCTTTCAATATCTAGACGGAGGTTCAAATCTTGCTAGGCAAGATGTGATGTCGTGATAATGCAGTTTGTTGTAATATCACCTTGTGGCTTGTTGAAAAACCATGGTCACATGGCCATGATATTATATACGTAGGGCCCGTTTCCGTGATAAAACGTTCAAACTGATCTCCAAAAATCTACTCTGATATCAGTGTTGCATTCCAGGTCTAAAACTTACAAATTTTAATCTCAAATCTGAAATGCGTGATTTTTTTCCTTTTATATGTTTTTATTATAAAACCAAAAGCTGGAAATTAAATAACATCACACAAAATAGTTTTCAAATATATAATAGAAAAGAAACAGCACTGGAACTCCAATTGAACAGAAACTTTGGCCATAAATAAAAGGATGACCTTCCTGCACGAGTGTGCTCCACCTCCCTAATGTCTCCAGGAGCAACATAGGCACTTGGCCAAGCCAATTAGTCTCTCATAGACCAAAGGGCCTTTCTCCAAGAACTTAAGGCCTTAACTCCAATAGTCTTTTATAGCATCTTTCTCTTACATAAGAGATAGTGCATGGCTCGTAACTCCCTCTTCATGAGAAGATGCTGTCTAACACTCTAGTTGTGACAAGATACTTTCTAACACCCTTATTATTATTTGTAACTCCTATGTTATGATGTGTGACAATATTCTTTGTACTCCTATGAAAGGTTGTCATCAAACGTAAATGCCTTAAATACATTCTCTAATGTAAATTGAATTTAACATGACAAAACAATAAGGTTCCTTACAAAAAACCTTGACCTGTTAATGGTCACTAAATGGGTTCTATCGTTTTTTTTTTTTTTTTTTTTTTTGGTGAACTAAGCTTTTGAAGAAAAACAGCCAGCCATTCTACTGCAATTTGAGTTTGACAGAAGCAGGATGTCTTGCAAATTCCAAAATTTGTCACATAAATCACACAAGAAAAGTCTCAAAAAATAGACAGAACAATTAGAAAGCTTTTAGATTTTTAGCAGATCAACCAAGGCTGTATGCATGACATGTATCAAAG
Organism: Wollemia nobilis; assembly: GCA_028583015.1. NCBI lineage: Eukaryota > Viridiplantae > Streptophyta > Pinopsida > Araucariales > Araucariaceae > Wollemia > Wollemia nobilis. The sequence goes on along the minus strand of JAQPPZ010017248.1, from coordinate 25,440,594 downwards.
TGAAATTTCAAACAGCATATGTATGTTATGATTTTATAAATCTCACCAAAATGCATGTTAAGTTGAAATGAAAAATGGATATAATCCTAAGCTTACTTGGATTAGGCTCTGGTACTCGGACACTGCTTTCAAAAGGCCCAAGTTCAGTATCCTTGCTGTCATGAAAAAGCATTCAGTAACAAATGAATATTTTGGTCTTCCATCACTTGACAATCTAAGTATGGTATTGGGGGTGATTGAATCAGAAGAATGGTTATTGCCAGAGCTTGTTGCTCCTTGAGACTGCAATGCTCTCCGCTCTTCCTCTTCCCTCTGACGTTGAAGCTGCCTGTATCCTTCAGTTCGTGCATAGTTCCTTCTGTCCACCCATGTTGCAATCTCTTCTGATGATGCATGAATTGCTGTCAATCCTCTGCGAATAAATACATCAGCAGATAAGCCGATCGTAATACAATCATCTTGCACCGACCATTAATGAAAAAACAAAAATATAAGACCAACTACTTACAATGAAACAAATATGCTAAAAAAGAAAAAACAAAGGCAGTCAAATCTCACCGACAATCAATTCGACCATTATGAAGTACATAATTTGCATCAATTAAGTTTATTTTTGTTGGGTCATCCAAAAACGGTTCACAAAGCTTAAGCATGACTGCGCTAAGGCTGACAAACATGCCACTGCTTGCACATTTGAAAGGGTTTACCTGCATTGCATAGAGTACAAAAACCAGTGAAAACGAAATGGTAGCAAAGACCGATCACCATTCTATTATTTTTCAAATTATTGCTGAACACATACATTGATTTGTGCCCTTGCAGCATTCTTCTTTATAGCTTCTCCCAAATACTCAAGAACTTTTTCACGTGTATTGGAATTCTTAAGAAGAGCATACAGAACATAATGAAGGCCTTCATACATCTGATGCATAACTGTCTTAATTGAAGTGAATGAAGAAGCTATATCAGCAGGACGCCGAGTCTCTGAATTAGAGAAGCATTGCTGCCTAGCATTTTCAGAAACATTTCAGTCAGACTATTAATTACATGTTAAATAGGAAACACTACTGCTTAAACCCATCAAAACAAGCACCCTTCACAAGAACATATGTACAATTACTTTGTAAACAAACAATAAAAGCCTTCAACACTCAGAAACCAGTAATTAAGAATGTGAAACATTTCAAATCAATCTGAAAGAAAACAATTGACACATACATAGATACTAACAGTATCAAAAACTTTGAAAGCATTTTAATCAGCTAAGCCGAATACAAAGAATCAACCAACAAAGAATCAACCAACATTTGTATCTATAAAAGTATCGTTTGTTTTCTTGCTGACTAATGATAATTTGTTTTATTAAGCAAATGGAGTGGAAAAAACACTATGACTGGCCAATTAAGTCACTGCCATAACTTTTTTTCATTACGGACTACACATCTCATATTTTCATATTTTCAATGAGATTGACACATATGATTAAAACAACACTCGAACAAGAACTTACCCAACATCCTGTTCTTCTCTTGTGAAGATAACATGATCAGGCAAAGCACTGACATGGAAAAAGGGGCCCAGTATGCTTTCAACTTCAATCATTCGTCCGTCCACATGATCGCCTCTGGGTATCCAACTGGGATGATTCACTAATGCTTTTGCACAGGCAGGAATTTCAATCAGACTTTTAAGGACTCTCAGAGGGACCTGACAGCTTTGCAGAGGTGAGGCCACTTTAAGCATAGCTAACTTCAGATCTTCATAAAGCTGCTTCAATATAGGTTCCAAACTATCCTCATCAATATCCCTGAAGAAATCCTCCAAAAACAAGGGAGGGGCAGTAATGGCAGGAATACTGGTCCCGCCAAATGTGTCGAAACCAGTAGAAACTGCAGAAACGAAGACATCTAACAGAGACACTTTTCCTGCAGCAGGCTGAAGAAACATCTCAGGGTTTCCCAGAACAATTCTGCTGTAGGAAATAGCGAATTGTTTTGCCTGCTTTACCACTTCTTCCATTCTTCCAATCAAGCTTTTATCTTTCATAGTGGGTATTTTCCTCAGCTCTTCCTGGGCTCTCCCATAACATTGCATTAAATACTTAAAAGGTGCTTCAGGGCTGGGAAAGGATAGCCTGTCTATCAAAACTCTCTCCATTATCTCCATAGACAAAAGTAAGGGCTTGCCTTCACTCAGAACTTCAGCAGCTGTCTGTTCCAAATACACTGGCGGATTTGCTTGATCTTTTCCAGGCCCTAAAGTTACTTGAAATATCCGACGCAATATAATGTCCTCCACCTCCTCAGGGCTTTTAGCTGGCTTAGCTTGTGCCATCTCTACAAAATAATAAAAATAACAATATGAACAACAACAATAAGAATAATATAAAATGTTCACCTGGTTAAATACGTGACTGTGAAGGCGGATACCAGGGTTCCAATATTTTCAAGCAATATATATGTAATTGTCACGATATTGTAAGGGTGGGCATCTATCAATCCCATATAACCAATTAAAAAACAAAACAACAACAAAAAAATATATGTAATTGATCCAAATACTAAAAATTTCAGTTATTGTGTTGTCCATTAAAAATGTCTCAGCATAATTGGATCATAACCGCCCCATTCCATAATCGACAGAGATTCTGAAATCCCAAAACCTCACTGTAAAAAGAGAAAACACATATCCAAAGTTTCCAAAAAGAGAAATTTCCAAATTTTCCAAAATTGCGTTCATAATTTAAGAGAATTTCAAGACCCAAAACCTAATCTGGTACTCTAATCGATTTGATTTTTCGCCAAAATATAAAAATGGAGGCAAAATTTTTAACAGCAATTAGCTCGCAAATTTACAATTCCAAAAAAAGGGGGAAAAACAGCTTTATGGTCATAAGAACCATCTGGCCTTGAACTACAATATACAACGAATCCAAAGCACAGAAATACGATTTCTCAATTGAAAGAAGGGGAAAAAAGAGCTAAAACAGGCGAATCGCTGCTCAAACATGATGACAAAATTAATACTGCAAAACCGCAAATATTAAAAAAATTAAAATAAATCCCTAAACAAGCTGGCAATCTCTGTGAGTCCATAACGTAATTTATCCACCCTTAGACATGGCAATTCCCGATGAGATCCTCCGCAAATACAGTCAGATAAAAATAAATAAATATTTAGCTGATTTTTCATACCTGTTATGGGTGAGTATGCGAATTCGGATTTAAGAAAGGAAGGAAGCCCTTTGAGCACGGTGAGAATAGTAGGGAACTGATATTTATTGCACAGCGAATGTAGCGAACAATATGACCCACAGTGTAGAAATTGCAAATAAGTGAAAGATCAACGAATAATTTAGAATCTCTGATTTCTTTTTCTATGTTAGGGCTTTCTTTTTACCTTGTACAATGTTTTTCCTGGTCTCCCAACTTCTGCCTTTTTCAAAGTTTTACTGTTTGGCTTTATTAAAAAAGGCCTTGCATTAAGGTTGTTTGTTTAAAATTGAAAGTATAAATTAGTTGGTACTAATTTTGTGTTGAAAAGTAAAAGGTGAAGTGTTTCAGTTCGATTTTTTAAACTAAATTTTGTTATTTATAAACTAAAATATAAGCGTGTTTGTTTAAAATTGAAAGGCATAGATTAGTTAGTAGTAGTTAGGTTAAAATATATATAAGGGTGTTTGTTTAAAATTGAAAGGCATAGATTAGTTAGTAGGAGCTACCTTTTGAAAATTGAAAAGTGGACTGTTTCAGTTCAATTTTATTTTATTTTTTGATAAAACTAAATTTTGTTAATTTTGTCTTTACCTCGTAAACTAAAATATAAAAGGGTGTTTGAAAGGCATAGATTAGTTAATAGTAGCTAAGTGTAGGAAATTAAAAGATGGACTGTTTCAGTTTAATTTTTTATAAAATAAAGTCTTGTTAATCTTATCTTTACCTCATATACTAAAATATATAAAAAAAATTATTAAAAAAATATTTATTTAAATTTATTAAAAAATTATATTAGGAAGTTTCAAGATAGGGATAAATGAATGTATGTTGTCTTGTAAACTTATAAAGCTATAAATGTATATGGACTAATTAGCTTTAAGATGGAGTTAAGATTCCCATTGTGGATAATTACATATAGGGAAGATCAAAGTTTCTTTTGAATGCATACCGGATAAAGTCATACATTAGGTAATGGTTACATTATGGAGAATACCTTTAAATTTGGATGTATGAGGTTACTTAGTGAATAAGTTTTGGGGTTGACGGTATTTTTTCCTTTTCTAAATAAATTAAATAATTAAAATATATGTTTTAAAAATGAGTGGGATTGAATTTTATATTTTTTTTTAAAGAGGTTCAAGTTTTTATTATTGTAGTAATTGAAATAAAATATTGTATTGGTATATTTTTGGTTTTTTACTTCCAAGGGTTAGGTGGATTGGTAAGTGCTAGTTTGGTTGGGCACTTATCAAGAAGAGACTCAGGTTTAAACCTTGGGGGAAGCTTGTTGCAAAGGTAGTAGTTTGATCCGAATCTTTTGAGTGTATGTTAGATTGACGACGACGGTACAAATTTTGAGCACTCGATGGTCCATTTCACACCGGGCTATAAAACAATGAGGTGGAATAGGTTTGGTGGATGCAGCCATGTGGTTTGAACTCTGAACTTGCCAACTACTAAAAATAATCAACAACTAAAAATAGTGTGTTTGTAACCAACTCTTCTATCAAGCAAAAATATATATATATATATATATATATATATATATATATATATATATATGGGTTTTTATTAAAGACACCTAAGTTTATATTATGTGGTAGATATGTGGAGTGTGTTCAACAATAAAATATAAATATAAATATAAAGATTCTAATTTTTTTCCTAGGGCTAGGTGGATTGGTAAGTGCTTCTCTGGACATACACTTACCAAGAAGACACCCAGGTTTAAACCTTGGGGGTAGTCTGTTTTCAAAGGTAGTAGTTTGATCTAAATCCTTTAAATACACACCAGACCGACGATGATGGTACGAATCTCGAGCGATCGATGGTCCTCTTCACGTCGGATCAACAATAACGAGGTGGAATAGGTTTGGTGGGAACAACCCCTGTGGTTTGAATCCTTGTCAGTTACTAAAAATAGTGTGGTTGTGACCAACTCTCCTATGTAGCCAATTTTGGCTACATAGGAGAGTTAGTCACAACCACACTATTTTTAGTAACCGACAAGCACAGAGGTTCAAACCACAAGGGTTGCTCCCAACAAGCCTATACCACCTCGTTGTTGATGACCCGACGTGAGGGGGACCACTAGTCGCTCAGGATTTGTATCGTTATTGTCGATCTAGCATGCACTTAAAGGATTCAAATTAGACTACTACCTTTGCAACAGGGATGCCCCCAAGGTTTGAACCTAGGTCTCTTCTTAGTAAGTGTCTAGCTAGGCAGACAATTACCAATCCACCTAGCCCTTGGGGACAAATTATAAATTATTTTTAAAAAATATGCGTAAAGTTTGAAATAGTATTAAATTTATTGGTTTTGAGCATGAATATGTTTTTTTTTTGAATTTATATGGTGGAATCGGTAGCCGCCACGAATTTGGGCAGGTTGTCCAGCTTTTATGGCTACCACAGTATTTTGCGTTGTCCGCCCCGAAGCCGCCACACAAATCTTCGCGTAGTCTGCCCCTATAACCACCATGCCATAATCATTTTAAACCTTTTACACCGCTGAAAGCACCAAGAAAGGGACAAGCGTTCAGTCCGACGAGGCCCAAGATTTGAACCTTGGACCTTCGCCCCCTTATGGGGTTTGGATGAACCAATTGGTCTACACCTCGGACATTTTGAGCATGAATATGTTATAATGTATTGTTTAAAGCTTTAATTTTGGTATAAAAAAGATAAACATCATAGATGATCAAAGAAATAGACTTTAATTAGAACAAGTGGACGACTGCCTTAAGTATTTGTCTTTTGGGTTAAAATTTGGATTATAGTTTTAAGATTGTTATGAGCATTGAGAAGGGAAGATGTCAATTTTTGTTTTTAACCATGATGGATGACACCAAGCTAGGTGTGAGGAACGAGTGCAAGGATTGAGCAAAAAGTAGGAAACATGAGGAGGAAGTAGGAAGCAAAGTGCAAGCACCACTTTTTGTTCCAAATCTTAAGAGAAACTAAAAAAACTAAAGGATTCATATGAAGAAACCTAGGTAACATGGCAAGAAATTTATTTTTGAAAGTCCTTATTGAAAGTAAGAATGCCTAGTTGGAAGTAAGGATGTCTTAGTTGGAAGTATGGATGCCTTAGTTAGTGATAAGAGGAAGAAAGAAACTATGGCAAAACCTATGAAGGTAACAAATACTACACCAGAAGTGATTATCAAGGATGGGATTATTGAGCATTGATTTAATGGTTCTTAAAACCATAGGGTCAATATATAAGCTCCATGACTATTGGCTAGTTTTTTTTGAGATATTAAAATTGAATCAAGTGGAAGTGGGGATTGAATTCTAATTAATCCATGACTTTTCTTCCAACAAGATTTTTCCTCATTATCTTCTCTAGTTCAAAACTAAAGGATAAAATAATGGATGGTGGCCCTTAGTTTAGGGGTAAAGATGCATTACATTTAAGGCCATGGAATGAGAATATTTCTATGGAGAAAAAGACTATTAAAAGGCTTCTAGTGTGGATTAGGCTTTTGGACTTCCTTTTAAAGAAAACAAAAAACAAAAAACCAAGATTTCTATTGATGGAAAATACAAGTACAAAGTAATTTGGGGAGAAAACTAATCCTCACACCTTACACGAAAAAACAGGCACTACAAAGCATTCATTCTAAAACTTGGATCATTGTGAATTACCCATTGTTCAATCTCACTCCTTCATTTGTCTGTTTGTCTGCTTCAGAATTCAGACTTCTTGGAATATTAACAATTTTCCCTCTCTAGAAATTTTCCAATAGCTCTTTCGCCTCCTCATAAGAGTTATTTATTACCTCATCTTGTGGATACCATAATTGTTTCATAATGTTAACAACCAACAAATAATCACCTCTTATAACCACATCCTTCAACTCAAATTGAATAGCAATTCTCAGTCCCCAAATTAGGCCTCTGAATTTTGCAATATTATTTGTGTTGCAACCTAATCCTTCTTTGAATAAGATTTTTCTTTTTGTTGGGTAGAACCAAATAATTCTACCTCTTGCACTCGCCTGCCCCGAATTTTCTTTGGAAGCTCCATCAAAAAACATGTGTTTTTCCTTTGTCAAGATGTATCTTCTCAACTGCAATTGGTTCTGTGATTTTTCTAGTCAACTTATCCTTGTCTAGATCTAGCATCTTTAGAATTCTAAGTTCGGATTGGTTCTAAGAATCCTTGGAAGCTACGATGCTTCTTTTCTGGGCTCTATTTTTTTCCCCCACAACTCTCAAAATTATCTTCCAAGTTCCTTTAGTTGTGACTATTTCATTGTTAAAATAGACCTTGTTCCTACAGAGCCAAACATTCCAAAAAGTATTTATTAGAAGCAATATTCATACACTTCGGATGACCTCATTACATTTTTCATTGATCACCACACTATTCCATATAACCATGAAATCTTCTATTTATTGCTCTATCAAAGCAGCATTGATGTCTTTGTTGCACAATATTGTACAATTAGACCACAATTTTTTTATGAATGGATAGTGAATAAACACATGGATATGTGTTTCATTATTTTCTCTGTAAAGGTAGCAAATTGTTGGCCCAACGTATCCTCTTTTTTGTCTATTTTCTCCAACTAGAATTGCTTGTCTGGTTAGCAACCAAGCAAAGAACTTAGATTTTGGAGTGGCAACAAAACTCCAAACCAACCTTGTAGCCTTTTTAAAGCCTACTAACTGTCCTCCCATTTGTTGAGCTAATAGGGTAGAGTACCCTCTCTTAATAGTATATGCCACCAACCTGTCCTTTTCAACCCATCTAACAACATCTTCACCTTTCCTTAAAAACACAGGTCTATCTTTTAATAATATTAATAATTCCATGTAAAGATGATGGAGGCGGATGGGAATATTCAGTTCTTCAATTGTTTTCCAACTTTAAGGATTAATGTCAAGCAACGCAACCCTTATGAGGTCTTTAACTCTGTTGTAGCCTCTATTTTTTAAACCTTTAATAATTTGAGCTAGATCTCTATGCTGCACTATTGGACATTTTCCAATAGTGCAGCGCAACCCTTATGAGGTCAAGGAATTAGAGAAAGCATCTATTTCTCCCTCCCTAATTACCCAAGAAAAATTTGCTTTAAATAGTTTTAGACCTTCTAGAATGTGTCCCCAAATTTTTATCCTTTTCTACAAGGATTCACTTTGAATAACAAGTTTTTTGAAGGACACCTTGCACCATACTTGCTCAATAGGACCTGAACCCAAATACTGTTTGCATTCTGAAGCATCTGCCACACCAATTTTGTTGCTAGGGCTTTGGCCATAAGGTATGGATTTTTTATACCTAATCCACCTTCATTTTTAGGATTTGGGACAATCTAGAAGAACATTGAGGACAAAAAAAGAGAGAATAGTTTCAAGAGAAAAAAGGATTTTCAATAAAATATCTCAGTGGATTTGGGACAATCATTGACATTCGATGACAAGCCCATAGATAATAGAGAAGTAATGCTCATAATTAAATTAAGCACAAGGAGGAATAATTAAGGTTCAAAGGAGCTATAAGGAATAAAGAATCAAGAAGAAGAATTTAAGAGTGTCATTATTGAATAAGGTACGTTGATATAGTTGAAGAGTTTAAGAACACCATTCATAAGAGCTTGATATGTGCACCTACAATAAATAAGAGAATGTTGTAGCTAAATAAAGGTTTGTAAGGATTAAGCTAATATTTTAAGTTTGCAAGAACATTCTATATCAAGGCCCAAGCATCCAAATCTACATTTGCACAAAGAACAAGAGCATCAACAATAGATGACAGTGTTAAAGTACTCAAGACGGTAGTGAAGGGTGAAGAGTTCACCATACAAATTTAATTAGTCAAAGATCACTAAGACAAAAGTTGACAGCTCAAGGAAGACAACAACACCAAGGTGACAAGCACCATCAAGGAAATAAACTCAAGCATTAAAGAAAAATGCCATAAAAGCAATCAACATTATCAAGAGGTATAAGCAGCTTCAAGAACAAAACAAAGAAAGGTTTATCTCAGGCAATAACTTCACTGGAGCCATTGAAAAGCTAGAATAATTGGGAAATATGCTAAGGACCAACACCAAAAACGTTATGTAGGCACCATCCTCGATACATCAACCAAGGAGAAAGCTCCATCTAAAGATAGCGAGCCAAGGTGTGTAGAGGAGAACTATAGTTTAATAGGAACACCATAGTAGCACCAAAATCAAAGGAATACCTCAAAAAGCATCAAACTATCATTGCAACAATGTGAGAAGAGTGCCATTAGAAGCACTATACAAATAAATAAAGTAATTCAAAAGGAAAGATAAGGGTTGGAGTTAAGATACAAGTTCCACAATAAAGTTTTGAAGCCACAATGGTCAACATAGAACATTAGCAACAATAAGATCATCACAAACAACATTAACATTAGGTCAATGCCAAAGGAAAGAGTTGAGTGCAACTCAACGACAAAAAAGAGTCGAGTGCAACTCAACAACAAAGAAGAGTCGAGTGCAACTCATCATTAGAGGAAAAATTGAGTGCACTCCAACAAGAAGTGAATAGAAAATTATCCCCAAATGTAGCTAAGTTGAGTCATTAGAAAAGTGTAACCATGATAGCACAAGTTAGAACAAGTTAAAGGTATGTTTTTACATCTCCAACGTTATCTAAACTTGCAACAAAAATTAAAAGCAATATAGAGAATATAAAACCATAAAGGGAGTGCAATAGCACTCGTGGTACTCAATGTGCAAGGATACAAGCTCCTTCAAAGTGAAACAACCAACATCATAGCCAAATACAGTGCCAACTGGACAATATTTTTCACAGGGAATAGTGCCAACAAGACAACCAACAAAGCATTGATAGGAATAAAGTGGAATCAAAGGTGATAAAGCACCATTCTAAGCAACGTAGTGCTATAGAGAAGCACTACCATTGTAGAAGCATTGCAAATGATGCAAGAAGAACAAGAGACATACAAAAAGAAGATAAATCAATTGCATCATTCACAGTGAAGGAGAAAAGGCATTATAGTCTAACGCTAAGCATGAGAGAGTTTTTTGCCACATGCACCAAGTGGCAGTAGGGTAGTGAAGTGTTACCTTCACCTAAGCATTGGAAGGTTTGAAATAAAACTCAAGCACCAATTCATTTTTCATGCACTTCACCACGTGACAAGAAGGAATTGAATGGGTAGAGTTCAAAATATTTTTGGAGAAGCCTTTAATGGTGTTCCATGTAAAGAATCCTAATGTATCTAAGCCTTGCACGATTGTAGTCAAAGGAAGCACTTAACGTAGCACTAAAGTTTAGCTACCAAGTATGCGCCTTGAGGAGGTAAATTAGGGTTTTTAAAGTTTATTAATTTTTCCCTAAGGTTGAAAGAAGAAATAAGGAGCATATAAGTTATTATTTCTTTGCTAAGGTTTAAAAAAGGTCCCTTCATAAGCTTGTTGTCCAAGCCACATCTGCTATTATCAATCACCTGGAAACTGCTCATGTTGCCATTGGGAAAGCTATCACACAACTTAAGGAGCAACGTCAAGCACTTAGCCTATTGTTCTTCTGTGACTCTTTCGGGGCGTGGGCAATCTAGCACGGCCAGGGGACTTGGGCAGAGACAGGCCATGCTGATGGATCGGGGAGGGGTTACTAGAACTGATGCTGCCAGAGGGATGGGAACCATGAGCGTGCTTGTAAAGAACTAGAAATAGGCCTTGGTGGTGGGGGGGCTTAGGATACTGGCTCTTTCTGGAGTTGTTGATGGTAATGGTGATGGACCGAAAGAGAAAATTTGGGACGTTGATGGGCGGACATCCCGCAAGTGATTGACAAAGGCTAGATTGTAGGCGCTCAGGGGCTTATTGGGATTATCCACAAAGATGTACTAGAGGATGGGAACAATCACCGTGTCCCAGGGGTGAGGGAGGGAAGACCGCACAATGCCTTTTTTCTCCCAAACTAACTCGCTCCCCTTGTCGGGGAATTGATCGGTCTCTTCCTTGAAGTTGTGTCCGTCTCTGTGGATAATTCTACCAAAAAACTTAAGCCTAGACACCTGAGCTATGGATTGAGGACTTACCATGAAATGGAGGCCATGAACTCGAACCTCACCATCGTTCCAGGACTCTATGAAGTCCTTAGTTACCTCCTCGTCCGTGCCTTCAAACATTTTGAAGAAATTCATGAAATGCTTGGAGTCGAGAAGGGTTGTGGTGCCTGCGTCAATCTACAGAGTTGCAGGTTCGATGATGGCCATGATGCAAAGAGGGTTCTAGTTGCAGGTAAAGGGTCGGTTAGGGATGCAGATGGAGCTAGTACAGAGATGCGCCATAGTGCAACCGAGAGGGGTGGAGGGGATGAGGATAAAGACCCAAAATGGGAAGGTCACGGGAGTGGGAATCCGAACAACCAGCTTATGGCCGCAAAACCAGGCATGATTTTGACTCGAGCTTGGGGTGGCGGTCTTGGCGGGAGTGGTGGATGGGGATGGAAAGGCGATGAAGGATAGACAAGTGGTGGGCAAAAATATGAGGCACGAGCAACCAGACCTTCGGCTGGGACAACACGGGTGGATGAGACGGTCCGGAGAGACTACGCTTTTCTCCGTATCTTTGCCATTTCGAAAAATGATGAAGGTGCCTTGGAACCAATGGGCCAAGGTGTTGAAAAACACCTTAATGGGTGGGAACTTCTTGGTGTGGTGGTTAGAGCCACCTTTAGAGGCATGGAGGCCCTTAGGTGTCGATAGGACACCATTGGGGTAGCAACAACCACCGTTGTTGTTGGAACTGTAATGATGTTGGGGGCTAAACTCACTCCTAGGAGGTATTGACGAAATACCATTGGTCATGTAGCCCAAGCTACTTATTAGTAAGATTCTCCACATCATGATTGACTTTCTCGAGAACCTCGCACGGGAAGTTGTCTTCCCAGATCGTTAAGGTGGTTTGAAGGATGGCTTTGTTGGCTAGGACATCGACCACCTGGTTAGCCTCTCTAAACACGTGCTTGATTTGGTTTCGATCCTTGTCATTGAGGTCTTTTTGACAATCCTGAATGATGCTTTGGATGTTCTTCCCTCCTCTGGTGTTGTTTTGTATAAGCCCCACTATAACTTCTGAGTCACCTTCGAAGATGATAGGGTTGGCCATGGATTTGCATATGTCAATGCTTCTCCAGAGAGCTCTGGCTTCTACGTAATTGTTGGTCTGGGTGCCCAAATTTTTAGCAAATACCCGGATGATATTACCATTGTGGTCCCTGACCACACCCCCTGCTCCTACTTTTCTCGGGTTGCCTTTGGAGGCACCATCAAAATTGGCCTTCAACCAACCCTGGGGGGAGTCCACTTGGCTGAGGCTCTGTCCTTGTGGGACTCCTTGGCTTTGCAATAGTCTTGGGGAATCCTGAGAGCCACAAATAGGTGACCTTCTATTCCATCCTAGGGAATTTTTGGGCAAGGGATGAGACTGTTGTTTTCTGTTGCAAGGGCGATGGCTCTTGCCGCAACAACATCATGATCCCTGTGATCCTCACTGAAAACTCATCTGTTACGTTCCAGCCAAATCTTCCAGGCAATATGGTGGGCCAGGGAATTCCAAAGGAAGTTGAGTCTTGGGTTTTTGAAGGTGTTGGGCCATTGGATGAACATGTCCTTGATAGTTTTTGGCCTAACCCAACAAACCTGAAACTTGTTGGTCACCAGGGAAAACACGTTGCTGGTGAAGGGGCATTCCATCAGAATATGTTGAGTCGATTCCTAGGCTTGCCTGCATAGGTAGCATCTATTGGGGACAATGATCCCTCTACGCATCAGATTGTCAGTGGTAAGGATTTTATTGTGGACAACAGTCCAACAGAAGTGGGCTATCTTTGGGATTAAAGCCTTAAGCCACACACTTTTGGCTAAGGTCTGCCCGCTTTTGGGACTGGCTCCTCTGGTGATGTTTTCTATAAGCTGGGAGGCGGACTTCATAGAGAAATTACCATCGCTCGTGCCTTTCCAGCATCGTTCATATTTTTTTTGGGATTGGGGGATGAAATTTGCCCTCATGATCGCATGGATCTCTGACACTACGTTGTTGATTGTGTCGTTCTTAATTCTAAACTGAACCTTTTTCCACTTTTGGATTCCCTGGTTGGAGGTGATGAAGTCTGCTACGTGGGCCCCATACTTGTTGTCAGTCAGGTGCTTGATAATAGTCAGCTTCTGGTCACTTATGAGAGGATATTTTTTGGCCCAGGCATCCTCCCAGAAGTCGATCTCTTTGCCATCTCCCAACTACCACCAAGAGCCTTGGTGCAGGAGATTTTTGGTGAGGGAGATGGACTTCCAAAAGTGAGAGCAGTTACGGGGGATATCCATCTGAAGAAAATATTGTTGTTGGAGATACTTTCTTTTGACTATATTCACCCACTCGAGATTAGCATTGGATACAACCTTCCATGCTTGCTTAGCCAGGAGGGCTAGATTGGTGACATTGATGCGCCGCATACCCAGGCCTCCCTGATCCTTGGGGGAGCACACTTTATCCCAGGAAACCAGGTGGAACTTCTTCTGGTTGTCATTTCCCGACCACATAAAATATTTTTGGATTTTTTTGATGGCCTCGCCCACAGCCACCGAAATTTTGAAGATAGATAGGAAAAAGGTGGGAATGCTCTGTAAAACAACTTTAACTAGGGTTGCCTTGCCCGCACTGGAGAGGAGTGCACCTTTCCATCCTGAAAGTTTTTTGTGGATCCTGTCGATGACATTCCTCCACATGTCTTTGAGGGGCCTTCCTTTGAACATGGGGAGACCCAAGTATGTGGTCGGGAAATCTGCAATGGAACATCCCAGAATTCTCATGATCTTGCATTGTCTTTTGGGGGGGTGTTAGTGAAGTACAACTTGCTTTTGATGTAGTTGATTTTTTGACCTGCTGCCTCTTCATAGAGGTTGAGAATCATTTTGATAGCTTTGGCATCAGGAACTGAGGCTTTGGTTGCCAACAAGGTATCATCCACAAATTGTTGATGGGTTGAGGGCGAGAGGCCAGTGGTGGCTTTGATGCCCAAAATCAGATTGTTAGAGCAAGCATTCTTGATAGCTCTTCCTAGGCTATCTACCAAAATGATGAAGAGAATGGGGGAAAGTGGATCTCCCTGTCTGAGCCCCCTAGAACTCAGGAAGTAACCAGCGGCAGACCCATTCACCAGGACCAAAAACCATGATGAGGAAATGCACTTATAAATCAGATTGACCCAAGATTCATGGAAGCCAAACTTGAGGAGGATTTGGGTGAGGAAATCCCTGTTAACTCTATCGAAAGCTTTGTTCATGTCTAACTTGAGGAAAAAGGTAGCCGACTTGGAGGCATGGGTAGAGTGGATCAGTTCATGAATGGTGATGACTCCGTCGAGGATGTTGCGGCCTTTGATAGTGTTGCCCTGGCAGGGGTCGATAATGGAGGGGAGAATGCTCGACAACCGGTTGGCCATGGCTTTGGAGAGGATTTTATAGATGACATTGCACAGACTAATGGGGCGGTAGTCCGAGAGGGACTAGGGATTCTCGCCTTTAGGGATCAAAGCTAGGAAAGTGGAGTTGACATCTCTGGGGATGGATTTGGAAGACTGCATTTCCCTGATGGAGTTGCATAAGTCTGAGCCCACTATGCCCCAATAGGTTTGGAAAAATATGGGTGGGAAACCATCCGACCTAGGGGCTTTGTCTGGATTCATGGAAAATAGGGCTTGGTGAATTTCCTTGTGGGATAGAGGGCTAAGGAGTAAGTGATTGGTCTCCCAGGAAATGATGGAGGGGATATTAGCCAACAAGGCTTCCATGGCAGGAGGGGACTGGGACGAGGGAGAGGCAAGGAGGTTTCTAAAGTGGCTCACCGCTTCTTCCCTGATCTGGAGGATGTCTGAAGTAGCAGACCCATCTTGCTTGGCCAGGTTTTTGATCTTATTTGCACCCCTGTGCCTCAGGGTGGATATATGAAAGAATTTGGAGTTAGAATCCCCTTCCTTGAGCCACAACTATCTAGAATTTTGGTGCCAAAAGGTTTCCTCCTTGCTGAGGATGTTGTGGTAGTCGGCCAACAATCGTTGCTCTTCATCATGGAGGTTATCGTTGCCTGCTCCCTTCTGAAAATTGTCCTCTATCTGATTAATTCTGGCCTTGACCTGATTCTTTGCTTCGAAGATATTCCCAAATATCTCCTTGTTCCAGGTTTTCAAATTTCCCTTGATGAATCTGAGTTTCTGCATGAATTGGTTGGTGGTTGATCCTGGGAATTTTCTTTTCCACCACAAAGCAATCTGATTACTGAGATCGGGATGTTGGGTCCACATTGATTCGAACCTGAAGGGGGTTTTGAACTGAGGTTTGGTGCCAGTTTCTAGCAAGAGGGGGTTATGGTCAGACCCGATCTTAGGGAGAGCTAGCAAACTGGCATCCCCAAAAAGTGGGAGGGCTTCCTAGGATAACAAAACTTGGTCAAGGCATTCCTGAATAAGACTGTTACCTTTCCTCCTGTTGCTCCATGTGAATAAGGACCCCTGAAGCTGAACATCCATGAGGGCATTGGAATCAATAAAGTGTCTCAGGTCATCTGTTTCCCTGTGAGTTAACATAGTTCCTCCCCTCTTATCTGAATACTGCAAAGGAGAGTTGAAGTCCCCTACTAGAATCCAGGGGGTTCCATCAAAGGCTTGCCTTATCGAAGTGAGCAAGTTCCACAAAGCCACTCTACCCTGGGAGGAGTTAGGGGCATACACATTGGTCATCACCCAAGAAACCTGGGAACTGAGATCATGGAACAGGATGTTACTCAGCCTGTCTTGGCTAGAAATGAGGTTGCCTTGCACCTTAGTGGGATTCCACAGGCAAAGCATCCCACCAGCCGATCCAAAAGCTGAGGAATGGACAAACTCGTAGTTTTTCTAGATCTTTTTGGCCACCCTGGGTGACCAGTGTTCATTGAGTTTAGTTTCCTGAATGAGAAAAATAGTTGGGTTATGTTCTCTTCTCATAGCTGCAACCACTCTTTGCTTGGCTGCTCCATTCAGCCCTCTCGCATTCCAGGAGAGGACTCTCATTTAGAACTTTTGGGAATTCTTTTGCCCCCTTTTCCTTGCTGTGTAGGGGGTTTGGATCTTCGGGTTTCTTCCTTAGTACTGATTTTGTTATCCTGGAATAGGGTTTTCTGGGTCCCATTGGCTATATCTTCTGTTGTGTCCCTGATTCTTTTGTCTGCTTTCGATGGTCTACCTTTTTTCCTCTCCCCTCCAACATCCATCTGGGATTTCCTGAAGCTGCGGGTTTGTTTAGGGCTCCACTACTCAGGGGAAGGTTGGTCACGGTCTTCACTATCAGAGGTAGGGTCGTAGAAGGTGGGCGAGGCTAGAGCCCCGGACTCTAGGGGTGGAGAGTCCTGCGGGGTGGAGGACGACGAGGCAGAAGGTTTCGTGGGGGCCTCTGGGGGGACTAGGAGGGGGAGGGACTGGGAGACTATTTTGGGGGAGAGGCAGACTTGGGGACTTGGTGGGTGGGGCTGGGCCTAGGGCATTGAAGGGGTTCAGGGTTAAAAACCAGGTTAGATTCAACAGGGATTTCCCCTTCCTCAACTTCCTCAGAAACACCATAATCTTTAAGCGCATCAAATTTATTAGTAACAAGGACAGAAGCACTTGCCTTTTGATATGGGGTGTTCACCATCAGTCTAGCTTGATGCTCGATGGTCATTGTGCGGTTTTCTATAGTTCATCTAGAGATCTGCTTTGGATGATCCATGATCTGGTTGTCCATGATAGGGTTCCTAGCCTTAGGGCACTAGGACTGTAGGTGGCCCTGCATCTGGCATTCAGGGTAGAATGCTAGTTTGTTCTCATAGATCAGTGGTTGCCTCCATTTGAATTCCCCATATATGAGGTTCAAGTATTCCGGGAGTTGGCTCTCCAAGTTCACATTGACACAGATGCGGGCCTGAGTTAAGCGCGTTCTCGCTCGGGTGGCTGGGTCAATGGCCACAAGATCCCCGATAGCCTTGGCTAAGCCTTGCAGAGCATCTTCATAGAAGAAGTGAGCTGGGAGGTTCGGAAGCCTCACCCAGAGCAGAGCGTAGTTGATATTCTAAGAATTTGGGTCAAAATTTGGTTGCCATTTTTTTAAAAATAGACTTCTCCTCCCGAAAAACCATGGTCCTCCGGACAAGATATGTTCTGCGTCCTCCTGGGTGTTGAGTTGGATCATAAAGAAACCCCGAGTCATT
Organism: Wollemia nobilis; assembly: GCA_028583015.1. Classification (NCBI taxonomy): domain Eukaryota; kingdom Viridiplantae; phylum Streptophyta; class Pinopsida; order Araucariales; family Araucariaceae; genus Wollemia; species Wollemia nobilis. The sequence goes on along the minus strand of JAQPPZ010017248.1, from coordinate 25,423,143 downwards.
GTCGATAGCTCCATGCTTCCCAGAGTCTTCCACTTGGACGCTGCCCATCTGCGAATTGAATCCATGTCTGGGCGGCCTCCTATGAACTTTCCCACCAGGGAGTAGGTGTCACGAATTTCATAGTTTTCCATGAGGCTCCTAGGGCATAAGACATCACAGCCCTGAGTAACGAACTCGCATGTGGTGTCTGGTTTGGTTCTCTGCTTGCTCTGCAATAGATCTGCATACGAAGGGTTTCCATAGGTATGGTCATCGTTGATGGTCTTTTCCCCAGCGCCGTCGTTAATCTCCCCATTTTGATTGGCAGTGGTCGATCCCACCATCTTCCCCGCCTTCGTAGTGGTGCTTGTGGCATTATGAGAGCCACTCACCACGTCGTTGTGCATGACCTGATTCCCATTTTCCTTCTCGCCTCATGATGCCATGGATGCTCCACTCGACCCTCATTCGGACCATGCGCAGACTTCGAATAGTAGAAACCCTAGGTTTTCGTTCGCCGACGCCTTATCCGAGTGCAGCCGAGTAATTTTTTGCCGATCCAATTTTTTTTGCAAGGGATCCGCTCCTAATTTTCCTTGTAAAGACAATTTTGAATATCAAAACTATTTTATTTTTTATTTTTTGATTTTTAACTCCTATGCACATAGCATATCCACAACATGTGAGGGGAGAGATTTGAACCTAAGGCCTCTCGATTTCAATTGTGGAAAGTTTTAACTATCCACTTGCTCTCCAACTCCTCTACATGAGCGAATGTATTTGCAAATATTCTTATTCTCCTAGTTTCTAAATAATTAGGGAGACATAAGGTATTCAACTTCAATTTTTTTTCGAAGAATTTAGAAATTTGAGAAATCCATCATTCATAATCTAGGGAGATATAAGTGTCATCATGATGCCCAACAAGTTTTTCTCTCATAATCCCAACTTCTCAAAGGTCCTAATTATGCTTCATGGAAAAACAAAGTAAAATCAATCTTGATAGTAGAAAAGTTATGGGACATTGTTAGGGGAACCAAAACAAAACCTGTTGAAGGTGATAGAGAAATTCAAAAGTATGAAGAAGAAGAAGCTAAAGCTCTTATGATAATTACATTTGCTATTACAGATGAGATACAACCATACATAAGCTCAATAGTAACCTCTATTGAAGCATGGAATACTTTAGCCAAAATATTTGAAGGAAAGAACAAAGCTATAGTTTTGAATCTTCAAACTCAATTGCATTCTTTAAAGGTTACTAGTGGTGAAAGTATTGAATTGTTTTTAAGAAGAGTGGCAAACTTAAAGGTAAAGCTATTAACTTTAGGTGAAAAGGTAGAAGACAAATTACTTGTTCAAGTGATCCTAAGGGCTCTTCCAGAAAATTACAAACACCTAGTTACTTCTCTACAAATCCTTAGCAAGGACATTTCATTTGATGAGTTAGTTAATATTCTCCAAGAATATGAAGTTGAGAATTCTATCAAATATGAAATGACTAACAATGCATTGGTAACTAAAGAGAATACTCAAGGTCATGTTGCTTCAACTTCAAGAGATATATTTAATAGGAGTAACAAATATTGTTAGATTTGTAAAAGAAGAAATCATAATACAAGTTTTTGTAGATATAATCCAAGGAATCAAATAAATCAAAATGGTCAAACAAATAGACCAATACAAGCTAGACAATACCAAACTCAATATCATCCACATCAACAACAATTTCAACAACAACATCGTTCTCAATATCAATATAATCAACCACAACTGCAATATAGAGAAGGAAATCAAAAGAGTCATTTAGCTCAAGAAATTCAGGAACTAGAAGAGACTACAAGTAGAAAATGAAGTCAAGGCTCTTTCAACAAAATTAGTAATACATGAATAAAATTTTTTGAAAAATATTGATCACTCATTTAATCAGAATATAGGAAAGCAATCTATCGAAGAAAGTAAGACAAAACAACATAGGCTTCTATATCAAAATGAAAATCCATATTGAAGACAAAAGTCTTCAATAACCAAACAATATAATACATGGGAGTGTTGGAGAATATTACATTATTTGGTACTGTGAATGCAAATTGAACAACACCAAACAATGAACTCATAAAATTAAATAAGCAATGCCACACATAAAATTGCACAATGAAATAAAATTTTATTATAATGCTAGTGGATCTTCAATGTTACAATAAAAAGTGCTCCAAATATGGGGTTATAGAACTTATTACACTTGATATAATGATTACAATATTCGAAACCCTAGTAAATAAATAATGGTGGTGTCTTCCTGTTCGATTTGATCACAACAAAGGTGAGTGGGCTTCTTGATATCCTCTGCAAGACCACTCCAACTTCAGTAGTTACCAATAATATGATCTCTGCACCTGTAAACAATAAACAACATACAAATAGTCAATAATACTTGTGAGGGCTCCATTGCGTGAGACCCTCTAAAATATTATTACTAACCCTAGATGTTGCATAATAATATTGAAAGTAGTAATGTAGGAATAATATTTAAAAATAAGTAAATAACAACAAAAATAATAAAATAAAATAAAAAACATGCTCCTTGAGTGTGTCAAAAACAAAAGCACAACCAAACACGCACAATAAGATAAAAAGAAACCACAACACGAACCACATAGAAAAACACAAGAACCACATAACAAAACACAAACAAGACAAAAACAACAGAACACTACAAAGACATAACCAAAAAAAAACATGAAAAATAAACACAACCAAAACCTAAAAAATAAAAAAAATAAAAAACAACCAACAACAGACAATAAACAAAAACAAAAAACATAGAAAACACTCACACATAAAAACACGAATTAACACAAACAAAGAGAAACCCAAGAACAAGAACGAAAAAAACACAAGAACAATAACAAAAAACATAAAAAAAAAAACACAAAACAACAAAAACACAAGAACAACAAAAAACAACACAAAGAACACAAAAACAAAACAAAACAAAAGAACCCACCCACCTAAAAAAACTAAACAAAAAAAAAAAAAAAATTGAACATAACAATGACCTATCTAGACCAGAAGACTATTAAGGCAAGAATCAACAGAGGAAACAAAATAAAGAATAGAATGAGCTAGGGAACTAAAAAAAGCTGAATGAACCAAAGAGAAGCAAAAAAAAAAAACAAGAAGAAACTAGGTACCTTCAGAACTGGAGCCATCCAAAGAAATGATAGAAAGAAGAGCTTCCCTAATTTGAGAAGCCCACCATCTAGGAGGGTGGCCATAACAAGTAAGATCACCTTTGTCCAAAGCCCAATTAGCTAAAGCATCAACACTCTTGTTTTGATCTCTGACCACATGATTGTAATCAACTTTCAAAAATCCCATCTGGATTAATTGAATCTTCTCAATAATTCTTTTTATTCTCCAATCCACCTTATGATTCTTAGAAGGAGTCTTCAAGAGATTAATCATAAGTTGAGAGTCGGACTCAACTAACACCTTTTCCCATCCAACCTTAGTAGCCTCCTGAAGGCCTCCGAGGATACCATACCCCTCAGCAAGGTTATTGGAAAGAATACCCAAATTCTCAGCAAAAGTAAAAACCAGGGAGCCATCTGAAAGTCTACCAATTCCTCCCACATTGGCTTTTCCAGGGTTCCCTCTAGAGGCTCCATCGGTATTGACTTTTCCAAAATCCTTAGGAGGAGGTTGCCAATTTCTTGTCCTATCCATCTTACTAATACTCACATTCCCTTTAAGTTGGTTGCCCTTAGAAGATTTAATCTTCAATATTTGCATCACTTGATCCCATCTTTGGTGGGAGTTTTGGGGGTGATTAAGGAGTTGATGGACTGATTCAACTAAGTTGGCTATGGTCTTTTGCCAAATATAGTGAATATCCTTCCTATCTTGATTAAAAATTTGGTTGTTCCTTTCATTCCAAATATTCCAAAGAAGAATGGTAGAACCCATCCAAACTAACTGCCTAATAAAATGATCAACACCCTCTTGATTAGGCCAATCCCTCCAAAGTTGTTCAAAAGTAAAAAAATTGGACCATTGTAAGCCAAGTAAAGTGGCCATTCTCCTCCATAGCTCGGAGGCTAAAGTACACTCAATAAAAATATGGTTGAGAGTTTCTACATTCTCTTCACACATTTCACATCTAAAAGGGCCATGAAAACCATGCTTCATAAGTTGCTCACCAGTAAGCACCCTACGATGCAATAAAAGCCAATTAAAGAACCTCACCTTAGGCCAGAGCTTTTGAGCCCACAATCGAGAAAATATGTCGGAAGAATGGTTGGGATTATTATGGCATAAGGTCAAATAACCTTGAGCAACTGAATACTCACCCTTAGTAGTGTTGTTCCATCCAAAACAATCTTTTTCATGGGACCAAGAGAGGGATCTCATATGAAGGATGCCTTGGATATCTTGTCTTTGCCTTTCTGGGATTTGAATAGGCCAGTCCTCAATAGGGATCCAATATCTACCAACCTTTGAATTACCGGTATGGTACCGACAATAATTAGCCACCTTTATCCAATTAGCTCGGTGAAGCTCCTCCATCCAAGGCCTCCAATCGGGAAACCAAGTTATCAAAGGCTTGTGACCATCCCAAGAATCTGTCCAAAAATTTGCCTGTTGACCATTATGAATGATCCAAAATAAATTTTTCTTTATCAAATCCTCACCGGTCTTAAGAAGCTGCTAAAATGGGAGAACCTTTGGTAGGAAGTTGATAGCGAACAAGGTCTTCAGGACTTTTGTTCTCCAGCATATTTAGCATGGAGATTATTGGCCCAAAGAGCATTGGGGTTATGCAACATCCTCCAATATAATTTAGCAGCTAAAGCTTTGTTGTTATTAATAGAAGACCGGAATCCTAACCCCCCTTCATTCTTAGGAAGACATAAAGTATCCCATTTCACCAAGGCCCATTTTCTTTTCTCCTTAGTACCACTCCAAAGGAAACGATGACTGATTTGATCCAATTCTCGAAGAACAACCTTTGGGATATTCAAAATGGAAGAAACATAAATAGGAATAGCTTGAAGGACTGATTTTACCAAGGTGATTCTACCCCCAGAAGAAAGCCACTTGTTGGTCCACTTTCCAATTTTCTTCTTGACTTTGTCCAACAACCAATTCCAATCTTTATTTTTCTGCCTTTGAATATTTATGGGAATACCTAAATAAGTGATTGGAAGGGAGGTCTTCTTATATCTTAATTTATCCAAGACCATGGATTCCTGTCTAGCAGAGCGGTGAAAGAAAATAACTTTAGATTTGTCTTCATTGATCAACTGCCCAATAGCCTTAGAAAAACAGCTAATGATTTGCTTAATATTAGAAGCTTCCTTAATTGTAGCTTTACCTAAAAGAGTAGAGTCATCCACAAATTGAAGATGAGAGATAGGTCTAGCTCCATGAGCAATGGTAACTCCCTCAAGGGTTTTGTTTTCCCTCTTTTTGGTTATAGTCCTACCCAAGCATTCAGCAAGAATGATGAATAAATAAGGGGATAGCGGGTCACCTTGCCTAATACCTCTGGAAGCTGGGAATGATTGAGAAGGCCTGCCATTGATAAGAACTAAGTAGGAAATTGAAGAGATACATCCCATAATCCAATCCATCCAATCCTTAGAGAAACCAAATTGCCTCAAAACTTTGATAAGGAAGTGCCAATCCACTCTGTCATAAGCTTTGGATAAGTCTAACCGAATGAACATGGAAGGAGATTTTTGCATATCCATGGAATGGATGGCTTCCTGAGCAAGAACTATCTCATCTACTATTTGACGTCCTTCCACATAACCCCCTTGCTCTGGGGAAATAATCTTATGCAAAAGAGGCTTCAACCTTTCTGCCATGATTTTAGTAATGATTTTGAGAAGAACATTACATAAAGCAATAGGTCTAAAAGCTGAGATATGATCAACCTCTTGAGCTTTTGGAACAAGAGTAATATAAGTTTTATTGATAACCTTCAAAATTTCTTTGGCTTTCCTGGCTTCTTCCACCACCTCTAATAAATCAACATGAAGGATATCCCAGAACTCTTGGTAGAACTCAATGGGAAAACCATCGGGACCTGGGGTTTTCCCTTTTTGCATTTTAAAAACTACTTGTTGAAGCTCATTGATAGTAACAGGAGGAGTCAAAATAGAGTTCTCCTCAGAAGTGATAAGAGAAGGGATTGCTTGAAGAACATTTTGTTGTGAAGTTGAGTCAAGAGGAGTAGCAGCAAAAATATTGGAAAAGTAATCAACAACAATAGAGTTCATGCCATCCCAAGTATAAACAACATCTCCAGAATCTGATTTTAAGGAAGAAATAAAGTTGTGAGATCTTCGAGCTAGAAGAGATTTGTGGAAGAAATTTGTGTTTCGATCTCCTTCTTTGAGCCATTGAATTCTAGATTTTTGCTTCCATAAGATTTCTTCTCTTTTTTCCCATTCCTCTAACTGAGTTGTGAGTTTAATTTCATCTGCACTTCTCTTCTCTGTGAGGCCATCTAAACGGATTTTCTTATTCAAATTTTCAAGATGAGCAATAACTTCATGTTTTTTTTATGAACATCCCCAAACTCTTTCCAGTTCCAAGTCTTGATTTTGGATTTAATGTATTGCAGTCTTTTGGCAAAACAGAACATCTTAGTCCCATGCCTAGGTTTACCTTCCTTCCACCATTGTTGCACACGAGGTCTGAAGGAAATGTCTCTAAGCCACATTAATTGAAAATGAAAAGGAGAGAAACTCACATTGGTTTTCCACATTTCCACCATGGTGGCCAATGATCCGAACCAACATTATTAAGAGTCTTCACTTTAGGAATGTGACCATGGATTAAGAAATTTTCAGAGAGCAAAAACCTATCCAATCTCTCCATTATACAAGCTAAGCCTTGCCTTATGTTAGACCAAGTCATAAGGCCATTATCCGGTTGGATATCCACAAGATGGAGGTTTGCAATATATTCGCTCATGAGGTCGAGTGCTTTTGTCCAAATTTCTATTTCCCCCCATTTTCTCATCCAGAGAGAGGATGGTATTGAAATCTCCTCCGATCAAGATCCAAGCTTCAGGAAAATGAGAGATAATATGAGTAATATCCTTCCATTGTCTTCTTTTTTCCTCCAAAGAAGTCGGAGCATAAACGGTAATGCGGAGCATAATTTTTTTGGAATGTCTACTTTGAATAGCTATAGCCAATAAACCCCAACTGCCAACCATATGGTGAATAACTACCTCTTTTGGGTCCCAAAGACAAGCAATGCCACCAGAAGTCCCTTGGGAGCCGAGGGAAACCACTTTTCCAGCTGGCCAAATTTTACTTGCAATTGAGTCCATATCCTCCATTGACATCTTTGTTTCTTGAAGGAAAACAAGATGTGGATGATTTATCTGAATCATTCTTCTAATTTCATTTTGTTTTGAAAGACTCCCTTTGAGTCCTCTAATATTCCAAGTGATGATCTTCATTAATACCGGGGCTAAAAAAGTTGGGAAGGGCATTAATCTTACCTTCCTCTACAAGCTTTTCACCTTCTTTTACCATATGATATTGATTGGTCTTGCGACCTGCTTTTTGATTAGAATCCATCTTCAATTTTTTTTTCCCTGTTTCTTGACTTATTCCAATTGAATCTGAGATGGCTTCTAACCTTGAAGAATGCTCGTACACTACCAAAATTTTACTAGATGGTTCAACGGAGTCTATATTGGGACCTGCATTATTTGAAGTTTTGACATTTGAAAGATTGTTTTTCTTGTGTAAATTTTCTCCCTTTTTTTTGTTGAAAACCTTTGATTTGTTGGTTTGTCTCTGAGTTCTTCCCTTCATATTTAAATTGTGTTTCTAAGATTTCAGTTTCCATTATTTCCTCTTCCTCACTTGGGACATCATTTGTGGAAAGGATTTCAAACATATTAGCAAGATGACTTTGATTGATCCTTCATAACTGGTTTTTTTGAGTGTTCTTCTTCTTAGGTATTTGGAAAACTGCTTGAGTTTATATCTTCTTTCTTTTGATCAGGAATTTTATTTGGGCAAGCACTGGCCAAATGACCATATTCATGGCAAATTCTACAACGAAAAGGAATGTTCTCATAGTCCACTACTTGCTCCCAAGTGTCTTCCCCAAATTGTAATGTGATCTTTTTAGGTAGGGGTTTGTCAAAATCCATTAAAACACAAATCCGAGCATAAATAATATGTTCAAAATTTTGAGTACAATCAGCAGTCATCATAAAAGTTCCTAAAGAGTTTCCAATTGAAGAAAAAACAGTAGGATTCCAAAATTCAATAGGGAGGCCAAAGAGTCTAACCCACACGGGAGCTATAGAAGGCATCTCTTCTTCGGCTTTAAATTTAGTATGCCGGGGCTTCATGAAAAGCCTTGCCCTTCCAAAAAACCAAGGACCCCCTTGAAAAGTTTTCTCTCTATCTTCATTATTAGCAAATAAAACAAGAAAATAACCATTTGGATAAATAGAGATTTGTAACTCACCTTTAGTTTTCCAGCTTTTTGCAGCCCAGGACTTTGAAAGTAGATAGACTCGGACGAAAACCCACGAACCGACAAATTAGTCCTCTTTTTTCCAAATCTTCAATGCCGGTCTGAATGTTACCCATATCAAGCTTAACAATAGGAGTTCCATCAGTTGCTTTAAGACATCCTGACTCCATTTTCCTAGGATCAATCTTAGGCATTCTTAGAGGTTTATGGGAAGCCCTAAGATTGATATTAGCATTGGGCTGAGGCTGTCCACCATGGAGGGCATCCCTAAAATTCATTTTTGGGGCTGAGTCTTCGAAATTCTTACCCTTGACAGGGGTTTTCATAGTAGAATTATTTTGTGGGTGCACCTTAGCACCAGATTCACTTGAGATATGAGCCATTTTTTGATCAATTGCTTGAAACTTGTTTCGTGATCTCTTTAATCCTTGCCCTAGACGTCGTGGAAAGGTATGGTTTTCACTTTTCTTTTGTGCAACAAATTGGAAGCCGTTGTCACTCAAGTTCACAGTATGATCTATTGAAAGATAAATTTCTAACCCATCTTGGATCCCCTACAACATTTCCTGCTAAAATATTGAGCATAAACCACAAAAATATTGGCCGCTAGGGCCCGAAGGCCCTAAAAACCAACCTCTGGAGCTGCTTGCACTCAACCCAGATGAAACCCTCGCATAGCCGCTTGCCAAATATCTCGTTCACACATAGGGATGCGCTAGGATATGTGTTGCTCCAAATGATATGAAAATTGGTGGAGACGTTCTAGGGTTTTTCAGGCATCTACCCTCAAAATTTTAGCTCAATCCGAGTCCGGATGAGTGAGATATGGCCGAAACGAGTTCGATAGTTTGGGCGGTCCTACGAAAAACGTCCCTCCACAAATCTCTAAACAATCGAATGGCTAGGATTAGATCATGATGGATGGGTGGGATTAATTCATATAAATATACATATATTTATTATATATATATATATATATATATATATATATATATATATATATATATATATATATATATATATATATATATATATATATATATATAAATAATGGGTAAAAGTGGTGGGAATCTATGGATGGACGATAAATGGCTAGATTTTGGTGTCTACAGATGCCCATTTTTGTACCATGTTGCGTGAAACACAATATAGTGCAAAAACACGAGATGTCTGGTCTGGTTTTATGCAGAAAAAACTTTCTCTTATTGGATTACAAAGATGAAAAAGAATTTTGATTGTGTAGCTTACCCCCTCAATTGGCGAATGAGTGACAAATGCATCTCACGAGCCAATTACAAAAAATAGAAATGTAGTTACAACACACCAAAAAACAATGAAACCTTTAAATGGAAATGTGTGATTTATGATTGAATGTGGATGCAAAAATGAAAGCAAAGAATTATTTTAATGCCTAAAAATGCAGATTAAAATGTTTTTTTTTTTTTTTTTGGTAAGTTGGAATTATATTACAAGCGGGTTTTGAAAGGATCCCAAAAACCTTCTTACAACAGGTCAAAAGACCAAACCGAGGGGTAAAACCCAAATGACACATCCCACCCAGTGGGAGACTCATTACAAGGATGAAGATAAAATCTTGTCTAGCGGGAAACATCCGAAGACCACCACAAAGGAAATCCCATCCAACGGGAAAAATCGGCAGTCAAAAAGGGAAAATCTCGCCCAGCAGGGACCCTAGCAAATTTAAAAACCTTCTCAATAGGGAAAACAATAGAAAAAATTACAATCCCGCCTCATGGGGAAAAAATCGCACAATCTGGAAATCCTGCCACGTGGGAAAAACAAGCATGTTTAGGAATCCCACCAAGCAGGAAAGGCACACAAACCCTAAACTAGCATGTTTGAGAAATCCTGCCTAGCGGGAAAACCAGCAAAATTGGAAGATCCTGCCTGCGGGAAAACCACCAAACCAACCCTAAACCCGATGTGAAGGGTCCCACCCAGCGGGGAAACGAAAAAAAAAAACTAGCAGCAAGGGAAGGTCCTGCTCCGCGGGAAACCCAACAGCAACAGGAAATCTTGCCTTGTAGGAAAAAACAACAGCATGCCCAGAATCCCGCCTTCAGAGAAACCAACAAGAGAAGGCGACCCCACCCAGTGGGAAAAACTAGCAGTATGCCCAAGACCTACAGACAAACCCACGACCCCCATCGGGGAAAACCAGCATGCCCTAAACCTGCAAAAAATCTTGCAAACTCGTGGATCCCGCCCAGCGGAAAACCTAGCAGCATGCCCAGAAGAACACAACCCCCGCCTAACAGGAACCCCGATCTGGGATGCAAGCTGTAGATGAGAGACAGGGAAGCTGTCTTGTGAGCGTCCATGACTGAGAAGGATTTTGACGGGTAGAAAAAATAACGGAATCCATTTCATTGTAAGATCTTGAGCCCCCATCCCAAGATCAAACCTTGCAAGGAAACAAGCCATTAAAACCACCATCAAGAAAACTTCTAGCCCCACCATTGTCTGTCAAGGAATGGATCCAAGGAGAGATGTAGCTGCATGCATGGGCACCCCCCTAGGACCCAAACAACAAACTACAGAAATATCCCTGAGATCCATCCACAAGAAAAAACAAACCCCGGATCTACAAGGAGATCCCAAAGACAAGGGTTTCATGGGGTGACTGGGAAAACCATCTACGAGAAAAGGTGCCCCCCGAAGCCAAAAGAATGTAGATGAAGATCTCGAGCACCAACCAAAAAACCAAAGCCAAACCTCTTCCAACAGCCTCGAAAGCACGTTGGAAACCCATCAAACCAGGAAACTCAGGGGACGAAACCACCAAACCCTCCTTGCAGACCAACAACCCCGTCAAGAGGAAAACCTAAGAAAACAGGGGAACCTAGAAACTAGGCCTGAGAGAAGACCCAAGAGGGGGGTAGGGAAATGGAGAAATGGGACTGTTCAGTTCTAAGGAACCTGGTGCTGGAGCCATCCCTCCTTTGCCCCCCTCCAGGGTTCAATTAAAATGTTTATTTTTACCAAATTATTAATGATGTTCTTTTTTAATCGTAAATTTGTAAAAACATGATAATACGTAAATTAAAAGAGGTTAGGTTTTTATAGTAGACTTACAACTAAGCCTACGTACTATTCATCCTCTCTATGAAATACCTGTAGGCACCTATGAAATGCACCTAGGCATTTTCCGAGTGTCCCACAAGTGTCATAGGGTGTCTGCGCACTTTCTGCAACTTCTACGACTTTTCAGATGGTTTTGCAAAATTCGTGTGACCCATTTTTCTGAAAAACCTGCAATATAGGAACAGAAAACCACAAATTAGTAAAAAGGTAATTTGAAATTTAGAACCCTTAGTGGATCCCACCATGATCGCCATTTATGAATGCAAATCAAACAACACCAAACAATGAACTCATAAAATTAAATATGCAATGGCACACATAAAATTGCACAATAAAATGAAATTTTATTATAACGTTAGTGGATCTTTAATGTTACAATAAAATGTACCCCAAATGTGGGGTTATAGAACTTATCACACGATACAATGATTACAATACACTAGGGTTCTCCCAAACCCTAGTAAACAAAGAATGGTGGTGTCTTCTCGTTCGTTTTGATCACAACAGAGGTGAGTGGGCTTCTTGATATCCTGTGCAGGACCACTCCAACTTCAACAACTATCAATAATATGATCCCTACACCTGTAAAAAATAAACAACATACAAATAATCAATAATACTTGTGAGGGCTCCACTGCATGAGACCCTCTAAAAATATGATTACTAACCCTAGATGTTGCAAAATAATATTGAAAGTAGTAATGCAGGAATAAAATAAATACACACAAACTGTTTACCTTGTCTTACGTTGATTTGTAATCTTTTGATCTTTGTTGTTGTTGCAGAAAGTGACGCACATATGTCCTAGCGACATCCGAGGGGTAGTAGGACTGCAAAACTAGGACTATGAACATTTGTGGGTACTCGATGATGGCAAAAGGTACCTAGAGGCGCTCGATGATGACAAGAGGTACCCAAAGGTGCTTGGTGATGATAGGAGGTGCTCGAAGGTGCTCGATGATGAAAAAAGGTGCCAAAGGCACTCAAGGAACTCAAAGGAGCATTCTGGGAGTGAAACAAAATTTGTAGAAGCAAATCTAGTTCGTGCGAGATGAGCAGCGATAGCTTCAGAAGTGACGACGAGCGATGGAAGATGGATAATGATGAGAGGGCTCGGATTCTTAAGGACTTAGGGAGAACTCCCTAATGCCAAAGACTTAAGGAAGAATTAGGGGTTGAGTCGTCAAAATGAATCCTCTTTATAATATCTCCTAGGGCACATTAGGATTTCAATGACACAATTTGTGTGGTCAAGATTAAAACATGACGGAGAGATTAAATCTAGGTATGTGGCATGGATTAAGGCAGATAAATGACTGGGATTATATCATGATGGATGGATGGGATTAATTCATATAAATATACATATATTTATTAAATATATATAAATAAAATATTATTATTTATATTAAACAAATATATATAAATATATATAAATAATGGGTAAAAGTGGTAAGAAGCTATGAATGGATGGCGGCTAGATTTTTGTGTCTATTAGTAAGTGCCAATGTACCACCTTGGTATAATATTAGATTAGGTGTGTGTCTTATATTAGAGTGTGAGATTATATTTCATGTAATGTAATAATGTGTAGGAAATGCACAAGTGTCATGTAATTAAGTGTGCAAGTGTTGTGAGTGTGGATGTGCACAAGTGTCCATTATGTAAGAGTGCACATGTGTCCTTAGAATAGGGAAGTGAAGAGTTTCAAGTAAAAGTGAAGGTCAAGAGTGCTTCATATGAAGATTCACATAATATTATATATTTGTGACAAAGCATTGTAATTGGTATCGAAAATGCATTGCATATAGCATGCATCAGTAGACCTTTATTTAGATCCTATAATTACTTTCTTGTTAGATTTACATCAAGTGTTAGGTCTCAAAAGCTATCAGGCCTCTATGAATTTCATACAAATTTCTTTCAAAATTTTAGGATTTATTGAAGAGAGATATATTGGTTACAATTGAAGAGGCCTACAAAAGGAAGGCTACAATAAGTGAGATGAATGACACTTTTATTACATTAGTTCCCATGAAAGGCGAGGTAAAGTATTTTGATAATTTGCATCTAGTAAGCCTTTGTAATATGATTTATAAGATCATTTTTAAAATTATGGCAAATAGGTTGAAAGGTATTCTAGATTGTGTTATCTCATAGGAAGAATATGGTTTTGTGTGTGGTTCACAAATTATTGATGGTGTAATCATTTTTTTCAATTAATTATATGGGATTATCACCACCAGGTATTTTTTTTGGATTTGGTTAGTGTGAGAAACTCCTATGACTAATGCTCAAGGCTAGGCATCCCCATCCCACCATGACCTCTCATAAGGGGGAGATTTGAGCTTATCAATAGGGAATTTAACATACAACCACACACACATGTCATGGTTTGAACTTTGGACCTCCAAAAGAAGAGCCAAAGCTCGAACCATTGCACTATCCCCCCAAGACATCACCACCAGGTAATATTCCAACAAAGCTTGGATATTATCCATGTATAGCTTGTTAAAATCCAATGTCATTTGATTAAATTTTCTTTGTGAATACAAAATTAGCATACTTCTTCATGATATTTTCCTGCAATACCAAAACTCCACATCTATTGTCTTCTAATTTTCTTACAATAGCCTTCACGATACCAAAAATCCATAGATTTTCCTGCAACAACCTTCATAGTACCAAAACTCCACCTCTACTTCATAATACCAAAACTTCATTTTTACTGATTATAGATTTTTCTAAATTATTATTATTTTTCACAATTTATATGACCCATAAATATTCCTCTATAAAAACCAGTCTCCATTGACTCCTTGATGTTTTCAATGTTGATTCATGGCATCTTTTGCGAGAACATCACCTACAAATAATTGATAAATAGGGAAATAACTTCCCATGATTTTTCCATTAGGAAAGCTCGCATCCTTTGCCACATTGATCTCATTTCCTACTTATTTTTCTAAAGAAAATAAAAAGCAAGACAAAATGGAAAAACCAAATCACTGTAAATATTCAACAAAAAAAAGGAATCTAATACAAGAGGATAGTGAGGAATAGGGTTTTAAGGTGACCAACATTGTTATGGTTGTTTCTTCCTCCAACGTCTCCATCGATTGGTTTTGACTAGAGTTGGTGTCAATGGATTAAATGTTGTTATAGCACTATGAAATATTATATTTTGATTAATGGTTCTCCTACTAGTTACTTTAAGTCTTCTTATGGACTGTGCCAAGGTTATATACTATCTCCTTAGCTATCTATTATTCTTGTAAAGAAATTAGGAAGAGCTTTCTAAAAGGTAAACATAGAAGGAAAAATTAAAGCTATTCAAGTCACAAAAAATGATCCCTTCGAATCTCATCTCCAATTTGTTCATGATAATTTTCTTTTGGGTCATACCCTAGTTAGTGAGAGCTTGGAGTTTAAATCAATATTATCATGTTATGAGAAGGTTATTGGACAACTGGTTAATACTAAAAAATATAGTATTTTCATTAACACTACCCTAGATTTACAATAAATTATTGTGGATATTTTAGGGTTTAAAATTGAAAATTTTCCATCAACCTACTTAGGTATTCCTTTATCTCATAAAGGAAATAAAAATGAGCTTTGGTCTCTTGTTTGGATAGAATAAAATATTGTTTAGCAAGTTGGAAAGGTAAGTTCTTAACCATGTTAGGAAGGCTACAACTCATAAAAACTACATGCAAATACATTCCTATTTACATGATGTATCTTTCAAGATTGTGAGTAGGTATAGCATCATAAATTGATAAAAGTCAAAGAGACTTTATTTGGAAAGGATGTGAGGAAAAATTAGGTTTCCTCTTTGTAAGTGGGACAAGGATTGCAAAGGAAAGAATATTGGAGGAGAAAACTTGTAAAATTGTAGAATTATGAGTTTGGCCTTAGAGGTAAAACTTGGGTGGAGATTAATCAGAGATTAAGGATAGAATTGGGCAAAAATGTTACTTAAAAAATATATAGGTTCTATTGATGCAATGAAATTATTTAGAAAAAAAACCCTATCCAAAGGATCTCCAAAATGGAACTTAATATTAGATATTTTGCAATTGATAAAGAAACATATTAGATGGTCAACCAATGAGGGGAATTTTACATAATTTTTGGTATGATGCTTGGTTGAAACCTTATTCTCTTATCTCTAATTCAAAATGGAAACCATTGGCTTGGGTATGCCTATATTGTAAAAGTCCAAAGGTCAAAGATCATATTAATGTGAGCAAAAACTCTAGATCATGGATTTATATTAGTAACTTGGTTGAAGGAAAGGAACTCAAACAAATTGCATATGAACTTCAAAAGATGCATCAAGAGTTCTATTTGTTGATTTTTACATGGAAGGATGAATTGGTTTAGAATATATCAAAATATGGTGGATACTTGATCAAATTGGGATATGAGGATTTAGAGCAATCAAAACTTCTCTTTTCAAAGATTTTCCTTAGAAAAATGTTTGGTCACCAGAGGCTCTCCCTAAGTTCTCAACGTTCCTTTGGTTAGTAGTTCAAAGTAATATTCTTATATGAGAGATTCTACAAAGAAGAGGATATCATGGGACTTTAAAATGTACCTTGTGTGAGAAGGATTTAGATACATCGAACCATTTACTTCTTCATTGTCCCTTTTATTGCATCATTTGGGGTTACTTTTTAAATAATATGAAAATATATTCAATAGCTCCATCAACATTGAAAGAGTTGATAAAATGTTGGGTTAATTATTTCAAAGCTAAAGTATAATATATTATGTGAAGGATTAGTCCTACCATTATTTTTTGGAATTTATGGCTTGAAAGGAATAATTGAAAATTTTAAAAATAAATCTCATGCCCAAGTTTGGAACCATTTTGTTGTCTCTCTTACAAAATATTTATAGATACAATGCTTATCATTGGAAGCCTCAAGTTCAAAAAAGAGGTGGTAACAACTTGGTTATAGTATTTGAACATACATGGAAGAGGAATTTGAGATAATGGCATTAAAATAAAGGATATACTTCAATCTAAGGTAAAATGAAAATGTCTAATTGGGTTTACCAAAATTAATCTTAATGGTGCTTCTAAAGAAATCCAAGAAAAGTTAGTGGAGGTGGTGTTTTTCGAAAAAATGAAAGCAAAATTCTTCTCACTTACTCAGAATCATATGGAACTTCAACAAACAACTATGTAGAGGCTAGGACACTTCTTAAAGGGATTAAAATTGCAATTGAAAAAGGAAGGATAAATGTTTCAATTGAGGGGGATTCACAAATTATCATTAATGTTGTCAATAAAAATAGATGTGGGGATTGGATAAAAAATATTATTATTGCTAATGTTCATCATCTATTATTGGAGGTAATCTATTGGAAATGTGAGCATATATATAGAGAATAAAATTGGGTAGTAGATAATTTATCCAATTGTGGTGTTGATTTTCATCTTGGTGAAATTCAAAATTTAGAAGGAAACTGGTCAAGTGAGATTGCATCTCTTAATAAGAATGATGTCACAGAGTTGATTGTAATTGTGGAAACATAGTACTTTGAGGAAGATGAAGAATATATTTGATAGAAAATAAATGAAAAATATTTGTGATAAATGGCATGTTGGATATGGTTTATTTGACCTAAAAGCAAATGTAATATTTGGGTATTTTGATGGGAGTGGACCCCAATGAAAGCCATATTTAGCTTAAAATAATATTGAACTTATTTCAAAAGAAGTAAAAATATAGCTTTACATTTTTTGTCCAAGAATTTGAGGAACTTTAAAAAACAAAAAGGATTTATATGAGGAAAAACTAGGTAGTATAGAAGAAAAACCATATTTGAAAGTTGTGAGAAGGGGTGTACTGACCCTCTTTGGCAGGACTTATTCTTGATAACGAACTATGTATTAAAATATGGATGTCTACATGCATAGTCTTCTTTTATGGAAATAAGAATGAGTAGTTGTTATTTAAGCTTTGATTATATTCTTGGAATATGGTGTTGTTGTATCTATGGTTGCAAGACTAGGTACTCTCATCAGTGGATTAATATGGAATAACCACCTACGATGAGAGAAATTTTGGAAAATTATGGTGATGACTTGTTCATTGACAACTCTAAGGTAAATATTACCTTCATGTAGATGCATTGCATTTATGCTTGAGATGATAAATACAATTTTGGGCTGAGAGATCGCTTTGGCAAAGTAGTCATCTTTAGTATAATGGGGATAATGTGCTACTTATCTTAAAAAGCCATCTATTTAGAGATAAACGAACATTGTATAATTTTTAATTGTAAATCCTTGTCTTGCTTGTGCTAGAGATTTTGGATTGAGTGGTTGGCTAATAAAAAATATTAATAGGGGTAGTATCATTAATGCCTTAATAATAATACCAGTGTTGATAATTCATATGGACATATGGTACTAAGAGCAATGCTATCTTGGATTAATTATTTGGTTTACTTTTATAACCATGCTTAATAATAAAGAAGGGGTGATAAAGGATAAATTAATTCAAAGGATCCTAAGGTTGGAAAAATCAATAATAAGGGCTAAGGTTGGGTAAGCCTTTTTAATCAATAGAAAATGCCTTGCATATTTGTGCTTTAATAAAAATAAGTGGCAAGATTTAACAACGTTACCTTGAGTGCTCTTACGTTATGTCAGTCATACAAGAGGTCGTGCTCCAAACATATTTGAAAACCAGTGGATGAGTTTCTCATGAGGTTGGAAGAAAGGATCTCAGCTAGAGGAGGGATTACAGTACATTTTTGGAATAGAGGATGTTGGGTAGATTAGAAATAGGTATATATATGATAATAATGCTTTGTATGGTTTTAATTTGGTTACTGTATTTGATGGCACTTTGGTTTATGAACTTTATATTGTAATCTAGTTTCTACATTTGATGGCACCTTGGTTTGTGAGTTTCTTGTTGTACCTAACTGTTGTGGGTGATTCTCTTTATGAGGGATTGTTGTAGTGTCATTGCAAACTTGTGCTTTATCTTCTTGTAGTCATTTAAGCCATGTGTCAATCACTTCCATGTGCTTACTTTAGTATTATATTGATTTCTTTCCCTAGCCAATGTTTTGCCCAAGCTTGTGCTAGATGTCTAAGTGTTGTAGGTTCAGGCTTATCACCACCCTAGCTTCTTAAGATTTCAAAGGAGTTTTTGTTACCTTTATGTTGTATTGCTTAGACCAACTTCCTATCCTTGGGTAACCTAGTCTACTACTTTTTTTTAGTGCCTAGATATTTATAGCTAAGTGTAGATAGAATATGGTTCGACGTTTGTTGCAGGTTGTGCTTGGTCATCCCTATGATTTGTAGTTGATCAATTTAATGGAAGTACCTTTACTTTAAAAATTAGGTAAGTTTATTAAGTTTCTTATATGATGATAACATAGCTAGATTTTATTATTAGCAAATCATTTAGTTAAGTTTTGAATTATGTTCTTTCTTTAAGTAATAGATATGAGTTATTAATGAATTCATTAGTGAAAGATTAATATTATGTTCTTTTCCACTTAAAAAGAATTCTTTAGAGAAAGAACTATGTTATGATCTATGACTCTTTAAAATAATTTTTTAGTGAAAGAGTATGGTCATGTTTTTAAAGATTTCTTTAGCAAAGAAGCATTGTTTTGATTTAAAGAGTGCATTAGAGAAAAATATTGTTATATTCAATCTTAAAAGAGTTGTTAGTAGAGGAATATTGTTAAGCTTCCTATTTATCTTAAAATATTAAGATGAAGCTCTTATAGTCTTATTTGATTAATGTTATGTTTCTTGGATTAAGAAAAGTTTAATCTCTTTTGTTGTTATAAGAGTTAAGGTTTGCACTAGTAACTTCATATTTAACTAGTACTTTGTTTATCTTAAGAACTAAAACTATGGATGAAGTTTTTGGGAATAAATTTGTGCTTGTTAGGATTGGAATATTTATAATGGTTTCCAGAGACTTGAGTAGGTAAGGGAACCATTATAGAGAGAAGTATGGGATTCTCTCCTTGATATATTCAGTGGATGCTTGTGGTGTGTTTAAATTGGGTTTGGAAAGATTATAGTGGACTCCTAAGACTTGTGTAGGTAAAGGGGCCACTATAGAGAGAAGTATGGGATTCTCTTCTTGTTGCTTGTTTTCAATGATTGAATTGCATAGCTACTTGCATCATACTTAGAGCATATTAATATGCATTGCATAAAAGAGTTGTCTTGATCCCTTAATGTCCCTTAAGTTCGTGAGATAACTTCATCATGAAGATGGTTTAGAAAGCATCTAGGCATAATGGTCTTGATGTATTTCAAATTGAAAAGTTGTTATGTAAATGGAAAATTGCTTCGTGTTCCTTAGATAACTTTCTAAGCGACTTATCTCTAAAAGAGAGCGAATATGGTAGTTTTGTAATGTAGATGGATTAAAGATTAAGCAATAAATGAGTTGGTTTGTGATCTTGTCTTACAAAATATTTACTTTTGGAATAGAATAAAAGACACCATGTGATGGAATTATTTATGTAATATTTGGCATTGCAAATGGTTGATTTTGTTTCTAGGAGAATGCTTCTTTTGCATAGTTTTGCTTTAGCACTTTATCAATTTAAATATGATGGTAAAAAATTGTTGAATTGTCTTTATTGGTAACACATGCTAAATTTGAGATGTAATATTAAGATTCAATATTGTGCTATAGTTTAGATATGTTGTTTCCAATTGAAGTATTTATATCTAGAGAGAGTTGTTTACATTGCTTTATGTATTGGATTGGGGAAGAGTTATTAATTGGATTTAGAATTTATTTAGAACCTGAGTAAAGAAGAATAGCCCAAATACTAGGAGGAGTTGCATTGATGCAATAACCAGGAAGATGCGAGTCCTAGAGGAGTTGTGTGTATAAAATAGCTAGGAACTCACAAAATTTGGAAGGAGTTGCATTGATACAATAGCCAGATCCTTGTAAAATGATACATATTGAACATGGAGGATCGAGTGTTCCTAAACTAGGAAGTTTTAGAATCATTCACAAGACAACAATTGTGGTCCCTTGAACATGTAGGTTCAGGTGATCATGTTCATTGCCAGTTGAGTGGTAATGACCTTAGCCCACAAAGGTGTGGTAACTAAGCACTAAGGCTTTATGCTCGATTAACCTACCTAGATGAAATTGGGGTAAGATTAGGGGAATAGGCATCCCCCTTTAAATGTTATGGGCCTTAAAAGATAATCCCTATGTTATGGTCATATTGTCTTATGTTGATGAGGGTATAGGAAAGGTGGGGGGACCACTTTGGTGTCCTTCTAAATGATGAGGTTTAGTAAGGTGAACCCTAGAAAATATGAGATATTGGCCACTCCTATCCACTGAGTGTTGTCTACAGTGATATTAAACTCAAATGTGGTTAAGATTTGAGAATGATGAGAATACATTTATATAAGACTTCTTTGTAAACCTTGCTTGAAAAAAATATCTCTCTCTTGGGTTGGTTTTGTTGGGTTGTTGTAGTTGGTATCAGATATCTAGGTCATAGGGCTAGAAGCTTCCATGGAGTGCACCTAGGGTGAGCCTTGAATTTATGTGCCACTTTGGGGAAACTTACTCTTAAAGGGACCTTAACATAATTTGGGATACAACAGGTATTGCACATCATTGGGACTAGTCAGACCAAGGAGTAAAAATCCTAGAGGGTAAAGTTTCATATTGGGAAAGGCATCTTGTAGGGAGGCAAGTGTGACCTTGATCATTATCAATTGAGTTATAATGGTCTATGTTAGTTCATAAGGAGAATGATACTAACTGTAAGTACAATTAAGAGAAAATTGTAACTTACCCAACTCCTTTTTATGGATTGGAGATGACACCTGTTTTAAAAGGAACTTCATCTAAGATAACCATAATGGTTGCACAAGAGGGAAATTTAATGCAAAATTTTGATCAAACTGTGGACTCCAACAAGAAAATTGGGAGAACAATGACTCCTAGTAAGAGGTCTAAGAGGATAATTAACTCTGATAGGGATATCGAGGGAACAACAGGTTCTGATGGGAGAGTAGAAGATTTCTTTTCTGTAGTGAAGTTGCTTCAAGAATGATTGGAGCAGCAACAAAAATTAATATAAACCCTAATCAATAAGGAAGCCAATACTATAAATATAGAGGGTAGGCAGGAAGAGAACCCTATTAGAAGAAGCCAAGAGGGCAAAACTTGAATAGAAGCTGAGCTGGCTAGAGACTTTAAGAATGTTAAAGGAACCATATTTAAGTTGAAAGGAGGAGATGTGGCTGAGTCATGGTTGAAAGAGTTAGAAACCTTCTTTTCCATGAAATGCTACTCCTTTGAGACTTATATTATGTGGGCTACCCTTCATATTTTGGATGCAACCCTAGAATGGTGGGATACATTTAGTATAGGAAAAAAGATCCAAGCCACAAAAATTAAGTGGGATGATTTTGTTGGGGCTTTTAAGAAAATATTTCTTTCTGATCAATTTTATGTAGAGAAGTTTGAAGAATTCTCTACACTTCAACAAGGATCACTATCAATAGAGGTGTATTTTTAGAGATATGTGAAACTTTTGAAGTATGTAATGGAGTACGAGAACAATGAGTACCTAAATGTGCATAAGTTTATTTTAGGGGTAGACCCTAAGATAAGGACAATAATTAATCTGCTCAAACCTAAAACTTTGCAAGAGGCTTATGACTTGGCCAGGCAAGAAGAGACTAATATCCAAACTAAAAAGTATTTCTTCAACTACTCAGGACTGACAAAGACAAAGACATAGGAGCTTAGGAAAAGATATAGTGCAAAATTTATAAAATGGAATAAGGAATAACATAAGAGAAACAAAGAAAACCCAAAGTTTAGTAGTAGGAACAATGAGAATCAAGGAATCAAGTGGCATTATCTCAACTGGTTAGATTCCTCAACATTCAAGGAGGAGACCAAGATTTGAATCTTGCCAAGCAATATATGGATAATATCCAAGCTTTTTTATAATACCACTATGTGGTGATGATGTAATATGGGTGGGGCCCATTTCAATCCCATATAACCAATTGAGAAAAAATAATCAGAATCAAGGATAAAATAAGAAAAAATTAAAAAAAGAACAGTTCCAATCTTCATCCTCCAAAGTAAAATGAGTCAGCATAGAAAGAAGAAATAGGGGAGAAAAGGTAGGAGATATCTCAGGCACCTAGGGTAGGTTGCTACATATGTGGGGGTCCTAATTATGCCAAGAGTGTCCCCAAATATCAGAGTTGAGTCATAGAGTAGAGGAGCAGCCACATCAAATATATACTGCCATCAAGAGTCAAAACCTGGATGTTACTAAATGGTAAACTATTTGATAAATATGTTAAAGTTCTAATCGATAGTGCAACTATAAATAGTTTTATTTCCACAAGTATTATTGGGGATATGCCAAAAAGATCAAGAATTTTAGCACAAGGGTGGAAAGTCAAGTATGGTTTTGGACAAACCCACTCAATAGATCAATGTTTACCTATATCTAAGATAACCCTACCCAATGAATCCACAATATACCACTTATATGTGGCACCACTCCATGCTTTTGATATTATCCTAGGGATAGATTGGTTGAAGGCTCATGGAGCCTTAATCAACTTCTAAGATAGGTGTATGGATTACATCGACAAGGATAAGAGGAGAGTAAAATTTCAAGATAGGCAAGATTCTTTTCAACCTCGCTTATTTTTAGCTACGAAGTTAAATAAAGCCATTAAAATAGGTGGTATGTTGTATGTAGTGAATATCAATGGAAAGACTGGAGAGAAGAGGGATGAAGAATTATTTAAGAAACATTCAATTCTACATGAATTCCAAGATGTATTCCCTAAGGATCTCCTAGGTCTACCACCTTGATGGAAATTTGACTTCACTATAGAGTTAATGCATGGGGTTGAACCTATTTTAAGGAAACCTTATAGAATGACCTCAATCGAGTTGTAAGAACTAAAGGTGCAACTTCAAGATTTGTTGAAAAAGGGTTTGATCAAACCTAGTGTGTTGCCTTGGGGTGCCCCATTATTATTTGTGAAAAAAAAAGGATGGATCCTTGAGGTTATGCATAGACTATAGGATGTTGAATAAGGTAACCATTAAAAATAAATATCATTTACAAGATTGATGACCTCTTTGATCATCTAAAGGATTCTATTATATTTTCAAAAATATATCTAAGATCATGGTATCATTAGTTAAAATTTTGAGATGAAGATACCCATAAGACAACCTTTAAGAACAGTTATGGGCACTATGAGTTCATAGTTTTGCTATTTGGGTTGACAAATGCATCGACAACTTTATGAATCTGATAAACAATGTGTTCCTAAAATATCTAGATCGATTTGTCTTGGTATTCTTAGATGATATCTTGATATATTCTTACACCAAAGAAGATCATGACCATAATTTGAGGTTAGTGTTAAAGGTGCTAAGGGAAAACTAGCTATATGGAAAGTTGTCTGAGTGTGAGTTTTATACCTCATAAGTACAATATTTGGGACACATCATCCGATAGAAGAAATTGTTGTGGATCCAAAGAAAATTGAGGCTATATTAAGTTGGCCTGCACCAACAAATGTGTTAGAAGTTAGGAGTTTCATGGGACTCACTGGTTATTATAGACATTTTGTGAAGGATTATTCTAAGGTCGCCTATTTAATCACCAACCTTTAGAGAAAAGAAAAGGAGTTCAAATGGATGGATAAGTGTGAGGCCACCTTTGAGGTTCTAAAGACTAAGTTAACTACGACTCCAATTCTCAAGATACCAAATCCTTTAGGGAATTTACCATGTGTACAGATGCTTCCTTAGAAGGTTTGGGTGGGTATTGTTCGAGAAAGAGGCTTCAGTAGCCAATGAATATAGAAAACTCAAGAAGCATGAGGATAATTATGTTATGCATGACCTAGAATTGGTAGCAGTTGTGCATGTCCTAAAGATATAGAGACATTATCTATCGGGTAAACATTTGAGCTAATGATAGACCATCAAAGTCTAAGGTATATATTTACCCAACCTATGTTGAACACAAGACAAAGAATATGGATAGAATTATTAGCAGAATATAATTTTGATATTGAGTATATCAAAGGAAATGAAAATAAGGTTGCAGATGCCTCGAATAGGAGAAGGCACATAGCAGCACTAACCCAAAGTCATATATAATTGATGAATAAAGTCAAAGAAATGCAAATACAAGACCCATATTACATAGAAATTCGAGATAAAATTGAGAAATTTCATGAAGAGAATAAATATTTTGACATAAAAGATGGAATTTTATGCTTCAAGGATAGGGTTGTTATATACAAAACTGGTTAATTAAGGAGATTAATCATGCAAGAGGCACATAATTCTCCTCATTCTGCTCATTTAGGAGGGTAAAAAATGAGAGAAAACATGAGAAAGACCTATTGGGTAGGGATGAAGTAGGATATCGCCAGTTTTATTGCAAGATGTTTAGAATGCCAAAAGGTTAAGAATAAACATCGACACCTAGTAGGAAAATTATACCCACATGATATACCTATGCAGAAATGACAAGTAATATCTATGGATTTTATTGTGGGTTTACCTAAGACTAGGTACCAACATGATGCCATATTGGTAATGGTTGATAAGTTGACCAAGGTTGCACACTTCATACCGAGTTTGCCATATAAATTTTCAGGTTATATGGGTTTCTTGAGATGATCATATCAGATAGATATTCTAGGTTCACATTAAAATTATAATAGGCTCTTCACCATGCAGTGGGTACTAATTTAAATATTAGTTTTGCATATCATTCAAAAATAGATGGTCAAATAGAGAGGGTAAACCAAGTTTTAGAGGATATTGCTTTGCATGTACTGCATGGACTAAAAGTCTAAGTGGGAAGATATTTTGCATCTCATTGAATTTGCATATAACAATGGGTACCATGCATCTTTGGGTATGACCTTATTTGAAGATTTGTATGGCAGAAGATGCATAACACCTCTATCATGGGATAATCCAAAGGATCTAGTAAATGATCAGACTAGACACTATCTGAGAGATGGAGGAACAACTTAGAGCAATTATGTTAGGCTCAAGGAAGCAGTAAATTGCTAGAAGAGCTATGCTAATCTAAAAATATCACCATGAGAATTATCTATGGGGAACAAAGTCTTCTTGAGAGTTAGACCCATGAAAAGTGCCATAAAGTCAACTAAATTGGATCCTCACTATGTTGGGCCCTTTGAGATCATTGATAATATTAGTCCAGTAGCCTATAGGCTCGTATTGTCACCCAACGTGTCAAATATCCACAATACTTTCCATATTATCCCTATTTAGGAAATATGTTGCTAATTCTACTCACATTTGTAATATTTCTAAATTATAGATGGTATATCCCTCAGCCATTGAGGTGAGACCAATAAAGATTCTAGGATTTCATTCCAATATGTTGAGGAAATAAACCCTAGATCAATGTAAGGTCCAATGAGACCAATATTATGAAAATTGTGCAACATGGGAAGATTCTAAAGAAATTAGAAAGCAATTCTCAAATTTATTTGAATGAAACAAATATTGACTCACTTGCAGAAAAAATAAAGGACTATGTTTAGTCCAAGGGGGTGTTGGAGTTATTTCTCGTATCCTTAATGTGTCACGCTACAAGAAATAACTGGTTATAATCAGTGTTACAGGCTCTTGTGGACCTACCTCTTTATTTTAGGAATAGATTTGTCTTAATAGACTCTAGACAGACCAAAAAGGGTTAGGATACCCCTGAGGTAAACTTAAAGATTTAACAATATAAGTTCATGCTCATCCAGATAAAGAAAATGTGTAAAAGTTATTATTATTATTTAACCAAGATTCACTATAACTCTTTTATTATGCCTTAATGTATGATCGATGCCTTATTTGTTGGGTTGTTGTAGCAAGATTTAGAATTCATTTATGTGATAGAAAGAAAAAGAAAGGAGATATTGAGCCAATTATATTCATTCAAATGATGTAATAAACATAACTGGTTGTCAATGAAAGAAAGTGTCAATTACACATTCAAATAATGTAATCTATAAAAGAGACACACAAAATTGAACACACAAATTTGACAAAATAAAGAAGCATGCAATTGTATTAATATCATTAAGATTGACACCGAGAGCTAGCTTAATTTTTTCATGAAGTTATTTGAGATTAATATAATAAAAATCCTCGTTCAAATGATGTAACAAATATATTTTACCCTCTCATTCCAATATGATAACAATAAGGTCTCCAAACCTCTGACTTAGTAGCTAGAAATATTCTTAGTTCCTGAGTATTTCCATGTCAAGACCTGCACAAAAAAGGGAGGAATAAGGGATGGAATAGAGAAAATACAGAAAGGAAAATACACCAACATAGACAAGGGCACTCAAGTATACCTCTAGCAAAAATATGTTATGCAAAATCTTGATCCTTGATTCTGACCGTGGTAGTCCCTCTTATAGTTTTGGTAGTCCTGTAACTGTCACAACTGCCTCCATTTGGACCCTCCACTTGTCATCATCCCCTACCTTTAACTGGTTGGGTGTGTTACAACCTAATATTAGCTATCAAAAATTGGTAATTGGCTATTTTTAATCTTCAAAATTGGAAACAACTATCAATCACTTAGATTTTATTATTGGCTTTTCCTTGTGTCTTTTTCTTTTCCCTTTGACTCTTCCTTTTTTTCTATTGTAGGTCCCACATTGCCAACTATTTTTGATGAACTTTGGTTGACTTCCTTGATTTTGTCTTTTTTAGCTTGACTTGCTTTGATCAAGTCAACAATTTGCACCAAAGCTTCATCACAAAAATAAATTGTTGTAGTAACTCTGTCAAGTAGCCTTAAAGATTTGTTTTTTTGATCTTTTATTGTGGCTTCACTAATTTTGAAAAACTTAATTATCTCATGAGTTTTCCTGGACAGAGTGATAAGTTTTTTAGCCAATTTTTATTTATCTGTATCATCATATTTTGACTTCTAATGATCAATCTATCAAAACCATCTATACTGAAAAGATCTTTAAAGCTAATTCCTGTAGGTTCCCTCTTTTTATTGATTTTTTGTTCCCAAATTTCTAAGTCCTAGACTATACCTTTCAGTCGAGGCCTTTCGTTCACAAAGGTGGTGACTTTTTCAAATTCTATTATGTAGTTGTGAGTTTGGCCATCTATTGTAGTCACTTACTTGGTATTTATCTGGTCATATTTATCTCCACATTTCGATAAAATAAAAATCAAGCCACATTGCAGATTCGTCACCCCTTTCTTCCATCTGCCAAAGCCATATTAAACTAAGTATAAATCACGTATCCTCTGGAGTCATGATTCATACAATGCCATCGATCATAATATTTGAAGCAATGATATCCATTGACCCCCTTAGTTGCTCGAGCGCATGACTCATTCGATGAGGCTAAATATAGTGGATATTTCATCTGCCCAACCACTATTAAAGTCAAAGTCATATGCACCATCGATAATGACCGTGATGATATGGTAAGTAAAAGACAAGGGGAATGAGTGACTAAACTAATGTTGGGTAGTCATTGGTATCCTAAAAAATCTTCTCATTATCCCATCCAAAATCGACATCACTATATAGTCGATTGAAATCAAAAGAAGGTAACCAGCTACAACGGACAAAATTCATCATGGTTGGTGGAAATAAAAGGTCATAGCTCCCATGAATGCTCCATCACATTAATGGAGATTTTGCTCACCAATACATCCACACCATCACTCGTTTGCAGTAATAAGACTGACAAAGGCAATCCAAGAATTGAAGATGGGAAATGATCAAAGCATAAGGAAAAAGATATCGGGCCATACTAGTAAATCTATTATACAAGGTGAAAAGCCTCTGGACCATGCTAATACGAGCATATTGATAGAGTAAGTGATACTAGTAAAATATTTAATGCTAGTTAAAGCAAACCAAATCTTGACATACCTATAGAATATGATGATATCATCATCAGCTCATGAAATACATTTTGTTAACATGGATCTATATGAAGGTAAGTATAGAAACAAGGATTACAAAGACAAATATGAGCCAAAATGTGCACCAAGAAAACTGTGAATAATATGATAAGTTCCTGTATATCCTCGCTAAAATATGCAAAAGGTATAGTAGAAGAAAACAAATGTTAAAGTTCCAACACTTTGCCTGCTTAAAAAAGGTACATATATCTCAATGGAGTATAGTTACAGAGGAAGCACCTTGATGAAGTATAGTTATAGAGATACAATGATATCCATAGTTATATTCATTTTTGTACCTCCAGATCTTGTTTTCCATTATATTTTTCCCTCCATCCCTTATACTTTAGTGTTGCTTCCAACTTCTCATCTATAAATAAACCACAACCCCCTCCCTTCTGGGTATTCTCTCTTAACTATCATTCCATTTCGCTCCACAAAGTGCCATCTCACCACCATTCCATGTACAATCATACATCTATTGTATTCGATTGTTTCCACACTCATCCATATTGTTTCCCATTTTGTTCCATTTCATTGTATTTTCTTTTTCCTCTCTTCACCGTCACGTTGGGTCCCTCTCTATTCCACATTAAAAATATAATCGTGTCAAGCCTAGTATAGGTCCAGATAAAGACAAAAATGGATGATTAGGACAAATAAGGATATACAATATTGTCTTTCTACACAGTTGAATGTCTAGACCACCACAAAGTTGAAAATAAAGCCACATGATCACATGCTGAAGACAACTCAAGCACTCCCTTCAAACAAAAAAATATATAGGGCTGAAGAATAAGAACTAATAAAATATAGTTTCAAATAAATGGTAGATATTCAAAATCTTGACAGCTTGCATCCATTAGTATTCGGTTGTAAAAGAACTGAGAAGATGAAGAGACACAAATATGAAGGAGATAAATGTGGCTTAAACCAACACCAAGCAAATGTAACATATTTTGAGCATCCGGGCTACATAAGGAGAATAAGAGGCCATAATTGATTTGAAGAACACAAGATTATACTGAGAGGGGGGTGAACAATATAAGATAAAACTTTTACTTTTATTTCCAAAGCAATAACTTCAAATATCATCAATTGCAATAATGAAATAATGCACAAATCACCACACACATAAGAGACACAGATTTAATGTGGTTCACCCAATATGGGCTACATCCACGGAGAAATATTGCTTATAAATTTCTCAACAAATTTTATGGGCACCAACCCATAGGAGACACCAATCCCCTATTACAATGTTCGTGGACACCAATCCACAGGAGACACCAATCCCCTCTCAAGTTTGTGGACACCAATCCATAGGAGACACCAATCCCCTCTCAAGTTCATGGACACCAATCCACAAGAGACACCAATCCCCTCTCAAGTTCATGGACACCAATCCACAGGAGACACCAATCCCCTCTCAAGTTCATGGACACCAATCCATAGGAGACACCAATCCCCTCTACTGGTTTGTGGACACCAATCCATAGGAGACACCAATCCCCTCTCTTGTTTGTGGACACCAATCCATAGGAGATACCAATCCCCTCTACTGGTTCATGGACACCAATCCATAGGAGACACCAATCCTCTCTCTAGTTTATGGACACCAATCCATAGGAGACACCAATCCCCTCTGCTCTGGTTTATGGAAATCAATCCATAGGAGACACCAATCCCCTCTACTCTAAATACTACTCAGATCTGCTCCCAAACCTGATCATAATACTACTCATAACTCTTGCTCAACTCAGCTCTAAAATATGCTCATAATACTGCTCACAACTCTACTCAAATTAGCTCCATAACCTGCTCATAAATCTTACTCACAACTTTGCTCAAATCAGCTCCATAACCTTCTCAAATATTCTCTCAAATATGCTCACAACATATTCTCAAATATGCTCACAAAACCTACTCAAATCTACTCACAAAACCTGCTCAAATATGCTCACAAAACCTACTCACAAAAGTGCTCAACACTGCTCCAAAACTTGCTCACAAATGTGCTCAACAATCTGATCCAAAACCTGCTTACAAACACTGCTCATCTACTCCCAAATCTTGCATGCATACAATGCTCATCTATTCCCAAATATTGCATACAAAACAATGCTCATCTATTCCCAAATATTGCATACAAAACAATGCTCATCTATTCCCAAATATTGCATAATGATGTCATCAAGTTCTTCACCTATTCTTCAATGTGCTTTCCTCAACTAAAGCAATTCAGACATATTCTACCCAAAATTATTTTATCTTCATGAACATATAGAGAATGATATGCACTAACAAATGCCCAATATGTTCTTCACATTCATTAAGTCTGTCACTTTCACATGTCTCACATTTATTACATCAAAATGTAGCTTTAGTCTAGCACTTGATAACTGACCTGGTAATTGCTGATTTGCACCTTTCCTTCAAAACCAATCATAGTGCACAAATCTATCCTTTTCATCTACTCCCAAAATCAATCATGAACAATGCACAAATTTGTTCTCAAATCTGATCTATAACCCTTGCACATTTACTCCCAATTTCCAATCAAAGACAATGCACAAATTTGCTCTAAAATCTGATCTATAATCCTTGCATATTTATTTCCAATTTCAAGCAAAAATAATGCACATCCAATAATTCCTTATACCTCCCACTATATGACAATAAAAATATTTTCCTCAAATTTATTAAACCATTTTGATAAAGGAATTAAATCACCATACCTCTAAATCTACCTCAATGATGATGATATTTTTTTTGCATGAGCTTTCCAAACCTGTCTTAACAAAATTATTTTCCTTTTGTTTGTGCCTTCAAAAATTGGTTAGCAATTCTCTTTTTCTTTTCTTGATTAAATATCAAATCAACCACTTTTAAAAACCCTTATCAAAAACATACACAATAAAGCTTAAAAATCACTCCTTATATCTCCCTTTTGAAACTCACAATATAAAGCTTTATTAATAACAAAAACCCTTTATATCTCCTTTTATAACATGTAAAATACAACTTTTAAAAATAACAACCTC
This sequence comes from Wollemia nobilis, assembly GCA_028583015.1. Taxonomy (NCBI): domain Eukaryota; kingdom Viridiplantae; phylum Streptophyta; class Pinopsida; order Araucariales; family Araucariaceae; genus Wollemia; species Wollemia nobilis. The sequence goes on along the minus strand of JAQPPZ010017248.1, from coordinate 25,391,465 downwards.
ATACCTTATAACTCCCTTTTATAGCATGCAAAAATTCATTTTAAAATAATCATTACACACCTTATATCTCCCACTCAAAGTATGCAAAATATAATCATGACACACCTTATATCTCCCACTCAATTAAATCAAATAAAAGTTTTGCCCTTACCTTGCATAGCAAAAACCACCAAACGTGCATGGAGGAGATTCGATCTCCCGACTTCTGCCAACACAGTGCCCTAGCATAGGCTAGGTGACCAAACGAGCTACCTCGATGGGTGGAATAAAAGACGTAGCCCAAACTATTTAAACCCTTCTTCATTCTATCAACCAAAACAAAAATGGTGCCATGGGGATTCGACCCTGCAACCTCCTGCTACACAATGCCTTAGCGCAAGCTCGACAACCGGCTGGGCTAGCCACCTGGATGAGACTAAAGTCACAACATAAATATTATAAATTCTCTTTTTTCCTCGCTATCTCCAAACGTGCTCTTCTCCTCCTCTTCTACCTATCGCTCAATTTTCACACGAAGGAGATTCAAATTTTCCACCATTGCCAAAATGAATTTGATAGCCTTTTAAATATGCATTTTATTTAGCACCCAAAGAGGTCGGCTATGCATTTTATTTAGCACCCAAGGAGGTCGGCCTTAGTATTTTAAATATTTGAATTTTCAAACTTTGCATTGGTGTTCTCAAGGAGGTCATCCAACCTTTTAACCTTTAAATATTAAACTTCTGAATTATATTTAAATCCTTTGATTTAAATATGACCTTCCACTTTTTCAAACTTTTATATATTTAAATCCTCTTGATTTAAATATAACCCTCCACCTTAATATTTAAATATTTCATTTAAATATTAAAGTATATCTCTGCCTTTATGACAACTTTACCATTTCATCCTTTGAAGATATTTCTACCTTTGACACCTCTGAAGATATCTCTACCTTTATTATTAATGACAACTTAACATTTCATCCTTGAATTACAACTCAACATTTCATCCTTGAAGATATTTTTACCTTTGACATCAATGACAACTCAATATTTCTAACAATCTCCCCCTTTGTCATTGATGGCAACCCTATTATGAAATTGTCCTTTATTGCAATATGATCACAAATTGCTCCCCCTGACTAGTTGCTCCCCCTTACTAAAAACTCTCCCCTTTGACATCAATGGCAAAGGCTCCTTGGGGCTTGTAAGATAAGTCACTAAACACAACCCCCTCACCACCTCCTTTTCTTGAGGCTTCAATTATGAGATGGGAGTGAAACTCCCAAATTACTATGCTCCTCTTCTTGCTTTATTTTCTTTCTCCAAACTTTGGAGGTCATACCCTTTTGAACATTTTGACCATTCTCCTTTTTGCTTGACTTCAGAGATTCAGGGAACATTGTTCTACACCATTTTGCTCTATGCCCAAAATTGTTGCAATTGTAACAAATGATATTGTAGTCCATGAAAGGTGCAAATGAATTGAAATTTCTTTTGCAATTTACAACTTTATGACCAAAATTATTACATGAGAAACAATAACCATGAAAAAAATATTCTTCATTGCCTTGGAGGATATGGTTCCATGCTTCTTTCTTTGCTTTTTCTGTGATGGTCCCTGTTCCTTGATGGTGCATTGTTTTCTTCCTCATTGATGCTTCCACTTTTCAACATATCAGCATAGGTCTTGGGCTCTTCTTCAATTACTTTCTTTGATGCTTCTATTTATTTTGAGCTTGACTCCCCCTTTTCTTTCTCTTGACCTTCTTCAAAACCAAGTCCAATCTTCATAAATGGAGATCTTTGTGCTTTGATAATATCATCCAAGTTTTTTGAGCTTTTCCTAAATTGATATATCTTATCATTAAACTTTTCAAGTCCCTTCCTTAGAGTGACAACTTCATGTTCTAGTCTTTCACATTCTAGCTCTTTTGCCTTTAACTATTCAACCATACCTTCTTCAATTCTCCTTGCCTCTTCAACCTTAACTTTTAAGTCGGTGAGATCTTGTAGAAGCTTTACCTTTGTTCTCTCATCCTCTTGTACTTGAGCCTTCAATCTTGAGTTCTTCTTTCTAACCCTCTTCAACTCTTCAAGAGCAACAATAAGTTCCTATTCTATGTCAACTGTGGCTTCCTCTTCATCTTCTAAATCTTTCTCTTCTTCTTGGTCTTCAACAACAGGATCATCTTCTTTCTCTTCTATGGCCAAAAATAAGATTTCTTCTCTTTCACTATCGGAGAGGCTTTCATCACTGTCACTGGAAGCACTGCTTGCTTCTTCAACATAAAAACTTTTCTTGTGTCTTTGAAAGATCTTCTTCTCATGCTTGTTTTGACCATGCCTATTTTTATTTTCATGATAAAATCTTCTTTCTTTATTTTTCTCATATTCCTTTTCTTCTTCACTGCTACTACTTCTAGCTTGTGGACAATTAGATGCATAATGACCAAAGTTACCATAATTAAAATATTTCACAGATTGCATACCTTTGTGTTTTCTTGGACCCTTTTTATTTCTTCGCACAAAGTTAGCTTCTTCTCCACTGCTTGATTCTTCACTTGATTCTGGTTCTTTATTCTTTGCCTTCTTTGAAGCTTTGAATGTTGCCTCTCTTTTGGATGTTTGATCTTTTTCTGTCCTCATCTCATAGGCTATGAGAATCCCATGTAGCTCATCCATGCTCAAAGTTTTGAGATCCTTCATTTCTTCAATTGCTGAAACCTTTGCATCAAACCTCATGGGAAGTGACCTCAAGATTTTTTGAACAATCTTAGAGTCTTCAATACTTTCTCCAAGTCCACGAATGGTGTTGACAACCTCATCAACACGAAGTAGATACCTAGCAATATCTTCCTCATATTTCATCTTCAAGTCTTCAAACTTCCTCCTATGTGTTTGAAGTTTTGCCATCTTAACCTTGTCGTCTCCTTCATATGTTCTCTGTAACTTATCCCATATTTATTTTTTTGAAGTGCATTGCATGACTTTCACAAACTTTGATTCACATAATCCACTTAAGATTGCATTCATTGCCTTGGCATTATTTTCATATGGTTTCTTACCATTTGCATCTGTGGGAGGAGTTGTAGGTGGTGTGAACCCATTCTCAATGGATTGCCATATATCATATCCATGTGCCATAAAATAAGTCTTCATCCTCATACTCTAGAAAGCATAGTTAGTCCCATCAAACAATGGAGCTCTATTTGATGAAAACCCTTCTTGATGTGCCATTTGTGTTCTTGTAAGATCTTCCTTCAAGTTGTTAGGCTTTCACGAAGGAACCTACTCTGATACCAATTGAAGAACACAAGCTTATATTGAGAGGGGGTGAACAATATAAGATAAAACTTTTACTTTTCTTTCCAAAGCAATAACTTCAAATATCATCAATTGTAATAATGAAATAATGCACAAATCACCACACATATAAGAGACACATATTTAACATGGTTCACCCAATATGGGCTACATCCACGGAGAAATATTGCTTATAAATTTCTCAATAAATTTTATGGGCTCCAACCCATAGGAGACACCAATCCCCTATTACAATGTTCATGGACACCAATCCATAGGAGACACCAATCCCCTATCTCAATTTCATGGACACCAATCCATAGGAGACACCAATCCCCTCTCAAGTTCATGGACACCAATCCATAAGAGACACCAATCCCCTCTCAATTTTATGGACACCAATCCATAGGAGACACCAATCCTCTCTCAAGTTTGTGGACACCAATCCATATGAGACACCAATCCCCTCTGCTTGTTCATGGACACCAATCCATAGGAGACACCAATCCCCTCTCTCTAGTTCATGGACACCAATCCATAGGAGACACCAATCCCCTTTGCTGGTTTGTGGACACCAATCCATAGGAGACACCAATCCCCTCTGTTGGTTTGTGGAAACCAATCCCCTCTACTATGGTTTATGTACACCAATCCATAGGAGACACCAATCCCCTCTACTCTAAATACTACTCAGATCTTCTCCCAAACCTGATCATAATATTGCTCACAACTCTTGCTCAACTCAACTCCAAAATCTGCTCATAATACTGCTCATAACTCTACTCAAATCATCTCCATAACCTACTCACAAATATTACTCACATCTTCTCTCAAATCTACTCATAACATCTATCAAATCTTCTCACAAAACCTACTCAAATCTGCTCACAAAACCTGCTCAAATCTTCTCACAAAACCTGCTCAAATCTGCTCATAAAATCTACTCATAAAAGTGCTCAACACTGCTCCAAAACCTGCTCACAAATATGCTCAACAATCTTATCCAAAACTTGCTTACAAACACTGCTCATCTACTCCCAAATATTGCATGCATACAATGCTCATCTATTCCCAAATCTTGCATACAAAAAATGCTCATCTATTCCCAAATATTGCATACAAAACAATGCTCATCTATTCCCAAATCTTGCATACAAAACAATGCTCATCTATTCCCAAATATTGCATAATGATGTCATCAAGTTCTTCACCTATTCTTCAATGTGCTTTCCTCAACTAAAGCAATTCAGACATATTCTACCCATAATTATTTTATCTTCATGAACATATAGAGAATGATATGCACTAAAAAATGCCCAATATGTTCTTCACATTCATTAAGTCTGTCACTTTCACATGTCTCACATTTATTACATCAAAAGGTAGCTTTAGTCTAGCACTTGATAACTGACCTAGTAATTGTTGATTTGCACCTTTCCTTCAAAACCAATCATAGTGCACAAATCTATCCTTTTCATCTACTCCCAAAATCAATCATGAACAATGCACAAATTTTTCTCAAATCTGATCTATAACCCTTGCACATTTACTCCCAATTTCAATCAAAGTAATGCAAATTGACTCAAAATTGATCTATAACCCTTCTTCTATAACAAAATTGACTCTCAAATATGATCTATAACCCTTGCATATTTATTTCCAATTTCAAGCAAAAATAATGCACATCCAATAATTCCTTATACCTCCCACTATATGACAACAAAAATATTTTCCTCAAATATAAACCACTTTGATAAAGGAATTAAATCACCATACCTCTAAATCTACCTCAATGATGATGATGTATCTTTTGCATGAGCCTTCCAAACTTGTCTTAACAAAAATAATTTTCCTTTTGTTTGTGCCCTCAAAATCTGATTAGCAATTCTCTTTTTTTTTCTTGATTAAATATCAAATCAACCACTTTTAAAAACCCTTATCAAAAACATACACAATAAATCTTAAAAATCACTCCTTATATCTCCCTTTTGAAACTCACAATATAAAGCTTTATTAATAACAAAAACCCTTTATATCTCCTTTTATAACATGCAAAATACAACTTTTAAAAATAACAACCTCATACCTTATAACTCCCTTTTATAGCATGCAAAAATTCATTTTAAAATAATCATTACACACCTTATATCTCCCACTCAAAGTATGCAAAATATAATCACGACACACCTTATATCTCCCACTCAATTAAATCAAATAAAATTTTTGCCCTTACCTCGCATAGCAAAAACCACCAAACGCGCGTGAAGGAGATTCGATCTCCCAACTTCTGCCAACACAGTGCCCTAGCATAGGCTAGGTGACCAAACGAGCTACCTCAATGGGTGGAATAAAAGGTGCAGCCCAAACTATTTAAACCCTTCTTCGTTCTATCAACCAAAATAAAAATGGCACCATGGGGATTCGACCCTGCAACCTCCTGCTACATAGTGCCTTAGCACAAGCTCGACAACCAGCTGGGCTAGCCACCCGGATGAGACTAAAGTCGCAGCATAAATATTATAAATTCTCTTTTTTGCTTGCTACCACCAAACGTGCTCTTCTCCTCCTCTTCTATCTGTTGCTCGATTTTTGCATGAAGGAGATTCAAATTTTCCACCTCTACCAAAATGAATTTGATAGCCTTTTAAATATGCATTTTCCCTAGAGGATATTACCGTATGCTTCTTTTTTTTTTTTCTGTGATGGTCCTTGTTCCTTGATGGTGCATTGTTTTATTCCTCTTTGATGCTTCCACTTTTCAACATATCAGCATAGGTCTTGGGCTCTTCTTCAATTACTTTCTTTGATGCTTCTATTTCTTTTGAGCTTGACTCCCCATTTTCTTTCTCTTGACCTTCTTCAAAACCAAGTCCAGTCTTCATAAATGGAGATCTTTGTGCTTTGATAATATCATCCAAGTTTTTTTGAGCTTTTTCTAAATTGATATATCTTATCATTAAAATTTTCAATTCCCTTTCTTAGAGTGACAACTTCATGTTCTAGTCTTTCACATTCTAGCTCTTTTGCCTTTAACAACTCAACCATACCTTCAATTTTTCTTTACCTCTTCAATCTTAACTTTTAAGTTGGCGAGATCTTGTAGAAGATTTACCTTTGTTTTCTCATTCTCTTGTACTTGAGCCTTCAATCTTGAGTCCTTCTTTCTAACCCTCTTCAACTCTTCAAGAGCAACAATAAGTTCCTCTTCTATGTTAACTGTGGTTTCCTCTTCATATTTTGAATATTTCTCTTCTTCTTGGTTTTCAACAACAGGATCATCTTCTTTCTCTTCTATGACCAAAAATAAGATTTCTTCTCTTTCACTACCAGAGAGGTTTTCATCAGTGTCACTGGAAGCACTGCTTGCTTCTTCAACATAACAATTTTTCTTGTGTCTTTGAAAGATCTTCTTGACCATGTCTATTTTCCTTTTCATGATAAAATCTTCTTTCTTTCTTTTTCTCATATTCCATTTCTTCTTCACTGCTACTACTTATAGCTTATGGAAAATTAGATGCATAATCTTCAACTCTTCAAGAGCAACAATAAGTTCCTCTTATATGTCAACTATGGCTTCCTCTTCATCTTCTGAATATTTCTCTTCTTCTTGGTTTTCAACAACAAGATCATCTTCTTCCTCTTCTATGACCAAAATTAAGATTTCTTCTCTTTCACTATCGGAGAGGTTTTCATCAGTGTCACTGGAAGCACTGCTCGCTTCTTCAACATAAAATTTTTTCTTGTGTCTTTGAAAGATCTTCTTGACCATGCCTATTTTTCTTTTCATGATAAAATATTTTTTCTTTCTTTTTCTCATATTCATTTTCTTCTTCACTACTACTACTTATAGCTTGTGGAAAATTAGATGCATAATATTCAACTCTTCAAGAGCAACAATAAGTTCCTCTTCTATGTCAATTGTGGCTTCATCTTCCTCTTATGAATCTTTCTCTTCTTCTTGGTTTTCAACAATAGGATCATCTTCTTTCTCTTCTATGACCAAAAATAATATTTCTTCTCTTTCACTATCGAAGAGGTTTTCATCAGTCACTGGAAGCATTGCTTGCTTCTTCAACATATAAATTTTTCTTGTGTCTTTGAAAGATCTTCTTGACCATGCCTGTTTCTCTTTTCATGATAAAATCTTCTTTCTTTATTTTTATCATATTCCTTTTCTTCTTCACTAATACTACTTATAGTTTATGGAAAATTAGATGCATAATGACCAAAGTTACCGCAATTAAAACATTTCACAAACTACATACCTTTGTATTTTCTTGGACCCTTTTTATTTCTTTGCACAAAGTTAGTTTCTTCTCCATTGGTTATTTATTATTTGCCTTCTTTAAAGCTTTGAATGTTGCTTCCATTTTGGATGTTTGATCTTTTCTATCATCATCTTATAGGCTACGAAAATCCCATGTAGCTCATCCATGCTCAAAGTTTTGAGATCCTTCATTTCTTCAATTGCTGAAACCTTTGCATCAAACCTCATGGGAAGTGACCTTAAGATTTTTTGAACAATATTAGAGTCTTCAACACTTTCCCCAAGTCCACAAATGGTGTTGACAACCTCATAAATATGAAGCAAATACCTAGCGATATCTTCCTTAGATTTCATCTTCAAGTCTTTAAACTTCCTCCTATGTGTTTGAAGTTTTACCATTTTAACCTTGTTGTCTCCCTCATATGTTCTATGTAACTTATCCCATATTTATTTTGCTAAAGTGCATTGCATGACTTTGAAAAACTTTGATTCACATAGTCCACTTAAGATTGCATTCATTTCCTTGACATTATTTTCATATGGTTTCTTACCACTTGCATCTGTGGGAGGAGTAGTAGATGGTGTGAACCCATTCTCAATATATTGCCATATATCATATCCATGTACCATCAATTAAGTCCTCATCCTCACACTCCAGAAGGTATAGTTAGTCCCATCAAATAATGGAGCTCTAATTTATGAAAACCCTTCCTGATGTGCCATTTGTGTTCCTGTAAGATCTTCCTTCAAGCTGTTAGGCTTTCACTAAGGAACTTTCTCTGATACCAATTGAAGAAAATAAGCTTATACTTAGAGAGGGGTGAACAGTATAAGATAATTTTTTTAATTTTCTTTCCAAAGCAATAACTTAAAATATCATCAATTGCAATAATTAAACAATGCACAAATCACCACACACATAAGAGACACATATTTAACATGGTTCACCCAATATGGGCTACATCCACGGAGAAATATTGCTTATAAATTTCTTAATAAATTTCATGGGGACCAACCCATAGGAGATACCAATCCCCTATTATAATGTTCGTGAGCACCAAACCATAGGAGACACCAATACCCTATTCTCAAGTTTTTAAGCACCAACCCACAGGGGACACTAATCCCCTCTCAAGTTCATGGACACCAATACACAAGAGGCACCAATCCCCTCTCAAAGTTTGTGGACACCAATACATAAGAGACACCAATCCCCTCTCAAGTTCATGGATACCAATCCACAGGAGACACAAATCCCCTCTGCTGGTTCATAGAAACCAATCCATAGGATACACCAATCCACTCTCAAGTTCATGGACACCAATCCACAGGAGACACCAGTTCCCTCTACTAGTTCGTGGACACCAATCCTGCTAGTATGTGGACACCAATCCATAGGACACCAATCCCCTCTGCTAGTTCATGGACACCAATCCACAGGAGACACTAACACCTTATGCTTTGATTCATGGACACCAATCCATAGGAGACACAAATCTCCTCTATTATAAATACTGCTCACAACTCTTGCTCAACTCAGCTCCAAAATCTGCTCATAATACTTTTCACAACTCTACTCAAATTAGCTCCATAACCTACTCACAAATCCTGCTCACAACTTTGCTCAAATTAGCTCCATAACATGCTCAAATCTTCTCTTAAATATTCTCACAACATCTGCTCAAATATGCTCATAAAACTTGCTCAAATATGCTCACAAAACCTACTCAAATATGCTCACAAATCCTACTCACAAAAGTTCTTAACACTTCTCCAAAACCTGCTCATAAATGTGCTCAACAATTTGATCCAAAACACTGCTCATCTACTCCCAAATCTTGCATGCATACAATGCTCATATATTCCCAAATCTTGCATACAAAACAATGTTCATCTATTCCCAAATCTTGCATACAAAACAATGCTCATCTATTCCTAAATATTGCATAATGATTTCATCAAGTTCTTCACCTATTATTCAATGTGCTTTCCTCAACTAAAGCAATTCAGACATATTCTACCCAAAATTCTCTTATCTTCATGAACATATAGAGAATGATATGCACTAACAAATACCCAATATGTTATTCACATTAACTAAGTTTATCGCTTTCACATGTCTCACATTTATTACATCAAAAGGTAGCTTTAGTCTAGCACTTGAGAACTGACCTGGTAATTACTGATTTGCACCTTTCCTTCAAAACCAATCATAGTGCACAAATCTATCCTTTTCATGAACAATGCACAAATTTGCTTCTCAAATCTGATCTATAACCCTTGCACATTTACTCCCAATTTCTATTAAATAGATGCACAAATTGACTCACAAATCTGATCTATAACCCTTGCATATTTGCTTCCAATTTCCATAAAATCAATGCATAAATTGACTCACAAATTTGATCTATAATCCTTGCATATTTACTTCCAATTTTAATAAAAAAGAATGCACATCCAATAATTCCTTATACCTCCCACTATATGACAACAAAAATATTTCCTTAACCAAAACCACTTTGAGAAAGGAATTAAATCACCATACCTCTAAATCTGCCTTAATGATGATGATCTTCTTTTGCAAGAGCCTTCCAAACATGTCTTGACAAAAACAATTTTCCTTTTGTTTGTCCCCTCAAAATCTGATTAGCAATTCTCTTTTTCTTTTCTTGATTAGATATCAAATCAACCACTTTTAAAAGCCCTTATAAAAAACATACACAATAAAGCTTAAAAATCACTCATTATATCTCCCTTTTGAAAATCACAATATAAAGCTTTATTAATAATAAAAACCCTTTATATCTCCTTTAATAACATGTAAAATACAACTTTTAAAAATAACAACCTCATACCTTATAACTCCCTTTTATAGCATGCAAACATTCATTTTAAAATAATTATTATACACCTTATATTTCCCACTCAAAGTATGCAAAATATAATCATTACACACCTTATATCTCTCACTCAATTAAATCAAATAATTTTTTTGCCCTTACCTCGCCTAGCAAAAACCACCAAACGCGTGCGGAGGAGATTCGATCTCCTGACTTCTGCCAACACAGCACCCTAGCGTTGGATAGGCGACCAAATGAGCTACCTCGATGGGTGGAATAAAAGGTGCAATCCAAACTATTCAAACCCTTCTTCATTCTATCAACCAAAACAAAAATGATGCCATGAGAATTCGACCCTGCAACCTCTTGCTACACAGTGCCTTAGTGCAAGCTCAAAAACCGGTTGGGCTAGCCACCTGGATGAGACTAAAGTCATAGCATAAATTTTATAATTTCTCTTTTTCACTTATTGCTACCAAACATGCTCTTCTCGTCCTCTTCTACCTATGGCTCAATTTTTACATGAAGGAGATTCAAATTTTCCACCTCTACCAAAATGAATTTGATAGCATTTTAAATATGCATTTTATTTAGCACCCAAGGAGGTTGGCTATGCATTTTATTTAGCACCCAAGGAGGTCAGCCTTAGTATTTTAAATATTTGAATTTTCAAACTTTGCATTGGTGTTCTCAAAGAGGTCGTCCAACCTTTTAACATTTAAATATTAAACTTATGAATTATATTTAAATCCTTTGATTTAGAAATGACCTTCCACTTTTTTAAAATTTTATATATTTAAATCCTCTTGATTTAAATATAACCCTCCACTTTAATATTTAAATATTTCATTTAAATATTAAAGCATATCTATGCCTTTATGAAAATTCTTTTTTTGATTGGTAAAAGGGGTTTTGAAAGGATCTCGTAACCTTTTACAAAAAGAAGAAGGTTGGGAGAAGAGATCCCAACCAGAAATTAGCTGAAGAAATAAACCCTCTATGGGCTATTGGATAAAAATAGCTAAAATAGAAAAAGAGAAGCCCACACAAGAGCGAGTGAGAAAGCCACACTAGTTGAGAAGAGAAGCCCTCATAGGGGCAACAGGGAAAACCTCAAAGGTAAACATAAAATTTAAAAGGGTTTTCTGAATAGGAGAAAACCTCACACCCACTTGAAAAGGGTTTTCCTACACAAGAGAAAAACTCATATATAGAAGGTCATCCACAAATGAATCAGGGTTTTCTATAAATAAAACAAGACCATCCATAAAATAAAATAGGACCATTCGTAAACTGAAATAGGACCATCTGCAAAGGAATCAGGACCATCTAAAAACCACACAAGACCACAAGTGAATTAGGACTATCCACAAAATAAAAGGGATCATCCAAGAACTTGCATAGGACCATTTGCATCATAGACAAGGTCCATCTGTAAACCAACATCGGACCATCCATAATAGCCCCTGAGAAAACTCCTAAAGAATAAGGGGAAGCATAGTCGAAGACAAACCATGGAAAAAGGATTCCCAGATCAGCAAGAAACCCTAACCTTACCACTAGCGGAGAAACCATGAAATCCTTCTGCAATACATGGTCCCCTCCAAGACCAAAATAATATGAGAAGGAAACCAGCAAAAACCCCTAGACACGAGCCCTAAAATGCCTGCCATGGGAAAAACTCAACTATAAATCTAAGGCCTCCCTAAGCACAGAAAAGATAGTTAATGACCATCTTGGCAAGCATAACAAAGAAATGCATCCACCAAAAACCCTAAAATGCCTACCTCGAACTATGAACAATGGAAAAATCTCAACTGGGAAATAAAAAGGCCTCCCCCAAGCCCAAACACTAGTGAAAGGCCATCCTGAAAAGAAAAAAAAACAAATCAAATCCACCAAAAACCCTAAGCCACCATCCATGAACCATAATCCAAGGGAAACACTCAACTGAGAACAATTAGGGTCTCCCCCAAGCCTAGAAACTAGTGAATGACCATCCCGGTAAGCAAAACGAAAGAACTGGATCCCACTCTAAAGCAAATCCAAGATCTGGAGAGGAACAAAGAGTTTCCTATACAGTTAGTATAGTGCATGGCCACATACCATGGCCAAGAAAAAATTGTAGGTAATATCTCTATAGAGCCCCAAAACTGAGCAAGAACGAAAACCCCCATATCAATACCACAAACCGAGTTTATCTGACCACGCAACATCACCCAAGGATACTTCCTAGAATACCTCAAAAAGAAGTAGAAAAGGTCTTGGAGACCCTCTAAGCACCAAGAAGTTGTAGGAAGGGCAAGAAACCCTAGGAAAACTAGGATATCTGCCTAGAAATCCACATCACAACAAGGGATCTGCTTAAGAACCCTAGGAAGAGGCAAGGAGGGAGCAAGAAGATGAAGAGGTGACCTCCCACCCATAGTGGAAGATCTCTTGCTCCCACATTGGGGCATCTCCTAAGCGTGCTACGGATCCACCGAAAGAAAAGAAGATCTACCTCCTCTTTCCTGGAACACCTTAGGAAGAAGCAAAAAAGGGCTTGGAGACCCTCCAGGCACCAAGCAACAACAAGAAGGCCTAGAAACCCTAGGAGAACCATGAGATATTATTGGAATTCCACAGTAAGGCAAGATATTCGCTAGAGAGCCCTAGGAAGAGCCAAGGAGGGAGCACGAAGATGAAGAGGTGACCTCTCACCCATATTGGGAGGTCTCTTTCTTCTGCACTGGGGCATCTCTGAAGTACACTATAGATCAACTAGAAGAAAATGATATCTGCCTCCTCTTTCTTAGAACACCTCAGGAAGAAGTAGAAAAAGTCTTGGAGACCCTCCAGGCACTATGCAACAACAAGAAGGGCTAGAAACCCTAGGAAAACTAGAATATCTGCTTGGAATTATACAACAAAGCAAGAGATCCACCTGAGAATCCTAGGAGGAGCCAAGGAGGGAGTTAGAAGTTGAAGAGGTGACCTCCCACCCAAAGTGGGAGGTCAACCTTTATGACAACTTTACCATTTCATCCTTTGAACATATTTTTGCCTTTGACACCTCTAAAGATATCTCTGCCTTTATTATTAATGACAACTCAACATTTCATCCTTGAAGATATTTTTGCCTTTGACATCAATGACAAATCAATATTTCTAACATGATCATCAAGCATCCATTGTAAAAATTTGCAAGCAAGGTATATTGTGTGTCCTATTTTAGGTTATCATATTCCCCTGTGTTAGTCTTCCTTTGTCCCACTCTCATTCTTTCCATTTATGCAGGGATCTATGAAGGAGCATTCAATTGCTGAGATTATTTATCGTGGCTGGATTAGGGGTTAGAGGCTCTCAGTTGTGATATTCGAACAAAGATTCATGTTCTTCTATTGTATTATTTGAATGGAATGAACCATTGTATTGAATTTCATCAGATCCTTGGCACTTTTCTAGGTCTATATGTAGACACCTAAAATGTGTCATGTTTAGGGGAGCTACTCACATAGGCACATTCATAAGATCATAAGACATAACCTTGGAATTTCCAAGCATCAAAAGTGGTTTTCACCACCCATTTGGGGCATTCTGAGCCCATCCAAGCTTATCCGCTCAAGGCCAAAGCGGCCAGATCTTAGCCACTCAAGCTCAGAGTAGACAGGCCTTAGCCGCTACAGACGACAATGACCAAATCTTAGTCACTGCAAACGACAGCGACTAAACCATAAAAATAATTTTACCAACAAACAGGCCTAATCAGAGTGGAAGTGGCAGTTTACATGCAATAAAGGTGAGCGGGAGTAACTTTGCATTCCCCTTCACAACCAGTTCACATAGAAGACTTGGGTTTGAATTTAGACTTCAGTTAACTAGTCTTTAAACATAGAAAAAGATAAAAAGTTTCTCATGCTAACATTCACTATGCATGAGGGATTCAATCCTAGGGTTTTGAGCATAGACTTTAGGGTTTCACACACTTTAAAAGGTGCAAGCCTAAGAGCACCAAAAAGGGAGACATATGATAGATCAGAGAGAATCAATCAATCCAGAGATATAGGAACACATTAGATCATTGAGGAGAGCTTTCGAGACTTGGAGAGTTTCCCTTGGAGATCACATTTATGGTGAAGCCCTGACAAATTGGAGAGCATAGAAACCACCATTTCAACATCGGATACAAGCTTTGATCCATAGCTTTGGAGCAAAGAGAACAAGATTCACTTTAGCGGCCGTTGTCATTGGACAGTGGCCCGTAGGCCTAGCTTAGGGTTTTAGACATTAGTTTCATTATTCTATTTAGCATATCATTAGCATAGCATCATTTCATTCATTCACATTCATAGCATTAGTTTCATTTGCACTTGATTTCATTTGAGTATATTCATTGCTAACAACCTCATCCGAGGAGGCAATCTCGGACATCTAAGCGTGTGTTGTTGTTTCATTGCTTATAGGGCCACAAGTTCATCGAACGAAAGCTACAACATACGAGAGCAAGAGGATCCCTCTAGCAATTAGACCTAGAGAAGGAGGCATCTATAAGCCCTCATACATTTTCATGTGCAAAATCGGGAAGCTTGTGAAAGTGCACCACCCCTTGCTAGGGGACTTCTTCCTCACTTGTAATTCATTATATCAAAATGGGTATCCCTAAGAGGGACCGACATGTAACCGAGTTTCAATACAAATAAAGAGATCCATATTTGTTACTTTCGTGTTATATGCTTTTTCATGGTCTTTCATTTCGTCTTGGGTATAATATTGCAAGTAGAGTAAAGCGGTGCGTGCATCTCGGGGTCGCTACAGATGGCGATCACGGTGGGACTTCCATTGATTTTTCATTTTTTTGCCTAGAAAATGACTTAGCTTTGTGTGCAAGTGTAGCCACTCTGAGCTACGATGGCCAAAAATCAACCGCTCTAGTCTACAATGACCAACAGTCAACCGCTCCTGCTAACAGCAGCCATAAACCAGCCGCTCTGGTCAACAACGACCAACACAGGAGTGCAGCAGAGGCCAGAACCTTGGTTCTCTGAGCTGGATTAGAGGTTGGTATAGCTTTTATGGTATTTTATGGTTTTTTGTTTGCTTCTGTTTGTTTAAAATAGTGAACTTAAAACACATTTCTATTTGGAAAACTAAAAGAATGAAAGAAAAAGAACTTGCATCTTGCACATCTTAGAGTTCCTTTTAGATTTTCCACTAGGCGTTGCTAGGAACAGTGGCTTTTGCTTGTAAAGTTCACCCTAGAATCCAACGTGCTAGACATTGTATGTTGTTTGCTTGCTTTGAGGCCCTGCTAGAGGCCATAACTGCACGAAATAAAGTGGGTCCATACAAATCATGGTAGTTCATGCATTTTTTTGAAAATCGAAATGTCTCTTTGCATTTAGGCATATAGGAAAGATTCATTGCTGCTATATGATGCATTTTACTTTACGCAAGCTTAAAATGAACACCACACACATACGCATCATTTAAACATTGGGGAGTTGGATTTCATCACCAACCCTCAATTCAATCTAGTGATGTTGGAATTCATCTCCTTCCACTGGCTTTCCCCCTAGAGCTTCCTAGAAATAGATTGAGAAACTTACTTATAGTGGTACTAAGTTACTTGTGCTCAAACTGTCTCCCACTATTGGAACAATCATTGGTTCAGAGTGGAAGAGCTAGGCGAACCCCCCACTGGGACTTCAGTGGTGTACCCTAGCATCTTTTGGGAAAATCATGTTTGGCATGGGTGTACTTGATTATCACTATGGATGAGTCTTCTCATTCTTAATCCAAGAACAAAATCAAGAAATCAAAGGAACAACAAATCATCAAAATACAACAAACAATTTAGGACACACTTAAATTGATAATCAAGATAAACATTTGCTTGATATTGTTTGCGTACATTGAATTGCAACTCAAAAGACAAATTCCTAAAAGCAAAAATGGTCAAAACAAGAAGTAAACATCCTCGGTCTGATGCCGAAGGAGAGTCTGAAGTAGCCCATAATTCATATTGGATGACCTACCCACAAGACCATGAGATGTAGGTCCATGAGCCTAAGGGGTGATAACTCAACCCTTGGGGGTTCTCCTTGAGAAACCCCAAGTAGGGAACCACATCATGGAACAAAGTCACATAAACAAAGAGAGGCTTCAAAGTCATCCTCATCAAGGAGACATGAGGGGACCTCAAAGGCCTCCTCTAAACACACAAAAACTTCTCAAAGACATGAAGAAGCTTCAAAGGCTTCCTCCTCACATAGACATAAAGAAGGTTCTAAAGCTCAATATTCACATAAGGATGATGAGGTTGCTACATCTCCATTCTCATGGAGAGAGCATGTGACCACAAAGCCTTCTTCATCAAGAGGGCACACAAGAGTTACAACTTCTCAAGCTTCACAAGAAACATATGGAACAGGTCTGCCTACTGAAGGGCAAGAAACTAGAGAAACATCGAGTCATAGGCATCAAATAGAAGATACCCTTCACACAAGAGGAAGGATTCCCATAGACTATGACCTTATTGGAGTGAATGGCACCCCATGGGATCAGCCATGGAAAACAAGACAACTGGATGAGTTGGATAAGTTTCATCAGAGGCCAACTCAAAGAACCATAGTTACTAAGAACTCTGCATCTGGAAGTTCACGAACTATGACTTCTAAGCATACCTCTCAGTCTGGGGGTGCCTCAGAATGGCCCCACAATAAACATACAAAATTTGATCATGAAAACACTCAAACATACACTGAAAAAGTTACATTAGCTAGCAAGAGTAGAGAAACAACATAAACCTCCTCGAGGAATCTGCGTGTCAAAACCACCAAAACTAGATCATACAAGCATGAGTCCTCTATGACAGTGCATGTTGACCACATGCGATGGTTAGAGAATGCCTTGCACAAAGAGTGAGAGCTTGTGGAAGCTCTTGAACATGAAAAGCAAAGAGAAAAACTCTTGCACCAACATGAGCAACATTTAAGAGAGCAAGCTGAGCAGCTAGCTCACATCAACCATCAAAAAAATGGTAATGATCATCAAAGAGATCAATGCACTAACTCATCAAGAGATAGATGCACTAGACAAGAAAGTGACCCACACCAAAATCACCCTCCAAATTATGAGTGGCCCGGGGGAAAAGGAACACCAAGTGGATAGGGGGGCCCCATTGCCACCATGAGGGGGCCTACAAGAAGAGGAACTCCTCACCTCAAAGGCATTTCAAGCTCTTGCTAAAAATATGAAGTCCTTTGAGAAACAAGAGATGGCTAGGAACCAACCAACATTGATCAAAATACATAATCAACCATTGTGCCCATCAGTTCCTAGCCCTGCATATCCTAAGCACTTTGAGATGCCTAGGTTGGAAAATTTTAAGGGTGAAGAAGATGCACAAGAGCATGTCACCAATTTCATCAATGCATGTTTTCATCTTGAAGACAATGATGCTCTTATGCTAAGGACATTCATCATGACATTTTTGGGTGTTACCACTCAATGGTTCAACCAATTGCCCAAGCATAGCATAACCAACTTTGAACAACTAGTAAATGCTTTTCTGAAGTGTTTCTCCTTTGGTGCTAAGAGAAAAGTGAACCTTTTGGACCTGGCCAATTTGAAACATTATGATGATGAGCCAATAATGGATTATGGGAATAGATGGAGAAAGATCATGGCAAAACTATCATTCTCCGTCCCCACAGAAGAGATTGTTCGCATGTTCACCAAGAGTTGTTCCAAACACATCTCCCTCTTGCTACAACTACAATAGTACCCCTCATTTGAGGAAGCTTTGGCATAGGCCAAACTCATTGAGGACATAAAAGTAGATGAGGGAACCATCAAACTCTGAAACAAGGAGTGGAACAAGAATGACAAAAATGTAAAAAATAAACAGAAGCTAGCAAACCCTGCCCCAGTTAATCAAGTAGTGTTGGTTGTGCCTAAGGATGGGGCTGCACAACAACCCAAGAATTATCAAGCACATCCCCCACCAACCAACTATGATCAAAAGAACTATCAGGGGAGAAAAAAAGAACGAAAACCCCCTCGCTACTTTACACCATTAACAGAATCAATGCAATCAATCTTCAACCAATTGAGCGAGGTGGGAAATATCAGATTCCCTAACATACCTCTTATAGATCCCAACCATCCTAAGCCAAAAGGATATAGGGAAGATCAATTTTGCCCTTATCATAGGATACCGAGGCATAACATTGAGGTTTGCAATGGTTTTAAGCACCAAGTTCAAAACATGATTGAGGTGGGAGAACTCAAAGTGGACAACCCACTAGCCCCTGACAACAGAGATATGGGCATCTACAGAAACCCGCTACCAAATCATGAGGCCCCTAGAGAGCAAGGGGCCCAAGTCAATCAGGTCCGAGTTGATATACCTACCCACGGATGTGTTGGGATGGTCGAAATTGTCAATATAGCAACCAGGAGTAGACGGTATGGTCAACCACAACCTCCTACAACTCCTATGAATGTCCCAACTACACCAAGGCAGAGGCAGGGGCAAAAAAACCTTCCAAGTCCACCAACTCGACCTATGGTAACTATCCGGAGTAGACTTGAGCAAAAATTACAAATGACTCTGGCTAAGCTATCCATCTATGAGCTCATACAATAGTCCCCAAAGCACAGGGAGACCTTGATGGATATTTTAAGGTCAATTGAGATCCAACCACAAGATCCAAATGCCTTCACCCATTTTGTGGGACAAGTACAAGAATGCCAGGAACCTGTAATTCAATTCTATGATTATGAGATTAAGATAGTACCTACTGCCTTACCAGACCCTCCGCTGAACATTGTGGCATCAATCAATGATTTACCTTTTAAGAGGGTCTTGATCGATACAGGTTCATCAATCAACATCATCACAACAACTGCCATAGAACACCTAAAAATCCCCAAGTCACATATCATTCTGGGAGCCTACACATTAAGAGCTTTCAATGATGCTTTATGCAATACTATGGGAATGATAGTCTTACCTATCAAGGTAGGGCATAAGACCATCCCCATGATGTGTCATGTCTTGGAAGGGGCCATGCAATACAACATCCTTTTAGGGTGACCTTGGATAAGGGACATGAAGTGTGTCCCTTCAATCTTACACCAATGTGTCAAGTATGTGCATGATAACAAAGTCTATATGGTGTTGGCTGATGATGAGCCATTCAAGTATGTCCATCAGGTGGATTTTCTAGGAGAGTTTGTGATCCCTTCTACCCACCTATATGTAGGGCCTTCATATCCAATTACACAACTGAAGGACAAAGACAAAGGGGTACAAAAAGACCCATCCACATTAACACCTCAACATGCACCCAACATGACTAATGCTTCTAAGAAACCATCAACGTCTAAGCCAAAAGATAATCAGAAGCTAAAGGCGCCCTTAGTCAAGGAAAGAAAGCCTAGGGAAGTGCTAACCATAGCCATTGAGGAAGGTCCAAGTCCCATGGACGAAGAAGATCTCCAAGAGCAAGTCAAAGATGATGATTACCATCCTGCTTCGCTAGTGTCATCCATGGGGTCATCCACATCGCATGCAACCATACACTTGGTAAGCATAGGGATAGGATAATACCTTGTGTAGAACATAACATTCACACCTATCATAGAATCTACACAAGACATGGGAAAACCAAAAGACTTGAGACCACCAGTGGGAATAGTGGTTTCGCTTGGAATCCCTCCCAACCAGACAAACTTTGTCTATGTTGGACTAGACTGCGCCCATAAGTCTATTGAAGAGGAAGAGGACAATGATGAATTATTCACTGTTAATGTTTATTACCTCTCTAATCTTGAGTTTTCTCTAAGCTACTTTGAACATTGCCATTGGCATGGTTACGGTCTTGGTATATATGAGCAGGGGCATAGGCGGCCACTCGAGCCGCAATACCAGCTTCCTACTGATAGGTTTGGGGTAGGTTACCACATCAGATATCGGGATGACTCTTTGGTAGCAACTTTAGATAGATTGAGCTTGGGGTTAGGAGAGGACATCGATTTTATTCCTTATCACCCACTAAGTTCAAGACTTATGTGCAATAGACAAGTGGCCACAGTGAACATCCCACCGCTTGAGACATATCATCCAAGACTCACAAATGATGCCATCCCAGTAGGATACAACTCATGGGATGATGAGCAAGAAGAAAACATATATGTGGCAAGTGATGATGATGCACAAGAGGGCTTGGCCTATCATGGGCCTCATTATTTACAAATCTTTACTTGGTCCATCCACAATGAGAGTGGATACATATCAGATGAAAGTAGCTATGAGTCAGAGGACTCGATAGAGAGAGCCTACTTAGGACCAAGGCATTGGCCCCATGGCATGGGGTAAGAAACTAATGCAAATGGCATCTTCATAAGTGATGAGGAGTATGAGGATGAGACAGAGATGGCCTACTTGAGGCCAAGATACGTGCCCCATATCTTAGGGCCACACACTAATGCCAATGGATTCTTCATAAGTGACGAAGAATATGAAGATGAGACAGAGATGGCCTACCTAGGGCCAAGGCATGAGCCCCTTGTCTTAGGGCCGCATACCAATGCTAACAGTTTCTGGATAAGCGATGATGACTTTGACTCCAAAACTAAGATGGCTTATCTTGGGCCTCGCCACTTGTGGCAAGTTAACATGCTGGTAGAGAGAGAGGTGGCACTTCGTGCCATAGACCCTCATCTACAGTTTTTGGGAGACCTATTGACCTAGCTACCATTCACCAAATGGTCAATCCCCCTTCGCCTACATTCAGAGAGCGGTTAGAGCCCAATGATCCTATTATCCACCCTGCTCATGGGCCAGATCCAAAAATTCCCATTCCTCCAGAGCCTCATCGTGAGTATGGAAGGGAAACCTCTGAGATAAGATTGCACCCATGTGGTCCTGGATATTTCATTCCATCCATCAACACAATCTCCATTTATTTGACCACTCCACTTCATAATCCAGCCGATCCCACAAAACCTTTGTGTATTGATACAAAGGCAATTGATTGGGACCGCGTTGATTCACCCATAGAGCTTGAAGATATTTTCCCTAATGAAGAGATGTTACAACCATTTAATTTTGCATCAGGCTGTGCATATGACATATTTCATGTTGGTTTGGATCCTGAGTCAGTAGGACCTATAAATCCCATCGATGACATTCACTTGATACCCACACCTCATCATCTGGAGGATGGGTCACATATGGCTGTAGAAGCAACTTTCGAGGTGGACATCAGTGATGATCCTACTCAACCAAAGAAATTCAAGTTCGGAGAAAGTCTATCTCCAGAAGAACAAGCCATCATAATTCCTCTCCTGAAAGAGAGGCCAAATATTTTTTCTTGGACTTACAAAGACATGCCTAGGATAGATCCAAAGTTAGTTGTTCACAACCTTTCACTGGATCCCATGAAGAAACCAGTCAAGAAAAAGTTGAGAAAAATGCATCCCACCATCACTTTGATGGTAAAGAATGAATTGCAAAAACTATTGGATGCAGTTTTCATAGTTCCTATCGACTACCCTGAGTGGGTGTCCAACATGGTGCCCATGGGGAAACCCGATGGAAGAGTTCAAATTTGCACAGACTTTAGAGACTTAAATAGGGCAACTCCAAAGGATTCATTCCCGTTGCCAAACATAGATGCTCTTGTTGATGCCATCGTAGGTCATGAGATGCTTTCCCTAATGGATGGTTTTTTTGGATACAATCAAATCCGGATTAAACTCGAAGACCAGCACAAGACTGCTTTCATTACTCCATGGGGAACATTCTATTACAAAGTGATGCCATTCGGGCTCAAGAATACTGGTGCCACCTACCAGTGAGCCATGACATACATATTCCATGACTACATGCACAAGATCTTAGAGGACTACATGGATGACTTACTCGCTAAGTCTTTGTTGTGGCAAGAGCACGCTGAAGTCCTTAGACAAGTATTTAACCACCTCATTGAGCACAATGTAAGATTGAATCCTAAGAAGTGTGTATTTGGCGTAACTTTTGGAAAGATTTTGGGATTCATCATTTCTAAGAGAGGCATCGAGGTCGATCCGAAAAAAGTGAAGGCTATACTAGAAATGGCTGCCCCTACCAACATTAGGGAATTAAGAAGCCTACAAGGCAAGATAGCATCCATCAAATGGTTCATTGCACAATTATCAGACAAGTGTCGACCCATGAACCGGTTGCTACGCAAGGATATCCCATTTCATTGGGATGAAGAGTGCCAACAAGCCTTTTCAGAGATCAAAACATACCTGGCCATGTCGCCAGTGTTGGCTCCACCAAGGCCAGACATTCCATATTTGCTATACATATCGGCTACTAATTTTGCTTTGGGCACCATGTTAGCCCAAAATAATGTGCAAAACAAAGAGCAAGCCATATATTACATTAGTCACACCTTGGTGAGTTATGATTTGGGATATGCGTATGTCGAAAAGTTGTGTTTAGTAGTGGTCTTTGCAACTCGAAATTTGTGACACTACATGTTGAGCCATACAACCTATGTTATATCCAAATAAAATCCTTTGCAGTACATGATGAACAAGACATATCACAATACTCGTATTGCAAAGTGGATCATGCTACTGATAGAATTTGATCTAGAGTTCATAAGCCAAAAGTCCATCAAGGGACAAGTCATAGCAGATCAACTAGCAGAGGTGCCTCTTCAGGATAGCAAGCCTCTCACCATAGAGTTGCTCGATGATGCAGTATTTACGTTATCAGATCCGCCTAAACTCGAAGAACCTGAGAAAGAAAGAGACATGTCATTGTTCTTCGATGGTTCAAAATGTGAGCAAGGGGGCAAATCAGGGATAGTCTTTATCA
Source organism: Wollemia nobilis (assembly GCA_028583015.1). Lineage (NCBI taxonomy): Eukaryota > Viridiplantae > Streptophyta > Pinopsida > Araucariales > Araucariaceae > Wollemia > Wollemia nobilis. The sequence goes on along the minus strand of JAQPPZ010017248.1, from coordinate 25,368,209 downwards.
CACTACAGGGCACACCATTGCCCTTATCATTCAAACTAGACTTCCCTTGCACAAACAACAACACAAAGTATGAGGCTTTGATCTTGGGACTCCAAATAGCCGTAGCAATGGGCATTAAAATATTGAACATCTTTGGTGACTCCTTGCTCATAGTAAATCAAGTTAAAGGCCTATTCCAATGTAGGTGCCCACTCCTGAAAGCTTACAAGGAACTTGTTGACACCTACCTAGCCCGACTGGAATGGTATGACATCGAGGCAATCCCTCGTACGTCAAAAATATTTGTAGACACCATGGCCTCTCTGGGATCCTTAATCCCTCAGAATCCATCCATTGATTTTACAACCGTTCATGTGAAAGTGCTCTCGCACTCAACAATACAATGTGAGGCTTTGGACAATCAAGAATCAGTCAACATGATCAACATTGAACCTAATCAGGATTGGTCCATCATAGCTAGAGACTTATTGCAAACAACACCTTGGGCATCTTTGGTTTCTCAAGGACCTATAGAGTGTGGCATGACCATTCACCATAGAGTTGTTTCTCAATCTGTGTTCTCACATGCTGGATCGCAGGAGGAACATGTTGTTTTATCAATAGAAGTTGTGGCTTATCAGGATTGGATTTCCCAATTGTGGGATTTCTTGAAGCTGGGAATGCTACCGCAAGACCTGTCGCATGGTGAAAGACGAACATTTAAACAAAATATGACTAGGTACATTTTTCTAGGAGAAGTCCTCTATAGGCGAGGTTATGATGGAGTACTCCTTCATTGTCTTGAGCCCCAGGAAGCATCCTGGGCAATTTTGCAAGCTCACGATGGTACGTGTGGTGGCCACTTTAGTGGCATGGCTATTGTTAAGCATATCTTAAGGATGGGTTACTATTGGCCCACTATGGAAAAATATTATTGTGAGTATGTCAAGAAATGCATTAAGTGCCAACATCATGCAAATCTCACCCATTTGCCATCACAAGCCTTGCAACCCATCCAGGCAGCATGGCCATTCTCGCAGTGGGGACTAGACTTGGTGGGGAAGATCTCACCCCCATCCTCGGGCCGACACACATTCATCATAACGACCACTGAGTATTTTACTAAATGGGTTGAAGCGATCCCCTTAACATCGACAACTAGACCAAGGATTATGGAGTTTATACTCCACAATATCATAAGTCGTTTTGGGGTCCCTTCGAAGATAATATCGGATAATGGGCCATATTTCAAGAATAAAAATGTGTGTGCTTTAATGAAAAAATACCATATTCAGCACAGTTTTTCAATGCCTTATTATCCACAAGCAAATGGGCAAGCAGAAGCCTCAAATAAAATAATCATCTCCATATTGAGGAAGATGGTAAAAGAAAATCATAAGGACTGGCACTTGCAATTACCTCTTGCATTGTGGGCATACAGGACTAGTGTGAGGATGCCCACTGGGGCAACACCATTTTCACTTGTATATGGCACTAAGGCCATCATGCCCTTAGAGTTGGAGATTCCAACCTTGCGAGTAGCCATGAAGGACTTCATAGATGATGACACCGCATGACAAGGTCACCTTGATCAGCTAACGCTTCTTGATGAACATCGAGTCAATGCCTTGGAGCATCTTCGCATTTATCAGAATCACCTTGCATGAGCTTACAATAGTAAAGTCCACTTGAGGGAATTCAAAGTTGGGGATCTTGTGCTCAAAGAAAACCAATAGAACTCAAATCTACCACCGCACCTATGAGACAAATTTATGGTAAACTGGATAGGCCCCTACATGATTTTAGAAAGGGTTGGGCCTGGAGCATATCGCCTTACATCGTTGGATGGTGTTGAAGAGCTTGAACCTCTCAATATCATTCACTTGAAGGTATTTTATACATAAAATAAAAAATAAAAAACATTCAAATATGTCAAAAAAAAAAAACATTCAAATATGTCAAAAATAAAAAAACATTCAAATATGTCAAAAAAAAAACATTCAAATATGTCAAAAATCGAAATACAAAAGCAATAAAAAATGCTCCAAGGGTATCTTCACACCGCTTGGTCACCTTCATCACAAAAATCTCCAAAGGCATCTTAAAGCCCTTTGGTCAAAAGCAATAAAAAATGCTCCAAGGGTATCTTCACATCGCTTGGTCACCTTCATCACAAAAATCTCCAAAGGCATATTAAAGCCCTTTGGTCAAAAGCAATAAAAAATGCTCCAAGGGTATCTTCACACCGCTTGGTCACCTTCATCACAAAAATCTCCAAAGGCATCTTAAAGCCCTTTGGTCAAAAGCAATAAAAAATGCTCCAAGGGTATCTTCACACCACTTGGTCACCTTCATCACAAAAATATCCAAAGGTATCTTAAAGCCCTTTGGTCAAAAGCAATCAAAAATGCTCCAAGGGTATCTTCACACCGCTTGGTCACCTTCATCACAAAAAGCTCCAAAGGCATCTTAAAGCCCTTTGGTCAAAATCAATAAAAATGCTCCAAGGGTATCTTCATACCGCTTGGTCACCTTCATCACAAAAATCTCCAAAGGCATCTTAAAGCCCTTTGGTCAAATCAAACAAAAAGCTCCAAAGGCATCTTAAAGCCCTTTGGTCAAATAACAAAATCAAAAACACAAAAACAATGCAAAAATCAAAAATACAAAAACATTTGCATTTCACACTTGCATTCACATAAGTTGCATTACATCCATTGCATTCGCATATGTTATGATCACATTCTAGCAAAAGATGCCACAGTTTGTATCACAACCCAAAAGCTCAAATCCACCTCCATCCATGCACTCATGTATAACTGTGTTTGTCAACACAACCATTTCATGTTGCTATACAAAATAGGCTAAGATTATCCTGTTATTCAAACATGTCTAGTGGTCTTATCAACTTTTGTAGAAAGCCACCTTGATTAGTAGAAGGTAAAGTCTAGCTGTGATAATACCTTGGATATTCAGGATCCCGTCACTAATTGAAACACTAAAATCCTAGCTGGTACAAGGAAAAGATGAAAGTTGTGAAGCGGTCTAGGTTACCTTAAGCAAAAAGGATCTTCCTTGCTTATCCCCCTGTGCAACCGGTTTAAAGGTGCTGAGAATTGGCAAAAGGACAAGCTTCACCCTATCCAAATCCCTTGCTTAAATCAAAATAAGCAAAAGTCTGAAACAAAGTACAAATTCAAAAATCCAAGCATACATTCTAGATTTCAAAGCAATGATCTGATACAAAAATCAGATTCAAGAAATTTCGCTCAAAGAAAAAAAAAAAAAATAAACAAGTGATTTTCATCACTACATATGAGCAAAATAAACAGTGATTATCATCACTACAAGAATCCTCGCTCAAGAAAAAAATCAATAAAAAATAAACAGTGATTTTCATCACTACATATGAGCAAATATCCAAATCCAAAAGGAAGAAAAGAAGGGAATGAAGCTTGAATCCCTGGAATTCTCAACATTGTACAAAACTGGAAGGAGAAATCCTTATGCATGACGATATGTCTACCACAATTGCTTCATGCATTTGTGTAGACCAATGTTTGAATGTGGATGAGCTAGCTTAGGTAACCCAATATTTCCTAGTGGTATAGTCCAACTAAGTCCAACTTAGGATGAGACGAACACTTGAGAATCCCTGATCTTAGCAATGGGCTGAAAGAATCCCGCCTGACATCGGAGGAAATGCTTGAGTTCTATCTCAAAATATACAATCACTTGCACACACGAGATATCATGAATATCCAGGTCCATGGTAAAAGCCTTACTTTTCAAAAGTCTAGAATGGTCAATAGACAACTGTTGATAGGATAACTAGAGTGGTTGAGTTTCAGGAATAGCCAAAAATAATTCCTACATAAGCAACAAATCATATCACCAATCACATCAACAACTTTCTTCATAAGCTTCTATAAATTAGGGGGTATTAATAAAATATATGAGATACCGATTATATGTCAAAAATGATATTTAGATGGCCACTGATTATTTTATATTTCTTAAATTACAGAAGCTTATCCAGAAAAAACATTCATCCCACACCATTACATTGCACACATGGATGGAGTAAATGATCAATTCTCATGATTAGAATGATTATTAAAACAAAATCCATGGTTATTATACTTTTTGTGGTATCACACATTAGATTGTCAAAATCATAGCATATACATTCTTTGTGTTTTGAGTAATTAAAACATACAAGTTCATTCACATTAGATTACATATTACATTCACCATATACATAGCACATAGCACATTGCATTTACCATATCATAACATAAGTTAAGTGCGCACACTGAAATCAAAATCAAACATGCATTTAACATACCAACATCGCATCCACAAATACACAAGTCATTAATCATCCATCATCACATTATAAAGCACATCATAAAACACATAAGCAATATCCATTTGCATACAATCATAAATCCATCATCAAATCACTGCATAATACATCACATCATATCACAATAGGTAGATCATATCACATCTACATGAGCATCTATTTTCAAATCCACATCACCACCAAATATCATCTATCATCTATCATATATGTCAAATCATCATAATACCATCATCACGTATCATCATAAAACAAATAACAACAAAAACATGAGCAATAAATGATACACATAATGAGTCATAAACATAAAGATATCATATAAATATGTGTGTCAAATAGATGGGTATACAAAACTGCCCATAGGGCTACAGTCATATAGGTCAAGCCAACCTCAAAAATGACAAACTAAGAGCATCATCAATCAAATATAGGGCCTAAACCTCCTGCACCACCTCTCCCAGTGCCACCTCCCCCTGTGGTGGTGTCATGGGTCAAATGGTGTGAACCTACCGGTCTCTTTGTCCGAGTCTTGGTCCTCTGGCTAGAATGGGTGGAAGACTGCCCTGAGATGGAGCGCCCACTGACCTATGAACCGCCTACACCTGGTGCCTCCCTAGGGACAAGCCCATGCCTCCTGAGATGCATCTGGAGGGTGGTAATATGACCAACATGCCCATGGATCATCGTCTCATACTCCTCTAATAGTGACCTTAGGTGTAGAACCTCTGCCCTTGAGTCTATCCCTATAGCACCCTATGGAGTAGAGGGAGGTACAACAAACTACATCCTAGTAGCACCACCCTAGATAATAGCCTGCAAAGCCTGGATCTATAGTGTGAGCTGCTCTATGGTGGCATCCCATTGTGCAATAGTAGCATCTCACTGCTCTACCTAGATCTTGGTCGACTAGAGCTCAGCCTCGACCTCGTGCAACTGTGCTCTCAGAGGAGAATCTCTCTCCTTGGGCTCCAGCTCCTCCTCATCCTCCGTAGGAGCCTCCTGCTGCTCCTTCGCTACCACCTGCTCTACTGGTTGGCCCCATACCTCGGTCCTAGCTCGGACTATGTGCCCCGTTGGATCTATATCATCACCTCCACCATCATCCTCATGATCCAAGCTACCATCACCATGCCACATCCGATCCCCCCACCACTGAGTGTATGCCTCTATAACACCCCCAGTGACTCCTAGGTCAACTACTGGGGCATCCTCCTCAACTGACAACTCTATGATCCATGATAGGGGGAGATATCCCTCTGCTGTGATGCACCTATATACAAATAGAACCAGAGGCACATCCTGTTGTAGCCCATACTGACGAAGAACTCGGGAGTAGAAGAAATACTCTCGGATGCCAACCTTGTAGCCGATGAGCCACCGCTCACGCCGCGTCCTCATTGTGAAACTAGCAGGATCATCCCAAGCCAGGCACTCATGATATGGTTACCACATGACATCATCGACCTTCAACCTAGTAAAAGTAGTAGTGTAGTGGGGAAGCTCCCCCGCATGAGGGTGGCTCTTGCATAGCTCATGCTCTCGAGCCCATATAGTAGCATAGCACTGCATCCACTCCTCCACAGTTGTGATCTTAGTAGGAAGCCCTCTGGGATGATCTACCTTGATGTGCTCCCATCCCCAAACCTGTAGAAGCAAGTTTCAAGCGATGTCGATGTGACCTCACTGGTGGATGTGGTACAACTCATCATAGCACTGAGCCAACAAAGATATGCCCCATGCATAGATGATAGGCTCTACACTATCCAACAAATCCTGAACCATCGCCAAAAGGTTCCATAGGAACCTCAAACCTGAGCAATCTAGAATCAAGATATTGCTGATGATTATCAACAACACTACATGCCTCATAGAGAAGACATTTGCCTCATACCACTACGATATGGACACTCCCCCATATTTGGTGTCCTTGAGAGCCTGCGTAGAGCACCCTCCAAAAACCCGAGTGAAAACATCAGTCTGATCATTAGTGGCCGAAGAGACAATGGCCACTCCATCAAAGGGGATCCGGAATATCCTATACACATCTTTCGGCGTGATGGTCATCTCATCGGTAGGAAAGTGGAAGGTATTGGTTTGAGGGTCCCATCGATGGACCAAAGCCATAAGGTAGGCATGATCTTCCATAATGGTGGGTAGTATGGTGACATACTAAAGCCCACGAGCTTTGAGCCAAGCCCAATCATCGACATCCAAGAGGGGCAAAAGTGTATTCATGAGCTTTGGGTCCCGAGCTCGAGCAGTAAGAATCTAATAGCAAAATAAAATGAATCATAACTATAATGCATCTAAGGCATAATTCACAATAAACATGAAAATGGTGCAAAATATGATAGGCTATTCTAATTCTAAGAAAAGGGACAAAATTACACCTAATCAAACAAATCAAAAATTCAAAAAAATCAATAAGTCAACCCAAAAAATGCACCAAAAATAAAAAATTTCACTAAGTGTTCTTGGCCGCTATCGCCTACAGTGACCAGAAATCGGCCATCGAAGTTGACAGTGACCAAGCCCCAACGGTCAATTTTTTTATCTTTGGGATTCAAATCGGTCGCTTCCAGCGACAACGGCCAAGTTGTAGGCCTTCCTGGCCACTCTGATCGATAGCGACCAATGGGTAGCGAGGCAGACGCGTCGACCCTAGGCCAGAAAATACCAAAAAAAATGTAACAAAAGCAACAAAGACAAAATGGGGACAAGCCCACCACATAAAAACCTAAACTAAGCCTAGCTACGGGTTTTCATTCATTGCTAGTAAGCTTAATGGGGTTCAATTACCGATTACTTAATGTGGTTCAGTTTTACCCAAAACAAAAATAAACAAGTAGGGTTAAGGTTTGAGGGAGTACTCGAGAAGCTCTAGCTCCTCCACCCGAAGATGCTTCGCCCCGCACAACCATAATCTTCCAAATTGCAAAAACACTCCAAGTTGTAGAAGTCACTTTCACCTCAGAGCTCAAGAAAGTAGAATTGACAACTGGCAAAGTGAAAAGACAAAACCCTAGGGTATCTTTTATATTGCCTTAGCCGCTTCTAACATCAATAGCTCGAATCTTGTGGCCACCTAGGATGAGAGCGGCCATGGCCAGGCACTTGGTGGCCATTGGACCTAACAATGGTCGAGATCCTAAGCAAAAATAAGTTGTTTCCCTCCAAGAGAAGCAACCAAAAACATCAAATAAGCATATTTTGGTGGTTCATAATCACCATAATGATCAAAATAACAAAAAAATTGCATAAAAACAATTCTCAAGCAGACCTCGTATTCAGTTACCTACTCTATCAACTTGGCGATTGCAACGACTCGCACTCCATGCAACTCGATAAGATGAGTAAGTTACCATAAGGCTACTTGGGGTAAAAACATTCATTTTGGAACCACGATGCATCATTTCAAACCTAAAGAAGACCAAAATGGTCGGACTACTCCATGGGTGTGATAAAATCATCTTCGTTCCCTTATGAGATCAAAAACATTGAGCCAAAGTGATACAATATGAGCATAAATAGAATCACTCATCCTAACTCCCTAAGAAGGCTCTTGATAGCCGGACCGCTCCTCGGGATAAGGATGGATGATTATCATAAATAGTTGGAGTCACACTTGGATGGGGGTTCACCCATTGAAATAACAAATGTTAGAAAGAAACCAAGTTAGTCATATTGGTCAAGCGACTTGTCACTTTATTCATCGCCTTTTCCTCACCAATTCACTATGTGAGGAGGTAGTTCAAATCTTCAAAATAATCATAGTCAAAATCAACAACAGATCACTCGATCATATCAAAATTGTGTTCGTCCTATGAATCATTGCATACAAAAATCACATAATTTCCCTTGTTTTCTAGGAACGTAAGCAAACATGACATCTTCAATTTGTAGCTATCCTTCCGATCGGATCTGATTGTAGCAACTGAAGCTACCCGATTGAGTTTGAGGAATGAGTACAAATTGAACGTGCATAAGCCACTTGGCTAAGTTAAGTCCTCCGAACATTGAGGCAATGATTCAAAGGATGTGCACCATCTTGCATGATTGGGCCATCAGGCATTGGTCAGACCATTGACCATCATACACCTTACAAGCAGATCAGTCTACATTTTTGCTCAGCATTGTGTTTTCCACACAAGCGCATCGCAAAAAGGGGCATCTGTAGACACCTAAAATGTGTCATGTTTAGGGGAGCTACTCACATAGGCACATTCATAAGATCATAGGACATAACCTTGGACTTTCCAAGCATCAAAAGTGGTTTTCACCACCCATTTGGGGCATTTTGAGCCCATCCAAGCTTAGCCGCTCAAGGCCAGAGCGGCCAGATCTTAGCCGCTCAAGCTCAGAGTGGCCAGGCCTTACCCGCTACAGACAATAGCGGCCAAATATTAGTCACTGTAGATGACAATGGCTAAACCATAAAAAACATTTTGCCAACAAACAGGCCTAATCAGAGGTGGAAGTGGTAGTCTACATGCAATAAAGGTGAGCGGGAGTAACTTTGCATTCCCCTTCACAACCAGTTCACATAGAAGACTTGGGTCTAAATTTAGACTTCAGTTAACTAGTCTTTAAACATAGAAAAGGCAAAAATCTTCTCATGCTAACATTCACTAGGCATGAGGGATTCAATCCTAGGGTTTTGAGCATAGACTTTAGGGTTTCACACACTTTAAAAGGTGCAAGCCTAAGAGCACCAGAAGGACATGAGACATATGACTGATCAGAGAGAATCAATCAATCCAGAGATACAGGAACACATTAGATCATTGAGGAGAGCTTTTAAGACTTGGAGAGTTTCCCTTGGAGATCACATTTACGATGAAGCCCTAACAAATTGGAGAGCATAGCAACCACCATTTCAACATCGGATACAAGCTTTGATCCATAGCTTTGGAGCAAAGAGAACGAGATTCACTTTAGCGGCCATTGTCATTGGATAGTGGCCCACAGGCCTAGCTTAGGGTTTTAGACATTAGTTTCATTATTCTATTTAGCATATCATTAGCATAGCATCATTTCATTCATTCACATTCATAGCATTAGTTTCATTTGCACTTGATTTCATTTGAGTATATTCATTGCTAACAACCTCATCCGAGGAGGCAATCTTGGACATCTAAGCGTGTGTTGTTGTTTCATTGCTTACAGGGCCACAGGTTCATCGGATGGAAGCTACAGCATACGAGAGCAAGAGGATCCCTCTAGAAATTAGACCTAGAGAAGGAGGCATTTGTAAGCCCTCATACATTTCTGTGTGCGGAATCGAGAAGCTTGTGAAAGCGCACCACCCCTTGCTAGGGGACTTCTTCCTCACTTGTAATTCATTGTATCAAAATGGGTATCCCTAAGAGGGATCGACATGTAACCAAGTTTCAATACAAATAAAGAGATCCATCTTTGTTACTTCCGTGTTATATGCTTTTTCATGGTCTTTCATTTCGTCTTGGGTATAATATTGCAAGTAGAGTAAAGCGGTGCGTGCATCTCGGGGTCGCTACACTATATTGTAATATATATATGGAATTTAATACAAATCTAAACTTCATCCTTATTGTAGAATTTGCTGTGTAAATATATTTATTGTCTGTTTATGGGTTGCATTATTTGAACACATAAATATCACTTTCTTCGTTGGTCAAATGTTTATATGCATTGTGATATTCGAATATATGTGAATACACCGATTATTTATTTCTATGTTTAATATTTTCATATAAAATATTAATTCTTGTTAAGATTTTCCAATGGATAAGGCATCAGTCTGTAGTCTTGAGGTTTTGTATTAAGCTTGGTCATCATTGAAATTTGAATTAAACCCATCCGATATGGAATATCTAGAAATATAAAATACCCATTTTAATTAGGTTCTTATTAGGGTATCCAGTTCTGATCTAGTATTTTTATGAATTTTCTTAAAACCCCATCTAGATCAAAGTGACAAGTCCACCAGAGCTTGCATATTGTTGTGATTCTAAAAATTTTGGTAGCAACTCAGCCAATATTTTAAGGATATCAAAATTTTCCACAATAGTTTTTGGCACCGTTGCTGAGGAGAAACCTTTGAATTTGTTCTGTTATTTTACTCTCCCATGACATATTTTTCTATTGGCTATACATACTATCCTGTCATCTTATTCCATAGTTTTCTAACACCATTTAACTTCGCTTATCTAAGAGATTAAAAAGATTCAAAAGCCAAGCAATCTTGGCCCAAGTGAGATTTTGTTGCACAAACTTGATGGTGACTCTGGTCTAAAATAATCTAAAAGAGGAAGAAGAAGAATCTAACCTGGTGCATACCAGATGTAGCGGTAAAGAATTCTTCCTAGAATATGAAGATCTAGAGGTATTTACCCATATCCAAAAACTTCCAGTTCCTAAGAAACTTATATATCAAAATAAATATTATGTTGTTGGAAGTAAATCTTCTAAGAAGTACACTTCTGTAGTTAATTCTTCTCATAATACATTAGTTATTAACACCCTTGTGGTTAGTACCCTAGTCCATCCTAACATGGCACAACCAAATCAGAACCTTCAGGTATGGAGGACTAATAGATATAGGCCATTCCATTTACCCCATAATTTACATCCCTTGCCAGCCAAAGCCCATAAGTATTTACCCAAATTCCATGGCAACACAACTGTTACTAGAGAAGACCATATCAAAAGCTTCCTATATGCGTTAGACAACCTTGAGGTTGAACATGAGGATGTAGTTCTCAGACTATTCTTGTAAACATTAGAAAATAATGCAAGGGACTGGTTTTATTGCCTCCTAGATGACCAGATTTTTGACTTCTAGACCATGGAAGGAGTGTTTTTAAAGAAATATGGAGAAAGAAAAAACAAATAGTCCTTGCTGACAGAAATTGCACCGGTTAAGAAAAGAGAAAACAAGTCAGTGGAATATTTTAAGAGATGATTTATCAAGAATAGGAATAAAATCCCCACAACTTTGAGACCCATTGATCACCAGGCAATATGTTTTTTTCTTGGGGAGTTCAACTATGAATTAAGGTAACACAACACTAATACCATTGATGAATGTATGGATAAAGCCCTTGAAATAGAAATAAACATGTTGGATAGTGGTAAAATGAAGTCATATTCATTTGAATCAGGATCCAATCAAGCAAATAGAAAACCTAACAATTTGGATTCTCTTTACTAAACAAAAATGAAGCTGATACCATAGAAAAATTGTCTAACCAGTTAGCTGAGATGTTTAGCAACATGAATAACATGTTATCTAGGATAGAAAGGGATACAAATAAAAATACAAAACCACCCCATCAGAACGATAATAGACAACCCTTTAAGAGGAATTTCAACAAAAATGGGAATAAAAATAACATAGATGAAGGGAACCGTAATAACAATGTTGGAATAAAAGGATGTAGGTTTCATTCCAAAACCTATACCCTCTGCTAACATGATACCCAGTTATCCTTTCTTCTGTCAAGCTTGTGACACTCCTCACGATCCTACAGGTTGTGCCATATACCGTAACTCCTATCCCAATGTTAATCGAGAAGAAGAATCAAATGAAGAAAAAAGAGTAAATGTGAGTTGGACACAAGAGGATGAGGATAGAGAAATACAATTTGAAAAAGAAATAAATGAATTACCTGTATCGGGAGAAACACCCAAGGCCCTTGTATTTGGAAGTATGGAAATTCTAAAACAAATACCCAAATAATAGGTATGAGAGGATGAAATAAGAAAAAATATTACCCACAACTAAAGAGGTCGAATCGTTAGAAAGAATCCACGCCTTTCATATAAGAAATAGAACCATTCTAGAAAAAACTCACGGTAAGGAAAACAAAGAACCACGAGACTCGAATAAAGAAAAAATAAAAAAACAAACAAGCAACATATAAATCTTGGAATTGAAGTAGAAAGTGATACCCTGAAGAAATTAGATCCCAATAGGAATACATAAACCAAGAAGGTAGAATTTGATGTTGGCCAAGAGTTAGCCAAACAAAATATCAACATCACTTTTGGAGAACTAATGATCATCCCTAAGTACAAATATTAGGTATGTAAAGCCTTCGGTTTAATAGACCAGCTCGGTAACCACATATGCAATGCTTCAGTAAGAAATAGGCCTTTACCAATACCTAGGAATCCATCCTCTATTAGGCCTTTTTACATTTCCTTGAGATATACTTTAGAGATGGGAGACCAATACGTGGTACACAACTACATGTTGGATAGTGGAGTATCCCACAACATTATGCCCAAACAAATAGTGATCAACTTGGTTTAATTTGTACCAGAGATTCACCTCACATATAGATCACGAATAGTAGATAAGTGCCTTGCACAGGAATAATTATTGGGTTACTTGTGTTTCTAGATCAATATCCCAAAAAGGGAATCGTGATGGATGTGGTCATCGTGGATGTAGACCCATTCTTTTCATTATTGTTATCCAGATATTGGGTAGAATAATTAGGAGGGTCAATCCAGTTAGATTGGTCATATGCCACAATTCCATTGAATGCCAAGGAACAAATTATGCTCAAAATAGAACCGTTCCATAAATTTTCTATTGAGTTAACAAAAACTGACAACACAACTGTAAACTTAGTTCATTCCATGGAAGAGAGAGAAATGAGAGTCTATTCTATCTAGCATACACCTTTCTTGGTTGAAGTTCCTAAAGTCGATGATATGGATCCACAAACAACAGCTGCGGTAGACGCTGAATCTACTAGGGTATTAACTACTAAAATGTGGACCATGACATTCAATGGTGTGAAATCACAAATCAGGGTAGAATCCAGGGTTAACTTGATCTATATAAAAGGAAATTATTTGGGCATACCCTATAGACTACAATTCCCTTGTACAAAAAATGTAGCTAAATACAAAGCCTTGCTATTAGGGTTAAGGAAAGCTAAAGAATTAGGAATAAAATACTTGACTGTACACGAATATGCGAGCTAATTATACAACAAGTTAAAGATAAGTATCAAACCAAACATCCAAGGCTAAAACAATACAAATAGTTTTTTCAAGAAGAAATAAACAAGTTTCTAGCCTTAAACATATCATACATACCCAGAGAACAAAACCAGATAATAAATTTGTTAGCTGCTTGTGCATTTGGAGCCAATTACCCAAAAATAGATATTGAATATCAAGAAAGATTTTCCACTATATCTATTTATCATCCTTCTATTCTAGATAATGTTATCTATTTACATATTTTTCAGGATGACATTGACATTAAATATTTGATTACTATGCAGAATTGTTATGCTGATGTTTTGTGTGATGAGTCAGATGAATAAAAATCGAAGGAGATCATAAGAGAACCTACAGAAGTCATACAAATCAAAACCAACAAGCTTCTAAGAGGGTTAGTTTCTTTGGAGAGTCCTTTTGACAATTTTGATAGAGCACATAGGCCCAGTGTGATGGACTCAGGAGAAGATGATATTAATATAGGGATAGAACAAGAACTCAAAATAGTAAAAATCGACAAAGCTATGTTAGAAAAAGAAAAAAATTAGTATATAAAGCTCCTTAAAAAAACATAGATTTATTTTCTTGGATTTATGAGGATTTCAAAAATTTCAGCACTGATGTAATGAGTTCTATTGTCCCATTGAAAGAAGGAACCAAGCCTCACAAGAAAAAGCAAAGAAAGTTTCATCCTACTCTACTCCCAGTAATGCAAAAGGAGGTTCAAAAGCTGTTAGATGCTAAAATCATAAGGAAGGTTAGATTCTCATCTTGGATAGATAATCTAGTTCCAGTCAGGAAGAAGAACAGAGATATAAGGTTGTGTGTTGATTTCAAGAATTTAAATAAAAATTTGCTCAAGGATAATTACCCCTTGCCAAACATGGAGCAGTTGTTACAATCTATGGTAGGATCAACCAAGATATCTCTATTATATGGATTCTTAGAATATAACCAAATAGCAATAAATCTTGAAGACAAATATAAAACCGCTTTTACCACTCCGTGGGGCACATTTGAATACTTGAGAATGCCTTTTTGACTGATGAATGTTGGAGCAACTTTCCAAAGAGAAACGAACTTCACTTTTAAAGGTTTCATGTTCAAATAGTGGTAGTGTACCTGGATGATATAATTGTCTTCTATCAAAATCCAAAAGATCATTTCGAGCATCTATCTCAAACATTTGAAATGTGTAAGGAATATGGTATTTTTTAAACTTGAAAAAGTGCATTTTTGGAGGCACAAAGGACAAATTACTTGGTAAAATCATTTCTAAGGAAGGGATCAACATCGATCCAGAAATAATTAAAGCAATTGCAAAAATTCCACCTCCAAAGAATCTGAAAGGAGTCAGGTCAATTTTTTGGAAGATAAACTTCATTAGAAGATTTATTTCGAATTTTATCCAAATTGCTAAACCAATTAACAACATGATAAAAAAATATGGGATTATCAAGTGGACAGAAGAGAAGGTCAAAAATTCCACTACACAAGCTCCAATATTAACATGCCCAGACTATTCAAGAGATTTTAGCATCTATTCATTCACCTCAGAAGATACCATTGCTAACATCTTATATCAAAAAGACCAAGAGAAAAATAAGAATCCCATTGTATTTATAGCACCAGAATTAAAGGAGGGTAGCTAAAATACACAATGATTGAGAAACAAGGTTTTTCCTTGATAAAGACCCTAGAACTTTTCAAAGGAATTATTGGGTCAAATAAAGTAATAGCGTGTATACCATACATAGCTGTTAAATAGGTATTTTCTCAGAATGAACCTGCAGGCAAGTCAACTAGGTGGATGGTCAAGCTACAACAATATGAGCTTGAATTCAAGGTAGTTAAAACCATTAAAGGGTAAGGTTTGGCAAGATACATGGCCACCAAAGGAGGAGAAGAATTCAATAATACCATCACCACAACAAGTGCACAACCTGGAAACACCATAGATGACCTCGAAGATGGATGGTATAAAGATATAGTTTTATACTTGAAAACACTTTCCTTTCCAGTAGGTATAACTCAAAACAAGATGAGAAGCATTAAATAACAGGCACAAAAGTATTATATCCAAGAGGACAAATTGTATTGGAGGCATCCAAACGGAGTATTACTACTTTATCTCTTTCAAAAAGAAGTCCCTGGTATAATTGAAGAATTCCACACGGTGTTCTATGGAAGGAAATTTTTACCTAAAGCTACTGCTAACATCATAATAAGAGTCAGTTACTACTAGCCATCCATATTTAGATAGTATACCTATTTGTAAGAGGGTGCCAAAATTGTCAAATATTTGGTGGAAAGAAAAAGTTACCCGTAATGCTTCTTTAAATCTTGTGGTGGTAGAAGCTCCTTTCACCTAGTGGGGTTTAGACCTAATAGGAGAAATCAATCCAAATTCGTTAGTTGGTCATATATGGATAATAATGACAACTGACTATTTCACCAAATGGGGAGAAGCTGCTCCATTAAATAAATCAACCACCGAAGTAATTATTAGGTTCCTAGAAGAAAATATCTTGGCCAGGTTTGGAGCACCCAAAAAGCTAGTCATTGACAATGGAAGCAATTATAGCTCATATGAGATGGTGGAATTTTATATTATATAGCATTGAACTAGTACTTTCAGCTAATTACTACCCCCAAGGTAATTGCCTAGCAGAATCATCAAACAAAAACCTCATTACTAGGATAAAGAGATCTCTTGGAAAAAACAAAAGGGGCTAGGACCACAAATTGAAGTTTGCTCTATGGGCTGACAAGATTTCTATTAAAAGAGTAATAGGAAATACTCCTTATGAATTAGTATATGGAGAAGAGGCATTGCTCCCTCCACCAGTAGAAATGCCTGCACTGGCTCTACTGCTTCAAGATCATAAGAAACCATATAGCTTGCAAAGAAGAATGGACCAAATCGTTAAACTTGAAGACGACAAAATAAATGCCTTTAGAAGAATGATCTAGGAAAATAAAAAGATAGTTCATGTTTTTAACCATAAAGCTAGAGGAAGGCTATTTACTAAAGGGAATATAGTACTGTATTGGAATTCAAAGAATGACAAGCTAGGAGAAAAAGGCAAATTGAAACCAAAATGGTTGGGTCCTTACTGAATCATACAACAAATAGACCACCATACTTACATATTGTAGACCCTGCAATGAGAAGAAATGTAGTTCCAAGTAAATAGTCAGAATCTGAATATGTACCACCCCCATGAAGGGGATCAATAGATATAAGCAATTTCTATCTGAGAAAAACAAATTATTTGTGCCTACCTCTGCAAATATTCATGCTTTAGTAAATTCTAGTCTACGTCAAAGTTTTGTTAGTAAGTTTGTTTTACTAGTATGTTATTTATAGTCCTTTAAGTGACTAGGCTAGAAGTTTTAGGTGATTAGGCTAAATGAATGTAGGTGATTAAGTTTTTCAAGATTTAAATTCTGAGGTAGTCACTGCAAGTCCTTATGTAAGTCAAGAAAATGAACACTATTACAGTTAGCTTGGGATTGTAGTGTGCAGTATCAAAGGGTAATCATCAATCAGTTCTCTTGTCCCAAATAGATCCTATGTTGGGCTTAAAAATCCCAACTTATATTGAATCCCTATTTTTTTAACAAGGTCAAGTCCCCAAGAGTCTAGGTGATTACACGTTGTGATAGTCAAATTTCAAAAGGAAAACTTTCATGAAAATCATATAAAAGAGTCCCCATGATCGTCAAGGTAGTTCTAGGTCATCTTGTGCATAATCCAATTAAAATTATCTTTCATAAATTCATTCCAATCGTATCCACTCCACCATATCATTATCATTATCATGTCATCACCCATTTATCATTAAATCCACCATTCCATCCATCTAAAATATAATTCATAAGTTCATCTAACTATTCATTCATTGTCACTTATTCATATTTTAATTCACGCATAGATGTTTCCCCGAGTTTAATTTTTCCTACGTCTAATTATGGTCAATATTGCACATCAAAATTTACCCCGATGCATCTATGCTCCCTAAAGTGCGAAGTGTATCTTTTTTTTTGAATTTACATGGTGGAATCGGTAGCCGCTATGAATATGGGTAGGCTATATGGCTTTTATGGCCACCACAATATTCTACGATGTTTGTCCCAAAATCTACCACATAATTCTTCATGCAATACATCCCTATAACCACCATGCCATAATCATTTTAAATCTTTTACGCCATTAAAAGCACTAGGAAAGGGACAAGCATTTAGTTCGATGATGCTTGAGATTTGAACCATGGACCTGTGCCCCCCTTACACGGTTTGGTAAAACCAATTGATATACACCTTAGACCTGAAGTGTATATTTTAAATCAAGTGTTTTCTCCTTTTATCACATTATTTAAAATCCCAAGGTTCTTGAAGCATAAACGCCTTAAGTTGTCATGCTCAATAAATGCCCCATTGACTATCTCATCTGATAAAACAAAGGGAAGCAACTATCCCAACCGACACTCCATTCACCTCACCCGATTGCTCATAGACCCATTGAATATCACATCCAAAAGAAAGATTGCCATCCTATATGTTCACCCATAGAACCATTGGTTGTCGCATCCAATCCAAAATTCATCACCCATTATTGGTTATGTTACCCAACGACTCTCTATATTCGCTTGATACTGCTTCTCTTATCGTACGCCATAGTCGATGGCCCCCCTTAGTCACCCTACCATTTACCTTTGTCTAAAGTCCTAGCCAATGGTCATCTTTGTTATGTGCTCAATTAAACGCCTTGTCTAATAGTGGAGATTTCAATTTTAAAACATGTTGTCCCTACCTAGGTATTTTAGGACCTAGCCTACATAACTAATGCATCCCCTCTTTTTCAGAACCATGGTAAGTCTAAAATCTTTGATGAAAAGAAATTTGTCAACCCATTCGCCCGATGCCATATCATTGGATGATTACCTTGATGAATAATCTAAGGTCACCTAGAAGAATCAACAACGTAGATCAGCTCGAATGAGTCAAGTGACGATCTCCCATTAACCATCCCACTCACTTTATGCCATCCCATTGGTCGAAATTGACCATTGGAGAAATCAATGATGCATAAAGCAAGCGATAATATTACTTTAGTCGACTCTTTCAACTAAAGATCGCTTCACTTAGATTCTGAGCAGATGACTCACCCAATGATGTCTAAAAAATAAAAATCAAGTCACACTATAGATTTGTCACCCCTTTCTTCCACCTACTAAAGCCATATCAAGCTACGTAAAAATCACATATCTTATGGAGTCATCATTCATACAATGCCATCGGTCATAATATTTGAAGCAATGGGATCCATAGGCCCCCTTAGTCGCTCGAGTGCATGACTCATCCGATGAGGCTAAATATAGCAAATATTTTATCCGCTCAGCCACTGTTAAAGTCAAAGTCATATGTGCCATCAATAATGATTGTGATGACATGGCAAGTAAATAATAAGGAGAATGAGTGACTAGACCAATGTTGGCTAGTCATTGGTATGCTAAAAAATCTTCTCATTGGCGCATCCAAAATCGACGTCACTATACAGTCAATTGAAATCAAAGAAGGCAACCAACCATGATGGAAAAAATTCATCATGGTTGGTGGAAATAAAAGGTCATAGATCCCATGAATGCTCCATTGCATTAATGGAGATTCTTCTCACCAGTACATCCACACTATCACCATTTTGCAGTAAGAAGATTGATAAAGGTAATCCAAGAATTGAATATGGAAAATGATCAAAGAATAAGGGAAAAGATATTGTGCCATACTAGTAAATCTACTATACAATATGAAAAGCCTTTGAACCATGCTAATACGAGCAAATTGACAAAGCAAGTGATACGAGTAATAGATTTAATGGCAATTCAAGCAAACCAAATCTTACCATACTTGTAAAATATGATGATATCATTGTCAGCTCATGAAATACATTTTGTTAACATGACTCTATATGAAGGCAAATATAGAAACAAGGATTGCAAAGACAAAGATGAGCCAAAATGTGCACCAAGAAAACTATGAACAGTATGATAAGTTCTTGTATATACCCATTAGAATATGCAAAAGGTATAGCAGAAGAAAGCAGATGTTAAAGTTCCAGCACTCTACCTACTTTAGAAAGCTACAAATTCCTCAATAGTGTATAGTTACAGAGGAAGCACCTCAACGGAGTATAGTTATGGAGGTACAATGATATCCATAGTTATATTCATTTTTGTACCTCTAGATCTTGTTTTCCATTCTATTTTTCCCTCCATCCCTAGCACTTTAGTGTTGCTTTCGACTTCTCATCTATAAATAAACAACAACCCATCCCTTTTGGGTATTCTCTCTTAACTGTCATTCCATTTCACTCCACAAAGTGCCATCTCATCACCATTCCATGTACATCCCTTCATTCATTGTATTTGTCTATTTTCACACTCGTCCATACTGTTTTCCATTTTTTTCCATTTCATTGTATTTTCTTTTCCCTCTCTTCACCATCATGTCCTGTCCTCCTCTGTTCCACATTAAAAATATAATTACGTCAGGCCTAGTCCAGGTCTAGATAAAGATAAAAATGGACGACTAAGACAAACAAGGATATACAATATTGTCTTTCTACATAGTCAAACATCTGGTCCACCATAGAGTTGAAAATAAAGCTAGGCTATCACATGATCAAGACAAATCAAGCACTCCCTTCAAACCAAAAACATATAGAGCCGAAGAATAAGAACCAATGAAATACAGTTTCAAATAAATGGTAAATTTTCAAAATCTTGATAGTTTGCATCCACTGGTATTCGACTATAATAGGATTGAGAAGATGAAGAGACATAGAGCCTAAGGAGATACATGTGGCTAAACCAGTACCAAGAAAATGTGATAGATTTTGAGCAACTAGGCTACATAAAGAGACAAAGAGGCCATAATTGATCATCAAGCATGCATTGTAAAACTTTGCAAGCAAGGTATACTGTGTGTCCCATTTTAGATTATCATATTCCCCTGTGTTAGTCTTCCTTTGTCCCACTCTTATTATTTCCATTTATGCAGGGATTTGTGAAGGAGCATTCAGTTGTTGAGATTATTTATCATGGCTAGATTAGATATCGGAGGCTCTTGGTTGTGATATTTGAACAAAGAGTCGTGTTCTTATGTTGCATTATTTGAACGAAACAAACCATTGTATTAAATTTTATAAGATCCTTGGAACTCTGCTGGGTCTATACTATAATTTGTATGTAGAATATAATACAAATCCAGGCTTCATCCTTCTTGCATAATTTATTGTGTAAATGTATTTGTTGTTTGTTTATGTGTTGCATTATTTGAACAAATAAATAGTGCTTTCTTCGTTGGTCAAATGTTTATATACATTGCAATATTCGAATGTATGTCAATACATCGGTTATTTCTTTCTTTGTTCAATATTTTCATATAAAATCTTAATTCCTACTACAATTTCCCAATGGACAAGGCACAGATCTGCAGTCTTGAGATTTTGTATTAATCTTGGTCATCATTGAAATTTTAATTAAACCCATCCAATCTAGAAGAGCTGGAAATATAGAATACCCATGTTAAATTAGGCTCTTATTAGGGTTTCCATACCTGATCTAGTATTTTTATGAATTTGCTTAAAACCCCATCTAGATCAAAGTGACAAGTCCACTAGAGCTTGCATATTGTTGTGATTCTAAAAATTTTGGTAGCGTGACAATCGATATTTTAAGGATATCAAAATTTTCCACAACAAGGAGGTACCTTGGCCCCATATATTCTAATATAAATGAGGTCCTTTGTGAAGAAGTAATACCCCAAATTACTATCTTGTAAATATTTAGTTATTCTTGGGTTTATCCTGTAAGGGACCTTGTTGTAGAGTGAGTGACATGGTGGGGAGTAATTTTCTAAAAAATTGGGTGTAGTTGGATGCACCTTCTTATATACAAGGCAGTTTCTCTTGAACCAGTCCTTTGAGCATGCCTCCCAAATTAGTGATTTCCCTTTGACCTGGGTATCCCACTATTAGGTGGATTATGAAAGAGTAATGTGAGAAACAAGGCATTATTCCCCTATGTTCAACTATGGCTTTCTGCAATTCTCTAAATTCTGTCCATAGTATCTTTGATTAAGTTCTCCCACCTATATACTGTTAGTTGACTGATTTTGTTGCAATGGACTATCAAAAATATGACCTCTTTTTCTACCTAGTTTATATCTTCGACCCCCACATATATGTTGATTATATATGCATATTATTTAGTATTTATGGATTGGAAATTGAGTTGATACCGACTCATTATAATCAAACAATTTAGCATAAAAAGAGGTCCCAATCATATGTTGAGCTTGTGAAATGAGTACCTTTTTATCAAGGACCACCGTGGCTCTCTCTAGTGCAAAGACTTTTCTAATCTTGTTTGTCATTATTATGAAGAGGACTTGGTTAGTGCTACTCCTTATTGCTCTAATTGTAGGATTGTACAACATGGCCAACCATGACAAGAGGTCAAAAGAGAAGTATACTCTAGGGCAAATCAACTTGGTAAGGTTGCCCTTCCATTTGTGTAGAAAGGACTTTGGCCATGTCTATCTTTGCACATACTTTGAAACAAACCTATTAGTAGGGTCGAATGGTGTTGCCAATCTGCTAAGGTTGACTCAAAACTTAATATGACCGTGTTCTCAATTCCCCATTCTTGCTAAACAGTGCTTTTTCTCGATAATTTTTGAAATGATGAATCTTCTTCTACTTTCTCGACCCTATTTTTAGTGATGGGAGTAGCACTAGAGGAAGCCATTTGTCTACTATAGCTCAATGATTTTTGCAATTCTCACTACACTTTTCTTGGCTCGATGTATTAGCTTTCTGTACTTACTGTGATTGTTAGTGATGATTACCAAATAACTACAATGTGTTTTTAAATCATTTTTTGACATGCACTGTATTAAATCCATACCAAATTCCCTTTCATTTATGCCATATGTAGGTTGACACATCCATAATGGTATGACTTGTTGTGGATTCTCTTTTCTTTCATTGGCTTACATCAATTGGCCATTTGATTAGGCACCTATCTAAATATGGTCCATAAGTTCCACCATGTTGTCTTAAGGTATGTGCCTGACACAAGCTGAAAAGATATTCGTACTTTGATCCATGTGCATGTAACCCTTCTGATTGGCCCTCATATGAGTCATTGGAGTTCTTATTAAAGCATGTGCTATCATTTCCATTTATACTTTCTCGAGTAGGGGTCCCACCAAAATTTCTCATTAAATACGATCCAATGGAAGGCGATAGTTTATGCATGAACTATTTTTTTGTTTAAATATCACAGATCATTGATTTGTTTTTGGTTGAAATGTTCTAGATCGTTTATTTGCAATCAACTAAAAATCTTGAGCCATTCATATCCAATCAATCGAATGTCAAGTTCCCCTTATATTTTTTTACCGAATCAATCTAAGTTGTTGATTTGATTTTGGCCAATTTATTTTTGATCGCACATCTCCATTCGATTGACCATCCTTAGCCATTTATCTGCAATCATCTAGGTCATTTGAACCACTCATCCCTATTTGATTGAATGAATCTCAACCACACATCCTTGTTCGGTCGATTCATCTTGGCCACACATCTTTCTTCGATCGAAAAATCTTAGTTGCATATCTTTGTTCGGCCAAAAAATCTTAGTTGTATATTTTATTTTCATAGAAAGGGAGTGGGCGAGAACATACAAACTTTGGGGTTAGGTATTGATTTATCATATTTTTATCATAGGAAAAAATCAAGTGGCCTAAACACGAAATAATAGGAAGGGGGAGAACGTGACACAAACCCTCATGAAGTCCTCTTTGATTGGAAGACTTTGACCCTAACTTATAGGTTTTTAGCCATGAACATCTAAAATGGTCAAAAATAGGTTAGGTTTTAATTTATTAATTTTAGACCTTAGGAGAATCAAATGTCCTAATTGCAATAGAAAAAAAGGGGGTAGAACGTGGATGGACCCTCGTGGAAATCTGACTTCTATGGTTTGACTTTATTGCAAGGAGGAAATAAAGCTAGGCTTATGATGACTATTGCACTCGAGGGGAAAACCTTAGGATATTAATTTGATAATTTAATCTCAAACTTAGGTGAAGGACAACTTTGAATATAATAAGGTGTTAACGAAAATTAAAATGGAGGGAAATAAGATTTCGTATAAATGGAACCTTTAAGACTTAGGAAAATAATTTATACTTTGGAGCACCCCTCTTTTGATTGATCATTGACTTTATTTTAGCCAAATTATTTCTAGCCATCCATCATAATTCAGTCAATTCATTCTACACCATCCATTAAGGTTTGACTGTTTTATCCTCCATCGCATATTACCTTTCGACTGGATCATTCTTAGCTATCCATCTTCCATCGATCGAATCTTTTCACATCATCCATTGGATTTTGGTCGACAATCCTGAGCCACTCATTTGTAATTGGCCAAAATTCTTCAAACAACATATTTTCAATCGATCAAACAATTTTAACCATCCATCTCTTATCGGCCAAAATATTTCGAGTCATCCATATTTGCTCGGGAAAAACCTATGGTGACGTAAATAACTTTGCACTTAGATTTTTTTTTAGAAATGAAATAAGACGGGGGAAGGAGGACATGGAATTAGAAAATATTAATTTGGGCAAGGCTTAATTTTCAATAAAGTGTGACTTGGGATATAACGTTAGAAAACATTTTGGATTTGCAGGTGATTAAATTGGAGAATTGGGGATATAGGGTCAAACCTTGGAATTATGGAATATTTGAAGGGGAAATATGATGAATGAACAATCAATGACTTTGGAAATATTTATGCAGTGATTTAGACTTAGGGATTGAATGGGATTTTTTTGGAACTTTGGAAATGGGGGGGGCTTAGACCTAGGGAAATAGAAAGTGATGGTTTGAGGAAAACTTAGGGACCATGGGGAAAGAAGGCTTATGACTTTTGCAAGAGTATAAATTTAAGGAAATTTTTAGAGGACATACATGCTTGGATTATGAAAAAACTTCAAAGGTCTACCTGACACAACACTTTGAGTTATGCTAATTTTCTTAATACACAATTTTTTGAAAACCTTTCTCTTTGATTTTTGACAAAACACCTAAATCTAGGTCTTTTACAAGACCATTCAAAATTGAAATTAGGGGTACTTTTCAAGTAGGGGGAGTATGTAACAACCCTCCTTGGTAGGACTTATTCTTGACAATGAACTATGTATTGAAATATGGATGTCTAAATGCATAGTATTATTTTATGGTAATAAGAATGAGTCGTTCTTTAAGCTTTGATTCTATTCTTGGAATATGATGTTGTTGATGTATCTGTGGTTGTAGGACAAGGTACTCTCACCGATGCATTAATATGGAATGACCACTTGATATGAGAGAAATTTTGAAAAATGATGGTGATGACTTGTTCGTCAACAACTCTAAGGTAAACATTACCTTCATGTAGATGCATTACAGTTGTGCTTGAGATGATACATACAACTTTGGACTAGGATATCGCTTTGGTAGAGGAGACATATTTAGTATGATGGGGATAATGTGCTAGTTATCTTAAAAAGCCATATAATTAGAGATAAAGCAACGTTGTAAAATTTTGAATTGTAAATCCTTATCTTTATTGTGTTGGAGATTTGGATTAAGTGGTTGGTCAATAAAAAGCATTAATAGGGGTAATATCATTAATGCCTTAATAATAATACCAATGTTGATAATTCATATGGACATATGGTATTAAGAGCAATGCTATCTTGGATTAATTGTTGAATTACTTATTTGGTTTGCTTTTATAACCATGCTAAATAATAAATATGGGGGTGATAAAGGATAAACTAATTCAAAGGATCCTAAGGTTGGAAAATTCAATAATAAGGGCTAAGGTTGGTAAGCCTTTTTTATCAATAGGAAACACCTTGCATAGTGACACTTTAATAAAAAGAAGAGGTAAAATTTACCAATGTTACCTTGAGCGCTCTTACGTTATATTGGCCATGCAAGAGGCTATGCTCCAAACATATTTGAAAACAAGTGGATGAGTTTCTTGTGAGGTTGGAGGAGAAAGGATCTCGACTAGAGAAGGGAGGAGGGATTGCGGTATGTTTATGGAGTAGAGGACGTTGGGTAGCTTGGAAATAGGTAGATCTATGATTATAATACTTTATATTATTTTAATTTGGTTATTGTGTTTTATGGTGCCTTGGTTTGTGATCTTTGTGCTGTAATCTAGTTGCTACGTTTTATGGCACCTTGGTTTGTGATATTTATACTGTACCCAATTGTTGTGGGTGACTCTCCTTATGAGGGATCATTGTAGTGTCATTAGAGACCCGTGCTTTATATTCTTACAATCATTTAGGCCATGTTCCAATTGCTTCCATGTGCTTTCTTTAGTGTTATATTGCTTTCTTTACCTAGCCAATGTTTCGCCCAAGCCTATGCTAGATGTCTAAGTGTTGTAGGTTCAGGCTTATCATCACCCTAGCTTCTTAAGTTTGTAAGGAAGTTTTGGTTACCTTTATGTTGTTGTATTGCTTTATCTATATTTATTTAATATATATAGATATTAATATTTTATATTATTTATATATATATTTAATAAATATATGTGTATTTATATAAATTAATCCTAACCATCCACCACGTTTTAATTTTAGCCATCCATCCACCTCAATCCATGCCAATTTCATAGATTTAATCTCCACCCTTCTTCATATTTTAGTTTTGATCACACATTTTGTGTCATCGAAATCCTAACATGTCTAAGGGAATATTATAAAAGAGGAGTCATTTTGACTTTTCAAACCCCTTAAGCTTAATCCTGAGTCCCTAATTGTTTTGAGATTGAATTCTATCGATGAACATTTGTAAAGAATTATCAAAATCTCTAAAACCTTACCTTATATTCCCTTAATTTGGAAGAAATACTCAAGACATTATGCCCTAGGCACCTTGCCATTGCTTTCATCCCTCACCACTGTTGTTCGCACCTCCCACTTCTGTCACTGCCCATCCCACGTAGAACCAAATTTGGTTATGTGACACATTCCTTAGTCCTCAAATACTGTATGCATCTGTTGTCATTACATAACATCCTAGTGCATCTAATACCATCATAGAATGACTTGATGCATCTACTACCATCATATAATACCTATAGGTATTTTTTGCAACAGATCTGCACTCCTACGTCTCTCGGGTGCTGTTCGGGTGCCATCACGACCATCATCTACAAAAATAGAAGAAGAAGTCTCAAGTGATAAGGTAAGAACTTATTTGCACTCATTTAATATTCTTACACTTTCTTTTCAGTATTATATTGCTACATCTAGGATTTAGTTGTTATTTTATCTTTATGAGGGTCTCACACAATGGAGCCCTCATAGATATTACTAACCTCTTTTGTTGTTTTTATAATTGCAGGTGTAGGAATCATATATCTGGAAACTATTGAAGCTAGGGTGGCCCTTTTAGGATACACAAGCCCACCCACAACCTCATTAGGATCGAAGACAAGCGTGAAGACACCAATTATTATTTTGAGCTAGGGTTTCGAAGAATATTAGAAACTATGAAAATCTATATCACACAAAAAGCATTATAAAATCCCACATTGGGGTACATTGATTGTGTCATTTTGAGATCCACCTGCTTTAATAAAAAAAGTTATCTATCTTGTGCAATATTTGTGTATTATTGTGCTTATTGTCATTTTATCTTTTGTATTGGTGTTGCTTGATTTTTGATTCACAAATGGTGATCACATTGGGACCCCCAAAGGGTTATCTATGTTAATTTACTTTGTCATTAAATTTTTGTTTATGTTTTCATTTTGTAGATTCCAAAAAATTGATCGCACATTTTTTGCAAAACTAGGGTTTCTAGAGATTGCAGAAGTTGATCAAAGATTGCACGAATGCCCTACAGTTCTTAAGGGACGCCCTCCAGCATTTAGGAGATGCCCTTGTGCATTTCATTGGATCTAAGATGTATTTCATAAAGTGGGAAAGAAATACGTAGGCTTCCTGGTAAGCTTGCTTCAAAATCTAACCCATTTTTGTTTTTTTTTTCTACTTTTTATAGTAAATTGACAAAAAGAAAATTATTTAGTTTCTTGTTAAAAGTAGTTACATTTTATTTGCATTTTAGGTATTTACATTTATCATACAGATTGCACTTAGAGTAGACCCGCATTCATATGTTCACCATAGTTCACATTTTTAATTTTTTTTTTTGCTTTCTGATGTATTCATTTACTATGTTTATATGCTATTTTCATGTGAAATTACAAATGCATAAAATAGCTGCATAATAGGGTTAAAAATTTCTATTTTTACTTGTCTAAATAGGAAAAAAATCATAATACTCAAGTATACTCCCGTATTTGGTGATTCAAGGTGGAAGAACTAGGCGAACCCTCCATTGTTGGAATCACGTGATGATTCAGAGTGGGACTTAAGTTGTGTACCCTAATTTATTTTGGGGAACTTGCTGTTATTGTTTTTGGCTTCTGATTTAGACCTGTGAAATAGGTTTGTGTTTAACATTGTATGAAAACAATAGATAACACAGATGTTAAAATATATCACATACATTGCATGCTTCATAATAAACATCAGTGAGTTGGATTTCATCACAAACCATTTTTTGAGATTTGGAAATGGTGGGATTCATATCCATCCATATATATCTATCCTTAGCAACCATAGACACTCATGAGCAAACTTTATGGATTTCATCACCAGGAAGAATCTCATTTGCCAGCCAGCCATAAATTTTACCTTGCATAGTTCAAAGTAGAACATTCGTAACACACAAACAACACAAAAATAAAAAATATATATAAAAGAGATAAAAAAAAGAGGTAAGAAAATATGTTGCAAAAACGTAGGATTGAATTGCTTATTTAATTTTGTAAAAAAATTATTTGCATTTATTTTATAGACATTTCAAATTTGATTCACTAGATTATAGTTTTAACTCAAAATCAAACAAAATTCTTGAGTCAAATTTCCATCAACCAAGTCACTTCATGATATTTCCCTACCACTTCTATGGTTAACCCCATTAGTGTGATACAAACAAGTTGTTTAGGTTTATCTGCGGGTCCCTCACACACTGTGCATACTTCAAATGCTAATTTATTATACAGAGCCACCAACATTTCCATACCAGAAATTGAGCCATCATATCCCATAGATCATAACATCACCCACATAGATATGGCTAAAGTGGAAGCTTTCCAAAGATCCGCTAACTATGTTTTAGAACAAATCCATAGTCCACCTAGGCATAACACTGCTTCTCAATAGGAAATTACCTACTTGCATCCTTTCAATTACTCACACCATCAATCATCAAATAAATCAGGGATGCTTAAGGGATGCTTAAGGTATAACACCTTTCTCATAAAAAAATATCTAAAGGCACATAACACCTTTGGTCACATTTCATTTAAAAAAAAAAAAATCTCCAAATGAATCAAAATTCCTTTGGTCACATTTTAATTAAAAAAAAAACTCCAAAGGCACCTAACACCTTTGGTCATATATCAATTTCAAAAAGCTCCAAAGGAACCTAACACATTTGGTCATATTTCAATTTCAAAAGACTCTAAATGCACTTAACACCTTTGGTCACACGTCAACTCAAAAATCTCCAAAGGAATAAAAATTAAAAAAAACAAAAAAAACAAAAATCGTTGCATTGCATTTGCATAATTTTATCATTTGCATCTATATATGTTGCTTGTTGCTATCCAAGTTCACAAGATTCAAGGAGCACATAAGCTTACCAGGCTAGGGGGAGTAGAAGAACCCGAGCCACTAAACATCATACACTTGAAAGTGTTCCATGCTTATTGTGATTTATATATATGTATATATACATGGCTAATACACAAAAACAACATTGCATTTCACACATTACATTTTACATATTGCATTGCACAACATTGCATTTCACACATTGTATTTCACACATTACATTTTACATATTGCACTCCACAACATTGCATTTTACACATTACATTTTACATATTGCACTGCACAACATTGCATTTCATACATTATATTTTACATATTGCACTGCACAACATTGCATTTCACACATTACATTTTACATATTGCACTGCACAACATTGCATTTCACACATTACATTTTTGTAGCACATAATATTACATTTCACACATTACATTTTACATTTTGTATTGCATAATATTGCATTTCACACATTACATTTTACATATTGCATTGCACAACATTGTATTTCACACATTGTTTTTCACACATTGTATTTCACACATTATATTTTATAATTGCACTGCATAACATTGCATTTCACACATTACATTTTACATATTGCACTACACAACATTGCATTTCACACATTATATTTTACATATTGCACTGCACAACATTGCATTTCACACATTATATTTTACATATTGCACTGCATAACATTGTACTGCACAACATTACATTTTACACATTGCATTTCACACTTTACATTTTACATATTGCACTGCACAACATTACACTATACAACATTGCATTTCACACATTACATTTTACATATTGCACTGTACAACATTGCATTTCACACATTACATTTTACATATTGCACTGCACAACATTGCATTTCACACATTATATTTTACACATCACATTTTACATATTACATTACACACATTACATTTCACAAATTGCATTTCACAAATTGTATTTTACACATTACATTCACACCATCATCTTCATACATTACATTTCATATTAGGAGGTCATTTACTCAGTTCAGATAATAATTGGTCCATTAAAGTTATGTTGCCTTAATCAAGGGCACCTTCAAATCATTATCCATGTCATTACACCATTCCATAAAGGCAAATTATCATTTGCAAATCACATGTTCACAATCCCTAGGTGTTTTTGGTCACTCAGCCACTCCTAGTGTTTCTAGCAACCTCCAATACATGTCGAGTTTTTTTAGGACCAAGACACATTTTCACTAAGAAAATCTTGAGTTATGGGAATTGAATCTAACATTCTTGAACCAAACACAGTTACACATCTTAAAAACATCTTGTGTCAAAGAGAGATAATACCATAATTGGGTTGAACCTTGAAGTGAAAAGGGTAATCCTTGCTTATCCCATCATGCACATAGTCCAAAAATAAAAAATAGTGGTTTTCACTACTATCATAATTAATAAATAAAAGAAAGAGTAGGGTAAAATCCCCAAAGCTCTAAATATTTTACACATCATACACCACATATGATCAAGTTGTAAGGATAGAACAACATTTTTGGTCAGACGATTAGGTAGTTCAAATCCTTAAAACTTAGAGATCATATTATTGGACTATGGAGCTAATCTCCACCAGGGCTATAGACACTTGACTGGTAGTGGAGTATGCTCATGCGGGGTGACACGTATCTCTTGAAGAGACCTCTAACTGCATATAAGGACAAACTAGCTTCTTGGTCTTCTCCATGATAGATTTCATCTCAATTTATTCAAGATGGGTTAATTAACTCACTTTCACACACATTGGTTCTTGATTTCCTCGAGTCATTACCATGCTCATGATTTGGTAAATGAATTCACTACACACACATTTGGTCTTAACGAAATCAAACAACATTCAGTGAGTTTGTTTGATATCACTAGCATGTCCGAGTCTCTGCAAAACAATCAATTTTCCATATCAACATCCATTTTAGTATTTCATATCAACATTCATATCAGTCTTCCATATCAACATCCATATCATTACATGAGCCTTCCATTTAACATGCCACCATTTTGGTTCCCCTGATTAAACAACAATGCTATACATAGTCAAGTAAAATCTAAACTTTGAATGATCATTAGAGCATTAATTCATTTGTATTCATACATATTATCATTGCATCATCATCCATCACACCATTTACACATGCATCCACACAAGCATTCACACAAATCATAACAAAAAACAAAAAAAAGTAAACACCATGTCTATATGTATGTATATATAAAATTTGCATATGCAAAGATCACTAGAAATTTCTATACAACAACACAACTTAGGGGTGTTCAAGGTATCACACCTTCCTCAAATCAAACAAACAAGCACACAACTTACGGGTGTTCAAGGTATCACACTTTCCCCCAATAAAACAAACAACAACACAACTTGGGGGTGTTCAAGGTATCACACCTTCCTCCAATCAAACAAACAATAGCACAACTTGGGGATGTTCAAGGTATCACACCTTCTCCTAATAAAAAAAAACAAGCACACAACTTGGGGGTGTTTAAGGTATCACACCTTCCTACAATCAAACAAACAAGCACACAACTTGGGGCATTCAAGGTATCACACCATCCCCACTAATTCAACAAACAACTCAATCACTCATACACATTACATCATCAACAAGTCAATTGCTAGGTTTAAAAGGTTGCATCCTTTTTCAAAGATTGAGCCCTTTGCCTCGCATATATACATCAAATTCAAAAGGCTCCAAAGGAACCAAACTTCTTTGGTCACAATCACATCACATCATCAACAAGTCAATTGCTAGGTTCAAAAGGTTGCATCCTTTTGTCAAAGGTTGAGCCCTTTGCCTTGCATAAACACATCAAATTCACAAGTCTCCAAAGGAACCAAACTCCTTTGATCATATACACATTCACATCATCAACACATTAATTTCTAGGTTTAAAAGGTTGCATCCTTTTGTCAAAGGTTGAGCCTTTTGCCTCACATACACACATTAAATTCATAAGGCTCCAAAGGAACCAAACTCCTTTGGTGACTTACACATCACATCATCAAAAAGTCAATTACTAGGTTCAAAAGGTTGCGTCCTTTTGTAAAAGGTTGAGCCCTTTGCCTAGAAAACACACATCAAATTCAAAAGGCTTCAAAGGAACCAAAATCCTTTGGTCACAAACACATTATATCATAAACAAGTCAATTGCTAGGTTCAAAAGATTGCATCTTTTTGTCAAATGTTGATCCCTTTGCCTCACATAAACACATCAAATTCACAAGGCTCCAAAGGAACCAAACTCCTTTGGTCACATACACATTCGCATCATCAACAAGTTAATTGCTAGGTTCAAAAGGTTGCATCCTTTTGTCAAATATTGAGCCTTTTGCCTCACATACACACATTAAATTCATAAGGCTCCAAAGGAACCAAACTCCTTTGGTCACTTACACATCACATCATCAACAAGTAAATTGCTAGGTTCAAAGTGTTGCATCCTTTTATAAAAGGTTGAGCCATTTGCCTTGCAAACACACATCAAATTCAAAAGGCTTTAAAGGAACCAAACCCCTTTGGTCACAAACACATTACATCATAAACAAAGCAATTGCTAGGTTCAAAAGATTGCATCCTTTTGTCAAAGGTTGAGTCCTTTGCCTTGCAAACACACATAAAATTTAATAACCTCCAAAGGACCTAACCCCTTTGGTCACATTTTAATTCAAAAGGCTCCAAAGGAACCAAATTCCTTTGGTCACATACACATCACATCATCAAGTCAATTGCTAGGTTCAAATGGTTGCATCCTTTTGTCAAAGGTTGAGCCCTTTGTCTTACAAATGCACATCAAAGTCAAAAAGATCCAAAGGGCCTAATCCCTTTGGTCATATTTTAATTCAAAATGCTCCAAAAGAACCAAAATACCTTGGTCATATACACATCATATCATCAAAAATTCAATTGCTAGGTTCAAATATTTGCATCATTTTGTCAAATGTTGAGCCCTTTGCCTCACAAATGCACATCAAAGTCAAAAAGCTCCAAAGGACCTAACCCCAGTGGTCACATTTCAATTCAAGAGGCTTTAATAGAACCAAACTCCTTTGGTCACATTTCAGTCCAAAAAGAAATCATCATTCATTGCATCTCACAATATAAAAAAATCCTTTTCTGTTGGGGTAAAAATAGAATCAATCATCTGCATTTTCAAAAAACCCTTTTCTATTGGGAAACAATAGAATTAATCATTGCACTTGTCACAATATTTACATTTTCCCATGTCAAAAACCCTCTTCATCTGTTGGGAAAAAAACAAACTCAATCACTTGCATTTTCACAAAATCCCTTCATCTGTTGGGGTAAAAATAGACTCAATCATTTGCTTTTTCATAAAATCCCATCATTTGTTGGCAAAAAACTAGACTCAATCACTTGCATTTTCACAAAGCCCCTTCATATGTTGAGGTAAAAATAGACTCAATAACTTGCATTTTCATAAAATTCCTTCATCTATTGGGGCAAAAATAGACTCAATCACTTACATTTTCACAAAACTTCTTCATCTGTTGGGGCAAAAACAAACTCAATAATTTTCATTTTCACAAAATCCCTTCATCTATTGGGGTAAAAATAGACTCAATCATTTACATTTTCACAAACCCCTTCTTTGTTGGGGAAAAATAGATAATCACTTACATTTTCACAAACCCCTTCTCTGTTGGGGAAAAAATAGACTCAATCACTTGTATTTTCAAACCCCCATTTTTTTGTTGCTGGGGCAATAATAGAATTAATCATTGCTCTTTTCACAGTCATTGCATTTTCCCATGTCAAAAAAACCCTTCATCTATTGGAGCGAAAATAGAATCATTCTATCATACATCCATACATCCAATATTCAACATTTGCTAAGTACATTTGCAATTACAAGTGAACCTTGTATTTAGTGGTTTATCCTAGTCACTTGGTGGTTGCAATGACTAGTTATCCATGCAATTTGGTAGGATGGGTAGATCACCATAAGGACACTTGCATTTTTCAAAAACCCCTTTTCTGTTAGGGCAAAAATAGAATCAATCATATTACATTTTCACAAAACCCCTTTATGTTAGGGCAAAAACATAATCAATCGTCACACATGTCAAAAACCCCTTCACCTATTAGGGTAAAAAAAGATTCAATCACACATTTTCACAAAACCTCTTTTTTGTTAGGGCAAAAACAAAATCAATCATATTACATTTTCACAAATCCTTTTATGTTAGGGCAAAAACAGACTCAATCACTTGCATTTTCATAAATCCCTTTTCTATTAGGGAAAAAATAGAATCAATCATCTTACATTTTCACAAACCCTTTTTTTGTTGGGGTAAAAATAGAATCAATCATTACACTTTTCACAATCATTGTATTTTCCATATGTCAAAAATCCCTTCATCTGTTGGGGTTAAAACATAATCATTCATTGCATTATCCATACATACACATTCAACATCATCCATTTCATTCATCATTACACCTTCATTCAACATTTGCATTTCAACACCATCAAATCCATCAAAAATTACATTTACATTCAACATTTGCCAAGTTCACATATAATTTCAAGTGAACCTCATATCTAGTGGTCTATTATATCTCCTTGGCGATTGCAGTGATTGGTTATCCATGCAATTCGCTAAGATGAGTAAATCACCATAAGGAAACTTGACCATCTTCATCATCCAATATGTCCTTGTTCAAAAACAAAATCACTTTTTGTCCCTCATATTTTGAGTGAGACTATGCCAAGACCAATTTTCTCCACAACTGTCATTGATGCCCTTTTCCATGGGGTCCCCAACATGGATAACTTTCATCATTTTTCTTGCAATTACACCAATCTTTGAGGATGTAGGCCGGTTAAAGTGATTGAGCAACCATTTAGGAATTCCATGTGGGAATTAGCTACAATCATGAGTGGCCCCGAGGATAGACTATTTTTTTTTGCATTTGCATCTTTGCATTTCAATGACGCCAAAAGGCACTTTCTTCAACAACATAGAATCACCCCAAACTTGGGGCAACCAAATTTAATTTTGATTTTCCCACAATGGGATACATCTTACATGATCATGGCATCTACACTTGGCAAAAATCCCTTTAATCCGTTGGGGCAAAAATGACATCAATTTACATCATTCATATCATCTGCATTTACATCATTCATATCATCCACATTTACATCATACACTTGCACTTGCACCATTCAATTGCATTTTTCACCTACAATTATATCAATTGGTTCGTGAGACTCATTTTTCACTCATTCACCAATTGAGGGGTTAAGTACACCAACAATTACTCTATCTTCAAAATTGTTTTTGCATTTCAAGGAAAAAAACTGCTTTATCATGCGAAACAGGTGTCTCTTATTTTTGCATCACATTGTGTTTCACGCAACACGGTACAAAAAGGGGCATCTGTAGACACCAAAATCAAGCTACTTTTCATCCATTCATATCCTCTAATCATAACCATCCATTGTTTATATACACACACACACACACATATATATATATTTATTATATATATAGATATTAATATTATATATATATATTTAATAAATATATGTGTATTTATATGAATTAATCCTAGCCATCCACCACATTTTAATCTCAACCATCCATCCACCTCAATCCATGCCACTTGCCTAGATTTAATCTCCACCCTTTTTCATGTTTTAATCTTGACCACACACCCAGGTGTTGTAGGTGAGTTGGAGAGGAGAGGGAAATCCTTCAAGGGAGGTCCCAGGTTCAAATCTCCACCCTACCAAAAAATTGATTTGGGTATCCAAAATCCAATTGATAATGTTGGTGCGGGCAGGGTCGGGTGTGACTCCCGAGTGACGTTGATGGTGTAGAACTCCCAGTTCGTGGTCTCAGACCAAGGCGGCCTAGCAAAGGGTTTTTCGCTTAAAAAAAAATCTTGACCACACATTTTGTGTCATCAAAACCCTAACATGTCCAAAGGAAGATTATAAAAGAGGAGTCATTTTGATGACTCAAACCCCTTAAGCTTAATTTCGAGTCCCTCATTTTTTTGAGATTGAATTCTATCAACGAATATTTGCAAAGAATTCTCAGAATGTCTAAACCCTTACCCTAGATTCCCTTAATTTAGAATCAATCCTCAAGCCCTTGTGCCCTAGGCACCTTGCCATCGCTTTCATCCCTCACTGCCATCATTTGCATCCCCTGCTTCTACCATCGCCCATCCTATGAAGAACTAGATCTGGTTCTCCTATACATTCCTCAGCCTTGAATGCCCTGGTGCATGTACTATCATCACAAAATGCCCTAGTGCATCTACCGTAATCATAGAATACCCTGGTGCATCTGCTGCCATCATAGAATACCTCTGGGCATATTTTATAGTATATCTACACTCCTATGACCCTCGGGTGCCATTCAGGAATCCTCACGACCATCATCTAAAGAAACCTAAGCAAAAGTATCAAGTGACAAGGTAAGAAGTTATGTGCACTCATTTAATATTCTTGTACTTTTTTTCAATATTATATTGCAACATTTATGGTTTAGTTGTTATTATATCTTTCTGAGAGTCTCACATAGTGGAGGCCTCACAAATATTACTAATATCTTTTGTTGTTTTTCTTATTGCAGGTGCAGGAATCATATATCTGGTAGCTGTTGAAGCTAGGGTGGTCCTTTTAGGATACACAAGCCCACCCACAACCTCATTGGGATCAAAGACAAGCACAAAGACACCAACTATTATTTTGAGCTAAGGTTTCAGATAACCGTAGCATCTATAAAATTCTATATCACACAAAAAGCTTTTTAAAATCCCACATCAGGTACATTATTGTATCATTTTGAGATCTACATGCTTTAATAAAAAAAGTTTATCTATCTTGTGCAATATTTGTGTATTACTGTGCTTATTGTCATTTTATCTTTTGTATTGGTGTTGCTTGATTTCTGATTCACAAAGTGCATTAAAGAAAAATATTGTTATATTCAATCTTAAAAAAGTTGTTAGTAGAGGAATATTGTTAAGATTTCTATTTCTCTTAAAATATTAAGATGAAGCTTTTATAGTATTATTTGATTAATATTATGTTTCTTGGATTAAAAAAAGTTTTAATTTTTTTGTTATGAGAGAAAGTTTGCACTAGTAACTTCATATTTAATTTGTTATATTTTGATGCTTAATAATTAAAGAAAAATAACCACAAGATCTAAAATAAAGTTGTTGTAAGAAATATAAGTCAATGGTAATATTCTAAACATATAAAACTCATAAATAAATTTTGCAACAACTCATAAAAATACCATTAACAAATGCTCACAAAAATAGTATCTTGATAGAATAAAAATCTTCAATACACCATACTTCTACACTCTCACTCTACATTGTGTCTCTCTCTCACACACACATAGACACATATATAATGGAATGTGACTCTTCATATGGAGTACTCTTGACCTTAAATCTTCTTGAGACTCTTCACTTTCCTACTCTAAGGACACATGTGCACTCTTACATAATGGACACTTGTGCACATCTACACTCATCATACTTGCACACTTAACTACAAGATACTTGTGCATTTCCTACACATTATTACATTACATAAAGTAAATACTCACACTCTAATCTAGGAAACTCTCCTAATATAAAGATGTACCCAAGATGGTACATTAGCATATACCAAATAATGTAACATATTCCAACACCCCCTGTATTACATTATTTGGTTATTGAAGACTTTAGTCTTCAATATAGTCTTCATCCTAGTTTTGGAACTTGTGCTCTTCTTTTCTGCTTTCTTCATTCTGCTCTCTCTTTGTATCTTGGTCAAGTAAATGATTAGTATCTTCATAGAATACTATATTTTCTAAAAATGCTTTAACTTCATGTTCTTCTGTAGGTTCTTCCAGTTCTTGAATTTCCTAAATCTCTTGAGCTAAGTGCACCTTTTGATTTCCTTCTCTATATTGTAGCTGAGGTTGATTGTACTGATGCTAAAATTATTGTTGATGTGGTCTATATTGATTCTGATATTGTCTTGGTTGAAATGACCTATTTGATTGGCTTCCAAAATTTGTTTGATTCCCTTGATATTGATTTCTTGGATTGAATCTACAATAATTTGTATTATGTCCTATTTTTTTGCATACTTGACAATATCTATTATTTCATTTTGATATGTTCCTTGAGAATGAAGCAATATTTCCTTGTGGATTATCTTTTGAGACTAAGGCATTGCTAATAATTTCATCTTTGACTGATTTCTCCACCTCATACTCTTGTATTAAATTGACTAACTCATCAAATGATGTATCTTTACTTATAATTTATAAAGATATGACTGGATGCTTGTAGCTTTCTAAAAGTGATCTTAAAATCACTTGAACAAGAAAATTGTCTTCTACTTTTTCTCCTAAGGTTAATAATTTTCCTTTTATATCTGCTAATTTTCTTAGAAATAATTTTATACTTTCACCACTATTAAATTTTAGAGAATGCAATTGGGTTTGAAGATTCAAGATAGTGACTTTATTATTTCCTTCAAATATCTTGGCTAAAGTATTCCAAGCTTCTGTAGAAGTTATTGTTGAACTAATGTATGGTTGTATATCATCTGTAATTGCAAATGTTATTATCATGAGTTCTTTTGCTTCATCTTCCTCATACTTTTTAATTTCCCTAACATCTTCGATAGGTTTAGATTTTGCTCTTTTAACAATATCCTAAAGCTTTTTTACTATTAATATTGATCTTTGCTTTTCCATAAAGTGTAATTAGGACCTTTAAGAAGTTGGGATTATAAAAGAAAGAATTTATTTGTTGTCATGATAACACTTGTAGACTACCTTATATCTCCCTAATGTTTTAATGATAATTTCAATATAAACTTCAACTTCTATTCTTCAAGTCATGTAGTATACCTTGTATTTCCTAATGTTTGGATAATGATCAAACAATAGTTTTGAAAAAGGTTTCAATTCTTCAAGTCTCTAGGTTGAATTCCTTTTATCTCCTAAATTTAAAAAATATAATTTCTCAATTCTAAATTTCACAAACCTATGTTGGTGTTGAATTCCTTATAACTCCCTAATTAGAAATTTAGAAAACAAAGGTATTTGCAAATTTAATATTTCTATTTTGATGTAGAAATCCTTATTCCTCCAAGTTAAACTATTTGCAAATATTTCTATGCAACTTGAATTTCAAAATAGAATAGAGTAATTTCAAAAACTTTCAAATTAAATACTTCTCACTTCAAGAATATTCCAAAGCATTCAATAAATCTTCTAAGGTTATAATTCATCAATTTATTACCTTATTTCTCCATTCATTCAATTAATCTCAAGTATAATAGATTAATTAACCTTAACCTTAATAATATTATTCCTTATACCTCCTTAATCTTTGTAAAGGGTTAAATCAATTCAAATATTCTATACCTCCTTGTATATGGTGCGCTAAATTTGGGTCTTCAAATATTTGACCTCCTTCTACATATTTATTGGCCTCTTTGTCCTCCAATATTGGGTCTTCAAGTATTTAGCCTCCTTCTACATATTTGTTGGCCTCTCTATCCTTCAATATTATCTCCTTTATGACACACTCCACATTATACAAGAACTTTGAAATATGTCTCACACTAAACTTGTCTCTCATGCATTAATGGTCTATAGAAAATGTTTCCTTCTCCCATGAAGGTGGTTGGAATTCCTTATGTG
This sequence comes from Wollemia nobilis, assembly GCA_028583015.1. NCBI lineage: Eukaryota > Viridiplantae > Streptophyta > Pinopsida > Araucariales > Araucariaceae > Wollemia > Wollemia nobilis. The sequence goes on along the minus strand of JAQPPZ010017248.1, from coordinate 25,328,282 downwards.
ACGTGATATATGGTAAATAATCTCTTCAATTCCTCACAACGTTGTTACCAAGTGGCACTCAATATTTGAATGTTAAAATTTTGATTCCCTTCTTGCCTTAACACTACATATGACCATTGCAAATTTTGATGTCATGAGTAAAATAATATTCTAGGAGCTTTGTAATTGCACCAACTGAAATGGCACTCAAATTTTCATTTGATGATGATTATGATTCAACCTGATGGCTCTTTGGCTCCTTCATCAATGGTTGTTCAACTGGAACTCTTCTTTGGTGCTCTCTTCAATGCAAGTATTTTCTCTTCCTTATGGAAATTACAAATGTAAACTCTTCCATCTTCCTTACAATAGTTATGTGCTCAAGTGATTTGACCTGCTTTCAATGTATCTTTTGGCTCTCCATGATGTCTCCTCGACTTCTAACACTTCTACTCCTATCAATGCTTATGCTTCCTCCTCCTTGCTTGGTGGCTCTATATTTCAAGCTCAGTGGCTCTTATCCCTTGCACGGTGGCTCTTCTCCTTTACATAGTGGCTCTTCTCCTTTACACTATGGCTCTTCTTCTTTGCACGGTGGCTCATCCTAGGCAACTATCATATGCTTACCTCCTTGTGCTACGACTGTTCATATTCATTCTAAAAACACCTTGGATTCTCTCTTATGGCACTCAAACTTTGATTTTTGGTGGCCCTTCCTCATTTGCTTGGTGGTTCTACCACTCCTTTAGTGGATTCTACTCATCAATATTTTTTGTAACTTTTACCTATACTTTATGGTGTCTTTGGACACTCTAACTCTGCCTTGCTCTTATGCACTATTTGATCTCTTTATTTTATCCAATAAGACATAAAAAATTTGCACTTTCTTGGATTATAAAAATAGCATATATATTAATTTTTCCTTCTCCTTATTACTCCCTTTCAAGCAATATTTAACTTCATTTTTTGTTGTTATGTTTTGCATATTCTAGGATGATAATGATACCTCCTTCCTTGAATTCAAGACACTTAGCTTAGACTATATTTTACTGGATATAATAACTTTAATATGGTGCTAGCTATAATAGATTTAATATGGTGCTTTCAAAAAATTTATAATAAGTTGATTTGAATGATTGAATAAAATTTTATAGCACCAATATTACAAACCTTTTTTGCCTCATTTTTTAGCTAATCTCCTTGGTGATTTGATTCACCTTTTTGCTTTCTCAAATTTAAAAATCTTGTAGCTCCACTTCCTTTTATTTTGTTTCTCCAAAAATAACTTCTACCTTTTTTTAAGTATGCTATTTGAAATCAGCCTTCTTGCTGTTCAAAATATTTGTAATATGCAACTTCAATTGCTACAAAATATTCCTTCTCTTTGCTATCCAAAGATCTCTAAAATATACTTCAAAAATCTTCAAAACACAACTCTACTATCTCCTTCTAATGCTGCCCAAATTTTCAGTCCTGAAACTCTTCAATAATTGATCACAAAATCTGATTTCTCCTTCTATATCTTGCTGTCCAAAAATAATATCTAACTCCTCCAATATGCTACCTTAGTTTATTGTCAAATTTTCCTTCAATTTTTGCTCAAGGATAGTATAAAATCTGCTCAAAATTTCTCCAATTTTTAGCTCTATGCCACCTTCAATTTGTTATCCTATGACCTTACAACTTCTACCTCAAAAAACAATAAATGTCTTTACAAATAAGCCTTCAAAATCTTAATGGTTATCTTCAAACTTCTCAATTTGGTGGCCTCTTCTATCCTCTTTCTCCTCCTTAGCTCTCGTTGAATTTTGTCTTTGAATTTGGCCTCTTCTTCAAGAATTTGAATGTCTTGAAGTCTTCAAAAATACTTTCTCAAATTTGGAAAACTTCTTTCCAAAAATATTCTCCTTGAATCAATTTCACAAATCCTTTTGGGTTTGTTGTTGAATGACAACAATTTTTCCCAAATTTGATGTGATTACCTCTTTTCAGGAGTTTCTTCTTCTTGCAATCTTCAATCTCAAACTTTATTCAAATCTTCTCCAATGACCGCTTCTTCAATTTTGTCAATAGGGCTTCTCTAGCATTCTTCTTGCTCCTTGCAAATTTGTTTGAAACGTCTTCTCTTAGATTTCTAAATTCTTCAATATTCTATCTCCTTTCTCAAATATGCAATGGGGACTAACTCTCTTGAGTCTCCTCTTTCTTCAATATTCAATAGAGCTTCTCTGGCCTCTTTCTCTCTTCTTCCTTAAATCTACTATGGGGACCTATTTCTTGGGTCTCCTTAATCTTAAATCTTCAATAGGGACCTCTTTCTTGGGTCTCCTCAATATTCAATCTTCAATCTTCAATGGGACCTCTTTCTTGGACCTCCTTAATCTTCAATGTCTAATATTTTGCTACAACTCAAAACTAATCCCTGCATAAGGAAATCACATAGACTTTCAGGCAACCAAAGGTGAAATTATTCTCTATCTATTGTAGGAAGCTTCTCAACTTTTGAGAACTAATTTTTTACAACAAAAACTTAGATAGTAGCAACCAAATACATCCAAATATCTAGAATTCTGAAATCAATAAACTTCACTAGTTATCCTTCAATCTAGTGGAAATAAATCTATGTTGAGTCCTAGTCTTCATGAGTTTTTTTGCAACTCTATAGAAAGACTCTAGCCAAAATGTAACTTTCAAATTCTATAAATGAAATATCCCTATATCCTCTCAACATCTCTTGTGTTTCTTATTATATCCTATCAATATCCCTTGTGGCTCTGATACCACTATTAGATTTTGAAAGAAAAATAACCAAAAGATCTAAAATAAAGTTGGTGTAAGAAATATAAGTCAATGACACATATAAAACTCATAAATAACTTTTGCAATAACTCATAAAATTCCATTAAAAAATGTGTAAACAAAAAATAAACAACACCAAAATATTAATAATAGATCAAACACCAGAAATATTACACAATGAGAGAATACAATTATATTGACTTTTAAGGAGCCTGAATCTCCACTATTACAATATTGGTGTGCCCTAAAATGAGGGATCACAACACAATTTGTGTTTGATACAATAATTTTACAATGAGATATTAAAACCCTTTGATAAAATGATAACTGATGTATTTGGTTTGTCTTCACTCTAAACCATTTGTGAGTGGGCTTCGTGTATCCCTGCAGGACCACTCGTGGCTACAACAACCATCAATGTCAAGGCTCCTTGTAACCTACACACAAATAGATCAAAAAATAGGTTAGTAATACCAGTAAGGCCTCCACAACATGAGGCCCACTAAAATTTAAAAGTATACAATATTAACTCTAACTAAAATTGCTCAGTAAAATAAAATGCAAATGTACCAAAAAGCAATAATAAATTATAGGTTGTCAAGAATATACCTGTGTTTTTGATCCATGCTTTTGTTTCTACGATCTGATGGTGCATGAACACCCACGAGCATTTGAGGGTTTATTGATGGTAAACCAAAGGTTGGGAAACATACTAGAGTGCTTTGGAAGGGTTTTGAACATCCTATAACATTCTTGGACTACTCAATAGTGTTATAGGAATGCTCGATAACATTTAGGAGTGATGGGGGGTGCTCTATAGAATCTTGATTTGGTTTATAGGTATTTTGGACGATAAAAATAGGGGATGCAATGATGGTGAGGAGGGTGTATGTTAGAAAAATGCTAGGGTTTGGATGATGATGGATGAAGGGCTCAGATGATCTCAGGAACCCACAATCAACTGTCAAATCAAATAATCGCTTAACTATTTCAACCTTTATTCATAAGAGTGAATGATGTTTTATAACTTACCTTCAACATGTTAGGGTTTTGATGACACCAACAGGAGGTCGAGATTAAAACATTATGGATGACTAAGATTATAACTTTGATATGTGATATGGATCAAGTTAAATGTATGGATGAGATTAAAACATAGTGAGCAACTGTGATTTATTCATATATATATATATTAAATATATAAATTATTCATATTTATATATAAATATAAATATAAATATATATAAATAAATAATGGATGGTTGTGATTGGATAATGTAGATGGATGAAAAGTGGCTAGGTTTTGGTGTCTACAGATGCCCCTTTTTGTATTGCATTGCATGAAACAAAATGCGGTGCAAAAATAAGACACTTGATTTGGTGAAGCAACTTATTTTCTTGGTGTGCAAGAAGATATTGGAGATAAAAGTTGTAGGTGTAGCTTACCCTCTCAATTGGTGAATGAGTGACAAATGAATATCACAAGCAAATTGATAAAATTGGGGATGATGTTAATGTGGGTGATATGAATGATGTAAATGTATGTGTATGATGTAGTGTGAAATGTGGATGGAATGAAGATGTGTTTTGTTTTTGCCCTACTAAAAGAAGGATTTTTTGATAATGTGGATGATATGAGTGATGCAGATTATGTATCCTGATGTGGGAAATCAAAATCAAATTTGGTTACCCCAAGTTTGGGGTGATCCAGTGCTTTTGAAAAATATACCTTTCGGTGTCATTGAAATGCAAAGTGATGAAAATGCAAGATGACATGGAGGATTGTGATCGTATAGTGATTGTTGAGAAATTATTTAAATTGAAACCAATCATCCTAATAGGCATGTATCCTTGATTACTATGAGTGTAAAAGAGATGATGTAATGAAAGTTATTCGTGTTTCAAGCCCCACAGATAAGACCATCAATGACCACATTTGAGCAAATTAATTTGAGCATAGTCTCACTAAAAAAATGAGGGGCCAAATGGATTTTGATTTTGAACAAGAAGATGTTGGATTATGATATGAGCAAGTGTCCTTATGGTGATTTATCCATCCTACTAAATTGCATGGATAACCAATCACAATAATCACTAGGGTGATAGAGTAGACCACTAGATACGAGGTTCACTTGGATGCTATGAATGATGTATGTGACTGATGTAGTGCATGCGAATGGTGCAATGATGTATTCTATTTTTGCCTCAACAGAAAAGGAGGTTTGTGACATTGTGGATGATGTTGCCTTTGCACTGGTAGGATAGGATTGGTGATGTATTTATTAATTGTGAATGCAAGGTAAAGGATGTAACCTTTGATAAAAGGGCATAACCTTTTGAACCTAGTAATTGATTTGATGAAGCAGTTTGTTGGACTGATGGGGAAGGTGCGATATGATGGGAAAGGTGTGATACCTTAAGCACCCCCAAGTTGCTTGGTGATTGTGTGATGTATGCAAATAAATTAATGACCATCATGTTCTAATGATCATTTGTTAAAAAAAGATTTTAGACTCTTGATTTACCAACTTTATCTTTGTTGCTTAATCAAGAACACCAACATCTAATGGTGGGGTATGAAGTGGAAGACTCATGTAGTGATGTGTTTATGGTCTGGATGTTGTTTTGACTTATGGATGGTTGATTTGGAATTGCTTTGTAGAGAATCAAATATCCTAGTGATTTTGAATAAACTCACTAAGTTCTATCTAATTTCTCTAAGACCAAATGTGTGTGTAGTGAATTTTCATTTACCAAATCATGGATATGGTGATAACTCAAGGCAATAAAGAACCAATGTTTGTGCAAGTGCGTTCATTAACTCATCTTGAGTAAATTGATATGAGACCTGTCATGGAGAAGATCAAGAAGCTAGCTCATCCTTATGTGCGATCAGAGATCTCTTCAAGAGAGATGTGTCACCACACATGAGCGTACTCCACTGCCAGTCAAACATCTATAGCCTTGATGGAGGTTAGCTCCATAGTCCAATGATTTGATCTCTAAGATTTTGGGATTCAAACTACCTAATCATCTGGATGGACATGTAGTTCTATCCTTACAACTTGAGGATCTATAGTGTACGATTTGTAAAAGAGTTAGAGCTTTGGAGGATTAGATTCTCAACCAAAGTGTGATGAGAATTTTACCCTATCCTTACTACTCATTCTTTTATTTTGGTAATGTAAGTAGTGGTGAAGACCACTATTTTTAATTTTGGACTATGTGCATAATGGAACGAGTGAAGATAAATTTTTCGCTTTGAGGTTCAACCTAATCATGGTTTTATATCTCTTTGGCACAAGATGTTTTTAATATGTGTGAAATATGTTTGGTTCTACCAAAAATCAAGATTTTGTTTAGTGAAAATCTGCTTTTTTGTCCTCGAGAAAAATTGACATGTATTTGAGGTTGATTGAAACACTAGGAGTGGCTGAGTAACCAAAAACACCTAGTGGTAATGAAATTTTGTGGTAAATGATGATATGACTTATGAAATAGCAAAATGAGATGGATTTGAACTTGAGGGTGCCCCTGATTAAGATGATAAAACTTATTGAGTCAATTATTGTATAAATTGAGCAAATGACCATTAGTATGGTGGATGACATGTATGGATGCAGATGATATGAATGCATGAATGAAATATGATTGGAATGGAAGTGCAATGTTTTTTTGTGTGGAGAAGGTGTGATACCTTAAGCATCCCCAAAGTGTTTTGTGATTAATGAGTTTGGGGAAGGTACGATACCCTAAGAATCCTTAATTTATTTGATGGATGATGATATGGGTGATTGGGAAGGTGTGATACCTTGATAATCCTCAATGTTTCTTAAATTGGTACCAAGGTCCTAATTAGATGAGGTGAGTAGACCGTCTATGGAAAAGGTCTTCCTATCAATAATATCTTGGACAATTTCTTTAAATATAAAATAATTATTTATGTCATGACCTGTTTTCCTGTGATAGATGCAATAATGATCTTCCTGATACCACTTGGGTTTAAATTTTTTCAGCTTGAGAGGACACACATTAGGTAAAACAATTGTTTTTGCCTCTTGCAACTTTTGAAATATGGTCAACATGGGCTCGGATAGAGGGGTATAAGTATAGTGTTGGTGTTTTAAGAAGGTGAACGAGGTGAACTAGGGATGGTGATGTTCCTCTTGTTGATAAGATCTTGGACCACATATTTAAATGTGAAACAATTGTTGATGTTATGGATCGCTTGTCGATGATATGGACAAAATAAGGGATCCTTAAATTGCTTGCCTCATTTGGTTGGATCATTAGGTTTAATTTATGGTAAGGTAATTTCATTTACCTCATACAACCTTTAGAATATGGATGAGTAAGACTCTGAAAGCAACGTGTAGTCACAAGGGGGCTTCGCAGGATGCTTGGTGTGTTTGCTCAATTGTGGTGGATTTTGATTTTTGTGGCACATGTAGTGTAACCTGAGATATAAATTGAGGAAATGGATGTTGTAACTGATGAGGTTATTAAGATGGATGCTGATGAGATTGATGATAAATCAAATGTAACTCAATATTTGTAAGTTGAGTTAAATTATTTTGAACAATTGGAGTGTATTGGCAACTTAATTGTAGCTCTATGTTAGCTAACCGCTTTGAGATTTTCTATAAGTCTATTAGTGGTGGTTGTTGGTATTGTTGAGGAGGTTGTTGGATGGATGTTGATGGAATTTTTTAGCAATTGGTAAGTGGTGGAGGTGGACTGGGTGCAGGTGATGGGGAATGATTAAGCTAAGGTGGATCAGAAGTCCTCAACATATGATCCAGTATGTACGGTGTGGATTAGGTTTGACCACATGTACATATAGCCAATTGTGGTGAGGGTGTTTGTAAAGTTGGTTGGATGAGTCATTTTGAATGAGTGGTTATGGATGATGTTGATGAATGGTAGGTTGTTGAGACACACTTGCTTAAGGTGTTATAGGAGGTTGAACTACTTGATATTGTTCATTTTAGCGATTGATGCTTCTTTGACCTTGGATGTCTATATGAATAGCCCCCACAAAATATTGCACATGATTAGCTTGGTTAGGAGTCTTAATGTTTGACCCCTATTGTATATTTTTGTTCCTCATGATGAGGAAGTGGTGTTTAGTATATACCAAGGTTTTGGTTTTTTTGGGCCAAAGGACTATCAAAATTGATAGCCCCTGGCTCTATCAAATCTTACACCATGTATTTAAATGTAAAGCATTTGTTAATGTCATGCCCTTTATGTCGATGAAAAGGACAAAATAAGTGCTCCTTATAGTTCTTACCACATTTAACTTGATCTTCTAGTATGATTTTAGGTAAGGCAATAGCGTTGGTATCATACAACCTGTACAAGAGGGAGGCGTATGATTTAGGTAGAGGTGTGAAGATGTGGTCTTGTCAAGAAGATTATCAATGTTGATGATTTTCCATAGTTGGAACTATGTTATGAAGTTGTTGAGGTGGGGGGACCACTTGATAGGATACTTGTTGCAGTTGTTGTTGCACTGGTTGTTGTTGTTGTTATTGAGTCATTACCGATTGAATCAGGACCACTTGATTTACTTGACTTGGTTTTGATTGGCTAGAATAATTACCTTTAGTTTGACCCTTATTGTGCCATTATTTCTTCTTTGGTTTTATCTCACCTTCTTGGATATTTATCTCTTCAATTACTCGAGCCTATGCAAGAGCTTCATCAAATGTTCTGTATTGATGTAGTTGTAATAACAAGGATATAGGTTTCAGATAACTCCTTGTGAACATTCAAGTCAATTCTTCAATTGGTAGGGAGAATCACAACTTAGTGATAACTGCCCTCCAATGGTTTCCAAAATCATAGACTGACCCTTCTTCAAATTGTCTAAGGTTGTATAGGTCAATCAATGTGGTTTTCTTGCAAACATTGAGGGAAAATATCTCCAAAAATTTATCTGCCAATTTTTCAAATGTGTAAATTATGTGGTGAGGTAGATGATTGTACTAGTCTAAAGTGTCTCCTCCTAATGTCTAAGGAAAAGTTTTGAGCATATAAGAATCTTGATCTTGAATTCGAATGCATGAGTGGATGAATGTACTGATGTGCTCTCTAGGATCCTCAATCCCCTTAGTTTTGTCAAATTTTAGTACTGTAAAGTCTAGCAAATATGGCAGTGATGGTACCCAAAAATAAATAGGTTGATTGATTAGCTATATCAGGGTAGGCTTTTGGTACATCATACTAGGAGTATGCAGAATTAAGATATCAATCTATTATTGCATGGCTTGGATTTTAGGGTCTTTCCCATGTGTGTGGAAGACCTAGATTGTTTGATGATTGTATGGAGATGTGGTGTAAGAAGTGGTGAATTAATGGGATGGAATATGAGGTTGATGGCTAGATGGATTGAAGGGTACTTGATGATGTTGGGCATGTTGTTGAGCTTGGTGATGAAATGATTGCTATTGATGGAGTGAGGATGAAGTTTGAGGAATGTGAATATGATGGGTTGTAGAAGTAGGGTTGATAAGGGTAAATGGGAGTGTGGATATAACAACCTAAGAAGATGGTGATACCTAGGATAAGTCAGGTGTGAAGTAGGTGTGTTGTCTTGGAATGTAATGTGGTTTGAAATCTGCTATCTGTGTTTGTTGTTGGGAATAAGAATGATAGTCTTGCTGGTCCATGAGCAATTTATTGAGGTATTACCATGCTTGTTGTATGGAAAATTCTAAAGTATATGGTGTGGGTGTGATGGAGGTGGATGTGGGTGAAGTGTAGGTGTTTGCAATGTTGGTAGATGTTGGTGGAGGATAAGTTGCAAAAGGAATCACAACAGAACGAGGAGTTGTTGATGGCATCTATGAGGCTACATTGATATGTGCTTTGTAGAGTGGATTGGTATAGGTGGTGGTATAGGTAGATGGGATGGTGGTGATTGGGCCATGTTATGGTGGGAACATGTGATGTGAAGATGTGAATGTTGCCTCAAAAAGATGGTTGGTTTAGACTTGGCTAAAGTTGGTGAGATGTGAGTGAGCAAGTTCTAGTTGAGAATGAGGAACTTGGCTATGTGGGATGTTAAATTATTCTAAGACTTGTTTGGTTGGTCTTAAGTAAACCCCAAATTTTTCCATGTCTATGTAGGTGATGCATGTATCAATGGGTGTGGAAGACTCTATATATGGGGTGGAGGTTTGAATAGCTCTATGCATCACATCAACATCCAAAGTGAATGATGTGTGAGATGGAGCTGCATAAAAACCAAAATAGCTTGTCTATGTTGGGTAGTTGGAGAAGAAGTGGAGCACTCCATGGATGAGGTTGGTGCTTGGATCATAGCTCTGGCTTGATTTTTGGTCAAAAAAATAAGCTATAAGCAATATAGAAATAGTGGATGTGGGGATGTGTGTGAAAAGGTGAAATGACAATGAAAAGTACACAAACTCAAATAAAAAATTGAATCCTATATCTTGCAACAATGTTCTTGATTTTTTTAATGTGGTTTATGTGTTTTGATATGTAAATCCCAACTCTAAACTACAATGCAGGATGGGTTCCTAAGGTGTATGGCAAGTGAGGATTTTTTTGGTAATGAAATCCAAAAAAATCACTCATGAGTTGCTAAGGTGGCTATGGGGCGAGGTAGCAGATGGAGATGAAACCCACCATCATTGATCTTGATCAGTGGTTGGTGATGAAGTCCAACTCATTGATGTTTAAATGTGAAACATGCAATTGCATGTGATTCTGTTTAAATCTTTGTTATCTATGGTGTTCATACAATACCAAGAAACTCTCTTTCACTCAGCCAAGTTGGTGACTAAGAAAACTAATACCATATTCCTCAAAATAATCTAGGGTACACCTCTTAAGATCCACCTTGAATCATCAAGTGATTCCAATAGTGGAGGGTTCATCTAGTTCTTCCACCCTGAATCATCAAGTGATTCCAATAGTGGGAGTAAGCTCTAGTACCAATGACTTGTTACAAATTAGAAAAGTAAAAAGTGACTAAAGTGTGGCTACTTATGCTTTTTTATTTTTATTGCAAACAACACTCAAGGTACAAAGTAAAAACACCACAAAAAAATAAAAAATTGAATCTAGTGTAATGAATATTTTAGTGCAACTAAGATTAATGCACAAGTGTAGATCTATCCTATGTGTAGAATATATGAAGATATGTTTATGAATGCCTATGATGCAATATGTGTTGCTTTTTAAATAGAAAATAAATATCTTCTTTTCAATCTCTCTTTGAAAAGCAAGAAAAATGGAGGTGGGATTTGATCGAGACTTACTAGGAAGCCTACGTATTTCTTTCCAACTCTCCTAGATGTGGTGCAGAGTCTCCTGAACATAGTGAGGCATATCCTGGATGTAGTGGGGCATCCATTGAACACGATGGGGTATTCGTATGACCATATATCGAATTCTATTGCTCCCAAAAACCCTAGTTTTGCAATTTTTGCATGATCAAATATTTGAAAACCTATAATAAAAATAGAAAATATAGATAAAAAATGTTGACAAGGTATATTAAAATAAGAAACTCTTTGGGGGTCCCATTCTGATCACCATTTTGTAAGAAAAAACAAACAACATTAAAATACTAATAATAGATCAAACACCAAAAATATTTCACAATAAGAGTACAATTATATTGACTTTTAAGGAGCCTAAATATCCACTATTACAATATTGGTGTGCCCTAAGATGAGAGATCACAACACAATTCATATTTGATACAATAATTTTACACTGAGGGATTAAAACCCTTTTATCAAATAATATCTAGTGTCTTTGGTTTGTCTTCACTCCAAATAGTTTGTGAGTGGGCTTTGTGTATCCCTATAGGACCAATCATGACTACAACAACTGTCAATGTCAATGCTACCTATAACCTGCACACAAAAAGATCAAAAAATAGGTTAGTAATACCTGCAAGGCCTCCATAGCATGAGGCCCACTGAAATCCAAAAGTATACAATATTAAACCTAACTGAAATGCTTAGTAAAATTAAATGTAGATGTAATGAAAATGTAAGTGAAGTAATAACAAATTATACCTTTTTGAGAATATACCTATGTTTTGGATCCACGTTTATGTTTCTGTGATTTGATGGTGCACAAATGCCCGTGAGCATTTGAGGGTTTGTCGATGGTAAATCAAAGGTTGGGAAATACCTTGGAGCATTTTGGAAGGGCTGTGAACATCTTGTAGTATTCATGGTATGTTCAACAACATTCTAGGAATGCTCGATAGCGTTCAGGAGTGATAGGGGGTGCTCAGCAGAACCTTGATCTAGTTTGTAAGGATTTTGGGTGATAGAAATGGGGGATGCAATGATGAGGAGGAGGGAGGATGTTAGAAAAATTATAGGGTTTGGATGATGATGGATGAAGGGCTCAGATGATCTTAGGAATCCACAATCAAATTTCAAATTGAATAATTGCTTAACTATTTCAACCTTTATATACAAGAGTGAATGATGTTTTATAACTTACCTTCAACATGTTAGGGTTTCGACGACACCAATGGATGACCAAGATTAAAACATGATGGATGACTAAGATTATAAATTTGATATGTGACATGGATCAAGTTAAATGAATGGATGAGATTAAAACATAATGAGCGACTGTGATTTATTCATATACATATTTATATTAAATATATGAAATATTTATATTTATACATAACTATAAATAAATATACATATATAAATAAATAATGGATGATTGTGATTGGATAATGTGGATAGATGACAAGTGGCTAGGTTTTGGTGTCTACAAAATACTCACAAAAATACTATCTTGATAGAGTAAAGATCTCCAATACACCATACTTCCACACACTCTCACTCTACATTGTCTCTCTCTCACACACACATAGGCATATATATATGTGACTCTTCATATCGAGTACTCTTGACCTTCACTCTTCTTGAGAATATTTACTTTCCTACTCTAAGGACACATGTGCACTCTTACATAATGGAAACTTGTGCACATTACAGTCATCATACTTGCACACTTAACTACAAAACACTTGTGCATTTCCTGCACATTATTACATTACATTAAGTAAATAATCACACTCTAATATAGGGCACTCTCCTAATCCAAAGATATACCCAAGGTGGTACATTAGCATCTATCAAATAATATAATATATTCAAACATAATTAGTACTTTGTATATCTTAAGAGTTAAAACTATGGATGAAATTTATGGGAATAAATCCTTGCTTGATGGGATTGGAATATTTATAATGATTTCACAAGACTCGAGTAGATAGGAAACCATTATAGAGAGAAGTATGAGATTCTATCTTTGATATCTTTAGTGGATGCTTGTGGTGTGTTTAAATTGGGTTTGAAAATATTTGGACTCCTTAGATTTGTGTAGGTAAAGGGGCCACTATAGAGAGAAGTATGAGATTCTCTTCTTGTTGCTTGTTTTCCAATGATTGAATTACATAGATACTTGCATCATACTTAGAGCATATTAATCTACATTGCATAAAAGAGTTATCCTGATCCCTTAATGTCCCTCAAGTTCACAAGAGAACTTCGTCATAAAGGTGATTGTGAAAAGAAGATGGTGTAGAAAGCATTTAGGCATAATGGTCTTGATGTATCTCGGATTGAAAAGTTGTTATGTAAATGAGAAATTGCTTTGTGTTCCTTAGATAACTTTCCAAGTGACTTATCTCTAAAAGAGATCCAATATGGCAATTTTGTAATGTAGATGGATTAAATTTTAAGCAAGAAATGAGCTGGTTTGTGATTTTGTCTTGCAAAATGTTTATTTTTGAAATAGAATAAAGTACACCATATGATGGAATTTTTTATGTAACCTTTGACATTGTAAGTGGTTGATTTTATTTCTAGGAGAATGCTTCTTTTGCATAGTTTTACTTTAGCACTTTATCAATTTAAATATGGTGGTAAAACATTGTTGAATTTCTTTTATTGGTAATACATGCTAAATTTGAGATGTAATGTTAATATTCAATATTGTGCTATAGTTTAGACATGTTGTTTCTAATTAAAATATTTATATCTAGAGAGAATCTAGAGAGAGTTGTTTACATTGCTTTTTGCCTTGGATTGGGGAAGAGTTCTTATTTGGATCTATAATTTATTTAGAACCTAAGTCAAGAAGAATAGCCCAAATCCTAGGAGGAGTTGCATTGATATAATAAACATGAAGAGGTGAGTCCTAGAAGGAATTACATGTATGCAATAGCTAGGAACTCATGAAATATGGAAGAAGTTGCATTGATGCAATAACTAGATCCTTGTGAAATGATATGCCTTAAACGTGGAGGATTGGGTGTTCCTTAACTCAAAAGTGTTAGAATCATTCACAAGACAACAATAGTGGTCCCTTAAACGTGTAGGTTTGGGTGATCATGTTTATTGTCAGTTGAGTGATAATGACCTTAGCTAGCCCATGGAGGTGTGGTAACTAAGTATCAAGGCTTTACGCCTAATTAACCTACTTAGATGAACTTGGGGTAAGGTTAGGGAATAGGCATCCCCCTTTAAGTATTATGGGCCTTAAAGGATAATTTGTATGCTATGGTCATATTATCCTATGTCAATGAGGGTATAGGAAATATGTGGGGACTACTTTGGTGTCCTAAATGATGAGGTTTTGTAAGGTGAATCCCAAAAAATACGGGATGTTGGCCACTACTATACACTGAGTGTCATCTGTAGTGACATTGAAATCAAATGTGATTAATACTTGAGAATGATGAGAATATATTTACATAAGATTTCTTTGTGAACCTTGCTTGAAAAAATGTATCTCTCTCTTGGGTTGTTTTTTTTTGGGTTGTTACAAGGGGGAACAAGAGATCACGAAGGGCCTCTTAGGGGGATTTGCCATGATTCTTCCTACTTTTTCCTCACATCAAGGATAGAGGCAGTTTGTGAGCTTAAGTCTAAGGTTTAATGGATTAGTTTGAGAACACCTACATTTTATCCTAATATTCTCCTTGAAAAAGATTAACCTTAATATTGTCATATGCTAGCTACAAATGCATCAAGAAATGCAAAAAGCAAGACCTAAGAAACTAAAATACCTTTTTATTTTTATGATGAAGTAAAGACAATATTTATTTCAAGAGCAAGGACCCAAGAATTAATACAACAAAAAAAGCCTAGTGCAATTACATGCAAGTTTACTTTTAATGATATATAAGATTTAGTTGGTCCCTTGATGATTAATGCTAACTAGTTTTTTTCTTTTCTCTTTTACCTTCAACGTGTAAATAGAAAATGCATAAACAAAAAATAGAATTGAAACAAACAACAAATAATTCTAAGATCTAAGTGCTTAAAATGAAGGAATTGGATTAGAAGAAACTATTTTTTCTACCATAGAGGCAAAAACATTGTAGTTCTAGAAAACTGTTATTGGCAAAGTGTTGTTGATCCCATAAAAGCACCACTAACACTAGTGCTTCCTGATGGTGCTTTCATTCACCTACAAAATAGATAAAAAAATGATGTATCAGCAAAGGAGTCTATCTAAAAAAGAGGAGAGTATGTGTCTCCCTTGACAAGAATCAAACCCCTATTTGGGGATGACATTAAAAAGTTATAAATGATAAAAATAGGAATTATATGCTTAGTGTCAAAATTACCATTGGGTGAGCGATAATGTTATCAATGCTTTTTTTGACTAACAACACTTTTTCCTTCTTTGGAAATGACACTTTTTTAAAACAAAGAGCAATAGCACCATCAAACCTACAATTCAACAACTCTTTTACCTATGTGAATAATAGAATGATGCTAAGATAATGAACTTACAATTTTTATAAGTGATGTAATGAGGGTGTCTACCAGGAGGTGCATGGGCCTTAATATATGTAGTACAACCAAAATATTACTTGTGCAAAGTGTAAGTTAGATGATTCAAGAAACAAGGTGGTGACTAGATGTAAGTATAATGATCAAAGTAAAGTTAGTAACCTATGGAAGTAAAGGTTACAAAGTTGTGAAATAGAGATGGTGATAAAGGACTAAGGAAAAGGGGAGAGAGAATAACCCAAGCAAACATATAGCTCCAAGGTGCCAAGATTGAGGTCCCCTTGTGTTAAGGAAGCTTGATGAGCTTGTTTGTTGCTTGAAGATGCTTGAGAGTGTGAGATTTTCAAACATTGAGTGCTTGAGATATTTTACAAGATCATAACATGATTTTTACATAATATTACCATGCTTGAAGATTGATTGCTATGAATTTTAATAGAGTTTTGCTAGCACAAAAGATGTTGTGAATTGAGCTTCCCAAGTGCTTGCTTTATAGTAAGACATGGCTTCTTGGGGAATGAGTGCATTGAGGATGATAGGATTGCCAAAGGTAAGATTTTAAAATAGGATCAAGATATAATATGGATTGAAAATTAAAAATGGAAAATTTTGGGATTTTCATTTCTATTAGTTCTGTGGATTAGAATGATGTGATTAGGTCCATTTTTTATGGGAAATTTAGAAGGCACTAACTGTTAAAATTTTTCTTTTTGGTGTTCGACAATGAGTAGCACTAAAGCATGATAGCATTGGCAACACTAATGCTCCAATGCTTTTGTCAACATAATTCTTGGTAGTCAAATTAGGCAAGAAATGGTCAAATTTTTCATATTACATAAAAGCATTAGGGCAAAGGGCAGAGCAAAAGAATTGTCAGTGCTTTGCACATGTCCTAGCACTTTTGATTCTAAAGAAATAAGTGTTCCTAATTTGAGGTTGAAAACGATTGATTCAATTTGGATGCTTGATTGGTTGATTAATGAAGATGTTGGTAAGTTTGGAGATTGACAATGCACTCAAAATTGGGTGTCTACAATTACCTCTTTTTATGCATTTATTGAATAATGAATGCATAAAAACTTGACATTTATACCCCAATTTTGAGACAACCAAATTTTCTATTACTTAGGATTAGTGATGCAAGATGATTGATGCTTTTAATTGTTTGATTAAAGATGATGTAAAATTTTATCTTTTTGATAAAATTAAATGTTGTCATTCCCTAGTGTGCCCCCTTGAGTTGCAAAGGGAAAATTAAAATGGAACAAGAAAACAAGAATTTATCGTGAGTCACACTAGTATTGTGAGGAATAATTGAGGATAAATAACAAAAATTTCCTAGTAAGGTTTGGGGTAAAATGGTTGGGCGATAAAAATCAAATTGTTTTATCATTGAAAAGAGGAAAACAAAGCTCTAAACCTTTGTTTACCACAATGATTTTGATAGTCCAACATGCATGACTACCACACCAAGAAAATAGGTTTAGACCAACCATGGTAGGCAGAGGACCTCATGTCGATGTAAGAACTCAAAAGCTAGGTCAAAATTTGATTTTCTATCTCAACAAGTGTACCAAAAAAATGAGTAGTGCTTCTACATGTTGGTAATGCTTTTGCACTAGCGCTTGTATGAGTTAGTGGCTTTTTTGTGTCTTGATAATGCTTTTGTTGTGCAACACCACTTTTTCCATCCAGATAGTGCGTTCACCACCTAGTGGTAATTTTACCACTCGATGGCCTTTTTGTCAAGGAGTGGGACTTTTGCTTGCTCTATAATTTTTTATTTATGGTCAAATGATTTTAGAAGTGTCGAGGCTAATGGGATAACTAGTTTGAATTTAGTTGCAGGAGAGGTTGTAGACCTTGGATTGTATAGAGAGACAAATTCATACATTAGACACAATCCATAAACTATTGGGGTTTATTGACCATATAATATTGGTGGTAGTAGGGTTTATCATATAGCTCTAATTCCAAATATCAAGTTCAATTAATCTATATTTATAACTTTTGTTGAGAGATGGTATTAGAAAATTAACACCTTCTAGTTGTTGTGTGGGGATATGATAATCGCATTAGAGTATGTGTGGTGGATACTATGGATCCTTATCAAATAAGTTCCAATTTGGATGAGCTAGGACCAAAGGAGAAGCCAATGATAATTGATAAGGGATGCAAACTTCCTTATTGTTAGGTTTGATATTAACATCAATACCACATACATAAGGGGTTGCTTGGATCGATAGACCATATTGTTGTGCACCTTGGTATTTGACATACTCATTAATGACACCAATAGGAGGGTGGTATACTAGGGGTGGGGAGAGGTTGTGGCCAACATGCTTGAGGAGCACATAATATTTGCATGGGGACTTGTGGTACTAGAAAAACTATATAATTCCTTACATTGGATCATATACAAAGGTAGGAGGAGCATATATTTCTAGACCTTGCTCTAGTATGGTCCTAGGATTGCATCACCATCATGAGGCCATAGGACTATAATGTCAAGTAGCAGATCTTATGGATCCAACAAACATATAGATGGGGTTGATATTTTGATACCATGTAGGGGAGGTTCCATAGGGGTATTTTAGGAGTGGCCCAGAGGATGATCGATGAATTATGATAAGAGTAAGTCATATGATGACCTTATAGACAACATCCTAGATGGTAGGAGGATATCTTCTAATTAGTCCAATCAAGCAAGTTAGGTGGTTGATGGAAACATGAGGAGAGCAAGAATTCTTCTATTTTTAGTGTGTGGTCTACAAGCTTGGCATGTCGTAGGGGATATTGATAGGACCTCTGTGTAATAGGACCACATAAGAGAGAGGGTTTGGAATGTAATCAAAATCAAATTCCTACCTAGAGCCCAATATAAATAATTTGGTGATATTGGATCCTAGTAGTGATGACCCTAGGATGATAAAAATGTATCAGGGATTGTATCGTACCATATACCATTTGGGAGTAATCATTTTTGGATTACAAATAAAAGAGTAGATGCAACTAGGATGATAGTATAAGAAGGCACAATGAGTAGTTCCATCCCTAGTGAGACAATATAGTGAGTATCATAGGTAATAATGTAGGTAAACAACAACAACAAAACTATCATCACCATTATCGATGATTATGGTAGGTAAGGCAAGACCTAGTAGATTATCTCTATCTATAATGGAGGTAAATATATATTCCCTAATAGGATAGGTGGCTAGCTTGCAGGCTATACTAATGACATAGACAATGAAGAGTGATCAACTAGCAGGGTAAGTCTCAATGATGCAAAAGACAATCTAAGGTCTAATTGCAAAGAGAGACACAATGGAAATGAAAGCCATAATAGTAGGATGGTTGAGTGATAGTCAATTGGTCTAGAATCTACTAAACTAGATGGCTATCACCCAACATAGACATGTGATAGAGCTAGTACATGTGCAAGGGATCTAGAGTTTAAGGTAGGGTGAGCAAATTACTATCATACTACCTACCTTGCAACAGTTCCAATGGATCATTACTTGCCTTCACCTTTAGAGATAGATGCAAAAATAGACACCCTCATAGTTCATGATGTGATAATCTCAAAGTTCAATGAGGATGCTATTTGTAACAACCCAAAATTAGCAACCCAATTTTTTTTGAAGAGCACTTACAAAACACAAGCTCTCAAGGGAGACACCCTTATAATAATTAATTCAACATACAAGGTTTTATCACATTTGAGTTCCAAGTTGCTATAGATGACACTCAGTGGATAGGAGAGGCCAAATCCTATAACTTTTGGCGTTCACCTTACTAAAACTACGTGTTTAGAAGGATACCTTAAGTGGTCCCCCCACCTTTTCCATACCATTATTAGTATAGGACCATGGCATAGGGATTACCCTTTAAGGTCTATAAAACTCAAAGGGGAACGCCAATTCCCTAACCAAACTCTAACTATTTCTATATAGGTTATTCAACATAGATATTTAGTGCTTAGTTACCACACCTCTGTGGGCTAACTAAGGTTATTGTCACTTCAAAGACAACTAACATGATTTTAAGATCCTACTTGATCAAGGAGTCACCACTGCTATCTTGTGAATAGGTTTTCCCACACACTCGATCCTACTTGATCAAGGTGAACTACTCACAAGTAACTTGGCTATTTTATACACATAACTCCTAAGTTCATGAGATCCTAGCTATTGCATTCTTGCAACTTCTAGGATTTTTGACTACCTGGCTATTACATTTATGCAACTCCTTATCGGATTCTCGACTACCTGGCTATTACATTCATGCAACTCCTTTCAAGATTGGATTTCATGATTTACAAGAGGAAATTCTACCCTTTTAAGGATAGATAACAACCACTAATCACCATAAATCTAAACCAAAGTATTAAGCACATTGTAATATTCATCTCAAAGGTAAAGCATTATAAAAATAAGATTCCTCTTAACCATGAACTAAATTATGCTCTAAAAAAAACTTGAATCTTAAAGCTTTCCATAAATATATATGCATTACAAGATAACCAATATCTCTAACATAAGTATACATTTCAAAAAATTTATGGAAAACCTTAATAACCATCTCCAAAGGTTACTCAAGAGTGCAACTCCAAATTAAAATAATATTACTTGTACAACATTCAAATGCTTAACTTAAACAACACAAGATCTTAATCCCACACTTAAAGCAACAATATTCAACAAGATTAAAGCACATCTTAATTGCATAAAGAAAGCATCATAAACCATCTTTGGATATAAGAGTCAAGATTATAATTCTTTCAATAAAAATAAGCTTTTGCTATTTTACAACAATATCAATTGATAGAGCTTATTATTATCTTCCAAGATCTTCTGCCAACTAAGTCTGCAAGATTCTTTGATGGAAAACCACCCACCAATTATGAAATTTACTTAGGGATCAAAAAATATTTATATGCAATGCAACTTAGCTTATGCCTTACTCTATTATGCAAACAACCATGCACATAAAGTAGGCTATAAAAACAAGCATCCCTTTTCAAGCCATCAAAAGTTATCTCATTCCATAGAAATATAGGAGAAGCCCATACTTATCTTTTACAATGATCCCTTAATCCACATAGATGTCAAGAATCATTATAAACATATTTTTCCAACCAAAACAACATTTAATCAAACCAAGAGAAGCCCATACTTCTCTTTTACAAATATCCCTTAATCCAATAATCTCAGAAATAATTATAAAAAATTTCTTTCCAACCAAAAAAACATTTAATCAAACCAGGAGAAGCCCATACTTCTCTTTTACAATGATCCCTTAATCCACATAGATCTTAGGAATCATTATAAACATTTTCTTTCCAACCAAAACAACATTTAATCAAATAACTGAAGCACACTACTATAATTATTTAAAGCACAAGCACCCAGTTAAAAGCCTAGTAAACACACATACTTTTAACATTCACTCAAATCAAAGTGCTTTAATAAAACCTCAAAGAATCTTTAATATTTATTCAAATAAATTACTTCAATCCAACATAAAAATAAAAGCACTATTAATACTAATCCAAGCCTAATGCCTTAATTTCCATAATAATAAGACAAAGCATTATTAATATAAATCAAGGTCTAATGCTTTATTACAACTATAATAACCCAAGAAATATAATATTAATCCAAAGTACATTAATAAAACATTATAAAGCACATTAAAAAGCTTAATGCATGAGCGCAAGGAAGAACAAGACTTTGAATAAAACTTAGCCAAGCTTAAACTACCAATGCTAAAAATAGAAAAAATCTTAAAAAACAAAGCCAAGCAAAGGAATGCATAACAACACCTAGGCTATGGCTCACACAACCCTAAAAATGATGCACACAAAACAATGCAAACATAACTCAACCAACACACAGAGTTAGGGTAGATTTATTGATGTCGGGTTGATGCAGGTCAACCAAATAACCAAACAACCAAACAAACCAGAGGTACACAACAAAAAATGAAGCTTGAAAAACGATGATGCGCACATGAAAAATTACCAACATACGAGAAGGATGAACCACAATGCCACAACTTGCAAAGAGAAAGGTAAGTTAAACTAGGCTAAGCACAACCAAGGAGCAACACAGATCCATACCACCAATGCCACAATAAGAAGATCAATAGGGGGTTTCAAAACATCAAGCCAACATGCCACATAGGCCTAGATCAAACAACAAAGGGCAGAAACAACAAGCCAAAGAGAAATAAACCAAGAAAGCCTTCCTCCAAACATAAAAACTAGAGAAGAACCTAGTTAATGAATACCTCTATGCCCTGCAATGCCTCCTCTCTCGTCACCTTCGAGCTTCCTCTTCTCTTGCCAACCCAAACGTATGGTTCCCCATCAAATTAGAAATAAGGGTGAATCCTCCCCAACATTCATGGAGGCTCGCCCATTATAATATCCAATAAGGTGTAATGTAAAATATCTTCACCACCATTATCACCCTTAGGATGGCACACTTCTTAATGAGCCACCAACATGCTTATAAAACCATTTGCCTCTTGATTTAATTTAAAGGATTAATTTCATCTTAGTGACTTAATATTAGTAGGCTATATAATATTTTTTCTTACCTAAAGTATTAAATCCATCAGTTGAGCAAATTAATTAAACCAGACTATAGGAGTACCAAACAAAGCTTAACAAAGCTTAAGTAAGACATGGAAAAACATAGGAATGCACTCATAAATGCTTCTCACTATTTTGTTATCCTCAAATGAATGATCTCCTTTAATATAGACTAATGCTATCATCGTCCCATTTTAAGGAGGCTCATTGCAAGTAACTTCCTAGACCAATGGTGTGAATCATGAGAATGAACAAAATGTAATTCATCTATATGAAGAGTAATTTTTCTTGTTACCCTAAGATATTGATGAATAAGCCATCGCAATCATTTCCCTAGGTATCCTTCATGGTAGGTGATTTACCCATAGCCCCACTAAGGAGAAGGTACCTAATCCCACATCCATAGATACATCAACAGTACCACGTTCTATGCTTAAAGAAAATAATAATTCTACTATTAAATCATCTTGAAAGAACTATGCCATTATATAACACATCAATACATAGTTCATTTTCCACAAAATTTCTGCCAAGGAAGGGTGTTACACTATCGCTAATGGCAGGAGTAGTAGGAGCACCTCATAGGGGCTCACAAAGCTAGCTAACCCTATGAGGCTTATTTTTTTTTTGTTGTTTGTTGTACTATATGATGTAATCTTGTATTATATATGTTATGTGTAGATAAATTTACTTTATATATATAAAAAGTTATTCATTGACTCATTTATTGGTGTAATTTATTTATATGATGATTGTATGTTGTGTTTAAATGCTTTATTCTTTTTGTTATGTTGAATGAACATTTATGATGGATGACAATGATTTAATTATTTATGGTTAGTTTAAGTGATATGATTGATTTAGATGATGATTAATTGTTCCTTTTATGGATGAATGATGAATGATTTAATTATAATTAAATGCAACAATGATGTAATGATTAGACAAGATTAGATTATATTGAATGGATATAATGACTTGGGTTAGGGATTGTTTAATTGATTATAGATGATTAGATTGAGATAGATGATGACATATGGAGATAAATGTATGGTTAAGTGATGTGCCCAAGAGGGCTTTGGATAATGCCATGAGGTGATGCTATAGTACAAATTATATATAACTATGTACAAAAGGAGATTTGACCAAGCAAATTTTAGCTTAGATAAAAGATTTACCCAAGGAGACTTTATCTATGATATAAGAGATATATATGTACAGTTGCATATAGAGATTTTACCAAGGGGACTTTTTTTAGCTTGCCTAGGAGACTTTAGTGAGCTTGTTATGATATAAAATATATACAATTATATATAAACATGTACAAATAAAGATAAAATATTTTTCCCAAGGGGGAATTTACAAGATATACACATATTATTTTTGGTGCCTTTAGAAAATGCCTAAGGAGCATTTTATTATTTATTTAAAGCTATAAAAGAGATTTACCTTTAAACAAATATTTTAAGGGATTTAGTTGGCATAAAGGACCTCTGATTTAGCTTTGCCTAGAGGACTTTTGACTTACCTTTGCCTCGAGGACTTATGATTTGCTTTGATAGATTTACCTTTAAACAAATGCTTAAAGAACTTATGCTTTAATTGATTTACCTCATAGATAAATTTTATAGAGGACTTTTGATTAAATACTGATGCGATAATGAATTATCCCCCCACGTGGGAGGAAGAATATTTAATCAACATGTTGCCCTCATGCACGCTGATACATAAGAGATAAGAGATGTTATGATTGACCTTGCCATCAACACTTGTGAATATCATAATAGTCATCATGCAATAGGAGATATGAGATATAAGAGTGATCTTACTATCAACACCTACAAACCTCATAGTATTCATTATACAACAAGAGTTATTGATCTGGTTGGAAGGGATTGATAGATAGAAATAAGTAAGATAATAATGATAATTAGGTTTTGTGAATCATGACTAGTTTGCTAGATGGGACTAGGAGGATTTTTTTACATTAGTCACCCAATAAAATCTAATTTTTTTTTCCTAACTAGGATATAATTTGTATGTCATTATGGATCTTTGATATGCAATAGAAAGTCCAAGCATATATAGGCATCTATATGTAGACAGATATGAAGTTAGACAAATACACACAAGCAACAAAACACAACTAAAAGCAAACATATAGCCAAGATAGACTTAGATATAATATCATTTAAGATGCATTATGTTCATTTGTTATTTAAGTTCTTTTCCATCAAGTATGGCAATACGATAAACACCTAAACCATACTTAGTGGTTATGATGTATGGACCTAGTCAATTAGGTTCAAACTTGCCTTTGAGTTCAGTTTTGGTATTGGTGTATTTTTAATTCTCTTTGAGGACCATATCACCAAATTTAAAGGATCAATATCATACCTTATTATTATTTGCACCTTTAAGTCATTGTTGGTAGACCCTTAAGTTTTCTAAGACATGGATATTATTTTTGTCAAGTAGTTCTAACTGGTTGAGGTAGGTGAGATAATGGTTATATCTAATGGAGGTATCTTGCAATACAATGCACAAGGAAGGTACTTCTAGCTTGAAGAAGTCTACTTTAATTTTATAGACTAAAGTATAGGACATTGCACTAGTTAGAGTTTTGAAACTATTGCAATAAGCCCATAAGGCAAGGTACAACTAGAGATGTCGATTCCTACCAATTTTTCTAATAAGCTTATTAAGGATTTTGATGAGAGTCTTGTTAGAAGATTTGGCTTAGCCATTTCCTTGAGAATATTAAGGCATAGACCATTTGTGTTGAATCTTGTATTTAACATAATTTTTTGGGTATCCTTATTCTTAGAGGATTTTCCATTGTTAGATATTAGCATAAAAAGATGTAATGATTGATAATTTTGTTAAGAATAAGTTTGGAGACTTGGATTATAGCAGTTGAATCTAGAGGTATAACTTTGATCCACTTGGTGAAATATTTAGTAGTCATGATGATAATTTTTTATCCATTGGATGACATAGGGTTTATCTTCCCAATAATGTCCAATTCCTAAAATAAGAAAGACCAAGGAGAGGTTAAATATTAAAAGGGATTGGGAAAAAACATGGATAAGGTTGACATGATTTTGATACTTATCACACCTTTTGACATAGTTATAAGAGTATTTCTCCATGGAGGGCTAGTAAAACCCATTATTTGGAGTTTATTGGCAATGGCGACAAAAAATTAGTGGATATTGCATGGTCCATTATGGGTCTCTTTGATGAATTATTAGGTTTTTATTGAGTCTAAACACCTAAGAAAAATACCATCAAGGGTACAATTGTACAAGATATCATCAATGATGATATGTCTACAAGATTATTACTTAAGGTTTTTGTGCCCAGTGTGGTTAAAACCATTAGGAAACATACTACCCTTAAGGTAATAAAATATATCCTTGTACTAAGAGTCAAGGGATGAAGTTTCTTCTATGAAAAAGACTCCCAAATGAAGTTGACTAGATTCTAGGGTTGAAAAATCTCTAATTTGTGGAATGATGATCATAGCTTGTTCATAATCCAACTCTAAGGGGATAAGGGACGCAATCGAGGGCATAACATTGGCATGGTGGTTGCTAGACCTAGGGATAACTTTAATGGTGATTTTATCAAAAGCAACCATTAGTTTGTAAACAAAATCCTTGTATGGTTAAGTTTATCATATTTGGTTTGATAAACACAATTGAATTGATTGACTACTAGTTGAGAGTTGCAAAATACAAAAAGGATTCTAACCTAGAGTGATAATGTTGCACACAGTCCTAATATAAGGGCTATACTCAACAATATTACTTGTACAATAAAACTTAAGCTTAAAGGACAAAGGGATGAGTTATTGTTGAGGAGTGACCAAGATGACTCCTACTCCTACTCTTTTGACACATCTAGCATCATCAAAGGATAAAGTTGAGGAGTCAGGTTGGTATACTTCTAGATTGAAAATTGATTCATCAATAAAGTCTACTACTAAAGGATGACTAGCTTCTATAGTCGTGATTATTAAATGGTCAACAATATCTGACCTTTCATAGACTACTGGTTTACAAGATCAAAATTGAATTCACTAAGCATAATTACCCACTTAGCGGTTCATCCTAAGAGGTGAGGATTGGACATGAGGTAATAGAAGGGATTAAACCTTGTGATGACAAGTTTTATGGATGAGCATATAATATATAAGCTTATGAGAAACAAACACTATAACTAGGCAAAGCTTATTTAAAGGCATATATCAGACTTTGTAGTTGACCAACATCCTACTGACATAAAAATAGACCTTTCTCTATGTTGGTAATCGTATTGCACCAACATATCTCCTAAGGCATGGTCAGTGGTTGCTATGTATAACAAGAAGAGCCTATGGGGATTAGGTAGGAAAATGACAAGGGGGGATAAGAGATAGGATTTGAGAGCATTGAAGACCACTTGACAATTAGTGTCCTATTCAAAAACCACATCATTCCTTAAAATCTTGTGAAGGATTGACACTTGTTGGTGAGTTGGGAGATGAATATCTAGATGGATTAGATTTTTCCTTAGAGACTCCTAAGCTAGGTTAGAGTTCAAGGGGTGGCATATTGACTATAGTTAATATTTTATTAGGATCAGCTTTGATGCCATGGAAAGATATGATGAATCTTAACATTTTTCTTGATGTCACCCCAAGGATGCATTTTTTAGGATTTAAGTGTACCTTATACTCCCTTAGTCACTCAAAGATACATATTAGATCCTAAATATGATATTCCTAGTTTAAAGACCAACCGATAAGGTCATTGACATAGTCTTCAATGATGTCATACATCATGTTATGAAAGATGTATGTCATGACTCTTTGGTAAGTGGCCCTTGCATTCTTTAGCCCAAAGGGCATGACTTGATTATAGAAGGTTCTCCACAGGGTCGTAAAATCTATTTTGAAATGGTCCTCAAAGGTGACTCTGATCTAATTATAACATGCAAATTTATCCATCAAATACTACACTCCACATACTATAGTGAAATTTATGATCATGCGAATGCTAGGTAGAGGGAAGTCATACTTGGGCTATGCCTTATTGATGTTTTGAAAGTTAGTGTATACTTTGACACTACCTATTTTCTAAGTAATAGGAACAATGTTAGAGATCCAATTAGAATAGTCAATGACTTTGATAAATATAACATCAAGAAGTTTTTGTAACTCTTCTTTGACTAGAAATACGACTTTCAGATGCATTTTTGGTAATTTCTATTTTATGGGTTTTGCATTAGGAGTGACTACTAGTTGGTGGATAATAAGATAGATATAAATACTAGGCATATCAATGTAGGATAAAGCAAATATATATTTAAAATATATCAAAATATTGGTGTATTTCTCACACTTAGTCGAGGTTAAGACCTTTCCTAGTTTAAGGATCTTAGGATCTTTTGGAATCCCAATATTGATGTCCATAGTTTTATTAATTAGAATTTGAGATTCATATTCCAAATGAGGTGGAGTTGGTAGAACTTCCAAGATCTATGGATTTTTATGGCCGATTGTTGTTGGTTGGTTGTGAGATAGCAACATTGACGATTTGGGAAAACATCCACCAAAATAAAAATTGTTTTATACTAGATATTTTGAGGGACCATTTTAGGGGATATCATTAAAGACATCCTTTGAATAATAATTATATTTATCAACAATCATCTTGGGATATAAGGTTAGAATATTTACATCAATAGATGAATTACATTTTGAAAATGTAGGATGTATGAGGAGTGATGCCCTACTCATATAGGACTAGTCCTTTGTCTTGATATCCTATATTGGAAAGCATCTACTGAGGGATGGATGTGAGTTTGAAAAGAAATATAAAGTTTATTATTGTTTAAATGTGTAAGGGTAACTACCATGGATATTATCCTTATTGGTGATACTAGCATAAATGAAAGAGCAACTTCCTATTTACATTGTTTTATCCTTATTGCTAGAGGGCAAACCTAAGGTTTGAGGAGATGGAGGGGGCTTGGCTATATCCAGGACAAAATCATTATTATTTAATTTGATATTATTAATGATTATTCAATTAAAATTTTTATCCTTAAATTCATTATTATATTAATTACTTAAGGTGAGATATGTTAATGCATTAGTGATAGGAGACTAAGAAGAAGTAGACAATGATTCAAGAGCCGAATTTAAGGGAAAAGATGAACTTTAGGGATTTTGATCTTGATCACCTAATAGTAGGCAAAAGGTTCAAGTTCAACTAGAATGTGATAAGTTTGACCCTTATATTTGTACTCAAGGCACTAAAAGAGAGTTAAAGAGATGGCTTACATTTGATGAATCCATGGCCTCCCAAGAAGAATATTATATGTTAAGTAACATGGCATGAGATAGAAAAAAGTATTAAGAGTGTTGGATATAACTCAAATGGGTAATAATATAGTTCCACTAGCCTCATGTTCCCCATTATTGAAAGCCCTTATAGCAATATTAAATCTCTCAAGGTCTTATTTAGTTATCTCAAAATTAATGATGAATTTTAGGATGCAAACATTGAGACTAGAACCATTATTGACTAAGATTCATTTGATGAACTTGTCATAGATATGGTATATAATGTATAATGGCATATCTATGACCATAAAGTATTGAGAAATATCATCCTCATGGAATGATATAATTGCATGGTTTACCCTAATAGACCCTACCATGATAGTAAGGTCATTCGAGTTGAGTTCTCGAGGAACAACCTATTTGCTCAAATTTTTGAGCAAGATGTCTTCATGAGCTTGAGAAGACCTAGGAATTTCAAGAAGGGTGATTTTGATAAAAATGCTCTCAAGTTTTCATAACAAATTAGAAGTTCCATTAGCCTTAGTCCTTGATTGGATGATTAGAGGAGGTCCTTTGGGTGGAGAAGTTTTTTTTTGTACAAAGGACCAAGGGAGGTCTTGAAGGTTGATCAAATAATGAATTCTTATGTTGTATAGTTACAACACAAATGTGAGATATGTGATTAGAGTAATGGAGCGCACCAACCATCCCTTGGTTTAGAGATGAGATGTTCCTCTAATGAATATTATTTATCATTTTTTGTTTTTATTGTGATTAGGCAATAAATTTCAAAATATTTTAAGATCTTGATTAGAAGAAGATTGGGAATTAGATTCATTGAGAACAACTGGGTAATTGTAAATTAGATCTTGAACCATATTCCTAAGGCTTATGCATCTATTGATCACATGACCATTGATGTGATTAAAGGCACATTGCTCATTAGGAAAAAAACATGGAGCCTTTTATGTTCTATGTCCAACAAGTTATTTTGGATTTTAAGAGCTAATATAGAATGACTAAAAGAGGTTCATCTAGTCAAGAGTACCTCCTTTTAGGTTTTTGTTATTGGGTTTTCCCTAGGACAAGTTTTTGAAGGTTTATGGTAGCACTAATATTTTTGGCCTTGTGTGAGTCTATGAATTTATCACCTGCAATGTCTCTGTTCTTATACTACTCATTTGGGTTAGAGGAGGACTTATCTTTCTCTTTATGGGACTTAAGTATTTAATTGCCCGATTTTGACAAGGGTGGTCTTTACTCTCTTGTCCATGTCAATTGCTTTAGAGAAATATACTTTGACCGTCTCTAAGTAGGAGGAAAATTTCTCATTAGCATTTCCTATGAATGTGTCTAGCAACTCTCTAGATGGAGAAACATATTATAGTCTCCCCACTAGTGTTTGACATCTTGCTAAGAAGCTGAAAAAATTAGTATTTGGAATACTTGAGTTGGTGTAGGTCATTGATAGTGACCTTTTTTTGATTGTGGATAGAGAGTTGTTTGACAAATATTTGGACAAGGTCTTTAAATATTTCCAAGGAGTGTCTTGGTAGTTAGTAGTACCATTCCAATGCAGGGCCACTAAGGCTCTTAGGGAAGATTTTAAGTAGCAATATTTAATCATAAGAAATCTTACTACAAGTTATTCTAAACAACCTAAAATGGTTGATAGGATCCTCCTTCCTCTTGTATATTTGAAACTTAGGGATTTTAAATATAATATGAAAAGGGTGACTAGCTACAAAAGGATATAGGGGCTGGTTACACAAGTCACCATATGAGTAGTTGTACTAGGTGAAGACCGTGTGTTGTGTTAATTGCTCTAATTGAGAAGTTAAAGTTTGAAGTTTTGGAGAAATATGATTTGATGGCATAAAAGGTATGTGTTGAAATATATAAGGGATTTGATGAAGATTACACTTAGGTATATGGCATTGAAGCTAGCATTGTACGGTTTGACCCTAGGGTTCTTGAGATGAAAGGATTAGAAAATGAAGGATGAGAGATCATTGGGTTAGAGTTTTATTTAAGACCTATGCCTACACTTGCAAGATTAGATTGAGAATTACAAGATAAATTGATATGAGGATCAAATATTTGGATACTTGGTGACACACTCTAGTTAGGAGTGTAGCTTCTACCTACCTATTGAGATACAATGCAGTTAACATTGCCTTGCAATAATTTCTCAAGAGTAGGCAAATATGAGTGATGTTCCAATGGATATGGGAGAGTTTGTATACCAACATTCATGGATTTGGTGATAATAGGAGGATTTTAATCAATGAAATAAGATGTTGATGCATTAAGATTTGCACTTATAGATCCAAATTATGGATCCAATTGATCTAATAGTATTTGAGTTAGGTTTTTGGGGATGATACATTAGTGTATCATCCCCTATAAAATACCTAGGGTTTCATAACCTTCTCTAAGGAAAGCATCTATGATTTTCCTATGCTTCTCCAAGAAATAGGCCATATGATTTACAAATTAGAAGACTACTCTTCCATATTCCTCATGGGTAGGGCTTAGAGAACCATTAGGCATATACATATCATCTTATTGATTGAAGGTAGGATTATCAAAGGTGGATTGGTTATCATGACCCTTGGTAGGAGAATCAAGATTAATGGACAACTAGTGAGTGATGCTATAGGTTAAGTAATGTTTCTTAGCCATAGGTTTAGAAAAAAGGAGAAATATCAATTAAATATTAATTGTTTATAAATTTTATTAAAGAAGAAAGAGAAGATATTTTAACAACCTTATATTCCCTTCCCTCAATATGCCAAATCCTACCTATATATCTTAGAGGTATCCCTATATCCTAAGGGTCTTGATATACCTAACTCCTCTTGATATGCCTATCACTATGTGAGAGAAAGCTGATACATGACCAAGATGGTACATGAAGGGTGATAGTATATCTCCTTATGACTCCCACTATCCCACTACAATATACTCCTTACTAGGCGTAAGTGTACACAAGACTCTATGTTGGCAGCTAGCGACTTAAGCTCATTATATACCCAATATAGCCTAGTAGCTCATATGATAGTTACTCAAAGGACCATAAAGATCCTTAGTAGGACTAGAAATTGATTATGTTATTATTATCTAGATTTAATATGATCTAATATAAAAAATAAGATTTATAATCTTGATTAAAGTTTTATAAATTTTAGCTAGATTCACCAAAATGTGAGAAGGAGGAAAAGGAAATTGTGAAGGGCATCTTAGGGGGATCCATCATGAAATCTTCCACTATTTTCTCACCTCGAGGATAGCAATAGTTTGTTAGCTTAAGTCTAAGTTTTAATGGATTAGTTATAGAACACCTACGTTTCTCCTAAGATCCTCCTTGACAAAGCTTAACCTTAATCTAGTCTTGCGCTAGTTACGAATGCATCAAGAAATGCAAAAAGTAAGACCTAGTAAACTAAAATACCTTTAATTTTTATTATGATAATATTTCTTTCAAGAGCAAGGGTTCAAGATTTAATACATCAAACAAAACCTAATGCAACTACATGTAAATTTTCTTTGAATGATATACAATATTTAGTTGGTCCCCTAATGACTAATGCTAACTTGTTTCCTTATTTTATATTTTACCTTTAATGAGTAAACATAAAATGTAGAAACAAAAATAGATCTCAAATAGATAAAAAACAATCATATGATATAAGTGCTTAAAATGAAGGGATTGAATTAGAAAAAAACTAAATTTTCTATCATAGGAGCAGAAGCATTGTAATCCTATGAAAGTGTTGCTAGTAGAAGCACTATTGTTCCCATAGAAGCATAATTGATGCTACTGCTTCCAAATGGCACTTTAATTCCCCTATAAAATAGATAGGAAAATCATGGATCAATAACAAAGTGGTTTTTCTAAAATGGTAAATATTTTATAGCTCTCTCTACTAGCATTAGATCCTTAGAGATTATAATAAAAAGTTATAAATAATAAAAATAGGGACTATGTGCTTAGTGGTAAAAGTGCCATTGGGTAAGTTATAGCATTTTTGATGCTTTTATCGATTGACAATGCTTTTGCCTTCTATGGTTGTGACTATATTTCTAAAACAAAGAGTGATAGCACCATTGAACCTATAATTCGATAGTGATTTTACCTATGTGAAAAGTAGAATGATACTTAGATGATGATATTATGATTTTTATAAGTGATGCAATGAAGGTACCTAATTAGGCGGTGTAGGGGCTCTGATAGATGCAATATGACCAAAGCATTGTTAGCTTTTGATGGGAGGTAGTATAACCACAAGATGTAAAATAACTAATATGAGATAAATATAAACTAATGGTACAATAATATGTAGGAAAATAATAAGATGAACATCTGCAAATTACTCAAAAATATACCATTAATGAAAAGTGACAAAAATAGTACAATGCTATATAATGGAGGACATGAACACTCCATGAACATATATGAAATGACTACATTGTACGATACTACTAAACTATAACACACACTCTATAGTCACTGTCTCTCTTAAAACACTCACTATGAGGCTTGTATATAGGAAGATAGATTCCTTGACCCT
This sequence comes from Wollemia nobilis, assembly GCA_028583015.1. Lineage (NCBI taxonomy): Eukaryota > Viridiplantae > Streptophyta > Pinopsida > Araucariales > Araucariaceae > Wollemia > Wollemia nobilis. Next base: position 25,295,174 of record JAQPPZ010017248.1, on the reverse strand, counting down.
TACTTTACCTAGGATTTATGTACATGTGGACTACATGTACATTGACAACTTGCACATTAACACTTGTGCATTTATTACAATACTTGATCTAACTAACTTACTTCACTCTAAAGTAAACTCCTACTCTAGTTATGTACCAAAGGTGGTACATTTACATAACCCAATCGATGTAATATACTCTAATACCCTCAGTATTATATAATTTGGGTATTGAATATTTTAGTCTTCAATATGGATCTTTTATCTGGTACTGGAGTTTGAGTTCTCCCTCTCTACTGTTAATGTCATATTCAAGCGAGTAGTTAGTGTCTTCTTAAAATACTATCTTTGTTGAGAGAGATTTAACTTCACGATCATCCGTAGGATCTTCTAGTTCTTCAATTTCTTGAATTATATGAGGTATGTGTCTCTTTTGATTTCCTTCTTGATATTCTAATTGAGGATTATTGTATGGTCATTGAAAATATTGTTGATGAGGATTATTTGGAGCTTGATATTACCTTGGTTGGAATGCCCTATTTGGTTGGATTCCATGGTTTGTTTGATTTCCCTGATTCTGGTTTCTAGGATTGAATCTACAGTAATTAGTACTATGACCTTTTCTCTTGCATACATGACAATATCGGTTATTCCATGGTCTTCATCCTTTTGATGACGAGGTAACATTTTCCTATAGATTATCTTTTGAAATCAATGCATTTTTAGTCATTTCATCCTTCAATATATTTTCCACATCATTTTATTGAAGAATGTTAATTAGCTCATCAAATGAAGTATCTTTACTTAGACATGTAAAGATGTAACTAGATGCTTGTAGCTATCTGGAAGTGCTCTCATGGTTACTTGAACAAGGAATTTATCTTCAACCTTTTCTCCTAAGGTTAATAATTTTCCCTTAATGTCTACTACCTTCCTTAGGAATAGTTCTATATTTTCTCCACTATTCATTTTTAGAGAATGTAATTGAGTTTGAAGATTTAGAATAGTAGCTTTATTTTTCCCTTCAAATATTTTTTCTAGGGTTTTCCAAGCTTCTGTAGATGTTCTTGCTAAAATGATGTAAGATTGTATTTCATTTGTGATGGCAAAAGTTATTATCATTAATGCTTTGCATCATTCTCTTAAAAATTTTGAATCTCTGTATCACCTGAATTAGGTTTAGTAGTTATTCCTTTGACAATTTCCCAAAGCTTCTCAACTATTAAAATTGCCCTCACTTTGTTTTTCCATGAGGAATAATTTGGACCTTTAAGTAGTTGAGATTATGTAAGGATGAATTTATTTGTTGTCATGATGATCCTTGTATCTACCTAATTTAGTTTTGTAGGATTCCTTATGTCTCCCTAGTGATTAGAATAAGCTATAAGCTTAATAAAGTGCTTAGTAAATAATAGTTCACCTTTTTGAGTTGATTTTGTAATGTTTTGTAAATAACAATAATCAAATTCTATTTCACCTTATCTCTCCTAATAAACTATGTACTTAATTTGAAGTTCTCTATGGTTGGATTTATTTTGTCTCTTTGGTATGAGTATGAGACAAGTGTAAAATAATTCCAACTCCTTTAAGTAAATAATAAACTTCCTTTTATAGCCCTTAATATTTAATAGTTTAATATTTCTAAATTCCAATAATCTATTTTTGGTGTAGTATACCTTATAACTCCCTAATTTGGAATATTAGAAAATAATAATATTTACAATAATAGAGTTTTAATTTTCCAAGTAGAAAGCCTTATATCTCCTATGGTATTTAATTGCAAATATTAAAAAATTTAAGTATATAAATCTCCTCTAAATTTACTTTCAAATGTATGGTTGATTTTGCTATTATTTCTAAAGTAAATAATAGAAGGGTTTCAACCTTATACTATACTCCTTATAACTCCTTAATAAAAACAATTTTATTAAGGTAAAACCCTTACCTTTATAATGCTCCGACATTGGATGTTGTCTTACTATGCACTTCTCTCCTTCAATCGCAGATGTATGACAATGGCAATGAGTCTTTAATGCTGCTTTGACCCTCTTAGAAACCTTGAATTCTAGCCTTTGATGTTGTTTGCTCCTCTTTCACTACGTATAAATACTCTTTCCTACTAGTTATGGATACATTGTTCTCCACCATGAGTTTAGGCGCATTAAATAGCATAGATGCATTTTGACGTTGGAAAAGTGTCACTTGGGAGTTATATTGAAGATGGACATTGAGACTTAGGTTCTTTCAATGCTTATTTTGCCTTGCAATGATGACTGTGGCAAGTAACCTTCCAATGATGCTCTTGATACTTGGTGCATACATTGCTCGAATATGAGGATGGTAGGTAGATGTTATAGTATCTTCCAACATTGGTCAATGAGTCTTCGACATTCTAATTTGGTTGAAATAATTATTACATCTTTCAATCCTTTGAAATATGACTTTAACACTTCCAAGATGAGTGTTATGTCTATTCTGGATGCTCTCTCCTTGCACAAGCGTTATGTAACACTTTTTTTTTGTTTTTCCAAGTGGTACTGGCATGTGAGGATGTCTCCATTGTCTCATTATCCTTCAATATTTATTCTCTAGTGGGTGGAAGTTATTCAATCTTGGCTTCAACTCTTTTCTCCTTCTAGTGAGTGCAAGCTTATGCATTTTCTAGAAAATTATAATGATATTATCCTCATGATTGGCTCCAACTATGGTGTTTCTATGATGCTACAACACTACCCTTTTTGATATATTATAGGACTTCAATCATTGGTCGCTCTTGGTTGCTATGATAGCTCTTTTCCTAGTTTGTGATTCGTCTCCAATCAATGATGGCTTTCGATAGCTTTAGCTAGTAATTTTTAATCAGTTGGGCAATGTACCCCTTATTTACCTCTTAATTTTACATATTCTATAATTAGTTATCCTTAGATCTATCTAACTTACAAAGAGTGCTATGCCTCCCTTTATATGTTATCGGTCCTGATGATGTAGGCGTTGATATAGTGTTTTTATATATCTTCAAAAACCAACTTATGAGTCTTTTTGATGACTCGATCTCTCTACCTTGATATCCTCTCCCTTGATGTTAATGATGTGACTGCTTGATGACTATATAATATTGGCCATTGTAATACCTTTGAGTGGCTATAAATTTTATCCTTCTATTGCTATTTCAAGGATAGGAATGATGCTCCTTTTCAATGTAAAATAGCTGTAATAGTTGAGATAGTGTACCTTAAATTGCACCAAGTTTTGGACTAAAAGTCTCCTTTTTCCAAGCTCTTTAATTTCTCTGATAAGGTAAATTATTAAGAGTAAATTATGTTGCCTTCCTTACTATATAACACTAACCTCTAATTTTTGTACTTGGATAACTTAGTAATAATGAATCCAAGTTTTCAATCATGCAACTAATGTGCTATTCAAGAGGTTTAAATTTGCACTATTGTTCACTTTAACTAAATTCCTTAGTGAAATTTGAATAACTAATATAGTGCAATAATAATTTTCCCTTATTACTCTTGTAAATGAACTCTCAAAGTAACTTGAAGTATGCACTAATTTTCATAGCAATCTAAAAGTACTTAGTGCATCTAAAGAACAACTAGTATAGTGCAATATTAATCTTATTTTATTACTTCTTCAAATGAACTTGAAATATGCACTTAGTAATTGCTTCTTGTAGACAACTATAATCTCTATATATGTAGTCTTATTTGTTGTAACTAGATAATAAGAAGATAATTTTATTTTTGTCAAAATATATCTAACTCCTATTTTAATGTGCAGGTATTGACTTGACTTTTGCACTCTCTTTGAAGAATTTAAAATGAATCCACTCCTTGCAACTTTAACTTTAATATGGTGCTTAATGAATCTCTAATAAACCATAGTTTTAAAGTTCAACTAATGAACCTTTTGCACCCAAGTTGCTTACCTTTAATAACTTTTAAGTATGGTGGATGTCTTGGTGATTTGATTCACCAAATTGCTATCCTTGACATGATGATCTTGCAGCTCTTCTTGGTTGTTCGTAAAAACTCCTTAACTCGCCAATTCATAGCTTAGTAACTCCTCTGTATTTCTACTCGAAAATGTAGTATAGTGGTTTTGATTCTCCTTTAGAATTGACTCTATAACTTTTGAAGTTTTGCAACAAGTAATGCTGTCCTGATTACTGCTTTCTTGTAGTCAATTTTTGCACTAAAATATTGTTCTTAAAATTTAAAAATTTGGTAGAAAATTCTCCCAAATCACAGCTAAGTTTTTTTTCAGGAACCCTTCAATATTTTGCCAAAGATTCAACAAACCCCTATATCCGAATAAGCCTTCTAAAAAATATTTAAACCTTTTAGTTTTGGTAGTAAAGATAGGCTCCTATGTCCTTCAACCTCCTTGTAAAATTATGACTTCAATATAGGCCCTCTTCTCAAGAATTTGAATGTATTTAGGTCTTTAGCAATCTCCTTCAATATTTGGCACTCCTTTCCAAATTCTTCTCCTTTTGGGCTTGTTGTCGGATGATGACAATTGTTCCAAATTATGCTCTATCAGTAACTTCTCCTTGCTGGTAGATTTATCCAATGAGTTCTCCTAGGATATTATTTAATGGCCTTCTATAAATTATAAATTGAGGTTCTCCAAGCCTCCTTGTTTCTCCTTGAGACCTCACCAAGGTCTTCAATCTCACAAATTCTTTGGTCTTCCAAATGAGACCTTTCCTTCAATCTTCTACTATAGAAATGTTGGTAATGATATATTTTTCTTGGATCTCTAAAACTACTACTGTTGGAATTATGGAACAAGAACTTGTTGGTCCTTCTTCACTTCTACAATCTATAGGGTTTAATGAAGATCACCAACCTACAATCTTCCAAAATTGTAAGTTTTGTAACTAGACCTTCTAAGGGTCTCTTCAGGATAATTTCTTTAATCTGCTATCTATAGTCTTTAATGGATATCACCAACCTCCAATTTTCTTCTAGACTCTTCTCTAGCATCTCTTGAATCAGTTGTAATGCTACTATGGTCTTTTCTTATTTTGCACTCTGCAAGTCTACAATATCTAGTAATGGGACCTTTTTTCAGATCTCTAAAATCTTCAGTCTTCTACTTATTGTTGCAAGTGCTAGAATGATTCTAATGAAGATATTATTCCTAGATCTATGTAGGAAGCTTCCCAAATTTATTGAATCTCCTTTTTATTGCAACAAGATATTAGAATATGAAATGTAATAAACTCTTAAATCTAGAGATGACAAATCTTTACTAGTTGATTTGTTAATCTAGTGGAATCCATGTTGAGTCCTAGTCTTCATGAGTTTTCCTATAACCCTCTGGAAAGACTCTAGCCAAATGTAATCTTAGAAATTTTGGAAATGAGTTTTTTGCATTTATCTGTCTCACTTATGACTCTCCCTATTTCCTATGTGATCTACCATGTGCTATGATACAATGTTAGCTTTTTATGGGAGGTAGTATAACCACAAGATATAAAATAACTAATATAAGATAAATATAAACTAATGGTACAATAATATGCAAGAAAATTATAAGATGAGAATATGCAAATAACTCAAAAATATGCCATTAATGAAAATGATAAAAATAGTACAATGTTATATAATGGAGGACATGAACGCTCTATGAACATATATAAAAGGACTACATTGTACCATACTACTAAACTATAACACACACTCTCTATATTCACTACCTCTCATAAAACACTCACTATGAGGCCTTTATAATTAAAATAGATTCCTTGGCCCTTACTCTACCTAGGACTTATGTACATGTGGACTACATGCACATTTACAACTTGCACATTGACACTTATGCATTTATTACAATACTTGAAGTAACTAACTTACTTCACTCTAAAGTAAATTCCTACTCTAGTTATGTACCAAAGGTAGTACATTTACATAACCCAAATTATGTAATATACTCTAATATGCAAAGTGTAAGCTAGATGATTCAAGAAACAATATGGTGACTAGAAAAAATTATAATGATCAAAGCAAAGTTAGTAAGCTATGGAATCAAAGGTTATAAATTTACAAAATAGACATGGTAAAAAATGCTAAAAAAGGGGGAGATAGCACAACCTAAGCAAACTTGTAGCTCCAAGATGCCAATATTGATGTCCCATTGTGTTGAGGAAGCTTGATGAGCTTGCTTATTGCTTGACGATACTTGAGAGTGTGAGAGATTGAGTGCATCAGATCTTTAATAAAATCATGAAATAATTTTGACATAATATTTCCATGCTTTAAGATTGAATGCTATACAATTTGACAAAGTTTTGCTATCATAAAAGATCTCATGAATTGATCTCCCAAGTGTTAGACTTATAGTAAGCCATGGATCCTTGGGGAATGAGTGTATTGTATATGATAGGATTTGGAAAGAAAATATTTTGAAATAGGATGAAGATGCAATTAATGGATTGAAGATTGAAAAAGGTAAATTTTTGGCTTTGGATTTCTCCTAGGGCTATGGACTAGACTAATGTGATTAGGTCCATTTTTGGTGGGTGGATAGAAGGTACTAACTATAAAACTTTACATTTTTGGTTTCTGATAGTCATTATGTAACAATCCATAATTCCAACCTTTTTTTTTTCTTTTTTTTAAAGCCTAGAGTCAAGCACCACTTAAGATCCAAATCTAAAGTGCTACTAATACATTTCACACATAAGAGAATTGGAAGCAGTTGCAGGGTTAAAACCCTCTACAAGTCAACCATTTATTTCTTAATGATATTTGGTTTACTTCCTTCCTCCCTTTCACTCCTTTGAAAGGCATGACGGATGAACCAATTCACTACATAAGCCTTTCTATGTAGGAGTTCTTTTTCTTTTTCTATCCTTTAAAAAGAAACTCCCATATGATCAATCTACACAAAAATTTTAGTGTAGAAATTTCCCTTTCCTTATATCGAAAGGGTTTGAGCAAATACCTGCTAGCTTCATAGGTCAGTCAATGAAGTCATACTATGCTCATAATGGCAGGTTTTTTCCTTTACCTGACGTGGGTCTGGTCTATATGGTAGCAATCATATCTTACATGACTTTTTTTTGAAATGGGACTGGAATTCCTTTATTACAACTAAACCAAAGGTCTAAGCTGCTTCTAAGTCTAAGCTTCATTTTCACTATGAACGATATCTTCATATCATAAGAATGAATATGCAAGAGCTAATTTAAAATCCTTTCTAAATCCTAAAGTTTCTACGTGGTCTAACAAGACAACCCAACCAAATATTTACATAACCTTTAGGAACATTTAAATCACAAGGATTCCACATTCCATCTTTCAACACAAGGTAATCACCCATTTTAACAAAGCTCCATTCTGGATTTGATCACATCACCATTAAATTTGATCACTTTAGATTTTTAAATTTGCCATGAAGCAATGGTGATATGTTTCCAAAAGCTTAAGTCATACATACAACCAGGCATACTTCATCAGACGTCTAAAGTAGATTAACAATCAATTCTTTTTCTTTAGAGTGATAAATATCATTTCATTAAGTTATTTGTAAGTTTTAAGGAAATTCATTCCTAGAAACTCCTCTCTCAATAACATACACACAACACAAACTTTGAAAAGAAAGATCATAGAAACTCGATGGCAATATTAAAAATCATTCTCTGGGAAAGTATACCACTCAAGAAAATGATGCAAAATATTAAACATAGGATATCATAAGTAGCTTAGCTTTGGCTTAACCATATGCCCATAGTTACAACTTACAAACTGAGAGATTCTAGAACAACCTCTATTTTGTTCATAAAAGATAACTCCATATAAAGCTTGAGTTCATCTATATATTACAAATATCATCAACATGTTACATCGAGGATCTACAGGTATCAAGAAGACTATCTGGCTTAAGTGTTACATAAATATTAAAAGATTTCTTTTCCATAGTTAAAATCACCTTTCTGTTTCTTCCTTTACTACGTTCTTCAACAACCATGCCTGTTATGGTACATCGCTGCTTGAAAACTCTTACAATCGCTAGAAAGAGAATGTCCACTCATCGGGATCAAAGACAACACCCAAGACACTCAAAGATTTACAGTTATCAAACTATGCAAACATCAATCATACACAAAAAACATACCTCATTTCATGTTCCCTACTTTGTTCTAATGAAGTATTCAATAATATCAACACATGGAGTCTCCTTATCATAGACATCAATCAATAATCATATAAAAATGATAAGCATGTATTTCATAATACAATTTCATTCTTTATTATAGGTAATTTTTATTTATCCTTTAACAGAAAGCACATAACCCTTCATATGTAAAACAATATTTCTCTTCAAATCACTATATTTCGTTAACAACATCAAGGATTTTAAATACGTGAATCCCATCATACAAAAACTCAAATATAAAAATTTCTATTTTCTTCTAGGCACATTTAGAGTAGCTTCATTAAAGAAAAACATCCCACATGTTCTATTCCAACAATCCAACTCACACTAACACCTAACTATAGTCTAGATGAAGCTTTAAAACATCTACCGATAGCACACGGTTTTAGAAAATTTTGAGCAAGAAAACTTTGACATAAAGCTTATTCTCTAAAACTCAACAATAAAGTTTTACTCAAAGCAACTTCTACTTCTAGAAAGACAAGTTTTAAACTGGAACAAGAGATCTCTTAGGGAGTAGAGGACTACATATCTCAATCAACTTGATTATAAATCTTTCCATCAAGAAAAAATGTCCCTAAATTTCATTATCCACGACCACAGGATAAAACACAAACCAGCTATACAATCTTGACATTCAGAATAAGTTTTTAGTTACAGTCACTAAGACTCCTGGAAAATGGACAGAGCGCGAGCTAACAACTACAATTATAGGTATAAGACAAAGCATTTAACTAAAATATTTCTCTTCTTGGCTGACACTCTAGGTTCTTTTTCCAAGGATTTCATTGAATATTTAGCAATAAACTTACTTCTTCAAAGCATAATTCACACAACAAACAATCTATCTTGTTTTTATTAAGAGTTCTACCTATTTTTTCCTACAGGTTTATCCAATCCTCTTCCCAATACATCTTTGTTTGTTCTTTTTTTTTTCCAAGAGGTATCTCTTCCAACATGCTTCTTCTCCTTCTCTATCACGTGCACACACACCATGAACTTTTCAAAGCCTCTCCCCTTTGCATATCGATACCTTATACCTTCTATGAGTTTTTCCACTACTGGGATCATTACTCCACTAGAACGACACAATATAAATCCTTCATCGATCGTCAGTGTAATTAGTTACATTCATTTTTATCATGAAGGTGGTGGAGATAAACTTCATAAATTCTAATGATTGCTTGCTCTATCATCCAGGCCAAAATGTAGTTGAGCTAAGCTTATGTTATCAACAAGATACTTGACATTAAAACAACTGCATGTCAAATTAATTACAAAAGCATTTATGCAAAGTTCAAACCTTTATAAAGCTAAAAAAAGAAATTCATATAAAATATTATTGTCTTCATTTCTTCTAGATCCTACTCTAGAAATGTTGTTCATAATCTTATGCTTCCTTCTTCCTAGAGGATCATCAACAAACAAGCATTTCCACAACTTCCATAATTACAACCACAAGCAAGTTACTATGAAAATAAGCAATCTTTAGCTAAAAATTAATACGATTAGTTTTTCTTTTTATGCAAATCATGTTATGCATCTTCATGAAAGAATCACTCATTCATGTTACTTTAAAATTCTTTATCAAATAACCCATCACATCATTTTCCTTGGACATTCTCTTTCTTGGTGACCAATTATTTTTTCCGACCATTGCAACTCATTCCTACAAAAGAAATGTTCCATTAGTAGCACCTTATTCTTCATAAAATTTAGACTCAACATAAACTTTCACATGAAATAGTCAATCATTTTACAATACAACTTTTCACTAAAACACAAGTTTTACAAGATAAAATAGTAAAAAGTCCATCATCCAAACAAAAGGAGTTATAGAAAAACATATAACCATATAAATAAAAATATTACCAAGGGAGGGTCATGACACAGTAGCACTAGAGGATGATAGTGCTAGTGGCACTAGTGCTCCAACACTTTTGCTAGTCAAATTGGGTAGGAAATAGTAAAAAATGTAAAATTATGCAAAAAAATTGCTAGGAAGCAAAATCACTTTTGCTCGTGTCTTGGAACTTTTATTTTTAGAGAAATAAATACTCTTTATTTGAGGTTGAACATGATTGATTCAGTTTGGGTGCTTTATTGGTTGAGATGTGGGTAAGTTTAAGGATTGACTATGTACTCAAAATTGGGTGTCTACAAAATTCCTAATGGCTCTTTATATGTTATACCAAAAGTGATGATTAAGGATGAGATGATCAATCATTACATAATAGTTCTTAAACATAGAGAGTTAATGTGTAAGGTCCATGGATACTAGCTAGAGTTTTCAAATATTTAAAATTAGATGAAATGGAAGTTGGGATTGAATTCAAATTGCTCTGTGATTTTTTCCCTAAAGGTTTTTTCCTTAAAATCTTTTGTAGTTCAAAAATCAAGGATAAAATAATGGGTGGTGGTCCATGATTTAGGGGGAAGGATTTTTAGACTTTCATATCATCTTATCAATAAGGATATTTTGAAGAATATTGGAAATAACCTAGGGAAGAGAAAAACATGTATGCACCTGGATATGTGTTGCTTTGAATATTTTATAACCTTTGCCACATTTCATTAAAATAAATTATGAATCAATAGAATGAAACCAAGTGGATTGTGAAAACATTTCATTTTGATGTGACAATTATCATGAGATTTGACATGACAAGAGATTACAAAGTGAAAGGAGAAAGAGAAAAAAATGATCATAAGACAAACTTCAAGATAAATCAAGGAAATCATACTATAGTAGAAGTTGGATTAGATCAAGGATATTCCACTCCAAAAAAAAGAGGTAAAGAAAGCCTATTTGTAGCATCAAAGGATAAAGACCATTAAAATTCACCTAGATCAACCATTAGAAGAAACAAAGAAGAATATAAAGGACGAGAAAACACAATGTGCAAGTACAAATTTATAAGCAATTAAAGGTGAAAAGGAATATGTGGAGGAAAATATTTAAACAAAGGAGGCGTAAGAGGTCAATTTTTTTTGGTAGATAATATACTATAGCATTAATACCGGGTTTTACAGGTTGACCCAAAACCTTTTACAAAAAATCAGCCCAGGGCTATTGATGAACATATCCTTACTAAGGATCCTATATATGTAAAATATACATGCCACCAAATCCATTGCATACGGTAAAGCACATAGCCTGTTATCAAAAAGAAACTTTCGATACAACATTTTGGGTATACCCAAAGAAAACACACATGCATCATAATTACAAAAAAGAAACAGAACGGATCCCTTCCTTGAGACAACGGAGAAACAAAAAGCTGCAGACACACATAGCAGAGTACTGAAAAAAATCCCACAAGCTCTATATTTACAGTTACTCTTAATAATTCTTTGGTAATTGCTTTCTTCCGTATATGACATGCTTTGGTACCACATACTATCTTGGCCAATCAGCCTTGGAGAAGTAAAATTTATTCTAGGTAAATCTTCTTCGTTTTCCTCAAGTAGTAAAAAGTCTTCTCTTTATAATAGAAATGAAAGTAGTATAGAGGTAATCCCTTGCACTTTAAGGTTTCAAGAGTATTACGATAAAGAAATGAGGATGAAGAATATCTATATTAATTTAGGGTTTTTAGGGTAGCATAATAAGGTAATTGCTATAGAATATTGTCCTTACATTTTAGGGTTTCCAAGGCAACATAAAGAAGAAAGTGCTTTAAGGTTATTCTTTGCATTTCAGATCCTTTAAAGAAAAATCAATAGATGATAAGACTGCATATGAATAGTATGAAATAATTAAAGATATTAATAAAGATGAAAGTTGTCATGACCCTCCCTAATAGGCTTTATAGCATGAAAAACTAGGTGTTATTGAAAGATAATGAATACCTAGTTTTGTTATAATTAGAAAAGTATTATATTCATAAAGGAGCATTTATAATAAAGAATTATTATAAATGGAAGAATATTAGAGTTGATAAAGGAGTATAATAACTTATTATATTTAAAAGGTTTATTATAATTAGAAACTATTAAAAATAGAAGAATATTTATAATAAAGAGTATTATATATGTATTATTGTTGAATGAAATTATAATTATAAAATAAACTATTATAAGTTATAAATAAAAGAGGTTTATTTATAATTATAATAGGAGAAGTATATTATAAATAAAAGGAGTTTATTTATAAGATATATATATATATATATATAATAGACTATTATAATTTATAAATAAAAGAGGTTTAATTATAATTATAATAGGAGAAGTATATCAATATAAACACCTTACTTCCAAACGGTGAAGATATGGTTATCCCTAACGAGACCATGACTGAATATCTTTTTCTTGAGTCCCACACACTGGTTGGGAAATTTATTAGAGGTAGACCTGGCATGGAGTCCATATGACAGTAGGATTTTGCTAAGTGGAGAACCCTAGGTAACATGGAGCTGGTTGCCTTATATCGAGATTTTTTTCTGATACATATTAATAACCAGGATGATGTCTCTTGAATTCTCACAAGCAGACCCTAGTTTTATGGTTGGAAAAGTCTTTTTTGTAGAAGTGGGGTGAATATTTCAACCTAAAAAAAATCAAAGTATTAACTATGCTCCTATATGGGTTCGTATTCCACATCTGCCTATCCAGTTCTGGCATGAAGACATCTTGCATGGTATTGCTAAATCCATTGGAGAATTAGTAGCTATTGATCCTATCACTAAAGCTTGAACTCACATGATTCATGCAAGAATCTGCATTAATATAAAATTGGATTATCAACTGCCGACCTATATTAACTTGGTATACAACTCATATCGCATATGCCAGGCTATTGAATATGAGAATTAACCCACTTTTTGTATTTAGTGCCATACTCAAGGTCACCTCAAAGCTTAGTGCCTATATCTCAAACCCTCTAAAGAAATGGCTAGCTCTAGGTCCCATGTTGGACATCCAGGCGACAGGTTCCAAGGAAAGCAAAACCACACTGGGCCTTACCAAAAAATAATTTGAGTTCAAATACACTTAAAGGGAGGCAAGTTGCAGTTTTAGATCTGGTGGACGACCAAGCTAAGGTTAGCTTTTTAGTCCTACTCCTATCAATACTGACTCTAAAAGTTGTAACTCTAACTCAGCCAAACCTAAGTTCAACCTTATCAATACCATAAGTTACAAGAAAGCCTCTATGAATATCCACATTGAAAAAAAAGGGAAGACCTTCCATAAATAATCAAAAAAATAAAGAAACAAATAATGAAATTACCAATGTCTATTCAAAAGACTCTTTTCTAGGACCTTTTCAATCAGGACAAAGATGAGTAAAAAAGATCCAAACCTCCCTTACAACAGTCAAAGAGAGGCAAATTTTTTTCTAGAATTTCTAAATGAGGATCCTCTCTTGGAATATGAGAGGTATCAATAGTGTTGTCAAGTAGAGACTTACATGCACTTTGAGGAAGGAATACCGACCCACTATCATGATTATGCAAGAAACAAAGATTAACCAAAACAAAATCCAAAAATTGCTAAATCTATTTGGAATAATAGTGATTTCAATTTTAGCCCTGCCCAAGGCACTTCAGGGGGATTAATTTATCTATGGGATTCCAATAAAGTTGAAGGCAAAATAATATTTTCGTCAGACATAATTCTAAACATTCTATTCCACTGCAAAGGCAACAATTATTCATGGATTTTATCCAATGTTTACGCCCCCAACAATCCAACTAGTAGAAATACCTTATGGGATACCTCGAGACACGTGAGAAATGCTTTCAAAAATATTTTGTGGATCCTTGCTAGAGATTTTAACTCCCCTATTTTCCCATTATATAAGCAAGGGGAAATATCACTCCATATAGAAGCATTGAAGATTTTCATAATTTTGTTATTGACAATGAATTAAGGGACATTCAAATTAAAGGAGCAAAATACACATGGAGCAATAGGAGAGTTGGGGATCAACATATCCTAGTCAAGTTTGATATATTTTTTCTTTCTCAAGAGGCTATTCTTGTTATGGGTGATGCTAATCTCAATTATCTCCTGAGAGTTGGCTCTGATAATTATCCCCTTTTGTTTGAAGCTAAGAAAGGCCCCAAATTCAAAATTCCTTTCAGATTCAAAGCCATGTGGATGCAACACCCTGATATTCATAATCGAATCTCTAATTGATGGCAGTATGATTTTTTTGGATCTTTCATTACTCAAGTTTCCCATAAACTCAAGGTTGTCAAGGAAAACCTCAAAATATGGAACAAGGACGCTTTGGACAATATTTTTGAAAGCAAAAAGTAGATTATGGATAAACTAAAAAGCATTGAAAAATAAATACAGAATGGCCAGCTAAGTGACCAAATTAGAATTGAGGAGAAACAACTTTTAGCAGAGTATCATAACATTTTGGGCAAAGAAGAGATGTTCTGGAGGCAGAAATCCAAAACCCTTTGGCTGAAGGGGGGCGATTCCAATACAAAAAAATTTCATTCTTCTACCCTTAGGCACAAAAGTTAAAAAAAAATTAGGAAATTGACCAGAGGTGATGGCTCCATTACTAGGGATATTTTTGAAATTTGAGATGAAGCCTCTTCTTTTTTAAAGAACTCTTGGGTACCCAACCCCAAAATTCTAACTGGGTCAAGAACCAGTTAATCACATTCCTGCCTTGGTCACTCCAAAAATGAATTCCTCGCTCATCAAGCCTCTTTCTTTAGATGAGATTATGCAAGCTTTATTCACTATACACCTTGATAAAGCCCTTGGACCTGATGGTTTCTCCCCCTAATTGTTTCAAACCATTTGGAACATTATTGGGCAAGATGTGTGTAAGGAAACTCCAACATGCAAAATCCATCCCCAGAGGTATTAATTCTACCTTCATAGCTCTTGTTCCTAAAGGGCTTGTGTGCAAATCTATGGCGGATTATAGACCCACCAGTTTGTGTAATGTGATTTATAAAATCCTAACCAAAGCTATGGCATCCAGAGCGAAAAAATTTCTTCTCCAAATCATAGATCCTTGCCAAGGCATTTCGGTAAAAGGAAGATCTATATCTAATGGTATCATAACTTTACGTGAAGTCCTCAATTCTATCTCCAACAATATAAAAGCTATCCTGGTCCTTAAAATTGATATGAATAAAGCTTTTGATAGGGTCAATCAAGAGTTCCTACTTGTTGTCCTTCTCAAGTTCGGTTTTCATATAGAGTGGGTCAAACTTATTCAAGGCTGCATTTCTAGCCCTTGGTTCTTAGTGTTAGTCAATGGGTTTGTAGTAGGTTACTTCCCAAGAAATAGAGGGCTTAGGTAGGGGGATCCCTTGTCACCTATTCTCTTCATTATTCTTGCTGAATCCCTTGGAAGAGCTCTCAAAGCTGCTTTCTCAAATGGTACAATCTCTAGTATTCAAGCTACTTCCAACATGAGACCCCTTTCTCATCAACAGTTTGTAGATGACACTATCTTAGCCACCCTTGCTTCAGTTTGGGAAGCAAAATCAAGCAACGAAAGCCACTCTCACTATAGCCTATCTTCAAAGTATTCCTATTTATTTTATGTTAGTCTTCAAAGCCACAGTTTCTGTCTATAACAAAATTGAACATATTTAGAAGAGATTCCTTTGGGAAGGTTCAGAGGATAAACAAATTTTCATCTGATCAGATGGGAAAAGGTTTGCTTACCCAAAATTCAGGGAGGGCTGGGTCTTAGAAGAATTAGTAATATGAACATGGCACTGTTGGCCAAGTAGGTTTGAAAGGTGTTTACCAATTGCAATCTTGAATGGGTTTCCATCATCAATAAAAAATACACTCACATATCAAATTTTATGGATGAAAATATTCCTAAAGTTAGGTCCACCTTCTAGAAATCAATCCTCTAGACTAGACCTCTTATTCAAGGGGGAACCAGATGGCAACTTGGAACAGGAAACAAGATAAATTTTTTGTCAGATAGGTGGATCTCCAATCAAACACTTAGTGAGAACAACAAAGTCTCAGTGGTGCATCCTTTGCTGGATACTCTCATAGACAGAAAGGTGGTTGATTTCATAGAATTTTTAGTCCAACCCAAAAGATGGAAAGAGCTCCACATTGCAAATGTTGATGCCCAAATTTCAAATGCTACATAGAATTATCAACATTACTAAAGGCAACTATAATTCCATTTGGTATATCTCATGATACCCCTTTCTAAAAAAAATTAACTCTAGTCTTTTTTTTGTAAAATCTGCTCATCTATTGATTTTCACTCCCTTCAATATGGTTTGGCTTAAACACCTCATGCCTAAAGTTGCTATCTTTTCTTGGCTGGCCATCCAAAATAAGATCCTCACTACTGATAATATCATGAAAAGAGGGATGGTTGTTCCAAATAGATGCCATATTTTCTTGGTGGCTTGGAAATCTGTCAACCACATATTTATATAATGTTCTTTCTTCCACTCTACCATGGATCATCTCATGTCTAGATTTCACATCTCTTGGGCCCAACCCAACTCCTTGGATCTTTTTTTCTCCCAATGGCCCATGCCTTTCAGAAATTCTAGGTTATCTTCTTTATGGAAAGTTTATCTCCATAATCTCTTGTGGTAGATTTGGCACAAAAGAAATAGTAGAATATTTTCAAACACTCTCAGGGACTCTATTTTTGTTTCCAAAAAATCCATCACCTTTGCTGTTAAAAATTCTAAGCTTTTTCCTTGCACCAAACCACCCAAGTCTACCCTTGAGTCCACTCTTTTCTGTTCCCTCAGTATTTCCCACAGTATCAACTCTACTCCTTCTAATCCCCAACCCAAAATTCATGCTCATTGGACTCCTCCTGTAGTATAGCTTAAACTTAACTATGATGGTGCTTCTAAAGGAAATCTGGGTGCAGCGGGTGCCGGAGGTCGAGTCAGGGATCACAATGGACGAATCATAGTGGCCTATGCTGAGTTTTGGGCATCCAAACTAACCACTATGCTGAAGCTCATGTGTTGTGGAGAGTGTTAGAAGTTCTCAAAGATTACAGGGGAAATTTATAAATTGAAGGTGATTCCATGAATGTTACAAACTCTATCATTAGTGACATAATTCCTTCATGGAACGTACACACTGTTATTCAGGAGGCTAAGGCCTTGATGCAAAATTTTTGCAACACTACAACCTGCCATGTGTATCAGGAAGCTAACAATTATTTTGATTTGCTCACCAATGTTGGGGTTAGTCATGGGAATCTATCCATCTGGCACCAAAATTTCTCTCAAAATATTCTTAATGCTGCTGTTGTCGACTTGGAAATGCACAACCGACCTTGAGAGGTATGCTCACCTCAAAAAATCTAATGATGGAAGTGATAGAAATGCTTCTTCGATGGCCATCTTCAACTTGGTCCACAACACCATCCTTAGTAGCATTATCAGTGTCATGAATAACATCAGCGCCTCCCTGAAACTGCTCGTTAAGAAACATGGCCAAAAGAGCTCTGTAGCTGAAAATTATCGATGATTAGAATTGGTTTGTTTTGTCTTTTGATCTCTGTTCCCCGTGTGGAAATTTTGGTACTAATATTTTGACCCCTACGTGGGTATTGGTTTGATTTTGCTTTATGTTCTCCTTAGCCCTTGTGTGGGCTCTCATCTTTGTTTTTCTATTAAACATCCCCTACATGGATCTATTTTTTCTCTGGTTTGGTTCATGGAGTGGCTAGGGTGTAGGTTTGTGCTTCTCTACGTACTTTTCATTATATGCTTATGTTTATGGTTTTGGGCACCGGTCAAAACCCATATAATATAATTTCTACCACCTACCAAATAAATAATAGAAGTATATTATAAATAAAAAGAGTTGATTTATAATATATATAATAATAAAATAGACTATTATATTTATAAATAAAAGAGTTTTATTTATAATTATAATCTTAGTTATAAAATTCGTCGAATTTTCTATATAAAATTCGAAAATCATCAAATTTTAAACTTTAACATATAAATTCAGTGAAAAACCCTAAATTCGGCCAAAAAAAAATTGGGTGGAAACAGGCATCAAAAACCCTAAAATCAGTTTAAAAAAATACAAAAAAAATCCTATAAACACGGTAGATGTGAACAAACCGTCTTGCAACATCTCCCTCCTTTTTTTTGTAGGCTATGATTTAAATAGTTGAACCTGTTCAAAATGGATGGCTCTGAGAGTTAAAATTGACAAACAAATCTCCCATTTGGAGGCTTCATTATTTTTGCACCTACTATTTGAAATGCTCCTTGTCTCAAATAATCTGCGAGTTCTTCAAAATAAAAGAAAAAAAAATTGTTCTTTAACCCCATAGCTTCTTCTTAAACTTGAAAAATATAAGATATTTTAAGTGCTTTCTTTTTTTTGCCCACTATGCATGTTTTTTTAGAATGAATTTATGTGAACAGTATGATTTTTTATTATAATTGGTAGGAAACTTATAATTTATATTTAAGAAAAAGTACTGATTTAAACCTTTAAAAATATTCTCACGAAAGGTCAAGTGTAGACCAATTGGTTCGACCAAACCCCGTAAGGGGACGAAGGTCCAAGGTTCAAATCTCGGGCCTCATCGGACTGAAAGCTTGTCCCTTTGGTTCGACCAAACCCCGTAAGGGGGACGAAGGTCCAAGGTTCAAATCTCGGGCCTCATGGGACTGAAAGCTTGTCCTTTCCTGGTGCTTTCAACAACGTAAAAGGTTTAAAATGATTGTGGTATGATGGTTATAGGGACAGATTGCACGAACATCTTGTGGCGGCTTTCGGGGCGGACAACGCAGAATACTGTGGCGGCCATAAAAAATAGGATAGCCTGCCTGGATTAGTGACGACTACCGATTCCACCATGTAAATTAAAAAAAAAATCTTCTCATAAGTTAAAAAATTACTATATTTAAATAAAATTATAAAAATGTTTATATTTTAATATATTTTAAAGTATAAATGTTTATATTTTAAAAAATATTTTAAAGTATATATATTTTAAAAAATGTTAAAAATATTATTAAAAACAAATATTATAATTTTGTATATTTGATTTTTAAATTTTATATAAAAATAAAAAATAAAATTATATGAAAAGCTATATATATATATATATATATATATATATATATATAATATCGAATTATTAAAAGTATTTATAATAGGATATATTAGAAATAACTTAATAACTAAGATTATAATAGGATGTCGAATGGCATTTGGTGTAATGGCAGTTGCCTAATTATTATCATCTATGTGGTTGTGAGGTCGATTTCTCTTGTGTTTGCTCGAAAGAGCGTTGATATTTGTAAATGATATTCAATATAAAAAAGATTATAATAAGATATATTATGAATAAAAAGAATATATATATATATATATATAAAATAAACTATTATAAACTATAAATAAAAAGGGTTATTTATAATTATAATAAGAGAAGTATATTATAAATAAAGGGAGTTTATATATATATATATGATTAGTATAAGGTCGTCTTTTAAATGAGAAGAGATACTGTATTATTGTTTTAAGGCAGAAATAAAATAATATATGTACATGTATCTTAGATATTTTAAATATCTGGCCGCTCTGAGGGGATAAGGGCCTTCAATGTGGACAACTGACGACATTTATGAAGTAAGGGTGGTCTTCTGACATGGAGGGATAGTGGGCTCCAATTGGGAGCAGATTGCATTTACGATAGAAGGATGATTTGAAATTAAAAATTCATTTTATTGTTTTATCCAGCCGCCTTGTAGAGGCCTTCATTACATGTGGTTGGCCCTGAGAGTAAGGAGGACGAGGGCTTGTGGGTGATTAAAAAAAAGGCAGCAAAACCAGAACAGGAGATGAAAATGAAAACCAACTCCATTAAGCATACAGGTTGGCTTGTAAAAACTTTTAACCCGTTATGTTTATATTTTTATATGGTTTTATAGTTAGGGCTTGGGTGAAGCTGTGTCTACTGGGACCTCTGGTCGAAACCTCCAATTGGCCTCTAATCGATCGAAATCTACGTATGAGTGCAGTGTTGTGTGCACCATGTTCCCAACCTGTTGACGTCTTCCTCTTTGCTGTGCATAGATCGTTCTTCTGTATGCCTGTGTGATATAGCAGAGATTGTATGTTAATATTTTGTTAATTAAAGTTGTATACTTTACTTAATTAAAACAAATAAATTATAATGTTATATTAATTAAAGTCGTAGATTTTAAATTTGAATTTGAATTTGAATTTGTATTAATGTCCGAGGTCAATAGGACTGTAAAGTATGACATATATAAAACAACGGGAGTGTCTAATGCAGCTCCAGAGAAAATAAAGTAAGAAAAACAATAAACAGAATGACATATGATATACAAGATCTGTGGATCAATGATTACTCTCAACATTCAAGGCTGAAGAAAAGTGAGTGATGTAAGAGTTGGATGTCATCGTAGATGTTCTTTGTTGGAGGCGACGACGAATTGATCTTGTTGTATCTCTGTGATCACCTTGGTGCTTCTTGTTCGTGGCCTATGGAGGTTGAAAGAATGAAGTGATAAGTTGGGATCTTGTTATCTTCTGCAAATTGTTACTAAGTAGTTCTTTCCTGAGATTGAATAATTTCCGGATGAAAAGGGCAATGCATCTGTGATCTTCATAATTAATCCAAGATTTTAGTGTATGGGTGTCTCTGAATAAGCAATAATATTTACCTCTATCTCGTAGTAGACAGAACAAGTGAAAATGAAATGCTCCTCGGATTCCACATCAACACTGCATAATCTGCAAATACGCTGATCTATGGGGAGGTGATGATCTGTCTCAATACGCAGCTGGTGGGAGCAAACTCGTAGCTGAGCTAGAGGAAACTTGAGGCTGTGTGACATCTGTATCAAGTTATAATTTGGAGTAGTGATCAATCCATGCTTTGAAAGGAAAAGAATTATATTTATTTATTTTATTTGAATATATATTATTGAGTCAGAATGAAAGGAAAAATAATTATATTCATTTATTTTATTTGAAAATATGTTATTAATTTAAAATGGAAGGAAAAGAAATATATATATATATATATATTTTGAATATATGTTATTCATTTAAAATGAAAGGAAAAGAATTATATTTATTTATTTATGCTTGATAAAAAGGGGTTGTATTCGGGTCCCCCACCCTTAACAAATTACATCTCTCTTATTTAGAGCTTGAGAGTTTACAAATAGATACACTTCTCATCTCAATTAAGATGTTATAGTTAGAAACTTACATCATTTTACATAAAATGTCTAAATTCTTGATTTTTATTTTGTGGATCTTTTCAAATCTTTGTATGAATACAATCACTCGAGAATTTAACATCTTTCTTGACATTTTCCTATAGCAACCTTCACAATGCCAAAATGTCACCTCTACTATATATGCCTTGCATCTTAGTAGAGTAATATTTCCAAAACATTGCACTAACATAGTCCGCTTTACCAAATTTGGATTGCTAGTTTCCTTCCTTAAACACAAGTGCAACCATAAAAATTATAATAAATAGTCTAAATGAACACACATAATTGTTAAAAAATATAAAAAAATATTACCAATGGAAAACATTAAAGTAAATCTTAATCATTAATTGATTTAGGCAATCAACAATTTTTGTCAGCTTGTACTAAACTTTCTACTTCCTCTAACAATGGAAAGGAGATGTTAACGTCACGATCCTCAATCAAAACCCCTCTATTTTTTTTTTTTGGTAAATAAAAGTCTTCATTAATTACCGAGTTTTGTAGGTTAACCCAAAACCTATTACAATATCCAACCTTCTGCTAAGATTGTAGATCCTAGTCATCCTTGAAACTTTCTTACCAGAACTTATGTTGAATCCCCTACAACACCTTACTAACAAGGCACACCCATACCTTAACATAATTGTAAACATTACTTACATTGACAAGAAATTGAAGTTTGGAACTTTGCACTTGTGAAACCTGTTGCTTGCCCATTTCCTATTCTCTGTCGGAATCTTCCAAGGCTTACACCCTGTTACCTTCATTTCCAATTTGGTATGATTTAGAGGGAAACCCCATAATTATTACCAGCTTCATGGGGAAAGAACACCCATTCATCTTTCTCCTTAATGGGTAGGTTTTTTTTATGACTAATAATGTTTTCCACTTCACGTGGCACACCTTGTGTCCATGTCACCAAACTACCAACATCAACACCTATGTTGGCTAATTTGTCAGCTGACCTGTTGGCCTCACGGTACACGTGACAAGCCCTCCTGTTCTGTCTTGCCGCAAAAAGGATCCTCACTTCATGGATGACTCCCTCGATTCTCCATGGAGGTTTTTTGCCATTGGTTAACAGGTTGATGATGTTCATCGAATCACATTCAATAATCAAGTTATCTTGAGTTGCTTGGGCTACTTGCAACCCTCTCCAAAGGGCTCTAGCTTCTACTTCGTTATTAGTTTTGATTCCCAATGGTTCAGCGAAGGCCTTGACCAGATTTCCTTGATGATCCCTGATTATTCCTCCAGCTCCAGCTCTTCCCGGGTTCTCCTTGGCTGCACCATCAAAATTTAGTTTAAACCAACCCTGGGGGGGTGGCTCCCAAGAAATCCCATTTTCGGGATTGGGCAAAGGAATGGAAGGTTTTTCCTCAATACCTAAGGCCCGAGCTAATTGTTTTTCTTGGGGAGGAATTGAGTGGTTCTCATCCACTAAGGTGCTAAGGTTTTCTTTCACAAAGACAATAATCCTGTTGAGGATGGTTTTTGGGTTGTGAATGGTATCCTTAAAGGCTCTATGGTTCCTTTCTAGCCAAATATGCCAGAGAAAATGATGCCAACAAATTTTCCATAGGTACTTAAGTTTTAGGCTAACAAAGGGTTGAGGCCATTGATGGAACACTTCGGATATAAGAGCAGGCTTAACCCACAAGATCCTAAAGGCTTGGAAAAGTTCATCCAGGATGGACTTCGCTACCGGACACTCCAGAAAAAAGTGTTGGGTTGTCTCCCATATTGCCCTGCACATGTAGCAACGATTAGCAATAACCATACCTTTGGATAACATATTGTCCATAGTGAGGATTTTTCCTTGAATCACCAGCCATGAAAAAAAGGATATTTTAGGAATTAAGCATTTGATCCAAACCAAACTCGGTTGAAATTGTTGACCTTCCACATTGAGAAGCAAATTATAGGCAGACTTAACTGTGAAGTCACCACTTTTAGTCTCAACCCAAACAATGTGATCTTCATCCTCTCTAGAAGGAATAATTTTCTAAGTTAAAATGTTATAAGCTCTTCAGACTCCGCTTCAAAACCTTGTACTCTGATGTGTTTCCACCTGTTGATATTTATATCCTGCCACGTATAATTTGCAACCTTCTTCCCAATATGCTGCTCCATATGCTCTTGAATCCTAGCCAACCGAGGATTCTGGGATAACTCCTCACCTCTCACCCACCGATCCTTCCAAAAGTCTATTATTTGCCCATTTCCTAGAATCCATCTAAGACATTTCTTGACAAGATCCCTGCTCGTGAGGATTGCCTTCCAGAAAGTAGACCCCCTTCTTGCTAAGTTGTCATTAAGGAAGTTCACACCTTGGAGGTATTTCCTCCTAACTATGGTAGTCCATTCATTATCGACCTTAGTCAATAACCGCCACACTTGTTTGGCTAATAGAGCTGTATTGAGATGAGCAACTCTCCTCAATCCTAACCCCCCATCAACTTTAGGTTTGCAAACCTTGTTCCAACCTACTAAATGGATCATTTTCTTATCCTCAATCCCTGACCAGAGAAATTTTTTTGAAGTCTGCTCAATTTTGTGATACACCTTGCTGGGAGCTCTGAACACCGATAGGAAGTAAACGGGTATACTTTGAAGTGAAGCCATAGTTAAAACTGCTTTGCCTCGCTTGAGATAACGAGATGTCCTTTCCAACTTGCTAGCTTTTTTTGGATCCTCTCTAGAACTATGTTCCACATTGATCCTTCAAGTTTCCCTGTAAACAGGGGAAGACCTAAATAGGAGGTGGGAAGGGATGCAATCCGACATTCCATGATCCTTGCTATGCTGTTTTGCCTAGGAATGGGGGTATTGATGAAATAAAGTTTGCTCTCTTATCAAAATTCACTTTCTATCCAACCACTTCTTCATACATTATGAGAATATTTTTAATCTTTCTTGCCTCAACCACATAAGCCAAAGTCAGTAGCAATGTATCATCAACAAATTGTTGATGTGTCACCAGGGTAGTTAGCGACGTGGCCTTAATACCTGATATGAGTCTAGCAACCGCTGCTGCCTTAATGGTTCTTCCCAAGGCCTCAACTACGATGATGAACAACATAGGACTTATGGGATCTCCTTGTCTTAGACCAAATTTTCTTTGAAACAAACTTGTGGTAGACCCATTAACCAAAACTGAAAAACAAGGCTTAGAAATACACTCTCTTATTAACTTGACCCATTTCATGTTGAAGCCAAATTTTAATAAAACTGCCTCTAGGAATTCCCAATTTATCCTGTCATAAGATTTGTTCATGTCTAACTTTAAAGCCATGATTGCTTTTTTGGTCTGAGTGGCTGTATAAAGAGCCTTATGAACAGTAATAACTCCATCTAAGATTGATCTTCCTTGTACAGAACTTCCTTGACTTTGATCGATGATAACTGATAGAACTTTCTTCAAACGGTTGGCTAAAACTTTGGAGCCAACCCCTCTATTGGCTAGCTTAGCTGCACATTTTTTCCTTCTCTTAATTTATGTGTAAACCTGATTTCTTCAAACTCTTTAGCAAGATATTGAATTTCCTAAATTATATCTTGGATACTTCTTGGAGCCTTTGCTTTCCTCAAAATTGAATGTATTACTATGAGAGAATCACCTTCCATTCAAACTCTATTCCATTTCAATTGTTTAAATATTTTTAACCCTTCTAAAGCTTCCCAAGATTCAACTTCATTATTTATCTTAAATCCACAATTAAAAGCATAATGAGATAAAATATCTTCTCTATTATTTCTAATTATTCCTCCTCTACCTGATGGTCCTCGGTTTCCTTTAGATGCTCCCTCAAAATTCAATTTAACCCACTCCACATCTGGTGGTTTCCACTTTACATTCTTTACCTTATTTTTTCTTCTCTTTTACCCAACATCATAATTCCATTTAATGACTTGACTCCATCTATCAAGACTCTCTGCTTCCAAATCAGGGATTGGGTGAGTTGATAGGGTTGGTTTAGACTCCTCTATGGCTAAACATATCTTCTTTTTCATTACCTCTAAACTGCTTTACTTTCTTTTAAATATTCTTCTATTTATTTCTAGCCATATAGTCCAAAATATTGCATCTTTTGATATATCCCAAATCATTTGTAAAGCCTCATTTTTATAAGTTCTCTGCTATTCCTTTAACCAATCTTCAATTTTGCTATTCATCACCATACATTTACCAAACATATTAAGAATCCATTGCCATAGATTCTAGACTATTGAGCAATGTCCCAAGAGATGGTCAATACTCTCCTCCTCCTTATCATAGAAAACACATTTAAAGGGGCCATAAAAACCCTTTTTCATAAGGTTATCCCAGGATAAAATTCTTCTATGACCTACTAGCCAAAGAAACATTTTGACTTTAGGAATGCTTTGGCTATCCCAAATATCTCTTCAAATTCTAGTGATATTATTATTATGTTGGTGTTGAACATTATATCCACTTCTTGTTGTGTATTCTCCTGAGATATTCAACTCCCAAATCAATTTATCCTTGGCACCTCTTAGAATAATTACAGTTGTTATCTTTCTACTCAATTTCCTCCTAGCATCAATGTCTTGTATACTTGTAAAAAATCTTCTTTCCATTTGTATTTTCCTTCTCAATCCTTGTACACAATTTTTGAAACCCTATCACCGTATTTGTCTTGAAGCAATCTCATCGAAGGTTTCAAAACTGGATCTAAATTGAGTGGTTTTTTATACACCAGGCATCCATCCAAATAGAAAAATTTTCTCCAGTTCTCACCACCCATATTAAATCTTTAATCATAAGATCAATAGATTTTTTTAAATCATTCCAAAGAGCATAACCATTTGGAAGAGAGAATGCAGTAAATATTAAATTTGGGTCATTGGGATCAACATACTTAGAAGAATTCTTGCCCATTGTCTTTGACTCTCTTTGTACAATATCCAGACAAATTTTCCCCTAAGAGCTAAGTTTGCATTTGTAGGAGTTATTAAAACAAGACCTCCCCTAGTTTTTTCATCACACAACTTGCTCCATTTCACCAAAGAAAATTTCCTTTTGTCATGTAAACCTGACCATAAAAAGGATCACATAATAAAGATTAAACTTTTTTCAACTGATTTTAGCATAGAATACAAAGATATACAATATGTTGGAATGGCTTGTAAGACTGACTTAATTAACTACACTCTTCCTGTTAAATATAACTATCTACCTTTCCAAGCTGGAAGTTTATTTTAAACTTTACTAATAACTAGAAGTTTCCATAAATCTATCCTCATTCTCCTCTCAAATAAAGGCATCTGCCATCCCTAGATAAGTTATTGGTAAATTTGCCTCCTCCATTTGAAGCAACCTACAAATTCTTGCTTTGATATTAGTAGGAGTGTTAAGAAAGTAAATTTTGGATTTAGTCCTATTAATTTTTTGCCCTGAAGCTCTTTCGTACTCTTTTAAAAATTTATTCAAAGCTCGGGCCTCATTTATTCTTGCCCTTCCAAAAGGGCTGTATCATCTACAAACTGTTGATGGGTGATTTTATCGATGTTTTTACTAACCTTAAGTCCAATTATAAACCCATCTTTGTAAGCCTTCTTTAAGTTCCTACTCAAAACTTCTACCATAATAATGAAAAAATAAGGAGATAAAGGATCTCCTTGTCTAAGGTCTCTCTTGGCTTTAAAATAATCAGTCACTAACCCATTGACCAACACTGAATAAGAAATTGTAGAGACACAAGCTTTAATACATCTAACCCATTTCTTCCCAAAACCAAACTTATCTAAAACTGCAAAAAGAAAATTCTGTTTAACCCTATCATAGGATTTACTCATATCAAGTTTTAAGATCATAGATTTCTCTTTTTTTGAAGTTGTTGAATGTATAACTTCATGATCTACTATGATCCCATCCAAATTTTGTCCCCCTTTCACAAAACCTCCTTGCTCTTCTGAAATGATTTTGTCTAACAATGACCTTAATCTATTTGCCATCACTTTGGAAATAATCTTATAAGCCATATTTTTTTTTGAGTAATACTTCTTATACACATCCACCATGGGGATTGAACCCGGGTCACATCACCGATAATGCAAGTGGCATATTTCTTATATTACATAGGCTTATGGGTCTAAAATAATCAAACAATTCAACATCCTTTTTTTTTGGAATTAAGGTAATATAAGTTGCATTTATTTTATAATGAATGTATTGTTTTACCCTAGACTATTCCACTACCACCAATAAAGAATCCTTCACTATATCCCAATTATGTTGGTAAAAAGCTATAGAGAGCCCATCTGGACCAGGGGATTTATCCTTATTAAAAGAGAAAAGAGCTAAATGAACTTCTAGAGTAATAGGCTCCATCAGTTTCCTATTGTCTTCATTTGTTATAACTAAAGGAACATCTTGAAGAAGTTTATCATTAAGAACTTCGGTCTCCTCTGAACCAAGAATATTCTGATAAAATGACTTAGCATCTTATATAATTTCACTTTGATATTCAATCCAAATCCTTTCTATTGATTTAATTCTACCAATTGTAGAAGATCTCTGTACTATAGCCATACTATGAATTTTTTTTGTATTTTAATCTCCTTTTAACCAAGTCTATCTTGATTTTAATCTCCGGAATTTCTCTTTCTTACTCAAAATATTATGATATTCACTAAGCAAATCCCTTTCCTCTGAGCTTGTGTTATTTTCATCACCTTTTTGGAATTTTATCTTTTAGTTCTTTTTTCTTCTCAAAAGTATTTCCAAAGGTGCTCTTGTTCCATTCTTTTAATCTAGATGTCATAGCTTTAATTTGGTTTGGAAGAGCATACAATCCACCATTACCTAAAGAATTCCATGTTTGAGCTATCATATCTACAAATTGAGGATGGTCTTCCCACATCTACTCATATTTAAAATGTGATATTTTTTTGAATTCACTAACCACCATTTTAACTCTTATTGTCCAGTGATCTGAACCAATCCTTGTTAAGGTATTAATTTTAGCTTCCCATAAATTGTTGTTTTGAATAAAAGCTGAGAAAAATTTCATACTTAGGTTCAACTTGGTAATGCCATTAAAATCTCCAATGATAATGAAACGAGTTTCTTGATCTTTACTTCTCATAAAGGCCTCAATCCCACTCCAATCTTCTAATCTACCTGATTGAGTTGTAGGACCATACACATTGATAAGGATGAAGTGAATATCAACAAAGTAGTAAGTGACTAAAGAGACTATCCAATGCCTAGTTTTATGAATGGTTACATAAGAGGTTCTAGAAGGATTCCAACAAGTTACCCTGCCGCTCCTTCAGAATTCATAGCATCCCACTCACATCTTGCCCAAACTGCTTTCATAGTTTTTGAAACTTCTATTATCATTTTAGTTTTCTGGATACAGAGAATATCAGGTTTATTACTCAAACATAGTTCCCTAATACACCTATGCTTTGAGGGGGCATTAGCACCCCTTATATTACATGAGATGATAATCATGTCTCATTAGGGGCTTTTGGCCCCTCTTGCGTATTACCAATATCATTTTGTTGTTTGGTAAAGAGAATTTCAACCAACTTAGTTTGTGTTCCTTTCTCTATGTTAGCTTTTGCTTACTTGGATTTTGCTTGATAATTTGAGGGTTTTCCTCTTTTTGCCTTGCCTATATCAAGAGTAGGTCTTATTATTCTATTCCTCAATATTCTTTCACCATTTTGTTTTTTAACATATTTATCCTCTCTAGGCTCTATTATAGAATATTTTGACTTATCGTGCTCATTTTCTGGTATTTCCTTATTAATAACCGAGGTATTAACTTCTAAAATTGCATTTTATTTACCAAATATATATATATTTATTTTTATTTGAATATATGTTATTCATTTAGAATGAAAGAAAAAGAATTATATTTATTTTATTTGAATATATGTTATTCATTTAGAATGAAAGGAAAATAATTATATTTATTTTATTTGAATATATGTTATTCATTTAGAATGAGAGGAAAAGATTATTGTTTATTTTATTTGAATACATGTGATATTCATTTAGAACAAAATGAAAAGTTATTTTAGCATGATTTTATATTATAGACTGGCAGA
This sequence comes from Wollemia nobilis, assembly GCA_028583015.1. Classification (NCBI taxonomy): domain Eukaryota; kingdom Viridiplantae; phylum Streptophyta; class Pinopsida; order Araucariales; family Araucariaceae; genus Wollemia; species Wollemia nobilis. The sequence goes on along the minus strand of JAQPPZ010017248.1, from coordinate 25,265,718 downwards.
TTATGTTAATAGGATTTTAACATAAGATTGAATTAGAGATTCTATTAAAACATGTTATAATGGATTAACATAGGAAGGAAATATAGATTCTTTACATCATGTTATAGAAATGATAACATAGTATGTATATAAAAGAATGCATCATGTTATAAAAGAATAACTTAGTTTGTATTTTAAGACAACATTATGATAAAGAAGATTAACATGCTTTAGATTGTAAAGATATAGCTTATGTTATAAAGGAGTATAACATAGTTATAGTGGCATAGAGTTGATTATGTTATAAAGGAGTATAACATAGTTATAAATATAGTTGTAGATTATGTTATAAGTGAAGATAACATAGAATATGATTATGTTATAGTTGTTAACATAGATTGTATTTAAAAGAAAATATGATTATGTTATAGTTGTTTAACATAGATTGTATTTAAAAGAAAATATGATTATGTTATAGTTGTTTAACATAGATTGTATTTAAAAGAGAATACGATTATGTTATAGCTGGTTTACATAGAATGTATTTAAAAGAGAATACGATTATGTTATAGCTGGTTTACATAGAATGTATTTAAAAGAGAATACGATTATGTTATAGCTGGTTTACATAGAATGCATTTACAAGAGAATACGATTAGGTTATAGTTGGTTTACATAGAATGTATTTACAAGAGAATACGATTATGTTCTAGTTGGTTTACATAGATTGCATTTACAAGAGAATACAATTATGTTCTAGTTGGTTAACATAGATTGCATTTAAGAGAGAATACGATTATGTTCTAGTTGGTTACATAGTTTGTATGGAAATTGTATTGTTAGATTGAATAAAGGTATGAGACTTTAGTTATTTTAGTAAATGGAATGTGGGTTATTATATTGACTAAAGGTATGAGACTTTAGTTAGTTTAATAAATGAAAATTAGATTATTAGATTGACTAAAGGTATGAGACTTTAGTTAGTTTAATAAATGGAAATTGGATTATTAGATTGACTAAAGGTATGAGACTTTATTTAGTTTAATAAATAGAAATTGGATTATTAGATTGACTAAAGGTATGAGACTTTAGTTAGTTTAATAAATGGAAATTGGATTATTAGATTGACTAAAGGTATGAGACTTTAGTTAGTTTAAAAAATAAAAATTGAATTATTAGATTGACTAAAGGTATGAGACTTTAGTTAGTTTAATAAATGGAAATTGGATTATTAGATTGACTAAAGGTATAGGACTTTAGTTAATCAAAGAATGATGTGGATTGAAGGAGTAATTCATGATAAAGTTGTGGGAACTATGAGTTCCCACACATTGTATTGGTATACATTTTGGAGAAAGGGATCATGGATCCTTGTATTTGTAAAATACCAAACTTATGCAATATATAAAACATAGTTGAGGCTGAGTTTTTCCATAAGGGTTTTCCCCATGATATATAATTGTGTTATGGGTATTGAATCTTCCTTTTATCTTGATTTAATGTATCTCTTTATTGTAGTTTTTTATATTTTCTCTTAATGTATCCTTTACTGGTTCATTTTCATGTTTGATTTAATTTGATGCTTGGTTTATATTGTTCCTTATTCTAATATAGATAAGCTTTGTGGTTGATGTATGTGATGGTGTTTGATATTGTTAGTTTCTTCTAAAAAAATGTAGTATATAGTGGCATCCCTCAAACTAGTTGGGTTATGGGGTGTTACAAAAGTGTTGGTGGAAATGAAAAAGGAGAGGAAGACCCAAGAAGAAAAATTAAAGAGAAAATAAACTAAGAGGAATATTGATATTGGAAAACAAAAGCAAATATCATAAGTGTTAACAAGAACTAGGGTTAAGCCCACAAATGAAAATAAAAAGTGATGATGAAAATGACATCTAAGAATATTAGGGGTATGAATAAGACCCCTAATAAAAGAGGTATTAGGGTTTTTTTGTTGGAGAACAAGGGGCTATACTTGGGTCCTCCACCCTTGACAAATAATAACTCTCTTCTTTAGAGCTTAAGAGTTTACAAACATATTGAACTCTCATCTCAATTGAGTTGCTATAGCTATATACCTACATCATTTTCATAAAAAGTTTGAATTCTTGATTTTTATTTTTGGATCTTTGTTTTTTTGTGTGAATACAAACATTCTAAAATTTAGCTTCCATCTTCTTGATCATATTAAAAATCCACCTCTATTGTATATATATTGCATCTTAGTAGAGTAATATATCAAAAAATGTGTGCTATCATAGTTCACTTTTGCTAATTTCTTTCTTGAAGCATAAGTGCAACCATACAAATTTTAATAAAAAAATTATATGAAAACACATTTTTTTTGCATATACTAGAGGAATCGGTAACTCATTAAATTTTTCATTACCTCTTCATTTTTTTGAATCCTACACCTTGCTACCACTCTAACCTCTAGTTGCACTAGGTAAACTTTTTAATGTAGTTGATGATGCTGGCGTGACACACCCTTTGGTTCTACGGGACCTTAATATTTGAACCAGAGTTACACATGCCAAACGAGGTGTTTTACCAACCGACCAAACCCTCATACCTTTATATGAAAACACATTAATGTCATAAAACAAAGAAAATATTTCCAATGGAAAATATTAAAGTAAATCTTAATCATTATTTGATTCAGGCGATCAACATTTTCTTATTAGCTTCAACTAAACTTACTACTTCCTCTAACAATGAAAAAGATAATTTAACTTCGTGATCCTCAATTAAAAACCCTCTATTGGCTAGCCTATCTACACATTTGTTTCCTTCCCTTAATGTATGCATAAACCTTATTTCTTCAAACTTTGTAGCAAGGTCTTGTATTTCCACAATTATCTCTTGTATGTTCCATGAAGCCTTTGCTTTCCTCAAAATTGCATTTATCACTATTAATGAATCACCTTCCATCCATAATCTATTCCATTTCATTTGTCTGTATATTATTAACCCTTCCAAAGCTTCCCAAGACTCAACTTCATTATTTATCTTAAATCCACTATTGAAAGCGTAATGAGACAAAATCTCTCCCCTATAATTCTAATTATTCCTCCTCCTCGTGTTGGTCCTGGAATTCCTTTAGATGTTCCATTAAAATTCAATTTGACCAACTCCAACTTTGATGGTTTCCACTTTATATTATTTGCCTTATTTTTGTTTCTTTTGTACCCAACATGATAATTCCATTGATGACTTGAATCCATCTATCAATGATATCTAATTCAATATTAGGTATTGGATGAGTTGATAAGGTTGGTTTGGACTCCTCTATGGCTACAAAAATATTCTTTTTCATTTACTCTAAACTAATTTCATTTCCTTTAAATATTCTTCTATTTATTTTCAACCAAATGATTCAAAGAAGGTATTAGGGAATTGATGAGTTGTTATAGACAATATATTTATAAATATGAAAACCAAGTAGCAAATATTTTAGCCATTCATAGTGTTGATCACCATCTAAAAAAATTTAAATTTTAGAAGGTAACTAGTTGAGTGAGATTTTATCTCTAAATAAAAACAATATCAAGAAGTTGATTGTGAAAATGTAGCAATCTAAAGAAGATGAAAATATATTTTACAAAAAGGTAAGTTTACATGGTTTATTTAACCTGATAGTAATGTATTATTTTTAGCAAGACTAATCATTGGTCCTGATTTCCAAGATCATAAACAAACTCAATATTTGAGTATACAATAATTTAGATCAATATCGATGAACATAATATTCATGAAATATGTAGACACCAAATCCTAGCCACTCATTATCCACTAACTGCCATCAAATCACATCCATTCATGATATATATATATATATATCTCAACCGTCCATCATGTATTAATCTTGGTTGCTCATTCAATGCAATCTGTGTCATCTACCAAGTCACAATGTCAACCATCGATCATAATTTAATCCTAGCCACTCGTTGTCATTGTCAAAAACCCAACATTAAATAAAGCAATTATAAAAAAAATGGGTCATGAAGGAAAAAAAGAAAGAATAAAAACACTGGCAATGAAACATCATTTGCATTCACACAAACCCTAGCTGTCACCACCGTCATCATTTGTTCACTGTAGCATCTGCAAACCAGTCCTCGGATGCTACTGAGCTTTCGCACATTCATATTTTGAGCTTCTCAACCACAAAGATTTAATAATTTAGGTATTGACAAGGTTATTGGTTGTTTCTTATTTACATCTTCTTGCATTTTGTTTACTTTCCACAAGCATAGCACTTAGGGTTTTTGTAGATCTGCATTTTATAGAGGACCTCATACAGTGGAGCCCTCACATGTATTACTGATCCATGTTGTGGCTTGTTTGTATGCAGGTGCATACACCATTTTTATTTATAGTTGTTGTATCTTGGAGTGGCCCCATAGTGGATACACAAGCCCACTCAATCCTTGTTTGGAGTGAAGATATGAAGATATCGTAATTGATTGGTCCAACAAGAGGGTTTTAACCCTCTGTTGTAAATTATTGTATTAAAACAAGAAGTGTTTTTGTAACCCCTGATTTGGGGTATATTCTTGTATAACAGTGGAGATCAAAGCTCCCTGATTTTATAATATATAAGAGTATATATTTCACATGTATATTGTTGTTTGTTTTGATTCATTTCTATTACTGGTGTTGATATTTTTATGCTTTACAAAATGACAATCACGGTGGGACACCCAAAGAGTTTTTTTTATTTGCCTTGTCATACATTGTGTTACTAATATACATATTTTATTTTTGTTGTAGGTCTTCAAAATCCCGATTGCGTGAAAGTATTGAAATTCAAACCTAGGGTTTTTAAAATATGCAAGGGTTTGACCTATGTTTGTGTAGACATCGGGTTACATCTAGGGAAAAATACGGCACCGCATTTGTGAAGCTGGGGAAAAAATACGTAAACTTCCAAGTAAGTCATTTTTTAAAGAACCCTAGCTATATTTATTTATTTATTTTTTTGCTTTTTTTAAAAAAAGAGAAAAATAAATATTTATCTTTTTGTTTTAGAAAGAAATACATTAAACATTTCATAGGCATCTTTGACATCTTAGGCATTTAAAAAAAAATGCATTTTAGAATAGCAATTTATTTGTTTACGAAAAAGTCATATAGATCACATTTAGGAGTAGATTTGCACTTACAAATGCATTTTTAGTTGCATTAGGTTTTTCAAATTCATCTTAGTATATTTTTGAGTCTGCATGTTAGAAACATTTCAAGGTTTTACTTGGAATTTACTTATTGCATTTGACATCTTAGGCATTATAAAAAAATAAAAAAAGAAGTGCATTTTAAGATAGTGATTTATCTGTTAATAAAAAGTCATATAGACTGCATTTAGAGGTAAATATACACTTGATATTTTTAGTTGCATTAGGCTTTCAAATTCATCTTATTATGTTTCTGAATCTGTATGGCAAAAACATTTTAAGGTTTATTTGGAATTCACTCGGCTCAGGTTTTTTGTAGTTTTTTTTGAAGTTTTGTTTTCTATTCATGTGCTTTATATGTTTTTTAGGCAATAAAATGAAATGCATACTAGATACATCTTAAGATAGTTTTTTATTTTTATTTTAATGTTCAAACAATTACCATAGAAAATGAAAACTTAAAAGGAACTACACACACTACATGTTCCACTTTTAACATCAGCAAGATGGATTTCATCACCAACCGTTGATCGAGACAAACGATGATGGGCTTCATCTCCATCCAATGGCTCACCTTTAGATATTGTAATAGCCTATAATAATTGTCTTTCTATATTTTATCACTAGAAAGTCCCCTACTTTTGGGTGCACCCAGAGTAGGAAGGATTAGTAATGCCCTTTTACCATGGGGCTTAATAATAAGTGGAACACAACTGTTGTTTTTGTTCAATCTCACATGAGAGTGAAGCGAAAGCCTATGGGGCCATTCCAAAAGTATTAGACAAGTAGCAGGACTCAGATAGCACAACCTCCCTTAGGGGGTAATTATGATTCCTTAGGTTTACCCTTAAGCCAATCATACCTTTAGGAATCCATTTTTAGCCATTTGTGATTCATCCTTCATTAGAGGGGTGGATTTGAACACACCCTTTTAGTTGCATCCATCATTCACCTTGCAAAGTGGTTCAAGAATTATGTATTAATATCAAAACACATGAAACCAAAAAAAATAATTTTTTTTTGCAAAGACACAGGACACACTTGTTTGCTTGATTTGTGTGTTTATTTATTTTTCATTGCAATTACACTGTTCACACATGCACCTCACACATTTGTTACCCCAACATGCTTATAGCTTATGGTATTGAATCAAAATTAGGCTAGAGCCATGTTTTAGGTACCTGATAGCCAACCAACCTCATCCATGGAATGCTCCACTTCTTTCCCAACCAAATCTATGGTTAACCCAATGAAGAACACAAGATTATACTAAGAGAGGGGGGGTGAACAGTATAAGACCTATTTTTAATTTTTTCCTTTATACTTCAAAATAGTAAAGCAATATACCCAAAGCAATATCAAAACAAAGCACAATATCATCCACAAAGTGACACAAATTTTAACGTGGTTCACCCAGAAAGCCTGGGCTACGTCCACAAAATTTTTCTCTAAAAGTTCTCAAATTTCTTTGGGAAACCTTCCCAATTACAATGTTTATGAGCCTCGGCCCAAACGAGATACCTTCCCCCAATCTGAATTTATGAGCCTTTGCTCAAAGGAGATACCTTCCCCTCTGCTCTGGAAATGATCCCTCAAAAGATCAACTGCATCTACCTCTTGCCAGCACGTGGAACTCCTTTCCATCGAAGACCTCCTGTCCTCAATGCTTAGCCTAAGAGACCTCCGCATTCTATGATCACGTCCACAGTAGCTTAGCAACTCTGTACCAAACACAGTCAGTCGATCTAGTACAAGTCTTCCTTTGTCTATCAGATCTGTCCAACTCTTGAACAAATCAATCCTCTGCATACAAGCCTTCTCAAAGACTTGCCAAATCTGTCCTTAGGTTCTTCTCAAAGAACCAATGCACCTCTGTCCTCAAGTTCTCTGATAGAACTCTCAAACTCAGCTCACAAGTCCTCTGCTAGGACCTGTCCAAATTTGCTCACAAGTCCCCATCGGAACCTGTCCAAAACCTGCTCACAAGTCCCCACCGAAACCTGTCCAAAACCTGCTCACAAGTCCCCACCGGAACCTATCCAAAACCTCAGCAAGCTCACCAAGAAAAACTTGCTTAGCATGAACCCACAAAGAGAATTTTTAGAGACCCAATGTGATTCATCAACCTCATAGAAGCATAAAGAGAATTGTTAGAGACTCAATATGTTCTATACTTAACTCCCAATGATCAATCTCAACTCAATCTCAATCTCAACAGAATAAGATAGATGTAGTATGCTTTTCTCAAGAACATGAAACACAACCCAACAATTGCCAACCATGCAATATCTCATATAACAATGATACTCATGTTCTTTCCACAACCAATTAGGGTTTTAACAACAATGCTCATCAAACAAGGTTTAGTCAACCAACACCATTCAACTCAACATCAACCTTGAAGCATTCAACCAATCATCACAAGAAAAGGAAACAAGTAGAAATCCTTTTCCCTCCACACTTATTTTCAGAAAACCATCAATCAATAACAACCATGGAAGAATGTGCCCATACCTTTACTTTGATGAAGAAGGAGAACTCAAAAACTGTCACAACATTAACTCTCAGTTTACCACCAATTAGAGTTAGCAACTATACAATAATACACAATAATAAAGATCCAAAATAACACCTTATTACTCCAACTTAATATTAACCACCAAAATTATAATATACATACAAAGTAAAATTTCTTTACACCTTATTACTCCACATAAGCATCAAGCATTAATAATAACAATGTCAAAACAAAGATTACAACTTAACCTTATACCTCCATCAATAATTCTTGATCAAATCAACTCAAATATCCCAAGTCAACAATAAAAAGATTTACCTTGGCAATACTTAGTTCTCCAACCTTAGGAGAAATGAGGAGCCACCACTATAAGCACTAAAGCGCATTCTCCTCTACTTACGTAGCCCAATCACAGCCACTCTCCTTCGTGCATCACAACAAAAGGAAAAATGCACTCGATGTGATTCGAAACCTGTATCTCTGCCTAGCGAGCGCCTTTACTCAAACTCCATCGTCGTTGGAGCACAAGTGCCCGACAAAGAAATATTAAACTATCCTTTGATTTATCTTCACTTGATCGTAGGATATGGAAACGTATTCGTTTTCCTAGCACTGTCCAAAACATAAGTCATTGAATGCTTGCATTAATCATCTCACAGCATAGTCTAGAAAAACACAGTTCAGGTGCAATTGCCAATCCACTAACGTCAAGCAAAATAGTAAGGATGCAGCCCAAGCTCAAATCCGAGTATGCCAAGCACGGTTTCCAAGACACAGATCAAGCACGATTTCAAAGACGTCAATTGGAGATTCGAAGACACAGAGCAAGCACAAATCGAAGACACCAAGCGCTATTCGAATGATACAGAGCAAACGCAAATCGAAGACACCAAGCGCTATTCAAATGATACAGAGCAAACGTAAATCGAAGACTCCAATTAATCGGTGGTGCCCTTACTTTAGAAAATCATCCCCACTTATATAGCCATTTCTCCTTAACTGTTTGACGTCGACGCTCCTCCAATGATGGCAACACGTCGGCGAAAGAAAACTTTATCTGCGTCGCTTAAGGGTTAAAAGACCCTTTAATAATAATTAAAATAATAATAATTATTATTTTATTAATAATAAATTAAACTTAGACCTTTGTCAAAGGTTTGAGTTAATTTAATTATTAATAATAAACATGGACCTTCAAGGTTTTTCAAGAAGTAAAAACCTTTGCATTAAGTTAAGCTTGGTTTTAATAAAAACCCTTAATGAGTCCAAATGGTTTTAAGAAAAACCTTTAACCTTGTCACCATGGTTTTAATAAAAACCCTTTAACAAAATGAAGCTTTCTCAAGATATTTTTGACATCACACTCTTTTTGATATCAACACAAAAATGCCTTTTGACATTAATGACAACTTATACACTTGAGCAAAAGCAATGTACCCAAAGTACCCAAAATTGCCAACACCCAACCTGTGTGACATGAACATGACATCTTGACTTGTATGTTGGACCCTCTCAATTGGCATCCACTTTGGATATAGATACACTACAAAGGGTAATTCACATTGCCATCCCTAAAACTTAACCATCCACACCAACCGACCATCGCATCACCTACATAGATCTTGACAAAGTTGGAGCTTATTTAAGACCAACCAATCTAGTTCTAGAACAACTCAACATCCCACCCAGACATATTCCTTCCTCTTAGTAGGAACTTGCTCACGCATACGCCAACAATTTTAACCAATCCATCACCAAACTTTTTTTGAGACCACATCCATATTCCCACACCAAATTCCTCCACAACCATTTAGCCAAAGCATCTCCACTATGCCTACCTATACTACTACCCACTCCAACCCACTCTATGAATCACAAGTTAATGTTGCTTCGCATATTCTATCCACCATTCCATAAACATCATTTGGATATACCATCCCTCATTAATTTGCGATTCCTTTTGCAACTTACCCTCTAATAACCTCAACCAATATTGCCAATACTCACACTATATCAACATCTGCTCCTAACATAACCACATAATATGCATCTAAAATTTCCATACAACAAGCATGACAACAACTGAGTCAACTACTTATGGGTAATCAAAATGCTTATTCTTTCCCAAAACAATAGTTGTAGGTAGTGTTTTCAGCGATGTAAAATATTTAAAATGATTGTGGCATGGTGGTTATAGGGACCGACTATGCGAAGATCTGTGTGGTGGATTTCAGGGTGAACAACGTAGAATACTATGGTGGCCATAAAAAACTAGATAGCCTACCCAGATTTGTGGTGGCTACCAATTCCACCATGTAAATTAAAAAAAAAAAAAATTACAGGTAGAAAATTTCAACCATCCACTCACATCCACACAAACTACCTTTTTCACCCTTGACCAATCTTGGGTATCATGACCACCCATGATCACTATACCTATCCATCCACTCCACCACATCCATGCCATATCAACCACTCAAAAAACCATCACCTCTCCAATTTCACATTATCAATCTCCACCTCATTAACACCAAGCATTCCATAATCAATTTTAACAAAACATTCAACACCACCACATACCCACCAACATCAACTTGTTGGCCAATCAGAACCTCTTTTTGTCCCAACAATTCATCATCCAATACACAACACCCACATACACCCATCACATAAACCAAGGATTCAACACACAAATGGAAGATCCTAATATACAAGCTTTACAAAAATCGATTGATAACCTAATCATGTATACGCCTAGTATGATGTACCAAAAACCCACTCTGAGACAACTGGTCAATCACCCAATTCATTCTTTAGTACCATCAATACCTTATCCTAAAATTTTCATATTATCGAAGTTTGATAAATTCAAAGGGATGAGGACCCTAGGGAGCATATTATTGCATTCATCCATACATGTTTTAGAATCCAAGAGAACGATGCCTTAATGCTCTAAAATTTTCCTCAGACATTAGGAGGGTGCCTTAGAATGGTACAACCATCTACCACATCATAGTATTTATACATTCGAACAATTGGTGGACAAATTCTTAGAAAGGTTCTCCCTCAATGTTAGAAAGAAAACTACCTTGATCAACTTGTATAATCTTAGACAATTTGAAGAAGAGTTGGTCTATGATTTTGAAAACCATTGGAGGGCAGTCATTACCAAATTTCCATTCATCCTTCCAATGGAAGAATTAACATGAATGTTCACAAGTTGTCTAATACTTATCTCCTTGTTGCTTCACTTGCAACAATATAGGACATTCGATGAAGCTCTTGCCCAAGCCTGAGTTATTAAAGAAATCAAGATTCAAGAGGGTGAGATTAAACCCAAAAATAAATAAGGATACAACAAGGGCCAATCCAAAGAAAACTATAATGGCCAATCAAAATATGGGCAATCAAGTGGTCTTGATTCAACCAAAAATGACTCAACAACCCCAAGTACATCATCAATAACAATCATCATTGCAAAAAGAACCAAAAGTGCCATATCAAGCGGTTCCACCCTCACCATAATTACACAACCCAATTTCAACTATGGAAAAAAATCAACGCTAACAGTTTGGTCGGAAAAATCACAATTACACACCACTGCCTGAGTCATATACCTCCATATTTTGAAGGTTGTATGATACACATGCAATCACCTTGCCAGAAGTCAAACTTGAGGATTTGACTAAATATAACAAGGGCTATAATAAGAATTTATTCTGTTCCTTCCATCACTAGAAGGGCCATGGCATTAGTATCTGCTATGCATTCAAATACATTGTGCAATACCTGATAGAATTATGGGCTATTAAGCTGGATAGTCCCTTAGCACAAAAAAACTAGAACCTTGGTATTTACCAAACACCACTTCCTCATTATGAGGAAACACAACAAACAATAGGGGGATAAAATACTATAACTCCTACTAACCAATTCAACCATGTACACCAATACTAAGGTTTTGTGGGTGATATTCACATAGTAACCCAAGGTCAAAGAAACACAAATCGCTAACATGAACAACCTCAAGTGGTTCAATCTCCTATGTCACCTCCAACAACTGTGTATCCACAAATCCCTACTCCATCTCAACCCATTCATATTTCTATCAATTCATCTCAACCAACTCACCTTCCAACTCACCCATATCAACCCATTCATATACCAAGTCATCCACCAAGGCCTATCATCACACTAAGAAATCAACTGACAAATAGTCTCAAAATAACTTCAACCAAAATATCGATCTATGAGCTTATACAACAATCTCTCCCACATAATGAAGTGTTGATGGATATCTTGAAATCCATTGAGATTCAAACTCAAGACTCTAATACCTTCAACAATTTTTTAGGGAGCATTCAAACATGTATGAAGCCTTCAATCGTATTCTATGATTTTGAAATCAAATAAATATCATCAGAATCCTTAGATCCTCCATTACACATTGTTGAGTGGTATTTTCACCCAATTGTGAAAGTACACTCTCCCTTAGGATTTGGGTTCCAAATCCCCTCTTGCAAAGAAGTTAAACAAACGACTTCTCCAAGGTCTCCGCTATATTAGCATTTGCATGTGTATTAGTAATATCAAATAAAGATATTCAATTTAAATGCTTGGAACACTTTAGTTTGCAAGTAACTGTAAACAAGGGGCAATGTTGGTTTATTTTACCATGAAACTTTAGAGATTGTTCATTGAACCAAAATAAAGCAAATGTGAGTTGACCCTCATATGACCACGATGTAGTACCTTAATTCTTTTTATTTGGAGGGTTTTAAAATACATTTTATCTTGCATTAGATCCAAATAGGGCTTCTTATCATCAAGATGAAGATAGCTTTCAATGTGATCGATGAACTATCCCTCTTTGATAAAATAGGTTTTCACAAAGAGACAATAATTTATTGCCTTAAATTAAGGGCTTTAAATGTCACTTTAACTTATCCCTCTTAAATGAAATCAAATTTTAATCAAGATGAACAATTAAGTGCTTTGAAGAAATGACCTTCAATGTAATACTCAAATTACCCCTCTTTCGTAAAATTAGAATTTTTATGAAGAGAGGGCAATTTTAGGCTCAAAAATGGAAATTTGTGAAATGCCATAAAACATATCTCCTTCAATGAAATTGGAATTTTCATGAAGGGAATGTCATCATAGGCTCATGAGTGTAAAACAAAACTGAAAAAATGAAATTTGACCTTAAAATGGAAATTTTCTATTTTTGGATTTTTAAAATCTGTAATAAAACAACAACTTCGATGAATTTTTAAAAATACTAAACAACTCCAAAAATGAAATTCAAAGTACGTATTGGAAATCTGAAGTATCACCTACGCAATGGTGAAATTATTTTTGGATTTTGAAAAATTTTAAATGTTTATTTTAATACCTGAAAATTAAAAAAAAATTAAAATCTCTAGAAAAATAAAATGCAGAAAAATGAAAATGAAATGCAGAAAATGGAACACAAGATACATTCAATTTGATGCTATCCTATTCAAGCAAAACCGAAGATGTGAGGTTTTCATGCATGCAACCTAACCTATTGGACTTGCAAAACAAGCACAATCCGGATAAGCTAAGTGCTAGCTCCTAGGGTTTTGAATGAGGTTTTTAGATTTAAACATTCGCATGAAGCAACCAAGAAACTTGCATAAACTCCATTTACAAGCCTAAAATCTGAAAAGGGGAAAAGATAAACATTTAATCTTGCATGCAGAAAATGACTCCTCCTTTCTTGCCCATAAAATGCAACTTTCTGAAATTTTCTGCATTAAAATATATCCTTGTACATGGCATAAATCTAGTTTTCTCAAAGAACCAGTCCAATGTGGAAGGAAAAATATCCAGAAAAACCCAGTGCCAAGGCCTTGCCTTCATTCCTGCAATCTTCTCTGAAAAGTTTCCAACCCCTTCATTCTCTGTTTTCTCCCCCTTTAAAATTTTAGAAAATCTCTTTTCATTGCCCAAAGCCCCTTCGTTTCATTCCTAGGCTTTTCGTTTCCAACTTTGGGCTTCTATTTGGTTTTCCAGACGTTTATTTTTCTTCAAAACGATGCATCCTTCCAAAAAAACATGCGTTCACTCCACCTATATTGTAACGCTTCGATACAACGCTAATCTCTCAATGCTTATAATCGATCCCTCAAATATACGTCTCACGAGGATGTGCTATCGATATCGCCAAAAATTAGTGCCACATTGGCGTCTTGGGTCATCCATTTGCCCAGTCAAACCCGTAAGATTCCCTGCACACTATTGAATGTATCCTTTCGAATCTGTCTCTACGCTAATCTTTCTCGATGTCTGCTAATTATCCGCTCAATGCCATGTGTGAAGCTTGTTGCACAACTACCACATGAAGCACTATCATTTTTACGCCTTCTCATCGTTAGCCACCATAACCTTCAAAACCTATGTTGCTTAGGCCCCCATTGCCCGTGTGGGAGGACCTTGTGGGCTCCTGTCATTCGCCCGAGAGTACACGTCACCCTCATCTGGTCCACTCATCATGGGGTCCGTGTACGCACTCAGTTGACGCTATCCATGTTTGCTTCGTCAATGTCGCTGGTTAATCGGTGTATCCTTGCCAATCGTTATTGCTGGTATGGCTATACCGTTGTGTCTTCAAATTCTATCTGTCAACACGCCATGTCAAAATCACTCATTATACATGCCTTCAATCTTCATCATATTCCCACTAATGTCTTTGAATCATTCATTCACATCAAATGCATCAACACTTCTCTCAGTGAATGCCAATATCTTCATCGCCGAATTTCCCCGACCATGGTTAAAAACAACACAAATTGTTAGCAATGTCCTTAATTCGGTCCATCGCCCTTTACATAAAACTATTTCTAACTTCAATAGGTAGCCTTCAATAAAAATATACAACAGTAAGTTATTTCGATTGCTCCCGAACATCGTATCCACCCTGCAACAATTCTCGGTTTGCTTTGTGAATCCCCGATGAACTTGCGAATCCCTTTCGATGTCTAAGATTTGACAATGTGCAGTGCTGTAAACTCCCACAGTGTTTGGTATACTGCCCTGCGTCTTTGTAGAATTCAGCACGATGGTCATTTTCATCCACATCATCAATAATCCTGCCATCGATGTTTGAATGGTTGTCATCGAAACCAACCCCATTGGTAATTCTTGGCAGATAACACCCACTACTTTGTTGTTGAAATTCATTCCACTCGCTTCTTCTACTCCCAAATATCATATCGACCGTTGCCAGCACTCCCCACTGCACCGTCGAGCATCCACTGTGTGGTGTGCCTCTTCATTTTGTCCAATCATCGACTATTCCGGTTTTAAGACTATCTTCAAACCTAGTTTCGAGGTCCATAATCAGGGTCTGCATGGATTTGCACCATGAAAAATGTTAACCACCACTATTCTCATTCTGCACTTCCCTAGATCTACTATACACTCACGGTACTTTTGGCTTTCACTGCTATTCCCTGGTCTTTGCTGTAGATGGGCATAGCAATGCCGCTGCGTATGATTTTAGGCTTTCACCTTTATTTCGAAAGCTCTTAACCCTTATCACTCGAATCTTCAATGAGGATGATGGAACCATTTTCATCCAATCTGCCTACCTCGGCTTTGGACTCGGGTTTATCTATTTTCTCGAGAAATCTTCACTACATGGCGTCACGACGAAATCCTGACTAATACCGTGTACGTATTTCACCTGAATCGCTGGCCAATGCATGTCCTCTGCCTGATGAAAGATTCAATCTTCCTTGTCCATGTAATCGCTCGTTGGTGTGTACCATTGGTCTTCATCTACACCCGGTTCAACTCCTTACCCAGCATGGTCCACGTAGGCTCCAAAATCTGCACATTAGACAAACTTTAAACCTTTAGTTTTAATAAAATCTTATGCATATATAACAAGCAGAAAGGTAAAGCCTTTCATTTAAAAAAAAGTACCTTTTATTATGAAAGGTGAAAGCATATCCCTATGCTTGTTTTATATATTTTCATTTTATTTTAATTCTTTTCATTGTATATAAATATTAATGCTGTCTTTTTTTTATTAATATATTATTATTATTATTATGTATAAAATATATAATAGTAATAATAATATATATTTTTGTTTTTATCATTTTAATTTTAATTTTTTTATTTATATACATAATATATTAAAACATATTACATATATAAATGATTGAATTTTTATGTTTTATTTAAAAATACTCAACTTTAATGTCTTATTAAACTCCACACCCAACAATGATGATTAAAAATTGTCAACAATAAATTGACGACAAAAGTCATCGATAACTTTTGACAATAAAAATCATTGACAAGAAAATGTCGATAAAAAAATCATCGACAAGAAAAGTCGTCGATAACAAATTGACGACAAAAAAGTCATCGACAAGAAATTGACAATAAAAAAGTCATCGACAATAAAATATTGTCGACAAAAACTAATGATAAATGCAAATTCAAAACAAACCGAGCATTAGACACTCGAAACCAACATGCAAACACCCAAATACCAAAAATAAAAAGGTGGGTCCCCAATTTTGGGGTACGTTGTGGAGCAACCACAACAAATGGCGACTCTACTGGGAAATGCTCCTGAGCATTTCGGTGAGAACCCAACCTGAAAAACCTTCAAAACTCAAACACAAGCATCAGCAAATATCCAAAGAATGAAACTAGATGAGAAATACATGAAGCATTAGAATTATTCAGCATCAGCTCAATGTGCGAGGTGTGATTCATTCCTTAT
Source organism: Wollemia nobilis (assembly GCA_028583015.1). Classification (NCBI taxonomy): domain Eukaryota; kingdom Viridiplantae; phylum Streptophyta; class Pinopsida; order Araucariales; family Araucariaceae; genus Wollemia; species Wollemia nobilis. Next base: position 25,249,280 of record JAQPPZ010017248.1, on the reverse strand, counting down.
CATTTGAAATTGATCAACATTCCATCATCCGTTTCACTTATGATTCATGCATATGAGAAGTTATGGATGATTCTGTTAGGATTTAATGTATGGTGAATATGCTAGAGATATAACAACCTGCTTTGCAAAGGCTCAAACTTTCTAGTACCATGAACAAACATATTAAAACTGTCAAACCCTCTTAGGACCAAATATGTGTATACTGAATTAATTTACTAGATCCCAAAGTTGGTTATGTGTCACTACCATCTTGAACCCATGTGCAAGTGTAAGTGAAATCAGAGCTTTGGGGAATAGGATTCCCAACCTAAGCGAGATGGGAATTTAACCCTATCCTTACTACTCTGATCTGGAGTTCATTACCTCATCTTGAACAAAATGATTTAACCTGTTATGGATGAAACTATCAGGCTAGTCTGTCCGTTTGAGCAGTCAGTGGTCTTGCTTTTAGACAAGACATGTTGCCACGCATGAGCATACTCCACTGCCAGTCAGGCGTCTATAGCCCCGGTGGAGATTAACCCCATAATCCAGGATTTGGCTTTACTTTTGATTTCTTGAACCTTGGGGATGACTACCCATCCTTGCAAGGGACATGTAGTACGATCCTTCCAATCCAATATTAATGATGAAATGAAAGTAGAATGAAAAATATTTGCTTTGGAATTTCAAGTTCTTGAGTGGATCCGCTTTTAATTTCTTAAAGCGTGATGGAGGCAAAATAGAAGCTTTGGGGAATCGGATTCTCAACCTAAGCGAGATGAGAATTAGACCCTATCCTTACTACTCCATGAAGGTCAAATCAGAGCTTTGGGGAGTTGGATCCTCAACCTAAGTTCGATGGGGATTTAACCCTATCCTTACTACTATGATTTTAGGCTTTAAGCACTATGGGAGTGGTAAAAACCACTGTTTTAAGGATTATGTTGCATGATAGGACAGACACGAAATACTCCTTTCGCCTCACCTTTTCTTCCAAGTATGGTTTTGACCATTTTGCTCAAGATCCTCTTTAATATGTGTAGAACGTGTTTGGTTCAAGATAGTTCGGGCATCAGTTCCCAACCTTAGGATCCTTTTAATATATGTTATGTAATAACCCTAAGAGGATTCGACACCTTTTCAATGATTGTATTTGAAATGTAGATGCAACTGAGATGAAATGTATATGCAATGTGGAATGTAACATGAGATATGGATGAATGCATTGCTCTTTTTGAAATGCGGATGGAGTATACCACCTACTTTGCCATAATTTGTAAAACTGACAACTTCATGCATCACAAGTTCCAAACGATATTCTTTAATGTGTTTGCGATACTCGTGGAGCTTTCTGCAATACAATTCCGATGTTTCATATTCTCTTAGTCTTAGTCAACATTCATAAGGACATAAGTTGACATCTCGCTTTTTTTTTTTTTTTCAAGACAAACCAAAAGTGTCCAAAGGACCAACACACAAAACTTAAAACCAAAACCAAAATGCAATCCCAAAAACGAAACTTGAAAACACAAACCAAAACCAAAAACAAAGTCTATATACAAATGTACAATATGGTACAAGATGGTGCACAGTTTGAACTATCACTTCCCTGGATCCCAAACATGATTTGAGCATTCCAAAAGACATATAATGTGATACACATGCCAAATGTGGAAGGAATCAAACAAAAACAAGACTAGACCAAACAATGCAACCAACTTCAACTTTCCTCTCTCACCCCACCAATTAGATTTAGTTCCATTAGTATTCTCATAGGTGAGATTCAAATTACCAAATTGATTAGACAATGGTTGATTTTCAATTCTTTCTTGTCTATTCTTTAAGGTGTAAATTTCATAATTCCATTCATGATTTAGAACTAGGCTTTCTTTATCCAAAATGAAATTTTGTAAGCAAGAGCCTATTTCTAAAAATTTCAAAGCCAATTCATTTTCCATGTTCTTAGGCCAATCAAAATTGTGCAACAATTTACAAGCATCTAGGATATTTACTAAATGGGGATCATTAGAAGTTTTTATCCTAGGTTCAAGAATTAATTGTTGATGAATTTGATTTAGCAATTTAAGTGCATCAAGCTCCTTTTCATTCATTAAAGTAATGTTATCAAAGGTGTGGTTAGAAATTAATTCTTGTTCTTCATTCACCTTCAATGGCATTTCATCATAAATATCATTTGAATTATACAAATCTTCACCTAAATCTTGGATGTTTGGACACAAAGGTTTAGATTTTACCTTTTTCACATTTTCATTTACCAAAACTTGGTGAGGATTTGCAATTCCCTCTTTTACCTCATGGTCTTCATATTCTTCATTGATTACTTGTTCATCAAACATACCAAAATTGGGCACCCAATTGAAAACATGCCCATCCTTTTCAACCCTCAAATATTTTTGGTCAAAGTGTATGTCAAGTAACTCATCTTCATGATCAATCACTTGCATTGCTTCTAATAGATCAACCACTTTGTCATTTAATTCCAACTCTTTGTTCACTATCCATGGTATCTCTTCATTTGAATCCTCAAAATAATCATGCAAACTTGTATCCGAATCTTCAATGAATTTATATTCAACATGATCGAATTTTGTAACCTTCTCAAATCTTGTGAATGTGAGATCTTCGTATGAAGTAGAAGTTTCAACATCCTGCATATAAATTGGAATAGAGGCTTCATCAATAGGGGTGTGAGGAAATAACACATCTTCATATCTTCCCCAACCATTGTAAAAATTATCTTCCAAATTTGTGGGATGAAACTCCATGGTATTTGTGACATGATCTTTTGATTCATTCATCAATTCACTTTCTTCTTTGTCCTTGGTAGTAGGATCATTATAATCTTCCAAAATTTGATGAGATTTGAAACCCTCTTCCAAAACATCCTCAAATTGTACAGGAGTTGTAATATCTTCCTTTGAGTAGGCGATTATGTTGTCCTGTATATCAATTGGCACACAAGTTTCATTAGCAGTTTTGGAGTGAGTGTAGTCTTCCCACTTCTTCCAAGCATCATAATAATCATCTTCCAAAGTCAAGTGGTGACGTTCAACTACTTCTTCAACATCTTCCAATTCATCAATGTGTTTCTCATCAAATTCACCTTCACCTTCCTTAGATGGTTCAATTATTTCCAAAAGTGGGTCATTTTTTGAATTCAAATTTGTAAGGCTATCATAGTCCAACTTGGTAACCCATGATTTCATTTCATCACAATTTGGAGGGTGAAGAATTTCTTGGTCATTAATTTCAAACATCTCATCGAGAGTGTCTTCCAAGAACAAGTGGTGAAATTCTATCATATCTTCAAATTCATTTATTGGTTTTCTTCCAATTTCACTTTCAACCACTTCATCCAATTCTATGGTAGGTTCCGTCCTATCACATATTTCAAACATTGTTGAATTTAGAACCCCTTCATCTAAATAATCGTGTATCTCTATGAATGAGATCATCTCTGCATAATCCTCACTGGTGGATGTCGACTTAGCAATTTGCACCTCCTCTTGGACTACATCTAAGGTGGTTGTAACATTTGGACCTTCAAATTCATCCCCTTGATCATTTACCTTAGGTATCATTGGAGTGGAGGGTGCTATATTTAATGGTTGGTGTCGGTTGGCATCACTAACTCCAAAAGAACAATCTCTCATGTGAACATGTTGTGCCTTTTCTTCTTCCAACACTTGTTGTTCTACCTTTTCCAGGATCTCATAGATTGTCCCTAGAGACAAGTCATCCAAGTTTTCCTTAATGAGTGTAGCAAGTGTGGGGGGTATGGCTCTCAGGTATACTTCAATAGCTTCCTCTTCCGATGTACCCAAACTTTCCCACATTTGAGAGTACAATTCACGAAACCTCACACTGAATTGACTCATGGACTCATTAGGCTCTTTACACATAGAGGTGAATTGATTTTGCAACCTATCTAAGTCAACTTGATTACCAAAGTGATAAAGATAGGCTGCTTCTAATTGGCTCCAAGAAGTCTTAACCTCCATGGGTAAATGGCAATACCACGAGAATGATCTATCACCCACAATGTATGGGAAGAACCTACAAGCAATAGGCTCACAAAATATTTGAAATTGACATAATGTGAACTTATAGATATGTAGATTTTGTAGGTATCCTGATGCCACCTCTTGATTAAAAAGTCGTAGAAACTCCAATAACATTTCATGAATTTGATAAGGTGTTCCAAAGGTAGAATGACATTCATAATACTTTCCTAAAGCAGATACCATCGTTTCTCTTAGGGACATCATTTCTTCCCTTAGGGATACAATTTGCTCCTCAAATGTTGCCATTAGTGAAACTCAAAGAATAACCTCAAAAGCAAATATGTTAGTCATGAATAGAAGAAGGAACCATGACAAAGCAAATACTCTAAAAATGTAAATTAGTTTCTGATTCACCAGATCGCATATGCGCAAGTGAAGAGCATACTCCTAGTGTTGTAGGCTTTCTGATTCACAAGATCGCATTACACGCAAGTGAAGAGCATAATACCGACAACAAATACATTTTAGACAAAATAATTCCTTACAAATAAGCATGAAATGACTAGCAAATATCAAACATGTAACGTATGAATAATCATGTTAGCATCAACCAAGAGATGTATCCATTAAAATCAAATGAAAGTAATTGCATGGAGACAACCTCGTTAGTCAAGACCAAAATTTTTCAAAATCAAATCAAAACACATTATTCCTGTATGAACAATCAAAAGCGTTAGAACAATGCATAGCAATTCATGTCCTCCTTTTAACACTACAAGGTTGTATTGTTAAAAGAGGGCTAAAGATAATAATCAATAGGGCATGAAATATTCAAAATTTAAATCCCTATAGCATTTAAATCACACTGAAATAAACCAATTCAGGCCCTCCTTCTAGCGCCAATCTGTTGAGTGGTATTTTCACCCAATTGTGAAAGTACACTCTCCCTTAGGATTTGGGTTCCAAATCCCCTCTTGCAAAGAAGTTAAACAAACAACTTCTCCAAGGTCTCCGCTATATTAGCATTTGCATATGTGTATTAGTAATCTCAAATAAAGATATTCAATTTAAATGCTTGGAACACCTTAGTGATTGCAAGTAACTCTAAACAAGGGGCAATGTTGGTTTATTTTACCATGAAACTTTAGTGATTGTTCATTGAACCAAAATAAAGCAAATGTGAGTTGGCCCTCATATGACCACGATGTAGTGCCTTAATTCCTTTTATCTTGAGGGTTTTAAGGTAGATTTTATCTTCTTTATTAAGTCCAAATATGGCTTCTTATCATGAAGATGAAGATAGCTTTCAATGTGATCGATAAACTATCCCTCTTTGGTGAAATAGGTTTTCACAAAGAGGCAATAATTTATGGCCTTAAATTAAGGGCTTTAAATGTCACTTTAACTTATCCCTCTTAAATGAAATCAAATTTTCATAAAGATGAACAATTAAGTGCTTTGAAGAAATGACCTTCAATGTAATACTCAAATTACCCCTCTTTCGTAAAATTAGAATTTTTATGAAGAGAGGGCAATTTTAGGCTCCAAAAATGGAAATTTGTGAAATGCCATAAAACATAACTCCTTCAATGAAATTGGAATTTTCATGAAGGGAATGTCATCATAGGCTCATGAGTGCAAAACAAAACTGAAAAAATGAAATTTGACCTTAAAATGGAAATTTTCTATTTTCGGATTTTTTAAAATCTGTAATAAAACAGCAACTTCGATGAATTTTTAAAAATACTAAACAACTCCGAAAATGAAATTTCAAAGTGCGTATTGGAAGTCTGAAGTATAACCTACGCAATGGTGAAATTATTTTTGGATTTTGAAATTTTTTAAATGTTTATTTTAATGCCTGAAAATTAAAAAAAAATTAAAATTTCTGGAAAAATAAAATGCAGAAAAAGTTGAAAGAAAATGCAGAAAATGGAACACAAGATACATTCAGTTTGATGCTATCCTATTCTAGCAAAACCGAAGATGTGAGGTTTTCATGCATGCAACCTAACCTATTGGACTTGCAAAACAAGCACAATCCGGATAAGCTAAGTGTTGGCTTCTAGGGTTTTAAATGAGATTTTCAGATTTAAACATTCACATGAAGCAACCAAGAAACTTGCATAAACTCCATTTACAAGCCTAAAATCTGAAAAGGGGAAAAAAATAAACATTTAATCTTGCATGCAAAGAAAATGACTCCTCCTTTCTTGCCCATAAGATGCAACTTTCTGAAAATTTTCTGCATTAAAAATGTGTCATTTTACAATGGCAGAAATCTGGTTTTCTCAAAGAACCAGTCCAATGTGGAAGGAAAAATATCCAGAAAAACCCAGTGCCAAGGCCTTGCCTTCATTCTTGCAATCTTCTCTGAAAAGTTTCCAACCCCTCCATTCTCTGTTTTCTCCCCCTTTAAAATTTTAGGAAATCTCTTTTCATTGCCCAAAGCCCCTTCGTTTCATTCCTAGGCTTTTCGTTTCCATATTTGGGCTTCTATTTGGTTTTCCAGGCATTTATTTTTCTTCAAAACGATGCATCCTTCCAAACAAACATGCGTTCACTCCACCTATATTGTAACGCTTTGATACAATGCTAATCTCTCAACGCCTATAATCGATCCCTCAAATATACGTCTCACGAGGATGTGCTATCGATATCGCCAAAAATTAGTGCCGCATTGGCGTCTTGGGTCATCCATTTACCCGGTCAAACCCGTAAGATTCCCTGCACACTATTGAATGTATCCTTTTGAATCTGTCTCTACGCTAATATTTCTCGATGTCTGCTAATTATCCGCTCAATGCCATGTGTGAAGCTTGCTGCACAACTACCACATGAAGCACTATCATTTTTACGCCTTCTCATCGTTAGCCACCATCACCTTCAAAACCTACGTCGCTTAGGCCCCCATTGCCCATGTGGGAGGACCTTGTGGACTCCTGTCATTCACCCGAGAGTACACATCACCCTCGTCCGGTCCACTCATCGTGGGGTCCGTGTACGCACTCAGTTGACGCTGTCCATGTTTGCTTTGTCAATGTCGCTGGTTAATCGGTGTATCCTTGCCAATCATTATTGCTGGTATGGCTATACCGATGTGTCTTCAAATTCTATCCGTCAACACGCCATGTCAAAATCACTCATTATACATGCCTTCAATCTTCATCATATTCCCACTAATGTCTTTGAATCATTCATTCGCATCAAATGCATCAACACTTCTCTCAGTGAATACCAATATCTTCGTCGTCGAATTTCCTCGACCATGGTTAAAAACAACACAAATTGTTAGCAATGTCCTTAATTCGGTCCATCGCCCTTTACATAAAATTATTTCTAACTTCAATAGGTAGCCTTCAATAAAAATGTATAGTAGTAAGTTATTTCGATAGCTCTCGAACGTCGTATCCACCTTGCAACAATTCTTGGTTTGCTTTGTGAATCCCCGACGAACCTGCGAATCCCTTTCGATGTCTAAGCTTCAACAATGTGCAGTGCTGTAAACTCCCACAATGTTTGATATACTGCCTTGCGTCTTTGTAGAATTCAGCATGATGGTCATTTTCATCCACATCATCAATAATCCTACCATCGATGTTTGAATGGTTGTCGTCGAAACCAACCCCATCGGTAATTCTTGGTAGATAACACCCACTACTTTGTTGTTGAAATTCATTCCACTCGCTTCTTCTACTCCCAAATATCATATCGACCACTGCGGGCACTCCCCACTACACCGTCGAGCATCCACTGTGTGGTGTGCCTCTTCATTTTGTCCAATCACCGACTATTTTGATTTTAAGACTATCTTCAAACCTAGTTTTGAGGTCCATAATCAGGGTCTGCATGGATTTGCAACACGAAAAATGTTATCCACCACTATTCTCATTCTGTGCTTCCCTAGATCTACTGTACACCCGCGGTACTTTTGGCTTTCACTGCTATTCCCTCGTTCTTGCTGTAGATGGGTATATCAATGCCATCGCGTATGATTTTAGGATTTCACATTTATTTTGAAAGCTCTTAACCCTTATCACTCGAATATTCAATGAGGATGATGGAACCGTTTTCATCCAATCTGCCTACCTCAGTTTTGGACTCGGGTTTATCTGTTTTCTCGAGAAATCTTCACTACATGGCGTCACGACGAAATCCTGACCAATACCGTGTACGTATTTCACCTGAATCGCTGGCCAATGCATGTCCTCCGCCTGATGAAAGATTCAATCTTCCCCGTCCACGTAATCGCTCGTCGGTGTGTACCATTGGTCTTCATCTACACCCGGTTCAACTCCTTACCCAGCATGGTCCACGTAGGCTCCAAAATCTGCACATTAGACAAACTTTAAACCTTTAGTTTTAGTAAAATCTTATGCATATATAACAAGCAGAAAGGTAAAGCCTTTCATTTAAAAAAAGTACCTTTTATTATGAAAGGTGAAAGCATATCCCTATGCTTGTTTTATATATTTTCATTTTATTTTAATTCTTTTCATTGTATATAAATATTAATGCTATGTCTTTTTTTATTAATATATTATTATTATTATTATGTATATAATAGTAATAATAATATATATTTTTGTTTTTATCATTTTTATTTTTTTTATTTTATTTATATACATAATATATTAAAACATATTACATATATAAATGATTGAATTTTTATGTTTTATTTAAAAATACTCAACTTTAATGTCTTATTAAACTCCACACCCAACAATGACGATTAAAAAATGTCAACAATAAATTGACGACAAAAGTCATCGATAAATTTTGACAATAAAAATCATTGACAAGAAAATGTCGATAAAAAAAATCATCGACAAGAAAAGTCGTCGATAACAAATTGACAACAAAAAAGTCATCGACAAGAAATTGACGATAAAAAAAAGTCGTCGACAATAAAATATTATCGACTAAAACTAATGATAAATGCAAATTGAAAACAAACTGAGCACTAGACACTCGAAACCAACATGCAAAAACCCAAATACCAAAAACAAAAAAGGTGGGTCCCCAATTTTGGGGTACGTTGTGGAGCAACCACAACACACATCATGGCTCAGGTTGATAGGTAACCTTTTAAAAGATTGTTAATTGATACCAACTCATCAATCAACATCATTACCACTTTAGCACTCCACCATATCAATATTCCACCTTCCCACATCACCAAATCCACCTTCACCTTGCGAGCACTCAATGATGCTATGTGTTCTATAGTTGGCACTATGGTCTTACTAGTACAAGTGGGGGTCAAGACGTTGCACACCAAGTTCCATATCCTAAAAGGGACCATGGCCTACAATGTACTCTTTGGATGCCCTTGGATAAGAGAAATGAAATGTGTTCCGTCAACACTACACCAATATTTGAAATATATACATGAGGGACAAATACATTGCATACCTGCAAACATTAAACCATTCAAAAACTACAATTTCATTTCCAACCCATATGAGTCCTCACTTCCATCCATTTACTTGTCCTTAATTCCATCAATTCCACCATAAATTTCACATCACAATACCTCATCCAAAGCACCTATGCTAGAGGAACTCCCCATCACTAATCCACATCAGGCCTCCACTTCAACACCTCAACCTTTATCACAATTTATACCATATACACGTGGTCAGATCCAACCATCACCCTCAACATCCATGCAAGGGGGACATACCTCCCAATTATATAAACCACCAGTTATAACTCATTCATAACCATCCACACAACCTAATTTACAATCACCCAATGCCACTTCATCCACACTAGAATCACTAGCCATCGATCAAATTCTGCAACCAAACCGACCATCATCTCCACCAATCGATGTCTCATAAGTTGATTTGATAGATTATGATATGCCATTCCATATACATCTCTCTCCTCATTCGATCCTCAAGCCACTTCTAAACCCTACATCTTTACATCCATTCCATCCACATCATCATCCACACAAGTTATAGTCCATCTCGCTAGTCCTAGTATTGGTGAGTATGTGGTTCAAGATGTCACAGTCACACCGCTCAACATTGAAATTATCAGGGATTATGGTCATCCACACAATCCACCCCTATCCATAGGAGCAGTATATGGGTTAATACCCCCAAAAAATCAATTTTGTATATGGGGGGTTTGATTCATCATCCGATCCACTTACCCCAGATGAGCCTAAGAAACCATCCTGTGTCAACCACAGACACATGACCAATCCTGATTTCCCATCATGATATTTTTTTTAGGTTAATTGGTAAGGATATGGCTTAGGATGACATGAATAGGGTATGCATGATATCATTGAACCTTAATATCGAGAAGCGCATGACTATTCTTGTCTAGGATACAACCCACAATATTTCACTTCCTCTGTTGAACGAGCCTTTCAATACCTCAATATAGATCATGAAGAGGAAAATAATGATTACGATGAATTTGAGGATGAATTCTATGAAGAATATGACATCATATCGATAGATTCATATGAATCTGAAGAGGAATCAATCCCAATCACTCCACTCACCGAACAAGATGAGTGCTATCTCAGAATGTTCCCCATCCACCAACCCATATTTTGTTTGCTCCTCCCAAGAGAGCGAGCTGAGACAATTGGTGAAACTCCACTGCCACCTTATCCACTTCAGTGAGACATGATGTAAAATATGTAAATACAAAATAAAAATATATATATCTTAAAACAAAAATATAAAAGCATCATTCATCCACACTTCATTCCATACATCCATTTTGCATAATCACTTTCATCCACCATATTAGTGGTCATTTGCTTAGTTTGAATAATTGTTAATCCAATAAGTCTTATTGCCTTAATCAGGAGCACCCTCAAGTTAACATTCATATCATTTTGCCATTTCATAAGTCATGTCATCATTTTCCATAAAATTCCATCACCATTAGGTGTTTTTGGTCACTCAACCACTCCTAGTGTTCCAGAAACCTCCATTGCATGTCGATCTTTCTCTCGGACCAAAGCACATTTTCACTAAGAAAATATTGAGTTCTAGGATTTTAATCTAACATTCTTGAACCAAACACATACAACAACTATTAAATTACACCTTGTGTCAAAGAGGGATAACGCTATAATTGGGTTGAACCCCAAAGCGAAAAAGTCATCTTTGCTTGCCCATTATGCACATAGTCCAAAATGTAAATAATTGTATTCACCACTAACAACACTTCCAAATAAAATAATGAGTAGTAAGGATAGGTTAAAATTCTCATCACACCTAGGTTGAGAATTCGATTCTCCAAAGCTCACACACCATAGATCCCCAAGTAGTAAGGATAACACTTCATTTCCATCTAGATGGTTATGTAGCCTGATTCTCCAAAGCTTAAATATAATTTCATTGGACTATGGATCTAATCTCCACCAAAGCTATAGACACTTGACTGGAAGTGGAGTACGCTCATGCATGATGACACATCTCTCTTGAAGATACCTCTAACCACACATAAATACAAGCTAGCTTTCTGGTTTTCTCCATGATAGGTTTCATCTCACTTTACTCAAGATGGGTAAATGAATTCACTTGCACAGATATTGGTTATTGATTGACTTGAGTCATCACCATGCTCATGATTGGTAAATAAAAATTCGCTACACACACATTTGGTCTTTGAGAGATTCAACAAATTTTAACGAGTTTGTTCAAAATCACTAATATGTTTGTCTTTATAAAACAATTTTGGATCAGTCACCCATAAGTCACAACATCACATTCATACCATAGTCTCATCACTACATGAATATTCCACTTCATATCCCATCATTGGATGTGGATATCCTTGATTAAGCAACAAAGATAAAGTTGGTCAAACAAGAGTCTAAAACCTCTACAAATGATCATTAGAGCATCAACACCATTCCTTCATTTGCACACATCATCACCAATTGCATTCATTTTAAAACATGCATACCAAAATTCCAAAAGGATCCAAAGGAACCAAACTCCTTTGGTCACATGCAATTTAAAAAGCTCCAAAGGCACCTAAAACCTTTGGTCACATTTCGGTTTAAAATCTCTAGAGGGCCTAACCCATTTGGTCAAACGATCTTCCAATGAACCTTGTATCTAGTGATCTAATCTAGTCACTTGGTGGTTGTAGTGATTGGTTATCCATGCCCGTAGGATGGGTATATCACCATAAGGATGATTGCTCATATCATCATTCAGCATCCTCTTGTTCAAAAATAAAATCATTTTGGTCCCTCATTTCTCGAGTGAGACTATGTTTAGACTAATTTGCTCAACGTTGTCATTGATACCCTCTCCGTGGGGTTACAAATATGAAAAATTCCTAATTCATCATTTTGCATTACGGAATTTGTGGGGTCATTGGGTGATGAACTGGGTTTCTTTACTTCATCATTTAATTTGCATTTCAATGACGCCAAAAGGTATATTTTTCAACAACACAGAATCACCCCAAACTTGGGGTAACCAAATTTGATTTTGATTTCTAACATTAGGATACATCACACACATCCATTGCACCATACAAATAAAAAACCCTATTCTATTGGGGTAAAAGTAGAGTCCATCAATCCATCACAATCCCTATCCTACCAGGGCAAAGGTAACATCATCCAATTGAAAACCCTTTTTTGTTGGGGCAAAAGCAGAATCATTGCATCATACACATCCATTTCACCCATCACATTTGTGACATCATTCACATTCATTGCATCATCCACATTATTTCAATTGGCTTGTGAGATTAATTCTTCACTCATTCACAAATTGAGGGGGTAAGTTGTGATCATAAATTTTTTAGAATCTTCTTATGCATATGAGGAAAGAGTCCATTCCACCAAATTGGGTGTCTCTTGTTTTTGCACTGCATTGTATTTCACGCAACGTGATACAAAAATGGGAATCTATAGACACAAAATCCTAGCCACTCATTATCCACTCACCACCATCAAATCATAATTATTCATTATTTATTTATATATTTAAATATAAATATTTTATACACACATATATAAATCTCAACCACCCATCATGTTTTAATATTGACCACTCATTCAATGTAATCTGTGTCATTTACCAAATCACAATCTCAGTCGCTGATCACGATTTAATCCTAGACTCCCGTTGCCATCATTAAAATCCCAACATTAAATAAAGTAATTATATAAAAAAAGAGGGGCTGTGAAGGAAAAAGAAAGAAAGAAGAAAAACATTGGCAAAAAAACATCATTCACATTTGCACAAACCCTAATCCATCATCACCACTATTGTTTGTTCACTGTAGTATCTACAAACTAGCCCTCGGATTCTACTAAGTGTTCATACATTCACAATTTGAGCTTCTCAACCACAAAGATTCAATGATTCAGGTATTGACAAGGTTATTGGTTATTTTTTATTTACATATTTTTGCATTTTTTTACTTTCCATAGGCATTGCACTTAGGGTTTTTGTAGATCTACATTTTATAGAGGATCTCACACAGTGGAGCCCTCACATGTACTACAAATCCATGTTGTGGCTTATTTGTATGCAGGTGCAGAAGATATTTTCATTGATAGTTGTTGCAGCTTGGAGTGGCTTCGTAGTGGATACACAAGTCCACTCAACCCTTGTTTAGAGAAAGGAAGATTTGAAGACACCACAATTTATTGGTCTAGAAAGAGGGTTTTACCCCTATTTATAAATTACTGTATCAAAACAAGCAATATTTTTTTAACCCCTGACTTGGGATATATTCTTGTATAAGAGTGGAGATCAAAGCTCCCTGATTTTCTAATATATGAGAGCATTTATTTCATGTGTATATTGATGTTTGTTTTGATTCATTGCTATTACTGGTGTTGATCATTTTTGCTTTACGAAATATAACAATATCAATATAACACAATGAATAAACTCATTGTATTATGAATCAAATATACAAGATCTTACCTAGGTGTTGTAGGTGAGTTGGAGAGGAGAGGGCAATCCTCCAAGGGAGGTCCCAGGTTCAAATCTCCACCCTACCAAAATGCTGAATTGGGTATCCAAAATCTAATTGATAATGTTGGTGCGAGCAGGGTTGGGTGCGACTCCTGAGTGAATTTGACGGTGTAGAACCCCTTGTTTGTGGTCTCTCAGACCAAGGCGGCTCCGTAAGGGGTTTTTCGCTTTAAAAAAAAAAAAAAATACAAGATCTTTATTATATGAATCAATGCTTGATACATATCTCGATGATACAGTCCATAGAACTTTGTATCCATAATATAACATTAGAAAGCGTCTCTTCAATACTTGACTATTGATCTTCTCATATATCTGGGAGATGCATCCTTTCATATTCCATACATAAGATAAACCTCTCATGTCTCTTGATATTACATCTTGCCACATACATGTGACTCTTCATTTGCATACTTGACACATACACACATGACTCTTAACTAACCTATATGACACATTGCACATACTTAAACTCTATACACTTGCACACCTTATCACATGACACTTGGACTAATCCTATACATAGACACATACTTTAGGGGAAATACAATTCCCACACCCTAATCTAATAACTCATATCCTATTCTAATGTTTACAATATTACAATGGTACCATGGGGGTATATTTACTTCTACCAAATAATGTAATATTTTCCAACACTCCCAATGGAATCCATACATAACTTATTTAAAAAATAAAATATAAATCTAAACAAGTAAAAAAAATAATCACATGTTCTTCTCTATTATTATTAAATTTAATTTAAAAAAAAAAATTCTTTAATTTAAAAAAGTTTTTGAAATTTTAAAATAACATCAAATCAATTTAAAATGAGGGTCATAAGAAATTATCACATGATATAATAATATCTAATCAAATTAAATAAATCAAATGACCTGAATTCAATCGATTAAATACATTGACTTTTAAGGAGAAGACCAAGTTCAAATCTTAAAAAAAGATATATGCATAGTTACCAAGTTGTTGTACTACCTCTATGTGGTCACGATGTAATATAGGTGGGTTTCTTTTCAATCTCATATAATCGATTAAAAAAACTAGTTAAATTAAATATAATAATATAAGATGAAGTTTTAGATTGAGTGACTGTATGTAAAGAGCAAGCCTCAAATTTTCTTGTTTCAAATCTTTATGAAAAAGTAGGGAAGGAGTGCAAGTAGAAGTGAACATAAGTAAGGATCAAGCCTTACCTTTTCTTATTCTATATCTTTATAAAAATTAAAAAATAAAGGTTTCTTATGAGGAAAATCTAGGTAGCTTGGAAGAAAAGTCATTATTGAGAATCATTATTAGAAGTTAAGATGTCCTAGTTAGAAGTATGGACAACCCCATTGGGGTCAAGAAGAAGAATAAATTTATGGTACAATCTATCTATGAAATATATGTTACGCTAAAGTGAGTATCAATAATGAGATGATCAATCATGACATAATGGTTCTTAAAAGTAGACGATTAATATGTAAGTGATATAGACACTAGCCAGGTTTTAAAGAGATCCAAAATTGGATATCGAAAGTGGGGATTTAATTAAAATTACTCTATGAATTTTATTCTAAAGGGATTTTTCCTCACCATATTCTCTAGTTTATAAATCAAAGATAAAATATTGCATGGTGGCCCAAGGTTTAGTGGGAGAGATATCCTATATTTAAAGACCATTGAGGGAGAAATTTTTTATGGAGACAAAAAATATTAAAAGGCTTATAGTCTTGGTCAGGATTTTGGACTTCCATACCAACTTTATTTTTATTTTTTAATTCGTTGTATGTTTTTTCAATGGGCCCCACCTACATTATGTCATGATCATATAATTGTATTACAACAATTTGGTAATTATACATGTATCGCATGACCATATTTGAACCTGATTCTCCATGACAGTAATGAATATAACCAATTAAGCTAATGCAATTTTGTTCTTCTATATCACATTATTTATAAGGATTTTTGGAAGAATTTTGACAATACTCTAGGGGAGTTCATCAAGAAAGGACCAACAATAAAGGAGCAAAAGCATGTTGTATATACCCAAATATTTTTTGCCATGGATATATCAAAATATTTTTCACAATCCATTAAGATTGAATTTAAATCAAGAAATTGGGATCAACAAGTGGATTATAGAGACAATGTACTCTGATGCTACAAATGTTATGAGACTAGACATAGGGCAAGATATTATAAAGTAAAAATAATGGAGAAAAAGATAAAATTTTGGTCATGAGATAAACTTCAAGATGAAGCAAGAAGATCATATTTTAGTAGAAGTTGGATTAGATAAATGATTCTTTAGTCCCAAAAAGTAGTTAAAAAGCCCTTATAATTAGATGTAAAAGGAAATTATGGCTCACTTGGATTAACCATTTGAAGAAACAAAGGAGATAAGGGATGAGGAAGTACAATGGATAAGTTTAAACTAACAAGGAATTAAAGTTGCAAAGGAAGATGTGTATGCATTTTTTAAAACAAAGTAAGCAAAAGAGGTCATTCCTAATCTAGGTAAATCATTTTTATCTTCCTCAAGTAGTATAAAATCCTTTCCTTGCAATAAATATGAAAGTACCATTGATTTTATCCCTTGCACTTTAGGTGTTAAGACCAACATAATAAAAAATGAGCATGGAATATATCCATGGCAAATTAGGGTTTCAAGGTAGCAAAAAATAATTACTATGGAGGATAGTCCTTGCACTTTAGGCTTTCCAAGGAAATATAAATTTTTTATTCATTGCACTTCAAATTATATAAGTCAACATAAACCTATAGATTATGTCTTATTATGAACAATTTGGAAAAATTGAAGAGATTGACGAAGATAGAAGTTTTGGTGAGAATGAAAAAACAAAAGAAATATTTTTAAAGCAAGAACAAAGAGAAAAGAAAACTCGAAAGGATATTAATATGAGTAAATAAAAACTAATATTGTAAGTGTTAACTAGAAGCAAGGTTAATTCCTATAAATAAAAAAAATGATAAGGAAAATGGTACCTTAGAATATTATGGGCATAAAAATACCCCTAAAAAACATTTGTAAGGAAATTAGTAGGTTCTTATAGTCATAAGTTTATTTTAATACAAGAATCATAAAAAATTAGTGAGGAATGTGAGGATATAATCAAAATAATTTTGGAAGATGGGGGATTGTTTAACAATTTTTGTTGTAGGAGCTTTAATAGGTAGTGTAACATTATGGGACAAATATAAATGGGATGGATGATTTCTATGTTGAAATATTTATAATATGATCTTGTTAGTCTTGACAATGATAAAGTGCCTAAGATCACTCTTGATGTAGCCTACAAGAAAGTGTTATGTAACCCTATGGGTAATTTTGATGTATTCACCCTTAGCAATATTGGTTAAACCACATCTATGGATAACCTTGATTAAAGGCTTCAATACATTTATTATATTATAATTTAACCTTCAAGTTGGGCTATTTCAAGTTGAGGTTATCATTAAATTGGAGATTATGTATTGTTATAAATACCCCTAATGACTGATTGATCCATTGTATCTATTTGTGATATGTGAGATTGTGGGGGTGCCTATGGGTACCATTCCCTTATTTTATCTCTCTCTCTCTCTCTCTCTTATTTCATATTTATTCATATTTATTCTTTTGCATGGAATTATGGTGAATATATTATTCGATGGAATTTTGGAAAGTGTTATGAATTCCAACATGGTATCAAAGGCAAAATAGAGCATCATAATCCAATTACATATATTTGTTTGTATTTAATGATTTAAGAAGCTTGTTTATGGCCCAAAGGTTCTATCTTGAATAACACAAAATATATTCTTTCAACAAAATATGCTTATTTCTAGAAACACACCCTTGTTTTTGTAATGTATAGAGTGTGATAATTATTCATCTTCAACTATTCTAAATGGCATAATGATTAATTGTGTGGTTTCTTGGTAAGAGGTTGAAGGGTTGAAACTTGACAATTATCTTTTATTTAGCATTGGCACACAACTATCATTGATTGGTCATATTTTGGCTTGAGTATTTAGTGGCACATCCTTAAGGGGAATGCATCTTCACTTCTACAAATCCATGCCCATAAAATTTTGGTTAGGGTGGGGGTGATAAATATTTGGAACATGGGGTCTTTATTTTAAACTCTCACTTGCCATCTTTTGACTTCTACTACACTTGATCTAATTTAATCCTATTGAGTGAAGCACTAATTTGGTAGTTGATGTGGCACTAACATTACCATAGTAAATTTTTATTATAAACCTATGTATAAGGGTCCAACCAATATTTCTAAACCATGTGTTAGATTCTTATTCGCATATCAAATACAATTGACAACACAGTAAAATAAGTGATGATATCAACATAATAGCTATTCTAATATGACACATGGTAATCTCTAGTCAGCCCATGTTCTTCCTAAGGTCAAAAGTCTATTTTTTTCTGACTTTTTAATACTAAGATGCCCAAACTTTCAAAGGCCATAACCTTTTTAAGTCTACACACTAGTGACATTATTCAAGAACCTTTTTCAATTTTTGGGACCTTTTTGTGCAAAAAATTTAGTTGGCACTATTTTTTTTGTTTTGATGTGACATGAACTTCAATATGCCCACTGGTATGGAAATTGGTAGGCTTTCTCACATCTAATAGATCTATTGTTCAAATTAGCATATACAACTGGGTTGAATTTGGCACTATTTTCTACTTCTAGTTGTGTCACTCATAAGATATTTATACTGATTATGCATAATAGACTCAACACCTTCCCTTTCTACCTTGGTCAATGCAAGTATTTTAAAAGCCTTCCTCTTTAGGTAGATTATGGGATCGAATTCCCCTTTATATTATTGTTATACAAGGCACACTCTTGACATTTTCATGGAATGCCAAGAATATGACTTCCAATGGTGGTTATGGCATAATTTTTGGTAGTTTGTTCTTTGTCACAATATAAAGGAACAAAAAATTGGCCCATGCATCACTTCTTGATCCAAGGTTATTTTAGTCACAATATAAAGGAAAAACAAATTGTCTTGGCATTCTTACTCATCTAGAACTTTGTAACCTTAGAGAACATAAAAACCTTCTTTAGTAAGAAGGTTATAGGTTCAAACCTTATTTCCTCTAATTTATTTTATCATAGCACTTAAGGTTTTATGTCTTCAATAAGCATCAAATATCTAACTTCCAATCGAGCTAGTTGGTGTAGCGGTTGGTTAGTTATACTATATATGGGAGATTAAGAGTTTAATTCTCTATGTTGATATTTTTACATACTTCTCTTATAGTGTGCTTATTTTCTATGTCTAACATATGTACTCTCTAACTCCAACAAGCCCATTGGTATGGTAATTGATAATATTTTAGCTATAAGAGGAGTAGATTTTGGATGGTGAGCACGAGGTATGTCTTGTTCCTACAAGTCCCTTTCTAACCATTTGGGTTGATTATTACAAGATAAAATTATATCTTGATGATTCAACTGCTTATTTTGGATTTGAAGGACAAATTATGGTCATTATATTATATGTTGAGGATCTTCTCATTAAAAGCTCATCATCTTAGATCTAGAAGGTGGAGTCATGAATTTATATTTGCAAAAGTGTTAATCTAGTTCACATATCTTTGGAAAGAGAAGATAATAGGATTTATTGGTCCATTCAAGCATTCGTTATGAGGGTAGATGTACCATGTCTAATGTCTCTTCTCCTTAGCCCCTCAGTTTAGATTATAGAGGGTGTTAGAATATCTATAATTTGACCTTATTAGGTCAAAGGATGACAATGATGAAGTACCTATGGGTACTCTTGTTGTAGCCTATGGGTAAGTGCTATGTAAGCTTACAAGTATTAGTTATGTAATCCTATGAAAACTTTATATATAAGCCTATTAGTGTTTTATATGTAATACTATGAGCATATTATATATAAGCCTATAATAATTCTATATAATACTATGAGCATCTTTATGTAAGCCTATGTGCAGTTTTGATGTATTTATCCTTAATAATATTGGTTAAACCACCTATACAGTTAACCTTGATTAAAGGGCTTAATACATTTATTATATTGTCATTTAAAATTCAATTCAAGTTATGTTAGCTTGAGGTTATTGTTTAATTGGAGATTAGGTATCACTATAAATATCCCCCAATGACCGATCTATTATATTAGTTTGTGATATGTGAGATTGTGGGACTGCCTATATCTTATTTCTTTTATCTCTCATATTTTATTTTTATGCTTCTTTATTCTTTTACATGAAATTGTGGTGAATGTATGCTTTAGTGGATTTGATGATTTTATGTTCTTGTCTTGGATTTACATATTGTTGAAGATTATTATAAATCCATTGGATATGAGTGCAAATGGTGACTTCATTGATAAAAAAACCTTAGAAACCCATCCACTACTCGTAAGAAATTAAGAATATATCTTCCAATGTATTTTTTTTACTTGCTAGTACATTTCATGAGAAAACAAGAAAACTAAAAAAATATTAGAAATTCCTCAAGTCTACTCGTGATTATCTTACTTTTGCACACTCTTAAAAACATTATTATAAAATCACTAATTCATTAATCGAAAAATTTGTGAGTCATCCAACATTTTTTTGATGCAAGTAATTATTTATTGATTTTGGTCTATTTCTAATAAAATTCATTCATCCGACCACAAATTCAAGCTTGCCCTCATGCATCTTGTTTTTTAGACTTAATTTTTTTTTTTTGTAGATATCTTCAAATATATAAAAGGGCTTGTTCAAAACACCAAATCTAACATAACCCAAAACATTAGATTAAGTTTATGCATATTTGGCCCACATTTGATAATTTTTGCATGCACTTCTTGAGTTTAATTTTAATCAAATTTACTCCAAACTCATTAGAAATGAGTACAATGGCAACTTCATTGGTGATCAAACCTAAAAAATCTAGTCTATAGACAAATGATTCAATTGCCCCAATTGATTCAACAACAAAATTTAGTGGTGTCTTTGCAACAAAACTAACCAACTTATTTAGCCTAAAACTATCAACAACAAATACTAAAAGGGTAAGATTTCATTAAAAATTGGTAGTTGCACTAGTATCCACATCTTCCTAATGTTCACAATAGGTTTTACAAAATTCAAATATTCCATGTCAAATGGATTCCTAGTATCAACAAATCCCCCAAAACCATCAAGTTATTCAAATGTAACTTGATGAACTTACATTCATGATCTCAATCCTTAAGGTATTTCATATGTTGGGTATGTTAGTAATACAATATGATGAACTCAAAAATGAGAACTATAGACTTCCTAACAAGGAAACATGCAAGTGACCAACAAGGTAGAACAACTTGGTAAATTACTGTTGGACATTTTGAGTCAAAGTTGTCATTGATGTCAAGGATAAATTGTCATTGATGTCAAAAGGTCAAAAGGAGTAATGCAAAAGGTTGATGGCAAAATAAGCTTCATAATATTTATTTTTAAATATTATGTAAAAGGTTTTATTAAAACCATGTTTGAGCAAAATAAAAGGTTTTTATTAAAACCATGGTTGGGCAAAATAAAAGGTTTTTATTAAAACCATGGTTGGGCAAAATAAAAGGTTTTTATTAAAACCATGGTTGGGCAAAATAAAAGGTTTTTATTAAAACCATGGTTGGGCAAAATAAAAGGTTTTTATTAAAACCATGGTTGGGCAAAATAAAAGGTTTTTATTAAAACCATGGTTGGGCAAAATAAAAGGTTTTATTAAAACCATAGGTGGGAAAATTAAAAAGGTTTTCTAAAACCTAAGGAGGCTTTAATTTTTAATAAAGCCCAAAGAAGATTTAAAATATTTAATTTATAATATTTAAATTCTTTTGAATTTAAATAATTATAAATTAAAATATTATTCGAAGGCAAATGTTAGCGCCGACTCCCCAACGTATTTCCTCCATCGACGTGTATGGCAAGGAAGGCATAAGGTATTAATACCTTAGCCATTCCAAAGTTTGGCATCCAATTAAATTGCATCCAAAATATTCGAAGCTCATGCGAAATTTAATAAGCGCCTCCGAATTGAAGTGTGGTAGCGGACATCGTCAAAGGAAGAGCCAAGGGCTCTTAAGGGTTGTGAGGAGGTCAAAGCGCATATTGCGCTTTGAGGCTCCAAGTGGAGCACGTGGCTCACACGACGTGGAAGCCATAGCCAAGGCGCTGTGGAGAGTTTGGTGCAAGTTTCGAGCCCCATGGATTGCGAAAAGTGGTAATAAATTTTTTGAAATTATTTTAATTTGCATTTGCTAAGGTTTAGGAGGAATAAGGTGGAAGTTAGAAATGTATACCTAGGTGTTGGGAGGAATAATGTGAATTAGGTTATGATATTAAGTGAAAGGTTAATTTGCTAGGGTAAAATTGTTTTACCTTAGAAAAATGGGAAATTGATTTATTGCATTATTTTATAAAGTGATTTATTTAATTAATGCAATATTAAGTAGGGAGTCATAAGTAGAGTTTGGATTATTTTTGAGATATATTTCTGAAAAGGGTTATGATGAAATTAAATTGTTAAGATGTTCTTTTGATGAGTTAGAGTTTTGGAAGAAGTGTTTTGATTGAATATTTGTGGTGTTGGATATTATTTTAAGAAGGAGAAATAAGGTGTAATTAAGTTTGATTATTTTTGTAATTGAGAATTATTTTGTGAAGAAGTTAGTGTGATATTTTATCATCTAACTATTGAGATTGGCAAAAGAGAAAATTGTGATTGAGACAGGTTTTCTAAGGTCACTTCTACATCAAATAAAAGGTATGGGCATATTCTTCCTAGTGAGTGATTGTTGAATGTTGTGAATGCAAAGTTGGAGTGAAAAGGATTGTTTGGTAAGCATTGTTGAGTGTGTTTTGAATTAATGCTTCAAGGTTTTCTGGAATTGAGAGTTGTTGATAAGTAACCTTGTTTTATAAGCATTGTTGTTGAAGTGATTGGTTGAGTGAAGAACTTGAACTAGGGTTTGCAAAGATCATGAGTATCATTGTTATGTGAGATTGTTTGATAAGCATTGTTGGAAATATTTGAGTGAGTGTTCATATGCTTGGACTAGGGTTTGTGAGCAAGGATTATTTCATTGAATTGGTTGAGTAGAGTTGGTTGAGCCTAGTCAAGTGGATGTGTTGAAGTGATAGTTCAAGTTCTATGAAATAAATTATTCTATATTCTGAATTGATTTGAGAAAGAGGTTGAGTGTTGATGAATGTGAAACATATTGAGTCTCTAACAATTCTCTATATGTTTTATAAAAGAGTGATTGAAAGTGATTGAGTATTGTGATGAATGTGAAGCATATTGAGTCTCTAACAATTATCTTTATGTTTCTATGATATTGGACAAGTTCTAGTGAGGACTTGTTGAGCAGATTTGAGGTAAGTCTTAGAGAAGACTTGTGGATAGATTTGTGTGAGCTTTTGTGGAAGCTTACAATATATATTTGAGAAAAAGATTGAGGATATATTTGAGGATAGATATTGAGGATAGATTTGAGGATATAGTTTGGTGCATATTTGAGGATAGGTTTGTGCTAGACCAGAGATAGAGATTGAGCAAATTTGTGCTAGATCGAAGGACTATGTTTAGTGTAGATTTGAGATAGAGCTTTGGAGGTGATAGAGTATAGAGGATGATAGTATCTAGTGGATAGAGATCCATTAGCTAGGGTAGTGAGGATAGGTGTCTTCAGTGGATAGAGATCCATTAGCCAGAGCAGTGGGGGTAACAGTTCTTCTAGAAGATCACTAGTCAGAGCTAAGGAGAAAGGAGTTCTCCTATGGATAGAGATCCATGAACTTGATTAGGGGATTGGTGTCTCCTTTGGATAGAGGTCCATAAACATTGTAGGGAAAGGATTCCCAAAGAGAATTTATTTGAGAAAAATTTATAAGGAATATTTTCTCCATGGAGTAGCCCACATTGGGTGAACCACGTTAAATCATGTCTCTCATGTGTGTGATGCTTTGTGTGATGTTTATTGCTTTAATATTGTTGATGTTATCATTTGGATTAAAAAGAAAAAAATTTATCTTATACTGTTCACCCCCCTCTCAGTATAAGCACATGTTCTTCAATTGGTATCAGAGTGGGTCTCTCCATGAAAAGACTAACAGCTTGGAGGAGGATCCATCAAAAACACACATGACTTCAAAAAATGAAGAAGAGACCATGTTTGATATAAAAGAGGAATTCTTTGCTGCTCTCAAAAAATTGGAAAGAATTAGAGAGAAGAACTCAAGCTTGAAGGAACAAATTCAAGAGGATGAAGAAGCAAGGATGGAACTTCTACAAAATCTCACAGAACTCAAGATAAAGGTAGAAGAAGGAAAGAAAATTGAGCAGGATATGACAGATCTATTAAGAACAAGAGAAACAGAATGTGAAATATTGGAAGCAAAATTTTTTATCTAAGGAATGAAGTTGAAAGGACCAAGGTACTACAAGATGTAGAGTATGAGAAACAGAAAAAGGAGTCAAGTCTTCAAGAAGCAAAAACTTCAAACAAATATAGGCAAGCAAAGGATATCAGAAAGGAAGAAAGCAAAGAAGAACCTTGGATGAGAGTTAATCACAAGAGGAGAAGCACTCCACCACAATCTCAAAGGCATCCAAATAGGTTACATAATTTCTTCCATGGTCATTGCTTTTCTTGTAACAAATATGGTCATAGAGTTGTACACTATATTGGTCATGCAAGAAACAATGTCAATAGAAATTTCAATTCTTTTGCACCTCTTATGGATAATGATATTATATGTTACAAATGCAATAATTTTGGGCACAAGGCTAGATGGTGTAAAATGATACTTCCTGAGTCTAGTAAAAGAAAAACAATTTCAACAACTAGGAAAGATGAAAGGGAAAATGTAAAGGCTAGATCAATGTTAGTTCAAACAACCCTTCATGCTCAGGATAAAGAAGAACAATGGTATCTTGATAGTGGTTGCTCTAGTCACATGACAGGAGACAAAGACAAATTCATTGTACTAAAAGAAACCAATAGAGGATCAGTAAGTTTTGGTGATAATGGATCAACAAGGATTGGTGGAAGAGGAACTCTAAGTTTAGATAATGGGAAAACAAGAACAGAAAATGTGTTGTATGTTAAGGGGTTAAAACATAATCTGCTAAGTGTAAGTCAACTTTGTGATCAAGGGCATATGGTTACATTCCACCCAGATAGATGTGAGATAAGAAAATCAGAAACTGGAAAAGTCATTGCCAATGCAAGAAGAACTCCAAATAATCTATACATGCTTAGTGAGATCAAAGGGGAAAAGTGCTTTCTATCACAAGAAGATGAGAGTTGGTTGTGGCATAGAATATTGGGTCACTTGAATTTTGACAACATAGTCAACATAAGCAATAAGCAGGCTGTCAAAGATTTACCCAAAATAAAAAGGCCACAAAACACAATTTGTGCACCTTGTCAACATGGAAAGAAAACTAGAACAAGCTTTAAGTCAAAAGGATATATGTCATCTGAGCCATTAAGTCTAATACATACTGATCTATGTGGTCCTACCAGAACATAGAGTATTCAGGGTGAGAGTTACTTTATATTGTTTATAGATGATTACTCCATAATGGTTTGGGTAGCTTTCCTGAAAGAGAAGTCAGATGCTTTTGAAAAATTCAAAGCATTTAAGGAACTGGTTGAAAATGAAACCGGCAAGAGGATCAAGTGTTTGAGATCTGACAGAGGAGGAGAATTTACCTCAAATGAATTTGTAGAGTTTTGTGAACAACATGGGATCAAGAGAGAATACTCAGCAATGAGAACTCCTCAACAAAATGGAGTAGTTGAAAGGAAAAATAGGACTATTGAGAATATGGCTAGAGCTATGTTAAATGAGTCTAAACTCTCAGATGGATTTTGGAGAGAAGCAGTCAACACAATAGTATACATAATCACTAGGGCTCAAATGAGGGTAAACCATCACAAGACTCCATATGAGCTTTGGAAAGGAAGACCGACCACTGTAAAACACTTCAAGGTTTTTGGAAGCAAGTGCTACATAAGATGAGAAGATCAAAACTTAGGCAAGTTTGACCCAAGATGTGATGAGGGAATTTTCCTTGGTTATTCCTCTAAGAGTAAAGCCTATAGATGCTTCAACAAGAGAACACACACTATTGTAGAAAGTATAAATGTAACAATTGATGAGAAGATAGATTTAAGAGAACCAGTTCAACAAACTGTGTATCAGGAAGATGGAAGTTGTCAAGAAGAGTTTCATGAGGAATCGAATGAAGAAGAAGAAGAAACACAAAAACTTCTTCCTAAAACTCCATCCAGATATGTACATAAGCATCATCCAAAAGATCTAATCATTGGAAATCCAGATGAAAGGTAGACAAGGAGAAGGATAATAACACCATCTCAACAAGCAAATTTTTCTTTGCTATCTAAGATTGAGCCAAAGGACTTCAATCAGGCAAGTGGAGATGAGTTCTGGATTAAGGCAATGGATGAGGAATTAGATCAGATAGAGAAAAGCAAGACTTGGGAACTTGTTCCATGACCAAAGGACAAAAATGTGATCGACACAAAATGGGTATTCAGAAATAAGCTAAATGAAGATGGACAGGTAGTAAGGAATAAAGCAAGGTTAGTATGCAAAGGTTATGCACAGGTAGAGGGAATTGAATTTGATGAGACATTTGCTCCAGTTGCATGACTTGAAGCCATAAGAATATTTTTAGCCTTCTCAAGTTTTAAAAACTTCAAGGTATATCAGATGGATGTTAAGTCAACATTTCTAAATGGTGTTCTAGAAGAAGAAGTCTACATTGAACAACTAGAGGGATTCATATTAACAGATAAACCAGATCATGTATGCATATTGAAAAAGGTATTGTATGGTCTAAAGCAGGCTCCTAGAGCATGGTACTCAAGATTGGATAAGTATCTTCAGGAACAGGGATTCAGAAAAGGAATAGCAGACAACAATTTATACATCAAAAATGAAGGGAATGATCTACTAATTATGGTTGTTTATGTTGATGACATCATTTTTGGAGGAAACAATGATAAGATGTGTAAAGAATTTGCTAAGAACATGCAAAATGAATTTGAGATGTCTATGCTTGGTGAGTTGTCCTTCTTTCTTGGACTTCAGATTTCACAATCAGAGAAAGGAGTATTTCTCTCACAAACCAAGTATATAAAAGAGATGCTAAAGAAATTCAGGTTAGAAGATTGCAAACCAGTAAGTACCCCCATGGTCACAGGATGCAAGTTAAGTAAGGATGATGAATCTCCAGAGGTAGATCAGAGATTATATAGATCTATGATTGGCAGCTTGTTGTATGTTACAACTACAAGACCAGACATAGTACAGTCAATGGGATTAGTGGTAAGGTTTCAGGCAACACCTAAGGAAACACATGTGGCAGCAGTAAAGAGAATTCTCAGGTATCTAAAAGGGACTATGGATTTTGGGCTTTGGTATCCCAAAAGTGATAGTTTCACACTCACAACATATACAGATGCAGATTGGGCTGGCAACATTGATGACAAAAAAAGCACAAGTGGAGGAGCATTCTTTCTTGGAGACTGTTTAGTCTCTTGGCTAAGTAAGAAGCAGGTTTCAGTATCCTTATCTACAACAAAAGTAGAATATATTGCAGTAGTAGCCAGTTGTACACATGTATTATGGATGAAGTGAACTCTAGAAGACTTCAAGATAAAACATGATCATCCTATTCCCATATTATGTGATAATACAAGTGCTATAAGTATCTCAAAGAATCCAGTGATGCACTCCAGGACAAAGCACATTCCGATCAAGTATCATTTTCTGAGAGAACATGTGACAGATAAACATGTCAGGTTGGAATATGTTACTACAAAGGAGCAGATAGCAAATATTTTCACTAAGCCACTTTCGAAGGAGACCTTTGAGTATCTTCGAGAAAAACTGGGAGTAATACTCCCACCCCAGAATTAACCACCTCAAGAGGAGGTGGGGGAGGGGCTAAGCTAAGAGACTCATTCTTAGCCCCGAGCCCCAAAGGTGACCCTTTGCCATTGATGTCAAAGGGGGAGAGATTTGAGTAAGGGGAGAGATTTTGTTTGAAGGAGAGCATTGAGTTAGGGGGAGCAGTTTCCCGGGGGAGAAAAATGAAAAGGTCAAGAAAATGGTAAAAAGTTATTGGGTTGCCATCAATGACAAAGGGGGAGATTGTTGGACATTTTGAGTAGATGAAGTTGTCATTGATGTCAAGGAATGAATTGTCATTGATGTCAAAAGGTCAAAAGGAGTAATGCAAAAGGTTGATGGCAAAAGAGCTTCATAATATTTATTTTTAAATATTATGTAAAAGGTTTTTATTAAAACCATGGTTGGGAAAAATAAAAGGTTTTTATTAAAACCATGGTTGGGAAAAATAAAAGGTTTTTATTAAAACCATAGTTGGGAAAATTAAAAAGGTTTTCTAAAACCTAAGGAGGCTTTAATTTTTAATAAAGCCCAAAGAATATTTAAAATATTTTATTTAAAATATTTAAATTCTTTTGAATTTAAATAATTATAAATTAAAATATTATTCAAGGTAAATGTTAGCGTCGACTCCCCAATGTATTTCCTCCATCGACGTGTATGGCAAGGAAGGCATAAGGTATTAATACCTTAACCATTCCAAAGTTTGGAATAAGATTTAATGCATCCAAAAATACGAAGAGCTCATGCAAAATATAATAAGTACCTCCGAATTGCAAGTGTGGTTACCTCGGTCGAAGGAAGAGCCAAAGGCTCTTGAGGGTTGTGAGGAGGTCAAAGCGCATATTGCGCTTTAAGGCATCAAAGGAGCACGTGGCTCACACGACGTGGAAGCCATGACCAAGGCGTTGTGGAGAGATTGGTGCAAGTTTGAGCCCCATGGATTGCAAAAAGGGTAATAAATTTTTGGAAATTATTTTAATTTGCATTGCTAAGGTCTTAGGAGGAATAAGGTGGAAGTTAGAGAAATATTTTGATATATGAAAGGTTATTAGCTAGGGTAATTTTGTTTTACCTTAGAAAAGTGGGAAATTGATTTATTGCATTATTTTATAAAGTGATTTATTTAATTAATGCAATATTAAGTAGGGAGTCATAAGTAGAGTTTGGATTATTTTTGAGATATTTTTCTGAAAAGGGTTATGATGAAATTAAATTGTTAAGAGGTTCTTTTGATGAGTTAGAGTTTTGGAAGAAGTGTTTTGATTGAATATTTGTGGTGTTGGATATTATTTTAAGAAGGAGAAATAAGGTGTAATTAAGTTTGATTATTTTTGTAATTGAGAATTATTTTGTGAAGAAGTTAGTGTGATATTTTATCATCTAACTATTGAGATTGGCAAAAGAGAAAATTGTGATTGAGACAGGTTTTCTAAGGTCACTTCTACATCAAATAAAAGGTATGGGCATATTCTTCCTAGTGAGTGATTGTTGAATGTTGTGAATGCAAATTTGGAGTGAAAAGGATTGTTTGGTAAGCATTGTTGAGTGTGTTTTGAATTAATGCTTCAAGGTTTTCTGGAATTGAGAGTTGTTGATAATAACCTTGTTTTATAAGCATTGTTGTTGAAGTGATTGATTGAGTGAAGAACTTGAACTAGGGTTTGCAAAGATCATGAGTATCATTGTTATGTGAGATTGTTTGATAAGCATTGTTGGAAATATTTGAGTGAGTGTTCATATGCTTGGACTAGGGTTTGTGAGCAAGGATTATTTCATTGAGTGATTGGTTGAGTAGAGTTGGTTGAGCCTAGTCAAGTGGATGTGTTGATGTGATAGTTCAAGTTCTATGAAATAAATTATTCTATATTCTGAATTGATTTGAGAAAGAGGTTGAGTGTTGATGAATGTGAAACATATTGAGTCTCTAACAATTCTCTATATGTTTCTAAAAGAGTGATTGAAAGTGATTGAGCATTGTGATAAGTGTGAAGCATATTGAGTCTCTAACAATTCTCTTTATGTTTCTATGATTTTGGACAAGTTCTAGTGTGGACTTGTTGAGAATATTTGAGGTAAGTCTTAGAGAAGACTTGTGGATAGATTTGTGTGAGATTTTGTGGAAGCTTACAATACATATTTGAGAATAAATATTTGAGGAGATTTGAGGATAGAGATTGAGGATAGATATTGAGGATAGAGTTTGGTGCAGATTTGAGGATAGGTTTGTGCCAGACCAGAGATAGATATTGAGCAGATTTGTGCTAGACCGAAGGACTATGTTTAGTGTAGATTTGAGATAGAGCTTTGGAGGTGATAGAGTATAGAGGATGATAGTCTCCAGTGGATAGAGATCCATTAGCTAGGGTAGTGAGGACAGGTGTCTTCAGTGGATAGAGATCCATTAGCCAGAGTAGTGGGGGCAGCAGTTCTTCTAGAAGATCACCAGTCAGAGCTAAGGAGAAAGGAGTTCTCCTATGGATAGAGATCCACGAACTTGATTAGGGGATTGGTGTCTCCTTTGGATAGAGGTCCATAAACATTGTAGGGAAAGGATTCCCAAGAGAATTTATTTGAGAAAAATTTATAAGGAATATTTTCTCCGTGGAGTAGCCCACATTGGGTGAACCACGTTAAATCATGTCTCTCATGTGTGTGATGCTTTGTGTGATGTTTATTGCTTTAATATTGTTGATGTTATCATTTGGATTAAAAAGCAAAAAGTTTTATCTTATATTGTTCACCCCCTCTCAGTATAAGCACATGTTCTTCAATTACACTCTAGTTCTTCTCTTGTAATGTTAGCCATCATTATATAAAATTTGCTTTGGCCATCAACCATACCTAGGTGATTAATAAAAAAGTGGTCAATCAACCTATGATGTTAAAACAACCCATTGTTGTCAATAAAATCATGATAAAACAACTAATAGTAAATTAGATGGCTGCATCCCAAGTCATTATGACATAAGACTATGAAATACTTAGAATACTTGAAATCAACAAATATTACCTCCCTACCCAAAGAGCAGTATGGTGAATTAACAAGTTCTTTGAGGAATCCTCTACCCACTCACTAGGAACCATGATCCATTTTATTAGAAAGAGAACCTAAAATTATAAAGGTTAAAATTATGATGGATAGATAGTTCCTATAAGGGAGTCCAATCATCCCATCAAAGGACATGTCTCTTAGGGTTTGAGGAAAGGCTTGAAACTTAAAACAATAATTATAAAGATAAATAAGATTATGAATCAGTTTATCCTTTCTTAGATGAGGAATTAGAGATTCTAAAAGAATGTGAGGTGTTTAGTTTTCCACTATAAGGATAAAGGTCGATAATGGGAGTAAGACTTGAGCCAAAATTCAAAGGATTTGGTTTCCCCTTTGAGGATGACGAGCCTATTGTAGTAATTGAGGTAAACTTATAATAAAATCATAAGGTATTGGTACTTCTATTAGGCAATGAATTAAAGCATACACAAACACTAAAAATATGAATTTGGCTAGGATATGCAAAGAAAAGAAAGTTTACAAGGTCTGAAGAATTGACATGTAAATCCTTTCATGAAGGCAATCTACTTATTTGAAGAGAAAAATCCAAAAGGAAATTACTAGATTCCTGAGATGCCAAGTGAAACACAAGACCATTCAATACTTGAAGCACCTAGAATTGAAAAATTTCATTTTGAACTCTAGATACTATCATGTGCAATCTCCATGAATCAAAAACTCCTCAAAATGAGTCTCTCTTCTAGGAGTTGAATCCTATTTAGTTAGAGAGGGGACCTGAAACAAAAAGTGAAGAATTTAAGAAGGAAGGTGAAATATTTTATCTCTCATAATTTGAGAAATTTTATTCCCCCTTTGAAGAAGAGAAAGCTATAAGGGTAATGGAGACAAGCCTACAACCAAAATATGAAGTATATATACTAGAGTCAACAAGAGTGATAGAGGAAGGAACTAAGAAATAATATAAAACACACCTTTATTGGAAGGAAAAAGTCTACAATAATAGAAGAACTCATGTGGAAATACTCTTTTATGGATTCCTTATACTTCTTCAAAGAGAAAATATTAGAAGAAAATGCCACTCAATAGATAAAGAAGGGTTCACCTACAACACCTAAAGTTGTTCAATAAATTCTAGATAAATGGACTACATTGAGCAACATAGAGGCCATGATTCTAAAAGTGAGGAGTTTTTCTACAAATTTAGGAAGTTAAGCTAGGTTTAAACTTGCATTTTAGTAACTCGATGCTTTGAAGGATGATATTAAATTACTTAAGGAATAACAATAAGAGGAACCATCAGTGTTGAGTAATGATATGTTGCTTGGCTATATAAAGAAAAGGGTAAAAATTGGTAGTTGGTTAATCATGGGTTGGGATAAAAAATAAAGAATCTATCTTAGTTGAAAATATTTTAGCACCCACCCATTCTTTTGACCACTTTGTATTTGAAGAGGAGCATCATATCCAAGGCAATTAATATCAAGAGGAAGGTAAGAAATAAATAGAGAGAGAAAGTTATTTCAATTGCTCAAGATTTGAAATCCCCCATGACCTCTCTTACTATTTTGGTGAAGAAATATACTACCTTCTAAGTGCATCCATGAAGCTCAAAATTCAAAAATACCCCTTGTAAAAGCGTTGGAGAATATTACATTATTTGGTATATGCTAATGTACCCCCATGATACCTATGGTATAATATAAATATTAGATTAATATTTGAGTCTATAGTTTATAATATAAATATAAACATTAGATTAATATTTGAATCTATAGTTTAGGAGTGTGATTTATATTTCCCCTTTATGTAAGTGTATATGTGCAGGTATGCACAAACACCATGTAAGTAAGAGTGCAAGTGCGTAAAGTAAGAAAGTGCATAAGTGTCATGTAATTAAGTGAGCAAATATGTAATGTGAGAAAGTGTACAAGTGTCATGTGTTAGGTGTGCATGTAGAAATATGCAAGTATCATAGAGTTAAGTGTGCAAGTAAATAGATATTCAAGAGTCATGTATACAAGTATCTTATGTAAAGAATATGAAAGGTTGCAACTCTCGGATATGTGAGGAGTGCAATAGTCAAGTATTGAAGAGTCACCTTTCTAAGGTTATATAATGGAGATAAATATCCATGAAATATATCTGGAAAATGTATGAAATATTCAAGCATGAATATTGAAGCTTGTATGCATATTTTGAGCAATTCTACTATAAGTGTTCTTCATGTTATTGCATGAATGATTTTGGCCATTTATATTCATATTTGTCATTTTTATGAATATTATTATTAATTATGTTGGTCATCTTATATATTGATTGCTCTTATATTTGAGTCTACTCTAGATCCAAAATATTGGGGCCTAAGATAATCTAGCTTAAAAGACAACAAAGGCCCTCCTTATGCACCATTGATTCCATCTAACTTACTGTGTTTACATAGGTGTTGGAAGATCCTGAGTTGTAACATTGGCATCAAGAAAACATATTTTCCAAAGCCTTTAAGTGGGACAATTTTTATCTTAGTGAAATAGATGCTAAAATTCTTATTTCTATAAATTTCAAATTTTCATTTCCTTTTCTTTGGTTTTCTATATTTAAAAAATATCTATCTTTCTTAGGTGAAAATTTTGTAAGAGACACTCAAGTTCCCACTTCTCATTCCTTTATTTCTAAAATTGGTTGAATATATATCCAAAATCAATATTTTTTTGAGACTAATTTTGATGAGGTGATGTGCTAACCTGGAAAAATGATGATAATAAGTCACAAAAAAAGTCAAGAAGAGACTTAGTGAATGTGGCTCATTCTTGGATATCATGGTGGAAAAATAAAATGAGGATGAGACCAAGAGATATTTAATTACTTAGGGACAATAATTATGTAAAGAAGATAGAGAAATGATGGGTAACATTGAAAATAATAGCTACAAAAGAGAATAAGGTTCACATTCTAGGAAAAAAGTAGCAAGAATGAAAGTTGTCAATTCAAAAGCATAAATTACTTCCACCATCTTCCTGATGATCACCTTCACTTCACTTACATCCCTTTTTATTTTATTCCCATAGCTATTATTTCTTTTCCTTTTATTTATTCTTTTCTTTCTTCTCAAATTCTCTAACTTCTTTTGCATATCCATAGTCTTAGGGTTACTAACAAGTTCACCTACTCAAATATCAAAGTCATCCCTCTCACCATCCCCCTTGCACACTATCCCATATTAGTTTACTCCATCATACTTCACATGACCATCATCAAATATTCAATAACCATCCACTTTTCATTTGGTCCCCCATACCATAAGTACCATTGAAATGCTCTATAAACTCAATCCCTCTCATAACCTACCACCTCCAAATTCATGCCATCATCTATATTGCCACATTAAACTAGTCTCCTCACTCTTGTATGTACAAATATATTCCTTGCAACAATATCAAGAGTGTTTGAGGAAATCCACATGACTACAAAGAAATATCCCATCCTTGATGGCTATCAATAATTCCCTCATCAAATAGTAGAAATCCCTACTAAGAAGGACATAGGGGAAGTATCATGCATCATATAGGAGGTAAGAAAGCAAATTGATCAAGACATTACTAAAAGCTTTAACATTTTCTACATTTGTGATACTACAATTCTAGATGATAAAATGGGATAAGAAGTTGTTAATTATAGAAACACTTTTGATAAATCTAAGTAAGATAGCAACTAACCTATACGACTATACTACTAGATTTTCTACATTAGACTTATTAAGGATCGATCCATCCCATATAATATAACTAATATGACAATTGTGACACATAATGGTTAACAAATATGCATAAGCAAATACCCAAACTAAAATATATAAGAAGAAGGCCTTGGATAATGCAAGCACTTAAGCAACTGAAAAAAGATATATAAATGGAAGTGATGTAACTATAGAAAGAAAAAGAGGCATTAAAAAAAGGAAAACAATGACTCAATAGGTCAAGTAGCAACAAAGAAGAAAATTAAGAGATAATTTTAAGAGTTAAAAGGTTAGTGGTAGCTAGTGCAAGAGAAAGATCAATTAAAGTAATAGTTTGAAAAGAAGTAAGATTTTATGACTTCAACCTGATCATTTAAAAGTAATAGTACAACGCAAAAGATAGTGTTGTGATTGATGTTTCCAAACAAGATCACTAAGTTAGAGAACTTGATGGACATGTTCAATAACATAACATATCAAGGGAGAGCCTCTTAATTGACAAATATGTGAAGTAGGCATTGGAAGGTGAGATATTAGTGATTTAGACCTACCTTCTAGTACAAATTGATAGGAAATTTTAGAGGATGTTGTCCCCAAGCTAAATAAAGGTGACCCATAATTTTATAATTTTTCTATAATATGATCCCAATTTTGAAGACTTTATGCAAAAGGATAAAGATAGTGCCTATTATCTCTTCCTAGTCGAGCTTGGCACCCCATGAAGTCACTACAAATATAGTAGTTTGACTGTTATCTTCAAATTCTATTCATGAATTAGTCATGGAGAAGAAAATAATAGAATTTTGCAGCCTTGGAAGTAGCAAAGTGAACTAGAAATTATGAAAAATTCTCTAGAAAAATGGCTTAAGTATATGTTGATTTTCGAAAAAAGTCTAACTTCTAATGCATTTAAAATCCAGTAAACAAAATCGAAAGGAGAACCATATATTATTTGACCTATAGATTTAGGCTAGCTACCTACTATTTTTGCTAATCTAAACTAATATAAGTACAAAAAGTAAATGCAATCATGGTAAGGATGTGAGAGATTAAAGTAAATTGCATTAAAATAAAATATTTGTATCTATAGCAAGAAAAGTGTGTGATCAATCAACACATGAATAAATTGAATAATAGTGTGCTGCAAATAATATGGAACTAAAATAATAGAAAGGTGTGGTATTCCACAATCACTATGCATTCCACAATCTAAAAGATGAGTGCCATAACTAGAAAGAAAATGTCTTGCACAATATCTCTATTATTCCTAAAATTAAAGCATGAATACAATGTAAAGTCCACAAAATGTAACTTTGATTTTCTCAACGACCAGAAGATATTTGCAATTAATTCTCAAACCC
The DNA here is from genome assembly GCA_028583015.1 of Wollemia nobilis. Classification (NCBI taxonomy): domain Eukaryota; kingdom Viridiplantae; phylum Streptophyta; class Pinopsida; order Araucariales; family Araucariaceae; genus Wollemia; species Wollemia nobilis. The sequence continues at coordinate 25,213,193 of JAQPPZ010017248.1, read as the reverse complement.
CTATTTATAGTAATAATTTACCCATGAATTACCCGGGGTAATAAATTTCTACTCCTAGTAATTCTACTAATTTAGGATCATATTTAGCAAATTGATGCACCGCTAAATGTTACATATCTCTAATTTCATCCTTGAACTACTTAGAAGTATCCTAAAGAATTTTTTGTGCCACAAAAAAATAAAATATTTCTTTCCTATATATTCCTCAACATCCATGTATCTTTGTCCCACTTGGTTCGATGATGAGCGATTCACTCCTAGAAGGGGAGTAATTCATTCCTTTTGCAACCAATGATGCACCCATGAATGAGAAAATCACATCCTTGGAGTAGATTGCACTTTTTAGTATCACATTGTACATTAGGTATTGTAGTGAGTTCTATGTACACTTGGGAAGCGTGAGCATTTTTGTTAATTTTGGTAAAAAGGAGGACCAAAAGGAAGCACAACAACTAGATCTAAAAGTAGGCATATACAAATATATAGGACCAATGATGTGGATTTTTGGTTAGAGTTGACAATAGAGTAAAGAGAACCAAAATTTTAATGACAACTTGAAGTTGTGATGTGCACAATCTGAAGGAAAAACAAACCTAGACACACACGCTCAACATAAGCATATGGTAATATCAAGCCAAGGATGATAATAAAAACACCAAAAATAGTAGAGTTGGAAGTCATTAGTACGGTATAGTGACTAGACCAAGCTTAGAAAATTAGGTTACTAGATAAAGTACAAAGGGAAGATCTACCTTCTAAAACTCGGTTAAGCTTACATGCCCTTGGGCCCCAAAATATAGGAGGTCAAGTATTGCTTTGGGGGTCATGCCCCTAGGCAATCACATAGAGGACCACTGGCACCCCACACCCCCAACTAGGTACACCACCCATGGTGCTGAGGTTTACACATCATTAGGCATACAATCCCTCCTCTAAAAAAGGGTACAACATTTTAGGCATCATCATGAAACCTTTAGAGAAGTGACCATGAATTAGAATAAGAATTAATTTTATATCCAACACCTTCAAAAACCACATCTGCCACCCCACCATTAAATCTTGCATAATAAAATTATATGCCTAAGTCTAAACTTAGGGATATAAAATCCTGCACATTATTCTATTTTCCTAATTTATTAAATCTAGGAAATCATCCTAGGATACCCTGTATACCCATTGGACATGTGTCCTGGATACTTCACCCAACACCCCTACCACATCTTACCCACTCCTGTCCCCTTGTCCTTGCACATGAGACAAATTCCCAACACTCATGCCATAACTTCTTTGTTGTTGTCCCCTTGTCCCTTCACATAAAACAACATCCCACATCCCACTCCACTTGAAGCCACATCACCCCAGTTAAGTGAGAAACACTGAATGACTCACTGTAACTACCCCTTCCACTTAGCAGTTCAGATTTACCACTTGGCAAGTCAGGCTTGCTACATCCCATTCCCATCCAAAGCCCTAGAAAGCGTTTAAAAGCACCATTAGTCCACCAAACAAGGGGAGCTAAATTTGCATATCGACAGGCTGTCAAAATATATCTGAACCCGATGAGAAATTGAGAACGTGAGCTCGATCCTGACCATTGGCCTGTATCTCGAGGAAACTTGTCATTTCAGCTGAAACCACCAGCCCACGGTTCCATAGTTGAAAACGCAAATTCATGGTTTCACAACCGCAGGTCCGTGATTTATAGCCCACAACCGTGCTTTCGCGGTTCCACAGTCCCAAGACAAAATCACATGCACGACAGAGATCAGTGACTTTAATAATTAGCGAGGTTTTATCTGTTTATTGTTGCTGTTATTTATTTCATGCAAATTATCTACTTAGGGACTAATAACAAAGATAGAGAGAGAAGTAGATTGAGGTAATTTTTTTTTGTTGTTTTTGGTACCTATGAGTAGGTAAAATTTTGTTTACCTACTCCTAAGTAATCAACAAACAAAAGAATTTTTTTTTCCTACTCTTAGGTAAACAAAAACAAAACAATTTTTTTTTACCTACTCATAGGTACCAAAAACAACAATTTTTTTTAACCTACTCATAGGTACCAAAAACAACAATTTTTTTTTACCTACTCCTAGGTAATAAAAAACAAAACAATTTTTTTTTTACCTACTCATAGGTACCAAAAACAACAATTTTTTTTTACCTACTCCTAGGTAATAAAAAACAAAACATTTTTTTTTTACCTACTCATAGGTAACAAAAAAAAAAAACAATTTTTTTTTACCTACTCCTAGGTAAAAAAAAACAAAACAATTTTTTTTTACCTACTCCTAAGTAATAAAAAACAAAACAATTTTTTTTTTACCTACTCATAGGTACCAAAAACAATAATTTTTTTTTACCTACTCCTAGGTAATAAAAAACAAAACAAATTTTTTTACCTACTCCTAGGTAATAAAAAACAAAACAATTTTTTTTTTATCTACTCATAGGTACCAAAAACAACAATTTTTTTTTTTACCTACTCCTAGGTAATAAAAAACAAAACCATTTTTTTTTTTACCTACTCCTAGGTAATAAAAAACAAAACAAATTTTTTTACCTACTCCTAGGTAAAAAAAAACAAAACAAAAACTTCTAGGTAATAAAAAACAAACAAAAAATTCATTACCAGCCCCACTTAATTATCAAAAACAACAAGAAAACGACAAAGCAAAAAACAAACACAATAAAAGAAGGGACCACGTACCTCAGCAAATAGGGTGCCGACTTTCGCTCCAACCGAGCCACCACAACCAACTCCCTCACCAAGCTCCATCGCGCTCATATCGCCAACAAATAACAAAATTACAACTGGCAGAATGACTCTAAAAGTGACATCATGCTTTTATATAGCTGTTTTTGGTGGTGAAAAACATGCACCCATGTTTTTCGTGGTGCATCAAAACACAAACCTACGTTTTGTGCCACAAAACGCGTAAACGCGTTTTCAGCAGATAAAACACGTAACTGCGGTTACCACCATAAAAATCGCAAATCAGCGGTTACACAAAAAAAGGAAACAACAAAAGCAAATGAAGGTCTTACAGGCTCAAGAGACAATATCAATCAAATCAACCCAAGGTTGAAATTGATGCCCACTCCGTGAGGTTACAAAACACGGTAATGATACAATCATTGTGCATTAAGGAATTGCTAACAATCACCGGGACAGGTACCTAGGTGATTGGTTCCTTCAAACCATGAACATGCATGTCAATCAAATCAAACAGTACTTTTGAATGAATAGTCAACCAAACTTGGGGCAATCATTTGCATAAACGAAAAAAAAAAAAAAAATACCTTTTCATCAATTGGTTATTGAGCTTCACTATTCACCCACTTACCAATTGAGGGGGTAAACACAAAAACAAAAAAAAAAATTATATATATATATATATATATATATATTCATTCTACAATACAAAAAAAAATGAGTCCATCCATCCAATAAAATTAGATGTCATTAGTTTTTGCACCGCATTGTGCTGTACACAACACAATACAAAAAGGGGTAACTGTAGACACTAAAATCCAAAACCTTTAAAAACCACATCTGCCACCCCACCATTAAATCCTGCATAGTAAAATTATATTCCTAAGTCTAAACTTAGGGATATAAAATCCTGCACATTATTCTATTTTCCTAATTTATTAAATCTGGAAAATCACCCTAGGATACCTTGTCTACCCATTGGACACATGTCCTGGACACTTCACCCAATACCCCTGCCACATCTTACCCACTCTTGTCCTCCTTGTCCTTGCACATGAGACAGATTCCCAACACCCATGCCACAACTCCTTTGTTGTTGTCCCCTTTTACCTTCACATAAAACAACATCCCACATCCCACTCCACTTGAAGCCACATCACCCCAGTTAAGTGAGCCACACTGAATAACTCACTGTAATTGCCCATTCCACCTAGCAGTTCAGATTTACCACTTGGCAAGTCAGGCTTGCCACCTCCCATTCCCTTCCAAAGCCCTAGGAAGCCTATAAAAGCACCATTAGTCCACCAAACAAGGGGAGCTGAATTTGCATACTGACAGGTTGCCAAAATATATCTAAACTCGATGAAAAATTGAGAGTGCGAGCTTGATCCTGACTGTTGGCCCGAATCCTAAGGCAACCTGTCATTTCAACCGAAACTGCCCACCTACGATTCCACAGTAAAAAATATGAATCCACGGTTTCACAATCGCAGGTCCATGGTTTCTAGCCTACAACCATGCTTCCGTGGTTCCACAATCCTGAGACGAAGTAGATTGCTCCTAAATCATCTACTAGTTACACATGAATCTACTAGTTGATCGATATTAGGCAAAGGAAAATCATCTTTGGGACACGCTTTGTTTAAGTCTCAAAAATTAGTGCATACGCATATCCCTCCGTTCGGTTTACAAATGGGTACCATATTTGAAAGCCATTATGGGTAGTCAATTAGTACTATGAAGTGCACATCCAACAAATTTTATAGCTCTTCTTTCATAATTAATGTGACTATTGGATGAACTTTCCTAAGCTTTTGTTTGAAAGGCTTTGCATCATATGCCAGTGTAAGGTTGTAGACTACCAGGTCTGGATCTAAACCAGACATGTCTTTGTATGACCATGTGAACACTTCTTTATTTTTCATTAGCATGTTTATTATGCATTATTTTTCTTTGCAGATAAATCTTTTGTAACTTTGACAATTTGAGGATTGCCCGCATCTTGACTAAGGTTCACATCTATAGATTATTTAATTAGCATGTGATAACCTTCTTCTAACTGATGTGGAGTTGGGATGAGGTGGATATCTTCTGCCACATTTTGAAATGTTTTTAGGGTTTCCCCCTCTATCTCGGTTTGAAAAACTAAATTGTTTGATGATGAAGGTTGTTGTGGAATATATGCATTTGAAGCATGCAACAACTCTTTGAACATGATAAACTCGGTAGTGGATGGCAGGGATGAAATCCTATCCATGGCTATGAGACTAGTGTCGATATAGATCGGGTTTGTCTCATCATATGGATTACAGAGTGGAGTGAGCAAATCAACAAAAATCATATTGACTTGATGGAAATGAGGTGGCTGCGATTCGAGAATTGATGACTCATCTTCTCTAGGTTGCAACTGACCTAATGTGTGTGATTGGCTGTGTTGTATGCAATGCCAATGTGATGGAGGAGGTTCTAGTTCAAGACTCTCACACTCTTTGCTTAGCCGAAAAAGAGTGCGGTCTATTGGGAATTTCTTTCGATACCAGTCATCTCTCTGAATAGAATCTGTGTATGTTGTCTCCTCTTGAGGTTCTTATTCTTCCTGATTTAGCCATTCAGGACATGCCTCTACTTGAAGCATTCTTCTAGCTTGCATTTTACGCATATGATTCATTAATATCATTTCAGTTTTATCCTCTTCGTCATCGTCACTCATCCAAAAACCATTAGCATTTGTATGAGGTCCCAATACCAGTGGCGTATCGTCTGGCCTAAGGTATGTCATCTCTATGGGATCTTCTAGCTCTTGTTGTAAGGCTTGCTCTTGAGGGTAAAAAGTGTAGATCTGATACCCACCATATATTTGTTCATCCTCATTATTAGGCTCATCTTCCTCATCGCTCTTTTCTTCTTCTTCTTCTTCTTCGCATTCTATGTCAAGTTCTTGGAAAGCTTGATTAAGCGAAGAGCTTGCAATGGAAGATTTGTAGCCTAGACCGGAGCGGTCACTTGGATCTCTATATTCTGGTTCAATAATGTGGTGAGGACCTTGTTCATGTCTTCCAAGTCCATATCCTTGCCAATTAAGCTTTCAAAAATATCTCACTGGGAAACTTGGGTTCGATAGATAATCAATGTTTTCATTAAACTCTTGTAAAGAGTTGTCATCTTGAGGAGGTGCATCCAATGAAGAATCCACCCCTCCATATATGAAATTGATTGCATTTTTTGAGAACCCATTCTATATATATCACCTATAGCTAAAGGTGGGTCGCGAGGACGACCATAATCCCTGACTGACTCAATAGGTGGTGTAACTATGACACTTTCAATAATGTACCCACCAATTCTTGGATTGGCGAGATGTATTGTAACTCTAGATGGTTGTGAGGCTAATGGTTTGGCAGATGAAGAGGGTTCTTGTACATTAGCTTGTGGCTCCACTAGTGATGGTGGATTATCTCTAATAGGTGGCCCTATTTGTGAGACTAAGGGTTCTAATGATCATGATGTAGTGATGGATGGTGTGGGTTGTGCTGTGAATGTGAATGGTTGTTGTGGATCTAGAAGTTTACTAGATGGAGTTGGCGATTGGTTAGCAAGATGGGTAGGTGCGACTTGAAAATGAAATGCAGTGTTTGAAGGATGCATTGATCTAACACTTTTGGATGTAAAAGTTGGGTCAACTATATGTAATTCTTCTTGAATGGGTGCTTATGAGGATGTGCTACTAGATGGAATGGTCCTAATGGCTAGTGGTTGAATAGTTAGGTGCGTTGATGGAAGCAAGGACTCATAAGGTTTTGAAATAAAGTTGCAGTATTTAAACAGTTTTGTGTCAGCTGGTATGCAATGCACTTTGCCTTCATGCACATATTTTAAGCATTGATACAATTTTGAAGGCACACACTTCATTTCTCTTATCCAAGGGCATCCAAGAAGTATGTTGTATTGCATTTCTCCTTATAAGATGTGGAAGAGAACATGCATTTCTTTCACCCCCATGATGATAGGAAGAACAACATTCCCTACAGTTGAGCATAAAGAATTATTAAAATCCCTGTGAATGTGGATGTTGTGATGTGTGATGATGGAACATTGAGAGTTTTCATTGTGGGTGTGGTGATAAGGTTTATGGAGGAACTGGTGTCAATGAGGTCTCTCTTGAATGGCTTTCTGTCAATGTGAGCTCCTATGTGCAATGGTGGATCTGGTGAATCTACCAAAATTTATTTTTCCTCCAAGTCATAAAATACTATCGAGGGTTCCATGCACTTTTGCACACTTCCTACAAGGAATTGAATGCATTGGGGTCTTCTGATTGTACTTGTATAGACTTTAAAATTTCCATCAATGCTTCCCTATGAGGTGTTGATTGTTGTATTAGCTCATATATTGACAATTTTGCTGAAGCCATTTTCAAACTTTGTGTTAACCGGCTGTTCAAAGTAACAACTGGGTGGTTGTAGAAAGGTGGTGGTGGAACACTTGATCCAATTTGTATGGACACATTGGTTGGTGATGCTGCCGGAACCTGAGTTGTGCGATTAGCTTACCTTTGTCCACGAGTGACTATACTGATAGCCCCTACAAAATGTTGTGGCAATTGAGACATATAATTAACCTGATTGGGAGGAACTATAGAAGTTGATGCTCTCGTCGTTTGTTGATTTACCTCGTGATGTGACAAAGGTGTCTGATATATGCCTAGGTTTTGGTTATTTTGGGCTAGTGGATTGTCAACTTTGATTGTACCTGCTTCCAATAAATCTTGCATAATTATTTTAAATCCATGACAACCTTCAATATCATGTCCCCTTTGTCTATGATAGATGCAAAAGAGGTGTTCTTTGTAACCTTTTGTTTTTGGTTTGTTAGGATCTTCAGGTTTCATTTTCGAAAATATAAACGTTTTGTCGCATACAACTTCTGAAAAACTAATGAATATGGCTCTTGTACTGGTGTGTAATTTATTTTTGGCTTAAAATGATGCTATTGCATTTCTGTAGGTTGTGTTTGATTTTGTGCCTGTTGTGGGGGTGGAACCGCTTGATAATTCGATTGTTGTGGTTGTTGTTGTTGTTGTTGGGGTTGTGTGATTTGTGTTTGGACTGGTTGATTTAACTGTGGTTGGCCCAAAACTATATGGTTAACCTACGCGGTCTTAGATTGACCGTGGTTATTCCCCTTTTGATTCTTATTGTGCCACTCTTTCTTCTTAGGCTTTATCTCGCCTTCTTGGATTTTTATTTCTTCAATAAATTTTTCTTGGGCGAGTGCCTCATCAAATGTTCTATATTGTTGTAGCTATAGTAATGAAGATATGGGTCTACCAAAAATCTTCATGAACATTCGTATTATCTCTGACATAGGAAGGGAAAATGGTAACTTGATCATGAATGATATCCACCTATTGCCAAAGTCATAGACTGATTCATTGTCATATTATTTTAGATAAATCAAATCAGTCAATGTGGTTTGTTTTCTGACATTCAAGACAAAATTTTCCAAGAACTGGTCCGCTAGTTGTTCAAAGGTAAAAAAAATTTGATGTGGCAGGTGGTTGTACCAGTCTTGTGCTTCTCCCCTTAGTGTCTGAGGAAATGTATGTAACAATAATGCATCATTGATTTTGATTTTGAAGCATGCATTCACAAATCTAGTTATATGCTCATGGGGATCCTCTTCCCCTTTAAATTCAAGCTTTAATATTTGAAAATCTTGTGGATATGGTGGCTCAGGTACCGAAGCATGAATAGGGTGATTGAGTAGTTACCTCAAAGTTGGATTTTGATATTGCAAACCTGGGGTTTGCATGGCAAGACTATCAATCTGAATCTATAAAAACTGGTATCTAGGGTCATCCACAGGACTAACACTTGAATTTACTTGATGCTGCTGGTAATGGGGTGGATTGTATGTAGGTTGTGGGTGATAAGACATGGGTGGCTGAAATGTGTTATGGTATGGATGTTGAGGGATGTTATAATATGGATGGGGTGATGGAGGTATGATGTTATGCTGACCTGTTGCATTAGCATATGGGTGTGGTGGTTGATTATGAATCATAGTGGTAGAAGGAGGGCGCATTACCCAAGACGGATCTTGGATAAAGGCATTAGGTTGATGAGATGTAGGTGGAAAATTTTGTTTAATCCCTTGCAAATGTTGGTTGGGGTCAGGGTTCATGCCATAGTTAGCATTATCTAAAATCATTTGCTACAGCTGTAAGAAATCCTGTTGCATAGCAATTGTATTTGAAGTAGGAACCGCTACATGTGATGTGGTAGACTAGGTTGGTTTTGGGACAACCATGGTAGTGGAACTAGGTGGGGGGTAAGTAGCAAAAGGTATCACTACTGACTATGGTATGGTATGAGATGTATGTCCTATGAGAGAGTGACATTTAGTATTGATACTGTAACCAATGAACTGAACACAAACAATAACAAAGATAGAGAGAGAGAAGTAGATTGCCAAAATGCCCCTTTTATATTGATATTGATACAACTTTTTACAAAAGGTTTTTGAATTGCCCCAAGTGTGTTGGGAGCAATGTTACAATGCTTCTTGTCTCTCTGAAATACAATGCTTTGATGGAGGAGGGGAAATATTTCGACTCTTCCGCAGGATGTGGTGTTCTTCGCTCTTTCGTCGCAGCTTCAAGGGGTGAGTGGGCTTTGGTATCCAGCAAGGGACCACTCCAGCTTCAACAGCTTATCCAAAATACATGTCACCTGCACACACGTAAACCAACAAAGGGATTAGTAGCACATGTATATTTGAGCAATCAAATTCGTACTAAACATAAAACCCTAAGCAGATAATTTGCATGAAATAAATAACAACAACAATAAACAGATAAAACCTCACTAATTATTAAATTCACTGATCTTTGTCATGCATGTGATTTCGTCTCAGGACTGTGGAACCGTGAAAGCGTAGCTATGGTCTGGAAATCACAAAACTGTGGTTGTGAAACCACAGATTCACGTTTTCGACTATGGAACCATGGGCGGGCGATTTTGACTGAAATGACAGGTTGCCTCGAGATATGGGCCAACGGTCAGGATCAAGCTCGCGCTCTCAATTTCTCTTTGGGTCCGGATATATTTTGACAGCCTATCGATATGCAAATTTAGCTCCCCTTGTTTTGTGGACTAATGGTGCTTTTATAGGCTTCCTAGGGCTTTGGAGGGGAATGAGAGGTGGTAAGCCTGAGTTGCCAAGTGACAAATCTGAACTGTCAGGTGGAAGGGGTAGTTACAGTGAGGCTCACTTAACTGGGGTGATGTGGCTTCAAGTGGAGTGGGATGTGGGATGCTATTTTATGTGAAGGGACAATGAGACAACAACAAAGGAGTTGTGGCATGGGTGTTGGGAATCTATCTCATGTGCAAGGGCAAGGGGACAGGAGTGGGTAAGATGTGGCAGGGGTGTTGGGTGAAGTGTCCAGGACACATGTCCAATGGGTATATAGGGTATCCTAAGGTGATTTCCCAGATTTAATAAATTAGGAAAATAGAATAATGTGCAGGATTTTATATCCCTAAGTTTAGACTTAGGCATATAATTTTATTATGCAGGATTTAATGGTGGGGTGGCCGATGTGGTTTTTGAAGGTGTTGGATTTTAGTGTCTACATAAACATCCAAACTATGTATGGTTCATGGTAGTTCCCATCACATCCTTGCAAAGGAGGAATAACCCTAACTCAAATACTAACTTAGGCTTTCTGCAACCTTATTAAGGTCAATCCAAAAAATGGGTTGTTTTAGTTGTATTATCAATGTCTTCAGAATTTAGAAGATCAACCAAATATATTACCTTACATATTCCATATTTGACACAACTAATCCCTTAAGTAAATACAATTTTTTTATAGATTTAATTATTGTTTTAGCTTTATTAGTTTCCCTATGAAATTCCATATAATAAAACTTTTTAATATTGAAAGAAGAGGTTAGGAGACTTTTTAATATTGAAACAAGAGGTTATGAAGTTTCTAAACATCCAAAATGCCTATGGTTGGATCTCTAAAAATTGATACCTAATTAAAAAGTTACAAGGAAAGAATCACCTTAACTCATATAGTAACTTTGGTTCCCTTCAACCTCATTTGAGTGAAAGAATCGTTATTCCATTTTTCTCCCAAAATTTTAAATATTTAAACTAACAAGAGAAACAATCCAAAATTAGAAACAAACATTATATAATCTTGGTTTTGAAAGAAACAAGAGAAGATATATGAAAGAAACAAGAGAAGATAAGAGGTATCTCCTTTCCTTCTCAGTTTATATCCAAAAGTAGAAACAAACATTATATATTCTTGGTTTTGAAAGAAACAAGAGAAGATAAGAGGTATCTCCTTTTCTTCCCAGTTTATTTGGGTACGTGGCTTTCAAAAACAACTTCAAACAAAAAGCTTGTGCAAAGCACAAGCTACTTGTATTACAAGCATCACAGGTCATTGATTAGAAATGGAGGTGACAACACTTTAACATGAAGTTCTCATCCTGTTGGCATACCCCGCGCGACTTATGTGATCATACGCCTATGAACACAACTAACGCCATAAGCAGACCTCGAAGAACTCTGGAGATAATGGATGCCTTTTTAATCGATGAGCCTGCACACAAAACACCCAACATTACCTTCATGTGTTGTTTTTTTCTCCCTAAGAGGATTTGTAGATAACCAAAAATCTAGTCTATTTATAACCAAAAAGGCTCATCGATTAATCTAAATATGAAAAAGAAGAAAAGCAAAAAAATAATGGAGTTGCGTTTCTGCATCCCTCCAACCCCCTCATCTTCCCCAGGTAATAGATAAATGGAGTGAACAAAACCACAAGTATGACGCAGGGCATCCAGGTATTGTGGTATTTATATAAGCCTGCTCACGCCTGTTTGTCCATTCTAGATGTTTTAAGATGTTTTATATTTATTTTTAAATTAAAGTTTCCTTTGAATCTGTGAACTTTGATAGGCCTTCTTGTTTAGACCAGAAGTTGGAGTGGACTCCAAGGAAGGTTGATGATAAGGTAAATAGCGGCTGAATCGTGCCCTTGATATGTTCAGATAAGGTTGCATACATTTAATTCTCCATTTTAGATGTTTTAAAGTGTTTTACATATATTTTAAATTAAGGTTCCCTTTAAATCTGTCTCAACTTGCTTGTCGCCTTCCTTTCATCTGTCTCATGTTGTGATTGTTTTACGGTTGCAGCACGTAAACGCAAGCTGGCTTCGGATTGAAGTCTAAGCATTCAAACACGCATTTGTTAATAAATAGATATTTATGATAGGATACAACTTTACGTAGGTCAACTATCAATTTTTTTTTTACACAAGTTCACACTCCCCCTGTTATTTTGGTTTGAATCTGGGTTTCTTAGGATGGTTTGAATTTGAATCTTTAAAAACTAAAACCCTAATCATTAGGATGTCCTACAAGATCAACTATTACTAATTTCTATTTAATTTCTGAAATGAAATAAGCGACCTCAAAATTTATCGAGCTACTAATTTCATCTATTTATTTGGATATTCTTTTAAAATAAAAAGAAGTTTTGAATCTCTTATTTCAATTGAATGAAAGCTTGTTTGGCAGGTTGGAAAAGTAAGTTCTTAACCATGGCAGAAGGTTACAAATCATAAAGTCTACATTACAATTCATCCTTGTTTATATGATGTTACTTTCAACTCATGAAGACTAAATTGTAATCCATCCTTATTTATACGATGTTACTTTTCAAATTGCCAAAGAGACTTTCTTTGGAAAGGAAAAAACATTAGATTTCCTCTTTCTAAGTTTGATAGGGTGGGAAAGACAAGAATATTTGAGAAGAAAGCTTAGGGAATTGCCGACTTATGAGTTTGGCCTTAGGGGCAAAGCCTATATGGAGCTTATTCAAATAATAAGAAAAGAATTGGGCAAAGCCTATATGGAGCTTATTAAAATAATAAGAAAAGAATTGGGCAAAGGTATTACTTAAAATGTATAGGTTCTCTTGATGCAACAAAATTATTTAGAAAAAGAACCATATCCAAACAATCCCTAAGATGGAATTTTATATCAAATAACATATTAGATGGTCATTCAATGAGGGGAATTATGTAAATTTTTGGTCTAATGTTTTTTTTGAAGTCTTATCCTATTATCTCTAACTCAAAATGGTAATCATTGACTTGATCACGCCTAACTTGTAAAGGTCTAGATTTCAAAGACTAATTAATATGAGTAACTCTAGATCATGAATTTCTATTGGTAACTTGGTTGAAGGATAGAAACTCAAAAAAATTGCATATGAACTTTAAAAGATGCTTCAAGAGTTTTATGTGTTGTTTTTTACACAAAAGGATGAGTTAATTTGGAATCTATCAAAAGATGGTTAATACTCTATCAAGTTGAGATATAAGGATTTAGAGCATTCAAAATTCTCTAATCCCAAAGATTCCTTAAAGAATGTTTGACGTGGAGGCTCTCGCTAAGGCCTCAAAATTCCTTTGGTTAGTAATTCAAAGTAAGATTCTTACATGAGAGAGTCTACAAAGAAGAGGATAACATAGACCTTCTAAATTTTTCTTGTGTAAGAAGGATTTTGAAACATAAAACCATTTACTTCTTCATAGACTCTTTGCTCATATCATTTAGGGTTACTCTTTTAAAAAAGTGAAAATATAGTGGGTGGCTCCATCAAAATTAAAAAAGTTCATGCAATGTTGGATTAATTATTTCAAAGCTAAATCATTATGTATTTTGTGAAGGATTAGCTGGAATTTATGGCTTGAAAGGATTAATAGAATTATTAAAAATAAATCTCAAGATAATTCCCAAGTTTAGAATTGTGTTATTGCCTTTGTTGAAGAATGCTTACAAATATGGTGCTCATCATAGGAAGTCTAAGTGTGAAAAAAGAGATGATAACAAATTGGTTACAATATTTGAACATACATGGGAAATTCGTATGTGATAATGACATTAAAACAAAGGATGTACTTTGATCTAGGATAAAACGACAATATCTAGAAATTAGGTTTAACAAAATAAATTTTGATGAGGCTTCTAAAGGAAATCTAAGAAAATCTAGGGGTGGTGGTGCTTTTTGAAATAATGAAGGTATTTTTTCACTTACCCAGAATAATGTGGAACTTCAACTAAACTATGCAAAGGGTAGGGCACAAACGTAAATTTCAATTAAAATTGTAATAGAAAAAGTATGAAAATATATTTCCATTAAATATTTTCAAATTATCAGTAATAATATCAACAAATAAAAATGGATGTAGGGATGGATAAAAAATAATATTAATGTAGATGAGGCTACCTCTTGGAAATGTAATTATATATATAGAAGAAAATTAGCTAACCAAATTTAGACAATCATGATGTCATCATTATGAAATTAAAATTTTAGAAGGCAATTAGCAAGATGTTATATCTTAATCAAAACTATGTCAAGGATCTGATTGTGGAAAATAGCACTTTGAGGAAGTTGAATAATAAATTTGATTATATATATATATATATATATATATATATATATATATATATATAAGTTGGATATGGTATAATTTACTTAATAACAATTACAAGATATTAGTATTTTGATGAGAGTGATCCCAATAAAAATCACATATAAATTATTAAAAAAATGTGAATTAGAATATCTAATAACTTTTAAAAGGTTCACTAACATTATGCTTGCAAAGGGGTATTCTTTTATGCATGCATGTCAAAATACCTAAATCTTTAAAAAGATATTAATTTAAAATATTAAGATAAAATGAAACAAAAAAATAAAATCATTGTTTTATATTACTTATAATATAAAGATATTAAATGTAATGGCATAAATATTTATAAAAATTTGTGAAATACCATAAAACATAACTCCTTCAATGAAATTGGAATTTTCATGAAGGGAATGTCATCATAGGCTCATGAATGAAACATGAAATTGAAAAAATGAAATTCCGGCCCAAAATGGAAACTTTCTATTTTCGGATTTTTTTAAAGATTCATCGAAGTTGTTGTTTTATTACAAATTTTAAAAATTATTTTTAAATTAATCAAAAGAAATTGGATGGTGAATAAGGAATTGGAACCAAATGACAAAGAGATTGATCAATTGGAAGCAACTCAAATGAGTGATCATCAAGATAGATTACTTGACATACACTTTGACCAAGCTATAGGTGAAGATTTGCATGAACATGTTTTGAATTTGAAGGATGTTTATGATGAAATACCGTTGAAGGTGAATGAAAAACAAGGATTGACTTCTAATCACACCTTTAATAAAATCACTTGCATGAATGAAAAAGAGGTCGAGGCACATGAATTGTTAAATCAAATTCATCAACAATTGATAATGGAGTCTAGGGTAAAAACTTTTAATGATCCTCATTTAGTAAATATCCTAGATTCTTGCAAATTGTTGCACAAGTTTGATTGGCCTAAGAACATGGAAAATGAATTGGCTTTAAATTTTTTGGAAATAGGCTCTTGCTTACAAAGTTTCACTTTGGATAAAGAAAGCCTAATTCTAAATCATGAATGGAAATATGAAATTTATACCTTAAAGAATAGACGAGATGAAATTGAAGATCAAATATTGTCTAATCAATTTGATGATTTGAATCTCACCTATGAGAGTACTAATGACACTAAATCAAATTGGTGGGGTGAGCGAGGCAAGTTGAATTTTTTTGCATTGCTTGGTTTGATCTTATTGTTGTTGGATTCCTACAACATTTGGCATACATATTGTGTCATATGTCTTTTGAAATGTTCTAATCATGTTTGGGATCCGGGAAAGTGATAGTCCAAGCTTTGCATCATCTTGTACCATATTGTACATTTGTATATAATTTTTTGGTTTTTGATGTTGGGTTTGCATTTCAGTTTTGGTTTTAAGTTTTGTGTGTTGGTCCTTTGGACATTTTTGGTTTGTTTTGAAAAAAAAAAAATGAGATGTCAACTTATGTCCTTATGAATGTTGACTAAGACTAAGAGAAATATGAAACATCAAAATTGTATTGCAGAAAGCTCCACGAGTATCACAAACACATTAAAGAATATCGTTTGGAACTTGTGATGCATGAAGTTGTCAGTTTTACAAACATCTGCATTTCAAAAAGAGCAATGCATTCATCCATATCTCATGTTACATTCGACATGGCATATACATTTCATCTCATGTTGCATCTACATTTCAAATACAATCATTGAAAAGGTGTCGAATCCTCTTAGGGTTATTATATAACGTATATTAAAAAGATCCTAAGGTTGGGAACTGATGCCCGAACTATCTTGAACCAAACACCCGCTACACATATTAAAGAGGATCTTGAGCAAAATGGTCAAAACCATACTTAGAAGAAAAGGTGAGGCGAAAGGAGTATTTCGTGTCTGTCCTATCATGCAACATAATCCTTAAAACAGTGGTTTTTACCACTCCCATAGTGCTTAAAGCCTAAAATCATAGTAGTAAGGATAGGGTTAAATCCTCATCGAACTTAGGTTGAGGATCCAATTCCCCAAAGCTCTGATTTGACATTCATGGAGTAGTAAGGATAGGGTCTAATTCTCATCTCGCTTAGGTTGAGAATCCGATTCCCCAAAGCTTCTATTTTGCCCACTCAAGAACTTAAAATTCCAAAGCAAATATTTTTCATTTTACTTTTATTGCATCATTGATATTGGATTGGAAGGATAGTACTCCATATCCCTTGCAAGGATGGGTAGTCATCCCCAAGGTTCAAGAAATCAAAAGTAAAGTCAAATCCTGGATTTTGGGGTTGATCTCCATCGGGGTTATAGACGCCTGACTGGTAGTGGAGTATGCTCATGCGTGGCAACATGTCTTGTCTAAAAGCAATACCACTGACTGCTCAAACGAATAGGTTAGCCTAACAGTTTTATCCATAGCAGGTTAAATAATTTTGTTCAAGATGAGGTAATGAACTCCAGATCAGAGTAGCAAGGATAGGGTTAAATTCCCATCTCGCTTAGGTTGGGAATCCTATTCCCCAAAGCTCTGATTTCACTTACACTTGCACATGGGTTCAAGATGGTAGTAACACAACCAACTTTGGGATCTAGTAAATTAATTCAGTATGCACATATTTGGTCCTAAGAGAGTTTGACAGTTTTAATATGTTTGTTCATGATACTAGAAAGTTTGAGCCTTTGCAAAGCAGGTTGTTATATCTTTAGCATCATTGTCATACATAAAATCCTGCATAAATCATTCATAGCCTTGCATACGAATCATAAGTGAAACTGACAATGGAAAGTTGAACAAGTTTCAAACGATAGGGAATGAAGCACATTGCACACATCGAGCTGATGCTTAATAATTCTAATGCTTCATGTATTTCTTGTCTAGTTTCATTCTTGGGATATTTGCTAACGCTTGTGTTTGAGTTTTGAAGGTGTTCAGGTTGAGTTCTCATCGAAATGCTCAGGAGCATTTCCCAGTAGAGTCGCCATTTGTTGTGGCTACTCCACAATGTACCCCAAAATTTGGGACCCCCCTTTTGCATGTTTTCCAAGAAGACCGAAGTGGCCCATATGCTAAAGATCAAAGAAAAAGCAAAACACTGCAAGGAGAAAAAGTGTCGCGATATCGTGACATGTTGCATTGTCACGGCCAAAAGAGAAAAAGTGTCGCGATATCGTGACATGTTGCATTGTCACGGCCAAAAGAGAAAAAGTGTCGCGATATGTTGCATTGTTGCAGCCAAAAGAGAAAAAGTGTCACGATATCATGACATGTTGCATTGTCGCGGCCAAAAGAGAAAAAGTGTAGCGATATCGCGACATGTTGCATTGTCGCGGCCAAAAGAGAAAAAGTGTAGCGATATCGCGACATGTTGCATTATCGCGGCCAAAAGAGAAAAAGTGTTGCGATATCGCGACATGTTGCATTTTCGCGACCAAAAGAGAAAAAGTGTCGCGATATCACGACATGTTGCATTGTCGCGGCCAAAAGAGAAAAAGTGTCGCGATATCGCGACATGTTGCATTGTCGCGGCCAAAAGAGAAAAAGTGTCGCGATATCACGACATGTTGCATTGTCGCGGCCAAAAGGGAAAAAGTGTCGCGATATCACGACATGTTGCATTGTCGCGGCCAAAAGAGAAAAAGTGTCGTGATATCACGACATGTTGCATTTTCACGGCCAAAAGAGAAAAAGTGTCGCAATATCGCGACATGTTGCATTTTCACGGCCAAAAGAGAAAAAGTGTCGCGATATCGCGACATGTTGCATTGTCGCGGCCAAAAGAGAAAAGTGTCGCGATATCGCGACATGTTGCATTGTCGCGGCCAAAAGAGAAAAGTGTCACGATCTCGCGACATGTTGCATTTTCGCGACCAAAAGATAAGAGGAAGAACAAGAAAGAAAAAGTGTCGCGATATCGCGACATGTTGCATTTTCGCGGCCAAACTAGAAGAGAAAGAACAAGAAAGAAAAAGTGTCGCGATATCGCGACATGTTGCATTTTCGCGGCTAAAAGCAACAAAAGAGAGCAAGGAGGCAAAAGTGTCGCGATATCGCGATATGTTGCATTTTTGCCAAGGGAACAGAGTAGTTGACAGTGCGTTTGATATTAGTGATGAACACCAGGACAGTGAAACTGAAGACTGCATAGTGATGTGGACATAAGGACAAAATCCAATGAATAAGACAAAACGTTACATAAGGAATCTTTAATGATTTGAAATTATTTAATATGGTCGTTACACACGGAAGGAAACGAACGCAAGCCCATGTGGAGAAAATGAAATGAAGGGCCACAAAATAGAAACGAAAAGCCTTTTTGGAAAACAAAACACATGTATGCACAAGGGAAGGAGAAAACGAACAGTCATGGAAGGTGAAATGAACAGCCATTGGAAAATGAAACGAACAACTTCCTGAAAGTTTTAAATACGCCAGGCAAGGATGCTTTGAGGGTGGGAAACTGCTGCGAGCAGAGTTGTAGATTTGAAGGCAAGAGGGCCATTCTGGACCTGTTTGAGTCGTTTTCTTCCATTGAATGGTTTGGGAAAACCAGAAACTTTTGTTATTGTAAAATGACAAATTTTTAATACAGAAAGTTTCAGAAAGTTGCATCTTATGGACAAGAAATAAGGAGTCATTTTCTGCATGCAAGATTAAATGTCTATTTTTCCCATTTTCAGATTTTAGGCTTGTAAATGGAGTTGATGCAAGTTTTCTTGGTTGCTTCATGCGAATGTTTAAATCTGAAAAACCTCATTTAAAACCCTAGGAGCCAACACTTATCTTATCCGGATTGTGCTTGTTTTGCAAGTCCAATAGGTTAGGTTGCATGCATGAAAACCTCGCATCTTCGGTTTTGTCGAAATAGGATAGCATCATACTGAATGCATTTTATTTTCATTTTCTGCATTTCAATTTTCATTTTTTTTTGCATTTTATTTTTCCAAAAATTTTAACTTTTCTTTAATTTTCAGGCATTAAAATAAACATTAAAAAAATTCAAAATCCAAAAATAATTTAACCATTGCGTAGGTTATACTTCATACTTCCAATACACAATTTGAAATTTCATTTTCGGAGTTGTTTAGTATTTTTAAAGATTCATCGAAGTTGTTGTTTTATTACAGATTTTAAAAATCTGAAAATAGAAAATTTCCATTTTAAGGTCAAATTTCATTTTTTTTAATTATTTCTGTTTTGCACTCATGAGCCTATGATGACATTCCCTTCATGAAAATTCCAATTTCATCGAAGGAGTTATGTTTTATGGCATTTCATAAATTTACATTTTTGGAGCCTAAAATTGCCCTCTCTTCATAAAAATTCTGATTTTACGAAAGAGGGGTAATTTGAGCATCACATTGAAGGTCATATGAGGGCCAACTCACATTTGCTTTATTTTGGTTCAATGAACAATCACTAAAGTTTCATGGTAAAATAAACCAACATTGCCCCTTGTTTACGAGTTACTTGCAATCACTAAGGTGTTCCAAGCATTTAATTTGAATATCTTTATTTGAGATTACTAATACACATATGCAAATGCTAATATAGCGGAGACCTTGGAGAAGTTGGTTGTTTAACTTCTTTGCAAGAGGGGATTTGGAACCCAAATCCTAAGGGAGAGTGTACTTTTACAATTGGGTGGAAATACAACTCAACAGATCCTTATTACATAAGGCACACCTAAAAGTTCAATATAACATTTTCTTTTCAAGCTCTCACATGTAGGAATTGTACTTAAGACTTCTAATCAAAAGGATTTTGAGGCCTTAGGAGGGACTCAAGTGACTAAAAATTCTTACATGGGAACTATTGGGAAGTGGAAAATTCTATTCATTCTAAAGACTTATATCCCAACTTGATCGAGTATCCACCATATTTTGATAGATCCAAAATTAACTTAACCTTTCATAGAAAAACAAGTAAATATAACTCTTAAAGCATATTTTAAAGCTCATATAATACTATTTGTTTGAAGCCATCTCCATCAACTAAGTTGCTATTAGGAATCTATGATCTTAGAATTGTTGCTCACATATTAATTTTTTGACCTTTTAACCATTAGAAGCAAAATGTACCTAAGGTAGTGGTTGTTATTTTATATTAGGAATAAGAGGATAAAGTTTCAACCAAGCATCATACCAAAAAAATATAAAATATTCTCATTGACTAACCACCTAATATATTTCTTGGTCAATTATAAATAATTTTATATAAATTTTCATATTGCTAAGTCCTTAGGTAGGGTTCATTTCTTGACAATTTTAATACATCATTGGGGGTTATTTATTTTGAATATCATAATTTTTCCAACTCTTTCCTTTAACATTGAATATTGAATATTCGACCAAGTTTTGCCACTAATGTTAATCTCATAAGTTTACAATTTCATAATCTTTTCCCTTCAATATTCATTCCTTTGTAAATGTTATGCCACTTACAAATAGGAAACCTAATTTCTCATATCCTTTACAAAAACAATTCTATAAATTTTATCAATTTTGGATGCTATACCTGCTTTTAATATTAAAAGTGAATTCATATACATAAATACATATTGTAACATGGTCTCTATGAGTTGTAGCCTTCTACCCATGGTTAAGAACTTACACTTTAAAATTGGTAAACAATATTTCATTCTATCCAAAATGGAATACAAGATTTCCTTCTTATTTCCTTATTAATAAAGGAGTACCTAGATATATTGATAACAAAATTTCAATTATAAATATTTAAATCTCCACAATAATCTATTGCAACTCTAGGGCAATATTTATGAAAAATCATGTGTTGTGTAGCATTAACTAATTTTCTAATGAGCTTCTTATAGTAAAGCTCTTGAAATAAAAGTGTCATCAACAAGGGAGATGAGACTCAAAGGGACCATTTGTTATAAACTAAATACATTTGATTTTTACTTCTATTTTTGCCTTTCAAAAAGCTCTTTCCACTGCATCAACAAGAACAATAAATAGATAAGGAGATAACAAGTCATCCTCACAAAGTCTATAGGATCATTCAAAGAATTCAATGGGGATTTATTGATCATAATAGAGTATTTTGGAGTATTTTAACAACATTTAATCCATTCATACCAACCTTGATGAAAACCATTTTTGAGAATATCATAAAGAAAACTCCAAAAAAACCTATCATAACCTTTTTTTATATCTAATTTACAAGCTTAAGTAGTTTTTCCATGGAATGAATAGAATATATGACCTCTTGTAAAATTATGATACCATAATGGATTTGTTTACTATGAATATAACCACCTTGTTCCTATGAGATAGTATAATCTAGAATTATTTTCATTATATTTACTATAATTTATGAAATTGTTATATAAATCATATTACAAAGGCTTATTGGAAAAATACTATCAAAGTATTTTATTTTGCTTTTATTAATAACCAATGTAATCAAGGTAGCAATAATTTAACTTGCTGTAGATTTCTTTTTCATGGCCTCTTTATACACAACCTACATATAACTCTTCAATAATTCCTAATAATTTTGGATCAAAATTTATGGAAATACACCAAGGCTAGGTGTATTATTAGGATGAAAAGAGAAAACTACCCACTCTAGATTATTTATATAGATCTTACTCATAATTATTTCATGCTATCATTGTGTGATATAATTGCCTCCTTGCCTTTTACAAAGTTTCATAAATCATATTTAAAATAATTAATTATTTCCTTCCTAATATTGTATTCTTCCTCAATACTTCTTCTAGTTGAAATATTATTTATTAAAAAAAACATAAATATTTTTTGTCTATAGCATGAAAATTTAGCACTTTTATACCCTTCATTAAATCATCTCTCCTTAGATTTTTGGAACCAATATGACACTTACTTTTTAATACATTATGTGTTAAGATTTATTACATCATAGGATGTGATAAATATTATTATAAATTGAGTGATTAGAACCACTCACATAGGAGTCTTGTGTGAGTTTCTAGCAAGTTAGTGAAATCAAGTTGTTTGAGAGTCGTTAAGTAGTTGTAGGTAGAGTCAAGTTTGTTGTAACAACAATTTATATTTGAACTATTTGTTGAGTCTATTATTGGTCAAAACATTGTATAAATAGCATTATGATTAATAGAATTTGTTTAGCCTCCTGTTATCATCCATACATGCATCTACAAGGATGAGATACATGAAATTCTATAAGCTTGCCATGATAAACCATGTGAAGGACAATTTGAAGGAAGGAGGAGTACCACTAAGGCATTGAATAATGGTTATTATTGACCTACTATATATAAGGATGCTAAAAATTATGTTGAACATTATGAAAAGTGTCAACAAATAGATACACCTACTCAAATAGATGAGATGTTGCAATAATTATAACTTTTTATTGAACCATTTGAGAAATAGGATTGGATTTTATAGGGATAATCAACCCTGCATCCAACCAGAAGGAATACATTCTAGTTGGTATTGACTATGTGATCAAATGGGTGGATGTAAAGGTGTTGAAGCTTGCATGTAATCAAAAAGTGAATTTTTTATATACGAAGATATCTTCACTAAACTTGGGTTATCTAGATATAATGATGGACTAGGGGCCAAAATTCACCTTGAAGGTATTTGAAGCTTTGGTAAGAGAGTATGAGATCTATCATAAGAAATCTACCCCTTACCACCCATAATCCAATGGTCAAGTTGAGATGATGAATAGGTAATTGGAGAATATTCTAACAATACAATCTAGACACATTAAAGAGATTTTCACAATAGACTACCAAAAACATTTTGGGCTTATAGAACTACATGTAAGACAACTACGAGACTAATCCCATATGATCT
Source organism: Wollemia nobilis (assembly GCA_028583015.1). Lineage (NCBI taxonomy): Eukaryota > Viridiplantae > Streptophyta > Pinopsida > Araucariales > Araucariaceae > Wollemia > Wollemia nobilis. The sequence continues at coordinate 25,190,141 of JAQPPZ010017248.1, read as the reverse complement.
TGTCTATTGGAAGAATTGCTATTTTGCCAATAGAATTTAAAATAAACAATTTTAGGAATGCCATTGAATAAGGAATAAATATTTCTTAGGCATAAAAATAACATTTAGAACAACTTAATGCCTTGGAAGAATTGTTCTATTAAGTAGTCTTCCATACAAAAGTGATTAAAAACAAAAGCCCACCTAGTATGATTATTTTATCAAGAATAAAAAATTCAATCATGGAGACTGGGCCCTATTTTATGAATCAAGGTATATGGATTTTAAAGAGAAACTACAACATTGATATTTGAGACATTATGGAATTGACATAGTTTATGATAATTGTGCAATCAAATTGCATACTATTTATCAAGAAAAAACAACTCTTATGGTTAATGGATATAGGCTTCATCCAAATAAATAAGTAGTAACCAAGGAGAAATTCACCAATCAACTAGTATCTAGATATCAATTTGATTTGGTGGAGAATATCTCTTCACCATTTGAGGGATACCACTAGTTTCATGAGAAGTACAAAAAATTCTTGCTGGTGAAAACCCATCGAGAGGAAGGATCATAGAAAACAAGAAATCCAGTTGTGTTCTTAAAAAAATAAAAAGTAAAATATGAGCTACCTCAAAGTTGTACAAAACCATAATATTATGTGCTACAACTTTCTCTACTTTTTTGATTCCACAAAAATCTTCCCCTACTCACATTGCTTCACTACCTATAGGTAATCTAGGTAAATACTTTCATTTCCATGGTTATTTTATCATACATAGTTTACATGTTACAAGATAGTATTGTCTACTCTTGTAGTTTCATTCCCATAAAAACTATCTATGACTTTTCCAAACAAATCCTTCTTTAAAAACACCGTACGAATATTTCTTATGCAATAGTATGATATGCTTGTTCCATATTTTTGCATCTTGTTACACAATCGATATAGTTTATGCTATCATACACAACATTTAATGTGGTATGATCCTATTATGCTATCACATAATTTGTGATTGAACATAGAGAATAACATATTTCCTTTGCTAGGCAAATGATGCAACTTGATAGATACTAGTTGTCATATCTCCCAATCCATACCATGCATGTTAGACAATTAAGTGCCATAGTTCTAGCTACCTCTTCATTAAATATGGGCTAATATGGTGGGCATGTAAAAATGATCTATGTAGTTTAATGACGGAAGGACCACAAAGAAGGATATTATATGAAGAGATAGAGAACACATAATTTATGACTATAGAACTTGTGTGTTGAACATGTAGTAGAGACACAAATATGTCTAAGTTGAATTTAAACATCTAGTCATAGAGGGGATTAGTCATATAAGTTGGTTTTCAAATTTGAAGAACTTCCTCATAGTATTCTAGAAGCTAGTTTTTCCCTTAGCATTCTAGAAGCCATGAGTCACACATAGAAGAGAAATAACCCTCCAACACTAGGAAGGTTAGGTGGAATGTGGAGGTTGCAAGAATTTTTGAAGAAGCAAGATGGATGTGTTTCTTCAAATGGGTTGGAAAGCATTATCAAGGTCTCACAATTGCATTTTATTGTATTTTATCGAGAACCTTTGCTAGATTTAGGGGTATTGCTATATTTGTTTTGGAGGATGTAATTGTGAAAGCCATTGGTATTCCATATAATGGGGATATAATATATAAAATAAAGTGGAGGTCCAAGATTATTGGTGGGAGTTTCTTTTGGATAATGAATGCATTATCAACACCTTTAAAGGTATCAAGAGAACCTCACTACCTACACCATGGTATGTGGTAGCCCTCCATATTATTTGGTACGTTACTTGTGAGGGACAATACGATTTTATTTTCTCTTATCATTTTAAAATTCTAACACACTTAATGTCACGACCCACATTGGTAGGACTTGCTACTCAAATTGGACTACACATTAGAAAATGGTATTTAATGCTTAGCTTTGTTGCTTTTTGATGGATATATGCTTCTAATGGTGTGTCAATGTTATATAAGAATATAGTAATGTTGATGCTCTGCTTGGTTGTAGTATTAGGTACTCTCATGGGTGGGCAAGAGAATTGACCACAAGGAACATGAGACCATATTAAAGGAGAAATATTGATGATGACTCATTGACTTGTTCATAAAATGACTCAGGGTAACATGGATGAAAATCATTTCATGTAGGTGCATTATAGTTTGCTTATGCTTATGTTTGTACCATTGGACCAGGAAAGTTACCTGCAACGAGTCTCCTTAACATGATTTGGTGATAGCTTATGTCTATCTTAAATAAGGATCCACTCACTTGAGGATAAAAAAATGGTACGAAACATTGAGAAAGTGCATTTGTTCTTGATTTTGGCATGATGGTTTTTTATTATCTCCTTGTGTTCTTGAAGAATTAATTGGTTGATGTTAATTCTTGTATGCCTAAGGTTGGTAAATAATCCATTAAATATAGCCTTAATTTTTTAGGTTCAAATGTTTGCTTTATGATTATTGTGGCTAATGATGGGATGCCTTTAACTTTGGTGGTGGTGCACTTAATACCTTTTGATAGTAATGGTGGAGCCATCTTAAATTAATAAAATATGCTTTTATTTCTTCTTCATTATTGTTGATGAGTGATGCTTGAGTAAGGCAGTAGTGGACATTGGGAAACGCTTCAAGTGTTACCTCGTAGCCTTGCATGAAGATAGTTTATCTTCTCCTTTCCTTGGGTATTTTAAGAAGGTGTTGGTTGGAAAGAGAGGGGGGAACAACATGAGGTTCAAGAGTATAGAGGATAGAAGGTTTTTCGATGCGTAGCATAGGGGTGAACATAGTAAGGAGTGAAAGAGACGAAGGATCGAATGCCAAAAAATCACCTTCCTTTCTATTAGGTATTAACCACGACTTTAGTGATTTTTATGCTTTGGTTTTCATTATGCTAGTCTACGTATTTCCTTTATGTTCTACCATTGTTTGCTGGTTGATTGTGTATGCCCTCTAGATGCCTGCATTCTCCTTTTTGTTTTGTTGTATTACGTGTTGTTTGCCTTTTCTTATATATATTTTTCTTAATATTTGAGCTAGGTTTTAGGTGCTCATTTTTGCTATCTTGGAACTCATTCTTCTTGCACGATGAAGATCATAGTGAAGAGGTTGGTATGGTATTGGATGATCCATTTTGGTGGCCTTAATTATTGACCATAGATTTTATGTCATGTATGTATGGTCTTAGACTCAAAACCTATCCCTCTGTTAGCTCGAAGTTGTTTCCTATGTAACATGCATCTAGGTTTACAATGTGCATATCACTATTTAATCATCATTTTTCTAGCTTGATTAGATAGATTTTTCATAGTATGTTTGCAAGATTTTAGGGTTGGTTGGAGTATTAATTCTTTGTTTTGATAAATCTAAGGTTGGAATTCCAAGGATATTTCCTTTTTTTTTTTTTATATGGTTTTTGGTTTAGTTTAAGTGTGTTTTTAGGTTGTTGTAAGCTTGTTAGAAATAAAGGGGTTATTTCTTTCTAATGTTGCTTGGTTTTGGGTTTAAAGGAATTTAACCTTAATTAATCTAATGTAGATTAATATGGTTTATTTTTTAGTATTGCAAATAATAAAAATATGGATTAATACCATGTAATCTTTAGATATTCTATTAATATAATTATAGATTAACATAATCTTTAGTTTTGCTAATTAATCAAAATATGGGTTAAAGCAAAATATTCTTTAGCTTTACAAGCAATAAAATAATATATTATTGAAATGTAAACTTTATATTTTCTATTGATAGATTAATATAATTTAATCTATAGTTCTTCAGATAATCAAATGATAGATTTATGTATTCTTAGTTTTACAATTAATCAAAGGAAAGATAAATATAATGTAGTCTTTAGATCAATTCTCTAAATCCTTAAGTTTGGAGTTAATCTATTGATAGATTATTTATAGAGAACGTTAAGGTTTGGTATTAATCTAAAAATAGACTAATTTAACAGTCTTAGATTTACAATTAATCTAATGATAGATTAATTTAATGGAATATTAGATAAGAAACAATCTCACGAAGTATTAATGCAATATTTGACTTGGTATTAGCCTAACAATGGATCAATCTAATGCATTATTTAGTTTTGAAATTAATCTAAGGATAGATTAATTTAATGCTTTAGATTTGAAATTAATCAAAGGATAGATTAATTTAATGCTTTAGATTTGAAATTAATCAAATAATAGATTAATTTAATGCTTTAGATTTAAAATTAATCTAAGGATAGATTAATTTAATGTTTTAGATTTGAAATTAATCTAAGGATAGTTTTGGAGATTAATCTAATGATGGGTTAATTAAATTCTTTAGATTTGGAATTAATCTAAGATTAACCTAATACCTTAGTCTCAAATTAATCTAATGATAGATTAATGGAATCTTAGATTTGGTGTTAATCTAAATGTTGGATTTAAATGATCTAATCTTTAGTGTTGGGAAGTAATCCAATGATGGACCTAAGGAATTACTCATGAGATAAATCTATGTTGGTTTTGTTGGAGTTGACCTCTCTAGTTTGGATATTATGCTAATGTTAGATTTCATGGTTAAAGTCTTTAGTGTTGCACTTTTTAGATTGTTGTTAATATTTTGAAAGATAACTAATGTTGCATTAGTGGAAGACAATATTTAGATGGTGTGCTTACCTTTGAATCTAAATATTTGTGGAATTTTTTTTGGAAAGAAGTATGGACTTATTTTTCTTGTATTGTTGTATTGAATTGATTGATATAGAAATGCATGGCTTGGGAAATGGAATGAATCTAAAATATTTGTAGAAAATAGTTTTGGAAGAAGTATGGGCTTGTTTTTCTTGTATTGTTGAATTGAATTGATTCAAATAGAAATGCATAGTTTTGGAAATGAAAAAGGAATATTAAATATTTGTGGAAAATATATTTGGTAAGAAGTATGGGCTTCTTTTGCTTGTATTTTTGTATTAAATTGATTCATATAGAAATACATGATTTGGAAAATGGAATATTTATGAAAAATATTTTTAGAAAGAAGTATGGGATTCTTTTGTTTTTATTGTTATATTGAATTGATTCATATAGAAATGCATGGCTTGGGAACTATAATGAATCTAAAATATTTGTGGAAAATATTTTTGAAAAGAAGTATGGGCTTCTTTTGATTGTGTTGTTGTATTGAATTGATTCATATAGTATTACATGGCTTGGGAATTAGAAAAGAAATTTAACTATTTGTGGAAAATAGTTTTGGAAATAAGTATGGGATTCTATTACTTGTATTATTGTATTGAATTGATTAATATAAAAATGCATGGTTTTGGAAATGGAAAAAGGAATTTTTTTATTTGTGGAAAATATTTTTGGAAATAAGTATGGGCTTCTTTTCTTGTGGTTTTTATGCAATGAATCATATAAAAAGGTATTCAAACTTGCATATTAGTTGTTCTTATCCCCACCATCATATCAAGCTACTAAAAAGGTTAAATAAAGAAGATATCAGATCATGCTAGTTGATTATTCAATTATTCTTGGAATCTTGTGAAGAATTTATATGGAAATCACTCTTGGTGAAAGAGGATTTATTGTAATAGAAGCAAATACTATTCATATGTAAATATAAACCTTTAATTGACATTTTTAAGGTGCCATATTGATTATTGATTTTATGGTTGTATCCATGTTGTTGGAGCTAATGCTTTAATCTAAAGGTTTTGTTCAATTTATTTGCAAGCTTAATATAAGATAATATTTTACTTTCATCCTAGAAGACGGTATTGTTAGAAAATGGAATACTTGATATTATTGAATGAAAGGAGCCTTTCTTAAAAAGCAAAGGTATACAATCTAATCCATTGGATCATAACTAACTGAGCTAATATCAACCACATAATTTATCCTAGTAAAAACTTAGGATATAATTTATTATTCTAACACCCCCCTTAAATGGTACTAGGATATACTAACACCCCCCTTAAGTGATACTAGGAGGTAGTGAAAAGCAAAAAAACCAAATACAAGTGGCATATCCATAAGTATGAGTCCCGACAACAAGGCCTAATAAGGTACTCATGTACAATATATGCATAAGAAAAATCTATTGGAGAGATGATATAAAACCACAAGGGATAAAACCACCTACCAGAATAGAAGAAGAAGAAATAAGATGTGCATGGAGGATGAAGAGGAAGGAATATGTCCTCTTCAACCCCCCTTAGGACAACTTCCATCAAGAAGCCTGTAAAGGATCCATCATATGTCTCAAAAAAAGTAGAGACCCATCACCAAATAGAATGAAACCATACTTCCAGGCTGGTGCTTGTGACACAGATCAAGGCAATGAACCATGAAAAAAAGGTCACTAAAAAAACAAACCCTTGAAACCAAAGTGTCTCACAAAATAATATTGTAAAGATAGTGTGGAAAGAACCACAAGGATCACAAGGGATGTCTAAATCGACTCTACAAGCATGAATAGTGGTTTCCACCTATATGAATACAATGGAATGATAACAAGGTCCAAAACTTGTGGATAAAAATCTTACTTTAAAGGAATATAAAAAATAAAGGGCACAAAATTAGCTCTCTAATGTGTCCTTATGGTGACCTCTGTTGAGCAAGGTGCAGCAAAAGCATTGCAAAAGTATTGTCATTGTTGTCAACATAGAAAAATTGATGCAGTTGATGCAGTTCAGAGGTCAGTTAGAACAAGTACAATGAATTTCCAAGAAGAAAGAAGTGGTCCAGATCCAGAAATTTGCAAAAAAAGACAAGTAAGAAAACTGTCGCGATATCGCGACATGTTTTCTATCGTGATTTCGCGAAAAAAATGAGGAGAGAGAAGGCACAGCCGAAAATGTCGCGATTTCATGACAAAAATGAGGAGAGAGAAGGCACAGCCGAAAATGTCATGATTTCATGACAAAAATGAGGAGAGAGAAGGCACAACCAAAAATGTCACGATTTCGCGACATGTTGGAAGGAAAGAAGCAAAGTCGAAAAAGTGTCACGATTGCACGACAGGTTTGGAGAAGCAGCGCCAAGGACGAAAAGTGTCACGATTTCATGACAGATTCGAAAGAAAAGCTCTAAGGGCGAAAAGTGTCACGATATCGTGACACGTCAGGTTTTCGCGACCCAAAGAGGAGAGAGAATGTACGACAACAAAAGTGTAGCAATTTCGCTACATGTTGAAGTTTCGCTGGCTAAAGCAGAGTTGGAAGCGCAAGTCAAAAAGTCGTAACGATTTCGCTACATGCCAGACTTTCATAGGCCGAAGCAGAGTTCAGATGCCAAAGAACAAAGGTGTAGCGATTTCGCTACAAGTAAAAATGCAAGGCACAAAGGTGTAGCGATTTTGCTACAAGTCGAAAGTGTAGAACACAAAGGTGTAGCGATTTCGCTACAAGTCGAAAGAGCAGAACACAAATGTGTAGCGATTTCGCTACAAGTCGAAAGTGCAGAACACAAAGGTGTAGCGATTTCACTACAAGTCAAAATGCAAGGCACAAAGGTGTAGCGATTTCGCTACAAGTCAAAATGCAAGGCACAAAGGTGTAGCGATTTCGTTACAAGACAGACTTTTGTGGGCCGAAGAAGAGTTTAGATGCCAAGGAGCAAAAGTGTAGCGATTTCGCTACATGTCAGACTTTCGCGTGCTAAAGCTGAGAAGATGCACTAAGTGAAAAGGGTGTAGCGATTTCGCTACATGTTAGATTTTCGTTGGTCGAAGCGAGGAGAAAGTGCTAAGTCAAAAAGCTGTAGCGATTTCGCTACATGTCTTGATTTCGCTAGTGCATGGAGCAAGGAATGTACGGATGTGAAAGATGTCACGATTTCGCGACATGTTGCATTTTCATGGGTGAAAAGCAAAGAACAGCGCTAAGGCAAAAAAGCATCACGATTTCACGACATGTTCCGATTTCGCTGAGGCTTGCGGAGAAAAGTGTATGGCAGCGAAAAGTGCCACAATTTTGTGACATGTTCCATTTTCGCGGGTGCAAGTGAAGGATAGTGCAGGAAAGTGAAAAGTGTCACGATTTTGTGACATGTCCCGTTTTCGCGGGCAAGAGGCAGAAAAGAGCGAGAGGCAGCGAATGTGTCGTGATTTCGTGACATGTCTTGTTTTCGTGGGCAAGAGGCAGAAAAGAGCGAGAGGCAGCAAATGTGTCACAATTTTGTGACATGTCTCATTTTTGCGGGTAGGAGACAGAAAAGAGCCGGAGGCAGCAAATGCGTCGCGATTTTGTGACATGTTCTGTTTTTACAGGTGCATGCCGAGATAAGGTCTAGGAGGCAAAAAATGTCACGATATCGTGACAGGTCATGTTTTTGCGGTCAACAGTCCAGAAAAAAGTCAAATGGGCAAAAATGTCGCGATATCACGATAGGTAATAGTTTGGCGGGTAAAAGCCGAAGAAGCATGCACAGTGACAGGTGTCAAAAAAGTGCAAAGGAAATTCATTTAGCCAACCATGTAAAAGTTAACTAGAGTTACAAGGAAAGTTATGGAACAACATATTAAAGAAAAGAATGGCTGTTGTAGGGCCGTGATGTTGCATGGCTAGCAAAAGTGCAGAATTACAGATAATCTTGATAAACAAGAAATCCTCTCGGTGGTTGCGTGTGTCAGACATGGAAGTTGTGGGCAGAAGAGAAAGATCGACGTAGAATTGAAAAGAGTGCCATCAAAAAGTGTAAAGGTGCTGAGAGGGCAGTTACGTAGAGGTTAAAAGAAAAAGAATGATAGAGCATCGAAATGCGCAAAAAGGCTATCAGGTTGTATAGAAAAAATTGTTAGTATGAGTAGAGTAGACTGTCAGAATAAGTCAAAAAGAAGTGGCTAAAAGATAGAGCACGTCAGAGAGGGTTTGACAGATTGAACAGATCTTAGAATGCATGGAAAAATGGAGGGAAAAATTAGAGTTGTTTTTCGAAATAGACATTCGATTGAACCGAGTATAAAGAATCGAACAGGCGTAGTAAGTGAGGTTACTGCAATCGTGTTTATCTTGAAAAACCAAAAAGCGTGTTGGGTAAGAGTGCTATATGAATAACAGCTACAGATCTGAAACCTGTATATTATTTTTGAAAAATCAAAAGAGAGGTTTTAGATTGTAACAGAAGATATTGAGTTTCTAACAATTCGCTTTATGCTTCTATGAGATTGATTTTGAATGAGCAATAGACCAGTGAGGGTCTTGTAAAAGAGAAGGCATTTTTATGTCAAACTTTTATTCAAATTAAAAATCCAAGTTGGTGCTTGGAAAAAGGGGTTGGTGCTCCTATCCATTGCGTGCAGATAAATCAGGGGTTGGTGCTCCTTCCAGTGGGTGCTGGTAAACTATTTGTAAATATTGAATCCTTGCAAAGGCTAGATTTGGATTGTAGTCCAAACAATCATTATTTGAGGAGTAGCCACATCGGTGAACCTCGTGAAATATTGTGTTGTGTGATGCTCTTGTGTTATACTTGCTATATCTATTTTTAAGCTTGCATATTTAAGTTTTAAGAGTTGCAGATTCAAATTTTAAATAGCTACACTGATTCACCCCCCCTCTCAATGTCATTGTGAGAATATCAATTGGTATCAGAGCCAGGTACCTGAACAAGCTTAATCAGTTAAGGTGATCTTGGAAGATACACAATGGTCGATGGTGAAGGATTTTCTTCCAACAAAGCTCCTTTGTTTGATGGAACAAATTACTCTTTCTAGAGACTCAGGATGTAGACATATCTGTGTGCATTAGGATATGACATTTGGGAATCTGTTGAAAATGGATACACAATACCCTCTGCTCCTCCATCAGATGCGGTTGAGAAGAAAAAGTTTGAGAACAACTTTAAAGCTAAGAATGCTATTATGTGTGGGTTAGTAGACAGTGAATTGATAAGGATCATGAGCTGTAAATCGGCAAAAGACATATGGGAAAAACTACAAAGCATTCACGAAGGAGATGGAAAGATCAAGGAAGCCAAGCTGCAAACACATCGAGCCCAGTTCGAAGCATTAAAGATGAATGATGATGAGAACATAGAGGCCTATATGCTGAGAGTAAATGGAATCATCAATGCTATTAGAGGACTTGGTGAGGAAATAGAAGATGTAGTTGTTGTGAAAAAGGTACTAAGAACTCTCCATAAAATATTTGATGCTAAAGTTTCTGCCATAGAAGAAGCTAAAGATTTAAATTTCTTTAGTATGGATGAAATGCATGGTTCTTTAACAGCATATGAAATGAGAATAGGACAAACTAAGCCCTCAGACAGAGAAGCGGCTTTTCAAGCACAGAAAAATATAAGAGCTAAACAAGAATCTGAGGAAGAAGAATCTACAGATGAAACTAAAGCAAACTTTGTTAGGAAACTAATAAAGGGAAAAGGAAAGTATAGAGGTAAGCTACCGTTCAAGTGCTTCAACTATGGAGGCATCGGGCACTTTGCAGCAAAATGCCCAATGAATGAGAAAAACAAAAGTGATGAAGGGACACACCAAGAAAAAAGTGTCTGGAAGAAGAAACCACATTTTAGAAAGAGGAACTTCAAGAAGAAAAGTTTCATTTCCAATAATGTTGACTCTTCTGAAGACAACTCCAATGAGGACTCTGAAGAAGAAACTGATGAAGCCTTGTTCATGGCTTTTGAAGAAGAAAGAATAGAGGAAACCCAGGAGTGTGATGAAAAATTAGAGGATGAGGCTGAGGTAGATCTGGAAGGTGAGTTGGTTGCTGCACTTGAAGAGTTAAGTGCAGAAAGGAAAAATAATAAAAAAATTTCAAGAAAATTTGAAGATGCCAATGAGTTAATAATCAGTTTGAAAGTACAAACTGAAGAATTTAAGAAAAAGTCTGAAGATTTTGAAGCACAGCTAACCGTGAAATAAATGAGTGCAATAATCTAGAAGAAGACATAGTTGGATTAAGGATGCAGCTAGAAGAGATGAATCGAAAATTGAGTTGTCATCATAAATTTGAAGACAGTTCTGCGAATCTGAATAAAATGTTAAATAATCAAAGGCCTACAGGCATCAAATTTGGTTTGGGATTTGATGAAGGAGAATCCTCAAAGGATTCAATGGCTATAACTATAGAACCAATAAAGAATAAAGATAAGATCCGGGTCGATCAAGAAAAACCGTATCATGCAAAAAAAAACCATAAGGCCAAGCATGAAAGAAGTACTGCCAATGATGGATTCACCAAAGTCACATATCAAAGAAGAAGAAGACCCACGACTCCTACTACAACATGGCAACAACCATTACCCAGGTACACTCGTTTATTTTTTGGTTATTGTTTTAAATGCAATGCATATGGTCATAAAATTTCAAATTGTAGATATAATGTAGAACAAAGGAATTTCACTAGTAGAAATATTTTTTCACCTTTGATAGATTATGCTATAGAATTTTATAACTGTCATAACTTCGGACATATTGCAAGAAATTTCCGTAGCTCTTTTGCAGGAAATAAATACCAGGGAAGAAAGTTTCAACCAACTGGATTGAAACAAAACATAAAATTTCCTGAAAAACAGGCTCAGGCCAATGAAAGGGAGAAGGCAAAACAAGTGACCAGATCTGCTGTCAAATAACAGTGGAAAGAAAAGGAACAACCTAAGAAAGATAAGGAATCCTTGATCGTTCAAATAGCTGTCAAAGCCCAGAACAAATCTGCACCATGGATTATGGATAGTGGATGCTCTAGTCATATGACAGGAGATAAACAGAAGTTTGATAAGTTACAGACTTACGAAGGTGGTTCTATAAAATTTGGAAACAATGATGGAGCCAAGATAGTGGGTAAAGGATCAGTTAAGTTAAGTGACGAAAAAATCAACTCTAAAGAAGTCCTTTTTGTGGTGGGTCTGAAGCATAACTTACTGAGTGTAAGTCAGATTTGTGACAGAGGTCATGAAGTAATTTTCAAGAAGCAAGGCTGTGAAGTAAGAAAGACAAAAAATAGAAAGTTAATAGCCACTGGACTGAGAACTTTTGGAAATCTGTATACTCTCTCAGAAACTTCAGAAGGAGCTTGCTTGGTTGGATAGGAAGAAAAAAATTGGTTGTGGCACAAGAGACTTGGTCACATAAGCTTTGATAATCTGGTAAAGATCAGCTCAAAAAGGGCAGTAAGAGACATACCCACTATTGGTAAACCTTCAAATAGCATTTGTGAGTCATGCCAAAATGGGAAGCAAACCAGAGCCACATTCAAAGAAAAAGAGTACTTCACTAGCAAGCCGTTAGAACTAATTCACACTGATTTATGTGGACCCATGAGAACGGAAAGAATAAATGGATACAAATATTTTATGCTGTGTATAGATGACTATTCAAGAATGACATGGGTACTATTTTTGAAACTTAAATCAGAAGCCTTTGAGATGTTTAAAACTTTGAAAAATCTTGTTGAGAATCAATCAGGAAAAAGAATTAAATGTTTAAGATCATATAGAGGAGGAGAGTTTATTTCAGATGAGTTTGCAGAATACTATGAAAGACATGGGATTAGAAGACAGTTTTTGGTAGCAAGAACACCTCAGCAGAATGGAGTAGTAGAAAGAAAGAACAGAACTATGCAAGAAATGGCACGAACCATGCTGACAGAGAGTAGAATTGCTGACAGGTTTTGGAAAGAGGCAGTTCATACTGCAGTTTACATCCAGAATAGATGCATGTTGAGGCCGCATGAGAGCAAAACACCTTATGAACTGTGGTTTGGCAAAAAGGCTATAGAAAAATACTTCAAAGTGTTTGGCAGCAAGTGTTACATTAAAAGAACTGAAGACAATCTTGGCAAGTTTGAAGATAGAGCTGATGAAGGTATTTTTCTTGGTTACTCAACAAAAAGCAAAGCTTACACATGCTACAACAAAATACTAAAGAAAATTGTGGAGAGTGTAGATGTTAAGGTTGATGAAGGTAGGAAACAAGAAATCAGCAATAATGAAAACTACCTGACTTATGAAGAATTTATTGAAGAAGATGAAGATCAAGAAAAAAAAGAAAGACAGAAATCAGATTTAGATGATTTAGAAATAGAAGAAAACAAGAAATTCAAAACAGGCAGCTGGCAGAAAAATCATCCCAAAGAGCAGATTATTGGGGACCCCAAAGTTGGTATTCAAACAAGAAGAAGAGTAGTAAACAACTACTCTCTGTTATCCAGCATTGAGCCCAAAAATATTATTGAAGCAAGCACAGATGAAAGTTGGATGGAGGCGATAAATGAAGAACTAGATCAAATTGAGAAAAACAAAACACGAGAATTAGTACCAAGGCCTGAAAATAAAAACATAATCGGTACTAAATGGATATTTCGAAATAAACTGAATGAATATGGAAAGGTTGTAAGGAATAAAGCAAGGTTGGTCTGTAAAGGGTATGCTCAAGTTGAAGGGATTGACTTTGAAGAAAATTTTGCACCAGTGGCGGACTTGAAGCAATCAGACTATTTTTGGCTTTAGCAGTTCACAAAAATTTCAAAGTTTATCAGATGGATGTGAAATCAGCCTTTCTAAATGGAAATCTTGAAGAAGAAGTTTATATTGAACAGCCTGATGGTTTTCAACTCTGTGATAATCCTAACTTTGTTTGCAAGTTGAAGAAAGCATTGTATGGATTGAAACAAGCACCTAGAGCTTGGTATGCAAGATTGGACAACTATCTCACTAAGCAAGGATTCAAGAAAGGTATGGTGGACAACAATTTATATATCAAAACTGAGAATGGCAATTTCATTGTCCTTGTTGTTTATGTAGATGATATAATATTTGGGAGCAACAATGATGAATCATGCAAAGACATAGCAAATAAAATGCAGAAAGAATTTGAAATGTCTATGATTGGTGAACTTTCATATTTCCTCGGACTGCAAGTTAATCAAACTGAAAAGGGGATTTTTATTTCTCAAATTAAATATGTGAAAGAAATGCTGAAAAAGTTCACAATGGAGGATAGTAAGCTCTGTTAGCACTCCCATGACAATAGGTCGCAAGTTGAGCAAGGATGAAAAATCTCCAGATGTTGATCAAACAATGTACAGATCTATGATTGGGAGCCTGCTGTATTTGATAGCCACCAGACCGGATATCTTACAGGCAGTTTGCATGGTTGCAAGATTTCAAGCTAATCCCAAAGAGACTCATGTGATAGCTATGAAAAGAATTTTCAGGTACCTCAAGGGTACTATGGAGTATGGGCTATGGTATCCAAAAGAAAAAGACTTCACTCTTTTTGCATATTCTGATGCAGATTGGGCAGGATGTATTGATGACAAAAAAAGTACCAGTGGAGGAGCATTTTATCTTGGAGATAAGCTAGTAGCATTGCACAACAAGAAAAAAGAATCAGTCTCTCTATCCATAGCAGAGGCTGAATACATTACAACAACAACATGCTGTACTCAAATTTTATGGATGAGACAGACACTGAAAGATCTTGGTATCCACTTCAATGATCCAATCTCAGTTAAATGTGATAACACTAGTGCAATCAACATCTCAGAGAATATTGGGGGTATGCTAAAAATAGAGCTCTGGCGATTTGGCGGGAAAATTTCTGAGCAGTCGTCGGTCGATGCTCTAGGGTTTCTGGTGGGAAGGATCTACCAGGGACTTTGGTGGGTTGAATTTTTTCTACTCTGAAGGTTCGTCCGCTGTCCCGGGAGGGCCCAATGGGGTCTCCTCCAGGTTCGCTCGATGGGAAAAAGAGCTCTTATGCTGAGATATTAAAATACAATCCTGCGTCTTCCTCCGATGAAGCTCAGCGGAGTGCTTATCAAACGCTACTCAAGAATGCTGGCAAGGGTTCATCTGCACACCGAGTTAATGGATGCCTCCCGCAATCTGCCTCTAGACCTAAGATTGTCATTGAACCAAAGCTGGTCGAGGATACAATCAGTTATCGTGCTAACCATGACCTGATATGCAAATTCATGGGCATCCGACCTACTCTGAACTTTTTGCATACCTGGGTTAGACAGAACTGGGAGCCACTCGGTGAGTACTCCTTATGGCCTATAAGCAATGGATATTTCATTATTAGTTTTTCTTCTTTAGCAGATAGAAACAGAGCATTTGAATCAGAAAAGAGAAGCCACGGCCCGGCAGGGTTATTTGTCCAGCCGTGGAGAGTGGGTTTCGATCCTCGCATTGAGCCCACGGCTGTCCCGGTTTGGATCCGGCTGTACGCTCTCCCGATGGAGTTTTGGGGTGAGCAGGTTCTTGAGATGATTGGTAACTCACTAGGTAGATATCTGGGAGTCTCCAAAGATACCATAGAGGGAAACACTGCTGTCTTTGCTAGAATTTGTGTAGAAATGGATATTAGCCAGCCGCTACCCGCCGAGGTGGAACTGGAGTTGGCAGGACAATCCTGGATCCAGCAGTTAGATTATGAAGCCCTACCTTTTCGATGCAGAGTTTGCCATAAGCATGGACATTTGGCTAGGTTCTGCCCGAATATTTTGAGTACAAAAGCGGAGGCTCCGCTGGGAATGCCAAATCGCCCCAGAGAGGGTAAGTTCACTCCGGTCAAAGAACCACACAATACCCCGCAAGGTTCTGATGCCCAGAAAGATGGCTTTGAACAGCAGAAGCGAAGGAGAAACAAAAAGAAAAATGGCAAGGAGCAGGCTCAACTCAAGCCAACCAACCGGTATGAAATCTTTAAATCCCTAGTGGATCAAGAAGACCAAGTCATGGAAGGAGTGGATGGGAATGTTGAGGATAATAACATCCATTCTCATGCTCCTCCTTCATCTACCCCTGTTTTAGAACAGGTGATTGAACCCTCTGAGATTTTGCAGCCAGCGAACCCAGGGGCATTGGTAATCCATTCCCCAGCACAGCCAGTTATTAAGGATGTCAACATGGGAAGTGCAGAAAAGAATAGAGAAAGACCAGCTCTAGGGATCACCCAAGTTGAGAAGAGGTCTAAAAATAGTAATTCCCAAGGAGCGGGCAGAAAATCCAATAAGGATTTACTAGTAGTGCAAGGGGACAAGCTGATCAATGGAGGATCGGTGAGAACAATTGATTCTTATTGCTCTCAAGGTTTCCAATGATTATTCAATCCTGGAATGTTAGGGGTTTAAACAGCAGAACCCATCAATCTGTTGTTCAAAGACTTTTAGGAAGATGTAAAACAGACTTTTTGCTCATTCAGGAGACAAAAATGTCTTTAGATCTTATGTGCAAAACTGTCAGTAGAATATGGCGGGGCGCTGGTTATATGGATGTGGCTGCTCAAGGTGCTTCGGGGGGGATTGTTACTCTTTGGAACCCTCTGGAATGGACAACAATAGAACATATAGCTTGGAGGGGTGTTCTCACATCCCTTTTTAGGAACATTGTTACAGCTGAACATGTTTTAATTACAAACTTCTATGGGGCTCAAAGCATTGATGGCCAGCGGCTTCAATGGAAAGTTGTTCATAACATGAGATCCTCCCGGGAAGATTTTGATTGGATTATTGCTAGGGATTTTAATGCCAAATTATCTTCCAGGGATCAGGAAGGTGGTTTCCCAGTTTTGGATCCGGGGGACCGGCTTCGATTGCCCAAGTCCGGGGCCTTTCACCTTGTTGATATCAAAGGCCCTGGCACTTACTTTACTTGGACTAACAAGAGAAGAGAGCCACACAGTAGGAAGGTAAAGCTAGACCGGTTTTTGGTCTCCGAGGAGGCATTTGTTAAATGGAATATTAAATTTCAGATTTTGGAAGGCCCAGTTTCAGATCACTTTCCCATTTTGTTGGAGGGAGGGACTTTGACAGGGCAGTACCACAAGCCATTTAAATTTGAAAATTTTTGGTTGCAAAAAGAGGACCTCCGAAGAAAAATTCCTCAGTGGTGGGAAGAAGGCCGCCTACCTTTTGGGACAGCAATGTTCAAATTTCACAAACAGCTTCATTTTGTCAAGTGTAAATTGAAACAGTGGAGGCAAACTAACAAATCTGACTTCCAGCTCCAACGGGCTCCCTTGTTGGCCAGATGGGATGAGGTGCAAAAACATTTCAGGGAAGGAAAAATTACTGAGCACCTTAAAACCGAGGATGATGCTTTGCGCAGAGCGATTGAGGACATTGATAATCAAGAAGAGATTTATTGGAAACAGAGAGCAAGAAACACTTGGTTATTAGAAGGAGATAGAAATACAAAATTTTTCCATCGTTCTGCCTGTGCTAGGAGACAAATGAATAACATGGAATTCCTTCAAGATGAGAATGGACACTCTTTTGACACTCTTCCTGGTATGCATTCCCACTCAATGGAGTATTTCTCAAAACTCTTTAAGGAAAGTTTGGAGCAAGATGTGGAAGCCCAAAATGAAGTTATTGATGTCATACCCTCTATTATCTCTCACGAAGAGAATCAGGCCCTTCTTAGACCCATTGATAGAGATGAACTCAAGAAGGTGGTCTTTGGGATGAGCACTGGTAAATCGCTTGGGCCTGATGGCTTCCCTATAGAGTTTTTTTAGGCCTTTTGGGATACCTTGGAGGAGGATGTTTTGGCTGTCACTGAGGAGTCCAGAACTAATAAAAGAATGCTCAAAGCTCTAAATCACACCTTCATCACTCTAATTCCAAAAGGGGAGGGGGGGTTCATATATCTGATTTCAGACCTATTGCCTTATGCAACGTGATTTATAAAATAATCACTAAGATTATGGCTGAAAGGCTAAAACCTCTCCTTCATAATATAATTTCCTCTGAGCAAGGGGGTTTTGTTGAAGGGAGACAGATCTTGGATGGAGTGATCCTTGCCCAGGAGGCTATCCATACAATGCAAAAATCTGGTAACAAAGGAATGTTCATTAAACTGGATATGTCCAAGGCTTATGATAGGGTGGAGTGGGGCTTCTTGGCAAAGATGTTGGCAGCCTTTGGTTTCTCTCAGGACTGGACAGACTGGGTCATGAGCTGTATCTCTACGCCTTCATACTCTGTTCTAATCAAGGGGCTTCCCTCGCCTCCTTTTGGAGCCTCACGGGGTCTTCGTCAAGGAGACCCTTGCTCTCCTTATCTCTTCCTCATCTTGGCTGAAGGATTAGGCCGACTCTTCCTGAGAAGAAGACTTCAAGGTCTGATAACAGGTATTAAGGTCGGGGCTGAAGTTTTGACTCATTTACAGTTTGTGGATGATACTGGATTGGTTGGAGTGGCCAGTCTCAGGGAAGCAAGAGGAATCAGAGATACTCTAAACGTCTACCTCCGGGCCTCAAACCAAGTCATCAATGATAAAAAATCCAAAGTGGTCTTCTTCAATCTTGACCAAAGGTTACAGGACAGAGTAATTGAAATCTTGGGATTCACTAGGACCTCTCTCCCAATAGTTTACTTGGGGGTTCCTCTGCATTTCAAAAAACTAAAAATTGATATCTGGAAGGATCTTTTGGATGGTATCAAAGATAGAATGAATCATTGGTCTCATAGATGGTTAAGCTATGGGGGCCGACTAACTTTCCTGCAGTCAGTTATTCAGGCTATGCCAATATATAAATTCTCCATCCTGGCTGCCCCACATTCTATTTGGAAAGAGCTGGACAGAATGGCTAGAAGTTTTTTATGGGAAGGTGCAAAAGGAGAGAGGAAATGGGCCCTGGTTGGATGGGATAAGGTTACCCAGCCCAAGGAAAAAGGAGGGCTGGGACTGAGAAGCTCCAAGTTTAACAATAAAGCTTTGGCCGGCAAACTGTACTGGAGGTGGATCTCCCAGCCAACATCCCTCTTCAGCAGAATCCTCTCTAGTAAATACTTGGGGTATGTTCATCCCAATGATGTGGGCCGCTTCCCTCTGGAGGGTAATGGATCCTTAGTGTGGCAGGCTCTCAAGCTTGGATCTCAACTTATTAAAGATCAATTGTTCTGGAAAGTGGGGAGAGGGGAGAAGGCCCGGTTCTGGACTGATTCCTGGGACCAGCATCCCCCCATCATTGTTGTGTTTCCCAAATTGCAACCGATTAAATCTGCTATAGAAGATAAGGGCTGGATCCAAATCGAGAGCTATTTTAATACCAGCCAATTGGGGGAGTACAAGATCAAAAAGTTCAAGCGGCTGGATGAGTGGCCAATTCCAATCCCTCCGGAGCTGGCACCCATCTTGTCTAAAATTTTGACAGAACGGTTTCTTACTGGGAGAGATGAGGAGGATGAACTAGCTTGGGGCTATGGGAACCTTGGGGTATATACTGTGAAGGAGGGATACAATAAGATCCTCCCAGAGCCCCCCCCACACTTTTTTCCGGTCCAAGATTGGAGGAAGATATGGCATTCCAAGGGTTGGCCGAAAGTGAACTTCTTTGCCTGGCAGTTTATGCACAATGGAATTCTCACCTTTGACAATCTCAGAATTAGAGGCATCATTGGTCCTTCTCAGTGTGTGTTATGCCACAAGAATGAGGAAACTGCTGATCATCTAATGTTTGAATGTCCCTTCACAAGGCAAATCTGGAAGCGTTGGTTCTCCCATTTTAAACTTCAGGCTAACGGTGACTTGACTCGGACCAATATTTGGGAAAGCTGGAAGAGAGGTAGATTTAAATCTAAAGCTCTTCGAATTGGTTGGGAGCTTGGTTTACTCTTTATCTGGTGGTAGGTGTGGTTGGAGAGAAATGCCCGTATTTTTCGGGAAACATTCTCCTCGTTAGATGGAATTTGGCAGGTCATCTGGAGCAAAGTCGTGGAAACGGTTGCCCTTTATGCTGAGGAGGAAAATCAGTCTGCTTCTGAGCCACTGGAAGAGGGAGCTGCTGATCAAGAGAGACAGGTGAGAGGTAGTTGGAAACATCCCCCAGAAGGCTGGATCAAAATCAATACTGATGGAGCTGCAAAAGGCAATCCGGGTAGTGCTGGAATTGGAGTAGTGTGCCGGGATCATGCTGGGTCTGTGCTCTATTGGGAGTTGCAGGGACTGGGATGTGCCACAAACAATGAAGCAGAGGCCTTTGCTATCAAATCTGCCTCCATCTGGGCTGTCAAGCAGGGACACAGGAAGATAATTGTCGAGTCTGACTCCCAAATCCTGGTGGGCGCTCTTGATTGCATGAGGAACTTTGACTTGAAAGCCTGGAGGTTGCGAATTCTGGTCTCTCAAATCAAGGAGCTATGGAGGGAACTTGATGATGTGATTCCCATCCATGTGAACCGAGATCTCAACAAGGCGGCCGATTTCCTTGCAAAGATGGGTGCCGAGAGGGAGGTTGGGATGCAGCTGCACAGTGATTTGCCTGTGGAGGATGCAGTGATTAGGCAAGGCCTTGAACGATTTCTGAAATAATGTGCAGAGTTTTTGATGCTAAGGGAGGTTTTTGTCGCGATATCGCGACCTGTAGCACCGTCGCGGCCTCTAGTTGGAAGTTGTCACGATTTCACGACGAGGTTGCGCCTTCGCGGCCTTTGGCGGGTTCCTGTCGCGAAATCGTGACATGTCGTCGTCGCGGCTCGGCTATCGCGGCCCTTGGTGAGATATTGTCGCGATATCGTGACCTGTTTTGCTGTCGAGGCCTTAAGAGGGAAGTTGTCACGATTTCGCGACCTGGTGCGCCATCGCGGCCTTCGGCTGGAAGCTGCAGCGATTTCGCGACGTTTTTGGCGCAGGGTTGGCAAGGAGGATAACCGTCGCGATATCGCGACAATTTTTGTGAATTGGAGCAAAGTGCAAAATCCGTCGCGATTTCGTGATATTTCTTGTTCGGAAGCCGCAAGGAAAAACCGTCGCGATATCGCGATAGTTTTGGCAACTTGGTGCCATCTGGAAAACTTGTCGCGATATCGCGACACTTTTGAAGATGGAGAGCAAAGTGGAAAACTCGTCGCGATATCGCGACAGTTTTGAGGATTGGGAGATGAAAGGAAAATTCGTCGCGATATCGCGACACTTTTGGCGAACTGGTGACATAAGGAAAACCTGTCGCGATATCGCGACTCTTTTGCCGACCGGATGCAAAGTGGAAAACTTGTCGCGATATCGCGACACTTTTTGTGATCGGGTGCAGAAAGAAAATTTCGTCGCGATATCGCGACACTTTTGGCACATAAGTGGCTTGGAGGAAAACTGTCGCGATATCGCGACGCTTTTGCGGCCAGGGCGCCAAATGGAAAACTCGTCGCGATATCGCGACGCTTTTGCTGGCTGGGCGATTCGAAGACACTTCGTCGCGATTTCGCGACCTTTTCGGCGATATGGAGCTTTTTGGATTTCTAGTCGCGATTTCGCGACACCTTTGGCGATGGGGCGCCGGAGGGAGCTGCCGTCACGATTTCACGACTTTTTTGGCAAACGGGTGCCGAGGGCTTTGGCTGTCGTGATATCGCGACATGTCGCGATTTCGTGACATGTCACGATTTCGTGGCGCCGATGCGGTCAAGACGGGCTGACTGTCGCGATTTCGCGACATGTCGCGATTTCGCGACATGTCACTGTTTCGCGCCCTGTTGACTTCTGTGCCTTGTGTTGGAAAGTGTTGACTTTTTGCTCTGCACTTGTTGTTTTGGTCTCTGCTCTTGGTTGGGATGAGTTTTCTCCCGTTTGTATTAGTTCTTTGTATTAATATAAGTTTTTCATTTTTTTCAAAAAAAAAACATCTCAGAGAATCCAGTTATGCATTCCCACACCAAACATATTGCAATCTAGTATCACTTTTTGAAAGATAAACTTGCAGAAGGAGAGGTCAAATTGGAGTTTGTTCCAACTACAGAACAAGTAGCAGATATATTCACAAAACCATTGCCCAAGGAATTTTTTGAGTACCTTCGAAATAAGTTGGGAGTAGTCACACTACCCAAGCACTGACTAGCTATGGGGAACACATTCTCAAGGGGAGAATTAAAATTATTTATGCCTGAGAATGTTGTGCATAGACTCAGGGGGAGTCTACAGCAGCCCTTTGGTATTATTGGCAAAGGGGGAGAAGAAATTGAGCAAGGTTGCCATGTGTTGCCAACAATTCCAAAGGGGGAGATTGTTGAGCAAGGTGCAGCAAAAGCATTGCAAAAGTATTGTCATTGTTGTCAACACAGACAGATTGATGCAGTTGATGTATTTCAGAGGTCAGTCAGAACAAGTACAGTGAATTTCCAAGAAGAAAAAAGTGGTCCAAATCCAAAAATTTGCAAAAAAAGACAAGTAAGAAAACTGTCGCGATATCGTGAAATGTTTTCTGTCGCGATTTCGTGACAAAAATGAGGAGAGAGAAGGCACAGCCGAAAATGTCATGATTTCACGACAAAAATGAGGAGAGAGAAGGCGCAGTCGAAAATGTCACGATTTCACGACAAAAATGAGGAGAGAGAAGGCGCAGCCAAAAATGTCACGATTTCACAACATGCTGGAAGGAAAGAAGCAAAGTCGAAAAAGTGTCGCGATTTTGTGACAAGTTTGGAGAAGCAGTGCCAAGGACGAAAAGTGTCGCGATTTCGTGACAGATTCGAAAGAAAATCTCTAAGGGCAAAAAGTGTCGCGATATCGTGACACGTCGTGTTTTCACGACCCGAAGAGGAGAGAGAATGTATGACAACAAAAGTGTAGCGATTTCGCTACATGTTGAAGTTTCGCTGGCTGAAGTAGAGTTGGAAGCGCAAGTCAAAAAGTCATAGCGATTTTGCTACATGTCAGACTTTCGTGGGCCGAAGCAGAGTTCAGATGCCAAAGAACAAAGGTGTAGCGATTTCGCTACAAGTCAAAATGCAAGGCATAAAGGTGTAGCGATTTCGCTACAAGTCGAAAGTGTAGAACACAAAGGTGTAGCGATTTCGCTACAAGTCAAAATGCAAGGCACAAAGGTGTAGCGATTTTGCTACAAGTCAAAATGCAAGGCACAAAGGTGTAGCGATTTCGCTACAAGTCAAAATGCAAGGCACAAAGGTGTAGCGATTTCGCTACAAGTCAAAATACAAGGCACAAAGGTGTAGTGATTTCGCTACAAGACAGACTTTCGCGGGCCGAAGCAGAGTTTAGATGCCAAGGAGCAAAAGTGTAGCGATTTCGCTACATGTCAGACTTTCGCATGCTGAAGCAGAGAAGATGCACTAAGTGAAAAAGTTGTAGCGATTTCGCTACATGTTAGATTTTCGCTGGTCGAAGCGAGGAGAAAGTGCTAAGTCGAAAAGCTGTAGCGATTTCGCTACATGTCTTGATTTCGCTAGTGCATGGAGCAAGGAATGTACGGATGCGAAAGATGTCACGATTTCACATGTTGCATTTTCGTGGGCGAAAAGCAAAGAATAGCACTGAGGCAGAAAAGCGTCACAATTTCGTGACATGTTCCGATTTCGCTGAGGCTTGCGGAGAAAAGTGTACGGCAGTGAAAAGTGTCACGATTTTGTGACATGTTCCATTTTTGTGGGTGCAAGTGAAGGATAGTGCAGGAAAGCGAAAAGTGTCACGATTTCGCGACATGTCCCGTTTTCGTGGGCAAGAGGCAGAAAAGAGCGAGAGGCAGCGAATGTGTCACGATTTCGTGACATGTCTCGTTTTCGTGGGCAAGAGGCAGAAAAGAGCGAGAGGCAGCGAATGTGTCACGATTTTGTGACATGTCTCGTTTTCGCGGGTAGGAGACAAAAAAGAGCTGGAGGCAGCAAATGCGTCGCGATTTCATGACATGTTCTGTTTTCACAGGTGCATGCCGAGATAAGGTCTAGGAGGCGAAAAACATTGCGATATCACGACAGGTTAGGTTTTCGCGATCAACAATCCAGAAAAAATTCAAATGGGCAAAAATGTTGCGATATCGCGACAGGTAATAGTTTGGTAGGTAAAAGCCAAAGAAGCATGCATAGTGACAGGTGTCGAAAAAGCGTAAAGGAAATTCATGCAGCCAACCATGTAAAAGTTAACTGGAGTTACAAGGGAAGTTACGAAACAACATATTAAAGAAAAGAATGGCTATTGCAGGGCCATGATGCTACATGGCTGGCAAAAGTGCAGAATTACAGATAATCTTGATAAACAAGAAATCCTCTCGATGGTTGCGTGTGTCAGACATGGAAGTTGCGGGCAGAAGAGAAATATCGACGCAGAATTGAAAAGAGTGCCATCAGAAAGTGTAAAGGTGCCGAGAGGGTAGTTACGTAGAGGTTTAAAGAAAAAGAATGATAGAGCATCGAAACGCGCAAAAAGGCTGTCAGGTTGCACAGAAAAAGCTGTCAGTATGAGTAGAGTAGACTATCAAAATAAGTCAGAAAGAAGCGGCTAAAAGACAAAGCGCGTCAGAGAGGGTTTGACAGATTGAACGAAGCTTAGAATGCATGGAAAAATGGAGGGAAAAATTAGAGCCGTTTTTTGAAATAGTCGTTCTATTGAACCGAGTATAAAGAATCGAACAGGCGTAGTAAGTGAGGTTACTGCAACCGTGTTTATCTTGAAAAACCAAAAAGTGTGTTGGGTAAGAGTGCTATATGAATAACAGCTACAGATCTGAAACCTATATATTATTCTTGAAAAATCAAAAGAGAGGTTTTAGATTGTAATAGAAGATATTGAGTTTCTAACAATTCGCTTTATGCTTCTATGAGATTGATTTTGAATGAGCAATAGACCAGTGAGGGTCTTGTAAAAGAGAAGGCATTTTTATGTCAAATTTTTATTCAAATTAAAAATCCAAGTTGGTGCTTGGAAAAAGGGGTTGGTGCTCCTATCTGTTGCAGCAGATAAATCAGGGGTTGGTGCTCCTTCCAGTGGGTGCTGGTAAACTATTTGTAAATATTGAATCCTTGCAAAGGCTGGATTTGGATTGTAGTCCAAACAGTCATTATTTGAGGAGTAGCCACATTGGTGAACCTTGTTAAATCTTGTGTTGTGTGATGCTCTTGTGTTATACTTGCTATATCTGTTTTTAAGCTTGCATATTTAAGTTTTAAGAGTTGCAGATTCAAATTTTAAATAGCTACACTGATTCACCCCCCCCCCTCTCAGTGTCATTGTGAGAATATCAACCTCCTCATCCTATTGGAATTCTTGGGTAACCAGCCACTGCAACCTCTAGGTGATATAGAGGAGATGACTAGAAACTAGGATTAATTTAAGCAAATGTCTAGGAGTGTCGGGTTCAACTGAGAATGCACTCCATGATAAAATATTTTTTAGCCACAAAAGAGTGGAAAATAGTTTCAAAAACAAAAAATAACTGCACCATGTTGTTCATCTCAGAAAGATCTTTCTAATGACTATAAATATCCCTATGTTCCACTTTCAAGGGGGCTTTTATTTTGCAGAAAAATAACAAGTCTTATTCTTTCCTCACAAGGTTATATTCCGAGTCGGAATGTCATGGTTTTTTAAATTTATTTCATGGGAGAAAATATGTGGGCCACCATTAATTTAAAATTACAATTTCTTAAATATACTCTAGATTTTCTCCAGTGATTTAAGATGACTGATTGTAAGCCTTCTTCCACACCCTTTCAGTCTGGATTGAAACAATATCCAACGACAACAAAATTAGAGCTTGATAATATACTCCAATGTGCACTTATTGGTATTGGATGCCTCTCGAATGTCATCACAAAAATTGAGGTCGAGCACATGGCTTCCATGCCAAATATCTCCATTACTCTTCAAATCCCAGATCGCATGAACTGAAGTCTTCCGCTCATCCATAAAGCTACGGTCATGGATCCTACTCCGTTGTATCTCTGCCTATGCTTTGGCATGATATCCATAATTCACCTAAAAAATACACTAAATCTCCATCATGCATAAGAAAAAGCTAAAAAATTATTGTTGACTGCTACTGATTGCAAAATATATTTACGCAAAAACTACAAGCCCATCCAATGCTTTTTCCATGTCTTGATGCACCGAGTTTTGATAGTCCATCTGGCACCAATTGAAATTTTGCCATAGTTCTCGCTTCTTCCGTTATTCGAGTGGGCTCTACCATGAATCAAACACTACTGGTGAATCATCCACATAAAGGACATAGACAATAAATGTAATCCACAATGCTGCGACATGTGCATCATCTTTAACCATGTATACAACATCAACCATCAAGCACAAATGAACTATTGTCGATGAAGACCAAGAACCATTGCATTATCAAATAAAAAATTCCAAATAAGCAGGCTACTCTTGACACATACCACCAAAATATTTGCCACCCACGTTGTTCAATTTTTAAAAAACCTAAAATTCATCTGCAAAATCAAATTTATGCCACGACCTCATGATATCCAGAATAAGATTCCAATTACAAACTTGAAAATAATAGTGACCCCATTGTCAATGAATGCATCACCTCCATCCGTGCACAAACATAATCATCCAGTGCCATTGTTATTCCAAATTTCACATGGTAAAAATAAATTTGAGTAGAAAATCATAGTAGCCGCAAGAATGTTAGTTATCCGTTCCATCTACACATCTGAGAGTCCAACACTATCGCATCCACGTGCTCGATCTAATACTACCTCTATCACAATAACAACCGTTACACTAGGCATCGTTACTGGTGCTCAAATCAGTCCACATCAATGTACTTTGGTAAAATAATCCAACAGTGGCAAGCACGATTTATGGCTTCAACATGATCTTGGCCACGTCCTTCTCCTTCGAGCATTTGTGATTCTCTACAAACAAAAAAAATACTATGGTGCCTTAAAAAAACACGTATTCTGCATGCTATTTTATGTGTATGGGTGACATGTATCCTTCTTGATCACAGAAGACTTGAATGGATCCGACATCTCATTGTGCACATCCATCCACTAAGACAATAATCATAGAGAAAAAATGACTATGATGGCTTGTGAACATGAAAAAGAAACTCGGTCCACAGCAACTCGTAGACTGTGAAACACACCAGCCATAAATAAATTTCTTTTGTTATCTCGAATGAGATAGAGAGAAGGGATTATAATATTCACAATCACTAATATATTAAAAACATTGGAAAGATGTACCATCTGGGATAAAATAGATGAACCAACAGGAATTAAAATGGATATGCCGTGATAAAGCCAAAAAATCTTCACACCGCTAAACTGCAAATTTTTGCTCTTCCTCGGCCTGCTCGGTCTCTACCGCCCAGTCTCTAGGACTTCTCTGATGAGTCTCCTTTGTGCCTATCAACAAATGCTCCTCCATGAAATCTCACACCACATAGAGAGTTCTTGCAGATTTTAATAGCTCAGTGCCAAAATACATCACTCCAAAATACATCACTCTAACTGAAAGAAAAAAAATTCTTCCATCAAAGCATCAAAACCAAAATTGTGATTTGATCTGCTCCTGCTCCATCAGGCTATTATGCAAAAAGACCTCACACAAGGAGGATACAAAAGAGCAGACGTAGCCATTAATAGAATAAGAAATACTGTGCACCAAAAAATGGAGAATATGGTCCCCTCATCAGATATGGATTAGATCCACTCGGTAAGAACAAAACCCCAAAAAATGATCTTTTTATACTAAAAAAAAACTCTTTTGCAAACCTATATCTGTAGTATAAAACTACAAGCCCATAAAAAAAAAGAAGACTCCCAAACTAAGAATTTTTACCATCTGGTTTCTAATCCATCAAAATATGGAGAGCATACTCCAAAACAAATAGGGGAAGAAAAAAGGAAGGGGGGATTTCCATGAGGGAAATCCCCCCATGAGGAAAAGCTCCTCAAGCTCACAAGGCAGGGAAGGCCCATTTTGATACCATGTTAGAAAATGGAATACTTGATATTATTGAATGAAAGGAGCCTTGATTAAATAGCAAAGGCATACAATCTAATCCATTGGATCATAACTAACTGAGCTAATCTCAGCCACATAAATTATCCTAGTAACAACTTAGAATATTTTATATAAGAATATAGTAATGTTGATGCTCTACTTGGTTGTAGTATTAGGTACTCTCATGGGTGGACAAGAGAATTGACCACAAGGAACAAGAGACCATATTAAAGGAGAAATGATGATGATGACTCATTGACTTGTTCATAAAACCACTTAGGGTAACGTGGATGAAAATCATTTCATGTAGGTGCATTATAGTTTGCTTATGCTTATGTTTGTACCATTGGACCAGGAAAGTTACCTGCAATGAGTCTTCTTAACATGATTTGGTGATAGCTTAAGTCTATCTTAAATAAGGAGCCACTCACTTGAGGATAAAACAATGGTATGAAACATTGAGGAAGTGCATTTGTTCTTGCTTTTGGCATGATGGTTTTTTATTATCTCCTTGTGTTCTTGAAGAATTAATTGGTTGATGTTAATTCTTGTATACCTAAGGTTGGTAAATAATCCATTAAATAAAGCCTTGAGTTTTTAGTTTCAAATGTTTTCTTTATGCTTGTTTGTGGCTAATGATGGGATGCCTTTAACCTTGGTGGTGGTGCACTTAATACCTTTTGATAGTAATGGTGGAACCATATTAAATTAATAAAATATGTTTTTATTTATTCTTCCTTATTGTTGATGAGCGATGCTTGAGTAAGGCAGTAGTGGACATTGGGAAACGCTTCGAGTGTCACCTCGTAGCATTGCACAAAGATAGTTTATCTTCTCCTTTCCTTGGGTATTTTAAGAAGGCGTTGGTTGGAAAGAGAGGGGGGAAAAACATGAGGTTCAGGAGCATAGAGAAGAGAAGGTTTTTTTATGTGTAGCATAGGGGTGAATAGAGTAGGGAGTGAAAGGGATGAAGGATCGAATGCCAAAAAATCACCTTCATTTCTATTAGGTATTAACCACGATTTTAGTGATTGTTATGCTTTGGTTTTCATTATGTTAGTCCACGTCTTTCCTTTATGTTCTACCATTGTTTTCTGGTTGATTGTGTATGCCCTCTAGATGCCTGCATTCTACTTTTTGTTCTGTTGTATTACGTGTTGTTTGCCTTTGCTTATATATTTTTTCTTAATATTTGAGCTAGGTTTTAGGTGCTCATTTTTGCTATCTTGGAACACGTTCTTCTTGCACGATGAAGATCATAGTGAAGAGGTTGGTATGGTATTGGACGATCCCTTTTGGTGGCCTTAATTATTGATCATAGCTTTTATGTCATGTATGTATGGTCTTAGACTCAAAACATATCCCTCTGTTAGCTTGAAGTTGTTTCCTATGTAACATGCACCTAGGTTTACAATGTGCATATCACTATTTAATCATCATTTTCCTAGCTTGATTAGATGGATTTTCATAGTATGTTTGCAAGATTTTAGGGTTGGTTGGAGTATTAATTCTTTGTTTTGATAAATCTAAGGTTGGAATTCCAAGGATATTTCCTTATATATATATATATATGGTTTTTGGTTTAGTTTAAGTGTGCTTTCAGGTTGCTTTAAGCTTGTTAGAATAAAGGGGTTAATTATTTCTAATGTTGTTTGGTTTTGGGTTTACTGGAATTGACCCTTAATTAATCTAATGTAGATTAATATGATTTAATCTTTAGTTTTGCAAATTAATCAAAATATGGATTAATACCATGTAATCTTTAGATATTCTATTAATATAATTATAGATTAACATAATCTTTAGTTTTGCTAATTAATCAAAATATGGGTTAAAGCAAAATATTCTTTAGCTTTACAAATAATAAAATAATAGATTATTGTAATGTAAACTTTAGATTTGCTATTGATAGATTAATATAATTTAATCTATAGTTTTTTAGATAATCAAATGATAGATTAATGTTTTCTTAGTTTTGCAATTAATCTAAGGGAAAACTATTATAAGGTAGTCTTTAGATTAATTTTCTACATCCTTAAGTTTGGAGTTAATCTATTGATAGATTATTTATAAGGAATCTTAAGGTTTGGTATTAATCTAATGATGGACTAATTTAATATAGTCTTAGATTTGAAATTAATCTAATGATAGATTAATTTAATGGAATCTTAATAAGAATTAATCTCATGAAGGATTAATGCAATATTTGACTTGGTATTAGCCTAACAATGGATCAATCTAATGCATTATTTAGTTTTGAAATTAATCTAAGGATAGATTAATTTAATGCTTTATATTTGAAATTAATCAAAGGATAGATTAATTTAATGCTTTAGATTTGAAATTAATCAAAGGATAGATTAATTTAATGCTTTAGATTTAAAATTAATCAAAGGATAGATTAATTTAATGCTTTATATTTGAAATTAATCTAAGGATAGTTTTGGAGATTAATCTAATGATGGGTTAATTAAATTCTTTAGTTTTTTAATTAATCTAAGATTAACCTAATACCTTAGTCTCAAATTAATCTAATGATAGATTAATGGAATCTTAGATTTGGTTTTAATCTAAATGTTGGATTTAAATGATCTAATATTTAGTGTTGGGAAGTAATCCAATGATGGACCTAAGGGATTACTCATGAGACAAATCTATGTTGGTTTTATTGGAGTTAACCCTTCTAGATTGGATATTATGCTAATGTTAGATTTCATGGTTAAATTCTTTAGTGTTGCACTCTTTAGATTGTTGTTAATGTTTTTAAGGATAACTAATGTTGCATTAGTGGAAGACAATCTTTAGATGGTTTGCTTACCTTTGAATCTAAATATTTGTGGAAAATATTTTTGGAAAGAAGTATGGGCTTATTTTGCTTGTATTGTTGTATTGAATTTATTGATATAGAAATGCATGGCTTGGGAAATGGAATGAATCTAAAATATTTGTAGAAAATAGTTTTGGAAAGAAGTATGGGCTTATTTTGCTTGTATTGTTGTATTGAATTGATTCATATAGAAATGCATGGTTTTGGAAATGAAAAAGGAATATTAAATATTTGTGGAAAATATTTTTGGAAAGAAGTATGGGCTTCTTTTGCTTGTATTTTTGTATTAAATTGATTCATATAGAAATACATGATTTGGAAAATGGAATATTTATGAAAAATATTTTAAGAAAGAAGTATGGGATTCTTTTGTTTGTATTGTTGTATTGAATTGATTGTCTTGGGAACTATAATGAATCTAAAATATTTGTGGAAAATATTTTTGAAAAGAAGTATGGGCTTCTTTTGATTGTGTTGTTGTATTGAATTGATTCATATAGTATTACATGGCTTGGGAATTAGTAAAAAAATTTAACTATTTGTGGAAAATAGTTTTGGAAATAAGTATGGGATTCTATTACTTGTATTATTGTATTGAATTGATTAATATAAAAATGCATGGTTTTTGAAATGGAAAAAGAATATTATTTGTGGAAAATATTTTTGGAAATAAGTATGGGCTTCTTTTCTTGTGGTTTTTATGCAATGAATCATAAAAAAAGGTATTTAAACTTGCATATGAGTTGTTCTTATCCTCACCATCCTATCAAGCTACTAAAAAGGTTAAATAAAGAAGATATCAGATCATGCTAGTTGATTATTCAATTATTCTTGGAATCTTGTGAAGAATTTATATGGAAATCACTCTTGGTGAAAGAGGATTTATTGTAATAGAAGAAAATACTATTCATATGTAAATATAAACCTTTAATTGACATTTTTAAGGTGCCATATTGATTATTTATTTTATTGTTGTATCCATGTTGTTGGACCTAATGATTTAATCTAAAGGTTTTGTTCAATTTATTTGCAAGCTTAATATAAGATAATATTTTACTTTCATCCTAGAAGATGGTATTGTTTGAAAATGGAATACTTGATATTATTGAATGAAAGGAGCCTTTCTTAAAAAGCAAAGGTATACAATCTGATCCATTGGATCATAACTAACTAAGCTAATATCAACCACATAATTTATCCTAGTAAAAACTTAGGATATAATTTATTATTCTAACACCCCCCTTAAGTGGTACTAGGATATACTAACACCCCCCTTAAGTGATACTAGGAGGTAGTGAAAAACAACAAAACCAAATACAAGTAGCATATCCATAAGTACGAGTCCCGACAACAAGGCCTAATAAGGTACTCATGTACAATATACGCATAAGAAAAATCTGCTGGAGAGATGATATAAAACCACAAGGGATAAACCACCTACTAGAATAGAAGAAGAAAAAATAAGATGTGCATGGAGGATGGAGAGTAAGGAATATGTCCTCTTCAACCCCCCGAGTCGAAATATCATGGTTTTTTAAATTTCTCTCATGGGTGAAAATATGTGGGCCACCATTATTTTAAAATTACAATTTCTTAAATATACTCTAGATTTTCTTTAGTGGTTTAAGATGACTGATTGCAAACCTTCTTCCACATCCTTTCAGTCTAGATTGAAACAATCTCCACGACAACAAAATTAGAGCTTGATAACATACTCCAACGTACACTGATTTATTTTGGATGCCTCTCGAATGTCATCACAGAATTCGAGGTCGAGCACATGGCTGCCATGCCAAATATCTCCATTACTCATCAACTTCTAGCTCGCATGAACTAAAGTCTTCTGCTCATCTGTAAAGCTACTGTCATGGATCCTTCTCTATTGCATCTCCACCCTTGCTTTGACACGATCTCCATATTGCACCTAAAAAATACACTAAATCTCCATCATGCACAAGAAAATGCTAAAAATTTGTTTTTGACTGCTACTGATCGTCAAATATAGTTATGTCAAAACTACAAGCCCATCCCATGCTTTTTCCATGTTGTGATGCACCAAGTTTTGATAGTCCATCTGGCACCAATTGAAATTTTGCCATAGTTCTCACTTATTTCGTTATTCAAGTGGGCTCTACCATGAAGCAAACACTACTGGTGAATCATCCACATAAAGGACACATGCAATAAATGTAATCCACAACATTGCGGCATGTGCATCATCTTTAACCACATATACAACGTCAACCATCAAGCACCAATGAACTATTATTGATAAATACCATGAACCATTGCATTATTAGATAACAAATTCCAAATAAGCAGGCTACTACTGGCACATGCCACCAAAATATTTTTTGCCCACATTCAATTTAAAAAAAACTTGAAATTCATCTGCAGCATCAAATTTACGCCATGGCCTCATGATCTCCAAAACAAGATGCCAGTTACAAACTTGAAAAATAATAGTGACCCCGTTGTCAATGAATGCATCGCCTCCATCTGTGCACAAACATCATCATCCAGTGGCATTGTTATCACAGATTTCACATGGTAAAATAAATTTGAGTAGAAAATCACAGTAGCCGCAAGAACATTAGTTATCCTCTCCATATGCACATCTGGGAGTCCAACACTATCACCTCCATGTGCTCAATCTGATGCTACCTCTATCACCATAACAACTGTTACACTAGACATCGTTATTGGTGCTCAAATCAGTCCACGTCAATGTACTTTGGTAAAATAATCCAACAGTGGCAAGCACGATTTATGGCTTCAACACGATCTTGGCCACGTCCTTCTCCTTCGAGCATTTGTGATTCTCTACAAACCAAAAAATACTATGGTGCCTTAAAACAACACATATTTTGCATGTTATTTTATGTGTATGGGCGACATGTATCCTTCACGATCATAGAAGACTTGACTGGATCTGACATCTCATCGTGCACATCCATACACTAAGACAATCATTATAGAGAACAAATGACTATGATGGCTTGTGAACATGAAAAAGAAACTCGGTCCACAGCAACTCGTAGACTATGAAACACACCAGCCACAAATAAATTTCTTTTGTTATCTCGAATGAGATAGAGATAAGAAGAGATGATAATATTCACAATCGCCAATATATTAAAAAAATTGGAAAGATGTACCATCTGGGATAAAATAGATGAACCAACAGGAATTAAAATGGATATGCCATGATAGAGCCAAAAAATCTTCACACCACTGAACTACAAATTTTTGCTCTTTCTCGACCTGCTTGGTCTCTACTGCCCAGTATCTAGGACTTCTCTGATAAGTCTCCTTTGCGCCTATCAACAAATGCTCCTCCATGAACTCGCACACCGCATAGAGAGTTCTTGCGGATTTTAATAGCTCAGTGCCAAAATACATCACTCCAAAATACATCACTCTAACTAAAAGAAAAAAAATTCTTCCATCAAAGCATCATAACCAGAATTGTGATTTGATCTGCTCCTGCTCCATAAGGCTATTATGCAAAAAGACCTCACACAAGGAGGATACAAAAGAACAGGCATAGCCATTAATAGAACAAGAAATATTTTGTGCACCAAAAAATGGAGAATATGGTCCCCTCATCAGATTTGGATTAGATCCACTTGGTAAGAACAAAACCCAAAAAAAGAATATTTTCATACTAAAAAAAACTCTGAAAAGGACTTAGGACTAGAAGATTCTCTGAAAAGGACTTAGAAGTATTTTAACTTGATGGATGATTTTTAAGGTAGAAAGATCTTCTCTTGGGAATCATCGTATTTGGTAGTTCCAATCACACCCTTGTCAAAGAGGAATCATCCTAACTTATATACTAACTTCAGTTCCCTTCAACCTTATTTTATCAATTTAAATCAACATAAAAGAACAATTATATTTGACTCTTTTATCACTTTATTAATTTACTGAAAATAAAAGGTTATCATATTTACAAACATCCAAACTACAATTGTTGGGTCTTTATAAATTGATACCTAATAAAAAACATGCATGGTAGTTCCCATCACACCCTTGTAAAGGAGTCACACTAACTCATATACTAACTTTCATTCACTTCAACCTTATTTAGGTCAATTGAAAGAAAGAGTTATTATTTCAATTGTATTACCAAAGTCCGAGTATTTAGAAAACTAACCTAATAAATTACCTTAACTATCTTGTATTTGACACAAGTAGTCCCTTAATGTACCAAATAAACAAAAATTACATTGATTGTAGGTGTATTAGTTTCCATATTTATGGTGTTTATAAACATCCAAACTGTCTATGACTGGATTTTTAAAAATTGAGACCTAATAAAAACCTATATGGTAGTTCCCATCATAGCCTTACGAAGGAAGAATCACCCTAACTCATATACTAACTTAAGTTTCTTTCAATCGTAGTTGGATCAATTAAAAGAAAAGGTTATTGTTTTAGTTATATTACCAAAGTCTTAAGTATTTAGAATATTAACCTAATAAATTGCCTTATCTATCTTATATTTGACATAACTAGGACATAACTAGTCCCTTAAGTAAATGGGAAATGTGTTTTATATTTTATTCTTCTAGTAGGTTTATTAGTTTTCATATCAAACTCTACACAGTAAAATTTTTCCTTATTTAAATAAGGGGTTATGAGATTTATAAACATCCATGATTGACTCTTTAAAAAAAACTTACACGGTAATTCTCATCACACCCTTGTGAAGGGGGTAATTCTCATCACACCCTTGTGAAGGGGGAATCACCTTGCGAAGGAGGAATCACCCTAGCTTATAAACTAATTTTGGTTCCCTTTAACCTTATTTGAATGAATTGAAAGAAAAGATCGTTATTTTAGTTATATTACCAAAGTTATAAGTATTTAAAGGATTTACGCAATGACACTTCCATTCTCCATAAAATCATAACATAAAATTTTTATCTAGTTATGAATAAAATCTTATGATAAAATTTAGATCATAAGAGAAAACTAAGAAGCAAGAGAGAAGATAAGTGGTATCTCCTTTTCTTCCTATTTTATTTGGGTATGTGGTTTTCAGATTACAACTTCAAATGAAAAGCGCACGTGCAAAGCACAAGCTACTTGTATTACAAACATGACATTTAAATGCCATTGATTAGAAATGGAGGTGACAAAGCATTCTAACAGAGTTCTCATCCCGCGTGACTGATGTGATCATCCGCCTATGAACACAACTAACGCCATTAGGAGGCCTTGAAAAAGTCCGGAGATGATGGATGCCTTATTAATCGATGAGCCCACACACAAAACACCCAACATCTCATTCATGTGTTATATATTTCTTCAGATTTGTGGATAACCAAAAAATTAATCTAGTTTTATTTAAACACTTACTAATACACAGCGAGGCCAAAAACAAATAGTTTAGAAGAAAAATAAACTAAATTAAATTACCACTCTTCGGACCATGTCCACGATGAACTTCCATAGACCTGCGTGAGTCCTGTGGGAAGATTGCTAAATATAAAAAAGAAGAAAAACAGAAAAATAATGGAGTTGCGTTTGGAAGCCATAGGCCATAGATTGTCTCTGCAAACCTCCAATCCCCTCATCTTCCCCAGGTAATAGACAAATGGAGTGAACAAAAGCACAAGTATGACGCAGGGCTTCAAGATATTGTGGTATTTATATAAACCTGCTCAGGCCTGTTCTTCCGTTAAATTTTACTCTCTGAACTTGATAAGCCTGGTCATTTAGACCAGGAGTTCGAGTGGACTCCAAGCAACGTTGAGGATAAGTAAAATAGCGACTGACTCGTGTCCTGCAATTAATTCTCTATTTGATATGTTAAATTAAAGTTCCCAATCTGTCTCAACTTGTTTATCGCCTTCCTTTCATCTGTCTCATGTGGAGAAATAGTATAATGAATTGTTTTAAGGTTGCAGCACGCAAACACATTTATCATATGATCTCATCTTTACACAGGTCAACTATAACGGACTTCTATTTAGTTTCTGAAATAAGCTACTCTTGAAGGAGCATTCAAGTGGGTCATGGATTTATTTTTTTTATATGATTATTGTGCATATGGTTGGTCGATCTGTGCACATGGTATAGGTTTTGTATATATGGTTTTAGAGGAAGGAATAATTTTTTTTTAGTGTTTTAACATTTTTTTAATTGTTGAAAGGTTATGAGTGGAGATTCTGGATATCAAATAAGGCCGCAAGGAGTCGATAAGGGGTTGGCAAGGGAGATGAGAAAAGGATCAGATAAATCTAAGGGAATGGACAAAAATTTAATAAAAAATAAATTATGAAAAAAAATCAAACAAAATTATTAAGAAAGTTGATAAAGATCTATGATGATTATAAAAATTTAAATTTTTCGGGTAAATGGATTGGTAAGAAATTGGACACTTACTAGGAGACTTAGGTTTAAGAAATTGAGTCAAACCTCACGAGCATGCTTAATTGGGGTAAAAGTAGTAGTCTGAGAGGTAGATGGGTTGGTAAGAAATTGGAATTGAGCACTTACCAGGAGACTTAGGTTCAAACCTTGCAGGCATGTTTAATTGGAGCAAAGGTAGTAGTCTGACGGAGTCCGTTGAGTGTGCTAGATGGATGCTAAGATGGAAAACAATGCAACTTGACCTTTAACGGATTGTTAAAAGAATAGTTGTCAATTCCTTTATGTAAAAAAAAATATATTATATTATGTATGTAAAAAAAAAAAAAATTATGTTGTTGTATAATAATGCTTTCGCAGTTTATCTGTTCTCTTTTCTTGATTGCGTCGTCTACCTTAAAATTTATCACCATATTTATTGCACACATAATTTTCTTTATATGAGGGGAATCATCCGTTGAAATTAAAAATAAAAGGAGTGTTCTATGTTAATGTTATGTTGTATAATAATGCTTTCGCAGTTTATCCGTTTACTTATTAAATTTATTCCGTTGACTTTTCTTTGGTGTTTCACGTAAACACATTCTTTTCTTGACTCCGTCGTCTACCTCAAAATTTAGCACCATATTTATTGGTGATGTACAATTTTTTTTTAAGAAATTTATTGCACATGTAATTTTTTTATATCAAGGGAATAGTAACGTCTTTTCATCTTTAACAATTGGGTAAGGGATTAAATTATTGAGATTGAGGTTGTCTCTATAACCCTTACCTCTCCAAATTGTCTTTCATTAAACTCCTCTTTCTTGACTGAATCTTCTAACTCAAAATTTATCATATTTATTGCATATGCACAAATTTTATTTTAGATGTTTATTACACATGTATTTTTTTTTTAATATTAGGGAAATCGGTAACATCAAAACATTCTCCCCAACAGTTGGGCATGGGTTAAAACATTTTCATCTTTAACAGTTGGGCATGGGATAAAACATTCTCCCCAACACTTGGGCATGGGATAAAACATTTTCCCCAACCAGGGTCAAATTATTAGCAAAAAAAAAAATTACTTTTTGAAAAAAGAGGATCCAAACCCTCTATTTATAAGAGGCTTGGAGGGAAAAATGGTGGGAAAACAAAAAAGCAAAACCTAAGGGTGGGTGGATGTCTTGGGGGTCAACCTAAAAGTTGGGTTTTCAAGGAGGAAATTTTAACTTGCCGAAATCATGCCCGGGCAACCACGATATCAGTAAAGTTAAAGGAAAAAGGAAGAGGAAAAGAGAAGAGAGGCCCAAACTTGTGTTTTGACAAGTTTGAAGGTCTCTCTAAGGCTCTAGGGAAAATGAATCACTTGGGTGGATCAATTTTCCATGTCTACATCATACCACAGTCCATTGACTTTCCATTGAAAGTTATATTAATAATCTCATATTTGACACAACTAATCTCTTAAATCAATATAAAATTTTTCTTGCTTTTGATTCTTGTTGTAGCTTTATTAGCTTCCATATAAAATTATATTTATAAACTTCCAAATTATTTATGTTTGGATCTCTAGAATTGACATGGTAGTTCCCGTCACACCCTTGTGAAGGAGGAATCACTCTAACTCATATGCTAAATTTGGCTTCCTTTAACCTTATCTATGTCAATTGAAAAAAAGGGTCATTGTTTTAGTTGTATTGTCAACGTATTTAGTATTTAAATGATTAACCTAATAAATATCCTTATATATCTTGTATTTGAAACAACTAGTCTTTTAAGTTAATATAGAAAAAGTTTTACATTTGATTCTTGGTGTATATTTATTAGTTTCTATATCAAACTCTGTAACAATTTTTTTTTTAATTGAAATAAGAGGTTATGGGGCTTAGAAACATCCAAAATGTTTATGGTATGGTCTCACAAAATTGACACCTAATAGAAAACCTATTTGGTAGTTCCAATCACACCCTTGCGAAGGAGAAATCATCCTAACTTATATACTAACTTGGGTTCCCTTCAACCTTATTTGATCAATTTAAGTCAACATAAAAGAAAAATTATATTTTATTATTTTTATCACTTTATTAGTTTATTGAAATAAAAGGTAAATATTTACAAACATCCAAACTACAATGGTTGGGTCTTTATAAATTTACACCTAATAAAAAACATTCATGGAAGTTCCCATCACACCCTTGTGAGGGAGTCACACTAACTCATATACTAAATTTTTTTTCCTTCAACCTTATTTAGGTCAATTGAAAGAAAGAGTTATTATTTCAATTGTATTCCCAAAGTCTAGAGTATTTAGAAAACTAACCTAATAAATTACCTTAACTATCTTGTATTTGACACAACTAGTCCTTTAATGTATAAAAAAAATTACATTTGATTCTTGTTGTAGGTGTATTAGTTTCCATATTTATGGTGTTATTTTTAAAAATTGAGACCTAAAAAAAACCTATATGGTAGTTCCCACCACGTCCTTGTGAAGGAGGAATCACCCTAACTCATATATTAACTTAAGTTTCCTTCAATCGTAGTTGGGTCAATTAAAAGAAAGGGTCATTGCTTTAGTTATATTGCCAAAGTCTTAAGTATTTAGAAGATTAACCTAATAAATTACCTTATCTATCTTATATTTAAGATAACTAGTTTCTTAAGTAAATGCAAAATATGTTTTACATTTGATTATTCTTGTACGTTTATTAAATTTCATATCAAACTCTATACAGTAAAATAAGAGATTATGGGATTTATAAACATCCAAACCATCTATGGTTGAATCTTTAAAAATTGAAACCTAATAAAAAAAACTTACAAGGTAGTTCTCATCACACCCTTATAAAAGAGAAATCACCCTAACTCATATACTAACTTTGGTTACCTTTAACTTTATTTGAAAGAAAAGATTGTTATTTTAGTAATATTACCAAATTTATAAGTATTTAAAGGATTTACTCAATGACACTTTCATTCTCCATAAAATCATAAGATAAAATTTAAATATTTATTTAAGAGCGAGAAAACTAACTTATTAACTTACGAAAGAAGCAAGAGAAGGTAAGAGGTATCTAAAGGTTTTGTTCAATTATTTGCAAGCTTAATATAAGATAATATTTTACTTTCATCCTAGAAGATGGTATTGTTAGAAAATGGAATACTTGATATTATTGAATGAAAGGAGCCTTTCTTAAATAGCAAAGGTATACAATCTGATCCATTGGATCATAACTAACTGAGCTAATATTAGCCACATAAATTATCCTAGTAAAAACTTAGGATATAATTTATTATTCTATCAGGTCTTGTTTTAATGCTTGTAGAGTGAGATAGAAAGAGATTTATACTTGGACTTAGGGGTTTCTTTCGTAAGGGCTCTAAGATAACCTTACTTAAATTCTCCCTTTCAACTTGAGATGTTGTGGGGTAATAATACTTAGTTGTTGTGTCCATGAGAAGACAATCATGGGGAGTGATTGCTGCTTAGATATCCATCACAGAGATAGGGAATACAAGCAAGAAGTTTAAGGGGTCACCACAAAGGTGTAACTAAAATAGACCAAGGGGATTACACCAAAGGACTTAACATAGACTAACTTATGGCTAGTGGATGGAATTGGCATCCCCCATATCTAAGGATTGAGGTGGGATAATCCTAATGCTAAGGTCAAGAAGTTTATATTCATGGAGAATGCTATAAATATGGGAAGACCTTTCAAGCATGTCCTTTATATTATGGAGGTGTACGAGGTAAACCATAGTACCTATGGGATCTTGGCCTCTCCTGTCCACTCAAATGATGTCTATAGTATCATAAACTTAAAATGTGGGTATGTCTAGTCAATATATGTATTCAATGGATACTCCTAAGAACCTTAATAAGTTATTTAAAAAAAAATATCTCTCTTGGGTTGGTTATATTTTGGGGTTGTTACAATTGGTGTCAGAGCTATAGGTTGTAGGACTAGAAGCTTCTCTGAAAAGGACTTAGAGGTATTTTAACTTGATGGATGATTTTTAGGATAGAAAGATCTTCTCTTGGGAATCATCTTATTTGGTAGTTCCAATCACACCCTTGTCAATGAGGAATCATCCTAACTTATATACTAACTTCGGTTCCATTCAACCTTATTTTATCAATTTAAATCAACATAAAAGAACAATTATATTTGATTCTTTTATCGCTTTATTAGTTTACTAAAAATAAAAGGTTATCATATTTACAAACATCCAAACTACAATTGTTGGGTCTTTATAAATTGATACTTAATAAAAAACATGCATGGTAGTTCCCATCACACCCTTGTAAAGGAGTCACACTAACTCATATACTAACTTTCATTCACTTCAACCTTATTTAGGTCAATTGAAAGAAAGAGTTATTGTTTCAGTTGTATTACCAAAGTCCAAAAAAAAATTACATTAATTGTAGGTGTATTAGTTTCCATATTTATGGTGTTTATAAACATCCAAACTGTCTATGACTGAATTTTTAAAAATTGAGACCTAATAAAAACCTATATGATAGTTCCCATCACACCCTTATAAAGGAGGAATCACCCTACCTCATATACTAACTTCAATTTCTTTCAATGATAGTTGGGTCAATTAAAAGAAAGGGTCATTGTTTTAGTTATATTACCAAAGTATTAAGTATTTAGAATATTAACCTAATAAATTGCCTTATCTATCTTATATTTGACATAACTAGTCCCTTAAGTAAATGGGAAATGTGTTTTATATTTTATTCTTCTCGTAGGTTTATTAGTTTTCATATCAAACTCTACACAGTAAAAGTTTTCCTTATTAAAATAAGAGGTTATGAGATTTATAAACATCCATGATTGAGTCTTTAAAAAAAACTTACACGGTAATTCTCATCACATTCTCATCACACCCTTGTGAAGGGGAATCACCTTGCGAAGGAGGAATCACCCTAGCTCATAGACTAACTTTGGTTCCCTTTAACCTTATTTGAATGAATTGAAAAAAAAGATCGTTATTATAGTTATATTACCAAAGTTATAAGTATTTAAAGGATTTACTCAATGACACTTTCATTCTCCATAAAATCATAACATAAAATTTAAATCTTATTAAGTTATGAATAAAATTTTATGATAAAATTTAAATCATAAGAGAAAACTAACTTATGAAAGAAGCAAGAGAGAAGATAAGTGGTATCTCCTTTTCTTCCTATTTTACTTGGGTATGTGGTTTTCAGATTACAACTTCAAATGAAAAGCACGTGCAAAGCACAAGCGACTTGTATTACAAACATGACATTTAAATGCCATTGATTAGAAATGGAGGTGACAAAGCATTCTAACAGAGTTTTCATCCTGATGGCATACCCTGCGTGACTGATGTTATCATCCGCCTATGAACACAACTAACGCCATTAGGAGGCCTTGAAAAACTCCGGAGATGATGGATGCCTTATTAATCGATGAGCCTACACACAAAACACCCAACATCTCATTCATGTGTTATATATTTCTTCAGATTTGTGGATAACCAAAAATTTAATCTAGTTTTATTTAAACAACTTACAAATACACAGCGAGGCCAAAAAAAAATAGTTTAGAAGAAAAATAAACTAAATTAAATTACCACGATGAACTTCCATAGACCTGCGTGAGTCCTGTGGGAAGATTGCTAAATATAAAAAAGAAGAAAAGCAGAAAAATAATGGAGTTGCGTTTGGAAGCCATAGGCTATAGATTGTCTCTGCAAACCTCCAATCCCCTCATCTTCCCCAGGTAATAGACAGATCGAGTGAACAAAAGCACAGGTATGACGCAGGGCTTTAAGATATTGTGGTATTTATATAAACCTGCTCACGCCTGTTCTTCCGTTAAATTTTACTCTGTGAACTTGATAAGCCTGGTCATTTAGACCAGGAGTTCGAGTGGACTCCAAGCAAGGTTGAGGATAAGTAAAATAGCGACTGAATCGTGTCCTTTAAGGTTGTATACATTTAATTCTCTATTTTAGGTGTTAAATTAAAGTTCCCAATCTGTCTCCACTTGTTTATCGCCTTCCTTTCATCAATCTCATATTATTGAGAAATAGCATAATGAATTGTTTTACGGTTGCAGCACGTAAACGCAACCTGGCTTCGGGTTGAACTCCAAGTATTCAAACACACATTTGATGAGAAAAAGATATTTATGATATAATACCAACATTATCACGGATTTCTATTTAGTTTCTGAAATAAGCTACTCTTCTAGGAGCAGCATTCAAGTGGGTCACGGATTTATTTTTTTATATGATTATAGTGCACATGGTTGTTCGATCTGTGCACATGGTTAAGGTTTTGTGTATATGGTTTTAGTATTTTAGTTGGCTATTAAAAGAAGAGGAAGGGATACGAA
Source organism: Wollemia nobilis (assembly GCA_028583015.1). Lineage (NCBI taxonomy): Eukaryota > Viridiplantae > Streptophyta > Pinopsida > Araucariales > Araucariaceae > Wollemia > Wollemia nobilis. The sequence continues at coordinate 25,146,895 of JAQPPZ010017248.1, read as the reverse complement.
TTTTTTCGTGTGTGTTTTAGCATTTTTTTATTAATTGCTCAAAGGTTAGAAGTGGAGACAGACGTAGTTGTTAATTTCTATGGGAAAAGTTCTTAGTAGGGTACAAATTTTCTCGTGTGTGATACAAATGTTTTAGCATTCTTTTTTAATTGCTCCAAGGTTATGAGTGGAGACAGACGCGGTTGTTAATTTCTATGAAAACGTTCTAAAGCGTCTGCTAGGGATCGACTAGTAAGGGGTTGGTAAGGGACCAATAAAATAGAAGAGATCAGTAAGAGTTAGTAAGGATTTAGGAAGATGATTAAGAAAGGGGATGGGAAAAGATTAGACAGAGCCAATACTGAGAGTCAGTAAAGATTAGGAAGGATGACTAACAAAGGATATGAGAAAAGGATTAGAAGAGCCAATAAAGAAATAAGAGACTGAAGATTTAGGAAGGATGACTACAAAGGGGATGAGAAAAGGATCAGATAGAGCCAACAAAGGAAATGTGAGAAAGATTATAAAAAAAAAAACCTTATTGTGTATAGATTTAGGTTGCAATAAAAATATAAAAAACAGTGTTCTATGTTTTTTTATGTAAAGGGGAGTTGGTTACATCTATACTATTTTTAGTAACTTCAAAGTCTAAGGTTTCAAACCATAGGAGTTGCTTTATACCACCTCGTTGTTGTTGATTCGACATGAGGTGGACCACTAGCCGCTTAAAATCCATTTGGCCAACAAGCCTATACCACCTCGTTGTCGTTGACCCGATATGAGAGGAACCACCGTTCGCTCATGATCCATTTCGTTGTCGTGGTCTAATGCACACTCAGAGGATTCATATCAGACTCTTACCTTTGCAACAAGCATGCCCTCAAGGTGTGAACCACACACTATTTTTAGTAACTGCCAAGTGCATGATTTCAAATCACATGGGTTGTTCCCAAAAAAACCTATACCACCTCGTTGTTGTTAATCTAAGGGGGACCACCGACCTCTCAGTTTTGACCAACAAGCTTATACCACCTCGTTGTTGTTGACCCAACATGAGGTGGACCACTCAGGATCCGTTATGGCCAACAAGCCTATACCACCTTGTTGTTGACTTGACATGAAAGGGACCATCGAATCGCTCTGGATTCGTTCCATCGTTGTGGTCTAACACACTACTACCTTTGCAACAAGCATGCCCCAATGTTTGAACCTAGGCCTCTTCTTGATAAGTGCCTGACCAGACCAATGCACCTAGCCTTTGAGAGTTTTTCAATGATTTTACATAGATTTTTTAATGAGGGGTCGTGGTCCCTAGTATTAAATGAGGTTTGAACCTTAAAATTTAAGTTTAAATTAATTTTTATGATGGATTCCTATTCTCTTACTAGAGTTTGATTTTAAATCTCTTAAATGAAAATAAAAAAACTTACCACTACAATATCTCACATAATATGCTTTCAATATATTAAATTTCTTTTTCTTCATTTGACTTTTTTATAGGTGTGTTGGCATAAAGATGAATAGAAGATTGTCTTTTCCTGACTGCGTCGTCTACCTCAAAATTTATCATCATATTTATTGCACGTGCACAACTTTGATTTATACTATTTATTTTAAATTTGACTAATCAGCTACCTCAAAATTTATAATCATATTTAGTGCATATGTGCAACTTTGCTTTATACAAATTATTGCACATGCACAACTTCGATTTATACGTGTGCAAAACAATAATAATATCTGAACTTGTTTACCATCTTCCTTTCATCTTTCTCATGTTTAGAAATAGTATAATCAATTGTTTTACGGTTGCAGCACATAAATGCAAGCTCCCTTTGATTCAAAATCCAAGTATTCAAACGCTTATTTGATGAGAAATAGATGTTTATGATATGATACCAACTTTACAGGTCAACTAACACTGAATTCTATTTTTTTCCGAAATAAGCTACCTCAGAATTTATCATCATATTTATTGCATATGATATTCATAGATAGGTCAAATATATACGTTTAAGAGTGTGCAAAACAACAATATAATAACAATAATACTTATTTTATTTTATTTTTTTAAATTATTATGAGTTAGTTTAATTATTGAGTTTTTTTAAATTTATAATAAATTATTATTGATATTTTAAGGTTTAAAATCAAAAATTTCTTATCAATTTATTTGGGTACTCATTTGTTTCACAAAATAAATTAAAAGAACTTTGGGTCTCTTGTTTGGATAGAACGAAAACTTGTTTCGTAAGTTGGAAAGGTAAGTTATTAACCACGGCAAGAAGATTACAACTCATAAAAACTACATTACGATTCATCTCTATTTATATAATCTCACTTTCAACTCATGAAACTAAATTGCAATCCATTTCAATTTATATGATGTTACTTTCATGATTGTTAAAGAGGCTTTCCTTAGAAAGGATGCAAGGATAAATTTAGTTTTCCTTTGTGTAAGTGGGATAATGTCTATAAAGGAAAGAATACTAAAGAAGTAGGCTTAGGGAATTGCAAATTTATGAGTTTGGTCTTAGGGGAAAAGCTTGGATGAAGATTGTTCAAAGATCAAGGAAAGAATTGGATAAAAATATTACTTCAAAAATATGTAGGTTTTCTTGATGCAATGAAATTATTTACCAAATGAACCCTATCCAAAGGATCACCAATATGGAACTTCATATCAAATAGTTTACAATTGATCAAGAAACATATTTGAAGGTTCCTCAATGAGGGGAATTATGCATATTTTTGGTCTAATGCTTGTTTGAAGTCTTATACCCTTATCTATTCAAAATGGTAACAATGGGATTGGTCATGCCTAATAGATGTATTTTCCCTTTGTGAGATAGGATTTGATAGTCCATTTGGATGCAAAATAGGGTCTAGATATTGACCTTGTGTAGAACAAGGTCTTCTAGTCCGTTCGAATGTAAAATAGGGTTTGAAAGTTTGTTTGAATGCAAAATAGGGTTTGAATATCGACCTTGTGAAGAATAGGGTATGGTAGTCCATTCAAATGCAAAACAAGATTTGGATATTGGCCTTGCACAAAACAGAGTTTGTTAGTCCGTTCGAATGCAAAATAGGGTTTGGTAGTCCATCCAGATGCAAAACAAGGTCTAAATATTAACTTTGTGTAGAATAGGATCCGGTAGTCCATCAACATGTAAAATAAGGTTTGGATATTAACCTTGTGTAGAATAGGGTCTGGTAGTTTGTTCGAATGTAAAACACGATATAGTAGTCCATCCAGATGCAAAATCCCAATGAACATTTTAGATTTATTTTGTTTAATAAGGATCTTGAAACAATTAACCATTTATTTTTTTATTGATCCTTTGCTCACACCATTTAAGGTTACTTTTTAAAAAAATATGAAAAAGCATTGGGTAGCTCCATTAACGATGAAAGAGTTGGTGCAATGTTGGATTAATTATTTCAAAACTAAAGCATTATGTATTTTTTAGAGGACTAGTCCTTCTATTATTAGTTAGAATTTATGGATTGAAAGGAATAATATAATTTTTAGAAATAAATCTCAAGATCATGCCTAGGTTTAGAACCGTATTATTGTCTGTCTTGAAGAATGCTTACAAATATGGTGTTCATAATGGATAGTTTCAAGTGTCGATTCAAATATTTGAACATACATGGAAAATACATTAAAAAAAATGATCTACTTTGATCTAGGATAAAATGACAATATATAGAAATTGGGTTTAAATAAATCTATTTTTATGATGCTTCTAAAGGCAAATTCAATGGAGGTGGTGTTTTTTAAAAGAACCAAGGCAACATTCTCCTCACTTACTTAGAACCTTATGGAACTTCAACTAACAACTATCCAAAGGTTAGGGTCTTCTTATAAGGATTAAAATTACAACAAAAAAATATAGATACATATATTTCAATTAAGGGATTCACAAATTATCATTAATGTTACCAACAAACAAAAATGGATGTGGGGATTGGATAAAAAATAAAATTGATATAGATGTTTATTATTTATTATTAGAGGTAATCACTTTGAAATGGAAGCATGTTTATACAAAAGGAAATCAAGAACATAATTTAGGGTGTCATGGTGGTGAAATTAAAATTTTAAAAGGCAACTAGCAAGGAAGACGTTATCTCTTAATCAAAATGGTATCAATGATTTAATTGTGGAAACATAACATTTTAAGGATGTTGAAGAATATATTTGATAGAAAAAATAAAATATATTAGATATGGTTTAATTTACCCAATAAAAGCCACAAATAGATTATTTTAATATTTTTATGGGAGTGGCCCCAATAAAAGCCACATATAAGTTATTAGAATATGTGAATTAAAATATCTAATAATTTTTTAAAGTTAAATTAAATTATCACTGACAACATTATGTTTGCAAGGGGACATTATTTTATGCATGTTTATCAAAATACACAAACCTTTAAAAATATATTATTTTAAAATATTAAGATAAAATGAAATAAAAGAACAAAAACTTAGTTTTATATTGCTTATAATATAAAGATATTAAATGTAATGATATAAATATTTATAAAAAATATGTGTAAATAGTTTTAAAAAAATTAAACTATATTTGAAAAGGTTACTATGGATGTTTATAATTATTACTTTCTAACTCAACAATGACTAAATTTCAATAATTTTTAGAAATATATATATATTTTAGAATACTTAAAATTTTATAATAACTATATTTTTTATTATAAATTTAGGTACTTTCATAAAATTAACAAAGTATTTACATTATTATCATATTAATTAAACCATATCTAGTTTGTCTCTTTCTCAAAGATGTTCTTTATTTATATTTCTACCAAAAATATTCTTCATCTATCAAATGACATGATTTCAATTAGTTAAATACATCAACATTCAAGGAAGAGACCCAAGTTTAAATATTGCCAATCTATATATGCATAACTTTCAAGTTGTTCTAATATTAGGGGGCCATTTCAATGCCACATAACCAATTAAAATTATATATTTTCAAGCTATAGTTTCTCAATTAAATCCTTGGTATCATTTTCATTAAGAGAGACTACCATGTGGCTAGTTTCCTTCTAAGATTTGAATTTCCCTTTGCTTACTTTATTTTCTTCTTTATAGATATGTTGTCATTTATAATTTATTACATCCAACAATTATTGATAGATATAAAATATAGTGTTATTTTTTATCCAATCCCTACATCTCTTTTTATTGGTAGCATTAATAACAATTTATGAATCCACTTCAATTAAAATTATTTTCATCCTTTAAAATGATAATTTTAATCCATGTAAGTATCTTACACTATGCATAGCTATTAGTTGAATTTCCATATGATTCTAAGTAAGTGAAGAGAATTTTATGTTTATTATTTCAAAATATATCATCTGCATGTTAGCTTTCTAAATATATTAAATCACAAAAAAATCTATCCAAGATCAAGAATAAATCAAATTAATTCTACTAACAATGAACCATAATATTGAAACTACAACAATATTACAGAAATACAATTCACATTCATAAAATATCAAGATATTACATGTATTATTCAGATTCATTACATTGAATGGAGCTTTACCTCCAACATATCATTTTTCATGACTTTACAATTCTCTAACTATTGTTCCCCTCTTTCATCCAAGAAATGCAACCTTTCACATTCCTTTCATAAATACACAGCACTCATCTTACTACATATCATGTGACTCTTCATTCTCTCTTGACACATTGCACTTTCTCTCATATTGACACATACATTATCATCTACCAAACTATTATTACAAAGGGATCAAATAATGTAATATCTCCAAAACCCCCCATAGTACATTATTTGGTAGGAAGACCTTGTGTCTTCATTCTTCGATTCTTCTTCAATATTGTTTCTTCAACTTTGACTTTGTCATAGTTGGATGTATGCAATATTCATTAGGTCTTCCTTTATAAACTATTTGTATATGCTTCTATATCAATGTATTTGAGTTACCTCAAGATCTCTATCTCAGGGTCACTGCCTCTAGGTCACTGTTATTGGATCTACCTTTGGGTCACTGCTTTTGGGTCATTACCACTGAATCACTACCTATGGGTCACTACCTCTAGAACTCTACCTATGTATCATCCATTATTCCTTAATGTTGTCCTCTTTTCTTTAACACTACCCTTGTGGCATTTAAATTTCTCTTTTCTTTTTTTTAATCTTTGATGTTGCCCTTGGGACTTTCAACCGTTACCTTTTTCTTCAATGTTGTCCTTGTGACATTCAATTACTACCTTGCTCTTTTGTTGTCCTAAATTCTTAGATTTTTTTTTCTAATGTGGACTTCTAATATGTTGTCTTCTATGTGTTGTCATTTAATTAGGACTATCCTCAAAATTTTATGTTATCTTGAAGTCTTATTACTACCTTCAAGTTTCCCTACTTTGTCAATATTTCAATGATATCTTTATCTTGGGTCTCCTATTTCTATAATATCAAGGTCTATCTACAAGACCTGAATCTATACTGTAGACTACCTTCTATTCTGAATAGATTCCTTGGAATAGGTAAACTCATTCTAGTCAATATGAAATTTCTTCCAATTTTTCCTTTAGTTGGTTCTTTCTCAAAATTTTGAAAGTTAGTCTTCACTAGTTATTCTTCAACCTAGTGGTAATAAACTTTTAAATTTTACAAGTTTTAGGTTTTATACAGGTAAACATTTATTATACTTGGTTTTATTATATAGAAACCATACAACATTCCTTTCATATTATCTCATTCATTTATTTTTATCCATTCATAATCCACATTTAATTTGTAGTCTTTCTTTTCATTTTGTAGACAAAATATTTATGAATGATTATGGCCACAAATTTTACAACTATGGAGACTCAAAAATCTCTCTATATGATATCTATATATACCACAATGACTACATATATTTTATGATACATAATTTATTTTATTATTTTGACCATTATTGCACTTAATACTATCTGTCCTTATCACTAATTTTATGTCACTATTTTCTGTTACAAATTTAGTTCCTAATTCCTTATTGCTCTTTTATCTTGTATATCCAAGACCTTAAAAATTTGGTCTTATTTTTGCAATAATTGGTTCTTTTATTCATTTCCCATATTTTTATAAACATGTATCTCTATATCCCATTTTACTTAATAATTTTGAACCAATTCATTTTGTATTATTTTCAAAATAATGAAAAATATCATTATACTAATCTTTATCAATATTAGCACAAATTTGAGCATCTTAGCATATGACTTGGTATTTATTTTAATTATTATATTGAGCCAACATGACTCCCAAAGTGTGATTTTTAGATGCTATGTAAAGCATCAAATACTTATCCAGTCTAGGGAAACTAAGACAAGTGAGGAAGTGAGATACCTTTTAAGTTCATAAAAAGCATGTGGACACTTGAAATCCTATTGTAACACAACTTATTTCTTAAAAATATTAAGAAAATGTTGACACTTATTGATGAACTAAGCTATGAATCAAAGAATATCTTAAATCTTACCTTGAAAGCTATGCAACCTAGTTAGGGTATAGGGAGGATGCATGTCAGTTATAGTCGTTATCTTAGAGGGTTGAAACTCAAAATCTGACTAGAACACAAAACATTTTTTAAGAAGGTTAAGAAAGAACTGACACTCATTGACTAACTAAGCTATGAACTGAAGAATAGCTTGAATTTTACCTTACAAGCTACACAACCTAGTTAGGGTATAGAAAGAAGGCATGTTAGTGATAGCCACTATCTTAGCAGGTCTACTTCGATACCTCACTTAAACACGATGAATCCTAATAACTTGCCAAATGTGACTCCAAACACACATTTGAAAGGCTTAAGATGAACCTTAAACTGCCAAATTTATTCAAAAATTTATCTTAGATTATGAACATGATTCTCTCAATGTAAGGAATGGCCAAGAAGATCATCCACATAGTCCTCAATAATATCATACATCATATCATAAAAATATAAGTCATGGTCCTATAATATGTGGCACCAACATTATTAAATCCAAAAGGCATGAATTTATAGTAGAAGGTACCCCATGGAGTAATGAAAGTTGTCTTGGCCTGGTCCTCGAGGAAAACCATAATTTTATTATATCCTGAGAAACCATCTATGAGCGAAAGCATTCTATATTTGGTAATAAAATCTATGATCATATATATGTTGGGGAAAAGAAAATTATCCTTGGGACATATTAAGTTAATATTCCTAAATCAGTGCATATCCTGATTGTTCCTATCTTCTTAGCCATAGGAATGATATTGGAGATCCAATTGGAATTCTTGATGGATTTAATAAAACTGATGTCAAGCAATTTTTGGAGCTCCTCCTTGACTAAAAGGGTTATCTGAGGATGCATATTCCTAGGTTTTTTCTTAACAACCTTAGCACTAGGTTTTACTACCAAATGATGCATAACAATGGAGGGATCAATCCCTAGTATATCAACATATGACCAAGGAAAAATATCATTAAATTCCTTCAATAATTTTTTTAATAACTCCTACTTGTCTGTGGACAAGGTTTTACCTAGATTAAGAATTCTAGGGCTCTCCTTAGAACCTATGTAACATCCATGGTCTCCTAAGAAATAATATGAGATTTATACTCATAAGGAGTTAGGGTAGGGATCACTCCTAGTTTATCAAGATCCTCGAGAGACATAGAATAAAAATCCTCTTGAGAACTAGAAGACTCAGCATGTGCAACATAAGAAACTAACTCACCAAAGAATCTATTTCAAAATATATCCTCATGATACATATCATAAAGAGTATCCCCTTCAACATACTTATATGTGGTCATAACTAACTTATGATGCATTAAAGCTACCACATTGTAAAATAGAATGTCGATGGGATAAGGTGATCCCTCATCCTTATCACTCCACTCCAAGCCTTGATGATCCAAATATTCGACATAAGTAATTAGGTTATCATCATTATCAAATGGAAAAGGTTTGTTTTTATTTAGTATGAAGCCTATGCCACATATCTCAAGCCATAAATCAACTTCTAAAGGCTCTTGAATACCTTTCTATTGTGACCCCAAACCTTTACAATAGATAAAATAATACTCTATAGGAAGAAGGTTGCTACCATGAATCTTTTTATTGAAGGTTGTATCCACAAAGATAAAGGTACACATGCCAATGTATACAACTTCACCCTTCTTATGAGGAAAACCCATAGTCCTTCATGAAGGTGGTAGCTTGGTTAAATCCAAAAGAGGTTCTTGAAATAATGGATTTACCTAATCTTGTGATGAAACATTGATTAGTGGTTCCTCAGTTACCTTTAGATTAGCAAGTTGCTTGGAAACATGAGATGAAGAAACTAATGGAAATAAATTAAGACTAAAGTGATCTTGCTCAACCATTGAACAATATTGGAATGGATGAGGGTCATCTAAAATATTGACAAGTTTATCTTTGAATTCAAACTTCAAATATTTATGAAGAAGGGACAACCCTCATTACATGAATCCAAGGGCATCCAATAAGGATATTAAAAGATGTGGGGCACGATACCACATAAAATAAGGTATCTAAGATCTTAGGTTCAACCCTAAGGGGAGATATATAATGTCGTAGACCTCTTGGAAATCATTATTTAAAGCTTTGATGATAACATCAATTTTAATTAAATTCTCCTCTTTTAATCCAAAATTTTAGAAAAAAATGATAAGTTCATAGATTGAGGGAGGAACCACTATTTATCAAGATTCAATTGATAAATGTTTCCCCATTATATGCAGTAATGTAGAGGGAAGAATCCCATCACAATTTTGAGGAATGAATTTTATCATCAAAAAATATGATATGATGTATCCCAAGGGAACCTATAACATTAGCTAAAGTGCTAGGAAAAATATCTTGAGGGACCGATTATTGACTTAGAAGCTTTAACAAGGCTTCCCTATGAATAGGAGAAGTTTGCAAAAGTTCTAAGAGAGAAATCTTGGTTGGGGTACTAGCTAACTATTTTTGAATGTCAAAGGAGACTTTAGGTTGTGGTTTCAACACTAAGGGTGGGTTTTCTATTCATGTGCTCATTTTATGGGTACTCTTCAAAACTAAGGGTGATTTTTAAGGTTCATTGGATGTAGAACTTATATCCTATTGAGAGCATTGAGTCAACTGAACTTGAGTTTGTTGCCTTGTAGTTATTGCTATCATACCAACCATGTTATTAGGTAGGTGGCACATTACGATATGACACTTGATTAGTGATTAGTTGCCTGTTATCCATGGTTAGGTAGGTGATCTTGGAAAATCCCTATGTCTTAATTAGTTGTGGGTGCTTATTGAGTATTAGGTTGATTGTTTGTTGGAGGATTCTATTTAGAATCTTATATAACAAGATGACTTGCATCGATTAATTCCTAAACCACATGTTTCAACCTCTTACATGAATTTGTCATGTTCCCCTCCACTCTATGATAGTCATAGTGTTGACTAGGTTTATACCAATCAACTATCGTATTGGGTTACCTTGTGGGAGGTAACTCAATCATATGAGCTTCCAAGAACTACTTTAGGACCAACAAAATAGGTTGGTTGAGTCTTGTGAAGTTCCTTGGTGGGGGTTTTTAAGGTTTGGTAAGAACCATATTCTACAAGGTATTAGCAATATTGTTGATGAGTCTACTATTCGTTACCCATAATCAACTACATGCTTATTATTATATTTAGTTTTCATGATCCTATATTATTTCTTTGACTTAATTTGACATCTTCATATAAGGGCTTGATATACCCTTCTTACTAGATCTATTGCTTGGTCAAAAGAGGTAATAGTTGTTGTTTCCAATTCATATGATATTTGCTCTTGTAAATTTTTGATAAATATCTCTAGCATGTCTCGAGGAGGTAAAGTATATCTCAATTGTCCAACTAAACTTCTCCAATGAGACAAGAATTTTGAAATTTTTTTATCTTTACCTTGTTTTAACATATAAACATCTTTCATAGTCATATTTTTCTCAACATAAGCTCCGAATTGTTGAACAAACAACACTATTATCTCTTCAAAATTTCTCAAAGAATGACGAGGTAGTTGATAATATCATTCCAATACCATACAACCAAGGCTCTTAGGGAATATATTTAGCAACAACATATCATCGTATATAATATCATGACATGTTATCTTAAACATCTTTAAATATTCAATTGAGTCCTTTATTCCTTATAAATAGGTAAAATAAAAATTGGAAAATGCTTAGGGTAGGGCCTAGAAGTGATAACAGGGTCTAAGGATTGAATGCTCATTTTGTTATAGTTATAGGTGAAACTTAGAGGTTGAATCAAATCCACTCTTAAGACCAATTATTTCACCATATTTGTCAATCTTTGCACATTAGGATTGTTATTGTGCAATACCCCTAGGTTCCCTAAGGAAGGGTTATAGGTAGTTTTTGAAAGAGAACTTGGTCAATGTTGGAGGCATTGATATTGCTATGATATACATTATGATATGTGGTATCTTGCTATGGAGGATAATTGATATTTGGTGGAACATAAGAATGAATGTTGATATGAGCAAGATGAGGAGGAAATTGAGCATAATATTGAGATGCACTACTAGTTGGAGGAATTCATGGAATTATCCCAATGTTGCTGGTTATAGTAGTAGCATATTTTGGTTTATGAAAAGGATTAATATGATGTGAAGATTCAAACAATAGATTGGTGTGAGTATTTTGAGGAGAAATTACTGGAGGATGAGATGTCCCAATCTATTCAAGTTGGGTCTCCTCATCCATGGATTTAACCATAGCATCCTTATGATATTTCATAAAATTTTAGATATAATCATATTATTTAAAGGTGAGGTGTCCATTAGACCCCTACAGATCATTACTAGTTTCTACATGTTCTTCCTCTTCTAGATTAGGATTCTCCCTATCAATCTAGTCATATTATTGAATAATATCAATAGATTCATTAAGTATTTACTTACTTCTAAGTTTGAGAGCCATTAGGATAAAGAGAGAGGATAGAGAATAAGAGAATGAGCTTCAACTAGCAAAAACATATAAAATATTCTTAAGATGTTTTTAATGTTTTTTTATTCTAAGAAAACATATTTAGTGGTCTTGCTTAAAGTTTTTAAAGAAAAAATAAAAGGAATAGGTTTCCTGATTTAGCCACTAAAGATATGCTTTCACATTGGTTTCACCAAATATGTAGAGGGAGGAAAGTACCCTATCACATACGATTCTTGATTGGATCCGTTGGGAGCCAAGTTGAATGCGGGGGTGTGTTATATTCTCTAAAATCAAGGGATTTGGATCAAAGGGTTCACTAGGAATGATTTAAGGACTCACTCCAAGTTTGGGGATGGAATGTTCAATGTATATATTGAGCAAGCACCTATGTTTAGCTTTTCTAAAACCTAAGCTATGGAAAATGAAAGAACAATTCAAGACAAATAATTATACAAGAAGATAAGAAGCTAACCTTAGGATGAATCTTGGTTTTCAATGATAACTAAACCCTAACGTGCAATAAGATAAATATTTTCTTCTTTATTAAGGGTTTAAGAGAATGCAAAAATAGAGTTAATCCTAGAATGAAAACTATATGATTTTTCTCTTTCAAATACCTAGAAATGTAACCAAATATTTCTCTTTTATTTATGATCTAGGTTTGGATCAAAAATAGATAGAATATAAAAAATAAAAAACTTAAGGAGTTTTCTTAGGATACTTATCTGATTCGATAGTTGACCTTAGGTTTTACTTGCATCTAGATATATCCCACGACTTCACAACCTGTAAACCAACTTTATAAAACCCTAGAAAATTTGATTAGTGTTTAGGAGCCTACTTAGACCACTATGTAATTGAGCTTAGAGGTGCCACAGTCAAGCCCCTTTGGTCCTTTTAATTAATCATTTGAAATCAAACACAATATTTTTAGGAACAAATAAGACAAGATGCATTGAAATGAGATAGTGTGAAGAATAGAATACAAACAATGATATTATGACCTAAATGAAGCATACAAATATAGATCAAGGGTTTGGGAGAAAAAATTACCCCCAAAATTGATAAATCTAAAATCATACCCTATAAGCAATGATCGTAACTTTAGATCCGTAAAAATCATGCCTTGTATGGATGAGGCATGATTTTATACCAGGAGCTCAAAAATTATTTATTAATGCAAAATCAAACAATAAAATGCATAATTTATGACCTAGGAATATTAAAATACAATAAGAAACTTGGTGGTAATGAAAGAACAATTAAAAGGATGAAGACCTCCATAAAATGGTAGACTCCTCATCAGGCTCCAACACTTATCCACCAAGAATAAAAAATGAAGCAGAGTAGAAAAAGAACACTTGATCATGTTTTGAATAACATGTTAGAATACTTGCTTGCCAAAAGAACTTTCTAGGAAAAATTGTTAGCCAAAAATCACTTCTTAGAAAAATAGGATCCAAGCCTTCTATTTAATCGAGGCTTGAAGGATATAATTGTAGGAAAACAAAAATGTAAAATCTAAGGGAGGGTTGATGTCCTAGGGGTCGATCGAAAAGTTGGGTTTTCTAGGAGAAATCTTAACTTACAAAAATCATGCCCCATACTAGGTGATCATGATTTCAGCAAAACTAGGAATAAAAGAAAGAAGGAGAGGGAAGAGAGACCCAAACTTTATTTTGACAAGTTTGAAGGTCTCTCTAAGGCTCTAGGGAAAATGACTCACTTGGGTGGATCAATTTTCCATGTCTACACCACGCCATAGTCAAAAATAGAAATTTTCTTTGAAAATTACATTACCTATCTCATATTTGACACTAGTCCCTTAAGTCAATATAAAAAAAAAATTACTTTTGCTTCTTGTTGTAGATTTATTAGCTTCCATATAAAATTATATTGAAATAAGAGGCTATGAGGTTTACAAACATCCAAATTATCTATGGTTGGGTCTCTAAAATATAACACCTAGTTAAAAACCTACATGGTAGTTCCTATCACACCCTTGTGAAGGAAAAATCACTCTAACTCATATACTTTAGTTTCCTTTAACCGTATTTGTGTCAATTGAAGGAAAGGATCATTTTTTTACTTGTATTGCCAACCTATTGAGTATTTAAATGATTAATATAATAAATATCCTTATATATCTTGTATTTGACACAACTAGTCCCTTAAGTCAATATAGAAAAGGTTTTACATTTGATTCTTGTTGTATATTTATTAGTTTCCATATCAAAATCCATAAAATAAAACTTTTTATTAATTGAAATAAAATTTTATAGGGCTTAAAAACATCCTCGTGAGTGTTGTCTATTGGCAAGGATGCCACTTGCATTATCGATGATGTGACCCGGGTTCAATCCGTGGATGTGTATAAGAAGTATTACTCAAAAAAAAACTATTTGGTACTTCCAATCACACCCTTGTGAAGGAGAAATTATCCTAACATATATACTAACTTTGGTTCCCTTCAATATTATTTGGGCAATTCAAAGGATGGATTATTTTTTAGTTGTATTGCCAAAGTCTTAAGTATTTTGAAGATTAACCTAATAAATTGCATTACTTATTCCACATTTGACACAACTAGTCCCTAAGTCAACATAAAAGAAAAATTTATATTTGATTCTTGTTATCACTTTATTAGTTTATTGAAATAAGAGGCTATAGGATTTACAAACATCCAAACTTATCGATGGGTCTCTATAAATTGATACCTAATAAAAAAATACATGGTAGTTCCCATCACACCCTTTTAAATGAGGAGTCACACTAACTCATATACTAACTTCCGCTCCCTTCAACCCTATTTAGGTTAATTGAAAGAAAGATTTATTGTTTTAGTTGTATTACCAAAGTCTAGAGTATTTAGAAAACTAACCTAATAAATTACCTTATGTATCTCGTATATGACACAACTAGTCCCTTAATGTAATTTTTTTTTTTTTACATTTGATTCTTGTTGTAGGTGTATTAGTTTCCATATTAACTCTATAGAATATTTTTTTTTATTGAAAAAAGAGGTTATGGTGTTTATAAACATCCAAACTATCTATGGTTGGATTTTTAGAAATTGACACCTAATAAAAACCTATATGGTAGTTTCCATTACACCCTTGTGAAGGAGGAATCACCCTAACTCATACACTAACTTAAGTTTCCTTCAATCGTAGTTGGATCAATTAAAATAAAGGATCATTGTTCATATACTAACTTAAGTTTCGTTCAATTGTAGATGGATCAATAAAAAGAAAGGGTCATTGTTTCATTTGTATTGCCAAAGTCTTAAGTATTTAGAATATTAAAATAATAAATTGCCTTATCTATCACATATTTGATACAACTCGTCCCTTAAGTAAATGCAAACTATGTTTTAGATTTTATTCTTCTTGTAGCTTTATTAGTTTTCATATCAAACTCCATACAATAATACTTTTTAATTGAAATAAGAGGTTATGGGGTTTATAAACATCCAAACCATCTATGATTGAGTCTTTAAAAATTAACACCTAATAAAAATACAAGATATTTTTCTTATGAAGGAAGAATAACCCTAACTCATATACTATCTTTCGTTCCCTTTAACCTTATTTGAATAAATTGAATGAAAAGATAGATGTTTTAATTGTATTGCCAAAGTTTTAAGTATTTAAAATATTTACTCAATGACACTTTCAATTTTTAAAGTTGGTGATGCAAAATTGCCAAAAAAACCAAAAAAAAAAATTCCACAAAGCAAAAAAGGATAAAAAGATAGATCTAAAGATATAAAAACATGGTCTATAGTTAAGAAAAACTATTGTAATGATTCTATATATTTGTGTATCCTCATTAGTTAATCCATCCATCCCACTTGGGTGGATCATCCTTAGTTATATGGAACATGCATTTACAGTTTGTACATGATGCACAAGCATAACATCATGATACAATGCATTGAAATTTTTAATAGAAATAATTTTCAAGCAATATGTATTCTTGGATTTTTTTTTTTGTAATCGATCCAACATCAATCTCAATAAAATCATAACATAAAATTTAAATCTATATTTAAGAGCGAGAAAACTTACTTATGAAAGAAGCAAGAGATGATAAGTGGTATCTCCTTGTCTTCCCAGTTTATTTGGGTACGTGGCTTTCAAAATACAACTTCAAATGAAAAGCACGTGCAAAGCACAAGCTACTTGGATTACAAACATGACAGGTAAATGCCATTGATTAGAAATGAAGGTGACAAAGCATTCTAACAGAGTTCTCATCCCGCGTGACTGATGTGATCATCCGCCAATGAACACAACTAACGCTATAAGGAGGCCTCGAAAAACTCCGGAGAAGATGAACGCCCTTTTAATCGATGAGCCTACACAAAACACTTCATGTGTTATATATTTCCTCCTGAATAAGATTTGTGGATAACCAAAAATCTAATCAGGTTTTATTTTAACAACTTAAATAATAACCAAAAACAAATAGCTTAGAAGAAAAATAAATAAAAATAGATTACTTGCAGAAGAGTGGCTCATCTCCTCCGTGGAGTTATAACTTGAAAGGCAAACTCTATTCAAATATAGATTCTATAGATATTTGTTTTTTACTACCCATTCTATTCCACAAAAGTAAAACCCCACATTGTAACCAAAGGTACCTGCGTCAGCCCTGTGGGAAGATTGCTAAATATAAAAAAGAAGAAAAGCAGAAAAATAATGGAGTTGGGTTTGGAAGCCATAGGCCATAGATTGTTTCTGCATCCTTCCAATCCCCTATGGAGTGAACAAAGACAAATCATCTTCCCCAGGTAATAGACAAATGGAGTGAACAAAAGCACAAGTATGACGCAGGGCATCCAGATATTGTGGTATGTATATAAGCCTGCTCACGCCTGTTGTTCCATTAAATATTTATCTGTGAACTTGATAAGCCTACTGGTTTAGACCAGGAGTTGGAGTGGACTCCAAGCAAGGTTGAGGATAAGGAAAATAGCGACTGAGTTGTATCCTGTATCTTCCACATAAATACATTTAATTTAAATTAAAGTTCCCAATCGCCTTCCTTTCATCTGTCTCATATGGAGAAATAGTATAATGAATTGTTTTACGGTTGCAGCACGTAAACGCAAGCTGGCTTGGGGTTTGAACTCCAAGTATTCAAACAAACAGAAATTTGATGAGAAAAAGATATTTATGATATGATACCAAATTTAGACCGGCCAACTCTCACGGATTTGATTAGCTACTCTTGTAGGAGCATTCAAGTGGATCATGGATTTATTTATTTTTTTATATGATTATTGTGCATATGGCTGTTCGATCTGTGCACATGGTTTAGCTTGTGTATATGGTTTTAGTATTTTAGTTGGCTATTAAAAGGAAGGGATACAATTTTTCGTGTTTTAGCATTTTTTAAAATCGCTGAAAGGTTATGAGTGGAAGTAGTTAATTTCGTAAGGGGTTGGTAAGGGACCAATAAGAGACAAGAGAGGGGGTAGGAGAGTCAGTAAGGATTAGGAAGGATGATTGGTAAAGGAGATGAGAAAAGGCCAATAAAAGAGTCGATAAAGATCCAGGATGATCCGCAAGAAGTTGACAAGCCGCAAGGGATTGACAAGGAAATGTCAAGAAGACTATAAAAAAGTTCATCATATACGAGTTTATGCATGTCGCAGTTAGTATGGTTTAAATTATAGGGGTTCTTAATAATTCTGTATCATTTTTTTTAGTATAATGGGACCACGGGTTATTATGTTTTTGATAAATGAATTAGTCACAATCATAATTTTTAATAACTCGTAGTTGATGGGACTAAACAAAAGGCATACATTATTTACAAGTTATCTTACAATATATAAGCATCAAGATTAGAAGGGAGATATGACAAGTGTCATAAGCTCCACTCCAAGTGTCTTTCAGAAGACACCACTCCAACTCAAACTAAAGACAGGGACAAGTGGCAGAAGATAAATGTCAACCTTGTCAATTATAGGCATAGTGTACATTATAACAATAATAATATTCTAACATTCCCCCTTAATGTGCACTATCCTAAAAAATAAGTCAATATTAGATAACATTCCCCCTTAATGTTGACTTCTTGTACATAGATATAGTAAATTGCTAAACTGAGAAAATTTGTCTTTCCCAAGTGACTTGGTGAATATGTCTGCTACTTGATATTGAGTTGGTACATACTTCATGTGTATAATATCTTCTTGGACCATTTCTCTAATGAAGTGATGATGGATCTCAATGTGCTTTGTTCTAGCATGGAAAACTGGATTCTTGGTCATCTTGATGGTACTTTGATTGTCACAATATATATATGTTGGACCATGTATGAATAGCCCAATATCCTGAATTAATTGCCTCAACCATATTGCCTCCTTAGTTGCCTCAACTAGCTGCTCTATATTCCGCCTGTCGAAGATAGTGAAACCGTGTCTTTGCTTCTTTGTGCTCCATGAAATAGAGCCTTGGCCTAATTGAAAGTAATAACATGATGTAGATCTTCTGGTTTTAGGACAACTGGCCCAATCTGAATTTGTGTATCCAATCAAAGAAAAATTATCACTTGATTTATACATAAGGCCATGATGAGGTGTGGCCTTTAGGAATCTCACAATCCTCTTAGTTGCTATCCAATGGCTCTTCTTAGGATCCTGCATGAATCTGGAAATAAGGCCAACCTGAATAGCAAATATCCGGTCTAGTTGAAGTTAAGTAGATCAAAATTCCAACTAGTTGCCTATAAAGTGTACCATCAACCCTTTCTTCTTCATCATTATTTAGCAATTTCAATCTAGTTTCCATGGGAGTTAGAGAGGGCTTACACTCCTCCATGTGAAACCTCTCCAAAATAGACTGAATGTACTTAGCCTGTGAGATAAAAATCTTACCAAGTTGTTGCCATACCTCTATTCCTAAGCAATAGTGGAGGAGGCCTAAATCTGTCATCTCAAAGTTCTTGCATAAGTCCTCTTTGAGCAACCTTATGCCTTCTATGTCATCACCTGTAATGAGGAGATCATCCACATACAATGTAATCAAAATGATGCGGTTCCTCCAATGTTTCACATAGAGAGTAGATTTTGATGCAGATCTACTCTCTATGTGAAACCAAGGTTGAGGAAATAGGAGTCAATATTTGCATACCAAGCTCGGGGTGCTTGCTTCAACCCATATAGAGCTTTCTTTAATCTAAGGACTTTGTTGTTTTGGCCTTCAACTATGTACCCTGGTGGTTGTTTCACATACACTTCCTCCTTCAAATGACCATTTAGAAATGCACTTTTGACATCCATTTGATATATTGGCCAATGTTTTTGAGCTGCCATAGCAATAACTATCATGATTGTAGTCATCTTAGCCAAAGGAGCAAAGGTCTCCTCATAATCAATTCCCTCTTGTTTCTTATATCCTTGAGCTACTAGGCGAGCCTTGTAGCGATCTAGTGAGCCATCTGCTTTATATTTTGCCTTGTATACCCATTTTGTGCCTATGGTTTATTTTATTTTGGGTAAATCAACCAACTCCCAAGTGTGATTCCTTTCAATGGAATCTAATTCCTGATCCATGGCATGAACCCATTTAGGATCACCAATTGCTTCTTTGACATTAGAAGGTTCAGGTTGGCTAAGGACTTTGGCCATTAGGGCATAATTCACTTGGTGTCTTAGGGTTGAAGGCCTTTTACCTGTATAGGTGGGTAAATGATTTTTTGCTTCATCTATTGTGGCTTGAACCCACTTGGGTAAAGGATTGGATGTTGTTACTTGATCATTAGGAGGAGGAGATGGAGGACATGGATTATTTGTAGGAAGTTCTTCTTGTGGATGAATTTCTTGATTTATGAGTGAAGGAGAAGAACGAGATGATATTGTGTGCATGAATGAAGCAACTATTTCATTAGTTATTTCTAAGGTGGGGGTTTTAGGAGGATTAGATGGAGGATACTCATGAAAGGTAACATCCCTAGATAAAATGATTTTCTTGGAAATAGGCTCATATAATTTATATGCATTGGCACTATCACTATGGCCAACAAAGATGCATTTTTGGCTCTTATCATCAAACTTCTTCCTTTTCTTATGAGGAATATGAGCATAGGCATCACATCCAAATATTCTCAAATGGCCCACATAGGGCGTTCTTCCACTCCATGCTTCTTCAGGTGTTCTTTCATGTAAGGCCTTTGTGTATGACCTATTAGTCAAGTATGCAGCAGTAAGAACAACTTCTCCCCAAAATGAGTTAGGTAATATAGTAGCATGTAACATTGATTTTGCCCTATTTGTGATTGTTTGATTCATCCTCTTAGCAACTCCATTTTGTTGTGGGGTATAAGGGGTTGTGAATTGCCTCCTTATCCCATGATACTTACAAAAATTAAAGAATTCATTGGAGACATATTCTCCACCATTATTTGATCTTAAGGTGGAGATTTGATAGCCACTTTCTCTTTCAACAAGTGTGATGAATTCTTTGAACTTATCAAGGGCTTGCCACTTATATTGAATTAGGTAGATCCATACCTTTCTGCTGTAATCATCAATGAAAGTGATGTAGTATTTTGCCCCAGTATAAGATTGAACAGAAATTGGCCCACAAATGTCTGAATGAATCAATTGCAAAGTTCTATTAGCTCTCCATGCCTTTCTTATTTCAAATGGTTGCCTATGGTGTTTGGCTATTACACATGGCTCACAAAAATATTTTGACTCCTTAAGATGTGGGAGTCCTTTAACTAATCCTTTTGTAGCCATCATTTGAAGATTATTAAAATTTAAATGTCCCAATATTTCATGCCACATGTACTCCAAAGAGAAAGTAGTTGTTGTATGCAAAGATGTTTGTGTTACAGATTTTGTAAGGAGGTAGTAAACACCATCCTTTTTCACTCCCATGGCCTTGACATTGCCATTGGGTTCCTTAATATAGCATTTTTCTTTTTCAAAATAGAAATTATAGCCCTTATCTATAAGTTGTCCAATAGAAAGAAGACTCCTTTTAAGACCAGGCACATAAAAAACATCTATTGCAGGAACATTATTACCATCATGCAAAGTAAGTGGTGCCTCCCCAACACCTTCAATGGGTAGAGCACTTTCATCACCAAAAGTAATGAATTGATTTGATGTGGGCTGAACCTTGGTCAACCAATATTGCCTTCCTATCATGTGCTTTGCTGCTCCAAAATCAATATACCAACATTCTTTATCTTCAACATTAACTTGGTTGGCTGCATACAATGTGTTCATATTATTATTTTGTGGTTCTCCCTGTTCTCTTTGCCTTTGATAGCAATTAGCAATATTATGATTCCATTTTCCACAATATTCACACCCTTGTTGATTGTTGTTTTGACCCCCTTGAGGTCTTGTTTGCCATCTTTCTTCGTTGCTTGGTATCTTGCTATCTGTTGTGGCTACTGCTTGTAATCTTGTTGCTAACGTGGTTGCTGATGGTACTATTGATTTGGTCGCTATCTGAACTGTGTGTATCTCTGGTGTTGTCTACCCCTTTGATTTTGATTATGCTGATTTTGACCCTTATTTTGTTTAGGTTGTAAAGTTGCCTTGGTGGCAAAAGCTGCTGATGTGGCTTCAATTTCTTCATCTTTGATTAGGGCTTGCTCATGCTTCTTAAGTAGGATCTCAATATCCTCAAGTGTTGAATTCATTGTTTTACCACTCAAGTCTAACATGGTAGCATAGGAGTGAAACTTTGAAGGAAGACCATGCAACATTATTGGAATTAATTCATTATCATCTAGGGTTTTACCAAAGACTAAGAAATCATTTTTAATAGACTTCACTTCCATAAGATAATCGGTAAGTGAGCCTTTCATACATAGATTGTGCAATTTTTGTTTGAGATACAAAATATTATCTTGACTTGGCCTATCAAACAATCTATTGAGAGCATCCCATGCTTGTTTAGGTGTTTTTGTTGCCCTTACAGTTTCTCTACATTGAATTCCTATAGCTAGCTTGATTAAACTTAAAGCTATGTTGGAATTCTTCTCAAATTGTGCTTTTTATTTAGGGTCTGTAGGTGCAGTGAGTGGGTCTTCATTAGCCTACCTATCTCTCACAAAGTCCCACATGTCATTCATCATCAATATTGACTCCATCTCATACTTCCAATTTGCAAAAGTCTGTGCTCCTTCAAGTTTCTTTGTAAGTCCACTTAATAGATTTGTAGTAGCCATGATTTAGAAAAGGATAAAAAGAAAAGGGAGCTCAACAAAGGATGAAGTAAGAACGACAAATGCCAAATTAGATCCCTCAAAAAATCTAGGGTACACCGTTGAAGATCCAGAGGAGGGTTCACCTAGTTTTTCCACTTTGAATCTTCAAGAGATTCCAATAGTGGGAGGGTTAAGTTGAACATAAGTGCCTTTTTCTATCCAAAGAGAGTAAGAATTAGAATTTTTCCAGACCTTTATACCAAACTTCTCAATATATCCACCCTTACGTGAGGGAGACTATAAGTATTTTGAGAAGTTGATACATGGAACATAGGTGGTTATAAAAGTGTGATGCTTGCTTTTTGTAGAATTATTACAATCAATGTGCCAATGTATTATTGCTGAAAAATGCTCGTATGTGTTTGCTTGCTTGTATATGGCTTAGTGTCAAGTGTGTATGAATTGGAACTACACTTGATTACAATTATAAAACCCAAAGTCATGCAAGGGTGATAGCAAGCATAAAATGTATACAAAGCCCAAATAGAAGATGCAAGAAACAAACACCTAGTGGCCAAGAGAGTGCCACAAAATGAATCCACTGACAAGGGAAAAGGGGCCCTAAAACACCCCTTAAGTTGATGATTTGTATTTGGCTAAAAAACAAATTAGCCCCAAATGTGCCTCCAAAAAATATGAGACAATATCAATGCCTCTATTTACAAGATTGCCTTCAAACTTGCCAAATTCAATGAATGACTTGGCATAATGTCTCCCCCAAAGATTTAGAATTGAGCCCCTCACAATTTTTACCAAATTATCAACCAAGAGTGTCGGATGCAACCGAAAATGCACTCTTTTTACAACATCAACTTCAAGTCAAAATTCAGTTGAGTAAATGATCTCAAAATTGAAAACAACTGCACCAATGGATTCCCTTCAAAAAATTATTTCCAACGACTATATATAAGGCTATAGTCGGTTACAATTTGACCCTTGATTTTAGAAAATACAACAAGACTTCTTAGAGGCAAAAAAAATAGCACAGATTGACCTTTAAATTTGAATTTGAAATTTTGGCTTGAAACTGTTTCGACGGGAAATTTGAAATGACCGAGAGGGAAATTGTTAATGACTGAATTTTTTTTGCAATCTATCTTATTGGAAATTAATGGCATACCTCAATCTCAATCTATCAGAAGAAATAAAATTTTGAGTACTTAGAAAGGTTTTGAGAAAATGGCACACATAGATGTACAGAGTGTTGTGACGTCCCAGGATTTGACCCTGAAACAGCACTAGGAGGTCAGCCGTCACAAGGAAGTGGGCCACAAGAGTCTCCTCTAGAGCGACGCTCTGTATCAGTATATATTGGAAATGAGTGTGTACCCTAGGGAGCCAGAGCCGATGAAAGAGCTCAGGGAATTGACTGCCATTCACCCCTGGAATTTGATGACCACCTCTGCCGACGAGGGTCAGTTTCTGAATCTGCGTTTGAAACGTGGCGACAAAAATTTTTAGTGTTTGCGTTGGTGTTGGAAGCGCAAAGGGAACGATGCACATTTTGGTTGGCAAATCGGGGAGATTTATTGAGCACGTGGTGCTCTCCACTCCTCAAGCAAGCGTCTAGCTCACGCAGTAGTTGGAGCCATGAATAGGGCATTGGGTGAAGGCTACGTTGTGAGTTCGATTCCCACCAAGGCCAAGGTAATAAAAATTGTGATTATTTTTTTATATTGCCTAAAGTTGACATGAGGTCTTAGGGAGTTAAAAGGGTTGCTTAAAATATTTTTATTTTGATTATTGATATTTTGAAATTTGGAGGAATAAGGTGCTTGCTTTATTTTTAAATAAAGTGTTGGTGTCACATTGTGTTGTTGAATTCATAAAAGGATAAAGGAAATTTCTAAGGATTGAGTTATTTTTAAAAGAAGAGTGAATTAAATATTATTTTAGTTGTTGGAGAGCATACTCCCTGACTCCATATCCCTTAGGCGGATCTCACTGCTCTGATACCAGATGATGGGATTGAACAAAAGGCATACATTATTTACAAGTTATCTTACAATATATAAGCATCAAGATTAGGAGGGAGATATGACAAGTGTCATAAGCTCCACTCCAAGTGTCTTTCAGAAGACACCACTCCAACTCAAACTGAAGACGGGGACAAGTGGTAGAAGACAAATGTCAACTTGTCAATTATAGGCATAGTGCACATTATAACAATAATAATATTCTAACAGTAGTTGGCATGGTTCAAACTATCAGGGAAGGCTTTCAACACACCCATCGTCTCATTAATGGTAACCCAATGTGAGATGGGGACCGTCAGATGCACAGAGTTTGCATCGTCTTCATCAGTCTGGTTTAACACATGGCATGAAGGGGATCGTCGAATAAGCAAGAAATAAATCGTCGTCATCAATCAGATGCAACATGCAGAGGAGTCGGATAGGGCTACTGGTTATGTATGGGCACACCCATGGGATTGGAACCTAGGTCTCCTCTCGGTAAGCGTCCCAACTTACCAATCCACCTAGACCCATGGACACTGTTTTTGTTTTTTTGATGCATAGGGCAATTGGTTACATCCAAATTATTTTTAGTAACTAACAAGTGGAGGGTTCAAAACATAGGGCCTCCCAACAAGTTTATACCACTTCTTTGTTGATCCAACATGAAGGGACCATCAATCATTTAGGATTTGTACTATCATCATACCACCGATCATTCAGGATTTGTATTATCATCGATCATTCAGGATTCGTACCATCATCGTACTACTGATCCATAATCATGGTCTGATGTGCACTCAAAAGATTCAGATCAGACTAGCACCTTTGCAATAGGCATGCCCCCAAGGTTTGAACCTAGGTTCCATCGATCATTCAGGATTCATACCATCATCGTACCACTGGTCATTCAAGATTCGTACCATCATCGTACCATCGGTCATTCAAGATTCATACCATAATTGTACCACCAATCATTCAGGATTGCACCGAGATTCATACCATCAAATTACTACCTTTGCAATAGTCATGCCCACAAGGTTTGAACCTAGGTCCCATCCATCATTCAGGATTCGTACCATCATCATACCATCAATCATTTAGGATTGCACCAGGATTCGTACCATCATTGTACCATCGATCATTCAGGATTCCATCGATCATTCAGGATTCATATCATCATTGCACCATTAGTCATTCATGATTCATACCATTGGTCATTCAAGATTCGTACCATCAGTCTTTAGGATTCATACTACTGGTCATTCAAGATTCTATCGAGATTTGTACCATCATCGTATCATCGATCATTTAGGATTCATACCATCGATCATTCAAGATTCCATCGAGATTCGTACTATCAATGGATCACCGATAATTTAGGATTCGTATTACCGGTCATTCATGATTTGTACCATCTTCGTACCACCAGTCATTCAAGATTCATACCATCATCGATCCCGATGACCACCGATCATTCAATATTCGTACCATCATCGTGGTCTGATGCACACTCAAAGGATTCAAATCAGATTACTACCTTTGCAATAGGCATGCCCCCAAGGTTTGAACCTAGATCTCTTTTTGGTAAGTGTCTGGCCAAACAAACAATTACCAATCCACCTAACCTTTGGGAGCATTTCTTTATGAAGGGTCCTAGTCCTCTCATGATAATGGTAAGTGTGTGGCCAAACAAACAATTACCAATCCACCTAACCTTTAGGAGCATTTCTTTATGAAGGGTCCTAGTCCTCTCATGATGAGTGGGGTTTGGAAGTTAAAATTTAAATTTACATAAGCTTTTATGATAGGTCCCTATTATTTTTATTAGGATTTGAACCTTAAAATTTAAGTTTAAATAAATTTTTATGATCCTATCCCCTTTTACTAAGATTTGAACTTGGATATTTTAAATGAAAACAAAAAACTTACCACTATAATTTCGTTGTTCTGTAATATACTTTGCCAGTTTATCTCTCATTATATATTAAATTTATAAGAATGACTTTTTTTTTTTTGTGTTGGCATAAAGATCTTTTTTTTCTTCATTTGACCTTTTTTTTTGTGTTGGCATAAAGATCTTTTTTTTCTTCATTTGACCTTTTTTTTTGTGTTGGCATAAAGATCTATAAAAGATTGACTTTCCTTAAATTCCTTTTTCTTGACTGCGTCATCTACCTCAAAATTTATCATCATATTTAGTGCGCATGCACAGCTTTGATTTATACTATTTATTTTACATTTGACTGACTGCAAATGCGCAACTTTGATTTATACAAATTATTGAACATGTACAACTTCGATTTATACAAATTATTGCACATGAACAACTTCGATTTATACGTGTGCAAAACAATAATAATATAATAATAATGCATTTTAAAATCTGTCTGAGCTTATTTATCATCTTCCTTTCCTCTGTCTCATGTTTAGAAATAGTATAATGAATTGTTTTACGGTTGCAGCATATAAACGGAAGCTGCCTTTGGATTGAACTCCAAGTAAATCAATCCAAGTAAACGCGCAATTGATGAGAAATAGATATTGATGATATGATACCAACTTTTCGCAGGTCAACAATCACTTAATTCTATTTAGTGTCTGAAATAAGTTACCCCAGAATTTATTGGATATGCTATTCATAGATAGGTCAAATATATATCTTAAGAGTGTGCAAAACAACAATATAATAAGTATTAAGAATAATACATTTTAACAATTATTTTTAAAAATGTTATGCGGTTAGTTTAATTAGTGAGATTTTTAAGGTTTATAGTAACTATTATTGATATTTTAAAATTTAATATTTTTTATCCATTTATTTGGGTACTCTTTTGTTTCATAAAATAAATAAAAAGAACTTTGGATTTCTTGTTTGGATAGAATGAAAATTTGTTTGGCAAGTTGGAAAGTTAAGTTCTTAACCACGGTGGGCAAGAAGACTACAACTCATAAAGATTATATTACAATTCATCTCTATTTATATAATCTCATTTTCAACTCATGAAGACTACATTGCAATTATTTCCTATTTATATGATGTCATTTTCATGATTGCCAAAAAGAGTTCCCTTAGAAAGGATGCAAGGAAAAATTTAGTTTATATTTGTATAAGTGGGATAATGTCTATAAAGGAAAGAATATTGGAGAAGTAGGCTTAGGGAATTACAAAATTAAAAGTTTGGTCTTAGGGGCAAAGCTTGGAGGGAGATTGTTCAAAGATGAAGGAAAGAATTGGATAAAAACAGTACTTCAAAATATATATAGGTTCTCTTAATGCAATGAAATTATTCAGGAAAATAACCCTATCCAAACAATCACCAATATGAAACTTTATATCAAATAGTTTGAAATTGACCAAGAAACATATTTGATGGTCCCTCAATGAGGGGAATTATGCATTTTTATGATCTAATGCTTGTTTGAAGTCTTATCCCCTTATCTATTCAAAATGGCAACCATGGGCTTGGTCATGCCTAGCTTGTAAAGGTCTAAAGGTCAAAGACTATATAATATGAGCAACAAATCTAGACATGGATTTCTATTAGTAACTTGGTCAAAGGATAAAAACTCAAATAAATCATATATGATCTTTAAAAGATGCTTCAAGAGTTTTATTTGTTGAATTTTACATGAAAGGATGAGTTGGTTTAGAATATATCAAAATATGATGGATACTCAATCAAGTTGGGATATAAGGATTTAAAGAATTCAAAGTTTCCTAATCCTAAATATTTTCTTTGGAAGAATGTTTGGATGGAGGCTCTCCCTAATTCCTCAACATTCTTTTGGTTAGTAGTTCAAAGTAAGATTCTTACTGGAGAGAGTCTACAAAGGAGAGGATATTATGGATATTTTAGATTTGTCTTGTGTAATAAAGATCTTGAAATATCAGACCATTTACTTTTTCATTGAACCTTTGCTCACACCATTTAAGGTTACTTTTTTTTTAACTATAAAAAAGTATTGGGTAGCTCCATCAACGTTGAAAGAATTGATGCATTGTTGGATTACTTATTTCAAAGCTAAATCATTATGTAATTTGTGGAGGACTAGTACTTCCATTATTAGTTAGAATTTATGGATTGAAAGGAATAATATGATTTTAAAAAAATGTCAAGATCATGCCCCCTCTTGAAAAATGCTTACAAATATGGTGTCATCATGAGAAGGTTCAAGTGTGGAAAAAGAGGTGGTAACAACTTGGTTACAATATTTTAACATACATGGAAAAGACATTAAAACAAAGGATCTACATTTATCTAGGGTAAAATGATAATTTATAGAAATTGGGTTTAACAAAATTTATTTTGATGATGCTTCTAAAGGAAATCCAAGAAAAGCTAGTGAAGGTGGTATTTTTTGAAATAATGAAGGCAACATTCTCCTCACTTACTCAGAACCATATGGAATTTCAACTACAAGGATTAAAATTACAATAAAAAAGCATGAAAATATATTTCAATTAAAGGATTCACAAGTTATCATTAATATTATCAACAAAAAAAATTGTGTGTAGAGACTCGATAAAAGTAATATTGATATTTATCATCTATTATTGAAGGCAATCTCTTTGAAATGGAAGTATATCTATACAAAATGAAATCAAGAAACATAATTTAGGGTGTCATGGTGGTGAATTTCAAATTTTAGAAAGCAACTAGCAAGTAAGATGTTATCGCTTAATCAAAATGGTGTAAGGATTTAATTGTGAAAACATAGCACTTTAAGGAAGTTAAAGAATATATTTGATAGAAAAATAAAATAGACATGTTAGATATGGTTTAATTGACCTAACAATAAATATAATATTTTAATATTTTGATGGTAGTGGCCCCAATAGAAGCCACATATAAGTTATTAGAATAAATATGTGAATTAAAATATCTAATAACTTTTTAAAGTGAAATTAAATTATCACTAACGTTATGCTTGCAAGGGGATATTCTTTTATGCATGTTTATTAAAATACAGAAATCTTAAAAAATATATTATTTAAAAATATTAAGATAAAATGAAACAAAAGAAAAAAAACTTTGTTTTATATTGCTTATAATATAAAAATTTAAATGTAATGACATAAATATTTATAAAAATTATGTATAAATATTTTTAAATAATTAAAATATAATTGAAAAGGTTACTTTGGAGATCGATGATTATAAGTATTACTTTCTAACTCAACAATGACTATATTCCAATATATATATTTTTAAATAATTTTTATTTAAAATACATAAAAGTTTATAATCATTATCATTTTTTATAAATTTTGGTACTTTCATAAAGTAAGAAAGTATTTACATGATTATCATGTTAATTAAACCATATCTATCTTTTCTCTTTATTAAATATATTTTTTATTTATATTTCTACAAAAAAAAAAAATCATCTATCAAATGACATGATTTCAATTAGTTAAATACATCAACATTTAAGAAAGAGACCCAAGATATATATGCATAATTTCAAAATTTTCTAATAGTAAGGACCCATTTCAATACCATATAACCAGTTAAAAATATATATTCTTCATCTTCCTCAAGCTATATTTACTCAATTAAATACTTGGTATCATTTTCATTAAGAGAGAATACCATGTGGCTAGTTTCCTTCTAAGATTTCAATTTCCCTTTGTCATCTTATTTTCTTATTTATAGATATGTTGGCATTTATAATATATTGCATCCAAAAATTGTTGATAGATATAAAACATAATGTTATTTTTTATACAATCCTTACATATATTTTTCTTGGTAGCATTAATAACAATTTATGAATCCACTTCAATTAAAATATATTTTCATCCTTTAAAATATCAATTTTAAATCATGTATGTGTCTTACACTATGCATAACTATTAGTTGAATTTCCATATGATTCTAAGTAATTGAAGATAATTTTACCTTTAATATTTCAAAATATATCACTGCATGTTAGCTTTCTAAATAGATTAACTCATGAAAAAATCTATCCAAGATCAAGAATAAATCAAATTAATTCTACTAACAGTGAACCATAATATTGAAACTACAACAATATTTCAGAAATACAATTCACATGCACAAAATATAAGATATTACATGTATTATTATTACATTACATAGAGCTTTACCTCCAATACATCAATTTTCATGACTTTTTAGTTATCTCCTCTTTATTCTAGGAAATGTAACCTTTCACATCCCTTTTATAAAGATAAAGCTCTCATCTTGTCACATATCATGTGACTCTTCATTCTCTCTTGACACATTGTACTTTCTTTCATATTGACACATATATTATCATCTTCCAAACTAATATTACAAAGGGGAAAAATAATGTAATATCTTGAACACCCTCTGTATTACATTATTTTGTAGGAAGACCTTGTGTCTTAATTTTTTTATTCTTCTTCAATCTTATTTCTTTAGCTTTGACTATGTCATGGCTGGATGTATACAATCTTCATTAGGTATTGCTTTATAAACTATTTGTGTCTACTTTTGGATCAATGTATTTGAGTCACCTTAGGGTCTCTATCTCTAGGTCACTGCCTCTAGGTCACTGCCAATGGATCTACCTTTGAGTCCCTACCTCTGGGTCACTACCATTGGATCACTGCCTCTAGGTCATTGCCTCTAGAAATCTACTTATGATTCATCCATTCTTCCTTAAGTTTGTTATCTTTTATTTAACACTACCCTTGTGGCATTTAAATTTCCCTTTCCTTTTTTTTATCTTTGATGTTTCCCTTGGCACTTTCAACCGATACCTTTCTCTTCACTGTTGTCACTATGACACTCAAATACTGCCTTACTCTTTTGTTATCCTAAATGTTTTGATTTCACTATCTAATATGGAATTATAATATGTTGTCCTTTAACTAGAACTATCCTCAAAAATTTCTATTGTCCTAAAGTCTTCTTACTACCTTCAAGTTCCCCTACTCTATCAATATTTCAATGAGACCTTTCTCTTGGATCTCCTATTTCTACAATGTCAAGGCCTATCTACAAGACCTGAATCTATAATATAGACTACCTTCTATTCTGAATAGATTTCTTAGAATAGGCAAACTCAATCTAGTCAATATGAAATTTCTTCCAACTTTTCCTTGAGTCGGTTCTTTCTCAAATATTTGAAACTTAATCTTCACTAGTTATTCTTCAACCTAGTGGTAATAAAATTTTAACTTTTACAATTTTTAGATTTTGTGCAAGCAAACATTGATTATACTTGATTTCCTTCTATAAAACCATACAACATTTATTTCATCTTATCCCATTCATTTATGTTTATCCATCCATAATCCACTTTTACTTTGTAGTCTTTCTTTTCCTTTTGTAGACAAAATATTTGTGAATGATTATGTCCACAAATTTTACAACTATGGAGATTCCAACATCTCTCTATATTATGTCCATATCTACCACAATGACTATATCTATTTTTAGTTACAAAGTTCCTTTAACCATTCTAACCATTATTGCACCTGATACTATCAGTCCTTATCACTAATGTGATGTCACTATTTCCTATAACGAATTTAGTTTTTTATTCCTTGTTGCTCATCTATCTTGTATATCCAAGACCTTCATATTTTGGTCTTATTTCTACAATAATTGGTTTTTTTATTACTTTTCCATATTGTACTAAACTTGTGTCTTTATATTCTATTTTACTTAACAATTTTTTTTTTTTGGTAATTATTTTAATAGATTAACAGTGGGTTTTTATAGAGGATCCCAAAACCTTATGTACAAAATCAGCCTGGCTGGAATGTGCATCATGCCTTGTGGATGGAGGAATAAACCTGATGACAGAAACCAAAAATTGCTAATTTCCCAAAGGCTACAAGTAGGGCCCTTATGCATAAATATCCTGGAAACAAACCACATTTTACCAAGGAAAACAAAAATACTAGCTGGAGAAATTTGACCATCGAAAGCAAAAACAACCAAACCAAACGAATGACCTTCTGAAGCGAGGAGAACATCATGAGAGGATATCCGCATTGGCCAAACTCGCCACCTCAGACGGGAAGCATGAGCGCCACACAACAGGACACGTGGTCGCAAGCCCTTTGTTGGCCATGTGGTCTGCCACGCGATTTCCTTCCCTGAAAATATGGCACGCCTTCCACCTGTCACGTTGAGATAGGAGCATCCTAGCCTCAAGAATGATGTTGTAGACGCTCCAAGACGGTTCTTTAGAGCCTAGCAGATAGTTGACTATATTGAGCGAATCACCTTCGACTATCAAAGGCTGAGGATCCTTAGAGAGGAACTGGATACCTTTCAAAACACTTCTGGCTTCAGCATAGTGATTAGTCTGGGCACCCAAATCTTCACAATAAGCCAGCACGAGATTCCCATTATGATCTCTAACCACACCACCAGAACCAGCAGGGCCAGGATTGCCTTTGGCCGCACCGTCAAAGTTTAATTTAATCCAACCCACAGGGGGCTTGGTCCAAATAACATCCCCACGCTGAGACTTAGAAACACCATCATGAATAGGGAAGAGGCCCAAACTTTTGAAGATCGCTGCTTCACCAGGAAGGCGGGGACGAGAACTAGGAACAACTTTAGAATTCTCAATGGTGAAGGATAAGGCTCTCTGAGCGACACAGGGAGGTACTCTAGGGACCTTGCCGAAGACTCTGGAATTCCTCTCTAGCCAAATCTGCCAAATGGAGTGGTGGAAAGAGGCCTCAAGAAGGAAGCAAAGTTTAGGATTCTTGAAAGGATTGGGCCATTGGTGGAAGGCATATTTGAGGGAGCGGGGAGTGCACCAAAGGATTTGAAAGGAAGACGGAGACGATGCCGAGGACGAGAATGGGAAAAAGGACAGTGCAAAAATAAGTGGTTTGTCATCTCACAATCGACAAAGCACAAGAAGCACCTGTTGGGAATAGCAAAACCCCTCTTATGGAGGTTGTCGATGGTTAAGGCTTTATTATGAAAGGAAATCCACGCAAAGTAATTAACTTTAGGAATAATACCCTTCCTCCAAATCACTTTCCATCGGTGATCCATGGCAATCTCGCAAGTAAGAAGGTCATAGGCGAGTCTTGACAGAGAACAGACCATCCTTCGTGCCATGCCAGATGATTCTGTCATCTCTTCTAACAGATGGAATTAAAACAGACCGAAGAATATTAGACAAAAAAGTCATTTCATTGTTAAAGCCGTCCAGGACTGGCAAATTCCATCGAGGGGGAAGAGAGCTCCGATCAATGAAGTCCATAACCTTGAGTTGGGAATTTGGATCCACCTGGGCTTTCAGGCTAGCAAGGTCTGCTCTCAACTCGAGAGCTCCATCAGTAACCCACCTGTCCTTCCAGAAGAGAATGGAGTTGCCATCACCCAAAATCTAGCGAGCACCAGAGCTGATCAGAGAGCGGGCTTGAAGCACAGATTTCCAAAAGGCAGACGCTTCAGGAGGAATCCCGACATCAAAAAGAGAACTCGATCCAAGATACTTCCTCTTAACCAGCTTGACCCACTCTGCTGGGTCATTAGTCAGGATCTTCCAAGCGTGCTTAGTGATCAAAGCAGTGTTCATGAGTCTTGATCTCCTCATTCCCATGCCGCCTTGGTCCTTTCGCAAGCAAACCTTATCCCAGGCCACAAGAGGAATTCTGGATTTTTCTTCATTGCCAGACCATAGAAAGGTCCTCTGAATCTTTTCAATCTTGGAATGAACAGAAACAGGCAGCATGAACACAGACATGAAGTAAGTTGGGATTCCTTGGAGACAAGCTTTGGTAAGGGTGGATTTCCCAGCTTGCGACAGGAATTTGCCTTTCCAAGTGCTCAACTTTTTGTGAAGACGTTCTAGGATCATGTCCCACAAGCTTCCATTGGCCCGGCCATTACAAGCCAGAGGCAAACCCAAATAAGACGCAGGCAGGGAATCAATAGTGCATTCCAAAATTCTGGCTATGCGGAGCTGCCTTCGCATAGGAGTGTTAATAAAGTAAATTTTGCTTTTGATGTAATTGAATTTCTGTTCGGTAGCCTTTTCATAACGGGAGAGGATTCACTTGATGGATTTGGCTTGAGTGACGGATGCCCCAGTGGAGATGAGGGTGTCATCCACAAATTGCTGATGAGAGACAGGATCGACTCTAGAGGTGGTAAAAATTCTAGAGATCTTATTCTAGCGAAGAGCCTCTTTCAAAGACCAACTCAGAACCTCAGCCAGAAAGATGAATAGAATATGAGACAGAGGGTCACCTTGTCTGAGGCCTCTGGCACTTTGGAAATACCCAACAGGGGATCCGTTGATCAGAACAGAAAAGGAGGGAGTGGATATGCAACTACTGACAAGGTCAATCCATTGAGGGTGAAAGCTAAACTTGAAGAGGACAGCACAGAGGAACCTCCTGTCAACTCTGTCAAAAGCTTTATTCATGTCCAGCTTGAGGAAAAGAGCAGCATTTTTGGAGCGATGAGCAGAATGGAGGGTTTCATGGATGGTGATGACACCATCGAGAATGTTTCTACCTTTCACGGTGCTTCCCTGAGAAGGACCAACCAAGGAGGGAAGAAGGGACCTCAGACGGTTGGCTATGGACTTGGTTAAGATTTTATAAAAAACATTGCACAGGCTAATGGGAGGATAATCAGAGAAACTTTTGCAGGCGAAAGACTTAGGGATGAGAGCAAGAAAGGTAGAATTTAGTTTTGGATGGATGGATCTGGAGGTTTGAATCTCCTTAATAGCTTCGCACACATCCGAGTCCACAACATCCCACATAACTTGAAAAAAATGGGGGGGGAAAATCGTCAGGCCCAGGGGCCTTGTCTGGTTGCATGGAGAACAAAGCTTCTTTAATCTCAGACATAGAAAAAGGCTCCAGAAGCTTAAATCTTACCTCAGGAGGAACTTTGACTGGGAAGTTATCCAACAGAGATTTCTGAACCTGGAGATCACTATCGGGAGGAACACCAAGTAGATCTTGGAAGAAGTCAATCGCTTCACTTCGGATTTCCTCAATATCCTTGGTAACGCGTCCATCCTTGCACACCACTTCCCTGATTTTGTTAGCCCCTCTGTGCCGCAAAGTTGACACGTGAAAAAACTTCGTATTGGAGTCTCCATTTCTCAACCAGAGGTCCCTAGATTTTTGGCGCCAGAAAGTTTCTTCCCTTGCAAGAATAGAATGATAATCCACCAAGAGCCTCCTTTCCTCCTCCCTTAGGCAATCGGTGTAACCTTCGAGCTCCATTCTCTCCTCCACCAATTTTAGGTTCGTAGAAATGGACCTTTTGGACTCAAAAATGTTGCCAAACACCTCCTTGTTCCATGTTTTCAAATTCCTTTTGATTAACTTGAGTTTTAAGGCCACTCTCTTGGAAGTAGAACCTACTACCTTCTGCTACCACCAAGCTATAACCAACCCTCTAAAGTCCTTGTGATAAATCCACATGGACTCAAATCTGAAGGGGGTTTTAAAAATAGGCCCATCAACCATCTCTAGGATAATAGGACTGTGATCAGACCCAATCCTCGGTAAGGCCGAGAGAGTTGCCACACCGAGTATGGGAATAGCCTCTTGGGATATGAAGAATCTGTCAAGATTGACTTGAATAAGATTGCTCCCAATCCTCCTGTTGCTCCAAGTGAAGGATGCCCCCTTGAGGTCAATGTCAAGCAAGTTATTGGTAGAAACAAAATCTCGAAAGTCTTCCAGATCGTGGCTAGAGTGGTCTGATCCTCCTTTCTTTTCAGATGGGTGAAGAGGACAGTTGAAATCTCCCCCTAGAACCCAAGGGAAATTACAGAACGTTTCCCTCATCTGGGAAATAGCCTTCCACATTTCTTCTCTCTCCAAGATAGAGTTTGGGGCATACACATTAGATAGGATCCAAGAAAAGTTAATGGCTTTGGAATGAAACAAAACATTGATAATCCTGTTGGAAGTTGAGAGAAGGCTGCCCTCAAAAATCTCTGGATCCCACAGAATCATGAGACCGCCTGTCGTTCCCATCGCAGGACTGGAGAGGAATTTTGCCTTAGCCCAAATGACCTTAGCAACTCTGGCAGAAGAGATAGCATCGGTCTTAGTCTCTTGCAAAATTAGGATGGACGGATTCGTCCTCTTTCTGAGATCAGCCACCAATCTCTGTTTGGCAGCTGAATTAAGCCCTCTCACATTCCATGAGAGGACTTTCATCTCAACAGTTTGATATTCTTCTTACCTCCCTTTCCTTACTGGAGGGGAGGTTTTGGGACAGACGAGTCACCCATTTGGGAATCAGAATCATCCTGAAAAAGTAGTCGTTGAGTACCATTTGCAACATCTGCCATCGTCTCCTTGTCCCACCTATCTTTGTTGGGGGGACGACCTTGCTTCCTTTCGCTACCAAAATCAACACCTTGCTTTCGGCTTCTCGTATTACGAGGGCTGATATTACCAGACTGCTCACCCCTTCTTCCTAGTAGGTAATCTTCCAGCACATTTTGGGACTCGGGGTGGTTATGGTCCAAGATTTTGGGTGAATCTGCCTGTGCGGTGATTTGGGGAAGGGACTGGTCCTTCTCCTCTTGTGGTCCAAGGTGAGGGCTTGCACCACACGGCTCAAAGATTGTTTGGGGGGAGACTGCTTCCACCGGGTGGGAGGATTCGGGATGGTCCCCAGACGGGCCTGGAGATTCATGCCCTTTTGTAGCAGGGTGCTTTGTCTGACCTTCATCGTGTTCCAAGGGGTTGCTGGAATCCTGTTTCTTCATCCCTGGATTTTGAAGAGGATAGTTGGACTGGAGGTGCCCTTGAGAACTGCACTGGGGGCAGAAAGCCGATCTGTTCTCATACACAATGGCTTGCTTGTGAAGAATGATATCTCCAGATCGGAGAGTGATGGATGATGGAAGGTCAGCCTCCAAATCTTCCAGAACATAGAACCGAGCTTGAACAAATCTGGTTCGAGCTTTGGTGGGAGGGTCAATGGTAACCAACTCACCAATGGAGCGTGCAATTCCTCTGATTACATTTTCATGCCAACAAAAGAGGTGGAGACTCTAGAGTCTAACCCATATTGGAGCAATGTTGATATTT
Source organism: Wollemia nobilis (assembly GCA_028583015.1). Lineage (NCBI taxonomy): Eukaryota > Viridiplantae > Streptophyta > Pinopsida > Araucariales > Araucariaceae > Wollemia > Wollemia nobilis. Next base: position 25,109,645 of record JAQPPZ010017248.1, on the reverse strand, counting down.
TGGGTCTCGGGGTTGAAGTCCATACCCCACTTCCTTAGAAAGAGACTTCTGCGACTTAGGAACCAGGGACCACCAGCCAGGATTTTACAGTAGTCCTCCTTGTTATTCAGTCTAATCACAAAAAAACCCCGGGATAAGGCTGCCAACTCCATGTGACCAGAGGTTCGCCATTTACCTGCCGCCCACTTGCGAATGGTCTCCATGTCGGGACGGCTGCCAATAAACTTACCGATGAGGGTAAATTTTTTGAATTCCACAAAGCTTGAAAGAATTTTTGTCGGGATGTCCAACTCGTCCCCGACAGGAAACAACTCCTTGGAGAGTAGACCGCTAAGGGTTTCTGAAGCCGCTGCCTGAGCGTACGACTTTTGAGGTCCACCTCCCCATTTGTCTGGTGGATCCTTGTCATGACCTACATCCTCTTCGGTTGGAGAGGACTCCTTAGCGCCCCCGATCTTTGACTGCCCTCCCTTCGCCCTGTTGTGCCCTTGGTTCAGTCTGTTGGCGTTCCCGTGCTCTCCCGCAGAAGCTTTCCCGCCTGTCGTCATCTTGCCCGTCAAAACCCTAGCTCTCCCCTTGTGCCTGACTGTCGCCTGTCACTGTCGTAGAAGACACTGGTCATTTTACTTAACAATTTTGAACAACTTCCTTTTGTATGTTTTTCAAAATAACGAAATATATCATTAGACTAATCTTTATAAATATCAATATAACTTTGAGCATCACTATCTCTATAATAATTTGAATCTATACCTTCATCAATTATGATAGTATAAGCGTTTTCTAAACAATCATGAACTGTATTCAAATCACTTGTATCACATGTAATATCTATTTTTGTAACAAATTCTTCTATCTTTGTTATGAATTCTAAATCAGTAGTATCACTTCTTGCATCAATCATCAATTATTTTAATTCTATAGTATCATAACATGAATCTATAATTATGGACCTTAAATCGTTTGTATCACAAGATACATCTTTCATCATTGGTTTATTCTTTAATTATTCAAATTTTTCTTGCTTTTTCATTTTGGAAACATTTAGAGTGATTATTCCCTTGTAGATTATTCTCCATAGACTAACAAGTATAGTAACAAAATCTTCATAACAATCATTATCATCATTAAGTATACTTTGCATACATTGTTGAAGTATTAAAAATTTTCATTTTTTCGCTTCATTGGTAATATCAACAAGCATATTATTCAAAGTATCATCAATAAACGTGTTCTTCAAGTCTAATCATTTCCTCTTGTCTTCTATTCTTTTCTTTAAGGACTTCATTAGAAATAAATACCATATACATCATTTTTCCTATATCACTAGGTAATCTAAAGTTCTTTTTAGAATCTCTATATGCCTCATCAAAATTTGAACTTAGATAATTACCAAGTATTAAAAAATTACATCTTTGACTTCTCTCATAATTGATTGTAAGACACTCTTTTCAATTATTGATATATCTTTTTGTTCTTCAATTTCTTCTATCATGTGTTGTGTATGGCATTTTAATCTTTCCAACCTTTTTGAAATATCTTGAATGTCTAATTGTTTTTCTTGGAAACATAGGTTTTCTACTTCAATTGTTTTGACAACTCATGTTTTTGTATTTCAAAATTTATGATATTTTTTCTTTACTTTTTCTTTGCCATGTTACTTTAAAGTTGACAACTTCTCGATTTGAATGATAAATTTCAAGTTTCTAAAATAAATAAATAAATAAACAATAAAATAATATCCTTTATATCTCCCTAATAATTAAATTTGCAACAAAACAATTTTTATTTTATTTTTTTAACTTTCTATCTCAAAATTTCAAAAAATATAATTTCAAAAAAACTCTCCTTTTTTTATACCTAAATTTTTATTTTTGCATTTCTCCCTACTTATAAAAACCTCCAAATACACCTTATCACTCTAAAAACAAATAAAACTTCAAAAATTAATATACACTCCTTACCTCTCCACAATTAACCTTTTTATTTATTTACTTAAATTTCAAATTTTAAAATTTTTACCTCCTTAAAACATATGGACCCCACTAGGGCTTTTGAGCTGGTGCTAATGAGTTGGTTGTGAAGGCACCACTATATTTTCATAGTCCACAAATCAAATTCAAACGGGCACATTCACAAAGTACATGCCCACAAGGTAGATCTTTGTGCAAGTTTTCAAAACTTCAAATGGGTATGTCATTTCAAAACTAATAGTGAACTATAATATTGAAACTACAACAATATTTCAAAAATACAATTCATGCAAGACATATCAAGATATTACATGTATTATTCAGATTCATTACGTTGCATGGAGCTTTGCCTCCAATATATCTTTTTTCATGACTTTTCAGTTCTCTAACTATTCCTCTCCTCTTTCATCCAGGAAATGCAACCTTTATCATTCCTTTTATAAACACAAAGCTCTCATCTTGCCACATATCATGTGACTCTTCATTCTCTCTTGACACATTGCACTTTCTCTCATATTGACACCTATCACATTCCTTTCATAAAGATAAAGCTCTCATCTTGCCACATATCATGTGACTCTTCATTCTCTCTTGACACTTTGCACTTTCTCTCATATTGACACATACATTATCATCTACCAAATTAATATTACAAAGAGGCCAAATAATGTAGTATCTCCAACGTTGCATTAGCCTTTCCTAGTTTTAATTTAGAAGCACCATCAAAATTAATTTTGATGGACCCAATTTTTAGACATTTTTATTTCAACATAAATTGATGTAGATTATTTTACCGTCTCCATTGTCATAAATGACCTTACAACTATATTCAAATCCTATAACCAAGAGGCTAGCACCTCTTTTTCTAAATTTAATAATTATGATAAACACCATGCTTGTATATATTCTATAAGGGAGGCAATAATACAATTCTAAAATTGGACATGATTTTTATATTTATTTTTTAAAATTATATATTTTTTACGTCATACATTCCAAAAAATAATGATAGGACCAATCATACTTAAAATACATAATTCTTTAGTTTTGAAATAATTAATCCAATAATTCATCAACTCTTTCAATGTTAATGGGAACTATCTAATATATTCTCATTTTTTTAAAAGGAATCCCAAATGATATAAACAAAATAACATTGAATAAGCATATGATATAATGTTTCGGGTCCTTCTTACATGAGGTATACTAAAAGTTCAATATAACATTTTCTTTTCAAGCTCTCACCTTTAGGAATTTTACTTTAGACTTCTACTCAGAATAATGTTGAGGTGTTAGGGAGGGACTCAATTGACTAAAAATTCTTACGTGGGAACTATTTGGAAGTGGAAAATTATATTCATTTTAAAGCCTTATATCTCAACTTGATCAAGTATCAACCATATTTTGATAGATCTAAACAAACTTATCCTAATAGAAATCTATGATCTTAGAATTGTTGCTCATATTATATAATGTTTGACCTTTTAACCTTTATAAGCTAAATATGCCTAAGCTAGTTGTTGTTAATTTTTATTAGGAATAAGAGGATACTGCTTCAACCAAGCATCATACCAAAACATGCAAAATCCCCTCATTAATTGAATACCTAAGTGTTTCTTGGTCAATTATAGATTATTTGGTATAAAGTTTCATATTGTTAAGCCCTTGGGTAGGGTTCATTTCTTGACAATTTTAATACATCATTAGGACCTATATACTTGAAAACTATATTTTTCCCAACTCTTTTCTTTATCTTGAAATATTTAATATCCAACCAAGTTTTACCCCCAATATTAATCTCATAAGTTTACAATTTCATAAACTTGTTCCTTCTATATTAATTCATTTGCAAATATTATGCCACTTACAAATAGGAAATCTATTTTTTCCTCATATCCTTTCCAAAAAATATCTTTGAACTTTATCAAATTTGGATGCTATACCTACTTGTAATTTTGAAAGTGACTTCATATATAGAAAGATATTGTAACATGGTCATTATGAGTTGTAGTCATTTACCCATGGTTAAGAACTTACACTTTAAACTTGTTAAACAAGATTCTATTCTATTCAAAATGGAATCCAAGAGCTCCTTCTTATTTCCTTTATTAGTAAAGGAATACCTAGATATGTTGATGACATTTTTTTCAATTGTAAATCCTAAGTAGGGTTCATTTCTTAACGATTTTAATACATCATTAGGACCTATATGTTTAAAAACTATATTTTCCCCAACTTTTTTCTTTATCTTGAAATATTTAATATCCAACCAAGGTTTACCCCCAATATAAAGCTCATAAGTTTACAATTTCATAAACTTGTTCCTTATATATTAATTCATTTGCAAATCTTATGCCACTTAAAAATAGGAAATCTATTTTTTCCTTATATCCTTTCCAAAAAATCTCTTTGAACTTTATCAAATTTGGATTCTATACCTACTTGTAATTTTGAAAGTGACTTCATATATATAGAGATATTGTAACATGGTCATTAAGATTTGTAGTCATTTACCCATGGTTAAGAATTTATAGTTTAAACTTGTTAAACAAGATTCCATTCTATCCAAAATGGAATCCAAGAGCTCCTTATTTTATTTATTAGATAAAGGAATACTTATATATGTTGATGATATTTTTTTCAATTATAAATCCTAAAATATCCATAATAATATATTGCAAATCTAGAGAAATATTTATGAAAATCATGTATTGTGTAGAATTAACCAAATTTCCATTGAAATTCTTATAGTAAGGACTCGTCAACTAAGGTATGACCCAAAATAAAAGTGTCATCAACAAGATATTTGAGATTCATGGGGATAATTTATTGCAAACTAAATATATTTTATTTTTCCTTCTAGTTTTACTTTCAACAATCTCTTCCCAATGCAATAACAAGAACTATAAATAGATAAGAATATAGGGGGTCACCCTCGTAAACTCTATAGAATCATTCAAAGTATCCAATGGGGATCTATTGATCAGAATAAAATATTTTGGAGTATTATAACATCTAATCCATTCACATCAACCTTGATCAAAACCATTTCTTGAGAATATCATATAGAAAACTCCAAAAAAAAACCTATCATATCTAATTTTAAAGCATACCTAGTTTTTCCATGGAATGAAGAGAATATACGACCTCTTGCGAAATTATTTTACCATGAAGAATTATTTTCAATATTTTTATCATAATTTTTTAAATTATTATATAAATCATATTACAATTGCTTATTGGAAAAAAAATATCAAAATTTTTTATTTTGCTTTTATTAGGAACCAATGTAATCAAGGTAGCATTAATATCACTAGTTGTAGACTTTTTTTTATCCGCAACCAACATATCACTTTTCAACAATTCCTTATTTTTTTGGATAAAAAATGATGGAAATCCACCAAGACTAGGTGTACTATTTAGATGAAAATAGAAAACTACCTCCTCTAGATTATTTATTAATATCTTACCCGTCAATCTTTCATTTTATCCTTGTGTGATATAATTGATACAATATTTTATAAAATCTTACTTTAAGCCTCCTTATATTTTGCAAGTTTTGATAAAATATATTTAAAATAATTAATTAATTCCTTCCTAATATATTTTTCTTCCTCAATACTTCTTCCATATGGAGTTGAAATATTTTTTATTTGATAAAAATATAAATATATTTTATCTATAGCATGAAAATTGGTATTTTTTTACCCTTAAATCATCTCTCCCTATATTTTTACGATCAATATGACTCTTACTTTTCAATACATTATGTGTTAGGATTTATTATATCATAGGATGTGATAAATATTATTATAAATTGAGTGGTTAGAACCACTCACATAGGAGTCTTGTGTGGGTTGTTAGCAAGATAGTGAGGTCAAGTTATTTGAGAGTCTTTAAGTAGTTGTAGGTATAGTCAAATTTGTTGTAACAATATTTTATATTTGGACAATTTGATGAGTCTAATTATTTGTCAAAATATTACATAAATCGCATTATCTGATTAATAGAATTTGGTTAGCCTCATGCTATTTCATCATGTGGTGTCAGCGAAGGATGAATCTAAAGAACATCCAACACTAGAGAAGAATGACATCTATTTTTTACTACAAATTTTTTTTATTGGTAAAGTTTCCAAATACATGGATATGGGGACCAATATAGAAGAGATAAATATGTTCTCCATATTTTGTATGCCATATTTAAAATATTAAAAAGGAGATTACAAGCCTTCATTTTCACAAAGGGGTTCTCAACAAGACAAGAAAGTTCTTTTTTTATAGAGAATTGACTCTTGAAGATCTTTTGAATATTCTTTATATGGATATGAAGTTTATTTATGAAATTTTTCTCACTAAGAATAGATACATGTTCACTAGATAGAACGAGAATGAGAAACATGACAATGCTCTTAAAAAATAATTTATTATCATCTACATTGTCATATATATGGTACTGTTCCTTGAGGTTTTCCTACTATGTAAAATTTTAACATCCAATTGGACCATGATATGGTTGATTTATGTAGACATCCACCATTTGTTTACTAAGATATTATTTTAATCTTATGAAGGTTGTTATGCTTATAGTGGATAAGCTTAGGAAGATGTTTGGAGACGGTAACTATTGGAAGATAGACCTTCAATAACATTGTGTCATAAAAAATTGCCTATGTAGCTCTCCCACTTAAAGAAGGTACATAAGCATTTGCTAGATTTTATTATGTTGTGGTGGATCAAAACATCTATACGAGGTGTATGAAGTTTAAGGATCCAAAAATGATTACCTGGGCACTCCTCTTAGTGCCTTAATTTCCATAAATTTTAATGAACCTAATGCATCTAATATTTCCATTGAGAATATAGTAAGGTTTCCTCAAATAGTTATATATAAGTAGATTGTGGCATTGAGGATATCTATAGAGAGAACCATATTTCTCAACCATGGATTCTAAGGACACCAAAACACTCTCCACGACCACCAAGGAATCCTCTACTTCCTAAATTATACCATATAGGATTTTATATATTTTATTTTTGGACATGGAAGATAATTTTATGAGAATTATCATTTACATACCCTTAGTATAATTAGTATTGTGAGTTATCAAGGTCAATAAGAAGCTATAAAACCAACATTACTTGCATTTATGATATGTAGGGTGATGGTAAAAGTACATCCATACATGGACTTGCTCAGGGAGATTTATATTGTGTTTTTTACATGTAGTCTCTACTGGATTGGCTCTAGATCTATATGCCTAGGTGGATTTTGGCCATCTAGAGCATAGAAGGACAATGTTCATTGACATAAGCCAATGTAGAGGGTATGGTTTGCTAACTACAATGGAGTTTAATTGAATGAAAGAGCTAACATATGAAGAGACAAGACCCTTTTTAGATGGAACCTTCATTGATGTCTCTAATTGGGTCCAACCTTACAATGGACTTTATTTGGAGTGGACAAAATTGTCTACCTTTCCCTTTCTATAGATATGAAAAAGTGTTCCTCTTACGCATGAATGCTAAGTGTAATGATTTTTGTAGCATGTAACATTTTTCCTCTGAAATATGTATCCATTAGTCTAATGGTGCTAAAGTTTTTTTATCCAATTCCAAGGTAAAGTTTTATATGTCTTCTTATAGAAGAAATGAGTTCTAATATTGAAATAATCAAAGAATATGAATTTTTGGATGTGTTAAATATACAACTTTTTTCTTGAAAAAAATAAATTAATAGAGGATTTTTTAAATGTATGGAGTGCATGATTGGTGGTACACAAATTCCTTAAGTATTTCTGAAGTGAAGAGTTCATATTAAAGGGGGGAACATTTTAATTTTTATCAATATGTAATTTTCCCAAATGCTCTAAAATGCCACATTTAATATAATTTTGAATATGATACTCAGTAAGAAGCAGATGACCAAAGATCGACAATGTTGAGTTAGCAAAAGTAGTAACGACCATCCAAATACCCTATTGATCATTTGGAAAAGTTAAGGCCCATGTTTAACTCAAGGTGAATGGTTGAGTTTATCTCCATTCACTACATGATTTAAATTAGTAAGGTCTAGTTTGACCAATTGTCTATGATTGGTTGAATGTGTCACCAATCACAACTATTGTAAATAGTAGTATTTTCCTATTTACAAGTTTTATGTTGAATATAGTGTGTATCCCTATCCAATTGTGTTGTATGGAAATTTATAAATGATTTTATCCCTATCCTTATTTAAGAGTCCAATGAAGTCATTTCCACTAAATAAGCATAATGAGGCCATTCCCATTATTGCTTGTTGTGAATAGTTGAGTGTGTCTCTATTTGTATCCTAAGTTTACTTGATGAACTATTGAGTATATTCTAGTTCATCATATGGTTATTTGTAAGCATTCCCACCCATGTTTGGAGCATGATGTAATAAGGGAGGGATGCTAGGATTTATTACATTAGAGGATGTGATCAATATTATTATAAATTGAGTGGTTAGAATCACTCATATTGTAGTCTTATGTGAGTTGTTAGAAAGTTAGTGAAGTCAAGTTGTATGAGAGTCATTAAGTAGTTGAAGGTACAATCAAGTTTGTTGTAACAAAAATTTGTGTGAATTTTTTGTTGAGTTTATTATGGTCCAAACATTGTATAATTAATAGTGTTTAGCCTCTTGTTGTTCCATCATTACAATAATAATATATTTTCTTGCACTTAAATATATTGATCAATTTTTGGATTTCTACAATATCTTAGAAATTTTTGAGCTTCAATTTTGTTTACTCTTTTGTTTTAAATAAAACTAAAAATAGTTGAAATTCCAAATATCCATTTTCCACTTCAAGTATTTCATCTTCTGCGTACTTTTTTTTTTTTTTAAATAAAGGGGTAAAACTTTATTGATAAAAATACTGGATTATAAAGTACAGCTGAGCCCCCACCCAGGACTCAAATAAGCAAAAAGACAGGCTAAATCACCAGACAAGGTCAACTCCCAAAGAAAACCAAAAAAAACAAACCACATTAAGTCTGAACATCCTTATGGATCAACTCCCGTAGGTGTTGAGAATCCCTAGACGGGAGACTCTCCCAGTTATCAATACTTTGAGTATCCAATAGCTCAGAAGCCCTTTTGGCTAGGTAATCAGCAACCCCATTCCATTCCCTTGGAATGTGCACAAAGGATATAAATTCGAACTCTTCACTCATTCTGAGAATCTGAATGGTCACAGATGCCAACTGCCAATTAACATCCTCCACTCTTTTGCTATTTAAAATATTAACCAAAATTTGAGAGTCAGACTCACAAAGAATCCTGTGCCAGCCAAGAGAAAACCCCCTTTGCAAGGCCTCAAGTATCGCCAAAGCTTCCATAATATTGTTGGAGTGAACACCTTTATAAATGGAAAAGAAAAAACTGACCACGCCAGCAGAATCTCTCCCAACACCACCAATTCTAGCATGTCCAGGATTGCCCCTGGACGACCCATCAGTATTAATTTTTAAAACTCCTCTAGGGGGCAGTCTCCATCTACCCTCTCTCCTAACCTTCTTGCTTAACTGAGGAATCCTACTAGGGCTAGAAGAATTCACACCAACCCTAAACAAACCAAGGGTCTGTCGTACCTTCTCCTCCTTAGAGTCCAAATGAGGGTCCACATCACATTTACTATGGATAGTTTCTTGAACCATACACAGGATCCTTTGCCAGATCTGTTGAATAGCCAAATGACTTCCCTCAAAAATGCATCGGTTTCGTTCGAGCCAAATCTGCCAGATGATGCAAGAAGGGCCCAAATTCCAAGCCACTTGGAGGAAGGGGGCCTTGGCTGGAGGTCTACCCAGACTACTCCAAAACTCCACTAGGGAGAGCACATGAAAACAAGGATGGTTCCAGGCACTCCACCAATAGTGCCAAATGTCTCTAGCAAGGGAGCATTGGAAAAATAAATGAGAAGAGTCATCCTCATTCTTACCACAAAGGACACATAAAGAGGGACCCTGAAATCCCCTCTTCCTCAAGTTATCCCAAGTGAGGCATTTATTACGAGCTACCAGATAAAGAAAAAAGTTACATTTTGGCCAAGCAAATCTATTCCACACCTTTTTCCACCATGTGACAGGGAGACTCCCGAACTTTTGCTTATCAATAACTTGATAACCATAGGCTACAGAGTAGGTTCCCTTGGGATTAGGGTTCCAAGCCAGAATGTCTTTATCCCTCAATGAATAATAGTACCTCCCTGCAAGAATAAGAGCAAGCACCTCTCTATCCTCGACCAATCCCCCTTGGGGCCATTCCTACGGATCTTTCCATTTGTACATCTCCATATTTCCAAAATACTAGATTTTTTTAAAGTCCTCCACATGATACTAGCCTGCTTCCAAGAAACAAATTCTTAGGGAATGTAACTTGGGATATTGAGTCAATATAGGAGGGTGGCCATCCCAAGAATCCTCCCAGAAAAGAACATCTGATCCCCAATTGCAAATCCAGAACAAACCCTGCTTAATTAGATTAGCTCCTCTTTTCAGAGTGTCCCAGATAACAGAACCTTTCCCAACCAAACTGGCTCTAGGGATATCTGCCTTAGAAATACCTCTCAAGTATTTATAAGATAATACTTTAGCCCAAATCTGATCTTGAGAGGTACACCATATCCAATAAAGTTTCACAGCCAAAGCCTGCCTGAGAAAGAGTTGCCTGTCGCAACCCAAGGCCTCCCTCTTGAACTGGCCTACAAATGGAATCCCATCTAACCAAACTCCATTTAGATTGATCAAGTTTGCCAGACCACAAAAATTGTCTTGACAGAGCATCCATGTCCTTGATGAAATGAGAAGGAGTTGTTTGCACAAAACATCTGTAAATGGGTAAAGCTTGAATAACAGATTTTAAAAGCAATACTCTACCTACAGAGGATAGCCATCTGACAGTCCAGTGATTTACCTTCCTTCTAAACTTATCAAGTATAGACTGCCAAGAAGATCTAGGCAGAGGATGAGATGAAATCGGGATCCCAAGATAAATGAAGGGGGGAGTCCCAACCTGGAATCTTAGAATGCCAACAATCCTGGCTTGAATAAGAGGGGGGGTATTGAAGAAGAAAATAAAGGACTTGTCCTCATTAATCACCTGTCCAGAAGCACCAAGATATATGTCAAGAGACTGTCTAATGTTTCTAGCTTCCTTGATAGTGGCAACTCCCAACAAAGTAGTATCATCAACAAATTGAAGGTGGGAAAGAGGTGGCAAACTGTTATCCCACTTCCACCCTTAAAGGAGACCATGCCTGACCTGAGACTTGAGTAATATGCCCAACCATTCTGCCATAATGATAAACAAATAAGGAGATAGAGGATCTCCTTGCCTCAATCCCCTTGAGGCCTCAAACAACTCCATAGTCTCGTTATTAACAAGAACAAAGAATGAGGAAGAAGAAATACAGCTCATCACCCATCTAATCCATTCCTCCTCAAAGCCAAAAGTAGCAAGAACTTTTTGAAGAAAGGACCATCTAACTCTGTCATAGGCTTTTGCCATGTCCAACTTAATGAACATAGTTTTCTTCTTAGAAGTTTCCATTGAGTGAATAGCTTCTGTAGCAATAACAACCCCATCCATGATTTGTCGGCCAGCAACAAACCCACCTTGCTCCTCAGAGATGATTTTGCTCAACCATATCTTTAGCCTCTCAGCAATAATTTTTGTGATGATATTATATACAACATTACAGAGAGCAATAGGCCTGAACATATCCAAGGAATTCGCTCCCTCTTTCTTGGGAATAAGCACCACAAAGGTAGCATTTAGGGCCCTTAGCATCTGTTTGTTCTTTTGGGACTCACGGACCACTTCCAAAAGGTCAGATTTGATTAACTCCCAAAACTCTTGATAAAACTCAATCGAGAATCCATCCGGACCCGGGGCTTTCTCCTTTTTCATCTTGAATACAACACTTTTCAGCTCCTCAAGGGAAATTGGATCCATCAAGTGCTCATTCATCTCTCTGGAAACAATCGAGGGAATACAATTTAGAATAAGTTTTTCTTCCTCATCATCTAAGAGGGCATCCTCATTGAAGAGAGAGGAAAAATGCCTCTTAGTCTCTTCTGAAATATCCCTGAAAGAAGAAAGCAGGGCACCCTGAGAATTAACAAGAGATGTAATCAGGTTACCATTACGACGAGCCTTAACAGAGTTATAAAAGAAGGTTGTGTTCCTATCCCCTTCCTGAAGCCAATCTACTCGAGCTTTTTGTTTCCAAAAAATTTCTTCCCTCAATTCCCATTCAGCAAGGCCTTTTACAGCTTTAGATTCCTCAACAAGAAGCTCCTCTGTGAGTCCCTGATCTCTAATCTTCCTTGAGGCTTCTTCCACCCTCCTAAGAGCTACCAGCTTAGCCAAGTAAAGGTTCCCAAAATTTAGTCTATTCCATCTCTTCAATTTATGCTTAACAAATTGAATCTGCTTCATAAAGGAGTGCATAGCAGTGCCATGAGGAGGTTTGCCATTAGTCCACCAGCCTCACATGAAATCATGAAGCTTAGGATCTCGCAGTCACATAAGTTGAAACTTAAATGAGGGATCCTTTTTTAGCCCTAACTCCAGAGCAGAGAGTTTGATAGGCCAATGATCAGATCCTCTACCCTCCAGAATCATAGAACTAGTGCTTCTATTATTGCCAATCCAAAAACTAGAGATCAGAAACCTATCCGAGTCTCTCTGAAATGGAATATTCCCCACATCTTCTATTATGCCAGGTAAATATCCCATTATCTGGCTTGATGTCAACCAAGTTCAAGGCCCGGATATGAGCATTGAAAACAGAAGAAAAAGGCTCGAGACGATCAATCCCACCATGTTTTTCCTCCAGACAAGTGATAGAATTGAAGTCTCTAGCCAAAATCCATGGGTACAAGGGAGCCAAACTTCTCACAAAGCCAATGTGCTCCCATAAATTCACTTTACCATTGTAATCAATAGGAGCATACACGTTTGTAAGTAGGATGGTCTCACCAGATTCATTATCATGCCCGATCATTGAAATAGACCACCTGCTAGAAATCCAGGTAAGAGGAGAGATCTTAACTGGATCCCATAAACAAGCAAGGCCACCAGCGTATCCACATGCACCAATACACTGACATTGCCCCTTTCTCCACAACTTGGGAGCAATATTGAACAAACTATCAATAGCTAATTTAGTCTCCTAAATAAAAACCACATCCGGAGAATGAACACGAATCAAATCACGAATAGCTTTTTGTCTGGGGATGTTGTTCAACCCCCTTACATTCCATGAAAGTACAATCATTTTTGGGGGTTATAAAAATGGGAGTCCAATGTTCTCACCAAACCTGACTCTACCAAAGTCTCCCCCATTAACTTAATTTTATCCCGGTCTTTCTTTCGACCCACCTTCATATTCTTATCCGAAGCATTTTTTTTAATTATTTTATGCTGCAATCCCAGCACCATAGGAGTTTTACAGTCCATGGATGACTGCATCAGTGCCTGGGTAGGAGAGGGCATGTCTAAATCTGTGCCATTTTCTAAGATAACTTCACTTCCAGGGCTAGGGCCAACCATATCACCTATACTCGGAACCAAAGCCCTATGTTCTTCATTTAAACCCCCTATATTTGGTTCCCTTGGTTCCACCTCATGAAGAGACAACTGATTTGGTCCTGTTATATCTATAACAGGTAGCGATGTTTCAGGTATCTCCACGCACTGATCAAGATTCTCTAGAATTTCAAAACGGTTGAGCTGAGCATCTGGCTGGTTATCCTTAATGTCTCTTTTTGCCTTTCTTCCTTTGTTTTGAGGTTTTACCGTAACAAAGCCTTCCTTATCCTGATCCCCCTCCTTTATCGGGGCTTTTCCTTTATCCATATTTTGTACAGCTCAAGAGGGCCCAGGATTTGAAGCCACGAGCAGGACAAACTTAGGGCATTTTCTTTGTAAGTGGCCATATTCATGGCAAATCCGGCAACGAAATGGGAGAGCTTCATAGTCAAGTTTTTGAACCCATTTGGTTGATCCGAACTGTATTTCAATAGAATCTGGAATAGGATTGTTTAAATCAATTTCAACACAAATACGGGCAATAGAGATTACCTTTTTATCCAGCGTTTGTCGTGACGGCCCAACCGACTTCCCAAGTAGAAGGGCAATCATATGCAATATGTCATTTCTCCAAAATTCCAATGAGAGCCACGAAAGCCGAACCCACACCGAAACCCATGACGACCGCTCCTTTGATGGGTTGAAACCCACATGCCAGGGTTTAAGAAAGAGTCCTTCTTGGTTACAGAAATAGGGACCTCCTTCAAATGCTTTGTTACAATCCACAAGACAAGAAAAAACCACCATAAAATAGTTGTTTGCACTCAGCATCACCTCCACATCACCTTCAGGGTTCCAAGTCTTCCTAACCCAAGCCTCCACAAAGGGAAGAGAAATTCGGATGCCCATAAATTTACCAATAAGCGCATGTTTGGTTAAATACTCCACATCTTCTACCATCGAGTCTGGTTGAACCACTAGAACCGGCCTGGCTTCACATCATTCCAAACATCCATTGTTCTTTAACAAGCGATTCCTGGCATGCAATGGGAAATCCTGTTCCTTCCAATAATTTTTAAAAGAAATACCAGCCCTAGCATGCATGCTCTGTGACGGACCTGATGCCATCACTACATTCCTCCAGTTGTTCATACCTCCTCCAGAAACTATTGCCATCCCCACAGAGCCCACCAGATAGGTCTCAAAAAAATTCTAGCAAAGCAGCTTTCCTCATCAAACCCTAGCAAAGCTCAGGTCCCACTTCACTAAGCTCCCCAATTTTTTCCTCATCTTCTGCATACTTATACATACATGCTTTCAAACATTTCCCATACCATAAAAATATAATCATTTTGAATAAATCAAGGTCTTGGAGCCATGTATACTAAAATTAAAATATATTTGAATGACTATTATTTAGAAGATCACAAATTAAGAGAATGGGATTTTTATATGATCCTACTCACAAAATATTTTCTAAAGAGAATGTAAACTCTATTTGCAACCATGTAATAGATAAAAAAAATATTTCCAATATTTTTGCTATATGAGTTTAATGTATTTATACTTTTTATTCCCTAATACACATTCATATTCCATAATTTTAAGTTCCTTCATGTTTTAATTCATTCTAGAACTAATTCCCAAGTTATTTTTATTTGTTTTCTTGATTTCTTTAATAAATCTTCCACATAAGTAATCATTGCATTTTCTTCCACAATAACCTTGTTTAATTCAATGTAGTTAATTTCTTCCTCAATAAGTAATTCAATTGTTTGATTCATTAGTCACTTATCTTGTTGGGAGTGCTTCTTTAATGATGAATAAATTAGCTTGATAATATTCTCTAGATTCCCCTTTTTTTTTTATTTTTCAACCTAATAATCTAATTTCTTTATTGAATTATATGTCTTCTCTCCTTGTAGGGACTTCATAACACATCCCCTTAATGGTTTAATTTTGGTATTTTTATCGATAAAATCCTTTATGTCATTCCTTACTATGTCAAACCTAGACAATAAGAACCTTATTGATCTAAAAATATAAAGACTGTAAATTTTGAGTAGTATTTAAATTTTCTCTCATAAAATTTACCGCACTAGGATTCCTTCCTTTGAAATTTCTCATTTTGTCATGACCCCCTTCTTTGATACATTGAGAAATTGAATTTGATCAAATTCTCTTTTTGGATTTAGTGAACCTTTCTTCATAACCATTTTTTCACTTAAGCAAAGTATTACTCTATTTTCATATAGACTTGATTTTTTTCTGAACCACTAAGGATGTGTATCCATCCAATTGCATTTTTTGATCAAGGGAAGGAACAACTATAAATTTATCTACCTCTCTTTAATTCATTTGTTTTTTAAATTGATTATATGGGATTGAAATAATCCCTACATGTTAATTTATCATTATGTTACAATAATTTTAGGAATTATGCATGATCCATTTGAAAATATTCAAACTTGGATCTTCTCCTTGAAAGGAAAGGTATTTAACTCATTATCATCATGATATTTGATCTCTTAGTTTCATATATCTTTGCTCTAATTTTTTTATTATTTATCCTTATATTTGGTCTGGAGGCATCTTTTGACTTATTATTTTTGTCATGTTACCTACATCATCCCTAGGTTATGCAAATGCATGTGTAGTAATACTTTGTACTATTTTTTTCATGGCATTGTTTGTATATTTATATTATTCATTCTTTTGGAATGAGAATTAGGTATGAATTTTTTTGAGTAGATGTTTTATATAAAGGGACCCAAATAACTTCACTTACATACATAAGATTATATACTTATGTTTGTGTAGAATCTATCAAAGTTTCTTATTGCTATAATTGTAAAATTATATCTTGATAAGATTTTTTTTATGATGATCTTGCTTCTTTTTGCTTTTATTTTCTTATTCTTCTTCCTTTATTATTTTTTATTATTTTTTTAATGCCACAGTATAATTATGCAAATATGATTAACATTTTAAGTTTGGTGAAGTATTAATCTCTTCACAATATTATTCTTCATCCTTTTGTTTAGTAATCAATGAATTCTTAGTATCTTTTGATATTTCTTATAAACAAGGTGAATCTCATATGTGTGGATTATATGGGTGAAATAACTTATGATGTCACTCTTATATATCAATTTATTTGGTTTTTTGTTATTCATTGGTGTAGTTTTACTAGAAAAAGGTAATATCCTATGGCATGACCAGGCTGGATTTCTTGGAAAAGGTGGTAATAAGCCTTGTTGAGGATTTGGAACATAGACTATAGTCGTTAGTTTGGTTGTCCTGACTATTATTGTAAATTTTACATTATCAATTTGAGGATTAAGAGAATGTTTTTTGCTACCATCCCCTTGGGGAATACTAATATTGGATAGGATGAGGATAATGATAACCCATATAATTATCAAAATATGGATTGAAAAGGAGTTAAAATCTTATGTTTCATTGAGGCTGAAAAAAAGTTTTTTGCTCTGCTAGGGTTTGATGAGGAAAGCTGCTTTGCTGGAATTGTTTTGAGACCTATCTGGTGGGCTCTGCGGGCATGGCAGCAGTTTCTGGAGGAGGTATGAACAACTGGAGGAATGTAGTGATGGCATCAGGTCCGTCACAGAGCATGCATGCTAGGGCTGGTATTTCTTTTAAAAATGATTGGAAGGAACAGGATTTTCCATTGCATGCCAAGAATCGCTTGTCAAAGAACAATGGATGTTTGGAACGATGTGAAGCCAGGCCGGTTCTAGTGGTTCAACCAGACTCGGTGGCAGAAGATGTGGAGCATTTAACCAAACATGCGCTTATTGGTAAATTTATGGGCATCCAAATTTCTCTTCCCTTTGTGGAGGCTTGGGTTAGGAAGACTTGGAACCCTGAAGGTGATGTGGAGGTGATGCTAAGTGCAAAAAACTATTTTATGGTGGTTTTTTCTTGTCTTGCGGATCGTAACAAAGCATTTGAAGGAGGTCCCTATTTCTGTAACCAAGTGGGACTCTTTCTTAAACCCTGGCATGTGGGTTTCAACCCATCAGAGGAGCGGCCATCACGGGTTCCGGTGTGGGTTCGGCTTTCGTGGCTCCCCTTGGAATTTTGGAGAAATGACATCTTGCATATGATTGCCCTTCTACTTGGGAAGCCGGTTGGGCCGTCAGGACAGACGCTGGATAAAAAGGTAATCTCTGTTGCCCGTATCTGTGTTGAAATTGATTTAAACAATCCTATTCCAGATTCTATTGAAATACAGTTCGGATCAACCACATGGGTTCAAAAAATTGACTATGAAGCTCTTCCATTTCGTTGTCGGATTTGCCATGAATATGGCCACTTACAAAGAAAATACCCTAAGTTTGTCCTACCTGTGGCTTCAAATCCTGGGCCCTCTCAAGCTGTACAAAATATGGATAAAGGAAAAGCCCCGATAAATGAGGGGGATTAGGATAAGGAAGGCTTTTTTACGGTAAAACCTCAAAACAAAGGAAGAAAGGCAAAAAGAGACATTAAGGATAACCAGCCAGATGATCAGCTCAATCGTTTTGAAATTCTAGAGAATCTTGATCAGTGCGTGGAGATACCTGAAAGATCGCTACCTGTTATAGATATAGCAGGACCAAATCAGTTGTCTCTTCATGAGGTGGAACCAAGGGAACCAGATACAGGGGGTTTAAATAAAGAACAAAGGGCTTTGGTTCCGAGTACAGGTGATATGGTTGGCCCTAGCCCTGGAAGTGAAGTTATCTTAGAAAATGGCACAGATTTAGATGTGCCCTCTCCTACCCAGGCACTGATGCAGTCATCCATGGACTGTAAAACTCCTACGATGTTGGGATTGCAGCATAAAATAATTAAAAAAAATGCTTCAGATAAGAATATTAAGGTGGGTCGGAAGACATACCAGGATAAAATTAAGTTAATGGGGGAGACTTTGGTAGAGTCAGGTTTGGTGAGAACATTGGACTCCCATTTTTATAACCCCCAAAAATTATTATACTTTCATGGAATGTAAGGGGGTTGAACAGCATCCCCAGACAAAAAGTTGTTCGTGATTTGATTTGTGTTCATTCTCCGGATGTGGTTTTTATTTAGGACAGAGTATTGATAACTGGGAGAGTCTCCCGTCTGGGGATTCTCAACACCTATGAGAGTTGATCCATAAGGATGTTCAGACTTAATGTGGTTTGTTTTTTTTTTTTTTGGTTTTCTTTGGGAGTTGACCTTTTCTGGTGATTTAGCCTGTCTTGTTGCTTATTTGAGTCCTGGGTGGGGGCTCAGCTGTACTTTGTAATCCAGACTTTTTATCAATAAATTTTTACCCCTTTTTTTAAAAATATATATGGATTGAAAAGATGAGTGTCATTAGGTATGCTTAAATTTTATTATTGAGGTTGCCACTACTTCTTTCATCCCATAAAGTAGACCTCCTTCACATACTTCTCCTTCTCTAGACACATCTCCTTTAATATTGGAAATGAGTGGCACTACTCTATTTTATGGTTCTCCTCATAGATGTTGCATAGTTTGATTTTGTCTAAAAGGTATTTATAGGAAAGATATTTTTTTTTTACACTTTGTACTCTAGTTAGAATATTATATTATTGTATCTTCTCCTTATATTATTACTTCTTTTACATGTGGGTGATGCCCAATTATATTTCTAATGAATTGAACATATCTCTCTTGAGATATTCCAAAACGTTTCTCTTCTTGAACCTTATGATTCTTCTTGAGCCTTTTCTAGATGGAAGGATATTTTCTCTTAGGCCATTGTTCTTCCAGATAATCTATTTAAGATATTTTTTAATTAGAAGAAATTTGAAGTCTAAATGGGCCTTTTAAAAACCTGTCATGTCATCAACTAAAATAATAAAATTATTTTAACTATAGTTAACATCATTAGAATAAAATCAGTAAATACTAAATAGGCTAGAGTTACTTTCACATGTTAATATTTATTTTAAATATTTATTAATAATAATAAATAATATATAATTACACACTCTAACCTTAATTACTCATAGTTTAAATTATAAAAGAAAAAAAGACCTTTTAAAAATTATTGATAACAACATAAGTAAAGAGGAACAAACATCATTTAAAAAATAAAAATTTTGAATGATATGAAAAAGTAAAAGTCATGCTATCTTGATAAATTAAAAAAAAAAAACTACTTATTTTTTTTATAATAAATTTAGCATGTTATGTGTGTGTATATGTTATTATATTTAAACAAAAAATAACACATGAAAAATCAAATAGTATTTAAGCTATATATTTAGTTTTAATATAAAAATTCAATTTTTTTGTTCAATTAGGGAATGTCCTAACTTCTATTGTAATGATGCATCACATTTCCATCCTTGCAATAGTGCATTGGAAGGAGGGGCTAGTAGCAAGGGTACGAGGGATTCAAATTAAAATACAGTCATAACTATAGCAATAATGTGTGTAATAAATCAACACGAAAATCTAAATAGCATCAATGTTTCCCATTCATCAAGTATGAAATTGCTAAGAAAATATCAAGATGGGCAAAAGGACCATGCCTCAATCATTATGCATTCTACACTCTAGGACCATAATGGCACTAATGAAATGTATAAGACTTACCAAGTTATCACCAATTTTATGAGATAAAAATCACAAGAAGGGTTTCACAGAGTGTAGCTTTTAATTATCATGGCTAAAATATGAATATAATAGATACCATGGCTCTTATTTATAATAATATTTTACCCTTGAGTTACCTAGGGTGATAAACTATACTTTTAGTAAAATTAAAAATTTAGGGGTATCTCTAACAAAATTATGCACTCCCAAATATTACATAATATCTAAACATACCTCTAATAGGTTTAGAAGGATTCTAAAATGAGTGAGCCACAACATGCCAAACTATCACTCTTAAAATATTCTCCTTAGGATCTACACCTTTATTATTAACCATCTATAGGCTAGCAATCAATTTACTATGGGAAACAAGTAAATTTATTGACTTTGCTAGCAATCACTAGCCAAACCTAAATGCTTCACACCCATAATCCAATTGGACCACTTTGCAAGTAAATCACTCCTAAACTAGTCAAATTTTTTTTAATCAGATTGACACCCAAGTTGTACTTGGTAAAAACTTGAGGGATTTTGCAAGGTATTCCCTACTTGATTTTATTGTTTTGTATTCTTCAAAAATAACAAATTCCAAGGTATGACAAGGCACTATATTTTTTATGACTTCATGGACTTCTAAGATTTATTGGTGATAAATCTCTCATCCAACCTTTATCCTTGGGTACAAAGTCTACAACCTCCAAATTTGGTATCCCTATTGCAAAAGTATCAAAATTGTGGTCTCCTTAATTGATATTTTTTGTAGTAGTTTTGATATTTTTTGGAACTCCTCATTGCTTGGTATTTGGATGGATGCTAGGTCTTGACTTATCCTAAAATGTTTTTATACGTATTTTTGAATAACTCATCCCATTTGAGCTCTTAAAGCTTGGCATAGATAAGCTCTAAAAAAAATTATGTTTCAACTACATCCCCTTCATTGGCTTAGCCCTTTTACTCTTGGAACATTGCATCAACAATGTCATCATCAATATATTTATTTGTGGGTCATAATATCTAAAAAACTAGCAGCAACTAACCCATGAATCTCCTTAATTATTTCTTGTACTATGGGTTTTATATATACCGAAGTATTTTTAGGTTTGTAGGTGTATTTATGCATCCTAGATCTTCTTAAGATTCTTAACCATATCCTTCATGTCTATTCCTAGTTGCTACACTTATGATGCAAATGTGGTGGATATAAGTTTTAGTCCTTCTTAGTATATTTCCTTAGAAAATAGTTATTCTTTAACATTTTTATGGTCTTTGATGCTTGGCTCATATTGTGTTCTACGTATGCTATAAAAAGGAAGTCTCTATGTATTTGATATTTCTATCCTAATTTTATCCCAAAGGGACTTGACCCATTGTATGTTGAAGGTGTTCCTAGGTTCTATAGTTGTCTCTACTTGCTTCAAAGTTTTTTTCTCTTTAGTTCTCTAATTTCTATCCTATAGGGCCTGTTAGATTTGTTCAATCTAGCTCTACAATTATGCTAATTTCTACGATAAATCCTCCAACTACTATATTTTATTTTTAGCCTCAACAAATTAGGATTTTAGGTCCTTAACCTGATTTTTCAATTGTTCTCTTTCTAAGGAAATTTTTAATGCCTCATTTTCTAGTTGGGATTATTTCTTTTGTGCTTTGAGTTGCACCACTTCTACTTCAAGTTATTTGTTCTTCTTCACATTCATCCTCACTACTAATAGGTTTAATTTCATAGTTACACTGATTAATAGTTGGTTCATGAGTTGGATCATTCGATATGGATCTATTTGCCTTAGATCCAACTCAAAAACTCTAAAAGTAAATTCAATTAGGAAATTTGTCACCTTAGATGGATCACTCTTCCTAGCTTCTATAATATATATCTTGTCCTTCTTTTATGTAATTTTTGGCCTTAACAATACTAGGCCTTGGATTTTTTGTTATTAAATCACTTATATTCTTTATTCCAATTTATTTATTTCATAGTGAGGATATTAAATGATTTTTTAGAATTTCTCTTTTAACTCGTAAAAAAAATTACATAAAGTTCTACCATGGCCTTGTGACTATACTAGCTCTAGGGGTATCTCTATAGACTTAGTCTCTATGATGGGTGGTACCACCATAATCTATAAGAGTTGCCTTACCTATGAAGGTGGATGGGGTGAATGATTCAAAATAGTTGGTGGAACAAATTTAATGGTAATGGTGGTGTATGTAGTAGGCATGGAAGGAGTGGATTCATATGCTAGCTACACTAGGATTTCTACTATTGAAGACAACATCAATAAGGAGGTGGATGATGTTGAAGGAAATAGTTCATCAGGTGCTAGTGGTTATGAGGTAATTAACTAAATGGACAATGATGGGAATGAAGTGATGATAGTGGTACCACATCTAATTACAATGGTTGGATATGAGGTACCTCTAAGAGAACCATGAGCTACATTAGTATATGGTGAGAGAAGTGTAGTAGTAGAAGAAGTAAAAATAGAAGGAGAATGCATAGCAAAAAATGAGGGAGTGATTGATGGTAGAATGCAAGTCGATATGGATATAGAAATGGCTATGATATTAGTCATTCCCAACTCAGGAGGAGGTCCTCGATGGATTTCCTCTCCTTGACCTGAGGTGTCTACACTTGCTTCTCCTCCTAGATTATTGCTAGCTTACCAAACATAGACCTATAGAATTCACACTCATTTTTTACTTTGATTAATATCTTAAACATTATTTAACTAACTACCACTACTTTTATAGATGCTACAGAGATAATGATTTTTGGTGCTAGTGCAGGTGATGGCCTTGGTGGACTAGTTGGTCTTGTTAAAGCTTCACCCACTATTTTCTTCCACTGGAATTCTTGGGATCTTTAATATCCTATAGTACAAATAATTGATCATTAAATGAGACATATTTTAGTATCTTCATCAATGTACACCTTTCATAGTGCATCTTTTACCATGCTAGGATGTTTCTATTATTATATCCTAGTTTTCTAAAGCCCCCATCATGATTCAGTTTTATATTAGGGTCAAAATCATCTTTATTTTTTTATAAAATGATAATTTAGGTGGGTTGTACCATTCCCATATTTCATCTTTGTAGTCATGAGAGCCCCTCAGGGTGGCAAGGGCTAGATCTTCAGTTGGGTTAGGCTTCTTCTAAATATTGTATTATTTTTCATGTGCAAATAATATGCCCAACTTCTTAGCCCTAAGGGTGATTTTGAATATTTATTTTGGGTCATAGGATCATCTATATCTAATTTTTTCCACCTCCATATACCTTAGCTTCTCCTCTATCACATATTAGAACCTTCACAACTTTAGGATAATCTTCATGTTTAACTACTAAAGTGTCTTGAAGGTTTTCTTCTTCTAAAATTGAGGTACTTCAAGTCCATAAAATTGAGTTGCCTTACATATTCAATATTTAACACGTTTTCAAGAAAAAATATAAGCAACTCAAAGGGTATGGATAAAAAGTTATAAAGCTGAATGAAGGATTTGGTCCTTCTCAAGTGAAAGGATTTGTTTGGTCAACCTAAATATTTCAAGAGGTGGCATGCTTCATTTGATAGGCTAGGCACCTTTCCCCTAAATATTTTATTATTATCTCATACACCCCATCATGAAAGCAATAGGAGGTCTTGTCCATTTCTCTATAGTATTTTTTGGTGCATTCCATGACTAAAAGAGGCTCTCCATATAGTCCCACTTGATCTAACTAAAGAGTTAGAAACTAGTATTTCTTTTGGTAGATGATGATCCAAATTACGTATAAGGTGTAGATGAACTTTATCTCTTCTTTGATCACCTTTAATTTATTATCCATTTCATCAACAATGTACTTGCTATAGTCAAATAGCTGGAATTATCTGGGGTAAGTTTATACTATGTGGAGGATGATGATGTTTTCATAAATATTGGCATTAGTTCTCTCACTAAGCACTAAGACAATCCTAGAAAGCACCATTTATAGAGATTATAGTTCCTTAAATCATATTTCCCATCATCCCAAATGAGTGCTTGTACTTCCTCCCCTCTATCCTCCTATAAGGGTCATCAAAAATATCATTGCATATCTTAAGAGGAGGTGTGGGTTAGATGACTCCACCTCCTATGGTAGTATTGGTACTAGAAAATGTGGAGCATAAATAGGTGTGGTGACAATATTTAAAGGTGGTTAAGTAGGGTTGGATTCAGGTAATAATAGGCTCTTGGTATCTAAAAATGTGTTCATGATGGCTAGAATGTGGAAGGTGAATTTTAGAAAGAGGACGAAACTTTAACAAGTCACAATCCTAAGAGTGATTTGCCTAATTATGCAAATGATTCACTTATTTTGAAACGCTTAGAAAAAAATTAATTGGGAGTGATTCACTTAAAATGCAAGTAATTTAATAACATTTTCAAACAATTCAATGGTTGGGTTGGAGACTTGGATAATTTCATTGATAAATATAAGTAATTCAGTTGTTGGTTTGATAGGTTCACTATTTTATTGTTTGCCTTTGAAGAATATGTTCCAATTCAACTCACTTAAGGTTTCAAGTGATTTCCTTAACTAAAATTACTTTGTTAAAATGGGTTTTTTGAGTGATTAAATTACTTAGTTATGCTCTTAAATTTAAATTAAGGTGGTTAGTTCCATCTAGACCTTGATTTATTTCAAGTAGTCCATCTCCAATATGATACAAAGAAGCAAAGTCCATAGAGTCCAAGTGACTTTGTAAAAGGAAAGCCCTCTAGGTTTGACCTCTTGGCCACAAAAAGTGAACTAGATTTCACAAACACAAGGGATAATCCAACTATGGGGTAAATTGGTCGAACAAAGAGGATGTGGGATTTATGAAGGGGTATAGGGATGGGGGTGCAATAAATTGGAATACAATGATAATGAAAATATGTTCAAAGTTTAAGGGTTTAATTTGGGTAAAGAGATTTATAAATCTTATCCCACATGGGCTTGAGAATACTAATGCTTATCCATGCCTAGTGCAGGATTGCCTAAGTGGGTTGGTCAATTTATTGGGATCTGATACATCCATCCAAGTGATTATATCATAGTGAGCAGGCCTAGTAAGCACATTGATCATATTCACAAGTAATTAACTTTCTAAGGTGAGCAATTTTCTTGTCAAAATAATTCTTAACTTTATTTTATTTTTAAGAATATAATACAAGAGATAATAAAGACGTCTATGATGGACAATAAAATTTATTGTATAGGGAAGAAGAAGGGGAAGATAGGATATGGCATCAAAAGAGAAAAGGATTGATGGAGGGAGTAATAGTAATAGTTGTAAAAGAAAATGTATATATATTTACACTTCTTTTGGTCAAAGTTATTGCAAGATGGGTCAAATATACTACCTATTTATCAATATCTACAACACTCTTACATTCATGGTGGAAATTTTATAACATTTGGATCCACAATCTATAAAATTTTAGAGGGACTACTCCATAAGGAGTCAAACATTTTATGACTTCCTAGCCTAGCTAAATATTCATCCCACTCGAACACAAGGCCTCCTTCCTTGTAATCCATATTGATTTTCTATTTACCAAACCATAGTTTGACTATCTCTTCATGTTGCATTGTCCTTTTGAATTTATTTTCTCTTTCCTCTCTAGGAGTAACCAAACATTTAGTCTTACTTATATTATAACGATGTCAACATCTTAAATTGTAATTGTTATAACATCTAGAGGGAAGTGATTTCCATATTGACCAAAAATTATACCTTATGATCATATACTAACTTGTAAGGATATGACCCTATGGATGCCTTAGGTGTCAAATTATCATCCAACTATACCTTTTACAATGTAGTATATAATTCCTTTATGATTTGGTGATTTTTTTCCTTAGGATCCTTGTTATGTTTGTTTGTCAATTTTTCTAGTCCATTTCCCTAAATGTAATAATTGGAAAATGTTTTAAGTAGAAACTTGTATTCCAAGATGAATTTTATCACTTTGGACCATTTGACATAGTTGGCATTATCAATGACTATGGTGGCCATATTTCTAAGCCTGATGATGATATATTTTAATAATTAGACCATTGTCTGTTGATTAGCTACCTTTACTAGGATTTAAGGGAATTGCCTCTTGATATCATACCCTACACTTAACTGAGGATTGATATTGCTAATGAATTCTAAACACTTTTGATAGAAATATTCAATCATGATAACATGGTTTAAGAGCATTGGCACATTCCTCATTTTCTATATACAACAAGTTTTATAGCTTTTAACCCACTAGAAGCATCAAAGAAGATTGTGATCCCATAATATCCATCCCATAGGAATTTTTAGGTAATGGTAGGCACTAAATAGTGTACTTCGTCATCATGGTACTACTTGATCAAGGATTTCATCTTTTCTTCTTTGGTGTGATATATCAAGACACCATCATACCTATTCCTAAATAATACACCATCAAGCCCTGTATGATATGTTGTTTTATTCCTAAATTAAGACCCTTGTTTAACCATCAAATATTTTGATAACTATTCACTGGTTTTGTATTTACAAATATTTCCCATCCATCCTATCCAATCACCCAATTCTATTTTTTCTACCAGGGAAACATGATCATTTGGAATAGATATTGATAATTTTTCACATAATAAACCATTAAATATCACTAATGAGATTTGTAGGTTTAATTTTAATATTAATTTTTTTAGATCTTGTTTATCCATCCAACTTTGTTTTCCCCTAATTCATCATGAAGTATAGTAGTTCATAAATTGGGGTGAACCGTGAAGACAATGGTTTACTCTGAGATAGGTAGTACCTAAAGTTCTAGAGATATTTTATGATAGTGAATATTTATTTTCTACAAAGGTATATTTATTTATATTTATGGAGGACTTGACTCATGAATGATATGGGATGTTCTTCATCATTGTCATTCTTATAAGTCAATACAACAATAACACTTTAATATATCCTAAATACATAGTGTCTAAAGTCTGAGAAAATAGGGATTGACTAGGATTAGGGATTTAGTTATGTCACATTTGATATCCTAGAAGTATTTCCTACCTTCAATAATATAGGATAGAATAGCATCCTTCTTCAACATCTTCATGATTAGTTAAACCATCTTGAAAAAATGGTTATGAACTTGGTGAAAATTTGGATTTATCCTAGGAAGAACTGATTTGTTTTATTGACATTGGTAAGAGGAGGTCTCATATGACCTGTATCCTATTAGTATCTATGGTTAGATTACCTTTCAACACTACATGACCTAACAATTTACTTCGTGGACCATAAATATTGACTTTCTAAAATTGAATGAGATACCAAACTCCCTACACCTATGAAAGACAAATAAAATATGTTCAATCTATTTATTCTAATAGTTGGAATACATAGTCAAATCATCAAGGTACATAGTATTTATTTCACTAATAAATCCTACAAAGGTAATGTCCATATCCCATTAGAAGGTAGCCCCTATGTTGTTGAAGAATATTACATTATTTGGTACATGCAAATGTACCCCCATGGTACCTTCATGGTACAATTATAAATATGTAATAGATTTGGGGATGAGTCTATAGTTTAAGAGTATGATTTATATTTCCATTTTATGTAAGTATCAATGTGCAAGAAATGAACAAGTTTCATGTAAGAGTGCAATGTGCAATAAATGCACAAGTGTCATAGATTAGGAGTGCATGTAGAAGTGTAAGAGTCTTGTAGAAGTGTGCAAGTGTCATAGAGTTAAATGTACATGTAAGAAGAAAGTGAAGAGTTTAGTATGCAAGTAACAAGATGATAAATCAGAGAGAAAATAGTCAAGTACTTGAAGACTCACATTACTATGGCTATATTATGGATACAATGCTCCATAAGAAGGTGAATGAAATTCTCAAATATCCTATTATTTGATTGTAAGAGGAAGAAAATGAATAAAACTTGTATAAATTTTTTTGAGCAATTCATGCGTAGTTTACATTCATATTTGATTATATAAGTGAATATTATTTTTAGTATTATATTGGCCTAGATATACATATTAAATTGCTCATATATTATTTTACTCTTCATTATTGATATTTTGACCTTTAATAATATGGATTTTTTATATTGGGACCTATGATATTGTGTGGTATTAAGTCTCTAAAAAATTATAGTGATATCAAAGCTACCACCTGATTTTATTTATTTTATTAGTCACCATTATCAATATTTAACTTTATCCATTTTTTATAAAGTTAATTTAGAGTAGTGCAGAATTGGACTCTATTTTTAAAGGTCTAATCAAGTAGAAATTGAGGAGTCAATAAATAGTCATCTTGATTTGGATGTTAGGGTCTTTCCACTTGGTTGAAGAAAAATGAGTGAAGACTAGGACTTAGCTATATTAATAGAAAGGGCTAACTTAGAATAAAATTTATACATTTGATAGAGGGAGCCAATTCAAAATAAATTCAGATATCGATTGATTATAAACTAACTTAGAATATAGTTGGAAATTCAGGGACATACAACGTCACCCTAATAATATTTTTTTGATTCTCTAGAGAAAAGAGGAGAATCATTATTGAAGATTAGAAATAACCAACTCAAAAAAATTTGGTCATTTGGGGAAATTCATAATCACCCTGACATTAATATTAGATTCTCTAAAAAAAGGGAGAATTCTATTTTATTCTTAGGTATGACTTAGGACATTGAAGATAAATTTTAGAGGTTGATAAGCTTCCTACAAAGATAGAGAAGAATTTCATCTTTTCGATATAGAAGGAGATAGAGGAACAATTTTGATTTTAAAAGCTTCCTATTGGGTTTGATAAGCAGAATACAGAGAAAGTACAATCATAGAGAAATAATTTTGGTTAAAGTAGGGCTGACTAAGAACACTATATAGTCTTGGCCTCTAATTCAGTAAGAACCGTATATATATTGAAGATTAAGCTATAAGTCTACAAGTCTCTATTACATTAGAAGATAGAGAGCATCATCAAAAGAAGACTAGATAAAAACTTGTGCACTATCCTAAGTGACATTGTCATCAAAAATGTTTTGGACATGTATACTAGCACTACCCCAATATTATTAAGATAAATATTACTAAGGTGTAAATAATATTATCCTAAAGAGTAACCATAGAAGAAAATTGGAAAAGGATAAATATTGCTTGTATCGCCCAAATTTTTTGCACCCTTACCTTCAGGCTAAAGGATCCGTGCCCGGAAGGGGGATGCGAGAAGGATGGGACAATACCTCGGACGGAGAGGCCCTTTGAAGGTCGCGCCTCTCGGGGGAGGGGTATAAGGGTGAATTTTTGATGGATGGTGGGGTTCACCAGGAAACTTTAAGTGGCAGTTTCCACGCCTAGGTTGAGAATGGGTTTGATGTGTTCATTTTATATTCAATCATTCAGATTCCTAGGTTGGCCAAAATGAATCTAAGCTATTCTATATGAAATTTTTGGTTTATATGAAGACAACAAACATAAATGAATCCTAAATACAGAAAATATCTAAGATGGAGAAGAGTGCACCTGATTTATGATGTCTGATGAAGATTCTGAAGCTTGTAGGAGTCCAGATCGTCCCGGATATGACAGGATCGTCTGTAATTGTACAAAATCATCCAGATCATAGGAGATCATCTGAGATCAGCCGAGATCATCAATGACCTGATGAATTCGTTAGAAACCTGCAATCATGAAAACAGACACCAAAAACCAAAAATACAATTGCAAGAATGATACAAAATGATAGAAATAAGAATATAAATGCTTAAATGATAGATCCAGATATCAAATCAAATGGGATGCAATGTTTTAATAATTTATTTTGAATTTTATCATGCAAATATGCTAAATGAGGTGAACTCCAAGATCTAAAATAGAAGTGAACTAATCTAATGCACAATTAAATAAGAAAAGAGATAGAGAATGCAAACTCAGGGCTCTGATTGCCCCCAATCTGAACTATAGTCAAAATCATCTACAATCGTACGAGATCATCGCCGATCTCGACAGGATCATCCGAAATTGTGGTTGAATTGCCTGCGACGATCCGAGCTTCCTCCGGCTGAAACACAGTGAGATCCTGCAATAAAACCTGAAAACACAAATGCAAATGATAGGGGATAGGATGTTCTAACACAACAAAAACTAAAGTTGCAGGGAAATGATCAGCCAGGGGGATAAACTGGGAAAATCCCAAGTTTATATAGGATTAGGGGGAGGTTAGGAGGTTGGGGATCATCCCAATCTAGGAGATCTCCAACGTAGGAATCTCCAACCACGCAGACACGCTTCTACCCGAGTTGGAGAGGTTGTTGAAACAGAAGCTAATTATGAAAATTTGATTTTGGGATGAAATCGTCTGGATGTTCTGTTCCAGATGAATTCATCCGATTTGGGATGATATCATCAGATCGGCGACGATATCATCCAATGGTCAAAACAACTTCTAAAAATGGCATGAAAAATGAGGTGAGCGGTTAACGGGCGATTTCGGGGTTAAAATTCAAATTTTTTTATCTTTTATTGATGGTTTAACTACGCCAATTTTAGGGTGCTACATTTTGCCCCCTCTTTAGCAAATTTTCTGAAGAAAATGCGTTAAAGATGAGTTCTTCATGCTTTACGAGAAAGCAAAAATTTATTCCATTTTTTAGACGATGATTCTAGGTCGAATCGTACAACTGTTTGCTATGGTGCCCCCTCCGAGTTTTTACCCAAATCGAACGTTTGAGGTAAAAGCGTGGAAAAGCAAAAATTAAAAAAATGTTGTTTTTAAATAAAAATAAGAAAAATAGGGTAAAACCCTAATTCATTTTTACTGTTCACTTTCGCTATTTCAGAGCTCTGCAGGCGAAATGGTGGAAACGGCACACAGATCGATAGAGGTCCGACGCGGGTTGCGGGTAAGGATCTAAACCTAGTGTACTATGTTTTTAGCTTGATTTGTTTAATTTTTTTACTTGAATTTTAATTGTTTTGGGGCATCGTGGCCATTTTTAGGCCGTCGATGACGTTGGGATGAAATCATCCCAATTTCGTCGAAATCGTCCCTATATCGCCGATTTCGTCTAAGGACGAAATCGAAGAAATAGGGGTGATCCCGTCCAATAAGGGGCGATCCCCAAATTGAAGAATCGAAGATGATTTCATCCTATTAAGGATGATTTTGCTAAATTTGGTACGATATCGTCCAATAATGGGCGATATCATTTTTTTATGAGATGAAATTGATTTTAATGATTATGTATTAATGATTTTTGTTGTTTTATTGTTTATTTTGCAGAGGGGATTGCTAAAGAGTCAAGAGTGGAAATACAGGGGTCTCAGGGATGACTTAGCCATGCTCGATCAGGCCGAGCGAGACAGACTAGCGAGAGGTCGGGCTGCGGCATGTGGCAGAGATGCCACAAATTCCTACAGACATGGGGCTACTGACAGCCCTAGCAGAGAGATGGTATCCGAAGTCGTCCTGCTTCCGGCTACCGATAGGGGAGATGACTCCCACTCTAGAGGATGTATGGAGGATCTTGAGGATCCCCATACATGGGTGGTTCATGACTCCTTCGGCCAATCAGGGCCATGCCATGATGAGATTGTGCAGTGACCCAAGCTTCACCCTGGAGAAGGGCGAAGTGAACATCGAGGCTTTGAGGCAGATGTCCTGGGCATCTCGGTTGACCCAAGTTTTGGTAGGGGTGGTGGGTGGCCTTATTCTATGCCACCAAAGTGGATGCAGGTTACCATGGCTCCTCTCAGATGTGGTCTATGACATGAGAGACCACGGATACAGGTTTGCTTGGGGTAGCTTTGTACTATGCCACTTGTATAGGATCCTTTACGGGGTCGTATACAAGGGAGGTCGATGTCTAGTGTTGACATCGCTACTACAGGTTTGGTGCTGGGAGCACATTGTGATGCGAAGGCCGGTAGGGCTTCCACTGATAGGAGTTGACCGAGAGAGACCCTGGGTTTTCTATTGGTGGCTCTAGAGAGGGTCATAGTGGTGGATAGATCTATTGATGTCTCAGAGGTTACTAGATGACCTCACCCCAGATCAGATCACCTAGAGACCATGGAGAGAGCATCCAGGGTGGGCAGAGGATGGACAGGAGTTGGCTCGCATCAGGCGAGTCATCTGGTTGAGGACGGAGCGAGGAGAGGTAGAGCTCCATCGCTATGACCGAGTTTTGAGGCAGTTTGGTCTACAGTAGGGGATCCCTTCTCTTAGGGATTATGAGTACTCCCAGACTATGCGAGATAATACTACATTGAGCGGGGCTCCAGACATGTAGTGGTTCTAGAGTCAGGATATTGATGATGCCCCCATTCAGCCAGTGGATGGGGATGATGCGGGGGTAGCAGATGGGTATGATGCCTGGTATGCAGGCATCCACCCTCCTCGGATGATGAGGGCATAGGGTCCGATGCATGTTGTAGTGCAACATATGGAGAGGTGATGCTAGGCTACCATCGGTGCAGCGAGGGGTCACAGAGGGAGGGATCAGTGATGACCTCCTTAGGAGAGATGCCAGAGAGTACCACAGGCTCTAGAGAGACAACAACAGTCAGAGAGGAGGGAGAGACTCCCTTCTCAGCAGAGGGATAGGCCACCATCACTTGATAAGGGCAAGGGTGTCGAGGTGGGGGAGAGTAGCGAGATGGCGGCTCTCCGGGTGGAGAATGCCCACCTACGAGCTGAGGTGCAGACTCTTCAAGGATGAGGCTACATGGCTCAGGGCTCGAGTGGAGGGGTGAGCATTCTAGAGCTAGCATGGGCTATTGCATAGACCGCGTTCTACCAGGGGTTGTACTATCATGTGGTTCTCGAGGAGCAGAGGATACCGCTGCCAGCCAGCATTGCGAAGCCGATCAGGATGGGGTCATCGAGGATAGCATCATGATCGACGTCGAGGACCCATGACACAGGATGGGCTACGATGGGACCACCTCCTCCACCTCAGGGCGAGAGAGGAGATGAGGCTGAGAGCTCGAGGGCTTCTCGAGACTAGTTGCTCATTGGTACATAGACCATATATTTTTGAGAGGATTGAGTATGCCAGGGTATAGATTGTGGCATACCAATCCATTTTGATATGATGTATAGACTTCTTGATATATATATATATATATATATATATATATATATATATATATATATATATATATTTTTTTTTGTGATATGACTTGTGCATATGTTTTATGATGCTTTAATATTTTAATGGTTGATTGATTATTCATGTAATTATGTCGTTGAAAATATTATAATTTTATGTCATGCTATAAAATTTAAATGAAATAATCTGATGTAAACAAATTGGTTGTTGTGGTATGATTTGATGAAAAATAAAGTGACTTCTAACAATAATTTCAAAGGACATTGTCACTGTTACATGACCATTTCATGGAGTCGTCGCTCGCTAGGTCATCAAGCTAATCCCGTTATGAGAGAAATATTGCTAAAAGTAAAAGGGTGCTTAAGAGACTTTCTTAAGACTTTGTGTTGTGATGATGAAAAATGATGATGGTGATGATTTGTTTTCAGATTTCCATAAAAATATTATGCATGAAATATTAAAAATATGATTTTTTGCTAGGCATAAAATTCCTAAGTGTGATAGAAATTTGAACAATTGCCTAGGAATTATACCATCGTCGTAAAACTGAATGTCGACATAATGAAATGAAATAGAAAAGTTTTCATTCTTTTTTAAAGCATAATTGTGTAACATAATGATTTAAGCCATATGCTTTTATGGATTAAATAAATGGGAAATAAAATTAGAATGATGGCTTGCGCTAGGCATAGAATTTTAGGTATAGACTTATACCATCATCGCGAAATCCAAAGAAGAAATTGATGTAATAGTTTTATTGCATAGTTGATTTTTGATTTTGAGATAAAAAATATAAAAATGAGGACTTGCACTAGGCATAAATTCCAATTTAGGTTTAGGAACTATACCATCGTTGCGAAAGTCGAAAATATATAAATGTGACTTTATTGCTAGATTTTTGAACATGCTTTGAAAGAAATTTTGGATTTTTTGAAAAAAATGTATTTAATTGTTTTTACGCTAAGCCAATATTCCCAAGTAAGAAAATCAAATTATTCCAGAAGATTTGCATAAATATTTTAAATTATCTCAAAGACAAAATTTAGATTTATAAGGAACCCCATGTGCATATGTGAGTTCATTGTCGATCTTGATCTATCATAATGATACAAAATCTCTCAAACACAAATGTGTGTGCAATTGTATTGTTCATTTACCAATTTTGAGCAAGATAATTTGATACAAGTAATTTGAATTAACCAAATGAGTGTTCGTTGACCATGATTTATATGCATGTAACCGTACCAGACTACTATGTAAGTCGGGTCATCAAGAGCTAGCTGATCCATGAGCGGACATAGGTCTATACAAAAGAAGGTCGCTAATGTGATAGACATATCACCACGCTAGGAGTTACCCAAGGCCAAGCGGGTTGGGCACAAACCACCTGTTATGGGGCTTACCTCACAGTTTTTGAATAATTGAGAATTCCAGGGATTCAAGCTCATTCACCCTTCTTTTCTTTCAAAGGGTAGGGGAAGGGATTTATTGCTTTTTGCTTTTTCTTTTCTTGTTCTTTTTTTTTGTTTTGTTTTTGTATTTGCTTGATACTGAGATAATGCTGAGATGGTACAAAATGATATTGAAACAATGCTTCTTTTTCTCATGATTTTTCTTGACTTTCCTTTTTCTTTTTCTTGCTATACTAGGGATACTTGCTCGGATTGGCTGTAGAGCAAGGGATTTTTATTCTAGGACAGGGGTGAGCTTGTCCTTTTGTCAATTCTCAAATATTCTAGACCATGTGCATGATAGGATAGCAGGGGAAACTTTTCGCTCAAGAGACCACTTCTACTGTGTAGCATCATTTTGAATTTGCAATGAAATCATTTTAATGTGAAAAGGTGTACTTGGTTTAAGTAAATAACAAGATCAGTTCTCTATGCTCAAAACTTTATTTAATTCAACTGTGGACTTCGATATAAGAGAGATTAATAATCATACCAAATAAGATCAAGATATTTATTCATGTGAGTGTGAAAGTGAGGGATTCCAAATAAATGCTAATTTATCCAAAATAACTAAAAATATAACTGCAATACTTCAAGAATTGACAGGTGCAAAAATAGAAGATGTTTTTGAGGATTTTGATGATTTTGATTTTTTTATATTTTGATTTTAATTACATAATATTACTGTTTTTGAAATTTTTATATGAATTACTAAAATAAGACAATATGTATAATATATACAGTGACGAAATTACTAGATTTATGC
Source organism: Wollemia nobilis (assembly GCA_028583015.1). Taxonomy (NCBI): domain Eukaryota; kingdom Viridiplantae; phylum Streptophyta; class Pinopsida; order Araucariales; family Araucariaceae; genus Wollemia; species Wollemia nobilis. The sequence goes on along the minus strand of JAQPPZ010017248.1, from coordinate 25,074,158 downwards.
ATAATAGCGCTTAAGGTGCATAATGTTCATAGGTTCTTTAAGATCTTTACCATCTAAGGTAGCTAATCTGTATGCTCCCGATCCAAATTTAGCAGTGATAATATATGGCCCAAGCCAGTTAGGCTCAAATTTACCTTTAAGGTCTTTAGTTGCATTGGTATTTTTTTTATTTTCTTTTAAGACGAGGTCGTCGATCTCAAAGGATCGATGATGAACTTTCTTGAGATATGCTCGTTTGAGCTTGTTCTAGTAGGCACGAAGATGCTCCAAAGCATTAATGCGCTTCTCATCTAGGAGTTCCAGTTGACTAAATCTGCCAGCACGATATTCATCTCCTACTTTAGTATCTTGAAGTAGCAGAGCCAAAGAAGGAACTTCTAATTCAAAGGGAAAAACAACTTCAAGTGCCATAAACCAAAACAAAAGGTGAAGTGCCCGTGGGAGTACGAATGCTAGTTTGATAAGCCCACAAAGCGAGGATATAATTGAATGTGCCAATCATGGCCACATTTATTGACCGATCTTTTGAGGATTTTAATTAATGTTTTATTAGATGCTTATGCTTGGCCATTACCCTGAGGATAATAGGGAGTGGACCAACGATGTTGAATTTTATATTTTTGACATAGTTTCTTTACATATTTATTTTTGAAACAAGTTCCATTATCCGAGATGAGATTTGCAGGAATTCCGAACCTACAAATAATTTGATTAAAAATAAATTTGGAAACTTGAGTTCCAGTGCAAGAAGCTAAGGGCATAGCTTCAACCCACTTCATAAAATACTCGGTGGTGGTTATGATGAATTTGTGTCCATCAAATGACACAGGATTGATTTTTTTGATGATGTCTAAGCCCCATTTTGAGAAGGGCCAAGGAGATGAAATAGCCTGCAGTTCTTGTGCAGGCGCATGGACAAGGTCAGCGTGTTTTTGGCACTTGTCGCAATGGTGCACGTAATCATGTGCATCATTCTCCATGGTAGGCCAAAAATATCCTATCCTAAGGAGCTTCTTAGCAATGGCGCTACCACTAAAGTGTCCCCCACAAGATCCATCGTGGGCTTCACTCAAAGCTGATCTAGACTCTTCTAGATTCAAACATCTCAATAGGATACCTTCAAAGGATCTCCTATATAAGGTATTTCCAATTATGATGAAGCGACTTGCTCATCTACGTAATAACCGATGTTGGTTTCTATTAAAACCTTCAGGAAAGGTCCCATTTTGAAGAAAATTGAGGATATCAATGTACCAAAGTTTAGGAGTAGTTTCGTTGATTAGAAACACGTCCAAAGGTTCCAAGCATGATTTAATTGAAGTGGGTTCCTGGAGTCGACGAATAATGATGGTAGCATATTCGTCATCTAACTCCAAGGGTAAAAGAGATGCAGCTACGGCCATGGCATCAGCCGCACGATTGCTAGTTCTAGGAATAGCTTCCAAGGTAACTTGATCAAATAAAGATATTAATTGTAATACATATGCTTTATATGGGCGCAATTTATCATCTCTGTTCGATAAACATCATTAATTTGATTTATAACAAGTTGAGAATCATCGAAAACTAATAGATTTTTAATTTTTAGTGCTAGGGCTGCTCGTAATCCAAGGATTAGAGCCTCATATTCAGCAGTGTTATTAGTACAGGCAAACATTAATTTAAAGGATAGAGGTATGAGATGTTTCTATGGAGATATCAAAATAATACCTGCACCAACCCCACTCATACATTGGGCTCCATCAAAGTATAAGGACCATTGCTCTGAATGATCTGCCTCTAGTTTAAGGCATTCGTCAGGAAACTCAATGACGAGGGGATGGGTGGATTCTAAGGGTGCAACAACTAATTGATCTGCTATGATTTGACCCTTAACAGACTTTTGTCCTATAAACATGAGTTCAAACTCGCTTAGCGCAAGAACCCACTTTGTTGTGTGACCAGATAAATAAGGTCGACTCATGAGATATCGCAAGGGATCGGATTTAGCAATAACGTATGTTTTTTGACTGAGCATATAATGGCGTAGTTTTTGTGTAGAAAATATGACTGCTAGACATAACTTCTCTAATGCTGTGTAGCGGGTTTCATAACTAATTAATGTTCTACTAATGTAATAATTAGCACGCTCTCTTTTCTCATCATCAAGTTGAGCTAACATAGCTCCTAAGGCAAAATCTGAAGCAAAAATATACAAGATAAATGGGCGATCAGGTTTAGGTGGTGAAAGTACAGGTGGGTTAAGAAGATATTGTTTGAGGAGTTCAAATGCTTCCTGACATTCGTCGTCCCAATGGAAAGAGACATCCTTCTTAAGAAGCTTAAGAAAGGGTCCAGTTTTATCCGCCAACTTATCGATGAAGCGACGGATAGCTTGAAGCTTACCTTGTAGACTCCGTAATTTAGATATATTTGTAGGTGCGGGCATATCAGTGATAGCCATAATCTTGAGAGGGTCAATTTTGATGCCACGTAAAGAAACTATAACCCCCAATAATTTACCTGACTTAACTTCGAATATACATTTGGCTGGATTCAATCGGATAAGATATTCCCTTAACCGATCAAATACTCTTCTCAAGTCATCTAAATGGTCATCTTCTTCAGTAGAATGAGCTATAATGTCGTCTACATAATCGTGTAGTATATCATGCATCATATCATGAAAGATATAAGTCATGGCTCGTTGATAGGTTGCACCTGCATTCTTCAACCCGAATGGCATCACTTTCCAACAGAAAGTCCCCCAAGGGGTAATAAAGGTTGTTTTAGCCTGATCTTCAGGAGCTATCCTGATCTGATTATAACCAGAAAATCCATCCATTAAAGATATCATTCCACTCCCAGTAGTAAAATCAATGATCTGATCCATATTGGGAAGGGGAAAATCATCTTTAGGGCATGCAACATTAATATCTCTAAAGTCTGTACAAACCCTAACCTTAGTAGTTTCTTTCTTAGTTACTGGAACTACATTCGAGATCCATTCAGCATAATCAATGGCTTGTATGAAAATAACATTCAGGAGTTTTTCTAACTCCCCTTTGACTAGTAAGGCCACTTTAGGATGCATTTTTCTAAGCTTCTACTTAACAGGTTTAGCATCCGGGTGCACTACTAGGTGATGCATAACTACAGAAGGGTCTAATCCTGGCATATCTTCATATGTCCAAGCAAAGACATCTTCATATTCTTTAAGAAATGCAATGTATTTATCCTATTTTTCTTGACTCAATTCTGATCCAATGTTGATTATGTGGGGGTTATCCTCGGTTCCAATGTTAATTTTTATGACATTTTCTACTTCCATGTGTAGATCTCTCTCAAAATTAGGTGGGGTGGGTGAAACGCCCAATTCTTGTAATTCTTCCAAGGTTAGCTTGGATAATTCATTTTGAGGAGTCATGGCCTCAAGGCTGGGCTATACTAGGTATAGAGCCATCAAAATAAAATCCATTATGTAATAATTCCTCAATGGAGACATCATGAAAGATATCTCCCTCCAACTCATCGTCGGATTCAGCGATCATCTCAGGATAAGCTATAGATAGCATATTACATGTGAATGTTTTATTTATTAAATGCAAGGCATCACGTTCATCTAAATAATCTTGGTAACATATAAGATGGTCATCATCCTCAAATGGGAATGGCTGACCCTTACTAGAAAATAGGCCCACACCACATCGGGCGGGCCACGCTTCTACCTCAAAAGGTTCTTTCATACCATTCTGGAAAGGTCCCAAACCTTTCCCTTTATATCCCAATTTCAGCATTATAGGTTTGGCTTTAATATATTCATTAGTAAAATAACATCGAGCATATCCATCATAATGAGTTCTAGATGTTTCTGGGTATTCTACCCCAGTCATATCCCTTATAAATAAAGGCACAGCTCCCGACTTGGTAAATACTTCCCATAGGTTGTGGGAGGCCCAAGGTACGAGGAGATGGCGGCAAATTATTTAAAATAAGGGAATATTGCATAGAAGCATTTGTTTCTTCTGATATAAGAATTTTAGATAGATCGGGTAAGAGCTCGTCAGTGAGAGCATAAGAGGTAGAAGGAACATTCCCTACGTCTTCTGATGCGGAAAATATAAATTTGGTGGATGTAGACGGTGTAGAGGAGTCGATAGATGGGTCTATTAAAGGTATGGAAGTTATAGGAGTAGAACAAGAGACATTGGTTGTGGGATTAGGATCTTTCTTAGGTCCTAATGCGGTTTGTTCAGAAGATGGTTGAGCTATATGTGAAGGTGCAACTGATGGAGAAGAAGTAGATGACTTTGTGGGTGTAAGTTTCACATGTTTAGATGGATAATGAGAATTAGGATGTGTGGATGACAGAGCAGGGCAAAATTGAACTCCAATAGGTTCTGCCAAAGCACACATATCAAAGGGTCTTGGATCACCATGAATGGTAACCAACTGATTCTTAAATTTGAACTTAACACATTGATGTAAGGTTGAGGGAACAGCTCACATCGCGTTGATCCAAGGATGACCCAAGAGTATATTGTACGATGCAGGGCAATGTACAATAAACACGGTCATATCCAAGGTTCTTGGACCAACCTACAATGGAATGGTAATAACTCCACACGTTTCTTGTGTTTCGTCATTGAAAGCTTTTATGATCATATCAGTTCTTTTCATTTCCTCACTTCTAAACCCAAATATTTGGTAGAAGTCAAAAGTGCAGATATTTAAAGATGAACCATTATCAATCAAAACTCGTTTGACTGCTACATCTCCAATTAAAGCAGTAATATACAAGGGGTTATCTTTATGTAAACTATGTTGAGGTATGTCTCTATCCCGAAAGTCAATACAATCAACTTCACGAGTTATTATAGTATTGGCCATGGCTTCAGGTTGAATGTCTTGTGGTACCATCATCTAGCTTAATGTGAGCATTAATTCATCTCTATGTGTAGGAGAAGATCTTAAAAGGTCCAAGAGGGAAATTCTAGCTGTAATATTTGATAATTGTTCATTAATATTATAAGGAGGTTTAGGTTGAACATTAGGTGCATGATTCCCTTTATTAGGAACCTTCAAAACAAATGGAGTTGATCCACCATTCTGAATTTGATCTTGTTGATAATTTTGAGCCTGTTGTCTAGTAACAACTCCGATGGTACCCACAATATTATTCTGCGGATGATGAATGGGTCTTGGTCTAGCATTTATAGCTAGCTCATTAGAAAGTAATTGGTGAGACGATGGTCTAGTAGTGACTCTTCTTGGAAATGGTTCTTCTGGAACCATATAACTTGTGATAGGGTGAATAGTATCTGATTCATCTTCAGAACTATTCGATTGATTTGATGTGATTTCCATATCACTCTTAGTCTCGTATTCTGTATCACTAAGATCAAGTATCTAAATATTATATATAGGCCTGGTTGTAACCATGGATAAAGTTGTGTCAAATATTTCCAGATCATGAGCAGGTAAATGCCCACTAATAGTTCCTACATATCGGGCAGGAGGAGGGACATTATGATGTTCAATTTGATTAGCCACCTCCTTACCATGTTTTGGTAAGGGATGTTGAAAGATGTCTAATGACTGATTGGCGTTCTGATTCTGGTTTTGTGGGGTGTTCTTTTGAACATTATTAGGAGGATTTTTCTTAGGTTGAAAGGCTTGCACCTCCATCTCATTGTTATCAATCAAGTCCTATATTTTATGTTTTAATATTTTACAAGAGTTGGTAGTGTGTCCCGGTCCTCTATGGAAGTCACAGTGTAAATCTGCTCTGTATCCGGGTATAGTTGGATCAGGTTCCCGGATATTTGGTAATTGAATCAAACCTCATTCTAATAATTGTGGTAGAATAGTTGATAAAGGTTGATTTAACCTAGTAAATTCTTGAGGAGGTCTATCAGGAGGTTTCAGTACAAACTTCTCTATTGTCTTTGTAGCATTAACATTAGCAATATTTTTGCTATCGGTGACTCCATCACCCACAACTTGTTTATTCTTATATTGATTTTTGGATGTTTTCTCATCGTCTTTCTTTTTAAGCTGGCCTCTCCTAATGAGAGCATCTTCCACTCTTCGGGCTAAGTCTATGGCCTGATCGAAGGTGGTCAAGGTAGCAATTGATAATTCGTAAGATAGTTGCTCTTGCAAATTATTAATAAAGATGTCCAACATCTCCCTATAAGGTAACACAAAGTGCAATTTTCCTATCAACTGTCTCCACCTAGCTAGGAAATCAGCAAAGCATTCATCTTTGTCCTGTTTTAAGTTATACAAATCTTTAATGGTCACATGTATTTCGATGTAGGCACTAAATTGATGAACAAAAGACTCGACAGTTTCTTCAAAATTCCTCAAAGAATTAGTGGGTAATTGATAATACCACTCTAATGCCATTCCTCCCAAGCTTTTTGAGAACATTTTTAGTAATAACAAGTCATCATGTGATATATCATGACATGCTATCCTAAACATGCGAAGATGCTCTATGGGATCTTCGGTTCCTTTATATATGGGAAGAACAGGCATAGGAAAATGTTTAGGATACGGTTGTGCTACGACTATAGGATCTAAAGGCTGACTACACATCTCTCGATAGTTGTACGAGGGACGGTAGGGATCTATCTGATCCATGCGGGAAACTAGTTGTTTCACCATGGTTTCAAGATTACTAGTTTGTCCACCATATTGGTTCGGTGGGACAGAGGTATGGGATCTATGAGTGTATGATGGTGTGACATAAGGATTAGATGCTATATTGCTATTATGCAAAGTGTTGGTAGGAAGAGTATTATGAAGGGGATTTGTAATAGTATTATGTTGTACCCCAGATTGTTGGTAATTGGTGTTTGGTTTTGTTTTAGGTTTTTGTTGATTTGAGGTAAGTTGATCAAGAGCTTGGCGAAATAGAGCAGTAAATGATGGTTTCTTTTGTGCGGGAATGACCCTAGGCTTGTTAACAGGCACTTTAGGTGGTTGGGTAACCTGTTGTTGTTGCATGTTCTGGATCGCAGCTACTATATCCAAATTGGATGGTCCAGCTTGATCACTCTCTTGTTCAATAAAGGACAAGGGATTAGTGCGTGTGTGAAATACTTCTTCTAGAGTTGCTTGAGTGTCACTAATTTGATCCTTGTCCATATGGGCTGCTTTATTAAAAACACCAATATTAGTGTTAATGAACTTCCAGAATTGTTCCATGTTTTCAAAAGTGATAGCTCCTCCCGGAGACATTTTAGGAGATGAGGATCCTTCCTCTCTAACAGTTTCTTCTTGTTCATTTCCTACAACAAGCTCTTCTTCTTGCTGGTCTAGGGTCTCTTCTTCCTGAACTTGGTCCTCAGGAGGGACATTTTGGTCAGTTAATGGTCTTCCTAACCAATCTTCATCTTCTTCGGTTTGTTTTCCATTCCTAAGTCTAGGCATTGTGCTAAACTTAGGTTTTAGCAAATATATATATATATATATATATATATATATATATATATATATATATATATATATATATATATATATATATATATATATGCGGTAAGGTTGAGAGGTATATATTTTAACTATATACCTACTATAATACTTTTAAAAGGAAAATGTTTTGTTTTTTTTTGTTTTTTTTTTTTTTGTGTGATTATACTATTATTTTGTGAGAATAAAAATAACAAACAACATGCTAGTTGCAAGAAATAACAATAGTAAAAAGAATGACTTAGTTTTCTATGAATAGTTTATGGATATCATTGATAGGGTCAAGTTCATCAGGAGTCATGAAATGCTCCTCTTCAAATTGGAAGTGGTTTTTCAAGAATTTGACAAAGTGTGCTATGGTAATATGATCTACTTCAGACCCTGACATGTAAAAATAAAGTTCATGGCAATACTCTCGATACAACATAGCTCTAGGAACTCTATTCCATCTCTTTCTATCCGTAAGAACGACTTCTTGATCCTCTATACGAGATAGAAATTTATGCACTACAACTGCGTTCTCAAGGTATTCCTCAAAGGTGTATAATTCAGAAGACACAAGTGCTCTTTTATCGGCTAACCACCTATGGCAAGCTCTCTGAAGTTCATGATACAAAGTCACCTGATCGGGATCCAGGATTCTATCTAGGACAAACCTCTTAATTTGCCTAAGTTCTACGAGATCTGGATTCAATAATACCTAATCTCCTATCAAGTTCATCCCACAAAGATTGGGCTCTATTTGTTTGAGGTACTCTAAGCACAAAAGTAATCTCTATGGCCGTTAATTGATTTTCAACATTTATGGTGACAACTCGTCTTCTATTATAATCTACCATCTAAGTATGATATGCAAATTTAACGGTTGTCTAATGATTCTAGATGTTCTTAATAATGTGTTTTTTTTTTTGATTGTTTTCAAAAGGTGTTTTAGTTTCACGTCGGGTTCACCAAAATGTATCGCCCAAATTTTTTGCACCCTTACCTTCAGGCTAAAGGATCTGTTCCTAGAATGGGGATGCGAGAAGGATGGGACAATACCTCGGACGGAGAGGCCCTTTGAAGGTCGCGCCTCTCGGGGAGGGGGTATAAGGGTGAATTTTTGATGGATGGTGGGGTTCACCAGGAAAATTTAAGTGGCAGTTTCCATGCCTAGGTTGAGAATGGGTTTGATGTGTTCATTTTATATTCAATCATTCAGATTCCTAGGTTGGCCAAAATGAATCTAAGCTATTCTATATGAAATTTTTGGTTTATATGAAGACAACAAACATAAATGAATCCTAAATACAGAAAATATCTAAGATGGAGAAGAGTGCACCTGATTTCTGATGTTTGATGAAGATTCTGAAGCTTGTAGGAGTCCAGATCATCCCGGATATGACAGGATCATCTGTAATTGTATAGAATCATCCAGATCATAGGAGATCATCTGAGATCAGCCGAGATCATCAACGACCTGACGAATTCGTCAAAAGAATTCGTCAGAAACCTGCAATCATGAAAACAAACACCAAAAACCAAAAATACAATTGCAAGAATGATACAAAATGATAGAAATAAGAATATAAATGCTTAAATGATAGATCCAGATATCAAATCAAATGGGATGCAATGTTTTAATAATTTATTTTGAATTTTATCATGCAAATATGCTAAATGAGGTGAACTCCAAGATGCAGAACAGAAGTGAACTAATATAATGCACAATTAAACAAGAAAAGAGATAGAGAATGCAAACTCAGGGCTCTGATTGCCCCCAATCTGAACTATAGTCAAAATCATCTGCAATCGTACGAGATAGTCACCGATCTCGACAGGATCATCCAAAATTGTGGTTGAATCGCCTGCGACGATCCGAGCTTCCTCCGACTGAAACACAGTGAGATCCTGCAGTAAAACCTGAAAACACAAATGCAAATGATAGGGGATAGGATGTTCTAACATAGAAAAAACTAAAGTTGCAGGGAAATGATCAGCTAGGGGGATAAACTAGGAAAATCCCAAGTTTATATAGGATTAGGGGGAGGTTAGGAGGTTGGGGATCATCCCAATCTAGGAGATCTCCAACGTAGGAATCTCCAACCGCGTAGACACGCTTCTGCCCAAGTTGGAGAGGTTGTTGAAATAGAAGCTAATTATGAAAATTCGGTTTTGGGATGAAATCGTCTGGACGTTCTGTTCCAGACAAATTCGTTCGATTTGGGACGATATCGTCAGATCGAAGACGATATCGTCCAACGGTCAAAACAACTTCTAAAAATGGCGCGAAAAATGAGGTGAGCGGTTAACGGGCGGTTTCGAGGTTAAAATTCAATTTTTTTATCTTTTATTGATGGTTTAACTGCGCCAATTTTAGGGTGCTACATTGCTAAGTAGACAAATTTGGATATCATTAAAAGATGGAAAAAGCTAAACACTACTAGTAGAGAAATTTTACAACAAATAATTGTAAATGCTATTAGGGTGCTTCTTCATAAGGAAATTAGAACAGAGAGCTAACTAGGAAAAAGTAGAATAGAGAGCTAACAAGATGTAAGCAAACAAAATAGCTATAAAGGAAAAAATTAGACTAGAGAGCTATTAAGGAGAAAGTGAAAGAAAGAGTTATAAAAAAAATGAGGAATAGAGAGTGCTACTATAATGTTAGCAAAATGTTAAAATATGGTAATACCAACATCAAATTGAGTGTCTCAAACAAAATAAAATAGTAGGAGGAAATTATTTAGTACCTCCAATAGAATTCAATAGAAGGAGAGCATTGTCTAAAGCCTCTCTAAAAGTAGAGATATATTGCATCGTCTAAATATCGGTGCCATTCACAAGGATGAGAAGGAACGCAACATACAACACATGATCATTGTCCAAAATATTTGTTTCTTCTTCATAGAGAATAAGGCAAGGAGATCAACATAAGAAAAATGATGAAGTAAAGATACCAATGTTTCTTGTTCTCAAAGAAGAAAGTGAGGATACCAATATAATAAAAATGATAGAGTGAATAGACCAACAAAGAAGGTAAGGATACCAACATGAGGAGAATGATAGAGTGAAGAAATCAACAAATAATATTAAGAGACCATCATGAGGAGGATAATATAGTGAGCAGATCAATGTACCCATTACACCTGCAAGAAGTATCATCAAGTAACGAAGAAGTAATCTTGCTTGTATTTTTCTGTAGGTAGCTAAAGAAAAATATCCTAAAGGTGGATACACAAAGGTTGCTATTGAAAAAAGAAGCCAATGCAATGTTAATAATTATTGAAAAACATGTAATATTCCACATGGAATTAGAGTTTAGACTGGAACATTTAAAAAATGTCTACTTAATTGGATTGTAGAGTCGTTAGCACATCTAGTGAGCAAGCAAAGAAAGAATATAATGCAATTCGACCGAGGTGATAAGCAAGGTTAGCTAAAAATTAATTTTTTTGAATGGTTTAGTTGGATTCATGAATTTGTATAGAAATATAAATTTTGTATTTTAGTTTTTAAAAGTGTGGAGTGATAAGGGTTTCTACTTAAATTAGTGTTTATGAAGATATTTAAATATTTTTAAGATAGAAGATTTATTCTTGGTTTTTTAAGCCTAAATACTACCACAAATATCATAGGTTAAATATCATAGAAATAAATATAATATAGCTACAGTAAGGTCAAGATAATGATATGAGTAGAATAATATGAGTAAATTAATATGTATATCAACGCTAATAATATATCAAATGATATTCAATGATAAGTGGAAATATGAATGTAAAAAACCTAAATCATTCATGTACTATGCATGAAGAACAACTTACAAAATTAATTGCTCAAAATGTATGCAATCTTTATTACTCCACTTTCTCTTACAAATATGATATGATGATGATGATACTGATAATATGATTCTCTCTTATTTTTCTTCTATGGAGTACTATATATCCATAGTAGAATGAATCTTTGATACTTGACTATTCCTTTACATATGCCAAGTCTCATAACTCTTGGCTTCTCTACTTGACACTTGCATACTTGATAAAAAATTGACTCTATATTGTATGCACACCTATACATGACTCTTACACTTCCATAACTTGCACACTCTAATCTAAGATACTTGTGCACATATTTATATTACATATTTGATATCTTACATATAAGACACTTGTGCACATAGACTCAACTTACACTTGCACACTAACTCACATGACACTTGTGCATATCCTACACATTCACACTTACATAAAGGGAAAATATAACTCACACTCTAAACTATGACTCAACCCTAATCTAATATTTACATATGTACCATGAAGGTACCATGGGGGTACATTAGCATGTACCAAATAATGTAATATACTCCAAGACCTCCATGTATTACATTATTTGGTTGTTGAATATTTTAGTCTTCAATCATAGTATTAGTCTTCATATTCAATATTTAAGCGACCCTTGGACCTATGCTTGATTTCGTATTTGTTTCATCATCTCGAACTTTGGATTCAACCATTGCTTGTGATGGTAGAAAGGTTGTTGAATCTCATTTCCTGTATTATATCTTCCAAAATACTCAATAATTTTATCTTGACATAAAATAAGTTCTTGAGAAAAAAACAATTGAATCTAAAGCATCTATTCTATTTTTTATTTTGATTTTTTATAATGCATTTGTTGTGCTCATTTATACATTTGAATTCAATTGATCTTCCACTTTCAACCAATTTAGTAATTGAAATGAGATTGGTTGACAATCCTAGAACATACATAACATATTCTAGTACAAAATCTAAAAATGGTATACTAGGTGTTACACTACCACTTCCATGAACTAGGTACCTCTTATCATATACAATATTTAAATAGAAATTATCTTTGACTTCTAGACACTCAAACCATTACAAATTACTAGTCATATGATCCAATGTTATTTTATTCACATTTCCATCAAAGGTAGGTAAATATTTAATAACAAGTGGAATAGAGGAATAAAATTTTAGGTTCAATGGTCCTTGATAGATCTAAACAAGAAGTTGATTTTGAGGTCTAGGTGGGGACATTAAATTATGTTTTGGTGGAGATAGACCATGTTGTTATTGTGGTGGTAGATAAGAATATACTACATAAAATTAAGGTGATTATGAGGGATACTAATGGTATTGGCCTAGAGGATAGTAAAGTAGAGGATAATGAGGATTTGATATTTATAAAGAAGGGGACAGAGAATGTTGATGAGCTCATTGTTATTTTAGAGGAGGCTCATATTTAGAAATGAGGAAGGATATTGTAATCCGTGTGTGGAAACCTATTGATTGAAAGAATGTGGTAAATATTGTACTTGATTGGTTAAATATGGTGTTTGTCCCTAGGGTTTTCTCTGTGTCACATACATAGCCGGTTTTTTATATTTGCAAATTTTGAGTAAGGACCTTGCTTTAATTTGGAAATATCTATCCATAGGATCCTATGTTTAAAGCTACAAATTATTTAGAGATAATATTGGATGTATTGGATAAACTGAATCTAGGTGGACTTTGAATTATAGTTTTTGGAGATATTACATTATTTGGTAGATGTTAAATTATCCCATAGTACATTTATATATTTGTAAATATTAGATTAGGGTGTAAGTTATTAAATTAGGGAGTGTGATTTATATTTACTCTAAAGTATGTATTAATGTGTGAGAAGAGTCCAAGTGTCATTTAATAAATTGTGCAAGTGTGCAAAGTATCATGTAATAAAGTGTGCAAGTATGTAAACTATGAGAGTGTACAATGTGTCATATAAGAAATTCAAGAGTCATGTGTGTATGTGTCAAGTATACAAGTGAAGATGTAAATTCAAGAGACATGAGAGGTTTTTCATATGTGAGGAGAAGGAAAGGATGCATATCTTGTATATGTGATGAGATCAATAGAAAAAGTATTGAAAGGTCACTTGCAAGATTATATTATGGAGACAAAGCTTCATTTATTATATCTATTCAATGTCAAATAAATGTATATCAATATTAGATATCTTGTATATTTGATTTATCAATATACTATGAATTTATTATTACTTAATTTTGTTATTTCATGAATGTAATACTCATTGATATTTGCCAAAGAGATTGAATGCTCTAATATGAAGTTTGATTAAGATCCTGTGAAAGTAGACCTATGATTTAATCTAGCTAAAAATCCAACAATGGTATCAAATTTTTACTATAGCCACATTATTGGAGTTAGAAATTATTTAAGGAAGATTGTGTGAAAATTTGTTGATAGAAGAAGAATTGATGGAATAGAAGAATCTGGATTGCGGCTGAAAAAAATGAAGTCAAAGTTTTTTAATGATATTATTATTAAACAAGTGTAGGAAAAGAGTTTGGTGGAATACACTAGAAATAAAAAAAGGCTTAATCAAAGAGGACAAAAATACTAGTGTCAAATGTTTGTTAGCTAAGTTCATAAGACTGTGATTGTCTAGACTATGAACAAAAATCTATAAGCCAGTTTGAATTTTTTGAATATTGATAAAGCCAAATATCTGAGAACTAAGTTTATGAGTCGAGTCCATAAGGACTTGAAGCAAAAATATCAAAGCTTATCTAAAGTAAAATAAGGAAATATGTTCCCTAAGAATGAGAAATTATAGCCACCTAAAGAGTGTAGAGTTGTTTGAAGAAAAAATAAGTGAGTCAAAAGCATCCTAAGAAAGAAAAGGTAAGTCAAGAGTCATCTAAACAAGTTGGAAGCCACCTAAGTGTGAAGAGAATATTGAGAAATGTTTGAAATACAAGTTGGAAGCCACCTAAGTGTGAAGAGATGAGTCATGAACCATCTAAAGGACAAGTTGAAGGTCAAAGTGTGAAGAGATGAGTCAAGAGTTTTCTAGAGAAAGTGGAAACTATTTGAGTGTGAAGAGACAAGTTGGGAGTCATCTAGTACAAGTGGAATCCACCTAAGTGCAAAGAGATAAGTTAGGAGTCATCTAGTGCAAGTGGAAGTTGCCTGATTATGATTTTTTGAATATAATAGTGAAGTTTCTTATTGTTAAATATTTGAATTATTATATGAATGTGATTTATGTGATTGATATTGGATCTTGAAAAATTTACCTATGATATAATCTAGTAGAATTGCTATCATTTAGAAGATTAAACTAATAAATTAGTATCTTACCTATCCTATATTTGACATAACTAGTCCCTTAAGCCAATGTAAAAAAATATTTTACATTCAATTATTCTTGTAACTTTATTAGTTTCCATATCAAACTCCATAAAATACAACTAATTGTATTGAAATAAGATTTTATGGGATTTACAAATGTCCAAACTGACTATGGTTTCATCTCTTAAAATTAAAGCCTAATAAAAAACCTACATGGAATTTGTGCAGGATGAATCACCCTAACTCATATAATAAATTTGGTTATGTTCAACCTTATTTGTAAAAATTGAAATAAATGGGCACTATTTCAATTATATTTCCAAATCCTTGACTATTTAGAAGATTAACCTAGTAAATTACCTTATATATCTCGTATTTGACACAACTAGAAGAGTGAACGAGAAATCACTCTAAATCATATGCTAACTTTGGTTCCCTTCAACCTTACTTAGGTCAATTTAAAGAAAGGATCATTTTTCATGATTGTATTGCCAAAGTTTTGAGAATTTAGAATATTAACCTAATAAATTACCTTATCTATCCCATATTTGATATAGCTAGTCCCTTAAGACAAAGTAAATTTTTTACATTTTATTCTTGTTGTAACTTTATTACTTTCCATATCAAACTTCATAAAATAAAACTATTTTTATTTTGAAATAAGAGGTTATGGGGTTTATAAACATCCAAACCCTCTATGGTTGGGTCTCTAGAAATTGACACCTAATAAAAAATGTACACAGTAGTTTGCATCACACCCTTGTGAAGGAGGAATCAACCTAACTCATATACTAAATTTTGGTTCCCTTCAACCTTATTTAGGTCAATTGAAATAAAGGTCATTGTTTTAGTTGTATTTCCAGAGTCTTAAGTATTTAAAATATTAACTCAATTACACTTATGTTCTCAATAAAATTAAGAGCAAGAAAACTAATTTATTATCTTAACTATACAAAATTTATATATCATTGGTTATAAAAGAAGCAAGAGAAGATAATATGTGTCTCATTTTATTCTCAATTTATTTGGGTATGTGGATTTCAAAATATAACTTCATTAGAAAATACAACTTTGTCTTGTTTATGTAGCACTCTCTTCTTGAGATATCTTGTGAAGTTATTCCCTCTTTAAGGAGTGTTATTGGTGTTGCCCTACCTTAAGGGTATTATATATCTTTGTCTCTTTGTGTGTGTTTTTATTATCAATAATTATTTGTGGATGAATTATTTGATACTATTTCATAATGGTGAATGATTTATGTTAATGAGAATACATTTTCATTATACTCATCACTAGAGTGTGGTGTAAAACCCCACTCCTTCTGGATTCAAACCTAAAACCTCCTTTTTAGAGTTTGAAAAGCCTCACCATTAGATCCATATTATTTATTTCTTCACAATCACCTCAAACTTAACCTTACATGAAGGTGAATGCAAAATAAAATTAGTATGTGCTCCATAGATTTATTTTCAACATCAAAATGTGAATTTAATAAAGGTTTGGCTAGTTGCTACGTTTGACTGATTCTAAAGTGGATGTGTGTCCTTAGGGATTAATTTATGAATATTAATGTAGAAATATTATCATAAGATGTAGGATAAGTTTTAATCATACCTCTATTATAAGTAAATTAACATAGAAATTGTTATGAAATCTTAGTAAAAGAGAGGTCTACCTTGATCCTTTGGAAGTTTTCCTACTTGTCCTATGTTTGAGACGACAAATTCCTTAAAGAAACACAAATAAAATTTTATATCTAATTCTTGTTCTAGATTAATTAGTTTCCACACCACACTCCAAAATATAACTTTCCTTTTAAAATTATGTTACATATCTTGTATTTGACACAACTAGTTCCTTATGTCAATATAAAAAAGTTTTACTTTTGATTCTTATTGTAGCTTTATTAGCTTTGATATAAAATTGTATTGAAATAAGAGATTATGAGGTTTACAAACACCCAAACTATCTATGGTTGGGTCTCTAGAAGTTGACACCTAACAAAAAACCTACATGGTAGTTCCCATCACACACTTGTGAAGGAGGAATCACCCTAACTCATATACTAACTTTGGTTTCCTTCAACATTATTTGTGTCAATTGAAAGAAAGGGTCATTGTTTTAGTTGTATTACCAAAGTATTGTGTATTTAAATGGTTAACCTAATAAATTTCATTATCTATATTGTACTTGACAACACTAGTCCCTTAAGTCAATATAAAAAAGTTTTACATTTGATTCTTGTTGTATCTTTATTAGTAAAATCCATAAAATAAAACTTTTTTAATTGAAATAAGATTTTATGGGGTTTATAGACATCCAAAATGTTTATGACTGGGTCTCTAAAAATTGATACCTAATAGAAAACCTATTTAGTATTTCCAATCACACCCTTGTGAAGGAGGAATCACCCTAACTTATATATTAACTTTGGTTTCCTTCAACCTTATTTGGGTTAATTGAAAGAATGAATTATTGTTTTAGTTGTATGACACAACTAGCCCAACTTTAAAGAAAAATTACATTTGATTCTTGTTATACCTTTATTAGTTTATTGAAATAAGAACTTATGGGGTTTACAAACATCCAAACTGCTATTATTGGGTCTCTATAAATTGACACCTAATAAAAACCTACATGGTAGTTTCCATCACACCCTTTGTGAAGGAGGATTCACACTAACTCATATACTAACTTTAGTTTCCTTCAACCTTATTTAGGTCAATTGAAAAAAAAAGTCATTGTTTCAGTTGTATTGCCAAAGTCTAGAGTATTTAGAAAATTAACTTAATAAATTACGTTACCTATCTTGTATTTGACACAACTAGTCCCTTAATGTACAAATAAAAGTTTTACATTTGACTCTTGTTGTAGTTATATTAGTTTCAATAATTTTTTTTGCTAGAGAACAAGGGGTTGTACTCGGGTCCCCCACCTTTGAAAAATCACAACTCTCTTCTTTTGAGATTTGAGAGTTTACAAATAGATTCACTTCTCATATTAATTGAGATGCTATAGCTAGAAACCTACATCATTTTACATAAAATGTCTAAATTCTTGATTTTAATTTTCTAGATTTTTTCAATTTACTGAGTGAGGTTTGAACCTTGGACCTCTTAAAAAGAGGCCAAAGACCTTACATTCAATTCTCATATTAATTGAGATGCTATAGCTTGAAACCTACATCGTTTTACATGAAATGTCTAAATTCTTGATTTTCATTTTCTAGATTTTTTCAATTTACTGAGTGAGGTTTGAACCTTGAACCTTGGACCTCTTAAAGAGAGGCCAAAGCCCTTATGACTATAATAAGCTTGTAGCTAGAAATTACTTAATGAGGTTTGAACCTTAGACCTATCAAAGAGAAGCCAAATCTCTTACCACTGTAGTAAGCTTATAGTAATTTATATATCAAACTCTATAAAATATTGATAACCAAAAATCAAAATGTCTAAATTCTTGATTTTCATTTTCTAGATTTTTTCAATTTACTGAGTGAGGTTTGAACCTTGGACCTCTTAAAGAGAGGCCAAAGCCCTTACGACTATAATAAGCTTGTAGCTAGAAATTACTTAATGAGGTTTGAACCTTAGACCTATTAAAAAGAAGCCAAATCTCTTACCACTGTAGTAAGCTTATAGTAATTTATATATCAATTGATAACCAAAAATCTAATCTAGTTTAATTTTAACAACTTATTAATACAGAGCGAGGCCAAAAAACAAATAGTTTAGAAGAAAAATAAATCTAATTAAATTACTTGCAGAAGAGTGGCTCATCCTCTCGGAGTTATAACGTAAAAGACAACTTTTATTCAAACATAGACTTTGTAGATGTTTGTTGTTTTCCACCATTTCTATTGCACTTGATAAGAAGTGGATTTCTACTGTTTATACCCGGACTGACGGCAGCAAAATCTTCTTTATCAAAGATGGAAAGGGAACTAGAATTATCATAACGCAGATAGCACCGCTCAAACCATAACTGACAACTGAGAGATCTGTTACACCAGAAAGAATCTCCATCCAGCCTTCAAATTGCGTATCTCCTAGCATTTTGTAAACATGTAGAGCATTCTTGCTAAGATGCGTCGCCTCGGCACTGGAGGAGTGCGTAGACCTTATTCGGACTTTGGCCGTAGGACGATATATTAAAGCCACTTGCAGATGCATTTTCCACCAGATCGTTTAGTACATTATTCAGATTTTTCTCAAAGATGCTGCCTGTGGCATACTGAATCTCCACACGCCACGCCGAGGGGTCAACGTCCACGTTGAACTTCCATAGACCTGCGTGAGTCCTGTGGGAAGATTGCTAAATATAAAAAAGAAGAAAAGCAGAAAAATAATGGAGTTGAATTTGGAAGCCATAGGCCATAGATTGTCTCTGCATCCCTCCAACCCCCTCATCTTCCCCAGGTAACAGACAGATCGAGTGAACAAAAGCACAAGTATGACGCAGGGCTTCAAGATATTGTGGTATTTATATAAGCCTGCTCAAGCCTGTTCTTCAGTTAAATTTTACTCTGTGAACTTGATAAGCCTGGTCGTTTAGACCAAGAGTTCGAGTGGACTCCAAGCAAAGTTGAGGATGACGAAAATCGCCACTGAGTCGTGTCCTGCAATTAATTCTCTATTTTAGATGTTAAATTAAAGTTCCCAATCTGTCTCAACTTGTTTATCGCCTTCCTTTCATCTGTCTCATGTGGAGAAATAGTATAATGAATTGTTTTAAGGTTGCAGCACGTAGACACAAGCTGGCTTCGGATTGAACTCCAAGTATTCAAACACACATTTGATGAGAAATAGATATTTATGATATGATACCAACTTTACTCTTGTAGGAGCATTCAAGTTGATCAAGGTTTTATTTTTTTATATGATTATTGTGCATATGGTTGTTCGATCTGTGCACATGGTTTAGGTGTTGTGTATGTGGTTTTAGTATTTTAGTTGGCTATTAAAAAGGAAGAGGAAGGGATACAATTTTTCGTGTTTCAGCAATTTTTTTTTTATTGTTAAAAGGTTATGAGTAGACAATTCTCGTAAGGAGTCGATAAGGGATCGATAAAGACTATTAAGGGATTGGCAAGGGATCAGGATCAATAAGAGATCGGTAGAAGAATTAGTAAAGGGATCAGTAAGAGATAGTAAGAGATTAATAAGAGATTGGTAGGAGAATCAGTAAAGATCAGGAAGGATGATTGACAAAGGGGATGAGAAAAAGACCAGATAGAACCAATAAAGGAGTCAACAATGACCCGCAAGGAATTGACAAGAAAATGCCAAGAAGATTATAAAAAAGTTTATTGTATTAGTTTATGTTCAAATAAAAATATAAAAATGTTTTTCGTATGTTTTTGTTTTTTATGCATGATTTAAATCATAAGGGCTACTTTCAACAAAACTATACTAACATTTGGGGGATCATTAGTCAATCAAGGTTCGTACCATCATGGTTTAGCGTGCATTTAGATGATTCCATCAGACTACTACCTTTGCAGCAAGTATACCCCCAAGGTTTGAACCAAGGTCTCTTTTTGGTAAGTGTATGGTCAGACAAACAATTACTAATCTACCTTGGGAGATTTTCAATGAGTTTACATAGGTTTTCTTAGGAGGGGTGCATGAGGGGACCACCAATCACTCAGGATTTATACCACTTGAGGATTCAGATCAGAATACTACCCCAAGGTTTGAACCTAGGTCTCTTTTTGGTAAGTGTATGGTCTGACAAACAATTACTAATCTACTTAGCCCTTGAGAGCTTTTCAATGAGTTTATATAGGTTTTCTTAGGAGGGGTGCATGATGGGGACCACCAATCACTCAAGATTTCTATCGCATTGCGGTTTTGCATGTACTTAGAGGATTCAGATCAAACTACTACCTTTGCAACAGGCATGTCCTCAAGATTTGAACCTAGGTAACTTCTTGGTAAGTATCTGGCTGGCTAAAAAAACAATTACCAATCTACCTAACCCTTGGGAGCTTTTCAACGAGTTTACACAAGTTTTTCTTATAAGAGGTACTGGTCCCTCATACTGAAGGGTTTGAACCTTAAAATTTAAGTTTACGTAAGTTTTTATGATGGGTCCCTATCCCCTCTTATAAAATTTAAACTTGGATTTTCCTAAATAAAAACCAAAGAACTTGCCACTCCAATATCCTTTACGAGTCAATATATATTTTTCTTGTGCATTATACTTTCGCAGTTTATTTCTGTATATATACTAAATTTTTTTTTTTTTTTTTGTTCATTTGACTATTTTTTAGTGTGTTGGCATAAAGATGCATACAAGATTGTATTTCCTTAAACTCCTTTTTCTTGACTGCGTCATCTACCTCAAAATTTATCATTATCATCATATTTATTATTTATTGCACATGTACAACTTTGATTTATACAAATTATTGCACATGAGCAACTTCGATTTATGTGTGCAAACCAATAATATAATAATAATAATACATTTTAAAATCTGTCTGAAGTTGTTTATAATCTTCCTTTCATCAGTCTCATGTTTAGAAATAGTATACTGAATTGTTTTACGGTTGCAGCACATAAACGCAAGCTGCCATTGGATTGAACTCCAAGTATTCAAACGCGCATTTGATTGAGAAATAGATATTTATGATAGCATACAAACTATAAGCAGATCAACTATCACTGAATCTTATTTAGTTTCTGAAATAAGCTACCTCAGAATTTATCATCATATTGCAGATGCTATTCATAGATAGGTCAAATATATATAATAAGAGTGTAAGCAAAACAATAATATAATAAGAATAATACTTTAAAAAAATTATTATGCGATTAGTTTAATTAGTGAGATTTTAAAGATATATAATAAACTATTATTAATATTTTAACATTTAAAATTAAAAATATTTTATCAATTTATTTGGGTATTCTTTTGTTTTATAAAATAAATAAATAAAATTTGGATCTTTTGTTTGGATAGAATGAAAACTTGTTTGACAAGTTGGAAATGTAAGTTCTTAACCGCTGCAACTCATAAAGACTACATTACAATTCATCTCTATTTATATAATCTCACTTTCAACTCATGAAGACTACATTGCAATCCATTATTATTTATATGATGTCACTTTCATGATTGTCAAAGAGACTTTCCTTAGAAAGGATGCAAGGAAAAATTTAGGTTTCCTCCATATAAGTGGGATAATGTCTATAAAGGAAAGAAGGTTGGAGAAGTAGGTTTAGGGAATTGTAAACTTATGAGTTTGGTCCTAGGGTTAAAGCTTGGACAAAGATTGTTCAAAGATCAAGCAAAGAATTGAACAAAAATATTACTTCAAAAACAAAGATTCTCTTGATACAATGAAATTATTTAGGAAAATAACCCTATCCAAAGGATCACTATCATGGAACTTTATATCAAATAGTTTGCAACTGATCAAGAAACATATTTGATGGTCCCTCAATGAGGGGAATTATGCAAATTTATGGTCTCATGCTTGTTTGAAGGCTTATCCCCTTATCTATTCAAACTAGAAACCATGGGGTTGGTCATGCCTAGCTTGTAAAGGTCCAAAATTCAAGAGTATATTAATATGAGCAACAACTCTAGATCATGGATTTCTATTAGTAACTTGGTTGAAGAATTGAAACTCAAAAAAAATACATATGATCATTAAAAGATGCCCTAAGAGTATTATTTGTTGAATTTTACATGAAATGATGAGTTGGTTTAAAATCTATCAAAAGATAATTGATACACAATCAACTTGGGATATAAGGATTTAGAGCATTCAAAGTTTCCTAATCCAAAATATTTTCTTTGGAAGAATTTTTGGTTGGAGGCTCTCCCTAATGTCTCAACATTCTTTTGGTTAGTAGTTCAAAGTAAGATTCTTACAAGAGAGATTCTAAAAAGAAGAGGATATTAAGGAGATTTTAGATTTACTTTTTCATTGATCCTTTGCTCACACCATTTAAGGTTATTTTTTAAAAATATGAAAAAATATTGGATAGCTCCATCAATTTTGAAAGAGTTGATGCAATGTTGGATTAATTATTTCAAAGCTAAAGCATTATGTATTTTGTGGAGGACTAGTCCTTCCATTATTTGTTAGAATTTATGGATTGAAAGGAATAATATAATTTTTAAACATAAATATCAATAACATGCCCAAGTTTGGAACTGTATTATTGACTCTCTTGAATAATACTTACAAATATGATGTTCATCATGGGAAGGTTCAAGTGTGGAAAAAGAGTGGGTAACAATTTGGTTACAATATTTAAACATACATGAAAAATACATTAAAATAAAGGATCTAATTTGATCTAGGGTAAAATGATAATATCTAAAAATTGGGTTTAACAAAATTATTTTTAATAATGCTTCTAAAAAAAATCCAAAAAAAGCTAATGGAAGTGGTCCTTTTTTCTTCTTTTTTTTTCTTCATTTGACTTTTTTTTAGTGTGTTGGCATAAAGATGTATACAAGATTGTATTTCCTTAAACTTATTTTTCTTGACTGCGTCATCTACCTCAAAATTTATCATTATCATCATATTTATTATTTATTGCACATGTACAACTTTGATTTATACAAATTATTGCACATGGGCAACTTCGATTTATGTGTGCAAACCAATCATATAATAATAATAATACATTTTAAAATCTGTCTGAAGTTGTTTATAATCTTCCTTTCATCTCATGTTTAGAAATAGTATACTGAATTGTTTTACGGTTGCAGCACATAAACGCAAGCTGCCATTGGATTGAACTCCAAGTATTCAAACGCGCATTTGATTGAGAAATAGATATTTATTATAGCATACAAACTTTAAGCAGATCAACTATCACTGAATCTTATTTAGTTTCTGAAATAAGCTACCTCAGAATTTATCATCATATTGCAGATGCTATTCATAGATAGGTCAAATATATATAATAAGAGTGTAAGCAAAACAATAATATAATAAGAATAATACTTTTTAAAAAAAAATTATGCGGTTAGTTTAATTAGTGAGATTTTAAAGATATATAATAAACTATTATTAATATTTTAAGATTTAAAACTAAAAATATTTTATCAATTTATTTGGGTATTTTTTTGTTTTATAAAATAAATAAAAAAACTTTGGATCTTTTCTTTGGATAGAATGAAAACTTGTTTGGCAATTTGGAAAGGTAAGTTCTTAACCACTGCAACTCATAAAGACTACATTACAATTCATCTCTATTTATATAATCTCACTTTCAACTCATGAAGACTACATTGCAATCCATTATTATTTATAAGACTTTCCTTAGAAAGGATGCAAGGAAAATTTTAGGTTTCCTGCATATAAGTGGGATAATGTCTATAAAGGAAAGAATGTTGGAGAAGTAGGCTTAGGGAATTGTAAACTTATGAGTTTGGTCCTAGGGGTAAAGCTTGGACAAATATTGTTCAAAGATCAAGCAAAGAATTGGATAAAAATATTACTTCAAAAATATATGTTCTCTTGATACAATGAAATTATTTAGGAAAATAACCCTATCCAAAAGGATCACCAACATGGAACTTTATATCAAATAGTTTGGAACTGATCAAGAAACATATTTGATGGTCCCTCAATGAGGGGAATTATGCAAATTTATTGTCTAATGCTTGTTTGAAGGCTTATCCCCTTATCAATTCAAACTGGAAACCATGGGGTTGGTCATGCCTAGCTTGTAAAGGTCCAAAATTCAAAGACTATATTAATATGAGAAACAACTCTAGATCATGGATTTCTATTAGTAATTGGTTGAAGAATTGAAACTCAAAAAAATTACATGTGATCTTTAAAAGATGCCCTAAGAGTATTATTTGTTGAATTTTACATGAAAGGATGAGTTGGTTTAAAATCTATCAAAAGATAATTGATACGCAATCAACTTGGGATATAAGGATTTAGAGCATTCAAAGTTTCCTAATCCAAAATATTTTCTTTGGAAGAATTTTTGGTTGGAGGCTCTCCCTAATGCCTCAACATTCTTTTGGTTAGTAGTTCAAAGTAAGATTCTTACAGGAGATATTCTAAAAAGAAGAGGATATTAAGGAGATTTTAGATTTACTTTTTCATTGATCCTTTGCTCACACCATTTAAGGTTACTTTTTAAAAATATGAAAAAATATTGGATAGATCCATCAATTTTGAAAGATTTGATGCCATGTTGGATTAATTATTTCAAAGCTAAAGCATTATGTATTTTGTGGAGGACTAGTCCTTCCATTATTTGTTAGAATTTATGGATTGAAAGGAATAATATAATTTTTAAACATAAATATCAATAACATGCCCAAGTTTGGAACCGTATTATTGACTCTCTTGAATAATACTTACAAATATGGTGTTCATCATGGGAAGGTTCAAGTGTGGAAAAAGAGGTGGTAACAATTTGGTTACAATATTTGAACATACATGGAAAAGACATTAAAATAAAGGATCTACTTTGATCTAGGGTAAAATGATAATATCTAGAAATTGGGTTTAACAAAATTATTTTTGATGATGCTTCTAAAGGAAATCCAAAAAAAGCTAGTGGAGGTGGTGCTTTTTAACATAATGAAGGCAAAATTCTCCTCACTTACTCAAAATTGTATGAAACTTCAACTAAAAACCATCCAAATACTAGGGCCTTCTTACAAGAATTAAAATTTACTTTTTCATTGATCCTTTGCTCACACCATTTAAGGTTACTTTTTAAAATATGAAAAAATATTGGATAGCTCCATCAACGTTGAAAGAGTTGATGCAATGTTGGATTAATTATTTCAAAGCTAAAGCATTATGTATTTTGTGGAGGACTAGTCCTTCCATTATTTGTTAGAATTTATGGATTGAAAGGAATATATAATTTTTAAACATAAATCTCAATATCATGCCCAAGTTTAGAACCGTATTATTGACTCTCTTGAAGAATACTTACAAATATGGTGTTCATCATGGGAAGGTTCAAGTGTGGAAAAAGAGGTGGTAACAACTTAATTACAATATTTGAACATACATGGAAAATACATTAAAACAAAGGATCTACTTTGATCTGGGGTAAAATGATAATATCTAGAAATTGGGTTTAGTAAAATTATTTTTGATGATGCTTCTAAAGGAAATCCAAGAAAAGCTGGTGGAGGTGGTGCTTTTTCACATAATGAAGGTAAAATTCTCCTCACTTACTCAGAATCGTATGGAACTTCAACTAAAAACCATCCAAAGACTAGGGCCTTCTTACAAGAATTAAAATTTTACTTTTTCATTGATCCTTTGCTCACACCATTTAAGGTTACTTTTTAAAAATATAAAAAAATATTGGATAGCTCCATCACCGTTGAAAGAGTTGATGCAATTTTGGATTAATTATATCAAAGCTAAAGCATTATGTATTTTGTGGAGGACTAGTCCTTCCATTATTTGTTATAATTTATGGATTGAAATGAATAATATAATTTTTAAACATAAATCTCAATATCATGCCCAAGTTTAGAACCATTTTATTGACTCTCTTGAAGAATAATTACAAATATGGTGTTCATCATGGGAAGGTTCAAGTGTGGAAAAAGAGGTGGTAGCAACTTGGTTACAATATTTGAACATACATGAAAAATACATTAAAACAAAGGATATACTTTTTTTTTTTAAAAGAGGGTAAAAATTTATTAACTCGGCAAAACATCCAAGATATAAATAAAAAGAAGAAGTTATTTAGACATATCAGCTCTCAATAAAGAAGAGATATATTGAGAGCATTCAAAAGAAAGTTGAGACCAATTCTGAACATCCCAACCATCCTAAAATTCAGAAGCCCATTTAGCTAACAAATCCGCTACCCCATTCCACTCTCGAGGAATATGCACAAAAGAAATGAACTCCAAGTGAGCAGAGATATTGAGAATTTTCCGAGAAATCCAACTCAACCGCCAACTCCCATGAAGACTATCCCTAGAATTCAATAAATTTATAATAATATGATAATCAGATTCACAAACAATCTGACGCAAACCCAAAGCATACCCTTTCTCCAAAGCATATAAAATTGAAAGGGCTTCCATGAAGTTATTAGAATGATATCCCTTAAAGCAAGAGAAAAAAATCTGACAGTACCACTACTTGTCCCGTCCCACACCACCAATACCAGCATTACCCGGATTACCCCGGGAAGATCCATCTGTATTAATCTTCAGCACACCTGGAGGAGGCGGATTCCATTTACCAGCCCTACGTACTCGATTACTCTGACCCATACATCTATAGGAGACATTAGGGCCAGGACCATTAACCAACAAGCCTAATATTTCCATGATTTGACATTTCGCTTGGTCCATGGGAGAAATAATCTAACATTTTGTAGGCATGGTTTCTTGGCTCATTCACAAAATCCTTTTCTAGACCTGAGAAGCAGTTAACTCCTTCCCTTGGAAAATTCGACAGTTTTGTTCAAGCCAAATCTGCCAAAAAATGCATGAAGGACCAATGCTACACCCAACTTTTAAAAATAAATCCCTTGTAGGAGGCCACCCCATACTCCTCCAAAAATCAACTACATATGAAGCATGCGAGCAAGGTTGATTCTACACTCCCCACCAATAATGCTATAGTTGACGAGAAAAGTCACATTGGAGAAGTAAATTCCCAACAGACTCCTCATCCTTCCCATAATTATAGCATAAAGAGGGGCTAGCAAAACCATGATTTTGAATATTATCCCAAGTAGGACACCGATTATGATTAGCCAACCACACATAAAAACTATACTTAGGCCAAACATACTTATTCCAAACTTGCTTCCACCACGGGACAACATCCTCCCCAAACCGTTGTCGATCCAAAACATAATAACCAGTAGCAACCAAAAATATCCCTCTATTATCTCTCCCCCATGCTAGCACATTATACCCAAGCAGATAATATCAGATATGACTAGCCAAAATACGGGCCAATTTTTCCCTCGCATCCATAGTGCCGCCAACAGGCCATTACCAAGGATCCTTCCACTGGAAACTAACCATCTGACCAAAGGACTTAAAAATTTTGAAATCCATGACCTTCACCCATATAGCATCCAAAAAGCATTGAGCAAGATCTTGAATATGGGGAAACTACTAAGGAGAGGAGAAAATCCATCCCAAGAATCATGCCAAAAAAGAGCCTGAGACCTAGTATAACAAATCTAGAACAACCCCTGCTTAACCAATTTTGCACCCTTCTTTAGAGTATTCCAAACAAATGATCCTTGACCAGTTAAGTTGTATCTAAGAATATCAAAACCTTCCACCCCCTAATATGCTTGTGGGAGATAATATTGGCCTAATTTTTCTCTAATTACTACACCAACGCCAATACAACTTAGCAGCAAAAGCAGTCCCAGAAATAGAGCTTAGACGAAGACCCAAACCCCCTTCTTGCTTTGATTGACAAATAGTCTTCCAATTAACAAGACTCCATTTTGAGGAATCAAGATTACCAACCCACAAGAATTGCCTAGAAAGAGAATCTAGATCATGAAGGATCTACTTTGATCTAGGGTAAAATGATAATATCTAGAAATTGGGTTTAACAAAATTATTTTTGATGATGCTTCTAAAGGAAATCCAAAAAAAACTAGTGGAGGTGGTGCTTTTTAACATAATGAAGGCAACATTCTCCTCACTTACTCAGAATCGTATGAAACTTCAACTAAAAACCATCCAAAGACTAGGGCCTTCTTACAAGAATTAAAATTTACTTTTTCATTGATCCTTTGCTCACACCATTTAAGGTTACTTTTTAAAATATGAAAAAATATTGGATAGCTCCATCAACGTTGAAAGAGTTGATGCAATGTTGGATTAATTATTTCAAAGCTAAAGCATTATGTATTTTGTGGAGGACTAGTCCTTCCATTATTTGTTAGAATTTATGGATTGAAAGGAATATATAATTTTTAAACATAAATCTCAATATCATGCCCAAGTTTAGAACCGTATTATTGACTCTCTTGAAGAATACTTACAAATATGGTGTTCATCATGGGAAGGTTCAAGTGTGGAAAAAGAGGTGGTAACAACTTGGTTACAATATTTGAACATACATGGAAAATACATTAAAACAAAGGATCTACTTTGATCTGGGGTAAAATGATAATATCTAGAAATTGGTTTTAGTAAAATTATTTTTTATGATGCTTCTAAAGGAAATCCAAGAAAATTTGGTGGAGGTGGTGATTTTTAACATAATGAAGGCAACATTCTCCTTACTTACTCAGAATCGTATGGAACTTCAACTAAAAACCATCCAAAGACTAGGACCTTCTTATAAGAATTAAAATTTTACTTTTTCATTGATCCTTTGCTCACACCATTTAAGGTTACTTTTTAAAAATATAAAAAAATATTGGATAGCTCCATCACCATTGAAAGAGTTGATGCAATTTTGGATTAATTATATCAAAGCTAAAGCATTATGTATTTTGTGGAGGACTAGTCCTTCCATTATTTGTTAGAATTTATGGATTGAAATGAATAATATAATTTTTAAACATAAATCTCAATATCATGCCCAAGTTTAGAACCATTTTATTGACTCTCTTGAAGAATAATTACAAATATGATGTTCATCATGGGAAGGTTCAAGTGTGGAAAAAGAGGTGGTAACAACTTGGTTACAATATTTGAACATACATGGAAAATACATTAAAACAAAGGATCTACTTTTTTTTTTGAAAAAGAGGGTAAAAATTTATTAACTCGGCAAAACATCCAAGATATAAAGAAAAAGAAGAAGTTATTCAGACATATCAGCTCTCAATAAAGAATATATATATTGAGAGCACTCAAAAGAAAGTTGAGACCAATTCTGAACATCCCAACCATCCTAAAACTCAGAAGCCCATTTAGCTAACAAATCCGCTACCCCATTCCACTCTCGAGGAATATGCACAAAAGAAATGAACTCCAACTGAGCAAAGATATTGAGAATTTTTTGAGCAATCCAACTCAACCGCCAACTCCCATGAAGACTATCCCTAGAATTCAATAAATTTATAATAATATAATAATCAGATTCACAAACAATCTGACACCAACCCAAAGCATACCCTTTCTCCAAAGCATATAAAATTGCAAGGGCTTCCATGAAGTTATTAGAATGATATCCCTTAAAGCAAGAGAAAAAAATATGATAGTACGACTACTATCCCATCCCACACCACCAATACCAGCATTACCCGGATTTCCCTAGGAAGATCCATTCGTATTAATCTTTAGTGCACCTGGAGGAGGCAGATTCCATTTACCAGCCCTTCGTACTTGATTACTCTGACCCATACATCTATAGGAGACATTAGGGCCAGGACCATTAACCAACCAGCCTAATATTTCCATGATTTGACATTTCGCTTAGTCCATGGGAGAAATAATCTAACATTTTACAGACACGATTTCTTGGATCATTCGCAATATCCTTTTCCAGACCTAAGAAGCAGTTAACTCCTTCCCTTGGAAAATTATACAGTTTTGTTCAAGCCAAATCTGCCAAAAAATGCATGAAGAACCAATGCTCCACCCAACTTTTAAAAAGAAAGCCCTTGTAGGAGGCTGCCCCATACTCCTCCAAAAATCAACTACATATGAAGCATGCGAGCAAGGTTGATTCTACACTCCCCACCAATAATGCTATAGTTGACGAGAAAAGTCACATTGGAGAAGTAAATGCCCAACAGACTCCTCATCCTTCCCATAATTATTTCATAAAGAGGGGCTAGCAAAACCATGCTTTTGAATATTATCCCAATTAGGACACCGATTATGATTAGCCAACCACACATAAAAACTATACTTAGGCCAAACATACTTATTCCAAACTTGCTTCCACCATGGGACAACATCCTCCCCAAACCGCTATCAATCCAAAACATAATAACCAGTATCAACCAAAAATATTCCTCTATTATCTCTCCCCCATGCTAGCACACTATCCCCAAGTAGATAATATCAGAGATGACTAGCCAAAATATGGGCCAATTCTGCCCTCGCATCCATAGTGCCACCAACAGGCCATTCTCGAGGATCCTTCCATTGGAAACTAACCATCTGACCAAAGGACTTAACAATTTTGAAATCCACCACCTTCACCCATACAGCATCCAAAAAGCATTGAGCAAGATCTTGAATATGGGAAAACTTCTAAGGAGAGGAGAAAATCCATCCCAAGAGTCATGCCAAAAAAGATCCCGAGACCTAGTATAACAAATCTAGAACAACCCCTACTTAACCAATTTTGCACCCTTCTTTAGAGTATTCCAAACAAATTATCCTTGACCAGTCAAGCTGTATCTAAGAATCTCAAAACCTTCCACCCCCTAAGATACTTGTGGGAGATAATCCTAGCCCAATTTTTCTCTGATTACTACACCAACGCCAATACAACTTAGCAGCAAAAGCAGTCCCAAAAAAAGAGCTTAGACGAAGACCCAAACCCCCTTCTTGCTTTGATCGACAAATATTCTTCCAATTAACAAGACTCCATTTTGAGGAATCAAGATTACCAACCCACAAGACTTGCCTAGAAAGAGAATCTAGATCATGAAGGATCTACTTTGATCTAGGGTAAAATGATAATATCTAGAAATTGGGTTTAAAAAAATTATTTTTGATGATGCTTCTAAAGGAAATCCAAGAAAAGCTAGTGGAGGTGGTTCTTTTTAACATAATGAAGGCAACATTATCCTCACTTACTCAGAACCATATGGAACTTCAACTAAAAACCATCCAAAGACTAGGGCCTTCTTATAAGAATTAAAATTTACTTTTTCATTGATCCTTTGCTCACACCATTTAAGGTTACTTTTTAAAATATGAAAAAATATTGGATAGCTCCATCAACGTTGAAAGAGTTGATGCAATGTTGTATTAATTATATCAAATCTAAAGCATTATGTATTTTGTGGAGGACTAGTCCTTCCATTATTTGTTAGAATTTATGGATTGAAAGGAATAATATAATCTTTAAACATAAATCTCAATATCATGCCCAAGTTTAGAACCGTATTATTGACTCTCTTGAAGAATACTTAAAAATATGGTGTTCATCATGGGAAGATTCAAGTGTAGAAAAAGAGGTGGTAACAACTTTACAATATTTGAACATACATGGAAAAGACATTAAAACAAAGCATCTACTTTGATCTGGGGTAAAATGATAATATCTAGAAATTGGGTTTAACAAAATTATTTTTGATGATGCTTCTAAAGGAAATCCAAGAAAAGCTGGTGGAGGTGGTGCTTTTTAACATAATGAAGGCAACATTCTCCTCACTTACTTAGAATCGTATGGAACTTCAACTAAAAACCATCCAAAGACTAGGGCCTTCTTACAACAATTAAATTTTACTTTTTCATTGATCCTTTGCTCACACCATTTAAGGTTACTTTTTAAAAATATGAAAAAATATTGGATAGCTCCATCAACGTTGAAAGAGTTGATGCAATGTTGGATTAAATATTTCAAATCTAAAGCATTATGTATTTTGTGGAGGACTAGTCCTTCCATTATTTGTTAGAAGTTATGGATTGAAAGGAATAATATAATTTTTAAACATAAATCTCAATATCATGCCCAAATTTAGAACCATATTATTGACTCTCTTGAGTAATACTTAAAAATATGGTGTTCATCATGGGAAGGTTCAAGTGTGGAAAAATAGGAAATAACAACTTGGTTACAATATTTGAACATACATGGAAAAGACATTAAAACAAAGGATCTACTTTGATCTGGGGTAAAATGATAATATCTAGAAAGGGTTTAACAAAATTATTTTTGATGATGCTTCGAAAGGATATCCAAGAAAATCTAGTGGAGGTGGTACTTTTTAACATAATTAAGGTAACATTCTCCTCACTTACTCAGAATTATATGGAATTTCAACTAAAATCCATCCAAAGACTAGGGCCTTCTTACAAGAATTAAAAGAATTAAAATTGCAATAAAAAGTATGGAAATATATTTCAATTAAGGGATACATAAATTATCATTAATATTATCAACAAAAAAAATGGATGTGGGGATTGGATACAAGATAATATTGGTATAAATGTTTATCATATATGATTGGAGGCATTCTCTTTGAAATAGGAGCATATCTATACAAAAGGAAATCAAGAAACAAAATTTAGGGTGTCATGGTGGTGGAATTCAAATTTTAAACAACAAATAGCAAGTAAGTGTTATCTCTTAATAAATATGGTGTCAAGGATCTAATTGTGAAAACATAGCCCTTTAAGGCATTGAAGAATATATTTGATAGGAAAAAATAAAAATACATTTAATAAAAAGACATGTTAGATATGGTTTAATTAACCTAACAACAAATATAATATTTTAATATTTTGATGGGAGTGACCCCAATAGAAGCCAAATATAAGTTATTACAATAAATATGTGAATTAAAATATCTAATAACTTTTTAAATTTAAATTAAATTATCACTAACATTATGCTTGAAAGGGGATATTTTTTATGCTTGTTTATCAAAATACACAAACTGTAAAAAATAGATTATTTAAAAATATATTTTTCTAATTAGTTGAGAGAAGAGGTTTTGAAAGGATCCTCGAACCTTATTACAAAAGGAACAACTAACACCCTATTAGGGAGAGGGATGTTAGCAAGCTAAATAAAGACCAACATCTAGAACCCACGTAGGGAAAACCAACATAGCCACCACCAGGGCAAACACAAAAAATAGATAAATAGAAGGAAGACTAGATGATCTACAGCTAGCCCGCATAACCCATAGAAATAAACCTACACATGGGTACCCATGCAAAAGACACAACCAAAATAAATAAATAAATAGCAAGACCCATCAAAAAATAGACCCTCGACCATTATTGTTCGTTGGTGTCTAGGTTATCCTTATTGGGACCCTCAAAAAGATGACCCATCTATCCCCAGCTTAGTAGAGATACCTATAGTCTCTAAATCATTGATACTTGGTGAAAATCCTCTCTCAAAATGGTTAGACCATCCTGGCTCAACCCTAAATTTATTAAGAAATCAGTTGATTTATTACCTTCCCTATACATGTGCTTGATAACCACATCCTCAAAGGCCTGAAGGATTATTTTTGCCTCAAAAATCATATTAGCGACAAAAGGACTAGGATTTTGAGAACCTTTCACTAGATTTATGATATTAAGGGAATCACCCTCAATGATGACCTTACTCTGCTCAAAGCCACTCAATAGAGAGATCCCTTGGAAGAGAGCATGAGCTTCAACAAAATGACTTGATTGAGGTCCTAGCTTCTCAGCAAAGGTGAGAAGGATTTTGTTGCTACTATTCAAAATTAAACCACCTACACTTGCCTCTCTTGGGTTACCCTTGGAATTCTCATAAAAATTGAGCTTAATCCAACCTAGAGGGGGTGGTTCCCAAAAAATCTATCTTCTCCCACTCAAATCTAAATGGGCAGTAGACCTCGAAAAAGTTTTAAACCTTAGAGCATGCTCCAAATCTAATTCCCCAACATAGAAACCTGAGTCCAAAGAGATGGTAGAGACATTCTCCACTATTGCTACAATGCTCTTAGCGCGGATAGAGAGGATTGAATTGGATTTATTTTTAAAAGCCCTCAAATTTCTTTCCTTCCATAGACACCACATGATGTGAGCCAAGCTAAATATCTAGAATAAATGAAGTTGGGAATAAAAGAAGGGAGGGTCCCACTTGTATAAAATATCAAACATTGGAAAGGGGCATACCCAACAGACACTAACCAAATTAAAAAATAAGGAGAAAACATCCTTAGAGAATGGGCATAAAATAAAGATATATTGTATTGACTTAGCATCCAAGCCACAGAGGTAACACCAGTTTGGAATAATCATATCTTGGGATTGCAAATGATTTATGTAAATATTTTATTTTGTATCACAATGTATAGAAAAATATTTACCTTAGGGATTAATCTGTAACAACCCAAAAATCTAAGGTAGTTGCTATTTTTTACAAAACATGCAACACTAAAAACTAGCACATATAGAGAGGGATCCTTATCTCAAATGGTACATGCAACTATAAGTTATCTAATCTAAATTGACTCTAAGTTCAAGTTTTCTATCATTCTCCTTATCACCAACCATCTTTCTAGCATCTAATCAAGATACATCCATATCCATGCCATACATAAATCCATCTGTGTAGGCATACTATGTGTATTACGGTAAGCTATTAACCACATGCCAGTCAAGGTTAGCTTATCTCCTTTGATCAGTCAAAGGGTACATTCATCTATATACCCTACACAAGTCTATTTGTGTGGGTATATGATGCATACTACAAATAGGCTACTCGTCTTATCCTTATGATGGTGTAGCCCAATCCTATCATAGATAGTTTATCTCATTTAAAACTACTAGGTTGTATAAGTCAAACCAATTTAGTTTCCTCAATTATGAACATCCAACAATAGTACTAAGGAACCCCATAATCCCTTAGGTTCTCTATGCATAGCATTCTAATATCTGAAGGATTCACTTAACTACTCCAAGCATATTAAAACCATCATCATAGGAGACTAAACACTAAATATATACATTTAAAACAAGCATGAAATAAATTACAAGAGAAATATAAAGAGATGATTTAAAGGAAATAATCTAACTAAATCATGCATAAATTAGAGGCTTAACAATTAATCAACAAGATGCATTGTAAATTACAATTTAGGAGATATATTTCCATCTATCAATATTACATAGTTAGCTAAGATAAAGCTTGCTCTACTAATTTTTTGTTCATAACATAAGTAAGTTTTTGTCCTAAATCCTTGATTCTCTCCTGGATCCTTTAGCTCGCCCATCACTCAGCCATGGTAGTAAGGGATCGGGACAGCTCATAGAAATATGAATCATGCATCTACTAGATGATCATTTAATCTAGTGCATATAAATGCCCAAATTGAAACTACACAATCACCAAATACATCATTATAAATCATTCATTCAATATCTAGGAGGATCATCTTTCATTTTACCATAACATCCTTAATCAATCAAGATTCTTGATTAAACATAAAAGTCCTCCCTTAGATTTGATTATCAATTAAACTCATCTATTTCCTTATTTAATCAAGACCCCATAAATCTTAATTAATTAAGTACTTAAATTACTCCTTTCTCTAACCAATTAAGACCCCATAAACCCTAATCAACTAGATACTTAATTTCCCATTCTATTTTTTTAAGCATAGTCTATAATCCTCCATTTTCTAAAAATATAAATTGCACTACTTCACTTAAGCATATTCTAAAATGTAACTCATACTATTTTGATTAAAACAAAAGTTATAATCATTTGAATATAATTAGTCTATATTCTTTCATTACTTATGAACCAATATATGTTTCTTTCTTTCTTTCTAGATATTGTCCACTTTATCTATTAAATGACACAATGTAAATCTCCATTTACATATTGTCTATTTTCTTACATAAATGAAACAATATTAATATTTATTTACATATTGTCTATTTTCTTATTTAAACAAAAACAATATAAATATTTATTTACATATTGTCTATTTTCTTATTTAAATAAAGACAATATAAATCTTTCATTTACATATTATCTATTTTCTTTATTAAATAAAGATAATTTTCTTATATAAATGAAACAATATAAATATTTATCTGCATATTGTCTATTTTCTTATTTAAATAAAAATAATAAAAATATTTTAAATAAAAAATATAATTCTTACATTAAAAATTCCACCAACACAAGAGCTACTGTATCCACTAAATCATGGATAGAGGAATAAGGGATTTAATTTCCTCTTTAAAACAATCACACTGCTTATAAAAAAGTACGGGGTTTGATTCTTGCAAGGAACAATAACCAATAAAGAGTGGCAATAGGTGACAAGTGGTGATAATGAGCACAAATAAGAATTAGACCTAGTAACGAATGGCACCGATAGATAAGGACAATAGTCAAACTACATGCCACTAGTCAACACATAAGCAACCACCAAGTGGTTGGTCATGTGATCATCACTTGGTGATCGTAGGGCTTAGGGATCCAAGCTCCCACTAAGACCATCGATCACCGGAGCATATCCCATGTGGGACAATGCACGCAGATGGCTTCTCTAAAATACATCCGCCTGAGTGGCCTGAGCACAAACCAATATTCATAGTCCACTTAGGGGATAACAAAATATATTAAATCTCAAAGGAAGCTCTTACCCAACCCTACATTAGGTCTGTTATCAACTACAAGGGTGAACTCAAGAGTGCTAAGGGGATTCTACATCTGTTTCAGGCATCACAACACTATGATGTAATCGCTTGGTACAACGGTCGTCTATCCAACTACAGGATGCTACAGAGAGGTCTCGAACTCTCCAAGAAGAATCTAGGAAGCTCCAAGAGTGGTAGTCACCAAAAAGGAGAACATGGGGCAAAGGCTTCCTAAAGACTACTGACGCAGCACAACTGATCGAAAAGTACATGCACAAGGTCAAACGTAAAACCTAGCATCAGAAGGGATGATTTTGGGATTAAGAACAATATTGGGCCAAACATAAAGCCCACAAGCGTAAGCTTAAAATAGAGATCTAGGGTTGAGACTTGTCTAGGTCATAAGGTAAACATCTTACACAAGCTACAAAGAATAGCTTCACTTTTGACCGCCTACTTGACCACTCAAACGAACATAGAAGTGGGTGATTTAAGCAATACGTAAGTTATTTACAAAATCATTAAACTCAAGCCATAAATTGAAGGATTTCATATGATTATAAGCTTAAGAAATTGCTTCTAGACCACCTCTCTATGATTTCTTTTGCATTATTGGTTTCTCCACTTGGCCTCCAACTTTTTTTCCTTATTTTCTCCTCTTCGCAACCACTCTTCATCCATTTTCTTCATCCTCTTAACAAGGGCAGATCCCTCTGCCTCAACTACTAATATCCCCTCCTCCATTAATTATATCTTGTTGCTTTAAAGTCTTTGTTATCCATTGTTGCGACAAGAGAGATATTTCATTGTTTTTAAACACTTCTAATCGCCTTCAACGCATATGCTTCATATAGAAGCTTGTAATGTGTTCTTTTTTTTCATATAAAATAAAATAACCTCTCTTTTATTAAATAAAAGGGCTTGTATGCCTTTCAATTAAAAAGAAATCAAATAACTTTTTAATTATTACTTTTAATAAACTTTATTTATTATTTGTCTTATTTTAAATAAATTCTATTATTATTTAAAATATATACTCATTATAATTTTTCTAAATAAAATCACTTATTACTTAAAACAATATATATGTTTTTTAATTGTTCTAAATAATCTCAATCATTATTTAAAATAATTAAATTCTAATTATTTAAATAAAAGCACATTTATTATTTAAGTAAAATATATTTCATTTAATCTCATAATAAAATTCATTTATTATTTTAAAATCATATACCCATACTAATATTGACCATTAGTATGGTATATTCAAATGGATTTGGGATAATGGACCTTCTATGTCCATTACCCCATTTTTTTATGGAGTTCCTTAGCCAAACATTTTTACACATAACAAATAACTAAACAAGATGAATGATCAGATGCATCAAACAAAGCAGGAACTTTTCCATCAACCCAGTCACTTGTCTTAGTGAGAGAATTTATGGTGGCTTCTAGGCTACCAACTTTGGCTTAAGGTGGTTTGCTTGCTGATGATCATCCCTAAAGCAATAATGCATGCCTATATGAGGTAGTCATCAATGTTACCCTAATATGTCTAGTCATCACTTCCCTTTTCAAGTATCCCATCCTTGGTGAGGTTTTCTACCTAGTACTGCACATAGACAAAACATTTCCAGTATTGTATTCTTCAAGATAGATCATTATAAACCATGCAAAAATTATTCAAAGCATTAAACATTAGGCACCCCTTAGTCATTCATAATTACATAGTATATTCGGCCAAAGTCTTACCAAATGTGGGGTATGACATACTACTCCCGTTGGATTAAACTCAATCTCGTGGGTTTCCTATCACAAAAAGTTATTACAATTTCTCAAACAAAAAGTTATTACAAGTTTTCAAACAAAAATTTATTACAAGTTTTCAAACAAAAAAGGAAAATATTTCTTCATCTCATCCACTTTCTTCAAAGTGGTACTTATTTCTGAATAACGATCCCACTAGACCTTAAATTGTTCTAGAATATGTTTCCTCAAGGATTTAGAGCAGAATTCTAAAATATCGACATGACTTCAATAGCCTCTAGGTTTACCATCTACAGTTTAGAAACATCCCACACATGATCAACATCAACAACATATTTCCTAGGCAAGGATATGTGGAAGGTGTCATGGATCTTTGACAAGGTTAAGTGATAAGGCAAGTTGATAAGCAACCAAGCTAATCTTCTCAATGATATAAAAGGGTCCCATAAACAAAGGATCCAACTTCATGGATTTGATTACACTTTTTATTGTCTTGACCCTTAAAAACACTCTTTCCAACATAGAGTATTCTCTTGGAGTCATCTTTAGATCAACATAACTTTTTTGATAGTCGCCAGCTTCTTGGAGCCTTTGCTTGATTGTCTTAAGTTGATTCTCCATTTCCTTGACCATGTTTGGTTTAATCAAAACTCGTTCCTCTAAAGTGTCCCATGATACACATCTTTCCATACAAGGCATCGAATAGGGTCATACCCAAAAAAGAGTGATGTCCATTATTGTAGGTAAACTCTACAAGGTGTAGATAGTCTTCCCATATAGACTTCTGATCCATGTAGTACATGCAAAGCATATCTTCTAGTACTTGATTTACCCTTTTAATTTGACCATTAGTCTTAGGATGATAAACGGATCTTATATTCAATTTTGTACCTATAGCATCATGTAGGGCCTTCCAAAATTTAGAAGTGAATCTGGAATCTCTATTTAAAATTATCATTTTAGGGAACCCATGGAGTTTGAATATCTCCTTGGAAAATCAGTTGGCCACAACTTGAGCATCATCCATGATGTTTTTGGGTATGAAATATGTAACCTTAGTCAATCTATCGACTATTACAAGGATTGCATCATGTTGGTACCTGGTCTTGGGTAAATCTACAATGAAATCCATGGATATAACCTAGCACTTTTTTGTAGGTATATCATGTGGATATAATTGTCCTACATGATGTTTAAGTTCAACCTTCACCTTATGGTGTTCCAAGTATCAAGCAACAAAATCAGTGATGTCTTTATTCATTGCTGCTTAGAAGAAGGTTTTTTCAAAAAAAATCTCATTTTGTTCCTTCCTGTAGAGTAATGGGTTCTATGAGCTTCTTGCATGATTAGTCTCCTTAAGTTACCCATTTTTGGCATGATGAACCTATCTTTAAAGCACAAAATACCATAATTGGTGCAAAAATCCCTATTTTTATCTGGGTTTCTAGTTATTTTGATCTAAATTTCATTGCAATACTCATCTTGAGATTGCATTCTCCTAATTTGGTCTAGTAAATCTATGTGACTTCAGGTCAGGGCTACTATGTGTCTTCTTCTACTTAAGACATTAACCACTTTATTATATTTCCCTTTTATGAATTCAATCTCAAAGTCATACTCTTATAATAACTTGACCCACCTTCTCTATCTTGCATTGAGCATAGGTTAGGTGAATATGTATCTCAAGATTTGATGGTCGGTTCTTAGTTCAAAAGGTCTCCCTACCAAGTAATGGTGCCAACTCTTTAGAGCATGAACAACTATTTCTAGCTCTAGGTCATGCGTAGCATAGTTAACTTTATGTTTCTTAATTTTCCTTTATGTATATGCTATGATAGAATCATCCTGCAATAGTACTCCTTCTATCCCATATAGCGATGCATTAGTGCACACTACAAGATTCCCCTACGGATCTAGAATCTTGAGTATTGAATTTATGGTAAGTTTCTACTTGAGCAACACAAAAGCAATCTCATACTTCTTAGACCACTTAAACTCCTTTCTCTTATTTTAGAGGTTTTTTATCACAATAGTTATCTTGGAGTAATACTTTATGTACCACCTATAATAGCCCATCATACCCATGAAGATTTTTACTTCAATCACATTGATAGGTTGTGGCAAATATATAATGGTCGTAATATTTTATGGATATACTATGATTCCCTTAGTAGATATGATATATCGAAGATATTTTACTTCTAGGAATTAGAAATCACTTTTTGCTATATTTACATAGAGTCGATTCTCCTTTAACAATTCCAACATAATTATGAGGTGCCTATCATGTTCTTTCTTATCTTTGGAATATATTAATATGTCATCTAAAAATACGAGGACAAACTAATCCATATACCTTTTGAATAAGTTGTGAATTAAATTCATGAATGTGGTTGGGGTATTAGTTAGCCCAAAGAGCAAGACTATAAAATTATAGTACACATATGGTTTTGAAAGTAGTCTTGTGAGTGTCCTCCTCATGTATTCTTAGTTGATGGTATCATGACTTTGGGTCAATCTTTGTGAATATTGTAGCAAATTTCAACTAATTGAATAGATCTTCTATTCTAGGTAAAGGATACCTATTTTTGATGGTTTCTTTGTTGAGCATCGTATAATCAATACATAGTCACAGTGAACCATATTTCTTCTTGACGAAGAGTATTGGTGCACCTCAATGTGACACACTAGGCTTTATCAACCTATTTTCCAACAATCCTTGAAGGTGTACCTTTAATTCTTGCATATCTATAGGTTTCATACTATAAGGAACTCTATGGATAGGCTCTACTCCTATAATTGAAGTAAAACTCACACACAGGAGGAAGTTCAGGTAGGTCTTCAAGAAATATTTCTTTAAATTCTTGTATAATTGGATGCTTTTCAAATACTTCCTTCTTATGTTCCTCCTAAACTTTATTTAGTTTTACTACATAAATCATCCCTCATATTTTAAGGGTCTTATTCAATTGCATAGCATATAGTATTTGGGGTTTGAATGATCCTTGCTTACTATGGATCCTT
Source organism: Wollemia nobilis (assembly GCA_028583015.1). NCBI lineage: Eukaryota > Viridiplantae > Streptophyta > Pinopsida > Araucariales > Araucariaceae > Wollemia > Wollemia nobilis. The sequence continues at coordinate 25,032,534 of JAQPPZ010017248.1, read as the reverse complement.
ATTCTCCCTTTGCCTTTTTTTGAAAACTCTATCCACCTATCCTAAAATTTGATTAAGGCTTTATGAGCCTGTAACCAATCCATCCCTAATATGACATCAAAGGCATGTAGCAATGCTACATACAAACATCCTTTGGTTGATATATTTTCTAAGGTGATTTCCACCATAGGAAAACATTGATCCACTGAGTAGATTTTCCTAGAACCATACTCGACCTTCCACCCTTGAGCCAAATAACCTGGTCTTTTTGGCATATCCCTGGCTAGTCTAGAAGAAATAAAACTAGAAAATAAAATCATCAAAAACTTAATAAACTTACTTTTAGAGGGAAGAAAGAGAATTTACACTCCTAAATAAATGGCATGGGTGCCCTGTTCTAGTCCTAACCTCATGTTGTTTCTTGCATCCCAAGGTATCCCTTTTATCTGAATATCAAGTTTTGCTTTACTTGGGCAGTTGACCACATAATGTGGTCCTCCAAACTAGTAGAAACCTCCCTTTAGGGTGTAGTTTTTTTTCCCCAATTTATCACCCAATTGCTCTATTTGAGGTGATTTTAACTATCTTTCATTTTTGATATGGAGTGAGTTTTGGGGGTTTTCTTTTCTTTCCACTTACTTTATTTTGTCTTACTTGGATAGTTGGTTATATAATGTGGGCCTCCACACACGTGGAAACCTCCTTTGGAACATTTGTGTTTTATCTAAATATGTTTTCCAATTTTCTCTACTTGGGGTGCCTTCTATTGTCTTTTAATTCCCCCATAACCAGATTTAACTATACTTTCCTTATGTTGAGTGGGTTTCCCCTTTATTTTTTCATCACCCTTCACATTATTTAAGTAGGTTTTAATGGTTGGTTCAAGTTGTATTTTTGTTATTTTTGTTGATCTTTCCATAAAATACAGCGCTTTCTCTCCCCTTTAGGGGTTTTCAATATTTCCTTAACAATTTTACAAAATAGGAATCATTAAATCGCTTGTGCTGATTTATTTCTTCTCTTTGTTGGTCTATTAGATCCTATTGTTGTTCTATCTACTCTTGTAACACTGTGGCAATGATGATGAGGTTTCCCACCTCTTTTCTTAAGTTCCTTGAACCCTTATCTTACGTCCTCCCCATAAAATTATCCTCATGATGTTGTCTATTCAAGGGAGAAGACTTCCCTCCTCTTGTCTTAGGTGTCATTTATACTGATTACATCCAAAATAGTATATTAGGTTATAGCTTCACCTTACTACACTACTAAACACAAAGTCTTATTGCTAAAAACACTCTCACCTTACAAGAGGTGGTACTCTAAGTCTATTGAGTAATTATTATGCCAAAATCCACACTTACTAATTTTAAGATGTTGTAGCTTAGCAACTACTTTTGGGTATTAATTTCCCTCTCTTTTTTAACCTTTAGCAAATGGGAGTTTTAGGTCTTCTTGGCTTGGCTCAAGAACTAAGTATGGCTTGTATAGTAAGGTACCCAAATCTCCAGCATAGCAAGAAGCTCTAGTCCTTCGTACCTAATGATCTGATAGAAAATGTAACAACCCAAAAATCTAATGGGGTTGCTATTTTGTTTTTACAACATACGTAACACTAAAATATAGCACATATAGAGAGAGGGATCCTTATCTCAAATGGTACGTGCAACTAAAAGTTATCTAAATTAACTCTAAGTTCAAGTTATCTATCATTCTTCTTATCATCAACTATTTGTCTAACATATAATAATAATATGCCCATTTTCATGCCATACACAAATCCATTTGTGTAGGCATACTACGTGTATTACAACAAGCTATTAACCACATCTCAATTAGGGTTAGCTTATCTCCTTTGATCAGTCGAAGGGTACATTCATATCTATACCCTACACAAGTCTATCTATGTGGGTATATGATGTGTACTACAAATAGGCTACTCGTCTTATCCTTATGATGGTGTAGCCCAATCCTATCATAGATAGTTTATCTCATTTAAAATTGCTAGGTTGTATAAGTCAAAGCAGTTTAGTTTCCTTAACTATGAACACCCAACAATAGTCCTAAGGAACCCCATAATTCCTTAGATTCTCTATACATAGCATTCTAATATTTGAAGGATTTACTTAACTACTATAAGCATTTTAAAACTATCATCATAGGAGAATAAACACTAAATCCATTTAAAATAAGCATGAAACAAATTACCATAGAAATATAAATACGTGATTTAAAGGAGATAATCTAACTAAATCATGCATAAATTAGAGGCTTAACAAATTAATCAACAAGATGCATTGTAAATTATGATTTAGGAGATATATTTCCATCTGTCAATATTACATAGTTGGCTAAGATAAAGGTTGCTCTAACAATGTTTCATTCATAAGTAATTTTCTATCTTGGATACTTGATGCTCTCATGGGTCCTTTAGCTCACCCATCACTTAGTGATGGTAGTAAGAGATTAGGATAGCTCATGGAACTACAAATTATACATATACTAGATGATCATTTAATATAGTGCATCTAAATGCCCAAATTGAAACTATATAATCACCAAATACATCTTTATAAATCACTCATTCAATATCTAGGAGGATCATATTACATTTTACCTTAACATCCTTAATCAATCAAGGTTCATGATTAAACATAAAAGGCATCCCTTAGATTTGATTATCAATTAAACGCATCTATTTCCCTATTTAATCAAGGCCCCATAAACCTTAATTGATTAATTACTTAAATTATTCCTTTATATAAAAAATTAAGGCCCCATAAACCTTAACTAATTAAGTACTTAAATTACTCATTTTCTAACCAATTAAGGACCCATAAACCTTAATCAACTAGATACTTAATATCCCATTCTATTTTTTAAGCATAGTCTATAATCCTCCATTTTCTCAAAATATAAACTACACTACTTCACTCAAGCATATTCTAAAATTTAATTCATACTATTTTGATTAAAACAAAAAGTATAATCATTCGAATATAATTATTCTATATTCTTTCATTACTCATGAACCAATATATTCTCTCATCCAATTTGTCCTGATTGTTAAATATAAACAATATATGCTTATTTCTTTCTTTCTAGGTATTGTTCACTTTCTCTATTAAATGAAACAATGTAGATCTTCATTTACATATTGTCTATTTTATTATACAAATGAAACAATACAAATCTTTATTTACATATTGTCTATTTTATTATTTAAACAAAAATAATATAAATCTTTATTTACATATTGTCTATCATTTACATATTATTTATTTTTTCTATTAAATATAGTTTTCTTATATAAATGAAACAATATAAATCTTTATTTACATATTGTCTATTTTCTTATTTGAATAAAAACAATATAAATATTTATTTCAATATTGTCTATTTTTCTTTTCAAATAAAGATAGTATAAATATTTTAAATAAACAATATAATTCTTACATTAAAAATTTCACCAACGCAAGAGTTGTATCCACTGAATCATGGATAGAAGAAAAAGGGAGTCAATTCCTTATTTAAAACCACCATACTTCTTATACAAAAGGAGGTTCAATTCTTACACCAAAAAACAACCAATCAAAAGTGACGGTAGGTGACAAGTGGCGATAATGAGCACAAACAAGAATTAGATCCAGCAATGAATGGCACCAATGAACAAGGGTAATAGTTAAACTACATGTCACCAATTAGCACACAAGCGACCGCCAAGTGGCTAGTTGTACGACCACCACTTGGTGATCGAAGGGGTTAGGTATCCAAGCTCCAATTAAGCCCATCAATCATCAGAGCATATCCCATGTGGGACAATGCTCATGGATGGCTTCTCTAAAAGCCATCCAACTAAGTGGTCCAAACATAAACCAGCATTTGTAGTCCACTTAGGGGGTGACCAGAGACATTGAGTCTCAAAGGAAGCTTTTACACAACCCTAAAATAGGTCTATTATCAACTACAATTGTGAACTCAGGAGCGCTAATGGGATTATACGTATATTTTAGGTATTACAACACTGCAACATATTCGCTTGGTCCAACGGTCATCTATCTAACTATAAAATGCTACAAATAGGTCTTGACCTCTCCAAGAAGAATCTAGGAAGATCCAAGAGTGGTATTCACCAAAAAAATATAGTAGGAGGCAAAGACTTCCTAAAGACTACTAACGCAACACAACCGGTTGAAAAGCACACACTCAAGGTCAAACGTGAAATCTAGCATGAGAAGGGATGATGTTGGGATTAAGAACAATGTTGGGCCAAACATAAATCCCACAAGCATAAGCTTAAATACAAATATCTAGGGTTGAGACTTGTCTAGGTCATAAGGTAAACATATTACACAGGCTACAGAGAATATCTTCACTTTCGACCATTGAATTGACCACTCAAACAAACATAGAAGCAAGTGATTTAAGAAATACGTAAGTTATTTACAAAATCATTAAAATCAAGCCATCAATTGAAGGATTCCAACCTAATTCTAAGCTTAAGTGATTGCTTACAAACCATCTCTCTATGATTTCTTTTATGTTCTTGGCTTCTCCAATTGACATCCAACTTCTTTTCCTTCTTTTCTCCTCCTCGCAACCACTCTTCGTCCATTTTCTTCATCCTCTTAACAAGGGTGGATCCATCTACCTAAACTACTCATGTCCCCTCCTCCATTAATGTTGTCTTATCAATTTAAAGTCTTCATTATCCACCGCCACAACAAGAGAGATTTCATTTTTTTTAAATAATTCTAATCACTGTCAACGCATTTGCTTTATCTAGAAGCTTGTAATGTGTTCTCTTTTTTTATTTAAAATAAAAGAACCTCCCTTATATTTTATAAATAAAATGGTGTGTATGCCTTTCAATTAAAAAGAAATAAAATAACTTTTTAATTATTACTTTCAATAAACTTAATTTATTATTTATCTTATTTTAAATAAATTTTATTATTATTTAAAATATATGCTTATTATAATTGTTTTAAATAAAAATCACTTATTACTTAAAACAATATGTTTTGTAATTATTCTAAATAATCTCAATTATTATTTAAAATAATAATTATATTCTAATTATTTAAATAAAAGCACATTTATTATTTAAATAAAATATATTTCATTTAATTTTATAATAAAATTCATTTATTATTTTTAAATTATATACCCATACTAATATCAACCATTAGTATGGTATATTCAAATGGATTTGGGATAATGGACCCTCTATGTCCATTACCCCATTTTTTTATGGAGTTCCTTAGCCCAAAATTTATACACACAACAAATAATTAAACAAGATGAACGATCAGATGCATCAAAAAAGGCATGAACTTTTCCATCAGCCCAATCACCTATCTCCGTCGAATAATTTATGATAGCTTCTAGGCTACCAACTTTGGCTCAAGGTGGCCGACTTGTTGATGATCATACCTAAAGCAATAATGCATGTCTATATGAGGGTAGTCATTCATGTTACCCTAATTTGTCTAGTTATCACTTCCTTTTTCAATTACCCCATCCTTGGTGGGGCATTTCTACCTGGTGCTACACATTGACATGTTAGCGGTATTGTATTCTTCAAGATAGATCATTATAAACCATGCAAAAATTATTCAAAGCATTAAATATTAGACATCCATTAGTCATTCATCAGTGCATAGTATATCTGACCAAAGTCTTGCCAAAGGTGGGGTATGACATAATCCCTTCCACCAAACCAGTTTGCTTGGGAACCAAGAGGGGCCAGGGTCCTCCGGGAGGAAATTTATCAATTTCACAAAAAATTCTCCTAAAATTTCTACCTTCTATAATATATTACCAGCTTCATTAGTAGATTTGATGACTTGGAACTTCAGGAGGTTCAAGATCTTCTTAAGGGTCATTCTCTTGGCTAAAGATAAGTAAAGACTAAATAAAACTCTTCATATCTACTTATGATTTGTAGTTTCTATATAACATTCAACCTTAGAACGAAAGGTATATCTACAGACATCTTTAGCCACTACCAATTCTAGGAGTGAAGCCAACGGTTGGTCCATCAACCAAGTATTTGACCAAAAATCAATTATATGGTTATTACACACATTCCATCTTCCTTCCTTTCTAATGTTACTTCTAGAATTATGTAGACTAAACCAAAAGGCCAACCTAGAGTTTGGGACATCATCCAATAGGAATTCATCCCTATTATTTAGATATTTTGCTTTTATAATACTAACCCAATAATCAACTTGTTCATTCTAGGTTAGGCACCAACCTTGTTTAGCAACTAGGGCTTTATTCATTTGGTCTATCCTTATTCAACCCATGCCTTCAAACTCCCTTCTACTATATATTTGATCCCATGCTACTAAGTGGAATCTCTTCTTCTCTTCGAACCCAAACCATAAGAAGGACTTTTAAACTTGCTTGATATTTTGCACAATTTTACTTGGAATCTTGAACAAGGACATAAAGTAAACCAGTATACTCTAAATTGTAGATTTTAACAAAACAATATTAGAGATTAGAAGGATACAACCTCCACTATAATTTCCTAGATATACCATGTATTAGAAACATCCACTTTACAAATCTCCTTGATCTAGTTATGGCTTTTGTGGCGAAGAGTTGAGGAATGAAAAATTTTGTATTTCTGTATTCATATTTCAGCCAAAGAGATCTAGAATTTTATCACCAAAAAACCTCCTCCCTGCTCAAGACATTATGAAACTCATCCAATATTCTTCTCTCCTCCAATATATTATTCAATGAGTGGACATCCACTTCCAATGAAGATTGAATAGCCTATAATTGGGATTTGAGATCATTTTTATTAATCTAAAAGTCCCCAAAGACTAATTTGTTATAATATTTTATATTTTTTATCAATATTAGCTTAGCAACCACCTGACTAATGTTAGCTTTTAATTCCATATACAATGGGAGATAACAATCACAAGATGCAGAATAATAATAAATAAAGTAAATCTACAAGATGACTAAAATATGCTATAAATAGAAATGATGAAAAAGATTACAATAGTAGCTATGGAGGAAATGGACACTCCATTATATAAGCTACTACTCCATGAATGAGCTCTGATATTATAGCTCACACACACTACACTACTACCTATCAACCACACAACTACTTCAATACACTGACTTCGATACACTGACTTTGATACACTGACTTTGATATATTGAATTCTACATCTATGGCCTTTATATAGAAAGATAAGTTCCTTGGCCGATATTTCATGGGCTTTTTATAAGTAATCTAATGGGTTAAAAGTATGGGCTTTTAATTAATTAGAGCAAATGAATTTATGTTTAGATTATGAAATGAATGAATGATATATTTCTTTTAAGATGGTTTTATAAGTACTTTAATCGGTTAAAAGTATGGGCTTTTAACTGGTTAAAGGAAATGGTTTTGTAAGTACTTTAATCGGTTGAAAGTATGGGCTTTTAACTGGTTAAATGAAATGGTTTTTGTAAGTCCTTTACTTGGTTGAAAGTATGGGCTTTTAACTTGTTAAAGGAAATGGTTTTGTAAACTTTAATCGATCGAACGTATGGACTTTTAACTTGTTAAAGGAAATGGTTTTGTAAGTACTTTAACTGGTTGAAAGTATGGGCTTTAAACTAGTTAAAGTAAATGGTTTTGTAATTAATTTAATCGATTAAAATTATGGGCTTTTACCTTTTTAAAGGAAATGGTTTTGTAAGTACTTTAATCGCTTAAAACTATGGGCTTTTAACTGGTTAAAGGAAATGGTTTTGTAAATACTTTAATTGATTGGAAGTATGTGATTTTAATATATAAAAGTAATTTCTATTGAATTATTTTATGCATTGATAAATGATAATTGACCTTCATTATTAAAGGATAAAATGGCTCTCCTTCTATGATGGAAAGAATGATAGACAACTTTATTTCTTGGTTGATGAATATACTTGTGTGATTAATGAAAGTAGAATGCTAGCAGGAAAGGAAATTTTAGATGAAATAATGGATAGAAAATTATGGGGTTTCCTCCTAATTATTTGATTGAATTATTTATGCATAAATACATTGTGTATATTGTATAGTTGCAATTTGAAATCTAATTTATAAATGCACTTATTGCATAAGACATATAGAAAATGTATTTAGTTGCATGCTTCATAGAATCTATGAGTTTTCCTGATCCCTTACTACCATCAACTGGATGATGAAGTAAGAAGGACAAGGAAGATACTCAAAACTAAGACATGGACTCTTGATTTATATTTAAGTAAATCTCTTCTTATGGAAACTTGTTGTGGAGTAGACTTTAGCATGAGTAATATCCTAATTTTATAATAATTTAATGCTCTATTTATTTGTGTGATGATACTTTTACCCTACTAAGGTTATATAACGTTTTAAATATCGAATGGAAAATGTATCTAATACTTGCCTAATGAAGGATCCATGATGTCATAGTTTCATGCACTACCATGTTTGTTAATATATTAATTACACCTTACATGTATCTTCTTTGATGTTGTTATAGATGTTACTTAATGCTTAATTAAGTAGGCAAAACTTAATCACATACTTTTAAGGAAATAAATATTAGAATGTATACATGGTTTAAAATAGATTAGATGTTTAGAGCTAGTTTTTAAATAATTGCACGTGTTAAAATTAGAAAGGAAACCTAAGGTATTATAGGATCCCTTAGGGAGAAGCTTTAAAGTAATATTATTCTTCATATAACTCTTCTAAAAAATTAAATTAGTTAGTTACATGAAAGTATCAATAGAAAAAGATAGATAAATTTGGCTAACACTGGGGGAAATGGGTGGAATAAGTTAGCTCATCGTGGAGATGATATTGATAACTTATTTTCATTATGCTTAGTGAATCTGCATAGACAGACTTATGTATGGTATAGTGATGGGTGTACCCTTTGACATACAAATGGGATAAGTTAACTTATTCATGGGGAATGAGAAAAATAGATTATTTGTAAAACGCGTAGTATGCCTACACAGATGGACTTATGTATGGTGTAAGGATGGACACATCATTTTGATAGAGCAATGAAGGTAAGAAGTTATCTCATCATGGTTATGAGATAGACCTCTTAAAACATTATATTAGGCCTTAGGTATCTTCTTAGTTTAACATACGTTGGATACAGATATGTGAATCCCTACCGAATATATATTTGTAAAAAAAATAGTTTTTGTTTATTAGTTTTTATGAGTTATCACATTGGGACATTCCTATAGTGAATTTTAGTCATTGTGTTTTAATTTTAATTATTATTAGGAAACATAATTAGAAAAAATTCTAAGATATTCAGTAGAAAAATTTGAGAATTAGATCTATTGAGAATAAATTATCCTTTGTCAGTTAGGTCTTTGATCGTATTTCTAAGTCTCATGCATCTATTGATTGCATGATCATTGATGCAGAGGAAGGCACATTGATCATTGTGATGAAACCAAGGAGCATTTTCCCTTTTGGGTTCAAGAGGCTTGATATGTAGAAGCTCTACCATTTTTTCTCCCAAGAGTCGATCTAAAATGGCCTCGGTCCCAATGGTGTCCTCGTTGTATGCTCTTTTAGCGATATGGTGATGTTTTCTGCTCTTGTGGTGATGTGGTGATGTGTTTATCTATACTGGAGAAAAATAATTCTACTCTTATGGGTACATCGCAGGTTGTGGTCTCCTTTGTCAATGAGATTCAAGATGTGGTTAACAAGCAGATGGATATGGAAACCCCAAACTAGCTCTTCTATGATGTTATTTTAGTAGTTGATATCAGGTTATATTTTATGTTGGTTGTATGAGGCCCTCTCTATTTTATTTTACTGAGAGAGGCCTAGTTCCTTTAGCTATTGTTACCCAGCTTTAATGGTATGTTATTTGTATGGGACCCTCTCTATTTTACCTTGTTGAGGGTGGCCTTTTATTCCTGCCCCTTGACTGGTTTTGATTTAGTGTTGTATTTTAGTGTATTTTAATGCCCTATCTCAGCCTATTGTACTAGTTTTGGGGACCTCAAAACCCCTTCGTTTACCAAATAAAAAAAAATGGCTAAAAGAGGTTCATCTATTCAAGATCACTTCCTCTTGTATTTTTGTTGTTGTGGTTTCCTTGAGAAAATATTTTGAATATTTATCATAGCACTAATGTTATTGGTCTGGCATGAATTTATGACTCCATCACCTACAATTTTTTTATTCTTATACTTCCCATTTGAGTTACAGGAGGACTTATCTTCCCCTTTATAGGACTTGGTTTTCAATTTCCCTCTTTTGGCAAGGGTGGTCTCTACTCTCTTTGACATGTCAATTGCATCTTTTAAATAAGACACATTGGTTGTCTCTATGTAGAAGACCAATTACTCGCTAAGGTTTCCTATAAATATGTTTAATATATATCTAGGTGGAGGAACATGCTAGAGTCTCCAAACTAGGGCTTTTCATCTTACTCATCATCTTATTAAGAAGTTGGAAAAATTCTTGTCTTTGGATTGCTTGATTTGGTATAGGTCACTAATGATGATCTTTTTCTCAATATATTGGCAAACATATTGGCAAGGTCCTTAAATATTTGTAGGGAGTGCCTTGGTATTTAATAATACCATTCCAAGGTGAGGTCACTAAGGATCTTATTGAATATTTTGGGTATAAATGTTTCATCATAATAAATATCACTACAAATAGTTCTAAATGACCTAAGGTTATTGGTGGGATCTTCTTCCCATTATATACTTGAAAATTAGGAGTTTAAAATTTGAAAGTAAGAGGACAACTATCTACAAAATGATATAGTGTTTGGTTGCACAAGTCATCATATGAGTACTTGTACCTAGATAAATATCCTTGCATGATGGTCATTTGTTGTTTCAATAGCTCTAGCTGATAAGTTAAAGTTTGAAGTTTAGAGAAAATAAGATTTCATGGCACAAAAGGTATGTGCTAAGAGATAAGAGGATGTTTTTGATAAATAACATGAGGTAACCAAGTGTTGTATGTGATTTGGAGAGGAGAGGGTAATCCTACAAGGGAGGTCCCAGGTTTGAATCTCCACCCTACAAAAAAGTTTAATTGGGTACCCAAAATCCAATTGATAATGTTGGTGCGATCAGGATCGGGCATGACTCCCGAGTGATTTTGACGGTGTAGAACCCCCTGATCATGGTCTCTCAGACCAATGTGGCACCGCAAGGGAGTTTTTGCTTAAAAAAAATATAAGGAGTTTGGTACACTTGGGAATTTGATATTGAGGTTGATAGCATATGATTCATTACCAAGGTTTCTATGTGAAAGGAATTGAATATGAAGTATGAGATATTACAGTGTTGGGGTTTTATGTGAACCTAGTACCCATTATTATGAGATTAGAATGAAGGTTTTGGATATCAGGGATTAAATATTAGGGCACTTTATGGCACACTTTACTTAGGAGTATAGCTTGTGCCCATATATTGATATATGCAATTGACTTACATTGCCCTATATTAATTCCTCAAGGATAGATAAAGATAAATGATGTTCCACAGGTAGTAGAAAGTTTTGTATTCTAGAATCCATGGAAGTGGTAATGATAGGAGGATTTGAATCAATAAAATTAGAATTTGAATCACTAAAGTTTACATTTAGAGCTCCAAAGGATAGATCTAATTGATTTAATGGAAAAAAAATGATCTATGTTGTTTGGGATGGTCCATGGGTGAACTCTCCTCTATAGGGATGTTGAGGGCGACATGGCCTTCCCTAAGAAAGGTTTCCATAACTTCCTTATACTTCTATAAAATGTAAGCCATATGAGTTGCAAATTAAAAGACTACTATTTTATCCTCATCATGAGTAGGGATTAGAGAACCTAAAGGTGTAGAAACCTCATTTTCTTACTCAAATGTTGGGTTCTTAAAGGTGAGTTGGTTATCATGACCTTTCACAAGGTTATTAGGGTTAATGGCCAACTTATGAGTAGCGCTATGGGTTAGGTAGCATTTTTTGGACATAGATTTGGGAGAAGAAGAAATATTAATTAAGTATTAAATTTTATAGAGTTGATTAAATAAGAAAGAGAATATGTTTTAGAAACCTTATATCCCCTTCCCTCAATATACTAAATTTGACCTATATACCTCAAGGGAATCCTTATATATTAAAGGTCTTAATATACCTAACTATCCTCAATATACCCATTGGTATGTGAGACAAATCCAATAAGTGAGTTATCAATAATACATGAAAGTGACTACTTGGATACAAGGCCAGATGGTACATGAGGGGTAATAGTATGCCTTCTCATAACTCCCACTAGCCCACTATAATATACTCCTTACTAAGCATAAGTACACACGAGATCATATATTGGTGGTTGGTAGTCAGAGCATGCTATATACCTAATATAGCCTAGTAGCTCATACAACAGTCACTTAAAGGGTCATAAGATCTTTAATAACACTAGCAATTAATTATTTTTTATTATCTAGATTTAATGTGATCTAATATAAACAAATAAAGTTAATGGTTTGAGTAAATTTTGATAAATTTTAATTTTATTAAGGTGTAGCGTGGTCAAAGAAGATCTTGGAGCTTTTTTTGGTGTTCATATTAGGTTCACCAAAATGTAAGAAGGGAAATGGGTAAAGTGTCATAAATGACCTCTTCATGATGCTTCCCACTCTTCTCCTCATATCTAAGATAGGGATAGTTTATTAGCTTAGAGTCTACATTTTTATGGATTCATTGAATAACATTTACATTTCTCCTAAGAATTTCTTTGAGTAAGCCTAACCTTAATCTAGCCCTAATTCACTATACAAATGCAACAAACAAGACATAAAAGTAAAATTATTTTGATTTTATGATAAAATCAAAGATAATATTTCCTTTTAAAGGTAATATTCCAAGAAAGATGCAACAAACACTCTAATATAGCTATATGTAAACTTTATTTAATGATAACAAAATTAATGATTTAGTTAATCCCCTAAATTATTGATATGTTAAACTAGTTTTCTTTTCTCTTTCCTTTATTTTGACAAATAAATAGAAAAGAAAACTAATTTTTGCAAATAGCAAATAGATCTAAAAAACTAAACGTTGAAATGGAGATGGTATGGATCAGAAAAAATTATTTTTCCACAAAGGAAAAAGCATTGTCGATCTCATAAAAGCACTATTGGTGCTACTACATCTTGATGGCTCTTTTGTCTTCCTGTAAAATAGAAATAAAAAGAAGGAATTAGTAATTTTTGGGCATTGAATTGCATCAAGTTTTACTCAATACTGTGGCTATCTATCTTCCTACTTTTTATCCAGGCATGCACCCGATAGCTACAACTTAGCACTCAATATTGGATGGACCAAAATAAGGGTTTCAGATCCAACCTCCAAAGTAGGTTGGTTCCTTGTCAACTTAAAAGGATGTTGAATCAATTATGCTCACTTAGGGTTTTGGGGATTAGGGTTGAGAAATAGATTAAGATTATAAAATATGAACAATGATGGACGGATAGTCTAATAGCATTGTCACTACAGTAAAAAGCTCCCATGAACTATTTCAAGATACACATCACTCAGATAAAAATTATCTCAAATAAAATGAACCTTCATTCATTAAAGCACAATAGAAAAATATTACATATAGCAATTCCAATATCTAAACAATGATAATCCAAATAAAAGAATTAACCAATACTCAGATTTTATAGAAATGCACTCTCTACCAATATAGATCTAATCAGAAGTAGATTTCAATTACCCTAGCATTTAGTAATCCAATAAACTGGAAAAAACTAACCATTCGAATATTGACAAAAATGCAACTCCAGACTTCGAACCTCTTATACAAAATAATGAAGACACAAATTTGGGGTAAAAATCAATGTAATGCTCCTTTCATTAGCTCTTGGGAATATTTATAGTAGTGCAGGCAAACACACTAGAGCCGACCCTTAAAAATGAGGGTTTGACCTCTATTTATAGTTTGCAGAATTAAAAATATTAAGAAACATTACAAATATTTATCATTTACAACTCAACAGAGAGTTCTAGCTGGCATTTCCTTACTGGTTCATCCTCCACAAAATCCACTGCAAGTGGACCACCATGGTAGCTCAGAGCCTCTACAACTTGTTGGTTGTTCGATGTCAACTAAAGTTTTAGCCATTGGAGACTGCATCTGCATCATTAATATTTCTTGGAAGCCCCTCATCATTGTCGATCTACAACCGTCTTTGGTTCTTGTTTTCTTGAAACCCTCGATGCTTTGGCTTCCTCCTCAAACTGACTATGTTTTGAATTCGATGAGAAATTACCTTAATATACTTTAAAATTATTGATAAAATATCGATCGTAGATCTTCTCCTCATCACACGACTATGATTTGATAAGGAATATACTTGGAACAATGGTAGGGAAGAACCAAAACACCATTTCGCTTTTAAAATTAATGACATCACCTTTTATGCCTCAGAACCTGTGGAATGCCAATCCGGCACAAAAACTCACTGAAAGTGAAGTGGGATGAAATCCGCTCCTTATCCTTTATTTTCCTTTGTTGGTGATGAAGCATTCACAAATCCACACAAAAAATTTGATGACATCATATTTTCTTCAAAACTTTTGCGGATTCTATTCCGGACCCAAGCAAGTGTATTAACTCAGAACACCATTTCGGACCCGCCATAGTGTAAAGGTAACTCTTCTTTCATTCTGCACTGACATTAGTATACAACGTTGCTTGTCACCAATCCAAAATAAAGTTAGTCAAAATGACCTTTGTCACGAATCCGCATGCCTTTGTTTTGCTTTTCGCCTCCTATCACCATTTCGGGCAAAAATGTTCTATGCGCTCCCCAGAATCGGGCTCTCCAACACTTAGCCACTCAAAAGATGTTAAAAATACAAAGCGGTCACCAATCCACACCTTTTTTATGTTGACGTCATATTTCCCCAAAAACTTTTGTGGATTTGGGACGTGTCGCCAGTCCGGAGCCAAAAACATTAGAAACTATGCGGAATTGCTCCTAGTGCAAAAATACACTAAGTGTTGGGCGGATTGAGAACCTTTGTTGTGGATCCGCTCCAATATACACTAAAATGTGTGCGAAATGGGAACTTCATGCCTTAGGTAAAAAATTTCAAAATTTTCCTAAGTATGTGGCCATTTTGGGCCTACATTCTGGTGCCTCCCGGGTGGATTTGCTTGCAAAGCCGTAGAACTCAGAGTCTTATCCATTGGGCCTCAAGAGTCAAAAAATGCTCATCTTCAAAAATATGCTTTAAAGAATAATTTCCATATAAACACTACCCTCTTAAAATATAATGGTCTGCTTAGAGGGTAAAGGTTCATATGGAGACTATGCCAAAAATACAGACTATGTGTAAAATACAGGTATGCTACCACTATTTTCAAAATTTGTCTCTAAGGATAATTTCAATAAGAACATTACCCTCAGAATACTCTGTGAAAATATTTTGAGGATAAACATTCATATTGAGACTATGCAGGAAACATCAATATTTGTGCATCTTCAACAAAACTACTTCTTTGTTCTTGCAAGACATAGCTCTACTCCTCTTATAAGGCCTTATTACAAAAAAAATGCCTTCACACAAAATTTGTTGCTTTTTGTGCCTCTCTGACTTCATGCCTTTATTGTTTGTTTCTGACAATGTCAGAGCAAAAAACAAAAATATAAAACTTGTGCATATGTACAAAAACAAAAAAAATGAACTAAGTGTGTGCCCCTTCTAGGCCTGTTGTGATTCCATCCTGCTCTTCTTCTTGATGGGCCTCTTCTTCGGACTCTTCATTTTCTTCTTCTTCTTCTTCATTTTCTTCTTCATTTTCTTCTTCTGGAGAAGATTGTTTTTTATTTCTTCCTCCAAAATTATCACCAAGTATTTGAATCATCAACTTCAAAGTGTGTAAAGCTTGATTCCAGGCTACTTCAGAGGGGTTTGATGTTTCTTTAAGCTGCTTGTAAATATACTGCAATTCTCCAATATCTTCATAGTTAGCAGCATTCCCTCTATTTACCAGATCTTCCATGAGATCTCTCAACCTAGTAAAATCAATGATCAATTGAGCAACTTGCTCTTGGTTTAGTGGCTCTTCCAGAGAGTCAATTCTATATTCATCCTACATATTTTCATCAATGCTCTTCTGAATCTCTTCCATAGATAGCAAGTTGTGATCCTCCATCCACAAACCTTTGAAACCAACCTGAATCAGTTCTTTGTTTACATCCACCACATCTTTAATCACTCCTTCAATTCTATCAAATAACAGCCAGGCTTTCTGAAGTGCCCTGTGCTTCTTGACCATGGTTCTAGCAACAACTCTAGCAAGATTCCATTCTTTATTGGGAATTGGCTTAGCAGAATCATTGAGTCTGCTATCAACCAACTTGTACATTTGCTCTACTGGAATCACCATAGGCTGTAGCTCTCTAGTGATTTGATCTAAATCCTTCTACACATTCTGGAGTAAGCGGCTGACATCATCTAGGTAGTCAATGATAAGTTGAAGCCCTGAACATTTCTCTTGGACCTCGGAGAGCAATTCTTTTCTAATCTTCTTTAGTCCAGCTTTAGAAAATCTAGAAGACTTAGCTTTCTCAATTTGAAGCTATTGTTTCAAACTTTGAATTTCTTTTGCTTGTTCTTCATTCAGCTTCTTTTGCTCTCCTAATTGATCTTTGAGCTTATTGGCTTCTTGGAACTTTTCCTGCTAGCCCTTGGCCTCTTTTTTCAGAGCCTTTTCCACCTCCTTTTGATTTTTCATAGTATTTTGAAGCTTTTCAATCTATTTCTCCAATTTACCCACCTTCTCTTTGAATATATCATTCTTCACATAGAAGGTCTCTAAGTGGGCTCTGGCCATTACCAGCTCATCTTCTTCAGGAAGCTTCTCAATGTCCTCTGTTACTTCTTCAACTCGATAATCTTGGATAGTCATCTCGGTCTCAGGCTTGCTTACAAGGGGGACCATGGACCTGGATATCCTTTGCCTTGAGACCAGATCGACATACATGCTCCTTCTTCTTACAACCATCCTACTGGAAGGCTTAGATAGCTTCTCTACCCAGAAATCATTTATTTTTTGTGTGGTTGCCTACTCCTTTGGCAAAGTTACATGACTTGAATAACTAGTAGCCAAGGGAGATGAAGATACTAGGAATGCAAGGGTGGACTCAACCATTAACAATGGTGGTGTGGAAGTAGTTACAATAGTTTCTGTAACAACAATGGACTCGATAACTACTATTGTGGTTGCTACTGGTAAACTCATAGAAATTGAAGCAAGATTAATAACTAGATGAATGGGGGTGCTTGGAACAATTTTCTCCTTTGATGGTGGTGATTGCAATGGTGAAGGTGAAATTATGGGAGATGATGAAGTAGGAACCTCAGACGATGAAAGTGGAATCTAGGATGACTTTGGGGGAGAAGGGACAACCTGTACCTCAGTGGTGACCAATGAAACATGGGGTGGACTACGAGAGGGGGAAGGTACCTTTGTAACATTTTCTTGACCAGAAGGGGAGGGAGACTTCCTTGGGGATTCAGGAGGAGGAAGAGGAGAAGAGGGATTAGAGACCATACCTTCACCTACAGATGTAGGGCATTCTTGTTCTATCTCTGCATCTTGCTATTGCTCTTGCTGTATCAATTCTTGTGCAGCTAAAACAACTACCTCTTTAACAACCTCTCCTTTGTCCATCCTTTGTTTCTTAGAAACCTCTTTCTCTTCCCTTTCTGGAGCTCTTTTAGCTCTTCTATGAATCAATTGAAAGGTAGCCAACTCACTCTCTGTATCTTCCTTAGATACTTCTTCTTGTGTTGTTTCTTCAAGCAACACTTGCTCAAAAATGGGATGCAATTCTACTGATGCTATGGTAGTGAAAGTGAGGGGTGTAAATCTGAAGCTTTCATCCTTCTTTTTCTAGTCAATATTTGTATCTAGAGGTTGTCCCCCTAGAGCTAAGTGTTTAGGCCTAGTCACTACCTCTATGACTAGAGTACTAACAACTTTTTCACTTGAATATTACATTTTGCTCAAAAGTTGTGCTCCCTTAGGAAATTTTTCCACTTGTTCAATGGTGGGGAGAAACGTTTTCAAGACCTCAGCGATGCTGTCAAAGGAGTTTCATGCTCTTCTGCTAGAGCTTCTTGGTCTATGGGTGGAGAGAAAGATTTAGAACTAGCCTGGGACTTTTCAACTATCAACACTATGTTTCTGATGTCCTTAGGCTTCCAGGTTTTGATATTTTCATCATACTTTTTAGAAAACTCATTATCAATCTTCATGCCAAACCTGGACTTAGGTTTTCCAATTTCAATTCTCATTCTCCACCAATCTGATATCTTTGCTACATTCTATTATTCTCCTTTTTCTACTTCTTCAACAGTGTCCTCATCAGGTTGAGGGTCCTTTTTCTTTTTGGTTTTCTCCTCAATATCACGAATGATGGCCTCTGTCAGCCGATGGCTCTTCTTCTTATCTGGATCAAAATCCATAATCTGCTCATAAAAATCTAGCCATGGAGGTAGTTGATCCATTTTTGAAACATTCCACTCCAAAAGAGCGGTCTCATCATTATTTTTGCCCTATTCAAAATGGGATCTAGACCTCTTATCAAATTTATAAGCTTTATCTCCATTTAGGGCTACATTCCTTTTGGTGAAAATATCATCAGGATCATAACTCCATATTTGAGGAATATAAAATAGACCTAACCTGTCTAGGTATTGGTCAATTTGCTCACTTTGCCCCTTCTTTGTGATAGTTATATCATCCATAGTGTGGTAGGTTAGCAGAGATTTTCTCTTTCTTCCATAACCATAATTTGAATCAATGTATTCTTCCTGCCTCAAATATTCCAAGGCAAATAGCCTATCTATAATGAAATGGGGTAGGAGGAAAGGTTTACCCATGAATCCATATAATATGATTACGGTGCCCTCAGTCAAAAGATACCAGTCTCCTTCTTCAGCACCCTCTGTTCTCAAAATTTTCTTAGCCAAAGGTGGCAGTCTAGGGCACTCTCCATACATTATTTTTAATGCAGGTCCTAGGAATTCTAGGTTGAATCTATAGAAAGACTCACTACTCCTTAAATGACTTGTCCAATAATAGACCGACAAGGGTTCCCCATCACTGGTTTTATCCCTAACCAGAATCCAAGGCATCTTATCCTTAATAGCCACATAAAACATCCATACCAAGCTTGAGCAATGCCTGAAACTAGGTGCATCAGAGCCCCTTTTCATTCTAACCAATTGTTCATGTATCCTTTGGGCAAGGAAGGCTAGCCAGTCAAAAAATATAACCCTAGTCCCTTTTTCCTCCGCACCTTCCTCATACATTCTTTCATTTGAAATACAATAGGCTGCGGTAATTTTCTAGCCATGCACCATTCTGTCGGAGTCTAAACCCTCCATGCAAGCCAACATTGAAAACAACTCAGGGTTTGCAAATTCATCAATGTGAATTGGAACTTCAAGCATTTCATCTTGTTCTCTTATTCTTTTGAAATTGAGATGAAGCCATTTTTCTATAGCTCCCTTCTCTTCTGATGTTATTAATGAGGTATAAGCCCTTGATTGTTCTGCTATGTCAAATGGTTTGGGTTCTGAAGGTGGACCTACTCCTATGGTGAATAATTCATGGAAAAGCTCTTTGGTAATTGTGAATAGGGGGAAGCCTTCAGAAGTTTTGATCATTCTATTTTTGGAATCATAGAATTTGACCATAGCAGAGACTAACTCAGGAGAATGATGCACAAAATCATAAATATAAGAGAATAAGAAAGATTTTATAGCTATGGTACCTTGTAGCTACACCGGCTTTCCATCGAAGTATCTAAATTTGAAATTCGTTCTTAGAGGAGTCCTCCTTACTTGTGTCATTACTGTGTTTGCTATTCATCTAGTTCGCTGCACATGAGCTTGAAACTCTTCTCCTATATTTTGCGCTTCTATGAGCACTTTCTTTGGAGCCATTTTACCAGTAACAACACTACATTCTCTCTGATATTCATAGTGAATGTTTCTAAGTACTATTTTGCTCTTTTCTCCTCTGTGAATGCGGTATGTCTTCGAATGAATGTAGCTCATGCTTCGATGCTTTTATTTCTTGGTGCATGCATGTCTTCCACCATTAATGCGGCTACTGTGCAATCTACCCACTGGCACACTTTCCAACTCCCACTCATTCCTTTTGGTGGCTTGAAGGTGGCATTCTGATCTCTCATTGGCCAAAAATTCAAACTTGCATTACCACTTCGTGGTGTCATTTCAGCTACTCTTTGGTTTGAGTGTGGGATATTTTAGCATTAAATGTAGGCTCTCTCCTTCCTCTCCACATGGTCTAATTACAAAATTACCGTTCCGCTTCACCTTAGTCTTGAAACTGGCGGATTGAAGATGCGTTTAATTTTCATTGATAATTAACTCATTTCATGCACAGATAATAACATTGGTTCCATTCCACTGAGATCTTCATGCATTTCGATGCAGATTAGAGATGCTCACCATTCCGCTACACTTTATGTGTATTTGCATGTAGAATGGAACCTCACTAAATCCTTTGTCAACACTTAGCCATTTTTGTGAATATTTTTCTCTTTTCAAAATGTTAAAGAAAAAATTGAATACAAAGTGCAGAAAGAAAGGGAAATATAATACAATGTATATACATATGTTACAATGAGCTTATATTTCAAACATAGTAGAGTTTGAGATGAAAACCATTTACTAGAATCGGTTGTATGTTCCCCTCTAGATCTTCAAGCTGGAACACATTGGACTCCTTGGCCTCCACTATTTTGAAAGGGTCATCCCAAAAAGAATCAAACTTTTCATGTTTGCCCGGTTTTGCTCTATCAACATTCCACCTGAGAACTAAATCTCCAACCTAGAATTTTTTGAATCTGGCCTTCTTATCAAACCATACCTTGATATCTGAGGAATACTTTTGAAAATTTTCATATGCCTGAGCTCTATTCTCTTCAAGTTGTAGTAAGTGGGTCAGCCTGGTTTTTACTGGATTTTCCTCTGACTCCTCTGTATTTACAAGCTTAAGTGCTAGAATTTCCAAATGAATAGGTAATACTACCTCTTTACCATATACCAAAGCATAAGGGGAAGTTTTAATGGACTTATTTATAGTAATCCTATCAGCCCACAAATCTTGGTCTAGCAATAGGTGCCAACTTCTTTTGTTCCCTTCAAGTGATCTCCTTAGAATCCTTAATAGGTTCTTATTAGTAGATTCAACAAGTCCATTCCCTTGAGGGTAATAATTTGAAGTGTTCTTAAGAGTGATGTCATACTTGCTAGTAAACTCAATATACTTGGCTCCTATGAAATGGTGGCCCATTATCACTCACCAAGGCTTCTGGAACCCCAAACCTTGAAATCAAATTTTCCATAAAATTAATCACTACTTCCTGATCTGATTTCTTGGTAGGAATAGCTTCTACCCATCTGGTAAGGTAATCTGTGGTAGTCAAAATATATTTATGCTTTGCTAAGGAATGAGGGTTGATGACCCCTATGAAGTCCAGCCCCCATTGTTGAAAAGGTTCTTCAACTTGTATTGGCTTGAGGGGGAATGAAGCATTCCTTGTCCTTCCAACATATCACTGACATTTGTCACAGGCCCTAGTAATTCTGAAAGTATCAACAAATATAGTAGGCTAGTAATAGCTAGCTCTTATGATTTTCAAGGCTATAACTCTACCTGAGCTATGTCCTCTAGTTGGTCCTCCATGGAACTCTTCAATAACCCTCTGTTGCTGATCATATTTTAAGCATTTTAGAAGGACTCCATCCAAGTTTCTTTTATATAGGCCTTCTAGAAGCAATACATATTTCAAAGCTTGAAACCTATATCTCCTTCTTTGGGATGTATTTATATTAGGAGGGCATACTCTAGTTTGAAAGTATTTAATCATTTGATCAACCCAATCAGAGTCTATTGGCTGCACTCCTTCTACCTGATTCTTCTTCTATTGTTTGGTAAGTTATTACTTCTGCTAATGTCATTGCCTCTGTTAGACCTTGGCATAGGGCCCTACCTCTCACCAATTTGGTGGGATGTATTTCTACATCATATTCTTGGATTTTGGTAATCCAACCAGCCCTTTTATCTCCTAGTTCACCCTATAGAATAAAGCTCCTTACATCTGGATGAACAACATATACTAGGGTTTTACTCTGGACCAAGTATTGCCTGAACTTCTTCAGTGACTTCATCATAGCAAATACTTGTCTTTAAATAAAGTTATATTTGACCTGGTAGTCATGGAGTGTCTGGCTCCAAAATAATACAGGATGTTCCTCACCTTGATCATATTTTTGAGTGAGCACTGAGGCATAACTCTCTTCAGCTCCATAAGCATAAAGGATAAAATCCTTACTAAAATTTGGATTTACCAGTACTGGGGATGTTGCAATGGACTACTTGATAATATCAAAATCTTACTTCCTGACCTCAGTCCATTTAAACTCAGCATTCTTCTTGAGTAACTCAGATATGGGCCTTACTTTCTATGCAAAGTTAGAAATAAATTTCCTAACAAAGTTTATTTGACCCAAAAAGGACTGTAAGACCTTCTTGTTTGTAGGTAATGGGAGAGCAATAATGGACTTAATTCTATTTGGATCTATGACCATACCTTCTTTTGAGACCACATGACCTAGCAGCTTTCCTTCATGAACTATAAAGAATGATTTCTTAGGATTGAGTGAAATACCAAATTCTCTACACTTTTGAAAAACTTGCTCAAGGTGTGCTAGGTGATCATGCTTATCATGTGAAAACATAGTCATGTCATCCAAATAGATCAGAATGACTTTATTTATAAGTTCTCCAAAGTCATAATCCATGGCTCTCTAAAATGTGGCTCCCGCATTGGATAGCCCAAAAGGCATTCTCTAGTAGGCAAATGTGCCCCATTTTGTGGTGAATGTTATTTTATACTGATCTTCATCTTTCACCCAAATTTGATTGTATCCAGAGAAGCCATCTAATAATGATAACCTTTCTATCCCTACCACTATCTATAATATTTGATCAATCTATGGGAGGGGATAGTGATCCTTAAGAGATGCTTGGTTAAGATTTTTGAAATCTACACACAAACGAATATCACCATTCTTTTTTCTCATAGGTACCAAGCTATCTACCTAGGTTGAATGTTTTATTGGATAGATGATCTTAGCCTTCAATAACTTTAAGAGATCCTCTCTCATAATGGCTTTGATCCTTGGATTTACTGGCCTTTGCTTCTGCCTAAAAGGCTTTGCATCAAGCTCTAGCTCAATTGTATGTTGGATAACTTTTTTGTCATATACCTTGAGGTCTTCATATGACCAAGCCACAATATCTTGGTATTTTAGGCATAGGGATTTGATATCTTCTACTTCCTCTGGTGAACATCGAACTCCAACATTGAGCTTCTTTTTAGTATCGACTTCAACTTCTTTATAAATTTTTCATTGACTTTCATGGCTCTGGTATTTTTTCTATCCTCATTGTCAAATAAGCTCTCTAGGGTGACCAACCCTCTAGGAATGTGATTGTTTCCTTAATTGAATAACATCTTGTTGATCAATCTCTTCTGGATTCTCTTCTTGGACAGTGGAGAGACATGCTTCTCTTACCAAAAAGTCAATTATCTACTCATCACTTTCAAAAAACTACCAAAAAATCTGCTTATCTAGTACTACATGTTTGAAAATCATTTTGATTCCCTTGGATTTCTTGATTCTAAAGTCTGCATAAGGGTTGAAGTTAGCTCCCTTTGTTGCTAAGGAATCTACTAGAGTATTCTTCTCTCTAGGAATAAAATTTAGATTTAGGGCATCAAAGGATTCCATTAGATCCCATACCCTATTTATGTATGCTTTTAGGTAATGGTGCTTGCTACTACACCTCTACCTTACCTGATGGAAAATTAACTCAGAGTCACCATATATGTTTAGAATATTAATGCCCATGCTTTCTACTTGTATCAGTCCAAGGCATAGAGCCTCATATTCTACAGCATTATTTGTACATGACAATGTTAGTCTGTAGGGGCTGATTAGGTGGTGCATTTACCTGATTTTGATTTGCATTTGATGCCATGTTTTTAGGTGTGGTTACTACTAGGGGAAGGTTCTGATTAACTATAGTATTTTCTTTTGTAGAGTTCACTTCTGCTTAAAAATATCTATGCAAACTCCTTATAACAGTTGTCCCTCTGTAAGATAACTCATAAAAGAAGAAATAACATAGATTATTTCTCTTAAAATACCTAGCATACATGAAAGGGCACTAGTCTACAAGGATGATTCTTTTTTGGGCTCACAGACTAGGGAGTCGCCAGGTGAATCTACTATTCTTCGCTTAGCAAGGATAAGACAATTCACCAAATCTTGATTCCTCCAAGTAAAGATAAACAATAACTCTTATTATGGATTTTCGTGTTCCTTGTAAACTGGTCCCATCATACATGCGAAAAGCTATTGGGAAATGAATTGCATCAAGTTTTACTCAATACTACGGTTGTCTATCTTCCTACTTTCTATCTAGGTATGCACATGATAACTACAGCTCAGCTTTCAACATTGGATGGACCAAAATAGGGTTTCAGATCCAACCTCCAGAGTAGGTTGGTTCCTTGTCAACTTAAAAGGGTGTTGACACAATTATGCTCACTTAGGGTTTTGGGGATTAGGGTTGAGAAAGATATTAGGGTTAGAAAATGTGAACAATAGTGGATGGATAGGCTAACAACATTATCACTATAGCAAAAAGCTCCCATAAATCAATTTAAATGCACATTACTCATATCAACATTATCTCAAATCAAATAAAACTTCATTAATTAAAGCACAATAGAGAAATATTGCAAAAAATAATTCCAATATCTAAATAATGATAATCCAAATAACAAAATTTACCAATACTCAAATTTTATATAAATGCACTCTCTACCAATATAGATATAATCAGAAGTAGATTTCAATTACCCTAGCAGTTAGTAATCCAATAAACTAGAAAAAACTAACCATTCGAATATTGATAGAAATGCAACTTCATACTTTGAACCTCTTATACAAAATAATGAAGATAAAAATTTGGGGTGAAAATCAATGTAATGATCCTTTCATTAGCTCTTGGGAATATTTGTTGTAGTGCAAGCAAACACACTAGAGTTTACCCTTAAAAATGAGGGTTCAACCTCTATTTATAGTTAGAAAAATTAAAAATATTAAGAAACATTACAAATATTTATCATTTATAGCTTAGTAGAGAGTTCTAGTTGTTATTTCTTTACTGGTTCATCCTTCGTAAAATCCATTGCAAGTGGACTGCCATGGTAGCTCAGAGCCTCTACAACTTGTTGGTTGTTCAATGTCAACTGAAGTTCTAGTCATTGGAGACTGTATCTGCATTGTTAATATTTCTTGGAAGCCCCTCATCATTGTTGATCTGTAATCATATCTATTTCTTGTTTTATTGGAACCCTCAATGCTTCGGCTTCCTCCTCCAACTGACTATGTTTTGAATACGATGAAAAATCATCTTAATATACTTTAGAATTATTGAAAAAATCTCGATCGTAGATCTTCCCCCATCGCACGGCTAAAATTTTATAAGGAATATACTTGGAACAATGGCGAGGAAGAACCAAAATACCATTCCACTTTTAAAATTAATGCCATCACCTTTTATGCCTTAGAATTTGCAGAACGTCAATCCAACACAAAAACTCACTAAAAGTGAAGCGGGATGAAATCCACTCCTTATCCTTTGTTTTCTTTTGTTGGCGATGAAGCATTCACAAATCCACACAAAAATTTGATGATGTCATATTTTCTTCAAAAAATTTACGAATTCTATTTTGTACCCAAACAAGTGTATTAACTCATAACACCATTTTGGATCCGCCACAATGTAAAGGTAACTCTTCTTCATTCCGCACTGACATTAATATACAATGCTACTTGTCACCAATCCAGAATAAAGTTAATCAAAATAACCTTTGTCATGAATCCACATGCCTTTGTTTTGCTTTCCACATCCTATCACCATTATGGGTAAAAATGTTTTATGTGCTCCCTGGAATCGAGCTCTCTAACACCTAGCCACTCAAAAGATGTTAAAAATACAAAGTGGTCACCAATCTACACCCTTTTTATGCTGACATCATCTTCCCCAAAAACTTTTGTAGATTTGGGACGTGTTTCCAGTCCAAAGCCAAAAACATTAGAAACTATGTGAAATTTCTCCTAGCGTGAAAATACACTAAGTGTTGTGCGGATTGAGAACCTTTGTTGTGGATCTGCTCTAATATACACTGAAACATGTGCAGAATGGGAACTTCATGCCTAAGGTTAAAAGTTTCAAAATTTTCCTATGTGGCCATTTTGGGCCTACAGTAACAAAGGGACCTACCTAACCTAGAGGCCAACATTAGACCCCTATTCAGATAAGAGTTAAAACTTGATAAAATGAGAGATACATGGATTAGATTATCAATGATAGAAGCACAACCACTTTAGCAATAACATTGTTTATGCTTTTTATTTTTATAAACAACACTTTTACTCTTTGTGACTATATGAAAATAGAGAGTGATAGCACCCATGGCCCTACAATTCAGAAATGCTTTTACTTTAGATAGTAAAAAAATAAATTTAATGTAGTGGATTGATGATTTAATGATTGATATGATGAAAGACCTCTAAACAAAAGGTATAGAGAATAGTAAGATTTATTTCCTGAAATGTAAACTAATAATGAAAAAATATGAAATGGCAAACTAAATGCAAATGAGATATTCGAATATAAATAATTGTGCAATGAGACTCAATATTAGAGCTACAAAAACAAAAAAGTGCCAAAATCAAGGGGAAATACCACAACTCTAAGCACACTTTTTTCTTCAATATGCTAAGGTTATTTTCCTTTGTTTATGGAAGCTTGATTGAATCTTGTTTGTTACTTGTAGACACTTGTAAGCTTGAGATTGAATGCTTGAAATCTTGTATGATTGGATACTCGAATGCTTGGATACTTGAAAGCTTGGATGCTTAAAGGATACCTTCACAAGATGGTAAAAATATTTTGGCATAATCATGTCATGCATGGAGATGAGTTCCTATGAATCTACATGAAATTTGGTAGAATTTGTTGCATTGCAAGATGATATGAATTGATCACCCTAAGTGTTGGTTTTATAGAAATCCTATTGGACATTTTGAGTCCCTAAGCTAAAATGTTGTCATTGATGTCAAAAGGTTATTTGATGTCAAAAGGATCTATGATGGCATGC
The DNA here is from genome assembly GCA_028583015.1 of Wollemia nobilis. Classification (NCBI taxonomy): domain Eukaryota; kingdom Viridiplantae; phylum Streptophyta; class Pinopsida; order Araucariales; family Araucariaceae; genus Wollemia; species Wollemia nobilis. The sequence goes on along the minus strand of JAQPPZ010017248.1, from coordinate 25,005,228 downwards.
ACTATGTTTTGTGAAAAGTGCAAGGAAAGTCTTTTTGTGAAAACCAAGGCAGGCAAAATAAAAGGTTTTATTTAAAACCATGGATGGCAGATTTGAAATGGGTTTTTCTTAAAACCCAAGTTGGCTTTTCGTTTCATCGAAAAAGGTGCCCCGGTGATGGAGATATTTAATTTTAAATATTTAGTTTAAATTTTAAATTATTTAAAATTTTAATTTTAATTTTAAAATTAAAATAAAAGTAATCCATCGACGTCGTCGAATATGAGGGAGAAGACTATAAAAGGATGACTAAGGTTTATTATTCCTCATCCTTGCTCTTGTGGTTAATGCGATTATTAGAAAGCGAAAAGAGCTCGTGTGAAAAATGTTTAAAGGCAGAGGCAACGAATAAGTTGAGGTGTGGTCGAATCCAAAGACATCGTGGGTAGTGTGGCCTGTTGGCAACTCGAGCAACGCAAAGGTGTTGGGAGGCAAGTGGTTGAGTGTTCGAATCACGTGCACTTCATTTTTCTTGAGAAAGGAGGAATTTATTTTGTGTTGGCTATTGCATGGAGGATAAAGGAGAGTGAGGCACTTTTGGTCTTGTGTGGAGCGCTAGCTCACGTGGTGCGCAAGCATCTGTTAGGACGCAGGAGCCGCAGGACTCAGGTTCGAATCCTGCGAACTCCCTTTTGCTGTGTAAAAGGGAAATAGTGCGCTGGTTGTGGTTTTTCATGCGCATGCTGCCAAGGTTTATATGTTGTGTTTGATATTCCAAAATTCATGCCAAGGTATGCATTAAAGTTGTAAAAGAAAATTAAAACAAATTTTTGTTTTATTGGGTGCTAAAAGTTAGTTTAAAATCTGTGCATAAATTTTATAGTAAAAGTGGTTTTTGGAGAGATAAGTAAGTAGGCATAGATTTTAATTTCTTTTAGGGTATAAGTGGTTTGAGGAGTAATAAGGATTACTACTTATTTGGCACATTGTTGAGATGTTATTTGGAGAGTGTTTTTAATTATTGAAACATTCTTGAGAAAAATATTTTGCTTGAGGGTTATTGAATATATCTTTGGTGGATGTGATTATTGAGTTGGAGTAAAAAGGTGTAAATTGAGTTATGCTTTATTTTGTGATTATTATTTGAAGTCCACTAACCCTCATTGAGATTGGAAAGGAAAGTTGTGTTGAGTGTGGCAGATTTTGTGGACAACTTCTTGGCATCAATAAGGTATGGGCACATTCTTCTATTGATTGTTTATGGTGGTTGATTTCTGAAATATCATTGGAGAGAAAAGGATTGATTGTGGTTTCCTTTTCGAAAGTGTTGGTTTAAATGCTTCAAGGTTTTCTGGTTTGAGTGTTGTGATTAAACCTTGTTTTATAAGCATTGTTGTTGAAGCCCATTGGTTGAGCAAAGAACTTGAACTTGAGTTAGAAAAGAACATGAGTATCATTGTTATGTGAGATTTGTGGTTGAGCATTGTTGGAAATATTTTGAGTTGATTGATTCATGCTTGGACTAGGGTTTGTGAGAAAGAGTTGTTCCTAGAGGTGATTGGTTGAGTAGAGTTGTTTGAGCCTAGTCAAGTGAATGTGTGAAGTGGTTGTTCAAGTTCCATAAAATAAACTATTCTATATTCTAATTTGAGTTGAGATTGAGTTGAGAAAGAAATTGAGTTTGTGAATAGAACATATTGAGTCTCTAATAATTCTCTTTATGCTTCTATAATATTGAGTGAGTTGAATTGATTTGATTTTAGAGTTGAGATTGATTTGAGTTAAGATTGGGATTTGAGTATAGAACATATTGAGTCTCTAAAAATTCTCTTTATGCTTCTATGATATTGAATTGAGATATTGATTGAGCATTGAGTTTAGAACATATTGAGTCTCTAAAAATTCTCTTTATGATTCTATGATATTGGACAAGTTCTGTGTGAGCTTGTTAAGCTGATTTGAGGTAAGTCTTTGAGAAGGCTTGTGGACTGATTTTGAGTAAGATTTTGTGAAATCTTGCTATGCAGATTTGAGCAAGTCCTAGAGAGGACTTATTGAGCAGATTTGAGCAGGTTCTGAGTGAACCTATTGAGTATATTTGAGTAGGTTCTGAGTGAACCTATTGAGCATATTTGAGTAGGTTCTGAGTGAACCTATTGAGAATATTTGAGGAGGTTCTGAGTGAACCTATTGATAGAGATTTGGAGGTGATAGAGTATAGAGGATAGAGTCTCAGTGGATAGAGATCCAGCAGCCAGGACAATTGAAGATAGATCTGAGTGAGGAGTCTTCAAGTGGAGAGAGATCCACAAGTCAGAGCAGTAGAGAGACAAAGTCTTCTAGAAGATCACTAGCTAGAGCAGAAGGGGAAAGAGTTCTCCTATGGAAGAGATCCATGAACTTGAGATTAGGGGATCAACATCTCCTTTGGACAGAGGTCCATAAACATTGTAATTGGGAAGGATTCCCAAGAGATTATTTGAGAAATATTTAGAAGAAATATTTTCTGTGGACGTAGCCCACATTGGGTGAACCACGTTAAAATGATGTCTCTCATGTGTGTGATGCTTTGTGTGATGTTTACTACTTTATTAATACTGATGTTACTATTTGGGGAAAAGTTTTATATTATATTGTTCACCCCCCTCTCAGTATAAGCACATGTTCTTCAATTGGTATTAGAGCGGGTCTCTCCGTGAAGAGTCTAATAACTCGAAAGAAGATCCTTCGATAGCACACATGATCTCAAAAAGTGAAGAAGAGAGTGGGTTTGATATAAAAGAAGAATTCTTTGCTACTCTCAAAAAATTGGAAAGACTTAGAGAGAAAAATTCAAACTTGAAGGAACAAATTCAGGAAGATGAAGAAGCAAGAATGGAACTTATACAGAACCTTACAGAAGTCAAGATTAAGGTAGAAGAAGGAAAGAATATTGAGCAAGATATGACAGATCTATTGAGAGCTAAGGAAATAGAATGTGGAAGATTGGAAGCAAAAATTGTTCTCCTAAGGAATAAACTGGAAGGGATCAAGATACTACAAAATACAGAATATGTGAAACAAAAGGAGGAATCAAGCTTCCAAAAAGTAGAAACTTCAAACAAAGAAAAGCAAGCAAAGGAAGAGAGCAAAGAGGAACCATGGATAAGAGTTAATCACAAGAAGAGGATGACTTCTTCACAATATCCAAGATCTCCAAATAGGTTACATAATCTCTTTCATGGTCATTGTTTTTCTTGCAATAAATATGGTCATATAGTTGCACATTGTACTCATCATGCAAGATACAATAGAAATTTCAATTCCTTTGCACCTCTCATGGATGATGATGTTATATGTTACAAATGCAATAATTTTGGGCATAAGGCTAGATGGTGTAAAATGATATTTCTTGAGTCTAGAAAAACAATTCCAACGTCTAGGAAGAATGAAAAAAGGAATGATAGGGCCAGATCTATGTTAGTTCAAACAACCCTGCATGCTCAAAATAAAGAAGAACAATGGTATTTGGATAGTGGTTTCTCTAGTCACATGACAGGAGACAAAGACAAATTCATTGTTCTAAAGGAAACAAATAGAGGATCAGTAAGTTTTGGTGATAATGGATCAGCTAGGATTGTTGGGAGAGGTACTCTAAGTCTAGACAATGGAAAAACAAAAATAGAGAATGTTTTGTATGTCAAAGGGTTAAAGCACAATCTTCTGAGTATAAGTCAACTTTGTGATCAAGGATATATGGTTACCTTTCATCCAGATAGATGTGAGATAATGAAAACTAAAATAGGAAGAATTATTGCAAATGCAAGGACTCCAAACAACTTATACATGCTCAATGAAATCAAAGGAGAAAAGTGTTTTCTATCACAAGAAGATGAGAGCTGGTTATGGCATAGAATATTAGGTCATTTGAATTTTGACAACATAGTCAGCATAAGCAACAAATAGGCAGTCAAAGATTTACCCAAAATAAGGAGACCTCAAAATATGATTTGTGCACCTTGTCAACATGGAAAGCAAACTAGGACAACATACAAACCAAAAGGCTATATGTCTTCTGAGCCTTTAAGTTTAATACATACTGATTTGTGTGGTCCTACCAGAACACAAAGTATTCAGGGTGAGAGTTACTTCATGTTGTTTGTAGATGATTATTCCAGAATGGTTTGGGTAACTTTCCTAAAAGAGAAGTCAGAAGCCTTCGAAAAATTTAGAGCATTCAAGGAATTGGTTGAAAATGAAATAGGCAAAAGGATTAAGTGTCTAAGATCTGATAGAGGAGGAGAGTTTACTTCAGATGAGTTTGTAGAATTTTGTGAACAACATGGAATCAAGAGAGAGTACTCAACAACAAGAACTCCCCAACAAAATGGAGTAGTTGAAAGGAAGAACAAGACTATTGAAAACATGGCTAGAGCTATGTTAAATGAATCTAAGTTGTCAGATGGTTTTTGGAAAGAAGCAGTATCTACAACTATGTACATAATTACTAGGGCTCAATTAAGGGTAAATCATCACAAGACTCCTTATGAGCTTTGGAAAGGAAGACCTGCTACTGTAAAACATTTCAAGATTTTTGGAAGCAAATGTTACATAAGACGGGAAGATCAAAATTTGGGAAAATTTGATCCAAGATGCGATGAGGGAATTTTTCTTGGATATTCCACCAAAAGCAAGGCTTACAGATGTTACAACAAAAGAACATGCACTATGGTGGAAAGTATGAATGTAACAGTTGATGAAAAGATAGATTCCAGGGAGCCAATTCAGCAAGCAATATATCAAGAAGATGGATGTTGTCAAGAAGAATTTTGTGAGGAATCAAATAATGATGAAGAAGAAACACAAAGGCTTCTTCCTAAGACTCCTTCCAGGTATGTATAGAAACATCACCCAAAAGATCAGATTATTGGAAATCCAGATGAAAGACAGACAAGGAGAAGAATAATAAAACCATCTCAACAAGCAAATTTTTCTTTGCTATCTAAGATTGAGCCAAAATATTTCTCTCAGGCTAGTGAAGATGAATTTTGGGTTAAAGCAATGAATGAAGAATTAGATCAGATTGAGAAGAGCAAAACTTGGGAACTTGTTCCAAGACCAAAGGACAAAAATGTGATTGGCACAAAATGGGTCTTCAAAAATAAGTTGAATGAAGATGGACAAGTTGTCATAAATAAAGCAAGGTTAGTTTGCAAAGGTTATGCACAAGTAGAAGGAATTGATTTTGATGAGACCTTTGCTCCAGTTGCAAGACTTGAAGCTATAAGGATGTTTTTAGATTTTTCAAGTTTCAAGAACTTCAAGGTATATCAAATGGATGTTAAGTCAGCTTTTCTAAATGGGATTCTAGAAGAAGAGGTCTACATTGAACAACCAGAGGGATTTATACTATCAGATACACCAGATCAGGTATGCAGATTGAAAAAGGCATTGTATGGCTTAAAATAGGCTCCTAGAGCATGGTATTCAAGATTGGATAGGTACCTACAGGAACAGGGATTCAGGAAAGGAATAGCAGATAATAATTTGTATATCAAAAATGAAGGAAATGATCTTCTAATAGTGGTTGTTTATGTTGATGACATAATTTTTGGGGGAAACAATGACAAAATGTGCAAAGAGTTTGCTAAGAATATGCAAAGTGAATTTGAGATGTCTATGCTTGGTGAATTATCATTCTTTCTTGGTCTTCAGATTTCACAATCAGAAAAGGGAGTGTTTCTTTCTCAAGCCAAATACATCAAGGAGATGTTAAAGAAATTCAGATTAGAAGATTGTAAACCAGTGAGTACTCCTATGGTCACAGGGTGTAAGTTAAGTAAGGATGATGAATCTCTAGAGGTAGATCAGAGACTATACAGATCTATGATTGGCAGCTTATTGTATGTCACAGCTACAAGACCAGACATAGTACAATCAGTGGGATTAGTGGCAAGATTTCAGGCAGCACCTAAGGAAACACATGTGGCAGCAGTAAAAAGAATTTTTAGGTATCTAAAAGGGACTATGGATTTTGGACTTTGGTATCCTAAAAGTGATAGTTTCACACTCACAACATATACAGATGCAGATTGGGCCGATAGTATTGATGATAGAAAAAGCACAAGTGGGGGAGCTTTCTTTCTTGGAGAAAGACTAGTATCCTGGTTAAGTAAGAAGCAGGTTTCAGTATCACTATCCATAGCAGAGGTAGAATATATTGTAGCAGTAGCTAGTTGTACATAGGTGTTATGGATGAAGAGGACTTTAGAAGACTTCAAGATAAAACATGATCAACCTATTCCTATACTATGTGATAATACCAGTGCCATATGTATCTCAAAAAATCTAGTAATGCACTCCAGGATGAAGCACATTCCGATTAAGTATCATTTTATGAGAGAACAGGTGTCAGATAAATAGGTCAGATTGGAGTATGTCACTACAAAGGAACAAATAGCAGATATTTTCACTAAGCCACTCTCAAAAGACACTTTTGAGTATCTTCGAGGAAAATTGGGAGTGAGACTCCCACCCCAGAATTAACCACCTCATGAGGAGGTGAGGGAGGGGCTAAGCTAAGAGGCTCATTCTTAGCCCCGAGCCCCAAAGGTGACCCTTTTCCATTGATGACAAAGGGGGAGAGATTTGTGTATATTAAGGAAAGTTTTGATATGGGGAGAGATTTGATTTTTGAGAGAGCATTGAGCCAGGGGGAGCAAAGTCCCAGGGGGAGCAAAAAAGAAGGTCAGATTTTAGTAAATGAATATGGGTTGCCATCAATGACAAAGGGGGAGATTGTTGGACATTTTGAGTCCCTAAGCTAAAATGTTGTCATTGATGTCAAAAGGTTATTTGATGTCAAAAGGATCTATGATGGCATGCACTATGTTTTGTGAAAAGTGCAAGGAAAGTCTTTTTGTGAAAACCAAGGCAGGAAAAATAAAAGGTTTTATTTAAAACCATGGATGGCATATTTGAAATGGGTTTTTCTTAAAACCCAAGTTGGCTTTTCGTTTCATCGAAAAAGGTGCCCCGATGATGGAGATATTTAATTTTAAATATTTAGTTTAAATTTTAAATTATTTAAAATTTAAATTTAAATTTTAAAATTAAAATAAAAGTAATCCATCGACGTCGTCGAATATGAGGGAGAAGACTATAAAAGGATGACTAAGGTTTATTATTCCTCATCCTTGCTCTTGTGGTTAATGTGATTATTAGAAAGCGAAAAGAGCTCGTGTGAAAAATATTTAAAGGCAGAGGCAACGAATAAGTTGAGGTGTGGTCGAATCCAAAGACATCGTGGGCAGTGTGGCCTATTGGCAACTCGAGCAACACAAAGGCATTGGGAGGCAAGTGGTTGAGTGTTCGAATCATGTGCACTTCATTTTGCTTGAGAAAGGAGGAATCTATTTTGCGTTGGCTGTTGCATGGAGGATAAAGGAGAGTGAGGCACTTTTGGTCTTGTGTGGAGCACTAGCTCACGTGGTGCGCAAGCGTCTGTTAGGATGCAGGAGCCACAGGACTCAGGTTCGAATCTTGTGAACTCCCTTTTGTTGTGTAAAAGGGAAATAGTGCGCTGGTTGTGGTTTTTCGTGCGCATGCTGCCAAGGTTTATATGTTGTGTTTGATATTCTGAAATTCGTGCCAAGGTATGCATTAAAGTTGTAAAAGAAAATTAAAACAAATTTTTGTTTTATTGGGTGCTAAAAGTTAGTTTAAAATATGTGCATAAATTTTATAGTAAAAGTGGTTTTTGGAGAGATAAGTAAGTAGGCATAGATTTTAATTTCTTTTAGGGTATAAGTGGTTTGAGGAGTAATAAGGATTACTACTTATTTGGCACATTGTTGAGATGTTATTTGGAGAGTGTTTTTAATTATTGAAACATTCTTGAGAAAAATATTTTGCTTGAGGGTTATTGAATATATCTTTGGTGGATGTGATTATTGAGTTGGAGTAAAAAGGTGTAAATTGAGTTATGCTTTATTTTGTGATTATTATTTGAAGTCCACTAACCCTCATTGAGATTGGAAAGGAAAGTTGTGTTGAGTGTGGCAGATTTTGTGGATAACTTCTTGGCATCAATAAGGTATGGGCACATTCTTCTATTGATTGTTTATGGTGGTTGATTTCTGAAATATCATTGGAGAGAAAAGGATTGATTGTGGTTTCCTTTTCGAAAGTGTTGGTTTAAATGCTTCAAGGTTTTCTGGTTTGAGTGTTGTGATTAAACCTTGTTTTATAAGCATTGTTGTTGAAGCCCATTGGTTGAGCAAAGAACTTGAACTTGAGTTAGAAAAGAACATGAGTATCATTGTTATGTGAGATTTGTGGTTGAGCATTGTTGGAAATATTTTGAGTTGATTGATTCATGTTTGGACTAGGGTTTGTGAGAAAGAGTTGTTCCTAGAGGTGATTGGTTGAGTAGTGTAGTTTGAGCCTAGTCAAGTGAATGTGTGAAGTGGTTGTTCAAGTTCCATAAAATAAACTATTCTATATTATGATTTGAGTTGAGAAAGAAATTGAGTTTGTGAATAGAACATATTGAGTCTCTAACAATTCTCTTTATGCTTCTATAAGATTGAGCTGAGTTGAGATTGATTTGAGTTGAGATTGATTTGAGTTAAGATTGGGATTTGAGTATAGAACATATTGAGTCTCTAACAATTCTCTTTATGCTTCTATGAGATTGAATTGAGATATTGATTGAGCATTGAGTTTAGAACATATTGAGTCTCTAACAATTCTCTTTATGATTCTATGAGATTGGACAAGTTCTGTGTGAGCTTGTTAAGCTGATTTGAGGCAAGTCTTTGAGAAGGCTTGTGGACTGATTTTGAGTAAGCTTTTGTGAAAGCTTGCTATGCAGATTTGAGCAAGTCCTAGAGAGGACTTATTGAGCAGATTTGAGCAGGTTCTGAGTGAACCTATTGAGTATATTTGAGCAGGTTTTGAGTGAACCTATTGAGTAGATTTGAGCAGGTTCTGAGTGAACCTATTGAGAATATTTGAGGAGGTTCTGAGTGAACCTATTGATAGAGCTTTGGAGGTGACAGAGTACAGAGGACAGAGTCTCAGTGGATAGAGATCCAACAGCCAGGACAATTGAAGATAGATCTGAGTGAGGAGTCTTCAAGTGGAGAGAGATCCACAAGTCAGAGCAGCAGAGAGACAGAGTCTTCTAGAAGATCACTAGCCAGAGCAGAAGGGGAAAGAGTTCTCCTATGGAAGAGATCCATGAACTTGAGATTAGGGGATCAACATCTCCTTTGGACAGAGGTCCATAAACATTGTAATTGGGAAGGATTCCCAAGAGATTATTTGAGAAATATTTAGAAGAAATATTTTCTGTGGATGTAGCCCACATTGGGTGAACCACGTTAAAATGATGTCTCTCATGTGTGTGATGCTTTGTGTGATGTTTACTGCTTTATTAATACTGATGTTACTATTTGGGGAAAAGTTTTATATTATACTGTTCACCCCCCTCTCAGTATAAGCACATGTTCTTCAAATCCATGGAATCTTAGGAGAAGGATGTCATTAATGAAGGAATATTGTAAATAACAATCTTGGGCTTGGTATTTTTGTTGAGGTTTTGGATCGGATCTTAGTGATCAAATTCATTAATTGTAGGCATATTGAAAGGTTTCATCAGTTAATTTTTTTTATTTTTAGCACATCACAGTCAAAAGCATTAGAGGGTGAAAGCACTAGTAATGCTTTCATGCTAGTGTGTTATCCATTATTACATTATTTAATTTTATGTGATTATTAGGGGATGAATGATAATTTCACCTCATATGAGGTTGGATAGCCACATCTCCTATGAGTATGAAAGAAGATAAAAATATAGAGTGGAAAGAGAAACACCAAGAGGTGAAACACCAAAGAGTCTCTTGAACAAAGAGACACATTAATGCATAAATATGTAAGTTGTATACAAGATTGAAACTGGAAGAAATATTTGGTGAAAATATGAAATGCATTGTTGTAAAATATTTTTTATTGAAATTGCTGCCAAATTCATATTAGCCAAAATATTAAGGGAACAAATACAATATAAAGGCTAACCATGGTCTGGGTGCCTACATCCAGGCCTGAACACCCAACAACCATCGAAGCCACGATAGACTTCCCTCTAGCGAGGATAAAGCAAACACAGGTGCATTCACAGGGCCACGCAGGGCACCCATCACCAGAAATAAGCACAACGGAGACCACACTTAGGCCCCCACTACTGTATTACAACATGAGGCCATGAAGGACCAACACAGAGGAGAACTAAGAAATATTGTGACACTCAGGGCACCCGACTACAAGCATTGGAAGTGAACAGCCACACAAGTGATCCCTTGGTGACCCATGTCAAAAACTGAGATATCCCTAGTGGCTGTCATGGGGATGAAAAAGCATGCCATCACCAGGACTCTAAAAAGACATGTTGACATAAAATTGAATGACTAGAGACTGTTGGGTTGCTCCCTCTAATGGGTGGCCTGCACACTATCTGCTGAGAAGAGACTACTACACTCTACCAAAACTTCAAGGGAGCAGCCATGTTGGGAAAACATCTGCTAAGGAGAAGAGTCTAAGTGACCCTGCTCCACCTCATGTTGTGATGGGAGCCTAATATGAGGATTGGAATGAGTGTTGTTGGCTTCTAATTCCACTTGACCCAAATGCTTCATCAAGTGTGCCTGATTATGCATCATCAAGCTATGTTGCTCAGTTAATTCACCTACCATGTTCTTTAATCTATAAATTCCATCCGAGCTATGAGCCGAGGTCTCACAGATATGCCTCTTTAGAGCTGTGATTTCTTCTTGTAGTGCTTTCTCCTTATGAGTGCAACCTACTAACTCAACTTGCAACTAGCATTTTACAACAACAAAGATGTTAGCTACTGAGAGATTAGAGATATCTTCTTGATCAGTTTCAAAAATGGATTTGCATCGAGTCTTCCATATATGAAAGATGATAGCTACCCTGGTAATGGAGAGAAGAAATTTTTGATTGGGCATCAGATTGATCCCCAATAAGGCTTGATCCTTTGTCATAGGAAGTGGTAAGGGATAAAGCAACTGTTGCGCTTCACACCAAATATGGTGGGCATGAGCACAGTTCCAAAATAGATGTTGTACTGTCTCTTCCAAACCACAAAAAGGGCAATCACCTTGCCCTTGGCCCATCCGTTTTAGCCTACTCCGAGTAGGTAGACCTTGAAGGACTACATTCCAAAGAAGAATCTAGAACTTTCCTTGAATTGGGGCAGAGTTGATAAGCTTGAAGGTTCTCACCCAAGTGGCCCAACTGAGCTCTAAGTTCCATTTTTTATTGAGCATATCTGCAAATTGTTGATAGTTCATAGGAAGCAGGGCTTGGTACCAAAACTTAAGGGTTGGCTGCTCAAAGTCATGATTGCCAAACCATTTCCAATGAGTCCAATGAGGACTAGCTTCCAATGGAGAAGATAGAGGTTGAGGCGCTTGGGAGGTGATGGAAAGGATCCACATAATCATTGCTTTATCAGTAGGGTAGAGGCCAAATTTTGATTGGATTTGCTTCCAATTTTTCCATGAGGACTTAGAAAACTCCCAAATGTCACCCACCAGAATCATTCCCCTTTTGAAGAGATGCCTAGTAGGAAACTAGGGACTCATGCCAAGAGGTTGTGCATCAAGGGTGAGGAGGGGTGACCACCATAAGTTGTGTTGGAGGAAATCTATGGGGCCTTGCTCTAGAGGTGGCTGCCATGAAAGAAATTGATGCACTTGCTGCCATGCTTTCCAAATCCCTTTGAGAATATTACAACCTTCTATAGAGAAATAAGGGGCTTGTAAAAGAACGTCAGTGTATGACATATTTACCCAAATTTTACCATCCACCCAGGGGTTTTTCAAACGCTCCCTCACCAACACCTTCCATGGATCATTCCCTATGATCACCCTTTGCATCCATTTAGCCATGAGTGCATAGCCCTGTGCTTGAAGGTTGGGGATTCCTAGCCCACCGCATGAAATTGGTCTGCAACAATTGCTCCAGGAGACCATTGGGAGGCCTCGTTTGGCTAGGTTTTTTGCCCAAAAAACTCTCGAAGCATATTGTTCATCTTATCATACCCAACCTTGCTAGGAGTCAAAAGAGAAGAGAAGTAAACATGGAAGGGGGCTAAAATTTTTCTAGTAATCTAGATTTTAGTTGCTTGAGACATTTCTAGAGATTTCCAGTAGTCCAATTTTTTGGTAAATTTGTCCATACACCAATCCCACATAGATTTGGGTGAAAGGTCAACACCAAAAGGAAAGCCCAAATACTTAGAGATTTCTCCTCTTTGCACCCACTTCCATGTTGTGGGTATCCAATCTAGCTTATCATCAAATCCAAAGGGAATAACAAAGTTCTTAGATTCTTGGATTCTTTCATCGGAGGCCCTACAGAAGGTGTGAACTATCTCAAGGATGTTCACAAGATTTTGTTGATCTACCAAAGGAAAAAGCATAGAATCATCTACGAAGTGAGAGTTGATAAGTTGGGAGCCATCCGAAAGGGGGATACCTCTTATCCTCCCCTCTTTAATTGCAGATTCCAATAGATAACCAAGGGCATCAACTACAATTACAAATAGATAGGGGGCCAATGGGCAGCCTTGCCTAACTGATCTTTCCATAGGAATGCTATTAGATAATTTTGTATTAATAACCACTCTTGCAGAAGCATTTGGAAAGAGGGAAGCTACCATATCGATGAATCTATTACCAAAACCAAGCTAGTGGAGCATGCTTAAGATGAAGGGCCACTCTAATCGATCATAAGCTTTATCAAAATCAAGCTTAAGGTAAAGGCCCTTGAGCCCCTATGCTCGAGCCCACTCCATCCCTTCCCAAGCTGTAAGGAGATTATCCAAAATGTAGCGACCTTTTAGGAATCCTGTTTGCTCTGGGTGAACAATTTTTGTAGCCACTGGGAGGAGTCTTCTGGCTAGAGCCTTAGCCAAAATTTTATAAGAGGAATTGAGTAAAGTAATGGGATGCCAATCAACAAGCAGATCTGGCTTAAGTCTTTTGGGAATGAGCCTGATCAATCCTTGATTAGTGGCCTCCCCAAGGCCTCCAATAGTAATAACCTCCTCACACATCCATAGAAAATCAGCTCCTATAGTCTCCCACATGGTCTTAAAAAATTCACTCGAAAGCCCATCAATGCCTGGGGCTTTTTCATTTGCCAAAGAGAGGAGGGCAGAATGAAGTTCATCCTGTGAAAGAGGTTTGTCCAACAATGCTCTATCTTCTTCAGATACTTTGGGAGATATGCATTATTTGCAACATTCTCTAAAAAAATCAACTTCTGTGTTGGGCCCTTCACTTTTGAAAAGGGCTATAAAATGCTCTTGGATGAAGGATGGGAGGTCCTCCATCAAAATTTGTAGGCCATATATAGGATTTTTAATAACCTCTATCCTCTCTGATCTATTCTTCTTCTTAATGGTATTAAAGAAGAATTTAGAATTTTTATCACCCTCATGAATCCATTGAAGACGTGCCCTGATTTGCACCTCGTGGGCTTTATAAGCTTGGAGTTGCCTTAACTCTACCTATTTTTCACCCAACTACTTTTGAGAAGGGATGCTGCTAATATTCTGGCTGAGGTGGTGGCTGAGTTGGTCAACTTCTTGCTCCAATTCTTTCTCTTTTTTCCTATGAAGAGAGGCTAGGATTTTTCCAAAACCTCAAAGGTAATCCATTATTCTTTTGATGGCTTCCTCCCACCACATAATCCACCCTCTCCCTCCTGAGGGCCTTGGCAAGAGATTCCACACTTTCTTGATTCCATTAACACAATATTTGTGCTTGAGCAGGGAAGTGTTTAACTTGAAAGGCAAGTTGTTTTTGGGTTTCCTTATGGGGGCACACCCAATACTCAAGGTAATGGGGAGATGATCTGAAGTTACCACTGAATAGATTGGATGAGACAAATCATTTTGGAGGATATCAATATTTTTTTCTACATAGAAGTGGTCCAATCTTACCATTCTGAGAGCATCCCCACATCGTGCATTGCTCCAAGTAAACCAAGCACCATGATTTTTAGCACTCTTGTTCCAATTGGGATCATAAATATTCTAGGCCCTTCTAAACCTAGACCATGATCTAGCCTCTTCTGGTTGTTTGAGTGGAGTGCCACCCCCCAATATGTCTCCCTCCCATTCTACCATATTGAAGTCCCCTCCTATTACCCAATCTACTTTAGGAAAATTGAAGCACATCCAATCCCAGAGGGTTGCCCTTTTGACTGCATCATTGGGTGCATAAACAACTACAATACCCAATTTCCTACCACCAAATATTATTGTACACCACACTACTCTATGCATTGGGTCCTCTCTTGATAATAAAATAGAGTCCCACAACTCTTGAGAGAGGCATAGGACAACCCCCTCCCCTTCATCATGATTCGTACACAAGGCCCCTCACCCCCCATAGGGTCTTAAGGGTATTTTTGAGTCTGAAACCTAAAATTTTGACTTCTTGCAATAATAAAATCTATGGGTAAACTCTCTTGATGATTGTTCGGATAGCAAAATGCCACTCTCACAGCGTGATGCCATGCACATTCCAAGACATGATTCTTGCAGACATCAATTTGACATATTGTCAGCTAAAGCATCATAGGCATTTTGGGTGGGTACAGATTGCATATAATCATGCAGAGTACCTGTTCCCTTGGACTGATGTGTGGCTAAGGAGGTATTGTTGGAGTGAGAGTTGGTGGGCTTATGGCTCCATTCCTTACCTCCTAGGTGTTGGTCTTTGGGGACACCTTTGGAAGGAGGGGGAGGCATCCTTTGATGAGTTGCACCTATGTTTCTTGTTATGTTGGGTTACCCAACCCTCCTTGATTGTTTCATGAGGAGTTTTCTCCATAGGAGCCTCAAAAGTTGGAGGGGTTGAAGGGAGATGTGGGTAACTACCAAGTTAGAAGCTTGGGGCACTGAATGAGTAAGGAAAGAGGTCACATCATGAGAACTAGAAGGTTGTGAAGGTTGAATAGGTGGTATTATTTTGCTTGCATGTTGAGTAGTGGTAGTAGGAGTACTAGTAGGTTGGTTTTGTTGTTTGGGAGGTCTCATTGGATAGTTTTTAATCATATGGCCTTGTTGTCTATAGTAGAAACATGAGTTTGGCAAGTTGAGATAATTAATTTGTTGGAAATGGGGTAAATAAGATTTATGGAGGTCCTTGGAGACATCAGTCTCAACCAAGATGCGTGGGTGGGAGCGCATGAAGTGCGAGGGCTCGGATGGGAGGAATAATGGCCTTCCAAACCTAGCAGCTATCTGAGGTAAGTACTTTGTGCATGCCAAGTTTAAGAAAGGGAGTTCAATCCAAAGGGGGTATTTCATGTTTGACACATTCTCAGGGTCAAATTGGAATGCCCAATGTTGTAGAAAGACCAGTTGACTAGAAATCATCCAGGTGCCGAGTCTTAGGGCTTTTAAGCAAGAGTCTTTGGAGGTGAAAGTGATAGAAATGAAGGATTGACCAAGGCGACGATGGGAGGCAATCATCCAACCCTTGGATTCCCATACTTTGACAAACCACCGATTGAGCTCTTCATCAGGGGGGATTCTTCTGGAAAAGAATAGAACAATAGTTCACTCTTCTAATTCTTTTATTTCTTTAGTAAAATCATCTTGCAACTCAAACTCAAAGGTACCTAACTCTTTAGCTTGCTGATTTACTTGTTCAGAGCTTTGATTTCCTCCTACATGTCCAGCTTCGAGGGTTCCCTCCTTTGGTACATGTTGGTCACCACCTCCTTGTTTGGATCCTCTAGGTCCATGGGTTGAGGGTGCGAGGTCAACATTATTCTGTCTTATGTTGGAATGAAGGTCCTCCAGTTGAGTTGTTGGGGATGCTTGAGAATTGCTACCATTGAAAGTTAGGTTGTTGAGCAATGCATGGGCGTAAGGGGAGCTAGCACTGGCTCCCCCCTGCAACATGGCACCCAATCTAGTGGGGGAGCCTGAACGGGAGCGTGGGTTGCTACCTTTGGAAATCTCACTTCTATCTTGTTCCTCTCCTGGAGTTACACTATTTTGCATGTCATGGTAGAGGCATGGCTCAGATCTGGAGGAAAATCCATGAGCAGGGCTAGAGACTCCCTCGAGCCCCAAATGATCATCCTCCCATTCTGGTTGTTGGGTTGATTTCTTCTTGAACTTAAATAAGGGGTCCGCTAGCAAGTTGCTGAAAGGTGAAACAAAGAGCTCCTCATCCTGTGACTTGCCCTCTCTATGGGGATGAAAGACAGAACTAGAAGTCGGTGGCCCGAGCTCATTCTCTTTCTTGCTGGGTGAAACTGTGTGAATCCCACCATAACTGGCATGCGATGCAACTTTCGGAGCCAAGAACCCTGAGTCGACTACTGTCTCAATCTCTTTGGCATGAAATGACAATGTTGTAGTCTTCGTCCTGGGTAAATGGTCACCTGCAACACCCAACGATGAATTTCCATCATTTGACAAAGATCTTGGAGAGACGCTATCCACATCAATCTCCATGCTACACCCCTCGAAGAGCCCTCTTTCTACAGAAAAAACCCTAGCTTCTAAAAAAACCCTCATTGTTGTAAAATATTATTTTTTCTTTTATATTTTGAAAATATTGTTTGCTCCCCTTTGTTTTCCAATATTTTGTATCAAATCCACACGGATATTTTATGTGAGTGTGTTTTTTAGGTACAACTATATCCATCCAAAAACATCCCCTCTCATGGTTAAGGAAGAGACTTGGCTGAAAAAATTAATTAAGTGTAGCTATTTTCAAGTTTGATAGCAATTAGAAGCCTTGAAGATAATGGCACAATAAAGATTAAATACCCTATGGAATATTGATAATTGGTGGAGAGGATCTAGATAAATTCTTTGAGGAGACAATATTTGTTGTAGAAGATGAGATTCTACTCAAAAAATCTTTGTGTAAATGATTTTTGGTTAACGAAATGTTACCTTTATGAAACTGAGATATGAACATGAATGTTTAGTTGTTGTTGGTTTGTTAATCAGAACTATTAAATTATTACAAACAAATTATCTATGATCACTATGAATACAAATTTTGTATTGTTTATTCATGATTTATCGATTAATGCTAAAAGTATTTGTAATGATTCCTTAGTCTGCTATATTAGAGACGTTCTGACAGAACATTTTATAAAAAAAATGGGAAGAAAAATGTACATGTGATGATGCAAACATGTTGATGTTTTAAGATCCCATAATAAGGAGTTACCATGTTAAAAATAAATTAATGTTATTTGTCTTCTCATACGTGTAAGGAAGGATAAGTTATCACCTATATGCAACATATACACAAGGTATTTTCTTTGATTTTATTTTTTTCAAACACAAATATTTGTGTGGGAAAGTTGGTTTTCATGAGAAAGTTAAAAAATTTAAACAAAAGGTTGTAATTTCAATTCTCATAGGGGTTTTTAAAAGAAAAAAATTAGTTGTTTCAAAAGAATTGAAAATGTTTATTTCTCTAGGGAGTTAAAATGTGCATAGTTTTTTTAAATGGGAAATTTTTATCAAGTCATGAACAGTATGAAGTTGAATAAAAATCTAAAAAGAAAATTTGAATTTTTGAAGTTAAGCAATCCAATAGTTTGTACTGAATTTTTTGTAAAAATTTATATTTTCAACAGAGTCCAACACCTTATTTTTCAAACAAATTTTGTATCAAAAATAATTTTGTACATAAAAATTATAGCACGTGCTTTGCACAATTGTAACATTCAGTATAAACAATACCTCTTATTTGTGTTTACAGGTAATGTTATCACATTAAGTTATTGTATCTAAATCCTAATATAACAGCCACAATGACTTATGGGCATCAACACTATAAATTATTAGGGAGGAATAAGAACACGTTTTTGTGATATTTTATTTCACTTTATTTTTACTTCATTCATTACCATCGTTGGACATAAATCATGAAATTGAGAAAATCCAAGTATATAGGGAAGTTACATCCATGTATGAGGATTTCTCTTTACAAAACACTCCCATCATTGGCTCTCTTTTGAACCTTGAGGCTCATGAATATTTCTTGTTTGTAAAATAAGAAAAGCCAAACCAAGTAGGATGGATATCAAAAACTTCCTACCTAATTAAAATCTACTAGTTGTTTATGAATTTGAGAGCTAAGGAATAGATCCAAGTCAAAATAGATGGGATTTTGGGGGTTAGTAATACTGTAAGCCATAGGTATTTAAAATTTATACACTAACTTATCTAATTCTAAGCGAAAATAATAGCTAGCATCGAGAAAATTTCATGGGTATGTACTTGAAAATCAACCAAGAGAATAGGACTTTTAGGAAGGGTTTTTATAGGTTTAGCTAATTGCCTATTTAGCCAGGGCATTATTATATTATTGTAATAATTTGTTTGGTCCTATTTATCAAATGCCTTGGGAGCACAAGGAGGAATTGTTCTAGCAAAAACTGTTATAAATATTTCAAGCTTAAGGAAGAAAAGTACCTGATCAACAACATTTCTTATAGTTTTGGACTTTGCATGGTAGTGTCCATCTACTACTTGGACCAACTTCGGGCAAGGATGCACTCTCTTGAGCATGAACTACCCCAAGGAGTACCAGGCACATGCAAATTGGTGACCCGTTGAGAATCTTACGGTATTTGCTTTGTTGCATCCCTTAAATACTTTGTCTTAATGTTCAAGATTGGATCAGCAACATTTCTCAAGTAGTTGATAAACTTCTTGGTATCCATGGATGCCCTCACAAGGCTTTCATGACAAGGGATAGGTGCAATTTCTCATAGCTTTTGCTCACATAATGGTTAAGTTCTTGAGCACTTTTGGTGAGATGTAAAAGCTAGTAGACGCCTTTATAATATTTCATTAACATAAAGCATCATAAATGCATTGATGTGTTCATGCTTCCCACTATTATTAAAGTGATTTTCTCAAATGTCTAGCTCATGTGGGTGCCTTGATTTACTTCTCCCTTCAATGTAGTATTCTTAAGCCATAGCCTTTTAATCATCATGGTTTTTATTTAAATAATTGATTTATATTAATGCCATTCATTTACAACATAATACAAGACTTGGCACACTTTCTCATGCCAAATGTTTCAAATTTTACGTGTTCATTGAAATCGACTTTGTCCAGAAAAAAGCGACCCAAAATTCTAATGCTTTTACCTATCTATTTCTTGGAATGCTTGTTTTGTGATATCTTGAATCTTGCTTCTATGTGGTTCAAATATACAATAAGTTCCCCTTTTGGTGTCAATTACTACGTTGAAATATTTCAACAATAACTCTTTCATTTGTAGATCCTTTGTCAATTGTCCAAGTTCTTTTAGGTCATCATCCACCATATTGACATTATCTTCCTCCAAAATTTCTATGTGAAAGAGACTTGGTTTTTCCACATAGATTTTCACTTTTCTTCCTTTGTGAGGAATTACCATATGTATTTAATGTAAGGACAGATATCCTCCCATATTAGCTATGAATTCTCTTGATAAGCTTAGGCCAAAGAGAGGATGGAGATAAACCACGGCCACCTCTTAGATCACAGTGACTTCTGGTATCTTATCCATTGCCATGGGTATGTCTTTGACTACAATAGTCTAGATTGTAGTTCCATCTAGTTACAACACATCAGAATTAGTCTTGATGTACTCCAAGCCCATTACATCATAAAAAACTTAGGCATAACTATTGTGGTAACTCTATATTCCACCATGCAATTGTGCACAATCCATCCTTCCATGTGCAAAGACATAGAACATTGAAGGCCTATTCTTACCCATTCTTGGGGTCTATTGATCTTGAGTTAGATTTAGGTCTTGGCAACCAAAATTGCTTAATTATGTGTTCTTTAGGACTGCTCTAAGAAAATCAATTTGTTTGGGAATAAACAATGCATAATACATGCTCACCCTTGAGGGAGCCTTCTTCAATTCTTCTATGATTTGTATCTAGAGACTTCCTACAACATTTCTTCTTTTTGCACTGGCTCCTCAAATATCTTTTGGTATTGTTGCATGGCTTCTTGACTTTACCTCTTGGTAACTGAAGGAAAATGTAGCTTTCTCAGTACTTGCTCTCTAGTCTCTTCCTAATCAGCCTTGGGTACTTTCAGCTTTGGTTGCTCTTTAAGTTGTTCCTTGATCTGCTCCTTTTGTAGTTGAGTTGTAGCCTTCTAACTATCAAATTTCTATGGATATTCCATGAGATATCTCTTATCAAATCTAGTCAGAAAGTGATATGTAGCAGAGCTTTCAGGTTCCTCAACCAATAAATTATGGTCTAGATCCATAAGCATACCTACTAGCCCTTTTGAATCTTTTTACTTTCTATGCTGCATCCAACTGGTATTGATATTGATAGAACATACATGTGTCAATATTATGGGGATCATTACAAGCCAGCCAACAATAATCCTCCTAGATTTTGGCCACAATATTTTTATTTTCAATTGCATTGTTAGTTGAAACCCCTTGGTCTTTAGTGACATAGGGGTATCTTCTCTGTTAATATTCTTTCAATATCCTCTCAATATTTTGTGGCTCCATCATAGTGATCTTATTTGTTATATTATTAATAATTGTTTTCAACTCCTACATCTCTATTTATTATTTTATTTTTGAAGCAAAGAGAGATTGCAATATGATAGTCAAAGTGGCGGGTTGAGGATACTACCTAGATGTAGGTAAAATAGCTAGCAAAGGAGATGAGGGAGCTGGAAACAAGGCTTGTTGGTTGTGTTGGGGAAATTTTAGGAAATATGGCATCACAACCTTTAGAGGAATCTTACCAACTAAGATGAGGGTATTTTTTTATGTCACAACAACTTGAAAGATCTAGAGAAATCTTATCTCATTTGACTATCAGATATGCAATCTTAGGTTTGGAACGAAATCCTAAAGGTAGTAGATATAAGCTTGGGCTTGATAAGGTCCCATCTCTCGAGGAATTCTCCTCCATGTCTTATTGAATTGAATGTTGAAATCTATAGTTTTATCTTGAGGATACCTTTGTATGATAGTAAACTATGTGATGAGAGAAAAGGAATCCCCTACATCATTGAACTCCGAAATCAAGGATTCGGCTAGTTTGGCCCATGTGTTGATGCTACTTTCTTCTAAAGAGTAGTACCATGTTATTACCTTACCTCTAAATACAAGGCTAATAACCCCATCATTACATCTTCATGTATGATATTATGCATAGTATCTAGGGTTGTTATATCTTGTCAATGTTCATATGTAGTTTTCTCACTACCATCATATGAGGGTAAATTTGTGAGAGAATCTTATGGAATATCATGGAGGTTTTGCAAATTAAGGGGTCCAAAATTGTTCCAACCAAGGAATATTTGTCCAACCATGGTCCTAAAAGGGGAAGTGTTAGGTGATTCGAGGGATATGACTTGTAGAGGAATAAGACTCTGGAAAAAAAAGGCCCAGAGTAATTATACTGATTTTACTTTTTTGGTTGCTCTAAAAGGTGTTAACTCAACAAATTGAGGATGTTCTTTTAGCTTCTTTGCCTCTAATATTGTGATCATAATATTTTGAATTTATATCCTTCCAGCGAAGTTGCCAATTATTCTCATATTCTTCAAGTATGGAGTTGTTAGGTGAATGGATTGTTTATCTACTTATGACCAAGATCTTCACTATGATCCTAATCATTGGATAATGTGATAACATGCTCAAACTCTTGATGACATGGTGTGTCCTATTTTTGATGATCTTGTGAATCTCCAACTTCTAATCAATATGAATTGATGTGATTCACCCCATAAATGCTTCTTTATGGGTTAAATTAGATTGGATTTGTCCCATCGAGCATAATAAAACTCTTGATCCTTTGATCTACCTAATATGAAATATGTGCCCTAGACCGAGGTCAAGATTGGATGACTCATAATTACTTCTAATTCAACCTCCAAATAAGGTTGATCCTTATATAAATCATACTGTGTTAAAAACAAAATATAGAAAAGGGATAGGGTTGAGAGAAGAGTAGGGATAGAGAGAATGATTAATGTGGTTGAAGCTTAGATAAAGACATTGTTTTCAGTTGAATGAGCATTGACCTTCTAGTACAAGCAATGCCTAACAAACCATTCAACTAAAGCTATGTATAAATATAAGAAACTCAAATATCACAGCATCCAACATTCCAATAACTCCAATAGAAATAAGCTAAATAGCTTCAAATATAACAGATCTTGCTTCAACTATCAATTGAACTAAGTCAAATAGCTTCAAGCCTAATAGACCTTACTTCCACTAAAGCATAGAAACCAATACTAAAAGTGTAAATATCTAAGTAATCAAAAAAATTCATACTTCAATTGAGGTAGGTTAAGTAGCCCTTGATTACATTAGAATAGTATGAACAAAAAGGTTCCAACAAGCAAAACCTAAATTATCCAACCCTTTACAACGATGAGCATTCCTATATTTATAGCTTTCACTAAGCTAAAATGAAGCTAACTACTATATAGAGTCATGAGCAAAATTCATCAAGCATTATTTAGGATGATTTGGCACCACTCGACATCTTCAACACGTTCTCTATCATCCCTCAAGTGGTTATGATTTATAGAATCATTAGTTATGCTTAGATGGAGTGGTTGTCGCTTTTATACTCTAACAATCAACAACTCTAGCCTAATTGCTTTCATCCGAGAATATTAGGTTCTTTGTTATTAAAGCAATATTGATTTGCAAGCATGTCGAATATTTTAGATGTTGATATCATCCTTCTTGCTAAAAATTCTAGTTCAATATGTTGCTTCCCTTTGTCTAGCCTTCTTGGATGCTTATCTTTTGTAATGCAAACCTTTTCACCAGGCTGAAATTTTTTTGAAGGTCAGGCTAACGTCATTATAAAAAATTTATGGCTCATTGCTTTCTAGATATATTACTCTCCACTCGACAAGCTTAAAGCTGGTCAAATATTTTCAAGTGCTCTTGTGAAAATCACTATGGAAAAGTTTTGGTTGTTGATACTTTGTAAGTCTAGCATTAAATAATACCAAACCAATCTAAACAAAAGCTTCCAACTTCAATGAATGAGCAATTTCAAGCTCGAAATTGTTTTCTTAGGCTCTAAAAGAAAAATTTGAAAGAATGATGAGTCTGAAAAGCTTTGGAAGATTAAATAGTTAAAACATTTGCAAGTCAAAATGTTGACAAAGAATTTGGCTACAATTGGAAATCAAGAAACATGAACTTTGATATACCACAGGCCATGTTAAACCTTTACAAAATTATAAAATTTTAATCCCTCTAGATTAACCTCAAAAAATGCTTTCTAAGAGTATATATATGCTTACATTCTAATGAGTATATAGAAGCCTATATCATATGTTTATTTAGAGCTCAATTTGTGAGAAATTAGTCTCATTGGGAATAACATCGCTGGGCATTAAAAAATTTGCAAGTCCAAATGTTGACAAAGAATTTGGTTACAATTGAGAATCAAGAAAAAGGAACTTTGGTGTACCACAAATCATGTTAAACCTTTCCAAAATTAAAAAAATTTAATCCCTCTAAATTAACCTCGAAAAATGTTTTCTTTTTTTTGGTAGATAAGATACTATAGCATTAATACCGGTTTTACAGGTTGACCCAAAACCTTTTACAAAAATCAGCCCAGGGCTGTTGATGAACATGTCCTTACTAAGGATCCTATATATGTAAAATCTACAAGCCACCAAAGCCATTACATCCAGTAAGGCACATAGCCTATTATCAAAAATAAACTTCCCATACAATATTTTGGGTATACCCCAAGAAAACACACCTGCATCATAATTACAAAAAAAAAGAAACAGACACAGATCCCTTCCTGGAGAAACAAAAAGCTACAAACACACATAGTAGAGAACTAAAAAAACTCCCACAAGCTCTGTATTGATAGTTACTCTTAATAATTCTTTGGTAATTGCTTTCTTCTAAATATAACATTCTTTGGGACCACATCCCGTCTTGGCCAATCAGCCTTGGAGAAGTGAACATGTTGGCTAGATTTATGGCGATGGCTATCTAGTGGTCCACATGGCTCTGGTTTGAAGTCTTATATTGTCATTTCTTTTCTACCTTGTGATTATCAACCAACCTCAAATTACTAATATGACTAGGAGCCATGTTATCTGACATGTGATTGTTCCCATTAGTCTTTGTGGTATTTCCAAGCAACATCCACCAATACTAACAGCTCGAATAATTTTTATTGTGAGTCTATTTCAAAAAAGATATGGGAATACTCATAGCCTTCAAACTTACAGTGCCTTCCTTGTTGGTAAATTCAACTATCATTCTTGGCATTCTTTTTGAATAAGATCCTCTACTTCGCTTAGGACACCGTGTTCCCATTTGAAAATTCCATCACCATCGACACCCAAATTGGCCAGCTTATCAGCAACTTTGTTAGCTTCCCGAAAGAAATGTTAGGCTTTTCTATCCTGTCTTCCCTAGAAAAATATCCTAAAGAGTTTATATAAACTTACATTCTAACGATTATATATAAGCCTATATCATACGTTTATTTAAACCTCAAATTGTGAGAAATTAATCTCACTAGGAAAAAATAACATCGTTGGGAAAAAATAATAGATAGAGGGAACTTCTTCCTCAACTAGATTTTTAAGGAAATATTATTTAAAATATGTCAATTCTTTAAAGCATTACATGCTTCTACTTTTCACCTAAGATAAAACTTATAGGCTTCAATGACCCCCCAAAAAAAATCTAGGTGGGATAATTCAATCGATTTGGTTTGACTTAGGAGTTGATGATCGATGTCGAAGGTATGAGTTTTGACTCATGTGTGCCTTGCTTTCTTTACAATTGGAATGACATTTCATGTTCTTTACAAATTTTAAGAAAACTCATGATAATTTGGTCCCAAATTCAAATCCCTTGCCTTTTGTTCTGATGCTTTCATGCGGTCGAAATAAACTTACCTTATTAATGAATACTTTATACGACTAGACTTTGATGTTCAGTAAAATAGAGTGTGCAGTAGTGGAAAATATTGACTTGCAATCGAAATATGCAATTGCAAGATTGCAAGTTTAATCTTCCCAAAGGAGTCTACTAGGAGCGTTGATTTTGATGTCATGAACGTGCATTAGATAGGCAAATTTGTCAATGCCATTGTTGATAAGGTTGGTTCTAACATGCTTGAGGAATAGCAATTGAGCATGAATTTTGCAAGGCATTTGCAAAATAGGAAGCCTCATTACTAGAAAGGTATTTTGTGTGTATCATGAAGAATGTTGTGTCACCACTTTATAATAACGCCCATGCAAAGGTAGTAACATGTGACATTAAGGGTCAATAGTAGAGCATATTTTTTTTAGATTGGAGAGTTGGTCACAATTCCATTAAAGTGTCATTAATTTTAGTAACTGATAAGTACAGGGTTCAAATTATAGAGGTTGCTTCCACCAAATATCTCGAGATTTATATCTTCATTTTCAGTATCGCAATCACAAGGGGTTGCTTCCACCAAACCTATTTTGCTTCATTATTGACCCGGCATGAATGGGACCATGAGATTCGTATTGTCATTGTCATTCTAGCACATACTCAGAGTATTAAGATGAAACTACTACCTTTATGAACAAGTTTCCCCCAATATTTGAACCTGGATGTCTTCTTAATAATTACTTGACCAAACAAGCACTTACCAATCCAATCCACGTAACCTAAGGGTTGCTTCCACCTAACAACTCAGGATTTTTACAATCATTGTTAATCTCAATCACAAGGGACTACTTCCACCAAACCTATTTCGCTTCATTATTGACCCGACATGAAGGGGACCATGAGATGCATACCATCATTGTCAGTCTAGCACATACTCAGAGGATTAATATGAAACTACTACCTTTGCAAATGTGATGCCCCCAATATTTGAACTTGAATGTCTTCTTAATAAGTTTCTGACCAAACACTTACCAATCCACTAACCCTAGAGAACAATATAAAACATGTTTTACGAATGATTCTCCAGCATTTTATGGAGAGGAATTTTTAAATCTCTAAATTTTTTTACTCTCATGTACTGGCTTTTTCTATAGTATATCTTGGCTAACATACAATGTCTTGGTTGTCATCGATGCCAAAATTTGAGTCGTGGTATGTCTCTAGTACTTTGTCTTCATTGGCTACTTCCACTATGTGGCTAAGCAAGTAGATGGTTCACATACATTGACCAGGTAATGAATATACACTAGATGTTGAAGATCGGCCAATCTGAAGAAATTATTCATAACCCACACTTTTCGTTCGACCTCTTCTTGTTGTAGAAGCTCAGCGCAGGCTCATATGGGTACAACTACTCCATCTTGTGTTCAATTCTAATGGAAGAAACCTCTTGATTGTGTCAATAGTCTTGTGACCCTAAATTTGGCTCTTATATTGGTGAGTGATGTTGTGGTCAGCAACAACATGCCTTAAATAAGAATGTGTAGTTGTTTCCATTGAGACACACATATTGTTCTTTCAGAGTCATGAAATTTATGTCTTCATTATTACGTTTCGTTTTCCACAAGCACTTCACGTTCTTCATGCTTGAACGGAAACCTTATGAAACCTGATCTGGAGTTTGCATCACCCATCCATAGTATTGGAAGAAAATGTGTTTGCATGGTTGGACATTATTTTTTTTCATGCATTCTTCTTTTGGAGATTAAATTTAGCTTATCTTTGGTGGGATTTTTTTATTCTGATATTGCTACTTCTTGATTTTAGCTGGTCTTTGGCAAGATTTTATTTTATCTTGAGATTATTTTTAGCAGAATGTTCTTAAAAGGATTTTTATTTTGAGATATCTTTTAGCAAAATATTGGTCTTTGTCAGGATTATTTACCTTGAGACCATTTTTAACAAAGAGCTTTTTGGAGCTTTTTTGTGTCAAAGCTTGAGGAAAAGTTTAGTTCTCTTCCTCATTGAGGCATCAAGACTTGCTTTGATACCACTAATAATGCTAATATATGCTTTGATAATTTAATCATTCATATAAGAGTATTTAAATGCAAAGTACTTGCTCAATATGGCATAGCAACTTTGCAAATACAAATAGTAACTACCCTTAACTAATGCCATCACATAGACCTTGTGATGGGTAGTTATATCACTCTTATTATCATGTGGACAATAATGATAATAATTCCTAATAAATTCAAACTCCATCTACCCATTCTTTTGTTTGAGATCAAATATGTCATCATCTTAACTAATGACATCAACAAATCTAACCTAGCATTATACAATAATGACATGGCACATCCAAATGATACTAAATATTTATGTGGTAATTGATGATGACATCACCCCTTTTAACTACATATATTGACTTGGAACCCCTTGATGTGGTATCCCTTGATGATGTGGCATCCTTCAACTATGTGGTAGTTGATTATGTGGTAGATGATGATGGTGTGGCAGATAAAGATGTGGCACTTGACAACACACCCCATGATGACATGGTAGTTGATGTGGCAAGTGACATGGCAAATGACATAGCACTCATTGATGTGACATGCAATGACATGGTATGTGATGATGTCACATATGTCGATATGGTGGGTAATGATGTGGTAGGGACCAACATGTCATAGGTTGACATGATAATGGAGCACCACATGGCTAGTATAAATATAGGTTCAATAAATCACAATATACCAAAACATTTTTTTGATAAGGTTAGAAGAAGGGGTTTTTGAAAGGGTCCCAACCCTTTTACATCATCAAAACATACAAATATACCTCGTGAAAATTCCAAAATGAGACAAACTTAAGTCAACTTCAGAACATACACATAAGCCTCTTATGAAATCCAAAATATGATGATATTTAGGTCACCTATTCTAAAGTACTACCCATATATTAACACTATAGTCTAGGATAGGCTATGGACAACATTCTAATCACTACAACCACCCAATTAGAAATAGGACATAGACAAAGAATCAAATAACCAAATAAAATCCTCTTTTTTATCAACTTAGAATCATACTACACCTTCATCTTGAGTGTTTCCTTTTCTACATACATGCCATCGCTACATTTTGTTCCTCCTTTTTGGCTAAGGTAGTAAGTTTCAATTTGGTTTCTTCCACACCTTCATTTCTTAGATCTAGCAAGATGTTTCTTCCCGCTTATATTAAGAGTCATTTGGGTACCATTTTTTGCATCTACAATTGTTTCCCTTTGCAAAATATCCTTATTTGAAGGTCTACCAGGATTAGATACACTACCTATATCAATCCCATTCTTTTTATTGTTCCTTGTTGTTCTGGAAATAGCAAAACTTTTGTTCCCTTTTACTGAAACTTTTCTCTGACTAGATTCATGAGGTTCTAAGTTTTCCTTTTCATATTTATTTCTTTCAGGTGTTTGAATATCCTTAATCATAGTATCACTTTCAATAGTTTTCCTATCCTCATTTTCCAAAGTTTTAACATCTTCATTTTCAAAATTTTCTAAGGATTCATGGTAGGAATTTTATTTTTTGATAAACATGGACTAGAAATAGAGGGACATACCTTAAAATGATCATCCACAATCTCCCCTTATTCAATTGCAACTATAGCCAAGCCATTCTCCTTTTGATCTAGATATGCATGTTTCTCTTTACTCGAATCACACCTTTTCGAGATTTCTTTCTTCCTTAAATTATTTACATTTTTCTTTTACTAGATCTATTTCTGATGTTTCTTTTCTAGGTGATTAGGGCAAAAACTTTCCACGTTCAAATTTGAAGCAAACATTGCATTTTATAGGCATGTTATCATATTCAATCACTTGCAACCATTTTTCAAAATTTGAAATAAGTTCACATGAATGTGGAAAATCTATCTCTAAATAGATATTCACAAAATCTAGCATAGAGTAATTGGGATCTCGTAGTAGTGGATGGATCAATTACAATAATTTGACTAGATTATTTTGAAATTTATTCAAAGACTTCTTCCCTCCAAAAATATAAAGGGAGCCCTGGTAATCAAACCCAAACTAGGACTTGCATAATATTCTGTCAGTAGGGATTGAATTTTGGAGTCCAATATTTTAGGAACAATCCTCTTCTACCATAAAACCAAGGGTCCTTCTATAGAATTTAAGTCATGTCCTCCTCACAATTCAATTTTACCAAAAATAAATTCTTAGGAAGAGCAACTATTTCCATAAACCCCAACGGTTTCCATTTTTCATAAGCCTATTTTTAGATTGAATCTAGATCTGGTCTAGTTCCCATAAATTTACCTACTAAAAAAATATTTATTTGAGCTACTACTAGATCTGCAAGTTCGTATAGAATAATTAATTTTCCTTTTTCGATTGAAAAATTGAAACATTTCTCTAACATGTTCATCTTTTGTTTGACTGTATTCAACCAAGGTTTTGTTCCAAATTGAAAGTATGCTTAAGAAATATTTTCCTCTCAGGATATTTCTTACTAGTAGGGGATCCAACTTCTTGCTTCCCTAAGTTTCCCTCACCATTCTAAGGAAGGAAACCCTCTAACTCTTGCCTTCCATTCAACTTTGCAATAATCCCTCCATCAAACTACACACTATACCCTAAATCATGTGGCATTCTACTCCCAGGTTCAAACCTCCATGACAGTTGCCACTGCATCCCTTAATAGAAATCCTACCACAGATACCATAGTCATTGCACCCCTCAATAGGAACCCTACCATATAATAGTATCATATCATCAAGATCGTATTTGTTGCATCCCTCAAAACGAACCCTACCATAGAACAATATCATGTTGTTGATAACGTAGTTATTGCACTCCTCAATAGGGAACCCTACTACTACAATATCCTATCATCGAGATCATAGCCATTGCACCCCTCAATAGGAATCCTACCACATAACAGTATCCTACCATCAAAAACATAGTCGGCGCACCCCTCAATAGGAACCCTACCATAGAACAATATCCCATCACTAAGACTATATTCGATGCCCCCCTCAACATGAACCCTACCATAGAACAATATCCTGCCATCGAGATCATAGTCGTTGCACCCCTTACTAGGAACCTTACCATAGAATAGTATTCTTCTATCGATATCATAGTCATTGCACCCCTCAATAGAAACCAAACCATAGAACAATATCCTATCATTGAGAGTAGCAACAAGATCTAACCTCATATTTGACGTAGGAGAGCATATCCAAAAGCCTAAAGAGGCTACAACAATACAACAAACAAGGATAATGTAAGCCCAATAATGAGAGCAAATCTGACCACATATATGGCATGGGATATCAAATCAAGTCATTAATATGGTGCATAATCAACCAAATCATAGAACTCATTGCCTACACAATTAGTAGCAAATTTGACAAAGCATGAATTTTGGAGCATATTAGAAAGTGATAAGTGGTATGGTTTGGCTCATAGGTTATAGAGTGAATCAAAACGTGGGAAGCAAAAATCTTGTTTGTTGGTACAATGTGTAATGACCTGCATAGTTAATACCTAGTTGGTACCCCTTTGCATAGGATAGCGATACATGTCATCTTCCCTTTCATTGGTACATTCTCCAACTAGCATCTAGTTAGCACACTCTCCACCACTCTCAAAGTGACACATGGTGTCCTCTCATTTGCTACAAGTATAGTTTTTTAAAATTCAAAGGTTTTAGAGGTACTGTTGGAATATATTATATTATTTGGTACATGTTAATGTACCACCTTGAATACATATTTAGATTAGGAGTGTGTCTTAGATTAAGGTTTGAGTATTTACTTTATGCAATGTAATAATTGCACAAGTATTGTTTGAATATGCAAAGTACTTGATGATGTAAATGTGCATGTTGTCCATGTGTACATGAGTCCATAGAATAGGAAGATGAATAGGCATATGTAGGTGGAAGGCCAAGAGTCACATCTCATTATATAGAGGCCTTTGATAGATAAGATAATTGGGAAGGTAGATAGCATAAGGTAGAGGAATAGTAGATGATATGTTAGATATAAAGTAGAGCATGTAAGAAATGTGGTGAGTATGAGACCTCTATTTTATACCTGTAGACACCAAAATCCAGCCACTTGTAAGTCATCTATACCTTCCTGTTAGCCACATGTCATTCATCCACCTTCCCGCCATTATTTGGCCCAAATCCACACCTTCCCGCCATTATTTGGCCCAATTTCACCTTTCCCGCCATTTTTCATCCCCAAATTTATTTAAATTAATATTTATATATATATTTTAATATTTTAATATATTTTAATATATATATAAATAATAGTTTAAGTGATTTAATCTGAGCCGTCCATCCTTCATTTAATCTCATCCGTCCATCCATCTTAATCCGTTTCACAACCTAGATTTATTCTCTACCCTTGGATCCACTTTAATCTTAGCCACACGTTCAAAGTGTCGTTAAAACCCTAAAGTGTGCCCTAAGAGTAGATTATAAATTGAGTCACCTTGATGGCTCAAACCCTATCTTCTTCTCCTATCTTTGCTATCTTTGCTATCTTTTGGACCTATCTCTTCTATTTCATCTATCTCTTCGCTATCCATCGCCGCATCCATCGCCGCATCCGTCGCCAACTTCGCCGCCATCTCTTCTGTAGACTCTGCAGAATCCCCCATTCTTGTCGCAAGTGCCCGCGGGCGTTTACCCGCAGCCACAGACTCAGACCGACGTCTGAAACCTTGATCCAGAAGCACGCGGGCGTTCAGCGAGTGCACCAGGGCGCCTTCCGTAGCCGATTTGATAGCCACATTACTTCCAGGTGCCGCCTGGTCTAGCCGCGTTAACAGAGAATAGGTATAAATTAGTTTAAAGCAAGTAACTTCTTTTCTTTTATTAATCTGTTGTTGAATTCTTGCATTCTATTTTTCTAGGGTTTTAAATTGTTTCTGAGGGCTCACACAGTGGAGCCCTCTTATTAATTTCTAACTCCTTGATAGTGTTAATGTGTGCAGGATTTTAATGGCAGATCTGGTGTGTTGATAGCAGATGTTTAAGCTGGAGTGGTCCGAGCTACAGGATACAACAAAGCCCACTCACTTTGTTGGGATTAAGGATACATTCTTCGGAGACGCCACCATTTGTGCCAGCTAGGGTTTCGGAGAACCCTAGCATAAATTGTAATTTTGTATCACGAAAAGGGTTACAGTGCCTCGTTGTACTCAAAAGGAGTTTTTAAACTCCATCGATTAATAAAAATCGTTTGTTTTGTACAACTGCTCTGTATTACTTTTATTGTGATTTTTATCTTTTGTTTGGCGTTGTATCTTTAATCTACAAATGGCGATCACGGTGGGACCCCCTAGGGTTTCATGTTTTTAATACTTGCTTTACTAATCTATTCCTGTTTTTGTTTTATTTTGCAGGTTCCAGAAATCATGAAATTCGTTGTTCCAATGAACTAGGGTTTCTGAGCTTGCAGAAAATGCAGCAGACGCAGAGCGGCGTCTGGAAGTCCAATACGAAACGCAGAGGTGCGTTTCAGCCTGTGCAGACTCCCTGGGCGTTTGAAGGCAGTTTTACATAAAAGCGTAGGCTTCCGAGTAAGTGTTTTTTGTACTTTTTACGTTTTTGGTTTTTCTCGTCGTATTCTGTTTCTTTTTCAGATCATTACTTTAAAATGAACAAAAACTAAGTAATCTGGAAAAGAATAGTTATTTTTAATTACATTTTTTTTGCATTGCATTATTGATTGTTGCTTGCATAAAAAAAAAAAATTTGCATACCTAGCTGCATATTAGAATAGCTACGAATTATCTGTTTTAGTTATCTAAGTAGGACTATTGATTGGATGTCAATAGTACTCCTGCCATTGGGTGATTCCAGGCAGAGAAGTGGACGAACCTTCCGGTTGCTCCTTTGATATCTGATATCATTGGTAGGCGGGGGTTTTAAACGGTGTACTCCACTTCTTCGGAGGAAATGGCATGTTTTCAGTAGCCTCTTGCTTAGATCATTAGAACTTTTGATTTATAGCTTTGTATGTATACATTAGACAACTAAAACACTTAAAATAAAATTCATTGCATTTCATATTGCATTTAAAACAGTAATATCTGGATTTCATCACTAGGTATTGCTTGAAGTTTAGTGACGGTGGAATTCATCTCCATCCATTAAACTTCTGCCTTAGACACCATAGGTCACCCCCGAGCAAACTTGCTCGGATTTCATCACCAAGTAAGAATCTCGTTGTCCTTTCCTAGCCATAGTTTTTACCTTTTTTGTGAATAATTCAAGATTAGATCACATGCAAAACTCATAAACCGGACACTTAAAATTTACTGCAGATTAAGATCAGAAAATAATTAATTAACCGCAGGTAAGACACATTGGTTGAAACCTAGGTTGTGACTGTTTTCTGATAATTTCTTTAGTGTAAATTTATCATTCTAGTTTTGCATTCTTCTTTTCTGAATTTGTTTAGATTTATTGCTTTATGGTCTTAACAAGGAATCAATCTAAAATGTTAAATCTAAATAATCAAATGAGTAATTCACAGAACATCCCCACCACCAACATGGCCACTTATCCTAGTGAATTTCAGGAAGGTTCGCCTGTAGGTCTTTCACGTCCTTCTACCGTCTATCACATGGCCATGCCCATGGAGGAAGACAATTCCTGTCATATTACCCACATTGATATGGCCCAAGTGCAAACTCACTTAAGAGATGGCACTGGCTATGTCCTTGAGCCAATCCAAGATTCCCCTATGCAAGATTCTATTTTTCAACAGGATATTGCATCAACCATACCCGCTGGTTTCACTCAGGTCTACACTAACCCTTTTTTTGAGGCTAATGTTGTATCTGCTCAACCGGCTTCATCTCCAACATCTTCCCAGATGCTCAATTGTCCTCCTTTGGAGACAAATGTAGTGTCTTCCCGACCACTTTCTCCTCCATTTACCCGGGTGTACACCAATTCTCTCTATGAGGCTGGTGGAACCTCCTCTAGCCATGACCAATTTCAACCCTCTTCTTCCCAAACCATTTATGGTTTCACCCTACCTGGGGCACAGTCTACTATTTCTTCCCAGGTACCGCCTACTTCAGCCACCTTCATTGCCCCTGCTATGCAGTCTTCTCGTGACTACCATGGTAGCCTGCCCTCCACCTTCATCCAATCATACCACCTCCCTTGGGTTAGAGATTAATAAGGTTAGGGAGTACCTCGACAAGTTGCTTCAGCAACAACAACAACAAAATGGTCAACCACCTGTCGTAGTAAATCCTACACCCCAACCAATTTCTACCCAACCAACTTTTCTTAGCTCGAGCCCCACCTGGGTACCCCAATCTTCGGTGGTGTCCATTCCTACCCCACCTTTCTCCCAACCTAGTCCAGTTCATCATTCACCCCAATCACCTTCTTTTCGGTATCATCCATACCAACAACCTGTCCATTCCACACCGCCTAATCCAGGCAATTTCATCCCATCTCATCAATTTTCCACTCCTCCATTGCATCATCATAATCATCAAACGAAGTCAAAATTTTCATGAAGATTCTCGACTCCATGCTATGCAACAACAGATTGACAACCTTATGCTCAACATGCCCGGCTCATCTAGTCAGAAACCTACGCTAAGGTCATTGATCAATCAACCAATTCATCCTTCGGTACCTTCACCGCCATATCCGACTGATTTCACATTACCGAAGTTTGACAAATTTCGAGGAACTGAGGATCCTCATGAACATGTGAGCTCATTCATGCATGCCTGCTTTAGAATCCAAAATAATGATGCTCTTATGCTCAGAACTTTTCCTCAGACATTAGGGGGAGATGTTGTACAATGGTACAATCATTTAGCTCACCATAGCATTTATGCTTACGAGCAATTGATTAATCTATTTTTAGAACGATTCTCCCTAAATGTACAAAGGAGAGTCTCATTGTCCGACTTATACAAGCTCAAGCAACATGACGATGAGACCGTTTATGACTTTGGAAACCGTTGGAGGGCTATCATTAATAAACTGCCATTCTCCCTACCAATGGAGGAGTTAACCAAAATGTTCACCCAGAGTTGTCTAAAACCTATCTCTTGGTTACTCCAATTACAACAATACAGGACTTTTGAAGAGGCTTTGGCCCAAGCAAGTATCATAGAAGACATTAAAGTCCAAGAGGGTGTTTTAAAACCCCGTAGAAAAGAATGGCAACAAAAGGGCCAACAACGAAATAATAATTATGGCCAAAACAAACAAACACAGGCTAGTACAACCTCAAATGTTAACCAAGTTAATCAAGTGGTGGCGAGCCAGCCCGTAATGGCTCAACAACAACAAGTAATGCAAATTCAACCGCAACCAATTGCTTATCATGCGGTACCCGCCCCTCCTCAACCAGCTCCCAATACTGGGCCAACCATGGAAACTCGACCTTGGCAAAACAATCGTCCCAAGCGACAGTTCACACCTTTAGATGAACCATATGCGGTCATATTCAACAAGTTATATAGCACAAATCAGCTTAACTTTACCTGAGTTTAAACCTTTAGACCCATCTAGAAGGGGGAAGTATTACAAGGAGTACCTATTTTGTCCTTATCATAGGCAAAATGGGCACGATATCAATAATTGTACAGCTTTCAAACATGTGATCCAAGATCTTATTGAGATTGGAGCCATTAAATTGGATAGCCCCTTAGCCCAACAAAATCAAAATCTTGGTATATTTCAAACACCCCTTCCACATCGGGAGGAAGCTCCAACAACTTCAGGGGGAGTAACTCAGGTAACTCCTCCTAATCAAGTCAACCATGTACAACAATACCAAGGTTTTGTGGGTACTATTAACGTAGTAACCCGGGGTCAAAGGGCGAACCAACCAAATCAGGTTGAACCACAACCACCTGTACAAACCCCCACTCCACCTCAGGTAACAAGTGACCCAACGACGTGCTAGTACTTCTCAACAACCGCTAAATCATTCTACTCAACGCCAACGACCCATCATGTCATTGAGTAGCCGATTAACTACCACTTTAAAAATGGCTTCTGCCAAGTTATCGATCTATGACCTCATTCAACAATCTCCCCCGCATAGAGAGGCATTAATGGAAATATTAAAGTCAATCGAGCTTCAAACTCAAGATACTAATGCCTTCAACAACTTTGTGGGGAGTATTCAAACATGCATGGAGCCCTCCATCACTTTCTATGATTTTGAAATCAAACCTATGTCAACAGAAAGTATAGATCCTCCACTGCATATCATGGCCAAGATCGATAACAAGCCATTCAAGAGAGTCTTAATTGACACCGGTTCCTCAATCAATATCATTACAACATCGGCGTTGAGTCATCTAAAGCTGTCGCCATCCCTTATCACAAAGTCGACTTTTACTCTTAAAGCATTCAATGATGCTTTATCTTCCACGGTTGGCACGGTTATCTTGCCCATTGAGGTAGGGGCCCGAACTTTGCATACCTTGTTTCACATCTTGGAAGGGTCCATGGCATACAATGTATTGCTTGGACGGCCTTGGCTTAGGGAGATGAGATGTGTCCCTTCTATACTCCATCAATGTCTGAAGTATGTATATGAGGGACAGGTTCATTGTGTACCTGCTGACACTGAATCCTTCAAACATTGCAACTATGTCTCAAATCCTTATGAGATTGTGTTGCCATCCACTCATCTTTTCTTGACCCCATCTACTTCTTCTATACCATCTTCTTCTAAAGCTCCCATTCCCGAGGAGCTACCCATCATATCGCAACCATCTTCCTCTTCCGCTATTCCATCTCATTCACCACTTTCTTCATCTCCTAATCTTCCTTCTTCTTCATCAGTGACCACATGCACATGTGGCCATGACCAATCATCTCTTTCCACGTCATTACCCCCTTCTTCTACACCTTCTTCAACATCACCTATTATTCCTCCATCTTCCCAACCATCACCAGCTGATGTTTCACAAGTTAGTGAAGCATCAACCCAACCAAATCCTTCCAATTCTTCTATCCCACATTCTTCTATTCCATCATCTAGTCCATCTCCCTCCCAAGTCAAGGTCCATCTCACTGATGCAGGTATTGGTGAGTATGCCATCCAAGATGTCCACATCACACCGTTCAATGTGCAAACAGTTAAAGATTTTGGTCGTCCACATGACCAACATTTATCCATTGGATCGGTTTATAACATGGGTTCTATGCCAAATTCCATTAATTTTGTATATGGGGGAATAGAGTCATCTTCTAGTCCTACCACCATACTAGAACCTAAGCATCCAGTCCCTCGCCAATATCGAAAGGATGGAGGGTTTTCCCTCTCGCTATTTCCACAGACATAATTGGCAGCAATTTGGCCTAGGTCGATACGAGCAAGGGGTAACTGAACGCATCGATATGCCATATCGGAGACCCACTGAGCGTTTTGGTCAGGGCTACCAACCACTTCCATCCCTTTCTTCTTTTGAACGAACTTTTCAAAGCATTAATCTTAATTTCGAAGAAGAAATCCTCCACCCCGACGAATCCGAAGATGAAGCCTATGAAGAATTTGACGTCATGTCAAATGGTGATGAATCCGAAGAAGAGTCGGCGCCAATTGTTCCCCTCATTGAACAAGACGAGTTTTATCTCCAATTGTTCCCTCTCCAAGAGGCCATCTTTCGCTTGCTTCTTCCACAAGAACGAGGTGAACCACCCCCTCCGCCACATCCATAAGCCATAATCCAAACCTGTATTATATGTATATACTAAAATAGTGGTTTTCACCACTACAAAAAAAAAAAAAAAAAAAAAAAACTGAAAAACTATGTTGTTTTGCATCTCATGTCTTCCGAGGTCTTCACCGGTTTTCCCTTCCATTCCGCCCATCCTTTCTTCCATAAGTCGACAATGAATTTCGAAGACTTATTCACCCCGCTCCATAATCCATATGATCCGGATAAGCCTAAGAAATGTGTCTTTGGTGTTACCTCAGGCAAACTCCTAGGTTTTATTATCTCTAAACGAGGTATTGAGGTGGACCCAAACAAGGTCAAAGCCATTATGGAAATGTGTCCCCCAACTAATTTGAAGGAGTTGCGTAGTTTACAAGGAAAGATTAATTCAATCCGTCGCTTTATTGCACAACTTTCTGATAAATGTAGGCCATTTTGCCACCTACTACAAAAGGGGGTACAATTTTCATGGACAGATGAGTGTCATAAAGCCTTTGATGACATCAAGCAGTACTTAGCGTCTCCGCCAGTCTTAGCTCCGCCTCGTCGAGATCCCTTCCTTGCGAATTTCTTTGCAGGAATTTATCGATAATGATACTCGCTAGACAAGCACGTCTTGATCAACTCACACTCATAGATGAAAAATGAATCAATGCTTTAGAGCATTTGCGAGTTTATCAAGACCGATTGAAACGTGCTTACAATGCCAAAGTTCATCTAAGAGAATTTCAAGTAGGAGATCTTGTCCTTAAAGAGAATCAACAAAACACCAATGCATTGCCGCATCTTCGAGATAAATTCGCGGCTAATTGGTTAGGTCCATATATGGTCACTGAAAGAGTGGGTAATGGAACTTATAGACTTGCCACTTTAGAGGGAGAGGAAGAACCCGAACCACTTAATGTTATACACTTGAGGGCATTCTACGCATAGTTTGAATTTTATATGTACATATATACATGGCTTGTACAACAAAAAAAAAAAAAAAACAAATAAAATAAAAAGAATTTGCATTTCATTGTTAGTTGCATACATCTCATTCAAAAACATTGCATTTCATGTGCATACATCTCATTGAAAACCATAACATTTCATTTTCAGCCATAGTTGCATATCATGTTAGAGACCATTCTATCTTTTGGATATAAAATTTGGTCAAGCAAAAGTCATGTTGCCTTAATCAGGGGCACCTTCATAAAATCCATCAAACCGAATTGTCATTCGTACACCCATTTTCCATTTGCACATATTTACATTGCCAAAATGTTTTCAATCACTCAGCCATTCCTAGTGTTTTAAGCAAACTTTGAAATGCATGTCAAAGTTCTCTAGGGCCATATCACAAATTACACTAAATAAAATCTTGAGTATTGGGAAATGATTTCAAAAGCGGTCTTGAACCTATCACATTTTCACATCTTAAAAACATCTTGTGTCAAAGAGAGATAACACCATCCTTGGGTTGTGCCTTGAAGTGAAAAGGGTAATCCTCGTTTGTCCTATCATGCAAACATAGTCCATAAAACAGTGGTTCTTACCACTATCACAAGCAATCACAAAATATAAATATAAACAGAGTAGTAAGGATAGGGTAAAATTCTCATCATACTTCGGTTGAGAATCCGATTCCCCAAAGCTCTAAGGAAATGAACATTTTTCACACACCACTGATCCCAAATAAGTTGTAAGGATCGTACTACTTGTCCAATCAGACGGATAGGTAGTCATCCCCAAGGCTTACAAAGGTCAAAAACAACATGGACTATGGAGTTAACCTTCACCGGGGCTATAGACGCTTGACTGGCAAAGTGGAGTATACTCATTGCGTGGCGACATGTCTCTCCTCAAAAAGAGACCTCTGAATGCTCATACGGACAAACTAGCTTCGGGGTCTTCTCCATAACAGGGTTACCTAATTTATGCAAGATGAGGTTAATGAACACACTTGCACACACACAGGTTTTTGATTGCCTAGAGTCACTACCATGCTTCGGATTTGGTTAATGAACTCGCATGCACACACATTTGGTCCTAGTTGAATTAGGAAGTATTAGTAAGTTTGTTTGATACCACTAGCATGTTTGAGTCTTTGTAAAATAGTCTTCCCCATATCAACCTCCATATCACCCTCCATATCTTCTTCCATATTCATGTCATTCCATACGTCATCCATTCACAAGCCACCAAGTTCGGTGCCCCCGATTAAACAATTATGATAACAAGTTGGCTAAATCTAACTATCTAAAAGTATGAGTGCTTCTTAGTGCATATTTCATTTACTTAGTATTGCATTAATCATCCATATATTATGTTATATACTTAGTCTCGCATTAATCATCTATAAGTTTGCATTCCATTCCATCACATATGCATCAAAAACATTAAAACATATAAAAACATGCATCACAAAAACATAGGCATTCACACAAAAGAGAGTAAAACACCAAATAAATAAAAGCCATGTATATATATATATTGTATAAAGGTCAAACTGTACAATGAATGCCAAAAGGCTACAATATACAATAGAGCACCAAGGCTCATAAAGAGTGCATCTAAGCACTAAGCTAACCATCAAAAGAGGACCCCTGAGACCTAGTAGGAGCCCTAGACCTAGTGGTGTGCCTAGACTCACTACGCCTAGAGACAGAAGAGGATGGAGGATCAGGCAACACAATGTGATGCCTAAACAATGTGTCCTCCAGAGCCTCAATGTAACGAGTCCTAGACCTAAGTCTAGATATGTCTATCCCGTGTCGTCGCTCTCGCTCCGCTAGCTCGCCTCGGAGTCTCGTCACCCTGTCATCCTGGGGCACCCTAGTCGCTCCATCCAAGTCCGCCCGCATCTAGGCAATCCTCTCCTCTTGAGCAGCTAACCGGGCATCCCGCTCTGCCGCCTGTTGCTCCAGTCGAGCTATCCTCTCATCTCGGGCAGCTAACATAGCATCACGCTCTGCTATCTGCTGCTGCAGCTGTGCCAGCTCATCCTCGTGCCCGCTAGGGGGTACCTCCCTAGCCTCTCCTGCGGCCTCTCCTAGGCCCTCTCCATCATCCTCCCCGTCATCTTCGCTCCCGGAGCCTACCGTGCCATCTTCCCCTTTCACCTTCGACCGTCAGATCGAAGGCGGGGACCCTCCCTACGCTTGGGAACCTCCGCGGTTCCCTCGCCCTCTCCACCCCAGCCTCGGGCTCTCCGGCTCCACCAGCCACCAATGGTGGCTCCCACCTCGGCTCTGCGGCCATCCATGCTGCATACTCAGCTGTCACCCCGACGTCATCCACGTCGAGGATCTCCATGTCCTCATCGTCCTCTGCCGCCTCCCTCCATGGCTCGGCACACAACAAATCACCCCTCTGATCTGTGCCTTCGATAGCGCACTGGCTCACCGGGGACATCCTGCCTCAATCCGACCTGGCGGAGTACTCGAGACATCTGTATGTACTCCGCCTCGCTATGGCTCCGACCCACTACCCATCTAGCCTGTCGCACCCGTCTCAGATGCTCTCCATCCCCGATCCACCTCGCCTCCCACCAGGGCCTCCAAATGACTTGGGCATCTGTCAAGTCTGCCCATAATCTCCTATACCATTGCCCCGATCTCACGGGGCGGCTCGGCTGTCTCTCCTCCGCCACTGGCCATCTCCTACCATAAGCCTGGCTCATGTCCCAGTGAGCCCATGGCAACCCCTCCGGTCGAGCCACTCGAAGTGCTCCCACCCCAAGACTGGAGAACCACACTGCAACCTAGGCCCTTTCGGCCCCGTCTCCGAACCTCATACAACTCCCGGTACACCTGCGCCAATAAAGCGGGCGCCCAAGCATACACTACCCTATTAGTGAGCATCTCGCTCACTACACCCATCAGGTTCCATGGGAACCTGCACCCGATGTTGTTCGGGGCCACAATGTTGGTCAACACGAACATCATCAGAGCCTCCACCGCTACCAACTCCTTGGCCGTATACATGGCCAAGTATGGGATCCCCCCGCTCTCCGTCCGGATCTCCCTCCAGTCATCCCCAAACAACTTGGCCATCTCCGTGGCCCTATCTCGTCCAACCTCCACCCGTGCCCCCTCCACGGGCACCTTGAGGATGCGGTATACATCCTCAAGCGTCACCGTCATCTCTCCAGTCGGGAGCTGGAACGTCCCCCGATCTGGATCCCACCTCTCGGCCAAAGCCGAGAGGTACCCCTCATCCGCCCGAACTACCTCCAACCGGGCTGCCTCCGCTAGCCCCACTACCTCCAATATCTCCCAGTCTGCTCGGGACAATGACCTCCTCATCCCCGGAATGATAGGGGAGAATCGGTGTCGTGCCTCTAACACCCTAAGCTGCAAAACAACAAAACAAAAATTTGTTACAAATTTTTTCCAAAAAAAAAAAAAAAAAACACATAAAAGTACTTGCTTAAATAAACAAATACCTCAGCTGGCTGCACTGGCGCGTCCGCTCCCATCTCCGCCATAGCTCCCGCGTGCTTCACTCTCCCACACAACCTTTCACTCCACTCCCTCAGACGCACTTCTCTCAAGCTCGAACGCACAAATGAGCGAAATTCTCGCTGAAACTGTTTAAATAGCTGGTTTTGGCACCCTGAAACATAGTGGGGCATTTCATGGCGCATTCAGACGCAGTCCTGCATTTCCTGAGCATCTAAACACCGACGGGCGTCTCTGCCACCCCCAAATGCATACCGGCGTTTGGTGTCAGTATTGAATAAAGGAACAAAACTTGCAAAATTGAAGCTTACCTCCTCCAAATTTCATCAAATTGCATTCATCCATTCTTCTTATCATAATAAAACATTTTGTGAAGGTTACAACAGTTTTGGACACAAATTTTGTCATTTCGCTCAAAAAGCGCATCATTCATCATTGTTTTACAAATTGGGTTAAAAATATTCAAAACCTTCACAAAATTAACCACATTCATCAATTCTTCTGATCTATCGTCAATTTCATTCATTCTTCTTTCATCATGCATATTTTTGCCAAATCAAATTAAAGTAAACCTCGTATCTAGTGGTATATTCTATCACCTTGGCGATTGCAACGATTTGAATCCATGCAATTCGGTAAGAGGATTAAACCACCATAAGGACACTTACCATTTATCATCATCAATTATTTCACTGTTTGAAAATTGGAAATCAATTTTGGGTATTCTACTTTTCAAGTGACCTCATACCAAGATTAATTTGCTCAACAGCTTGTCATTGATGGCCTAGTTCATGGGGCCTTAAACATGGACAATCTTTAATATCATCATTATTTTGAGTCTTGCTAGAGATTGAGGCTACCTAGGTTGATTGGTTCCGACCCGAGGAATTATCCATACAGTCACTAGGAGCATCTCTGAGTTCTGGACTCTTTCATGCATCTTTCATCTCTGCATATCAATGGCACCAACAAGGCAATTTCATCAACAGTATGGATTCACACACAGGAGTTGGGGCATCCGTTATCAATTTCTAATTTTCCTAATAATAGAATTCATCTTACATGATCATGGAATTTAAAATTT
Organism: Wollemia nobilis; assembly: GCA_028583015.1. Lineage (NCBI taxonomy): Eukaryota > Viridiplantae > Streptophyta > Pinopsida > Araucariales > Araucariaceae > Wollemia > Wollemia nobilis. Next base: position 24,961,975 of record JAQPPZ010017248.1, on the reverse strand, counting down.
GGCAAAAATCCCTTTATAACCGTTGGGGCAGAAAACGGTCCATCTTTCACATCACTCATATCGTCTTCAATCATATTCTTTTTTGGTTTGTACACCAACCCCTTTTCTGTTGGGACATAAACAGATGGTTCATACACCAACCCCTTTTTTCACCGTTGGGGCAAAAACGGTTCATTTTCTTCCAATTGGCTTGTGAGAACCATTCTCGCTCGCCAATTGAGGGGGTAAGCTGATAAAATTTTAAATATTCTTTTATTCTTTGGTCTTCAAAGTTGTGCTTTAGTCTTGAGAGAGAGTTGCGTCTGATCCAGCTTTTCAGGTGTCTTAAGTTTTTGTGCTGCATTGTGTCTTCACACAAAGCAACTCAAAAAGGGGCATCTGTAGACACCAAAATCCAGCCACTTGCAAGTCATCTATACCTTCCTGTCAGCCACATGTCATTCATCCATCCTTCCCGCCATTATTTGGCCCAAATCCACACCTTCCCGCCATTATTTGGCCCAATTTCACCTTTCCCGCCATTTTTCATCCCCAAATTTATTTAAATTAATATTTATATATATATTTTAATATTTTAATATATTTTAATATATATATTTAAATAATAGTTTAAGTGATTTAATCTGAGCCGTCCATCCTTCATTTAATCTCATCCGTCCATCCATCTTAATCCATTTCACAACCTAGATTTATTCTCTACCCTTGGATCCACTTTAATCTTAGCCACACGTTCAAAGTGTCGTTAAAACCCTAAAGTGTGCCCTAAGAGTAGATTATAAATTGAGTCACCTTGATGGCTCAAACCCTATCTTCTTCTATCTTGCTATCTTTGCTATCTTTTGGACCTATCTCTTCTATTTCATCCATCTCTTCCCATCCATCGCCGCACCTTTCGTCGCATCCATCGCCGCATCCGTCGCCAACTTCGCCATCTCTTCGCAAGACTCGCAGAAATCCCCCATTCTTGTCGCAAGTGCCCACGGGCGTTTACCCGTAGCCACGTACTAGACCGACGTCTGAAACCTTGATCCGAAGCACGCGGGCGTTCAGCGAGTGCACCAGGGCGCCTTCTGTAGCCGATTTGATAGCCACATTACTTCCAGGTGCCGCCTGGTCTAGCCGCGTTAACATAGAACAGGTATAAATTAGTTTAAAGCAAGTAACTTCTTTTCTTTTATTAATCTGTTGTTGAATTCCTGCATTCTATTTTTCTAGGGTTTTAGATTGTTTCTGAGGGCTCACACAGTGGAGCCCTCTTATTAATTTCTAACTCCTTGATAGTGTTAATGTGTGCAGGATTTTAATGGCAGATCTGGTGTGTTGATAGCAGCTGTTTAAGCTGGAGTGGTCCGAGCTAAAGGATACAACAAAGCCCACTCATTCTGTTGGGATTAAGGATACATCTTCGGAGACGCCACCCATTGTGCCAGCTAGGGTTTCGGAGAACCCTAGCACAAACTGTAATTTGTGTATCACGAAAAGGGTTACAGGCCCTGTTGTACTCAAAAGGAGTTTTTAAACTCCATTGATTAATAAAAATCGTTTGTTTTGTACAACTGTGTTCTGTCTTACTTTTTATCGTGATTTCTTTATCTTTTGTTTGGCGTTGTATCTTTAATCTACAATACCATTGTACTATTTTGTGAGCCTTTATTAATGGTAGTTTTATGAGTAGTTACAGAAGTTTTGTATGAGTTTTACATGCTTAGTATATTTTAATTATCATATATTTAATATTGCATACTCATTTTATATCTTGTGGTTTATTCTCATTAAGTATCTAGCATCAAAATCTAACAGTGGTATAAAAGCACAAGGGAGATTGATAGGAGATAGAGAGAGCTACAAGAGATATTGAGAGGAGATAGGGAGATTTTATTTTCAAAAAATTTAAAGTTTTTTTTTGGATAGAGTCTTTCCATAGGGTTGCAAGAAAACTCGTGAAGACTAGGACTCAGCATAGATCTCTTTTCCACTATATTGAAGGATAACTAATGAAGTTTATTGATTTTTAGATATCTAGAGATTTATATGAATTTGGTTGTTGTTGTTGTCTAAGTTTTCTATTGCAGAAAATTACTTCTCAAAAGTTGAGAAGCTTCCTACTATTAGAGCATATCTTAAGTTCTACTATGATATTCTAATTGGAGTTACCACTCTTGCATGAGGTTGGTAAACTCCTAGTTATGACTAGTTGAGATCCATTTGGTTGTTATGATCCGATGGCTCACATTGTTCACCTTTGCTATTTATGCAAGGCTTCATTCTTGGAATAATCAATCAGTCTAAGCTTCTCTCAAAGTTTCTTGTGATGCTTTGCATATCTATTTTATCTTGGGTTTATAATATTGCTTCTTCAATATTCTAACATGGTATCAGAGCCTTGATAGATGCATGCATTCGAGAGTTCTTGTCTCTTGAAGTTTAGATCTGGTTCATTCTATCCAAATCTTGGACAAATCATAGTCTCTTTGTTTTCATATAAATTTTTTGTATGAATGTGAGACTAAATTTCTTTTCAGATCTGGTTTTTTTTTCAAATCTAGTTCATTTAGTTTCTCTTTGATAGTTTATTTTATGAAACTGATGATACAAATTATAGTTCCAACCACCAGTCCTTGTTAGCAGACATAATTTTTTATGTTCTACACCATTTTTCTTTTCTTTTTTTAGTCTGAGTTGTGCAGGTAGTGACACCCCATGGAAATATGTAAACCTGAGGAGACAAACGTAGATCTTTGTAGTTGTGATAAATCTATCTACCAGTCAAAGTTTACCATACCTTTAGAGCATTGACTATGTGTGTTGTCGAATGGGTGAATATTTAGCATGATGGTGTATTTAACATGACTATGATAGTGTCTAAATTGAACACGATGGAGCAAAATTTAGTTTCTCGTATTTAATATGTCTTTCCTCTTTTCTATTGAGAATGATCTCCATGGCTTAATATCATGGTGACTATAGTGGCAAAAGATTCCAACAACATGCGGGCCATCTGCTATGATCTATTTTTCCATAAGATTGTGATTTTCTACCTAGTTTCTATCTAAAGAGTGCTCTTTTTTTATCGTGGATGTGTTGCCTCAATCGTTTGAAGAGATTGGCCACTATCGCTCAATTGAATTTGCAGTGCTCATGAACAATCATTTGGTGATGTCTTTGTATGCATGTTGATATTTGTATGTATAGCGAAGTTCACTACTGTACTCAATAGCTTAAAAGATGAATTACCAGGAGTGAAAGTTGTCCTCAACGACTAAATTATTAAACATGATTTCCAAAGTCTAACAGGGCCCATGGAACCAGCTATGAAGTTTTGGTGTGAAGCTTGTGGCCCTTAATTACGGTCCTTACTTGTTGTCTTCAATGGCTAACAGGTAAGTGTTAAAAGCCATATGTGATTGTTAAGTGGCTCTATTAATACCTTCAACAACTAGTGGTCCACGATTCCAATCCCTACTTACTATGTTATTCCTCCTCTTTGACTAGGAAACCATATGAAGCATGAACGTCCATCACAACACACCTTCACTTTTTCCTAAATATATGGAGATATACACCGAGCATGAGCAATATAAAACATAACAAAGTCAATATTTTATCACATCCACTTTTTAGGTTGTGTGCAGGTCTTACTCAGTGGAAGTGTTAGTATTGTGCAAGATATTTCCATCAGAAGCCAAAGGTGATTTGCTCATCAATATTGTGTGAGGTCGTCCATCAAGAGCCGAAGCCAATTTGATCATCAGTATTGTACAAGGTCATTCATCAGGATTCGAAGTTGATTTGCATGTCAATATTATGCAAGGTCATTCATCAGGAGCTCGAGCTGATTTGCTCGTCAGTATTGTGCAAGGTCATCCATTAGGAGCCAAAGTTGATTTTCTCATCTTTCTTCACAGATTCCAGTGTAAACATTGTGGTCTTGTTGCTCCATTCCACCTACAACATAAAACATTAAGTAGAATAGTAAATTTCAAAATGCCCACACTAGAAGAATTTTGTGATAGGCTCATTAGAGAAGAAATGAAACTCTCCACATATGAGTCCTCCCCCTCTTCATCTAGAGCCTTGGTGGCTTCAAAATCACAAAACAAAAATTCAAGAAGAGAGAAAAAACTTTTGTAACATGTACCCATTGCAAAAAATATGGTCATTCAATAAACAGGTGTTGGAAAAGATTACAAGAATTAGAAGAAACTATGAAAGATCATAATATTGATGTAAAAAATAAATTAGGAAAGCTTTAAATGTTCAAGGCAAATATATGAAGACTTCTTCCAAACATTGGGATCTAGATTCAGGGGCTACCCATCATATGACTTCTAAAAAATCATTTGCTTCTATTTGCTCAAGTTCCACTTTCAGCATTGAAGTTGGAGATTCATACTTCATCCCAATCAAATGCAAAGGTGAAATTCTCATAGATGGTGGCTACATCAATGATGTTCTTTATGTTCCTAATATTTCTTCCAATCTTCTTTATTTCTACCAAATTTGCAAATTTGGGATGGGAAAAATAGTTTTATTCACACCCACAGGAGTTGAGATTAGAAACTTATAGGAGCCACATTCCCTTATAGCAAAAGGAAATATTGATCATAGTGCCACATTGTATCACTTTTAAGGCTTTAATGACACTACTATAGCTTCCTATTTTGTTCCTCATGCAAATCTTGAGAGTAAACTTTGGCATGAAAGATTTGGTAATCTCAATTATCAATACTTGAAATAATTGAATACTTATGATATGGTAAATAGTTTACCCAGGGTCTCTTCTGTTGATGGTGTTTGTCATGGTTGTGCTCTTGGAAAGAAACATAAAGATCCTTTTTCTCAAAGTATAACCCAAAAAGCATTCTCACCTTTGGAACTTGTGCACAGTGATTTGATGATCTTTCCACATCCCTCTTTCAATGGAGCAAAATATGCCTTGAATTTTATTGATGATTTTTCAAGGTGTACTTGGGTGTATTTTCTCAAGTACAAAAGTGATGTATTCTCTCACTTCAAAATATTTAAATCCTTGGTTGAAAATCAGGCTTCTTGTAAAATCAAAATGATTCATACAGATAATGGGGGGAGTACTTCAGTAATGATTTTTTACATTTTCTTTCCACTCATGGCATTATTCATCAACATTTTGTGCCACATAATCCATAACAAAATGGTGTGGCAGAAAGAAAGAATAGATTCTTAAAAGAAATGGAAAATTGTATGCTCCATTCAAGGGATGATATTTCAGCACCTTTTTGGGCAGAAGCAGTTAACTGTGCAAATTTTAGTTAAAATTGTACACCTCACAAAGCTCTTCAGCATTTAACTCCAAAGGAATCCTAGTCTGGCTCCAAACCTGATATCTCATTTTTTCAAGTTTTTGGGAGCATTTCTTGGGCACATATTCCAAAGAATAAAATAAACACTTTAGAAAATAAAAACAAGAAACTTATCTTTGTTGGCTATTGTGAGGATATGAAAGCCTATAGACTTCTTGATCCTACTATTCATGAGGTCTTTTTCCACAAAAAAGTTCAATTTGATGAAATACTTCCATCTCATAATCCTTAACCATCTTCTTCTACTCCAGTTGATTTCATTGAACCTTCCTCATTTTTTGAGGCTCAATATAATGAAGAACCTATTGTTGAATATCTTACACATGATGTCATTCTTGGCCCATCTATCATTGTTCCTCCATCCATACCAAAATGAGCTCGCATAACTATTGAGGAAGCAACACCTTACATTCAAGATCTTCCACCTTCTATACATGCTCATTCCTTGGGTACTGGCCTTGTTTGTCGGTCATTTTTTGATGATCCATAGTCCTTTTTGTAGGCTCATGGGATATAGGAGTGGGATGATGCCATGAAAACTAAGTATTCTTCTTTGATGAAGAATCACACTTGGGATCTTGTTTCTCTTCCTAAGGGAAGAAATTTGGTTCGTTGTAAGTGGGTTTACAAAACCAAGTATGCAACATATGGGTCCATTGACAAGTACAAAGCCCATTTTATGGCTGATGTTTTTTCACAGGTTGAGGGTATTGATTACACTGATACCTTTGTCCATGTCGCCAAAATGGATTCTAGTAGGCTTGTACTTGCACTTGCTGCATCTCAAATATGGCCCATTTTTTATATGGATGTGAAGAGTGCCTTGTTACATGGAGACTTGCAGGAAGAAATATATATGGAGCAACCCACTGGTTTTATTTAGGATTATTCCCTTGTTTGTAGACTAAAAAAATCACTCTATGGTCTCAAACAAGCTCCTCGGGCTTGGTATGAGAAGATGGATTTCTTCTCTCCACTAGATTTATTTGTTTTGAATCTGATGATATACTTTATATTTGGTGAGATGAACATGACATCACCATTCTTGTTCTCTATATTGATGATTTTCTTCTCACTGGTAGCTCCACTTCTCACATTCAAATTGTTCAACACTCTCTTTCTAAGAGATTCGAGATGGCCAATATGGGATTGGCTCATTACTTCCTTGGATTTCAGATCAATCAAACAGATTTAAGGGTTTCATTACATCAGCAAAATTATACAGTGGATATTCTTCACCAGTTTAGGATGGTTTATGGCAATCCATCACCCACACCATTCCAATCTGGGGTCACTTTGACTTCCTCTTGCACTTCACCTCTTTGTGATGCTACATTATATATACAATTAGTAGGGAGAATTTTGTATCTTAATCATACTCACCCTGACATTTCCTATGTTGTTAGTTTAATCTCTCATTTTCCCAGTCTCCTCATGATAATAATTGGCATACAGTCAAGCGAATTCTTCAATATCTACAGGGCACTACTCAGTTTGGTTTACTTTATGTCCAAGGTTCTACAAATTTGGTGGGGTACACTAATTCAGATTAGGCAGGTTCATTTAATGACATATATTCCAACTCTGGCTATGTTTTCTATCTTGGTTCTTCTCCTATTTCTTGGTCTTGCAAAAAGCAACAGGCTATTGCATTATCATCAACAGAGGCAGAGTACATGGCAGCTATTTTAGCCAATCAGGAGGCTCTTTGGATTTATCAATTATTGGTGGAATTTGGTTTCACACATGATAATCCTATCATACTTTGGTGTGAAAACCAATGTACCATTCATATTTCCTACAATCCTATTGAGCATCAGCATACCAAACACATTGATATCCACATGCACTTCATTTGACAGCAGATTCAGGATGCTGATATCATCTTGGAGCACATTATGACTCAGCTTCATATTGTAGATATCTTCACCAAGCCCTTTGCTTCTCCACATTACCATCAGTTGTGTAAGATACTTGGGGTGAAGGAAGTTGTCCTAGAGGGGTGTTGACGAGGACATCTTCCTCTCCATCCTCTCTTTCTCTCTTCTTATTTTCTTTTTTGGAAGATGATTTTTTTTCCATGTGGTTTTTCATCATCTCTCCAAAAGAAGCTCTTCTACATATTTATGAGTACCTTATCAGTCCTTGTTATCAGGACAAATATTTGTGGATATGTCACTTGCTTGTTTATTTTGTTGTTGTTCCACTACCCCTAGTATCACTTAAGGGGGGGTGTTAGAGCATATCTTAAGTTCTACTAGGATATTTTTTTTGGAGTTACCACTCTTGCATGAGTTTGGTAAACTCCTAGTTATAACTAGTTGAGATTCATTCGGTTATTATGATCTGATGGCTCACATTGTTCGCATTTGCTATTTATGTAAGGCTTCACTCTTAGAATAATCAATCAGTCTAATCTTCTCTCAAAGTTTATTGTTATGCTTTGCATATCTATTTTATCTTGGGTTTATAATATTGCTTCTTCAATGCTCTAACACCTACAATAAATAGAGAAGAATTTCATCTTTGATTGCCTTAAATTCTATGTCCTTCCTCATGCAGGGAGTAGTTCTTTATTGTAGCAAAATAGTATACATTGAATAGTAAATAGGTCCAAGGAAAATGCCCCCTTAAATATTTAAGGTATAATATTGAGGAGATCCAAGAAGGAGGTTCTCATAGAAGATTGAAGACTGCAAATTGCAGATTGAAGAAAGAAGAAAGCAACTCTATTGGATATTGAAAAGAGGCCAAGAGAAGCCCTATTGAATATTGGAGAAAGAGGATATCCAAGTGAAGAGATATCATTGAATAGAAATAGAATATCCAAGTGAAGAAATCCCATTGAAGAACTTCTAGATTTGGAAGATAGAATTGAAGATAGAGGAGGACTAAGAAAAGTTCCAATTGAAGAGTTGCAGAATTTGAAGACCCAAGAGAAGAGGTCTCAAGAAAATTTGGAAGGAGAAAGAAGAAGTCTAGAGAAGCCCTATTGAAGAATTTAAAGAAGTGGCCATTGGAGAATATTTGAAGAAAGCTCAAGGTAGAAGATTGCAAGAAGGAGAAGCTCTTGAAAGAAGAATTTGGGACAATTATCGCCATCCGACAACAAGCCCAAAAGGAATAAGGATTTGGCAAGAATTTTGCCAAACTTTGGAAAGGATTTTTGAAGATCTCAAGACATTCAGATTCTTGAGGAGAAGGCCAGCAAATAGGCCCAATTCGAAGTTAGAATTTGACAAGAAGATTGGAGGAGAAAGAAGCTAGAAGAGGCCACCAGATTTGAAAGTTTTGAAGACAACCATAAAGGATTTGAAGGCTGATTTGCAAAGGAGAAGATTTCTGATTTTTACAACAGAAGTTGAAGAGTCACAAAACAGCAAATTGAAGGTGACATATAGTTACGATTTGGAGAATATTTGGGCATATTTTGAAGTGCCCTTGAACAACCAATTGAAGGAAGGATTGACAACAAAAGAAGGCAGCAATTTGGAGAAGTTAGGAGAGATTCTTGGACAGCAATATAAGGAGAAGAAATCAGATTTTGAAAGCAGCAATTTGAAGAGATTTGAGCTGCAAATTTGAGCAGCATTAAGAGAAGATATTAGAGCTGCATTTTGGAGAATTTCGGGACAGATTTGAACAACAAAACAAAGGAGGAATTGGTTGCATTTGAAGCTGCAAAAATTGCAGAGTTTTGGACAGCAAGAGGGCAGCATTTGGACAACACTAATAGGTGCAAATTTTAGAGTTCAAGAGAATGAATTTGGAGGATAATTGAAGCCACAAAAATCAGATTTTAGGGCAGCATTAGAAGGAGAAAAGAGAGCTGCATTTTTGGAGAAATTTAGGGCATATTTGAGAGAGCTTTGGACAGCAAAGCAAAGAAGGATTTGGAAGCATTTGAAGAAGGATAATTGCTGCAAATTATAAATACATTTGGACAGCATAGAAGCTGATTTTTAAACAACATTGAAAGCTGCAAAATTGATAAGTTTGAGGCAGCAATTAAGTAGAAAGGAGAGCTATAAATTTTACAATTTTGGGGCAGAAAAAAGGTGAATCAAATCACCAAGAATATTAGCTACAAAATGAGGCCAAAAGGTATGCCACATTGGTGCTACAAAATTTTATTATTTAAGCATTAAAATTAGTTTACTTTAAAGTTATAAGAGCACCATATTAGAGCTATTAAAATCTGCAAAAGAAAGAGTCTTCAAGCCAATGAAGGAGGCAATATTATTGTCTAAGGAAAGGTTGAATAAGTGCTCAAAGATAGCGTGCTCAAGGTGTCTAAAGACACCAAGTAAAGGCACCAAAACTTGAAGAAGGTAATATTCACATTGGATTAAAATATGCAACAAAAAAGAAGTTAGAGGATAGAGCCAAAGCAAGGATTAAGGTGCAAGTTTTTTGGGAGATAAATAAATTAAAAAGAAAATATTTTACCCAAGTTAAGAAGCTTGGATATCTGGTCGAACAACATTGAGAAGCTATCGAGAAAAGGGGTGGAAAAGCCACCAAGGAAGAGTTATTGAAGTGCCACCAAAGGAGGAGCCACCACCATAGAAGAGGAGCAACCATTGATAGAGAAGATCCACCACCAAGCGTTAGAAACAAAGAAGCACCAACAAGCATTGGAGAGTTACAAAGTACGTTGGAGGAAATAAGAGTTGGAAGTTACAACTATCAAGTAGCGAAATATATTGTGAGCATTAAGGAAGGGCAAGCAAGTTTGAGTACCAAAGAAAGCTAGGATGTTATAGAATCAAATGCAAGTGTTGAGAGGAGCGTAGCCACCATTTGTCACTTTGGTTAAGAACCTGAAAGAACTTGGATGCCACTTGGCATAGAGGAAAGGGAGCGCCAACAACCATTGAGGGAAAGAAAATGCTTCAAACCAGCTATGAGCACTCTTTGAGGAAGGAAGACACTTGTCAAAGGTAACGACCATATTGTCATAACATCACCAAACTAGGAAGAAGTAATGTAGCAAGAATAAAATACCTAAAGAAGATGTTGAGTGCCATGTGGCACATGAGAAGAGGAATATTGATAGGTTGGAGGAGCCCAAATGATCTTTAGCATGCATATTAAGCACATTCAATGATCAAAGAATGTATAACAAGCACTAGGAGGACAGTCAAAGTCCAAAAAGAGAGCACCATACACAAGGAAGAACATTAAATGCAGTGAAAATACATCATCTAGCATTGAAGATTGAAAGGTCGATAACACCTAAAATAGCGTGCAAGTTGTAGTCACAAGAGAAGTAGACCAAATACGTAGCACTCCATTTTCAAGAAGGTACAAAATATTTAAATCAATTTGCATTTCATAAAGGTCAAGGAGGTATAAGGTATATCAATACTAAGGTTAAGCTTAGTTAATCTATTATGCTTAAGATTAATTAAATGAATGGAGATATAAGGAAGTGAATTGATGAATTACAACCTTAGATGATTTATTGAATGATTTGAAAGACTTTTGAAGTAAGGAGGATTTAATTTGAAAGCTTTTTGAAATTGCTTTATTTGAAATTCAAGCATAGAAATATTTGCAAATAATTTGACTTGGAGGAATAAGGTTTTCTACATCAAAATTGAAATATTAAATTTGCAAATATCTTTGTTTTTCTAAATTTCTAATTAGGGAGTTATAAGGAATTCATCACCAACATAGATTCTTGAAATTTAGAAACTATATTATTGAAAATTGAAAGACATAGGAAGCACAACATAGAGTTGTTAGAAAGTTGGAAAACTACATTGGAATTAGTCTCTTATTCAAATTGAAGGGACATAAGGAATCCAACTTAAAATTCTTGAAGATAGAAAATTTTATCAATTGAAATTGCATCAAAAATTATCTTTAGCTTTCTATTCATAAATAGGATGAAATAAAGTACTTGTCTTGAAGTTGAACATTAGGGAGACAAAAGGGATTCAACTCAAAGGAAAACTTAGAAAGCTAAGTATTTTACCAAAGCTATTTTACATTCAAAATACTAAGGAGAAAAAAGAAATTCTACCTAGAGATTTGATCCTACAAAACTTGAGAATTGAAAAGATCTTATCAAATTTGATCACATATTCAAAACACTTGGGAGATACAAGGTATTCTACAAAATTTGAGAATTGAAAAGACATTATCAAATTTGATCATATACTCAAAACTAGGGAGTCATAAGGTAGTCAACCTCAATAGTTTTGAAAGATAAAATATTCTATCAAAAACTATTCTCAATATATAATACTAGGGAGCTATAAGGAATTCTACTTCAAAGATTAAATTAGAAGAAGCATGGATGAAATAGTGAGGGATGCATTTAATAATGAAGAACTATTCCATGAACTAAATTTTTACTCACAAAACTTAATAGATACTTTTGATGGATACAAATACTTGTCTACTAGTTTAAAAGAAATATTCTCTTTGTTTCTCAAGGAAGCAAAAGAAGGAAATTTTATGACATTAATTGGTTATCTTCATGAAGTACTTTTCAAAGCTTGGTGGAATGCTCAAAACATAGTTATGCTTACTTCAGAAGAATGTTTGATGATATATCTATCATTAATCATTTTTTAATTCTTTCAAGACATGAAATAAAAGAAAGATGAACATATTAGCAATGAAGTTTTGAATCCTAACCAATACTATTGTGATGATGTACTAACTCACCATGTTGAAGATATATCACTAGTAAAGGTGCAAAAATGAAGAAGAAGAAGAAGAAATAGGAAGAGGAAGCATGACAAAAAAGAAAAGATGAAGATGGAAGAAAATACTTTCAAGTTGAATCCAAATATCAATTTACAAGAGGTAGATCAAAGTGAACTAAAGGAACAAGATGAAGATCCATATTGAAGACTAAAGTCTTCAATAACCAAATAATGTAATACAGGGGGTGTTGGAATATATTACATTATTTGGTACATGCTAATGTACCACCTTGGGTACATATTTAGATTAGGAGTGTGTCTTAGATTAGGGTTTGAGTATTTACTTTATGCAATGTAATAAATGCACAAGTATTGTTAGAATGTGCAAAGTACTTGATGATGTAAATGTGCATGTTTTCCATGTGTACATGAGTCCATAGAATAGGAATATGAAGAGTCATAGGTAGGTGGAAGGCCAAGAGTCACATCTCATTATATATAGGCCTTTGATAGATAAGATAGTGAGAGAAGGTAGATAGCATAAGATAGAGGAGTAGTAGATGATATGCTAGATACAATGTAGAGCATGTAAGAAATATGGAGAGTATGAGACCTCCATTTTATATCATTGTACTATTTTCGTGAGCCTTCATTAATGGCAGTTTTATGAGTAGTTACAAAAGTTTCTTATGAGTTTTACATGCTTAGTATATTGCCATTATCATATATTTAATATTGCATTGCTCATTTTATATCTTGTGGTTGATTTCTCATTAAGTATCTAGCATCAAAAGCTAAAATGCATTCTATGTGATTTTAGGACCAAAATTTTAAGTACCATAACTTTTACATACAAAACCATTTTGAGCCCTTTTCAAATGCATGGGTTTTCAAGACCTTTACATTGGTAGTGTTGTTTTTTTATCAAAATTGTATGTAGAATTTTGTATTTGGACAAGAAATTTTTGGATCAACATGTGTCCTTGCTAAATGGTTTTAACTATACCACTTGGAAAATCATTATTAAAGCTCTGCTCCAAAGCAAGGGGTTGCTCAAATATGTGAATGAGAAACCTATAGAGACTAGTTCTAAAGAAAAAATATTTTTTTAAGGATAAGAAGGATAAGGATCTTGGTGATAGCTCTTCATGTTAACAAGATCTATGACACTCATGTTAGAAACATTACACATTCCAGGGAGTTGCTTAAAAAACTTTAGAGGTTGTGTGATCGCATTAATTCTACACAATTTAACAAATTGAAGGTAGAGGTTGCTATCTTGTGTATGGATTATTTTGATACCATTGATATATATCAATTAATTCAAGAAGTTGAAATATAATATCTACATCACTTAAGGATACCTGAAGGAAAAGGAGGAGAAGGATAAGGAAGCTAAGAATCACTTCAAGAAGTCAATTTTTACATTTTGTAAGGACACAAAGCAAACTTTTTCTAAGTATGCATCAAGAAGCTTGAGGAAGCAACCAAAGAAGGGGTGCTAATGTTGCTTTATTTTATGCTTAAGGTGAGGATAATCATGATGGTGAAACCTCACAAGCACATGTAGTTAATTATTCAACATATTGAACATTAACTTCTTCTAAGGAGTGAATTGTATATTTAAGGGCAACTCAACAAATGACCAAGCATTGACACCTTCTACAGGACTACAGCACATCATTTTGAGAGCATACCATCATTAGGGATGATTCCTCCTTGCATGTAGTTGGACGTGGTGAGTTTAGTATTAATTCTTCCTCATTTGTGAGGTTCTTCACATTCCAAATGGATGCTCCAATCTCTTGTTTATATATTGCATCATCCACACAAACAAAAAAATGTATTTTTGGCCTGATCAATGGGTAGTCAAGGATATTGGTGATGGGTTCAAGATAGTTGCCTTAGGGTATTGTGATGAGTCAGATCATATGTATACATTGGGTAAAATACCTACTCCCCTTTCCTCCTCTCAATAGAGAGATATTATGGCTATGGTGGCACAAATAGATAATATTATTCTACAATGGCATCATAGACTTGGACATCTTTATTATGGTTCGTTGAGGTATATGAGTCATTATTATTTGGCCATTGGTCTTCCTATAATTTCTCCTCTTAGTGGAATTTGTAAGGGGTTTGTTTTGGGGAAGCATCACCAAGAGTCCTTTACAAAAGGGATGTCTAGGAATACCACACAATCCAATAATCTTACTCACGGTGATATTTGTGGACCCATGGGTACACTCTCTTTCCAAAAACAAGTGTTTTCTTCTTTTCATTGATGATTTCTCTAGATATGTATGGTTGTATACTATCCATACCAAAGATGAGGCTTTTTGAGAAGTTTAAGAAATTCAAAGCACTAGTGGAGAATTAGTTGGAATGGAAGATCAAGTGCCTCAAAACAGATGGAAGAGGTGATTATATGAAATATGTTTTTTTTATTGGCTCTTTATGGTATTACCTTTCAAAGGATTATCCATTATACTATAGAGCATAATGGGGTAGTTGAGTGAAAGAACAAGATGATTATAGAGATGGACCGATGTATGTTGCATGCTTAGGGAATGGAGCACAAATTTTGGGGTAAAGCATTCCATTGTGTAGCACATATCATCAATCATGTTTTAACATGAATTGTTCAAATAATGACACAACTTGAGAGGTTGACAGGTGATAAGCCTAATATGTCCCACTTTTGTATCTTTAGATCCATAGTATAGGCCCATATACCCAAGGATGGTCAAAAGAAAGAGGCACCAAAGAGTCGTAAATATATTTTTATGAGGTATTTAGATACCTCCAAGGACTATAATCTATATGATCTTGAGAGACAAGACATTCTTATTCAACAATATGTGACTTTTGATGAGCTTTTTCCAACAGCACCTTCAAGTCCTCTAACTTATCTCTTGGAAAAAGATCCTCCAATCTCTTCAATTGTTCAAAATTTTTCCTTAGATAATCTTGTTGGTGCCATTCTAATTTTTTTTTGCATCTTCATTGTCCAATGGGGATTCTACAAGCAAGCCTAATTATTTATCTCCTCTTTAGGAAACACAAATTCTAGTACTGTTAGTTTCTAACTCTATGAGTGATGATCTTGATTCTTCCAAGTCATAGGCAATTGTATCGAATGTTGAGGTAGATGGTGCTTCTATTGTTGCTCCTCATGGTGTTCCTAGATATTCCATAGTTTATCCAACATCCAAGTGGATTTGGACTATCCTTCAGGATCACCAACTCATTCTTTTAATGGAACGACATCTTAAGACCTCTTCTCAGGTTTTTTCTCTTGAAGATTGATAAATATGGAAATCCTCTCACCTACACCCAGGCCATGGAATGACCCGAATGGTAAGATATTATGCTTATGGAGTATGAACTTCTAATGAAAAATAATTATGTGAACTTGTTCCTCTTCAAAAAGGAAAGAACGGTGTTGGGTGTAAATGGTTTTATAGGACCAACCACACTTCAGATGGTCTGGTAGAGGAGCACAAGGTAGGGCTTGTTGCTAAAGTTTTATCTCATAAGGACTACTCGAGGATATTTACCCTTAATTTCTCTAATGGATTATGTTTTGTCGATTATTGTAAAGTATATTAAATGGATGTGAAGATTTTCTTCCTTCATTGTGAGCTTCGAGAGGAGATTACATGTGAGCTTGAGGTTTTCACTTCCTTGGACTTTTATTTGACTAAGTTCTTGTATGGACTTAAGTAGAAACTACATGATTGGTATGAGATCCACTCCTTTCTTAGTTGTAGGTTTCACTGATGTGAGGCTAAAATTGATGTTGAAATCAAATATCAGGATGGGGATACCATGGTGATCATGTTATATGTGGATGATCTTCTCATTACATGCATCTCATCTGCCTTAATTCAATATAAGAAGACATGACTTCATGCTACCTTTGATATGATAGATTTGGGATTATGCATTACTTATTGGGCATTCAGATTGATCAAACTTCCTCTAGGATCAATATCTCACAACCCAAGTATGTCTTCAATCTTCTTTGATATTTTAGGATGGAGTATTGTAAATATGCTCAAACTCCTTTTTTTTTGGATTGAATCTTCAAGCAAATTGTATGAATCCCTTAGTGGATGACAACTCTATATCATTTTCTTATGGAAGTTTTCCTTTACCTCACACTTGACTAGATATTGCATTCATAATTAGCTACTATTCTAGGTATATGCAAGCACATTGGGAGAGTGATTGGAATGTGATCAAGAGGATTCTTTGATGCATAAAAGGTACATATCATATGTGTATTCATTATTAATTTGGTGCACTTTTGGTTTTGATAGACTTATCAAATGTAAATTAGGATGGTTATTTGGATCACTAACATTCTACTATAGGTTTTATCTTATACCTTGGTTATGGTCTCATTTCTTGGTGTTCTAGAAAATAGTCCAATATTTCTCAGTCTTCTACAAAAACTAAATATTATATTTCTAGTGAGGATGCCAAGAACCTTTAATGGATCCTCATGATCTTGGAGCATGCAGGTATTCCTCACTCCTACCCAGTCACTCTTCATTGTGATAATTAAAGCACCATCCAACTTGTTCCCAATCCAATGTTCCATCAGTGGACCATGCACATTGATATTTGGATGCACTATTTGCAATGGCTTTATTCCCATGGGATGCTTGATCCTGATTTTTAAACTATCAGTAGAGTAGGCAACAGATATTATGACCAAGATCATAGCCCAAATACCACTTATGAACATGTGAGAGCGACTTTGCATAAGAGTATCCCCTATGGAGGGATAACTGACAAAGATCTCTCTATGTGTCCCACATTTAGCTTAAGAATAGGTGCTGAAATATGTGGTAGTTAAGCTTCACCTAAGGCCATGATTGAATTTGTACTATATTCTTTATATATGCCCCTTGGGTCCTTGTACACCTTGTATTGGTGAATTTTTGTAATAGTTTATTGTTTAACCTAAAGGTCAATTTCTTAACCTTAACCTAAAAGTCACTTGTAATTGGGTATAAATAGCCCCTCATACCAACAATTGGGTTATTGGTTGGAATGTATTATATTTTCCTTTAGTGATAGTTCAATTTCCTTGGGCACTATTGGCCATTTTGTATTTCATTGGGATTTTGGGAAAATTTTGTATTAATTTCTATAAGAAGCGATAATATACTTTCCATTCAGTATGTAGAAGTCTGATATATTGTATTCCAGAAAGAACAAAGAAAAATCTCGAAGACACTTTGAAAAAATCTTTATGTATTTATGGATATTCACGTTCGCCCTTAAGGAGGGGCGAACGCCTCATTCGCCCTTTCCTAGGGTGAACCTATTTTGAAAATGTATTGGCAAAATATTTAAGTATGAAATCGCGTTCGCCCTTCCTTAGGGGTGAACATGTCGTTCGCCCTTTCTTGGGGCGAACGTGCCTTGGGGTACTTGGCTGCCCGTGCACCTGAAAAATGTTGTGCGCCCTGGTCGAGGGGCGAACATGACGTTCGCCCATCCCAGGGGTGAACTTCCTTTCAACAATGAAGAATCGCGTTCGCCCATCCCAGGGGCGAACGTCCCGTTCACCCTTCCTTTGGGGTGAACGTCCCATTCGCCTTTCCATGGGGTGAACGTGCTTAATGAAGATCGTGCACGTTTGATATGGCAAAGATGAATTTAAGGCGAACAAGGAAATGGTCAAATATTGAATTGCATGTATTTAATGAAGGGCGCCCTCAGTAACTCTGTTTTGTGAATCGCAAGGACAAAGGCGAGGAGAAATAAGTTTTCATGATTTCCAATGTATCAAAGTTGTTTAAAGAATTTAATGATTTCTCCTGTCATGCGCATCTATGTCCGAATTTCAGATTTTTTGGAATTTGTTTCTCAAGTGCACGGATTTTCCAAGAAATCGAGGAGATTTTTTTGGTTGTTGTCTTTGATCCCAGAACATTCTTCTCTCACATGTATTAAATGAAAGAGGCGGAAACCTCTATAAATACTAAGCAAATCTTGTTGTAAAAGGGAGGTTAGACACTTTGCGAGAATACTCTCTAAGTTCTCTGCATTAATGAAAGACATCAGGCTTCTGAATTGATAAGTGATTCTGCGTATAATTTCTTTCTGCGTAGTGCACTTCCTTTAACATTCGCTCTTTTTATTTGCTATCTAGTTTAAATTCTATATTTGGATTTAAATGTTGCCAGTGGAAGAGTGAGTACCGAGGTGTTAATTTAAAAGTTATTATTGCAAGATTGCAAGTTTATTCTACTGCCTTTCCTTCTATTTGATGTTGTTTTGTGCTTGAGTGTTTTCCTGCTTTTAGTCTGACCCAAAACCTGCACTTTGGCCTGTGGCCATATTTCCCATTTCTTTCCGCAATTTGCAATTTCTTTCCTGCATCTCTAGTCTTCAACCAGTTTTAGAATTAGTTCGGGAACCAGCCCTCTCTGGAGATTGGCATGGAGGACATCTCTTTCCTCCGACCTTTCAATGTTGGTCGTATCTAGGGCGCATAAACGTAGTGTTTATTGATTAGGCAGATATTTGACCAACAGTTTTTGGCACGCCCGGTGGGACTTTTTCAAGGTTCCACCTTCAGCAGCGCTAGGTTTGGTGTTCGCCTTCCTGCTTGAGAATAGAACATCTGGCGACTCAATTGTTACCCAGAACTCCGTAGGCGTGAGAGCGGCGAAAGTTGTCTCTCATGAATACAAGATCAAAAGCCAAGAATCCTGATAATCAATTTTTTTATGAATTAGACATCCAAAGGCTAGGAGAGCATCCTCAAGTAGCCACTTTTCGAAGAACGTCCTCACTTCCTTATATTCCATCCATACCAACTATTTCATCTTCCCGATTAGCCGATGTGTTTTTCGCTCCCGTAAGTCCTGTAAGTACCGCCACTAGTTTTCCCCAGCCTTCATCTACTACAACCACTAACGCTTCATGACCTGTTCCTCATATTTTGGTGCATATGGCTCAGAATCCCCCACCACATCAACAACAACTTCCTAGACAGTTTTTGGCTTGGAATAGCTCGGGCGCACTGAATTTGCAAGCGTAGAACCCAGTACCTCAAGTTGCTCTAAAGGCTTTGCCAACATACGATGGTACTGGAAAGACTGCGTATGAGCATATCCAAGATGTAGCATCTCTTGCAACTATTCATGATATAACTGATGAAGATGTGATGATAAAGCTTTTGGTTTTGTCATTAAGAGGAAAATTGCTCTATTGGTATCGATCTTTGCAACCTGGCACAATTACTTCATGGGATCAATTGGCGGAATTACTAATTAAGAACTTTCATGAGCAAGCTGATCCGTATTCACTGCTACATCAATTCACCTCGATTCAAAGACATCCTCAAGAGGAGCTTGTAGATTTCAATGTGTGATTTGCACGAAGCTGGTAGCGGGTTCCAGATGGTTTGCGGCCGACCCATGAGCAAGCGGCATTTTATTATCTTCGTGCGCTCAGTACTGATATTGGTATGGCGGTGCGCCAGGCTAATGTGACCACCTTCCCGGATCTCTATACACAAGCTCAAAAAGTCGAATCAGATTTGATTGTTGTAGGAAGGCTTCCTCCGAAGGTGACAATGCCTATTCTTCTGGACCTACCACAATATCTTTATTCCAATGCATTTTTGCAGCCCATGTCGTCGATGTATCATGTTCCCTCATGGAATTTAGGCTCCCCTCAAGTAGCTCCTATCCCTGCCCCATAGTCATCTGCTATAAGCTTTCCACATTTTTTTGCTCCAACGGTATCATCACAGCCTTCATCCATTTCTTTTCCAACATTGCCAGTACTTCCAACCCCTTTACCTTTGCCCGCACCACAAGCGCCCTTGCCATTACCCATGCCCATTCCATCATCTAGTATGGACCCCCTCATGGTTTTGTTACAAGAAGTAAAATCCAATAATGCGGCTTTGAGGACAATATCCAATGAGTTGACAACTATGAGGAAGAAGCAAGCTGAAGCTGAGTTTCGATCGAGAAGGTTCCAGACTCCACCGATCACCCGAGAGCAAGCATCCACCAGTAGGGGACCTGAGAAGAATAATATGATGCAGGCAAATGATGAGATTAATGCATCCAAAAGGACATATTGGTGTTCTACTTGTAATGATCCTCATGGTGAAGACACATGTATGGTCCATCTAAACTATGTTCAGACACTGGCAAAAAGTTCTTCGGCTGGGCAAGTTAACATGATTCGAGAAGCGAAACATAATTGTATGGTGTCATCTCCCGAGCAGGTTTCAGTTCTTACCAGGTCTGGAAAGAGGCCAGTGACCGTGGATCCCATGGAATTGCAGCCATTGAAAGTACCCATGGTTCCAAAAGCTCCAGAAGAAAAGTGAACATCCCAGATGAAGACCCCTGAGGTTGTCAAGTCAAAATATTCACTACCTGGGCAAGCACAAGGTAAAGCGCAAGCTCAGCCTTCAACTTCGCAACACATGGCCACTGTTCCAGCCTCCGGTGAAATGAAAGAGCAAGCTAAGGAAAAACTCAAATATCCTTCGTTGACTAAAAGGCAAAGAGTAGAAGCTACATAGCAGTATCGAGATAAGTACGAGCGGTCCTTAGAAGAAAAGGTCCCACCTGCTCATAGTTACAGTATCATGGAGGAAATGAAGAAAATCCTAGCTAGGATTAGCTTGTATGATGCATTGCAGCTGCCAGGGCAGATTGATTTGTTGCAAGAATCCCTGAAGAGCGCCAAAGACCAAAAGAAAGATCATTTGCAAACAGTCTTGGCTCAAGCGCTCCCCACTTCAGTGATAGGTAAAAATCATCCTCCTCCATTTTATTTATCTTTGAGAATGGAAGGGTGGATTGTGCATAATTGCATGATAGACTCTGGTGCTGCCACTACTGTTATGCCCAAGGCGGTATGCGAAGTGATGGGAATGGAGTATACAAGGAGCAGTCCAGGAGTGTTACAATTGGATGGTACCCCAGTTAAAATGGTTGGAGTAATCAAGGATATTCCAATTGTGCTTCATAGCATGCCACAGATCACTATCATTCAGGAGGTTGTGGTTGTTGATTTAGAACCTTATTTTAGCATGTGCCTTTCAAGGGAATTCACAGCTAAGCTGGGAGGTTATCTGTCCTTAGATTATTCACATTTGGAGATTCCATTCAAAGGTAGGTGAATTCGCATTCATAATGAGAAACCTTCCCCTTTTCATATCGAGAAGATAGAGGAGGCAGAACAAGCCCCAGGCGTGGTAAATATGATGACCGAAGAATTGGAAGAAGTTGGTCCGATTGAAGAAGTACCTGAGGAGCTTCACCTAGAAGATGAGTTTTTGTTGACAGACTTTAATGTTGTGATCGAAATGGACATTGGTTGTTATTCCATCCAGAAGGCAGAAAAGCCTCAAGAACAAGCCCTTAAGCCCTCAGAACCTGGTTTGCATCAGTTATGGAAGTTGTTCTTTGATGGCGCTCGATGTAAGAATGGTGCAGGGGTAGGTGTGGTATTGGTTTCTCCTGAAGGTATACAAAAAATGTACTCCTACATATTGACCTGGAGTTGTACAAATAATGCCACTGAATATGAAGCATTATGCCTTGGCTTGAAAAAGGCCAAGAAATTGGGAATTGAGCAGTTGCAAATTTTTGGCGATTTCGAGCTTATAGTCAATCAAGTTACAAACAGATGTGTGTCTAAGCAACATTACTTGAAGGCATATCGCAACAGGGTATGGGATATTTTTGAAGTATTTAAAGCTTTGAATATTCAAGCAATTCCTAGGGAGCAAAATAGACACGCTGACATTTTAGCTTCCCTGGGTGCTAATTATTCTCCTATCGAGCAAGTGGTCCGAAAACCCAAGACAGTGAGGGTAATCTACAGACCTTCCATTCCAGATAAGGGCCTCTATTGGTAGGTGTTCGATAATGATGAGCAAATAGTGAATTTTCTCCTCAAAGAGGCTGCCAGCGCAGAAAGTAAAGTTCTTGTGGAAGAAGAAAAAGAAGAGATGATCCAGTTGAGAAATAATCATATTCCCAGAGGTTTGATTTTGCTAGAAATCCTGTTTGATCAAAGTGATAGAGCTGATAAACATAGGATTAAGGTGGATGCCAAGGAATACAAAGAATTGCAGTTGGAGCCAGGAAAGGTCATTAAGGTTGGTACCGATTGCGAATCGGATGAAATTGAGGGCATCAGAAGTTTATGCTATGAATACCCAGATATTGTAGCATGGAGTTATCAAGACTTGAAAGGGTACGACAAAAATGTGATCCAACACACCATCGAGCTGCAAGAAGGGGTGAAGCCTTTTCGACAGAAGCAACGTCCTATCAATCCCAAGATCGAAGCCCTCATGAAAGCAGAATTATTAAAGATGCTTGAAGCAAAGATCATTTATCCTATTAAACATTCCACCTGGGTAGCGAACCTGGTTCCTGTAAGAAAGAAGAATGGAGATATACGTCTGTGTGTTGACTTTCAAAATTTAAATCAGGCATCACTTAAGGATCATTATCCTCTTCCCCAGATAGATCAGATTCTTCATGTTGTGGCTGGTGCTCAGAGATTTTCCTTGTTAGATGGCTTCTCTGGGTACAATCAAATTTGGGTTAAGGATGAGGATCAATACAAGACAACGTTTACAACTAAGTGGGGTACATTCGCTTATCAGCGGATGCCTTTCGGGCTTTCAAATGTTGGTGCAACTTTTCAGAGAGCCATGGACGTCGCCTTCGGTGAGTTGCTAAATAAAATCATTGTAATTTATCTTGATGATATGACGGTGTTTTCACATTGCAGAACAGATCATGTTTCTCATTTAAGGCAAATATTTGAGAAGTGCCGAGAATTCGGGATTTCCATAAATCCAAAGAAGTCAATTTTTGCGGTCAAGGAAGGGAAGCTACTGGGCCATGTGATCTCATGGGAAGGATTGGCCATAGATCCTATGCGAGCTGAAGCGCTAATGAAATTGCCGCTACCTACGAATAAGAAAGACTTGCAGTCCTTCTTCGGACAAATAAACTTCATTCGCAAGTTTATTGCTGATTTTTCCCAAGTCGTCAAACCAATGACAGAGCTCTTGAAAAAGAATGTTGAGTTTAAATGGACGGAGGCCAGGAAGCGAGCTTTTCAAGAAATCAAAGAGAGGATAACTCAGGCGCCAGTATTGATCAATCCTGACTACTCCAAATATTTTATACTATATGCAGTAGGTGAGCAGGAGAGCTATGCTGTCGTGCTCACACAAAAACAAGATGATGGCGAAGAAAAGCCTATCGCTTTTCTAAGTCAGGTTATTGCGCCACACCAGGAGAAGTACAATTTTATTGAGAAGCAGGTTTATGCAATTATGAAAGCCTTGAAGAAGTTTTGCCACTTCGTTTCTCAGAGTAGAACTGTGGTTTACGTCATTCACCCTGATGTTCAAAATTTTATAATTCAAGGAGAGTTGGGTGATAAGAGAGTCGGATGGGTTTCAAAGATCCAGGAGTATGATGTAGAGATCAAGCCGACAAAGTTGGTTCGTGGGCGCGCTCTGTGTCAAGAGTTGGCCAAAAGCACGGTTGTTGAGACAAATCTTGAAGATGTAATTTGTGCGAATAATGCAACGGGCGACAAAGAATGGATCGAGGAACTCCTTGAGTATTTTACTTCTGGAAGGTGTCCTAGCCGCTTTAACCCCTCACAACATCGAAGGTTCAGATTGCAGGCACTCAGGTATGTGTCATTGCCCAATGACCTATATTATAAGAACATTGATGGCATACTCCTTAGATGTGTGAAAGATTCTAAAAAATCAAAAATTTTGGAGGAGTTCCATTTCGGGTTGTCAGGAGGGCACTATGTCGGTAGACCTATGGCTCTAAAAATTATTTGGGCAGGCTATTATTGGCCTACTCTATTTATCGATTCACACAAGATAAGTCAGCAGTGTGACAGTTGTCAAAGATATGTGGGACGAATGAGAAAAGGAGCATCACCATTGCATCCGATTCAGGTAGAGGCACCCTTTCAATAGTGGGGTCTTGATTTTATAGGTGTTATTGATCCGCACTCCTCTATAGAGCATAAGTATATTCTGACTACAACAGATTACTTCACCAGATGGGCAGAAGCTATACCCACCAAAAAGGTTGATCAGGCGACTGTTATTTCTTTTCTGGAGAGCCTCATCACCCATTTCGGTATACCCGATTCCTTGGTTACCGATAATGGTACTCCTTTCATTGGAGCCAAAATTATCGAATTCGCCAGCAAGGTATGGTATTTATTTGAAGACATCTTCCAATTATTACCCACAGGGGAATGGATTAGCTGAGTCAACCAACAAAAATTTGCTTCGGATTCTGAAGAGGATAATGGGTGAGAATAAGAGAAATTGGCATTTGTTGTTAAATCAGGCGCTTTGGGCCGATCGCATTTCGGTAAATAAGTCCATTAAAATATCCCCGTATGCTTTGGTTTATGGGAAAGAAGTTGTCCTTCCTACCCATATTGAACTTCCTGTGCTTCAAACTTTGCAGATGTTTCAAGATGAAAACGAAGAAAATAATCCCATAGAGGCAAGGTTGGCACAGTTGCTACAATTAGAAGAAGAAAGGGAGCGAGCTTATCACGCTTTTGCAGAACATGTTGCTGAAATGAAGAAGTGGTTCCAGAGTAAAACCACTGATCGAAGCTTCCAGGTGGGTGACTTGGTATTAAAATGGAACGAAAAAAAATCTAAGCCTGGGAAACATCATAAGTTTGATGCAATTTGGGAGGGACCTTTTCGGATTTCAGCTGTCACTTCTTCTAATGCATTTTGAATCTATGATATGGAAGGGTGCGAGCTCCCCATTCCAGTGAATGGCCTTCATTTGAAGGCCTATATTTCATGATTTTAAATCAAAGGTAGTACCTTGTACATATGTAATATTTTCGTGTAAATATGCATGTTGTTTTAAAAAAAAAGAAGAAAAAAAATGAAATTCAAGGATGACAAAGTGATAACACAGGTTCACGTGCACCCCTTGGAAGGGGTGAACATCACGTTCACCCATTTTTAAGGTGAACGCATCTTGTTGATGTCACCAAAAAAAAAAAAAAAAAAAGAGGCATTGTGCATGGCGCTTTTTCTAAAAAAAAGGAAAAAACACAAAACAAAAAGGAAGAAAAACATAGTGAAGATTGCTTTAGAAAAGAAGGCGCGCCATGGAGTTTTAAGAGACACTTTCGTTGGAAAAGCTTTCTTAAGATGCGCATTCGAAGCAATTAATTTCACCCAAAGGTTACGTGGCGGTCATCGAAAGTAGTTGGCGCCAACTTTAAGTGATGATGTTCAAACATGGGAGGCGCTCAGATTGAGCTTTTCAAGGTAGCTGATAGAATTAATGATTGATGATTAACGACAGGTTTGATCTTCCTAGTAAGCTGCTGGCATCAGGGCACGTTGTTCTATGAGATTGCGTTGCATTGTGGGCATGATTTCCAAGAAGAATCTGATGGTGAACCAAAGGGAAGGTTTTTTGCGCTTCGGGAAAGGAGTCTGAGCGATTTTTGAAGAATATTTCTCTTCGAAGGCGCATCTGCATTTAATTCTATAATTACTATGGTAGTTGGTAACGCTCCTATAAAATTTCAAAGAAAAAAGGCAAGTCTTGTTTTCCTTATTTGTTTTTCTTTTCGTGTTGCATTGTATCCTGTTTTCCAAGGTGCAGAGGAATTTTTAGAAGTTGCTAAGCAGGGAATTGCAGAAAAAGCTACAATTTTTATCTGACAAGATGGGAAGACGTAGCAAAGAATAGACAAAGGCATCGGAGGATGTTGAAGTACAGCCAACCAAGAAATGAGAGAGAAGTTCAAGGGCTAAAAAGGCCCGACAGAATGATTATGTTGATTTGGATCCCTATGAAGATGAAATGGCCAAAATTGGTGATTGTTTGATCACACATAAGGGAATTGATAGATTAAGGCAAGAGGTTGAAGCTGCAGTCGATCAAGGGGTTTCCCATAATAGTTGGCTCATGATGCCTCACCATGCACAACTTTCATGGTATCTTTGCTCGTCTGTGCATCCATGCCCTGAACTCATTCGATTAATTGCATAATTTTATGACTCCTCCACTAGGGCTGTCCAAAATGCCCGAAATGAGATTATTTTTATGATTACACCGGACGAGGTCCGAGAGGCTTTTGCCTGTGGGGTGAGCATGCCGAGCTATGTAGTAAATAAGAAAATTCATATGGATGAGCAAGAGGAAAAGTATGTTTCCACTATTTCTATGAGGTAATTTATGGAGACGCAGCTCGTCAAGGAGCCACAAATGGGGCAGCTGTCGAGTTTGCCTAAAACCCTTTCAGAATTCAAGTGCCAAGATATTTATTCCATGCTTGCTTAGGTTTTTGGGTTGCCTTCAGATGAAACTATGCACAAATGGCAGGCAACTATGGCCCAATGTATTTGCAAGGTAGAATTTTATTCTCCCATGGCTATGAGGTAGGGGGAATCCAATTTATTTTGACTGGGCTGAATTTGTTTCTCGAAGAATTAATTCGTAGTTGTAGAGGTTGCAAGAAGGAAAGACTAGGGCATTTTGACATACTTCATTGTTGGTATGGTTTTTCTTTTTTCAGATGCAGCGATGTTTTTCTTTCATTACTGTTATGCAGATAGGCGAAAAGAATGAACCTCTACCAGTTTATAAGTGGACTCAAGTATTGACTAAGAAGGAGTCTGTATATAGCTTTAATAGCTGGTTTTTGGGCCCAGCCATTGAGTTACTTTGTGGTAGTTGTGATCGAGTGCCTCGCGACCTGAGAGATGTCATTGTTTCAGAGGAGAAGGGTGACATATTTTTGCTCACTCAGGGCGTGGTTGTTCAAATTTTTGGATATACAGGTAAACCTTTTTTGTTGCCTTATTTTGCCACTACGCACATTTTTGCTATGGAAGTTGTGCGCTAGATGGATTATATTAATGATATATACGGCTCTGGATGAGGGAAGAAAATGACCTGTACTATGCCTCTTAAGTTTGGGAGTATAGAAGTGAACCAGGTTGGGCAAAATCACCTTTTGACGGTGGCGCTTCAAGACTTGGGACTAATTGAGTTGCCGCAATGATGGCGGTATGATCCACTTGGAAAATTTTTGGCGCTTATTAAGGTGAAGACCTTTCATTGTTGCCCACGCCCGATATTCAGAAGCGTCAAAACAATTTTGATGGGCCAGACATGAACTGGCATGTGGAAAAAATGTCCTCCCTTCCTCCATGGCATGATTATTATGAGCAGGAAGTGGAGTATAATCCAGGAAAGAATAAAATGCATATTCCTCCTCCAGGCCTGTTTGGGACTGTCCAAGAGGCAAACCCTCGTTGGAAGGAGGAGAAAATTATGAACTGGTGGGTAATGCGCATTCATCGAAGGAAGCCCTATGCTACTTATGGATTGAAGCTTGATACCCAGTTCTCTCAAGTTTATGATAGGTTTGTGGATTCTTATCAACCTGTCGCCTTTGCCACCATTTTGCCACAAAGTTTTTAGCAGTCCAAAAGTGGCAAAAGCGAACCTGAGGAGGAGAGTCCTATGGTTGAGGACAACACTGAAGAAGAAGAGGAAGAAGAAGAACACTCACATGTTTTTCAAAAGTGGACTCAAAGGGCGAAGCGCCCTCCTAAAGAAGTTCCCTCGCCTAAGCAACAAAAATGGTCGGTGGCACCCCCTTTTCCTAAAGCAGCTAAGCGGCCCCGAACTGGCACGACCACTACTTCAACTATTACAACACCCATGTCTTTGGGTACTATGATTCCTATTACATTGAGTTTCACAGTTGCTTCTATACCAATAGCGAACCTTGTCCTCAATGGTGAGCGCCCTACATCAGTAGCGCAAATATTTTTGATGGCGTAGCAAGAGGAGGAGCAACTTTCGAAAGATTCTCATGTTGAGATTCTGGATGAAGAAGTAGCCCTCAATGTTGGTGAGCAGGAGGTAGAGTGGGGAAAGGAGGTAGTTGCACAACCTCCACCATCCACAGAACCAGTGGCGCTTGCACCCCAAGGTACGTCATCTCTTCCTTCATCTTCCCTTTCCCTCATTGGGCACGCAATGATTTCTTCTTCGGTCCCCTCAGTTTCATTTTTGTCCCCTCCATTTTCTACCTTCCCGCCCTTCGGTCTTCCTTCCATTTCTCTTTCTATGGTTCCCTCTTTTGCTTCTACTATTTCCATTTTTGAAGTCACTGCTGCTCCTTTCATTCCCACTTCCTCGCCCTCCATTTCTTTTAGTTCTTATGCATCAGGGACTAATCCTTTTTCGCATCCCCTTCCCTCGGTCATCATTTCTTCCACCATTGCGGCTATTAGTATGCAAGCTCCATCTAGGCTTAGCGTAACCATGGCTGCATCTGTGTCCTCCATCTCATCCACTCTTTCCCTCTCTTCCACCATCCCTATGTCCATTCCTCCACTTCAATCTGTGTCATCCGTGTCCACTGGGCTTAGTCGCCCAAAGATTTTTGTTCTATTTACCCCATTTTTGGAGTTGGAGAGTGCGCTGGCTAAGAGCAAGGCAACAGAAGAAAAAACGGCCACTGAAAGGGAATATTTTTGCAATCAAGTCAAGGTGCACTTAAAGGAGTGTGATGTCGCTCGGATTGAGATGCATAACCTTCAACAATAGGTCGAAGAACTCAAAAAGTAGCTTGAAGCTAAGGTCGCACCTATTGCGGGGTTTTTGTGTGATAGCATAAGAGACCTTCGCCTTCGCTCTATACAAAATTCCACAAAGTTGGCCGCACATGCAGTCAAGGTGTTGCAGTACTTATGGGAAGCAGGGATACAAATCCAGCTTGGGCAACAAATGATTGACTTAGTGGAGGAGTTGTTGTCGCCCCATATGGAGATGGTTGTGAAGATACAAGCTTTGTTGAATACGTCTCTGTATATTCGCCCTCTCAACGAGATGGACTATGCTTGGTCCCGAGCATGGGTAACTCTACAAAGCTATTTTTAGCGTATGGACCTTGTAAATGAGGGGCGGGCCATCCTCAATACTATTGAGTGGGAGCATACTATTTTGATGTCTCATTTTGAGACTATCGATCGACTAGGTTTCACCACCTTCCTAGATGATTGGGGCGAGCCTCTTTCGATGGAGCAGTTGCAAGAGCTCTAGAGTGCATTTATTGAAGATACTACAGACATTGATGCCTTGGCTGAGCCCCTCACTCAAGCACAGGTCTTGCCGCTGATGGAGAAATATACACATTTGGAGCTTTCCCTTTACGAGTTGGCTCAGCGTTCGAAGCACCTCAGCTTGACAGATGTACAAAGTCTTTGCTTCATTTATGAGTCTCTCAGTACTCGTTGCTTGTTTACCACTGAAGCTTGGCATGATGTTGTATGCACATACGAGGCCCTTTCGGAGGTTATTACAGAACAAGAAGTGAAGGCAACAATAGATCATGAAGCAACAAAAAATGCGATGGAAGAAGCTGAACGTGCTGAAGTGCTTAGGGTCACAGCTAAAGCAGAAGAAGTAGAGTGCACACAGGTGGCCTCCAGAAGATAATATGTTTGCATATTTTGTACAGACTCTGCACCCAATGGATAAAGGCCTAGGATCGCTTGCATCCATGCGAGTTGGATACCCCATGAGTCGCCAAGAAATGTTGGCCATTTTGTATTTCATTGGGATTTTGGGAAAATTTTGTATTAATTTCTATAAGAAGCAATAATA
Organism: Wollemia nobilis; assembly: GCA_028583015.1. Taxonomy (NCBI): domain Eukaryota; kingdom Viridiplantae; phylum Streptophyta; class Pinopsida; order Araucariales; family Araucariaceae; genus Wollemia; species Wollemia nobilis. The sequence goes on along the minus strand of JAQPPZ010017248.1, from coordinate 24,932,245 downwards.
TACTTTCCATTCAGTATGTAGAAGTCTGATATATTGTATTCCAGAAATAACAAAGAGAAATCTCGAAGACACTTTGAAAAAATCTTTATGTATTTATGGATATTCACGTTCGCCCTTAAGGAGGGGCGAATGCCTCATTCGCCCTTTCTTGGGGTGAACCTATTTTGAAAATGTATTGGCAAAATGTCTAAGTATGAAATCGCGTTTGCCCTTCCTTAGGGGCGAACATGTCGTTCGCCCTTTCTTGGGGCGAATGCGCCTTGGGGTACTTGGCTTCTCGTACGCCTAAAAAATGTTGTGCGCCCTGGTCGAGGGGCGAACATGACGTTCGCCCATCCCAGGGGCGAACTTACTTTCAACAATGAAGAATCATGTTCGCCCATCCCAAGGGCAAACGTCCCGTTCACCCTTCCTTTGGGGCGAACGTCCCGTTCACCTTTCCATGGGGCGAACGTGCTTAATGAATATCACGCACACGTTTGATATGGCGAAGATGAATTTAAGGTGAATAAGGAAATGGTCAAATATTGAATTGCATGTATTTAAATAAGGGCGTCCTCAATAACACTTTTTTGTGAATCACAAGGACAAAGGCGAGGAGAAATAAATTTTCATGATTTCCAATGTATCAAAGCTATTTAAAGAATTTAATGATTTCTCCTGTCATGTGCATCTATGTCCGAATTTTAGATTTTTTGGAATTTGTTTCTCAAGTGCATGGATTTTCCAAGAAATCGAGGAGATTTTTCTAGTTGTTGTCTTTGATCCCAGAACATTCTTCTCTCGCATGTATTAAATGAAAGAGGTGAAAAACTCTATAAATACTAAGCAAATATTGTTGTAAAGAGAGGTTAGACACTTTGCGATAATACTCTCTAAGTTCTCTACATTAATGAAAGATATCAGGCTTCTAATTGAGGAGCGATTCTACGTATAATTTCTTTTTGAGTAGTGCACTCCTTTTAACATTCACTCCTTTTATTTGCTATTTAGTTTAAATTCTATATTTGGATTTAAATATTGCCAGTGGAAGAGTGAGTATCGAGGTGTTAATTTAAAAGTTATTATTGCAAGATTGCAATTTTATTTTGCTACCTTTCCTTCTATTTGATGTTGTTTTGTGCTTGAGTGTTTTCCTGCTTTTAGTCTGACTTGAAACTTGCACTTTGGCCTGTGGCCATATTTCCCATTTCTTTTCGCAATTTGCAATTTCTTTCCTGCATCTCTATTCTTCAACTAGTTTTAAAATTAGTTTAGGAACCAACCTCTCGAGATTGGCACGGAGGACATCTCTTTCCTTTGGCCTTTCAATTTTGGTCGTATCTAGGGCGCATAAACATAGTGTTTATTGATTAGGTAGATATTTGACCAACAAGCACCCTCTTATATCACATTTTTGCTTTTTGTGAGTTATCTCTGCATTGTTGGGTAATGTGTTGATTCCATTTGTTTATAGAAACTACTATAAAATTAAACATTTCCCAATAACCAGTTTGGTCAATTGGTAGGTAATAGGGTAGTCAAATTAGTCATTTCCAAAACATATGGTTTGTAATCAATTCCACAAATCTAAGCTCCATAACATCTACTAGATCTACAACAAATGTTGGCTCTATAACATTCTTCGTATTAACAACAATTGGTTCTATAACATTCATTGAGTCTACAATGATTATCCGTATATAATTCCTGAAGGGATGCTTCTATAGTAACTAGGTTAGCATTTTCTAATCCTACTAGAGACAAGAAACTCATAATCCCTACCCATTTTTCATCCCAAAAAATCATCCAAACTATGAAATATCAAATCAATTAGCTATATATAAAATTAAGTTAAATAATCATAGTATTAGCAGTATAGAAAGTTTTAAGTCTATACGAAGGTTGACATCAATATATAAAAGTGGTCAAAATGGAAATAAATATTGAACCCATCAATCAAGTTGAATCTTACCAAGCATGCTCTCCATCTTGGATCTAGGTCATTTTCACCCTAGCATAAATGAAATAATCATCGTATTCATTTTGTCTCTCTTTTGTTCCCTTTCCCATGCATGAAGTATAGCCCAATGGAAATACATTGATTTTTGTACCAACATGGGTGCATGAAAAAGCTTTCCACCTTCATGTTGGAAATAGAGTCTATTCCATCATTTGGGTTATGTAAATGTATCCTCCAAGATATATACTTAGATTACTTTATGTGCAAGTTATCTAGTTTCTTCATACAATGTAATAAATGCACAAGTGTCAATGTGCAAGTTATCCCTTGCATAGCTAGATAGAGTGTTGGTGAAGTATCATATTTTACCTATATAAGGATGGCCTCTTAGATAGATAGATAGAGTCAGGGGACATAGTGAGATAGTGTAGCTTAGTGGATAGTTCAGTTTTGTGTGCCTCACCATTCATTGGTGATGGATACAATGTATATCGGTAGATTTATTAATGGAGTTCTCATTTCTCCATAGCTACATTGTAATATTTTATATGATTTATATTTACAACATACTTCAATCATCTAGCAGATTTACTTTCTTTCATATTATTCTACATATTGTAATTGTTATCTCCCAAGGCCCATTCATAAAAATCTAATAGTGGTATCAGAGCCACGGTAGATCTAGTCTGTGTAGGTCAATAGGGAAACCACCATTATCATTTAGCCTAAGAGTTTTATCAAACTGACATGTTTTTGGACCAACCACTGTTAAAATATATTAGAATAATTTAGGTGATAGATTTAGGGAGAGTCACAAATTTAGGACTAAAAGGAATCTCAATTTCATAAAATACTAAGATCATTTTGTCTATAGTCTTTTCCACAGAGTTAAGAAAACTCGTCAATACCAAGACTCAACATTCAATCCACTAGATTGACAAAGCATCTGGTGAAGATCATCCAGGTTATCTGGAATTTACTAACTAGTGCCTAAAGTTTCTTTTGTTGCAAAAAATTAATTCTTAGAGGATTGGAACTCTTATTATGACAGAAAGCCAGGAGACTCCAACTTCATTTCCCAAAGGTCGGCATGCCCTCGTAGTGTAGAGGTTAGTTCATTGTGCAAGAGGAGAATAATACGTAAGAAGACTTCAAGAGAAGGATCATGGTGAAGATAGGATACTGAATATCTCCATTGTTGGATTATAGAATTTCATAGTTAAAGAATAGGCCATAAGAGCCTTGATACAGAAAATCCATAGAATCCTTGAAGAAGAATCCATAGAAGTCATGATATTGAAAATGCCATAGAAGCCTTAATACTAAAAATACCATAGTAGCCTTGATACAAAAAAGGCCATGGTAACCTTGATACTGAAAAGGCCATAGAAGCCTTGATCTTGAAGAAAAATTCATGAAGAATATTTGATTCAAAAGTAGACTAAATATATCAGTACTAACATCTTTGTTGCAAGAACAGAAGCTTCAATGATTTGGAAAAATTCCTACAAGAAAGTTAGGAAGAGTATCTTCTTCATAATCAACTCAACCCTAAAGCAAAAGCGAAGAGATCAGGATAAGATCTCATTGAATAACTTCTAGTCTTGGAATAAGAAGAAGAAGAAGACTAGGAGAGTCTTGCTTGAAGTCAGGAGCAGCAGAATCGAATATCTAGGAGAAGATCTCACCACCAACACTTCCAGGAGTAGAAGGTTGAAGAGAAGGTCTCAAGGAAGACCATAAAAATTTGTCATATTAAAGACCTTGTGAAGGTCTCATCGAGCATCCAAAAAAAGGCTAGGAGAGCCTTGCTAAATATCAAGAGAGTTCTTTGGAGAACTCATTGGAGAAATCCACTACCAAGGTGAAGTCCCTAATAGTGAAGGACTTGGAAAAATTGTCTCCATTCGAAAACAAGCCTAAGAGGAGAATTTGACAAGGAGTTTCAAATTTGTGAAGAATAATTTGGTAAGGAGTGCCAAATCCTAGAAGAAGATCCTGCTTGAAGTCAAAATTCGATAAGAATACTTGAAGACAGAATAAGCTCACCAAATCTTGGAGATTTGAAGATTACCTCTCATAGCAAGAAGGCACCACTTTAGAGACATAGACTTATCCAAATCTATAGAAGAAGGATAACACAAGAGGAGAACAAGCCATCAAATCCTAGGCTCATGAAAGAAAGTTTGAGATTATCATTTGGTGAAGGAGTTGTTCAGGACATCCTATTTGAAGCAACAACTTGGTGTTTTTAGAAACCAAGGTCTACATCCTCTTCAAATGCGAGAGAAGAGCTACAAAAAAAGGTAAGCAAATTTTGGTGTAATAAGATTCATTAATTGGATTACTTATCAGATTTATCAGAGCAGCTGAATTTGGATTAAAGGTGCAAGAAGAAAATTAGATTATAGTCTTCTAAAGTGCAAAAGGAAACAAATTTGTTTTAAGGATTTATTTGTACATTTACTAGGAGTTGATTATATTTTAGATTAGCTTCTATCAACTACTTATCATCTACTTTGAAAAAAATAAAAAGAAGACCAAGTCCTACAACATTGATTGTAGTGAAATTGCAAATAACTCTTAAATATTCATTTTAGGTTAATCTTGATTAGTTGCAGTAAATTATTAGTGCATGACTTTGAGAGTTGATTGGAGTGATAAGGTGTAATATTAGTGCATTAAAAGTGAAGGGCTTGTACTATTATACCACTCTCAAAAATAAATTAGTTTTGTGATTCTTGAAGTACATAAATCTGATTTGTATCAAATGTCTAAAGACACTATTGAAGCACAAAATTGCAACCTGTTATGGCCAAAATAAGCCACCAAAAAGGTTAGAATCCTCCAAAATTTGGAGAAGAACTTAACTAACCAAAAACAGAAATAGAAGCTTAAGAGATTGAGACTTGGTGAGTCTCAAATCAAAAAGCATTACAAAGTTGAATGCAAGGAAAGAAAGTGTATAAAATTGCATCAATTTAAAAGCTTTTATCTACTGTTATTGAATCTTGGATTTGTTATCAAAGTGTCCAAGAAAAAATGGAAAGGTGTGTCTACTCTTAAAATACAACCTCAAAATCCTTGTATTGCAGGAAAAATCTACCACAAAACTAGAATTTCGGATCTAGAAATAGAGTGCAAAATAAGGTATATTAAAAAACCTTATTTTTCAACATTATAATGCATTATATGCACTACTCTAATCTGGTTTTGACAGAAAAATATCAGATTTGGAAATGCCACAAAATGGTACATTTACTACAGGGAAAATCAGCCAATGAAGATCGGATGCCAACACTTCTCATCCCAAGTGAAGTAGAGTTGCATTAAAACAAGACACATCCAATCCACAAAAAGCAGAGAAAATGCAAATGAACCCAAGATTTTTTTGTATTCCTATTCTGAGAATAGACCTTACAAAGACCAATTAATTAAAAATTCAAAATTTCTCCTTTTTGACCGTGCTTTCCCTTCTGTAGACACCAAAACAGCACCAATCCGATTATGTGACTACAAGCACTGACCGAATTGGCATACATACCCCCTAGGGCAGCCTCCAGAGGTTAAACAGTGGTCCTAACCACTCCCAAATCAGTTTTGGAAGGTCAGAGGTCAGTTTTGCACCTTTTAAGCACTTTGCTCCCTATTCGTCCCACCCTGGGATGATTAGAATCCTATTCGTCCCACCCCGGGATGATTAGCAACAATCGCTCCAGGGTGGGACGATTAGCAGGTTTGACTGGCAAAAAGTCAAACCTTGACAAATGGCAGCCCAAATCCACCACCTAACTCCACCTTCAAGGCATGGGATTGCGAGGGAAGGTTTCAAATCAGAGAGGCTTCAATCAAGCCTACCCTGATCATGGAGGCCTCAATCAAGGAGGCCCTAATCAAGGAGGAATCTTCTCTCCCCCAAAAAGGCATAATGAGCCAAGTGGCACCCTCGCATGCGCATTCAAAGGAGACCCTTAGGTCTATAAAAAGGTGAGCCTCCTCACCCCAAAAAAAAAGAGAGCTGGAGCATTTGGAGCAATGAAGTGCTGCCAAACTATACCCCCATTCCTCTTTGTGCTTCCTACATCCCTAATCTCTCTCTTCTGGAAGAGAGGTTATCGAGTGAACACTAGGAATGCAATCCAGATCCAAAAACCCAAGAAATCAGCCACAATCCCACCCCAAACTCATCGACACAACCCCCTAGGAAGTTTTGGACCCATCCCACTTGGATTGGTGTCAAAACTAGGCCCTAAACGGTGGGCGTCCCACCCTCGGGCGCCCCCAAACTGTAGTCCTAATCGCCCCACCCCGAGCGATTAGAAATCTGTGCATGGTTTTGTTACTGTTATTTTTGCATTCTTTTATATCTAATGTACTTATGTTTTGTCCAAATTTCATTGCTTTCGACATGATTTGACCTGGTTTCGTCATTTTATGCGTCTACTAACCTAGGGAGCACCTTCGGATACAAGATAACCTAGGGTAGAATCTGCCAAAATATGACCTTTTGGGGTCATCTCAAAATGTGTTTTTAGTCTAACCACAAGTTTGTAGGAGTTTTGGAGGCCTCTGGGGGGGACATTTGCAAGGTCACTTTTTGTAGAGTTTTGACAGCAAGTCCCCAGCGTCCCACCCTAGAGCGATTAGAAATATGTGCATGATTTCCTTACTATTCCTTTTGCAATATGTCCTATATGATATCCTAATGCCTCTGTTAAATTTTGAACTCATTCTGACATGATTTGATGATCATTTTATTATTTTATGTATTAACTAGCTCGTAGGGTGCCCCTGTCACATATAGGAGAATCTGGGTAGGATATGCAAATTTCGAGCATCTGGGTAGTCTTAGAATTACATATAATGCCTAACCCATGAGTTTTAGGTGATTTGGATAAGCATAGGTGGGACATTGGAGCGCTCACTTTGGAGAGGCCCCGACGGGCAAACGAGCATAACGGGGCCGTCCGACGCCGCTTCGATGCAAAATCAGGTGATACCAATTCTAGACATTGTCCTTTACATTTCCATATCATTCTGTAATCTACTTATCAATATTATCACTGATATCTTCTAAGCGCCCGTTGGAGGCCTTGGGGATTGCATGTTTTTCTAGATACGCATATGCTATTAATGATTTGTTGTCTTTCTTGTGTAGGATCTCACCACCAGGAATACTAGAGGGGTATCAAGGAATGACGAACACATGGACACAAGCGGTGACAACTTTTAGCCCACCCACTTCGAGTGTGGGCACGCGGAAGACGTTGGAAGCGTACCGTCCGATCTTGGAAGCGTGGCTTCTTTCGGGCATCCATTAATGTAACAAATTGTATCAAATGTTCTGAGCCCTAGAGGGGGATGTATTGTAATCATATTAAAAGCAATATCAATAAAGGAGGCCCCGCTTTGTTTGCTCACATCTCGTTTCTGCATCATTTCCTTCATGCATTGCTCATCGCATTCGTAGGACTTAGCATCTATATCTATTTTTGTTTGCATCATATCGGTACACCATTTTTCTACTGCTTTCAGTGGTGATCATGGTGGGACCCTATCCCCTACTGTTAGGATCAAGTTTTTGATCCAAATTTTGTGGTTTTTCTTTGCAGGTGTTACTCATTCGGGCACTGGACTGCTACTCGTGCCACCCTGGGATGAATACGTATTCATCCCACCCTATGACGAATGCAGACCTGCTATTCATCCCACCCTGAGATGATTAGAGCTCTATGCATTTTCTGAGCAGAAACTCAGAGGCATCTGGTTTAGACAGAGAAGAGGTAGGCCTTCTGAACATCCTCTGTGTTTTTCTACTTTCTGTTTCTGCAATTTTCTGTTTTCTTTGCTTTATTTTCAGACACTTGCATAGAAAGGTTAAGTAGTTTGTTTTCCTTTCTTGCAATAAAGAAAAAATAAAATAAAAACATAGAGTAAATTAAATGGAAGGAACTTGATTAGGAATGCATTTTTCTCTGGTTTGCTTGCATGATACTTGCACAAATGGCAAGTCCTCATTATAGGTTTTAGTTCTAGTTAGGTTTTGTGATTTCCTTTTTGCTACTAATTGTCTCTGAAAGATAAAACGTACTTTAAAGCATTGCATTAGTGAAAATCATCTTTTGTTGTATGTTTTCTTTCTTTACACAATTAAAAGGAACCACACACACCACCTAATAAAATTAACATCAAGGAGTTGGTCTTAATACCCCAACACTTGATCAAGACCAACGGTGGGTTTCATCACCACCTTGGCTTGGATTTTGCATACATATACCCTGATCGCGATTGTTGCTAGACGTAAATCCTGATGAAAGCTGACCAAGTGTAGCGGGGGTGATTCCCCGTGCATGAGGATAAGTCTTCTAAGGTAGGTGTCAAAAATAGAGTGATCCCCCTTCCGTACCGCCTATGTTCCACTTACTGTTCTGCTCTCGCGTACCAATAGTTTCCCTCACGTAAGGGCGGGTATATTGAGAGGTTCGGTATAATGGCCTGGCAATGGTATATTGAAGGGGCGACCATTTTGGAGATACAAGAGCCCTCATTATGCATGTATAACAAAGTTTTCTTTACAAGATTTACATAACAAAAATCAAACACACTGAACCAGATCTAGGACACACATTTAATCTGTAAACAAGATAATCATTTCTTTGTTTGTGTGGTCCCCTTTTGTTTGGTATAGCATAAAAATTGTAAAGGAGATAAAAATATACATATCTTTTTAGAAAAACCACCACCATGGTGTATACCCATAGCCAAGCCCAATCACGGGCAGAAGCTATGAAAAGTATGCAAGGAGGCACAAGTCACCTCCGTTATAGCCCCAAGGACTTGGTTATACCACCTTGGCAGCCTGACCCACAACATAGTCCACACTATACCACTACATAATAGGACTATAGAGGCACCCCTTTGAGGGGCACTCCCATTCAACACAGACCCTCTCAGGAGGAGTACACACATGGGAAGGCCCCCTTAGACACTCATTATGAGTGGCCACTATGCGATGAAGCGCTAGAGCAGCATAGGGTTCATAAGGAGGGCCCACATGATTATATCATTCCTCCTCCACCCCTCATTACTGTTAGAACTAATAGGCCAAATCTAGAGCGCAAGGCTCTTCAGATAGGGTGAGCCAACTCTTCCATCCCTTTCACATGTATGAAAGGGAGCATGAGGAAAACTAGTATATTCCTCAAGAGCAATACATCGCATGGGGGCAATGCACCTCCGCACCTGCTGATTATCAAGATCACCTATTGAGGCCAGAGCCTCGGGTGAATGTTGCTAACCTCGATAGAGGAAAGTGACCCATAGAGATCTCGGATCACCATGACCGAGATAGATATGTAGGGGAGGCATCTAGGCCTCCTAGACCTAGGACGATGAAACAAATCGACTTGGCATTTGCCAAACATGCCACCCGCCAAGCGCAAATCATGCAGCTTAGGCAAGATCAACAACAGTTAGAACAACTGTATCATCTTAACAAAGAGCGCATTCAGCGCTAGATAGATGAGTTGTTCCAGAACACTATGCATGAGAGGATTCCAACCCCTCGCATGCATAGGACAAAAATTTATGAGAGGCACAACCCCTTAGTACGAGACAGGTCTCCATGACCTTATCAAGCATTGCCTCCAAGACCTCCTAGACCTGAGCGGGAGGCCACTCCTAGAACCAATGATGGGCGCCTTCCTCGGGCACCCATCCATGTTTATAGGTCATGCCCAGAAACTCCTCAAGAGGCCTATGAGGAATTTGAGTGAGAAGAAGAGCGGGCTGAAATGCCCTACCAAGGCAGGGGGCGCTATCCGGCTACCCCTCCATAGGCCTCAAGTTCCTCATAATTCACAATGGGAACAAACCAAAGAAGAGGAAATCAAATCCTCTGATGCATACAAAGCACTGCTAGAGCGCTTAGAGTCTATGGAGACTAAGACTTCGGGCCCCAAAAGCCCACCTTATGCCAACTCCGTAGTCACCCTATGCATCCTTCAGTTTTGGCACCCCCATACCCCGACCACTTCAAAGTGCCTCAATTGGCAATTTTTAGAGGGGATGAGGATGCCCAAGAGCACGTAACAAGGTTCCTGAGTCAATGCTTTGGCATTCAGGACAATGATGCATTGCTTCTGAGAATGTTTATAACCACGTTCGTAGGCCCTACCTCGGATTGGTTTACCCAGTTGCTGAAGCATAGCATCAATAATCTAGACCAGCTAGTGGATGCGTTCCTTGAATGTTTTGCCTTCAACACCAAGAAGAAGGCATCCTTAAGTGACCTAGCTGGCCTTAAGCAGTATGATGATGAGACCATGGCTGCTTATGGGAATCGATGGAGGACATTGCTTTCAAAGCTACCTTACCTCCCTCCCATGGCCGACATGACTCAAATGTTTTCAAAGAGTTGCTTAAGGTCGATCTTCATGCTATTGCAGCTACAGCAATATGCCACCCTCGAAGAAGCCCTGGTGCAAGCCAGGATAATTGAGGAGATCAAAATACAAGATGACGAGATTGCCAAGCCATGCAAGAAAGAGTGGCCCAAAAATGCTAAAACTGGGCCCATGCAACCGAAACCCATCATGGTCAATCAGGTTGCCATAACTATACCAAAGCCTGCACAAATGACATAGCCCCCAAAGGCTAATTATCAGGCAGTTCCTCTTGATAACTATGAAAAGGAAAATCATAAACAAGAGCAAAATTAGTAGCGTCGCCCTAGGCGACAATTCACACAATTCACGGAGTCTAGAGACTCCTTGTTTGACCGCTTGTTCATGGCAAACCTGATAAACTTGCTAGAAAGTCGACCCATAGACCCCAACATGCCAAAACCCAAGGGCTATAGGGAAGACTTATATTGTAGATTTCATCGATAGAAAGGACATGAAATCTCCACTTGTTGGAAATTCAAACACTTAGTGCAGGACTTGATAGACAACAAAATGCTCATGGTAGATAGTCTCATAGCGTTGAGCAACCAATATATGGAGGTCTTCAAAGACCCCCTGCCTGCCCATGATGCGTAGGCAAAGACTTTACAAGTGAATGAGGTAACACAAAACTGCCCCATGCAAGGATACGTAGGGATGATAAGCATCATGACACGGAACAAAAGATACCCAAACATGGTTGCACCCGTTGTAGCTATAGGAGATGTTTCGTCAATGTCACAACCTCCACAACACCCTACGCAACCTCCCCCACCTAGACCAGTGGCCATGATTCGGACTAAACTTACTCAAAGTTTAAGGACCACGTCGGCTAGGCTCTCCATTTATGAGCTCATCCAACAATCATCGCCCCATCGGGAGGCTCTGAATGGAGATACTCAAAGCCATTGAGCTACAACCCCATGAAGCCAATTCTTTCAACAATTTTATGGGACATGTGAGACAATGCATAGAACCAGTCATAACCTTTAGGGAAGATGAACTAAAACTGGTGATTGGTGATATGGTGGATCCACCCTTGCACGTCATTGCATGGGTCAACGGGATTCCATTCAAGAGGGTGTTGTTGGACACTGGCTCGTCCAACAACATAATCATGACAACGGCATTAAAACACCTTAAGCTGCCAGCATCCCACATTGTGGCATCCACTTACACTCTTCGAGCATTCAACGACGCGTTATGCTCGACGGTTGGCACAATTGTCCTGCCCATCCAAGTAGGACAAAAGACCATTCCTACGTTGTGTCACATCCTTGAGGGTGAGATGGCCTACAATATCTTGCTAGGCCGGCCTTGGATCGGGGACATGAAGTGTGTCCCTTCGATAGCCCATCAATGCCTCAAATACACATACGAAGGGCAAGTACATGTAGTCCCAACGGACTTAGAGCCCTTTAAGTTTTGCAATGCGGTGCAGCTGATGCCACAATCGACCCTCCCATCGACACATTTGGACTTTCAATTGAATCCATCCACACAGGGTCCGATTCCGCCTACATCCTCATTGTTGAGTCCCTCAACTCACCAACCTGGCCCATCTTCATCGTCTGTTCCTTCACCAATGATGCCACCTATGGTGGCCACACCGAAGGACAATGGGAAGAAGCCCCTAGAGGAGGTACCACCATTAGTCTCAACCATCTCTACCGAAGAGGTGCCCAACCGAATGGAAGTCGAGACACCTGGTTCACCCAACATGGAGTGGACTCAGGGAGAACTCCCATTCCCTCCCCCTCAACCATCGATGATTACCATTGAGATGGCCAATACGGGCCTAGGGGAGTACCTAGTGTGGAATGTTGTGGCAACACCCATGCTCGAATCCATGCAAGACATGGGGAGACCTCGCCTCCCCATCGACACTATCGTCCCTTTAGGCTACCCACCAAATCAGACCAATTTTGTATATGGGGGCCTCGAGAACGACATTGAACCCTACCTACAAGAGGAAGAGGATGAAGAGCCATTTGTTGAGAATGTTGACTATCTGTCCAACCCGGACTTCACCTTGAAATACCTAGACCAATGTAATTGGCATGGATATGGATTGGGCAGATATGAACAAGGAATGCGCATTCTTTGTCAACCGAGATACCAGATGCAATATGATAAATTAGGAGTAGGGTTCAACCACCCTTTGCCCCTCGACATCTTGGTAGAAACCATGCAAGGCCTAGGTCTAGGCAACAGGGATGGGTTGGCACAAGATCCATATGCCAATCCCAACACAACATACACATTGGGAGATTATCTCCCATTGTTAACAACAAACCTTGTTGACCTCAACAACCCCTCCCCTTTGATCGAGGAAGGGGAAAGTTCAAGAAGTAACCTCCAAGAGGGATATGAACAAGATCAAGGGGGTCTTCTGAAGATGAGTCAGATTATGAGGTAGCACCTTGGGACCCTTTTGAGTCTGATAGCAATCACTCGCAGGTGACACCCATTGATGACTATCAGGAGAACTTCATGGCAATGTTCCCCTTTAATGTTCCGATCGGGCAATTGCTACCTCCAGAGAATCCAGCCCTCCCATAGAGAGCGGAACAACCCAGAAGGGACCAAATCAACTTGCTCAAACAAAATGAGCCTCCCATGCCGGCCATAAGGCCAAGTGATCCATCGGAGGAAGAAGATCCAAATATCTTCTTCAACATCGACTACTTGCGTGCCAGATTTTTGGTTTTCGTAGAGAGTGAGGATAGTGATCAAGAAATGCCTAGTGGGAGGCTATACCATCCAGAGGGGCACATAGTTGTCGGAGCCAATGAAGGCCTATGGATCTCCGATAGCGACTATGAGGATGAGACTGAGATGGCATATCTCAACCATATGAGGCAACAAGAATACCCCATAGACATCGATGATATGTTTGAACATCTAAATATGGGACCAAGGCATAGGTGGCATTTAAACCAAGTACAGTTAAACCAAGTGCTTCATCCACCACTTTGGGCATACAGGGAGCACCTCCCACCTAGAGACCCTATAGGGCCATCGGTGCCAAGGGTAGACCCTATCCTTCTATCCGCACATAGGGCCGATCCTTTTGTGCCGGTACCCACAGAGCCAGATCCGGGGTACAAGGATCACCAAGGATGTCTGAATCAACACCCACGCGGCAATGGAGACCAAATTCATTCCATCAACATGATCTCCATTGATTTAACCACCCCCATCCACAATCCAGCCGATCCAACATGACCATTGTATCTAGACCTAGATGCCATAGACTGGGATCACGTTGACTCACCACCATCCCCATCAGAGTACTGCCTTGCGGTGAGATGTTTCATTTCACCCCAGGACAGACTCAGGATATCTTCCATGTTGAAGAGGAACCCGACATTCCCAACGTAGATCTAAATTCAGCAAATGATATCCACTTGATCCCAACTCCACACCAGTTGGAGGATGGATCCCACATGTCGATCGAAGAGATGATTGACGTAGACATCGGTTCTGATCCAATGAATCCACAAATCATCAAGCTGGGGGTAAGTTTATCCCCCGAAGAGCAAGCCGATTACATTGCCCTTCTCAAAGAGAAGAAGGAGGTTTTTGCATGGTCCTACAAAGACATGTCGGGGCTAGACCCATAGCTAGTCATGCATAATCTAACACTTGATCCGACAGTCAAGCCAGTCAAGCAAAAGCTACGTAAGATGCACCCAACAATGGCCTTAATGGTCAAATATGAGCTACAAAAGTTGTTGGATGCACAGTTTGTCATCTGCATAGATTACCCACCATGGTTGTCCAACATGGTACCCATCAAAAATCTTGATGGGAGGATTCACATATGCACCGATTTTTGAGATTTAAACAAAGCGAGTCCCAAGGATGATTTCCCCTTGCCTAGCATCGACGCATTGGTAGATGCTACAATAGGCCATGAAATGCTTTCCCTCATGGATGGTTTCTCGGGATACAACCAGATTCGTATCAATCTCGATGATCAACTAAAAATGGCGTTCACGATGCCTTGGGGGACATTTTGTTATAAGGTCATGCCCTTTGGCCTTAAAAATGTTGGCGCCACCTACCAACGCGCTATGACATACATCTTCCATGATCACATGCATAAAACTTTGGAAGATTATATGGATGATTTGTTGGCCAAATCTCTTTTGCGCCAAAATCATCTCGATGACTTACGCAAGATCCTTGATCGCCTCATCGAACACAAGGTTAGGCTAAACCCCAAGAAGTGCGTATTTGGCATCACATCTGGAAAACTCTTGGGTTTCATAGTCTCAAAATGAGGCATCGAGGTAGATCCAAATAAAGTCAAGGCAATCCTTGAAATGCTTCCCCCAACCACCATCAAGCAACTCAGAAGCTTGCAGGGTAAGGTCACGTCGATCAAGCGCTTCATAGCACAGTTATCTGACAAGTGTCGACCCATGAATAAATTATTACACAAGGGGGTAGCATTTCATTGGGATGACGAGTGCCAGTCAGCCTTCGATGACATCAAACAATACTTGGCTTCATCGCCAGTATTGGCACCACCTAGACCAGGAGTGTCATTCTATTTATACATCTCAGCTACTGAGGTGGCACTGGGCGCCATGCTAGCCCAGAAAAATGAATTACATAAAGAACAGGCTAATTATTATCTTAGCCGCACCCTGGTTAGTTATGAACTTAACTATGCATACGTTGAGAAGCTATGCTTGGCGGTGGTATTTGCCACCAAAAAGCTATGCCATTACATGCTGAGCAATACGACGTATGTTGTGTCTAAGGAGAATCCATTGTGGTACATGATGAGTCATACTTATCATAGTAGTCGCACGATAAAATGGATCATGTTGTTGATGGAGTTTGACATCGAATTCATTGGACAAAAGTCCATCAAAGGTCAAGTCATCATCGATCAACTAGCAGAGGCTCCTCTCGAAGATGATCAGCCTCTGACCATAGAGCTGCCGATGATGGGGTCTTCCATGTCTCAGAATCACCAGATTCGATGAGCCTGAGTCACAGGCCGACATAACCTTATTTTTTGATGGTTCTAAATGTGAGCAAGGGGGTGGCATGGGAATCATGTTTTTCACACCGCAAGGGGCTCCAATGCCTTTATCATTTAAACTTGATTTCTCATGCACCAATAACAATGCTGAATATGAAGCCTTGCTCATAGGTCTTCAGACAACCATCACCATGAACATCAAATGCTTGAATATCTTTGGTGATTCGTTGTTAATTGTCAACCAAGTGAAAGGGGTATTCCAATGCAAATGCCTAGTTCTGCAGGCCTACAAAGCCCTTGTGGATAAATTCTTGGCAAAGCTTGAATGGTACGACATCGAGGCACTCCCTCGATCATCGAATCATTTTGTGGACACTATGGCCTCCTTGGGGTCACTAATCCCGTAAGACATTTCTGGTGAGATGACAACCATTCAAGTCAAAATGTTATCACAATCCATGATGGAGCGTGCAAGCTCTGACATAACGCCAAGAATCCACCTAATCCAGATTGAACCATCTCAGGATAGGTTCTCTCGAATCCATGATAGTCTGAATCATGCCAACTAGGGGTCTTTGTTCTCTCCAACCCCTCTTAATAGCAACACAACGCTATTTTTACAAGTTCTTTCCCCTCAGCTTTTGCTAGGGATGAACTTCAAGAGGGATCGATCATTCATACCATCGAGGTTTCTGATCAGCAGGATTGGTACACACCCATAAGAGACTATCTCAAGTTAGGTAGCCTCCCACTTGGATTGTCACACACCATAAAAAGATCATTCAAATAGAAAGCGACAAAACATGTCTTGCTAGGAGACATTTTATACCATCGAAGCTATGAAGGAATCCTCCTCCGTTGCTTGGACCAACAGGAGTCCACTTGGGCGATCACCCAAGCGCATGATGGTACATGCGGTGGCCACTTCAACGGTATGGCCATCGCAAAGCGCATTCTTTGCATGGGCTATTATTGGCCATCTTTAGAGCGAGATTGTTGCGCATATGTGCGAAAGTGCATGAAGTGTCAACACCATGCTAACTTGACACACGTACCTTCTCAAGCCTTGCAGCCGATCCAATCGGCTTGGCCATTTTTGTAGTGGGGCTTAGATCTCATCGAAAAGATCTCCCCTGCATCGTCAGGTCATCACACGTTTATCATAATGGCCACAGAGTACTTCACTAAGTGGGTGGAAGCAATTCCGCTTACCTCTACGACTGGGCCCCGCATTGCGGAGTTCATTTTACATAACATCATATGTCATTTTGGTATTCCATCCAAGATCATCTCGGATAATGGGACGTCATTTAAGAACAAATATGTGCATGCTTTGACAACAAAGTACAAAATTCAGCATAGTTTTTGACACCTTATTATCCGTAGGCAAATGGGCAAGCAGAGGCATCAAACAAAATGCTAGTTGCCATCCTTAAAAATATGGTCATAGATAGTCATAAGGATTGGCACATCCAAATACCACTTGCCCTATGGGCTTATCACACTAGCATTCGGACGCCCACTAGGGCAACTCCATTTTTGCTAGTGTATGGCTCCGAGGCAGTCATGCCTCTCGAGTTGGAAATACCCTCCCTACGCATATCAATGCAAGAGTTCATCGATGATGACACTGCATGGCAGGCCCGGTTAGACCAGCTTACGTTACTCGATGAACGACGCGTCAATGCTCTCGAGCATTTACGTATCTATCAAGAGCGACTTAAGAAAGCATACAACATGAAAGTTCACCTGAGGGACTTTCGGGTCGGTGACCTGGTCTTAAAAGAGAACCAACAAAATTCTAACTTGCCACCCCATTTAAGGGACAAGTTCATGGCAAATTGGTTAGGTCCTTATGTAATCGATAGTAAAATAGGACCTGGAACATACCGGCTCGCCTCTCTTGAAGGAATCAAGGAACTAGAACCCTTGAACATCAGTCATTTGAGGCCATTCAACATTTAGAGAGCCATGGCCCACTCCAAAAGCCCCAAGGGTTCTCGCCATCGCTTGGTCACCCAAAATGCCCCAAAGGTATCTATAATCCCTTTGGTCAAACCAAAAGCTCCAAGGGTTCCCACAATCGCTTGGTCAACCAAAAACCCCCAAAGGTATCTATAATCCCTTTGGTCAAACCAAAAGCTCCAAGGGTTCTCGCCATCGCTTGGTCACCCAAAATGCCCCAAAGGTATCTATAATCCCTTTGGTCAAACCAAAAGCTCCAAGGGTTCCCACAATCGCTTGGTCAACCAAACGCCCCAAAGGTATCTATAATCCCTTTGGTCAAACCAAAAGCTCCAAGGGTTCTCACAATCGCTTGGTCAACCAAATGCCCCAAAGGTATCTATAATCCCTTTGGTCAAACCAAAAGCTCCAAGGGTTCTCACAATCGCTTGGTCAACCAAAATGCCCCAAAGGTATCTATAATCCCTTTGGTCAAACCAAAAGCTCCAAGGGTTCTCACAATCGCTTGGTCAACCTAAAATCCCCAAAGGTATCTATAATCCCTTTGGTCAAACCAAAAGCCCAAGGGTTCTACCATCGCTTGGTCACCCAAAATGCCCCAAAGGTATCTATAATCCCTTTGGTCAAACCAAAAGCTCCAAGGGTTCCCACAATCGCTTGGTCAACCAAAATCCCCAAAGGTATCTATAATCCCTTTGGTAAAAAAAGCTCCAAGGGTTCTACAATCGCTTGGTCAACCAAAAACACCCCAAAGGTATCTATAATCCCTTTGGTCAAACCAAAAGCTCCAAGGGTTCCCACAATCGCTTGGTCAACCAAAAATGCCCCAAAGGTATCTATAATCCCTTTGGTCAAACCAAAAGCTCCAAGGATTCTCACACCGCTTGGTCACCCAAAATGCCCCAAAGGTATCTATAATCCCTTTGGTCAAAACCTCCAAGGATCCATAAGAATCACTTGGTCCACACCCATTCGGGTTAAACCATCCATAACGAATATTCAAAAACAACAGATAATCAAAAATAACAAAAAAATTGCATCTCACTTTCATGCATAATCTTAAAAATCAAAACACAAAAAAAAACTGCATTAGGCATCGCATACATACATTGCATATTTGTTGGTCATACATGTCAAATGCACCATAGACTATAATTACTCGGCAATTCCATCATTTTCCACATTTGTCCATTTTGTAAATGATCCATCAAGAATAACGCCATTCACATTTTTGCCATATCATAGTCAGTTGTCTTCTAATGTCTTTAGGGTTTTCGTCATTCAGTTGTCTTTAGATTTCTAGCCAAATGTTGTACAAAGTCAGACCAATTTTTACAAGGTAGAGTTTTACTTGGATCACGCCTTGTTACATAGCATCCCAACACAAGCTTAAAACACATAAAAATTCCCAAGTTGTGTGAACGAAAGATGAAACCTACAAAGTGGTCCAGGATACCATATAGTGAAAATGTTATCTCGCTCATCCCCCTGTGCGAATGACCCCAAGAATGTTGAGAATTGGCAAAAGGACAAGAAAAATTCCTTCAATTCCCCAAAATAAATAGTGGTTTTTACCACTACAAAGAATTCCAACTCCAAACATGAATATCAAAAGTGCACAAATCAAAAAGCACAAGAAATAGCGATTCTAATCACTGCTCAAAATCCCAAGCTCAAACAAAATAAATAGTGATTATCATCACTACTAAGCAAATATCCCATTAAAAGAGAGGGAGTAACTATTGAATCCTTAGAATTCTCAGCATTCGAAAGGTCATGAGGTGATCCTCAGTCCTGGTTTGGTGGATAGCCTACTGGTCATTGGTGGCAAACCTCCCGCATGATGATATATCTATCGCATTAGCTGTTGGGCATATGTATAGATCAATGTTTGCATGTGGATGAGCTAGCTTATGGTATCCTAGATTGCATCATAGATTAATCCTACTAAATGCAACAAAGGAGTTAGTGGAGCTAATTAGGTGATCCTCAGTACAGGTTTGGTGGACAGCCTACCTGGCACTAATGGTATCCTTACGAATACCACATAAACGAACTCAATCGCACACATAGGGATGTGAAATAACTTGGTCAAACTCAAGTCTGATTCGTACCTTGTTCGAAAGTCTTGTAAGATAATGTACAGTCTTGACTAGTTAGTTAAAGCATCTGAGTCTCGAAAAACCTTAACTACATTCTAAAACAATTGTTGTACATTTCATTACTTACATCACCATCAAAAAATACAAAACAATTATTACAAATGCAAAAGTTATTTCATAAAGCAATCACATAGTACAAAAATCCAGTAAATCCTATACAGTCTATGGTGCCACCACTTGTATACCAACAAATCATTCCATCCATTCCATATGCATACATCTATATCATATAGTTAAAATCATCCGTAGTCATAATAGCATATGCATACATCAACATAAATAAATGTGCATAAAGAACAATAAACCATGACAAGTATATAATCAAACCAAAAAGAGTCATGTATATATATCAAGTCAAAATGCCCTCGAGGCTACAATAAGAAGGTCCTCTGACCTCACAAAAACCAAAAACTCAAAATCCCCAAAGCCTAGGGAGTCGGCCACCATGATCACGTAGGATCGGTGCGACTGGAACTACCCCTAGTAGTATGGGTCCTATGGGACCTCTCAGGGCAGGTTCTGCCAGCCCTCGCACCCTACCCACCAACACTACCCTCACCTAGCCGCTTATGATGAGATGATGCAGACTACTCAGTCTCACTACCTCTCGTACGGTGTGATGAACCACCTCCATCAAGCATAGACAACTGTCCATCGAGGCGGACAACCTCTGTCTCTAACTCTATCCGGTATCGACCCCACTCCATATCTCATTGGTGATACATAACCAATGCACTATCCCGTTGTGCCAACTGAGTCCATAGGAGATCCCTCTCATGCGTTACCTCCACCAAAGCATCTCTATGCTCCTCCTCCCATCTCCGTAGGAGACCCTCCAATCATGCTATCTCAACAGAAGCCCAACCTCCACATCCCCTGAGATAGCCTGAGGCATGGGCACCTCCGGGATGGCCTTGCTCTGGCACCCACTACTCGGACATCCTGTACATTCGGCTGCTCCGAAACCCCCAAATCATCTCCATCATCGATGAAGTCATCGACCTCCACCATGTCAACATCATCAAGCGGAGCCCCCCAACCCTCCATCGGTGCCTCTGCACCCCCACCTCCTACTACTATAGTATCCATGCCTCCTAGAGGCCCCTCACTCTGCCATCACCACATAATCCACCATCGGTCATACTCTGTAGTCACCCCGACATCATCCACATTGGGTACATCAATAATTACATCGGACCCCTCGCCCAATTGCTCAATGGTAGGCCAGACTAGAGTCTTCTCATCATCGTGATGTCGATAGATCAAGGGATCACTAGGCAATCCCTGGTGCACCCCAAACTATCATGTCACCCGGACATATGGGAAGTACTCCTGCTCTATCCCGTGCCACCCAATCAACCATCTACCCCTACGCACATGTCGGAGCCACTCTCCAGCCTCAGGCTAGGCTGGACAGTCCCGATACGATCGCCAGAACACCTACCCTGGCACTAGATGAGAGAAGGCATCAGTATAGTGACCTACGTCACCTACCCACCATCGACTCTATCCATGCTCCTCTGACCTCCACCATAAATTGACATATCCAATTTCTTGATCCACCATCTCACCTCGGGTGGTCCAAGGCAAACCCTGCGGTCGCTCCATAGCTATGTGCTGCCACCCCCAACATTGCAAGAGATAGCTGCACCCGATCCCCTTTCACTTTCGATAGTGGACCTCGTACAACTCATCGTACAACTATGCCAATAACGTCTGACCCCATCTCATAATAAGTGGAGATGATGTAGGACACTCCACCAATGTGAAAACCAACTCAAGCAGGTTCCAAGGGAACCTCACACCTGAGGAGTCAGGAAGTAGCATATTGGAGATGAGGGTCATGATCAAAGCATGCCTCACCCCTAATACGCCCTTCTCCAGCCACCATCGCACCAGAATACCGCCTATCTGGTAGTCAGCCTCTACCCTCTCCACACCCTCTCCACCCCCTCTCGAACCAAAACATCATGTCAATACCGCTGTCCGTTGGTCATGGTGGGTCATCCGGATAGGCAGTCCATCTATCAAAATCCATAGAATCCGATACACATCCTCTAGAGTAATAGTCATCTCCCCTATTGGGAGATGAAAAGTGTTGGTGCGGGGATCCCATAGATTGATCAGGGTAGTCAAATATGCTCGATCCCCCACCATAGGCTCCAGATGCGTCACGTGCTTGAGCCCAAGGGCATCAAGCCACTCCCAATCCACAACTGTCAGGGCATCCCGGGCATCAGAGAAAATAGTCGACTGGTGGTACCGACTCTTCACAACTTGAAACAACAAAATAAAATGAAAAAATATATTAAGTACATACTTAATATAAACAAAAACATTAAAATAAAAGTACAGTAGAAGTACAGACTACAATTTACAATTGTACAACAAAAGTACAACATAAGAAGTACAGTAAAACAAATGTACAATGAAAGTATAGAATCATTAAAATAAAATTGTACAACAATGACAACATACATGAAAATAATTGTACAATCAACAAAAAAAAACAAAAATCATATTAGGGTTTCAACCTTAATGTGAATGAAAACAAAAAAAAAAAAAATATTAGGGTTTCAACCTTAATATGGAAAAACAAAACGAAATAAAACATATTAGGGTTTCAACCTTAATATGAACAAAAACAACAAAATAAAATGAAAATGTTTTGGGTTTTAAACCTAAAAAAAAAAAAAAAAGAAATAAAGTTCCTATATTAGGTTTTCAACTTGATATATGAATAAAATCAAACCACAAAAAAAAAATTAGGTTTTTAAAACCTTAAAAACAAAATAAAGCGAACAAACATTTTATATGTGAGTTTTAAACTTCATATAAAACATGCACGAATAATAGGCAGAGAGAAGGAACATCATACCGGTCTCACCTCGGCTCCTCCACTCGAAGATCTGGTTCTCGCACTCATGATGTCCATGAAATTTTAGTAGCGCTCCGCTACGCACACTCGCACTCCTCCTCACTGCTCCAAATCGCCAAGAAAAAAATATTGCAAATGAGCCCAAAACCTAGTTTTGGTCCTTATATAGGTTGTTAGGCCTGTAATCATTCCACCCTGGGATGATTACAAAATTGGTATTCATCCCACCCTGGGACGATTACAGAGCAAGAAATAAAGCAACAAAAATTGCATCCAAAAAATGCACCAAAAATAACAATAAATCTGTCGAACAAAGGTGCCTTTGCACCTGACATTCATGGCATGAAAAACCATCGTCGGGGTCACAAATACTCACTATCCTACTCCCTAATAAGGCTAGCATAGCTGGACCGCTCCATGGGAAGGAGGATTTTTGATAATTTCTACCCCAATAGGCGTAAAAAAAAGGGTCAAAACCCACCAAAAATAGGTCCGATGGTTGGAAAACTGCAATAAGCGTTCAACGAAAACAACTGAAGGCACCCTTACAAACGTCATCTTGGGTCAAGCGACTCATCGCTTTTCTCATTTTTGGTCATTCCCTCATCGATTCGTCGCTTGAGGGGGTAGTCACACTTAGTCACCAATCAACAAATACACACCCAATCAAGGAAATGGCATGCATTCAAAGAATCATTGACAAAGACAATCACGCTCCTGCTTGGGGCAGCAAACAAGCAATAATCACAAGCTAAACAAACACTTGGCATTCTGGAAGCATGAAGAAAAGGTTCCTCGGACAAAAGGTTGTGCCCTTTGCCTATTCATGTCTGAACAATGTCCAAGATCAAGTACACCTCATCGAAAAAGGTTACACTTGAGTTAAGCTCCTTAGCTCGTCGAAGCAAGGATTCAAGAATGCGTGCCCTTTCCATACTTGGGGCATCAAAATTTGGTTAGGTTATTGAGAAACCCTAATCATTAAGTGCTTTGGTCATCTATTTTTGCTCAACACTGTGCCACACACAGCGCATCCCAAAAAGGGGCATCTGTAGACACCAAAACAACACCAATCCGATTATGTGACTACAAGCACTGACCGAATTGGCATACATACCCCCTAGGGCAGCCTCCAGAGGTTAAAAAGTGGTCCTAACCACTCCCAAATCAGTTTTGGAAGGTCAGAGGTCAGTTTTGCACCTTTTAAGCACTTTGCTCCCTATTCGTCCCACCCTGGGACGATTAGAATCCTATTCGTCCCACCCCGGGACGATTAGCAACAATCGCTCCAGGGTGGGACGATTAGCAGGTTTGACTGGAAAAAGTCAAACCTTGACAAATGGCAGCCCAAATCCACCACCTAACTCCGCCTTCAAGGCATGGGATTGCGAGGGAAGGTTTCAAATCAGAGAGGCTTCAATCAAGCCTACCCTGATCATGGAGGCCTCAATCAAGGAGGCCCTAATCAAGGAGGAATCTTCTCTCCCCCAAAAAGGCATAATGAGCCAAGTGGCACCCTCGCATGCGCATTCAAAGGAGACCCTTAGGTCTATAAAAATGTGAGCCTCCTCACCCCAAAAAAAGAGAGAGCTGGAGCATTTGGAGCAACGAAGTGCTGCCAAACTATACCCCCATTCCTCTTTGTGCTTCCTACATCCCTAATCTCTCTCTTCTGGAAGAGAGGTTATCGAGTGAACACTAGGAACACAATCCAGATCCAAAAACCCAAGCAATCAGCCACAATCCCACCCCAAACTCATCGACACAACCCCCTAGGAAGTTTTGGACCCATCCCACTTGGATTGGTGTCAAAACTAGGCCCTAAACGGTGGGCGTCCCACCCCCGGGCGCCCCCCAAACTATTGTAGTCCTAATCGCCCCACCCTGGAGTGATTAGAAATCTGTGCATGGTTTTTTTACTATTCTTTTTGCATTCTTTTATATCTAATGTACTTATGTTGTCCAAATTTCATTGCTTTCTGACATGATTTGACCTGGTTTCTGTCATTTTATGCGTCTACTAACCTACAGGGAGCGCCTTCGGATACAAGATAACCTGGGTAGAATCTGCCAAATCTGACCTTCTGGGTCATCTCAAAATGTTGTTTTTAGTCTAACCACAAGTTTGCAGGAGTTTTGGAGGCCTCTGGGCAAGACATTTGCAAGGTCACTTTTTGCAGGTTTTGCGACAGTCCCCAACGTCCCACCCCAGAGCGATTAGAAATATGTGCATGATTTCCTTACTATTCCTTTTGCAATATGTCCCAGATGATATCCTAATGCCTCTGTTAAATTTTGAACTCATTCTGACATGATTTGATGATCGTTTTATTATTTTATGTATTAACTAGCTCGTAGGGCGCCCCTGTCACATACAGGAGAATCTGGGTAGGATATGCAAATTCCGAGCATCTGGGTAGTCTTAGAATTACATATAATGCCTAACCCATGAGTTTCAGGTGATTTGGATAAGCATAGGTGGGACATTGGAGCGCTCACTTTGGAGAGGCCCTCGACGGGCAAACGAGCATAACGGGGCCGTCCGACGCCGCTTCGATGCAAAATCAGGTGATACCAATTCTAGACGTTGTCCTTTACATTTCCATATCATTCTATAATCTACTTATCAATCTTATCACTGATATCTTCTAAGCGCCCGCTGGAGGCCTTGGGGATTGCATGTTTTTCTAGATACGCATATGCTATTAATGATTTGTTGTCTTTCTGTGTGCAGGATCTCACCACCTAGGAATACTAGAGGGGCAGCAAGGAACGACGAACACATGGACACAAGCGGTGGCAACTTTTAGCCCGCCCACTTCGAGTGTGGGCACGCGAAAGACGCTGGAAGCGTACCGTCCGATCTTGGAAGCGCGGCTTCTTTCGGGCATCCATTAATGTAACAAATTGTATCAAATGTTCTGAGCCCTAGAGGGGGGATGTATTGTAATCATATTAAAAGCAATATCAATAAAGGAGGCCCCGCTTTGTTTGCTCACATCTCGTTTCTGCGTCATTTCCTTCATGCATTGCTCATCGCATTCGTAGGACTTAGCATCTATATCTATTTTTGTTTGCATCATATCGGTACGCCATTTTTCTGCTTTGCTTTCACCTTTTCCCACCTAGAACCATCTATTTCAAATTTGAATTTCGGGGGCAAACTTCCCGAGGTCATAACTCATCGCTCGTTGCTCGAAATGACTATTGGCGCATGTTTTCGAAAAGCTCTCGAAGGGGTTTACTGCCCAATATTGTGTTTAAACATAATACCACCATATTTCAGCCCTTAAAAAGGCCTCTAAGGCCTTCAAAATTGACCTCCAAGTTTTACTAGCTTTACTAGTTTCACTAGTTTTGATAGGGTAGAAGACCTTAAAATTTACATATCTCCCAAACCGCTCAGGATATTGGGATGATTCTTTCGGCGTTGGGTCTATTTCTCCATCCTCTAAACAACTAAACAAAATTTAGAACAAAATGAAACAAATACAAATTTGGGTGATGCAAGATCACTCTTACACCGTTGGATGCTCCTACATCAGACACCCAGGGTAAATTGAGAAGTGACCTTCACTTCTCTGCTGTTGGAGGAAAACCAAGGTGGTCAACCTCTGTCTTTGACAACCAAGATGAATCTTCAATAGGCCTGCCCTTCCATTTAACCAGATATTCCTCATACTGCCTGTTCCTTGTACTTTTGCCAATGCGGGTATCCAGGATTTCTTCTATCTCTTCCTTCTCTGGAGTAGATGTTGGAATATCCCAAATTTTTGTTACTGGTCCATCATCATTGTCCCCTTCATGATATTCTACCAAATCAGAAATGTTGAACATAGGTGATATGTTAAGTCCACTTGGTAATTCTACTTCATATGCATTTCCTGAATCTCGTTTCTCTATGATCTTGCATGGTCCAAACTTCTTCATTTTTAGCTTGTTATAGGTTTTAGCAGGAAACCTTTCTTTTCTCAGGTGGACCATAACTTCATCTCCCACTTGGAATTCCTTAAATCACCACTTCTGGTCTACCCTTATCTTGTACTGAGTGTTCATCTTATTAATATGCTTCTTTACTTCTTCATGCAAGCTCTTCAGGTGCTCTGCAAAGTCCTCAGCCTCAGCACTACTCTTTTCCCCTCTATCCATATTCCTCAACTCAGAAGCATTCCTTGGGCTGCTCCCATATACAATCTGGAATGGGGATTTATTAGTACTCCTATTGATAGAATTGTTATAAGCAAATTTTGCCTATGGTAAAACCAAGTCCCATCCCTTGGGCTTATCTCCTACTAAGCATCTCAGTAGGTTACCCAAACTCCTATTCACCACCTCTGTTTGTCCATCAGTCTACGGGTGGTATGCAGAACTGAACTTCAAATATATCTTCAATTTCTTCCACAAAGTCCTCCAAAAATACCCAATAAACTTGGTATCCCTATCTGAAACAATACTCTTTGGTAGACCATGTAGTCGTACCACCTCTTTGAAAAACAACCCTGCAACATGAACTGCATCATTAGTTTTCTGGCAGGGAATGAAATGTGCCATCTTTGAAAACCTGTCAACCACCACAAATATGGAGTCATTCCCCCTCTGTGTCCTTGGTAGGCCAAGAACAAAATCCATGCTGATGTCTTCCCATGGTTTCTCTGGTACAGGTAATGGTTGATATAATCCGGTGTTCTCCCTCACACCCTTGGCCCTCTGGCATACTCTGCAACTTTGTACAAATCTCTTCACATCTTGTATGAATTATGGCCAATAGTAGTTCTCACTAATGAGGGCAATGGTCTTATCTCGACCAAAGTGTCCAACCAACCCTCCACTATGCTTCTCCTTGACCAGATTCTCTCTCATCGAACTCCTTGGAATGCACAATTGGTTTCCTCTGAATAACATTCCATCTTGGATTAGAAAATCCAACCATTTAGTTCTGTCCAAAGTAATAGGTGCCAAGCAAGCTCTCCAAGCCTCTACAAAATCTGGGTCTTCAGGGTATAAACTCTTAAGTTCATCAAACCCTATAACCTCCACCTTCATTTCTATCAACAAGTTTTACCTTCTACTTAAGGCATCTGCAACCCTGTTTGACTTCCCACTCCTATGTTTTAACACAAAGGTATAACTCTGCAAAAACTCAACCCATTTTAAGTGCCTCTGATTTAATTTTCCTTGGCTATTAATATACTGTAAGGCCTGATGATCAGTATATAGAACAAACTCTTTTGGCAACAAATAGTGTCTCCACTTCTTCAAAGCCTGAACTATAGCATAAAACTCCTGATCATAGATAGAATACTTTTTCCTAGCCTCATTAAGCTTCTCACTAAAGTAGGCAACATGCTTACCTTCTTGACTCAATACAACTCCTATGGCACTACCACTAGCATCACAATCTACCTGAAATACCTTATTAAAATCTGGAAGTGCCAAAATAGGTTGCTCTATGACTTTCTTCTTCAACATATCAAAACTCCTATCTGCTCCTGAAGTCCACTTAAACTCCTTATCCCCTTTCATTGTCTCTGTTAGGGGTGCACAAATACTACTAAAATTCCTAATAAATTTTTTGTAAAAACTGGCTAGACCATGGAATGATCTTACCTCTGTAATGCTCCTTGGAGTAGGCCATTCAATGATAGCCCTCACTTTTTCTGGGTCCATTTTAAGACCTTCATCTGAGATGACAAATCCTAGGTACACCAACTCCTTCTTCACAAAACTGCACTTCTTCAAATTAATCAGCAACTGCTCCTCCCTCAGCTTCTCAAAAACTCATCGAATATGCAGCAGGTGCTCCTCCAAAGTCTTGCTAAAAATTAAAATGTCATCCAAATAGACAATGACAAATTTTCCTAGAAACTCCTTCAATACCTCATTCATAAGCCGCATGAATGTGCTTGGTGCATTGGTTAGCCCAAATGGCATGACCAACCACTCGTACAAACCCTCTCTGGTCTTGAAGGTTGTCTTCCACTCATCTCCTTCTCTGATATGAATCTGATGATACCCACTCTTCAGGTCAATCTTGGTGAAGTACTTGGCTCCACTCAAACAGTCCATAATGTCATCCATCCTTGGCAATGGAAATCTGTATTTTATGGTGATCTTGTTAATAGCTCGAGAATCTGTACACATTCTCCATTCCCCATATTTCTTTGGTGCTAGTACTGTAGGTACTACACATGGGCTCAAGCTCTCTTGAATCAGTCCCTTTTTTAGTAGCTCTTGGACTTGTCTATTTAGCTCCTCACTTTCTACAGGAGTCATTCTATGGGCTGCCTTATTGGGTAAACTAGCTCCCGGTACCAAATCTATGTGGTGACTGATCTTCCTCACTGGTGGTAAACCCTCAGGTACATTATCTGATATAATATCTAGGAATTCTTCTAACAGACTTGAGACCTCTACTGGGATATCTTTGCATTGCTCATCCTTAACTCTAGGAATTAATGCATAGCACATATGCTCATGCTTTAGGCCATCCAAAAAATTTCTACCATCTACTAAATAGATTCTAGCACTACTACATACCTTTTCATCCACCTCCTTCAGGGGCTTCAACTTGTGGCACACTCCATCCTTTGTCAGGGAGTAAGTGTTGGCATGCCCATCATGTATTGCACGTCGATCAAACTACCATGGCCTTCCCAATAGCAAATGGTAAGCATCCATAGGTAGGATGTCACACAGGACCTCATCATGGTAACTTCCAATATTGAATTTTACTAAACATTGCTCACTGACCAAAGCCCTATGGTCCTTCTGCAACCATGCAATCTGATATGGATGTGGGTGCCTCCTTCTCTCTAACTGTAACTTAGTAACCATCCCTTCTGAAACTAGGTTATCAGTGCTACCATTATCAATGATAACATTACACACCTTACCTACACATTTACACCTTGTGCGGAATAGACTCTTCCTCTGATATGGATCTTTCTCCTCATTCAGCAAGGCTCTCCTTGTGACCATAACTTCTCCTCTTTCTGCTTCCTCAGAGTGCTCAGATTCAACACCTTCATCTACAATAGCAACTCGGGCATTACCTTCAGGTCTCTTATTCGTTCCCCCTTGGTGTTGTGGGCACTCGTATGCTCGATGTCCTTCTTCCCCACATTGGAAATAGGTTCCATGAAATCCTCCTCTTCCAGGCCCTCATCTAGACCTTCCTCTTCCTCTTTGGTAGCCATTATTCTGCTCATGGGGCGGTAAGCATTCTCCCCTTCTGGTCTTGATTGTTGCTTGCTTCTCCATTCTTCTTTTGGTCCTCATTTCATCCTCCATTTGTTCTCCCACCAGTTCTTCCACCATGACCTCTTCCTCTCTGTTTGCTTTCAAATCTCCTGTTCAACTTCTCTTCTACCTTCAAGGCAAACTGGTAAGCATCTTCTATGGTGGTCATCCTGACCAGACTCAGCTCCTCTTGAATACTTGCTCTCAACCCATTTATGTAATGGGCTACCTTCTCCTTGTTGGCCTCAGAATGGCCTGTTCTGATTAGGATCTTATAGAACTCCTCTGTGTATTCTTTGATAGACTTGCTTGACTACCTCAAACCCTACATTTTCTTTAGCAGATCCAACTCGTAATCAGCTGGAATGAACTACCTCTTCAACTTCTCCACCATCCACTCCCACCTTGTTATCCTTTCCTTCCCTCTTCTGTTTCTATCCAACTGCACTCCCTTCCACCAAATACTAGCATGACCCTTCAGCTTGGTCTTAGCAAACTTGACCCTCTCAAGATCTTCAACCTCCTCATACTCAAAGTATTCTTCCATATCATTGATCTAGTCGATCAACTCTTCTGGATTAAGATTTCCAGAATACGTAGAAACCTCCATCTTCGATCTCTTCCCAATATGGGATATGGCTCTATATAACCTGGCTTGTGCAGGATCTACTACCTCTTCTTCTTCCTCGAACTAGGCCTCTTCTTCTTCAGCTTCATCTTCACTCCCATCTTCTCTCCTTGGCTCAAACCCTCTACGCAGCTCCTCTTGCAGAGCTTGAACTTACCTCTACAAAGCTCTAAAATCCTCTTCTGGCACCATAGCATTTCTCCCACCACCACGGTTTCTTCGTGGAGGCATTCTGCTCACGTCTCTCACAAACCCTAACCACAAATCCTGGTGTAAACTGCCTCACATTCGGTGATCTATCTACACACTCAAGAACTCCTGCTCTGATACCACTTGAAGCAGAGTTGCATTAAAACAAGACACATACAATCCACAGAAAGTAGAGAAAATGCAAATGAGCCAAAGCTTTTCTTGTATTCCTGTTCTGAGAAGTAGAGCTTACAGAGACCAACTGATTACAAATTCGAAATTCCCCCCAAATTTGACCTTGTTTTCCCTTTTCCCGCCTAGAACCATCTATTTCAAATTTGAATTTCGGGGGTAAACTTCCCGAGGTCATAACTCATCGCTCGTTGCTCGAAACGACTATTGGCGCATGTTTTCGGAAAGCTCTCGAAGGGGTTTACTGCCTAGTATTGTGTTTACACATAATACCACCATATTTCAGCCCTTAAAAAGGCCTCTAAGGCCTTCAAAATTGACCTCCAAGTTTTACTAGCTTTACTAGTTTCACTAGTTTTGACAGGGTAGAAGACCTTAAAATTTACATATCTCCCAAACCGCTCAGGATATTGGGATGATTCTTTCGGCGTTGGGTCTATTTCTCCATCCTCTAAACAACTAAACAAACTTTAGAACAAAATGAAACAAATACAAATTTGGGTGATGCAAGATCACTCTTACACCACTGGATGCTCTTGCATCACCAAGCTAGAAGAAGCCACTCAAGGGCTCATCTTGGATGTGCGTACCCTTAAAATCAAAGCTCATATCAGATCATTCTAGAGCTACATTTACGTAGACAAGCGAGTGCACATCTATTTCTAAAAGATATTGAAAATCTACAAGGGATTCAACACGATTTGAGGCATAAAAGGAAGAAGCAAAGGTGTTACATTCATGGTATCTAACTTGGAGAAGATCATCCACCAAAGGAAGCTCTAAATCGTTGTCCAAGCTCCATAGCACGTTGTCAATCCACCTATAGGAAAATAGCTTGCTTGCTGCCCAAGCAACATAGCAAAGCAAATGAATAGCTATGAAAGGATTTGAGGAGTTATAATATCCATCTTCGAAGATGTTACAGTAACGGACCACTTGGCATTATAGATATCATTCCTCTCAACTTTCAAGAAACTCTCATGCAGGATTTACAACGAAGCGGTGACACTTGGTATTCTCCACCAACTTCACACGAGTGCCCATACGTTTCAGATTGCTTCAAGAGTGTTGAACAAAGAACTTGGAGTGTTACAAAAATAAGGGAGCGCTCACTTGTAATGGATGTGACACATGTCACAAAGTCCATGATCAATTGTCCTTAAAAGGCATTCAAAGTCCAAGTTCAACATGTGTGAGCGAAGCGCAGTCAAAGACATCCAAAGAGGGAGCGAAGCACAGTCAAAGGAGTGAAGCACAACAAAAACATCCGAAGTGCAGCGTGGAAGAAAGGAAGGGAGAAGGAGCATTAAAGGCTCCTACATGTTGAAGGTCAAACCCTTAGCGCCTACATACCAGCATTAAAGACCAGCTACTTCAAAGAATCTCCACTGATTCAATCGCCTAAGGTACCACTTAATTGCTATTATACTCAGCCATAGAAAGCATCGAACAGTGAGGAGATTTTGCATCTAAAAAGGTAAGGTTTAATCCCATTTATTATTGCTTTCATAGTTGGATATATAAGGGTTATAAACTAAGGTTAAAACTTAGATTTTGAAAGCAAAAGGAGTAACTTATCTTATTACTTTAAAATTTGCAATTTAACTTAGGAGAAATAAGGAATTCAACTTGGATTAAATTATTTTGCAAATATTATTATTATTTTTCTAATTTTCCAAACTTGGGAGTCACAAGAGTTACTCCATCAAATTTATTTTATTGAAAATTAGAAATAATCCAAGGGATATAAAAGAGGTTATTGGGGTTTCCATTCAGGTTGGACAAACATATTTTTACTTGTCTCAAACCTTCAAAAAGGGACAAAGGAATTCCAACATCAAAACCTCTTCAAAATTTGAAAAGTGCTTAGTTCAATTAGGAGTAATAAGGTGTTAAAATTTTGATTTTTGATTCTGACAAAACTTGTACAAAATCAACCAAAATTTAACTATATTTTTACAAAAAAAACTGTCATACTTCAAATCACTCGGGAGACATAAGGTAATATACAAACCTAAGAATCGACTAAGGTTTTACCAAATCAAGCTTATAACTTGAGACTTGGGAGCTATAATAATTCAGGTCATACAAATGTCTACTGACATACTTGGCAATGCTCTTAGAAGTGGAATGAGGAAAATACCAATATGGATCAAGAACCTGATGGACTACAATGATTAAAAGGAGAAAGAAAATGAAGAATCTCTACAATATGATATAATTTATGAAATCAACAGCTATGTAAAGGAAGATTCATCTAATGAATCAAATGATCAAAAATATTGATCAACAAGACTTTATGCAAAATGGAATAGCTGCAATTGTGCACATATGGTTTAAGAACTTATTAAGGAGATAGACAAACATGATATTCCTAAAATTGATCACAAAATTGCCAAATCATCTCTATTGTGCACTCATTGCAATCAATATGGTCATGAAAAAATGAATTGTTGGAGTTTACATCCATGCAAATATTGTGATGGAACAAATCACTCATCTTTTTCCTGTCACTTCAAATATAGATATTATAAAGACTATGAAAGAATATTACTTCAAAGGTTAAATTGTTATCTTTAGAAATTTATTTTAGATAGATCTACTAACATTGAGCTCAAGGTTGATACTTATGAAGGATAGAGAACCAGGTCTTACCAAGGTACAAAAGAAGGAAGAAGGATCAATTTAGATCCACTCAAGACATGCACCATCATGAGAGCAATGAACCACCAAAGACGCTTGACATCAAGGAGAAAATAATTGAAAAATACAAGAAGCCTTGACATGAAGACTGTAGCAGCAGAAAAAGAACCAGATCAAGCTGAAGATGAAGAAGATCCATATTGAAGACTAAAGTCTTCAATACCCAAATAATGTAATATAGGGGGGTGTTCGAAATAGAGTCTATTCCATCATTTGGGTTATGTAAATGTATCCTCCAAGATACATACTTAGATTAATTTCTATGCAAGTTATCTAGTTACTTCATACAATGTAATAAATGCACAAGTGTCAATGTGCAAGTTGTCCCTTGCACAACTAGATAGAGTATTGGTCAAGTATCATATTTTGCCTATATAAGGATGGCCTCTTAGATAGATAGATATAGAGTTGGGGGACATAGTGAGATAGTGTAGCTTAATGGATAGTTCAATTCTGTGTGCCTCACCATTCATTGGTGATGGATACAATGTAGATCAGTAGCTTTATTAATTGAGTGATCATTTCCTCCATAGCTACATTGTAATATTTTATATGATTTATATTTACAGCATACTTCAATCATCTAGCAGATTTACTTTCTTTCATATTATTTTGCATCTTGTTATTGTTATCTCCCAAGGCTCATTCATCAAAAGCTAACACTTCAACTAAGGTTTTGAGAACCTTAATATAGAAGGTTAAGGCTCGTGTTTCCCATTATTGTCCAATGATAGGCAATGACATAAGAGAGGACAAGCTAAGAACCTTTAAAAAGTTGAGATGCTTGCACTTTATCTTGAGTCAAGCAAAGCCCAAATCCCTAATTGTGACTAGCTTTAGAATGGAACAAACAACAAACCCAAAACAAACCAAGTCCAACAATGGTACTCAATAGTAGTAGGATGATAAGACCAGAGAAATTTTTGTTCAAATGCCCTCCTCTTGATTAATGAGGTCAAGTGCATTTCAAACTATCTCCCAAAGGAGACCAACTTGAGCTTAAATAAATAAGTACTAATTCATTGGCAGGCCGCATTTATTTTGGAAAATCGACCAATAGGGAGGGGATTCTTCCATTGGGATCGTCTTTATTTTATCTCCCGACTGCTAGGGAGGCAAACATTCTATAAATTGATATAAATAAATATAATATACCAATGTAAGGATGATTCCTTGGTTGTAAAAACATTGATATAGAGCGCATGTTTTCCTTAAATCTCTTTGGATTTTAAGGAGAAAGAAAAACCCGCATTTTTATAAGGATGACCATTTGTTGCATTTTACTCCACTTTTTCTTCAATGAATGAACACGTGGCACTCGTTCACCACTCATTATATAAAAAGCTCTCAATTATTCGTTAAGGGTCTAAGAGATTCTATATGGAATACAAATGCCTCTAGATCATTGTTGCTCTTATCAATGCTTCCTTGCTGCCAATGACCAACATCACATCCCTCTTCCCCTATGTGATATAGGTGTACTAGACCTTATAACCTACATTCCCTTCTTCACTCAGAAGATATTGCTTGTTCGAATGGAAAATCGGCATTGTTAGAATGGGAGGCTAATCTAACTGACCCAACCATCGAATTAGAAAAAGGCTTCACCCATAGTTTATCTCACTCATATAAAAGAAAAACTTCCTTCTTTTAAGAAGCAAGCCACTTTGAACTACACCTGATCTTACTATTATTATGAATTTCATAAAAGTACCTTATACGACATATAGTAGACCTTTTCCGTTTTTTGAATTAATAATAAGATTTCATTCCTAAAGGTTCAAGTAAATAATGGACCTTATACAAGAAAGGGGAACCATCCCCTAATTTCAAATATTGCTCAACAACAAATCCCTCTTTCTACATAACATAATAAAAGAAGAAACTCGTTGAATAGATAAGGTTAAGGGGCTTTATATACTAGAGGCATAGCAATTTTTTCTATGGGCAGAAGTGATGATGGTTATTAACTCTAGTTTTTCATGACTGAGAGGTAAAGATTCATCATCCTTGATAGTGTGGTTTCAAGAGGATTCAAGGAACCTTATATATTAGAGTATTGAGAAAGATCAAAAGGTTGATCGTCCTGACATTTTTTGTTTGGACTAGTGGGTCATTGGCTTTCCATTTATTACTTTTATCATCTTCATCATTATTGTCTCCATGTCAAGTTGTACTAATTATAATTTGGTATAAATAATCTTTTTCCTATGATTGCAACAATTTTTCACGTTTGTTGTGCAAGGAACACATACACACGTTAATAGTTCTCTTACAATAGTATGGTCAAACAAATGATAAGGCCAATATCAATGACAATATCAAAATTAATCGCATGGAGTTATAAAAAACTACACTCGTTTTATCGTTTTTTGTTGTTTTGTTTTAAGTTTACTCCCCATCAAGCTTTGAAATAAAGAGAGGATAAAATATTATTAGAAATATTCAAATGGATTCTACTTGTTTTGTTGAAGTGCCCAAACACAATCATGTTGTCTTGCGCGAGATTTGAAACTTAAGTTTCTACTTGCCCCATGGCTATTGCCACATGCCCCTGTACCAAGGTTATCACCTCTTGATCATCATCAAGCATGATGACCTATTATAGGTGGTCATACAGCTCACACTCTCCTACCAAAGACAAACTTATTTGCAATGCTCAAAATTCAAATCCTTTATAAGATGTGATTGCAACTAAGAAACCTAAATTCTTTCATTTTGCACCTATCACCATATGAAATGTAGAAAGAAAAAATTATAATAATCTAACATGCACAAACAATAGATCAAGGTGATGTGCACATATGTCATCTAATATTTTGCATTTGTTTCACTTGTTTTTTTTATCTCCATTGCACATATTGGGAGAGATTGATGACCAAATGATAGTATGAAATAACTTATATATGCTGGTATACATGTGTTGAATTAGTACAGATCATTAGTATAAATATATTATGGGCCATGACAATAATGTTGTTACAAGCATAGGTATTGTCATTGAATAGGTTGACATATTGGAGAAAGTATATCTACCATGACCCAACTAATTGGATAACTCTAAATTATCATAGTCATATCCAACATTTAGTTTGGAGAAGGGCAGTGTCTTTATGCTCACAAATTCCTATGTATCTTGCTCTCATTTTATCAAAAATTAAATTTGATTCCTATGTGACAAGAATAGATCAATTCCATTCGCAAACATGTCTCTACACTATGGTGCATTCTATATGTTAATTTAATTAAGTCATACAATCCAATTAAACTAAATCAATGTTAATCATTCAATTATTTATGTGTAATCCTTTTATTTAAACAAATTGCATGCAACAAACATCAATCTGAATATCTCGCCAAATTATAATCATTTGAATAAATGTACCTATCTAATCCTTTTGCTATAGTAACATATTGCATTATAAGGATTAAGAAAGAATATGCTAATGCTTTAGGGAAAATGGCATCATTCCAATAGAATATAATCTTCTATTGGGACTATGCATATACAAGTTATATTATTATTGTTAGCTAGATGGCCACCATGGGAAGAGTGAGTGCAAGGACATAGCCAATGAGTTGCATTATACCTATGCTCTCTATATCAGAATGGTTGATGGACATCCAACACTTGCAAAAGAACAATTGAAATGTAAAGGATCGTAATTGTTAATGCAATTTGAATCATGAAATCTCAATGCAAACAACGTGCTATATGTTGATTTATAATTTTTGGAGCATCATATTGAGAGACATGAATACATAATGTAATATCAAAAGATATAGATGCACAGGCCATCAAATCCACAATAACATGTATAAGCACATGGACCATTTAGTATAATTGCTCTATATTTATATGTTGATTTATAACTTTTGGAGCATCATATTGAGAGACATGAATACATAATGTAATATCAAAAGATATAGATGCATAGGCCATCAAATCCACAATAACATGTATAAGCACATGGACCATTTAGTATAATTGCTCTATATTTGGTTAAGGCTATGGATGGTTGAAAATTTGTCAAAACACATGGAAATTGCACAAAAGAAAATTGCATGTCCATATAAAGCCAAAATGCTTCATGTGTTGCCTGAGCATGAGTGCTAACAAACTACTACTACCATCATTGGTTCTACAAGAGATGTCATTGATGCAAAAACAACTTCCTATGCAACATGTCCATTGTCAGCATCTTCCTCTTAAGAAATTTCATTTCAAATTTCAACATGTTGCTTATCCAAATTTTAGTTGTTGTCTTTAGAAGTTTTGGTGATTGCAATCCATACAAATTGATGTTAAGAGATTGAAATTGCTTCAAGGAATTAAAAAGTGTCTTATCTTGACGTTTTTGGCCTTAAAAGTCAATAAAGATGACAATAAAAATGATGATGATCCATTTATTATCACAAAGGAAGAGGACTTATTCCATCATGGTCATGGCCATTGCCAGCGTACACTCCTCTTTGCATTGTACTTAGCCAACATCTAATACACACCAAAAGTTACTCAATTTATTCCTCAAATGTCGCACTGACACATAGCTCCCTTTTTATCATTTACCTAGAACCCTTCTTTCTTTCTTACACATCTCCCTTGTTTGTTAAAAGCACACTTATATTGCCATCAAGAATAACCACTTCCATGTTTGTAGAGAAAATTTGCTATACCAATGTCTTCTCATGTGCCTCTACAAATTGACAAACACTCAATTAATATTGAAAAACTCCAAAATGTTCACCAAGTTGATAGTATAAGGTAAAATAAATTCAAAAACACACCATCCTGATATTTGCATTCCTATATAAATATTTAAAATATTATTGATTTCACTATATTAAAAATTAATTGATTTCACCAAAACATTAGTTAACTTACATTTTTTTGTTTTTTCAGATATTTTATAAATACACAAAGACCTGAGACCACAGGAGATAATGCTAAGTGTCGAAAAAATTTGAACTCTTAACCTCTTTACAATGAACACTCTCCACTCATCACTCCACCAACTTATGGTATGACAACTTAATTTAATAGTGTAAGTCATTTTACCGGAACCTTAAAACACCAACATCTTAGATGATTGTACAAAATGAGGATGAGGGCCTAAATGCACCAAATATTATGACATGTCAATGTTGATGACATCATTCAAAATAATGTGGTGTGGTATGTAATTGTTCACCATTGTCCCTCCTATTTCATAATCATTTTAGAGATATAAAATTGAAAATCTCCCCTTACATACAAAATAACATTTTACTGTTTCTCATTATAATAATCATCATCAATATAATTAATATGATTATTCATAATATATTAATATAACTATTCATAATAACAATATATTGCAGTTGTCACATTGACTTTATCCATTAAAACCTCTTGAAATCTTCTCATCATCCTTTCCATCCCAACGTCAAGTAATCACACTAACATTGAAATCATCTCACCATCCTTTCCATTCCAACGCCAAGTAATCACACTAACATTGAAATCATCTCACCATCCTTTCCATTCCAACGCCAAGTAATCACACTAACATTCTTAAACTAACATATTTGATATTACTCTATCTAAACTCCTTCCATCTATTCTTTTTACTGAATCATTTTTCAATGCATAAACCATTCTTAGACACTTGATAAGACTATTTTTCTAGCATTTGTTCGCTTAATATCAAAAATTAGCAAAGGTACCAAAC
The DNA here is from genome assembly GCA_028583015.1 of Wollemia nobilis. NCBI lineage: Eukaryota > Viridiplantae > Streptophyta > Pinopsida > Araucariales > Araucariaceae > Wollemia > Wollemia nobilis. The sequence continues at coordinate 24,893,190 of JAQPPZ010017248.1, read as the reverse complement.
AAATTAATTGACCATGAGAAACTAGCAAGAAATTATCATCTACATGGAAGTACATGGAAGAAAATGATGCATAACACTCACCACATGTCTTCAAGGGACACAAGTCTACATAGAAGAAAACAGAACATAACTGTTGCAACAACGTCTATTCATTGCTATGTATATAAACCCATAACAGGGCTCCATGTTATTTTTCTTTTTGTATAAAAGAATCTCATATTTTACTTTTTGCTATATCCTTTCCCATCTGGTTGTTCTAAGTTAATTTGTGGATGCATAACACTCACCACATGTCTTCAAGGGACACAAGTCTACATAGAAGAAAACAGAACATAACTGTTGCAACAACGTCTATTCATTGCTATGTATATAAACCCATAACAGGGCTCCATGTTATTTTTCTTTTTGTATAAAAGAATCTCATATTTTACTTTTTGCTATATCCTTTCCCATCTGGTTGTTCTAAGTTAATTTGTGAGGTATGCTTCTCAATCACCACCCACTTTAATTGAATAAAACAAGTGAGATGATTAAAAGCATGCTAAAAATAACCTGCATTAACATGGAAAACACTACGTACATAAAGAGAACATGTACCGTCTCTGATATTGGAAATGAAATGGATTTAAAAATATCTGAAGACCAGAATAGTTTAAAGAATTAAACAAAAGACAAAAATGTACTGTGTGATCTATTAAACAAAATGACGAGACACAAAGGTCAAACATAAAAACCATAATACAATCTTTATTACAAGATGGATCCCAAAAATTAAAAACATAAAAATCAAAAGGTTCAACGTTTCTGGTTTTCTTTAAGCATGTTTTTCCTACTGCTCCCGTCCCTTCTCTTTTTGACTACTTATTATTATTTGAAAAATCATCAATCAGTTGGCCTTTCATTTTTAATATTTAAAAAGTTTTAAAAAATTATATCACATAGTTAATAAACTCATAACTCAGGATAAGCGCGAGAGTCTAATTTTGAAGATTTTATTGGCAATTTAAAAAAAATTGAACAGTAAACAGGAAAAAAATATATATATATATATATATTTATATATATTTTAAATAATAATTGAAGAGTCAAAAAGTTGATTCTATATTGCATATTCATTTTTTCAATGAGTTTACACAAGTTTTTATGAAGGATCTTGGTTCTCTCGCGGGGGTTTGAACCTTAGTCTCTTAACCTCTTTAGCCCTTACTACTACAGTAAACTTACAGCTTATTATATTACATATTCATTACAAAGAGTACAATTACAGTTTATAAATCAGCCCAAATACAACATTTCAAAATGTAAAGCAGTTTTTAAACTGCTTTTTGTTTTCCCTTTCTTCCCCTTGCACTTGATGGTTGGCCTTGGCTCTGAACTGGTGGATGAATTGGAGGCTGCTCAAGTGTGGTATCATCATGGTATATCTCCTCCAATCCTCTTAAATGTTCTGCTTCCTCCTCAAGTGCCTCAATGTCCTCTACAATAAACTCAGGATCCACAAAACTCTCGGCAATCCAATCACATAGTGGATCTAGCTCATCCAATTGAATTGCTTCATAGGATTCACTAACCTCCACTTTTCTTGTGTGAAGCCTACGCACAAACACAAGGTCATTGAGAGGCTCCCGACTCAACCTATTGAGCTTCTTGGTGTGTACGGCCTCGAATAAAGACCAATCTCCTTGAGCCGGTTTCCTATCTTCGATGTGATCTAGAAATGTGGTTTAAAATTATTGTTTTGAGTTTTTGATTTATTAGATTTTTTTTTTTTTGAATATTCAATCTCCATGATGAATGTGTATTAGAAGATTTTTTACAATGCTAAAGAGAAGAGAAAATGAGCAAGTGACAAGAAATGGGCTTTTAAAAACAAATCCTGTTTTTCCTTCTTTCTTTTTTTGCACCCACAACCAAATTTCTTGCAAGAAATCAGTGAGAAAAAGGCGTACACCAAGAAAATAAAAAAACTTGTCGGACACGAATTCTTGTGACTTTGCGAGAACTTGCAATTTTTCAACGAATTTTTGAACTATGTTTAACCGGACACTTAAATACTAATATTTCAATGCTTTTGTTTTTAACAATTTAAAAGTATTAACTTTCATTATCAACAGCACACCCAAATGCTAATATGTCAATGCTGCTATGAAGATGAATAAGAAAATTTTAAAAGCAGTTATAACTAATCAAAACTAATTTTAAAAGCAGTTATAACTATTCAAAACTAAAGCACAGGTGTTAATGAGATTCTCCTTTAAAAACAAAAAAAAAAATGAATAGTTAAGATTATAAGCATACCTACAAAAATAAAAAAATTAAGAATAGAGGCTAACAGGTAATTAAGAGAAGAAAGACATCCTACAGAAAAAAGGAAATCAGGGAACAAATGATGTTTCAAACAAAATTAAAATTAAAAAGAAAATCAAATAATATGCGAGAAATTTAAACTAGTATGTGGCCCTAAAATTTAAGCAAGAATTTAACTTAAAAATGAACACTGTCAAACGACTTAAAAGAAGGTAAAAATGTTTAATTCAAGGGAAGCCCAGAGAGAATAAATACATATCTTTTATACAACAATGGTCGAATATGTATCTGGTACCTAAAAAACATTTTTTTAATGAAACACTAATTGATTGATGGATCATAGTTCTAAAACTCGCCAAGTTTTTGCAAAACTCCGACAAGTTTTTGTCCCTCGACGCCGAGAAAATTGCCGACTTGTAGCAAGTTTTGCGTCATTTTCTCACCAATTTCTTGCAAGAAACTTGGTTGTGAACGTAAAAAAAAAAAAAAACGCAAGATTGGTCATTTGCTCATTTTTTTTCTTGTCTCCCACACTGAAAAATCTTTTAATAAATCAAAAGACTCAAAACAATAACCTTAAACCACTTTTTTGTATCACAACCAAGATTGGTTTCTATTTGAGGTTGGGCCAAGGGCACCTCAATGACCTTGTGTTTGTGCAATATAATCTTAAGCTTCATACAAGACAAGTAGAGGCTAGATCCACTATGTGATTGGATTGCCGAGAGCTCTGTGGATCCTGAGTTTACTGCAGGACATTGAGGCACTTGAGGAGGAAACAGAACATTTAAGAGGATTGGAGAAGATATATCATGATAATACCCCACTTGAGCAGCCTCCAATTCACCCACCAGTTCAGTGCCAAGGCCAACCATCAAGTGTGAGAGGGGAAAAGAAGACGCTGTTTAAAAACTGCTTTACATTTTGAAATGTTTATTGTATTTGGGTTCATTTACTAATTCATAAGCTGTAATTAACTCTTTGTAATAAATATCTAATATAAAATCAACTCTTTGACTATCCAATTGTTACCTAAAATGTTCTTTTTCAATTGTTACCTAAAATGTTCTTTTTCTGTTTTATTTAAAAAAAAAACTATATTTTTTTTTCAGATCTTTTGGCGAGTTTTCTCGAGCTGCCGATAAAATCTTCAAGATTAAGCTGCCGAGTTTATCAAAAGTTGCTAGTTTTCCAACTATGCTGTTAAAAATAAAAATTAATATTTTTATAATGTTAGAAACAAAAACTGAGATATAAATTTTTTTTTTTAAATGTTGTTTTTCTTATTCAACCATACTTTGGTTACAAGTATAAGGTATACAACTTTACCCATTCAAATTGGAATCTTGTAAATCTTCAATAGACTTAAAGCATCTTTAGAACTTTAAATAGGTCTACCCCTTCAAATTGGAATCTTGTAGATCTTGAATAGGCTTAATGCATCTTTAGAACTTTAAATACGTCCAAGGTCTAAATCTTGGAGGGATAGGTTTATATACTATACTTTGTAGGATAGAAAGGTCCAAGGTTCAAATCGCATCTTTAGAACTTTAAATACGTCCAAGGTCTAAATCTTGGAGGGATAGGTTTATATACTATACTTTGTAGAATAGAAAGGTCCAAGGTTCAAATCCGGGAGGGATAAGGGTGTATACCATACTTTACAGGAGTTGTATACCATGTATCAAGTAAAATAGAATTGTACACCTACTTGAGGACACCTTCCTTGGAGGTACGCTAATCTATTGTAAACTTCAGTGATCGTCGGATGTCTCTGTTGTTACGAAAGCTGCTGTGTGTGTTATTTTTTTGGTCCCTTGTACAGGATCACTACCTGAAATTACCTTTCCAAAGGCCTTCATTACAGTAGGTTGCTAACTATTTAAGGCAGCTGAGAACTACTTGCTATGGTTCGCTCTAATAGCGATATAATAATTCCAAACATTGTATTCGACCAGTGAGAAAGTTATTTAACCAAATGCTAACTTTTATAAGATGATCTAAACAAGATATAGCCTGATTGTAAGAAAACTCAAGCGGACCCAAATGACACAAAATAAATTTATCTGTCTACCATAAATGGGCCTTCTACCAAAAATGTAGAACATTGTGAATTTCAGACTCATTATCATATATACGTCCCACTTCCCTTCAAATCATTAAACTAACAATTATTTTCATAGCTATAATTCATTTACCGTACAATTCATACTGATAATTGCAGATCTATATAAAAAACGTCGAACAACGAAAATACCCTTAAATTTAAGAAACCTAATTGAGAGCAAGGGCCATGCCTGCCTAATACTTATGCTTGTTCAAGAGCTCCTCTGCTTTCTTGAGGTATTTGCCGTATTTGTTCTCTTCGTGCGCTGCAGAGGAATGCGAGGATTGCGACGTCGAGAAGTGTGACGGCGGAGTGGGCGCCGTCGAATCATATGCATGAGTCTGAGCCTGCGTGTGGACCTGACCCTGGCCATGGCCCTGTCCGCCGTATTTCTTCAAATAATCCTCGGCCTTGTCCACATATTTGCCGTAATTCTTTCCATCCATCTTGCCGTAATGCTTGGCTGCGGCCAACACATCAGCGGCCGCCGCTGCAACCTTGGCTTTGTCGACTTGATTTCCCTCCTGCGATTCAGCTTTTGCTTTATGCATTTTGCTCATGGCCGCATCCATAATGACCTTGGCGCTCGACAGAAGGTCTCCCGGCGACGGCGGTTTCTTTCCAGCGCTACCGCCGGCATGCTCATGCTGGTCTCCATGCTGATTCTGCTGATGATGCTCTTCCGATGGCCGTGAAGGCGAAGACGAGGGCACGAAGGAGGACGCAGTGTGTATGAAATCTGAAAGCCCTCTGTCTGAGGAACCCATTGATGACTGATCAAGTGAAGCAAATCAGGGCTGGACTGATTCGAACCGGCGATAGGTGAGATCTTGAATCGATAGTTGATCGATACAGACGAAGTAGAGTAATAGAATGAAGGGTGAGGGGAAGGAATCGAACCCCAAGCCTTTGTACTCGTCGTGGATAGGGGAAGCTTGGACAAACGCGTATTTGGAAGCATCGTTGACGCTTTCCGGCAGGTAGGAGTGCGATTAAGATTTCTGTTCCGTTTCGTGCTGTACGTGTCTAACCCGTGGGAATGACGGTTTGGAACCAACCTGAGTTCATCTTGTGACCACGGTTAGAAATTATTTAAGGTTTAAAGTCTGTGGTTCATTTACTCAAGAGGATAGATAAGACGATGGCTATGAGTTGTTCTAGTTTATTAATTTTTTAAAATTTAAAGTTGGTGGTTTATTTACATAGATATTAACATGGAACGAATTTCCAATCATAAAATATGTCACTAGACTTAAATACGAGATAACATATTCGATAAAAAGTCATCCTTCGAAAAAAAGTGTTACCAATTCCTTGTGCAATAAGAAAAAAGGTTGGTGATTCATATGGCAACATCTAATCACAAGTCTAGGAGGCCGATGGGAGGTTATAACAACAGTTGGAGGAATTAACTATTTAAAAAAACTTATGAAATGAATTTTATTTATATTTTAATAATTTATAATATAATTATTTCAATAAATAGTTTAGTAGTTTTAAAAAGTTGATGTATTGATCTATTTGTAAATGAATTTCCTAAAATATTTTGTAATCTTTGGAAACGTTATTTTAAATTGCTTTTTTTATATTTTTCTTATCTGCTTTAGCTAAACTTACTACTTCCTTTAATCATAGAAAAGAGAATTTAACTTCACCATCCTCTATTAAAACCCCTCTATTGGCTAGCCTATCTATACATTTGTTCTCTTCCCTTAATGTATGTGTAAACCTAATTTCTTCAAACTTTATAACAATGTCTTGTATTTCCACAATGATCTCTTGTGTGTTCCATGGAGTCTTTGCTTTCTTCAAAATTGTATTTATTACTATTAGTGAATCGCTTTCCATCCAAAATTTATTCCATTTCATTTGTTTGCATATTTTTAGTCCTTCCAAAGCCGCCTAAGTTTTAGCTTCATTGTTTGACTTAAATCCACTATCAAAAGCATAATGTGACAAAATATCACCCCTGTTATTTCTAATTAATTCCTCCTCCTTTAGGTCCTATATTTTCTTTAGAAGCTCCATCTAAATTCAATTTGACCAACTTTGTTGTCAATGATTTCCACTTTATACTTTTTGCCTGCTTCTTTTTTCTCCTATACCACCATTATAATTCCAATTGATGACTTGACTTCATTTCTCAAGGTTCTCTCCTTCAAGATTAGGGATTGGGTGAGATGATAGGGTTGGTTTAGACTCCTCTATGGCTAAACAAAATTTATTTTCATTACCTCTAAAGTACTTCATTTTCCTTTAAATATTCTCTTGTTCCCTTCTAGCCATATCGTCCAAAATATTGTATCTTTTGATGTATCCCAGATTGTTTGTTATGACTCATTTTTAAAAGTGTTTTGTCATTGCTTTAACCATTCTTTATATCATTCATCACCATGTATTTACCAAATATATTAAGAATCCATTGCTATAGTTCCCAGACTATTGAGGAGTGTCCCAAGAGATGGTCTTGTAGACACCTAATTTTAACACGCCTAATGACCTTAAGTCCAAGCAAAGACACCAAGCATCATACCAATAGTCAAGCATCTCAACCCAAACAATCTAAACATCAAATCTAGCCCTTGTGAAAAATGCCACTAGTTATCAATAGGCCAATGGCACTTTTGATCAAGTGTGGCAATTTTGAAAAAGTCATTTTTGGTCATTTGACTAGTCAACTTGACCATTGATTAAAATAGCCAATTAGGTGCAAAAGTGTCGATGGTGTTTTTAACATTCATTGGTGTTTTTATCAATATGAGTGGAATCTTTGTGGCATGAACCAAATATGCATGAATTCCTTAATCTCATTCCCTACCCAGCTCACACATGCCCAAACCACTCCTCAAGCCTACAAAATTTAAATTTTGGTCTTGCCCTAAGGGCATCTTTGGCCTTTTTTATGTCCTCAATGAGCTTTCCAACAATCTATAAATATAACCCTTGAGATGGGCATTTCATAACATAATTCTTGGTAGCATTACTTTACTAAAAATCTCTCCATTCGAAGATATCATCACCTACAACAAAAGGGTTTGAAGACAGTTGGTGGAAGGAGGGAGGATGCAAGGAAGGGACTAGGTGAAACTATGGGTAGAATGAATTTCAAGGATGCTTTGAGGGGTGCTCAACCTCCAACAATTTCAAATGGTCAACGGCTTTTTTACATCAACTTCTTCATATGCTAAGGATTAATCCTAGGAAAATAAACTATGGTTGCATGAAAACAGTGGATGGATCTCCAATTTTTAATCTACAACGATCTGACATTCAATATGGAATTGATGCAATGGAGAAACAAGGGTTGATATGTCAATTCTTGGGCTTTCAGCCACCCTTACTTGCTTTCAAAAGTTGGGCTTTGAAGTAATGGCAAACTCCAAGTGAGTTTAGTATCTCAAATTACCCTAATGGATATTTTTTGGTGTTATTTGCTAATGAAGAGGATAGAGAACAAATATTCCAGGGTGGTCCTTGGTTTTTTGGTCGAGCTAGTTTGTTTATGAAACCTTGGCATGCTTTATTTAAGGATGAAGAGGAAATGCCTTCGGTAGGACCTGTATGGGTCAAAAATTTTGGTTTACTGGCTAAATTCTAGAATCCTACAATCTTCTCAGCAATTGGTAACACTTTAGGCACCTACATGATGATAGTATATAGCATAGTGTGGTTTGAGCATATTATTTATGCTAGCATATGTGTGCTTATAGACTTCAATAATCCCCCTACCTACAAAAATCACTTTGCAATTTAGGAAAGAAACTTGGGAGTAAGAAGTTGATTATGAAAACATTCCTTTCAGGTGTCGGGTCCATCATGATACGATCACTTAGTAAAAGATTGCAAATATGTATTCTTGGAGCAAACAAAGCAAGATCAAGGTTAGGAGGAATTTCGAGCTCCTAAAAAAAAGCATGTTACGAAAAAAATGAAGCCTACATATAAGACAACCTCTTCAAATAACATGTTTTCAAAACTTGCAGTGGAAGATGATTTAGAGAATGTGAATGATTCTATGGAGATGGAGATTTTGCAAACTTAGTTTTCGAATATCTCACAGATTCTCCACCTAGAAGTAGTAAAAAACTCCTCGAGAAAGCCATTGGTCTGGTTAATGGTAACTCTAAGATTTATCCTCAACAAGGGAAAACTCACCAACAAAAACACAAAATGGAGGAGGTCAAACAAGGCTTTAGTTTACAAGGAGGATCCCAAAGATCTATGAATCAAGCTTTAATCTTGTATTCTCAATCGGCAGAAGTAGACTTAAATCTAGAGCCATCATGAATTAGTCAAACCTCCAATAAAAATATGAAGTTGGATACAAACTAGAAGGCAGGAAGGAAAATAAATGTGGTTTAGATTCAAAAATAAGGGGATAAGTTGATTTCAACAAGCAAAGTGAGGAATATTCCTCAAATATTTAAACAATTTTCCTCATGAAGTACATCTCATGGAATATAAGGGGGTTGAAAGGTTGTCCTTAAAAACTTAATGAAATAGCAAGAATGATTAAATATAATCACACACAAGTTCTTTTTCTCCAGGAAACAAAATTTTAAACTGAAGTGATGAATGTCTTTTTCAAGAAAACTTGGTCAGGGTCTAAAGTAATCGCTCATGGTTCCCAAGGATTTTTTGGGGGTATAGCTTGCTTGTGGGACCCAAAAGAGATGGTTGTTATTCAATATGTTGGAGCTCAAGGTATTATTGCTCTCTTGGTTCATAGTAGGTAATCTAATCAAATGATTTTGCTTGTTAATGTTTATTTCTCTACCATTTTGGAGGAGAAGAGGTTATAGTGGAGGAGTCTAGAATATGTTATTCACCTCTTCCCACAAGTTGGGGTGTTGGTAGAGGGATTTCAATATTATCTTGTATTTGAAAGAAAATATTGGGGGAAATAGGAATTTGGATGCTAGCTCAGACCTTATGTTTGAGTACATTTTCTCTCCTCATTTGTTGGATGTCAAACCAGATAATGGTTTGATGTCTTGGTCTAATAGAAGACAATGTCAAGCTTATATTTTGGAAAGGTTGGAGGTTTCTAGTCTCTAAGGAATTTATGATGAATGGACAGATTCCAAAAACCAAGACTTTAAATAATGTTGGCTCTAACCACTAGCTAATTATGGTTGAAGTGTGGGAATCTTAGCCAATTTGGGTGCCTTTTAGATTTCAACTGATGTGGCTGAGACATGCAGAGTTTAGAGATCACAGGTGGGCTAAAGGTAAGCCTAGGTTTGGTTGGGCTAAAGTGGTGCAACAGAATTTATTTGTTATCATGGAAGAGGACAATAAAGCTTTAGTTGCTATCATTTTCAAGGAGTTACGAAGGGTGGTCTTTAAATACCGAAGGGGAAAACCTCAAGTCTAGATGGTTTTCTTATTGATTTTTATCATGAGTTTTGGGATTTTTTACATGCAAATTTATTGGAGGTTGTGAAGGAAGCAAGAACTTCCAAAGTTATTCTCAAAGAGATAAACAAAAATTTCATTGCTTTAGTTCCTAAAGTATAAGAGGTAGAGCATATCTCTGGATTTCATCCAATAGCTCTTTGTAATGTATTGTATAAAATCATTACAAATATTATGGTTGATCATATAAAATCCCTTTTGCATAAAATTATTTCACCAAAGTAAGGTAGTTTTTTAGTTGGTAGGAAAAATCTTAATGAGATTGTTCTAGCTCAAGAAGCTCTTCATTCCATGTAGCTTCAAAAGAAGCCAACTATGTTTATTCGGCTTGACCTTTCAAAGGCTTATGACAGGGTTGATTGGCCTTTTCTCTTGAGAGTTCTTCAATAATTTGGTTTCTCAACAGATTGGGTTCAGTGGGTTGAGGGGTGAATTTATTCGGTTTCTTTTTATATGTTAGTGAATGGTGCTCCAACTATGTTATTCTCAGTTTCTAGGGGTTTTAGGTAGGGAGATACCCTCTTCTCCTATTTGTGTATTATTATGGTTGAGTGCTTAGGAAGAATTATTTCTAAAGGTAGAGCTAGAAAATCTATTGAAGGCATAACTATAGCGCAGGGTGTGGGTCTAATTATTTATCTATAGTTTGTAGATAACACCACTTTGATGGGAAAAACATCATTTCAAGAGGCATCAAGATTCAGTAAGAGGCAACAACCATTTACCAAATCTACGAGGCAATTTATTAGAGCTAGCATGAGTCACCTCATTCTTTTAGCATGGGCCACTTATTTATAACTTAACTTCATATGCATGTCACCTCTATTTTTTCTATTCACTATATGAGTCTCGAACCTCTTTTTTTACTTTGTTCACTATATGTGTCTCAGGCCTCTTCTTTACTCTGAATGCGTCCTGGGCCTCTTCTTTACTCTAAATGTATCTTGGGCCTATCCTTTATTTCGAACGTGTCTTAGGCCTCTCCTTTACTCTATATGTGTCTCGAGCCTCTCCTCTACTCTATTCATTGTATGTGCCTCTTTTCCTTCTACAATGGTCTCTATTCTGAGTTAGAACTTTATCAGACTCGAATAATTTTGCTCTTATGCTTGAGCTTTATTAGGCTTGAGAGATTGTGTTCTATATAGGGCTTCTTTTTTTATATATAAGGGCGTCTTTGCTTTCCACTATAAGGGCCTCAATTCTTTTCTATATCAACCTCTTTCTTTGAAGGGTCTCTTTTCTTCAATATTGGCCTCTTGGGCCTATTTCTTCTATATTGGCTTCTTGAACCAATATTAATATCTTGCAACTCTTATCAATGTAGATACTAATCCAATGCTTGAAGCAATATAAAGTAAGATATATGCTTCTTTATCTTTCTTCAAGATCAATATTTTTAATCCAATGCTTGAAGCAATATAAAGTAAGCTAGGTGCTTCTTTATTCTTCTTCAAGATTAATATTTTTTCTTCTATTATGCTTTCTTTATTTAATCTTAGGAAGCTCCGAATGCTTCTAAATCCATTGCTAAGCTTTCTTCTTTTCTTAGAAATCTTTAAGTGCTCCTCATTGTTATCTTTCTTCCTAAGAAGTTGAAACTCTTCTCTATCCTCTGTAGGAAGCTTCTCACACTTCTATTGCTTAATCTCTGCTACAACACTTTTTTGAAATCAATAATGTCTTAGATCGAACCTAAGAACCTAATATTATTCTCCTCCTTACTAGAGGATCCAATATCAATATTAATGTCAAGATATCTCTTTCCTAAATGATTAACTTTTTTTTTTGGTTGATTTTCTATCAATATAGATGAGCCTCTATTCTTCACCGGTTTTCCTTCAACCTAGTGAAATAACCCTAGCTTCTTCTACTTAATATGACCTTTAAAATAGAGTCCAAGTCTCATTGTCTTCAAAGTGGAAAAACTCCATATTAACTTTATTAAACTGGATAAAATCAATTTCTTATATTGGTTAAAATGACTCTATCAATTTGGACAAAGTTTGGTGGTAGCTTTGATACCACTGGTGGCTTTTTAAACCTTAATACTACCACAAATATCACGATATTGAATATAATATAGCCACACTATTATAAGATCAAGATAATGATAAAAGTAGAATATTATGAGCAAATTAATATGTAAAAGAAGGCTTATAATATCTCAAATAACATTCAATAATATGCAACAATATGAATGTAAATATCCTTAATCAACATGTACTAAGCATGTAATATAACTTACAATATTAATTGCTCAAAATGTATGCAATATTTATTGCTCCTTTTCTCTTACAAAAGTATATGATAGTAATTATCTTGACTACCTGTAATTGTATGAGATACTTGCTTATTGAGTATTATCTCCATAATATAGCCATTAGTATGACTCTTTGGATACTTGACTATTCCTTTCCATATGCCAAGTCTCATGAATCTTGGCTTATCTACTTAATACTTGCATACTTGATGAACACTTGGCTCTATATTGTATGTACACCTATACATGACTCTTACACTTCTATAACTTGTACACCTATTCGAAGATACTTGTGCATTTCTTTATATTACTTATTGTTCTCATACATACAAGACATTTGTGCACATAGACTCAACTTACACTTGCACACTAACTCACATGATACTTGTGCATTTATTGCACATTACAAATTTACATGATACTTATGATTTTCTACACATTACAAATTTATATGACACTTGTGCATTTCTTGCACATTCACACTTACATAAAAGGGAAATATAACTCACACTCTAAACTATGACTCAACTCTAATCTATTATTTACAAATATACCATGAAGGTACCATGGGGATACATTAGCATGTACCAAATAATATAATATACTCCAACAGGAGAGTGTAAAATGGCTAGAGGTTCTTTATTTTTGTCAGCCAATGCCTAGTCCTCATAAAGATATTTTTAAGCAAATCTAGAATTAGAATTTATGGCCTAAAGTCAGATTTTTTATTTGGTTATTGATTCATAGGAAAGTTATTATAGGGGAACAATTAATGAAAAGAGGTTTTAATGGGACCTTTAGATGTGAGCTTTGCTGGAAGTAGGAAGAATCAATTTCTCATATTTTCTTAACCTGCCCTACAAGGACCAAAATGTGGTAGAATTTGGTTACTCTTTTGGGTATTCAGTGGTTAGGAATCACTTATTTGGAGAAACCATTTAGAGAGTGGACTCATATTTTTTAGTTTGATAAATATTCTCGTGAAATTATCTGGGTAAAGGTTTCTCTTTTCTTTGGAATGTCTGAAAAGAAAGAAATAACAGGGTTTTTTAGTCAAAATTACAAAGGAATCTATTATATATGGCAAAGGAAGCTATATTTATCAAATATTTTAAGAGAATATATTAAATACCTATTGAATCATCCCATCATTTCCTCTCAAAGGTGGGATCAAATTTGACAAAGATTACACATGTCCTTGCCCTCTTTTCATTCATTAAATACACAAACTAGAAGATTAAATTATAGAAAAAATAAACACATATGGTGCCTCTAGGGGAAATCCAGGTCCTACTTGTATGGGTGGTATTGGCAGATTTTTAGATGGTTCTACAACCTTCTTTTTTTAGAAAGGTTAGGAATAACAACTAATAATCAAGCTAAAGGATCTACAATTTTGAGGGTTCTTCAGGAGGCATGGAAACTAGGTTGGAGGAAGATCCAAATACAGTCTGATTCTAGAATTTGGATTCAACATTTGACAAAGCAAAATCATACAATTTTCATAGACTGGCGAATAGTGAGGGTTTTGAAAAAATTTGCTCCTTAAACAAAAATTTGACCTTGTCAAGTTCATACATGTTCCTCGACATCCCAACAAGGTGGATGATGCTTTTGCAAACTGGGCTTTGGACAGAGATGAGGTTCTTTATTATGGCTAGCCTCCAATTTGATGGCCTTCAAATCTCAGAGAAGATATATTTTCATTTCTTTACTTAGATGGTAGTAACAATGGAAGTATTTAGGTCCTTTTGGTTTGTTTTGGTTTTCATGATTTATTGCTTTTGTAGAAAATTACAGTTGAGAAAGCATTTTCTTATATTAGATGTCAAAATCTAGGCCATAATTTTTTTTCTTGGTATAGCAGGAGATGTAATATTTTTGGAATTTAATTGAATGAGATTTCTTTTTTAACAAAAACAAAATTCTCTCCATTCTTTGATTTGCATTCTCTCACTCCCTTTCATTTGGAGCTTCTTCATCAAGCACTTGGAGAAGTGAAGCAAGGAAAAGGATCAAGGGGGATAGCTTGGTGTAAGAAGGAGGTCTTGCTAGGTAGTATACTCCCTAGATCCTATTTCTTTTCATCTCCTTGTTTTCATTTCATGCATTTCCCCTTCATTTTAGCCTTGCTAACTTGGATTTTACATTATTGTAGCTTCTGATCCTTGCATCTCTTGTTTATTTTGCATTCTAACTTTTCTTTGCATCTCTCTAACAGTTTTTTTATGTCTCCATTATCTTATTTGCAGCACATATTTGTTTACTTTTAAATCTCTAATCATTTGCAGGCTTATATCTCTCCATTTAGCATATTGAGTCTTCAATTTATCTTTCATTTATAGCTATTTGATCTCTAATATTTGTTATTTGTAGGAATTTGTGTTTATTTCATCTAATATTATCTCATTTTCATGTCTATTTTATGTTATAATCATTTTGCATTCTCATTATCATTTTATTTGTAGGCTTATATGTTTATTTGTGTTATCTAGCTTCATGCTTTCATGTTTATGTCATTAATATTTCGTGTGATTCTACATTACCTTTTATTTCTAGTCTTTATGCACTTGTTTTACTCTCATACTAACATTTCTATAGAAATAACATCATTTCACTTCCTTTGTTATAGAATTTACTCTTGTATTACTTACTTTTAACTCCTTTTCTAAGCTAAAAATATCCTTAATCCCTATTGCAATATTCCTTAAGTCTTAATAGTAGAAAATTATCTTTTTTTCCTCCGTAATAATAACTTTATAGAATATAATTTGTCAAATCCTAAGTTTAATTACCTTTTGTAATCATTGTATCATATCTTATAGGTATTTTAGCCCATTTTATTGACATTTAGGCACCCATAAACTCTCATTTGAGATATTCCAAGAAAGCAACTATCATTTCACATTTCTCTCTACCATATGCAACTAGTCCTATAAATTTTGGAAAATTTTTAAACCATTTAGTAATATTTTGTAAATCCCCAAATCATAGACCCTAGGGATTGGTGGTTTTAACCCCTTTTATTGCTTTTGGACCAATTGGACCCAATTGCCTCAAAATGTCTTCTCAAAACTCATTAATCTTAGTTGCAGGTTAAAATCACCACTCAAGCTAGCAACTAGAAATTTTGAATCTTTATTTTTACATAGTCTAAATTTTCCAACCACTATCAAAAGCACTAGTGGATATTTTGCTCTACTATGGTGATTTTGATAGTTCAATTTCAGCTTTTGAATCCAAGGTAATCTCCTTTTAGTACATATAAATGGGGTTTGATAAATTAGGAATATAAAATATCTTTTATTTGCACTTAGACAAGCCCCAAAAAATAGACCTACTTAACTTTTTCCCTTCAAGTTTTGTAGGTTTCAAAATTGCCAATCAGTTCAAATTTGCCAATGGTGCTTCTACCTCTCAATGGTATTTTTTTTATCATAAAAAATAGGTAATTCTACTCTTGTTATACTTTTGTTTACTATTATTTCTCAGTCCACTATGTTTTGCTTCTCTCTTTCCATAATTTCTACTTGATACACACTTATTTTGGGAAATCAAGGAACTCTTAGAATAGTTTCAAAGTTTTTACTTCCAAACAAAATTAAGCAAGAAATTAAAATCATATAGTTGCATAATCCCTTTTTTTTCATTGAAGATAAAAACTCCCTTTAGCATGGATCATCATTCAAATTCTAAAGAGCATCCTAGGTTAAAAATATTTTTTTCTTGCATTATTGTGTGATTGCATTTAGCTTACAAGTTTAAGTGTTCATTTTCCTTAAGTTTAGTAAATTTTATCTTGAAAAAACTTGTTAGAGACAAAAATTTAGGTGTTTGTTGAATTAAATCATAAATCACCACATGCACTTGAACATAAATATAGTAACATAAACATATATTTGGAGGTAGATCCTACTCACATGAAGCTAATCTTCAAGATATCCTTTGTAAGAGACCTCTAGAAGATGTCCCAATGGATCTCCCTCACATATTCAAGGTTTTGAATCTATATTTTAGTAAACCCAACATTAACACACACCTTTGCCATACAAGTTAAAAATTATTTAAACTTAAATAAGATCACTTAATTTGTTTGCATAGTGTAAATCACATTCATCAAAGTTAACAAGAACATAACCAAATTGTTAGTCCTACTAGAGGAAGGATAATGACCCCTTGAGTAAACTAACATACAAACCTTGAGGGTTATTAGCTAGTATATTATAGTGGGCTAAGGGGAGTCATAAGGTAAATAAATTAATCTCCTTTCTCCAAAACTTTTAACCTATCGCTTGACATCCCTATAACACCCATAGTAAGGGTTTATCAATATCAACTTATGAAGCCTTTTTTATCCTTAGGAAGGAGAACCTAAGGAAAATCCTTGGGAAAACTATGAACTTAGAGAAGAAGAAAATGGTGAAAATGTATCATTTAATTCTATGGATCACATTAGAGAATGTGTTAAAAGGAATAAAAATATTTTCTTAGATGTTCTTAGAGAGGAACTTAAAGAACAAAAAATGGGAGGGAACCTCCTACTAATGAAAATATTGAACACTCCAATAGACAATCTACTATTGCACAAATACATTAAATTGGAAATGATATTGCTAGTCTTAATGTGGCTATGCCACATCCAACAAATTCTACAACTCCCCAAACTATATCCATAGGTGTGTCTATTATAGGCATACCAATCTCAACATCATCTCCTAGTATTACACTTCCGATTCCAAACCCTAACTCTACCAATCCCTTTTTGTCACACGACTTAGGGATTAATTATATCACTACACCCACTACACCTAATCAAGTTACCCAACATTTTGTGACTTTACCTCCTATACCTCAAACCCTGCTAATTTTACTTGCACCTTCAAGTGAGTCAAATGAGGAATTTCAAAACATAAATGCTAAACTTGAACACCTTGAAAAGAGAGACTCTAAAATTTGAATAATTAGAGTACCAAATTGCCTATCTTCAAGGATCATCTAGACAAAAGTGTTCTTTTGATGAGTTCTATAGTGAACCTCTAGAACTTATAATTGTTAATCATGCTTATCCACCAAATTTTTAAACACTTAAGTTTTAGATGTATAATGGTAAACAAGACCCCATAAATCACTAAATATTGTTTCAAATCACATATAGTGAAATAACTCACAATGAAAGGTTGTTCCTTATATTATTCCCTAATATACTTAGTGACCTAGCCCTAGAATGGTATTTCCATATACCTCGTCATTCCATACAAGTTTTTAAAGAGCTTATGGAATTTTTTTTCAAACAAGTTTTAGTCTACATAGAAGAAAATACCACCATAGATGATTTATACCAACTTAAGTAAGCTAAAAATGAATATGTTTTTATATTTCCTATCTAAGTGGAGGACCTTGGTAGGAAGACATAAATATATTCACCCCTCTAAAGAATTATTGCATATCTTCATATGAAACCCTTATGAACAATTTTCTTATCCCTTATAAATGACCAATATTTTCTCTTTTGAAGAATCCATAAACATAGCCAAAAGGGTATAATTTGTCCTTATAATATGGAGGTAACTTAACTATAAGAATGAAGAAGACAAATTTTCTAGTAAAATAAAATACCAAAACAAACATGTTATAAGGGATAGTGTAACTAATTCCTACCAAATCAATAATATAAATACAACCCAAAATGCTCCTCAAAAGCTAGTATTATCAAAATAAGATAAATCTAAGCAACAATTTACAAATACTAGAAAAACACAAACCATTATGCTAAGAATTCTTCTTAATTAGAAAATGATAGATCTCCCACACATTAGCCCATGGGATACTTCAAAAGAGTTACCCAATTGGTATAAATAATATGAACATAATGACTATCATCACATAGATGGTCATAAAACTAATAGATGTATCACTTTTTGACATCTTATTCAAGACCTTATAGAAGGAAAATATTTTTCAATCAAAAAGATACTCCTAATAAAAAATTAGAAATTTTTCAAAACCCTTTACTATCCCATAATTAGAAATCTACTAAATTTCTAGGCACAATTCATTTGTCAAGCCATCCTATGCAATAACCAAACAAGTTGCTAAAAATCAATCTTTTGAACCATCTACATGTTAGGATCTCATCCTAACCCTTAATGTAATAACTTCCCTGATGTAATAATTCCTAGTGAACGTGGGTAGTACCCATGATTAATATTTTGTAATGTTCTAAGTTTTAGCTTAGGTAGTGCCTATGACAAATGGCACCATTTTTATGTAACATATGGTAGATAGGCTAGGTAAGGTGGCATTGTGCATGTAATTCATGTGGCATTATGCATGTAATTCGAGTGGCATTGTGCATGTAATTCAAAGTGGCACTATGCATGTAATTCGGGTGGCATTATGCATGTAATCCAGGTGGCATTTTGCATGTAAGCCAACCTTGGAAGGAAACTCCTTAAATACCCGAAAAGGCACCAATGTAACCATCTTTTGCAAATTAATGAAGTGTTGAAGGAGGTTGCCCCCTCGAAGAGGCCTGTGATTCTATATTATTGTGAGATTGTTCCTTTATGCAAATTTTTGTTATATTAATATGATGTTTATGTGAGTTTATTTCCAAGCAATTGTGTGAGAGTGTTATTTGAGTTTATTTTATAGCAGGATCTTAACAAGTGGTATCAGAGCGCTTTCCAGGGCCAAGTTCTGTTGCAACTGCAACGATTCTTGCCATCCAATCCGCCTGTTAGGTATAAATTCTGTGTGTTTTTCCCGTTCTGTTTTTCCTTATTAAAAAAAAAAAAAATCCAAAAAAATACAGTGCATTTTTTTTCCAGACCAAAAAAAAAAAAAAAAGTTTTTTTAGTTGAGTAGGTAGAAATCCTGTGCCGGGGGTTTTAAAATATTGCGAAGGATCTGTCGTTATTGGCTAAGCTAGATAGCCCATAAAGCGTCTAGTGAAGTGAGGGGCGATCAGGCTCCAATACCCAGGCCTCAGACAGAACTCGCGCACGGACTTGAGCTCCCACGTATCTTCGGGTATATCGGGAGACCATCTAGGATTAAACAAAATTTTAGCCATTAGGAAGCTCTTCGGCCTTGTATTACTCATAGTCTACGGGACACAGCATCCTGGATGATTACCCTCCCGTATTGTCAGAGAGGCAGGTAGTGTGCTCAAGGGTATGTGTGGAATCCTCCTTGAGTAGTGGCCTAAAATATTGGTCCGAGCACTATTGTTCATCACTGTCGGTATATTAGAGGGCCTATGGGTGGTACATACTCCTATACTTAGCATTCCCTGGTTCTGTTAAAACTTCAACCTGTAAAAAAATGCAAAAAATAAAAAAAATAAAAATAAAAAATAAAAATCCAAACCTCCCTGTTCGTAAACCTGCATTTCAAAAGTGAGCATATGATAAAGGAGTCCTCTACTAAAAAAATAATAGAAAGGACATGCATTCGGGATAAGCCATGAGGGTGACACTTAAGTTGACAATCTGGAGAATAACAGTCAAATTTACAGTGGCAATCACAGTTAGGTCAGTCAGGTCAGAGAGGTAAGCACAGTCAGGGCAGAATTCATAGTCTTCAGGGTCAGAACAAAACTGTCATAACAGTCACCTACAAAATACAGAGAATCTTGAGTATGAAACGAGGCCAGTTATAGATAGTGCTCTAGTACCCAACTTTTGCTCTGTAGCTCAGAATCAGAAATTGTAAACACCGTTAGACTCAGCAAAACAGGAGATAAAAAAAAAGTCTAGGGTGCCAAAAAGTAGTGTTGAGAGATATAGCTCATTGTGACCACCTCCTTGAGCTGATCGTTTTGATATATAGCACCCAAGAACTTTTTTGGGCACTTACTAAAAATAGTAAGTCCTAAAAACTCAATTCTATTTTTAGTAACTGGTCACAAAAGGTTTAAAAAATGGCCCAAGGTACCCGTGGACACCAAAAAGAACTAGAACACTTGGAATCCCTAACAAAAGCCATTGAGAACTTGAACTTGGCTTTTCACTCCATAAGGGAAGAAGTCCAAGGTCTTCGCCTAGAGCATGAGGCCACTAGCAACCGCTTAGAAGAAGCACTGACAAAAGTAGACAACAAACTGAAAAGAGAACCACCCAAATCGAATACCAAGTCGAGAGTTCTGCAAGGAATCATGACCATGATCCACCCTTTAGAATGCCCAAATTGGACTTTCCCAAATTTAGTGGGAAGGATGTTGATGGGTGGCTATGTAGGGTTGATCAATTCTTTAGACTTCATAATGTACCCGTATTTCATCGAGTCCAAATGGCTTCCTTTAACTTGGAGTCTGAGGCTCTACACTGGTTTCAATGGTTACATGTTGCCTACCCAAATCTCTCTTGGGAGGATTTTGAATCCCAACTACTCACTCGATTTAGTCCTAGTGAGTATGAGGACTTTATAGGAGCCTTGACCAAACTACAACAAACAGGGTCAGTCCGAGAGTACCAAGCTCAATTTGAAAAATTGGCCAATAAGACAAGAGGATTGAATGAAGGGTTCTTCCAGAGTTGTTATATCAGTGGGTTGAAGGTTGAAGGTGGAACTCCAAGCGAAAGTAAGAATGTTGAAACCACGAACTATGATGGAAGCTATCAGTTTGGCCCATTTGGCCGAATCTAAACTCTCTGCCCAAAGATGCCCATAAAATTTTCCTCAAAATAGACCTTCATTTCCTCCTCGAGCCCAACACCCAACCGATAATAAACCTGTTGCACCCAAGCACCTCACCACCGAAGAGATGGATGCACGTCGTGCCCAAGGATTATGCTACAATTGTGATGAAAAGTTTTTCAAAGGGCATAAGTGTGCACACAAAAAATTGTTCTTGATAGATGTTGAAGAACCTGATACCTCTGACGAGAGTGATGAGGATGAGGACCCTCCAGAAACACCTCCTCCACAAGAAGAAGTGAAACAGGAACCCGAGACAACAATTACAGTCCATGCCCTTGCAGGCATTACTACTCCTCAAACCATGAAGGTTAAAGGATTTTTCAAGGGCCAACGTCTTTCCATCCTTCTAGATTCGGGAAGCACGCACAACTTCATTGACCCTAGAGTTGATCAGTGGGAAAATTGCTATATCCACACTTGTAATTCCTTTGAGGTCATGGTAGCCAATGGGGGAACCTTACCTTGTAAAGGAAAGTGTCGCAATGTTAAAATCAAGATAGGGGACTATGAACTCAAGCGGGACATGTTTGCCCTCCAGTTGGGTGGATGTGATATTGTTTTGGGATCTCAATGGTTGAGTACGTTGGGCACTATCAGTTGGAAATTTGCTGAACTCTGGATGCAGTTCTCCCAAAACGGACAAACACACATCATCAAGGGCTCCCCAGCGAGAACACCTCAAATTATCAGTTCAAACGACATGGAGAAATTGCTAAAGAAATCATCACGTGGGGTCATTGCACAACTATTCTCCATCCAACCATCCACATCTCAAATGGGTGAAATCCCACCAGACATGCAACAGATTCTCCACAAACATGAGGCCATCTTTTCAGAACCAACCACACTACCACCGCACCGCTCTCATGACCATGCCATTCCATTATTACCAGATAGTACACCTCCCAATATCAGACCATACAGGTACCCCCATGCCATGAAGTCAGAGATTGAGAAAATGATACAGGAATTACTCAAGGCGGGTGTCATTCGGCCTAGTACTAGTCCCTACTCTGCACCGGTCTTACCGGTCCTCAAGAAGGATGGCTCTTGGCGATCGTGTATTGACTACCGAGAACTCAACAAGATAACTATCAAGGATAAGTTTCCTATCCCTGTGGTTGATGAATTACTAGATGAATTACATGGGACCATGTACTTCACCAAGCTAGACCTCCGCTCTAGGTACCATCAGATCCGGCTCAGGGATGAAGATATTCCTAAAACTGCTTTTCGCACTCATGAAGGTCATTATGAATTCTTGGTAATGCCATTTGGTCTCACAAATGCTCCTTCCACATTCCAAAGCTTGATGAACAACATCTTTCACCATTTTTTTTGGAAGTTCATCCTTGTGTTCTTCGATGACATCTTGATTTACAGTCACACATGGGAAGAGCATCTCATGCATGTAGATCAAACCCTCCAACTATTGGCCGACCATAAACTGTTTGCAAAAAGGTCCAAGTGTTCCTTTGGTTTGACTGAAGTAGAGTATCTGGGACACATTGTCTCAAAGGATGGTGTCAAGGTTGACCCTAAGAATATCCAAGCAGTCCAAGAATGGCCGAAACCTTGCACACTCAAGGGGCTTCGAGGATTTTTAGGGCTTACAGGATATTACCGTAAATTTGTCTATAATTATGGAAAGATAGTCTCCCCCCTCACCTCCATGTTGAAGAAGGATTCTTTTACTTGGACAGGGCCGACTGAGCAAGCATTCTTGGAACTCAAGCATGCCATGACCACCACTCCAGTTTTAGCCATGCCAGACTTCTCTAAAAAAATTGTCATTGAAAGTGACGCTTTTGGTCGTGGTATTGGGGTGGTATTGATGCAAGAAGGATGCCCTTTGGCTTTTACCAGCAAAGCCCTATCTGATCGCAATTTGGGGAAATCCACATATGCTAAGGAAATGTTGGCAATATTGCATGCAGTCTTGCATTGGCGACCTTACCTCATTGGGCGCCATTTCTCCATCAAAACTGACCACCAGAGTCTAAAATACTTTCTAGATCAACGGGTTGCCACCCCCGAGCAACAAAAGTGGGTATCAAAACTCATGGGCTATTATTATGACATCACGTACAAAAAAGGGAAGGAAAATCTTGTGGCAGATGCTCTCTCTCACCAATTTGAGACCCTTAGTATGTTGTGTGCCATCTCTGCACCATTGCCCCAATGGATTGAGCCCTTACATCAAGAAATACTTCAGGATGCAGATTTGAAAGACCTTGTTGCTTCACTTAGGGATGATCCAGAGTCTACACCAGGATATAGTTGGGATGGCCAGGATCTGCGTTACCATCAATGCCTGGTTCTTCCTCCTAAGTCCCCACTTCGAGAACTCCTCATGAAGGAATCACATGCTACTCCATCTGCTGGCCATTCAGGGTTCCTAAAAACTTATGAGCGACTCAAGCACACCTTATTTTGGAAAGGTATGAAACAAGACATTCGCTCTTTTGTAGTGGACTGCGACACATGTCAAAGGATGAAAGGGGAAACAGTGCGCTCTCCGGGCACTCTTCAACCATTGCCGATACCAGATCAGGTGTGGACTGACATCTCCATGGACTTCATAGAAGGGCTACCTAAATCCGGAGGCAAGTCTATTATTTTCGTGGTAGTGGACCGCCTTTCAAAGTATGCTCACTTTTGTGCCCTAAACCATCCTTACACAACATCCACTATTGCCCAAATTTTTCTTGACTCCATATTTCGCCTTCATGGCATGCCAACCTCCATTGTATCTGATCGTGATCCCACCTTTACTAGCAATTTTTGGCAAGAGTTGTTTAAGTTGCAGGGGACTCGGCTCAAAATGAGTTCAGCCTACCATCCACAAATGGATGGTCAAACAGAGGTTGTTAATAAATGCTTGGAAACCTACCTTCGCTGCTTTGCCTCCGATCATCCTACTCATTGGGCAAAATGGCTTTCCTTGGCCGAATGGTGGTACAAAACTTCCTATCATACCACCACCAAACTCACACCATTTGAGGTAGTTTACGGGTGCCCTCCACTCACGCCTTCCTCCTACATTCGGGCAGCTCCAGGGTCCAGGTCGTTGACAATGCTTTGAGTCAACACACCGAGGTCCTTCGCCAACTCAAGCAAAATTTGAACATGGCCTAGAATCGGATGTGCCAACAAGTTGATCAAGCATCGTTCGAGTGCGGTTTTGATGTGGGTGATATGGTCTTCCTTCGCTTACAGCCATACAAACAATCATCCCTACAAATTCGCAGGTGTCAGAAGCTTGCTCCAAAATTCTATGGTCCTTATCAGGTTCTACAACGGATTGGTCCGAAAGCTTACAAATTGGCTCTTCCCCCCACTTCCAAGATCCATCTTGTTTTTCATGTTTCGCTTCTCAAGAAATTTGTGGGCACAAAGGTACAGGTTCGATCAACACTCCCTAAATTGGATGAAGAAGGCTCCATCTTACTTGCACCAGAGCAGCTGCTGGATCGTCAAACTCGCACTCTGTGCAACCGTACCATTACAAAGGTCCTGGTTTAGTGGCGTGGACTTCAACCTGAGGATGCTACATGGGAGTCTCTCCATCAACTCCAGCAACAGTTTTCTCATTTTTAGCTTTGAGGACAAAGCTTCTTCAAGGAGAAGGGCATGTTAGGATCTCATCCTAACCCTTAATGTAATAACTTCCCTGATGTAATAATTCCTAGTAAACGTGGGTAGTACCCATGATTAATATTTTGTAATGTTCTAAGTTTTAGCTTAGGTAGCACCTATGACAAATGGCACCCTTTTTATGTAACACATGGTAGATAGGCTAGGTAAGGTGGCATTGTGCATGTAATTCGTGTGGCATTATGCATGTAATTCGAGTGGAATTGTGCATGTAATTCAAAGTGGCACTCTGCATGTAATTCGGGTGGCATTATGCATGTAATCCAGGTGGCATTATGCATGTAAGCCAACCTTGGAAGGAAACTCCTTAAATACCCGAAAAGGCACCAATGTAACCATCTTTTGCAAATTAATGAAGTGTTGAAGGAGGTTGCCCCCTCGAAGAGGCCTGCGATTCTATCTTATTGTGAGATTGTTCCTTTATGCAAATTTTTGTTATATTAATATGATGTTTATGTGAGTTTATTTCCAAGCAATCATGTGAGAGTGTGTTATTTGAGTTTATTTTATAGCAGGATCTTAACACTACACAACCACCATTGGTCCTTCCTCACAATACTAAGGTGAATGATCATGGAAAATTGCCTTTAGTCCTTGAACATATTAATAATCAACATTATTTTGATCTTCAACAACAACTAAACAAATACCAACTAAAATCTCTCTTAGAATTGTTCAAAACACCACCTACTCATAGGGAAATATTGCTTAAACTTTTGAGTAAGAGGTCCCTCAAGACATATCTACTAATGATATTGCCAACATAGTAGGTTTCACTGGAACTAACAATGCTATCTTAGCATTCCATGAGACATATACACCTCTTAAAACCATATAAGGAGATTCACCTCTTTACATAATAGCCCAAATTGGAGATAAACGTATTAAGAGTATCTTGGTCGACAGTGAGTCAATTCTTAATATTTGCAATGTAGAATTTTTATAATTTTTTTATTTAAGTACAAAATATTTACAAAAACATGACCTCATCATTAGAGCTTTTGATAATGAAGAACGAGAGGTCAAAGACACAATAACCTTACTTCTTAAGGTAGGACCATGTGTCCTTAACACCCTCTTTTATGTCATATCATATAATGTAACATATAATATGTTGCTTGGTAGACCTTGGATACATGCCATGAAGTTAGTACCATCTACCTTACATCAATGTTTAAAATATAAATATCAAGGAAGGATTGATCATATTCTTGGAGATCTAGAGCCTTTTGCCTATTGCTAACTATTAGATATTCAACAAAATAAATTCAACCTTTGTCCTTCACTTCAATCAATGTTACCCTCAACTTCATCTCAGTCGAACAAAGGCAAAGAGATATTAGAAGAGACTCTCATTAACTTAGGAGATGATAATAAATATTGAACAAAACAACAAGTTAATTTAAGTAATCTAAGTACAAATCCATTTGCAGATCTAGTTAGTCTTTTTCTTTCTCCTCACACCACAGGTTTACCTAATAGAAAAAACTTAAAAGTGTAAATAAGAATGTGTTCCTTTATCTATGTTGAAACTACTTTTGATGAACAAATTTGTAGTGGTAACTCCATGCCTAATGAATGAACATATGTGTCATGTTACATGAAACCCATATTTTCTATATCTAAACAAATATTAGTCAACATGGGCTATCAAGGAAAAGGTCTAGGCCAATTCAAGCAAGGCATTAGAAGCCAATCCTTGGTCAGGAATTTGTGGGATAGGATACATCCCTAATAAAAATGAGTCATTACATTTATTAGGAGAAGATGATGAAAATGTGCTCTCTCAAAGAGCTATTTTACTAGGGACTAGGAGGGCCCCCATTTTTTTCTTCGATGATCTGCGATGGCTTTCCCTTCCTAGGAGAGCATCATGTGGATGCATGCTCTCTCAGAGAGCTATTTCACCAGGGGCCATGAGGGCCCCCAATATTTTCTTCGATGGATTGTAGCAGCTTTCCCTTCCTCGGAGAGCATACTATGGATGCATGATCTCTCAGAGAGCTATTTTACCAGGGGCCATGAGGACCCCCAGTTTTTTCTTCAATGGTATACAACAAATTTTCCTTCTTGGGAGAGCATCTTGTGGATGTGTGTTCTCTCAAAGAGCTATTTTACCAAGGACCAAAAAGGACCCTAGTTTTTCTTTGGTGGTCTACGGTGTATTTCCCTTCTTAGGATAGCATCATATGGATTCATGCTCTCTCAAAGAGCTATTGTACCAAGGGCCAGGAGGGCCCCCAAATTTTCCTTCAATGGTTTGCGACAAATTTTCCTTCTTAAGAGAGCATCCTGTGGATGCATTCTCTCTCAGAGTTGTTTTACCAGGGGCCAAGAGGGCCCCCAATTTTTCCTTTGATGATCTACAACAACTTTAACTTTCTAGAAGAGCATATTGTAGATGTGTGCTCTCTTGAAGAGTTGTTTTACCAGGGGCCAGGAGGGCCCCCAATTTTTTTCAATGATCTGCAACAACTTTTCCTTCCTAGGAGAGCATATTGTGGATGCGTGCTCTCTCGAAGAGTTGTTTTACTAGGGGCCAACAGGGCCTCCAATTTTTCTTTGATGATCTACGATGGCTTTCCCTTCCTAGGAGAACATTCTATGGATGCATGCTTTCTTAGAGATCTATTTTACCAAGGGCCAAGAGGGCCCCCAATTTTTCCTTTGGTAGTCTATGTCAAATTTCCCTTCTTGGAAGAGCATCCTGTGGATGCATGCTCTGTCAAAGAGCTATTTTACCAGGGGTCAAGAGGACGCCCAATTTTTCCTTTGTTAGGTACCAAGATAGATACTTGATAATTAATAATTTAATATTGCATTGTATAATGGTATGAGCCATAAATTAATTATTGAGTAAGGAAGGACACACGATCAAATTAGAAATAGGTATGTCATAAAATAATATATGTAACCATTGGGGGATTATTGTCATATATAACCGCAAGGAATATTGTCATATTATTATGCACTTTGTAACTCATGGAAAGTGAACCACCACATGGGTGATCTTGTAATTCATGGAAGGTGAACCATCACACTCTTGTATAAAGATAAATCGACCCCCATTGTAATGGATATCTATGGTATTCTTGGAGATATATTGGCTTGTAGAGCTAGAGAGCTTGTGGAGTGGCTTCCTTCCAAAAGAAGAATTGTATGGTGTTGCCCTACCTAAAGGGTATAATCAATATCTATTTTATTGAGCAATTTATTTCTTTGTGGATGCATGTTGAATATTTATGCAACTTGTTGAAAGATTTATGGTATGAGAAGAGAGGTTCACAACATCCTTCAACGGTCTATGATGGATTTCTCTTCCTAAGAGAGCATCCTATGGATGCATGCTCTCTCGAAGAGTTGTTTTACCAAGGGCCAGGTGGATCCCCTATTTTTTATTCAATGGTCTACTATGACTTTCCCTTCTTGGGAGAGCATCCTGTGGGAATGCACTCTCTCAAAGATCTTGTTTTACCAGGGACTAGAAGAGCCCCCTACCTTCATTTGGGTATGTAGCCACCTTCCTAGGAGAGAATCCTATGGACCTGTATCAACATGTTGTTGGATCTATAGTGCTTTAGGATGCTTCTCTACCATCAGATCTTGAGAAGTTTTTCTTGTTTTATCAATCTTGGAGAGACATCTTAGGGAGGGGTTTTTTTCAAATTTTTAAAATGATAGTTTGAGCAGGATTCCCATGCCTTGGTGGGAATTTTTCATTTTTTAATTTCTTGTCTGAGCGAAACCCTTACTGGGGTGAAAAACTTAAAATTTCAAGTCTTTGTGGACCTTGTATCAATTTAGTTTCTTGTTCTTTTGGTAATCCCTCTTTGTGGGATTTTTCACTTTGTAAAAGGTTTGGGGACCCTTTCAAAGCCCCTTCTTCCAACCAATAAAAAAAATATGATGAAAATAATTGCACCATGTCTTTGCATGGCTCCCAATGGGGTGATGAAGATGAGAAAGAACTATGGTCTCTTCTCAATGTAACAACTTGTAAAACATTATTTTTTCTAGTAACAATATGATAACAATTGTCCATCAAGAACTTATATTAGACAATGAAAAAAATACTTTAATGAATCTTGTAATTAAGATAATATTGAAGAAACACTCAGCCAAATATTCAACCTGAAGTCTTCACAGATCCCTGAACCAAAAAAAATAACATTAGATCCCCAAGAATTGGAAGACTTGGGAGTACGACCCACTCCTCAATCAATAGATATCAACATTGGCATTAAGGAAGATCCTCGAATCCTAATATTAGGAAACATATTAACACAATATGAACAAATAGAATACACCAATATTTTAAAGGAGTTCAATGACATTTTCACTTGGACTTATGCAAATATGCCTAGAATTGACCCCTAATTGGTTGTACATCATCTTGTAATGTATATAGATGCTAAACTAATTTATAAAAAATTATAAAAAAATACATCCAAAATTCATGCTTCTAGTCAAGGACAAACTTCAAAAAAAAATTAGATATTGGCTTCATTAAAGCCATAGATTATTTAGATTGGATCTCTAACATTGTACCTTTTGCAAAGAAGGATGTGTTAGAATTTGCATAGATTTTAGATATATAAACAAAGCATGCCCCAAGGATGACTTTCCATTGCATAAACATGATATTAGACTTCATTGTAGGATTCAAAATATTGGCTCTAATGGAATTTTTCAAGATATAACCAAATAAAAATTACCCCTGAAGACCAATATAAAATGGCCTTCACAACCCCTTGGGGGATGTTTTGTTATCAAGGCATGTCCTTTGGCCTAAATAATGCATATGCAACATATCAAAGAGCTATGACCTATCTCTTTCATGATATCTTAGTTCGATCCAAAAAATGAAAAGATCATATCCAAGACTTAAGATGCATATTTGAGATATTGCAAAAATATACAGTTAGGCTAAAACCCCAAAAATGTATTTTCAAGATAACATTAGGAAAATTATTAGGATTTATTGTATCCCATCATGGAATTGAGGTATATCGCACCAAAATTATAACAATAACAAACATTCCACCACCAAAAAATCTTACCAAACTTCGTAGTCTTCAAGAAAAACTACAAGTCATTCAAATATTCATCTCATAGTTAGCAGATAAACGCCAACCTGTTTCTAAACTATTAAAGATACCAAACTTGTTTGGGATAAAGGGTATCAAAAGGCTTTGAAAGCCTTGAAGACTTATCTTCTAACACCTCCCATTTTAATACCACCTAATCCAACTCAATGATCACTGCTATACATAGTAGCTACCAATCATGCCCTAGGGGCTATGCTAGCTCAAATATGATGATCAACATCGAGAAATGACTATCTACTATATTAGTAGAACATTGGTTAGCTATGAAACTTGTTATATACCATTAGAAAAGCTATGTTTAGCATTTTTCTTTTCCTCACTTAAATTAAGATATTACATGCTTAGCCAAAAGGCATGCATCATAGCAAGGGTAGACCCATTGTAATATTTAATATCAAAGCCTTATCTCTTAGGTAGGACTACTAAATGGGTCATCACCCTTAGCAAATTTGATCTTCAATTTGTTAACAAAAAATAATTAAAAGGATAAGTTATCACAGATCAACTGACCACAACACCTTTAGAATCCAAACATCCTTTACAAAAGCTTTCATGACAAAATGATTCTAATCATAGAATCCCAAGAACAAGAGCCATGGATTTTATACTTTGACAAAACTCGATGCATCAAAGGTGCAAGGGTAAGAATTGTCCTAGTTACCTCACAACAACTCATTACCATTGTCATTCAAGCTTCAATTCTCATACACTAATAACACAATGGAATATGAAGCATTTGTCTTAGACCTTTGAGCCACATTAAATATAAATATCAAGATCCTAACAATATTTGGTGATTCAAAATTAGTGATTAACCAAATTAATGGTATTTATCAAACCAAATATGATAAATTAAAACCCTACAAAGACATTGTAGACAAATTAATAACTCTTTTTGACAAAATCACAATAGAAGCTATTTTGTGATATAGCAATCACCATGTCGATGCTATGGTTACTAAAACATCTCTCATATCCTTTGAACTATAGTATGAACAAGTCTCCATTATCATACAATCAATAAAAGAACTCGTGACACTAAAATCAAACCAACAACCTTTTGATGTTTGCGTCGTTGAATCTACTTCACCCCAAGATCCTTGGTATCAAGACATCTTTAACTTCCTAAAGGATGACATATTGCTTAAAGTATTAAATTTCCTTAAATATAAACACTTTAGACTATGAGCTTGTAAATATGCCATCATAAGAGATATTTTTATCGATGCTTTTTTTAAGGCATACTCCTTAGATGCATAAGCTCGAAAGAAGCACAAGAAATCACTGAATAATCCCATGATGGATCATGTGATGGATATTTTAGTGGACTAGCTATAGCCAAAAAACTCCTTAGAATGGGTTATTATTGGACATCTATGGAAAATACACTTGCAACTATATCAAGAAATATGACAAATACCAATGACATGATAACATTGTCACGCTTCTTCATAGGAATTGCAACCAATTATATCACCTTAGCCTTTCTTCACTAGGGGTCTATACATAATAAGTAAAATTAACCCTAAATCATCAGATGGAAAAAAATCCATTATCATTGCCATTGAGTATTTTACTAAGTGGGTTGAAACCATGCTTTTATCTTTAGCAATAGGAATTCAAGTTTCCAGATTCATTGTCAATCAAATCATTAGCCGCTATGGTATACCATATGTCCTAATTGCAAATAATGATATGACATTCAATAATAAAGAAGTCCACAAGATTTGTACCAAATATAAAATCCAATAAAAATGGTCAACACCTTATTATCCTCAAGAAAATGACCAAGCATAATATTCTAACAAAACATTAAACAAAATCCTCAAGAAAATGGTCAATAAGGATGGTTGAGATTGGCACTTACAACTTTATCCTACCATTTGGACATATTGTATCAGTGTCAATATACCGATAGGTGCAACAACTTATGTCTTAGTCTATGGCACTAAGGTAGTCTTTCTTTTTGAACTTGAAATCCCTTATTTGAGAGTCTTATTACAATCCTCTTCAATAAACGATGAATATTGTCTAGGCCATCTTCATCAATTATAGCTTTTAGAAGCAAAGGGTATCAATACCCTAAAGCACTCAAGAAATTACCATATAGACTTTGGCATACCTATCATAAAAAGATATGCCCAAGATCCTTTGAAATTGAGGACCTAGTCCTTAATGAAAATAAGAAAAAAACCATGCCAAAAATGATCTCAAAGACAAATTTGAGCCTAATTGGTTAGGCCCTTTCATCATCACTGTAAAATTTAGCTCTAAAGCCTATCACCTAGCCATATTAGATGATAAATAACATCAAAAACCAATCAACATAGTGCATCTTAAATGAGATCATGCTTGATTCTATATGGTTTGCTTGCTCATGTGCCTGATTGAATGGTTGTCTGCCTGCATAATTGCTTGAATCCATATCTACCTAAGATCACATGTCTTATTGTATGGTTGCTTGAGTTTGCTTGCTCATACCATTGAGTCAGGGGGATTTGCAATGAGGCAATGATGATCCTAGCTAGAAAAATGATCACTTGCATTGCATTTGCATTGGGTACCTAATGCTAGTGGTCCTCCCAGTCCAAATTGTCTTGTCTTCTTCTACTACCTTGTTTATTTTCTATCAATATTCTTCTCTTCTTCTCCCTCTATTGGGTTAAGTGATGTATGATGTGATCATTTGCTTCCTTGATGACCTTGTATTATCCCTTTATTATATCCCAATAATATGATCTCACCATGATCATTCACTCTAACCATATCTCAATTACAATACTTTTACAACTTTTTAAAGTTTCAAAATTAAATGTCAATATAACTTCCATCAAAAATTTTGTTTATCATCAACGCTCAATATCATTTAATAGGCCCTATCAAGGTACTAATCTCTTCTTATGATGTAATGTAATTCTACAATTTCTTGTAGATATGTCATGCAGCAAAAGATTATTTTAATATCTTGGCATGACCTATCAAATAATCATGACATACATTCATAAAATTCATAAAGGGCTACTTGTTTAGTAAACCACTTGAGCAGTGAAACCTTATTAATCCAATGTCTCATAGACCTGCAATCCTTTGTAAGTATTACTAGGCACTAGATTAATAGGGCTCCACTTTCCCACTTATTTATTAACCAAACACACAATCAAACCTAAATCTACATACACAACATATTGTATTGCCTACTGTGTCGACCAGGTACAAGGGTCCCTAGTATATCCAATTTCTTGTAGCCTTGTAATTTCTTGCAAAGTGTGCTAGTTAGTGGATACTTGGAACCCTCGACCATTGTGGGTTCCTTCAACAACATATCCAGAATATATATCATACATCCTTTTATACAACTATGTTATGTGGCCCTATGTGCCCTTTAGACAAGAAACCATTCTCTATCCATTTATGCAATCCTTCATAGATATGCTAATTGATGGATAAAGAACTTCTTGCATCATGATTGGCACATTTGATAACACTCTTATCACAAAAGTCCTAATTCCCTTATATATCATCAACATAATCAACAACCCACATCCTACATCTCGTGTGTTTGCAAATTTTTATATATGTGATAGACGAAGGATGGGAGTGCTTGAATATGCTCAATGATTTACTAGGTGATTCAGGTCATTACCACCTTCATTACCCTTCAACAACCAATATTGAATCATAACTATACAAATTTACCTCACTTATTTATAGACCCACGAGAGCAAAAGGACTTAATGATCAACATTTTGTGGACCCATAATAGCTTATGAGTGTGTCAAGTAGTATATCATTAAATCTATGTGCTTCTTGATGGTCTATCAATAGGATAGAGGATATATTATTTCATCATCATAATAACAACAAATATCATTTGTCATACCCCACCAGTTGCATGTTTCTCCAAGAAAAAATGATATTTCTTGCCAATATTTTGTGCATATGCAATTTCTTGTACTTTCATCATACAAAGGTGAGAGACATCCTCTTTATCCAGAAAGGCATACATTGGTGTTGTGTGATATTTGAACCTTATTTTCAAATCCTATCAAGGTAATCACATAAAATTCATATTAGCAATAAATCTTCAGCCTTGTGCTAGGGTAGAGCATAGGACCTTTGTAGAAAGATGATTTCTTTTACCCATGTTATGCATGTATACAATTTCTTGTACATATGTGGGGCAAAGGTGAAGGACTTTATCTTTCCTTGGATATCCATGTGATCCCATGGCATAAAGCCTACCAACTTGTTCTCATATATTTTTTTATTGAAATTGCTGTCAAATTAATATTAGCCAAAATCTTAAGAGAACAAATACAATATAAAGATATACCATGGTCTAGGTGCCTACATCCAGGCTTGAACACCTAACAACATTGAAACCATGATAGACTTCCCTCTAGTAGGGACAAAGCAAATGCAGGTGCATTCATAGGGCCACGCAAGGCACCCAACACCAAAAATAAACACATCAGAGACCACACACATACCCCCACTACTGTATTACACTATGAGTCCATGAAGGACCAACACAAATGAGAAATGAGAAATATTATGATAGTCAGGACACCTGACTACAAGCATTGGAAGAGAACAACCACACAAATGATCCCTTAGTGACCCATGTTAAAAACTAAGATATCCCTAGTGGCTGTTATAGGGATGAAAAAGCATATCATCACCATGAATATAAAAATATATGCTAACATAAAACTGAATGACTAGAGGCTTTTGGGTTACTCCCTCTAATGGATAGTCTGCACACTATCTATTGAGAAGAGACTACTGCACTGCCAGAACAAAAAACTGCAAGGGATTTGTCATACTGGGAAAATATCTGCTTAAGGAGACGAGTCTAAGTGAGTCTGCTCTACCTCATGATATGATGGAAGCCTAATATGAGGATTGGAATGAGTTTTTTTTTATTCTAATTCCACTTGACCCAAATGCTTCATCAAGTGTGTCCAATTATACATCATCAAGCTATGTTGCTCAATTAATTCATCGACCACAATATGTAATATGTAAATACCATCTAATCTATGAGCTAAGGTCTCACAGATATGCCTCTTAAGAGCTATGATTTATTCTTGAAGTGCTTTATCCTTATGGGTGCAACCTGTTGACTCAGTCTACAATTGGTATTTTATAATAGCAAAGATGTTAGCTACTGAGATATTAGGGATATCTTCTTGATCAGTTTCAAAAATAAATTTACATCGAGTCTTCCATATATGAAATATGACAACTGCCTTGGTAATGGAGAGAATAAATTTTTGATTGGGCATCAAATTGATCCCTAATAAGGCTTGATCCTTTGTCATAGGCAATGGTAAGGGATAAAGCAACTAATGCACTTTACACAAAATATGGTGGGCACGAGCATAATTCTAAAATAGATGTTGTATTATCTCTTCCAAACCACAAAAATGGCAATCACCTTGCCCTTGGCCCATCCGTTTCAGCCTACTCCGAGTAGGTAGACCTTGAAGGACTACATTCCAAAGAAGAATCTGGAACTTTCCTTGAATTGGGGCAAAGTTGATAAGCTTGAAGGTACTTTCCCAAGTGGCCCAACTGAGCTCTAAGTTTCATTTTTTATCGAGCATATCTACAAATTGTTGACAGTTCATAGGAAGAAGGGTTTGGTACCAAAAATTAAGGACTGGTTGCTCAAAGTCATGATTATTAAACTATTTATAATGAGACCAATGAGGACTAGCTTCCAATGGATAAGATAGAGGCTAGAGCACTTGGGAGGTGATGGAAAGGATCTGCATAATCACTACTTTATCAGTAGGATAGAGGCCAAATTTTGACTAGATTTGCTTCCAATTTTTCCATGATGACTGAGAAAAATTCCAAATGTCACCCACCAGAATTAATCCCCTTTTGAAGAGTCGCCTAGTAGGAAACCAAGGATTCATGCCAAGAGGTTGTGCATTAAGGGTGAGGGGTGACCACCATAAGTTGTGCTAGAGGAAATTTACGGGGCCTTGCTCTAGAGGTGTCTACCATGAAATAAATTGATGCATTTGTTGCCAATATTTCCAAATCCCTTTGAGAATATTACAACCTTCTATATATAAATAAGGGACTTGTAAAAGAACATCAGTGTATGACATATTTATCCAAATTTTACCATCCACCCAGGGGTTTTTCAAATGCTCCCTCACCAACACCTTCCATGGATCATTTCCTATGATCACCCTTTGCATCCATTTAGCCGCGAGTGCATATCCCTATGCTTGAAGGTTGGGTATTCCTAGCCCACCACATGAAACTGGTCTGCAACAATTGCTCTAGGAGACCATTGGGAGGCCTCATTTGGCTAGGTTTTTTTCCCAAAAAAACTCCCGAAGCATACTATTCATCTTATCATACCCAACCTTGCTAGGAGTCAAGAGAGAAGAGAAGTAAACATGAAAGGGGGTTAAAATTTTACTTGTTCTCATATCTTATAAGTATAATCACATACATTCTTTTACAAATCTCATGTTAGAAATAAGTTTTCAATCTTCACCCTACAATAGAGTATAGACCTCTAAGAAAAGAGAATTTATTTCACCTATATTATGTACATACATCAAGCAAAGATGAAAGGCTTCATTTTTCCTGAGATATCCATGCTATACCAGATACAAATCCTATAAATTTTTTATATTTTATAATATCATGAATGCTCTAGCTTATCTTCTAGACCATGTTGGAGGATTGATATCTTGATCCTATGGATTGTAATCATACAATAATTTGTGTGCCTACCAATCAAGGGATATATTATTCCTGGTGATGATATACTTTGTGATCCTTAAAGATGTACTTATCATACATACAAATATTTTTCATTTTCAAACATTACAAACATTTACAACCTCTACGATGTATTACACCTATTTAAATATGCTCAAATCTCAAATCACTTCTCAAAGCATAATATATTATTCACATTAAAGTCCTTTAGACAATGCTTCTCACAACATGAGACATTAAAGTCCTTCAAGCCATGCTTCTCACAATATGAGACATTAAAGTCCTTTGGGCAACTTTTTTCATAGTTTGAGACATTAAAGTCTTTTGGGTCATGTAAATTCCTTTGGACCATGCTTGTCATAGTGTGAGGTATTAAAGTCCTTTGAGTTATGCTTTTCATAGTGTAAGGCATTACTAACAATCACAGACTACTAACACTACTAACCCCAATACACATATCTCTTTGTACATATTATAGGTACCTCACCATCATGTCTTAAGTGCTTTCCCTTTATATAGCTTCTTATTCCACCATTTAAGCATGATGTATTTTATTCCATTCTCTAAGTGCTTGTCTATTACCATGGCTTTTAGGCCACCGCTCAGGAATGGAATCATGATCATCACATCTTTAAGCACTTATCCACTATCATGGCTCACATGCCATCGCTTAAAGATGTACTTCTCAGATAATATGCATAGTCATCCCATAAGTGCTTTTTAGGCTCAAAGGTTAACACTCAAAATGGGATCGTAATGGGTGTTTGTCCTTTATCAGGTTCCTAGGCCATCGCTCATACATAAAATCAAAAATAAATCATACTTTTAAGTGTTTATCTATTATCAGACATTTAGGTCATCACTCAATAATACAATTTAGTCACTTTTAGCAATTATCCATTACCTAGTTTTCTAGACCACCTCTAGGGTGAAGCATTTTGCAATTGTTTGCTTGTTGTATGTCTGCACCCTTTTTTCTTGTGTCTTTTGTTTCCTCCATTTTATCTAAACCATACCTTAATCACATGCATCAAATCAAATAACATAACATCATATCATAATCACATCAAAAGAAAATAAAAAACAAACATATAGTATCATAACTACATAAAAGCCTCAAAATAATACATGCTTGAGTCTGGCATACCACAACATCAAAATTTGGAACACCCATCCCTATCACCCAAAGGTAGTGCACCGCATAAGAAAATTGGTGCACTCATCTCCATGAGATTAAACCTACCCACAACTAGACCCTGCATCCTTGCCTCCAAGTTTTGATGGAGGATGTGGAGGCCTAAAGCTCGTAGATCATTGTGAGTAGCAACTCATAAATTGAGTCCTCAACCTTAAATTCATTGATGATGGTAGAATATCAACAACAAGAACCACATGGTATAGGTATCGATAGTTCCTCATATAATTCTTCTCCACATTAGCCTTTGTCTCTGCTACTCGCAACTCTACCCTCATCCTAGTAAGATCCTCCTATAATCACTTCATTTGCTGCTTTAAGATCTAATTAGTGCAATTATTACATCCACACCAACTCCTCTACTTGCTCTAGAAAGGGCCTCATCCCTCTCTTGAGTAGCCTCTTCCAAATTAGCCTACAAATGAATAATAACTATATCCCATTGACTCAAAAGAGCATCTCTCTTTCACTCCACCCTAGCCAAATCCTCTCAAGATATAACTACCTTCTCCTCTTATGATATTGTCCTCATTGCTATGTATGCTCTCACCTCACTGAAGCTCCTTAGTAAAACCTCTAACTTGGCTTGTGTAGCCTCCTTTATCAATCTACTAGAACCATCTCCTTCAAATACTCCTAGTACTGGGACATAATAGTTAAAGGATCCACATCGAATGGAGCATCCTTAGGTCTACTCTCATCACCAATCTCACCTCTAGCTAGCTACCTAGTAGTCCTTCGAGTAGCTTCATTCTTTACCAACCTCTGATGAATTCCCCTCAAGATCCTCACTATCTCCTCAACTGCCTACCTAGTAGCCCTTCTAGTAGCCCCATCCTTTTCCAACCTTCGACAAATGCCCCTCAATATCCTCATTATCTTCTCATTGCCACCCACTCTCTATGTGGCTCATCTTATGTCACTCGATCTGGACAAAAGTTGATGTACCATATCATATAATTATTTGCTACTTCAAGATCATCCATATCTATATTTGGCATCTTAGGATCATCTACATTTCCCTCTACAAATGAGAGGAGGTTTGGAGGAGCAAAAAACCTTTCTCCAATGATCCATTGAACCCACATCTCCCCTATATTGAGTATCTATTGAATCTCCCCAAATTGGTGAACCACTCTATCATACTAATAAAGCTCATAATCCTTTCCTCCATCATAAACCCATCAAGTCCTACTCATCTAAGCTAACTCCCAATCATACTTAGAACATTTATGCCAACCTCTCCATGGATGCCACAAAACCTACATAACTCTCAATCCATCAATCTCTTGACAAGCCTATGTTAAGGAACATCAACTAGGCCTATGGCTCCTTGTGCATCGATATGATGCAAGTCTCTATGCACTCTATCTCTTCGTCTCATCTATTGTTGGTTGTCTCATTGCAATATAATTTGAGACCCACACATATAGGAGAGTGCAACCTACCAAAATATTACCACTATGATAAACTACCCAATACAATGCCTTGTATAGCCTAGCCAAGATAGTCGGATACCATGCATAGAAAATATTGTAATCTTGCATACTAACAATCACCTCTCCCCATCCCTAGGAAATCACTCATCGACTTGTATTTGCCATGAGAATATTGTTAGTTTAGAAATAACAAAATATTTAAATCAAAAGCATTAGAAATATATTAGATGCGAAGGTTTAAATAGTACATAGGTAGCTAGGAATAACATTAGGAATAATATAAAATATTATCCCCTAACTTAGCTAACAAACAAGCTAAGGGGTTTCCCCCCCCAAAGGTAGCTAACTTACTAACAACTAACTACATAGTCAAATTGACTATGATAACTTACTAACCAAAGGGTAGATATTAGAAATAATATCTACTAGGTTAAAAGGTAATAACCTAATGGTAAATACTAATAGTAAAAAGTAACAAACTACTTTTTACCATGAGGTAAATAAAATCTACCTAGGTGAATATTACAAATTACCAAATGAGGTAATAATTTATAGTTACTGTAGCATAGTAACTCTAACATCCCCCCTTATTACATTATTTGGGTAATGTATATAATTGCCCCAATACAGTGAAAAATATGTTGATCTGCTGGCTCTTGCTCTAGCTTGGGCTCTATCACAGTGCTCTGGCTGCTCTAAGAAAAAAGTGGGTCATTCCTCACTTTGTCTTCACATCAATGAATGTCCTTATTGTAATCTTGTCATCCAACTGGATTGCATGGGTAACCAACCATTACAACCACTAGGTGTACTAGAGTAGATCACTACATACGAGGTTCATTCGGTTACAATATGATTTTGCAAAAAGTGTTGATAAGGTAGCTAAGGTGTCGATCGCTGCCGAAAATGCACCCTTATAAGTTTCTCCTCCTTGTTGCAAAACATGTTGTAATGGAATTTCTGCAAGAAGTGTGACTAAGGTGTCGGTCGCTACCGAAAATGCACCCTTATAAGTCTTCTCCCTTTTTACAAAAATTTGTGTGAAGTAGGAAAGAAATGTTTATCCCCCTTAATTGCAAAAGATATGCAACTCATGAAGCTTGTTTAAGGCTTTTACAAAGATTACCTCCTAGGCAAATTTTACACCAAAAAATCCCCCCCTTTTATTACAAGTACTTAAAACAAAAAGAGTTTGCTATTTATGAAGCCTAAAAGAGGTACAATCACCCCTTTATTGCAAGTACTTCAAACAAAAACTTATGCTATTTATGAAGCCTAAAAAGAGAGTGTAAATGGTGCTTGCCTAAGGTGACAAATTTATTTTCCTTTAAAATGTTGTTTTAGCCATGAGCACTTTGTGTGCTCTTTCTAAACCAGAATTAGAATCGAAATCAGACACTTCACTAGCAACATTGCCTCTTTGTGATGTGCCTTTGCCATTTTTGTTTTGCTTGTTTTTAAACCAACACCGATTGGTGTCATGGTTGTCCTTTTTACAATGTGAGCAAAACTTCTTTTGAGGTTGCTTTCCCTTACATTTTGAAGATGATCCTCCCTTTTGAAAGTTTCCTTTCTTCTTTCCACCCTGATTGTTCGAGTAAAGTGCATTGTTTGACACTTCATCGCTTTGGAGTTGATTTGCTTCCTCCGTTTGAAGCAAATTGACTAACTCCACAAAGGTGACTATTCTTTGAGATACATTAAGGGATGTTATTAACATCTTGTAGGATTCTGGAAGAGCCCTCAATATTACTGAAGTCAAAATAGTATCTTCTACTTTTGCTCCTAAAGCATTTAGCTTTGACTTCAGTTCTGCTACTCTGTAGAGGAATAGTTCTACTGATTCTCCTAACTTCATATGGAGTGTATGAAGTTGTGTTTGAAGGTTTAGAATAGTCGATTGATTCTTACCTTCAAAAATGGTACAAAGTGCATCCCATGCATCTTTACCATTTTTAGCTTCACTTATGTGAGGTTGGATCTCATCAATAGTAGCTAGGAGAATCAACATGAGAAGACGATTGTTCTTTTTATCCCATGCTTTTTGATTTGCTCCTATTGATGTGGGTCTTGTTTTAGTGCCATCCACTAAATCCCATATTTCCTCTATAGTAAGGATGGCTTTCATCTTAGTTTTCCATGCTGAATAGTTAGGACCTTTAAGCAATTGTGTATCATTTAGGTATTTGTTGATAGTTGCCATGATGAAGGTTCTAGAATTTGCACTAAGATGATATTTCTTTCACTCTTAAGTGGTATTTAATGGCACCTGCCTGAAAAATCTCTTTGAAGAAAGATGATCAGTTTGAGGATATTTAAGCCAAAAAAATAAGAAGTGAAAGAGAATTCACTCAAAAAGATATTTAATGGCACCTGCCTGAAAATCCTCTTGAAGAGGAATAATCAGTTTGAGGATATTGAGCCAAACAA
The DNA here is from genome assembly GCA_028583015.1 of Wollemia nobilis. NCBI lineage: Eukaryota > Viridiplantae > Streptophyta > Pinopsida > Araucariales > Araucariaceae > Wollemia > Wollemia nobilis. The sequence continues at coordinate 24,851,810 of JAQPPZ010017248.1, read as the reverse complement.
ATAAGAGTGAATTTTAGGGTTTGTAAGGAGAGAATATCAATTTTACAAATGGCTTATACTTGTGCAAATGAATTACACAAATTATTGTGAAATTTTGGGGTTTTGAGTGCTCTTGATTTTGATGACTTATAATTGCAAAGAACAAGAAATTAAATGCAATAATCAATCAAAGAGTGCCCACAAAATTTTTACCACTTAGGTGTCGGATGCAACCAAAAATGCACCTAATTTGCCAATTTGTAATAAAGGTGTCGAGTAATATCGAAAATGCACCTTTATCACCAAATTTTGCAACAAAATTTTGATTTGTGTTGTGCAAAAATTTGATATTTTATGTCTCCTCTTGTTTTCCAATTTTGCAAAGAATGTGGCATAAAACAATTGCCTTTCCTTTTGATTTTGCAAAATAAACAAGGTTTGATTTTTAAGTGCTCCTCACTTTGTGTTACAATTTTGCAAAGAAATACAATTTCTTGTCTTCCCCCCTTTGATTTGCAAAATGAACAAAGTAGCACTCCTTTCAAGTCAAGTCGACACATGACCCGCATTTGAAAGGCTTCCAGAACTAGTCGACACACGACATGGTTTTTATGGACCCAAGGTCTTCAATCTCTTCTCAGTTTTGCAAAAAATAGAATGTGCAATTTCTTTTGTTATATTCCTCCTTGGAGAAAACAAATGCACACTTTGCCTTTGAATTTTACAAAATTTTGTGTCACCTTGTGTTACAATTTGGCAAAAAATAATTCAAGTTTGATCCTTTATTGTTTGCAAAATTAACAAGGTTTTGAGAAGATTTTAGGTTCCCTAATTTTGCAAGAAAAATAGTGTGATTAAATGTCTTATATCCCCCTTTGAGGAGAAAACAAAAGCATATTTTTTTTGAGGTTGCAAAAAAAATGGACCTTTAGTTTTCAAATTTTATTGCATAACTTATATTTAATATAACATAATGAATTAATAAAAAAAAATATTTGAAGAAAAAACCACTCAGTTAAAAAAAATGATTTTTAATTCAAAATATTATGAATTTATTAATTTAAAATAATACAAAAAAATAAAAATAAAAACTTACCCTTTTACCTTGATTTGATTGCAATGTTAATGTTAAAAAAAAGTTTATTTCGGAGGGCGCCGACGAGGTTTGAGTGCACGACCTCGTGCTCCTCAAGGCCTTAGCGGCGGTCAGGTTGCCATATCGGCTACTGCTCGAGACAAGAAGGAAGGTTGAGGACCTTACTTTTATTTCACCTGTTGAAGCTCGGTGGGAAAACAAAGAAAATTTAGGACTTTAGTCCCTCATCCAATGTACGGATGTTCCTTTACTTGTTTAAAAATAAGAACTTGCCAGCTAATATACGATTGCCTTTATGCAATCACATGCTCGCCATTTTACCATGCCACACAACCAACCCTAAGATGACACCTTAGAAGAATAACGGAGATCCACGTGTCACCGTTTAAGTCATATTTGCCACCATGTCAGCCAAATTGGGATGCCACATCAACAAATTGCTAGGTCACCTGCCATGTTAGCAAATCTCAATCCGCATGCCACCATATCAACAAATCTCAAACTGTGTGCCACTAGGTGTCTGCCACATCAACACCTTAGAATCCATGCTTGGGGACATCAGCAAAAGTTGGTCAATAATTCTCAGGATCCGAGTCGATAGAGATGCACGTGTGATTTAACTGAAGGCTTCAAGATTTGTGTCATATCGTCAGTGCGGTAGTATGATGTCAGTGATGTCAAATGCAGGGATCGATACCAGTAGTTTGACAGTCAGGAGATAACCATCTCGTTGTCAAGTGTCATGTGCATCTCAGAGGTTGTTAGATTCCTTGTTGTTTGATCTATTTGTAGGGGTGCACGTAGGGATTTGTGTAGTGGTGGTCGATCCAATAGAGCCTGGCGTAAAATTTTGCATAAGCTGCACGATTGCTCTAATGATGTTAGGTACGATTATTATCAAGGTTCCTTGTGCTGGTCATCGATCAATGGGTCACTTGCCTCATACATGGAGGTGATCAGTCTAAGGAGGATTCATGCTGAAGCTCCTTCAACAAACAGGGTGGATTTGTCTGGCTGCTCCTGCCTTCACATGGAGGTATGTGCTTGGAGATCCATGCTCCAAGGTTGTTGTCAACAGTAAGATCCTGTAAGGATCTATCACCAAATAGAGCTAGCCAAATATTCTATGAATAATATGCAGGTGCCACCAGAGTATTTCGTGCCCAATAGGTCATCAAGAAATCCCCTTGAGATCCGTGCTAAAGCTCTAGAACGTCAGGCTACCTTGGGATGTAGGTCCTATCTAGGGGGTCCCATGTCTCAGGATTTGGGTCCCTGGTCCAACTGGAATGGGTCGCTGCCCACCTTGTCTAGGTTTGCTTCGAGTGCCCAGGTAAGTCCCCATAGCTCTGATACCAATGTTAGTTTAGGAATAACAAAATATTTAAAACAAAAGCATTAGAAATATATTAGATGCGAAGGTTTAAATAGTACATAGGTAGCTAGGAATAACATTAGGAATAATATAAAATATTATCCCCTAAATTAGCTAACAAACGTGCTAAGATATTTCCCCCCCAAAGGTAGCTAACTTACTAATAGCTAACTACGTAGTCAAATTGACTACGATAACTTACTAACCAAAGGGTAGATATTAGAAATAATATCTACTAGGTTAAAAGGTAATAACCTAATGGTAAATACTAATGGTAAAAAAGTAACAAACTACTTTTTACCATGCGGTAAATAAAATCTACCTAGGTGAATCTTACAAATTACCAAATGAGGTAATAATTTATAGTTACTGTAGCATAGTAACTCTAACAAATATTAGATATAATCATATATAATAATGTTGTAATATGATCTATGTTACTCTTTTGATATGCATTATTAATGCATAATCCTGACCACACATTTAGATATCTCCTCTTTCCTATAAATGCCTTCATACCAACCCCACCATCACTCCTAAGGTAGATCAAAAATCCTCGCATAAGAACTTGAAGAATCCGCCACACATCCTCAAGTGTCACAGTCATCTCTCTAGTGGGTAGCTGAAAGGTATTTCTCTTAAGATACCATATCTCAACTAGTGTTGTCAAGAGTGGCCAATCAAATTCTAGCTTTGGCATGAACGCCAGATGGTCCAAGCTAATTGCAACCAGTATCCCAACATCATGATCATCGAACAAATTTAATATCATATCCATCACATTTGGACATCGCTCTCAACTCACCAACACCCCTGATCCCTACAAAAATAAAACTAAAACCCTAATTAGCATATTTCAAGATTTTTTTTAGTATGTCAAAAGTGCCACCAATGGCAAAAGTACCACATATGTAGAAACAAATAAAAAAATAGAACCCCATAAAAATTTAAATCCTTGTTTTAGAGCATACCTATAAAACCTCCTTTGGTGTCAGTGTTGACCCTCAAACCAATTTTACACAATGCATAGGTCTCCTGGTATTTTTCCTCAAATTATGAGCAGCCACACACAAGCTCTCCAAGATAGCTACCTTATGCGATGAAATTTAATTTATTTCCACCCCCTCTCCTCCTTTTACCCACCCAATCCACCCTAGCTTAATTTACCTTCAAATAAATTTTCAAATCCTTGAGTAAATAATCTAGTGCCCCATTATATCAAGACTTATATCCAAATAACTTTTAAGGATAATTCTCGAGGGGACATCCATGGGGCATCAATTACAAGGTACCCATGGGGTATTAATTTTGAGGCATACATGCAACAATGACATTGATCAAACATCAAATTTTAAATTAGCTCCAATTGCAATTATTTCTTTGGCATAGCATTTCAAGACATCAAAAAACATCATAATATCAAAATTGGAGTCCAACTTATTTTTGATGTGATAAAAATCACATCAAAATGGGGCAAAATGTAGACACCCAATTTTGACATGCCTAACGACCTTAACTCTAAGAAAAGACACTAGACATCATACCAGTAGTCAAGCATCTCAACCCAATAAATGCAGACATCAAATCAAGCCTTTTTCAAAAATGACACTAGTTGTCAAAGCACTAATGGAACTTTTGATCAAGTGTGGCACTTTTGAAAAATAATCATTTTTGGCCATTTGACTAGTCAACTTGACCTTTTATCAAAATAATGGTACTTTTGACATTCATTGGCACTTTTGTCAACATGAGTGGAATCTCTATGTCATTAACCAAAGGCACACAAATTCCTTAATACCACCCCCTACTTAAATCACACATACCTAGACCACTCCTCAGGCCTACAAAATTTAAAATTTGGTCTTGCCCTAAGGGCATATTTGAGTTTTGTTCCCTCCTTAATGAGCCTTACAAAAATCTATAAATATAGCCCTTGATATGGGCATTTCATAACACAATTCTTGGTAGGATTACTTTTCTATAAATTCTCTCCATTATCTAATTTTTATTTTCTCACTCCCTTCCATTTGGAGCTTCTTCAACAAGCATTTGGGCAAGTGAAGCAAGGAAATGGAGCAAGGAGGTCAACTTGGTGCAAGAAGGAGACCTTGCTAGGAAGTATACTCCCTAGCTCCTCTTTCTTTTATCTCCTTGCTTTCATTTCCTACATTTCCCTTCATTTTAGCCTTGTTGACTTGGATTTTTTACTATTGCAGTCACTAATCCTTGAGTCTCTTGTCTATTTTGCATTCTAACTTCTATTTGTAGTTGTATAATAGTTGTTTTGTGTCTCTATTATCATATATGTAGCAAATATTTGTTTATTTTCCAATATCTAATCATTTGCAGGCTTATTTCTCTCCACTTAAAATGTTTAATCTTCATTTTCTCTTTCATTTAAGCATTCTAATCACTAATCTCTGTTATTGTAAGCATTTGTATTCATTTCATCTAATTATATTTCATTTGTAGGTCATTTCATATGCTCATAATTCATTTTACTTGCAAGCTTATATGTCCATTTGGCTATCTAGTCTCATATTTTCATGTTGTTATCATTAATATTTGTTGCAATCTTACATTATCTTTTAGTTTCAAGTCTTCCATACTTGTTTTAATTCATACTACCATTATTGCAGGTATAACAATCCCTTTTTTTGTCATAGCATTTACTTTGTATTACAATTCTAGTGCTTCCTTTTAAGCTCAAAACACCATTAAATATGTGTTGTAGACTTCCTTGAATCTTGACAACAACATATCACCTTGTTGTACTCATAATCTTCATATAATAGTATTTCATTTGCTATATCATAAGCTTGATTAATTTTGAGATCCTCTCACCTTCTTATGTAGGCATTTTAACTTATTTTCTAGGCATTTAAACATATTCATACTCTCATTTAAGACATAATCAAGTAACCGATTGACATTACAACTTCCTCCCTACCATATACAAATAATCCCTTAAGTTTTGAGAATACTTAACAAGATTTTGTATTAGGGATTGGTGTTTTTAGCCCCTTTCTCTGATTTTGGACCAATTAGACCCAATTCGCTTAAAATTTCCCCCTAAAATTCATCTATTCGTATTTGAAGGTAAAATTTACCACTCCCTACAATAATTGGTGCTTTTGAATCTCTAGTTTTACACAGTCCAAAATCATCAATCCCTATAAAAAGTGCTAATGGGGCTTTTGCTCCGTTGTGTTGCTTTTGACACTTCAGTTTTTGCTTCTAAACCCAAGGCTCATTTCAAATTTTTGTATATAAAAAGAGGGTATGATTAGTTATGAAGATAGCATATATCTCTCTACACTTAGACAAGCCCCCAAAAATAGACCTGCCTCTTCAAGTTTTGCAGGATTCAAAAGTGCTAGTCAACTTCAAAAGCGCCAATGGATCTACTCCTTCTTAGTTGCACTTTTTTTCAGCATTTAGAATAGTTAATTCTACCACTTTGAAATCTATATTTATAATATTCTTATTTATTATTGTGTTTTGTCTCTCTGTTGTCTATAATTTTTGCTCAATCACACTCATTTTGGGAAATCAAGGAATATTTTTAGATAGTTAAGTTTTCTTTTACAAAAATCAATTAGGCAAGAAATCTTAAATCATATAGTTGCAACCTAGGCTAATTTATTTGTTTCATAATTCCTTATTTTACCTTGAAAAAAAACTTCTTTTAGTATAGTTCATCATTCAAATTTGAAGAGCATATTAGGTTAGAAAACTTGTTTTCTTGCATTATTGTTTGATTGCATTTAGCATACAACTTTAGGTGATCATTCCTTTAAGTTTAGTAAATTTTATCTTGAAAAGATTTGATAGAGACAAAAACTTAGGTTTTTGTTGAATTAACCCATAAAACACCACATGAGTTTGAACATCAACAAAGAATCTTAAACATGTTGGCTTTTTAAGCCTTACTACTACAAAATATTGCAGAATATCACACGAGTCCCAATATAAAATAGCCACAATATTAAAGGTCAAAATAATAATAATATGAGCAAATTAATATGTATATCAAGGCTTATATAATACTGAAATAAACATTCATTTATATAATGAAATATGAATGTAAATAGTTTGAATAATTCATGAACTATACATGAAGAAAACTTACAATATTAATTGCTCAAAATTTTGTATACAAGCTTTATTACTCCTCTTCCTCTTACAATTAGACACTGAGATATATAAATAGTATTTTATTGCTTTTCTATGGAGCATTATATCCATAATATAGCCATAGTAATGTGACTATTCAAGTACTTTACTATTGCTCTCCATATGCCAAGTCTCATGACTCTTGGCTTATCAACTTGCCACTTGCATACTAGATGGACACTTGACTCTACAAAACTTGCACACATCTACATGACTCTTACACTTCTACATGCACTCCTAATCTAGGACACTTGTGTACATATTAACATTACATATTTGCACTCTTACATACAAGATACTTGTGCACATTCTCTTAATCTACACTTGCACTCTAACTTACATGACACTTGTGCATTTCTTGCACATTGCACTCTTATATGACACTTGTTTATTTTTTTGTATATTGACACTTACATAAAAGAGGAAATATAAATAAACTCTAAACTATAGACTCAACCCTAATATATTACATGTTTACAATATACCATGAAGGTACCATGGGGGTACATGAGCATATACCAAATAATGTAATATACCTTAACAAAACATAAACTTGGAAGTAGAGCCTACATCGCATGAAGATTTATCTCCAAGGTCTCCTTTGGAAAGAGGCCTTTGCGGGGAAGTAGGGGTCCCAACAGATCCCCCCGACGTATCGATTAGGTTTTGAATATATAGGTATATACTCTCATTTTTACATGGAACACATTATGAGGGGCCATATAAAACCCTTTATATTAGGTTATCCTAGGATAATTTTTCTATGGCCTACTAACCATACAAAAATTTAGACTTTTGAAATGCTCGAGCTATCCCAAATATCTTTCCATATTCTTGTGATATTCCTATTTTGTTGGTGCTTAACATTATATCCACTTCTTACTATTTATTCTTCTAAGTTGTTCAACTCTCATATAAACTTATCCTTGTCTCCCCTCAGAATAATCACTATTGTTATCTTTCTAATCAAATACCTCATAGCAATGATGTCTGGTATACTTGTAAAAAATATTTTTTCCATTTGTATCTTCCTTCTTGATCCTTGTACATAATATTTGAAACCCTATCACCATATTTATCTTGAAGTAATGTCATCCATGATTTCCACCATTCAATCCAAATAGGCTTTTCTTCTCCAATTTCCACCATCCATCTTAGACCTTTAATCACTAGATTAATTTATTTTTTAAACTTGTTCCATAGTGTAGAACCAATTGGTTGTGATAATCCAATAAATACTAAGCTTGGGCCATTCAACTTAGTGTACTTAGAATAATTATTTTCCATTACCTTTGACTCTCTTTCAATAATCTCCAAATTACTTATCCCTTTAGAGTTAAGTTTGCATTTGTAAGAACTCTTAAACCAAGACCTTCCCTAGTTTTATTATCACACACCTTGCTCCATTTCACCAATGGAAATTTTCCTTTATAATGTAATTTTGATCACAATATTGACCACATAATATAGATTAGACATTTTTCTACCAATTTTGGCATAATATACAAGGACATGTAATAGGTTGGAATGGCTTGTAAGATTTATTTTATTAGTTACACTCTTCCTTCTAACGATAACCATCTACCTTTCCATGCTGATAGTTTATTTTGAACTTTTTATATAATTGAATTCCATAATTCTTTTCTTATTCTCCCTTAAATAAGGGCATCCTGAGATATGTTGTTGGTAAATTTGTTGCCTCCATTTGAAATAACCTGCATATTACTGCTCAGATTGTAGCTGGAGTGTTTAGGAAGTAAATTTTGTATTTTGTTCTATTAACATTATGCTCCAACACTCTTTCATATCCCTTTAATAAGTTACTCAAAGCTTTGGCCTCATTTTTACCTGCTCTCCCAAAAAGAGTTGTATCATCTACAAAATATTAATGGGTGTTGTCAATATTATTACTAACCTTAAGTCTATTTATTAGTCCATCTTGACATGCCTTCTTTAGTTTCCTTCCCAATACCTCTACCATAATAATAAACAAAAATGGTGATAGAGGATCTCATTGTTTAATATCCCTCTTGGCTTTAAATGATTTTGTTATTAGCCCATTGACAGGCACTGAATATGATACTATAGAGACACAAGCTTTAATTCATCTAACCCATTCCTTCCCAAATCCAAAATTTTGTAATACTACAAAGAGAAAATATCATTTAAACCTATCATAGGCTTTATTCATATTAAGTTTTAGGATCATTGCTCTCTCTTTTCTAGAAGTTGATGAATGCATTACTTCATGAGCTACTATGATCATGTCCAAAATTTGTCTCCCTTTTACAAATCCTTCTTATATTTTTGAAATAATTTTTTTCTAATAATGGTCTTAACCAAATTGTCATCACTTTAGAAATTATCTTATATGCCATATTGCATAGGCTTATGGGTTTGATTAGTCATACAATTTTACATCTTTATTTTTTGAAATCAAGGTAAGATATGTTGCATTTATTTTAGAAGGTGTGTACTGTTTTACCCTAAACTGTTCCACTACCACCATTAAATAATCCTTCACTATTTCCTAGTTATGTTAATAGAATATTGTAGAGTCCATACAGACCTGGGGATTTATCCTTATCAAAAGATAAAAGAGTTGAATGAACTTCTTCCAAAGTATTAGGCTCCATTAGTTTTTTATTGTCTTCATCTATTATAATTGAAGGTACTTCTTGCAATAACGTATCATTAATAACTTCAATCTCCCCTGATCCTAGAATATTCTGGTAAAAAATCCTTACATCCTTTCTAATTTTTTCTTGCCTTCAATCCAACCCCTTTTTGGATTAATTCTACGAATTCTAGATATTGATCTATATATTATTGTCATCCTATGAAAAATCTATGTTTTCAACTCCTTTTAACCAAGTTTATCTCAATTTTAATCTCCAAAATTTCTCTTCCTTACTCAAAATATTATTATATTCACTAAGCAACTCCCTTTCCTTTAAACTTGGATTATTGTGCTCATATTTTTGAAATTATCTTTTAGTTATTTCTTCTAGACAACATTTTTTAAAAATATTCTTGTTTCATTCCTTTAATCTAGATGTCATTAATTTAATTTGTTTTAGGAGTGTATACAAACCATCATTTCTTGAAGAATTTCATGTTTTCTAGCATGAATTTTTGGAAATATTACTCTACTAAGATGTAGTGCGTACATAACAGAAGTGGATTTTGGTATTGTGAAGGTTATTGTAGGAAAATGTCAAGAAGGATGTTGAATTTTGGAATATTTGTATATATTCATTATTATGGAAGAGGTATCAGGTAGGACCTTTAATAAGGCTAACAAATATGGGCTAATAAGTGGATTTAATGCTAGTAATAACATCGTCAACATCGCCCATCAATAATTTGTAGATGATACCAATTTTTTTGGGAGGATAAGAATAAATGAGGCCAGAGCTTTGAAAAACTTATTAAAGGACTATGAAAGAACATTAGGATAGAAAGTTAATAGGACAAAATCTAAAATTTACTTCCTAAACACTCAAGCTAGAATCAAAGTAGGGATATGCAATTACTTTAAATGGAGGAGGAAAAATTACCAACAACTTCTCTAGGGATGCCCTTATTTGAGGGGAGAATGAGGATAGAATTGTGGAATCCAGTCATAAATAAAGTTTAGAATATACTACCAACATGAAAAGGTAGATGGTTATCATTAGCAGGAAGAGTGTAGCTAATTAAATCAATCTTACAAGCCAGTTCCAAATATTATATGTCCTTGTATACTATGCCAAAATAGATAGAAAAAAGTTTAATCTATATTATACAATAATTTTTGTAGTTATGATTACATAATAAAAGAAAATTCCATTTAGTAAAATGGATTAAGGTGTGTGATTGTAACGACCTAGAAAAATAACAATCTAACTAACAAACTAAGAATATAATTTTATTTTTTACAAACATATACTTGGTAGGGATATACATACTCCTATCTAGCGTATGTCATTATGCAAAGTTAAGTAAGGATTAATCTAATGTTTTAATTTATCTGTCTCATATCCACAATGAGCCAACTTACTCCCTTCCTTAATATATCAAAGGATACACCCATATTTATACCATACATAAGTCTATTTGAGTAGGCATACTAAGCGTACTGCAAATAAGATATCCATCTCATCTCCATGAATGAGTTAACTTATTCCTTTTTATATGTGAAAAGGGGTATGCCCATCACTACACCATACATAAGTCCATCTATGTAGGTGTACTAAGCATAACATAAATAAGCTATCAATATCATCTTCACGATGAGCTAAATTATTCCTCTCATTACACCTAGTGATTACCAAGTTAATTTTATCTAATTTATGTTTTAGTTTTTTTTAAATTCCTTGAATAATAAGTTTACTTGGAGTTTCTTCCTAAGGGACCCCATAATCTCTTAGGTCTTCTTCTTTCTATTCTTAGTACATAAGCATATATATTTTAGGTACCACTCTGATAATCTAAACTATATTTAAACATAAAGATCTTCCAATCCTTCTTTTCTTAAAAGGAAGTGATTAAGTCTACTTAGTTTAAACATTAAATAAAATATATGATTACATCAAAGGAAGATACATAAATAAGATGTAGTTTTCTATCTAAGCATTAACCAAACATGATAGTTCATGAAAATATGACATCATAAATCCTTTAATAACAAGTAAAAGATACATCTTCTTATTCATAAATTAAATCATTTACAATCCAAGTGGTGTAAAGGTACCACCACACCTTAAAATAATAAAGCATTACATCATTGTCCAGCTAGGGATTACACCATAATAGGTTTCCATACAAGATCCTTACTTCAATATGTCAAAGGTCAAAGTCTTGAATCAATGTCCTCCTTGGTCCTTCTTGCTTCTCCATCGCTCAATTGATGGTAGTAAGGGATCAAGACAACTCATAGATCTTATGAAGCATGCAACTAAATGCATTTACTAAATGACTTATGAAACATGTGCATTTATAAATTGAATGCCAAATTGCAACTATACAATCTACACATTATAATTATGCATAAATATTTCAATCAATCAATCAGGAGGTAAACCCCATAATTTCCTCACACTCATTCCACCATCTAGTATTCCCTTTTTCTATACTAGCATGCTTATTTCATTATTCATACAAATTGCATTCATTATCTATAATGAAAGTTATATATTATTTACTTTATCATAAAAGGAGAGTCATTTCATCCTTTAGGAATGAAAGTCATTTATCATTTATCAAGCATGGAGTAATTCAATAAACCTTCCTTTAATCAATCAAAGGTCCATACTTTTAATGTACAAAACCATTTCCTTTAACCAATTAAGAGCCCATACTCTTAACTAATTAAATATTTATACAAAAACCATTTATTTAATTAATTAAGAGCCCATACTCTTAACTAATTAAATACTTATACAAAAACTATTTCTTTAATCAATTAAGATCCCATACTCTCAAATAATTTATTACTTACGCAAAAACCATTTTTTTTAATCAATTCAGAGCCCTTATTCTTAACTAGTTATATACTTACACAAAAACCATTTTTTCAATAAATTCAGAGCCCTTACTCTTAACTAATTTAGTACCTACACAAAAACCATTTCTTTAATCTATTTTAAGCCCATACTCTTAAATAATTTTTTTTTGGTAAATAAATTGCATTCAAACCGGGTTTTTCAGGTTGACCCAAAACCTTTTTACAAAATTCAGCCTTAAGCTGAGGAACCAAAACTTAAACATACTAAGGATCCTTTGTCCTCTACCCATGCAAGTCTTCCTTAACTGGGAGCCTCCATACTGGTCATCCCACCCTAGACAAGACCCATACAACAAAAAGAAACCAAAGCCCTTATAGGGCCCCAAAAACCAATGGCATCCAATGCATACCCTAGAGCTTACCCAAGCACAAACCTTCAACAAAAATAGATAAACGCTCTGCCCTGAGAAAAATGAGCGTTTGTCTTAAATAATTAAATGCTTATACAAAAACCATTTCTTTAATAAAATTAATTGAATGTCCTTACAATTTCAAAGAGCCATTATCATTTCATTTTAATTGAAATATATTAATTATCATTTCTTAACTTAAATAATTAAAATGTATCTCTATCTATTTCTAAAAAGGGGTTTGAAATTAAACAACATATAACCAAACCAAGTGCTTAATAAATCATCAAACCAGGCGATAATCAACCGTCAAACCAGGCGGTAATCAACCATCAAACCAGGAATTTAAAGCAAGTTAACAAGCAACTTGGTCAACAAAGTTGATCTTGCCAACAATTGGTGCACAACCCTTCACCAAGCAGTGGCTTTATGACCACCACTTGGTTGTCATTCAATAAGGGGAGCCTTCCTAATAAAATTCTTCACGCGTTCCCACATAAACAATGTGGAACTAAAACTCAATTAGGGTTTTAAAAGTGGTTTAAATCCTCCTAAACAAGCACACAATAGGCAACTCTTTAGGCCACATGGCAGCAAAGGCAAACAATGGTCAAAAATTGAGAACGATAGAAGGGCCAAGTGTCAACAAAGAGTGCCACCAACTAGAACTGGGTGATCCAACAAGTGGAGCAATCCCAAACACAAACTATGGTTGATAAACCAAGGGAGGTTGACTCCATTTAAGGCACCAAGGGCGCCAAGGCACATCCCATGTGGGATATTGCCTAGGGAAGGTTGGAATGACCTTCCCTCACTCATGTCCTTCCTCGCTTGCAGAGTTTCCACTTCACAACAATGATTGATTAAATCAACCCACTCCCTAAGGTTAAACCTTAGGGAGAAGAAGATGACCTAACTAGGTGATGGCAAATTTACCATCAACCACCCCTACAATAGGGCGTAAGAACCTAAACCAACACATGAGGTTTAACAAAGATCTCGAAAGTATATAGCCATAAGGTCTTAGGGTGAAGCAATAGGAAGGTTTGATGTCTGCGAAAGAACACAGAGCATAGGGCTAGTTGGGTTCTACACATCAGAACAAGGATGAAAGCTATTAGATGTCCTCAAGCACTAGTTGATCAACAAGAACCAAACAAGCTCACCACAAGGGGTAGAAAATAGGGGTAGTTTGATTCTAGTTAAAAGTGATGACTCAGGTTGATTGATTGAATTTATTCTTAAAATAGGGACTCCTTTAAAGTTTTGATGGCTTAAGCCAAAATTCAACAATGCCAAAGATAACGTATTTCACTCAACATTAAAATAGAGAAGGGGGGAATCTATGGTATAAAGGAGACACAACTCAAACTATAACAAGGATTTACGGTCGTGATTCAAGAAAACAAAAAATGATAGTCCTTTTTGCTAATAATAAAAACATGGCAATATAAACAGAAGTCCAACCTTATTTTAATCAAAAGCTCCCCCTAGTTTTCCTTCCTTCACTGGATTTCCAAATGGTGTCTTTGAAACTGCTCTCTCCCACATATTCGCCCTCTTCCAAAAGAATATTATTCTCTTTTTCTTTGGCGCTCTTAACATGGAAAAATTCATCTACCCAATCCCTAAAGTCCAATCTAGACATTAATGTCATCTACCAAAGTAATACAACACAGTAAGGGGGAAAGATATTTGAATTTAATTTCTTTTTTTCCAAATATCTTGCCTTAAATGAAAATCTATTTGTTTCTTTATTAAAGATATGAAAGGTATACAAGGAGAATCAAATGGATATTTTAAAGCATTAATATTTATAATATTGAATTCAATTTAATTCAAACCATAGAAGCTATAATTCATTTTCTCATTTGATTAATTCCAATAAAATACCTATACTAATATCAAGAATTAGTATGGTATTTAAGTGGGCAATATATTAATAGAACATGTATAACTATTAATCCATTTTGGAGGGGATTATTTACCAAATACACTTACACAACAACACATATTTAAACAAAAGAAAGTTAATCAAAATGCATCAAGCAAGGGTGGGTGAAATCATCACAATCCATTCGTCGATCCTAGTTGAGGACTTACAATAACTTCTAGGTTACCAACTTTGAGCTAAGGATGGCTAGGTTGTCGATGATTACCCTAAAAGCAAGAATGCATGCATCTATATGGGGTAGTCATTCATGTTACCTTGAGCTACCATAATCATCATTTCCCTTTTCAAGTACCCCATTCTTGGTGGTCGATTCTACCTCTTCCACCCACGAGTATACATGGTCCTACAAATCGATAATATATCAACAATACCACATTATTCCTAGATAAATAAATATTAATATTGCATATGTTAGCTTTTGATGAATGAGCCATGAGAGATAACAATCACAAGATGCAGAATAATATGCAATAAAGTAAATCTACTAGATGACTGAAGTATGCTGAAATATAAAAGATATAAAATATTACAATGTAGCTATGGAGGAAGTGAGCACTCCATTAACAAAGCTACAGATCTACATCATATCCATCACCTAATAAATGGTGTGGAACACAATCCACTAACCTACGCTATCTAACAATATCTCTCGACTGTCCTATCTATCTATCTAAGAGGCCATCCTTATATATGCAAAATAGGATGCTTGCCCAACACTCTAACTAGTTGTGCATAGGACACCTTGCACATGTACAACTTGCACATGGACACTTGTCCATTTATTACAATGCATGAAGTCACTAGATAACTTGCATAGGAAGTAATCTAGGTATGTATCTTGGAGGATACATTTACATAACCCAAATGATGGAATAGACATTATTTCCAACACCCCCTTGTATTACATTATTTGGGTATTGAAGGCTTTAGTCTTCAATATGGATTTTCTTCATCTACTTCTGCTTGATCTGGTTCTTGTTCTGCTGCTACAATCTTCATGTCAATGCTTCTTGTCTTTTTCAATTCTTTGCTCCTTGGTCTCAAGCGCCTTTGGTGATTCATAGCTCTCATGATGGTGCATGTCTTGAGTGGATCTGAATTGACCCTTCTTCCTTCTTTTGTCCCTTGGTAAGACCTGGTTCTCTGTCCTTCATAAGTATCAACCTTGAGCTCAACGTTAGTAGATTTAACTGAAACAAATTTCTGAAGATAACAGTTTAATATTTGAAGCAATCTTCTTTCATAGTCTGTATAATATCTATATTTGAAGTGATAGGAGAAATATGAGTGATTTGTTCCCTCACAATATTTGCATGGATGTAAACTCCAACAATTCATTTTTTCATGACCATGTTGATTGCAATGGGTGCACAATAGAGATGATCTAGCAATTTTGTGATCAATTTTAGGAATATCATGTTTTTCTATCTCCTTAACAAGATCTACAAACCATATGTGCACAATTGAAGCTATTCCATTTTGCATAAAATCTTGTTGATCAATATTTCCCTATTTTTGTTCAATTGATTCATTAGATGAATCTTCCTTTGCATAGTTGTTGACTTCAGAAATTATGTCATATTGTAGAGGTTCTTCCTTTCCTTTCCTCTTTTCATCATTGGAGTCCATCAGGTTCTTGATCCACATTGGTATTTTTCCTATTCCATTTCTAAGAGCATTACCAAGCATGCTAGTAGACATTTGTATGACCTGAATTTTTATAGCTCCAAAAATTTTAAGATATGTGCTTCTTGATTGAAGTATATAAGCTTGATTTTGTGAGAACCTTTATAGATCCTTAGATTTGTGGAATACCTTATAACTCCCACCTAATTTTAGGTTTTAAAGAAAGCTTATATCTTCCCAACTTGATAATCTTAGACATATATTAATGTTATCAAGTTTTGTAGAATGCCTTATGACTCCCTAATGTTTTGAAGTATGCTATAGTGCTTTTGTAAGAATATAGTTCAAATTTGGTTGATTTTGTACAAGTTTTGCAAGAATCAAAAATCAACTTTTAACACCTTATCACTCCTAATTGAACTAAGCACTATTTCAGTTTTGAAGAGGTTTTGATGTTGGAATTATTTTGTCCCCTTTTTAGAGATTTGAGACAAGTAAAAAATAAATTTATCCAACCTTAATAAAATCCCTTAATAACCTCTTTTATATCCCTTGGATTATTTCTAATTTCCAAATAAAATAAATTTGATGGAGTAACCCTTATGACTCCCAAGGTTTGGAAATTTAGAGAAATGATAATAATATTTGCAATATAGTTTAATCCAAGTTAAATTCCTTATTCCTCCTAAGTAGGATTGCAAATATTAAAATAATAAGATAAGTCACCCCTTAAGCTTTCAAAACCCTAAGTTTCAACCTTAGTTTATAATCCTTATAACTCCAACTTATGAAAGCAATGAATAATGGGATTTAGACCTTACCTTATACGTAATATCTCCTTGATGTTTGGTGCTTTCCATGGCTGAATATAACAGCATCTTAAGTGTACCTTGAGCACTCAGATTAATGGAGATTCGACGTGAATGTTGTACGTAGGTGCTAAAATGTTGACCTTCCAATAATGGGGAGCCTTTAATGCTCCTTCTCCTTTGTCTTCCATGCTGCAGAATGTTTTTGCTTCTTCTCTCACGCCCTTGATTGTGCTACGTTCGTCCTTTGAACGTCTTGATTGTGCTTCACTCTTGCATGTTGGTCTTGGACTAGAAGATGCCTTTTAAGCAATATGGATCATAGGCATTGTGACAAGTGTCACGTCCATTATGAGTGAGCGCTTCCTTCTTTATGTAACGCTCCAGAATCATTCACCAACGCTTCTTGAAAATGTATAGGCCCTTGTGTGAAGCTGATAAAGGTAACCAAGTGGCACGTCTTTGCTTGTAACTCCTTCGTAGAAGCCTCTAGAACATTGAGAGGAATGATGACTAAAATGCCAAGTGTCATTTCTGCATGGAGACCCTTCTTGTAACACCTTCGAAGATGGAGATTATAACTCCATAACATTCTATCTTTCTAACGTTGCTTGGGCAGCAAGCAAGCTTTCTTGTAATGCCCTCAAGGATGGAGATTATAACTCCATATCTCCTTTTGTTTTCCAACATTGCTTGGGCAGCAAGCAAACTATATTTTCCATAGGTGAATGGGCGATGCGCTACGGAGCTTGGACGATAGTTCGATGCTTCCTTTGGTGAGTGGTCTTCTCCAATATTGAGGCCACGAATGTAACACCTTTCTTCCTTTCTTTTATGCCTCCAAACACATTGATTTCACTACTGCTAATTTGACGTCTTTTTGAGATTGATATGCACTCGCTTGACTACGTAATTGTGGCTCATGGATGATCTAAAATGAGCTTTGCTTCTGTAGGTGCGTACGTCCAAGGATGAGCTCTCGAATGGCTCCTTCTAGCTTGGGAGGAGGAGTGTTGACGTCCGGCCTTTAATGGTTGTTCTTTTCCCTATAGGAAAACATGCCCTAATATGGCACTTTCAAATCTGCACCTATGCTATCAAAAAATAGATTAGAGGAGTGCAAGATGATGTATTATATTTCATAATAAGGCTTTTAATAAACCTTCTTTTGCACTCTATTTTCAGATTTTTAGATTATGGTTTTATGGCAGATTTCTTGCAATATAAGGGTTTGAGGTTGTCTTTGACAATAGACACACCTTCCCCTTTTTACTTGGAAACTTTTGATAGCAAGTCCAAGTTTCAATAACAGTAGATAGAAGTTCTTTTAATTGATGCAAATTTTCTGCATTCTTTTCTTTTTGCATTCACTTGTAATGCTTCTCACTTTCATAAGCTTCTATCTCTATTTTTGGTTAGTTATGTTCTTCTCCAAATCTGGAGGATTCTAACCCTTATTGGTGGCTTCTATTGGCCACATCAAGTTGCAGATTTTTGTGCTTCAATAGTGTCTTTAGACACTTGATACAAATCAGATTTTGTGCCTTTCAGGAAACACAAAACTAATTTTCTTTTTGAGAGTAGTATAATAGTACAAACTTTTTAATGCACTAATATTACACCTTATCACTCCAATAAACTCTCAAAGAAATGCACTTAATAATCTACTACAACTAATCAAGAATAACCTAAAATGAATCTTTAGGAGTTATTCTGCAATTTCACTACAATCAATGTTGTAGGACTTAGTCTTCTTTTTCAATAATAGATAATAGGTAGTTGATAGAAATTAATTTGGAATCTAATCAACTCCTAATAAATGTGCAATTGAATCCTTAAAAAGAATCTATTTTTCCTTTGCACTTTAGAAGACTGAAAATCTAATTTCCTTTTTGCAACTTTAATCCAATTTCAGGTGCTCTAATAAATCTAATAAATAGTTCAATTTAATGAATCTTTTTGCACCATAAGTTGCATACCTTTTTCTGTAGCTCTTCTCCCACCTTTGTAGAGGATGTAGACCTTGGTGTCTAGGAACACCAAGTTGCTACTTCTGGTAGGATATCCTTCATAACTCCTTCACCAAATGATGGTCTCAAACTTTCTTTTACGAGCCTAGGATTTGGTGGCTTGTTCTCCTCTTGTGTTCTCCTCCTTCTGTTATATATTTGGAGAAGTCTATGTCTCTAGGGTGGTGCCTTCTTGTTGTGAGAGGTAATATTCAAATATCCAATATTTGGTGAGCTTCTTCTATATTCAAGTCCTCTTGTCAAGTTTTGACTTCAAGCAGGATCTTCTTCTAGGGTTTGGCACTCCTTGCCAAACTTCTTCTCGAATTTGGCACTCCTTGCCAAATTCTCCTCTTGGGCTTGTTGTCGGATGGTGACAATTGTCCCAAGTCCTTCACTATCAGGGACTTCACCTGGATAGTGGATTTCTCCAATGAGTTCTCAAAGAACTCTCTTGATCTTCAACAAGGCTCTCCTAGCCTTTCTTGGATGCTCGATGAGACCTTCTCAAGGTATTTGATCTGGCAGCTTCTGATGGTCTTTCCTTAGACCTTTTCTTCAACCTTCTACTTTTAGAAGTGTTGGTGGTGAGATCTTCTCCTGGATCTTTTGATTCTGCTATTTTTGGCTTTGAGTAGGACTCTCCTAGTCCTTCTTCTTCTAATACTGGAAGTTCTTCAATGAGATCTTCTCGATCTCTTCTCTTTTGCTTCAGTATTAAGCTGATTCTAAAGAAGATGCTCTTCCTAAATTTCTTGTAGGAAGTCTCCCAACTCATTGAATATTCTGTTCCTGCAACAAGAATATTAGTACTGAAATATTTAATCTACTTTTGAATCATATATTCTTCTTGAATTCTTCTTCAGGATCAAGGCTTCTATGGCCTATTTTGATGTTAAGGCTTTTGTGGCCTTTTTAGTACCAAGGCTCCTATGGCCTTTTTAGTATCAAGGCTTCTATGGCCTTTTCAATATCAAGGCTTCTATGGCCTTTTAGTATAAGACTTATGTGGCTTCTTCTGCAAGGCTTCTATGGCCTTTCTGTATCAAGGCTCTTGTGGCCTGTTCTTCAAGTGTAGATTTCTGCAATCCAGAAATGGAGATCTTTAGTCTCCTATCTTCACCATGATCCTTCACAGGAAGTCTTCTTTCATAGTATTCTTCTCTCACATGATGAACTAACCTCTACACTATGAGGGCACTCCAACCGTCGGGAAATGAAGTTGGAGTCTCCTAGTTGTTTGTCATAGGAGGAGTCCCAATCCTCTGAGGATTAATTTCCTACAACAAAAGAAACTTTAGGTACTTATTAGAAAACTCCAGATGACCTGGATGATCTTCACTAGATGATCTATCAATCTAGTGGATTGAAATGTTGAGTCCTAGTCTTCATGAGTTTTCATAACAACTCTATGGAAAATACTCTAGATGAAAATGATCTTAGTATTTCTGAAATTGAGATTCCTTTCAGTCCTATCTTTGTGACTCTCCCAAAATCTACCACCTAGATGCTCTTGAGATATTTTTCCAGTGGTTGGTCCAAAGGTATGTCAGTTTGACAAAACTCTCAGGCTAACCAACAATGGTGGTTCCTTAAAGACCTGCATAGATTAGATCTACCGTAGCTCTGATACCACTATTAGCTTTTGATGAATGAGCCATGAGAGATAACAATCACAAGATGCAGAATAAGATGCAATAAAGTAAATCTGCTAGATGACTGAAGTATGCTAAAATATAAAAGATATAAAATATTACAATGTAGCTATGGAGGAAGTGAGCACTCCATTAACAAAGCTACATATCTACATCATATCCATCACCAGTAAATGGTGTGGAACACAATCCACTAACCTACGCTATCTAACAATGTCTCTCGGTTGTCCTATCTTGAAGAACACAAGCTTATACTGAGAGGGGGGGTGAACAATATAAGACCTCTTTTTACTTTTCCTTTATAAAGCAACATATCCAAAGCAATATCAAAGCAATGCACAAAACCATCCACAAAGTGACACAACAATTTACATGGTTCATCCTTAAAACTTTTCTCTAAAAGTTATCTCAAAGTTCTTTGGGAAACCTTCCCAATTACAATGTTTATGAGCCTCGGCTCAAAGGAGAAACCTTCCCCAATCTGAATTCATGAGCCTTTGCTCAAAGGATATACCTTCCCCTACCTTTGCTCTGGTTGGTGATCCTCTAGAAGACCTCTACCTCCGCTGCCCTTAGCAAATGGAACTCTATCCACAGAAGACACCTGTCTTCCCTGCTCTGGCTGGAGACCTCTGTCCTCAACTCTATCACCCCAAAGCTGGTCCTCGAATTTGCACTAAACACAGTCCCTTGGTCTAGCAAAAATGTCCTCGTCCTCTATATTTGATCAGTACCAAACACAGTCCTTCGGTCTGGTACAAATCTGTCCTCAGGTTCTTCTCATAGAACCAATGCACCTCTGTCCTCAAGTTCTCTGATAGAACTATCAAACTTAGCTTCACAAGTCCTCACCGAAACCTATCCAAATATTCTTACAAGTCCCCAATGGAACCTGTCCAAAACCTGCTCACAAGTCCCCAATGGAACCTATCCAAAACCTGCTCACAAGTCCCCAATGGAACCTGTCCAAAACCTGCTCACAAGTTCATCAAGAAAACTTGCTTGGCATGAACCCACAAAGAGAATTGTTAGAGACCCAATGTGATTCATCAACCTCATAGAAGCATAAAGAGAATTGTTAGAGACTCAATATGTTCTATACTTAACTCCCAATCTCAATCCCAACTCAATCTCAAATATCAAAATAATAAGATAGATGTAGTATACTTTTCTCAAGAACATGAAACACAACCCAAAAATTGCCAACCATGCAATATCTCATATAACAATGATACTCATGTTCTTTCCAACAACCAATATCTTTTCTCAACCAATTTGGGCTTCAACAACAATGCTCATAGACAAGGTTTAACCAACATCATTCAACTCAACATTAACCTTGAAGCATTCTACCAATCATCACAAGAAAAGGAAACAAGTAGAAATCCTTTTCCCTCCAAAGATATTTGAACAAAACAGACCACCCACACAATATCACCAAATGCAAAGAATAACTTGTTCAAACCAACTCAATGGAGTAAGCCCAATATCATGTATCAAGTAAAAGCAATAACTTGATCAACCAACCTCTATGGAATCAACTCAATCATCAACCTCAACACAGCCATCCAAGGATTTCACCTACTCAAAGCAAGTATCAAGACTCACATTCATAAACCCTAGTGCACAATGCTTCCACTACCTCAAACCAGAAATATGCATTCACCAAAACTCTCATCAATGATAACAATGCATAAGTAGTCTTCAACAAACCAAAAACTAGGACTTATACCCAACCAAAGGAAACCTTGTTGAATACCTTTTCACTCCAATCTTATTTCAGGAAAACATACACCAATCATACTCATAAGAAGAATGTGCCCATACCTTATTGAAGTGAAGGAACCCCTTTGGAAATCTGCCACAATCACAAAATTCTTTTGCCAATCTTCACAAGGGTTAGTAGATCACAAAATAATCAACATTACTCCACTTTTCAATAATCATTACCAAAGCCATTAATTGCACAACTTCCTTATCTCTCCTAAAACCACTTGTACCATAAAATAAAATAAATCACAACATTTCATAACCTTATAACTCCCTTATTACTCCTTTTAAAACATACATAGTAAAGCTTATGAAAGCAAAAATAATTCCTTACGTTTTTGTCCTTTTGTTCTTTGTTTGAATGTTTTCCTTTAGCGTTGAAAACTTTCTTGAACAAGTTACAATGATTCACCTCCACGTGGTTTTTGACCAATTGCCTTGCTGCCCTTTTCACTATCACGACTATAGCATCCCGCTGCCACGTGTATACCTATCTGCTGGAGTAGCGCAATCGTAGAGGTCTACTTGCACTCCTGTAGTTAGTATGTCCAAACTATGGTATCCAACTGCAATCACCGCAAGCCTTGTGTCATCTAGATCAGCACAACTGCATCAGTCCAGCATACGAAGCTATGCCGTCCATGTGGAAACCCTAGCACACTACGTGAAACTGTTCCAACTTTAGCAACCGTGACTTCTAGGTTTTGTTGAACCTGCTAACAGTTTTCAACGTTCACTCCTTCAGTCTTGCTGATGGATTGTTGCATGGCATTACCTCCTTTCGATGATCTGCAATCAAAACTTTGCGACGGTGCTTCTTCTTCTGTTTGACTTCTAGCTTGACGTCTCACTGCCTTCGTCGAAGAGTTCCAGCAGGACATTCCTTTTCAACTTTGATGACTCCACCCTTCTGCGACGTTGCCTCCATCCCACACTAACTCTCGCAGAGATTTCTCCTTCGTCGTCAATGCATGACATCTTCCTTCGCTACAAAGACGAAAACGAAATGCACTCCGATTTATATCGATTCACACACACACTGGAATGAATTTATTAGCCCCATTATATATGCACTTCGATGCATTACCAAACACGTCGGCATTTCCAAACACGTCGGAAAATACTTTAATTTAATTTTAAAATATTAATTTAAATTTTAAATAAATAAAATTTAAACTAGATATTTAAAATTAAATATCTTCATCACGGGGGCACGTTTTTCAATGAAACGAAGAGCCAGCTTGGGTTTTAAGAAAAACCCATTTCAAATCTGTTGTCCATGGTTTTAAATAAAACCTTTTATTTTGTATGCCTTGGTTTTCACAAAAAACCTTTCCGCTTCTTGACATCAATGACAACATCAACACTTGAGCAAAGGCAATGTACCCAATGTACCCAAAATTGCCAACATATCTATCTATCTAAGAGGCCATCCTTATATATGTAAAATAGGATGCTTGCCCAACACTCTAACTAGCTATGCATAGGATACCTTGCACATGTACAACTTGCACATGGACACTTGTCCATTTATTACAATGCATGAAGTCACTAGATAACTTGTACATGAAGTAATCTAGGTATGTATCTTGGAGGATACATTTACATAACCCAAATTATGGAATAGACATTATTTCCAACAACATAACCATCCAAATACATCAAAACTAGGCATTAATTTGTTATTCATTAATATAGAGTCTTGTACGACCAAAAAGGCGTGCACCCAAAATGTTGTAATTGCATAAACAAAGTAAAATTGATATTCAAACACATAAATGGACAAAACAAATGGAAATTACAAGAAATGCCTCTATTATTCCATTAAAATCAATAAGTGTCTGATTACAAGTAAGTCCCTCTTAGGGATACTCTATTTGATACGCAATTACAATTATTTCAATTCCCCTCAGGGATGAAATGCACTATCAAGCCCTTAAGGTGACACGAACTGCTCTAGGGTGGAGTGAACCCTCTTCTTCGCATTGAGGAAGGAAATGAATGGTTGTAGCTCCTTAAAAACCTATTTCCTACGATCAAGAAACAACACAAGAATGTCAAAAGCATAGGAAGCCTCTCATGATGAGGCCCTTTAAA
Source organism: Wollemia nobilis (assembly GCA_028583015.1). NCBI lineage: Eukaryota > Viridiplantae > Streptophyta > Pinopsida > Araucariales > Araucariaceae > Wollemia > Wollemia nobilis. The sequence continues at coordinate 24,827,366 of JAQPPZ010017248.1, read as the reverse complement.
GACAAATAGCATGAGAATAGCATAATGACATAAAATCAAGAAAATGCGTAAACTATGCTAAACATATGCAAATAATATCAAGATTGATGGAAATATGTAAATGAAGAGCACAACTATCAATCTATGGAATCAATTACTTGAAATGAAGCATTATAACATGAAAAGAAGCCATTAATGTCTAAACTACTATGATGAGAACAAGTTAGTAAAAACACTAATTATGTTGGTCAGAAGTCTCTAAAACTACAATTAAACCATGCAAATGACTAATCTAATCTAATTAGATGGGCAAAAATGAAAATAGTAAGGTGGCGATACCTCTGTTGCAAACCACAGCATCGATGTGTGGTTTGCACTATAAACATGGCTGAAAGCCATGGTGAGCACTCAAGTAAGTTTACCCTCAAAATCAAGGGTAGTGGGCTTGACCTCCTTGTCCAATTGATGTTCAAGGGTCGCCTTCGGTGTCCTTCTGACAAGTTTGGTGGTTGATTCACTGTGAGGGGCCTTCGTTTGCCTAGATTTGCATTTCTTGGCTCTTCTAGGCTCCTAGGACCTCCATGGCAAATTGATCTTTGGGTGAATAGCAAAGTGGCCTTCTCCAATGCATGAATTCAGTATGCAATTCGATAGGGCTTCACTGCTCACTTGATCAATCAACTCTCTATATTCTCTCCCCATTTGGAGGGGGTATTTATAGGATGCCCTAGGGCTAGGGGTGGCTTCATGGAGAAGCCAAGATCAAGAAGAGGTGGTTAGGACAGTTGGAATGGAAGCCTTTGGAATATTCCATCCATTAACCACCTTCTTCTAGAACAAATGGTCATTCAAACCAATTTGGCTCGGATGAAGGCCAACTGAACTTCAGTTAAGACCATAGGTTGCAGCTACGGTTCAAACTGTAAACCGTAGGCCTTAGCCATGGTTCAGACTATAGACCATAGGTCTAGGTTGTGGTTCAGACTGATTAGGCCAAGGAGCCCAAATTGAGTGGTTAGAACCACTGCTCTATCTTGGAGTCTATCCAAGATCCTCCATATGGTCTTGTAGCATGTCCATATGAGTAGTCGCCTTCGACATGACATATTTTAGGTGTCTACAGATGCCCCTTTTGAGATGCATTGTGAGATCGAACAATGCTGAGCAAAAATAGACCTCCTAAAATGATGTCGAAGGTTCTATGATGATCATTAGTCAGATCAACATTAGATGCCCCTTGTCCAGCAAAAGGATGCGCATCCTAGAATCATTGCTTCCAACTGGGTGAAAGGCTTACATTTTAAAAATCTTGCACTCGCCATCAGGCATTCGGGTAGCATTTGATGCTACAATAGGAGTTAGGCCTATATAACCGAAAGGAGAAGAGATACAAACAAATTATCATATTTTCTATTTACCCCAAGCAAAGGGGTAAGCTTATGATAGTTATTGACAATGATTCATAAGGATGAACACAATTTTGACAAGATCAAGGGATCTACGATCTCAGGGATCTTCTGTTGATTTTGATTATGATTTGATATTATGACTACCCCCTCAAGCGATGAGTCGATGAGGGTAATGACAATGATTAAAGTGACGATGTCACTTGACCACCATGGATGATCTGAAAAAATTTAGATTTGAGCATATTAATGCCTTGGCTAGGCCTAGTTCAGCTTCTGATTCCAACTATTAATAGTAATTGCACATTCCTATCCCATGGAGCAGTCAGGCTACAATAGCCATCTTAGGGAATCAAAATGAGGCAACTCCAATTAGATTTGTGTTGAATCAAGTTATCGATGATTTGTTGAAAATATGTCATAGGAGACATGACATGAAACACCTCGTTCCCATGGAGAAGTCCAGCCATGAAGGCCTTCTTAGGGATTGAAAAGAAGCATATCAGATCAACGATGACAATTTTTCCCCAAATGTCCTTATGGTAATTTACTCATCTTGCCGAATTGCATGGATCGCAAGTCATTGCAACCACCAAGTGTATAGGGTAAATTACTGAATACGAGGCACATTTGGTTTTTTAATTATTTGATTTTTTTTGTTAATTTTGATTTATTGATCAATCCTGGTGCTTTGAACATCACCAAATTTGCAATATTGATTGCTCTTTTTGAAATTTGATCCATTAGGAGTCATTAATTTGCCTTTTTAGACCTTCCCACGGTGGGTTTTTAGTGCATTTAATGCTAGCTATGAACCATGAGTATGGTCTGTGGTTGAATTTTTCAATTTTTGGGAACCGTAGTTAGGGCCTACGATCGAAAAACCCTAATTTCGGGACCGCAGGTGTCAGCTACGGTCCGCAAAATTAGGAGGACCCTTAAATAGCCATTCCCATTTGAATTTGTCATTATTTTCTGGAAAGCAACTACATTATTGAGAGCTCTGAGAGATAGGAGATATTCCCTGATCTGGAACGCTGCCCAAAACTCTTCCATATACTGCACTTGATACCCCGATGGTGGATCTTGATCAGCCATCGACTAGCAGAGGCCAGAGCGGGCAAGGTAACTCAAAATCGAGTCCTCGCAGTTCAATACCAATTAAAATCAACCACATTAAGTAATGCGGTAAATGAACCTCACTAAACAGTTGGTAATGAACCCCACTAGATTAGGTTAATTAGGTTTTAAATTTTTTAGTGAGAAAGGCTAGGAAGGTACCCAAAATGGGTATTCTTCCTAGACCGTAGCTAGCAGTTGCGGTTCCCAATTGTCAGATTGGGGACCGCAGCTATCAGCTACGGTTCACATTCAAATTACAATGGTCATATTTTGACCGCATGCGGACCATAGGGTTGACCCATGGTTCATAGACTTTAGAAAAAAATTATTAAATTTTTAATTTTCTAAAGTTTAAATAGGCAATTAATGTCATTTAATGCAATTTTGACTTGCCTAATTGATCTTTTTGATTTTTATGAATGCCTTGCGACATGTTTTTATCTTTTTATCAATTTTTAGATGTTTTTGATATTTTTATTTAAATTTTAGCTTATATACTACTTTTATTTCAGAGGTTGACCTCTAGGGCTCGTGAGCCCGATCTACTTAAGATTCTCCATAGATAGCTCACTGATGGTGAGCATGCATGGTTTAGAGCCATCATATTTGGCTATGTACTAGATCTACCCACTATTAGGGTAGATCAGACCTACTTGACTATGTTGGCCCGGTGCTGGAATGCGTGGACCAACACCTTTCACCTGCCTACAGGTGAAATGACTATGACCTTAGAGGATGTTTATCGGATCTTTAGGATCCCTATCGATGGCGAGGCCATCACCTCTTCCTCTTCTCAGAGAAAGGGGCCTATATTTGATGCTATCTTCGATGATCGAAGCAAGGAGGCTCAGGAGAAGATCGATCATGGAGGCGTCCACATTGGATACTGGTAGGGCGAGCACATTTTCTCAGTTCGCATGATGATCTTCATGATCCTTGTGGTACAGGTAGTGCTTCCAGACTCCTCGAGCATGAGGATTCCCTGGAACCTCTTGGCCAATGTCTGGAGAGTGATTCAGAGTTCCACTGCTCAGCCACTACGCCTAGCTTGGGGGAGCACATTACTATGTCAGCTCTACAGGGAGTTATACCAGATTACTAGTCAGAGCCATCGAGGGATTAGCTGTAGCCTATTGTTATAGATCTAGGGTTGGCAACATATCCAGATCGAGCATCTTATGGACCTACCTCTCCACATCATGACCATTGATGATGCGCATCAGTGCTACATCATGCTGGCCATGAGAGGAGGAGGGGTTCCAGAGCAGGACCCATGCTAGAGACACTGATTATTACATTACATGATTTGTAGTGCTCGTCGGATGACATTGAGTGGCGCTCCTATATGGATTGCCCTAATTGGATCGAGGTAGGCGAGTGGCTATGATAGGCTCATCGAGATAGGTGGCTACTCGATCGTAAGGTCAAGATTAGAGAGTATCAGTTCTTCTCTCACGTCCTATGGTAGTTTGGCTTGGTGTAGGACATTTTAGAGATTCCTTTTGTGTATCGACATCTCATGCTAGAGACACATCTACCATGGATTCAGCTTACAGCTCTAGGAGATGAGGTTGATGACTTCTAGGAGTCTAGGGATGACACACCTAGGACCACCCCAACATACGACACATGGTGGTCCCTCCTACAGTGGTAGGGTTCAGGGCCTCTGGGTAGAGTAGATGACCAGGCAGAGGTAGGGGTCGATCCTGATGGGCATAGGGTGCACCAGAGGATCGAGGGTGGATGGGGCATAGAGGCCACCATAGAGGAGGCTCTATAGGTAGAGGTAAAGGAGGAGGAGGGGTTATAGGAGGGTGAGGTGCCTCTTGATAGTGATGTAGGGGAGCTCCTCGCTCAGGTTGTCGACTTACAGAGTCAGGTTGGTAGGTTTCAGACCCAGCAGCTACAGTGGGATATGACTATCACCCTTCTAGAGGTGAAGCTGGGTCATAGGGATAGACAGCTAGTAGAGGCTCAAGCATAGACTTGGGCTACAACAATAGAGTCATAGGTCGGTGAGCTTACTAGTGCATGAGATGTGGCACTAGCATAGCGGGGTGAGGCCATTGCAGAGAGAGAGCTACTCAAGGCATAGAGGGGGATCCTTCATCCTCCCATGCTATTATGGGACCTCCAGCTGCACCATCAGCTACACTACTAGGAGGTGGTGATCCCATGGTAGAGGTTAGGTGGCTCACTTCCCTCGTAGAGGAGGGAAATGACCTTTGCGATGTGAGGGCAGCTCGCATCTCCCAGCTAGAGGGCTTCATCAGATTGTGGGGCTTGGAGGTACTAGAGGACAGACATGCTATGGGGTCCCAGAGGACTAGGTCTCGGACCTCAGGATAGTCCATGATGAGCTCTAGCCAGTGGACGCATAGGACAGAGAGGACACATAGGTCCTCTAGCACACATGGAGGCAGCTCTCATAGGAGTCATAAGGAGACAGGTGCAACCTCTAGTCATAGGTCTAGCCACTTAGAGATACCAGTATCTCATGTGCTAGGCCTCTTTGGGTTAGGTGGTACATAGGGCCCTTAGTAGGGCACACAATAGGCACTAGAGCTGATTGTAGAGTAGGCTCTAGAGCATAGGGCTGAGGGAGGTGATGAGAGCTCCAGTTCAGGGGGAGCAGGCCAAAGCTAGGGCTCTACTAGATCTAGGCTACATTTTGCATATGTACCATTTTTGGTGTAAGGTCTAGGACCTACATGATTGTAGCCTATGGGTATTTTGTACTCTTGATGTACTCTTGAGACACACAAAAACACACACACACACACATATATATATATATATATGATATTGATCATTTATGACTCATTATATGTACTTGTATATTTTTAATTTTTTATTTATTTGATGCATATGGATGCAATGCTTATGTTAATTTGATGCTATATGATGTGATGTATGGATGACATGCACTAGATAGCTATTTAATTTATGATGATGATGACATGCAGTGATCTAGATGCTTAGATGTGCGATGTATGTAATGCATTATTTACATGATGGTAATCTAATGTAAATGAACCTGTATGCTTTAATCACTTAAAACATAAGGAATGAATGCAAATATGTTTATCAATCTAATGGATGACACCACAGAATGTATAAAAATCATGAATGTAATTGAAAATCCTTAAGATAAGAATTTAATCAATTAATCACCCATATATGAAATGCAATGAATGCAGTTGTATGATGCGAATGATATAATGTGTCATTCTATTTTCCTTTGCAAATTTGAAAAATATGCACGATATAGTCAATGGTCATCTAAATATTATTTCTAATATCCATCCGGTATCTATCCTATATCTTGATTGTGCTCTATATGATGATGTATCATGGACTCGATACTTTGCAATTTAATGTTTTATATGGTTTGCGATATTTGATATTTTGTTGCTATGAGAGAGATTTTTGAGGTTTTCCATGAGACTCAAACACCCTAATAGACTTATCAAAAGTTGCATACTAACCACACTAGACTTCTGAGATAAAAGGCTTTTGCTAGGATAGGCCCTAACTGTTCATTATCCCTGTGTGTGCACATGATTATTTTAAGATAAGACACGAGCGTTCCCCGATGTCAAGCGGGATTCTTTCAGCCCATTGCTAAGATAGGGGTACCACAAATGTCTTATCCAATCCCAAGTTTAGATTTTAGTTGGACTAAGCCACTAGGCAATGCAGGACACCTGAAGCTAGCTCCTCCACATTCAAACATTGGTCTACCCACAAGCGAGATGCAAGTGTATCAGACATATCGTCATGCGTAAGGTACAATAGTGCCGACAATTCTAGGGATTCAAGCTCATTCCTTTCTATCCTTCAATTTTTGGGATACTTGCTCATATGTAGTGAAGCAAGGGAGTCGATTCCATCTTCATTCTGAACTATCTCTGGATCTTCATTTGATCTCTCTTTGAACTGGATTTTGGATCTTCATTTGATCTCCACTCGAACTTTGATTTATGATCTTCATTTGATCTTCACTTTGAACTTGATTTGAGCCTATTTTCTGATCTTCATTTGATCTTCACTTTTGGCATTTATACTTGATAATCTTCTTCAGAAACCTTCCTTTGGGGGATTTACTTGGGAAAACTATTTCTAGTATATCGATTGAGGATATCGATCTTATGATATCAATATGGGATATCAATCTGGGAAGTCGATCTATGATATCGATCTAGGGTATCAATCTTGAGGATTGATGTGGGATATCACTCTGGGATATTGCTCATTTTATCGTAAGCAAGGGATTCTGAATAGGGAACTAACCTATCCTTTTTCCAACTACCAACATTTCCCATACCATCCACATAGAGGGATAAGCAAGAATAACTCTTTTCACTTCAGGATACTCGGTCCTGCTTCATGACTTTCATCTTCCCCTAGTCCTTGTTAGGATTGTTTAATTTTTTGATTAGTGATAGGCTTCTGATATGCTAAGGGCTATACTAACTGAACCTCAGCTACAAAAGCAAAGCAAGCTTTCTATCAACTCTTGATAAGACCCCTAGGTATGGTTGAATGATCAGAAAACCCTAGTATATCTCCATAGCAACAAAATAGGTTGTGTTGAAAAACACAATTACTCACATGAATGATGGATTTATGATAAATGCAGAGATGCATGATTTAGACACAAACATGGTGTCATTTGTAAGATTGACAAACATAATCCCTCCTACTATGGAATGCAATGGATGATGAATGCCTATATGCAATGCAATAATGCAATGGATGCATGAGTAAATGCAAAAAATGACAATGCAAAATTCAAATGCAAATGCAAATGTTTTTGGATTTTATGCTTTACCAATTTTTTTTGGATTTTATTGATTTTATAATTTTTATGAGTTTTGAGCCTCATATCTGACCAAACGATGAGTACATGCCTCTGGAGCCTTTATATTGACCAAGCGATTTTTTAGCAAAAATCCTTGGAGCTTTTTAGGATGACCGAGCAGTTTTAAGCAAACCCTCAGAGCCTTTTGGGTTTGACCAAAGGGTTTATGAGCACCTTTGGGACTTTTTGGGATGACCAAGTGATCTTTTAAGAATCCTTGGAGATTTTGGGTTGACCAAGCAATTTTTAGAAACTCTTGGTGCCTTTTGATTGACCAAACTACTCACAGATGAGCTTGGAGCCTTTTAGGATGATCGAGCGATTATAAGAAACCCTGGGGCCTTTGATGACATGACCAAGTGGTTTTAGGAACCCTTGGAGCCTTTTGGGATGATCGAGCAATTTTAAAAAAACCCTCGAGCTTTTTGAGTGACAAAATTATGGGAGGTTTGGAGCTTTTTAGGATGACCGAGCGGTTACAAGCAACCCTCGAAGCCTTTTACTATGCTCTTCAAGCATAAAATGCCTTAATATGGATGATGTTGAGAGGTTCAGGCTCTTCAACACCTCCTAGCGATGTTAGGTGATAGGTACCTAAACCAATATTTTTAGATATGATGTAGGGTCCTAGCCAATTAGCCATAAATTTGTCTCGCATATCTAGCGGTAAATTAGAGTTCTGTTGGTTCTCTTTCAAGACAAGATCCCCAACTTCAAAGTCTCTCTGGTGGACTTTGATATTGTAAGCTCATTTTAGTCACTCTTGATAAACATGAAGATGCTCCAGGGCATTCACGTGATGTTCATCAAGTAGCATCAGTTGATCCAGTCGAGCTTGTCATGCGGTGTCATCATCGATGAACTCTTTCAATGTGACATGCAATATTGGAATTTCCAATTCCAAGGGCATAATGGCCTCAACGCCATATACTAGTGAGAATGACGTTGCCCTAATGGGCATCCGAATACTAGTCCTATAAGCCCATAATGCAAGGGGCAGCTGGATATGCCAGTCTTTGTGGTTTTCTTGTACCATATTTTTCAATATGGCCACCACTATCTTATTTGAAGCTTCAGCCTACCCGTTTGCTTGTGGATAGTATGGAGTCACAAAACTATGTTTGATTCTATATTTAGATGTCAAAGCTCTCATAGTTTTGTTCTTGAAAGATGTTCCATTATCCGATATTATTTTGGATGGAATCCCAAAATGACTTATGATATGCTCTAGTATAAACTCTGCTATACGAGCTCCAGTTGTCATTGTTAAGGGTATTGCTTCCACCCACTTTGTAAAATACTCAGTAGCCATGATTATAAATGTATGTCGACCCGATGATGGAGGAGAGATCTTGCCTATAAGATCTAATCCCCACTCGAGCAAATGGCCAAGCCGCTTGGATGGGTTGTAAGGCCTATGATGGCAAGTGCGTAAGATTAGCATGATGCTGACATTTAACGCATTTCTTGACATACACATTGCACTCCTTCTCCATAGTGGGCCAATAGTAGCCCATTCGAAGGATGCGCTTGATGATGGCCATGCCGCTAAAATGGCCACCACATGTACCATCATGAGCTTGCAAAATTTCCCATGATGCCTCTTGGGGCTCTAAGCAATGAAGGAGAACTCCATCGTAGCCTCGTCGGTACAAGATGTCTCCTATTAAGACATATTTAGCCACTTTCTATTTAAATGTGCACTTCGCGGCATGCGATAATCCCTCTGGGATTATACTAAGTTTTAGGAAGTCTTGAATTTATGACATCCAATTTTGATAAGCCTCAGCTTCGACTGCTAAGATGACTTGCTCCCCCTGCGTATCTACTTTTGCAAATGCAGACTCGAAAATAACCTTGTGGTGAATGGTAGTACCACTCCCCATAGGACTCTAAGAGGTTAATGACCCCTAGGGTGCCTTCTTAAGAAAGTCTTCAGCTTTGCAGAACCATTCAGCTTTTGGTTCTACACTGATCATGTTGACCGATTCTTTGTTATCATAGGTTGCACGCTCTGCTATCGGATGCGAGAGCATCTTGACATGGATGGTAGTGAAATCAGTAGATGGATTCTGAGGGATTAAAGATCCCAAATATGCCATGGTATCTACAAACTTATTTGATGATCGAGGGATTGCCTCGATGTCATACCATTCAAATTTAGCCAAATATGTGGCAACTAGATCTTTATAGGCTTTCAATACGGGACATCGACACTGAAAGAGCCCCTTAACTTGATTTACTATGAGCAAGGAGTCACCAAAGATGTTTAATATTTTAATATTCATGGCGATGGCTGTGTGGAGGCCCAATAGTAGGGCTTCGTACTCAACATTGTTGTTGGTGCATAGAAAATCCAACTTAAATGACAAGGGCATTGGAGCTCCTTGCGACATGAAGAACACTATTCTGGCACCACCCCCTTGCTCGCACTTTGAACCATCAAAGAATAGAGTCATATCAGCATTGTTCTCTGGTTCTTCGGGTTTGGGAGCTTCAGATATGATGAAGACTGCATCGTTCGAAAGCTCTATGGTTAGAGGCCTACTATTTGATAGTGGTGCCTCAACTAATTGATCCGCTATGACCTATCCCTTGATGGACTTCTAGCTTATGAATTCTAGATCAAATTCCATCAATAGCATGATCCACTTCGTAGTACGCGTATTGTGATAAGTCTTACTCATCATGTACTACAAAGGATTTTGTTTGGATATAACATATGTCGTATGACTTAACATATAGTGTCACAATTTCTTTGTAGTGAACACTACTGCTAAACACAATTTTTCCACATATGCATACCCGAGCTCATAGCTCACCAAGGTTCGACTAATATAATATATGGCCTGTTCTTTGCCTTGCATGTTCTTTTGGGCTAACATGGTTCCCAGTGCAAAGTCAGTTGTCGATATATATAGTAGAAAAGGCACCTCTGGCCTTGGTGGAGCTAGCACTGGCGTGTCCAGGTATTGCTTTATTTCAGTGAAGGCTGCTTGACAGTCCTCATCCCAGTTGAATGGGACCCCCTTATGTAGCAGTCGATTCATGGGTCGACATTTATCCGATAATTGAGTGATGAATCACTTTATCGATGCTACCTTGCCCTGAAGGCTCCTTAACTCTTTAATATTGGTGGGAGGATGCATTTCCAAGATAGCCTTGACCTTCATTGGGTCAACTTCGATGCCTCGCTTAGAGATGATGAATCCTAGTAGTTTTCTAGAAGTTACGCCAAATACGCACTTCTTAGGATTCAGCCTGACATTGTGCTCTATCAGGCGATCGAAGACCTTCCTTAAGACCTCTGCATGCTCTTCTCATAGCAATGACTTGGCCAACAAGTCATCGATATAATATTCTAGAATTTTGTGCATATAGTCATGAAAAATGTATGTCATGGCCCATTGATATGTGGCACCAATATTTTTGAGGCCAAATGGCATAACTTTGTAGCAAAACATTCCCCATGGCGTTATAAATATGGTTTTATGTTGGTCTTCGGGTTTAATCTAAATTTGATTGTAACCAGAAAAACCATCCATTAAGGAGAGCATTTCGTGACCTACAGTTGCATCTACGAGAGCATCAATATTGGGCAATGGAAATGAATCTTTGGGTGTTGCCTTATTTAGGTCTCTAAAATCTATGCAAATACGGATTCTTCCATCAGGTTTTCCCATGGGTACCATATTGGACACCCATTCTGGATAGTCGATGGAGATCACAAATTCCACATCCAATAACTTTTGTAGCTCATATTTCACCATTAAGGCTACTATTGGGTGCATCTTTCTAAGCTTTTGCTTGATCGACTTCTTCGTCAGATCTAGTGAAAGGTTATGCATAACCAATTTTGGGTCTAGACTTGGCATATCCTTGTACATCCAAGAAAACAAATTTGGTCTCTCTTTCAGTAGAGGGATGAGGGTGGCCCGCTCATCTGGAGTGAGACTCTCTCCAAATTTAACCTTCTTTGCACTGGTGGGATCATTACTGATATCCACCTCAAAGGTTTCCTCTACTGACATATGTGATCCCTCCTCAAGTTGATGAGGCGTAGGAATCAAATGGATGTCATCAGTCGGGTTGATAGGTTCCATGTTGGAAGCATTTTTGGCATGATAGACATCGTATGCACAACCTGGTGCAAAATGGAAAGGTTGCAACATTTCTTCATTAGGGAAGAAATCTTCAGGCTCAATGGGTGAATCAGCGTGATCCCAGTCGATAGCATCTTTGTTAAGATACAATGGTTTGGATGGATCTATTGGATTATGGAGTGGAGTGGTCAAATCAATGGAGACCATGTTTATGGAATGGAATTGATCTCTAGGACCACATGGACCAACTTCTACAAAATCTACGTAGTCCTCATACCCATGATCTGGCTCTAATGGCACAGGCACAAAGGGGTCTTCTCTGTGAGGACTATGAACAACTGGATCCTCCCTATGCACTGACTATAAAATAGGATCATTTGGCTCAAGGAGCTCCATGTATGTCAGTGGAAGGGGATTAACCAACTGATAAATTTGATCCAGGTTTAACCGTCTTGCTCTCAGATGAGGACCAACATGTAACTATCGATAGACCTCATCTATGTCGATGGGTTGATGATGGTAATACAAATAATGAGGACCAAGGTAGGCCCTCTCTAACTCATCTTCTTCATCACTATCATAATAGAATCCTTCATTCACTCCTACTCTTGGGGGCGCTCTAGCAAGTGCGGCCCCATGAATCTGATTGCTTGATTGTTGTCATCACTATCTGGATAAATCAGATAATTATATCGTAAGTGTGACATCACCAAGAAATCTAGCTCTGCTTCTTCCCTTGAATGATCAATGTTGGGAAGGATCTCTTCGATAACCTGTATCGATTCAATAGGTAATAAATGATGTGCATACTAAGGCCTCACATAGGCACCTTCGACTTCATCCCTAGATTCATCATCATTTGAGGATTCCTCATCTGCATCATAGCTTGGTCCACTCATATCGGAGGTGGACTCCACTCCATCTTCATTACAAAGATCTCCTAGCTCGAGATCACCTACAGTAATGGGGTTACGCCCCTACACGTCTGTGTCATCGACTGCATCATGGGTTTGGTGTCCTAGGTTATCTCTGGGGTTCAGTTCTATCTCAGTCTGCTCAAGGAGCCCTTCATGATGATCTTCGAGTGGCTCAATGGTGATGACAGATATCATAGGGTGATTCCTCCAAAAATTGGAAGGATCAGGATGATATGGATTAAAATCCACATCGTCCGCCATACTAAGGTATAGATGATCTAGGGATGCTATGAGCAAATCATCCTGCCCTCATATCTGTAACCCTAAACTGAACCTATCAGTGACTAATTGATAACGTGGTTCCAGTGGAGTCCTACATCCTTGTTCAAAGAGACCAAGGTCGTATCCGTGCCAATGATATAACTCAAAAATATGCATGGCATACTCCGGGTTGGATAGATAATGAACATTTACTATGAAAGGTTCATCATCATCTTCATCCATGGGCTCTCATTGGAAGCTGATCTAGCCCTACATAGATGAAATTAGTCTGATTAGGTGGCTCTCCCAATGGAACCACCGATCCAACCAGGTAACGATGAGCAGACGATCGGCCCATCTCTTGTGTAGTCTTCAAAATTGGTCTGAAGGTTACATTCTACACAAGGTACTCACCTAATCTGGTGTTGGCGAGATGTACTATCACCCATGGTGTGGATGATCCTACTAAAGATGTAGGTGAGGTAGGCTGAGGTGCCTCCTCGGCTTTGTCTTGGGGTTCCTCAACTTCCATAGGAGTGGGAACCTCCTCGGTGACTGGCTCGGGCTCACGCTCCTCTTTCTCACCCATTTTTACCTTCAACTTCCTTTCATCCCGATGCATGACTGATGCCGATGGTTTCAGGGAAGTGGTAGTGGTGTGCTCCGATCTGTGTGACATAGATGGCATTGGTTGAGCATGTACTATTGGTTTACCTCCTGGCTTCTTTATCGATGATGACGGCCGAACATCCAGGTGCATTGATGGGAGTATGAAACCCCTAGGAAAATTCACTAGGTTCATGAACTTAAAAGGTTCTTCATTCGATGACACTACGTGAACCTGTCCCTCATGAATATACTTCACACACTGATGCAATATCGAGGGAATGCAATGCATTTCATGAATCCAAGGCCTACCGAGTAGTATGTTGTACTGCATGGCCCCTTCTATCACATGACACATCATAGAGATGGTCTTTAGGCCTACCTACATGGGTAGGATAATTGTGCCAATAGTCGAACATAGTGCATCGTTAAATGCTCTCAATGTAAATGTAGTGGGCACAATGTGTGATTTAGGCAGCTTCAAATGACTCAACGCCTTGGTCGTTATTATGTTGATCGATGAGCCGGTATCGATCAAGACCCTTTTAAATGGCATGTGATTAACACATGCGATTATATGCAATGGTGGGTCAGCCATGGTTGTAGAAACCATCCTTATCTCATGATCATAAAATTGGATCATCGGTTCCTGACACTATTGTACATGTCCCATGAAATTAGTAAATGCTTATGCATCTTGGGAATGTACTTCAATGGACCTCAAAATATCCATAAGAGTCTCCTTGTGCCTAGGGGACTATTGTATTAGCTCATATATCGACAACTTCGTAGGAGTTATCTATAGGTTTTGGACCAACCTGCTCCTTATGGTCACCATCGGTCTTGTTGGTGGGCCTAGAATATTCTACATCGATCATTGATTCGACGTGGCTTGTATTTGAATGGGAGCATGAGGTTGATTCAGTTGTTCATATCTCCCATGTCTAGTGACAATGTTCACCATGCCTATGAACCCTTGGGTAGGTGGTTCGACTCGCACCTGGTTGACCTGGCCAACATTGTTGCGAGGCGCCTCATGATTTGGCAAGGGATTTTTGTAAATCCCCATATTCTGATTATCGAGTGCCTATGGGTTGTGTGGCACTACAAGCTCACCTTTTTCAATCATATTTTGCACCATGTGTTTGAAAGTCTAGCACACCTCAATGTCATGGCCTTTCGTTTGATGAAAAATGCAAAATAGATCTTCTTGGTACCCCTTTGATTTGGGTTGATTGGGGTCTATCAGCTTGACTTCGGGTAATCTAATTGCCTTGGCCTCGCATAATTGATGGAAAATCGATGTCAATGATTTCATGTCAATGGTGTGAACTGGTGAGGTGGGCGTTGATCTTTGTTCTTGCCCTTATAATTGTTGTTGCACTTTTCATACTATGTAGGAGGAGGTTGGGCTTGATAATTCTATTTTTGTTGCCCCTTGTCCTCCCTTTGGAGATTCAACACCACTTGATTCACATGGGCCTGCTTGCCCTATTGTTTTGTGGCACTCTTCTTTTGTCCCTCTCTCCTGTTCTTGAGCTTCAAGTTGCCTTCCTACAACTTGATGTCCTCGATCACTTTGGCTTGCGCCAAAGCCTCTTCGAATGTAGGATACTACTGTAGCTATAGTAGTAATGAGATGTGCTTGGCACAACTCTTTGTAAACATTCGGGTTAACTCTATGGTAGGAATAGGGAATGGCAACTTCACCATTAGTCTCCTCCATCTCTTTCTATATTGCTCAATTGGCTCATCATCACGCTGAGCTAGCATAGCCAGATCAGAAATATTGGCCTATTTCTTGATGCCAAAGGAATAGCATTCAAGAAAGGCATCAACTAATTGCTCAAAACTAGTTATGCTATGTTTCTTTAGCTGATTGAACCACTCCCAGGCTGGACCAAAAAGTGTCATGATGAAAGTATGCAACAACAATGCATCATTGCTTGCTATCTAAAAACAAGCATCCAGAAAGCTCATGATATGTTCCTGTGCATCTTCATCACCCTTAAACTTGTCTAACCTGGGCATATCAAAATGCTCAGGGTAAGCTGGAGTAGGCATCGAAGGATCCAAAGGCTCATTATGAATTTTCCTTAATGTCAGCTTTTGAATAGTCATGCCTTGTCTCTCGATGGCTTTGATCTTCTCGGCTAAGGCCTTATAGGCCTTCGAAGATAGAAAGTCCTCCTCCCTAAGTTGATGTGGAGGTGGCTTAGGAGGTACTATCTTCCTCGTATGATATGGAGGGCATTGCTCTTCCTCCTCCTTAGCTCGGGAGCTCTCAGGATATTCTTGCTCGTATCCATCTCCCTCTTCTTCTTCATGCTGCCTCTGCCTCTGATCATCGAGCGATGGTGGCCGCTCCCTCTGTTTAGCACTAGCATGAGTATGAGCATCTCTATGCTCTTGATGCATATCATCTTGTGACAAAGCCTTCCTATATACATGCTCTCTATGCTCATCATGAGGATATAGGCCAGCCCTAGCTAGCCTATCCTCCTACTCCATGCGCTCCTTCTAGGTAAGGATACACTCTTCATGCATGCACTGCTCATATAGCCTCTATCTAATGAGCCTCTGTGCTTGAAGATTTTCATCTTCAATGTACTGCCTCTCTAGGTGAGCATCCTCTAATTGATCTTGGAGGAGTTGGCATTTTTGCTCTGATACCAGTCGATGTGATCTATCGATCTGATCGGTCATGGGAGGCCTCTGGTATCCTTGCTCTATATGAGCGACCTTATGGGTTCTGTACCCATCGGACTGATGTGTTGCACCTTTGCCTCTATCTGTGAAGATGACATTGGCATCCTGTTGTGTCCTATACTATGAACCACCATGCATAGATAGTGGGTGTGTGACATGAGGGTGCTTAGAAGCCTCTCCATGCTCTCTAGTAGTCCTGACGACACTCACGCTATGCTCACTCGAGGCACGAGTGGGTGGAGCAGAAGGCTTGTAGCCTAACTACTCTAAGACACTACCTAGACCCTCTAGCTATCTAGACCACCACCGCTCATGCGGTGGTGTGCCATTAGCTCCCACCTTTGATATATCAATGGTGATCTTGCATGGTGGACCACGCATGGGAGTATGGGTAGACCTATGCTCGAAAGTGAGCCTGTCTGCCTACCCCTGAATGGGTGGATCTCTAGTCCTTCTATACTCAGAAGGTGGAGGCATGGATCCTCCTATGGACTTAGTACGTAGGGGCACCAACCTGGTCCCCTGCACAACATACTCTTTGGCCGATCTCGTGGATGCGCGTGCAGTGCGGTCTCGGTAATGGCTTTCGAGTGGAGCACCCTCATGCTGAGAGGCTCCCTACTCTATCCTATGCCTAGAGGAGTGTACTGAAGCTCCTCTATCTAGGGTATGCTCTACGGGCTCCCCTCATGTCGAGTTATCTCCTCTAATGCTTGTCGAATGATGTTCGGTTCGCTCATGTGGGTGAGGAATTGACACGTGCTACTATGAATTGGTTAGGGGTTGGTCATTGGCATCAAGTTTAGACCTTTTTCGACCACCCCGTGTATCCACCATTGTGTACCTAGCATCTAGATGTATCTTTTATTATTAAGCAAACAAGGTATACAATGATGATTATCTCGTATTAAATTTTGAAAGTGAGCCCTAAACTATTTGATGTGTTTTCAAGATGTGTTGTATCAGTGTAGAAACTCTTATCATGTTTTGCAAAACTTGTTGGATTTTATTCTCAGTTTAATGGCTTTCACCTATACGCTCATAGCTCGACAACTTGGCTATGAACTCCAAGTCACGTAATCCAACCTATAATGTGTGGTAATGAAGCCCACACATGGTCAAGGAGCACATGTCCTCCCAGATCCTCACCCATTTTCCCCTAGTCAGCGTTATACCCTTCGAAGAGAATACATGCAAATTTTCTAGGGTACAAAAGGTTCTCGGATCCGGTATTGGTCTAGTATCCAAAGGTTCGTAGGATTTGGGCCAACGGATGGAAATGACGCCCACCATCATTGAACCCTACTAGTGGTTGGATGTCAAGCCCAACTCACTAGCGTTTAAGTGCCAAGTGGTGTGTGTGGTTCATTTTATTGTACATAAAATAAATGCATCATATAGCACTCATGCTCATTTTCTATATGCTATGCAAAATGAAAGAACATTTTACATTCAGAAAATGCAAACTAATCTAGATGCTCTTTTAGACAATGCACATTACGATGATAATTGGCCACTAATTGGGCCTCACACATGCAAACCAAACAAGACACTCTATCAAGCATGTTGTAGCCTAGGGCAGACTACAATCATAGGTCCATTGTTCCTAGCAACGCCTTTCTATGGAAGTAAATGCGAAAGCAAACTAGGACGATTGATTACCCTTTTTTAGTGGTTTTTCCTAATTTGCATTTGAAATCATACATGCTGTAAAAACATAGAGGAAAAAAATGATAGAGGGTTGAAAATAGGGCCTACCTCAGGTCCTACAATGATTGGCTCTCTGATTTTTATTGTCTGTGTTGTCAGCTGGAAACCGTAGGGTTGGTCTACGGTTCTGACTATAGACCATGCGTTGAACCTATGGTTCAATTGTTGGCCCATAGCTGATAGTTGTGGTCTATACCTACAAGTCAAAAAATTCAAGAACACATAGTCAGATGCTATTTATGCGGAGTTCCATCATGATCACCTTCTGTATGACCAAAAAGGCGTGCACCCAAAATGTTGTAATTGCATAAACAAAGTAAAATTGATATTCAAACACATAAATGGATAAAACAAATGGAAATTACAAGAAATGCCTCTATTATTCCATTAAAATCAATAAGTGTCTGATTACAAGTAAGTCCCTCTTAGGGATACTCTATTTGATATGCAATTACAATTATTTCAATTCCCCTTAGGGATGAAATGCACTATCAAGCCCTTAAGGTGACACGAACTGCTCTAGGGTGGAGTGGACCCTCTTCTTCGCGTTGAGGAAGGAAATGAATGGTTGTAGCTCCTTAAAAACCTATTTCCTATGATCAAGAAACAACACAAGAATGTCAAAAGCATAGGAAGCCTCTCATGATGAGGCCCTTTAAAGACAAATAGCATGAGAATAGCATAATGACATAAAATCAAGAAAATGTATATACTATGCTAAACATATGCAAATAATATCAATATTTATGGAAATATGTAAATGAAGAGTACAACTATCAATATATGGAATCAATTACTTGAAATGAAGCATTATAACATGAAAAGAAGCCATTAATGTCTAAACTACTATGATGAGAACAAGTTAGTAAAAACACTAATTCTATCGGTCATAAGTCTCTAAAACTACAATTAAACCATGCAAATGACTAATCTAATCTAATTAGATGGGCAAAAATGAAAATAGTAAGGTGGTGATACCTCTATTGCAAACCGTAGCACTGGTGCATGGTCTGCATTGTAAACCATGGCTGAAAGTCATGGTGAGCACTCAAGTAAGTTTACCCTCAAAATCAAGGGTAGTGGGCTTGACCTCCTTGTCCAATTGATGTTCAAGGGTCACCTTCGATGTCCTTCTGACAAGTTTGGTGGTTGATTCACTGTGAGGGGCCTTCGTTTGCTCGGATTTGTATTTCTTGGCTCTTCTAGGCTCCTAGGACCTCCATGGCAAATTGATCTTTGGGTGAATAGCAAAGTGGCCTTCTCCAATGCATGAATTTAGTATGCAATTCGATAGGGCTTCGCTGTTGATCAATCAACTCTCTATATTCTCTCCCCATTTGGAGGGGGTATTTATAGGATGCCCTAGGGCTAGGGGTGGCTTCATGGAGAAGCCAAGATCAAGAAGAGGTGGTTAGGATAGTTGGAATGGAAGCCTTTGGAATCTTCCATCCATTAACCACCTTCTTCTAGAACAAATGGTCGTTCAAACCAATTTGGCTCGGATGAAGGCCAACTGAACTTCAGTTAAGACCATAGGTTGCAGCTATGGTCTAGACTATAAACCGTAGGCCTTAGCCATGGTTCAGACTGTAGACCGTAGGTCTGGGCTGCGGTTCAGACTGATTAGGCCAAGGAGCCCAAATTGAGTGGTTAGAACCACTGCTCTATCTTGGAGTCTATCCAAGATCCTCCATATGGTCTTGTAGCATGTCCATATGAGTAGTCACCCTCGACATGACGTGTTTTAGGTGTCTACAGTCTATCATGCAAAAGTTCCTACCAAGGTGGGTCATGATAGTGATGATAAAACTAGAGGTATCATTTTAAGAGTTCTTACAGATGCAAAATTAGATCTTAGAGGAAAAATATTGGAGATTATACAAAGAGAGTCAAAGATAATGAGCAAGAATTATTTTAAGTGCATTGAGCCCAATGACCCAAGCTTAATATTTATTATAGTCTTACTACCATATGCTTTTGCACTATGGAATGGTTTAAAAAATCATTTGATCTAGTGATTAAATGTCTAATATGGGTGGTGGGAACTAGAGAAAAAATTTCTATTTGGATTGATACTTGGTGTGATAAAAAACCACTAAATCTAAATCCAATTTTGAAACTATGGATGAGATTACTTCAAGATAAATATGGTTATAGGGTTTCAAACATTATGTACAAGGATATGAAAGGAAGATACAAATGGAAATAATATGTTTTTACAAGTATACAAGACATTAATTCTAGAAGGTAGTTGAGCCAAAAGATAACAACGATGATTATTCTTAGGGGAGCTAAGAATACACTAATTTTGGGGTTGAATAGCTTAGGAGAATAAACAACAAGAAGCATATATAATGTAAAGCACCAACAAAATAAAAATATTGCAAGAATATGGAGAGATATTTGGGATAGACTGAGCATTCCTAAAGTTAATTTTTGTTTGCATTGTAGGTGATAGAAGAATTTTATCCTGGGATAACCTTATGAAAATGGTTTTTCATGGCCCCTCACAATGTGTTCTATATAAAAGGAGAAGAGTATAGACCATCTCTTGGGACACTGCTCAATAGTCTAGAAACTATGGAAATGGATTCTTAATATGCTTAGTAAATGCATGGCGATGAATGATAGAATTTAAGAAGGGTTAAAGCAATGGCAAAGTACTTTTTAAAAATGAGGCTTTACAAAAATTCTAAAATATATCAAAATATACAATACTTTGGTCTATATGGTTGGAAAGAAATAGAAGAATATTTAAAGGAAAGAAAAATATTTTAAAGGTAATGAAAAGAAAGATTTGTTTGGCCATAAAGGAGTATAAACCAATTCTATCAACTCACACAATCTCTAATCTTGAAGTAGAGAGTCTTGATAGATGGATCCAAGTCATCAAAAAAAATTATGATGTTGGGTGTAGGAGAAACAAAAAGAAGGCAAAAAATATAAAGTGGAAGCCACCAAAAGTGGAGTTGGTTAAATTAAAATTTGATGGAGCATCTAGAGGAGTTCCAAGAATAGTAGTAGCAGGTGGAAATAATTAGAAATTATATGAGAGATATTTTGTCTCATTACGCTTTCAATGGTGTATTTAAGACAATCAATGAAGTTTAATCTT
Organism: Wollemia nobilis; assembly: GCA_028583015.1. Classification (NCBI taxonomy): domain Eukaryota; kingdom Viridiplantae; phylum Streptophyta; class Pinopsida; order Araucariales; family Araucariaceae; genus Wollemia; species Wollemia nobilis. The sequence goes on along the minus strand of JAQPPZ010017248.1, from coordinate 24,806,574 downwards.
GGGTGGCTCTGGAAGGGTTAAATATATACAAAAAAATTAAATGAAACCGAGTATGGATGGAAGGTGATTCATTAATAGTAATAAATACAATTTTGAGGAAAGCAAAATCTCCATGGAACTTACAAGAAATAATTGCGGAACTATGAGAGCTTGCTACAAAGTTTGGAGTAATTAGGTTTACACATATGTTAAAGGAAGGAAACAAATGTGCAGATAGGCTAACCAATAGAGGCATTTAAATTAAGAATTGTAAAGTTAAATTCTCTTTTCCATGGTTAGAGGAAGTAAGTGTTAGCTTTTGAGGATGTATGTTGTGGAGAGATCTAACACAAGTCCCAATGAAATACAGGAAATATGAAAGAAAGTGAAACAACAATATGACTGAAATATGCTATAAATAGAAGTGATAAAAATACAATGCAATATGGAGGAAATGGTCACTCCATTAATATGAGCTAAAGAGCTACATTGTACTCCATACAGGAGTACTACAAAGATGATATGAAGATGCTATGAGAGATGTTATGAGATGCTATGAGATGATATGCGATGCTATATGAGATGCTTTTATTCTACTACTATGAGGCCCTTTATATAGGAAGATAGATTCCTTGGTCAACACTCTACCTAGTTGTACAAGGGGACACTTTGCATATTACAACTTGCACATTGCCACTTGTGCATTTATTACATTGTTTGAAGTAACTAGATAACTTCCCCCCAGGGTTATGCATAAGAGGTTGGACTCAAAATGTACTTGTAAAAAAATGGTGAATCCTAATCGAAATCAAGGTAAATCAAGGTGAATCCTAAGCAAATAAAATCAATCATCTTCATACCAAAATTTGGAGTATTTGAAATCCTAAAAATTAAGGTCATCTTTGGGGCACATTTTGACCTATTAAATTACCTTATAACTTCATAAAAATACCACCATTAGATCAGGATCAAAAATATATTTCCAATGAGTACAAATATGCCTATGTTTGGATATATATTGTGGTGAATTGACCCTAAGAAAAAATTGGTCCCAAAAATTTTAGGCGAATGGGCCGACGTCAAGGGTCCTCATATTCGCCAATTTCCAATTTTGGAAATTCTAATATTTACCCAATTTTTGAATATTCACCACTATGCATAACCCTGCTTACCCCTAAAGTAATCTCCTATCCTAACTATGTACCTAAGGTGGTACATTTACATGACCCAAATGATGTAATATACTCTAACTCTAACACCCCCTGTATTACATTATTTGGGTATTGAAGATTTCAATCTTCAATATGGATCTTCTTCTTTGAGATGTTCTTCAGCTTGCTTAGGAATATCATCCTCTTCTATCCATCCTCCTTTGTCTTTGTTTGGTCTTGTTGCTTCTTCAGATTCCAGATGGTTGAGTAGAGCATAGTGTTGTTGACCTCTCATCCTTTTGATTTTGATTCTTCTATGCTTCTCTTTATGGAGCATTGGTTCTTCATTTTCTTCAACTTGTTCCTCAAGAAATATGTTAGTATCATTTTGAAATACAACAATGTCTTGTGAGATTTCCATTGAATCTAGAATATATGTATTTCCATAGATTGATCTTGTTGCTTCTATCTCACTTTGGTTCATGATAAGGCATGTATTGATCCCATTCATATATCTGAAATTGACTGTCCAATTGCTTTCTACTAATTTGTTTACTGAAATGAGATTGAATGTTAATCCAGGAACATACAATACTTTTTGTAGTAGAAAGTTTGGAAATTATTTGCTTGGTGTTACACATCCATATCCATGTATAGGATAAGTTTTGCTATCTGCAATTCTTAGTCTGTAACCATTAGTGATTTCAAGACAGTCAAACCATTGTAAATTTCCAGTCATGTGATGACTAGCTCCTGAGTCAATGTACCATGTATCTTTCTGCTTTGTTGAATTATTCATGCTAGAGTTATTTTTGCATTTATGGTGAGATGCAATATGTGTTCCTAGTTCTTGAGAATATGATCTACTTTCCATTGTGATATAATAGAATCCTTTATAGTAATCTACCTTATGACTCCCTAGAAGTATGAGCTTAGATTTGATAGAATCTTTTAGATCTTAGGCTTTGTTGGCTTCCTTATATCTCCCTAGTTAAGAGATGTGAATCAGTAGAGTCCTTGTAGACTTTGTAGAGACCTTAGTACTTGATAATATTTGATGAATGCTATTGTTATCAAGTTTTGTAGAATACCTTATGTCTCCCTAGTGATTTTGGAAATGCTATATGATAGATAAAGTGTTTTTGAGAATAATAGTTCAATTTTGAGTTGATTTTGTAAAGTTTTGTAAATAGCAAAAATCAACTTCTTTTACACCTTATTACTCCTATTGAACTTTAAGCACTTTCTAATTTGATGAGGTTTTAATAGTTGGAATTATTTTGTCCCTTTAATGTATTTTGAGACAAGAATAGCCAATTAATTTCCAACTCTTAATATTCTTTAATAAACCTCTTTTTATAGCCTTTAATAATTTGATATTTATTGTTTCTAATTTCCAATTTCCTACTTTGATGTAGTATTCCTTATAACTCCCTAATGTGGAATATTAGAAAACAATTATTTGCAATAATAGAAATTCTGATTTCCAAGTAGAATTCCTTATTTCTCCTATGTTATAATATTGCAAATATTAGGCTATTTAATATGTGTTTCTCCCTTTTATATTGCTTTCAAATATGGTTGATTTCCTTTAGTATTTCAACCTAATGTTATACCTTATAACTCCCAGTTAATGAAAGAAAATATTAATAAAGTAGAGACCTTACCTTTGATGTTGTATTCTCTACGTATTCATCATAGATTTTGGATGTATATGATAGTCCACCTTTAGTGCCTTTCCCTTGACTGCTTATGGAGAATGATGTACATTGATTTTCCCTTGGCTTCAATGTTGGACTTCTTTGACCTCCTTGACTAGAGATTTTAATGCTCTTTCACCTTTCTTCCATGTTGTAATTCAGCCTGTGCTATGAGTAAATGCTGGAATATTGAATATATCGACTTCCTTGGTCTTTGGCACCTTTTAATAGAAGAGAGTTCTTGTGCTATGTGACAAGTGTCACATCGGTTACTTCTTGAGCGCTTGGAGGGAATGAAGATGCTTGTAACATATGGGTATTACAACCTTGGAGGAGCACTTATTTCCTTTGAATACAAGTGTCTCCCTTGTTCTAATGTACCACCTTTCTTGCTAGTAATGTTCCTTTGCTCGAACGTGTGAAATATGGGCACTCATGTAGTGAACGTTAGGATTTATTTTCAAGTGACAAGTGTCACTTCCTCCTTATGCATGGGCTCTTTCTCTAACACTTCTTTAATGTACCTTTGGAGCACCTTTAAATATTGTAATATTCTTAGCTCTTCCTTTGTTTGATGGTACTTGCTTATGAGTTGGTTCCAGCTAGAGTGACGAGTAATACTTTGGTGGAGCTTTGGTGAACCTCCAATAATGGTATAGAATGCTCCTTGGATGTGCTTGAATATAGTCTCTTGCACCTTGCTTTTCTTCTTTTCCAAACCTATTATGTTCTCCTTTTTCCCTTGAATATAATGCTTCCTTTTGCCTTGTATTGTGTTGTGTTTTCTTGTAGATTTGGTTGTCCAAGATGTAGAGGATATGAGCCTTTCGAGAGGCTTCTTTGCTTTGCTCGAAGTGTGCTAATGTTCGGCTACCTTCAGCTGTTGCACCTTGTGAATAGTGTGCCTTTGAGGCACTTTAAACTCTACCCTAATTCCTACGTAGAATATATTAGACTGGTGCACCAATATGTAATATATTTTATATATAAGAATGCCCTTATTGCACTCCTTTTGCAGATCTGATTTTCCTGATTTTTATGGTAGCTTTCTTGAAGGCAATGGGGGATTTTGAGGTTGTCTTTTGATTAGACACCTTTCCCCTTTTTGCTTGGATATTTTTCTAATGAACCCAAGCTTGTAACCACGTAGATAGAAGCTTCTTTTTTTTGTAGAAGTAATTTTTGCACCCCTTTTTGGTGCACTTTGAATCTTGAGACTCACCAAGTCTCGATTTGAAGCTTCTCTTGCTGATTTTAATGGTGGCTTTCTTCTCCACTCCTTGGAGGAATCTGATCTAATTTTGGTGGCTTCTTTGGGCCATGAAATGTTGTAGGTTCTGTGCACCAAATAGTGTCTCTAGACACTTTGATTAATCTATTGGTTTTTGTGCTCTTGATCCTTAACAATCAACAAACACAAACTAACCTTTTTGAGAGTAATTAGTGTAGTGCAAATGATCTTAATAATACTACCAATTTAATGCACTAACAATATCACCTTATCACTCCAATAAAATCTCAAAATAATTTTAGATGCACTTAATAATCTCTGCAACTTTTAAGAGTAATCTGTAATGAACCCTTAATAAGTATTCTATAAATTTTCACTACAAACAAAGTTGTAGGATCTAGTCTTCTTTTATTTTTCCAAAGTAGATGATAGGTAGTTGATAGATAGTTGTAATTCTGAAATCTATTCAACTCCAAATTAATGTGCAAATAATCCTTAAAATGAACTCTCCCTTTTTGCACTTTCTTGAAGACTATAATGCAATCTATTCTTCTGCAACTTTTAATCCAAATATGGTGCTTAATGGAATTTGATAATGAACCCTAATATGAAGTTCAACTAGTTGCACCTTAGTTGCTTACCTTTTTGATGGCTTCTGTAGATGATGTAGATCTTGGTGCTTCTGATTCACCAAGTTGCTGCCTTGTAGTAGATGGATATGCAACTTCTTTGTTGGCTATCTCAAATAACTTTCTCCTTCACCAATATCTAGCCTCAAACTTTCTATCTTGAGCCTTGGATTTGGTGGCTTAATCCTTCCAGTGATCATCTACTTTCTACTGTAGATTTAGAGAACTCCTTTCTCTGAACTGTGCCTTCTTGCTGTGAGAGGCAATCTCCAAATCTCCTGGATTTGGTAGGCTTCTTCTATCTGAATCTTCCTTCAAGCTTCTTGTCAAATTCTGACTTCAAATAAGATCTTCTTCTTCTCAAGATTCTAATTTTCTTGAGGTCTTCATTAGATTCTTCTTCAGGGATTTGGCACTCCTTGCCAAATTCTTCTTCTCTTGGGCTTGTTGTCGAATGGCGATAATTATCCCAAGTCCTTCACTATCAGGAACTTTTCCTTGGTAGTGGAATTCTCCAATGAGTTCTCCTAGGAACTCTTTTGATGATGCTTCTGTGAGCTCTACAACAAGGCTCTCCAAGCCTTCTTCTTTTTCCTCCTTGAGACCTCTCCAAGGTCTTCTATCTTGCAGCTTCTCTGGTCTTCCACCTGAGACATTTTCTTCAACCTTCTACTTTTGAAGTGTTGGTGATGAGATCTTCTTCTTGGATCTCTGATTCTACTGCTTCTAAATTCTAGAATAGGACTTCGCTAGTCCTTTCTCTTTCTTCTAATTTGTAAGCTTTTATGGAGATCACCAATCTCCTATTTCTTGGACTCTTCTTTGGAGTCTTTCTTCAAGAACTCCTTTATGGAGTTTTCTTCTGAATTCAAGAATCTATCTTCTAAATCAGGATTTCTTTAGGAACTCTTCTTTGGAGTTTACTTCTGAATCAGGAATTTATATTTTTAAATAGGAAATCTTCTCTGAAGTTTTCTTCAGAATTAAGGCTTCTATGGCCTTCTTCTTCTAGGCTTCTCTGGCCTATTCTTCTTCTAGGCTTCTCTGGCCTATTCTTCTTCTAGGCTTCTTTGGCCTATTCTTCTTCTGCACTCTGTAGGTATTGATCTTGAATGGAGATCACCAATCTCCTATCTCCTCCTATGACTCAACTTCTGGAGTCTCTTCTTCCTTGAGTCTACTATAAGGCTACTGTGGCCTTTTCTTTACTTCTACAATTTGTAGGATTGCAGCTCTTGTAATGGGACCTTTCTTGAGGTCTTTGAAATCTTCAGTCTTCTACCTTGTTGCTGCAAGTGCTGGAATGATTCTTGAAGATGTTCTTCCTAACTCTCTTGTAGGAAGCTTCCCAAATTTTTCTTGAATCTCCTTTTCCTGCAACAAGCTGTTAGAAATTAGAATGGAAGAATTTGTAATTCTGGAGATAATAATCTTCACTAGTTGATTTGTCAAACTAGTGGCTTGAATGTTGAGTCCTAGTCTTCACGAGTTTTTCTACAACTCTGTGGAAAGACCCTAGCCAGATGTAATCTCAAGTTTTCTACAACTAAGATTTATTTCAGTCCTCACTTTTCTAATCTTGTTGACTACTATGGCTATTTCTATCAATTAATCCTAATGGTAACTTTTGCATGCAACGACACTCAATGGTAGATCCGGTTTGCAAAGATGTAGGCCAACAGTAGTAATGGTGACTCTCCCTATTCCTCTTGACCTACTAGACTTCTCTTATGATGGATGTAGGTCCTCCTATCTCGAAGCATCATGGCTCTGATACCATTGTTAGCTTTTGAGGATATATGTAGTGGAGAGATCTAACACAGGTCCCAATGAAATATAGGAAATATGAAAGAAAGTGAAACAACAATATGACTAAAATATGCTATAAATAGAAATGATGAAAATACAATGCAATATGGAGGAAATGGTCACTCCATTAATATGAGCTAAAGAGCTACATTGTACTCCATACAGGAGTACTTGATAGATGAGATGATAGATATGATATGAGATGATATGAGATGTTATCTACTACTATGAGGCCCTTTATATAGGAAGATAGATTCCTTGGCCAACACTCTACCTAGTTGTACAAGGGGACACCTTGCACATTACAACTTGCACATGCCACTTGTGCATTTATTACATTGCTTGAAGTAACTAGATAACTTCCCCCTAAAGTAATCTCCTATCCTAACTATGTACCTAAGGTGGTACATTTACATGACCCAAATGATGTAATATACTCTAACTCTAACAATAAGTTTAGCTGAAGTTGACAAAAAAATGTTGATTTCTTGAATCAATAATGATTAAGATTTATTTTAATGTTTTCCGCTAATAATATTTATTTTATTTTATAACATTAATGTGTTTTCATATAAACTATTTATTACAATTCTTATGGTTGCATTTATGCTTCAGGAAGGAAACTAGCAATCCAAATTTGGTAAAGTAGATTATGATAGCGCAAAGTTTTGGAAATATTACTCTACTAAGATGCAATGCATAAATAGTAGAGGTGGAGTTTAGAAACTGTGAAGCATGCTCGAGGAAAATTTCAAGAAGAAGGATGTTGAATTATGGAATTTGTATTCATACAGAAAATCGAAGATCTAGAAAATGAAAATCAGTAATTCAAAGTTTTTATGATAAATGATGTAGGTATCTAGATATAACAACTCAATTGAGATGAGAATTAAATTTGTTTGTAAACTCTCAATCTATAAAGGAGATATTTGTGATTTTTCAAGGGTGGGAAACCCGAGTACAACCCAGCCTTGTTCTAAAAAAAAATTAAATGTTTTTATTCACACATAAAGTTGAAGAAGATCTAGAAAATGAAAATCAAGAATTCAGAATTTTTATGAAAATGTTGTAGGTATCTAGCTATAGCAACTCAATTGAGATGAGAATTATATCTATTTGTAAAATCTCAAGCTCTAAGGAGAGAGTTACGATTTGTCAAGGGTGGGGGACCTGAGTACAACCCCTTGTTCTCAAGTGAAAAAAAAAGCTCCCTTTCCTCCGAGCTTGAATTATTTTGCTCATCTTTTTGGAGTTTTGAAAGTTTCTCTTTTAGTTCTTTCTTCTCAAAAATGTTTCTGAAAGTGTCCTTGTTCCATTCTTTTAATCTATATTTCATTGATTTAATTTGTTTTGGAAGTGTATATAGCCCACTGTTTCCTAAAGAATTCCACGTTTATGCTATAATATCAACAAATTGAGGACGATCTTCCCACATATACTCATATTTAAAATATGATCTTTGTTTGAATTCACTTTCCATTATTTTAACTCTTATTGGCCACTAGTTTAAACTAATCCTTGTCAAGGTATTAATTTTAGCACAAGTCTCTTCATCTAGCCAATGATCTCAGAGTATGCATCTTTTCAATTTTTTCTACTATCAGGTTCTAGCCTATCCTATTGGTGGTCCATGTATAGTTGTCTTCTTCAAACTCAAAATCCCATAGATTATTGTTTTGAATGAAAGCTAAGAAATATATCATACTTGATTATTTTCCTCATTCCCCCAAAATTTTCTTCAAGCTTGGTTATGGCATTAAAATATCCTATGATCACAAATCGAGTTTCTTGATCTTTACTTCTCTAAAGGCTTCAATCTCATGCCATACTTTTGATTTGCCTAAGTTGTAGATCCATAGATATTGATAAGGATGAAATATATATCTGCAAAGTAGCATGTGACTAATGAGACTATCTAATGCCTAGTTTTATGAATGGTTTCACAAGAGGTTCTAATTGGATTCCAACATGTTAAGATTCCCCTTGCCACTTATTTTGAATCCACAACATCCTATTCACATCTTGCCCATACTGCTTTCATAGTTTTGAAAAAAACTCCTTTGCCACTTTAGTTTCTTGGATACAAAGAATATCAAGCTTATTACTTAAACAAAGGTCCCTAATAGACCTCTGATTTAAGGGGGTATTAGCACCCCTTATATTCCATGAGATGGTAATCATGTCTCATTAGGGTTTTTTGGCCTCTCCTATGAATTACTAATATCATTTTGTTATTTGGTAAAGAAAATTTCAACCAACTTAGATTGTGTTCTTTTATTTATGTTTGCTCTTGCACTTTTCACTCTCACTTGAAAATTTGAATGTTTTCCTCTTTTTACCTTGCCAGTATTGGGAGTAGGTCTTATTATTTTAATCCTAAATATTATTTCACAACTTTCCTTTTCATTAGATATATCCTCTCTTGGCATTGCTAAGGAAGCTTTTGACTTGTCTTGCTCATTTTTTTGTATTTTCTTGTTAATGATAGAGGTATTCACATCTAACATTGTGTTTTCTCTTATTTTCTTTACCGTTTTTCTTCCCATGAATGGTGCATGGTACTTCAAGAGAGTTCAAAATTTGATGAGGTACATTTGTTAGGTTCAACAAGAATTTTAATCCCTAAATTGGGTTCAAACTAAGTAGACAATTCCTTGTTAATATTTTGATCATGTTGTACCATGTCCTCTAAGCTCTTATCTATTTTTTCTTCATAGGCTAAAGCATCAAAAGAGTTTATGTTTTTTCTAATATCTATACTTATTGGTCTCCATTTTTTATTTACTTTCATTTGTTTGGACCTATTTTTTGGAAGTTGAAAACCATCATCATCCATATCCATTTGTAAGTTTCTCTTATGATTTTCTACATATGTTTATGTTGAACTCTTCTTAGAGCATTGTAATAACCCAATTCTAACCAACTCGGGAGAGGATTTTTTTAATCACAAGTAAGGTTCACCAAAGACATACCAAATAGATTCAACAAAATCTTCGACCCACATTCTGAATTCCATATGCTGCAACATCCCTCGGGTGGACAGAAGTGGCCAAACTCCCACATCGGCTCTAGGGATTCACCTTGTGCACTACCCATACAACTTAAATGATGCCTTCACATGATATCCCCATTTCCTTACCTTTATTTGAAGGAAATTTTGACCATGGTGCAAGGATTAACCCTATCTCGTTCAATTGAGAAGGGACACCAATTCCATTACTAGTTTCATTTGATCTCCACTAGTACCTAGGCGTAAGCTTCTTATAGTTCTACCCACTATATCGTGTGTAAAACTATTATGCTCAATTAAACCATTCGCCTAATAGTTTAATTGATGTGACTATCACCTATGTTATATCACTCACCTAGATTCCCAAAAAATCATTCGGGGTTTCAGAATGACTATCACACCAAATGACATCCCTCATAGGTTTTTCCCATAGTCAATCGAGTACCTATGACTATCATTCACATGACATCTCTCACATGGATACCTCATAGTTCATCGGGGTTCCATCACACAAATCTAGTTACAATGGGATCTAGGCTTATCCTACCTTTAGGTCTCACTTCGGTGGTCCATCACTGACATGCCCATTATAACCCTAAGGGATTGCTACACCACAATTCCCTTAGTTTTGGTACCATCCTTTAGGGTCTAGCTAAGTTGGTTTCCTATGGATAATCCCTCCTAAAGAAAAACCCCAAACCCTAAAGTAAATTGAGTTCTAGCTTCTCTTTCTCTTCCACTCTTTCTTTCTTTTGTTTGTTACATTTACACAGACCTTACTCTATTCAAGTATAACAGAAATGTTTAACATTCATCTTACTTCACAAAAGCACAATTACTTTAGTCTATAAGCATAACAATATTAAGTATACAAATCCATTATCTCTTCATATGCAATTCAAGTAAACAACTAGATACTTACATGCATATAATAATTCCAAAGTAAAATCCATAGATGATACACATATAACACATCATATATCCTAGGAAACCCTTATGAGAAAAACCCAGCCTCAAAACATGCAACCTTTATTGCATAAGTCTAACAATCATTTACAACCATGTAAAGGAATCCCTTATTCCTTTTTCCAACATATCAAAGTCATCACATAAGAACCCCATAATTCTTATGTCCTTGATACATGAATAACATTAATTCACTTTACAAAACAATAAGGGAACCCCATAATTCCCTTGAATGAATTCCACATTCATTCTTCTATTCATAAATACTTAAGAACCCCTCCTTAAGCATATTCCCAAGTAATAATATTGGAACCCCCCATAAGTTCCAATCTCACTATTGGACTTCATGCCCAATCACCTAAACATATCTTTCATCTTTTCAAAGGCAATTTTCATGAACTCATAAAGGAAATAATAAACCACCAATTGATTTCATAATACAAAAGACTTACTTAATCCAAAATATATATATATATATATATATATATATATATATATATATATAATTTTTTATTCCAATAACTAAACAATAAATTAAACAAAACTATGCATAATCCCAATAATGGTTTAGTTTTCCAAAAAGATACTTTCATAATCCATTAAAACATTAACCATTACATCCCTTTCTTTTTTAAAATAGTTTCAAGGACTATAAAATGAGTATATACTTAGTCAAACATTCTTCATTATCTTTATAACAATCATTCAATAACTAAGCAATGTAATTCTAAGCTACATTGGAATGCTCATTTCAAATTATTAGTTAACCCAGTCCTAAAAAGAAAGGTTCATTCCCTAAAAATAAAAGAATCCTATACATTAAGAACTAACATAAGAAACCAAACGGATTCTCAAATTACCATCTATATGTCTTTTCCTCTCTTCTCTGATGCATCTATTACCATAAAAGCATTTCATTAAACCCAAAATATACCGAATAACTAAAAGTTACAATGACAATATAACTCACTACGTTATTTTATCCATTGAATCTTCCACACTTATAAGATGAGCACTATAACAAAATTCCATTTTGTCTTTTTTTGTTTTGTTATAAAGTAGAGGTACATTAGTCTCCCTTAGATTCACAACAAAGACCTATCAATATATCGTATGTCATCATAACATTGGTTGTTTCTAAAGAACTCCTAAAGGCTTATAAGTTCTTTTTATTTCCTTACTAAAACAACTTTAATATAAGTGTGTTGTGCAAACGTTTCTTTTCCTTTTCTTAAACACATATCTCATTGAAATGAAATCGGCTCGCCGAAGGAAGACGTGGGTCCCTATTTCATAAATCGTGCAAGGTCTAATTTATTTTAATCTTATTTAACTTTGCACCTTGCTAAGATCATAAATCGGCAATATAAAACCAAAAATAGACATGCAAATTGATTTGCTCTTAGGCACCTAGTCAAACCAGGGTCAACCGAATTGTGGCCTCCAACATTGAGTCAAAAGGAAAGGTGCATTTTATAAGGTTAAGAAAAATTAAAATGATTTTTAGCCATGACGCTAAGGTTATCTTCGCCCTACACAACGTGACGTTCGTGTGCGTCGAGTCTGGCCAACGAACGCAACATTCGATCGCCTCTTCACAGGCCAAACCTGTAATGACCAGGCGATGGAAGGATAAAACATAATAGATTTCTTTCATTTTAAAATGATAAAGGGCAATGTTTTCATTGAGTACATTATGGAGCATTCGTTCACCAAAACCAGATAAAGCAATTTGAATAATTCTTCTATGGTCTTTGCTCACTATGGTTTATATACATGCTAAAACCCTACACCAAACAAAAATAAAGCATCGAAGAAATCAAACAAAGATCCTAACTTCATTGCACAAGGAATACCTTTGAATGTTTGGAAGCCAAAAAACACTGCGATGATGCTAGAATTGTTATTGTCAATGTGTTGTTCCAATCGATCCTTCGTTCTTGATTCTTTTCTTTTCCAAAAGACAAGATCCCACTTCAAATTTTTGTAAGGGTTTTTAATAAAAATCAGTAGAGGTTTCGTTCAAAGAACGAACTCATCAACTACCCACTCCATTTCATTTTATTCAAACTTAAACAATATAACGATATTTAATATTGCTATTGTTCTAGTTTGTTTCTAATGTTTCATAAATATTAATGTAATTATTTTATTATTAATAGCTCCTTTTATTAATAAAATATTGAAAACTCCTTCTAAAGTCCAAACAAAGTGAGACTTACTAATATAATTCGTTTTATTCCAACTTAAACAATATAATGATATTTAATATTGCTATTGTCCTAGTTTGTTTCTAATGTTTCATTTATTATTAATAAAATATTGGAAGCTCCTTTTAAAGTTCAAACAAAGTGAGATTTATTAATATAACTCTCATAGCAAATTGATACTGCAAAAATGAAGACTAATAACATAACATATTAATCATTCCTTCCTAATACCATTGCTTTAAGGAAAATATCAAACATACTATGTTACTTTATGTCTATCTAAAGTAACGCAAACTGTAAAAAGATTCAAGAATGACAACCAACATTCATTCAGAAATGATAAATGCAAAATGTAAAGGTACGAACTAAGTCTAAAAGTGGATATCATGTGTCAGAACATTTTGACCACTTTAGCCATTAGTCCTCCACCCTCTCTCAAGGACACCTATTCTTGCAATCACATAAATCCATTAGTAGCATCATATTCCTCAATAAAACAAATAACTAATCATTGTATAGTCATTTATTCTATCATTAAAACAACATATAAATTCATAAGTCCATCATATGAAAAAGTGTGCCAAGGGAGGGTCATGACAGGCATGATCTCTCAATATGTTCCATCTCATGATATCTTCCACATTTGAAAGATATATTTTTATAATCTATGGTTTGGGTCCACAACTTGCCCCCATACTTGAGAATGATTGATTATGGTAAAGGTTTACTGATATCAATCATGACCAATATCTAGGCATAAATAGTGAAGATTGTGTCTTTTGTAGTTTTTGAAATCTCAAGGGATTATCCTAAAGTGTTACTTATTGCCTTGAAGGAATCCATTCCTAGAATTCAATGGGCAACCCTAAATCTTGATCCAAACTATCACTAGGGATAGATTTACATTTTTAGGTACCAAGCCTTCATTCCAAGGATAAGGAAGAGTCTTGCTCTTCCCATAAATCAAGGATCCCCTTTCATGATTCTATCTCTTTCCTCTATGGAATAGAAAATGACTAGAAAAAAACCTTTGGGAAGAAAATGTAGATTTATCCTAGAGACTTCCATGTCCTATCAATCCATTTTCTCAGAGTCGAACCCCCTAGCCAAGACCCATTAAATTTACCAATGACTGCCTTATCTTTGAGCAACAAGGATCATTGCTCTATGAGGTCCTCCCTAACCTCTACTACTAAGGATGATTATAAGAATTTAGTTGTAAATTGGTCCATGGAAAGGACACTATAACCCAATATCTACTACAATTTACTAGTATATCCTATAGTAATTATATTATTTGAAAATAAACCTACAATAATATGCATGCAAAACTTTGAAGATAATGAAGGGATAAATAAAACTTAGCTAAAAAAATTCTATGCCCAAAAAAAATGTCTTGCCTTGCGGATGGCCTAGCCCTTCATTGTTTCTCCCATCATCTAAACTCTAGCTAACAAATATCTACAATCATTTTCCCATGACTTGAAAAATCTCCATTACCCTTATTGTGGATGGCGAACTTCATTAGGTCATATCTCCCTCAATACTACTCGGATTCCTTTATATGACATTCATTTAAAGCTCTGTAAATTCCAAACAAATTGGCCCAAGAATCATCTGAATCGTACAACTCTTTGCAAAATATAGCTTCTAAAAGATGAGATGTTTTTTCTTAAAAAATTTTACGCTGCCTTTGTCTAAATGACTATCTTCACATAATGTATCTCACATTACTGTTTGGATTCTTTTGTATGACCACTCATTTCAAAGCTCTTCAAATTCCACACAAAATCGTGCCAGATTAGTCTAAATTCGACAACTCTATGCAAAGATATGAATCCTAACAGAATGTCCTACCTTGTCGATGCCCTAGTCCTTCATTGCTTCTCCCATCATCTAAACTCTAGTTAACAAATATCTACAATCATTTTCCCATGACTTGAAAAATCTCCATTACCCTTATTCCGGAAAGCTAACTTCATAAGGTCGTATTTCCCTCAATACTACTTGAATTCCTTCATATGACATTCATATAAAGCTTTGTAAATTCCAAACAAATTGACCCAAGAATCATTTGAATCGTACAACTCTTTGCAAAATATAGCTTCTAAAATATGAGATGTTTTTTCTTAAAAAAATTGATGTTGCCTTTGCTCGAACGACTATCTTCACATCATGTATCTCTCACATTACTGCTTGGATTCGTTTGTATGACCACTCATTTCAAAGCTCTTTAATTCCACACAAAATTGTGCAAGAATAATCTAAATTTGACAACTCTATGCAAAGATATGAATCCTAAAAAACGAGACTCTTTTTTCAAAAAAATTGCTCCAAAGAAATTCAAATTGGCCATTGTGGATATCTTTACAAAATATATATATATATATATATATATATATAAAAGAAAAGTGTAACAGTTTAAGGTTTGACTCAAAAAGATTTGATTCTCGAAAAATTCAAGGTTCAAACCTTAATGTATGTTAATCAAATATTGATAAGTTTAACTCTCAACTTGGACTACCCAATTGACCAACAGATATTTCCTTGGCGAGTGAGTGGGACCCGTTAAAGTTAATTGGAATAAATTACGTCTTCAGGTTGGCTCTCTTTCGAACTTTCCGCAAAGGCTCTCTTTCGAACTTTCCGGTTGCCTTCTTTCCCTCGTAAATATTTCTCCAGAATCTGGAGAGATGCCAAAAGTCCCTCCCTGCCACACCCTAGATGAACAACAGTGGCGCGAAGATCTGACACGTATATACTTAAACCTGTCGGCCTCGTATTCGCCACGATTCAAATAAGACTGGATATTTTGCAGTTCAAATGCTTTAGTCCCTTCGCACAGAGACAGGCTTGTCAAGATCGAAGCCTCTCATAATACAATTTTTCTTAGCACAGAAATTAAGAAATTATCTTACAACTGTTAAAAGTATGAAAATTCATTTAAACCCAACATATAATATTTATTATTTCATGCTACAATTTCTAACTTCGATTCAATTCCATATAATCTTTTTCAACATATCATATTCTATACAATCTTCTTCAACACATTATACTCCTTACAATATTCTGCACTGCCTACAAGACCATTGTAACAGATTTATATTCAATATTCTTCAATAAACAACAATTTTTAACAGATTTACTGCGATTCAACTCAATACAATCTTTCTCAACATATCATATTCCATAAAATCTTCTTCAACACATCATATTCCATACAATATTCTGCACTGCTTATTGGAGCAGATTTACATACAATATTCTTCAATAAACAATTTCTAACAGGCTTACTACCATTCAACTCCATACAATCTTTTTCAACATATTTACTACTTCAACTCCATACAATCTTTTTCAACATATCATATTTCATACAATCTTCGTTAACATATCATACTCCATACAATATTCTGCACTGCCTACAACAACCATTGTAGCAGATTTATATACAATATTCTTCAATAAACAACAATTCCTAGCAGATTTACATACAATATTCTTCAATAAACAACAATTTCTAACAGACGATTCAACTTCAAAAAAAAACCTTTTCAACATATCATATTCCATACAATCTTCTTCAACACATTATACTCCATACAATATTTTGCCTGCCTACGCAGATTTACATACAATATTCTTCAATAAACAACAATTTCTAAAAGATTTACTGCGATTTAACTCCATACAATCTTTTTCAATGTATCATATTCATACAATCTTTTTCAACACATCATACTCCATTATTCTGCACTACCTACAACAACCATTGTACCAAATTTACATACAATATTCTTCAATAAACAACAATTTTTAACAATAAACAACAATTTCTAACAGATTTACTGTGATTCAACTCCATACAATCCTTTTCAACATATCATATTCCATACAATCTTTTTCAACATATCATATTCCATAAAATCTTCTTCAACACATCATACTCCATATAATATTCTGCACTGCTTACAACAACCACCATTGTAGCAGCAGATTTACATACAATATTCTTCAATAAACAACAATTTCTAACAATAAACAACAATTTTTCGCAGATTTACTACTATTCAACTCCACACAATCTTTTTCAACATATCATATTCCATACAATCTTCTTCAACATATCATATTTCATACAATCTTCGTCAACATATCATACTTCATACAATATTCTGCATTGCCTACAACAACCATTGTAGCAGATTTACATACAACATTCTTCAATAAACAACAATTTCTAATTTCTAAGAGATTTACTGCGATTCAACTCCATACATTTTTTTTCAACACATCATATTCCATACAATCTTTTTCAACACATCATATTCCATACAATATTCTGCACTGCCCACAACAACCATGGTAGCAGATTTACATACAATATTCTTTAATAAAGAACAATTTCTAACAGATTTACTGCGATTCAACTTCATAAAATCTTCTTCAACAAATCATACTTCATACTTCATAAAAATTCAACTCCATACAATCTTCTTCAATACATTATACTTCATACAACATATAAATAATAGATCTTATAAATTTTATAGCCATCTTATAAAATTGTGCACCATACTTTGGGATAAGGTTGCACACAATTTAAAAAAGCTATTGAAAGCAAGGGCCATGCCTACCTAATACTTGTTCAAGAAATCCCCTGCTTTCTTGAGGTAGTCGCCGTACTTGTTTTCTTCTTGCGCTTCAGAGGAATGCGACGATGGCGGCGTCGAGGATTGTGACGGCCGATGCGGCGCCTGCGTGTGGCCTTGGTCCTTCCCAGGGCCCTGGGCGCCGTATTTCCTCAAATAGTCCTCGGCCTTGTCCACATATTTGCCGTAATTATTTTCATCCATCTTGCCGTAATGCTTGGCTGCTTCCAACATTTCAGCGGCCGCTGTGGCGACCTTGGCGTTGTCGACTTTATTTCCCTCCTGCGATTCAGCTTCCGTTTTGTGCAATTTTGTCATGGCCGCATCCATAATGACCTTGGCGTTCGACAGAAGGTCTCCCCCCGACGGCGATTTCTTTCCTGCGCTGCCGCCGCCATGCTCATGCTTATTTCCTTGCTGAATCCCCTGCTGGTGCTCTTCCGATGGCTGTGAAGGTGAAGACGACGGCACGAAGGAGGACACAGTGTGCATGAAATTTGAAAACCCGCTCTCTGAGGAACTCATTGATGATTGATAAGTGAAGCAAATCAGGGCTGGACTGTGCAGGATTCGAACCGGAGATAGGTGAGATCTTGAATCGAGAGTTGGTCGATACAGAAGAAGTGGTGTGATAGAATGAAGGGTGAGAGGAAAGAATCGATCTCAACCCCTTCTTTTCGTGAAAAGGGGAATGCTTCGAGCAGATCGGAATGCGATAAGATTTCCGATGCTGTACGTGTCTTACCCGTGGGAATGACGTGTGTGGGGCTTGTAGCCACAGGTTTATGTTTGTCTCCTGTGGACTTATCTGAACTTTTAACATCCAATTTAATACTGTTTGTCTGCTTTGGACTTATCCGAACTTTTAACATCCATCATTATTAAAAGATATATATTAAAGTTTGCTTGTGATTTATGCTATGAAACTTTATCTTTCATTTTTTAAATTGAAAACTGTAAAAACTCGTTCAATCCTTTGTGCTATGTTATCACTTGCTATAAAACCAGTTTAATATTTTTGTAATTTAAATTATATGAATGGTGTTTCAGACCAGCCTGTCAAGATTAGAACCATGTGGCACCATGTATATTTACCATGTAATCATATGAAGGAAATGTCAGACTATGCTTTTCAGTATTTTAGTGTTCTTACGTAACACAATAACCTACACAACTGTAATCATCTGAAGGAAATGTCAGACTATGCTTTTCAGTATCCTAGTGTTCCTACGTAACACAATAACCTACACAACTGAATATACAAGTATATCAAAGGATTGGCAGAAGCACAACACCCATGCAATAAAAGTAAAGTTCATAAGCATTCACCATGAGAGAGGAACAAGATAATCTTTATTTATCAAGAGATCAACTCTATAATATTAGATTCAAGGCAAAAGGTCAACTAACTTTTTTTTACAATGTTGTAGGCAAAGCATCTCCTACCAGGACAGAGAGGACCTAACAATACAACAAGGACAAGCATGTAGGTTCCCAATCCAACGAACTGATATTACCCCTTAGGATTGTGCACAAAGATGGGTCCATAAATCAAAGTTCGATCGACATGATACTCTATCCCGCTAACTCCATAATGGAATGTCTTCACTTATCTCACTTTGTACATCATGCCCGTCTCACCTAGCACTTACTCTAAGCATAGGAACCTCAAGGTAATGACAACTTGCTCACAAAGATAGCAAGAAAGATCATGTGTGGTGTAGATGTTTTAGACAAAAACATCCATCATAGACTTCCTCACTTAATATTGATAAATCTCTTGATTTCGGTACAGTATGTTATACCTTGTTAGAAGGTAGTCCTTTTCTGGTGACCCACCATTGTTGCACTCCACGATCCCAAGGATCAAGGTTTGGGTCCCTTCCACACGTCTCCTTGTCAAACATGAATGACTAACCTTGCAACTAACCAACACACTTCTACATTACTCAATACTTGGGGTTTAAACCCTCTTTCTTGCTTCATTCCTGGGGCTCTTCCCTTCATCATAGCTTGTTACGTGGACACTCTTCACCCTCAGGCCTTCGTGATGCACATACCCTGGCTAGAGCACCTTAGGTTACCCTTCACCACAACTAGAACCCTTAGGTTTGCATTGTTCACCTACACAGGCTTACGTACTCTAGTGGTTGAACGCTCATCCACTACTACTCTCTAGTTTGATTGCTTTGGTTGAACCCTCTTCACCTCGTCTCATGTACCTAATGCTCCTACTTCATCTTCATTTCATCTCTCTTGGCTCACACTCACTAGGAACCATTCACTCAACCACTCACCTAGACAACCATGTATGTGCTCTCACTTGCTTGATGTGCCTTCTAGCTTGTTTCGATGCACTTGAGAGAACAAAGCGACTACCACCCATAGCCTCCTCAACACCTAGTGATCCCATGTTTCTTGCCTCTGACGTGCTCATCCCTCGCTTTAGTATGTCCTTGAACTTACCTCCCTTGGTGATCATGAAGTGAATCACCCTCTGACCCATGCCAAACAACTAGTGACTCACATAAAGAACATGCCACCCTCTCACAAGTTCTCAAAGGCCTTGGGCTCATCGACACACAATAGTCTCTCACTTAGCTCTTCCATGAATGACTTGTTCTAGATATTCTAGCACTTGGGATCTCGAAGCCATGACTCATTAACCCTAATTAGCCTCACACTCAGATTCCACACAAACCCATTGTTATCTTTATCTTAAATGGGTTTAGCTCTACGAATGGCATTATCACTTATTCACCCTCTTCATCGTTCAACTCTTCTTCCTATTGAATAGTCAAAATATGATGAGGCACATTTGTTAGATTCAACGAGAATGTTAATCCATAAATCAGATTCAAACTAAGTAAACAATTCCTTGTTAATATTATGATCATGTTATACCATATTTTTATTTTCATAGGCTAAAGCCTCAAAAAATTTGAAGTTTTTCCAATATTCTTACTTATTAGTCTCCATTATTTATTTACTTTCATTTGTTATCTTTATCTTAAATGGGTTTACCTCTGCGAATGGCATTATCACTTATTCATCCTCTTCATCATTCGACTCTTCTTCCTATTGAATAGTCAAAATCTGATGAGGCACATTTGTTAGATTCAACGAGAATGTTAATCCATAAATCGGATTCAAACTAAGTAAACAATTCCTTGTTAATATTATGATCATGTTATACCATATTTTTATTTTCATAGGCTAAAGCCTCAAAAAATTTGAAGTTTTTCCAATATTCTTACTTATTAGTCTCCATTATTTATTTACTCTCATTTGTTTGGACCTATTTTTTTTGGAAGTTGAAAACCATCCTCATCCATATCAATTTGTAAGTTTCTCTTACGTTTTTTTACATATGTTTATGTTGAACTTTTCTTAGGACATGATCTCTCAATATGCCCCATCTAATGACATCTACAACATTCGAAAGATATATTTTTATAATCTATGATTTGAGTCTACAATTTGTCCCATACTTAAAAATGATTGATTCTGGTAATGACATCTTCAACATTCGAAAGATATATTTTTATAATCTATGATTTGAGTCTACAACTTATCCCATACTTAAAAATGGTTTACTGATATCAATCATAACCAATATCTAAACATAAATAGCCAAAGATTCTATCTTCTGTAGTTTCTAAAATCTCAAGAAATTCTCCTACAGTGTTACCTATTGACTTGAAGATATCCATTTCCCAAAATTCAATGGACAACCAAAAATCATGACCAAACTAGTATTAGAGATAGTTTTACATTTTTAGGTGTCAAGCTTTCATACCAAAGATAAGGAAGAGTCCCACTCATAAACCAAGGACCCAATTTCATGATTCTACTTCTTTCTTCTAGACGTCCAAAAAATTTCATTTCTTATCTTATCAATCCATTTTCTCACAACCAAAATACATTTTCTCTCAGCCAAAATACCTAACCAAGATCCATTTTACTGGTGAATGCCTTATCTTTGAACAATTTTAAAAATTTAGTTATAAATCGATCACACCATAACTCAATATCAATTACAATATACTAACTATAAGATATAATAATTATATTATTTAAAAATAAAAAACAAACCTATATGATACTAACTATAAGATATAATAATTATATTATTTAAAAATAAAAAATAAACCTATACCAATCTGTATACCAAACTTGGAAGATAATAAAAGGATATATAACGATTATATATATTAAATTCTTTAATTTAAAAGATAAAAAAAATAAATAATAAAATGAATTTCACGTAGAACGAGATCACAAACAAGCCATAGGATTTCGGAGCAATGCCAAGTTATGGGCTACCCGTTGAAGTTAGTTGGAATAAATTACGTCTTAGCAGGTTGTCAGAAGGTTTTCTTTCGAACTTTCCGGTTGCCTTCTCTCGAATATTCTTGAGAATCTGAAGGGATGCCAAAAGTCCCTCCGACAAAAATTGAATAACAGTGGCGAGAAGACCTGACACGTGGATACTTAACTCTCGGCTTTGTATTCGCCACGATTCAAATAAGACGAGATATTTTTCTGTTCAAATGCTTTAGTCCCTTCGCACAGAGAGTCAGGCTTGTCAAGATCGAAGCTTTCTCAAAATAAAATTCTTCTTATCTTATCTCAAACAAAAGCATAGAAATTATCTCATCTCACATCCTTTAAAATATGAAAATTCATTCAAACACATCATATAAATATTTCATAACATAATTCATGCATGTAAATCTACTGTCAACTATTTTATTGAACTGAACTGATAATCATTATGCTAACAGATTTACTGTCAAAAATGTAGAACACTGTGATTTTCAGACTCATTATCATATAAGCGTCCCAGTTCCATTCATATCATAAAACTAACCATTATTTTCAGACCTATAATTTATTTACTGCGTCATTCATACACTGATAATTGCAGATACATGTAAAAAACGTCGAAGAAAGAAAAAAAACCCTAAAATTTAAGAAAGCTAATTGAAAGCAAGGGCTATGCCTGCCTAATACTTGTTCAACAGATCCCCTGCTTTCTTGAGGTAGTCGCCGTACTTGTTCTCTTCTTGCGCTTCAGAGGAATTCGACGAAGGCGGCGTCGAGGATTGTGACGGCGGAGGCGGCGCCGTCGAATCATTTGCATCATGAGTCTGAGCCTGCGTGTGGCCCTGGTCCTTCTCAGAGCCCTTGGCGCCGTATTTCCTCAAATAGTCCTCGGCCTTGTCCACATATTTGCCGTAATTATTTTCATCCAACTTGCCGTACTGCTTGCCGGCGGCCAACAATTCAGCGGCCGCCGCGGCGACCTTGGCGTTGTCGACTTCGTTTCCCTCCTGCGATTCAGCTTCAGTTTTGTGCAATTTTGCCCCGGCCGCATCCATAATGACCTTGGCGTTCGACAGAAGGTCTCCCCCCGACGGAGGTTTCTTTCCGGCGCCGCCGCCGCCATGCTCCTGCTCATTTCGTTGCTGATTCTGCTGCTTATGCTCTTCCGATGGCGCGAAATCTGAAAACCCGGTCTCTGAGGAACTCATTGATGACTGATCAAGTGGAACAAATCAGGGCTGGAGTGTGCAGGATTCGAACCGGAGATAGGTTAGATGTTGAATAAATAGTTGGTCGATTTAGACGAAGTGGAGTGATTAAATGAAAAGGTGAGGAATGAGTCGAACTCAAAACCTTATTTTCGTGAATAGGGGAATAAATGATGTCGGCAAGGATGGTGTCGGCAAGGACTCGAATGGAAATTTAGTTGATGCTTCGGGCAGGTCGGAATGCGATCAGATTTCCGTTCCATGCTGTACGTGTCTTACCCGTGGGGAATACGTGTGCGTGGCTTGTAGCCACACGTTAGGTTTGTCCTTTTTTTAACATCCATCTTTATTAAAGTTTGCTTGTGACAACACGGCAGGGCGCAGTTTAGGAGGACAACACTCGAAATTATTTTATATGATATGTTTTTTTTTATTAATGATTATCAATGATTATGATTGGTAAACTTGTGTTTTTGTTGGGGTCCTGTTTCCTAACTCTTATCAATGAAAATTAGTTTGATTCCTTATGGGTTCAGAAAATCCACCCATTTTTTTTTTTAAATTGTGAAGGGTTTTATCTTATTTTTTTCATTAAAAAAAAGTTTGCTTGTGATTTATGATATGAAACTTGTTTTTTATTTATAAAATTGAAAACTCTATTTAATAGATAAAAACTTATCAATCCTTCTATGTTATGTTATCACCTCGTATAAAACCATTTTAAATTTTTTGAAATTTAAATTATATAAATGGTGTTTCGAGCTAGCTTGTCAAGATTAGAACCATGTGGCACCATGTATATTTGTTGAACCATTCGAAGGAGGGTCGACTTGCCAAATGCCATATACTATGCCTTTCAATATCTTAGTGTTTCTACATAGCACAATAACCCACACAATGAAATATACAAGTATACCAAAGGGTTAGCAAAAGCACAACACACATGCAATGAAAGTAAAGGACATACACATTCACCATGAGAGAGACATGCTTTAGGGAACAAAAGAATCTTTGTTTATTAATAGAGACCAACGATCTAATATTACATTTAAGGCAAAATATTGACCAAATCTATTTACAATGTCGTAGGCAAGGTACCTCCTACCAGGACCAAAAGGACCTGATAACACAATATAGACAAGCCTACACAAGACTCAACTCACTTGCGAGGCATGTAGGCGACCAGTACAATGAACTGACATTACCCCCTTAGGATTACGCACAAAGGTAGAAACACAAGCCCCAAGTTCTCACAACTCGACATGATACTCTATCCTGCCAACAGACTCAAGAATAGAATGTCTTCACTCGTCTCACTTTGCACACCTTGCTCATCTCTCTTATCACCCACTCTAAGCATGGGAACCTCAAGGCAAGCCACTTAGTATGTCCTTGAACTCACCTCCCTTGGTGATCATGAAGTGGATCACCCTCTAACCCGACTCCACTAGCAATGCCAAACAATTGGTGACTCACACGAAGGGAATGCCACCCTCTCACAAGTTCTCAAAGGCCTCAAGATCATCGGCCCATGATAGTCTCTCACTTAGCTCTTCCATGAATGACTTGTTTTAGAGATTCTAGCACTTGGAATCTCTAGGCCATGACTCATTAACCCTGATTAGCCTCACCCCAAGATCCTACACGAATCCATCATTATCTTCATCTTGATTGGGTTTAGCTCCATAGATGACATTTATCACTTGCTCATCCTCTTCGTCGTTCGACCCTTCTTCCTGTTGAATAGTCAAACACCTTTTGTCATTGAGGACACTCCCTCTAAGTGTGTGATCCATGTCAAGTCCAACATCGTAGCCATATGCCAACATTTTTCTTTTGTTATTCCCATTGCCCTTCCCTTTATGGGTTTGGTTTTCTTTTAATTGACCAGACTTGGACCCTTCTAACAACTACTTGCCTTCTCGCCTTGCGGTCCACGCTTTGGGTTTTTAAAATACTGGCTCAACCCACTCTTTCCCTTTGAATTGGGCCTTTGGGTATCCTTACCCTCCTCGCTTTCATGCATGAAGCTAAAGAATCCCTCAGCAACAATGATGACCTCACTGTATGACTCTAGCTTGCGGCACTTGAGTTTGTCTTGAACCCATAGTCAAGACCATGCTGAAAATAGGAATAGTTTCTCCTTCTTTGGTAGCCACTTGACCTCTACCAAAATATCCTAAAAGGCCTTGGTGTAATCCCTTATCCTCCTAGAGTGTTTTAGCATTTGTAGCTTGGTCCTCACCAACCACTTGACATTCTTGGATCAAAATTGCTCTATCAATGCCTACTTTATCTCCTTCTATGAGTCCACCTTCCTGGTGACTTCTCATGTCGCCATGTCATTGACTAGGTTTCTCCATTATGTCCTAGTTGTACCCTTCAGGTACCTTGCCACTGTCCTAACCTGATCCTCCCCTAACAAAGCCCTTAGACCTACTAAGTACTTCCCCATGTCCCAAAAGAAGTCATCCAAGAGACGCTCATTTTGAGTCCCCTTCTTACTACTTTTAGAACGAACGAATATTGAGTTGTGTTACTTGTTGGACATTTTGAGTCAAGTTATCATTGATGTCAAGGAACGAAGTCATCATTGATGTCAAGAAATATGTCAAGGAACAATGCAAAGGTTAATGGCGAAAGAGCTTCATAATATTTTTAATATTATGTGGAAGCATATGAAGGCGGGTTTTTATTAAAACCATGGATAAGCAAAATAAAAGGTTTTTCATAAAAACCCGAGGAAACATTTTGAAAAGATAAAGGAGGTTTTAATAATTATTTTATAAAATATTTAAATTCAATTTGAATATAAATTTTATAAATAAATATTATTTATACAAATGGTAAAATCAAATAGGGCTTTAATAAAGCCAAAATGGGTTTACGAATTAATTTATAAAATTTAAATTCTTTAGAATTTAAATAATTTATAAATTAATTATTCAAATTTCGAAGGCACCAACGTTCGAAATTATTGGAGGCAATATGTATAAAAACCATATGCCTAAAAGGCATAGAACTTACCCTTCGTTCGAAAGAAATAATCGTGGCATGAGTTGTGGTGAATAATCGTGCGTAGAAGAAGACAAATATGTCTTAAGGTGCCAACAAAAGTGTTAAGACCATTGAGGGCTAAACCCTCATATCCACCAAGGCACATGGCCTAGTGGCAAGTGATCACGAGTTAAGTCGTGCAGGTGCAGAGTGGTTTGCATTTGATTCTCGACGAGAGTGTTTTGGCATGTTGTCCTTTGGTGTCGGAGGCAGCGACGCGTTGACCTTTTTGGTTTCAACGCATTATGGGAAGAACATAGAG
The DNA here is from genome assembly GCA_028583015.1 of Wollemia nobilis. Taxonomy (NCBI): domain Eukaryota; kingdom Viridiplantae; phylum Streptophyta; class Pinopsida; order Araucariales; family Araucariaceae; genus Wollemia; species Wollemia nobilis. The sequence goes on along the minus strand of JAQPPZ010017248.1, from coordinate 24,780,378 downwards.
CACGTTGTGCTCTTTGTTCCCCAAACGAGCGCCTAGCTCGTGCAGCGATTGGAGCCATGGCTAGGGCGTTTGGAGAAGCTGCGTCGAGGGTTTGATTCTCACCTAGGCAGAGGTACTAAATTTTGCATTATTTTTAAATTGTCTAAGGTGTAAACATAAGGTTTAGGGAGTTATAAGGGGTTTTGAAAGGTGCTTATTTTAATTGTTAGTTTTTGATTAAATGAAGGAACAAAGTGTTGAACTTTATTTTTTTTAATAAAGTTATTGTGATGTTTTTTATGTTAGGGTAAAATGAGGTAGTATATTGCATTATACTACATTAGTTAGATTATTACATCTACTTTGACTATTTACCATGTAGATATTTATTGTTTAAAATATCTAATGGTTAACCTAGGTTAATTCCTAAATATCCTAGGTTAGTTAGTTGTTGGCGCTTATTCATCCAAGCGCGTAGGTTAGCGATATTTAGGTTAGATATTAATTTAATATCTTTTCTAAAGCTCTGTAACCTATATAAACCTAAGGCATTTCTATGCTAAGGTTAATGTGATTAAGGTTTGATATTTTGTTAATAATTATTTGTTAGCACTTACCTTTCTTGCATCATTGGCATCAGAGCCATTCCCGAGGAGGCGGCCCGCAGGCTGATCGGCACGGTTCCCAAGGTGGCCCGCAGTCTGGATCCGACACGTTTCTCGAGGCGGCCCGCAGGCTGACCGACACGGTTCTCGAGGCGGCCCGCAGGAGATGATCGGCCCGGTTCTCGAGGTGACCTGCACGCGACCCGAGGCGATCTGCTGACTAGGCGACGCGCGGCCCGAGGCGGTCCGATCTGGCGAGGTGGCCCGATCTGGTGACGTGGCACGGCTCGAGGCCCGAGGTGGCCCGATCTACTGACGAGGCTCTCCTGCTGATGTGGAGGCACGCGACCCAAGGCGACACATGGCTCGAGGTGACCTGCGCGTGGCTGGAGCGAACAACAAAAGAGATTCCTGCGCGTGGCTGATTGCCCGCAGGCAATCAAATTCAAAGGTGTTAGTTTGTTGTTTTAAAGAAGGGAATTGCGCCCGCAGGGCGCATGTGGGACTAATCCCGCGATTTAAAAAAAAAAACAAACGAGGAAGGCTTAACAAGCCTTCCTCACACCAGTGTCGAATCGACCATGGGAGGCGGATCGGCAATTGTCGCCAGCCTCGAACACTCCCCAACGCGGACGATCCGCGTTCGAATCCCTGTTTCAAATTTTTTTTTGTCTTTTACTGCCGCGCGACGGATTCAAGGGAAGGCATTTACCTTCCCTTGTCGTCGGGCAGTGTAGACCGACTGGCAGGAGCGCCAGTCGGCCGAAATCCTGCCGCGGGGTCGCAGGATCGATCCCCGGCCGCGGACAGGTAATAATAATTTTTTTTTTTTTTTTTTGCATTTTTCTTTAATTTTTTTACTTAGGTTTTTAATTAATACATTATTTTTTATTTAAATCATTTTCTAAGTGATTTGTTTATAAAATAATTTGTTTATTAATTAAATTCTATTAAGTTCAAGATTAAAATGATGCATTGAAATAAAAAAAATAAAATTAAAAAAAGAAAGGCAAATTTTTTTTTTGTATTGTTTTCTCCTAATCAAACTGAGGGAGACAAGAGACAATCCTTAAAACAAATTTCTTTTGCAGCTTTTGAGACTTCTAAATAAATTTTTAAATTCTCCAAAATTTTCTAATCAATTGTTTTGGGAGAACAAATTTTTTGTCTCATGAAGAAAAAGTTGTGGATCACAAAAGCCCTTCGTCGTCTAAGAGTTATTCGAAAGAGGAACGAACTTAGACGTCAGACGACAAGATCTCATTTTCGGCGTATGCTTAGAGAGCATAGAAGGAGCTTACCCCGTTTCAATACTTACACTGATCCTTGGAAGGGTTTGGATCGTAGTTATGGTCCCATGAGGATTTGAGAACCCTTTAATCTCGATGCACCTCCTATTTTTGAGTATTGAATAATTACGGGAGATAGAAAACCAAGTTGTGTGTCAACTAGTTCTGGAAAGTCTTTCAAAATCTTGTCGTGTGTCGACTTGTCTTGAAAGATATGCTCTAAATTCTACATTTTGTAAACATTAAGGGGGGATAGAATTTTTATAGAATTCTATAGTTTTCAAATTGTAAAGATAAAGGGGGGGCTATTTCAGTTTTTAAAGAAAGGTGCATTCTCGATTTTACTCGACACCTACTTTTCAAAATTGCTTGTACTAGGTGCATTTTCGGTGGAATCCGACACCTAGAGTGATATAAATTTGGGTGCTCTTATGTTTTTTTTTATTATTGCACTAAAAACATTTTTTTTGCAATTACAAAGTCACAAATAAAACATTACAAGGAGCTTTTTTCACAAACACCCAAACTTCACTCAAAAACCATGCTAAACTTTGCATAGGTTCAAACAAGTAATTTCTCCCCATCAAAAGGTCAAAAATTTCAATCACCTTGATAAGACTCTCTTTTGTTTGGCTTAATTAAACCTCAAATTTTTTCATCTTTTTTCAAAGGTGTTAAAAGCAGGTGCCATTAAATATCTTAGAGAGCAAATATCAAAAGTTTGACAAAATACACCCTTGTTTCATTTGCTCTATTTTGTTTGGCTCAATATTCCTCAAACTTTTCATCTCTTGCTAAGAGTGTTAAGGCAGGTGCCATTAAATATCTTATAGAAAGCAAATTGAAATAACTTCTCTATACTTTTTTAGGGTATAGTGCAAGATAGCATCATATTAGTCTTCTCCACAAATTTGAAACCTAAACAATGGCCATGATACACAAGTATCTCACTGAGAGCCAACTGCTCAAAGGTTCAAATTACTCAGCATGGAAGACTAAGATGAAGGCTATCTTAACTGTAGAGGACTTGTGGTCAATAGTAGATGGAACTCTCACTAGACCTCAATCTTCTGGACAAGATCAAATAGACTTTGATAAAAAGGATAAGAAACTTTCCTTAATGATCTTGCTTGCTATTACTGATGATATCCAACCTCATATCAGTGAAGCTACAACTGGTAAGGGATCTTGGGATGCCTTAAGTACCATTTTTGAGGGCAAGAATCAATCAACGATTCTTAACCTTCAAACACAACTTCATACATTACATATGAAATCCGGAGAAATAGTAGAGCTATTCCTCTGCAGAGTCGCAGAATTAAAAACAAAGCTGCAATCCTTAGGAGAAAAGTTGGAAGACCAAGTCTTAAATTCAATCATTTTGAGAGCTCTTCCTGACTCCTACAGAATGTTGATCACCTCCTTACAAGTTTCCGGTAGGACAAGTAACTTTTTTCGAGTTGGTAAATATGCTTCAAACAGAAGAGGCTACCCAACTCCAGAGAGATGAGGCATCAAACAATGCCCTTTTTTCACAACGACAAGGGGGTAAGAAAAAGTGGAATCAACAAAAGGGTTCTTCTTGTAGACAAGACAAGGGTAAAGCCAAAGAGGTTCCGAAGAAGAAACAACATTGTAAAATTTGTGACACAGACACTCATGAAACCAAACGATGTTGGTTTAAGAACAAACCGCCCAATGAACAAAGAAATAAGAAGGGCAACGACAAATCTAAGAACTAGAACAAACAGCAACAAGGTCACATAGCAGCTGAAGATTCTAGTTCCGATTCTGAACGAGCACACAAGGTGCTCATGACCCATACAGATTCCTCCCACAAGGATTCTTTGTGGTACATAGATTCAGGTGCTAGTAAACATATGACTGGCGATAAATCATGGTTTGCTACTTTTGAAGCTTGAGTAGGTAGACTGGTCACCATTGTTGATGATCAGACCTATAGAGTTCAGGGTGAAGGCAGTGTTTCAGTCTCCCTTCCAGATGGAGAATGTAATATTGAAAAAGTTCTTTATGTTCCAGGATTAAAAAATAATCTCTTGTCAGTTCCACAAATCCTGGACAATAACATGAATGTCAATTTTACTGTGGACAAAGACAAGAAACGTTGCTTCATCACCAAAAAGGGAAAACCGATAGCAACAAGCTCATACAAACATGGTTTGTTTGTCTTAGATGCACTTACCTCCACTCATACCGCACTTGCAGGTGACCACAAAGGAGGCCACTTCTCTTTGGCATAAGAGATTTGGGCATTTGAGTTCGGGATATTTACTAGAGCCGAGTAAATATCAAATGGTGAAAGGACTTCCTCCCCTTTCGTCTATTTTGCCAGTGTGCTCTGATTGCTTGTCAGGCAAGCAACATAGAGTACCTTTTGAACCTAGCTCTTTTCGAGCTAAGGAACCTTTGGAGTTAGTACACACAGATTTGTGTGGTCCTATGTCTACAAGTTATGGAGGAAAACGGTATTTTCAATTGTTTGTTGACGATCATTCATGCAAAATGTGGGTCTTCTTCTTGCAATTGAAGTCAGAAGCATTTTCCTATTTTCAGCAGTTTAAAACTCTTGTTGAGAAGGAATCAGGATGCTTTATTAAGACCCTCCGTTTAGATCGAGGGGGGGAATACACATCAAAATAATTTTCCTCATTCTTACAGACACATGGGATAAAAAGACAGTTAACAACAACCTACACTCCTCAATCCAATGGGGTTGCTGAGAGAAGAAATAATGTAACCTATATAAACCTAAGGCATTTCTATGCTAAGGTTAATGTGATTAAGGTTTGATATTTTGTTAATAATTATTTGTTAGCACTTACCTTTCTTGCATCATTTTATTTATCAAAAAGTGAATTGAAGAGTGATTAAATTTAAGAGGACTTCTTGCCGTTGAGTTAGTTTGAAAAGCAGATTGTATTGACACTATTTTTGATATTGAATATTGTTTTAATTGGGAGATCATAAGGTGTATTTGGTCAATCATTTTTGTATATGTTGATGGATGCTTTCTTTAAGATGGAGTGATAAGGTGTATGTGTGTTTTGATATTTTGCATTGTATCTTTGAGAGAGTTTAGTATCTTCTAACTCCTTGAAATTGACAAAGAAGTGTTTGTGGTTGTGACAGATATTTGAGGTTCCTTCATCATCAAGAAAAATGTATGAGCACATTCTTCCATAGTTGAGTTGATTGGTTGGTTTTCTGGAAAATAAGTTTGGAGTGAAAAGGATTTGATTAGGGTTTCATTATTGAGTGTATTGAGTCAATGCTTCAAAATTTTTTGGAATAAAGAGTTGTTTTTAAAACCTTGTTTTATAAGCATTGTTGTTGAAGCCATTGATTGTGTGAAGAACTTGAACTAGGGTTTGAAAAGAACATGAGTATCATTGTTATGTGAGAATTGTTTTATAAGCATTGTTGTTAAAGTGAGTTGTTGAGTGAAGAACTTGAACTAGGATTTGGAAAGAACATGAGTATCATTGTTATGTGATATTGGTTAATAAACATTGTTGGAAATATTTTGAGTGAGTGTTCATATGCTTGGACTAGGGTGTGTGAGCAAGGATTATTTCATTGAGTAATTGGTTGAGTAGAGTTGGTTGAGCCTATTCAAGTGGATGTGTGGAGTGATTGTTCAAGTTCCATAAAACAAACTATTCTATATTTTGAATTGAATTGAGAAAGTGATTGAGTTGAAGCATATTGAGTCTCTAACAATTCTTTGTATGTTTCTAAAAGAGTGATTGAAAGTGATTGAGCATTATGATGAGTATAGAGAATATTGAGTCTCTAAAAATTCTCTTTATGTTTCTATGAGATTGGACAAGTTCTAGTGTGGACTTGTTGAGCAGATTTAAGGCAAGTCTTTGAGAAGACTTGTGGACAAATTTGGGTAAGCTTTTGTGGAAGCTTACAATACAGATTGAGAGCATATTTGGATAAGTTCTTGGGAGAACTTATTGAGCAAATTTGGACAAGTTCTAGTGAGGACTTGTAGAGCATATTGGACAAGTTCTAGAGAAGAATTGAGGACAGACTTGTGCTAGACCGAAGAATTATGTTTAGTGCAAAATTAGAGGGCAGAGATTGAGGACAGACTTGTGCTAGATCGAAGGACTGTGTTTAGTGCAATATCAGAGGACAGATATTAAGGACAGACTTGTGCTAGATCGAAGGACTATGTTTAGTGCAAGATCAAAGGACAAAGATTGAGGACAAATTTGTGCTAGATCGAAGGATTATATTTAGTACATATTCGAGGATAGAGTTTGGTGTAGATTTGAGGATAGGTTTGTGCCAGACTAGAGACAAATATTGAGCAAATTTGTACTAGACTGAAGGACTAAGTTTAGTATAGATTTGAGACAGAGCTTTGAAGGTGATAGAGTATAGAGAATGACAGACTCCAGTAGATAGAGATCCATTAGCCAGGGCAGTGAGGACAAGAGTTTTTAGTGGATAGAGATCCCTTACCCAGAGTAGTGGGGGCAACAGTTCTTCTAGAAGATCACTAGTTAGAGCTTAGGATAAAGGAGTTATCCTATGGATAGAGATCGATGAACTTGATTAGGGGATTGGTGTCTCCTTTGGATAGAGGTCCATAAACATTGTAATAGGGAAAGAATTCCCAAGAGATTGATTGATTAAATTTTAGTAAAATATTTTCTCCGTGGAGTAGCCCACATTGGGTGAACCACATTAAATTGGTGTCTCTATTGTGTGTGATGATTTGTGCATTGCTTTGGTTACTTTTGTTGATATTGCTATCTTTACATTGCATGATATTGATTGGAAAGAACAGTAAAAAGTGGTCTTATATTGTTCACCCCCCCTCTTAGTATAAACTTGAAGAACACAAGCTTATACTGAGAGGGGGGGGTGAAAAGTATAAGACCTCTTTTTACTTTCTCTATTTAACTTCAACTTCGCAAAGCAATGAACCAATAGCAATATCAAAGCAATGCATAAAGCAACACACAATTAGACACCAATTTTAACGTGGTTCACCCAACATGGGCTACATCCACAAAACTTTTCTCTAAAAAGCTTTCTCAAAGTTCTTTGGGAATCCTTCCCAATTACAATGTTTATGAGCCTTAGCCCAAAGGAGAAACCTTCCCCTACTCAAGTATTTATGAGCCTCTTCCCAAAGGAGAATCCTTCCCCTCCTCACAAATTTATGAGCCTCTTGCCCAAAGGAGAATCCTTCCCCTCACCTCTAGAAATGATACTTCAGAAGATCACCTGCCTCTTATTGCACTAGCACGTGGAACTCCTTTCCACAGAAGACCTCCTGTCCTCAATGCTCAGCCTCAAGAGACCTTTGTCCTCACTGATCACCTCCACAGAAACTCATCAACCTATACTAAACACAGTCAGTCGGTCCAACACAAGTCTTCCTCACTCTGTTAGATCTGTCCCAAGCTCAACTCACAAAGCTTGAACAAATCAATCTCTGTTGCACACAAGCCTTCTCAAAGACTTGTCAAAACTGTCCTCAGGTTCTTCTCAAAGAACCACTTCAAATTTGTCCTCAAGTCCTCTGCCAGGACCTATCCAAATCAGCTCACAAGTCCTCCCTAGAACTTGTCCAAATCATCTCACAAGTCCTCACTAGAACCTGTCCAAATCAGCTCACAAGTCCTCACTAGAACCTGTCCAAATCAGCTCACAAGTATTCACTAGAACCTGTCCAAATCAGCTCACAAGTCCTCACTAGAACCTGTCCAAATCAACTCACAAGTCTTCACTAGAACCTGTCCAAATCAGCTCACAAGTCCTCACTAGAACCTGTCCAAATCAGCTCACAAGTCTTCACTAGAACCTATCCAAATAAGCTCACAAGTTCATCAAGAAAAACTTGCTTAGCATGAACCCACAAAGAGAATTGTTAGAGACCCAATGTGATTCATCAACCTCATAGAAGCATAAAGAGAATTGTTAGAGACTCAATATGTTCTATACTTAACTTCCAATCTCAATCTCAAATCTCATAGAAACATAAAGAGAATTGTTAGAGACTCAATATGTTCTATACTTAACTCCCAATCTCAATCTCAAATCTCATAGAAACATAAAGAGAATTGTTAGAGACTCAATATGTTCTATACTTAACTCCCAATCTCAATATCAACTCAATCTCAATCTCAAAAGAATAAGATAGATGTAGTATGCTTTTCTCAAGAACATGAAACACAACCCAAAAATTGCCAACCATGCAATATCTCATATAACAATGATACTCATGTTCTTTCCACAACCAATATCTTTTCTCTACCAATTAGGGCTTTAACAACAATGCTTATAGACAAGGTTTAACCAACATCATTCAACTCAACATTAACCTTGAAGCATTCAACCAATCACTACATGAAAAGGAAACTAGTAGACATCCTTTTCCCTCCAAAGGTATTTGAACAAAACAACCACCAACATAAATCACCAATGCAAAGAATAACTTGCTCAAATCAATCTCAATGGAGTAAGCCAAAATCATGTATCAAGTAAAGCATTAACTTGATCAAAACAACCTCTATGGAAGCAACTCAACCATCAATCTCAAAACAACCAACTAAGGGTTTCACCATCTCAATGCAAGTAGCAAAACTTACTAACATAAACCCTAGTGCAAAAATGCTTCCTCTTCCTCAACCAGAATTATGCATTCACCCAAAAAACTCATCAATGATTTTAATGCATAAAAATCTTCAATATCCAGAAAATGGGATTTACACCAACAAGAATACCTAGTAGACAACCTTTTCACTCCAAACTCAATTTCAAAAAATACACCATCAACAATATACATGGAAGAAGTTGCCCATACCTTTTTTTGAGGAAGAAGAGAATAGTTCTTCAACCTGTTACCAACACCACCCTCAACTTTGCCACCAAGTTAGGGTTAGATCATAAAAGTAACCACAAAAATATTTATTCCATAAAACACCTTATGACTCCAATCCTTAGAAGTCAACTACCAAAAATATAAAGCATACAAACAATATATCCTTTTACACCTTATTTCTCCAAATTAATTAAACCATGCTCAAGGAATAATAGCTTCTAAGCAAATCTCACTCAACAATCAAGCCAAAAATCTCAACCACACACTATCAACCTTATATCTCCAAAGAAGCATTTAACCTTAAAAATAATTTTAAATAAATCTGCCCAACCACTTTTTCTTTAACAAAATATAGATTTTATTTAAAAAACCTTACCAAAAAAATGCTTCCGAAAATCGTGGGCCAACAGTGCCTCCGAAAAAATTGAAGCGTAAAAACTCTTCTCACACTCCACGACGGGAGTCGAACGCTTGACCTCCCTTCAAGCGCCTTCACTGAACAGTCATTGCCACTAGGCCAATGGTGCTATCTTGAAGGCTAGCAAGAGTCTCCTTCTCCTTAACCCTTTGGCGACGGATAAACGTGGCGAAAAAACGATAGCCGTAGCTTTTACTTCCCAACTTTTGCGCAATTCCAATTTCTTTCACACACTTGCTTTGGACTATAGGTTATGGCTTATATAGCCAAACTTCCATGCTATGCACGACGTCGACGGGAGGATTAATTTGAACTTTTCGAATTAATATTATTTTGGCGCCTTCGAAACAACTTTAGGGTTTATGAAACCCTTTTGATTATTTAAAAAATAATCAAAGGTCTTTTAGACCTTAGACCTTAGGTGGAGAACCCATTAAATTATTAAAATAATTTAATCATAATTAATTAAAAAACCTTAAAAAGGTTTTATTAATTAAGTTATTTAATTAATAAGTCTCCAGCCTTTGCATTAAGCTGAGAGTGGTTTTGAGAAAAACCCTTAATGCATCCACCTAGTTTTAATAAAAACCCTTAAACCTGCCATGGTTTTGATAAAAACCTTTTCATCTGCCACATGGAATCTCTCCGAAATATTCTAGAAAAGATTCTTTGGAATCTTCAACCTTTGAAGCCAATAAATCCTCTTTACATTAATGCCAGTTCCTTTTGACATCAATGACAACTCATAGACAAGAAGCTAGGATCTCAAACCCAAAATTGCCAACAAAACTTGTGTTCTTCAATTGGTATCAGAGTTGGTTCCTTCGAAAAAGGTTTAACAGCTTGAAGGAAGATCTTACAAGAAAAAAAATGGCAAAGAAAGGCAAAAATAGAACCATAAGACACAAGAAAAAAATAACACACATGGTCATGAAAGAAAAAGAAGATGAATTTGATATTGTTGTTTTGGGAGGAAAAATAGAAATAGATTCAAGAGATGAATCAAATAGTGGAGAAAAGATCATATTGATAAAGTTTTATACCAGATGTAGGAATACAGGTCACCATGCAACTTATTATCCACAAGAAGGTGAAGAATGTTTTGTTTGTGGTCAACTCGGTCATGATGCAAGTTATTGCAATGGTTTTAGTAGCGGTGAAGATGAAGATGATTTTCTCAGAACTGAATTCCTAGAGGTTGGTTCAAAAAATGATAACAGATTAATCAAAACAGGTATGAAGAAGAAATTCTACTTTCAGTAATAGAAGAAAATACTCCTATTGAAGAGAGAAATTTAGAAAAAGAGGAGGAAACTACTCTTAAGGAACTTGTTAAGTTGAAAAAGGAGAACTTAGAATTAAAGGCTCAAATACAAGAGGATGAGAAATGTAAGACAAAGCTTCTACAATATCTCTCTGAATTGAAAGATAAGGTTGAAAAGACAAGGAGAGTTGAAAAAGGTATGGTTGAACAGTCAAAGGTAAAAGAGCTAGAATGTGAAAGACTTATTGGTGATCTTGAAGAATTAAAAAGGGAGAACTGAGGATTAAGGGTTCAAGCTCAAGAAGATGAGAAAGCAAAAGCAAAGTTTCTACAAGAGCTCATTAACTTCAAAATTAAGGTTGAAGAGGTAAGGAAAATAGAAGAAGGTATGGCTAAAAAATTAAAGACAAGATCTAGAGTGTGAAATATTAGAGCATGAGATGATTTCACTAAGGATGGAAGTAAAAGGTTCTAAGGATAAGCTACACAAGTTTGAGGAAAATTCAAAGACTTTGGATAATATTATCAATGCACAAAGGTCATCAGTCATCAAAACAGAACTTAGTTCTAAAGAAGAACAAGGGAAACATGAAGTAAAAAAAGGAGAGTCAAGCTCAAACACCAGAAAAGAAGAAGCATAAAAAGAAGTAAGTAAAAGGAGTGAGACTTCTAAGGATAAGTTGGACAATAGAAAGTCCAACAAGGAAAGTAGCAGGACACAAGTAAGAAACAGATGGAATAGGAAACATGACAGGATAGAAGAGACTAAGAGACCAATGGGGTCTAGGAAAGGTTTCTTCAATGGACGATTCTTCTCATATCATAGGTTTGGGCACATGGCTTCATAATGCAAGACACATGAAAGATAAGAAAATGAGAATTTCAGAAACATATAGCTTTTCCATGGGTATTGTTACTCATGTAATCAATTTGGTCACAAGGCAATGAATTGCAGGGTTCATGACAGAAAAGGATATGGCTTCACTAGGAGAGATCCTAAGACATTTGCACCTCCAACGACTAATAACATTAAGTGTTATAAGTGCAATAATTATGGACACACAACAAAGTGGTGTAAAACAAACATTCAAGAATCAAGTATGAACAAGAACAGGAACGCGAAAAAGAATATGGATATGAACAAGAACGAGAATAGGAACAGGAACATGGATATGAATAGGAATAAGAACAGGAATAGAAACAAGAATATGGATATGAATAAGGACAGGAACAAGAACATGAAAAAGAAAATGGACATGGACAGGAACATGGACATTGAAAGGAACATTTAGAGGAATCAGAAGGATCATATAAGAAGAAAAGATGATAAAGATAAAGAATAGTGCTTGTTGGGAGTAGAAATACTCCCACCCCAAAATTAACCACCTCAAGAGGAGGTGGGGGAGGGGCAGAGCTAAGAGGCTCATTCTTAGCCCCGAGCCCAAAGGTGACCCTTTGCCATTGATGTCAAAGGGCGAGAGATTTGAGTAAGGGGGAGAGATTTGGTATTTGAGTAAAGAGGAGAGATTTGAAAAAGATCATTGAGCCAAGGGGAGCAAAATAAAGAAAAGGTTAAGTTTCTGGTAAAAATAATTTGGGTTGCCATCAATGACAAAGGGGGAGATTGTTGGACATTTTGAGTCAAGTTGTCATTGATGTCAAGGAACGAAGTCATCATTGATGTCAAGAAATATGTCAAGGAACAATGCAAAGGTTAATGGCGAAAGAGCTTCATAATATTTTTAATATTATATGGAAGCATATGAAGGCGAGTTTTTATTAAAACCATGGATAAGCAAAATAAAAGGTTTTTCATAAAAACCCAAGGAAGCATTTTGAAAATATAAAGGAGGTTTTAATATTTATTTTATAAAATATTTAAATTCAATTTGAATTTAAATTTTATAAATAAATATTATTTATACAAATGGTAAAATCAAAGAGGGCTTTAATAAAGCCAAAAGGGGTTTAAGAATTAATTTATAAAATTTAAATTCTAAAGAATTTAAATAATTTATAAATTAATTATTCAAATTTTGAAGGCATCGACGTTCGAAATTATTGGAGGCAATATGTATAAAAACCATATGCCTAAAAGGCATAGAACTTACCCTTCGTTTGAAAGAAATAATTGTGGCATGAGTTGTGGTGAATAATCGTGCGAAGAAGAAAAATATTTGTCTTAAGGTGCCAACAAAAGTGTTAAGACCATTGAGGGCTAAGCCCTCATATCCATCAAGGCACGTGGCCTAGTGGCAAGCGATCGCAAGTTAAGTCATGCAGGTGCAGAGTGGTTTGTGTTTGATTCTCGGTGAGAGCATTTTGGTGTGTTGCGCTTTGGCGTCGAAGGAAGCGACATGTTGACATTTTTGGTTTCGATGCATTAGGGGAAGAACATAGAGCACATTGTGCTCTTTGTTCCCTAAACGAGCGCCTAGCCCGTGTGGTGGTTGGAGCTATGGCTAGGGCATTGGGAGAACCTACGTCGAGGGTTCTATTCTCACCTAGACGGAGGTAATAAATTTTGCATTATTTTTAAATTGCCTAAGGTGTAAACATAAGGTTTAGGGAGTTATAAGGGGTTTTGAAAGGTGCTTATTTTAATTGTTAGTTTTTGATTAAATGAAGGAATAAGGTGTTGAACTTTATTTTTTTAATAAAGTTATTGTGATGTTTTTTATTTATCAAAAAGTGAATTGAAGAGTGATTAAATTTAAGAGGACTTCTTGCCATTGAGTTAGTTTGAAAAGGAGATTGTATTGACAATATTTTTGATATTGAATATTGTTTTAATTGGGAGATCATAAGGTGTATTTGGTCAATCATTTTTGTATATGTTGATGGATGCTTTCTTTAAGATGGAGTGATAAGGTGTATGTGTGTTTCGATATTTTGCATTGTATCTTTGAGAGAGTTTAGTATCTTCTAACTCCTTGAACTTGGCAAATAAGTGTTTGTGGTTGTGACAGATATTTGAGGTTCCTTCATCATCAAGAAAAATGTATGAGCACATTCTTCCATAGTTGAGTTGATTGGTTAGTTTTTTGGAAAATAAGTTTGGAGTGAAAAGGATTTTATTAGGGTTTCATTATTGAGTGTATTGAGTCAATACTTCAAGGTTTTCTGGAATAAAGAGTTGTTCAAACCTTATTTTACAAGCATTGTTATTGAAGCCATTGATTGTGTGAAGAACTTGAACTAGGGTTTGAAAAGAACATGAGTATCATTGTTATGTGAGAGTTGTTGAGTGAAGAACTTGAACTAGGATTTGGAAAGAATATGAGTATCATTGTTATGTGATATTGGTTGATAAACATTGTTGGAAATATTTTGAGTGAGTGTTCATATTCTTGGACTAGTGTTTGTGAGCAAGGATTATTTCATTGAGTAATTGGTTGAGTAGAGTTGGTTGAGCCTAGTCAAGTGGATGTGTGGAGTGATTGTTCAAGTTCCATAAAACAAACTATTCTATATTCTGAATTGAATTGAGAAAGTGATTGAGTTGAAGCATATTGAGTCTCTAAAAATTCTTTGTATGTTTCTAAAAGAGTGATTGAAAGTGATTGAGCATTGTGATGAGTATAGAGCATATTGAGTCTCTAACAATTCTCTTTATGTTTCTATGAGATTGGACAAGTTCTATTGTGGACTTTTTGAGTAGATTTAAGGCAAGTATTTGAGAAGACTTGTGGACAGATTTGGGTAAGCTTTTGTGGAATCTTACAATATAGATTGAGAGTAGATTTGGATAAGTTCTTGAGAGAACTTATTGAGTAGCTTTGGACAAGTTCTAGTGAGGACTTGTAGAGCATATTGGACAAGTTCTAGAGAGGAATTGAGGACAAACTTGTGCTAGATCGAATGACTGTGTTTAGTGCAAAATCAGAGGACAAAGATTGAGGATAAACCTATGCTAGATCGAAGGATTGTGTTTAGTGCAAGATCAGAGGACAAAGATTGAGGATATACTTGTGCTAGATCGAAGTACTATGTTTAGTGAAAGATCAGAGGATAGAGATTGAGGACAAATTTGTGCTATATCGAAGGACTGTGTTTAGTACATATTTTAGGATAGAGTTTGGTGTAGATTTGAGGACAGGTTTGTGCCAGACCAGAGACAGAGATTGAGAAAATTTGTACTAGATCGAAGGACTGAGTTTAGTATAGATTTGAGACAGAGCTTTGAAGGTGATAGAGTATAGATAATGATAGTCTCCAGTGGATAGAGATCCATTAGCCAAGGTAGTGAGGACAAGAGTCTTTAGTGTATAGAGATCCATTAGCTAGAGTAGTGGGGGCAATAGTTCTTCTAGAAGATCACCAATTAGAGCTTAGGAGAAAGGAGTTCTCTTGTGGATAGAGATCCACAAACTTGATTAGGGTATTGGTGTCTCCTTTGTATAGAGGTCCATAAACATTGTAATAGGGAAAGAATTTCCAAGAGATTGATTGAGAAAATTTTAGTGAAATATTTTCTCTGTGTAGTAGCCCACATTGGGTGAACCACGTTAAATTGGTGTCTCTATTATGTGTGATGATTTGTGCATTGCTTTGGTTACTATTGTTGATATTGCTATCTTTACATTGCATAATATTCATTGGAAAGAAAAGTAAAAAGTGGTCTTATACTGTTCACCCCCCTCTCAGTACAAGCTTGTGTTCTTCAGTTACATCATTTGAACACATTCAAATTGTATTGATTTAGCGATATTTGGGTTATTCAGACCAAACTTTCATTGTAAAAGACATCTTTATGTCTATTACATCATTTGAATGGATATAATTAACCCAATTTCTTCTTTCTATTTCTTTCTTTTTCATCAAATTGTTTAAATACTTTGCTACAATTGATAATGAACAAGGCACCGGTCTACTGATAGGAGCATATTAGTGGGTATTGTAATTCTTGGTCAAATATTGAATGAATTTTATTTTCTTTTAAATCTAGTTGAGCATAAGTGTTAATAATATAAGCTCATTTTAGGGTTTCCTTACCTTACTCGATCTATCAAAAGCATTACATAATTCTTTCTTGAGTAAAAGAGGTGGATCTACCAAAATTCATAGTGTTGATTGGAATCGAAAAATTCTACAGTTTGTCAAATATTTAAGGGACACCAAAATTTTCTCCAACAATGAGCTAGAACACAAAGATGAAGAGGCAAAAAAAGCTCATTACCTTGCATTATAAGAGGGTGCTTAAATAAGCACATATTACAAACACATGAAGCATCTAATATTAACATAAAGATAATATAAAATGCAAGTTGTAACGAACAGCTAACACCTAAGCATAGGTGGCTAACAAGAAGCTAACTCAGGGAGCACCTAGTTAGCCAAAGATAAAAGAGTGCTAACAAACTAAAAACTAGAATGTTGTCTAAAATAAACTACCAACTAAGAAGCTAGCGTGAGCAATGGAGGCTCACACACAAGGTTATGCACAATGGCGAATATTCGCAAATTGGGTGAATATTAGGATTTCCAAAATTGAAAATTGGCGAATATGAGGACCCTTGATGTCGGCCCATTCGCCTAAAATTTTTGGGACCAATTTTTCTTAGGGTCAATTTGCCACAATATATATCCAAACATAAGCATATTTTTACTCGTTGGAAAGCTCTTTTCGATCCTAATTTAATGGTGGTATTTTTATGAAGTTATAAAGTGATTTAATAGGTCAAAATTTACCCCAAAGTGTACCTTACTTTTTAGGGCTTCAAATTTTCTAAATTTTTGTGTGAAGACTATTGATTTGATTTTCTTAGGATTCCCCTTGATTCACCTTGATTTCTATTAGGATTCACCATTTTTTTACAAGTACATTTTGAGTCCAAACCCTTATGCATAACCCTGCTCACACATAATTAGCATAGCCATAAAATAATCTTAGGTGTAATAAAATATGCCTAAGCTAGTGCCTAGGCTAGTTGATGTCCTTATCAACAAAGAGAAAATATCATTTAAACCTATCATAGGCTTTATTCATATCAAGTTTTAGGATCATTTCTCTCTCTTTGCTAGAAGCTGATGAATGCCTTACTTCATGAAATACTATGATCTCGTCCAAAACCTGTCTCACATTTACAAATCCTTCTTGTTCTTTTGAAATATCTTTTCTAATAATGGTTTAACCATTTTGTCATCACTTTGGAAATTATCTTATGTGCCATATTACATAGGCTTATGGGTTTGAATTAATCATACAATTTTGCATCTTTCTTTTTTGGAATCAAGGTAAGATGTTGCATTTATTTTATAGGGTATGTATTGTTTTACCCTAAATTGTTCCACTACCATCAATAAAGAATCCTTCACCATTTCCTAGTTATGTTGATATAATGTTGTAGAGAGTCCATCCGAACCTAGGTATTTATCATTATAAAAAGATAAAGAGTTGAATTAACTTCTTCCAAAGTAATAGGCTCCATCTGTTTGCTATTGTCTTCACCTATTATAACTAAAGGTACTTCTTGTTGTAGCTTATCATTAGGAACTTCAATGTTCTATGATCCTAGAATATTATGATAAAAAATCCTTATCTCCTTTCAGATTTTTGGTCATCTTCAATCCAAACCCCTTCTAATTTAATTATACTAATTCTAGATACTGATCTATGTATTATTTCCATCCTATGAAAAAATTGTGTTCTCATCTCCTTTTAACCTTGTTTGTCTCAATTTTAATATCTAAAATTTCTCTTACTTACCCAAAATGTTATAATATTCACTCAGCATCTCCCTTTCGTTTGAAAAAAAATATTGTGCTCGTCTTTTTGAAATTTTGAAAGTTTCTCTTTTAGTTCTTTCTTCTAGAAAATATTTTCAAAAGTGTTCTTGTTCCATTATTTTAGTCTAGATGTCATTGATATAATCTATTTTAGAAGTGTATACAACCCATCATTTCCTGAAGAATTCCATGTTTGCTAGCATAAATTTTTAGAAATATTACTCTACTAAGATGTAGTGTGTGGACAACAGAAGTGGAGTTTTAGTATTGTGAAGGTTGTTGCAGGAAAACGTCAAGAAGAATGTTGAATTTTGGAATATTTGTATCTATTCATTACTATGGTAGAGGTATTGGGTAGGGCCTTGAATAATGCTAACAAATATGGGCTAAAAAGTGAACTTAATGCTAGTAATAACATCGTCAACATCGCACATGAATAGTTTGTAGATGATACAACCCTTTTTGGGAGGGCAAGAATAAACGAGGCTAGAGCTTTGAAAAACTTATTAAAGGATTATGAAAGAACATTAGGATAGAAAGTTAATGGGATGAAATCCAAAATTTACATCTTAAACACTCAAGCTAGAATTAAAGTAGGGATATGCAGGTTACTTCAAATGGAGGAGGCAAATTTACCAACAACTTCTCTAGGGATTCCCTTATTTGAGAGGAGAAGGTTAGAATTTTGAAATCCAATCATAAATAAAGTTCAAAATAAACTATCGACATGGAAAGGTAGGTGGTTATCATTAGCAGGATGAGTCTACCAAATTAAATCAATCTTACAAGCCATTCCAACTTATTATATGTCCTTATATACTATGCCAAAATTAATAGAAAAAAGTGCATCTATATTATGCAATCATTTTTATGGTTAGGATTACATGATAAAAGGAAATTTCCTTTAGTAAGGTGTGTGATGATAAAACTAGGGGAGGTCTCAGTTTAAGAGTTCTTATAGATACAAACTTAGATATTTGGGGAAAAATAATTTGAAGATTATACAAAGAGAGTCAAAGACAATGGGCAAGAATTTTTCTAAGTGTGTTGAGCCCAATGACCCAAGCTTAATATTTACTACAATCTCACTACCATATGTTTTTGTACTATAGAATGGTTTAAAAAATCAATTGATTTAGTGATTAAAGGTCTAATATGGATGGTGGATACTAGAGAAAAAAATTATTTGGATTGATACTTGGTGTGATAAAAAACCACTAAATCTAAATCCAATTTTGAAACCATGGATGAGATTACTTCAATACACATATGGTGATCGGGTTTAAAACATTATGTACAAGTATTCGAAAGGAAGATACAAATGGAAAGAATATTTTTTTACAAGTATACATGAAATTTATTCTCGGAGGCAATTGAGAAGAAAGATAACAATAATGATTATTCTAAGGGGCGTGGAGAATATGATGATTTGGGAGTTGAATAACTCAGGAGAATAAACAACAAGAAGTAGATATAATGTAAAGCACCAACAAAATATGAATACCACAAGAATATGGAGAGATATTTGAGATAGCCTGAGCATTCCTAAAGTCAATATGTTTGTTTACCTTGCAGGTCATAGAAGAATTTTATCTTGGGATAACATTATGAAAAGGGGTTTTCATGGCCCCTCACAATGTGTTCTATATAAAAAGGAGGAGAATATCGATCATCTCTTGGGACACTTCTCAACAGACTGGAAACTATAGAAATGGATTCTTAAAATGCTTAGTAAAAACATGGTGATGAATGACATAATTGAAGAATGGTTAAAGCAATGTCAAAGCACTTTTAAAAGTGATGCTTTACAAACAATTTGAGATATATCAAAATATACAATTCTTTGGTCTATATGGTTGGAAAGGAATAGATGAATATTTAAAGAAAAATAAAACAATTCAAAGATAATGAAAAGGAAGATTTGTTTTGGCATATAGGAGTCTAAACCAGCTCTATCAACTCACACAATCTTTAATCTTGAAGCAAATAGCCTTGATAGATGGAGTCAAGTCATCAAACAAAATTATGATGTTGGGTATAGGAGAAACAAAAAGAAGATAAACAATATAAAGTGGAAACAACCAAAAATAGAGTTGGTTAAATTGAATTTTGATGGAGCATCTAGAGGAGTTCCAAGACTAGCAGGAGGAAGAGAAGGAATAATTAGAAATTATATTGGAGAGATTTTGTCTCATTATGCTTTCAATAGTGGATTTAAGACAATTAATGAAGTTGAAACTTGGGTGGCTATGGATGGGTTAAATATATACAAACAAAGTGCAATGAAACAAAGTATGGATAGAAGATGATTCACTAATAGTAATAAATATAATTTTGAGAAAAGCAAAGGCTCCATGGAATATATAAGAGATAATTGTGGAACTACAATGTTGAAGAATAGTATATTATTTGGTACATAGTAATGTACCCCCATGGTACCTTCATGGTACAAATATAAATATGTAATAGATTAGGGTTGAGTCTATATTTTAGGTGAATAATTTATATTTTTGCTTCTATGTAAGTATTAATGTGTAGGAAATGCACAAGTGTCATGTAAGAGTGTAATGTGCAGGAAATGCACAAGTGTCATGTAAGTTAGAGTGCAAGAGTGTATTGAGAGAATGTGCACAAGTGTCATGTATGTAAGTGTGCAAATATGTAAAGAGAGGATGTGCACAAGTATCTTGTATTAGGAGTGCATGTAGGAGAGTAAGAGTCATGTAAAATGTGTAAGTGTCATAGGTTCAAGTATGCATGTAAGAAGAGAATGAAGAGTCTAGTATACAAGTGGCAAGATGATAAGCCAAAGGTCATGGGAGTTGTCATATGGAGAGAAATAGTCAAGTACTTGAAGAGTCACATTACTATGGCTATATTATGGAGACAAAGCTCCATGAAAATGGATCCAATTGTAAGAGAAAGATATAGACAAGTATGTTGGACATTTTGAGTCCTAAAAGTTAAAATTGTCATTGATGTCAAGAAATGAAGTCAACAATAATATCAAGGTTTTTTCTCAAGGAATAAAGTTGTCAAAGTTGTTATTTGATATCCAGGAATAAGGCCAAAGGATTCAGTGCAAAGTTAAAATGGAGATATAATATTTTTTATAAATTATTTAAATTCAATAAGAATTTAAATTTTATAAATAAATATTATTTACACCATGGAATGCAATGTAAAGGAAGGGTTTAAAAATAAAATCTTATAATTATAATTTATAAAATTTAAAATCTTTAGAATTTAAAATATTTATAAATTATAATTAATGCTGACGTCATCCAATTTAAAAAAGCACCTTGTATAAATTATAAAGTGTTTATAAAGGCACCAACGTCGTTGAAAGAAGGGAGCGCCGATGTTGAAGAAAATAAATGTTTGTGTATATAAGGTGGCCTCCAAAGGCATTATTTCTCATCCCTCAAACGATTGATATGCGCCAAGGTTAAAACTTCGTTTTGCGATTTTGAAAGGTTCATTGAGGAAGAAGACAAAAAATATTTTTGTCTTAAGTGCCAAGGATAAGGTGAAGGGGTTGGAGTTTTTGAAGCATGTTGGACATGGTGGTCCAAGTGGTAGAGCACAAATTGCGAAAGCATTAGAGGAAGCAAATGCCCGCGTTCGAAACCCGTTGGTGGTAAGCGCCAAAAGGAAAATATTTTTGTGCGTTTTCGTTGGGCGCAAAGGTTAAAGTGAAGGTAGAGCCTTTTTGCTCTTAAACGTAATACAAAAAAAATACGTTGGTCAATCTGCTTCAACAACAGGAGGCACGCCAACTTCACAAGGATGATTCTTCCAATATAGCCCTATACACCAACAGGCAGGGTTCTAGGAAGAAAGGTAATGGGCAAAAAGGAGGCAACTTTCAGAAAGGAGGAAATTCTCAACAGGATATGAAAGGAAAAGGCAAACAACCTCAACAAAAGAAGAGGTGGTGCAATATCTGTGAGAAAGACAACCATGACACAAACAGGTGTTGGCATAAGAACAAGCAAAAAGGCCAAAACAAACCACAAAATAAGAACAAGCAACCCCATGTGAATGTTGCTGTTGAAGAATCTGACTCAGATTCTGAATGGGCACACAAGGTGCTCATGACTACCACAGATTCCACACAGAGGGATCCTATTTGGTATGTCGATTCTGGAGCTAGTAAACATATGACTGGCGACAGATCGTGGTTTGAATCATTTGTGGCCAAGGAGGGCAAACCTGTCACCATTGCTGATGATAAAACCTATAGGTTTCAGGGAGAGGGTACAGTTTCAGTCACTCTTCCTGATGGCAAGTGTCAGATTGACAAGGTCCTCTATGTTTCGGGATTGGCCAACAATTTGTTGTCAGTGACACAAATCCTGGACAGAAATATGGTTGTCAACTTTCGTGTTGAGAATGGAAAGAAGTGTTGTACCATTACCAGGAAGGGTAAGCAGATTGCAATAGCTTCTTATAAGCATGGCTTATTTGCACTAGATGCTATCTCTACTCCACATGTTGCTATGACTGTCTCTACCAAGGAGGCAACTTCCCTATGGCACAAGAGATATGGGCATCTTAGTTCGGCTACTTACTTGAGCTCAACAAGTATGAGATGGTAAAGGGTCTTCCTTCCCTTTCTGCCACATTGCCAGTGTGCTCTAACTGCTTGGCAAGAAAGCAGCATAGAGTACCATTTGAGAAGAGCTCTACAAGAGCACGAAAACCTCTGGAGCTAATTCACACCAATCTATGCGGTCCTTTCACACCCAACAGTGTTGGAGGGAAGAGGTACTTTCAGTTATTCGTAGATGACTACTCATGAAAGATGTGGGTTTTCTTTCTCAAACTAAAATCTGAAGCTTTCGCATTCTTCCAACAGTTCAAGAAATCCATTGAGAAGGAGTCAAGAGCTTCTATCAAAACCCTCCGCTCAGATCAAGGGGGAGAGTTTACCTCTAATGAATTTTCTACATTCCTAGATAAGCATGGGATCAAGAGACAGTTAACAACTGCCTATACTCCTCAGCAAAATGGAGTTGCTGAGAGAAGGAACCGTTCTATCATGGAAATGGTTCGTTGTATGCTCATAGGAGCTACTCTTGGGCAACAATATTGGGCAGAAGCTGTCACCACTGCAGTGTATCTTTTGAATAGGGCACCCACAAAGTCCCTAAAAGGAATGACTCCAAAGGAAGCATGGAGTGGTCGAAAACCCTCCATATCTCATCTACGTATTTTCGGATGTCAGGATTTCATGCACATACCGAAAGAGAAAAGGAAGAAGCTAGATGAGAAAACGCTGAGATGTATTTTTCTTGGATATTTTGAGCACTCTAAAGGATATCGGTTGATAGATCCTTTGACCAAGAAAATTCATATCAGCAGAGATGTTGTCTTTGATGAAGCTTTCACATCACAGAGCACATCTACAGTACACCAGGATATTGTGGAAACTAAGGAAGAGGAGATTCCTTCGTCAACACAGATAGGAGGTCCTTCTACATCTTCTTCACCACCATCGAAGAAGAATCCTAAATGGTGTACAAATACAATCAGAGATGCAAATTTATCCACTCCTCCCAATTTGAATTTGGATAGACCTCGTACACGCAGTATGGCTCAAAAGGAAAGAGAAGCCAGAGAAACTGGTGAGGTTGATGATCTTTGTCAATATTTTGAGGAACTTTCTGTGACTCCAAGTAGAGAAGTTGAGGATATGGATATTGATGATGACAGGGCATTCATGTCTACCATAGATAGTCTTGAACCTGCATCAGTGCAAGATGCTCTCAGTGAGCCTCAGTGGAAGGCCGCTATGGATACAGAGTATGAGTCTCTGATGAAAAATAAAACTTGGAAGCTTGTTGATCTGCCACATGGAAATAAACCTATTGGCTGCAAATGGGTATACAAAGTCAAGTACAAGGCAGATGGAACAATTGATAAGCATAAGGCCCGACTTGTTGCAAAGGGCTATGCTCAAAAGGAAGGCATCGACTATGAAGAAACTTTTGCACCTACTGCTCGGATGACCACAATTCGGGTTATGTGTGCTATGGCAGCACAATATGGGTGGAAAGTTCACCAGATGGATGTCAAAAGTGCCTTTCTTAATGGTGATCTCCAAGAAGAAGTCTATATGACTCAGCCTGAAGGATTTGAAGTGGAAGGCCAATAGCAGAAAGTTTGCAAATTGGTCAAATCCTTGTATGGTGCGAAACAAGCTCCTCGAGCTTGGTATATAAAAATGGACAATCACCTAATGCGGCATGGATTTAAGAGATGTCCGTCAGATGCAAACCTCTATTTCAAGAAATAGGGTTCTGAGATAGTGTTGCTTGTACTCTATGTGGATGATCTGCTCATTACAGGGAGTTCGGAAGATATGATCTCTCTTGTCAAAAGAAACTTGTGCAAATATTTTGAGATGACGAGATCTCGGACTTCTCCATTACTTGTCTTGGTCCGGAATTCAGCCGGAAGGAGCACTCCATCAAAGTGTCTCAGAAAAAGTATGCCAAGACATTGCTCGATAAATATCGCATGACTGACTGCAAGCCAATGGCAACTCCAATGGAGAATGGACTTCAGTTATCACGATATGATGACTCACCTCAAGTAGATGGCACTCTCTATCGACAGTTGATTGGGAGTCTCATATATCTGACCAATACTAGGCCAGATCTCGTATTTGCTGTAAACTATCTTTCGAGGTTCATGCAGGAGCCTAAGACTACTCATTGGAAAGCAGCAAAACGTGTTCTTCACTATGTTCGTGGTACTATAGAATATGGCCTAGAATACAAGAGGAACAAAAAATTCTTCTTGCAAGGATACACGGACTCCGACTATGCCGGATCATTTGATGATCGCAAGTCAACTTCTGGATACATTTTTCATCTGGGATCCGGTCCTGTCTCTTGGCACGACAAGAAGCAACGGGTGGTTGCTATTTCTTCAACAGAGGCGAGAATATCGCGCCGCACGTGAAGCTGTGTGCGAAGTGATATGGTTACGTCGCATTCTGACAAGTATGGGCCATCCATCAAAATCTCCAATACACTTGTTTTGCGACAATCAGGGTGTTCTAAACCTCGTCAAGAATCCAGTCCATCATGAAAAAACAAAGCACATTGACACACAATGTCATTTCATTCGAGAGGAAGTTCCAAAGCACCGAATTCAGCTTTAGCACATTCCCACCGATGCTCAAGTTGCAGAAATTTTCACTAAGGCACTTGGACGTGTCAAATTTGAATTGTTTCGCAGCTCACTTTGTATTGCAAAATAATGTAAGGGGATGTTAGTAGTCAAGTATAGCTATTAGTTATTACATTACCCAAATAATGTAATAAAGGGGGATGTTAGCGTACTATTAACGTATTTTGTCTGTATTACGTTATTAAGCCACTGTTACAACGTCTGTAACAGATCAGTTACGCCGGAGTGTTATTCTCGGCCTTTTGTAATCTTATTTAAACATTCCTGCAATAATACATTTAGTTCGCTGAATCTTACAAGATTCGCAAACTTTGCACAAGTGTACGGTTTACCACTTTAGTCTGCCCATCGGGCTGCGGATGATAGGCGATAGAAAATTTAAGGGAAACTCCCAAAATATTCCATAAAGAACGCCAAAAGTGACCCACAAAGCGTGAATCACGATTCGAGATAATGCTGGTAGGTAGACCAAAGGAATGCCAAATGCTATCAAAGAAAAATTGAGCTAAGTCTGATGCAGAACTTGTCTTGTGGCATGGAATGAACTTAGCCATTTTGTTGAATCTGTCAACCACCACGAACACACAATCATGTTGGCGCACTGTCATAGGAAAACCACTAACCAAGTCCATGGAAATGCTTTCCCAAGGACGGGAAGGAATGGGCAAAGGCATGCCTAAGCCAAACTTTCTATTAGCTGGTTTTGAGCGACAACAAACTGCACATTGCTTGAGAAATCTCAACACATCCCTCTGCATTTTTGGCCAATAAAAAAATCGTTGCAAATGATGAAGTGTTTTATGTTTCCCAAAGTGACCACCATAAAGTGTAGAATGAGCTTCCTTAAGAAGCGACACTCTAGGTTCACAAGGAACACAAACCTTGTCCAATTTGTAGAGAAGTCCTTCTTTGATGTAGAAATCTTGGAAAGGACGGAAATTGGAAGAAGAAGGCTTACTCACTTGCTCAAATATTTTTCCAAAATCAGGATCCTAAGAATACTGATTAGGCCAAGTCTAAAATCCCAAGTGTGAAGTGGACATGACTGTTAAGGCAAGAGCGGATGGAGGCCTACTCAAACAATCAGCAACTGTATTACTCTTCCC
Organism: Wollemia nobilis; assembly: GCA_028583015.1. Taxonomy (NCBI): domain Eukaryota; kingdom Viridiplantae; phylum Streptophyta; class Pinopsida; order Araucariales; family Araucariaceae; genus Wollemia; species Wollemia nobilis. Next base: position 24,754,917 of record JAQPPZ010017248.1, on the reverse strand, counting down.
CTTTTTGTACTTGATCACCAAGTGAAATTTTTGGAGGTAAGAGGCCCACTTCATATGTCTTGATTCTTCAATTTTACTTTGAGATTGTAAAAACTTGAGAGGCATATGATCAGTGTGTACTACTGTATCTTTTCCCAAAAGATAGTGTCTCCAGTACTTAATGGCTTGAACTAAAGCATACAACTCTTTGTCATATGTAGAATAGTTCAACTTAGCAGCAGAAAATGTTTCTGAATGATAAGCAACTGGATGACCATTCTGTTTGAGCACAGCTCCTAAGGCAACTTTAGAGGCATCTGTTTCAATATCAAAAGGTTGAGAAAGGTCAGGTAAAGTTAACATCGGTGCTGTACACAATTTCTTTTTGAGTTTCTCAAAGGCAACTTCTTGGATTTTCTCCCAATGAAATGGAGTTTTGGACTTAGTGAGATAATGCAATGGAGCTGCAAGGGTGGAATATTGAGGAATGAACTTGCGATAAAAGTTCGCAAGTCCTAGGAAACTCCTTAACTCAGTGAGAGTTGTAGGAGGGGACCACTTAAGCAAAACATCAACTTTAAGGGGATCTACCTGAATTCCACTCTCACTAATCACATAGCCAAGGTAAGAAACTGAAGTATTGCCAAAAGAGCACTTGGAAGAGTTGGCATATAATTGATTCTTCGCAAGAAGATCAAGGGTTTGCTTGGATATGCCTAAGGTGTTCCTCCCAAGTTTTTGAGAAAATCAATATATCATCAAGATATATAATGACAAATTTGTCAAGGACTTCACGAAATACATCATTCATCAACCTCATGAAGGTTGCAGGAGCATTAGTAAGACCGAAGGGCATGACCAACCATTCAAAGAGGCCCATATTCATCTTGAAAGCAGTCTTCCATGTATCCTCAGCTTGGATACGCACTTGATGATATCCACTTTTGAGATCTATTTTTGAAAAGAACTTAGCTCCTTGAAGCTGATCTAATAAATCATCAATGTCGGGTAAGGGATATCTATTCTTCACAAAAATTCTATTCAATGCACGAAAATCAATGCATAATCTCCAAGTGCCATATTTCTTAAGAACTAACAAAATAGGTGATGCACAAGCAGAAGTACTTTCCTTAATGAAACCCTTAGACAACAAATCTTCTATTTGCTTTTTTATTTCTTCATTTTGCAAAATAGATTGTCTATACATGGGAGCATTAGGAAGAGAAGAACCTGGAATTATTTCAATGTTGTGATTAATAGTGCGAATTGGAGGAAGAGACTTTGGCTCCTGAAATATGTGTGAATAACTTTGCAATATTTTATCCATTGAAGAGTGTTGCTTTGTAATGGATGTAGATGTAGAAGTGTTTTGAGAGCGAATGAAAATTAGAGCAACATCACCACCTTTCTTAATTACTCTTTTCGTTTGCTTGGAACTTAGAATGATATTAGGAGTGTTGGTGCTTTTAATGAGAAAGACCTTACCATATTTTTGAAGTGTGTAGGTTCTTTTAAAAGCATCATAAACAACTCTCCTATCATACTGAAAAGGTTGTCCAAGCAAAATCCCACAACAATCCATAGGAGTCACATCACAAGTGACTCGATCTATGAAATGTGGGCCAAGTGCAAATTTTAAAGTGCAAGTGTGAGTGATTTATGAGCCTCTTCCACTATCCTTCCAACCCAAAGAATAAGGTTGAGGATGAGGCTCCATAGGTAACTTCAAACGCTCGACAATGGACCTCGCAATTAGATTTTTCTACGAGCCATTGTCCACTATACAATCAGTTGCAAAGTTGTGAAGTAAGTGGGCTCGAGTGATGAACAAAGCATCACGAGCTCCATCTGAAGAACTTACATTTACTAAGGTAACTTCATTAAGCTTACCTCGTAATTTCGTATATACTCTACTCTCTCCTACAGACTCAAGGGGACCCTTGGAAGCATCCTCCTCTTGAGTAGTAATCACTAAACTCTTCTTTTTGAGCTTAAAGCAATCAGCTTTCTCATGCCCTTTCTTCTTACAATAATTGCAGAATTTCTTAGAAGAAGAAGATGAAGATTTAGAAGAAGAAGAAGGAGTAGAAGCGGAAGGGGAAGGAGAAGAAGGAGATGGAGAAGACACATTCTTCTTTTGAGCAAAATTCTTCTTTTGAGAGAAAGAATTATTCCCTTTTGATGAGTTTCCAACCACTTGAGTAACAGGTGTGCGGAATGCCTGCGATTGCGCCTTGAACTTGTCCTCCGCAAGCTGCGCCTGATTGAAAACTTGATCCAATGTTTCCATAGAAACAAACATTAGTTCCCTGTACAAATGTTCTAACAAGCCACTTTGAAACTTGAGAATCAAACCTGAAATATCATCTTCCACATTTACAAGTATTCTGAATCTGTTAAACTGGAAAATATATTCTTGTACAGACATATTAGTACTTTGGCGAAAACGAAACCATTTAATAACCAATTCCCTAGAATAATTTGAAGGATAGAAATTGGTTTTAAGACATTGTACAAGGTCCTCCCAAGTAGAGAGTTCTTGCCCTCGTTTTCGTTCCACAAGTACTTTGGCTAAGCCAGAAAGTTTAAGCTTAGCATAAGGCACTACATCATCTTCTGAAAGTTGAGAAAAAGCAAACCAAGAACTCATGTCAAGAATCCAACTATTCAAGACATCAGGGTTCCTGGATCCATCATACAATGGGACTTCACAACGAACTCTCAAACGTGAATCATGAGCAGAAGTGGAGGTATTATGCAAAGAAATGTCATTTACCTTCATGGCAAGGTTGCCAAGGACTTCTGCCATTGTAGTGTCATTTGCCTTATCTGCCAAAGTGTTTACAACATGGGCTAATTCTGCCACTTGGGCAGCCAAGTCAGAAGCCATGTGTTCTCGGGTATAAGCCAGAAGTAAAGTTTAAGAAAGCACTAAATCAAGGAATCAAAAAATGCAAATTTCCTTGTTACAATGGAGTGCTGCTTAAAAATTGAAAATTTACTCCTAAGGCATAAATTTTGAAATTCTTAAACTAATATAAAGTGCAAAATTAACATTAATTAATTTAAAAATAACTTAATCAAATATTAAATTTTAATTAATCAAAAGATTAAAAAAATTTAATTAAGTTATTAAAAATTAAATTAATAAAAATGAAAATTTAACATGCACTCTAAAATAGTAAAAATTTAAAATTTTTACAATAAATTTACCCTTCCAAATTTTGCATGAAATTCTGCTGTTGCAACTGGACTGAATCTGCAGTGCATGAAAATTTGACCTGCACCCAAATCTTTCACTGCACCATTCCCGAGGCAAAACCCTGTGTAATTGCAAAAAATTTCAAAAATTATACAAATTTTTTTTTTTTTTTTAATTGTCGTGCCGTTCGGGTCTACCATGATGTCAGCCCTCAGTACATGCGGTGCAGGTTGACCTCCGCGAGTCGGACAATGAGTAAACACTGCCAACCGTGAAGTGGTCGCAAATTCCGCCAAACTGTCGAGATGCGGCGACGAGTTCTTGTCCCGCTCGACAGTCGACGAACAAATCGATCGATCGCTCGATCGTGTAGTCGAGACCTAAGTCGACTACCAGTGACAGACCGTCGAGCCCTAAGCGCCTGGCGGTCGTCGATTGGCAATCTAGGCTTCAGTGGCCATAAGCGCAGACCGTCTGGCCTAGCGCTCATCGACCAACCAATGCGCATCGAGCGACCTAACTGGCGTCATCACTCAGCGACAAGGTCGAGCGTAAAGCCCGACGTTGTCGATGGACAGTGCGGGCTGTCGCTGGACAGCCACGACCGTAGCCGCTGGCTGTCGGATGGACAGTCACGGGCCGTCGGCTGCCGGTCGCCCCCTGCCGCAAGAGTGCGGTCGGGTGCTGTCGGGTAGCGCCGGCTGCCTGTCGAACGCAGCCGAGGCCAGGCCAAATCTGCAAAAAGTGTTAAAAATAAAATTGCTGCTCTCTTTTTTTTTTTTAAACAAATTGCAGCAATACAAATATATTATCAAAATAATATATTGAACAATAAATTTGAAGCTTTCTAACAAAAAAATAAAAAAATTTAGAAATTAACCAGGGGGGTTAATTCTGAAATTTTTAAAGCTTGAAATTATGAAAATGTGAGCAACCAGCTCCCACCAGTAGCTCTCCTTTTCAAGATCCGGTCGACACACGACCAGCGTTTGGAAGGCACCCAGATCTAAGTCGACACACGACCTAGCTTTGGAAGTCCTCCAAACACACGACTAGGTTTCTTGCAGAGGCAGAGGTTATGGGGTCGAAACCCGTCGGTGGCCAAGGTAAAACTTTTAATTAATTTTATTGCCTAAGGTTTCAATAAAGAGTGTTTGGAGGTATAAGGGTTGTTAGTGGAATTGTTTAGAAAAGGTGTTTGTTGGATAGTGGTGGTAGTTGAAAATTATCACTTGGCGTAATAATGAAGTTTTGGTTTTAATTATTTTGATAAAGTCTTAAATTACTATATTGGCATATTGAAGGATTAAGACTTTTGAGTGTTGTTTAATTTTAATAAAGGGTTTTTTGTGTTAAAGAAGATTATTGTGAAGGTATTGAATATTATTTGAGTTGGACTGATAAGGTGTAATTTTGATATCATTTTGCATTGTGTTTTGTTTAGGAAATTATTATCTTCTAACCCTTATTGATATTGGCAAAGAAGTAATTGTGAGTGTGGCATATTTGTGAGGTTAGCTCCTTGTCAAGAAAAAAGGTATGGGGAAATTATTTCTTGGTTGAGTTGATTGATTGCTTACTAGAAAATAAAGTTTGGAGTGAAAAGGATTTGATTAGGGTTTCCTTTTTGAAAGTGTTTGATTTAATGCTTCAAGGTTTTTTGGAATTAAGAGTTGTGATTAAAACCTTGTTTTATAAGCATTGTTGTTGAAGCCATTGGATTGTGTGAAGAACTTGAGTTAGGGTTTTGAAAAGAACATGAGTATCATTGTTATGTGAATATGAGTTATAAGCATTGTTGTTGAAGTGAGTTGTATAAAGAACTTGAACTAGGGTTTGAAAAAATATGAGTATCATTGTTATGTGAGATTTGTTGTTGAGCAATTATTGGAAATATTTTGAGTTGATTGATATATGCTTGGACTAGGGTTTGTGAGAAGGGGGATTTTCATTAAGTAATTGGTTGAGTTGAGTTGGTTGAGCCTATTCAAGTGGTTGTATAAAGTGATTGTTCAAGTTCCATAAAAAAAACTATTCTATATTCTGATTTGAGTTGTGAAAGTGATTGTGCATTGAGAGTAGAACATATTGAGTCTCTAACAATTCTATTTATGCTTCTATGAGATTGAGAAATTTGAGAAAGTGATTGTGCATTAAGAGTAGAACATATTGAGTCTCTAACAATTCTATTTATGCTTCTATGATATTAGAACAAGTTCTATGTGAGCTTGTTGAGCAGATTTGGACAAGTTATGTGTGAGCTTGTTGAGCAGATTTGGACAAGTTCTATGTGAGCTTGTTGAGCAGATTTGGACAAGTTCTATGTGAGCTTGTTGAGCAGATTTGGACAGGTTCTGAGTGGACATGTTGAGAAGATTTGAGCAGGTTCTGAGTGGACCTATTGAGCATATTTGAGCAGATTCTGAGTGGACATGTTGAGAAGATTTGAGCAGGTTTTGAGTGGACCTATTGAGCATATTTGAGCAGGTTCTGAATGGACCTATTGAGCAGATTTGTGCTAGATCGGCTGGACTATGTTTAGTATAGATTTGAGTTAGTTTTTTGAGCAGACTTATGCTAGACCGATTGGACCGTGTTTAGTACAAAGTTGAGAAAATTTGTGCTAGACTGACTGGACTGTGTTTAGTGCATATTTGAGTGAGCTTGTTGAGCAAACTTGTGCTAAACTAATTATATTGTGTTTAGTGCAAAGTTGAACAGATTTGTGCTAGATGATTGGACTATGTTTAGTACAGATTTGAGATAGATATTTTGAGGTGACAGAGCAGAGAGGACAGTAGTATCCAGTGGATAGAGATCCATCAGCCAAGGCAGTGAGGATAGGTCTTCTAAGTGGGGACAAGATTCTTCAGTGGAGAGATATCTACAATCCAGCATAATGGAGGCAATAGTCTTCTAGAGGATCACCACCCAGATCAAAGGAGAAGGAGTTATCCTATGGATAGATATCCACAAACCAGATTCAGGGGATCAACATCTCCTTTGGACAGAGGTCCATAAATATTGTAATTAAGAAGGATTCCCAAGAGATTGATTGAGAAAATTTTAGTGAAATATTTTCTCCGTGGAGTAGCCCACATTGGGTGAACCACATAAATTGTGGTGTCTCTATTGTGTGTGGTGTTTTGTGCATTGCTTTGATTATTGCTATTGATACTGCTATTTATACACTGCATAATATTGATTTGGAAAGAAAAGTAAAAAGTACTCTTATACTGTTCACCCCCCCTCTCCGTATAAGCTTGTGTTCTTCAAAGTAAATAAAGCTTATTTACAAATTTTTGAGCAATCCATATTGTAAGTATTCTTCATGCACAATACATGAATGATTTTGGTCATTTACATTCATATTTGATATTATAAGCGAAAATTATTTCATTATTATATTGACCTAGATATATATCTGATTGCTTATTTATATTATTCTACTCTTCATTATCAATATTAAGACCTTTAATCAATATGTAATTTTTGTGGATTATGTTGACTATCCTGGAAAGCCTCCCCCTACATTTTTGGATATTCCTAGTCTGCCAAATTATTTCCTTAATGCAATTGAACATAAGCAAAAGGACCTTGTTGGTTCCCTTAAGGTGGCAATCGCCTATGCAGAGGAGATCCAAGGCATGATTCATATTTTTCAAGGTGATCTAGGGGCTTCCAAGTCAAATCTTGGGACATGGGAGAGGCTTCTCCTTTGAATTGATTTCTTGTTGGTTCTTGCTCCCTCTTTGTATTTTGTAGGGAGATGTCCCTTTCTTTGCTTTTTCTAGCCTAGGTTGCCTAGGTCTTTGCATATTCCTAGGTTCTCCTGTTAGTTGGATTGATGGGTTGTAGGTTGTATCTGGTAGGATTGATGTTTTTGCAATATTGCTAGGGTGATTGTAGGTTTTTGCCTCTTTTAGCCTTTGCTTCGCTCTTGTAAAGGTTTGGGATTCCTTTCAAAACCTCTTCTTTAATATTATAAAAAAAATATTTAGACCTTTAATATTACTTCTTTATATTGGGACTTGTGATATTTTGTGGTAGTAAGGCTTAAAAGCCAATAGTGGTATCAGAGCTACCACTTAACTTTATCCATTTTTGATAGAGTTACATTAGCCACCTTAATATTGGAGTCTGTCCACTTTGATAGTAGTGAAGACTTGGACTCTATTTTTGAAGGTCTAATTGAGTAGAGATTAAGGGGACAAGGAATAATTACCCTGATTTGAATTCTAGGGTCTTTCCACTTGGTTGAAGGAACACCAGTGAAGATTAGGGCTCAACTAAGATTTTTATTAAAGGCCAACTCAGGAGAAAAGTTGGACATTGAAAGAAAGAGCCAACTTAGAAAAAAGTTGGAAATTTGGTGACATTCAAAGTTACCTTGATAATATTCAAGATTCTCTAGAGAAGAAGAGGAAAATCACTATTGAAGATTGAAAAAGAACCAACTCAGGAAAAAGCTATTCATTCGGGGACATTCATAGTCACCTTGACATTGATATTGAGTTATCTAGAAATGAGAAGAATCATATTTGGTTCTTAAGTGCAACCTAAGACATTGGAGATATATTCCAAACATTGCAGAAAGATTTTCGATAGACAAAGGAGCATCCTTGGTAGCAGAGATTGAGAAGCATCATAGATTCTAGAGATAGAGAAGAATCTTAATTTCTAAGGACAAAGGAGCATCTAAGCTAGTTGGAGATAGTGTAGCAGTTAAGATTTTAAAAAATAAGTAAAGCTCATAGAAGAGAAGAAAGAAGCATTATAAACTTCCTAAGATATATTGAAGAACTAGGCTAACTAAAGATATCTTTGTATCAATTTAGTCTTGGTCATGGATCAAGTTTTTGAAGCAAGTTCAAGGAAGATATTCATTGCAACAATGAAGGAAAGAGGCCATAATATAAAGTTTAATATAGAGGCTATCTAAGATCATAGCACTATAACTAATTAGATGATAGTATTCAAAGATTCAAGCTCTATTATACGATGAATCAATGTCAAGATTCAAGCGCAAGTTAGGTGCTAGTCTTAAAAAAAATGAGATAAGCAGTTTTTAGCTTAGGCAAGGTACCTATTCTTTAAGCTAGAAGAATGGAATATATTAGAGCTCGAGGTAGAAGTTGCAAGACAAAAGAATTAAGGCACTAAGGAGAAAAGAAGAGTGCTAAAGGGCACTAGGAAACCATAATCAAACGGTACTATAATATTGAACATTATCCAAATTTTAGAATGGTGTAGAACGTGCTATCAGATAGACCAAAGAGCAATAACAATGTGAATGTGTTTTCAAGAACAATACTCAGTCAAGAAGAATTTCACGCTCTAAGGAACAATAATCTAAAAAATAAGCAACATCTGACCACTAAAAACAAGAGACTTTTGACCAGAGGAAAGAACATTTGGCCACCTCCAGAGGAGATATATTTGGCCACTGTCAACGGAGAGATATTCGACCATCACAAATGTAGAGATATTTGACCATCACTAGAAGAGAAATACTACATCAACGCAAAGACACTTGGTCATATCTAGAGGAGAGATGTTCAACTACCACCAGTGGAGAGACATCTCATCATAAAAGAAACATTTGAACACCATCAAAGGAGAGATTCTTGGGAACCTCTAGAGGAGAGTCATTCCATTAGAGGAGAGATTTTTCTCACAATAGAAAGACGTTCAAAAATTATTTGGAGAAGAGATGAGAGTCATGTAGAAGGTGAAAGCAAAAGGATTGGAAATTCCAATTGTTTGACGAACATTAGCAAACGCTCCTTACTCCTACAAAAAAACACATGTCGACCATCCTAGGTAACGTTATTAAATGTTACATTATATTCTTGGCACATAATAAAGCTTTGGAGGGAGATAAATTCAAAATTGGATTTTGAAAAAGATAGGTGAAGTAATAATATTTAGACATTCTTAATTAAGTTTTTTTTCAAAAACCATCTTTTATTTGAATTTATGTTTTAGATATGGAGTGATAAGGTTTACCACTTAAATTTAATTTTTTAAGGTTTGAAGGTTTTTAAAGGTTGAAGATTAGAAAGTTTAAAAGTTTGAAGAATTAGAGTCTTTTGGAGTAAAAGGATTTAAGAATTTAGGTTTTAGTTTTTTTAGTTTTTTGAAGCTTTTTGAAGAGTGAAGCTTTTTGGTTTGGAGTTATTTGAAGATTTTAATTTTTTTGAAAGTTTTGAAAAAAATTGAAATTTTGCAAATTTAATATATTAGGAAGTTAAAAGGATTTTTACATCAAAAGTTTTAAAAACTTAAAATTTGCAAATTTCAAATTTAAGTGCATACTAAAATTGGGAGATATAAGGTTTACTACTTCAAAGGAATTGAATTGCAAACTTTGATTATTATGAAAAAAATTATTAGAAATGCATTCAATGAAGATAGTGAAGAAATGATGAACAAGTTAAAATTTTATTCTCAAAACTTGATAGATGATCTTGATGGAAAGAAGAAGATACTAGAATGGCTCAAAAATACACTTAAGGATTCAAAGCTAGATCTTATTACTACAAGATCACAATATGGTAATTTAACAAAAACAAGCTCTATATCAAAAATTATGACTATTCAGAGTGCCATAGATTGTAAAAACATGCAACTAATTTATAAAGAAAATAAAGAAAGAATTCATCAATGACTACGTTGTTTTCTTAAGAAAACTGAAGAACACAAAGTACTAGCTAGGAAGCATAAATCAAAGAAGGAACATTGCATTCAATTGAAGTGTAGTTATTGCAATAGAATTAGTCATGAAAAAGCTAATTGCTGGAATCTTTATCCATGTAAATTTTGTGTAAGAAAATCTCATTCTTCAGCATAAAAGAATATATTATGGAAGATTTGAAAGAATGTTATTATTCAAATTATACAACTTTCTTCAAAAACTTATTTCTGAACCAAATTCTAACAATAGAGCAAAGTGTTCTATTTATGAAATGTAGGACAAAATTGAAGGAAAAATATTTAATATCAAGGATCAGATTAATGAAGAAGTGTTTGAAAAAGTGATAAATGAATCAATTATGGTTGAAATTTATCTTGTAGAGTAAATAGAAAAATAAATGCTAACCTAAGATTAAAGTTAAAGAAGAAGCTCAAGCAGTTCATGAACCAGATCAAAAGCAAACGTCACAATTAGAGCCTAATGGATATCATAAAGGATCGTATACTGAACACTCAGATCGTATACTGAACACTCAGATAAAGACCTAAAAGAGGTAGACTAAAAATAAAAATGAAGCTAAAGATAAATCTCAAGTAGAGGTTCATGAACAAATCGAGGTCATATGAAGATTGAAGATGGGAAATTGAAGACTAAAGTCTTCAATAATCAAATAATGTAATACATGGGATGTTGAGGAATATTAAATTATTTGGTACATGCTAATGTACCCCCATGGTACCTTCATGGTACAAATGTAAATATGTAATAGATTAGGGTTGAGTCTATAGTTTAGGTGAGTGATTTATATTTTTCTTTTTATGTAAGTGTCAATGTGCAAAAAATGCACAAGTGTCATGTAAGAGTGTAATGTGCAGGAAATGCACAAGTGTCATGTAAGTTAGAGTGCAAGAGTGTATTGAGAGAATGTGCACAAGTGTCATGTATGTGTGCAAATATGTAAAGAGAGGATGTGCACAAGTGTCTTGTATTAGGAGTGCATGTAGGACAGTAAGAGTCATATAGAAGTGTGCAAGTGTCATTGGTTTAAGCATGCATGTAAGAAGATAATGAAGAGTCTAGCATAGAAGTAGCAATATGATAAGCCAAAGGTCATGGTAGTTGTCATATGGAGAGTAATAGTCAAGTACTTGAAGAGTCACATTACTATGGCTATATTATGGAGATAAAGCTCCATGAAAATGGATCCAATTGTATTAGAGAGATATAGAAAAGTGAATAAAGCTTGTATATAGATTTTTGAGCAATTCATATTTTAAGTATTCTTCATGCATAGTACATGAATGATTTTGACCATTTACATTCATATTTGATATTATAAGTGAATGTTATTTCATTATTACATTGGCCTAGATATATATTTGATTGCTCATTTGTATTTTTTTCAAAGAGTTAATTGCTAATTTATATTATTCTACTATTCATTATTAATATTTAGACCTTTAATATTGTGGCTTCTTTATATTGGGACCTGTGATATTCTATGGTAGTAATGCTTAAAAACCAACATACAATACCTTGCTACACAGTTTGAAGAAATTAGGTTTACACATACATTAAATGAAGGAAAAAAATTTGCAGATAGGCTAACCAATAAAGGGGTTTTAATTGAGGATCATGAAGTTAAATTCTCTTTTCCATGGTTAGAAGAAGTAAGTTTAGTTGAAGTTGAAAAAAAATGTTGATTGCTTGAATCAAATAATGATTAAGATTTACTTTAATGTTATTCATGATAATATTTACTTTATTTTAATAACATTTATGTGTTTTCATATAAACTATTTATTATTATTATTATTTTGGTTGCACTTATGCTTCAGGAAGGAAACTAGCAATCTAGATCTGGTAAAGCAGATTATGATAGCACAAAGTTTTGGAAATATTACTCTACTAAGATGCAATTCGTAGATAATAGAGGCAGAGTTTTGGTATTGTGAAGGATGCTGGAGGAAAATGTCAAGAAGAAGGATGTTGAGTTTTGGAATTTGTATTCACACATGAATCGAAGAAGATCTAGAAAATAAAAATCAATAGTTCAAACTTTTTGTAAAAAATGATGTTTCCATCTATAACAACTCAATTGAGATGAGGACTGAATTTGTTTGTAAAATCTCAAGCTCTAAAGATGAGAGTTGTGATTTGTCAAGGGTGGGAGACCTGAGTACAAACCCTTGTTCTTTAGCAAATAAAAATTGAAATATTTGTATTCAAACAAAAATCTGAAGAAGATACAAAAATGAAAATCAAGAATTCAATTTTTTATGAAAATGTTGTAGGTATCTAACTATAACAACTCAATTGAGATGAGAATTATATCTCTTTGTAAAATCTCAAGCTCTAAAGAGAAGAGTTGTGATTTTTCAAGGGTGGAGGACCCGCGTAAAACCCCTTGTTCTCCAGGAAAAAAAAATCCCTTTCCTTCCAGCTTGGATTATTTTGCTCATCTTTTTGGAATTTTGAAAGGTTTTTTTGGTTCTTTCTTCTCAAAAAAGTATTTGAAAGTTTCCTTGTTCCATTCTTTTAATCCAGATGTCATTTTTTTAATTTTTTTTTTTAAATCTCCCTTAACTCTTATTGTCCACTGGTTTGAACTAATCCTTGTTAAGGTATTAATTTTAGCCCAAGTCTTTTCATCTATCTAATGATCTCAAAGTATGCATCTGTCCAATTTTTCTGCTATTAGGTTCTGGCCTATCTTATTGTTGGTCCATGTATAGTTGTCCTCTTCAAACTCAACCTCCCATAGATTATTGTTTTGAATGAAAGCTGAGAATATCTCATGCTTTGGGTTATTTTTCTAAATCCCCTAAAAATTTCATCAAGCTTGGTTATGGTATTAAAATATCCTATGATCACAAGTCAAGTTTTTTTTATCTTTACTTCTCATTAAGGCTTCAATACCACTCCATACTTTTTATTTGCCTAACTAAGTTGTAAGTCCATAGACATTGATAAGGATGAAATGAATATCTACAAAGTAGCATATGACTAATGAGACTATTCCATGTCTAGTTTTATGAATGGTTTTGTAGGAGGTTCTAATTGGATTCCAACATGTTAGAATTCCCCTTACCGCTCCTTTTGAATCCACAATATCCCATTCATATCTTGCCCATACTACTTTTATAGTTTTGGAAACTTCTTCCTTCATCATTTTAGTTTCCTGGATACAAAGAATATCAAGCTTATTACTTAAACAGAGGTCCCTAATACACCTATGCTTTGAGAGGCATTAACACCCCTTATATTCCATGAGATGGTAATAATGTCTCACTATAGGCTATTGGCCTCTCCTATGAATTACCAATATCATTTTGTTATTTGGTAAAGAGAAGTTCAACCAACTCAGATTGTGTTATTTTCTTTATGTTTGCTCCTCTTGATTTTTTGGCTCTCACTTAATAATTTGAAGGTTTTTCTCTTTTTGCCTTAAAAACATTGGGAGTACGTCTTATTATTTTATTCCTCAATATTATTTTCACAACTTTCCTTTTCATTAGATATATCCTCCCCTGGCTCTGCTAAGGAAGCTTTTGACTTATCCTGTTCATTTTTTTTTTTATATTTTCTTGTTAATGATAGAGGTATTCACATCTAACACTATGTTTTTATCTACCACTTTTCTTCTCATGAATGGTGCATGGTACTTCAAGAGAGTTCAAAATTTGATGAGGTACATTCATTAGGTTCATCAAGAATATTAATCCCTAAATCGGGTTCAAACTAAGTAGATAATTCGTTGTTAATATTTTGATCCTATTGTACCATGTCCTCTAAGCTTTGATCTATTTTTTCTTCATAGGCTAAAGCCTTAAAATAATTGAAGTTTTTTTTCAATATCCTTACTTATTGGTCTCCATTGTTTATTTACTTTCATTTGTTTGCACCTTTTTTTTTGAAGTTGAAAACCATCCTCATCCATATCCATTTGTAAGTTTCTCTTCTGATTTTCGATATTTGTTTTTGTTGAACTCTTCTTAGGGCATGATATCTCAATATGCTCCATCTAATTACATCTTCTACATTTGAAAGATATATTTTTATAATCTATGGTTTGGATCCACAACTTACCCCCATACTTAAGAATTATTGATTATGGTAAAGGTTTATTGATATCAATCATGACCAATATCTAGGCATAAATAGCCAAGACTATGTCTTTTGTAGTTTATGAAATCTCAAGGAATTCTCCTAAAGTGTTACCTATTGCCTTGAAGGTATCAATTTCCTAGAATTCAATGGGTAACCCAAAATCCTGATCCAAACTAGTACTAGGGATAGATTTACATTTTTAGGTGCCAAACCTTCATTCCAAGGGTAAGGAAGAGTCCTACTCTTCCCAAAAACCAAGGACCTCCTTTCATGATTCTATCTCGTTCCTCTATAGAATAGAAAATGACTAGAAAAAAAAACTTTGGAAAGAAAATACAGACTCACTATTGGAGACTTCCATGTCCTATCAATCCATTTTATCATAGCTGAGGCACCTAGCCAAGACCCATTAAATTTACCAATAAGTGTCTTATCTTTGAGCAACGAGGATCGTTGCTTTGTGAGGTCCTCCCTAAACTCTACTATTAAGGATGATTTTAAAGATTTAGTTGTAAATCGATTAATGGAAAGGACACTATAACTCAATATCTACTACAATATACTAGTATATCCTATACTGATTATATTATTTGAAAATATACCTACAATAATCTGCATGCAAAACTTTGAAGATGATGAAGGGATAAATGAAACAGTTGAAATTTTTTTATGCCTAGACAAAATGTCCTACATAATTGCTCCTCCCATCATCTGAACCCTAGCTAACAAATATCTACAATTTCATTTTGCCATGACTTGAAAAATCTCCATTACCTTTGTTTCAGATGGCTAACTTCACATGGTCGTATCTCCCTCAATGGTGCTTGATTTCCTTCATATGACCACTCATTTAAAGCTCTTTAAATTCCTTACAAATTGGTTAAAGAATCATTTGAATCAAACAACTCTTTGCAAAAATGTGGCTTCTAAAATATGAGATGTTTTTTCTTAAAAAAATTACCCTAATGTTGCCTTTATTTGAATGTTTATCTTCACATGAATGTATATCCCTCACTACTACTTGGATTCTTTTGTATGACCACTCATTTCAAAACTCTTCAAATTCCACACAAAATCGTGCAAGAATAGTCTAAATTTGACAACTCTACAAAGATATGAATCTTGAAAGATGAGATTTTTTTTTCAAAAACAATTGCCCTAACCGTAATCAAAGAAATTCAAATTGACCATTGTAGATATCTTTACAAAAAAATATATATTAAAGTTTATGAAACTTATTTTTTATCTTATGTTACCATTTTTTTCATTGAGTTTATACAAGTTTTTATGAGTGGTCTGGCCCCTCCATACTAAGTGGGGTTTGAACCTTGAACCTCTTAAAAAGAAACCAAAACCTTTACCATTGCAATAAGCTTACCACTTATTATAAGACCATTTAAAATTTTTAATAAAATTAAAAAAAAAAAATATATATATATATATATATATATATATATATATATAAAATAAATAAAATAATAAAATAAATTTCTCTAGTAGAACTAGATCACAAACAAGCCATAAGTTTTCGGAACAATGCCGAGTTCGGGGCTACCGAATCGACCGACAAAAATTTCGTTACCGACAAAAATTTCGGTTCCCGTGGGACCCGTTAAAGTTATAACCGGTGATAGGTGACAAAAGTTTCGTTACCGACAAAAATTTCGTTTCCCGTGGGACCCGTTAAAGTTATAACCGGAGATAGGTGACAAAAATTTCGTTACCGACAAAAATTTCGTTTCCAGTGGGACCCGTTAAAGTTATGACCGGAGATAGGTGAGATC
This sequence comes from Wollemia nobilis, assembly GCA_028583015.1. Lineage (NCBI taxonomy): Eukaryota > Viridiplantae > Streptophyta > Pinopsida > Araucariales > Araucariaceae > Wollemia > Wollemia nobilis. The sequence goes on along the minus strand of JAQPPZ010017248.1, from coordinate 24,739,145 downwards.
TTGAATCGATAGTTGGTCGATATAGACGAAGTGGAGTAATAGAATGAAGGGTGAGAGGAAGGAATCGAACTCAAAAACCTTATTTTCGTTAATAGGGGAATGGATGGTGTCGGCAAGGACTCGAATGGAAGCTTAGTTGATGCTTCGGGCAGGTTGGAATGCGATCAGATTTCCGTTCCATGCTGTACTTCTCTTACCCGGGAATGACATGTGCGTGGCTTGTAGCCACATGTTACGTTCGTCTCCTTTGGACTTATCTGAACTTTTAACATCCATCTTTATTAAAAGTTATATATTAAAGTTTGCTTGTGATTAATGATATGAAAGTTATTTTTTATTTATAAAATTGAAAACTCTATTTAATATGTAAAATCTCATCAATCCTTGTTATGTTAGCATTGGTTATTAAACTATTTATGATTTTTTGAAATTTAAATTATATAAATGGTGTTTTGTGCTAAAATTATGTGACATCATATATATTCGTTGAATTATTCGAAGAAGAGTCAACTCACCAAATGTCATAGACTACTCCTTCCAATGTCTCAGTGTTATTACATAGTATAGTAACCCGCACAACAGAATATACAAGTATATCAAAGGGTTAGTGGAAGCATAACATACATGCAATGAAAGTAAAAGACATACACATTCACCACAAGAAAGACATGCTTTGGGGAACAAGAGAACCTTTATTTATCAATAGGGACTAACGGTCTAATATTACATTCAAGGCAAAAGGTCGACCAACTCTCTTTACAATGTCGTAGGCAAGACATTTCCCACCAAGATCGAGAGGACCTGATAAAACAACAAGGACAAGCCCACCCAAGACTCAACTCACTTGCTAAGCATGTAGATCCTCAGTCTAACGGACTGAAATTCCTCCCATAGGATTGCACACAAAGGCAGGCACACAAGCCCCAAGTTCTCACAACTCGACATGACACTCTGTATTGCCAACGGACTCTAGAATAGAATGTCTTCACTCGTCTCACTTCGCACACCTTACCCGTCTCACCTAGCACATACTCTAAGCATGAGAACCTCAAGGTAACGACAACTCGCTCATAATGATAACAAGAAAGATAATGAGTGTTGGTGTAGATGTTTGAGACAAAAACATCCACCATAGACTCCCCCACTTAGAATTGATGACTCTCTCAATGTCGATACAATCTCGTTATACCTTGTTAGAAGGCGGTCCTATTTTGTTGAACAATCGACACCTTTTGTCTTTGAGGACACTCCCTCTAAGTGTGTGATCCATGACAAGTCCAACATCTCAGCCATAGGCCAACATTTCCTTTTTGTTGCCCCCATTTCCCTTCCCTTTTGGTTTGGCTTTCTTTCGACTGATCAAACTTGGACCCTTTTGATGATTTCTTACCTACCTTCCTGCCTTGCGGTCTGCTCTTTGGAATTTCAAAATATTAGCTCAATCCATTATTTCCCTTTGAATTGGGCCTATGGGTATCCTTACCCTCTTTGCTCTCATGCATGAAGCTAAAGAATCCCTTGACTACAGTGATGGCCTCATTGTTTGACTTTAGCTTGTGGCACTTGAGTTTGTCTTGAACCCATAATCAAAGACCATACTAAAAAAAGGAATAGTTTCTCCTTCTTTGGTAGCCACTTGACCTCTACCAAGAGATCTTGGAAGGCCTTAGTGTAAGTCCTTATCCTCCTAGAGTGTTTTAGCATTTTTATTTTGGTCCTCACCAACCACTTGATATTCTTGGGTCAGAACTACTCTATCAATGCTAACTTTAGCTCCTTCCATGAGTCTACCTTCTAGGTGACCTATCCTACCGCCATGTCATTGACCAAGTTTCTCCACCACATCCTGGTTGTACCCTTTAGGTACCTTGCCACTATCCTAACTTGATACTTCCCTGAAAAATCCCTTAAACCTACCAAGTACTCCCCCATATCCCAAAAGAAGTCATCCAAGAGGCACTCATCCTAAACCCCTTCATAGCATTTTGGCTCCTTCAACTTGGACAATGTTAATGTTGAGGAGTTGGTCATTGATGTCTAACTTATCGCTCATTAAATCATCGTCTGAGACAAGATCTCATCCTGCATATTTTTCAAGGTTGCCAAGCTCTCCTCCAACCTAGTCTTCAGTTTTATCATGGCTTACTCCAATGACTCTATTCTCTGCTCTTAGCCCTCTTGGCCCATCTGCAACTTGGGCGCTCCATCCATTACCATGATCTTCTCTTCAATTTTACCCACTCTCTAGGAAACAATATATTCAAGATCTTCAACTAACCGTGACCTGCTCATCTGATGATCCCTGTTGCCACCTCCACCTCCACCCTGATTTGCTTCATGCTACTCTCCATCCCCTCAAGGCTACTCCTTAGGATGAGGTACTCCAGCTCTAGTATTTACCGTACTAACTTGACAACGACTCAATAGAGTCTAGGGCAGACTTGCACTACCATTCTTAGACACCCAACTTGGACATTCTTGGATGAACTGACAACAATGACATGCTGGTACAGACAACATACAAGACATGGTCACACAGTATTGTGCTCTAATACCAACTGTCATAGGGCTAGCATGTCAAGGCCAAAGCCATGCAACATTGTACATGTTCATTGAGTCATTTGAGGGAAGGATGAATCACCACATACCAACACATTCTAATGTCTTAGTGTTCTTGCACAACACAACCCACATAGTGAAATATACAAGTATATAAAAGGGTTAGCAAAAGCACAACACACATGCAATAAAAGAAAAGCACATGCACATTCACCATGAGAGAGACACACTTTGTGGAATAAGAGAATATTTATTTATCAATAGGGACAAATGATCCAATATTACATTCAAGGCACAAGGCTGACCAACTCTCATTACAACATTGTGAGCAAGACACCTCCCACCAGGATCAGGACTCGAAGACACAAGGACAAGCCTACCCAAGACCCAACTCACTCAATAGGCATGCAGTTCCTGAGTACAATAGACTGACCTTTCCCCACTACAACTACACATAAAGGTAGGCATACAGGCCTCGAGTCCTCATAGCTTAGCACGACACTCTATCTCACTAACAAGCTCCATAATAGAATGTCTTCTCTTGAGCAAAGAAGAGAATATGTTTTGAAATACTTATGTCACCTTGAAAAGCAACCCTCATTATGACTCCTACTAGCCCATCGTAATATACTAGCTAAGAGAGATTACTCCCTCGAAGTTTGTACACTGGTTTACTCAAGGGGTTGTTATCCTTCCCCCAGTAGGACAAACAATTGGTTATGTTATTGTTATCTTTATTTAATGTGATGAAAGATATGCAAATGAAATTATGTGATCTTGCTTAGGTTTAACAAACTTTTATCTTATTTAAGGTAAAAGGAGTGTTCACGTCGTATCCACTAGGATGTAGATTCTGAATTTTACCTAACCATGCCAAGAATGCATGGGGGGGATGTGCTAGAACTCTTGCTTCCCTGCTTGAGAGTCTCTTTTCAAAGGAGACCCCAAAGATATGAATATCTTCTATGCAAATAGGCTTTACTCAATGCAATTTTTCAAGGTATCAATGTTGATGTTATGCTTGTGTAGCGGTGTTTTTATAAGTTTTATTCAACAAACACCTAAGGTTTGGATCGCTAATTTGACTCTTTTCCGAGCCTTAAAAGGTTATTTAAACTTAAGGTGAAGATCACTAATAATGCATGTTAAGTCTTATATCACCAAAATGCAAGAAAATAAGAGCTAACCTAAATGCTTTTCCATTTTGATGGTGAGCTAAGGAGGTATTTCTTTCCAAGGCAAACAAGGAGTGAATGCAAGAAGACAAGCTAGCCTAAGATGCAACCTATATGCTTTTCGATTTCTTGCCTAAGTACTTGAAAATGAGAAGAAACCTAAATTTGATCTAATATTCCTTGATTTTGACCAATATAGATGTGTTTTGCAAAAGAGATTAAAGCTAGATTAGGGTTCCTTGATTTGCCAAATGAAATGTGATTTTTAGACCAAAAACAGTAACAAACAAGGAACAAAATGCATAAAATGTTGAAAAATAGAGTTTAGAGAGGTTCCAAGTGGCCAAATTACCTCTATCAATGTCTGTACAAAAACACCATTGAGTACAAAAATACCACTAACGTTTATGTTCCTGCAAGAACAAACCCAAAAAAATAGATTTTCTGTTTTGGAGGGTCTGTCTAAGTGCGGAGAGAGGTGAATTTCTATCTTATTAGCTAATCAAACCCCTTGTTTATAAAAAAGGTGAGCATGCTTGCATCCTTTGGATGGAAATTAAGATATACAAAAGCGCCAGTTTAGGTACAAAAATACCAGTGGTATTTTTGTACTCAGTGATGTTTTTGTTCTATGGATTCCAAAGAGTCAAAAAATGCCAATTACTGTAGGAAGCGGTATTTTTGTTCTAAAACGGGGTTGATATGATTGCGAAGTCAATTTTGGAATGGTTTTTGGGGATTTTTGCAATGCAAAGGTAGGATGGGATTGTTTAGAAAATATACTAGGTTTGTAGTTCATAAATTCAGGGATTTAGGCTACAATTTATGACAAATTTGTGATCAAAGTAAGTGTTTCTACAAAGGACAGGGGTAGGCTTCTAAATAACAAAAATTAAATGATTTAGGAGCTTATATGTCATAGGAATATCTTATAAACTCCTACAAGAGTGAAGCAATAAACTATACAAGCCTACTTATTCTTAAACCAAAGTAAAGAAGGTGCAAATGCGATTGAAATGAGAGTGTATGCATGTACTGCTATAAAAACTTAAAGAATCTATAGCAAAAGCTAAGGAAATATATAAAATGTAAATTATAAAATGCTATTAGTAAGATGAACAAGACAATGTTAGTCTTGCATCAATACCATAGCAATATTTGGAAGGTAAATGAGATGAAAGAAGCAGGGGATTATGATATATAATAGAGTTTTGAACTACTATTATAATATAAAAGAAAATTGTAGCAAGGGATTCAATGCTACCTTATACAAAATAAAGAGCAAGAAGAGCCTTCAACATGAAAAGAAAGTATGGTAAGACTAATTTAATCTATAATAAGATTAAAGCATGAAATGATATATGTAAGGAAATGAAATGCATAAGCATGAAATTAGATAAAGAGAACAAGCAATTGAATCTTATAAATAAACATGAGAAACAAGAAATATGGATTGCAAGTGACTATGTTAGATTCAATGGAGATAATTCCTAAAAAACAAAAAGGATTAGAGAAGTAATGCTTAAATAAGGGATGAAATGAAACCTGCAAATGGATATTAGTAGCTAAAAATTGCATAAAAGAAAGTATTAGCAAGAGCAATAAGGAGAATGCAAATGAGGGGAACAAACTAAAGAGGAAAAAAAATTGGGAATGGAGGATTACAACCAAATCCTAGTAGAACCTCCTTCTCTAAGCCAAGAGCTCCTCCTTGTTGGCAACAACAAGATGATATTACCCCTAATGCCTTATGCCTTGCTTAACTTGCCTAAATGCTTGCTTGAACAACTCCAAATGTAAGAGAAGATAAATGAGAGAGAGAAATATTTGAGAAGAGAATTTTATAGGGTAATATTAGCTTAGAGTTCCTCTCTAAATGCTTTTCCCAAGGGCTATTTTAATAGGATTTGAAGGGGAGATTGGGAGGGAGAATTGGTTAGGGAAAATTCAAAATTTGTAGGTCTAGTTCGTTGCTAAAGCATGCAAGGTCAGAGGAGGTAGTTGGATGAAGGAATCCACATGCTCCTAGCTCATGTCAAAATATTATGATCATTTTACAACATCGCCACTTTGAAAAAAAACTTCGGTGGCATTTTTGTTCTCAAATTGATGTTTTTGACCAATGATCAGTTTGACCTTTGAAGGTTTTACAAAAATGCTAGTTTAGGTACAAAAATGCTAGTGGTATTTTTATTTTGGGTGGTATATTTGTTTGAGGTTGAAAATGATGCCCAAATTACTGGGTTTGGGCTGATTGAGTGTTTTATGATGCTATATGATTTTTTTGATATATTTTGCTTTGCTGGTGTGTCAAAATTGGGCATCTACTGTCTACACATACAATCCTTAGAAAAATTATGAGTTAGGTAAGCTTTTGTAACAAATATATTGTCATGAACTCCTTTGTACTAATTATGAGTAATAAGGGTAACATTTTTTAGTTTACCCTTCAACTCATCATACTCTCTATCTTCTCTTATGATCTCAATGAGACGATCTTCTGGTTCCTCCTTTTGAGTTTGTACAAAAAGTTTCTTCCTCTTCCTAAAATAACTATATTCCACATGATCTCTTCTTTTAAAATTATTACAAAACTTGTTGTTGTTAAAAGGAGGAGGATAAGAGGAAGAATAAGAAAAAGGAGAAGAAGAAGGAAAGGAAGAAGTCTTATTCACTAGTTGTTACTATTGTCCCTAATTAGGCACCTTGGAAGTGCCCAAATATTGAGATCCACTCGATTGGCTAATAAATCTCTCCTCTACCAATTGTTCTTGATTGAAAAATGTATCTAAAGTGGTGAAAGGGGTATATTTTAGCTCCCTAAACATTGATTCATGCAAACCATTTTTAAACTTGATGATAAGTCCTTCAGTAGAATCCTTCATGTCATTTAAGATTCTTAACTTGTTAAATTGGTAAATATAGTCTTGGACACTCATGTTGTATCCTTGCTTTAAGCGAAGCCATTTGTAGATGAGGTCTTCGTCATAATTTTGATGGCTTTTTAAGCCTTAATACTACCACAAATATCATAGGTTAAATATCACAAGATCGAATATAATATAGCCACAATATAATAAGGTCAAGATAATGATATGAGTAGAATAATATGAGCAAATTAATATGTAAAATAAGGCTTATAATATATCAAATAACATTCAATAATATGCAACAATATGAATGTAAATAGCCTTAATAAACATGTACTAAGCATGTAATACAACTTACAATATTAATTGCTCAAAATGTATGCAATCTTTATTTCTCTTTTTTCTCTTACAAAGTAATGTTTGTAATGATCATGCTTGTATGTGATACTTTGGTATGGAGTATTACCTCCATAATATAGCCATAGTAGTGTGACTCTTTCGATACTTGAATATTCCTTTCCGTATGCCAAGTCTCATGACTCTTGGCTTATCTACTTGATGCTTATATACTTGATGAACACTTGACTCCATATTGTATGTAAACTTATACATGACTCTTACATTTACTCTAACTTGCACATTCTAATCTAAGATACTTGTGCACATATTTACATTACATATTGTTCTCATACATACAAGACACTTGTGTACATAGACTCAACTTACACTTACACTCTAACTCACATGACACTTGTGCATTTCGTACACATTCACACTTACATAAAAGGGAAAATATAACTCACATTCTAAACTGACTCAACCCCAATCTATTATTTACAAATGTACCATGGGGTACATTAGCATGTACCAAAAAATTTAATATACTCCAACACCTCCTTGTATTACATTAATTGGTTATTGAAGACTTTAGTATTCAATTATGATTTTCATATTTGTCTTCATTCTTCAAGTGACCTTGTAATGCATTTGATCTTATGCTTTTCTCATATTTGCTTCATCATCTTGAACTTTGGATTCACCCAATGCTTGCATTGGTAGAAAGGTTGTTGAATCCAATTTCTTGTATTCTGTCTTTTAGAACACTCAAACAATTTATCAACAATTTCATCTTGAGATAAAATAAGATCTTGAGAAAAACCAATTGAATCTAAATCATATATTTCTTTTTTTATTGATTTTGTAGTTATATTTTGATTCTTGATAATGCGTTTATTGTGCTCATTTATACATTTGAATTCAACTAATATTCCTCGTTCAACCAATTTCGTAACATCCTCTAGTACAAAATCTGAAAATGGTATACTAGGTGTTACACTACCACTTCCATGAACTAGATATCTCTTATCATCTGCAATCTTTAAATAGAAATTATCCTTGACTTCTAGACACTCAAACCATTGCAAATTACCAGTCATATGATGACTAGCTCTTGAATCTATATACCAAATATTTTTTTTTATTTGAACTATTTGATTAGATTCACTTGATACTATCTTGCATCTTTGATAAGAGTTTTGAAAAGTATTCTTATGATGTTGCCCATTAAATTCAGGAAATTGTCTTTGATCTAGATTTTATTTTTGAAATTTTCCTTTTATGAAATATGGATTTGCATTTTTAAAATATCCTCTATGATAAGTTCGTCTTGACCATTTATTAATTTTTATCTTTAAGTTCAAAAACACTTATATTTTCTAGTTACAATTTTATTCCTTTGAAGTAGACAACCTTATAACTCCTAGGTTTAGACAATTCAAAATTTCTAATTTAATTCCTATGAAGTAGTAAACCTTATGTCTCCCTAGTTTTAGAAACTAATAATATGAAATTTGCAAATTTATGTTTTTCCTAATCTTTGATGTTGAAATCCTTTTATCTCCCAAATAAATAAATTTGTAAAAATTCAATAATTTCAAAATTTTCATTTTTTCAAAAATAAAACCAAAAATAAATAATTCTTTCAAAAACTTTAAATCCTTTTAAAACTTACAAAAACATTTAAATAGCCTAGTTGAATTCCTTATCACTCCAATCTAGTAATAACATTTCAAATAATTCCTAAATATCTTATTACTCCTTATGTTATAAAATAAATAAACTCAAACCCTACTTTAAATATTTCTAATTTATTAACCTTATCACTCAAAATATAAAACCTTTAAATAAACTTGATCTCTCCTACTTTAAACTTTCAAATTTAATTAATAAACCCTAAAATGTAAGTACCAACCTTCTTGCTATTGTTGCACACGTCCGATTTGATTTCTTCGCTTAGAATGTCCTTTGCGTTCACTTCAAACTTGGTTTGTCCTCTCTTTCAAGCTTCTCAGATGTTGTTTGCCATCTTACACTTGTAAGCTTGCATGAGAAGGAATATCATTTTATTTGCTTTGAAATGTTATAATGATTCTTCCTTAGACACGTTGCTCAGGTAGGTTTAACATAACTCCTTGCTTCTTCCTTAAGCGTGCAACTCCTCCTTAAATGGTGTTGTCTTAAACCTTTGCTTTGATTCCATGTAACTACTTTGATTGGATCTTTAACTCTTAAAATTTCTACATTAATTCTTAGGCATTATAATCACTTTGTTGTCCAACGTTCACTTGTCTTCCAACTTGTAACACTCCACTTGTATATTTTCAATGTAGCACTCAGTTACTCAAATTTCAACATATTGTTCTCGTTGGATTTTGGCTAATCGTTTGGCTTCAACGCTTTGGATTCAACTTTGCTTCAATGCTTTGGCTTTGACTTTGCTTCAATGCTTTGGCTTTGGCTCTGATTCAACACTTTGGCTTTGAATTTGCTTCAACGCTTTCTATGAGTGCTATAGATCTTTCTTTCCATTTCAATACACTGGTTTGCTTCTTCTAATTCTAAACTTTAGTGTGATGTTTCACTACTTTGTGCTCTATTGTTTTTGTAGGTCTCAATGTTATATAGTGTTTGGAAACTCTTTTAATACACCTTATTCCCTTTGCTATAACTTAGCTGTATATTCTAACATGCTGTTGCTTTACCTGTAATATTTTTGCTTTGCTCTAAGACCCATATTCAATGGACGTCTCTTTTGCCTACTTTCCTTTTCAATCAATATAGACTACCTTGACCTTCTAGTAGGGGTTACCTTATTCTTTTAAAATAAGCCTTAAAAAACTTCTTCATTCTTCTATATATGGCCTTTTAGCTTAGCTTCATATTCAGGCCATCTCTATTCCTTTGCTATCACTATATGTGTCTCAACCTCTTCTTACTCTGAATGTATCTTGAGTCTCTCTTTCTCTAAATGCATCTCGAGCCTCTTCTTACACTAAATGTATCTTGGACCTTTTCTTTACTCTATTCACTATATGAGCCTCTCCTTTTTTTCACTATATGATACTCTTATCCTTCTATAATGGCTGCTTGCAGACCTTTATCTCATCTATTAGACCTCAAGCCTATTTTCTTATTCTCTTTAGAAGCCTCAATTCCTTTCTCAATATTCAAGCCTCTTTTTTTTCTTTGTAAAGGACTTCTATTTTCTGTATAAGGGCCTCTTTGCTTTCCACTATAAGGGCCTTTATTCTTTTCTATACGGACCTCTTTCTTTGAAGGGTCTCTATTCTTCAATATTTATCTATACATACCTCTTTCTTTGAAGGGTCTCTATTCTTCAATAGTGATTTATTGAAATTGAATCTCCTTAGTATCAATGTCCACTTTTCCCTATCCACTATAGGAAGCTTCTCACAGTTTTATAGCTTAATCTCTGCTGCAACTCTTTTCTAATCAATAATTTCTCAGGTCGCACCTAAGAACTCAATATGATTCTCCTCCTTACTAGAGAATCCAATAATATCAATGTCAAGATATCTCTTTCCTGAATGACCAACTTTCTTCTGAGTTGGTTCTCTTCATTATTCAATATAGTTGAGCCTCTATTCTTCACTGGTTTTATTTCAACCTAGTGAAATGACCCTATCCTTTCTACTTAATATGACCTTATAATAGAGTCTGAATCTCACTATCTTCAAAGTGGACACACTCCAAATCAACTTTATCAAACTAGATAAAATCAATTTACCAAACTAGCTAAAATAAACTCTTGTCAATCTGGATAGAGTCAGGTGATAGCTTTGATACCATTGATGGTTTTTTAAGGTCAAGATAATGATATAAATAGAATAATATGAGCAAATTAATATGTAAAAAAAGGCTTATAATATATCAAATAACATTCAATAATATGCAACAATATGAATGTAAATAGCCTTAATAAACATGTACTAAGCATGTAATACAACTTACAATATTAATTGCTCAAAATGTATGCAATATTTATTTCTCCTCTTTCTCTTACAAAGTAATGCTAGTAATGATCGTGACTGTATGTGATTTTATGTGATACTTTGTTATGAAGTATTACCTCCATAATATAGCCATAGTAGTGTGTCTCTTTGGATACTTTACTATTCTTTTCCATATGCTAAGTCTCATGACTCTTGGCTTATCTACTTGACACTTGCATACTTGATGAACACTTGACTCTATATTGTATGCACACCTATACATGACTCTTACACTTCTATAACTTGCACACTCTAATCTAAGATACTTGTGCACATATTTACATTACATATTGTTCTCATACATACAAGACACTTGTGCACATAGACTCAACTTACACTTGCACTCTAACTCACATGACACTTGTGCATTTCCTGCATATTACAACTTTACATGACACTTGTGCATTTCCTGCACATTCACACTTACATAAAAGGAGAAATATAACTCACACTCTAAACTATGACTCAACCCTAATATATTATTTACAAATGTACCATGAAGGTACCATGGGGGTACATTAGCATGTACCAAATAATGTAATACACTAACAATTTTGAGGGATAAAATGTATCCTTCAAAGCTTTTACAAGTTCATCCCAATTTGTGATGAGATTTTGTTTTCATTGGCAATTGGTTATCGAGACCTTAGCTACACCTAAAAGCTGCAATTTAACAAAGGAGAATCTATCATCTTAAATGATTTTGTTGTAAGTAAACCAAGTATTTAAATCTAGGATCTAATTGTTCAAGACTTTAGGACCATGTAAACTGTCATAAATCTTGACTTTGCATTTTGTGCTTGCGTGAATGCCATTGATTTTGACTTCACTAGGACCACTTGGGATTGCTATATCATAAACTCCATCAACCAATATATTGACTATAACAACTAAAGCAACCACTTGCTCTGTTAAATCGAAAACCATTTGTGATCGGGTATAAGCCATAACTTACAAAAATAAAGCTAAAAGTTTACAAAAGATTTACGAGTAAGCATTTTTCTAACTAATTACAATGAAATAGCTTAAAAAGTAGATAAAGTAACACAGAAAATGATAAGTGCATATATACTCTAATTTGACAATAAAATAAATAAATAATTAATTTAATTAACTAATTATTTATTATAAGTTTTTGCTGATTAAATAATCAAGCAAAAGTAAAATTTAAGGGATACCTATTGCATATAAAAAAATGCGGCTCCAAGGCTCCAATTCAACCTCTGCCCGCTTAATCCTTCCAACGGGCCATGCAGAGATAAGTGAATTTGGGTAAATGAACCTCCAACGTCCATACCTTGGATCAAAGGTGCGCGCCAACAATTGCATGTCTGCCATTCACCCTCCCTGCCAGCTAAGGAAGTCCGGACTGGCCACACAATGAACTCATTAAATAGACACCCAACCACCAAAGAAGAATCAAATTTTCCCACTCGCTCTCCATGTGACTTTTCAATGACACGTGTTGCGTGTTGGTTTATTAGATGATGGATTGCGGGTCAACGTGGACAACCGGACGACGCATTGCATCATCCACCAAACGTCTGCACGTAGCTATTTCTAGTTGGAGATGTCTGTAAAATTCAGACCGACGACTTCGTGGCAGGGAAGTAAGAAAATTTTCTAGTCTTCAGCATTGAAATTGTCCAGCAACATTCACGCGGCTAGTCGACTATGAAAATGGATGAAGTTTTAATGTTTGGAATAATTTTTTTTTTTTAATTTTTAACTTAAGAGTTAAAACTTTAAAAAAGATTAAACATAAAGTAATCTTAAAAATATAAAATTAACTCTTTGTCTAAATGATATCCTCATCATGTGTCCTTGGGTTTAGGTGGATTGGTAAGTTGGGGCGCTTACTGAGAGAAGACCTAGGTTTCAATTCTACGGGCATGCCCATGCATAGCCAATAGCTCAATCCGACTCCTATGCGTGTTGCATCTGATTGATGATGGTGATCTATTTCCTGCTTGTTCGACTGTCTCCCTTCATGCCACGTGTTGAACCAACTAACGAAGATGATGCGAACCATGTGCGTCCGATGGTCCCCATATCACATCGAATTACCATTAACGAGACGATGGGTGTGTTGGAAGCCTTTACTGATAGTTTGAACCCTGCCAGCTGTGCTGGCAGTTACTAAAAATTGTGATTATAACCAATTCATCTATTTAACCAAAAAAAGATATCCTCATCAATGTAACCTCAATAGTGCTATGGTTATTGCTAGCATAACAATAAAAAACCTTTGACGATATAATAATATCATTATATCATTTTTTATGGGTCAATGGCAAGGGTGACACAAATAATGATGCTACAACTATAAAATGTAGTTGTGAGATGAATTTATCCTAATTATTTTAGTTAATACTTATTTAAGAGTTTTATTTATAATCAATGATGATGTAGACTTTTTTAATTAATGTGAATGAACCTTCTTACTTTTCTTTACTAACAATAATAGGATATTACTAGTTATAGTGCATTCAATAGTAACTTCTCAAAATGGGTATTTAATCATTTTTGAAAAATAATATTTAGTCTATTAATATTGTAAGTGAAGAGTTACTAATGATCATACCATATTTGTTTCAATATTTGCATACCTTTACTAAGCCTCAAACTCCTTAGGTCTAAAGTTTCTCTAGAATGAACCAAAATGTCCATAAACAAATGTGAATACAACAAGCTTGAATAAAAAGTGAAATTAAAAATTTAGCTAGATTTGAGGAAGAAAGTTTACCTCTTTATAAGTTTAATTAAGGTTATTGACCTTACTTCATTGTATCATGGAGATGAACTTTGAACACCATTTTATGGATGTATCCTACTTTTGCAACACTCCAACCATTATGATAATCCTTTCGAATCTTGCATATACTCACATACCCAAGATGGTTCATTATGGTTGTACTTGTATCTCATCATAATATCATTTTTATGGTAAGAAATAATTTTATCACATATTGAAGAGAGGCCCATCCATGAAGGACAATTAACCACCTTCAAAGAAAAATAATAAATAAAAAGAACATATGATTTAAAAAAATTGTAATATTATATGTTATTTTGAGATATAATAATTATGTATATAAGGGATCCTATTTAAGTAAACTCATCATCATCCTTAGGTAGTTATAATTTATCCTAATACTCCTTACATCTTGAGAAAAAGTTAAAAACTTACTAATAAATTCATGAAAATATATACCCTAATATCCCATGCAAATAAGAAGTGAAACATATTCCCTACTAGTTTCATCAATAGATAAATTAATCATGATTGAAGTTTGTAGATAAATTCTTCCATCAATAAAAAAAACATAGATAAAGTAGCTCAAAGACCTTATGAATTTCCCATTCACCATAGAGATTATATTTACAAGATAAAGAATGGTGGTGAAGAATTGACTTGTGATATTAATATATTTTCTTTGGAAATACTAAATAAAAAGACTTATGATAGGAAAAGAAATGTGCCAATATTTTATTGATTTTATCTTTGATGATATCAAATACCTAAAATATCATTGGTGATGCTACTGAATTTAGGTAGAAACCAATCATATTTGTAATATTCATAGAATGGTGACAATAGGTATAAAATATAGATCTTCCTCAAGTCAAGAGAAAGAAGAATCAAATGGAGAAGAGTATGGAGAGGAAGAAGAGCTAGAAGGAGATGAAGGAAAAGAAAAGGAAGAGGAATCAATTGAGGAAGGATAGTAAACTAATACAAACATATAATGAAGGAAGAAGAATAAGAACATGAGAAACAAAAAGAAGAAAGATTGTGATAGGATCAACACTATCAAGAAATAATTTTATAGGTATAACAATGAGCAACTCCAATGGATTCTACAAAAATACAAGTGCATAATCTTATGCACGCAATTGAAGTTGTCAGGGTCCCTATATAGAAGATATCTACTCCTCAAAACAAGTCCATACCTAATTCTCACTCCAAAAGAAGGAATGAGATAAAGACAAAAAAATGGTAAGAAAGGAATAATACAAAGTACTATAATACATGCATCTAGATCACAAAGTGATGATGTAGATAAAATAAAAAAAAATAAAAAAAATTAGAAGATGCCTTCACACCAAACATAAAGAAGGATAAAAGATATAAAGTTTAAGGTGAATAATAAATGAATCAAAAATATTATATGACATGACTTCAACTAGTTAAATACATCATCTTCCATGGAGGATACCTAGGTTCAAATATTGAAATGCGATGCATGCATAGTTCCCAAAAATGTCATAACATGATAACAAAGTAATATAGGTGAGGCTCATTTCACTCACATAATATTAAATTAAAAAATTATATCAAACATAGATAAATTTATAGTTATTATTCCCCTTGATAAACAAACACAATTTTGTGAATACACATCCTTGATTATTAGGGAAAAAAATTAAGCCTACATGAAAAACATAACAATGATTTGTTCAAGTAAAAAATAGTTAACTTCTCTTTTATTTTTGGCAAAGGTTTTACTAAATACAAAAAGAGAATTTGATGAAATCAAATGTCCAAATTAATATATCAGTGAAAATATAATAATAAAATAATAAATTTCAGAGGATAAAATCTTAGTGGGGGGAAAATCATTGAGGGGTAATTATCATGTTAATTATAACAATTTTCCTCCTCTCGATATTCTTAGAGGAACAAGGTTCCTACAATCTAGAATTGACATAACAAGGAATAACATAAACAAATTATAGATAAAATCCTGAATTAAAAAATAAAAACAAGTCATTAAGAGGATGCATTTTGAAATTCCTACAAGGAGAACATATCTAATGTAATAAATAAATTAGATTCAGAGATTATAAAAATAGCAAAAGGGTAGCTAGATAATGTTCTCAAGTTAATTTATTAATCATTGAAGAAGCACCCTCAACAAGACAAGTGATCAATTAATTAAACAAATGAATGAATTCTCCAAGAAGAAATAAACTTTATTAAATTAAACAATATTATTATGATAGGAAATGAAATGTTTACTTATGTGGAAGTTATTTCAATAAAATAAAAGAACAAATAAAAAGAGTGTGGTAATTACTTATAGAATGAATAAAAATGATGGAAGGTGAATGTGTAATAGGGAAATAAAAGTATAGAGACATGAAACTCATAAAGCAAAAACCTTAGAAAGGTTTTTGTTTTCAAACACATGGTTGCAAACAAGGCATATAATATCTTTAGATATTCTATTGCGAGTGAGATCATATAAAAAATCCATTCTATTAATTGTGGTCTACTAAATAATAGTCATCTAAATCCATTTTAATTTTAGTGTCCATGGATCCAAGACTCTTATTTCTTCAAAATGGCCATGTTATGGTAGGATGGACGATGTTTCAAGAACCATGTATGTATACATTTATTCAAATAATGAAATATTTAAAGTGAAAATTTATTATTTGGAAAGTCAAATCTTTTAACACATTTAAAGTAAAAGAGGAAACTAAATTCAGTCTTAAACAATTACAAGAGATAGCAAAAATCCATAAAAATGGATCAAGGTACTTATACACAAGAAACAAGATTACTTTCTAATTATTATTGAAAAATGAAGAATCAAATAAAACATGAAATTTTCATGGTACAACCAAATAGATTTGTACTTGTGTCAAATAAAAAATATTCGACTAAATAAAAGAAGCAATTAGGAAAAAGAAGATATTGAGAAATAAGTAATTAATTATTTTTAAGATATTTGGTCAAAAGTTGGGAAATATAAGGTAATATTTTGTACAATATTTCATTAATTATATAACATAAGGATATAATGAAAGATTGATGAGGAGTATTTCTATGAAGGATCTATAACTTTTTCTCTTTCTATCGTAATAAGCCACATGGCCTTAATAGATTTCCTATAATTTTGATTCAAAAAGTGGGATTTGTTGAATATACTATAAAAAGAATGCTATGATAAGTGAGATTAATGCCACTTTTATTGCATAGGTTCCCAAGAAAGGCAAGAAAATATATCTATATATTTTTTTTCTAAAAAGACTTTGTGATATGATTTATAAAATAATTTCAAAAATTATGGTACATGGACTGAAAGTCATTCTAGGTTATGTTATCTCATCAAAACAAGGTGGTTTTGTTCATAGCAAATACATTATTGATGTCATAATAATTTCACAAGAGGTCATATATCCTCTTCATTCCATGATATTCTATAAGTGTATGCTATATAAACAAAGGATATTATAAGTGTTGGACTTTTCTACATGATATTCTCAAAAGAAGATTTGGATAAATATTGGTAAGAATGGATGAGATGTTGTTATAACACTACAAAATATTCTATATTTATCAATAGATCTCCCATTGGATACTTTGAATCATTTTGTGGACTCTACCAAGTGACCTATTATCTCCTTATCTATTTATTATTATTTTTAATACATTGGAGAGAGCTTTCTCAAAGGAAAAAATGGAAGTATTGATGTTACAATAAATAATTCCTTTCAATCTCATTTCTAATTTATTGATGTGACTTTTTTTGGGACCATACCTTGGTTTATGAGGCCCAATATTATCATGTTACAAGAAGATTTTTGAATGAATGGTTAATGCTACACAATCCATTTTTTTCATATACAATATCCTAGATTTACAACAAATTATTATGAAAAATTTAGGGTTTAAAGTTGAAAATTATCATCAATATATCTAGGTATCCATTTGTTTGATAAAAGAAAGAAGCAACAACTATAGGATTCAAATTTGGGTAAAATGAAATCTTGTTTGGTAGGCTCAAAAGGTAGGTTCTTCACCATTCCAAGAAGGCTACAAATTATAAGACTACTTCGCTCTCTCTCTCTCTCTCTATATATATATATATATATATATATATATATCTAAGATATTTTCAATGGAAATGATATGAGGAATAAATAGATTTTTTTATATGTATGTTCAAATCCTAAAAGGAAACTAGCATACTAATATTTTATCTCTTAATAAAATGGATCAAGGAGTTGATTGAGGATTCATAGTAGTTTGAGGAAGATGGAGAATATATATTTTTAATTAATTTTTTACATTTGTTATATTGGATTGAAATGGGCTCCACCCACACTATATCTTGACCACATATTAGTATTAAAATATTTTGGCATATATTGCTTGACAATATTTGAACCTAATTATTCTCATTGAAAGTTAAGGTATTTGATTATTGAGCTCATGCTATTTGATAGATGGAAAATATCTTTGATAAAAACACAAATAATGGAAATATTTTTGATAAGAAACAAGCTAAATATTTTTTAATTAATCTAACAAATTTAATATTTTTTACTTTGATAGGAGTGACCCCAATATAAAAAATGATAATGATTATAATTTCTAGCTATTTTACTCAAAAATAATTTCTAGAGAACATTTGAATATACGTATAATTGTTTAGTTAGAAAGAAATATCTATATATAATGATATTTTTGAAAATAATATAATTATTTTAAAATATTTTAGTATAACTTATATGAATACTTATGTAAATATATTTAATATATTTTTGTTATAAGCAAATAAGAAATCCAATACTATTCTTCTATTTCATTTTAACTTTATATTTTTTTAAGGCTTTGGTAGGAGGTCATTCCAAGGGGGTAGCATATGTATTCCCATGGTGAAGACTTTAGAAATTTAAAGAGGAGGTCCAAGGTTTGAATGGCACTAGAGGTAGGATTATACATCATGCTTAAGTAACTTGAGTATGGTTGGATAACAGTATATTAAAAATAAAATGAAATAATTTTAATTATGTCCATAAGAGCAAATGAAGTCTTGCTGGCTTTTTAAGCCTTACGTCCCAATATAAAATAACCATAATATTAAAAGGTAAAAATAATAATACGACGAGTAGAATAATATATGAGAAAATTAATATGTATATCAAGGCCTATGTAATACTAAAATAAATATTCATTTATATAATCAAATATGAATGTAAAATCCTAATTCATTCATGAACTATGCATGAAGAAACTTACAATATTAATTTGCTCAAAAACCGTATATAATATTTATTCTTTTTCTTCCACTAAAAACCAGATAAACAAATATTTAAATTACATTCTCATGGAGTATTGTCTCCATAATATAGCCATAGTAATGTGACTCTTCACATACTTGACTATTGCTCTCCATATGACAAGTCCTATGACCTTTGGCTTATCATCTTACCACTTGCATACTAGACTCTTCACTTTCTTCTTGCATGACACTTGAATCTAAGACACTTGCACACATCTATATGACTCTTACACTTCTACATGCACTCCTAATATAAGACACTTGTGTGTTAGTCTTACAATGACACTGAGAGGGGGGGTGAATCAGTGTAGCTCTTAAATCTTGAAACTATAGCTCTTAAAATAGCAGCAATTAAAACTTATTACAGATACGACAAGAATAACAAAAGAGCATCACACAACACAAGATTTAACGAGGTTCACAATTGTGGCTACTTCTCAAGAATGACTGCTTGGACTACCATCCAAATCCAGCCTTTGCAAAGCAACAACTTTACAATCACTTTACCAGCACCCACTGGAAGGAGCACCAACCCCTTATTTATCTGCACCAATAGAAAGGAGCACCAAACCCTTATTTATCTCCACTTTTACAAGATCCTGACAAGTCTGCTTCACCTTAGCGATCTTTGTGCACTCTGCTTTCTCTGTGAGATTACTTCGCATAATCTACTGCATCACAGTCGAACGATCATCTTCTCCCTTTTGCGCACTCTACTTCCTTTGTGAATTTCACACTTAGCACGATTCAATATGACTTGCACTCTGCGCTCTGCAATCGAACTTCCCGCACATCAACGACTCCTTCGCCTTCACTCAATTCTCCAAACAACCCTCCTTTTATAACAACATTTTCATGATGAAATCCTAATCTTAGTCGGCTGTAAAACCCTGATCTTAGTCGACTGCAAACCCTAATCTTAGTCGATTGCAAACCCTAATTTTAGTCGACTGTTCATCGGTCTTCGTCGACTTCAACTTAACCGCGAGAAAACAACATGTCGCGATATCGTGACACTTTTTCTCCTTGCTCTTTCTCTTAGCTTTGACCCACAAAAATACATGTTGCGATATCGCAAAACTATTTTCTCTCTCCTCTTTCTCTTTGCTTTGGCCCGTAAAAATACATGTCGCGATATCGCGAAACTATTTTCTCTCTCCTCTTTCTCTTAGTTTTGGCCCGCAAAAATCCAACATTTCGCGATATCGCGACACTTTCGCCTCTGTAAACTTCATCTTTGCTTTTGTCGCGATATCGCGACAGTCTGCCTTCGAAGTCTTCTTCTCTTCTTTTGTCACGAAATCGTGACACTTTTGCTTTCGTACTTAGCTTCTTTGTTTTTGTCGCAAAATCGTGACACTTCTACCTTCGAAGTCTTCTTCTCTGCTTTTGTCACGAAATCGTGACAGTTCTGCTTCCATACGCTTCCTCTCTTTTCGAGTCGCGAAAATGCGACATGTTGTGAAATTGCGAAACTTTTACTTTCTCTTCCTTCTTGGCCTTTTCGAGTCGCAAAAATGCGACATGTCGCGAAATCGTGACACTTTCTTTCCTTTGCTCTTTCTCTTGCCTTCGAATCATGAAACCTCGACATGTCGTGATATCGCAACACTTTTTCTCTAGGACTCTCTCTCTTGCAATATGTCGCGAAATCGCGACACTTTTTCTTTCGGACAATCTCTCCTGCAATATGTCACGAAATCGTGACACTTTTTCGTTCGTACTATCTCTCTTGCAATATGTCACGAAATCGTGACACTTTTTCTTCTGTACAATCTTTCTTGCCATATGTCGCGAAATCACGACACTTTTTCTTTCGGACTCTCTCTCCTGCAATATGTCATGAAATCGCGACACCTTTTTCTTCCGTACAATCTCTCTTGCAATATGTCACAAAATCGTGACACTTTTTCTTTCGGACTCTCTCTCCTGCATTATGTCACGAAATCGTGACACTTTTTCGTCCGTACAATCTCTCTTGTAATATGTCGCGAAATCGCGACACTTTTTATTTCGTACAATCTTTCTTGCAATATGTCACGAAATCGCGACACCTTTTCTACTTGCCTTTCTCTCTTCCAATATGTCACGAAATCGCGACAGTTTTGCTTGCTTGTGCTTTCTCTTTGAACATGTCATGAAATCGTGACAATTTTGCTCGCTTGCGCTTTCTCTCCGAACATGTTACGAAATCGTGACAGTTTTGCTGGCTTGCGCTTTCTCTCCAAACATGTCACGAAATCATGATAGTTTTGCTTGCTTGCGCTTTCTCTCCGAACATGTCACAAAATCGTGATAGTTTTGCTTGCTTGCACTTTTTCTCCGAACATGTCATGAAATCGTGACAGTTTTGCTTGTTTGAGCTTTCTCTCCGAACATGTCACGAAATCGTGACAGTTTTCCTTTCTTCTCAACATGTCGCGATATCGCGACAGTTTTTCTTGCCTGTTGTATATGTCGCGATATCACGATACTTTTCTTACTTGTCTTTTTCTTTGATCTTTTGCATATGGGCCACCTCGGTTTTCTTGGAAAATCACTGTACATACTCTGAGCAACCTTTGAATTCCTATCCTCTGCATCTGAACGGCTTTTGAACTACCTGTCCACTACATCATTAGATCTAACTGACTGTGTTGACAACAATGACAATACTCCTGCTGCACCTTGCTCAACAATCTCCCCCTTTGGAATTGTTGGCAACACGTGCAATTTCCTGTAACTCTTCTCCCCATTTGACAATAATACCAAAGGGCTACTGCAGACTCCCCCTGAGTTCATGCACAACATTCTCAGGAAAAATTGATTATACTTAGCAAAAATCATAAACATGAGCAAAAAGATAATCAAATGCTTAGATGCTCCCCTTGAGAATGTGATCCCTATAGCTAGTCAATCTTTGGAAAGTGTGACCACTCCCAATTTATTACGAAGGTACTCAAAAACTTCCTTGGGCAATGGTTTTGTGAAGATATCTGCTACTTGCTCTGTAGTTGGAACAAAATCCAATTTAACCTCACCTTCCGCAACTTTCTCCTTCAAGAAGTGATACATAATAGCGATGTGTTTTGTGCGTGAATGCATAATCAGATTCTTGGAGATTTTAATGGCACTGGTGTTATCACACTTAACTGATATTGGTCCACTGAAGCAGATACCAAGATATTTCAGGGTTTGTTTCATCCACAATACCTGCGTACAACATGTTGTCACTACAATATATTCTGCCTCTACTATTGATAAAGAAACAAACTCTTGCTTCTTACTGTGCCATGCAACCAATCTATCTCCAAGATAGAATGCACCTCCACTGGTACTCTTTTTGTCATCTACACATCGCCATGCAACCAATCTATCTCCAAGATAGAATGCACCTCCACTGGTACTCTTTTTGTCATCTACACATCCAGCCCAATTTGCATCTAAAAATGATATAAGGGTGAAGTATTTACCTTTTGGATACCACAACCCATACTCCATAGTACCCTTGAGATATCGAAGAATCCTCTTTATTGCTATCACATGAGTCTCCTTGGGATTGGCCTGAAAACGTGCTACCATGCATACTGCCTGCAAAATATCTGGTCTGGTAGCTATCAGGTACAGTAGGCTTCCAATCATAGATCTATACATGGTTTGATCAACAGGTGGAGATTTGTCATCTTTGCTCAACTTGTAGCCTATCGTCATGGGAGTGCTAACTGGCTTACAATCCTCCATTGTGAATTTCTTTAACATCTCTTTTATATATTTAACTTGAGAAATAAATATGCCCTTCTTACTTTGATTAACTTGCAAACCGAGGAAATATGACAGTTCATCAATCATTGACATTTCAAATTCTTTTTGCATCTTATTTGCTAAATCTTTACATGACTCATCTTTGTCGCTGCCAAATATGATATCATCTACATATACAACAAGAACAATAAGATGCCCATTTTTTGTTTTGACATACAAAGTTACTATCCACCATACCTTTCTTAAACCTTTGTTGAGTGAGATAGTTGTCTAGTCTTGCATACCATGCTCGGGGTGCCTGTTTTAAGCCATATAAAGCTTTCTTCAACTTGCAGACAAAGTTTAGATTATCACCAAGTTGGAACCCATCTGGTTCCTCAATATAAACCTCTTCTTCAAGTTTCCCATTCAAAAATGCTGATTTCACATCCATTTGATAAACTTTGAAATTCTTGTAGACTGCTAAAGCTAGATGATGAGGCCTAGAAATGCCTCAATCATAACATGTTTTGTACACTAAAAATGCCTATAAACTCTTATGTTTTATCTGATATGTTAGTTAAGTTGATTCAATATGCTGTATATTAACCATTTTGCATGATCAATGTATTTGAAATATTATATGCTGATTTTACAGTTTTTTTGCATAGTTTTGTGTTCTTTTTGCTATGATTTGCTACAATGGGATATGCTTAGAATAATAGCAGCATTTCACTAATCTTGTTTTGATTTGACAAAATCATTTACTTCACCTAATCTAGCAACAGTGCAAGCAAACTGTTGTTGTGCAGCAAAAACTGGTCTTTCCCATATAAATTCCAGCCAGCTGTCCATAAATAGCAAGGCATGGAATTCACATGAGGAAAGAGATGAAGACCATTAGAATTTGATCTTAGGAGATAACCCACTTGAGAGATGCAGAAGAAATCACTGGAAAATCATACATTTGTTCATTCTGAAGTATCTTCGGAATGAACAGATATCTTCGAAATGAAGGAACACAGCATCTTCGAAATGAATGGATCTTCAGAATGAAGAATGCAGCGTCTTCGGAATGAGCGGATCTTCGGAATGAAGCATACAGTATCTTCGAAATGAGCAATCTTCGAAATGAGAATGCAGTATCTTCAAAATGAGTGATCTTCGGAATGAAAACTGCATTGTCTTCGGAATGAAGCCACTTATCTTCGGAATGAAGAACATAATGTGTTTTTGACCTTTTGACCGATTTTTGAAGTCGAAAAAAGGGAAATAAAGGTTGGAAAAAGTAAAGAGAAATATCTTCCATCTGTATTTGCCGTCATTGCCGACCAAAGCCATCATTAAGGGAAAGATCAGGTTTTAGTCCTCTTCTAGGATAAAACCAGAATTTGTTGCAGCATTGTAGGATTAGATCTTTTGAGATATTCTTTGTTTGTAATCAGATCATAGAATAGCTATAAATATTGCTCCCATTCAGGTTGATCCTAGAGAGAGATATAGAAAAGGAGGTAGAAAATAGAGTAAGGAAGCTAGCAGAAAATACAGAGTATAACTAGAAATTGACTGTTACAGTCTTGTAACAGTTTTTCAGCAGAATTTTTATAATCATGTCTTTTGATCAATAAAGTGCACCAGTTCTATTTCAAATTACTTGTAAATGAGTGTGATTAAGATTTAGAAAAAGAGAGAGACTTACACCTTCTTCTGGACAAAGAGGCTGGCCACTTCCAGACCTAGGAGGAGGACTAACAAAGCAAGTTTTTATTTTGATTTTGCTGCAGCAGAATGAGTTGTAAAACTTGTTATTTCAATTGCTTGTAAATAGTTGACAATATTTGCAGTATTAAGTTTATTTATGCTTAGATTAATCTTGTGCTTAAAGTTTTAGTTGCAATCTTACTTTCAGCAAAGTTTCCACTTTATTTTTAGATTGTTATTTCCAAAATTTACTGTTTTTCAGCAATTTCCTGCATTTTATGTTTTGCTATCAAAATCTGAATAGAAGATTGACAACCTTCTGTTACAGAACTTTGATAGTTTTTATTTCCACATTAGATCTAAACTTTCATTACTGCAAAAGTAATTAGATTTTCTTTCTGCAATTAGGATCAGAATTTCAATTTTGCAACTGTTAATTCTGCAATATAATTAGGTCTCATTTTGCAATTGTAATTAGGACTTCATTTCTGCAGTTAATGATTAGTTTCCAATTCTGCAACTTAGATTAAGATTTAATTTATGCAATTTAGAGATAGGAATGTTTCAAAACCCCCCACACAACCGGTTCCACCAATAAGACTTGTTGCCCTAGATTGACCTAAGTTATAGCTGTTTCACTTCTTCTCCCGTAGATAGCCTTGTACATTGCCCTGGATTGACAGATTCATTGAGAATTAATGATGGTATAACGACTACGCATCACCAGAAACATTCTGATTGCCTCTAGTCTAGCTACTAGTGTAAACGTTTCCTCAAAGTCAATGCCTTCAACTTGTGCATACCCCTTGCATACCAATCTTGCTTTATTTCTGACTACCTATCCGTATTCATTCAATTTGTTACAAAAAATCCATTTAGTCTCGATTATATTTTTGTTCGCAGGTCTAGGTACTAACTCCCAGGTTTTTTTTTTCTCAATCTGGTCTAATTCTTCATTTATTGCCTTCATCCAACCTTCATCTTTGCTTGCTTCAGCAACATTCTTGGGCTCAATGCTGGATAATAAAGAGTAGTTACTTACTACACTTCTTGTTTGAACACCAACTTTGGGGTCTCCAATTATTTGATCTCTAGGATGATTTTTTTGCCAGCTGCCTGTTTTGAATTTCTTATTCTCTTATGCTTCTGGATCACAACTTACATCATCTAAGTCAATTTTTTGTATCTTTTCAATTTTGTTTTCCTCATCTCCTTCAATAACCTCTTCATAGATTGGGTAGTTCGTTTCATAGCTAATTACTCGTTCTTTACCTTCATCAAACTTAACATCAACACTGTCCACAATTTTCTTTAGCCTCTTGTTGTAGCATTTGTAAGCTTTGCTTATTGGTGAATAACCAAAAAAAATACCTTCATCTGCTTTATCTTCAAACTTGCCAAGATTGTCTTCAGTTCTTTTGATATAGCACTTGCTGCCAAAAACTTTGAGGTATTTTGCTGTTGCCCTTTACCGAACCATAATTCATAGGGAGTTTTGTTTTCATGTGTTCTTAGCATGTACCTATTTTGGATGTACAATGTAGTATGGATTGCTTCTTTCCAAAATCTGTCTGCTACTCTACTTTCAGCCAACATAGTTTGTGCCATTTCCTGCACTGTCCTGTTCTTTCTTTCTACCACTCCATTTTGCTGAGGTGTCCTAGCTGCTGAGAAATGTCTCCTAATATCGTATTTTTCACAGTACTTTACAAACTCTTCTGAAATGAATTCTCCTCCTCTATCTGATCTTAAACATTTGATCCTCTTTCCTGTTTCATTATCAACCTAGTTTTTGAAAATATTAAACATATCAAAAGCTTCTGATTTATGCTTCAAGAAAAATATCCATGTCATTCTAGAATAGTCATCAATGCACAACATAAATTATTTGTCACCATTTATGATTTGTGTTCTCGTGGGTCCACATAAATCAGTGTGTATTAGTTCCAGAGGTTTGCTTGTGTAGTATTCTTTTGTTTTGAATGTGACTCTAGTTTGTTTCCCCTTTTGGCATGAAGCACAAATGATGTTTGCAGGTTTGTTGATGGTGGGAATATCTCTCACTGCCTTTTTTGAGGTGATTTTTACTAGATTATCAAAACTAATATGCCCGAGTCTCTTGTGCCACAACCAGTTTTCTTCTTCCTGTCCAATAAAACAAGCTCCTTCTGAAGTCTCTGAGAGCATGTACAGGTTTCCATATGTCCTTGATCTAGTTGCTTTAATTTTCCACTATTTGTTTTTTTGACTTCACAATCCTACTTCTTAACAACTACTTCATGTCCTTTATCACAAATATGACTTACGCTCAACAAGTTATGTTTCAAACCATCCACAAACAAGACTTCTTCTGACTTAATATTTCCATCAATAATTTTAACTGAACCTTTGCCAACTATCTTAGCTCCATCATTATTACCAAACTTTACTGAACCACCTTCATATTTCTGTAACTTCTCAAATTTTTATTTGTTACCTGTCATATGACTGGAGCATCCACTATAAGTATCCATGGTACATGTTTATTCTATGCTTTAAATGCTATTTATACTATTAAGGATTCCTTTTCTTCCTTAAGTTGCTCTTTTTCTTTCCACTTCGTTTTGATGGAAGTTTTGGGCTCTTGTTTTGCCTTTCCCTTATCAACAACATGATCATGTTTTACGGGAAGTTTTCTATTTTGTATCATCCTATTTGGTTGAAATTTTCTTCCCTAATACTGATTTGAAGCAAATGTACTTCTATAGTTTCTTGCAATGTGCCCAAAATTATGACAGTTATAACATTCTATTATATAATTCATCAGAGGAGAAAAAACATTTCTACTGGTGAAATTCCTTGGTCTAACATTATATTTGTAGTTTGAGATTTTATGTCCATAGCCATTGCATTTAAAACAGAAACCAGAGAAGGGATAATTGAACCTGGGAGATGGTCCTTGCCATGTTGCCATAGGAGCCATAGGTCTTCTTCTTCTTTGATGTGTGACATTGGTGAATCCATCATTGTCAGTTCTCCTTTCGAGCCTAGCATTATTTCTTTCTTTTGCATGAGGTAATTTCCCTTGATCAACCTGTTTCTTATCTTCATTCTTTGTAGATTCTACATTCCTAGCCTTTGATCCACTTGATGATTCTCCTTCGATAAAATCCAAACCAAACCTGATTCCTGCAGGTCTTTGGTCATTTATGATCTTATCCAGCTTCATAGAACTTTCTTCATGTTTGTGATAACAACTAATTTTCTTGTTCATCTCTTCTAGCTGCATTCTCAAACCAACAGTCTCTTCTTCTAGCTTGTTGCAATAGTCTATTCTCATGGTTATTTGTACTTCGAGATCTTCAGAGATTTTCTTGGATTATTCTATCTGTACTTTCAAACTGGTTATGATTTCATTTGCATCCGCAAGCTTCTTGAAAGTTTTTTATTTTTTTTCTTTTCTATCTCCCACTCTTCAAGTGCAGAGATCAACTCACCTTCTAGATCTACTTCAGCCTCAAGGTTTTCACCACATACTTCAGAGTTCACTCCTTCTTCCTTTTTTGATTTTACTTCTTCAAATGCCATGAAAAGAGCTTCACCACCTACCATTGTGTTACTTCCAAGATCACCCTAGCCGGTTAAGCTTATATAGGAACTTGGATCTGATACCAATTGTTAGTCTTACAATGACACTGAGAGGGGGGGTGAATCAGTGTAGCTCTTAAATCTTGAAACTACAGCTCTTAAAACAACAACAATTAAAACTTATTACAAGATACGATAAGAATAACAAAAGAGAATCACACAACACAAGATTTAATGAGGTTCACCAATGTGGCTACTCCTCAAGAATGACTGCTTGGACTATCATCCAAATCTAGCCTTTGCAAAGCAACAACTTTACAATCACTTTACCAGCACCCACTGGAAGGAGCACCAACCCCTTATTTATTTGCACCAATAGAAAGGAGCACCAACCCCTTATTTATCTCCACTTTTACAAGATCCCGATAAGTCTGCTTCACCTTAGCGATCTCTGCGCACTCTGCTCTCTTTGTGAGATTACTTCGCACAATATACTATGTCACAGTTGAACGATCGTCTTCTCCCTTTTGCACACTCGGCTTCCTTTGCGAATTTCACACTTAGCACGATTTGATATGACTTGCACTCTGATCTCTACGATTGAACTTCCTGCACATCAACGACTCCTTCGTCTTCACTCAATTCTCCAAACAACCCTCCTTTTATAACAACATTTTCATGATGAAATCCTAATCTTAGTCTGCTGTAAAACCCTGATCTTAATCGACTGCAAACCCTAATATTAGTCGACTGTAAACCCTAATTTTAGTCGACTGTTCATCGGTCTTCGTCGGCTTTAACTTAACCACGATAAAACAACATTTATCTCCTTGCTCTTTCTCTTAGCTTTGACCCGTGAAAATACAACATGTCGTGATATCGTGACACTATTTTCTCTCTCCTCTTTCTCTTTGCTTTGGCCCATGAAAATACATGTCACGATATTGTGACAATATTTTCTCTCTCCTCTTTCTCTTAGTTTTGGCCCACAAAAATCCAACATGTCATGATATCGTGACACTTTCGCCTTCATAAACTTCATCTTTGCTTTTGTCACGATATCACGACAGTCTGCCTTCGAAGTCTTCTTCTCTGCTTTTGTCACGAAATCGTGACACTTCTGCTTTCGTACTTAGCTTCTTTGTTTTTGTCACGAAATCATGACACTTCTGCCTTCGAAGTCTTCTTCTCTACTTTTATTGCGAAATCATGACAGTTCTGCTTTCGTACGCTTCCTCTCTTTCCAAGTCGCAAAAATGCGACATGTCACGAAATCGTGACACTTTCTTTCCTTTGCTCTTTCTCTTGCCTTCGAGTCGTGAAACCCTGACATGTCACGATATCGCAACACTTTTTCTCTAGGACTCTCTCTCTTGCAATATGTCATGAAATTGTGACACTTTTTCTTTCGGATAATCTCTCCTGCAATATGTCACAAAATCGTGACACTTTTTTGTCCGTACAATCTCTCTTGCAATATGTCACAAAATCGTGACACTTTTTCTTTCGTACAATCTTTCTTGCCATATGTCGTGAAATCATGACACTTTTTCTTTTGGACTCTCTCTCCTGTAATATGTCATGAAATCGTGACACCTTTTTCTTTCGTACAATCTCTCTTGCATTATGTCACGAAATCGTGACACTTTTTCTTTCGGACTCTCTCTCCTGCATTATGTCGCGAAATCGTGACACTTTTTTGTTTGTACAATCTCTCTTGTAATATGTTGCAAAATCATGACACTTTTTCTTCCATACAATCTTTCTTGCAATATGTCGTGAAATCATGACACCTTTTCTACTTGCCTTTCTCTCTTCCAATATGTCACGAAATCATGATAGTTTTGCTTGCTTGTGCTTTCTCTCTGAGCATGTCACGAAATCACGACAATTTTTCTCGCTTGTGCTTTCTCTCCGAAAATGTCACGAAATCACGACAATTTTGCTTGCTTGCGCTTTCTCTCCGAACATGTCACGAAATCACGATAGTTTTGCTTGCTTACGCTTTCTCTCCGAACATGTCATGAAATCACGACAGTTTTGCTTGCTTGCGCTTTTTCTCTGAACATGTCACAAAATCGTGATAGTTTTGCTTGCTTGCGCTTTCTCTCCGAACATGTCACGAAATCGTGATAGTTTTCCTTTCTTCTCAACATGTCACAATATTGCGATAGTTTTTCTTGCCTGCTGTATATGTCGCGATATCGCGACACTTTTCTTACTTGTCTTTTTCTTTGATCTTTTGCATATGGGCCACCTCGATTTTCTTGGACAATCACTGTACATACTCTGAGCAACCTTTAAACTCCTGTCCTTTGCATCTGAACGGCTTTTGAACTACCTGTCCACTGCATCATTAGATCTAACTGACTGTGTTGACAACAATGACAATACTCCTGCTGCACCTTGCTCAACATTGTGCACATCCTCACATTACATATTTACTTTCTTACATATATGATACTTGTGCACATTCTCTCAATCTACACTTGCACTCTAACTTACATGACACTTGTGCATTTTCTGCACATTGCACTCTTACATGTCACTTATGCATTTCCTTCACATTGAAACTTACATGAAAGTGGAAATATAAATCACACAACTAAACTATAGACTTAACCCTAATCTATTATATATTTACAATTTAGCATGAAGGTACCATGTACCAAATAATGTAATATTTCTCAACACCCCCTATATTACATTATTTGGTTATTGAATACTTTAGTCTTCAATCTTGGTCTTCATATTTATCTTCAATATTCAAGTGACCTTGCATTGTTCATGAACCTTTACTTTTCTAGAATCTTCTTCATCATATTGAATCTTAGGTTCATCCATTGCTTATGTTTGTAGGATAAATTTGGACTATGCTGGATCCAATTCCTTGTTTCCTATCTTTCTAAAAAATCATGCAACTTATCATTAATTTCATCTTGAGATAGACATTCAACAATCTCTTGATAAAATCCCATTGAATCTAAGACATATATTCCATTATTTATTGAACCTATAGCTTTAGTTTTGTTTTAATTCTTGATGATGCATTTGCTCTGTTTATTTATATATTTGAACTCAATATATCTTCCTTTTTCAACCAATTGAACAATTGAGATAAGATTAGTTGATAGTCGAGGAATATATAAAACATTTTCTAGCACAAAATCTAAAGAATGGCATGCTAGAAATTAATCTATGAGCTTCTTGAACTTGATACATCTTATCATATATAATTTTTAGTGAGATATTATCCCTGACTTCTAAGGATTCAAATCAATGTAAGTTTTCAGTCATATGATGACTAGCCCCTGAATCTATCTACAAAATATCCTTTTCTCTTTGAAGAACTCTTTTATAATATTTTCCTTTGTATTCAAAATATTATTTTTTATACAAATTTTATTTTTGAACTTTTCCTCTCATAAAGTATGATTTTGCACTTTGATAATTTTTCCTATATTGGGATGTTCCTGTTTGCCATTTATTCATTTCGTATTTTTAAGTTGAAAATATTATATCTCCCAAATTAAAAAATAACTCAAATATGAAACTTTGTAAATTTCAAATTTCTAATCCTTTGATGTAGAGTACTTTTTAAGTCCCTAATATTAAATTTGCAAAAACTTCATGAATTTTAAAATTTGAAATAAATATAAAAATTCTTCAAGTTTCAAAAACTTTTAAAAATATTTTAACTCCCTACATTTAAATCTTCACACTCTTCAAAAAATAAAAAAAAACCAATGCTTTAAATAAAATTCTAAACTTATAAACCCTAGTAGCACTCTTCATCTCTCCATACTTTATATTTAAAAATCATATTAAAAACATAATGCAACCTTATAACTCCTTACTATGCTTTCAAATTTTATTATTCTTTCTTGCTATAAATTACACTTTGATGCTTGTTATTTTATTCTTCTTCTTATTTCTACATTGCTTTTTCTTTGAACTCTTTCTTTTTGCTTACTACTTTATTCTCTTCTTCTCTATTTCTTATAGGAAGATTGAATGTTCACAATCTCAGTAAGAAGATTGAATGCTTCTCAATCTTCTATAGGAAGCTTTAAATGCTTCTCTCTTTCTCTCTCTATTGTAGTCTTCTACCAATTTCTAATATTTTTTGCAATGTCTTAGGTCACACCTAAAAACCCAATATGATTCTCCTCCTTACTAGAGAACTCAATATATTAGGGTGACTTTGACTATCCTTGAATGACCAATTTTCTCTTGAGTTGGTTTTTTTACAATCTTTAATAGTGGTTCTCCTCTTCTTCTAGAGAATCCAAAATTATTAGGGTGAATCTATATGTCCCCAAAATTTCCAACTATCTTCTAAGTTGTTTGCCTCTATCAATGTCCAATTTCTATCCTAAGTTGGCCATTTTCTTCAATATAGTTGAGTCCTAGTCTTCACTAGTTTTCCTTCAATCAAGTGGAAAGACCTTAACATTCAAATCAAGGTGACTATTACTTGTCTCTTCAATTTCTACTCAATAAGACATTTAAAAATAGAGTCCAAGTCTACACTACCTTCAAAGTGGATAGACTCTAAATTAACTTTATAAAAAATGGATAAAGTTAACTATTGATGATGGTGGCTAATAAAATAACTCTATCAAAATGAAAAGAGTTAAATGGTAGCTATGATACCATTGTTAGATTTTTAAGCCTTACTACCACAAAATTTTATAGGTCCCAATATAAAATAGCCACAATATTAAAGGTCAAAATAATAATATGATAAATAGAATAATATATGAGCAAATTAATATGTATATAAAGGCCTATATAATACTAAAATAAACTTTAATTTATATAGTCAAATATGAATGTAAATGGCCAAATTTATTCATGAACTATGCATACTGAAAACATACAATATTAATTGCTGAAAATCTTTATAAAAGTTTTATTCCTTTTCTTACACTTGAAACCAGATAATCAGATATTCATTTTACATTCTCATAGAGTATTATCTCCATAATATAGCCATAATAATGTGACTCTTCACATACTTGACTAATTCTCTCTATATGAAAAGTTTGATAACCTTTGGCTTATCATCTTGCCACTTGCATACTAGACTCTTCACTTTCTTCTTGCATAGACACTTGATTCTAAGATACTTTCACACATCTACATGAATTTTAAACTTCTACATGCACTCATAATATAAGACACTTGTGCACATCCTCACATTACATATTTACTTTCTTACATACATGACACTTGTGCACATTCTCTTAATCTACACTTGCACTCTAACTTACATGACACTTATGCATTTCTTGCGCATTGCACTCTTACATGTCACTTATGCATTTCCTTCACATTGTCACTTACATGAAAGTGGAAATATAAATCATGCACCTAAACTATAGATTCAACCATAATCTATTACATATTTACAATTGTACCATGAAGGTACCATGTACCAAATAATGTAATATTTATCAACAAGTTTATGAGACCAAGAGCTTTGATACAAGATACAATGTGATGTACCTACTCCCTTTTGGATTTAAACCTTGAATCTCCTATTTAGAGTTCCAAAGTTCAACAGTATTCAAGAAAAAAAAAAAGGTTCAAAAAAGTTAAAAAGCTCAATATCCTCTTATCATCTTTTGGAGTGTGATTCTTCTATTGTTGATTTTGATAAGAAGTTTCCCTATTTGTTTTTTCTTAGTTCAAAAAGTTCCATTATTGTGTTTACTTTTAGAGTGTCCTCATATACAATCTTGATGTCCTTTTAGGCTTCACATTCCATGACAATATGATTTTTGGTATCCACTACTCTTGTTGTGCAAAAGGTATAACTATTCTAACCATACTTCTTGAGGTATTGTCCATTTTCTAGTTTTGCATTTGAGATGGTATGAACTAGATCTTAGTTGGGATATAATATTTTTTCTTCTATTTGATCTTTGCATCTATGTATTTATTTTGACTATGTTTGCAATTTGGGTTGAACTCATTGATGTATAACTATTTTTTTCTTCCTAAAATTTTGGTCCACATGATAAGTCTAAATTTTTTCCTCACACACTATTTAATTTCTTTGTTAGAGTTTGGGACTTCATGAAATTTTGCTCTATTTTATAATAAATTTGATGTTTTGTTTCATTTATGTATATTTTTTTCTATTTAGTATTTCTTTGATTACCTATTTGGGCAACCTGTTATTTTTTATTATTTCTATTTTCTTTAAGTAAACCAATAGCCTTAACATAGCTTTTGATTCTAGTGGAAAAGTCCCTATTTCAACAAGTAAAATATCATATGGTATTGATGCTTTAGTTCTAAAATTATATGTAATCAATCCCTTTTGAATTATTTCTATTTGTATCCATTTAAATTTTGATGTATTGCTTACCCACACCTCATACCCATATAGCACCATAGGAATAACTAATAACCCACAAAGGACCATAATGGTTTTCTAATCCCATAGCTTTACTTACCCCCCTATTTAGCAATGAGTAATATTCCCTTCATAATTCTTGTATTCGTTTCATCCTGCATATTTCCTTATTGAGTTTGCTTTGAAAAACTAACCTAAGGTATTTATATTTAGTTAATAATCTCAAGCATCTTCTTCAAATAACATTTATGGTTATTTTTGCTCTATCCAAGTAGATAAGACGACAATTTTAGTCTTTTTAGTGTTTACCTACATCCCAACTTATTTATAATAATTCTATAATTATTTTCTATATTATTTTAAACTTTAAAGTGTCTTACCAATCAAGATAAGATCATGGACATAGAGGAGAAGTTTCACTAGATAATTAGCCAATTGTATTCCCTCTCCTCCCATCCTTTCTATCCATTCATCAATTTTATAATGTAAAGGCCAAACAAAGTAGGTGATAATAGATAACCCAATTTCACCCTGATATCACTCCCAAAACACTCTAGTCCTTCTAGAGTTATAACTTTTGCTATCACATACTCATAAAGACTATGCATAACTACTCTATAACTGGTTGGTATGCTAATTTATTTTATTATTTTCCATAATTAACCTCTATGTACTATGTCAAAAGCCTTTTAAAGTCCACAAAACAATAATAAACTTCCCATTTTTCATTCCATATACTCTCTATTAGGTGCCTTAATGTAAGGAAATGATCTATTGTTGAGTCCTTTGGTTTGAACCTTGCTTGCCCTATTTATCTATTTAATTGATTTTATACCCATTGACTAATTTTGTTTTTTTATTATGTTGTCAAACTATTTTGAAAAAAGTGGATTAATCATGACAGTCTATTAATTTGAAGGATTGATGATGTCTCTATTTTTATGCAATGGTATGACTACAATGGTTATCGATTTAAATGGAAATCCTCCTTTAATGATGCTATTACAAATATTTTGAATGTGTGGTGCTAAGGTGTCAACCCACGCTTGAGATGTTTAGCTTACAAAGTTGCCAACCATCTATATCCCAAGCCTTACTTATTAGAATTTTCTTAATACCCTCTATATTTCAAAGAAAAAAGATCCTCAATTGTATTAATCATAGGAGGAGTATATTTTTATTGCATTCTCTCATATAATTGCTTAGCATAGGGTAGTCATTGATTTATTTTGATATTGTTTTTGTGTAAATTATGCTTTGTTGTAGCTCTTTCCAAATTTGTCTTGGGCTATGATTTGTAAGATATATCAACTCTTTTTAATCATTGATTGCTTTTGATACTGTTTTTGTGTACCTTTTGCTTTGTTGTAGCTCTTTCCAGAATTGTCTTGGGCTATGCTTTGCAAGATATATCAAATTTTTTTATCTTACCCTTATGCGCGCACACACACACATTATTTTCACTAGCTATTTATATATCTTTCTATTTGTTTTCTCTTTACTTGATTATTTCAAGGTTATCCTTAATGCTTTGCATTGTTCATCATACCATGGATTTACATGAAGGCTTTCATGTTTTCTTTTCTTGGATTTAATTTTTTTTCATGATTCCAAGGCTTCTTTGATTATATGCATCAATTTACGCTATCAAAAGTATAAGTTTGGAAAATATCTATCGTCTTTCTTTCTTCTCTTTGCATGATCTATTTGAGTGATGTTTTAAATATTTTTAGATTTTTCTTTGTCATAGAGATGTGTCTTGTTATATTTTTTCCATTACTTATAGATGTTCTTCTTGACCATTTTCTTACATTTGGATATTTTATCCTTGAAATAAAGTTTGGTGAGAAAATAACATAATCAACTACACTATATCCATTATATATATGATAAATATATTTTGTAAATATTTACCACATGTTTATGCCATTGCAGATGATCAATCCCTCTATGCTACATAGTTTGAGAAGTTCTCCATAATGTATGATGGGTCCTTGACTATCATATGAGAATATTAACCAATGATGATCCATGTATTCTTCTACCCATAGCATATTATCATCTATACCTTCATTGATATTTAAAGAACTTGTTTATTTCTTATCTTTGCATTAAAGTCATACACTAAAAACATCTCTCTAAAATTATTATATTCTATGATGGCTTTTGCCTATGCCATATGTGGATCCTCATGATCTAAGCAATGCTGCTTATAAAATTTTAGGTATTGTGGAGCAACATAACAAGCTACAATGCTAATCAATTTATCATTATTTGTTATTCTAATCCATATCTACAATTTATTTGGGTCTTATTTCTTAACTTGTATGAGTCTACTCCAAGATTATTTTATTAGTATTGTTACTTCATATTATTTTCCATTTTCTATTACTTCATTCCATAGTAATATATTTTTGGATCCTTCACAATTAGAAATCCAACATCCATCTAAATAAACACACACTTATATTGGGAGGGGGGGTGAACAGTATAAGATAAAATGTTTCTTTCCACAACAATAACTTCAATAATATGAATGCAATGGTGAATCAATGCAAAAAATACCATACACACAAGAGACAATGATTTTACTTGGAAACACCCTTTTGGAAAAAAACCACGATAAAATATTGCTTTTATTTATTCAATAGAATTAGTAAGTACCAACCCACAAGAGACACCAATCCCCTTATACAATTACATAAGCACCAACCTATGGGAGACACCAATATCCTTATTCAATTACATAGGCACTAACCTACAGGATCCACCAATATTCTTATCCAATTACGTAGGCACCAATCTATGGGAGACACCAATCTCCTCAATACAATAACGTAGGCATCAACCTATGGGAGATAACATCTCCTTGATAAAATAATGTATGCACCAACCTACGAGAGATACTAATATCCTTGAGGTACCAACCTCAAAATATAAAACTAATTAACAAACTTACATAGGTATGATCTAAAATCTGATCATCAAAGACATCAATTTTTTCTCACAAATCTTATCAACAACTTTGCTCAAGTTTACTCTAAAATCTGATCAATAATGGCGTACAGGGTTGCACATAATTATTTCACAGGATCCTCTTAAATCTGCACTCTAATATTTGTTCATGAAGATATTATAATTCCTACTATACCTTGCTTTTACTCTTTAAATTCTTACTTTTTCTTGAGTTTGCTTTCTTCAATTTACTAATGCACTTGGATATCAAACTTGCAATATAGTAAAATTCATTCTTCTCTTTTCTTGAGTTTGCTTTATTCAACTTACCAATGCACTTATAATATAGTAATGAATGTTACTCACCTTGTAAATGCTAATTTTTATTAGCAAGTTGTATGAAGTGTATGCAATTTGTGAGGGTTATTTTTTCTTGCTCTTCTTTCACTATCTTGTGCACATTTCTTCCTTCTTGTAGATGGTTGATTTGTCCTTCTTTCTTTAATTGTATGCTTGGGTAAATATGTGCACTAATGATCTTACTATATCCTTCCTTTTCTATGTGGCTTCAAATCTATCCTTCCTTTTGTATGTGGCCTCCAAGTATGCCTCCAAAAAAATGATTTTAAATTCCCTACATGCACGGTCAACTCACGATGGGTCAATGGCAGACTATACATATATGATTCTAATAAATATGGAATTTAAAAATCACAACAAAGACTCATTTAAATTTCTATCATGTGGCACGCAAGACCTCTACGCCCTCCAACTGGGCATACCCACATACAACCAGACATCATGGGCACCATGAGGTGCTCATAATAAATAAATTGTGCTAAGGTGCTTTTATTATGTCCCCACACCCTTCGTAGCGTAGATGTGGGATTAAATTCCCATGAGAGTAGCAAACAAAGGTGAATCCATCCATCGAAGAAATAATTTCATTATTGAAAACGTAAACCTTAGAAATAATAAATTAGGTTGCTTTCCTGTTATATCTCCTCACGGTCATCGGTAGTTGTTGACAAAAAATGTACACCGAAGGTGACTTCATCCATCGAAGAAATATTTGATGTTGCTAGAAATTTTAAACCTTAGAAAATTTAAATTATATTGCTTGTTTGTTTTATTTCCTTACACTCACCAGTAGTCTATTTTATCTCTTTGCGCTCATCGATAGATTTTGGTGGGTAGCATGTTCTTGAATTCTCATAAAACAATCATTATCTCTTTGGCTCCTTCATAATAATAGTATTCCTCCTTAGGTGGTGGCTCTACTTATTAAGTTCAATGGTATCCTTCATATATATTCTTTCTATGTTGAATTGCCTCAAAATGTGACTACCATGTTTCACACACAAATGAAGGCTTCTATTACTCTATTACGGGTTCTTATGATTCTTTGGTGTCTCACTTTGAACCTCCACCGTTGTGGAATTATTTTTCTTGTTTCATTGCCACTCTTTGAAGCTTTGCTACCACTTTCTATAGAGCAAAAAAAAAGGTGCACCTATTAAAGGGAAATGAAATGCACCTATTTATTTAAGCATTCAAAAAAGACATTAATGTAAGCATGATGAAAAATAAGTGAAAGAAATGGGGGTTTTCTTTATATTAATATATTTTCCAAATGCATGGTTACAAAACATTCCCTTGAGAGCTCTTAATTGATACAATTCATTACAGAAGTTCAAAGGATCTAATCCTTTCAAAAACTCAAGGTGCGATTTAGTGTCTTCCTCGCACTCACGAATTGAAGAGCAGGTTTTTGATACCACTTCAATGATCTATTCATATTAAGACTTGTAGCTCCTTCCTTGCATGTTAAAATACCTGGATCTATACAAAAAGAAATCAGATTTTTTAATACCATGTGTGAATTAACATGAAATCATAAAGATACATGCAATATTAAATATAAAATGTGAAATATGAGATGCAAAACTATTTCAAATTGTACCAAAACTTAGTATAATGCATAATATCTACTTTAGATATGATCTATGCAAAAATAGAAAGGAAATTGTATGTGGAATCCATGGCCATCCCTAGGTGTTCCAATTGGGACTGTTAAAATGAAAAACCTAATTGAAGGTTCAAATTTGTCAAAATGGCACCAAATCTAGTATAAACTACTCTAGAAATGATCTATGCTGAAATTGAACTAAAATTATGTGTAGATTCATGGCCATCCTTGGGTGTTCCAATTGTGACTATTAACAATCCCAGATGAGGATGACCACCAAACTTGGTGGTTTTTACCACCAATTCCTTTGGGATCTAGTTCAAACTACTCCTAGGGGTGTTGTCATCAAATTTGATGATATAATTTACATAAATGGATGGGTTTTGGAATGGATTTACATATTTGGGATCACTTGCAAATATCCTTCGACGGATGGAGATTTTAAGGGTAAATATGCAAGTAAAAGGGAGAGTGAATCTTGGTAGCACTTCATTTCAAAATATTCCAAAGACCTCTTTAAAACTGGGTGGAATGACTCTAATTTATAGCCCAAGAGGGCCATAGGGTCAAATGGGAAATTTGGGGCATGCAAGGAAGGTGCTGCCACTTATCAAAATTCTTGCCATGCATTGGGTGGGAGAGGCCTCCAATTTGGGTCTCCCATTTGCAGGTTGCGATGGATTTGACAGGCACTCAATCTATCATAAATTATTGGGAAGGATAAATGGTAGAATTTTATTGCTATTTATCCTACCTTTGAATTTTTGAGGGGCCTAGACCATGGTCATCCCACCTAGGAATGGTTGCTGGTGGCCATCCCTAGGTGGGATGACCATGAACTGTGGCCATCCTGGGGTGGGACGACCATGTCTAGATGGCCCAAAACTTCCCAAAAGTGGGGTAAACCTTCCAAAAAATGGTTAGTACCAATATTTAACCCCTAAGGGTTGCCCAAGGGGGCCATATGATGTTGATAAGAGTGCATCATTGTAGTCTAATAGAATTGACATGATTTTAGTGTCTATAGATATCCTTTTTGAGATGCATTGTGTGAAACAAAGCGCGAAGCAAAAATAGATGACTAAACTACCAAATGATTAAGGTTATTTTGTAACCTAACCAAATTTTATTGGACATTTTGAGTCAAAGTTGTCATTGATGTCAAGGAACGAAGTTGTCATTGATGTCAAGGAACAAGCTACCGTTGATGTAAAAAGGTCAAGAGGAACAATGCAAAGGTTAAAGGCAAAAGAGCTTCATAATATTTTTAATATTATGTGGAAGCATAAGTTAGAAGGGTTTTTATTAAAACCATGGGTGAGCAAAAATATTATTTATACAAAGTGGTAAAGTCAAAAAGGCTTTAATAAAGCCAAAGGGATTTAAAAGTTAATTTATAAAATTTAAATTCTAAAGAATTTAAATAATTTATAAATTAATGAGTTAAAAATCGAAGCACCGACGTTCAAGTTTGAAGGTGGAAATTGATATAAAAACTATATGCCTTAGAGGCATTAAGATATCCTTTTGCTCGAAAAGAAAAATGTGCAATCGTGTGTTGTGAGAACTCGTGCGAAGAAAGAGACAAGAACATTGTGTTTAGCACCAATGAATAAGGGATAAATCGACGAGCACCAAAATTCAAGAGCCATCTGGGCAGCGTGGCCTAGTGGCAAGTGGACAGAGCCTAGAGTGCTTGGGCGCGGAGTGACCCACGATCGAATCATGGTGGCAACATTATTTTGTTGGTTGTGTTTGGAACGTCGAAGGGAGCGGCGTATGTTTTTTTATTAGGCGCACAAGGGGAGCTT
This sequence comes from Wollemia nobilis, assembly GCA_028583015.1. Taxonomy (NCBI): domain Eukaryota; kingdom Viridiplantae; phylum Streptophyta; class Pinopsida; order Araucariales; family Araucariaceae; genus Wollemia; species Wollemia nobilis. The sequence continues at coordinate 24,698,021 of JAQPPZ010017248.1, read as the reverse complement.
TATAGAGCACGTGGTGCTCTTTACTCCCTAAGCGAGTGCCTAGCTCGCATGGTGGTTGGAGCCATGGCTAGGGCACTGGTTGAGGCTGCGTCGTGAGTTCGAGTCCCACCAAGGCAAAGGTAATAAAATTTTGAATATATTTTTATGATGCCTAAGGTTTGACATGAGGTCTTAGGGAGCTAAAAGGGTTAGTTAAAAAGGTTTTTAATTAATCATTATTTTTGGTAAATTGGAGGAATAAGGAGTTAGCTTTATTTTTGAATAAAGTGTTTGTGTCACATTGGTTTTATTGAAGATTTAAAAGTGTTGAAAGGACTTCTTGCCATTGAGTTATTTTGAAAAGGAGATTGTATTGATATTATTCTTGGCATTGAATATTATTTTAATTGGGAGATTATAAGGTGTATTTGGTCAATTATTTTTGTATATGTTGATGGATGTTTTCTTCAAGATGGAGTGATAAGGTGTATGTGTGGTTTGATATTTGCATTGTATCTTTGTGAGAGTTTTCTAACTTCTTTAAGCTTGGCAAAGAGGTGTTTGTGGTTGTGGCAGATTTTACAAGTTCCTTCATCATCAAGAAAAGGTATGAGCACATTCTTCCATAATTGAATTGATTGGTTGGTTTTCTGGAAAATAAGTTTGGAGTGAAAAGGACTTGATTAGGGTTTCCTTTTTGAGTGTGTTGAGTTAATGCTTCAAGGTTTTCTGGAATAAAGAGTTGTTGTTAAAACCTTGTTTTATAAGCATTGTTGTTGAAGCCATTGGTTGTGTGAAGAACTTGAACTAGGGTTTGAAAAGAACATGAGTATCATTGTTATGTGAGATTGGTTGTTGAGCATTGTTGGAAATATTTTGAGTGAGTGTTCATATGCTTGGACTAGGGTTTGTAAGCAAGGATTGTTTCATTGAGTGATTGGTTGAGTAGAGTTGGTTGAGCCTAGTCAAGTGGATGTGTGAAGTGATTGTTCAAGTTCCATAAAATAAACTATTCTATATTCTGAATTGATTTGAGAAAGTGATTGAGTATTGAGGTGAATTTGAAGCATATTGAGTCTCTAACAATTCTCTATATGTTTCTAAAAGAGTGATTGAAAGTGATTGAGCATTGTGATGAGTATAGAGCATATTGAGTCTCTAACAATTCTCTTTATGTTTCTATGAGATTGGACAAGTTCTAGTGTGGACTTGTTGAGCAGATTTGAGGTAAGTCTTTGAGAAGACTTGTGGATAGATTTGGGTAAGCTTTTGTGGAAGCTTACAATACAGATTGAGAGCAGATTTGGATAAGTTCTTGAGAGAACTTATTGAGCAGATTTGAACAAGTTCTAGTGAGGACTTGTAGAGCATATTGGACAAGTTCTAGAGAGGACTTGAGGATAGATTGGTGTGAGCTTTTGTGGAAGCTTACAAAGCAGATTTGATAAGTCTTTGTGAAGGCTTGTGAGCAGAGTTGATTGATTGATTTGTTCAAACCTTGAGTTAGGGTTTGGGATAGATCCAACTGAGTTGATTTGAGATTGAGTCAAGCTTTGAGTTAAGGCTTGAGGATAGATATTGAAGATAGATTTGTGCTAGACCGAAGGACTGTGTTTAGTACATATTCGAGGATAGAGTTTGGTGCAGATTTGAGGATAGGTTTGTGCCAGACCAGAGATAGATATTGAGGATAGATTTGTGCTAGATCGAAGGACTGTGTTTAGTATAGATTTGAGATAGAGCTTTGGAGGTGATAGAGTTGAGGATAGAGATCTCCAACTAGAGTAGGGAGGATAGGTGTCTTCTATGGATAGAGTTCCATTTGCTAAGGGTAGTGGAGGTAGAGGTCTTCTAGAGGATCACCAACTAGAGCAGATATTAGGAGATTGGTGTCTCCTATGGATAGAGATCCATGAACTTGATTTAGGGGATTGGTATCTCCTTTGGATAGAGGTCCATAAACATTGTAATAGGGAAAGGATTCCCAAGAGATTGATTGAGAAAATTTTAGTGAAATATTTTCTCCGTGGAGTAGCCCACATTGGGTGAACCACGTAAATTGTGGTGTCTCTATTGTGTGTGGTGATTTATGCATTGCTTTGATTACTGCTATTGATATTGCTATCTATACATTGCATAATATTGATTGGGAAAGAAAAGTAAAAAGTGGTCTTATACTGTTCACCCCCCTCTTAGTATAAGCTTGTGTTCTTCAATTGGTATCAGAGTGGGTTCCTTCGAAAGAGTTTAACAACTTGAAGGAAAAGCTTACAAGAACACAATGGATTCTAAGAATGGATCATCAGATAATACAACACCAGTATTTTATGGAAGTGATTATATATATTGGAGTTTGAGAATGAAGATTTATCTGAAGGCACTTGGCAATGAAATTTGGGAAGCAGTTGAAAATGGATACGTACCCCTCAGTTGATCCACCTATAGATAAGGAAGGTAAGCTTCTACAACATTACAATTCAAAAGCAATGAATGCAATTTTGAGAGGTTTGCATAGAATAGAGTCCATAAAAGTTATGCATTGTCAAGATGCAAAAGGAATGTGGGATAAGTTGCAAAATATATATGAAGGAGATAAAGGTGTCAAGAAAGCAAAGATACAAAATCTCAAAGGACAATTTGAAGAGTTAAGAATGAAGGATGAGGAAAACATTAGTACTTATCTACTTCTAATCGATGAGGTTGTTAATGCTATGCAAGGACTTGGACTTAATGTGGATGAATCAGATGTTTGTGATAAGATCTTAAGGTCTCTTCCAACAAGGTTTAGTGAAAATATTTCAGCTATAGAAGAATCAAAGGATGGTGATACTTTGACAAGAGATATGTTGCTTGGTATTCTTACAACTTTTGAGATGAGAACAAAAGAACCTAATCCCCAGAAGGAAGCAACCTTCAAAGCAATTAAGAAGACAAAGGGTAAGAAGTCAGAATCAAGCAATGAGTCATCCAGTGATGAAGAAGCTAATTATGGTAGAAGGAATAAGGATTCAAGAAGATCTAGAGATATAAAATCCATTAAATGTTTCAATTATGGAAAGTATGGTCACTATGCAACTGATTGTCAAGAAGCAAAGAATAACAATGATGAAGAAAAATAGGATCACAAAAATAGGGAATCAGAAAGATACTGGCACCAAAAGAAAAGCAAGGATGGACAAAGCAGACAAGGAAAGAAGTTCTTTCAAAGGCAAAAGAGGAGCTACTATGCAGATAAGGCAAGTAAGTACTCAAGTGATAGTGATGCTAGTTTTTCAGATAATGATAGAGATGAAGTCCTATTTATGATTGAAGAAAAAGAAGTCCAGAAAAGGGCACCAATAATTCTCAAGTGTTTTAGATGTGGTAACTTTGGACATCTTGAAGATAGTTGTACAAGGAATGGTTATAGTTTTAGTGATGATGAATATGAGGATGCACTTGAAGGACCAGAAGAGAATATTCTAATGGCACTAGAAGAAGAAGAAAGTGATCCTATAGAAGATAAGTCAAAAGAAAATAAAGATGTGGACAAAGGTAAAAAAATAGAGGAAGAATCAGATAAAGAAGGATATGATCTCAAGGGAGAACTTATTTATGCTCTTGAAATAGTAAAGAAGGTAAGAAAGCAAAACTCTAAATTAGAATCTCAGTTTCAAGAATGTGATGAAGAGAGAAGAATGCTTATAGAGGATCTAGACAAATCAAAGGCTAAGACAAAGAAGTTCAAGGATAAGCTAGAAGCAAAAGTCTTAGAATGTGAAAAGCTAGAACAAGAGGTAGCTTCATTAAAAATGGAAGTCAAAAACTCCAAATTCAAGCTACAAGGGTTCAAAAATAGCTCAAAGAACTTAGATAAGTTCATCAAGATACAAAAGCCTACATCAAGCAAGATAGGTCTTGGATTTGAACAGGAACAAAAGAAATGGGAAGGAAAGTCAACCTCAAGTTCTGAAGGAGAAGACACTTCAGAAGAAGAAACTTCAGAAGAAGATAGTGTAAGAGAAAATGAGACATCTGAGGATGAGTTGGACAACAGAAAGTTCAACAAGGATAGGAACAATGCACAAAGAAGAAATAGATGGAACAACAATCAGAATAGGTCAAGAGAGACTAAGAGACCAATGAGGTCAAGACAAGGAAACTTCAATGGAAGATGTTTTTCATGTCATAGGTTTGGGCACATGGCTTCATAGTGCAGGACACATGAAAGATAGGAATATGGGAACAGACAACTTTTCCATGGGTATTGCTACTCATGTAATCAGTTTGGTCACAAGGCAATGAATTGTAGGGTTCATGATAGAAGAGGATATGGCTTCACTAGGAGAAATCCTAAGACATTTGCACCTCCAAGAAATAATAACATTAAGTGTTATAAGTGCAATAATGATGGACACACAACAAAGTGGTGTAGAGCAGACATTCTAGAATCAAGTATGAACAAGAACAAGAACATGAATATGAATATGGATATAAACATGAATATGAACAAGAATAGGAATAAGAAAATGGACATGGACAGGAACATGGACATGGAAAGGAACAGTCAGAGGAATCAGAAGGATCAGATAAAAAGAAAAGAAGATAAAGGTAAAGACCAGTGTTTTTTGGGAGTAGAAATACTCCCACCCTAGAATTAACCACCTCAAGAGGAGGTGGGGGAGGGGCTAAGCTAAGAGGCTCATTCTTAGCCCCGAGCCCCAAAGGTGACCCTTTGCCATTGATGTCAAAGGGGGAGAGATTTGAGTAAGGGGGAGAGATTTGGTATTTGAGTAAAGAGGAGAGCATTGAGCTAGGGGGAGCAATGTCCCAGGGGGAGCAGAACAAAGAAAAGGTTAAGTTTCTAGTAAAAATAATTTGGGTTACCATCAATGACAAAGGGGGAGATTGTTGGACATTTTGAGTCAAAGTTGTCATTGATGTCAAGGAATGAAGTTGTCATTGATGTCAAGGAACAAGCTACCATTGATGTAAAAAGGTCAAGAGGAACAATGCAAAGGTTAAAGGCAAAAGAGCTTCATAATATTTTTAATATTATGTGGAAGCATAAGTTAGAAGGGTTTTTATTAAAACCATGGGTGAGCAAAAATATTATTTATACAAAGTGGTAAAGTCAAAAAGGCTTTAATAAAGCCAAAGGGATTTAAAATTTAATTTATAAAATTTAAATTCTAAAGAATTTAAATAATTTATAAATTAATGAGTTAAAAATCGAAGCATCGACGTTCAAGTTTGAAGGTGGAAATCGATATAAAAACTATATGCCTTAGAGGCATTAAGATATCCTTTTGCTCGAAAAGAAAAATGTGCAATCGTGTGTTGTGAGAACTCGTGCGAAGAAAGAGACAAGAACATTGTGTTTAGCGCCAATGAATAAGGGATAAATCGACGAGCACCAAAATTCAAGAGCCATCTGGGTAGCGTGGCCTAGTGGCAAGTGGACAGAGCCTAGAGTGCTTGGGCACGGAGTGACCCACGATCGAATCATGATGGCAACATTGTTTTGTTGGTTGTGTTTGGAACGTCGAAGGGAGCAGCGTATGTTTTTTGATTAGGTGCACAAGGGGAGCTTTATAGAGCACGTGGTGCTCTTTACTCCCTAAGCGAGCGCCTAGCTCGTGCGGGGTTGGAGCCACGGCTAGGGCGCTGGTTGAGGCTGCGTCGTGAGTTCGAGTCCCACCAAGGCAAAGGTAATAAAATTTTGAATATATTTTTATGATGCCTAAGGTTTGACATGAGGTCTTAGGGAGTTAAAAGGGTTAGTTAAAAAGGGTTTTTAATTAATCATTATTTTTGGTAAATTGGAGGAATAAGGAGTTAGCTTTATTTTTGAATAAAGTGTTTGTGTCACATTGGTTTTATTGAAGATTTAAAAGTGTTGAAAGGACTTCTTGCCATTGAGTTATTTTGAAAAGGAGATTGTATTGATATTATTCTTGGCATTGAATATTATTTTAATTGGGAGATTATAAGGTGTATTTGGTCAATTATTTTTGTATATGTTGATGGATGTTTTCTTCAAGATGGAGTGATAAGGTGTATGTGTGGTTTGATATTTGCATTGTATCTTTGTGAGAGTTTTCTAACTTCTTTAAGCTTGGCAAAGAGGTGTTTGTGGTTGTGGCAGATTTTACAAGTTCCTTCATCATCAAGAAAAGGTATGAGCACATTCTTCCATAATTGAATTGATTGGTTGGTTTTCTAGAAAATAAGTTTGGAGTGAAAAGGACTTGATTAGGGTTTCCTTTTTGAGTGTGTTGAGTTAATGCTTCAAGGTTTTCTGGAATAAAGAGTTGTTGTTAAAACCTTGTTTTATAAGCATTGTTGTTGAAGCCATTGGTTGTGTGAAGAACTTGAACTAGGGTTTGAAAAGAACATGAGTATCATTGTTATGTGAAGATTGTTTTATAAGCATTGTTGTTGAAGTGAGTTGTTGAGTGAAGAACTTGAACTAGGGTTTGAAAAGAACATGAGTATCATTGTTATGTGAGATTGGTTGTTGAGCATTGTTGGAAATATTTTGAGTGAGTGTTCATATGCTTGGACTAGGGTTTGTAAGCAAGGATTGTTTCATTGAGTGATTGGTTGAGTAGAGTTGGTTGAGCCTAGTCAAGTGGATGTGTGAAGTGATTGTTCAAGTTCCATAAAATAAACTATTCTATATTCTGAATTGATTTGAGAAAGTGATTGAGTATTGAGGTGAATTTGAAGCATATTGAGTCTCTAACAATTCTCTGTATGTTTCTAAAAGAGTGATTGAAAGTGATTGAGCATTGTGATGAGTATAGAGCATATTGAGTCTCTAACAATTCTCTTTATGTTTCTATGAGATTGGACAAGTTCTAGTGTGGACTTGTTGAGCAGATTTGAGGTAAGTCTTTGAGAAGACTTGTGGATAGATTTGGGTAAGCTTTTGTGGAAGCTTACAATACAGATTGAGAGCATATTTGGATAAGTTCTTGAGAGAACTTATTGAGCATATTTGGACAAGTTCTAGTGAGGACTTGTAGAGCATATTGGACAAGTTCTAGAGAGGACTTGAGGATAGATTGGTGTGAGCTTTTGTGGAAGCTTACAAAGCAGATTTGAGACTAAGTCTTTGTGAAGGCTTGTGAGCAGAGTTGATTGATTGATTTGTTCAAACCTTGAGTTAGGGTTTGGGATAGATCCATCTGAGTTGATTTGAGATTGAGTCAAGCTTTGAGTTAAGGCTTGAGGATAGATATTGAAGATAGATTTGTGCTAGACCGAAGGACTATGTTTAGTATAGATTCGAGGATAAATTTTGGTGCAGATTTGAGGATAGGTTTGTGCTAGACCAGAGATAGATATTGAGGATAGATTTGTGCTAGATCGAAGGACTGTGTTTAGTATAGATTTGAGATAGAGCTTTGGAGGTGATAGAGTTGAGGATAGAGATCTCCAACTAGAGCAGGGAGGACAGGTGTCTTCTATGGATAGAGTTCCATTTTCTAAGGGTAGTGGAGGTAGAGGTCTTCTAGAGGATCACCATCTAGAGCAGATATTAGGAGATTGGTGTCTCCTATGGATAGAGATCCACGAACTTGATTTAGGGGATTGGTATCTCCTTTGGACAGAGGTCCATAAACATTGTAATAGGGAAAGGATTCCCAAGAGATTGATTGAGAAAATTTTAGTGAAATATTTTCTCCGTGGAGTAGCCCACATTGGGTGAACCACGTAAATTGTGGTGTCTCTATTGTGTGTGGTGATTTGTGCATTGCTTTGATTACTGCTATTGATATTGCTATCTATACATTGCATAATATTGATTGGGAAAGAAAAGTAAAAAGTGGTCTTATACTGTTCACCCCCCTCTCAGTATAAGCTTGTGTTCTTCAAATTTATATGCCTCCATCATGGAAATAGCATACATTCTTGGAATCCTTGCTTTTAATATATTTGAAGGATTTGATTTTGGTATACATTTTAGTTGCACTATAATGGCAGGTTTTGGGGCTTAGGGTATACTTGGTCTTGGTTCCTTATTTGGCTTATAATCCTATTTCATGATACATGTCCCAAGGCTTCAAGGATACCAAGAATGTTTTGTTGAATTGGTGCTAAATTATATGCCCTAGCATGGGCTTGAATTTTGTTTTTGGAAATGAAATTGCACTTTTGAGCGTTTGAGTATTGATTTTAATTATAAATTTGTTAATTATGACTACCTCCTCAAGCGATGAGTCGATGAGGGAATGACCAGTGATGAAAGTGATGAGTCGCTTGACCAATATGACTTGATTAGGGTTCCTTCAGCTTTACCCATTGTAAAAATTTTCAATGTTGTTAGGATTTTGATGGTTTTGTTGATATTTCATGGAATAAAGAAAATGAATACCTAATTCCCATGGAGTGATCCAACCACAATGGAATTCTTTGGGATTGAAGTAGAGACTTTTCATTCATCAATAAAAAATTTTGGTTCAATCTTGATCCTTTGTGAATTTTATCAGTTTTGACATGTTTTTGGTAGGTTTTAGGTTGTTTTCTTTACCTATTATTCTATTATTTGGTATTTTTTGGTGGCCATACCAGGGTGGGATAACTTCAAAGTTCATGGTCATGATAGGGTGGGATGGTCATCAAATTTTTTGGTCATCCCACCTTGGGATGACCATGCTTATGCTATGTCTTTTTAAGTTCAAAATTGTCCAAATGAGCTTATTTGCACTCTTATGACTTGGCATATTGAGAGGTGAGGAGTAGGAGAGTGATTTTATAAAGTGTATAGCTACCAAAAACATCCCACAATCACCATGATCCAACCTCTAGAATCTAAGAGCGATGGAGCCGATGCGAGACGGGTAAGGGTTGAATTTGCTACTACACTTTATTTAATTGGGAAATGTAATTATTTTAAATTTTGCCAATGAAAAACCCTAAATATCAGTAAATGAACCTCATTAGTGACAACATGTAGAATTTTGTGCTTTTTTTTTTTTGCAATTTTTTAATGTTTTTATGAGTTTTTTTGCCTGTTTTTGGTGGTCGGAAGGCTATTTTTGAGCATTTTTGGGGCCGTCCCTAGGTGGTATGACCACTGGTGGCTATCCCTTGGTGGGATGGCTGCTAATTTTGGGGACATCCTTGGGTGGGATGACCATGATTTTGGGAGAAAAAGGTCTATTTTTTGAGTTGTTTTTGTGCAATTTTGTTACATTTTTTTGAGCTTGCTTACCTCTACTAGGTGATCAAGAGCTGCTATCGATTTTTGAATATATTTTAGACTACTAGGGAATTAATAACAGAGGATGACTAGAAACAGATTGATGCCATTTATCTCAAAAAAATGACATGGTTAGAGTCAGTGATGGGAGACAGAGCCTACCTAACAATTTTTTTAGATTTGTGGGACCCTCGCACCAACACCTTCCACTTGCTAACTAGGGAGATGACAATGATGTTAGAAAATGTCTACGAATTTTAAGTATTTTTATTGAAGGACATTCAATTATGTCTACTCATCAGGATCTTAGAGATATAATGTTTCATAGATACTTTGGAGAGGACTGGTGCGAGGCAGTATGAGACTTGCCTAATGAGGGTATCCTAATGGAGCTATGGTATGAGGTAGAGATTTTGACTATGAGACATGCCTTACTTATGATGCTTATCTCCAACATATTGCTATCAGAATCGTCTGGAGCTAGGTTCCCCTAGAACCTTTTGGAGTTGGCATTTTCACTGGTGGAGTGCACCATAGAGGGGTTGTTAGTGATGGCATGGGGCACTACTTTGCTAGCATAGCTTTATGATAAGCTATACAAGATCCATTGTCATGGGTGGAAAGGATTGGATTGTAGCTTTTTATTTTAGGTGTGGGAATGGTAACACATTATTGTGGATCAACCACGAGGACTACCTTAGATGATGCAAACACAAATTGCAAATGTGGAGATAGGATATGGTATCCTTTGGCAGCAAGACCAGGAGAGGGGTTGGAGCCATCCCTATGCAGGTATGATTGATCACTATGCATAGTCATTCACATGGATCAGGGTAGAGGAGGTTATCTAGAGACCATAAAGGGATTGTCCAGCATGGCCTGAGGCTAAGGTGCAGCTTCGATGGGTACGATGAGGGAGATAGTTTGTTGGTTGACACATGACTGAGTGAGAGTATTTACCATATGCTCAAGTGATGCAAAAATTTGGGCTATACCAAGGGTTGTCTAGCAAGCTAGTGATCTACTGACATCATGGGTATGAGAGTATACTTACTTGGCCTATCGTGGAGGTAGTTGGAGAGGAGGCAGATCCTACGAAGAGCACATTTGAGCTAGATGATGCAAGGACTACAATAGAATATGAATATTGGTGGGTGATAAACCAATGGTAAGGGGAGGAATTGATAGGAGATGATACAAATGTAAAGATATAGGAGGATCATAGGGAGGCTGTAGATAAGGAACATGATGAGGCTTGAGATGAGGAGGAGCTAAACATAGGTGAGTAACATGTGCATCACCGACGAGATGAGTGAATGGATAGCATGGATATGGAGGGTTAATATGATGATTATGTTGAGGATGATTTTGATGAGCAGGGAGTGCAAGTATAGTTGGTAGAATAGGATGATACCATTACTGAGCTACAAGGTGAGCTTATCAAAGGGAGAAAGGAGTGGAGGAAGTACGTACAGGAGAGGACTCTCCTATAGAAACAAGTGTAGACTGCACAAGAAGATATTGATAGATAGGAATTAGTGATTGAGAGATAGGAAGTAGAGTTGCTTTTTAGTCATAGGTTAGAGCAAGGAGCTCTAGCCATGGGGCATCTAGCAGTGGTGAGGTAGCTAGGCTATGGGAGAAGGTGACACAACTCCAAACATTTCTAAGTGACTACTAGGATAATCACCAAGAGGATCTGGCATATACAAAATATTTGGAGGATGAGGTAGCACATCGTAGAGGTTATCTACTAGCTCATAATTCTTCTAGTGGGTCCTAGTAGAGTAGGAGGAGTGCTATAGGGTAGTTGTCTATGAGGATGGAGGCTCCTAGCTCCACGATAATATTAGATAAGGCTAGGGATAGTAGATTTGGGATCTCTTGACAAGCGACGATCAAGGGTGGTGGTGAGAGTCATGGTGATGGTCTTGCATGACCATGGATTTTGAGACTCTGTGGTTATTTTTTATATTTTAGGAGCATGAGGTCTGAGGACCCACTTGATTGTAGCCTATGGGTAGTTTTTGTATTATGATGTATCTTTTTACCCCATACATACATACATAAATAAATAAATATATATATGTATGAGTTTTTCTATTGTCATTATTTGTTTCCTTACTACTTTATTAGATGTATGAGATGCTTATGTTTACTATACTGATGCTTTTATGGATGCATGTATTGTAATATAATGTTATTTGATGATATGTACATGTGTGTACGCATAATGAAATTGATGATTTGTTAATCTATATGATGAATTATGAATACTATTTGACACACTAGATTAGCACCATAGATTGTATAAAGTTCATCACTTCATTTTAATGTTATCATAAGACTATGTAATGGATTGTGAAAATGTAAACTCAAAAACTTGCGCTAAAATCGCATGGAATGGAATGCATAGTAAGATGTTATTTAATTTCCTTTATATTTTCATGAGACTCAAATACTTTAGTGAACTAGTCAAAAGTTGTATATTAACCATGCAAGACTTTTTGGTAAGGTATAAATCTGCTAGGATGACCAAGATATTCAATATCCCTGTGTGTGCATGTGAGTTCATTGTTATGATAACGCGTAAAGTTACCCCAGTGATAAACAAGATTTATGCAGCCCATATGTACTAAATATCACCCTACGAGTATCATTATCTTGAGTTTTGTACGTAGTTGGATTAAGCCATTAGATGATATAGGCTACCAAAATCTAGCTCATCTAAAAGCAAACATTGGTCTATACAAAAGAAGGCCGCTAATGTGATAGACGTATCATTATGCATAAGGATACTGCCATTTCCAGGCAGGATTGATATCACCTAGCTAAGAATTCCAGGGATTCAAGTTCAGTACTCCCTTATTTTATTTTATTTTTGAATATCTCCAAGGATTTGATCATTTTTGTTTAGTGCGCAAGGGATTTTGGTAGTGGTGAGAACCAATGTTTATTTTAATTTTTACTTTTGCTAGTGGTGAAAACCACTTTTTATTTTGGGGATTTTTGCTTTTGTATTTTTTGCTTCTTTGTATACTTACCCGTATTTAGCGTGGGGTAAGGTATTTTTATTTCTTTGAGTAGAGAGGAGCTTGTCATTTTTTCAATTCTCAATATTTTTGAACCATGCGTATGGGGGGATGAGCAAGGTAAAATTTTCACTTAAGGTAACAAGGACCACTTTGTAGGTTTCATATTTCCTTGTGCAAAAATTAGATTTATTAATGTAAAAATGTGTTGGGATTATGACATATATAAGGTACAATCAAAGCAAGACTCTACCTTCTAAAAATAAAAATAACTTTCTACAAAATTTGAAAAGAAAACTAGAGACGGTTGGGTGACCGAAAATATTGGAAATTTGAGTTAATTTGAGGTATTTTATGTTGTCATTGATGTCACATGGATCATTGATGTCACATTGAGTTTTGGTGGCAAAAGTACTTCATAGATAATCATCTATGATATTTTGGAGAGCATGGATATATACAGGGTTTTTATGAAAACCAAGGCAGGCAAAATAAAAGGTTTTATTTAAAACCATGGTGGGCTTATGTGGAAAGGGCTTTTCTTAAAAGTCCAAGGTGGAATTTTGTTTCATCGAAAAAGGACCTCCGGTGATGAAGATATTAAAGTTTAAAGTTTAAGTTTAAATTAATGGAGGGCCGACCTATGTGCAATTAATGGAGGTTGGCATATATATATATATATATGTAAAGGTTTCAATTTATTTTGGAAAGTGGGCATATTATATATCGTCGGAAAGCTTATTTCGAGGGCTATTTGACTAACTTATTTAGAAGGAGAAATAAGGTGTGTGTAAAGAGATATTTCTGATTTTGCAAAGGGGTTCCAAAAGTGAAGTTTGCCTTGTTCTTTTTCAAGAGGATTAATTCTTTCATGAGGTGACAAGGTATGCAATATTGTGATTTATTTTATTTTATGGTATAAGTGGTTTTGGGAGTGAAAAGGTTATGCAATGTTTTGATTTATTTTATTTTATGGTACAAGTGGTTTTAGGAGAGATAAGGAAGTTGTGCAATTAAAGGCCTTGGTGATGATTATTGAAAAGTGGAGTAATGTTGATTATTTTGTGATCTACTAACCCTTGTGAAGATTGGCAAAAGAATTTTGTGATTGTGGCAGATTTACAAAGAGGTTTTTTTCATCTTCATAAAAGGTATGGGCACATTCTCCTATTGATTGTTTATGGTGGTTGATTTCTGAAATATCATTGGAGGGAAAATGATTGTTTGTGGTTTCCTTTTCGAAAGTGGTTGGTTGAATGCTTCAAGGTTTTCTGAATTGAGAGTTGTGTTTAAACCTTGTTTTATAAGCATAGTTGTTGAAGCCCATTGGTTGTGAAAGAACTTGAGTTAGAAAAGAACATGAGTATCATTGTTATGTGAGATTTGTGGTTGAGCATTGTTGGAAACATTTGAGTTGGTTGATACATACTTGGACTAGGGTTGTGTGAGAAAGAGTTGTCCCTTGTGGTGATTGGTTGAGTTGAGTTGATTGAGCCTAGTCAAGTGATGTGTGAAGTGATTGTTCAAGTCCTATGAAACAAACTATTCCATCATTCTATGTTGAGTTGAGATTAAGGTTAGAACATATTGAGTCTCTAACAATTCTCTTTATGCTTCTATAAGATTGAAGTTGAGTTGAGATTGATTTGAGTTGAGAGTGAGATTAGAACATATTGAGTCTCTAACAATTCTCTTTATGCTTCTATGAAGTTGATTTGAGTTGAGTTTATTTTGAGTACTACTTGAGCATGATTGATTGAGCCTTTGAGAAGGCCTTTAGGATAGTTTTGGGATATATTTGTGGATAGTGTTTGGACAAGTTCTTAGTGAGCTTGCTAGAGCAGATTTGGGCAAGTTCTTGGTGAGCTTGCTAGAGCATATTTGGGCAAGTTCTTGGTGAGCTTGCTAGAGTAGATTTGGGCAAGTTCTTGGTGAGCTTGCTAGAGCATATTTGACAAGTTCTGTGTGAGCTTGTTAAGCAGGTTCTATGTGAGCCTATTGAGCAGGTTCTTAGTGAGCCTATTGATAGAGCTTTGGAGGTGACAGAGTACAGAGGATAGAGTCTCAGTGGATAGAGATCCAAGCAACCAACATAGTTGAAGATAGATCTGAGTGAGGAGTCTTCAAGTGGAGAGAGGTCCACCAGTTAGTGCAACAGAGAGACATAGTCTTCTAGAAGATCACATAGCCAGAGCAGAAGGGGAAAGAGTTCTCCTGTGGAAGAGATCCATGAACTTGAGATTAGGGGATCAACATCTCCTTTGGATAGAGATCCATAAACATTGTAATTGGGAGTGATTCCCAAAGAGATTGATTGAGAAAGTTTTAGTAAAATATTTTCTCCGTGGAGTAGCCCACATTGGGTGAACCACGTAAATTGTGGTGTCTCTATTGTGTATGGTTTTTGTGCATTGCTTTGATTATTGCTATTGATACAGCTATATTTACACAACATAATATTGAATTGGAAGAAAAAGTAAAAAGTGGTCTTATACTGTTCACCCCCCTCTCAGTATAAGCTTGTGTTCTTCAATTGGTATCAGAGCGGGTTCCTTCGAAAAGGCTAACAACTTGAGGGTAGATTCTACAAGAACACAGATGGCTTCACAGAATGGATTATCTTCAAATAAGGCTCCATTGTTTGATGGTAACAATTATGCTTTCTGGAGCATGAGGATGAAGAACTACTTGATATCACAAGGATATGAGGTATGGCAGATGGTTGAAAAAGAGTATAAGGTTGAAGGTGATCCCGAGGAAGATAAGACTACCAAGAAATTGGTTGAGATCAATGCAAGAGCAATGAATTGTATTTTGAGTGGGCTACGTGAGATAGATTTTGCAAAGGTCATGGTATGTACTTCAGCTAATGAGATGTGGACCAAGTTGAGGAATACTTATGAAGGAGATTCCAAGGTAAAGTTGGCAAAACTACAAACTCATAGAAAAATATTTGAGGAATTGAAAATGGAAGATTCTGAAGATATTGCAAAGTTTTACTTCGAGTTGATGAGATTACTAACACTATGAGAGGCCTAGGTTTTGAGATGAAAGAATCCAGAAGTGACTCAAAAGGTTTTGAGATCACTTCCCATGAAATATGATGCAAAGGTTTCCAGCAATAGAAGAAACAATGGATATCAACAAGTTAACAATGGAAGAATTGCAAGGTACTCTCATAGCTTATGAGATGAGGGTAAGTAAGCATCAAGCTCCAATAAAAGAGATTGCATTCAAGGCTTAAAAAAGATAAAGGGAAAGTTTTAGAAATAGATAGAGTTTTAGAAAATGATGAGGAAGCTAACTTCATCAAAAGGAATAAGGACTCAAGGAATTTTAGAGATATAAGGAAATTCAGGTGCTACAAGTGTGGTGATCTTGGTCACTATGCATACAAGTGTCCACATGAAGAAATCAGTGATGATGAAAAATAGGGTCACAGAAGAAAAGAATATGGAAAGCATAAGCATGACAAAGATGAAGATTCAAGCAAAATAGGTATGAGAAGAAGAAATTTTTTGTAAGGTAAAGAAATCTTACTACATTGTAGAAGCAAGTGATAGTTCAGATTACAGTGATAAAGATCAATCGGATGAAGAAGAATGTACATTCTTTGGAATAAGTGAAGAAAAGCAAGAACACCTATTCCTAGGTATTGAAGTTAAAGAAGAGGATGTGCCTATTGAAGAAAGACATGAAGAGCTTGCCATAGCCATTGAGCAAGCAAGATAGGTACAAGAAAGGTCTAAGGATACTAAAATGCTTCATATGTGGAGATTTTGGGCATATAGATGATGATTGCACATACTACAACAATTACAACAAGGAAAGTGTATTTGAAAAAGAAAGCAGCAGTTCTAGTGACAATTCCAACAGTAGTGAAAACAAAGAAGTCTCATTTTTGGTAATAGAAAAGGAAGAGGATGAGCCAAGTAAACAAAAATCAGAAATCAAAAGGTTAAAAGAAGAATACATGAATCTTGAAAACAAGATTCGAACAGATGTCAAAATCAGAGAAGAACTACTTCAAACAATCAGTAATCTCGGAGAAGAGCTTCAAAATGCAAAAAGGATAGAAGAGAGGATGAATGAAGAACTAAGGGTAACAATGACAAGACATGATACATTAGATGAAAAGATTCAAAAAGGAGTGGAAACTTATTTTAAGGTTGTATCTTACTTCCAAGAAAAGTCACACTCAAAAGGAAAGGAAGTTCTAAAAGATGAAAGCAAGGAAGCACCTAAGATTTGTGAGGAAAGTTCCAAAGTTCCTATGGCTCCAAATATTCAGTTTGGTTCTTGTTTTGAGATAGGTGAATCAAGTTCAAAGGGAAAAGAAATTCTTGAAGAGAAAGGCAAGGAAGAGGTTTTAGATGCTACAAAGAAGGTTCAAGAATGCAATGCACAAGTTGAAGATGATCATAAGGATAATGGTCAAGAAAGGTATGAGGAACCAAGGCATGAACAAAGGGCTTTTCAAGGATATTGTTTTTCTTGTAATGGATTTGGACACAGGGCTATACATTGCAGGATCCATGGATCAAAGAAGTTTGATTTTTCTAGAAGAAACTTCAAGGGAAGAAGGTATGGTTTTCAGGGACATTGCTTCTCATGCAACAGGATTGGTCATAGAGCTTTTCAGTGCAAAGGAAATGAGCAACATGGTTTTGGTTTTAGAGCTACACAATTCAGAAGTCATGGTTATAATGGTCATGAAAACAGAGCTTCACAATACAGGGTTCAGGAAAGGAATGGATATGGAAATTATTTTAAGAATAATTTCAGGACATGGGCACCAACCAAAGGCTACAATATCAAGTGTTTTAATTGCAATAACTTTGGGCATATTGCAAGATGGTGTAGGACTCAATTCCAAATAGGTTCAAGGCAAGAAGGTCAAAAAGGTTCTAGACAAGAAGATCAAGTAATTCATCAAGAGAAGGATATCAGAAAAACATGGAAGGAAGTTGATAGAGGAAAGAAACAAAGTGATATGGGAGTAAAAGTACTCCCACCCCAAAATTAATCACCTCAAAAGAGAAGGTGGTGAGGGGGCTAAGCTTAAGAGTCATATATTTTAGCCCCATAGGTGTCCCTTTTGCCATTGATGTCAAAGGGGGAGAGATTTGAGTAAGGGGGAGAGATTTGAGTTAGGGGGAGCAGCCTCCAAAGAGAGTATTGAGTTAGGGGGAGCAGCCTCCATAGAGAGTATTGAGTTAGGGGGAGCAACTTTGAGTTAGGGGAGCAACTTTGATTCTCAGAGATGGTTTTTGCAGTGATTGTGGTGTTTGCATTAGAGGTGTTGCCATCAATGACAAAGGGGGAGATTGTTGGAAATTTGAGTTAATTTGAGGTATTTTATGTTTTCATTGATGTCACATGGATCATTGATGTCACATTGATCACATTTGGTTTTGGTGGCAAAAGTATTTCATAAATAATCATTTATGATATTTTGGAAAGCATGGATATATACAGGGTTTTTATGAAAACCAAGGCAGGCAAAATAAAAGGTTTTATTTAAAACCATGGTGGGCTTATGTGGAAAGGGCTTTTCTTAAAAGCCAAGGTGGAATTTTGTTTCATCGAAAAAGGACCTCCGGTGATGAAGATATTAAAGTTTAAAGTTTAAGTTTAAATTAATGGAGGGCCGACCTATGTGCAATTAATGGAGGTTGGCATATATATATGTAAAGGTTTCAATTTATTTTGGAAAGTGGGCATATTATATATCGTCGAAAAGCTTATTTCGAGGGCTATTTGACTAACTTATTTAGAAGGAGAAATAAGGTGTGTGTAAAGAGATATTTCTGATTTTGCAAAGGGGTTCCAAAAGTGAAGTTTGCCTTGTTCTTTTTCAAGAGGATTAATTCTTTCATGAGGTGACAAGGTATGCAATATTGTGATTTATTTTATTTTATGGTATAAGTGGTTTTGGGAGTGAAAAGGTTATGCAATGTTTTGATTTATTTTATTTTATGGTACAAGTGGTTTTAGGAGAGATAAGGAAGTTGTGCAATTAAAGGCCTTGGTGATGATTATTGAAAAGTGGAGTAATGTTGATTATTTTGTGATCTACTAACCCTTGTGAAGATTGGCAAAAGAATTTTGTGATTGTGGCAGATTTACAAAGAGGTTTTTTCATCTTCATAAAAGGTATGGGCACATTCTCCTATTGATTGTTTATGGTGGTTGATTTCTGAAATATCATTGGAGGGAAAAGGATTGTTTGTGGTTTCCTTTTCGAAAGTGGTTGGTTGAATGCTTCAAGGTTTTCTGAATTGAGAGTTGTGTTTAAACCTTGTTTGATAAGCATAGTTGTTGAAGCCCATTGGTTGTGAAAGAACTTGAGTTAGAAAAGAACATGAGTATCATTGTTATGTGAGATTTGTGGTTGAGCATTGTTGGAAATATTTGAGTTGGTTGATACATACTTGGACTAGGGTTGTGTGAGAAAGAGTTGTCCCTTGTGATGATTGGTTGAGTTGAGTTGATTGAGCCTAGTCAAGTGATGTGTGAAGTGATTGTTCAAGTTCTATGAAACAAACTATTCCATTATTCTGATTTGAGTTGAGATTAATATTAGAACATATTGAGTCTCTAACAATTCTCTTTATGCTTCTATGAGATTGAGTTGAGTTGAGATTGATTTGAGTTGAGATTGAGATTAGAACATATTGAGTCTCTAACAATTCTCTTTATGCTTCTATGAGTTGAGTTGACATTATAGTTGAGTTCATATTAGAAGATTGAGTGCTACTTGAGCATGATTGATTGAGCCTTTGAGAAGGCCTTTGGGATATATTTGAGGATAGTGTTGGGATAGATTTGAGGATAGTGTTTGGACAAGTTCTTGGTGAGCTTGCTAGAGCAGATTTGGGCAAGTTCTTGGTGAGCTTGCTAGAGCAAGTTGTGAGTAGATTTGGGCAAGTTCTTGGTGAGCTTGCTAGAGCAGATTTGACAAGTTCTGTGTGAGCTTGTTAAGCAGGTTCTGTGTGAGCCTATTGAGTAGGTTCTTAGTGAGCCTATTGATAGAGCTTTGGAGGTGACAGAGTATAGAGGATAGAGTCTCAGTGGATAGAGATCCAACAGCCAACATAGTTGAAGATAGATCTGAGTGAGGAGTCTTCAAGTGGAGAGAGGTCCACCAGTTAGTGCAGTAGAGAGACAAAGTCTTCTAGAAGATCACATAGCCAGAGCAGAAGGGGAAAGAGTTCTCCTATGGAAGAGATCCATGAACTTGAGATTAGGGGATCAACATCTCCTTTGGATAGAGATCCATAAACATTGTAATTGGGAGTGATTCCCAAAGAGATTGATTGAGAAAGTTTTAGTAAAATATTTTCTCCATGGAGTAGCTCACATTGGGTGAACCACGTAAATTGTGGTGTCTCTATTGTGTATGGTTTCTGTGCATTGCTTTGATTACTGCTATTGATATTGCTATCTTTACACAACATAATATTGAATTGGAAGAAAAAGTAAAAAGTGGTCTTATACTTGTTCACCCCCCTCTCAGTATAAGCTTGTGTTCTTCAATTGGTATCAGAGTGGGTTCCTTCGAAAAGGCTAACAACTTGAGGGCAGATTCTACAAGAACACAGATGGCTTCACAGAAAGGATTATCTTCAAATAAGGCTCCATTGTTTGATGGTAACAATTATGCTTTCTGGAGCATGAGGATGAAGAACTACTTGATATCACAAGGATATGAGGTATGGCAGATGGTTGAAAAAGAGTATAAGGTTGAAGGTGATCCCGAGGAAGATAAGACTACCAGGAAATTGGTTGAGATCAATGCAAGAGCAATGAATTGTATTTTGAGTGGGCTACATGAGACAGATTTTGCAAAGGTCATGGTATGTACTTCAGCTAATGAGATGTGGACCAAGTTGAGGAATACTTATGAAGGAGATTCCAAGGTAAAGTTGGCAAAACTACAAACTCATAGAAAAATATTTGAGGAATTGAAAATGGAAGATTCTGAAGATATTGCAAAGTTCTTACTTCGAGTTGATGAGATTACTAACACTATGAGAGGCCTAGGTTTTGATATGAAAGAATCAGAAGTTACTCAAAAGGTTTTGAGATCACTTCCCATGAAATATGATGCTAAGGTTTCCAGCAATAGAAGAAACAATGGATATCAACAAGTTAACAATGGAAGAATTGCAAGGTATTCCAACTTATGAGATGAGGGTAAGTAAGCATCAAGCTCCAATAAAAGATATTGCATTCAAGGCTTAAAAAAAGAAAGGAAAGTTTCAGAAATAGATAGAGTTTTAGAAAATGATGAGGAAGCTAACTTCATCAAAAGGAATAAGGACTCAAGGAATTTTAGAGATATAAGGAAAGTTAGGTGCTACAAGTGTGGTGATCTTGGTCACTATGCATACAAGTGTCCACATGAAGAAATCAGTGATGATGAAAAATAGGGTCACAGAAGAAAAGAATATGGAAAGCATAAGCATGACAAAGATGACAGATTCAAGCAAAATAGGTATGAGAAGAAGAAATTTTTGTAAGGCAAAGAAATCTTACTACATTGTAGAAGCAAGTGATAGTTCAGATTACAGTGATAAATATCATTCAGATGAAGAAGAATGTACATTCTTTGGAATAAGTGAAGAAAAGCAAGAACACCTATTCCTAGGTATTGAAGTTAAAGAAGAGGATGTGCCTATTGAAGAAAGACATGAAGAGCTTGCCATAGCCATTGAGCAAGCAGATAGGTACAAGAAAGGTCTAAGGATACTAAAATGCTTCATATGTGGAGATTTTGGGCATATAGATGATGATTGCACATACTACAACAATTACAACAAGGAAAGTGTATTTGAAAAAGAAAGCAGTTCTAGTGACAATTCTAGCAGCAGTGAAAACAAAGAAGTCTCATTTTTGGTAATAGAAAAGGAAGAGGATGAGCCAAGTAAACAAAAATCAGAAATCAAAAGGTTAAAATAAGAATACAGGAATCTTGAAAACAAGATTCGAACAGATGTCAAAATCAGAGAAGAACTACTTCAAACAATCAGTAATCTCAGAGAAGAGCTTCAAAATGCAAAAAGGATAGAAGAGAGGATGAATGAAGAACTAAGGGTAACAATGACAAGACATGATACATTAGATGAAAATATTCAAAAAGGAGTGGAAACTTATTTTAAGGTTGTATCTTACTTCCAAGAAAAGTCACACTCAAAAGGAAAGGAAGTTCTAAAATATGAAAGCAAGGAAGCACCTAAGATTTGTGAGGAAAGTTCCAAAGTTCCTATGGCTCCAAATATTCAGTTTGGTTCTTGTTTTGAGATAGGTGAATCAAGTTCAAAGGGAAAAGAAATTCTTGAAGAGAAAGGCAAGGAAGAAGTTTTAGATGCTACAAAGAAGGTTCAAGAATGCAATGCACAAGTTGAAGATGATCATAAGGATAATGGTCAAGAAAGGTATGAGGAACCAAGGCATGAACAAAGGGCTTTTCAAGGATATTGTTTTTCTTGTAATGGATTTGGACACAGGGCTATACATTGCAGGATCCATGGATCAAAGAAGTTTGATTTTGCTAGAAGAAACTTCAAGGGAAGAAGGTATGGTTTTCAGGGACATTGCTTCTCATGCAATAGGATTGGTCATAGAGCTTTTAGTGCAAAGGAAATGAGCAACATGGTTTTGGTTTTAGAGCTACACAATTCAGAAGTCATGGTTATAATGGTCATGAAAACAGAGCTTCACAATACAGGGTTCAGGAAAGGAATGGATATGGAAATTATTTTAAGAATAATTTTAGGACATGGGCACCAACCAAAGGCTACAATATCAAGTGTTTTAATTGCAATAACTTTGGGCATATTGCAAGATGGTGTAGGACTCAATTCCAAATAGGTTCAAGGCAAGAAGGTCCAAAAGGTTCTAGACAAGAAGATCAAGTAATTCATCAAGAGAAGGATATCAGAAAAACATGGAAGGAAGTTGATAGAGGAAAGAAACAATGTGATATGGGAGTAAAGGTACTCCCACCCCAAAATTAATCACCTCAAAAGAGAAGGTGGTGAGGGGGCTAAGCTTAAGAGTCATATCTTTTAGCCCCATAGGTGTCCCTTTTGCCATTGATGTCAAAGGGGAGAGATTTGAGTAAGGGGAGAGATATTGAGTTAGGGGGAGCAGCCTCCAAAGAGAGTATTGAGTTAGGGGGAGCAGCCTCCATAGAGAGTATTGAGTTAGGGGGAGAAACTTTGATTCTCAGAGATGGTTTTTGTAGTGATTGTAGTGTTTGCATTAGAGGTGTTGCCATCAATGACAAAGGGGGAGATTGTTGGAAATTTGAGTTAATTTGAGGTATTTTATGTTGTCATTGATGTCACATGGATCATTGATGTCACATGGATATTGGTTTTCTTGGCAAAAGCATTTCATAAATAAGCATTTATGATTTTTTGGAGAGCATGGCTATATACAGGGTTTTTATGAAAACCAAGGCAGGCAAAATAAAAGGTTTTATTTAAAACCATGGTGGGCTTATGTGGAAAGGGCTTTTCTTAAAAGCCAAGGTGGAATTTTGTTTCATCGAAAAAGGACCTCCGGTGATGAAGATATTAAAGTTTAAAGTTTAAGTTTAAATTAATGGAGGGCCGACCTATGTGCAATTAATGGAGGTTGGCATATATATATATTTATATATATATATATATATATATATATTATATATATGTAAAGGTTTCAATTTATTTTGGAAAGTGGGCATATTATATATCGTCGAAAAGATTATTTTGAGGGCTATTTGACTAACTTATTTAGAAGGAGAAATAAGGTGTGTGTAAAGAGATATTTCTGATTTTGCAAAGGGGTTCCAAAAGTGAAGTTTGCCTTGTTCTTTTTCAAGAGGATTAATTCTTTCATGAGGTGACAAGGTATGCAATATTGTGATTTATTTTATTTTATGGTATAAGTGGTTTTGGGAGTGAAAAGGTTATGCAATGTTTTGATTTATTTTATTTTATGGTACAAGTGGTTTTAGGAGAGATAAGGAAGTTGTGCAATTAAAGGCCTTGGTGATGATTATTGAAAAGTGGAGTAATGTTGATTATTTTGTGATCTACTAACCCTTGTGAAGATTGGCAAAAGAATTTTGTGATTGTGGCAGATTTACAAAGAGGTTTTTTCATCTTCATAAAAGGTATGGGCACATTCTCCTATTGATTGTTTATGGTGGTTGATTTCTGAAATATCATTGGAGGGAAAAGGATTGTTTGTGGTTTCCTTTTCGAAAGTGGTTGGTTGAATGCTTCAAGGTTTTCTGAATTGAGAGTTGTGTTTAAACCTTGTTTGATAAGCATAGTTGTTGAAGCCCATTGGTTGTGAAAGAACTTGAGTTAGAAAATAACATGAGTATCATTGTTATGTGAGATTTGTGGTTGAGCATTGTTGGAAACATTTGAGTTGGTTGATACATACTTGGACTAGGGTTGTGTGAGAAAGAGTTGTCCCTTGTGATGATTGGTTGAGTTGAGTTGATTGAGCCTAGTCAAGTGATGTGTGAAGTGATTGTTCAAGTTCTATGAAATAAACTATTCCATCATTCTATGTTGAGTTGAGATTAAGATTAGAACATATTGAGTCTCTAACAATTCTCTTTATGCTTCTATGAGATTGAATTGAGTTGAGGTTGATTTGAGTTGAGATTGAGATTAGAACATATTGAGTCTCTAACAATTCTCTTTATGCTTCTATGAAGTTAGAGTTGAATTCCATTCATTGTTGAGTTTATTTTGAGTACTACTTGAGCATGATTGATTGAGCCTTTGAGAAGGCCTTTGGGATAGATTTGAGGATAGTGTTGGGACAGATTTGTGGATAGTTTTGGATAAGTTCTTAGTGAGCTTGTTAGAGTATATTTGGGCAAGTTCTTGGTGAGCTTGCTAGAGCAGATTTGGGCAAGTTCTTGGTGAGCTTGCTAGAGCATATTTGGGCAAGTTCTTGGTGAGCTTGCTAGCGAGATTTGACAAGTTCTATGTGAGCTTGTTAAAGTAGAAGTTCTATGTGAGCTTGTTAAGGGCTATGTGAGCCTATTGAGCAGGTTCTTAGTGAGCCTATTGATAGAGCTTTGGAGGTGATAGAGTATAGAGGATAGAGTCTCAGTGGATAGAGATCCAACAGCCAACATAGTTGAAGATAGATCTGAGTGAGGAGTCTTCAAGTGGAGAGAGGTCCACCAGTTAGTGCAGTAGAGAGACAGAGTCTTCTAGAAGATCACATAGCCAGAGCAGAAGGGGAAAGAGTTCTCCTATGGAAGAGATCCACGAACTTGAGATTAGGGGATCAACATCTCCTTTGGATAGAGATCCATAAACATTGTAATTGGGAGTGATTCCCAAAGAGATTGATTGAGAAAGTTTTAGTAAAATATTTTCTTCGTGGAGTAGCCCACATTGGGTGAACCACGTAAATTGTGGTGTCTCTATTGTGTATGGTTTTTGTGCATTGCTTTGATTACTGCTATTGATATTGCTATATTTACACAACATAATATTGATTTGGAAGAAAAAGTAAAAAGTGGTCTTATACTGTTCACCCCCCTCTCAGTATAAGCTTGTGTTCTTCAATTGGTATCAGAGTGGGTTCCTTCGAAAAGGCTAACAACTTGAGGGTAGATTCTACAAGAACACAGATGGCTTCACAGAAAGGATTATCTTCAAATAAGGCTCCATTGTTTGATGGTAACAATTATGCTTTCTAGAGCATGAGGATGAAGAACTACTTGATATCACAAGGATATGAGGTATGGTAGATGGTTGAAAAAGAGTATAAGGTTGAAGGTGATCTCGAGGAAGATAAGACTACTAGGAAATTGGTTGAGATCAATGCAAGAGCAATGAATTGTATTTTGAGTGGGCTACGTGAGATAGATTTTGCAAAGGTCATGGTATGTACTTCAGCTAATGAGATGTGGACCAAGTTGAGGAATACTTATGAAGGAGATTCCAAGGTAAAGTTGGCAAAACTACAAACTCATAGAAAAATATTTGAGGAATTGAAAATGGAAGATTTTGAAAGATATTGCAAAGTTCTTACTTTGAGTTGATGAGATTACTAACACTATGAGAGGCCTAGGTTTTCAGATGAAAGAATAAAAGTTACTCAAAAGGTTTTCAGATCACTTCCCATGAAATATGATGCCTAAGGTTTCCAGCAATAGAAGAAACAATGGATATCAACAAGTTAACAATGGAAGAATTGCAAGGTATTCAAACTTATGAGATGAGGGTAAGTAAGCATCAAGCTCCAATAAAAGAGATTGCATTCAAGGCTTAAAAAAGAGAAAGGAAAAGTTTTAAAAATAGATAGAGTTTTAGAAAATGATGAGGAAGCTAACTTCATCAAAAGGAATAAGGACTCAAGGAATTTTAGAGATATAAGGAAAGTAGGTGCTACAAGTGTGGTGATCTTGGTCACTATGCATACAAGTGTCCACATGAAGAAATAGTGATGATGAAAAATAGGGTCATAGAAGAAAAGAATATGGAAAGCATAAGCATGACAAAGATGAGAGGTTCAAGAAAAATGTATGAGAAGAAGAAATTTTTTGTAAGGCAAAGAAATCTTACTACATTGTAGAAGCAAGTGATAGTTCAGATTACAGTGATAAAGATCAGTCAGATGAAGAAGAATGTACATTCTTTGGAATAAGTGAAGAAAAGCAAGAACACCTATTCCTAGGTATTGAAGTTAAAGAAGAGGATGTGCCTATTGAAGAAAGACATGAAGAGCTTGCCATAGCCATTGAGCAAGCAGATAGGTACAAGAAAGGTCTAAGGATACTAAAATGCTTCATATGTGGAGATTTTGGGCATATAGATGATGATTGCACATACTACAACAATTACAACAAGGAAAGTGTATTTGAAAAAGAAAGCAACAGTTCTAGTGACAATTCCAGCAGTAGTGAAAACAAAGAAGTCTCATTTTTGGTAATAGAAAAGGAAGAGGATGAGCCAAGTAAACAAAAATCAGAAATCAAAAGGTTAAAAGAAGAATACAGGAATCTTGAAAACAAGATTCGAACAGATGTCAAAATCAGAGAAGAACTACTTCAAACAATCAGTAATCTCAGAGAAGAGCTTCAAAATGCAAAAAGGATAGAAGAGAGGATGAATGAAGAACTAAGGGTAACAACGACAAGACATGATACATTAGATGAAAAGATTCAAAAAGGAGTGGAAACTTATTTTAAGGTTGTATCTTACTTCCAAGAAAAGTCACACTCAAAAGGAAAGGAAGTTCTAAAATATGAAAGCAAGGAAGCACCTAAGATTTGTGAGGAAAGTTCCAAAGTTCCTATGGCTCCAAATATTCAGTTTGGTTCTTGTTTTGAGATAGGTGAATCAAGCTCAAAGGGAAAAGAAATTCTTGAAGAGAAAGGCAAGGAAGAGGTTTTAGATGCTACAAAGAAGGTTCAAGAATGCAATGCACAAGTTGAAGATGATCATAAGGATAATGGTCAAGAAAGGTATGAGGAACCAAGGCATGAACAAAGGGCTTTTCAAGGATATTGTTTTTCTTGTAATGGATTTGGACACAGGGCTATACATTGCAGGATCCATGGATCAAAGAAGTTTGATTTTGCTAGAAGAAACTTCAAGGGAAGAAGGTATGGTTTTCAAGGACATTGCTTCTCATGCAACAGGATTGGTCATAGAGCTTTTCAGTGCAAAGGAAATGAGCAACATGGTTTTGGTTTTAGAGCTACACAATTCAGAAGTCATGGTTATAATGGTCATGAAAATAGAGCTTCACAATACAGGGTTCAGGAAAGGAATGGATATGGAAATTATTTTAAGAATAATTTCAAGACATGGGCACCAGCCAAAGGCTACAATATCAAGTGTTTTAATTGCAATAACTTTGGGCATATTGCAAGATGGTGTAGGACTCAATTCCAAACAGGTTCAAGGCAAGAAGGTCAAAAGGTTCTAGACAAGAAGATCAAGTAATTCATCAAGAGAAGGATATCAGAAAAACATGGAAGGAAGTTGATAGAGGAAAGAATCAATGTAATATGGGAGTAAAGGTACTCCCACCCCAAAATTAATCACCTCAAGAGAGAAGGTGGTGAGGGGGCTAAGCTTAAGAGTCATATCTTTTAGCCCCATAGGTGTCCCTTTTGCCATTGATGTCAAAGGGGGAGAGATTTGAGTTAGGGGGAGAAACCTCCAAAGAGAGTATTGAGTTAGGGGGAGCAGCCTCCAAAGAGAGTATTGAGTTAGGGGGAGCAACCTCCATAGAGAATTGAGTGGGGAGCAATTTTGATTCTCAGAGATGGTTTTTGAAGTGATTGTGGTGTTTGCATTAGAGGTGTTGCCATCAATGACAAAGGGGGAGATTGTTGGAAATTTGAGTTAATTTGAGGTATTTTATGTTGTCATTGATGTCACATGGATCACATTTGGTTTTGGTGGCCAAAATATTTCATAAATAAGCATTTATGATATTTTGGAGAGCATGGCTATATACAAGGTTTTTATGAAAACCAAGGCAGGAAAATAAAAGGTTTTATTTAAAACCATGGTGGGCTTATGTGGAAAGGGCTTTTCTTAAAAGCCAAGGTGGAATTTTGTTTCATCGAAAAAGGACCTCCGGTGATGAAGATATTAAAGTTTAAAGTTTAAGTTTAAATTAATGGAGGGCCGACCTATGTGCAATTAATGGAGGTTGGCATATATATATTTTTTTTTTTTTTTTTTTTATTTAAAGGTTTCAATTTATTTTAGAAAGTGGGCATATTATATATCGTCGGAAAGCTTATTTCGAGGGCTATTTGACTAACTTATTTAGAAGGAGAAATAAGGTGTGTGTAAAGAGATATTTCTGATTTTGCAAAGGGGTTCCAAAAGTGAAGTTTGCCTTGTTCTTTTTCAAGAGGATTAATTCTTTCATGAGGTGACAAGGTATGCAATATTGTGATTTATTTTATTTTATGGTATAAGTGGTTTTGGGAGTGAAAAGGTTATGCAATGTTTTGATTTATTTTATTTTATGGTACAAGTGGTTTTAGGAGAGATAAGGAAGTTGTGCAATTAAAGGCCTTGGTGATGATTATTGAAAAGTGGAGTAATGTTGATTATTTTGTGATCTACTAACCCTTGTGAAGATTGGCAAAAGAATTTTGTGATTGTGGCAGATTTACAAAGAGGTTTTTTCATCTTCATAAAAGGTATGGGCACATTCTCCTATTGATTGTTTATGGTGGTTGATTTCTGAAATATCATTGGAGGGAAAAGGATTGTTTGTGGTTTCCTTTTCGAAAGTGGTTGGTTGAATGCTTCAAGGTTTTCTGAATTGAGAGTTGTGTCTAAACCTTGTTTGATAAGCATAGTTGTTGAAGCCCATTGGTTGTGAAAGAACTTGAGTTAGAAAAGAACATGAGTATCATTGTTATGTGAGATTTGTGGTTGAGCATTGTTGGAAACATTTGAGTTGGTTGATACATACTTGGACTAGGGTTGTGTGAGAGAGAGTTGTCCCTTGTGATGATTGGTTGAGTTGAGTTGATTGAGCCTAGTCAAGTGATGTGTGAAGTGATTGTTCAAGTTCTATGAAATAAACTATTCCATCATTCTATGTTGAGTTGAGATTGAGATTAGAACATATTGAGTCTCTAACAATTCTCTTTATGCTTCTATGAGTTGAGTTGTTTTTTTGTTTGGAGTGGAATTGCATTCATTGTTGAGTTCATTTGAGTACTACTTGAGCATGATTGATTGAGCCTTTGAGAAGGCCTTTGGGACAGATTTGAGGATAGTTTTGGGATAGATTTGTGGATAATGTTTGGACAAGTTCTTAGTGAGCTTGCTAGAGCAGATTTGGGCAAGTTCTTGGTGAGCTTGCTAGAGCATATTTGGGCAAGTTCTTGGTGAGCTTGCTAGAGCAGATTTGGGCAAGTTCTTGGTGAGCTTGCTAGAAGATTTGACAAGTTTTGTGTGAGCTTGTTAAGCAGGTTCTATGTGAGCCTATTGAGCAGGTTCTTAGTGAGCCTATTGATAGAGCTTTGGAGGTGATAGAGTATAGAGGATAGAGTCTCAATGGATAGAGATCCAACAACCAGCACAGTTGAAGACAGATCTGAGTGAGGAGTCTTCAAGTGGAGAGAGGTCCACCAGTTAGTAGTAGAGAGACAAAGTCTTCTAGAAGATCACATAGCCAGAGCAGAAGGGGAAAGAGTTCTCCTGTGGAAGAGATCCACGAACTTGAGATTAGGGGATCAACATCTCCTTTGGACAAGAGATCCATAAACATTGTAATTGGGAGTGATTCCCAAAGAGATTGATTGAGAAAGTTTTAGTAAAATATTTTCTTCGTGGAGTAGCCCACATTGGGTGAACCACGTAAATTGTGGTGTCTCTATTGTGTATGGTTTTTGTGCATTGCTTTGATTACTGCTATCTTTACACAACATAATATTGAATTGGAAGAAAAAGTAAAAAGTGGTCTTATACTGTTCACCCCCCTCTCAGTATAAGCTTGTGTTCTCTAATGACGCCTTATAACAAATGACTAGATGAAGAAAAATAGATGAAATGTGGGGAATGTTGATGGAAATGATAATTGCAATGTAGACAAGTGTTAATAATGAATTTTGACAAAGTTTGTTTTGAAGGATGGCTTGTATACAGACTTAGTGCTAGACATGTATAATAAACTCTAGAATACAAAATGTAATGATGGGTATGTGTAATGCAAGTGATCGTATAATGCAACCATATAAAATATAATGCAATGTAATATTTTTGTATTTTTATTATTTTAATGATGTTTTTGGATCTTGAAATATATATATACACACACATATACATACATACATTTTACCAATTGGCTTAGTGGATGTCATTAGGACTTTTTGGGTGACCAAAGGGTCTATAGGTACCTTTGGAGCTTTTTGGGTGACCAAAGGGTTTATAGGTACCTTTGGAGATTTTTGGGTGACCAAAGGGTTCATAGATACCTTTGGAGCTTTTTGGGTGACCAAAGGGTTTATAGATACCTTTGGGGATTTTTGGGTGACTAAAGTATTTATGGGTACCTTTGGGGATTTTTGGGTGACCAAAGGGTTTATAGGTACCTTTGGAGCTTTTTTTTGGGTGACCAAAGGATTTATGGGTACCTTTGGGGCTTTTTGGGTGACCAAAGTATGTATAGGTACCTTTGGAGCTTTTTGGGTGACCAAATGATTTATGGGTACCTTTGGAGGTTTTTGGATGACCAAAGGGTTTATAGATACCTTTGGAGCTTTTTGGGTGACTAAAGGATTTATAGATACCTTTGGAGCTTTTTGGGTGACCAAAGGATTTATAAATACCTTTGGAGCTTTTTGGGTGACCAAAGGGTTTATAGATACCTTTGGGACTTTTTGGGTGACCAAAGGGTTTATGGATACATTTGGGGATTTTTGGGTGACCAAAGTATTTATGGGTACCTTTGGGGATTTTTGGGTGACCAAAGGGTTTATAGGTACCTTTGGGGATTTTTGGGCGACCAAAGGATTTATGGTACCTTTGGGGTTTTTTGAGTGACCAAAGGATTAATGGGTACCTTTGGAGCTTTTTGGATGACCAAATGGTTTATGGATACCTTTGGGGATTTTTGGGTGACCAAAGGATTTATGGGTACCTTTGGAGCTTTTTGGGTGACCAAAGGGTTTTATAGGTACCTTTGGAGATTTTTGGGTGACCAAAGTGTTTATGGGTACCTTTGGGGATTTTTGGGTGACCAAAGGATTTATGGGTACCTTTGGACATTTTTGGATGACCAAAGGATTTATGGGTACCTTTGGAGCTTTTTGGGTGACCAAAGGATTTATGGGTATCTTTGGATCTTTTTGGGTGACCAAAGGATTTATGGGTACCTTTGGGGATTTTTGGGTGACCAAAGGATGTATAGATACCTTTGGGAATTTTTGGGTGACCAAAGGATTTGTGGATACCTTTAGGGTTTTTTGGATGACCAAAGGGTTTATGGATAACTTTGGGTGGACCCCCTATCTGGCCAATACTCTGATGGAGATGGTAGAGAATCTCCCTGATCAAAATCAATTGCCTCAATGTCAAGGTACAATGGTTTTAATGGGTTATTTAGATCATGCAAGGGTGCAATAAGATCTATGGAAATCATATGGATGGATGAATGATATTTTTTGAATGGGCAGTTGGGTCTATCGATGAGAGGTTATCACAAGACTTGTGAGGGTGGTTTTGGTGGAGGTGGAATTACCAGAGGTGGTCGATGTGGAAGTGGGCATCTTTGCTCTTTGAGTGATACAAGTTATCGTCAGATGGGATGTTGCAATGGGAACATACACAGATAGAACTATTCTTCATCATCCAATGGGGTGATCTGCTTGTATTCTTCATATAATCTAGGGGAGTTAATAGGTGCCACACCGTAATATGATTCATCATCAGTTGTCCATTCATAAGGAGGACCTTGATCCTCTTCCTCATTGTTGAATGGGAGAGTATGTGAACCTTCACCTTCTTCATTGGATTGGTGAAATTGTAAGAAATCCCTTGATCTATCATATTTACGAGAAAATAATCCCCCAAAGAGTGGGTATTATTAGGATTAGCATAAGGATCATGTGTAAAATCATTCCTATAGTTCAAACCTAGGTGATCTAAACTTTTTGTGAGGACATCAAGAGGCATAGGATTGTTGTGTCCTAAGCTATATTTATCATATGACAATTGATATTGCGGTTGGAAAGGAACATGAGTACTTTATTTGTATAACCCCAAACCATAGCCATGCCAATGGTAGCAATGGAGATATTGCATGGTATAGTTAGGATTGGACATATAATTGATGTACTGAGAAAAGGGTTCTTCATCCTCTTCTTGCTGAGGAGATGGTTCTATGCAATATTCAATATCTCCATATACAAAATTTGTTTTATTGGGAGGTATACCTAGAGGTACGATGGTACCTATGGGAAGACAAGGTCGTCCCATATTTTGTATTGTATTAGTGGTTGGAATAGTTGTAATATTCCTCACTAGGTGATGCGCTGTCATTAAGCACATCATTAATTCTAAATGAATTTGTCAATCTAGGGTAGTGTACAAGGCTATTTGTGAAAGGAGTGAACAGGGCTATAATTTAAGGTCAATTGGGAGCAGCAAGTCTTATTGGTGAAACTGATTGTGTGGGCGTTTTTAGGTCTATTCTACCTATAAATTGCATAAATTGAACTTTAATCTAATTGCAAGAATGAAAAATAATTGCTGATTATAGAAATGAAACCTTAGTTACAGTTGCAAGAATGAAATCTGATTAAATTACAGAATTAAAACCCTAGTTGCAGTTGCAGAATTGGAAACCTAATTACAGTTGTAAAATGAAAGTCTATTTATTCTTGCAATAATGAAAACTAAAATTAAGTCCTATCAATACTCTATAACAGAAGGTTGTCAATATTTTGTGCAGGGGTTGACAACAAAAACAATAATGCAAGAAAATTACAAAAAAACTATAAATTGCTGGAAATGGAAATTGCAGTAAATTGGAAAGTTGTTGGAAAGTAAAAAGACTAATCAGATCTACTGCTAATCACATCACAAAAATATCTTGAACATAAAATAAATTACTAGGACTGAAATGGATGTTAACTACTACAAAAGAATGAAATTGACAAGTTTCACAGCTTATTCTGCTGCAGCAAAATCAAAACAAAACCTGTCTGTTAGTCCTCCTACCAGGTCTGGAAGTGGACAACCTCATTTTCTAGAAGAAGGTATGAGTTCCTATCTCTCTAAATATTACTCACACTCAAACATAATAGAATTAATAGAAAAACTTGTACTTTATTAATTTAGAACATGATTACAAATCTGCTGCTAAAACCTATTACAAAACTGTAACAGTCTCAGTTTTCTCGCTTATTCTCTATCTATATTTTATCTAATACTATTTCTACTATTATTATTATTAGCTCAACCTAGATAGGAGCTATATTTTATAGATGCCTAAAATCTAATTACAATAGAAAATATACTCTAAAAATCAATTCCTGTTATTCTGTAGTATTCCCTAGGTTTATCCTAGAAGAGGATATTTTTCATAAATTGTGGCTTTGGATGGAAATGACGACAAAGTTAGATGGGAGATATTTTAATTTAATCTCCTCAGCCTTCTTTCCCTTTTTCCACCATCAGAAATCAGTCAACAGGTCAAAAAGTGCTTTCTGTTCTCAATCCGGAGCTAAGTGGCTCAATCTGAAGATATTCGCTCAATCCAAAGAGACTGTATATCTCAATCAAAAGATCTTCTAAATGACAAAATATGTACTCTTAAATTGATTTCAGCTGCATTTCTCAGGTGGATTAGTCCTCAGGATCATATTGCAATAGCCTTCATTCCTCTTCATGTGTGAATTCCATGCCTTGCCATTAATTGGTAGTTGGGTGGAATTTACATAGGAAGATCAGTTTCTGCTGCACAGTAATAGTTCTTTGCACTATTTGCTAAATTCAAAGAAATTAATGCTTGAGAAACATCAAAATAAGAATAGTAAAGTGTTGCTATCATCCTAAGCATATCCCTTATGTAACAGGTCATGGCAAAGTGACATAAAACTACACAAAAACTATAAAAATCAGCATATAATATTCCAAACACATCAATCATGCAAACAATTAATACACAACATATTAGACCAACTTAACTAATATATAAAGTAAATCACAGAGTTTTAGGTGAGTTTTAGTTGTTCAAAACATGCTATGATGGAGATATTTCTAGGCCTCATCACTAGGTATTATTCTAAACATGTAGTAGCCAAAATGACTGTGACCTAGGATGATGAGGATGGAAGAGACAAAAGTGAGGCTTGAGATGACTCAATTCTTACCTCATGAGGTGGTTCCTCATCTGCTAGACTAGGAATCTCTTTCATAGAAATGGTAGAGATGATAGGAGAGATATCGTCAATAGGTCTTTTCGACATGCTCCTTTGCAAAGGATTTCATGATGATGAAGTTGTATTTGAAGGTGCAAATGATGATGGTATAGAATAAGATGGTAATAAATCAATGGAAGGTGATCGTGAAGGAGTCAGACCTTGAATGGATATATTTGGTTGGAAGTCTATATGAGTTGATGGCAAGGTCAACTTAGGGATATGCTGTACCAAGTTGTAGTATTTGAAGGGCTCCAAGTTTGTGGAGACAACATGTAATTGCCCTTCGTGAGTGTACTTAAAACATTAGTGAACTATGGATGGCACACAATTCATGTCCCAAATCCAAGGTCTACCTAGAAAGATTTTATAAGCCATTGCGCTCTCTAAGATGTGACTCAACATTGGTATGATTTTGTATCCCATATAAATAGGTGAGACTATAGTGCCAACCATTGAGCACAGAGTATCGTTGAATGATTTGAGGGTATATGTGGATGCAAAAATGTGGGATGCTGGAAGACCTAGATGTTAGAGAGAATTTATGGTGATGATATTTTTGGAAGAACCAGTGTCAATTAGAACTCTATTGTAAGGTGTTTCATTTATGCATGCAATGATGTGTAAGGGAGGATCAACCATATCATTTGATATTGGTTTGAGTTCATGTTCATAAAATGTGATTACTGGCTCTTTGCACTACTGAATGTGCCCCAAAAAATTGATAAAGGAGTTAGACTCTTGGGGCTGCAGTTCAATCAACTTAAGGATCTCCATAAGAGCTTCTCGATGAGGTGGAGATTGTTGGATAAGCTCATAGATAGAGAGTCAAGCCGATGTTGTTTGCAAGATTTGAGCAAGCTTACTTCTTATGGTGACCACTAGATGAGGTGGAAGGCTTTGCACTAGAGGTGGTGGAGGTTGTGATATGGAGGGAATATCGTTTGAAGCTATAGGTGGTGCAACTTGATTTGGATAACACCTATTCCTTGTCACAATGCTAACCATCCCGACGAACCCTTGTTGAGGGGGTATTGTATAGACCTTGTTTATCTATTTTTCTTGATTTACCTGCACCTCGTGAGTGGGAAATGGGTCTTTAAAGATACCCATTTGTTGATTATTTTTCACAAGAGGATTATCAACTTGAATATCAATCTTCTCAATCATATCTTGTACTAGATTTTTGAAATTGTAGCATGTTTGCATGCCATACCCATTCTACCTATGGTACTTACAATATAGGTCTTCACGATGTCCCATGGACTTTGGTTTACCCATACTCGTATCTATAGGTCGGATCTCTAGTAGAGTAATTACTTTGGCCATACATAGACGATCAAATAGGAAATCCATAGACTCAGTGAAGGGCATAAATTATCGCTTAGTGCAACATTACTGGTTTTACCCTTGATTTGTCTGAGTGTTGTTATTGTAACTTGTAGGAGGAGGTTGGGCCTGATAGTTTACCTTCTAATATGGCATTAGTTGCATAGGCCATGGAATACTAATGGTAACTTGATTAACTTTTGCTAGCTTTGGTTGTGCCAGATTGCCTTTTGTGTTCTTATTCCACTCCTTTTTATGAGGTTTTTGATCTTCCCCTATTGAATTTTAATTTCTTCTATTGTTCTAGCCTGTGCTAGAGTATCTTCAAGAGTTTTGTATTGTTGGAGTTGTGGCAATAATGAAATTGGTTTTAATTAAATCTTGGAAAACATGCGAGTCAAATTAGACACTGGTAGTAGGTATGGTAGCTTAAAAATAAGCATTCACCACCTATTATCATAATTCATGATTGAGTCATCGTCATAATGCTTCAACCCTGTGAGGTCTGTTAAAGTCACCGTTTACTTAGTTTTAAAAGCAAAATATTCTAAGAATGCATTTAAAAATTATTCAAAGATATGGATGTTGTGCCTTGGGAGTTGATTGCACCACTCTATAGTTGGGCCAAAGAGGGTAATAAAAAATATTCTTAGAAGTAAGGCATCGTTATCCTAGATACTGAAGCATTGGTTCATGAACCTAGTAACATGCTCCTGTGCATCTTCCTCTCCTTTGAATCTTCCAACATGGGTATTTTGAAATACTTTCTCTTGTTACTCTATTTTCTTGTGTCAACAAGGGTTGTAGGAATTGTATCAGGTTCTGGTGGAATTTCCTCTGCTTCCAATTCTGTCTCTTCTCCAATTTTTCTGGGAACTTCACTCCCCTATTCTGTTAGATCAACAATATTCTTAGAAAAATGGACCCTCTTTTGTTTTCCTTTTTTGTTGCCAGTTCCAGACCCTCTCTTAGTTTGTGAGGTTGAAGGTTCTAGGGAAAGGTACTTTGTTGCTTTTGCAACAATATTTGCAACAACATATGTTTCCTCCTCTGCAACAACATCTGTTTCCTCCTCTACAGTAGCATCTGTCTTTTTCCTCATCATTTTTTCAAAGACTACATCAGTCAAAGTAGAGTAAAACCTATCAAAGCTTCTTAGGTTTCCTCTAAAATGATGCTTTTAGACCAATTTGATAAGACCATGGTGGCAAGGGCTCCCTTTTCCCTCCTGATAGCATTTTGCCATGTTTTGCAGCTCTTGGTGCAGATATAGGGGAAGATTTACCCTAACCTCAGGCTGTTGCCCACAATGTCTAAGGTGGTTCAATATTTTAAAATGATGCCCTGATAAAACTACATACTGCCCTTCACAGGTTAAAAACTTGATTACCCATGTGGTTACTTCATCCCAAGGTTTTTGCAAGCTGGTCCTCTTTACACCCTTACACATGTTATTTATCAAGTATTCTGGTTATTTATCATCTTCTTCCAAAAATTGATTAACTATGTTTGCTAGTGTATTCTTGCCAATTCTAGAAATTTGAAGACCCTGTAATGGAAGTTCTGTAATTTGATTAAGAAATTTAGGGGTTGCCTCAATTCTCATGCCGTTGATGTGCACCCTATTGTTTCTGAATGTGCGGGCAAATTCGATAGCCAAAAATTTAGAGCTTCCATTGAATTTGTCTAAAAATGGCATAAACCCTCAATCTTCAAAAATTTGTAACACTTTTGGAATCTCTCGAATGATGGTAGTATCTGCTGGTTCAATTTTTATCTTTCATCCCATTTTTTTGTTCTTGTTGTGTTAAAAAATACTGCTCACCTCTGCTGCTACAGCCATCCGCTAGGTCATTAGTTTCTGGTTTCTATAGAATTATAGGGTTTTCTCTTTGGATTTGCAATGTTTTGTTCTTCAAAAATAAATTCTTATAATCATGTTGCATTAGTGATTACATCTTCAAAATGAAGAGTGGCACGCTTCCCTATTTTTGACTTGGACACTTGTCCATCAATCATTGGACAAACGTCCTTGTCGTCAAATCTCCTTAGCTCATCCGATCTGCGCGTGATTTTCCCACATGCATGGTTATCAGCAATGAACGGTGGTGGCACATTATTAGTTATTTTCCTCATGATTTCATACTTACTCGAGATGAGACAAATATCACCACGAACAAGCTGACGTGTCAATGATCACATGGAGTCAAAAATTTTGCTGATTGTGTCTTTTCTCCCTTGGATGCCACGTGGAAACATAACATTAAGTGCTCATTCCAAAGATTAAATTTCATTTCGAAGATAATTTTTATTCCAAAGACAAAGGTTCACTCCGAAGACAAAGCAGGACTTGTCATTTTGAAGACAGTTTTCAATCCGAAGACAAGGCTGGACTTGTCATTATGAAGATAATTTTCAATCTGAAGATAAGGCTGGACTTGTCATTTCGAAGACAATTTTTAATTCAAAGACAAAGCTTCATTTCGAAGATACAATGCAACAGTCATTCCGTAGATACAATGCAACAGTTATTCCAAAAATACAACAGAAACCAATATTCTTCTTTTAAAACATGTTTTGCTTATGCCAACTCTTATGAACACTTTTATACTAATGGTTAATTGTCATATACTATATATCAAATATTTACAATGAGAAAAGTGCAAGAAACATATACCTGATTAAAACAAATTAATGCAATTTTTTGAAAGATGACTGCTTTTGTTGATACTCTGCTGAGGCTTACTACAATACTTCAAAAACAACTATAGTTGGTGAATTTGTACAATGATGACTCAAAATTTTTCAAGGTTATGCATGCCAGAAAACTAGTTTTCATTCATACCAACTCAGTAGTGCCTTAGAAAATGGTTTTCACAACTGAGTTATTCATTTTTCTCTTTTTTTTTCTTATTTTGTTTTTTGTTTTTTAGAAATCCATGATTATGCTCAATCTGTGGCAATTGTGGTGGAAGAGGGAATCTCTTCTACCTGTTGTGCATCCAAGCTATCAAGTTGTTGCAAGAAATCCTCCTTATTCAAAGGTGTATGGTACACTCAAAGGCGATGCCCATTCACTACCAACTTTCTTCATGAATCATCAATGGGAGAGAGGTGAGCTACTCCATTGTCAAATACTTCTTAAATATGGTACGGTCCAAGCCATCTAGTCCTTAGTTTTCAAGAGAAGTACACATAGCAAGAATCAAACAACAAAGCCCAATCTCCTTGCTAAAATTTTCTTTGTTGCAGGTGGCCATCATGCCATAGCTTCCTCTGCTCCTGAATTACTTCAGTTTGGTGTAGAGCATCCAATCGAAGCTCATCCAATGCATTTAGCTACAAAATCCTGTCCGCCTATGCCTATGACAATTCAATTCCAATTTCCAATTCTGTGTGCAATGTTAGTAGCTCAAATTAAATAGGTAAGAGGGGATTTTTACCAAAAACCAGTTCATAAGGTGTGAATCTAGTAGTGGATTTCCAAGTAGTATTGTAAGCCCAAACTGCTTCAGGTAATTTATCTAGCCAGTTTCTCGTATGAACAACTACTGTTTTCATCAAGATCCATTCCAATTCTCTGTTTTTTACCTCAACTTGACCATTTTCTTATGGGTGGTAAGGTGATGATTTCCTATGTTTGATTTCATACAACTCTGTAAAAGCCTCAATAACTTTAGATGCAAATTGGGGTCCTTGGTATGTGGTGATAGACCGTGGAGCTCCAAATATCTAAAAAATTTGGTTATACAAGAAATCAATGACCTTCTCTTCACGAGCATGTTTGAAAGCATACACCTCTATCCACTTTGTTAGGTAATCAGTGCATACCAGAATATGCACCTTTCCTTGAGAAAGTGGATCAATAGGTCCCACAAAATCAAGCCCCCACATCTCAAATGGTTCTAAAACCACTTGAGTCTGTAATGGTATTTCATTTGTGTGAGTGGGTTTCCCCATTATTTGGCATGCATCACAATGCCTGATGTACTTTTTCACATCCTTGTGAAGAGATGGCTAATATTATCCTATTCCTAAAATTTTCCTAATTGTGCTTTTTACAGAATAGTTTGCACTGTAGGGTTCATCATGACAATCCCTAAGGATATCATATACCTCATCCTTTAGGATGCACCTACATAACACATGGTCAGGACTACTCTTGAAAAGCATACATTGAATCCATTCAAAAGAAGAGCTATGTTTGATCAATTGTTTTCTTTGTTTGGAAGTAAAATTTGGGGGAAATTTCCCTATGACCAAATAGTTGGCTATATCTGCAAACCAAGGTGATTGGAAAGATATAGGAAATAATTTTTCATCAGGAAAAGTTTCCTCCACTAATTCCCCTTCCTCTATGTTCTACAACCTGGACAAAAAATATGCTACAATATTAGTTTTTCCTGGTTTATTGATTATTGTGATATCAAATTCCTGCAACAACAGTAACCAACGGATAATCCTTGCACTCATCATAGGATTATTCATCAAATATTTAATGGCTATGTGATCTGTGTGAATTAATATTTGATAACCTATGATGTAATACCCAAATTTATTGATGGCATAGATTACTACCAAGAATTCTTTCTCAGTTGTGATATAATTTTTTTAGCTTCTCTCAAGTTCTTGCTAATGTAGTAGATATCAGAGTGTTCACCATTGTCAATTTGTCCCAGTGCTGCTCCAATTGCAGTATTGGAAGCATCAGTCTATATGTGGAATGGTAATCTCCAGTTAGGTCCTCTTAACATAGATGGAGTTACTAATTTTTCTTTTAGAGATTCAAATGATTCCTCACACTTTGTAGTCTAGGAGAATTCAAAATCTTTAGTCAATAGGGCAAAAATGGGATGGTCTATTATGCTAAAGCTAGGAATAAACCTACGGTAAAAACCAATGTGTCCTAGGAAGCTTCTGACATCAGTCTGAGTTTTAGGAGGGAGAAGGTTCTTGATAATTTTCACCTTCTTTGGATCAACCTGGATCCCTTGAGGAGATATGTGATGACCAAGAACTATTCCTTCCTCCATCATCATAAAAAATTTGTTTGGATTTAAGGATAACTGGTAGGTTTCACAACGAGTTAAAAATTTATCAAGGTGTTCCAATGTAAAGTCAAAACTCTGTCCATAGACTGTGAAATCATCCATGTATATTTCAACATTGTTGGTAGTTAGATTAGAAATATGGCTAACACGTCTTGCTAAAATGTTGCTAGGGCATTACACAAACCAAAAGGTAAGACCCTATAGGCAAATGTTCCCCATGGACAGGTAAAAGTTGTTTTATCTTGATATTCAGGTGCAACCTGAATTTGATTATATCCACTAAATCCATCAAGAAAACAAAAATATTTCTTTCCAAAGAAGAGTATCTAACACCTGATCTATGAATGGCAATGGAAAATGATATTTGTATGTCACTTTGTTTAGTTCTCTATAGTCTATACATACTCTCATTTTTCAAATTTTCTTAGGCACTATAACCAATGGAGAGACCCACCGACTATCAGAAATTGGGTAAATGAATCCTAATTCTAGAAGTTTTTAAATTTCTTCTTTCACAATATCCCTCAAGGCAGGATTCAGTATTCTCTAAGGTTATATTACAGACTTGACATATTCAGTATAAATTCTATGATTACATACATCAGGGTGAGTCCCTGACATATCTTTGTAATCCCAAGCAAAAGCATGGATATGCTTCTGCAAAACAACTGTCAATTTTTCTTCCTCTTCCCTAGTATGCTGGCTATTTATGTTCAAAAATTTTCTTGGTTGGAGTTTGATTTGTTTTGTATTTGGAAGGATTGAATTTACTTCTTCACAATTGTTGACTAGGGAATTAAGAGGACAATGATGAGATGGGAGGACATAAGAAGTTTCTGTCTCATTGATTTTTGGTGGAAGCATATCATGTATGGAACAATGAGAAGGGAAGATCAAGTGATGGTGCCACCCATGTGGTAGTGAAACAGATGTTTTCTGTGATGGTATAGATGGCCTTCCTTAAGAAATTTGACCTTCTTCTCTCACTAGCAATTGATTGATATTGGTTGCTTCCTCTTCTAACCCTTGTTCATGCAGAACATTCATTAGGACTATTTCATTTTCTAAAATTTCTATGTCATGGAGGTCTTCTATGTGTTCCCTTACTACCAAGGTGGCTAGTGTGGAAATAACCTCTTCTGGTTCTTCATCTGAGTTAGGAAACCAAAATGACCTATGAAATTGCTTAAAGGTCTTGCAGGAGGATATAGAGAAATCTGTTTTAGGTCAATACAATTTGAAATTGTCATTTTTCCAGATCTGCAGTCTATAAATTCTGCTGCAGTTGCAAGCCAAGGTCTTCCTAGGATAATGGGATAGCCATGTGCTGAGTTTCTTGGCTATAAAACCAAAAAATATGTAGGGTATTCCCAAGAAGAAACTTATATAGGGACATCTTCAATGATACCTTCAGGTTTTGCAACTGACCTATCAACCATTTCTAAAACTATGAATGTGGGGCTGAGATGTTTGAGCTATAATTGTTCCATTGTATCCTTGGTCATGATATTTATTACAGATCCTAGACCAACTAAGACATTTGATATTGGTACTGAGCTTATGATCACTATGATAACTGGACTTCCTGGGTCACTATACTTTGGAGGTACTAGTTTTCCTGACAAGAGAATAGCTATCTTTCCTTCAACATGAACAGTTTTAGGAAATGCTTTATTTTTTCTTCCTGCTCTTCTATTGCACAAATATCGGATAGTTATTTTAATCATAGGTATATCATTAATGACTTGCAATAAGGGCAGTGATATGGTTAATTTTCTAAGTTCTTTCACTAACTTTGATTCAGAATTTTTTGCTGTATTGTTAAGTCTCTTAGGGTATGGAATTATCTCTGATGAAGGTAACTGTTCTGCCTGTGGTTCTATTTTTTTTTCTTCTTCTTCTGTTGTTGGTTTGACTTTGCTTAGTTCAATAGGTTCTTGAATTTCATCTTCTTTCACTTCAATTATAATAGGTTCAGGTAAAACTTTCCTTGAACATAGTTGTATGTTGCTATATCCATAATTTGCATATCTAAATTTCCTTCAGAATCAGCCATATAGGCAAGAGCTGGCTGCCTTATGTTATTTGGATTTATTATAGGTTGAGCTGGTAATTGAGGTTGTTTCACCTGTTGCATTTGTTGATTTGGTTTTCCTTGAAAATTTTGATTTGGTGCAGGCACCATATTCTAAGTTTGACATTGATTTCTTTGTTGCCTTGGATAGGACTGGTATTGTTGACCCCACTGTTGTTGATTTTGCATCCAAGATGGATTACTTTGATTTTGAGTCCATGGTGGGTTATTTTGATTCTATGATGGGTATTCCGGTTTTGATTGTAGGATGGATTATTCCAACCTATATGTGGACATTATTGAGAAATTTTCCATTGAGAATAATTCCAAGGATGTTTGGGTGGTTCTGACTATCCCCAAGACATGTTTCCATGGTTGTTTCCCCAATTTGTAGGAAAACAAGGGGTATTTTGATACTATTGAAAGTTTCCCCCTTGTCTTGGTCCCACATAATTGAGTTCTTCTGTTTGAGTTTCTAGGACAATTTTTAGTTGTGGTAGCAGATGACATTTGTCAGTCAAACGTCCTTTTGAGCAAATACTACAAATGACTAAAATATATGTTTTGTTTAGAGGAAATTCCTGTAAGACATGTTTATTCCTACATCTTGGGAAATAAATTGCTAAAGGTTTTGTGGTTTTTGCTTTAGCAAACATTTCTCCTAGAGTTGTGTTTAATTGTACCAGGATATCAGTCTTAAAATTTGCAAGTTCCTCTATTAGGTCCTTCACATCAGTGCCATTTGTACTCTTTTTATTTCTTTTCTACCTAGTGCGAGAGTAATTTCTACAAAGATCCACAATCTCATCCATATTACGAGTACTTACATCCCCATTTCCCATCAAATCTAATACCTCTCTAGATTCATCTTGTAATCCTCTTAGAAAAATGGTTTTGCACAAATATGGTTCTCCTAGTCCACACCTTCTTTGAACAAACACAAATCTATCAAGGTAATATTCTAATGTTTCATCATATTCTTGTTTAATTCTGAACAACTCATATTTTTTGTTATTTACTCGATAATACTCTTAATGCTTGTCTAAAAACACAATCTCTATTTGATCCCAGGTTTGGATGGAATCTGGCTGTAAGCTCATGAACCAACATAATGCCGAGTCCTTCAGTGTTGAAGGAAAAACCTTAAGTTTTTTATTATCATTTATATAGTCATAGGTTTGACACACTACTTTGAACTCAAACAAGAACTAATCAGGATCTTCAGATGCAACACCCCAGAAGTTTGGAAGCACTGAAGGTGAGATATTTTTCATGGGAGAGTTCTGTGTGGGATTCAGAAGAATAGGATATTCAAATGTTCTAGGAGGTTGGAACACATCTTGATCATCTTGATCACTTTCATTATGGACACGACCATGCTGGTCATCCCCATCTGGATTACCTCTTTCTACCATAATTTCCTGTTCTTCAAAAATAGTTAAACCTATCCAAATTTATTTTTCAAGAGGTCCAAAACCTTCTGTTGATAATGATTCTTGTAATTTTTCTTGCTTAGGAGATTCTGATGATGATGAAGCTGGTGGTTTTTGTTTTAGTTTTTCTGGTAGTTCAAACACAAGTGATTCACCCCTTAGGCATGAAGATC
Organism: Wollemia nobilis; assembly: GCA_028583015.1. Classification (NCBI taxonomy): domain Eukaryota; kingdom Viridiplantae; phylum Streptophyta; class Pinopsida; order Araucariales; family Araucariaceae; genus Wollemia; species Wollemia nobilis. Next base: position 24,653,823 of record JAQPPZ010017248.1, on the reverse strand, counting down.
TTCTTAATAGAATAATCTAGGGATCTCTTTTGATAATTTTGCCTTCTTCATCCCTAGGCCTACTCATTCATGCCTACTTCTTAATGACATAAATTATAAGTCAATAATTGTTACTTAACCAGCTGTTATATTCAAATTTTACCCTAAATTTTCATAACTTAGTCTAATTAATAGCTATTGAATTGTTGACACATTCTAAAAACACTCTCCCCAACAACGATGCCAAAATGATGCGCTATAGTTAAGAACATCATTAATTCTCAATGTATTTATCAATCCAGGGCAGTGTACAAGGCTATCTGCAAAAGGAGTGAACATGGCTATAATTTAAGGTCAATTGGGAGAAGCAAGTCTTATTGGTGGAACTGATTTTGTGGGGGTTTTTAGGTCTCTTCTACATCTAAATTGCATAAATTTAACTTTAATATAATTGCAATAATTAAAACTAATTACTGATTACAGAAATGAAACCTTAGTTACAGTTGCAAGAATGAAATCTGATTAAATTGTAGAATTAAAACCCTAGTTACAGTTGCAAAATTGGAAACCTAATTACAGTTGCAAAATGAAAGTCTATTTACTCTTGCAATAATGAAAACTAAAATTAAGTCCTGTCAATACTCTGTAATAGAAGGTTGTCAATCTTCTATGTAGGGGATGACAACAAAAACAATAATGCAAGAAAATTGCAAAAAACTATAAATTACTGGAAATGGAAATTGCAGTAAATTGGAAAGTTGTTGGAAAGCAAAACGACTAATCAGATCTCCTGCTAATCACATAACAAAATTATCTTGAACAAAAAATAAATGATTAGGACTAAAATGGATGTTAACTACTACAAAAGAATGAAATTAACAAGTTTCACAACTTATTCTGCTACAACAAAATCAGAACAAAACCTGTCTATTAGTCCTCCTCCAAGGTCTAGAAGTGGCCAGTCTCCTTTTCTAGAAGAAGGTATGAGTTCCTCTCTCTAAATATTACTCACACTCAAACATAATAGAATGAATAGAAAAACTTGTACTTTATTGATTCATAACATGATTACAAATTTGCTGCTAAAACCTGTTACAAAACTATAACAGTCTCAGTTTTCTCGCTTATTCTCTATATATATTTTCTCTACTACTATCTCTACTATTATTAGTATTAGATCAACCTGGACGGGAGCTATATTTTATAGATGCCTAAAATCTAATTACAACAGAAAAATATACTCTGCAAATCAATTCCTGTTATTCTGTAGTATTCCCTGGGTTTATCCTAAAAGAGGATATTTTTCATAAATTGTGGCTTTGGACGAAAAGGACGAAAAAGTTAGATGGGAGATATTTTCATTTAATCTCCTCAGCATTCTTTCCCTTTTTCCACCATCAAAAATCAGTCAATAGGTCAAAAAGTGCTTTCTGTTCTTAATCCAGAGCTAAGTGGCTCAATCCGAAGATATTCGCTCAATCCAAAGAGACTGTATTTCTCATTTCGAATATCTTCGGAATGACCAACTATGTAATCTTAAATTTATTTCAGCTGCATTTCTCAGGTGGATTAGTCTTTAGGATCATATTGCAATAACCTTCATTCCTCTTCATGTGTGAATTCCATGCCTTGCCATTCATTGGAAGTTGGGTGGAATTTACACAAGAAAACCAGTTCTATCTGCACAAGATATCAGCTTCTTTGCACTATTTGCTAAATTCAAAGAAATTAATGCTTGAGAAAATCAAAATAAAAATAGTAAAGTGTTGCTATCAGCCTAAGCATATCCCTTATGTAACAGGTCATGGCAAAGTGACATAAAACTACACAAAAACTATAAAAATTAGCATATAATATTCCAAACACATCAATCATGCAAACAATTAATACACAACATATTAGATCAACTTAACTAGTATATAAAGTAAATCATAGAGTTTTAGGTAAGTTTTAGTTGTTCAAAACATGCTATGATGGAGGCATTTCCAGGCCTCATCACTAGGTATTATTCTAAACATGTAGTAGCCAAATGGACTGTGACCTAGGATGATGAGGATGAAGGAGACAAAAGTGAGGCTTGAGATGACTCAATTCTTACCTCGTGAGGTGGTTCCTCATCTGCTAGACTAGGAATATATTTCGTGGAAATGGTAGAGATGATAGGAGGGATATCGTCAATATGCCTTTTTGACATGCTCCTTTGCGAAGGATTTCATGATGACAAAGGTGTATTTGAAGGTGCAAATGATGATGATGGTATAGAATAATATGGTAATAAATCAATGGAAGGTGATGGTGAAGGAGTCAGACCTTGAATGGATATATTTGGTTGGAAGTCTATATGAGTTGATGGCAAGGTCAACTCAGGGATATGCTATACCAAGTAGTAGTATTTGAAGGGCTCCAAGTTTGTGGAGACAACATGTAATTGCCCTTCGTGAGTGTACTTCAAATATTAGTGAAAAAAACCAAGTCTAATATTTATAACCAAAGATATTTGTGCTTTGATAATATCATCCAAGATTTCTGTTCTTTTCTCAAATATAATATTTTGCTATAACTTATCATTAGATTTTTCAACTTCCTTCCTCATAGAGACAATATCATGTTCCCGTTTTGACATTCCAAAAATTTTACCTTTAACTGCTTAGTCATAACTTCTTCAATATTCTTTGCCTCTTCAATTTTAATTTTTAAGTTGATAAGTTCTTGTGAAAACTTTACCTTTGTTTTCTCATCCTCTTGTACTTGAGTCTTCAATATTGAGTTCTTCTTTCTAAGCCTCTTCACCTCTTCAAGAGCAAAAATAAGTTCCTCTTCTATGTCAACTATGGATTTCTCTTCATTTTTTGGGTCTTTTTCCTCTTCTTGTTTTTCAACAATAGGAGCATCTTCTTTTACCTCCATGGCCATAAATAGGATTTCTTCTCTTTCACTATTAGAGAGGCTTTCATCACTATTGTTGGAAGAACTGCTTTCTTATTCAACATATAAAATATTTTTGTGCCTTTGATAGATCTTCTTATCATGATTGCTTTGATTGTGCTTCTTTTTATTTTCATGATAAAATTTTCTTTCCTTAGTTTTTTGTATTCCTCTTCTTCTTCATTGTTACTAATTTTAGCTTGTGGGCACTTAGCTGCATAGTGACCAATGTTACCACAATTAAAATATTTTAAAGTATACTTACATCTTTGTTTATTTGATCCCTTCTTATTCCTTCGCACAAAGTTAGCTTTTTATTTGCTGCTCGATCCTTCACTTGACTCTGGTTCCTTATTCTTTATCTTCTGTAAAACTTTAAATATGGCCTCATGTTTGGATGTTTGATATTTTTTAGTCCTAGGCTGTAAGAATTCTGTGTAGCTCATCCATGCTTAAATATTTTCGATCGCTGAGACCTTCGTATCAAACCTCATAGGGAGTAACCTTAAGACTTTCTAAAAAATCTTAGGGTCATCAATACTTTCTCCAAGTCCATGAATGGTTTTGACAATCTCATCAACATGGAGTAGATATTTGACAATATTTTTCTCATCCTTCATCTTTAAGTCTTCAAACTCCCTCCTGTGGATTTGAAGTTTTGCTATTTTAACCTTGTCATCTTATTCATATGTTCTCTATAACTTGTACCATATTTATTTTGCAGACGTGCATTGCATGACTTTAAAAAAACTCTGATTCACATTTACCACTTAGTATTGCATTCATTGCCTTGGCATTATTTTCAAACGGTTTCTTGACATCTCAATTTGTAGGAGGGGTTGTAGGTGGTTTGAACCCATCCACAATAGATTACCATATATCGTAACCATGTGCCATCAAATAGGTTTGCATACTCACGTTCCATAAGGTATAGTTAGTCCCATTGAATAATGGAACCCTACTTGATGAAAAACCTTCTTGGTAAGCCATGTGTGTTCTTGTAAGATCTTCCTTCAAGCGGTTAGGATTTCATGAAGGAACTCGCTCTGATACCAATTGAAGAAACACACACTTATACTGAGAGGGGGGTGAACAGTATAAGATAAAACTTTTATTTCCACAATAATAACTACAATAATATGAATGCAATAGTGAATCAATGCACAAAATACCATACACACAAGAGACAAGGATTTTACATGGAAACACCCTTTCGGGAGAAAACCATGACAAAATATTGCTTTTATTTCTTCGATATAATTTTTAGGCACCAACCCATTGGAGACACCAATAACTTTATACAATTACGTAGGCGCAAACCTATAGGAGACACCAATCTCCTTATTCAATTACGTGGGCACCAACCTATGGGAGACACCAATCTCCTTATCCAATTATGTAGGTACCAACCTATGGGAGATACCAATCTCCTTGATACAATAATGTAGGCATCAACCTACGAAAGACATAAATATCCTTGATAAAATAATGTAAGCACCAACCTATGGGAGACATCAATCTCCTTAAAGCACCAACCTCAAAATATAAAATTGATTAACAAACTTGCATAGGTCTGCTCCAAAATATGATCATAAAAGATATCAATTTCTGCTCATAAATCTTATCAACAACTCTGCTCAAGTCTACTCCAAAATCTAATCAATAATGGCATACAGGACTACACATAATTTTGTCACAAGATCCTCTTGAATCTACACTCTAATATCTGCTCATGAAGATATTATAATTCCTGTTGTACCTTGCTTTTACTCTTTAAATTCTTCCCTTTTCTTGAGTTTGCTTTCTTCAACTTACTAATGCACTTGGATATCAAACTTACAATATAGTAACATTCATTATTCCCTTTTCTTGAGTTTGCTTTCTTCAACTTACTAATGCACTTGCAATATAGTAATGAATGTTACTCGCCTTGTAAATTCTGATTTTGATTAGCAAGTTGTATGAAGTGTATGCAATTTGTGAGGGTTGTTTTTTCTTGCTCTTCTTTCACTATCTTGTGCACCTTTATTTATTCTTGTACATGGCTGATTTGTCCTTTTTTAATCTTGTGCTTGGGTGAATATGTGCACTAATCCTCTTACTCTATCCTTGGATGCTATGTGTATTGTGTTATGGCTTGACTTGCTTCAGATATGTCCTTCATTTTGTATGTGGCCTCCAAATATACCTCTAAAAAAACATTTTAAATTCCCTGCATACGTAATCAAATCATGGTAGGTCAACAATAGACTAGGTAGATATGATTCTAATCAATTTAAAATTCAATTATCACAAGAAATATTCATTCAAATTTTTGGCACGTGGCATGCAAGACCTCTGCACCCTCCAACTAGGTGTGCTCGTGTACAATCGGGCATCGTGGGCATCGTGAGGTGCTCATGATAAACAAATTGTGCTAAGGTGCTTTTACTATGTCCCACGCCCTTCGTAGGGCAAATGTGGGATTAAATTCCCATGAGAATAGCAAAAAAATGTTAATCTGTCTGTCGAAGAAATAATTTTGTCGCTAAAAACTTAAACCTTAGCAAAAATAAATTATGTTGCTGGCCTGTTATATCTCCTCGTGCTCACCGGTAGTCATTAAAAAAAAATGTACATCGAAGGTGAATTCGTTCATCGAACAAATATTTTATGTTGCTAGAAATTTTAAACTTTAGCAAATTTAAATTATATTTCTTACTTGTTTTATTTCCTTGCGCTCGCCAGTAGTTTATTTTATCTCTTTGCACTCATCGATAGACTTTGGTGGGTAGCGTGTTCTTGAATTATTAGAAAACAATTCACGTCTATTTCACTCCTCAACAATAATACTTCTCCTCCTTAGCTTATGGCTCTACTTCTTACATTTGGTGGTATCCTGCATTATATTCTTTCTATGTTGACTTGTATCAAAATGTGACTACCATGTTTCACACACAAATGAAGGTTTTTGTTACTTTGTTATGGGTTTTACTACTTCTTCGGTGCTTTGCTTTGAATCTCCATCGATGTAGAATTATTTTTATTGTTTTGCTACCTCTCTTTGAATCTTTCTTGCTGCTATCCTTGTAAATAGAAGGTCATAATGATAAATCCACTTGAATTTTCCTCCTGCTAATATATTCCTTCACATATATCAAGCTCAAAATCATAAAGTCATTCTATCGAACTAATTTTATCCTTTGAGAGTCACTCCACATCGAATCTACTGGTGTTTTTACATTCAACATCTTTCTCTATGTCATATCCACACCAAAGTTACTGGTGTTTGTGCATTCAACACCCTTCTCCATGTTGTCTCCACACCGAAACTATTGGTGTTTGTGCATTCAGTGCCCTTCTCTACGTCATCTACACATCGAATCCACTGGTGTTTGTGCATTTAGCGCCCTCATCTGCGTTCCATTGCCAACACTAACACATAGTTTTATTATTTTTTTTGACGACTCAGTATTTCACCTCCAATAGAATTTCAAAGACGTTCAAATCACCAACCTTATTTTGAAATGAACTTTGGGTTATATTTATATGCAAATATTTCATTACTTGCTTTTGGCACCCAAATAGTCAGCCCATACACACTTTATAATAATATTTAAAACACCACTTTAATATTTAAATATTTAATTTAAATATTAAAGAAAACACCACTTTAATATTTAAATATTTAATTTAAATATTAAAGAAAACACCACTTTAATATTTAAATTAAATACTAAAGCATATACTTATAATTAAATCACCCTTGAAGATATATCTGCCTTGAATAATTCTCCCAAGCACACCACGGTTTGCCAACAACCAACTCGGCCTTTGACATCAATGACAACTCAATAATTCTAATAATATGCTCATGTGTTTCTATTAGTATAATTACATCATTTTATTTAGTTATGGTCCCTATACTAGGACCTCTTCTCCATGGATATCCATGATAATTCCAACTCATCAATGTTAAGTATTCCCATTGGATCCCAATTTTATATTTATTTTTGTGTTCCATTTATAATGCATGTTTTCCCATTTTTCAACTATACCTCTTTACCCTCACTGCTTGCTATTTTTACCTTTTTCTATTTTTCTATCTTCTCTTCTTGTTGCATAAAAGTAAGATCATCATCTAAGTAAAAATGTGATCCCTATAGCAATCCTTTTTTTTTAGAAAACTTACCTTTTATCTCCTACACTGAATTTTGTGACTTGGATTAGTCTACCTATCAAGTCTTCCCTTACTTTTTCCAGTCTACATGCTTAATGAAATTTTCTACTCCAATAAACTTTATAATAGAGAAATCTCCTTATTAAGTTGACTATGTTTTCTTGTTCTCAATGCTCTTTTATTCCATTAAAGATGATGTTTGTTGATATATTTTGTCTTTATTTCTCTTCTAAAAATTACATTTTGATTTGTTTTTCTATTAAATATATTTTTTCCTTTGGTTTGATAGTTTAATATCTTACTACTTATGCCCATGATCTAGTTTTCTCTAATTTGTTTCATAATTCTTGTTTTTTGTCATCATGTTTGCAATTGTTGTTTGAATTTCCTTTATTTGTAATTATACTATTTTCATTTTCTTTTTATTTGCTGATATGTAATTTAGTTTAAATATGGGATACATATATAGAATCATTATTATTGCATAATCTTATGGTAGTAGAGGATTTTTTTTGATTGATTGAGGGGTTTTGAAAGGACCCAAAACCTTTTACAAAAAGAGCAGGTGGTATTCCATCCAGTATCACCATAAAATTCAATAGAGAAAACATTGGAAAGTAGGAGAGACCCATGAAGAAACAAACTAAGACATAACAAGACTATTCGAATAGGAAAACCGAAGAAAAACTCTAAAACATCCAAAATATAGATCAGGACACCAACACCAATAAAACTGAACCCTTGCAACCCTATACATAGAGAAACATGGGTTGCTTGCCTTTGTCAATTTGTTTTTTTTCTTCTCAAAATGATGTGTTGGTTGTCCACTACCTGAACCTTTCTTACCTCTGAACCCGTCCTTCAAATATTTCCTCAATACTAGGCACTGGGCTACGAGGTATCATTGTTTCTGGTATTCAATGCAAAATATTGATTTATTCTCGTACTTAATAGCCTAATGTCTGTGATAGGACCCTGTAACGAGGTCAACATATGTAGGAAGCTCAAAATATAGTTTCACTGTGACATAGATGCAAACATAAGTAAATCAAGATCTTGCTTTTGTTATTGAATCTATAGCAACCAATTGTCCAATTGTTTAGACTATACCTTTCAAGATTCATGTGTACCAAAAATGAGCTGGTAACCCAGGTAGTCTTACCCAAATTGGAACTATGTTTATATTTTGGGTTTCTAAATCAAAATCCTCACTCCATATCCTGAGGAATAGACTTCTACGACCAAAAAACTAGGGATCCCCAATAAGGATTTGATTAGTGAGGGTTGTTTAATCTGATCATAAAAAATCCTCTAGGGTATACAACCAGCTCCATATTACCAATGGATCACCATTTTGTGAAAGCCCACTTGTGGATGGATTCAATGTTAGGCTGTGGACCAACAAATTTTCAACCAGAGATATTTATTCTTGGAATATCAGTGGTGCCATGATTTCTATTGAAATAATGACCTATTTTCCAGAGATAGTAAGAGGTATATCATCTTGAGAGGTTGGAATAAAATACCCCATTCCATTATGAACCTTATCTGCAAAGGAGCCATAAGGGGTATTTCGAGGTGTGCTTGCCGAAGGGTCCCTCCGACATCTGTGACATCCAATCCATCATCCACATCCTTCGAACCTCCATCACGGAGATCCTCCATGCTGCCTGGAGATTAGTTCCACTAATGATGTCTCTAATATATTGATTTGAATAGCTTGTTTTGAAATCATTCTTTATTTTTTTAAGATGAAATTTTATGGTTCTCTCATGACTATTATCAATTCTAACATTTCATGTTCCAAGGTTCCTATGTGTTCTAAAACTATTAGCCTAGCATGGGATAAGCTAGCCATGGTATTAACTGATATTCAAGTTAATCTAAACTATTTTCACTCTGTCTCCTTTGTGTTGTGGGTGTGGCATTACTTGATTTAGCCTTTTCTAACCAACGTGTACTTAGTTTTTCAAGCCATAACCTAGGCACCACTAAATGTATTTATTGGGATTTCATATTTTTAGACCAAAAAATAACAATAACAAGAGAATAAAAAAGTATCTCTTTATAAAATATTTCCTAGTTTTCTTTTTATCTTTTTTTTACACTTGCCTTTATTTGTACTAAGATCTTACCAAAAAAAAAACCTTTGCACATGCACCCAAATCTATTACTACACCTCTATCTATTAACTATGCTAGAATTTAGCTCCACCACTTGAATCTATCTCTACCATTCAAATTTACCTTTATCTCTTTAATTCTACCTTTGCTTTTACATAAATTTCTTATTAACACATCCCATAATATTGTGGACATTAAAAACTACTTTACCTTTATACTACTATTAGAACTTAAAATTTATTCAACTTAAAATTATAAAATATATTTTTACTAATTCAATTAAATAAACATGATCTTTTTTGATAAATATATTTTTAAAATTAAAAATATAATAATATTTTAAAATATATTCCATCAATTTTATATAAAATATATATGAATAAATACACTCTAACACACGTATATCTATCTGCCTAAATCAAAGGTGTTCATGGATTGTAAACACCAATGATAAATTATGGGCTACATTATATTTCAATACTCAGAGAGGTTTTTGTCCTTGGACATATCATAAATATCTATTTCTTATCTTGAATACATGTCTTGTTTTTTATTTCTCGTCCATCTATATTTAAATTTAGCCTTTAACTATAATTTTGAACGACTCACTAATGAATAGAATGATGTTTTTGTTATACTGGTAAAGGTAGAATGCTTAGCTATTTTGAAGGACAATAGTGTGAATATAAATAAAAAAATAAAAAAATAAAAAAAAAATAAAAGGTTAGTGTGAGAAATATTATTATAGATATTTAGAGTTGGATATCCCCATCTTAATCATGATATTTTATTAGGGAGTTGAACTTATTAATAAGAGCCAAATATACAGTCATACACAACCACCTCCTCACACACTTAGGATAGAAAGCTATACACCCACCCCCATGCATTGTCATCCCATAAAGGTATACCACTATCTAGAGGTTTAAGACACAAGATTTATTTTATGTCCCCCTTCACATCGCAGAGGTTCAAACCGTGGATCTTCCATTCAATGAGGTTAGGCTAGCCTTCTCCACTTATGCTACAAAGGTGAACAAAATCCATGAATATATTATCATGCAAGAATGCCAAAACTATTATTATTATTATTTTTGATTACATAGCAGAGTTGGTTACAACCACTATTTCTAGTAAGTGGCCAATGCAAGGTTTAAACCATAGGGATTGCTCCCAATAAACTTATTCGTATCATTCTTGTTGACCCAACGTGATATGAGGATCACCAATCACTTAGGGTTCATACCATCATCATCAGTTTGGTGCACACTCAAAGGGTTCAGAACAAACTACTACCTTTGCAAAGGGTTGAATTCCCACCAAGGTTTGAACCTAGGTCTTTTCTTGGTATGTGCCAAGCCATACCTACACTTACCAATCCACCTAGCCAAACCTACAATTACCAATCCACCTAGCCCCTGGGGGTAAAAAATATTTTTATTATTTAATAGTGAGCCAAGCAAATATAAATGATTATACATTTGGTAAAGAAAATATATAATTATTTTTAATTATATACATAAAATTTTTGTATGGTTTTTATTAGGATCATTTTTTATTAAAATAATAAAATATTATATTGTTTTTATTATAATTTTATTAGCTCAATTAGGTTATATCCATTTTGTTTTTAATGAAATATATTTTTTATTTTTCTTTCTATTAAAGGCATTCATCATCTTCCTCATACTATGTTTCTGTAATAAAACTTGATATTGCTTTTATTAAAAGATAAAATCTCACTCATCTAGTTCCCTTCTAAAATTTGAATTTTACCAAAATAAACATTAACAATAATAAAAATTAATAATGCAAATCATTAAAATAGTTGTTATTTAGTTTACATTTCTATAAATATGATAACTATAATAACCTTTCGATTCCTTAATATTTTTTAAGGGTCTTATTCATACCTCTAATATTCCAATATATTATTGTTGTCATTATTTTTTGTTTTTATTTGTGCTCTTGGCCTAATTTCTTGTTAACAATTGTGTTATTTGCTTTTTTCCCATATCAATATCCCTTTGAGTTTCCTTTTCTTTTTATTTTTACTTCTAAGGCCTTCCTCTATTTTTTTTCCATTCCCATTAACACTTTGATCTTCATCAATCTCTTTGATTTTATTCCTTGTTCATATGAGATTGATCATCTAAAGATTTATCTTGCTCTAAAGGGTCCAAAGTTCAAGGAATAACCTCAAAAACACTTTCTTCTTTACATTACCCTAAAAATCCTAAAGTGCAAGGATTGTCCTCCATAACAATTACCTTCTTATACTACCCTAAAAATCTTAAATTGCTATTCATTTTCTCCTTCTTTATTTATTTATTATTTTTTCCTTGAAATCCTAAAGCGCTTGGGATAACCTCTATGTTCCTTTTATTTCTATTGCTAGAAGAGGATTTTATACTACTTGAGAAAAATGAATATGATTTACCTAAAATATACATGACCTCTTTTATCTCCTTTGCTTTAGAATTTTCCTCGACATATGGCTTTGCACCTTTAATTACTTCTAAACTTGAACTTGCACATTGTCGTTTCTCATCCCTTGTATCCTTTTTTATCTCTTCTAATGATTGATCTAAGTGAACTACAGTGGTTTTTTTACCACCCAATGCTATAGATAGGATTTTTTACCTCTTCTTTTGGAGTGGAATATCTTTGATCTAATCTAGCTTCTACTATAGTATGATTTCCTTGCTTTATCTTGAAGTTTGTCTCATGACCAATATATTCTCTCTTTCTTCATCATATTCACTCCCAATCTCATAAAAATTACATCTCATTTTAATATTTTCATAATCTACTTGATCATATTCTCTTGATTCAAATTTAATCTTAATGAATTGTGGAAAATATTTTGAAATATCAATAACAACATGTAGCTAGGTATATATAACATGCTTTCACACCTTAATATTTTGTCCCTTCTCAATGAAATCCGCTAGGGTATTTTCACTATTCTTCAAAACATCCTTATTGATAATTTAATATGGAAGTCCAAAAATTCTAATCCACATCGAAAGCTTTTTAATAATTTGTCTCGATAGAAACACTCACTTTATGGTCTTGTTTTTTGTGGAAAACATCCCAGAAGGGATGCCACTTTTGGGTAAGACCCAAGAAGGCGGAAGTATCAATTTCGCCAAAATCACCCAGGATCCGAACCTGGCCTACCACCTTTGATATACTCAAGGAGAAAACAAACACGCAAAAAAAATTAGAAAATAAATAAATAAACATAATAAAATAAAATAAAAAACATGATCCTTGAGTGTGTCAAAAAGATAAAGCACAACCAAACACTCACACAATAAGATAAAAAAAAACACAACACTAATCACATAGAAAAAACACAAGAACTAAAAAATCAAACACAAACAAGACAAAAACAACATAATACTACAAATACATAACAAAAAAAACATGAAAAACAAAAACAACCAAAACCTAAAAATTAAAAAAAAACCAACAACAGACAATAAACAAAAACAAAAAACATAGAAAATACTCACACACAAAAACACAAATTAACACAAACATACAGAAACACAAGAACAAGAACAACAAAAACACAATAACAAAAACAAAAAACACAAAATAACCAAAACACAAGAACAACAAAAAACAACACAAAGAACACAAAAACTAAACAAAACAAAAAAACACACACCTCTAAAAAAAAACTAAACAAAAAATAAAAAATGAAAGAGAAAAAAAATTGAACATAACAATGACCTTTCTAGACCAAAAGACTATGAAGGCAAGAATCAACATAGGAAACAAAAGAAATAATAGTTTGAGATAGGAAACTAAAATACCCTGACCAAATCAAAGAGAAGAAAAAATAAAGCAAGAAGAAACTAGGTACCTTCAGAACTGGAGCCATCCAAATAAATGATAGAAAGAAGAGCTTCCCTTATTTACAAAGACCACCATCTAGGAGGGTGGCCATAACAAGTAAGATCAACTTTGTCCAAAGCCCAATTAGCTAAAACATCAACAATATTGTTTTGATCTCTGACCACATGATTGTAATCAAATTTCAAAAATCCCATATGGATTAATTGAATCTTTTGAATAATTCTTTTTATTCTCCAATCAAACTTATGATTTTTAGGAGCCTTCAAAATATTAATCATGAGTTGAGAGTCAGACTCAACTAACACCTTTTCCCATCAAACCTTAGTATCCTCTTGAAGGCCTCTGAGGATACCATACCCCTCAACAAGGTTATTCGAAAGAATACTCAAATTCCCAATAAAAGTAAAAACCAAGAAGCCATCTAAAAGTCTACCAATTTCTCCTATGCTAGCTTTTATAGGGTTCCATCTAGATGCTCCATCAGTATTAAATTTTCTAAAATCCTTAGGAGGAGGTTGCTAATTTCCTGTCCTATCCATATTACAAATACTCACATTACCTTTAAGTTGGTTACCCTTAGAATATTTAATATTCAATATTTCATCACTTGATCCCATCTTTGGTGGGAGTTTTGGGGGTGATTAAGGAGTTGATAGACTGATTCAACTAAGTTGGCTATGGTATTTTACCAAATATAGTGAGTATCCTTCCTATATTAATTAAAAATTTGGCTATTTATTTCATTCCAGATATTCCAAAGAGTAATGGTAGAACCCATCCAAACTAACTGCCTAATAAAGTGATCAACACCCTATTGTTTAGGCCAATCCCTCCAAAGCTAATAAAAAGTAAAAAATTAGACCATTGTAAGTCAAGTAAAGTGGCCATTCTCCTCTATAGATCAGAGGCTAAAGTACACTCAATAAAAATATGGTTGAGACTTTCTACATTATCTCCATTCACATATAAAAGGGCCATGAAAACCATGCTTCATAAGTTGCTCACTAGTGAGCACCCTACGGTGCAATAAAATCTAAGTAAAGAATCTCACCTTTGGCCAGATATTTTGAGCCCACAATTAAGAAAAGATGTTAGAATATTGGTTGGAATTCTTATGGAATAATGTCAAATAACCTTAAGCAACTGAATACTCACCCTTAGTAGTGTTGTTCCATCCAAAACAATATTTTTCATGGGATCAAGAGAGATATCTCATATGAAAGATGCCTTGGATATCTTGTCTTTGCCTTTCTGGGATTTTAATAGGCCAGTCCTCAATAGGGATCCAATATCTACAAATATTTGAATTACTAGTATGGTACTGACTATAATTAGCCACCTTTATCCAGTTAGCTCGGTGAAGCTCCTCCATCGAAGGCCTCCAATCAGAAAATCGAGTTATTAAAGGCTTGTGACCATCCCAAGAATTTGTCCAAAAATTTACCTGTTGACCATTATGAATGATCCAAAATAAATTCTTCTTTATCAAATCCTCACCAGTCCTAAGAACTGCTAAAATGGGAGAACCTTTGGCAGGAAGTTGATAGCGGACAAGTTCTTCAGGACTTTTGTTCTCAACATATTTAGCATGGTAATTATTGGTCCAAAGAGCATTGGGGTTATGCAACATCCTCTAATATAATTTAGTAGCTAAATCTTTGTTGTTATCAATAGAATATCGAAATCCTAACCCCCCTTCATTCTTAGGAAGACATAAAGTGTCCCATTTCACCAAGGCCTATTTTATTTTCTCCTTAGTACCACTCCAGAGGAATCGATGACTAATTTGATCCAGTTCTTGAAGAATAACCTTTTTGATATTCAACATGGAAGAAACATAAATAGGAATAGCTTGAAGGACTAATTTAACCAAGGTGATTCTACCAGTAGAAGAAAGCCACCTGTTGGTCTACTTTTCAATTTTCTTCTTGAATTTATCCAACAACCAATTCTAATATTTTTTATACCTTTGAATATTGATGGGAATACCTAAATAAGTGATCGAAAGGGAGGTCTTTTTATATCTTAATTTATCCAAGACCATGGATTCTTGTCTGGCAGAGCAGTGAAAGAAAATAACTTTAGATTTATCGTCATTGATCAACTGCCCAATAGCCTTAGAAAAACAACTAACAATTTTCTTAATATTAGAAGCTTCCTTAACTGTAGCTTTACCTAAAATAGTAGAGTCATAAATAAATTGAAGATGAGAGATAGGTCAGCTCCATGAGCAATGGTAACTCCCTCAAGGGTTTTGTTTTCCCTCTTTTTGGTTATAGTCCTACCCAAGCATTCAGTAAGAATGATGAATAAATAAGGGGATAGCGGGTCACCTTGCCTAATACCTCTAAAAGATAGGAATGATTGAGAAGGCCTACCATTGATAAGAACTAAGTAGAAAACTTAAGAGATACATCCCATAATCTAGTCCATCTAATCCTTAGAGAAACCAAATTGCCTCAAAACTTTGATAAGGAAGTGCCAATCCACTCAGTCATAAACTTTGGATAAGTCTAACCGAATTAACATGGAAGGAGATTTTTGCATATCCATGGAATGGATGGCTTCTAGAGAAAGAACTATCTCATCTACTATTTGACGTCCTTTCACATAACCCCCTTGTTTAGGGAAAATAATCTTATGTAAAAGAGGCTTCAACATTTTTTCCATGATCTTAGTAATGATTTTGAGAAGAACATTACATAAAGCAATAGGTCTAAAAGCTGAGATATGATCAATCTCTTGAGCTTTTCAAACAAGAGTAATATAAGTTTTATTGATAACCTTAAAAATTTCCTTGGCTAACCTGGCTTCTTCCACTACCTCTAACAAATCAGCATGAAGGATATCCCAGAACTCTTGGTAGAACTCAATGGGAAAACCATCAGAAGCTAGGGTTTTCCATTTTTGTATTTTAAAAACTACCTGTTGAAGCTTATTGATAGTAACAGGAGTAGTAAAAATAGAGTTCTCCTAAGAAGTGATAAGAGAAGGGATTGCTTGAAGAATATTTTATTGAGAAGCTAAGTAAAGAGGAGCAACAACAAAAATATTAGAAAATTAATGGACAACAATAGAGTTCATGCCATCCCAAGTATAGACAACATCTCCAAAATCTAATTTCAGGGAAGAAAGTTGTGAGATCTTCGGGCTAGAAGAGATTTGTGGAAGAAATTTGTGTTTTGATCTCCTTATTTGATCCATTGAGTTCTAGATTTTTACTTCCATAAGAGTTCTCTTTTTTCCCATTCCTCTAACTGAGTTGTGAGTTTAATTTCATCTACACTTCTATTCTATGTGAGGCCATCTAAACAGATTTTCTTATTCAAATTTTCAATTTGAGCAATAACTTCATGTTTTTTTTAAGAACATCCCCAAACTCCTTCCAGTTCCAAGTCTTGATTTTAGATTTAATGTATTGCACTATTTTAGCAAAACAAAACATCTTAGTCCCATACCTAGGCTTACCTTCTTTCCACCATTGTTGCACATGAGGTCTAAAGGAACTTTCTTTGAGCAACATTAATTGAAAATGAAAAGGAGAGAAACTCACATTGGTTTTCCACATTTCCACCATGACTGGCCAATGATCCGAACCAACATTGTTAAGAGTCTTCACTTTAGGAATGTGACCATGGATTAAGAAATTTTTAGAGAGAAAAAACCTATCCAATATCTCCATTATACAAGCTAAGAATTAACTTCTGTTAGACCAAGTCATAAGGCCATTATCTGGTTGGATGTCCACAAGATGGAGGTTTACAATATATTCGCTCATGAGGTTAGTGCTTTTGTCCAAATTTCTATTTCCCCCTATTTTCTCATCCAAAGAGAGGATGGTATTTAAATCTCTTCCGATCAAGATCCAAGCTTCAGGAAATCGAGAGATAATATGAGTTATATCCTTCCACTATCTTCTTTTTTCCTCCAAAGTAGTTGGAGCATAAAAAGTAATGCAGAGCATAAGTCGGTTGGAATGTCTACTTTGAATAGCTATAGCCAGAAGACCCCAACTGCCAACCGTATGGTGAATAACTACCTCTTTTGGGTCCCAAAGACAAGCAATGCCACCAAAAGTCCCCTGGGAACTGAGGGAAACCACTTTCCAGCTGGCCAAATTTTACTAGCAATTGAGTCTATATCCTCCATTGACATCTTCGTTTCTTGAAGGAAGACAAGATGTGGATGATTTATCTGAATCATTCTTCTAATTTCATTTTGTTTTGAAATACTCCCTTTGAGTCCTCTAATATTCCAAATGATGACCTTCATTAATAGTAAGGCTAAAAAATTTGGGAAGGACATTAATCTATCCTTCCTCCACAAGCTTTTCACCTTCTTTTACCATATGATATTGATTGGTCTTGTGACTTGCCTTTTGATTAGAATCCATATTCAGTTGTTTTTCCTATTTCTTGACTTGCTCCAATTGAATCTGAGATGGCTTCTAACCTTGAATAATGCTCATACACAACCAAAATTTTACTAGAGGATTCAAGAGAGTCTATATTGGGACCTGTATTATTTGAAGTTTTGACATTTAAAATATTGTTTTTATTGTGTAAATTTTCTTCATTTTTTTTTCAATTGAAAACCTTTGATTTGTTGGTTTGTCTCTGAGTTCTTCCCTTCATATTTAAATTGTGTTTCTAAGATTTCTGTTACCATTATTTTATCTTCCTCACTTGGGACAAGGATTTCAAACATATTAGCAGATGACTTTGATTAATCCTTCATAACTAGTTTTTTCTTAGTGTTCTTCTTCTTAGGCATTTGAAAACCTACTGAGTTTATATCTTCTTTATTTTGATCAGGAATTTTATTTGGGCAAGTACTAGCTAAATGACCATATTTATGGCAAATTCTACAACAAAAAGGAATGCTCTCATAGTTAACTACTTGCTCCAAAGTGTCTTCCCTAAATTGTAAAGTGATCTTTCTAGGTAGGGGTTTGTCAAAATCTATTAAAACACAAATCCGAGCATAAATAATATGTTCAAAATTTTGAGTACAATCAACAGTCATCATAAAAGTTCCTAAAGAGTTTCCAATTTAAGAAAATATAATAGGATTTCAAAATTCAATAGGGAAGCCAAAAAGTCTAACCCACACAGAAGCTGTAGAAGGCATCTCTTATTTGAATTTAAATTTAGTATGCCGGGGCTTCATGAAAAGCCCTGCCATTCCAAAAAACCAGGGATCCCCTTGAAAAGTTTTCTCTCTATCTTCATTATTAGCAAATAAAACAAGAAAATAACCACTTGGATAAATAGAGATTTGTAACTCACCTTTAGTTTTCCAGCTTTGTGCAGCCTCAAATTTAAAAGCAGATAGGCTTGAAAAAAAACCCACGAACCGATAAATTAGTCCTCTTTTTTCCAGATCTTCAATGCCAGTCTGAATGTTACCCATATCAAGCTTAACAATAAGAGTTTCATCAATTGCTTTAAGACATCCTGACTCCATTTTCTTGGGATCAATATTAGGCATTCTTAGAGGTTTATGGGAATCTCTAAGATTAATATTAGCATTGAGCTGAGGCTATCCACCACGAAGGGTATCCCTAAAATTTATTTTTGGGGTTGAGTCTTCAAAATTCTTACCCTTGATAAGGGTTTTTACAATAAATTTATTTTATGGGTGCACCTTAGCACCAGATTCACTTGAGATTTAAGCCATTTTTTGATTAGCTGCTTGAAACTTATTTTATGATCTCTTTAATCCTTGCCTTAGACGTCGTGGAAATGTATGGTTTTCACTTTCATTTTGTGCAACAAATTGGAAGCCGTTGTCATGCAAGTTCATAGCATGATCTATTGAAAGACAAATTTCTAACCCATCTTGGATCCTATGTAACATATCCTACTAAAATATTGAGCATTAACCACAAAGATATTGGCCACTAGGACCCAAAGGCCCTAAAAACCAACCTCTGGAGCTGCTTGCACTCAAACCAGATGAAACCCTCTGGAGCTGCTTGCCAAAAATCTCGTTCACACATAAGGATGTGTTAGGATCGGTGTTTCTCCAAATTATCTAAAAATTTGTGGAGACATTCTAGGGTTTTTTAGGTATCTACCCTCAAAATTTCGACTCAATCCGAGTCCGTATGAGTAAAATATGGCCAACAAAAGTTTGATAGTTTGGGAAATCCTGCGAAAAATGTCAATTGAAAAAAATTCTCTCACTCACTTTATGGTCTTAAAAAAAGGTAATATATCCTCTAAACCATGGGCCACCAATCAATACTTTATCCTTGATTGTAAAACTAGAAAAAATGATGAGAAAAATATTGGAATTCACACCTATTTACAAAAATGAATAGAAATAATCTAGCCACTCAAATTTTATATAAAAATCATAAATAAGGGTAAAAGAGAGAAATATATAACTTATAGGCACCATAAAGAATCGTTATATTATCCATAGATAATTATACACAAAAATATAATATAATAGATTTAGTGGTGGGGGTATTTATACTAATACCATAAACCCAACTCCAATTACATAAATTAAGTTAACCTAAGCTAACATAATAGAGGGATTTAGTCTAATTACAAGATATAAGGTATGTTTAACCACAACACACTTAACCATGGCCCATAGGGCTTACATAAAAAATAATATAATATCTTTGTATAATATTTCCCATAAGCCTATATAGGATTACCATCATATAATGTTGGCTTTTTTCATAAGTTAGATTACACTTTCAATACCCTTTCAATACCCCCTCATAATTTTAATGAAGAGTTGAAAAAGATAAGAAATTAGTAACAATAAGATTATCCCCTATAATATATGCTTTAGTGGGACTTTGCATGTGAGGAAGACTCATCTACACCATCCCCATCATTCAAAAATCTACTAATATAAAAATACCTCTACACAAAAATATTCTTAGTTAGACTATAATCATCATTGTCCATATTATATACTCCCGTACATATCCAAAGAACACCTCCGCTATAGATCCATATGAGGAAGAGAATCCAAGAATAACCCCCCTATAAAAATATTCTAATCTTCTATAGTCACATAAGGTAAGGATTAGATTTACTTTTATAGGAAACATCACATTGTTTGAATACTTAACTTGTCCTTATGCTACATAATTTCTATCACTAAAAGAGGCTTTGCATGGATCTATTTATGAGAAAATCCATTACAAAATTCCAAGAGATTATAGAGATAATATAGAAGAAAGAAGATATCATGAAGGATTAGAACTTTATGAATAAGATGAACCAATTGATAGAAGAAGGAAGAGATATTGACTAAAACATATTCTAAATAACTTTCCTATAGCCTATAGAAGACTTAAAACACTACAATTATCACAAATTCAATTGTATCTCCCATAATTATTGATCAAAGTTTATGATTGCATAACATATAGTAAAATATTCCTTTCTAAATAGGGTAATAGGATTTGAGGAGTATCTTACATAATTTGATCTCAAACACTATAACAAACTCTTAATGTCAACCATGTGAAGAGATTAAAAAATCTTGCAATTTTAAAAAGGGGCTCAAATTGCTTTCATATGTAGAAGTTATGGTATTAGTAATATTGTCCCTAAATGCCTTCAAAAATTAAAAATTGACCTCATAAAGCTTAGAAGAGTAATATCTAATCCTAAGCTATCACTTGACATTCACTCAATCGCTAGTGATTTCCACTCAATCTTTGCCACTTGGTTACCACTTGACTTTGAGTTTATCACTTGCACAAATACTATTGGTCAAGGATCTATGTCCAAAATCGAGATGGTACATCAATGGCCCAAGTATAAAAATGAAACATGACATCCTTCCTCTAGAAAACTTGTTACTAGAAGTTTATCCAAGAACGTGGGGTACCTTTCTTTGATCAAATTTGTATCCTCCCAAGTGGAACAATCCTCATTCTAATGATCCTAGAGTACTCTAATCTAGTCTATAATATGGTTTACCTATCAAGAATGATAACCCAACACTCAAATGAACTCTACATGCATACCCCTCCTATGGTTACCTACAACTTGATCTAATCTAAAATATGAGATGAGTCTAAAATATATCTTTAAAACATAAAATACATATTAAATTAAATATCGAAGATAATATATAATAATCTATTCTAATCCTCCTTAAAATCTCAAAAGATCCAACAAAATGAAGAACCAACTTAAAACCCTCGTACCAAATAAGGCTCGATCTCACTCTTAAAAAAAACCCTTATTTCCCACTTTTTAGCTCTTATTAATATGCTTAATGTTTGTCAATATCTTTTAATGATCTTATGCCTCTTGAAAATGCTTCCTAATCAAGAACACGTGATCCTCCATCTCTCTCAATGTATTTGGTATAATCACTACTTCATCCTTCGATAGATCCTCACTCAAATAAGTTTTAATACGATTATCCATAAAAGCCTCATAAGGAACTCCCTCTATAAAATTATAAAAACTATAAATTAATTATTTTAAAATATTAGATATATAATTTTTATAAATATTTATATAAATACACTTAATGTCATTATGTTATAAAGCATATATAAGAAAGTGTTATTTTTTTTCCTTTTAATTTAATATTTTAAAAGAATATAATTTTTTAAGTTTGGGTGTTCTATTATGCCTCACGCCTAGTGAACCTTAAAAAATTACTTAATGTAACTTTAAAAACCTATTAAATACTTTAATTTAGTACGCCACGCAGCACCTTTAGAAACCCTCAACCTTGCCTGGAGTCCACTAGAATTCCTGGTCTGAAACGCCAAGGCTTATCAGTTTCACAAATAAGAAAGATCGAAAAAATATGTGATTGTTCACTTGAATTAAGAGAACAAAATATCTAAAATTGAAAACTAGCATAATGTATAGTATCTTTATAATTTTATACAATTTTGTCCCTAGTTTAAATAGAGTTTGTTCGGTCCCAGTGACAAAGAAATGCTCGTGGACGGTGGATGCAATGGCAAAGCCTGTAAGCTGGTAATACCCACATCATTGGGGGAGAAGGTGAGCCTAATCTTTTTCAATGGGAAGTCTACGGTATGAACCTCTGCAATAAGAAGGGGACACAAAAAAACTCTCTTATGCTTCAAAGTGGTATACCCAGATGGAAGGGCATTGTCGGCCACCTAAATAGTCGGGACACGAAAAAATCTCCTGTAGCTTCATAGTGGTATATCCAGATGGGAGGGCATTGCCGGCCACCTAAGAGCGGCTCTCAGGTTTATTTCTCTACAAGTTCTCCATGGTTTGAATCTCTGCTGTGGGAAGGGGACACAAAAAAATCTCAAAAAAATCTCTTGTAGCTTCTCTAAATACTGGTTTACCCGGATGGAACGGTATTACCGGCCACCTAAGACCTGCTCTCAAAGTTTCTTTCTAAGCTAAAGTGGTGGAGAAGAGCCTCGCCCCATTGAATGGGAGGTCCATCATTCGTTCGAAATTCTGCCATGAAAAGAAGAACACAAAAAATTTCTTGTGACTTCAAAATAATAGTATACGGCATTGCCAAGAATAACTCTAAATTTTTTTTTTTAAAACTAATTTTTTTATCAATTACTAAAAATAACACAATTATAACCATAAAAAAAAACAAATATTCGATAAAAAATAACACAATTATAACCATTAAAAAAAACAAATATTCATGGAAGAGCAGGCATGATCACGCTTATACAGACACCACAATAACTTGAAGCCGTGCGTCATACCTGTGCTTTTGTTCACTCAATTTGTCTATTAGTTGGGGGAAGATGAGAGGGTTGGAGGGATCCAGAGATAATCTATAGCTTATGGCTTCCAAACCCAACTCCATTATTTTTCTTCTTTTTCATATTTAGCAATCTTCCCACAGGACTCACGCAGGTCGATGCAGGTTCATCGTGGACGTTTTCTCGGCGTGGTGTGTCGAGATACAGTACGCCACAGGCAGCACCTTTCAGGAAAATCTGTATAAAGTGCTAAACGATCTGGTTGAAAATAAATTTGCAAATGGCTTTAATACATCGTCCTACGGCTGAAGTCCGAATAAGGTGTACGCACTCCACCAGTGCCGAGGGGACGCATCTCAACAAGAATGCTCTCCAAGTTTACAAAACGGCAGGACATACATAATTGGAAAGCTCGATGGACATTATCTTTTGTGTAACAGATCTTTCAGTTGTAAGTTATGGTTTGAACGGTGGTCTATAATTAAAGTTTCTTTTCCCTCTTTGATGGACATGATTATATTGCCACCAGTCCGATTGTATTCAGTAGAAGTCCGATTAACTTTTGTGAAGAAACAATGCAGAGATGGAGCAGAAAAGACAGCACATTGAAAGAGGCCATTGATCTGTCTAAAGGCATAGATTTTATTCTCTGATATTAACAGAATACACATACTGAATACAAAGGAAAAATATACAAGAATGACTGCAGCAGAATAGAAGAGGAAGGAGGAAGAAGATATAAAAGACAGGTTCTGGAACTATATCTATAGGCAGAGATTGGTTGGTGCCTTAGGAGTCCAGAAAGTAGGCACCGACCACCTTACCAGTCAAAGAAAAAATGGATTTATCTTTAACACCCCCTAAATTCATTTTGTCAAGCCTCAAAAATAAAAATATAAGGTTTATAAGTGTTACATTAAAATTTTGGGGGTTATCATAAAAATGATGCATCCATGAATCATGTAATATTTAATAAATCTAGAAGACCTCTAGGACAGACAAATGTAGCTTTATTCAAGGATTTAGTCAAAATGTTTGTAATATGATCTTTTGTTCAGTAATATTGGAGATTAATTATTTCTTGTTGAATGAGTTGTCTAATGTGGTGATGATAAACTTTAATGTGTTTAGTCTTGGAACACTAGATTCTTGGCAAGCTTAATCGTACTTTGATTATCATAGTGCAGTATGGTAGGTTGTGTTTGCTGTTGTTGTAATGATGATATAATGTTCCTTAACCATCTGATCTCTTTGGCTGCCTTGTTTGTTGCTCTGTACTTTGCTTTTTTTTGTAGATAAGGCAATTGTACTCTGTTTTTTACCATACCAAGATATAAGACTCGATCCAAGTGAGAAAGACATATCCTATAGTCGATCTTCTATTATTTGCACAACCTACCCAATTTGGATTGAAATATCCCATAAGAAGTATTTTTTCACTAGATGAATACTCAATGTCCATACTTAGTGTACCCTATAGATAACATAATATCCTCTTTGCAACTTTACAATAGGATTTTTTTTGAAGAGTTCATGAATCTAGATACCATACTGACTACATAGAAATTATCTAGTCTAGTATGGGTCAATTTGGATTGAAATTTCCCATAAGAAGTAATTTTTCACTAGATGAATACTCAATGCCCAGACTTAGTGTACCCTACAGATAGCATAATATCCACTTTGCGACTTTACAATAGGATTTTTTTGAAGAATTCATGAATCTAGATACCATACTGACTACATAGAAATTATCTAGTCTAGTATGGGTCAAATATATCAAGCTGCGCACAATTTATCTGCAAAGTGCTGGATTGACTTCATATCCTTCCATAAACTTTCTCAACTTTGTACCTATAGAAATTGAAGTGGATAATTTTGCACAATTTTGCATTTTTAATCTGACTAACAAGTCCTTAGCATATTTCATTTGAGAAAGGATAATACCCTCTTTAGTTTATCATACCTCAAATCTAAGAAAGTAATGAAGAAGTCCCACATTAGTCATTTCAAACCTATCCCTTAGTCAAAACTTCACTTCAGTGATGTTTTGTAGATTATCACCTATAATGATGAGGTCATCCGCATAGAGTACAATGATGAGCATTCCATTATCTAAGGTTTTCACATATAGATTTGGATCATAGGGCTACTATCAAATCCTTCAAGTTTGAAGAATTCATCAACCTTTGCATATGAATCCCGTGGAGCTTATTTCAATCTATATAATGACTTCTTTAATTTACATACTAAGTGTTCTTACCCCTTTTTTATACATTCTTGAGACTACGATATTTAACTTTCTTCCTCTATATCACCATTAAGAAAATCATTCTTGACATTCATTTCATGAATTTTCCATCTAGAATTAGCTACAAGTGTATTAACTATTATGATAGTGTTGATTTTGGCAACATGAGCAAGTGTTTCTCCATAATTAATTTCTTCTTTTTGAGAGTAACCCCTAGCCACAAGTCTAGTCTTATATTTTTCAATACTACCATTGGATTTGTACTTAGTTTTGTACTTCCATCCACTTCCAACAATATTTTTACCCTTGGGTAGTTCCACTAATTCCCTAGTATAATTTTAGACAAAGGAGTTATATTCATATTGAATGGATTGCTTCAATTTCCTTTTTCTTTGGGCTTCCTCAAAAGTATGAGGATCATTGGTTTTTATAATTATTATCATCTAAGTATAATTGATAATTTGATTTATCATTTGAACATCCTTAGAGTTATCATAGATTTCTTGAAGGCTTCTTGTCTTCTTAGGAGGACTTTGATCACCATTAGGATGTTCCTTTTCTAAATTATTATTTGTTTCAAAGTCATCAATTTTAATTTGAGGAGGATGACATGGAGGAGTTGACATTACTTTGAATGCCTTCATTAAACTTCACATCCCTACTGATAAAAATATCTTTAATTGTAGGATCATATAGCTTGTATCCCTTCTTGTGATCATCATAGCCAACAAAAATGTACTTAATGCTCTTACTATCAAATTTCCTAGTTCTTATCTGATTTGGCACATACACATATGCTTCACAACAAAAAAAACTTAAATAATTAACATTGGATTTATTTTCTCATCCATGGTTGTTCTAGGGTGATATTATTAAGGCATGATGTAGGGGACCTATTATGTATATGAGTTGTACTCACCACTTTTATCTAAAGTTCCATAGACAAGTTCTTAGATTGAATCATGCATTGAGCCATTTCAACCAGAGTTATATTTTTATTATAGCCTCTTTATTTTATTATGGAGTGTATAAATTTTTTATCTCACTATAAATTCCATGTCTTTCATAAAATTTCTTGAAATTATGATTGACATATTCTCCTTCATTGTTTGTTCTCATTGTTTTGATTCTTTTGTTACATTGATTTTCCATAAGGGCCTTGAATTTTTTTTTTTGAACACTTCATATTTGGTCTTGAGAAAGTATATCCATGTCTTTATGGAGAAATCATGTACAAAAATTAATACATATTTTTTTATTCCTTAGTGAATTAGGAGTAATGGACCCACATAAATCGCTATGCATAAAAAAAAACAATTCTTTTAATCTTGATGTACTCCTATCAAATGGGTTTTTATGTTATTTTTCAACCATATAGACTTCAAAAACACTTATGTTTTCTTTTATCCATGGAAGAAAATAACCATTTATTTCTTTGATAATGTAGATAAACATTGATAATTTAATATCCCAAACCTTTGGTGTCACAATTATCTAACAAAATCATGAATTACCATATAAGCAACCTTGTTTGCAAGCTCTAAATCAAGTTTATATATACTATTTTTTACCGTTTCTTCTACTATGAATTTATACCCATCCCTCATACTTTTAATCAAATATTTGTCTTGATAAAATTCTACCTCATATCATGCTTTCTTATGTAATTTACTAAGAGAATATTCTTCCTCAAATTTGGTATATTAAGTATATTTATAATTTCCTATTCTTATCATTATTATCCTTCATGGAAATAGTGCCAACACCTTCAACACCAAGTGAAAAGTCATCACCTAAATTAATCTTGTGGGAGCTATTTTCTTCTATATAGAGTCAAACTGTTTCTTGTGCTAAGTCACATGCTAACTTGCACCTAAATCAATATACCAAACATCCGTAGAGCCTCCATAAATATCAAGAGAAATGATAAAAATATTTTTTTGTCATTCATCCTCTTGGATAAAATTTGATTGTTTTTTGGTTGGAATATTTGAAATCCATCTATTTTCTTTTTGTAACATTGATATGCTTTACGTCCATATTTTTCATACTTATAATAAGTTAGCTTAAATCTATTCCCTGTACAATTTATGTTTCTTTGATCCCAATTTTATTATATTCCTTGTCTATTTTATGGTTTGTTTCCATATGCTTCTTCTAGTTTTTATGTTGGCTTATATTTATTTTGTTTCCCTTCATTAGTTGATCTCCATTTTCCTTTAGTTATCAATACCTTTTCCATTTAATTTATTAAGTTTCTTTTCTTCACTTAGTAGGCCCCATATAGCTCATTCAATCTTATTGTTACTAAATTTTCTATTAGTTCAAGTATGGAAACAAAGTTATGATAATTGCTAGGTAGGATTTCAATTATAAAATCCAGAATATCTTCATCTTATATGATACTTGCATAGTAGATAGTTGATTTCTTATCCTTTTCATGCTCTCTCCTTCTTCCAACTTTATATGTGTCAATTATCTCCTTAAATCTATAATTTAAAGTTTGCTAGTCATCTCATACATAGTAAAAAGAGTATCCTAAACTTATTTTGATTTTTTAAGCTCTTAAACATGGGATCTAATTGATGGATCTATACACCATGTAGTTATCATTTAAGCCCATGATTGAAGTAGTACCTTAAGAAGATAAAATGGCCACCACAAGCACAAGAGGATTGAAATTAAGCCTCTCAAAGAACATCCACGAAAAAATTTACTATTAGTTTCCTTGGAATTGGCCTTGTTATGAGCCAATCACTCATTTACTTTAATTTTTATAAGTACAACTTATGAGCAAAGATTTACAATATTTAGAAATACCTCCACAAGTCTATTTTACACCTTTTTAATAATATAATAACAAAATGACTACATATTTATCTAGTCCATATAATATATGAGTATCTATGTTTTGCATGTTTATTCATCAATAAATACCTTTTTATTCTTAACAAAATTCTAGCATTGTAATATGTGTTCAATTAGATGATATATGGCTTCAACGGACACAAAGACTCATAAGATGTCATGTATCTTTCATCTTTAGCATCACAAATTTCAAAATTTAAATAACAATTTTAGGCCTCTCCAATACAAACCTTTAAGGGTATTTGACATACAAATTTTAATCTTTCATCTACAAAAATCTACACAAAAATTGTGACGAATCCGATAATTTTTTGCTCTCAAGAAATAAAATTGTATCAAAAGGCTCTCTGCTCCTATCAATTATAAGAGATCCACACTTCTCTCAAGCCTCATAAATATTTTGTTCTTTAGCATGAATCACAACTACTTCCACATCCTCTACAACTCCCTCCAAGATGACCACTCATCAAATTTGGCTTTGATACCAAATGTGAAGGAACAATGGAGTAAAGATGACATGACACTAAGAGAGGCAATTGAATTATCTATAGGTATAATTACATTTTTAGATATAAATAGAATACATAGTGAAAATAAAAAAGTGTCTATAGTAGAATAGAAGAGGAAGGAGGAAGACGAATACAAAAGATAGGTTCTAGAGCTATTATTGGGGAATGTTATATTATTTGGATTTTTTTACTTTTGATATTTTTAATAATTGGGAGTTTAATAAATGTCTCCCATAGAAAATTGAAGAGACACATCTCCTTATAGATTGAGAGGAGATGAAGAGATAGTTGAAGATAAAGGTGAAAAGACAAGAAAGAGGCTCCATTACCTATAAAACTATAGATTGAAAGAAAGAATGTATCTGTGAAAAATATATATATTATATGTATATATTCCTTGTGAATATATTTGTTTGTGTTTAAATCCTTTATGGTGAATCTAATATTGAATCTAGTCCTTAAGCTCACAATGGTATCAGATCTATGATGAATTCTTCTGAGAAGTTTAGAGATTGGTATGCATGTGGGGACAACCATCACTATTTGATGACATGCCCTAACTTAGTTGAATATGTGGCTACGCTTGCTTCTTCTAACAGGTAAACTAAAAATTTAAATTTATTAAAATATTACCTTGTGTGTCTGTACCTTTTATTGACTTTAAAATGTATGCATTTTCCATGAATGTTTATATCCTTTCATTGCTTTTATATCCAAATCATATGCCTATATATATTCACTCAATGAGTCTCATATCAATCACGCGTGCTTGCTTGAAATTACCCGAGACCCAAAGTTCTATCCTCCTTATGATATCATCTACACAAAGCTTTAAGAATGTCTTATCAAAATAAATTTAAATTTAGAGAGCTTTATGAAAAGTACATTGTAAAAGCCTATTTCCAGATTTATTTCTTCAAAGCGCATGGTGGGAGGTTGTTATTTAAAACTCTAAAAAGAAAAAGTTAAAATATTGATTCTCATCAATTAAATTTATATGGGATTCATATTTTATGAAGGAAACAAAAAAAAATGGATATATATATATATATATATATTTTTTGGTATATAGAAGCAATGGTTACAATCACGATTTTTAGTAACTACCAGCACAGCTGGTAGGGTTCAAACTATCTACGAAGGCTCCCAAGACTTCCACCGTCTCGGTACATGGTAACCCGGCGTGAGATGGGGACCGCCGGACGCACAGGGTTGCACCGTCGTCATCAATCTGGCGCACCACTCAGAGGAATCAGATTTGGGCTACTGTCTGTGCATGGACAAGCCCGTGGGATTGGAACCTAGGTCTCCTCTCAGTAAGCGCACCAACTTACCAATCCACCTAGATCCACGGACAAAATGGATATATTTTTAATGCAAAGGGGATTTATTCAAAATAATACTTGGTAAGAAATATTTCAAGGAAGATTTTATTCAAATTCTATTTGATTTTATAAATTGCATTTGACTTACAAAGGATATTCCTAAAGGAAAATTTTATAAGGTAAATTGTTGAAGTAATATTTTCAAAGTAGATACATTGAAGGTGAGTTCAAAAACAAGGCCAACTTATTGAAGCATTTTTCATAATGTATGAGAAATTTTCTTTTTCTTATTTTCTCTAAAGTTGATTGGTATAAGAAAAGAGAAAATATTGAAAGAATATTGAAGGTTCATGGGATTTAATATTTTATGAAAGAGAATATTTAAAAAGAGAAAAAAGAAAATAAAATGAAACATTGAAAATAAATTTATGTTTGAAGAAAGGAAAAGTTCAAAAATGGAAAATATTTCAAGAATAGAAAATTCATTTTAAAAAAGTATGCTATATCAATTAGGGAGACAAAAGGTTTTCTACTTGGTAACTAAAGATGTTTTAAACTTGTATTCATAGAAGAAAATTATAGAAGAATTGAAATTAATTAAAGGATTCTACATTTATTTGAAGGAGTTGGAAAAACAATTGAAAGGAATATTTTTTACAAGTAATTATAATTATTTTTCATCAAAAACACCTCTCAAAAAGTCTCATTTGTTTGAAGAACCATTGTTTAAAAAAATATGATTTCAAAACCAAAGTAAATTTTATCACAAAGAGGAACATGTTCGATTCGGTCAAACCACCGCATTCTTTCAACAAAAAAATGGAAAATCAAATTTGGAATAAAAATTTGAAATGGAATATAGCATAGGAAAATTAGAGGATAACTATTGGTACAATAATTAAATGAATGATAATCTGCATTGGTTTGATTTTCTTCAATATCAATCAAGTCAACAAATATGGTACCAAAAGGGAAGTCAAGTTTATAAAGGGTGTATTACTCAAAAGGAATTAAGATCAAATTTTGAAGAAGAATCATCACAAAAGGTTCTTATGGTAAGAAAACATCCAAATATAAAAGGGATTGTAAACAATTCAAGAAAGAAGAATTAAATCAAATTTATGTGGCATCAAAAGATAGAAAAAATAAAGAATCTTGTTTACAATCAAATTCAAGAAATGAGCATCCCTTTGGATGTTTTTGGGGTATTCTTGTTGTTGTTCTATTTGTTTTGATGGTTGTGTAGGGGATCTTAGTTGAGTCTCCTCCTTTCCCACTTTGTAAAAGGTTCAAGGTTCCTTTCAAAACCCTTTCCATCAATAAAAAAAATCTAGAAATGATATTAAAACGTGTGTGTAGAGGGGTAAAACTGCCCTACCACATACAATTCCCAAACAAAAGGCTAGATCCGAAAGGAGAGAACCTTTTGTGGGGTGAACCACAAGGGTATGTTGTGCTTTACACTCGGTGCTAGGGGGAAGGGTTCACCAGGAACAGTTTAAGGACTCGCTCCATGTCCTCAGGATATTCAAAATAGTTTGATGTATTCTGTCAAGACAAACACCTAAGTTTGGCCTTTCTAGAAGTAAGCTAGAAAAGATAAAGGACATTGCAAAAAATAAAATAGGACAACTAAAAGCAAAATGCAAGCATACAAGAGCTAGCCTAAGAATGATTTTTTATTTTGGATGCTCACTAACCTAGGGTTTTATTATAGAAAACCTTTAAAGTAGAGATATGCAAAACAGATGCACCAAAATTATCCCTAGATGCAAACTAAATGCCTTTCACTTTTAGATGTCTAGGAATAAATAGTTAAATCAGATCTTCAACCAATAGAATTATAAAAGCACTTATATAGATCGGTGGTTGATTTAGCTTTTTCTGCCTCTTATCTAATGATATCAAGAATACTTGTTTTTGCAAGATCACTCATAAAATACTAAAAAATAGAATTAGCATTAGGGGGCTTGCTTAGGCCACTGTGTAACATATCTTGGAGGCACAAAAGTCAAGTCCCCTAGGTCCTTTTAGATGACCTTTAATAAAAAAGTAGAAATTGACCTTTGGAGAATTAATCATAAAGCATAAATACAGTAACAGAGAACATAAAATAGAATGCAACAATATGATCTAGAAGCAGAATGGAATGCACCAATGAAACTTGAATCTGGAAATTACCCCCAGTGTACCCTAGGGAAAAATTATGCCTCACTTGAAGCGAGTGCGATAACGCAGTAGAAAAGTTATGCCCTGTCTGGACGGGGTATGATTTCAATTTTGCAGACTATCCTAATTAGGGTAAGTGAAGTTGCACCTCGCTAATTCTAGGTGTGATATCACTGTAGACTAATAAAAAATAAAAAGTGAGTACAAAATATGAAATAAATACCAAATTTAAAGTAAGCAAACCCTAATGGATGTCGTAGAAGTAGGTAGAGAATATTGAGGTATCCAAGTGGGTACTCTATCTCTTCAAACTACACCAAGGATCTACCAAGTCACACAACAAATCAATCCAATCCATGCAATAGAATATTAAATCCAAAATTCGTACTTCGGGGTTAGTTTGCAGTAGAGAAAACAAAGGAAGAAAAATGAATTATCAATAATCAAAATTTTGCATTACTCGCATATCACATTACACTTAAAAATTTTCCGTTCGTGTCTCTTTGGCAAGAACATTCTTCATTTTATAGAAAAAATTGAAGGGAAAAATGCTGGTAAAATAAACTCAAAGCCAACACCAAAACATGCTAGAGGGTATAAACCTGGGTCTAAGCGGACTCAAAAGAATAAAATAAAATTAAATTAAAAATTAGGTTAAAAATAGCGAAGTCGCACCTCGTCCTTATGGGGCGTGATATCACTTGCGTGAAGTCGCACCTCATAGATATGGGGTGTGATTTCACTAAAAGAAAAAAAAATTAAAAAAGGAAGGCAAAGAGGTCTTCCCTTGCTCTTAGCAGGGGTTGAGGGCCTCTTAGGGGCACTAAGGAAGATTGCCCACTCAAAGTGGGTTAATTTTCTATCTACATTTTGCCCCCTCTTTGATGCATTTATGGCCTATTAAATACATCAAAGAAAGGATGTAGGCATGCACTAGAAAAAACAACAAGCAAAAATAGGGTGGTCGGGTTAGAAGAAAGGAGTGATGCAAAGACGGTGTCATTCTAGATACTTTTTAATTTGCATATAAATCAAGGCATTAGGGAAACTAATGCCTCTGTAGGATGGGGTGCCCCTCAAGTTTATATGGAAAATCTACATTTCATGATGCAGAAGAAGAGAGAGAGAAAGAGTGACTATTGAACGAAGAAAAATGGATAAAAAGAAAATAAAATAGGGTTAAAAATGGGAAATAGGGGTAAAACCCTAATTTATTTTTACCATGAGGAGGAGAGAAAATAAAGCTCTAGGAGAAAAGGAAATGACACTTCCAGCTCACCAAGCGGTGGCTGCGAGAGTCAAGATCGGGGCTTGACAATGGGTAAGGATTGTTTATGACCCTTCTTTTGTTTTTTTATTCTCATTTTCACGATTCGATTAGGGTTTTGGGGATTTTTCAGGGGAAATCATTGTAAAAAATGATGAATTTCACACCATGACTTGGGCACAACTTTGCGGCCCGGACGTGATTTCATTTTGGGAAAAACATGAAAGCCATACACAACTTCTCAAAGTCGTGTCCAAAAAACATTAGGTGCAATTTCATGAAAGCAAATTCACTCTCCTTAAAAAGGGGGAAAAATTTCACAAAACTAAGAAAAAAAAGAAGAAAATCAAAAGAAAAAGATAAAAAAGAAAAAAAGAAAGCAAACAAGTAAATCCTAAACTGTAAATTTTGAATTGGAATTTCCTTATGTTGAATTAATTTTAATTTCTTTGAATTTATGATGGAACTTATTAAATTTTATTTTGTTTGGTGAATGTAGCTAGGTATTATCGAGAGTTGAGAGTGTTGTGTAGGAGCATTGGTAGATCTAGATTCTCTAGGGTAGATGGATAGGACTAGACTGGAGGTGGTAGGGTTGGATCACATGGTGAGGATGCCATGGATTGAGACAAACAGGGCTATGCTAACCACCCTCACAGAGCAATGGTATCCAGAGACCTCTACTTTTTGGTTATCGATAGAAGATATGACCGTCACACTGGAGGATGTGTAGCAGATCTTGAGGATCTCCATTAGGAGGAATGAGGTTTAAAGGGCCCATGGAAAGGTAACTACTCTATAGTAGTTTTTGACAAGTTTTACCCATTATGTGCGAGAGGACACCATAGCAGTTGATGACCTGGTCACCTACTACAGAGTGGACCATCTAACTATGGTGCTCTTAGGGGTTGTGGATGGTATCTTGACCTACCACACTAGCAAAAAACACTTTACATGGGTGCTAGAAGGAGTAGTGATAGACATGCGATATTAGGGGGTTTGATTTGCATGGGACCCTTATGTGTTGGCCTACTTATACAGGACATTGTACAATGTTATGTATAAGTGGCGTATAAGATTGGTGTGTAAAATTTTTCTTGAGGTGTGGTATTGGAAGAACATCATGGTGTAGATACCATTAGCACTACCAGGTCCATCACCAAATCTAGAGCGGCTAAAAACATACAAATGGTCAAGATCCCTGAAGAGAACCAGGAGGGCCTATGTAGGAAACTTGCCACCAGCAAGGTGGGTGATTGATGAGTTTTGGGATGCAAAGATCATTTGGTTTCCATGGAGGCTTCACCCCAGCTGGGCAGATGATATGATAGTTGGTGAGGGTGAGGAGGATCAGATGGCTGAGATCAGAGAGGGGAGAGCCATAGGTGCTTAGGTTTGATCGAGTCCTATGGTAGTTTAGGATCTTGTAGGGAATCCCAAAACTGGAGGACTAATGGTACCAAAGGGTGACCCAAGACCCAATAGGGGTTGGAGGTGAGCTATAACTTACCATATGGGATGAGGAGGACACGAATGATCCTCCTTATGTTGACCCAAGGGTAGGCAAAGTAGGGGTGGCCATCAGGTACATGTGGTGGTACAGAGAAGTTGTACCCTAGAGGATATCCTCATTCGTACTAGTATAGAGGTTCTAGGTGATGGACCTGGGCATGTAATGGATATTTTGAGAGGTAGCTCGTAGGGTCAAGAAGAGGGCACAATAGGCTCCTACCATACCTAGATAAAGGCTAACACAGGTCTAGATATAGGTGGTAGAGGAGATCATCCTAGGAGTAGAGACCGAAGATGAAGGGATGAGAGATGATCCACATAGGCAGAGGGATCATAGGTTAAAGATCCTAGGGTGGCATCCACACCAACAGTGGTGGGAGGCCAGATCCAGGGGATAGAGGAGCTATAGGTATAACTAGCTTCTCTACAAATAGATATGGCCCAACTACGGGTTAAGAAGGACATTGCACTGGTAGAGGCTACCTGGCTATAGGGAGAGGTGGCTTAGCTAGCTAGAGAGCACCATTGGGCTAGGACTGAGGGGATGGTTGCTATTGGGAGCAACTAGGTAGGGGACGTAGTGCAACTCCTTCATACAGAGTTGCGATGTACCGATGATAGGTTGGAGATAACCATTTAAAAAACCATATTTTTTGAGATGTCTTACTGACCAGTTGTCCCTATGGAGTGGAGGATGGAGCTTCCTCCATCCCTTCAATTAGTGAGTAGGTCATGATCCCAATCATGGGCATCGACTATATCTCAGTAGTCGATGACACAATTGAGATTGCCTCCACCCCAAGGAGGGCTAGAGGGAGATGGCTCTCAGAGAGAGTATAGGATATGCTAGGGATCGAGATGATGCACCAATTTTTTATTAAGGTGTGCATCCCTAGGTTGAGTGTACTGAGTCTAGATTGTGGTACACCAATCTCACATGATGTACTATTTTTCTACAAGTAATACATAGCTGTGGATTTATTATAATTTTATGTGTTCTATGTGTAATGTGTTAATGCATGTTTTATATATTTTGCTTGTTTAGTTTAAGTGTTTTTATATGCAAACTATCCTAATGCACACTACATGAAGATGAATGAATGCAAAAGAAGAAGAAAACAAAGAAGAATGAGAAACAAGATCAAACAAGAGAAATAAAGAAGATAAATAGAGAAGGAAGAAGAAAGAAAATAAAGAGAAACAAAGAGATAAGAAAGAGAAGAATAAGATAAAACATGGGGGACCAAAGGTCAACCATCAGCAAAGGAAAAGAATGAATGATCCAAAGTATAAGGCTAGCATAGGTTGTAGTAAACCAGTGTAGCCAGACACTATGGATCGGCTAAATGAGGTAGCTAGACCTGCTATGAGTGTAGCACTTGCATTAATATGAAAAAGTGTGTGGATGTTTGACCCACTATGGGTGGTTGCTTCCTTATTGACTATTGTGAGGTGATTACCTACTAGGATGTATGCCAAAGTCTACTGAAAATGACCAAGGATCTTATCCTATAATGGGGTGTTGAGGTTGCTGATTCAAAAGAGAGTATGACTTGATAGAAGATCATGAATAGTGCAATACCCACTAGGATGTATAAGTATCCCATATGGGGTGTAATATGTGTAAAAAAAGTATGCAAGTGCTATCCCATATTGGGACTTTGAGAAATATTTTTGGTGTAATAAGAATTGTCAACATCATGAAGAAATCAAGAAAAGAGAAGAGGTGATCATAAGAAGAAAAGAAGAAGGAATAAAAGAATCCCTAGGGGGGATCTTGCTAGGCATCATAGTCCTAGTGAGAAGTGCAATGCATGTGAGCTATGTCCTAACTAGGTATCATCATATGCTATTATTGCAAGATTTCGAAAAATCTATATATGAGCAAGCTATCATGAACAGTCAATCATATATTTATGACACGTAAACATGCAAGGTGTTTAGTTTATATTTCAAGCAATCATGCAAGGATGACAAGCAAATAATGCAATATGAGAAAGCAAGAGAAAAATGCAATGGGAAATGAAGATGCAACTATATGAAAGTTTTTGGTATATATATATATATATATATATATATATATATATATATATATCATCATGGAGAGTTAAAATCAATGCAAAGCCTAAATGCACCATACATATTATCAAAATAAATGGGTGTGCCATGAGGTATTGGATCAAAGACATCCTCAAAATCATGGAGAGGCTCTTTTAAGGCTCTTCTTTCAACCTTCATGTCGTGATAATCACAATATTTTCTAATAGCACCATTCCTTTTAACATAAAAGACATTATACATAGAAGTAAAGTTATCATATGATGGTCATCATCCTCAAAAGGTAAAGGTTTATTCTTATTAGGTATGAAACCTATACCACATCTCCTGGAAAAATCTCCACATCCAAGGATTCTTGAATACCCTTCTATTGTGGTCCCAATCCTTTACCTGCATATCCCATACCGAACAAGATCTACTAAGGAAGGAGATAATCAGTAGTGAGATAACATTGAGCAAAGAGCACTCATTGAGATATGGTTGCTACCATGAAGCTTCTCTCCGAAAGCCATACCTCCAAATATAAAATCACACATGCCAATTTTTACAACATCACCCTTCTAATGAGGCAAGCCCATAGTTTAGGGTGAATGTGATAGCTTGGCTAGATCCAGAGGAGGCTCTTGAAGAAATTTATTATCATGATCCAAGGAAAAAGAATGGGTCTTATGTTCCTCGCTCACTTTTAAACTTTGAAAATGCTCAAAAATTTGAGATGAGGAACATGGAGAAATTGTTGAAAAAATAGAAGAAAAATAATAAGAATCTACTTGAGCTAACTCTATATTTGAACATAATTTAAATTTTCGAGGATCACTTGGAATGGTGATAAATTGATTCTTAAATTCAAACTTGAGATACCGATGAAAAGTAGAAGGGATAGACTTCATAGCATGGATCCAAGGTCACCCAAGAATAAGATTAAAAGATGCAAGACAATGTACCACATAAAACAAAGTATCCAATATTCTTGGCCCCACTTTTAAGGGGAGAGATATGACACCACATGCCTCTTGGGACTCATTTTTGAAAGCTTTAATGATGATATCAATTTTTGTTAAATCTTCCTCTTTTAATCCAAATTTTGTAAAGAATTGATATGTACACAAATTGAGGGATGAACCATTATCAGTCAAAACTCGCTTGATAAGGATATCCCCAATAAGCATGGTGATGTAAAGTGATGAATATCCATGTAAGTTTGAGGAATGTTTATCATCATCTAATAATGAGACATGATGTATCCAAAAAGAACCTACAATGTTGACTATGGAATCAGGAGGGATGTATGGGAAAATAGATTATTGTTGTAAAAATTTCATTAAAGCATTTTTGTGATCGGGAGATGTTTGCAAAAGCTCTAACACTGATATATTTGCTGGCATACTAGCTAAATGCTCTTGAATATCAAATAAATCCTGTGAATGTGGCCTGAACACTATAGGTGGAATCCTTGTAGCTGAATCTATCCTATGATTCTCCTTTAAAGCTAAACTGGACTAAGATAATGAAATCTATCCTTGCTAATGTTGCTAATTCTGAGATTTTTTCCTTATAGTAACCCCAACCATACCAACCATATTGCTATGGTGTAGGGAATCATCTTGATGAGCTACCTGGTTGGCTGCTTGTTGCTCATGCTTAGGTAGAGGATCCTTACATATCCCCATATATTGATTTGTTGTTGGAACTTGTTGAGTATGAGTTTGATTATTTGTTGATTGGATATTTCCTAAATCAATGCGTTCTGCATCAATCAAATCTTGAACCACATGCTTTAATTTCTTAAAAGTGTTCATCCAATTTCCTTCTACTTTATGATAAGTGTAATATTGACCTGCCTTATACCAATGAGATGTAGTATCTAGCTATCTTACTAGAGGTAATTCTATTGCTTTAGCATCCAATAGTTATTTCAAAAGTGCTTCCATAGGGATATTAAGTCTTGTGAAGTTCCTTTAAGGAAGTTTCTAAAGTACAATATTTTATAGGTTGTTAGTGACATTGTTAAAAGGTCAACTAAAATTTTCCTTATGAGATTTCATGAATTGCCAAATGTGATCAAATAATGAAAAATATAACTTCCATTAGATCCAATAAAAGGATAGGGATTAGTTTCAATTTCCATGTCTACATCTTCTTGCTCTTCTGGATCTAGATTAGGATCTTCCCTATCACTTTGATCATCTTCTAAAGGAACATAATCAGACTCTACTTGTTTCCTCTTACTTCTAAGTAAAGTAGCCATTAGAAGTAGTGTAAAACAAATAGGGAAAAACACTAACAAATAGATTTTAATTACTTAAATATTTTTCAAACAAAATTAATGATCTTTCTTAGTGTTTAAAAGAAAAGGAGGTGTTCATGTTGGGTTTACCAAATATGTAGAGGGGGAAAACTGCCCTACCACATACAATTCCCAAACAAAAGGTTGGATCCATAAGGAGAGAACCTTTTGTGGGGTGAACCACGAGGGTATGTTGTGCTCTACACTTGGTTCTAGGGGAAAGGGTTCACCAAGAATGGTTTAAGGACTCACTCCAAGTCCTCAAGATATTTGGGATAGTTTGATGTATTCAGTTTCAAGATAAACACATAAGTTTGGCCTTTATAGATCTAATCTAGAAAATATAAAGGACAATGCATAAAAAAAAATAGGACAACTAAAAGCAAAATGCAAGCATACAAGAGCTAGCATAAGAATAATTCTTTATTTTGGATGCTCACTAACCTAGGATTTTATTCCAAAAAACCTTTAAAAGAGAGATATGCAAAACAGATGCACAAAAATTATCCCTAGATGTAAACTAAATGCCTTTCACTTTTAGATGCCTAGGAATCAAAAGTTAAATCAGATATTCAACCAATAGAATGATAAAAGCACTTATCTAGACTGAAGTTTGATTTAGCATTTTTATGCCTCTTATCCAATGATATCAAGAATACCTATTTCTGCAAGATCACTTATAAAACATTGAAAAATAGAATTAACATTAGGGGGCATGCTTAGGCCGCTATTTAAAAAATATTGAAGGTACAACATTGAAGCCTCCTAGGTCCTTTTATATGACATTTTAATACAAAAGCATAAATTGACCTTTGGAGAATTAATCATAAAATAGAAATACAGTAACAGAGAATAGAAAATAGAATGCAATAATATGATCTAGAAGCAGAATGGAATGCACCAGTGAAAAAATCTTGAAATTACCTCTGGTGTGCCCTAGGGTAAAATCACACCTCACCTAGAGTGGGCATGATAACGTAGCAGCAAAGTGGCACCCTACCTAGATGGGGTGTAATTTTGCTTTTGCAAACTAATTTGCCCTAATTAGGGCAAGCGAAGTCACACCTTTCTAATGTTGGGTGCGATATCGCTGCAGACTAATGAAAAATAAAAAGTGAGTGTAGAAGATAAAATAAATGCCAAAAAAAAAGTAAGCAAACCATAATGGACATCCTAGAAGTAGGCAGAGAAGATTGAAGTATCCAAGCAGACACTCTATCTCTTCGAACTACACCATGAATCCACCAATTCATACAACAAATTAATCCAATCTACACAATAGAAGATCAAATCTAAAATTCGCACTTTAGGGTTAGCTTGTAGCAGAGAAAACAAAGGAAGAAGAACGAATTATCAATAATCAAAATTTTGCATTACTCGCATATCACATTACACTTAAATTTTTTTTGTTCATTTCTCTTTGGCAAGAACATTATTCCTTTTATAGACAAAATCAAAGGGAAAAAAACACGTAAAATAAACTCAAAGCCAATGCTAAAACATGTTGGAGGGTTTAAACCTAGGTCTAAATGGGCTCAAAAGAACAAAATAAAATAAAATTAAAAATTAGGTTGAAAACAACGAACTCGCACCCTGTCCTGATGGGGCATGATATCGCTTGCACAAAGTCATACCCCGTCTTGATGGGGTGCGATATTACTTGCGCGAAGTCGCGCCTCATAAAGACAGGGCACAATTTATATAAAAGATAAAAAAATTAAAAAAGGGAGGTAAATAGGTCTTCCCTTGCTCTTGGTAGGGGTTGAGGGCCTCTTAGGGGCACTAAGGAAGATTGCCCACTCAAAGTGGGTCAATTTTCTGTGTCTACAGTGTGTACCATCATAAGTTAGTATAGATGAAAAAACAAGTAGAAATTTAAATGTATGAGTCATGAAAAACTAATGAAGAAGATGAAAAAAATTGAGATTGCTATTTTTAATATCTTTATGAAAATAAAAATAAAATATTACTAGAATTAAATCCTTGCTTACATTCTATTATCATAAATACTTAAAAGTATGCATAAATAGAATTAATGTGGTGCTTACTAATGATTCAAAAAGAAGTTGAAGAAGGAGACTTCTTAACTCTTAAGGGGTATTTAAGTCTTACTCTTGAAGAAACTCATAAATGCTCAATTATTTTTGTTACATTACATACTGATGTTGTGAGGACAATATACATATCATTACCCACTCTTATTATCACTAAGGAAAGTACACTGAGCAATTTTTTTTTGAAAAGTTGAATAATAATTCCAAAATGAAAGATGTGAGTTGTGACACTAGTGATCTTCATCAAAGAAAAAATATGAATTTTAATATATGTGATTTTAAGTCCATGATGGTAGATAGTTGTTGATATACAAGTTATTTGGAGCCTATATTGGATCATGTGAGTTGTGATGCATGTTATTTAAGACCCATGGTATTAGATGCATGTTGTGATACAAGGAATCTTGTTTAGGAAATAAATATAGCATGTGACATGAGGGATTTGAGCATTTTTTGTGAAGATAAAGAGTGCATAAAAAGTATGTATTGATTTTATACAAAATAGTTGTGTTGGTCATAGTAATAATTTAATTTGTGATAATGGATATTGTAATGATATTAGTGATAATGATAGGGATATTGATACTCTTAAGTTGTTTTCATATTGATAAGAATTAGTGTGGTAAGCCTGGTCATTTTGAAATACATACTAAATGAATTGGTTCAAAATTATTAAATAAAGTGGGATATAGAGCTTAAGGTTTGGAAAAAACATGGGAAAGGTATGAAAGAGCTAATTGTACCAAAAATAAGTCCAAAACATGAAGGCCTTGGATATATAGGACAAACAAGTAGTAATGAATTTGTATCAAGTATTAATTTTATGATAGAAATAATGACATCAAATTTGTAACAAGGATTGATAAACCAGTTTTTTGACAAGTCACAATGAAGGAAAAATAGGTAATAATGAATCAAAGAATGATAAAATCGATTTTGTGACAGTTTTTTGACAAGTCACAATGAAGGAAAAATAGGTAATAATGAATCAAAGAATGGTAAAATCGATTTTGTGACAAGGAAATTTTTGATGAATAATAATAAATGTATAATAGGGAACACAAAAATGAAATGTGTGTTAGACATTAGTTGGACATTTTAAAAATAAAATATATAAAGAGAACAAAATTCATAGTTTGAATAATTGTAACCATTGTGGTATATATGGACTTAAGATAGAGAAATTTTGGGACCTCTAATATTGTACAATTTGTAGAAGAAATAATCATTCCAAAAGTTATTATCATTACAAAGAAAATAACAAAATAAAAATAAATTATGGATGGATAAGTATGTATGAATGGGATAAGATTAAAGAAATGTTATATGGTTTCTACAAAAGAAAACCAAGTGTAGTGAAAAATCAAAGTTTGTTGAATGTAAAGAATAATGTGAGTTTTTCCATGGAAAATATGAAATAAATGATTTCAAAAGATTATGATCCAAGCACAACTTGGAAGATGATCTATAGCAACAAGGACTTGTAGAAGAATGTTGATGTTTCCAAAGTTATAGTTTAGTGATAACTTATCAAAGGGATTGACTTAATTATTGATCTAGTGTATGACCTAGAGGTATGATATCCCATGAGGTAAATTAACCTAGAGGTAAAATCCCAAGCAGGATGATATAGAGGTAGTGATGATCTAAAGGAAAATCAGAGGTAGATGCATAGGGGTAGCCTTAAAATATTTATGATCTTGAGGTAAAGACCCAGATGTATTAAACTAAAGGCAGAATTGAATAATTTATAGAGGTAAACCTAGTGGAGGTTACATATATGTAGTAAAACCAGAACTAGATATCAAGAGCTAGTGCTAGAGCCAACACATGATATTTATACCAAATAATATAATATAGGAAGGGTGTTGGAGAATAATACATCATTTTTAATTTTATACTTTTGTAATCATTTGATATTTGTAACTATTGGGAGTTTAATAAATATTTTTCCCATGGAAAATTGAAGAGACATCTCTTGAGAGATTGAGAGGAGATGAAGATATAGTTGAAGATTAAGGTGAAAATAGAATAAGAGGCTTTACTATATATAAAACCATAGCTAGAAAGAAGAATGTATCTATGATAAAATATATATTATATGTGAATATATTTGTTTGTGTTTGAATCCTTCTTGGTGAAGTTATTATTAAATATGTGCCTTAAACTAACAAATCTATTTATAAGTAAGATTGGTTAGTGTATGAGGTGTCTAGAAGGTTGACATTGACCACATTATTAGTTGGTGATAAAATGAATTTATTTTCCTCACTTTCCTACATTCCTAAGATTATGGAATGGATCACATCACAATCAGTTATGCTATGATACAAGTGCTTCCTCTACGTATTTTAGCTCTCACATACATGCATTATTGCATATATCCTACATGCATTTATTTTTATTACATCATAGATTATCACATCTATCTATATGCATCTCCACTGCATCACTTCACAATATTTCTACACTATAGTGATATAATTTCTTACATACTACCATATGCACATATATTCATCCATCGTACATCTACCTACTAATATTTCACATAACCAAAACACAAGAAATCACACATACACTCAAATAAGATCACAACACATATATATACAAGCCACAACACAAAATATATCTATATATATCAAAATAAAAAATACCATCAGGATACAACATGGGTATGAGTCCACAACCCATAATCCTATCAGCCTACAGGCTACAAAATCCATCAATACATTACTAAAAACCAAAAACATATCTGATGATCACCAGGAGTCTCTCCACTCCCCTTGCAAGTCACCATACCCTGTACTGATCCGTGTGCCACCACCACCCTACTAGACTCTGGCCCTACCATATATGTCTAAGTCACCATAGGAGCCACACTCCATCCCAAAAATACCATTGACACCTCTGTCCCCACTCCCCTCCATGTAAAGGTCGTACTATGATGACTCTGCTATGAATGTGTTTGTGCTTACGATCATGATATCGACTATGACCATGACTAGCCATAATCTAGTAGTGGAATCCCATGCATCATCAAGAGGATATCGTAATCTTATTACATCACCATATCCTCCCTCATTCAATTCCCCACCTAATTTCTATCCCTCTACAACTGTTCTATCTCTACCCTCAATGTAGAAACATCTATAGGGACTTGCTCTTCTACTGTCACCCACTTTACATCCTCTTGTACCTATCATTTTCGCTCCACCTTGGTGTGCAACTTGAAAATCTCTACCAAGTGAGCCTCTCACTCAAATCCCTCATCTCTATAACATATTGCATCTTCTCTATATCACCCTTCAACCTCTCTCTGACCACTATAGTCTCTTTAGTTAGATGCTCCAAGTTTGCTACTGTCTCTACATGTCGTACCTCCATCACAAAACATTACTCGCACTGCTTTGCAACCTGAAGCTCCAACTCCTTCTCACTAGTAACACCTACCACCTCCACAACCACCAATCGCTCATCCAAATTCCTATGCTCCTCACTCAATATCTATTGATCTATCACCCAACCTTCTTAACTAGTACAAAGTTACCC
The DNA here is from genome assembly GCA_028583015.1 of Wollemia nobilis. Classification (NCBI taxonomy): domain Eukaryota; kingdom Viridiplantae; phylum Streptophyta; class Pinopsida; order Araucariales; family Araucariaceae; genus Wollemia; species Wollemia nobilis. The sequence continues at coordinate 24,609,206 of JAQPPZ010017248.1, read as the reverse complement.
CTCTAGATGTCACACTCTCTCATGTAACATCAATAACTTCTCACCAACGTATAGTCTCTCCTACTCCTCAATGGGTATCTCTCACATCAATCAAGTCATCAACACCCATATTAGCCCCAAAATCCTCTTTCATATCCTCCATCATTACAAGATCCTTTGTCAATTTATCTACACCACTCGTTAGCACCTTTGTTACTCTCTCTATGGTTGCACTAGAAGTGCTACCCAGTCATCTCCTCAATGGATGAAGAGGTACCTCAATTTCATCACTCATTCCCCCCTACACCCTAGATCAGGCAACTCTAATTGACCACCCCTCTAGAGCAGGTACTCCACTGACTAGCTATACCCATTGATTGATCACTCTCCTGCCTGCCTCCCAACTCAGAGTTGCCCACCAAGTATCATACTATGGTATCGTACCTACATAATCCACATTTGAAATCATCATCGATGGATCCTTCTCACTAGTCCAAGGTAGTACTATAGAATGACTACCTCTATCACTCCATCATCTGTAAATCATGACAGGCTCTAAAATATTCTACCATAATAGAACTGCCGCATCAACCTGCTAAATTGGAAAAACTTAGCCTACCGCATATATCAACCCACCACCCATCACCATCGATGAATCACTCCTAACTACCCCTCATACTTTTCCCTCACTACTCCACCTCTCCAAGGCCTCCAACAAATATCCTTAGCTTCCAACTCCCTGAAATTCACTCTCCAAAACAGCGGATCACCCTCATGTGGCCTATTCATCGCCTTCTCCTCATCTGTCCTCTATATCATTGCATATGGCAAGTGAGTCTTCCCATCCACATGAATATTATAGGGTAATAACAATGGTCACTCTATAGTTATATGCTCCCATGACCACACCTATAGAAAAGGAGTACAAATCAACCTCTTCTACCCCACATGCATTAAATTGTGCAACTCCCTATACACTTGGGCCAACAGTACAGGTGCCCATGAAAACATGACCCTAAAATCCACCTTGTTGCATACTACATCCAACATATTACAAGTAAAAAATACCTTGGAAGTACATGGTAGTGCAGAGGTTGATATCATCATCATAACTACACATTGACAATATGAGAACATGCCCTGATGCCAGAGGTACTCATAATCCATCTTCTTAATTTCTACCTCCCTCCACCATGCATAAAATGAACACTCCATCACAACCTCTTGACTATCATCCATCGCTGCCCTCACTAGAACACCCTCAATCGGTAACTTATAAATCCTATACACATCCTCCAAGGTGATTGTCGTCTCACCCATCGACAAGTGGAAGGTATTCCTATCAGGATCCCATAACTCACATAATATTGATATGTAAGCTCGATTAGCATGAATACTCATGCATTCCCAAATGCCTTTCAGCCACACTACCTCCAACCAATCCTGATCCTCATCATTCTTCTTCATAATATCCTCCAATTCAGCCTTCATCATCTGCACACGATGTTACGACTCAAGATTCTTTACTTGTTTCATTCACAACAAAACTCATTTCAGTTCTACACGCAAAAAATAAAAAAAAATCCACTCATTCATGAAGCGGATGAAAGATGCCATTTTATCAGACATAAAACATAAAATAGATGTAATATCGAGAATATTACTTTTTATTCATTCAAACTTTCATGGGTTACAAAGGTGATTTCCCAATCTGTATTCATGGATATCAAACACTCGGATGGTTTTGTTTGAGACTCCTCAATGAAGGTGGGATTGCAAACCATCGCTAGTTTTCTAATTGTTGTTGTTTGTGATCTTCTACACCGATTTTTGAATGTTTACAAAAGATGGTTAAAGGGTTTGGGGGCCTACCTTAGTCAAGTCCCTCGTTGATAAAAGATAAATATACCCAAAGGAAAAATATGCTGAAACATGATGGAAACTGAATAAAACATTATAAAAACATGAAATAGAACTTACCTATTGAATTTTTTGAGGTAGATGTGCTGCATAGTCAATTTATATGGCAGGGGGTGAATTGGAGCTTGGATTCACAGGTCATGGGATAAATTAGACTTCTGCTAGTTGTGGGACAAAAATTTCTATTTGGATGGATGGTGGAAGTTGTCCTTTGCTGTTTGTATGGTGTAGAATTGTTAGATGTGATCATAGACTAATTTTGGTAGAGTTTTTGTATGGTAGAAAAAAAGGAGAGAGGTAGAATGAAAGGGGGAGCCCTCTATTTATAGAAAAAAATGAGGTCAGGAGAAGGGGTTAGATAGATCAACCCGTAGAGTCACTCCATGATGGAGTTATGTTAGGGTTTGAATAGGTGTCAAAATCTCATGCCTTAAGGAAATATCTCCTCCTCACACATGTGTGAGGAAGAGTTCGGATTAACCAAGTGTTAGTTAGATCCTAGGTTAGGGTAGGGTTTTAGTTAGGGCATTTGGAAATATTCTAACTAATCTCATGTGCACACATGTGTGGAAGTGTGTTTAGGTCTAATTTGACATAGGACCCTAATTAAACTCACTTAAATGAAAAAGTACATTTAAGTGGAAGTCAAAGAAGAATTAGATCACTAATCAACCTAATTAGGCTTTTTGATAGGGATAAGATCCTATGAGGGCCATTTAGGTGTAGGGGAGGACTTAAGTTACCTTAGGGAGCTAAGAGGTGGTATCCTAGTGGATAGGAGGTATTTTAGAGGCGTTTTATCTAGTTTTATAGGTTTAGGAACCTATGGATGACTAATATAGCCTACGACATCCTATGTCAGTCTACAAGTGTGTATGTAGATGTACAAGTATCTAGAATTGAGAATGTGTGACTTTTAGGTGTCTACATTTGCTCCTTTTTGTACTATGTTGTGTGGAACAAAGTTTAGTGCAAAAATATAATATGAGAAGGTGAGGGGATGTTTTAAATTGAAGGGGAAGAAGGGAAAATAAAAATAAGGATAAGGAATGGGATCTAATAAAAGGCATGTAGCTGCTCGAAGCATGACAATACAACATTGATAGATAGTCAAGAAAAGAAGATGAGAAGAAGAAGAGAAGAAGGATATATGATCAAAGGCATGTAGCTGCTCGAAGCGTGACCATACAAAATTGATTAATAGCCAATAAAAGAAGACGAAGAGGAGAAGAAAAGAAGGGAAAAGAATGGGATCTAATCAAAGGTATGTAGCCACTCGAAGCATGCCCATACAACATTGATCGATAGTCAACAAAAGAAGATGAGAATAAGAAAAGAAGAAGATGAGGATCTAATCAAAGGTATGTCGCGACTCAGAGCGTGACCATACAACATTGATCGATAGCCAGGAAAATAATAGGAAGAGGAGAAGAAAAGAAGAAGAGAAAATAATGGAATCTAATCAAAGGTATGTAGTCACTCAAAGCATGACCATAAAACATTGATCGATAGTCAAGAAAAGGAGGGAAAAGGAGCAAAAAAGAAGAAGCAAAAAAAAGAAGAAGAATGGGTGAATGCAAATGATGAGATGAAGGTGAATGTATGCATGTGGATGACTACGAACGCAACACGATGATATTTTTATTTTGTACAACATTTTGCAATGTTGTATTGGTTGCTTGTGAGGGCAAATTATGACTACTTTGCTTTTGCGACCAATGCAAGATGGTCCAAATACGAATAGAACACATGTCTATTCAAATTTTTGCTTTTGATTGATTGATGAGTGCTTGGTGACACTTGTCAAACTATTTGAGCTGGGTGGCATGGATTATTCAAATGTACCATTCATTCTGTGATCACTGTCAACATACATGAATGCTAGAGTGATATTTCTATTATTGGATTATTCAAATGTACCATTCAGTATTTGGTCAGGGCCAACTGAATGATAGAGTGAAATCTCCAATATTACACATGGCTCTCATGATTTAAAAACATCTGATTTGGGATGAAGTTATCTTGAGATAATCTTCAACGAAATAAATTGTAGACAAATGTGATATCTGTGATTTGAATGTTTGAATATTTGGTTGAATTTAAAGTGAATTTTGGATATTAATACCCCCTCAAACAAAGAATCAACAATAAGGTGAATGAAATGTGATGAAGTGATGCTGAGGTGATTGATAGAAGAAAATGGATGATAAAAAGGGTGAAAAATCAAATGGAGAGGAAGAGGAAAAGGTAATCTAGGGGTTGGAGTGAAAATTTGATGATTTTAAAGTTAGCAGCTTCAATTCGCATGGTGGGGGGTGAATTGGACCTAAATCACAGGGTGGGGGTGAATTGGACCTAAATCGTAGGGTGGGGGGTGAATTAGGGGTTTTAGGTATTTTTATGCCCTTTTGACATGCATGGGGGGTCATTTGCAATGTGTGAGTTGGAGAGAAAGGAGTGAGCGATGTTTGGTGATGCAGAGTGCTGGTTGTTTGAGAATTTAGAGGTAACGATGGTGAGGGACCAAACTGAATTTTGTAGCCAACATGGAGATCCATCAGTAAGTGGTTGTAACTTGCTTTTGTTTTATTTTATTGTTTTCAAAAAAACATGAAACGAGAGAGGGGAGGTTTTTACATCGATTTTGGAAATTTACGTAATATTTTATGAAAATTGAAACACAAAGTGTTAAATGGGCCAAATGGATATCTAGATATGTGATCAGACTTTTATTTTGACCAGTTTTCATGTTAGTTTGACCAATTAGCGGGTAGTGCAGTTGAATGAGTGGGTTTTTTTTTTTGGGAGCAAACGATATACTATTTTTGAAATGTGATTGTATTTTATCTATAAAAGTGGAAAATGGGTGTCTAGATGTGTGACTGTGTTTTTATTTTACCCTCGTTTGGTGTATGATGTTGATGTGTGCCTTTTGTGTGTAAGTTTGTTGAACTTAACCTTGATCTTGGTGATTATCGGTGTGCTATTTTTGGTCTATTGAAACTTTCACTATAAAAGGGCAAATGGGTATTCAAAAATATATTTTGTTTTTTCGTGTTGTGGCATTTGATATGTGTTTGGATTTCATGCCATGAGGTATATTTGAGTAAACATGGAGTTGGTTGTTGGGAGCCAAATATGCATTGTTTTTCAAATTTGTTTGGATTTTTACCATAAAATGGCAAAATGGGTATCCAAAAGTGTGACTGTGTTTTTGTTTTATCGTGTTTTGTGTATTGTACATGATTTTATATCTCGATATACGTGATAAGGTAAATGAATGATTTTTTAGTTGTGAAATGTGTTCTAGTGAATTTTTTGACATTGAATTAACTAGAATGAGTGGATTTTTTTTTTATGTGTGGAACTAACATGAGTTTTGTTGTGAATAAAATAGATGAAGAATATTGAGCTACGACATCATGCATGGATGATAAAGGCTGAATTAGAGGAGATTGTGCAGAAGAATGATGAGGATCAGGATTATTTGGAGGTAGTGTGGTTGAAAGGCATTTGGGAATGCATGAGAATTCATGCTAATTGAGCTTACATATCAACCTTATATGAGCGGTGGGATCTTGATAAGAATACTTTCCACTTATCGATGGGTGAGATGATAATCATATTGGAGGACGTGTACAATATTTATAAGTTATCGATTGAGGGTGTTCCAGTGAGGGCAATGATGGATGATAGTCAGGAGGCTGTGATAGAGCATGCATTTGGTGCACTATGGAGGGAGGTAGATATTAAGAATATGGATTATGAGTACCTTTGGCATCATGGCATGTTATCAGATCATTAGTGTGCAGTGATGATGATGATATCGACCTATGCACTACCAAATATTTTCATGGTATTGTTTACCTAGAATATATTGGATGTAGTATGCAACATGGTGGAGTGCAGGGTTGTGTTTGTGTGGGCACTTGCATTATTGGCCTAGGTGTACAAGGAGTTGCACCATTTAGTATGCATATGGGTGGAAGGGGTTGAGTTGGACTCCTTTGCTATAGGTGTGGGTATGTGAGCATATAGCCATAAAGCAACCATCGTTATTGAATTATAATATTTATGTGGAGGCGAAGACTCACTTGCCATATGCATTGATATGGAGGATAGATGAGGAGAAGTATATGAAGAGGTCATATGAGGGTGATCCATTATTTTGGAGAGTAAAGTTCAGGGAGTTGGAGGCTAAGAACATTTGTTGGAGGTCCTAGAGAGGTGGAGTAGTGTAGGAAAATGATGAGGAGTAGCTATAAGTGATTCATCGAGGGTGATGGGTGGTGGGTTGGTATACATAGTAGGATGAGTTCTTCTAGTTCAATAGGGTTATGCGGTAGTTTGGTTTGTGATAGGATGTTCTAGAGGCATCTATCATGATTTACAAACAATGGGGTGATAGAGGTAGTCACCCTATAGTACTACCTTGGACTGGTGAGAGAAATCCATTAATGATGATTTTGGATGTGTATGATGTAGGTACGACACTAGAGTATGATACTTGATGGGAAACTCAGATTTGGGAGGTAGGCAAGGGTGTGATCGATCAATGGGTGCATCTAGTCAATGGTGTGCCTGCTCTAGAGGTATGATCAACAATAATTACCTGGTCTAGACTATAAGGGAGAGTGAGTGATGATACTGAGGTACCTCTTCATCGATCAATGTGATTATTGGGTAGCACTTCTATTACAACCACAGAGAGAGTAGCGAAGGTACCAACGATGGGTGGTTTAGAGTAGCCGATGGAGGATCCTGTAATGATGGATGATGTGAGGGAGGATGTTGGGGCTGATATGGGTATCAACTACTTGATTGATGTGAGAGATTTCATTGACATTTGTGATATGGTAGAGATACCCATTAAGGAGTAGGAGAGATTGGAGGTCAATGAGGAGTTGTTGATGTTGCATGAGAGGGTGCGATAACTAGAGGGGTAGATTTGTCCTAGTAAAGAGGGTTGGGTGACAGAGTGACAAATATCGAGTAAAAAACATAGGGATCTAGAGGAGTGATTGGTGGTTTTGGAGGTGGTAGGTGCCACTAGGGAGAAAGAGTTGGAGCTTTAGGTTGCATAGCAGCAAGGCTATTTGCTGTGATGGAGGTAGGACATGTAGAGACAATAGAAAAATTTATGCGTAGGACTAGAGAGACTATGGTGGTTGAAGAGAGGTTGAAGGGTGAGATACAAAAGATGTAGTATGTTACAGAGATGAGGTATTCTGAGTGAGAGGCTCACTTGGTAGATATTTTTAAGTTGTGAGCCAAGGTGGAGTGACAGTGGTAGATATAAGAGGATGTAGAGTGGGCAAGAGTATCAGAGCAGGTTCCTATACATGTGGCTACATTGAGGGTAGAGATATAGTGGTTGCAGAGGGTTGGTAAAGAGTTGGGGAATCGGATGAGGGAGGAGATGGCGATGTGATCAGATTATGAGATCCTCCTGATGATGTGTGGGATTCCACTACTAGATTATGGTAGGTCGTGGTCACAGTCAATATCATGATTGCAAGAACAAATACATTCACAGTAGATTCATGAGAGTATGACCTCGATTGCATGGAGAGGAGTCAAGAAAGAGGTGCTAGTGGTATTTTTGAGAGGGAGTGTGGCTCCTATGGTGACTCAGACATTTGTGGTAGGGATGGAGTCTAGAAAGGTGATGGTAGTACGTGGAGCAGTGTAGGGTATGGTGACTCATGGAGTGGAGACACTCCTGGTGATCATATGAGCTAATGTTTTTGGTTTGTAGTGATGTATTATTAGATTTTATTGCCTATAGGCTAATAGGATTATGGGTTGTGGACTCGTACCCATGTTGTAGCTTGATGGCATATTTTATTTTGATATATATAGATACCTTTTGTGTTGTGGATATTATATATATGTGTTGTGATCTAATTTGAGTGTATGTGTGATTTCTTATGTTTTGGTTATATGAAATATCGATATGTAGATGTACCATAGATAAATATATGTGCATATGGTAGTATGTAAGAAAATGATATCACCATAATGTAGAAATATTATGAAGTGATGCAGTGGAGATGCATATAGATAAATGTGATAATCTATGATGTAATAAAAATAAATGCATGTAGGATAGATGTAATAATGCATGTATGTGAGAGCTGAAATACACAGAGGAAGCACTTGTATCATAACATAACTGATTATGATGTGATCCATTCCATAATCTCAAGGATGCAGGAAAGCGTAGTGTGTATGCAATAATTTTGACAATCATAGTTATAGAAATCAAACCTCATGAAAACTGAGCGAGATTTATCGATAACTCATAACTAACCTAGCTAGGTCAAATTCTATCAAGGACCTGTGTGTGCAAATAAGTGATGTTCATTTGTCCATTTTGAGGGAGGTAGGACTAACCTGTTGTAAACATAGCTGAAGTAGCTATCTCATCCACAAGCATGCAATGATCTATACAAAAGAAGTTTACTAATGTGGTAGATGTGTCACCACTTGTAATATTGTTCCACTGGTAGACAGACACTTAGGGCATGTTGGTGATGGAAATTGTCCCATGATGTTATGTTAAACCTAAGGACCAAAGATGATGAAGCATAATAATTGTGATATCTAGAGGCTTTTATTTTTTTTTACCCCTTGTTTATTTCTTGTCTTTTTGTGGTGCTCTTTTTTTTTGTATGGGCATTGGCTTTTGTTTTTTGCCCCTTTTCTGATTTTTGCTTATTTTGATCCCTTTGTTTATCCCTAAGTTGTATGTTGACCATGAAAATGGAGGATGAGTAGGGAAAACCATTCGCTAGATGGTGATATCTACGCAAGGTGTTATCTTCCCTCGACTAAAAATTTGTTTAAGTTGTGACCTATGTGAATGGTCCTTGAAAGAAGTTGAACAGTCCAAATAAAATTATAGGAAGTGTAATAACCTGTTAGCTAGAGGTGACATTTGATTGACTGAACTATTGAATGGTTAAGGAAATGCAAGAAACCATATACCTTATAATCCCAAAAAAGGGAGTGGACATCCAAGTGGTAATTCTAACAAGTACATATGTTATTCCTTATAGGGTGTATTTCTGTATATGGAATATACAAACATGAATGAAACCATAGAAGAAGGATGGATATGTGCAATGAGTGAAGTGTGAGATGTATTATGAAAGATCCATATCTACAAGAGAAAATATGCATAATAAAACTAGAAGAGATTGTAAATCATGTGGAAAATTGGATGTGTATGATGACAATGACGACAATAGAGAGTCATGATAACAGTTGCCCCAACGTGTGGGAAGATGTAGCAACTAGGATCAAAGAAAATAAACTATAAAGTACATATAGGACTGATGGGTGTGGATAGAGAATCCATATCAAAATATGTAAAATGACATAAAAGTAATGAAGTAAAAAAAAGAGAAGTTGAAATAAGTTCATAAAGAAAAAGAAAGGAAATAGGGAAGAGAGGAGGGAAGAATCAACATAGAAATGTAGCCGCTCGAAGCGTGACAATTAAACAATGCTAATGAGGAAGGGAGGTGCAAATATGGAATGGAAGAAAACAAACAACATAGAATAAAATAACAACTATGTGAAATGATGTGGATTGGATCGTGAGTGACTTGGTGAGGTGGCCAAGGTGACTTGGATTTTGGTAGTTGGCATAATTGGATGACTATTGGAAGTAGTGAGGTGTAGGAGTAAATGAATATCATTATGGGGTGGAATGACATACCAGCCAACATGGGGGGCTTTGGAGGTAAGTAAGTGAGGGAGATTTTTTAAGATGTGAATGAGCATCGTTGAAAAGCATAACCTGAATAATAAATTCAAATGTAAGACACGCATGTCATACCTTGGATGACGATGGTAAATGCAAATGTGTTTTTTATTGTAATAACGTGACTTAGGGCATGAATTGTCAATAGGGAATATTTTAGGTAAGGCAAGGAGGCCCTAGTGAAATAACTAGTGGAAGGTTTGGGACAATGGTGCTAACCAAATTGGCCTAGGATAGATATATCGATGGAGGTGGTGTGGGAATGGATGGTCAAATCAGGACATGGGAATCAAATGTAGATCAGGTTCAAGAATGAAGGGTAAGCCTAATAGAAGGTGATGTCAGTCGAGTCATAGTAAAATAGTGTGAAGAGGAATAGTAGCAACAATAGCTCAAGTGTAACTCGAGATTTTCAAGGTGGGAAAGGATATGCTGAATGTCAATGGGAGGAGGTGATAGAATCAAGGAATGTGGGAAGTAAGATTTAGGTGGGTATATGGAATGGAGGTATGAATGTGAAGAAGAGGATGAATGAGATGAAGAAGGAGGGAAATGGAATTTTTGTGCTAATGTTATAACAAGCTAGAGCGGGAGGTTGTAGAGCGACGATGGTGGCATCCGAAGGGTAGGTGGTGGAGGGGATGGATGTAGAAGATGATATTGATGGGATGGGAGAATGCGAGTGGAGGAAGTATAGGTAGTATGGTAGATAAGGTATAAGTCATAGAGTGACATTCCAATGGGTAGGGGTGGAGGTAGTCATGCAGAAGATGTGTGAATGGGTCTAGTGCATCTGTTAGGTGGGCAATATGATGGTATAGATCAGTGAGCTAAGGAAGGTAGTAGATATGTATCCTTGGGATCGATCAGGTGAGGTGGGGATGACTCCCATGTGTGGGAAGTTGATGGGTGAGAGTACTCTCTCTTATCCTTAAAATAATATAGAGAAGACCTGACTATCTATTGAGTGAGGGGAATAATAAGCATGTCTACAATGGGGTAAGCTATGGTGGGGTGAGCTACAGTGATCAAAATGTGATGAGGGAGTGTTGGCATGCATGAAACATATCGGGTGGCTGAGCCAGATTGGCTGGGGTAACTAGTATGGAAGATAACATCTGGGGATCCTACATTATGGAGGTGATTGTATGCTAGATGTGTGTATCTAAAATAAGATCATGTCACTGAAGATGTCATTGTTGACACTATAATACTTGCAAAAACTAAAGTACCCATAGCATATAAATGGCATAAAAAGTAAAATAGGTTTTTTTGTGTAATAGAAAGTGTGTGTGGAATGCGATGTAGTGTATGTGTGATGTACATGGGGACTGTGTTGTGGTGACCCTATATACATTGTATGTGATTGCTGACCTAGATAGGCTAGGTTTTGAATGCGCATAGGTGAATGATGTTGATAGACTTGGGTTTAGCAGAGCCTTCGAGGTTTGATAATCAACAGGCACCAGAGACAAATTTTTGTGTAATTATGTATAGGCCTAACCATTTAGGAGTGAATTTGTCTTACTGCCGATAGGGTTCGCTTGTGATTTATTGGTTTTCCTTAAGGACCAAGTCACCAATTTGAAATTTGTTTTGATGTACCTTAATATTATAGGCATGACAAAGGTAATATTTATAGACACATGTGTGTTCGATGATGTGAATGTGACACTTATCCAAAAGCATTAATTGATCGAGATAGGCTTGATGAGCTATGCCATAATCAATGAAGTCTTTCATGGAGACTCGTAGGGAAGGTATCTCAAGTTCAAGGGACATAATGGCTTCAACACCATAAACCAAGGATAAGGGGGTTACCCTAATGGGAGTATAAATGCTCGTATGGTAAGCCGACAAGGCAAGAAGCATCTGATTATGCCAATCATGATGGGATTCTATAATCATTTTTTGAAGGATGAAGCAAATGGTTTTATTGATAGCTTGAACCTGGCCATTACCCTATGGGTAGTACAGGGTTGAGAAGCTATGGTGGATATTAAAATTGACATAGAGGGAATTGAAATTTTTGTTTTTGAAAGATTTTTCATTATCAGAGATGATTTGGGAGGGAATACCAAAGTGACATGATGTGATCTATAATAAATGTAGTGATCTTGGTTCTTGTTGTTTGGATGAGTGGGATAGCTTTGACCCACTTTGTGAAGTCCTCAGTAGCAGTGATAATGAATTTATGGTTGTTTGATGATGCAAGTGTGATCTGCCCAATGATATCGAGTCGCCATTGTGAGAAAGGCCACATAGATTGAATTGGTTGGAGAGCTTGTGAAGGAAGGTGCATGAGGTTGGCATGTTGATGGTATTTTATGCATTCCTTGACATATTTACAATAATTATATTCTATTTTGGGCCAATAGTAGCCCATGTGTAAGATACGCTTGGTGATAGACATGCCACTAAAGTGGCCACCACAAGTGCCATCATGGGTTTCCTATACTATCCATTGAGATTGATGTGGTTCAAGGCAACGTAGGAGAATACCATCATAACCATGGTGGTACAGGATGTCTCCCAATAATTTATAGTGAATGGCATATTATTTGAACGCTTGATTTTGAGTGTGTGGTAGATTGTAGGGTAGGAAGTGTAATTTAATATAATCCTTAATTTTAGAAAACCAAGGATCACATGGTTCAGTTTGGACAACGTGAATACCATCATCATCCGTATGAGGTAAAGATGAGATAGTTGATTTGGTAAGCATGTGAACAGACACATGCGTACTATCTAAAATGGGATTTTGTGGTATCAATGATCCTAAGGAGACTATTATCAGCAAAATGATTGGAGGAATGCAGGGTGGCTTCGATAGTATAAACTGCGTGAGGAGTTGTTGGGTAATCTTCTTATATTATTGGAGAATAGAGTAGTGACCTTGCTTTATCTCTTGCACTTAGTTTCCAATAAGGAGGGAGTATCCAATGATGTGAAGGCACTTAATGTGCATGGAATTCACATATTTTAGATTGAGAATAAGGGCTTCATATTTTGCATTGTTGTTTGTGCAAGGAAATCCTAGTTTGAATGAGAATGGTAGGGGATCTCCGTTTGGGGTAAAAAATACTATGCCCCAATGTGTGTGCAGTGGGAACCGTCAAAGAATAATGTTAAGTCAGCCATTATATTAAGTTCAACATATTATTTAGGTTCTGTGATATTAAAAATTAAATCATTAGGGATTTGAATGATGAGGGAACGAGTATCTGGTAATAGGACCTTTGTGAGCTGATCTGCGATGACCTACCCCTTAATATATTTTTGTGAAATGAACTCTAGGTCGAATTCAATAAGGAGTATAATCCATTTAGAAGTGCAAGAGTTATGATAACTCTTGTTCATCATGTAGCAGAGTGGGTTGTCGTGGGTGATGATGAAGGTGGTGTGATTGAGCATGTAATGGCATAGTTTTTGGGTGGGCAAAGACTATAGCTAAGCATAGATTTTCCATGTATGTATAGTGGGTTTCATAACTAACCAATGTATGGATGATGTAGTATATGTCTCTCTCATGATTGAGTTCATTATTCTGGATGAGGAGTGTACCAAGTGCAAAGTCTGTAGTGAAAATGTATAGAGTGAATGTTAACTATGAATCTGGGGGAGATAAAACCAGTGAAGAGTTAAGGTAATATTTGATTGAATTAAAAGCTTTTTGGCAGTTATCATACCATTTGAAGGTGACACCATTTTGTAAGAGGTGATTAAATGGCTTGCATTTGTCTGAGAGTTGATCAATAAAGTGACGCATCGATTGGATTATGCCTTGCAAGTTGCATAATTGTTTAAGGTTTGTGGGTGGAAGCATCTCAAGGATATATTTGAATTTGTTAGGGTTAAATTCAATTCCTTGCTAAGAGATGATGAAACCTAGGATTTTGCCTAAAGTGACACCAAATATGCATTTATTTGGGTTTAGGCAAACATTGTATTCTAATAGGTGATCAAAAATTTGGTGGAGGTCACCCAGGTGCTATGAATGCTCTTTTGGTTTTGTGATAAGATAATCGATGTAATATTCCATAGTTTTATGCATGTAACCATGGAAAATGTAAGTCATTGCATGTTGATAGGTTACCCCAATATTTTTGAGATCGTAAGGCATGACCTTGTAGCAGAAGTTCCCCCAGGGTGTTGTGAAGGAGATTTTGTGTTGGTTGACTAGATTGATTCTAATCTGATTGTATCCAAAAAATCCATCCAGAAGGGATATATTTTCATGGCCTATGATGGAATCGATGAGTGATATGATGTTTGGTAAGGGAAGGTTGTCTTTAGGATAAGCTTTATTTAAGTCATGGAAATCAGTGTAGATGCTAACGTCATCAAAGGGTTTTGGGACTGGCACCATGTTAGAAACCCACTCAATATAATCTATGAGAATGATGAAACATACATCGAGGAGCTTTTGGAACTCTTATTTTATAAGGAGAGCAATGGTGGGATGCATATGTCACAACTTTTGTCTGACGGGTTTGACGTCCTTATCTAAGGTGATGTTATGAACCACTAGGGAAGGGTCAAGGCCAAGCATGTCCTTGTAGAACCAGGTAAAGACTTTAATATATTCCTTAAAGAATGTAGTAAATGCAATACACTCTTATGGGGAGACGCTCATCGTAAGTTTGACTATGTGTGGGTTTTTAGGATTGTATCCAATGTCGACTTCAATAGTATCTTTTGATGAGCACCAGAAATGCTCATATTTTGTACACATTTTCTTGATCATTATGCGGCTGTATAATAAGGATTGCGTACTTTTATAAATGATTATATAGATATTTGATGAAATTATGCGTGTTATCTAATTTGTGTGTTTTCAGTGTGTTTTGTGGAATTGCAGTTGGTTTAGTTAGATTTGGATCAGTCGAGGTCTTTTTGATGGACCTGGCACTTTGTTTCTTTGGGGATCAATGCAGAGAACATAGGCGCCTTCCTCTTCCAGGAAGGCACCAAGAGAAAGTAGGCGCCTTCCTCTTCCAGGAAGGCGCCAAGAGAACGTAGGCGCCTTCCTCTTCCAGGAAGGCACCAAGAGTAAGTAGGCGCCTTCCTCTTCCAGGAAGGCACCAAGGAAATATAAGCACCTTCCTCCTCCAGGAAGGTGCCAAAGGGAAGGAAGCACCTTCCTCTCATAAGGAAGGCACCGACGGGAAGGCGCCATGATAGGCAAAGTGCCTTCCTCCCATAAGGAAGGCACCACTAGAAGACAAGCGCCTTCCTCTCATAGAAGGCGAGTGCCTTCCTCCCATAAGGAAGGCGCCACTAGAAGGCAAGCACCTTCCTCTCACAGGAAGGCACCAATAGAAGGTAAGCACCTTCCTCTTCTAGGAAGGCACCACGATAGTAAGATACCTTCCTCATAGGGAAGGCACCTCTGTTCTTCGCCCGTTGACCAGATTTGCATGACGTGGACAGCAATGGCTGGTGCAGTTCCAACTCTACGTCATGTAGAGCTAAATTGGAGATCGCACCAATGTATGAAAGCGTCTTACCAATGCCAGGTGAAGCATGAACCAATCAGCGAACACGCCATCGTTAGAACCAAATGCCAGTTTTAAGCAGACGTCGATTGCATTCACTAGACTGTCTTAATTTAGTCTGGGATGAATCGACTGTTGTAACCTCTTTGTAATAGAAGTTCTATGGGTGTGTTATATAAACACATGCAGACCACTCTAAGAGATATAGATTGATATAGATTTATATAGAGATATAGAGACAGATAGATATTGTAACACTTTGATAAATATATTACAGTTCTAAGAGTTCTAAGCGCGTGTTCAGCTGGGAGGAAGCTGCTGGAGCCTGGGCCCACTCCAAGCCAGTATTTCTTCCCCACTTTTCTTCTATTTTCTAGATTAGTTTATTGCTTTTATAGGGTCATTTACCGCATTGCTATTTCTAGTATTTGTAGTAGATTCATTTTTAGGAATGTGTGAATGTTTTATTTTCGTAGATTTAATTATTTTCTTCTTACGTAAATTATTGAGGAGTGCATGAGTGATTGACAACCATTTTGAAAACACCCCCCAATAGTAGAATTAGCGGACTCATCTCAAGTGGTATTGTAAGCAATCTTATTCAGACCCTTCGCAAGTTTACGAAGCTCCCTGGGTTGATAAATTAAATGCACGGGCATGTGACAAAAGTAGGAAAAAGTTAACCTTGTTTGGCCCGCAACATTTTGGCACCATTGTCGAGGAAGCGTCTCAACTAGATTATTTACAATACCCTAAAACCTTCCATCTGACCTTGTATGAGTTCTTCGAGAAGAAGAGGACCGAACGATCGGTTTATAAGAACCAATCCATCAAAACCAGAGTCATCCGAGCATTCTAAATTTGAATTAGACTCACCCGACCCACCAACAATCCATTGGAGTGAGGAACCACACTTTGTGCAAAGTGCCTCCTCATCCCATCAATGTGGGGAAGAACGAATCATCATAAATCCCCTATTTAATAGGACTCCCTTAGAGGAAGCCCTATTGTGGAAAGTTGTAGAAGATCGGACGATCTCACCAGACAACCTTAGAGCTTTGACTCAAAAAGTCTTAAATGACCGTAAGGCCATAAGCACTGCATTAGAAACCACATTTCCTAAAAAAATGGTTGATAATGATGAAGTCTCATCTGGCTTTAGTTTCTCGATAGAGGAAGGAGTAGGAGATGCCAAAATGAAAAACATATCCCCTGCTCACCTTTCGACCTTCAGAGGATACCCAACTGAGGACCCTGACCTATTTTTATTTAAGTTTGATGTCTTATGCAGGTCTGTGGACTACAAATCCGATACGTAGAAGCTGAAACTCTTTCCTTCTACATTGGATGATGCAGCTCTACAGTGGTTCATCGGTCTGGGAGACAAACACATTGCCACATGGGACCAGATGAAGAGGCTCTTTTTAGAGCAATACCAAGATTTTGGGAGAGCAAGAGACTCCAGGGAGGAGGTCCTGAGCATGACACAGAAAGAATATGAGTCTCTCGAGGAGTACTGGGAGAGATTCAACTTTAATCTTCAATGATCTCCTCACGCGAGACTATCTGATAAGTCCCTCAAAAGCATATTTTTGAGAGGACTTACCAATGAATCACTGGAGGCTCTTAACATGATCTCTGGAGGTGATGTCTACCAGCATGCTATGGAAGACATCCGACAACTATGCCGAAACTACTCAAGAAGGTGAGGCAAGGCCACCTCCAGAACCATGAAAGTGACTACTTCAGTCACAAAGACAAAAATAGGTAACATGCTGGAGGATTTAAAGAGTGAAATGCTCTCATCTCTAGCATTGCAGATGGATACGTTGTTGTTAGAGAAAAAGAAGCAAGAAAATGATGCAACATTGGCTTATTTCTATCCAAAATGTAGAGGGAGGCATGCAAAGAATGCATGCCCGGAGAACAAAGTCAGAGTATGCATAGTTTGTAGGCTGAATCATAAAACTCGATTGTGCCCACAACTGCCCAGTAATCAGGAGGAGGCTGAAAGCACGGATGCCTATTTCATAGGCAATCGAAAGAGTTGGCCATAGCCCCCTATGGGGAATATGCCAACCGGAATGCCGCCATATGGGGGAGGGCCATACATGCACCAAGGACCACCTCAACCACCTAACATGGGGTGGTGGGGGCCATCACCCTGGTCTAACGCACCCCCAACAACATTCTCGAACCAGCAGCCATGGATGCCATATCCATATCCTGGGCAGTAGTGGAGAGGCCACACTGCATGGAATCAGGCTCCATAGAATGTAGCACCTGCTCACCCCCAATAGAATTTATCGACATTGCCAGTAGTGAGACCTGCATAGCTACCCGCACAACCGATGACAAATCCAAATAACAGGGTGAACCAGCCAACATACAACGTGGAGGGTGAGATGTATCCTATGTACAATATTCAGCTTAGGTCAGGTAGGCAGCTAGGAGTAGGAACACCTCCACTGGTAGAAGAGGAGGAAGAGGTAGAAGAAACACCTTTGGTAGAGGAGGAAGAAACACTTGAGAGAGCGAAGGCTCCATTTCCCAACCGGCTGCAAGAACAGAGAAAAGTAACGCAGCCAAAATTTGACATCTTGTCAAGCTTGAAGAACCTCACAGTGACAATTCCATTATTCCAAGCAATCCGAGATGTTCCAATATATACCAAGGCAATCAGAGAGATGTGTCTGAGGAAGCCAGGATGAAGAGCAACCCAGACTATCAACGTCATGGGTAAACTAGTGGATTTGATGATGGGCAGAACATGCCATCCGAAGTATGCAGACCCAGGCAGCCCGATGCTGACTATAAAAATTGAGGGACATTCCCTATCCAATACGTTGGTCGATCTCGGAGCAGCCATCAATGTAATGCCTCAGGAGACCATGCAGAGGCTACAACTCATGAACCTAAAACCCACCATGATAGTGCTATAGCTGGCCGATCGATCGACCGTAGCACCGAAAGGAATGTTGGAAGACGTGATAGTAACGGTCAGTGCATGGGAATACCCAACCGAATTTTTAGTCTTACAATCCAAAACTAGGTTGGGTGGTTACCCGCTCATCTTGGGGAGGCCATGGCTGGCAATAGCTGATGCTTACATCAGCTATCGGGATGGGCTGATGACCATCTTCGATGGGCGAAACGTTAAAAGGTTGACCATTTCACCCCCAACATAGTCTGTCGACTCAGTAGGAGAACCCATGTTCATCGAGCATGGAAATCCAGAGCTGTCCATGATCCAACCGGTGATGACATTGGAGGAGTTGATAGAAGAAGATGAAGATGGTGCTATTGTGGAGTTTCTCCATGGAGAGCCCTCCATCTCTGCACCTGGATCACCGTTGACTGGCACCCAAGATCACCACGTTCGATAGATACACGTTGGGCCAGGAAGAACGTTAAATGTCAGCAGTAGGTTGACGCCCACACAACTGATAAAATTAGAAGAGCTCCTGGTAAGGCACCAACAAGCATTTGCATGGGATTACTCAGATATGCAGGGCATCAGCCCAGAGATCTGTACCCATCGGATTTATCTAGATGATCAGGCAACTCCAAGCTGACAACCGCAGAGAAGAATGAACCCGACAATGAAAGACATTGTCAAGGAAGAACTGCACAAACTCTTGGCTGTCGGATTCATATATCCAATTTTTGATAGTGAGTGGGTATCACCATTAGTAGTGGTCCCTAAAAAGAATGGGAAGTGGCGAATCTATGTGGACTACAGAGCATTGAACAAAGCAACCAAGAAAGACCACTTCCCACTCCCGTTCATTGATCAGGTCTTGGACACACTCTCAGGGAGGAAGTACTTCTCCTTTCTGGATGGATTCAGTGGATACAACCAGATCCAGATAGGAGAAGAAGATCAGGATAAGACAACGTTCACCTACCCATGGGGAACGTTTGCCTATAGGGTATTGCCTTTCGGACTGTGCAACGCACCTGCCACCTTTCAAAGGGCGGTGCTTAGCATATTCTCAGACATGATGGGAGATGGGGTCGAGGTATACATGGATGACTTCACCGTCTATGGAGAAACCTTTGAGGAGGCAATGACGAACTTGGAAAGAGTGCTCGACAGAAGCAAGAAAAATAATTTGTCCCTAAGTAACGAAAAATGCTTTATGATGATGCAAGAAGGCATCGTACTGGGGCACCACCTCTCTGCAGAAGGAATAAAGGTTGATAAAAGGAATATTGAGGTCATCAGGGACCTACCCAGCCCTAGAACGTAGAAAGAGGTGAGGAGTTTTCTTGGATCAACCGGGTACTATCGATGATTTATCGCCGAATTTAGCAAAATTGCCAAACCACTGCACACTCTATTATCTAAGGATGTGGAGTTCAATTGGATGGAAGACTGCGAAGAAGCGTTCCAATTGCTTAAGGAGAAACTGATATCTGCACCAGTTTTAAGAGGACCAAATTGGGCCATACCATTCCATATCTACTGTGATGCATCCAACGGTGCGATTGGAGCAGTCCTCGAACAAAAATATGGCAAAGAATTTTATGCCATTTATTATGTCAGTAAAAACTTGGCAGGAGCAGAGCTCAACTACACGGTGACAGAGAAGGAGTTCCTCGTAGTTGTCCATGCTATAAACAAATTCTGCCACTATATCATCGGGATATAAGGTATTTGTCCATACGGACCATGCGGCTATCAGATACCTAATGAGCAAGCCGGCCATTGGCGGAAGAATTATCAGATGGCTATTGCTACTACAGGAATTCGACATCACCATAGTCGACAAACCAGGCAAGGATAACGTCGTGGCAGATTTTCTATCCAGATTGATACCAGCAGACCATCAAGCAGTGGAAGACCAGTTTTTGGATGAACATTTGTTCACTATTAGTGAGCAAACCCCGTGGTATGCAGATATAGCCAATTACTTGGCCACCGGAAGGACCTCACCTGCTCTCTCTTTCTGAGAAAAGTAGGTGGTCATAGAGAAAAGTGCATCGTTCCTATGGATGGATGGCCTCCTATTTAAAATAGGACGTGACCAAATTATAAGAAGATGCGTAGCAGAACAGGAGTTCTCAGAAGTACTCAAAGCATGTCACGATGAACCATGCGGAGGACACTTTGCAGGGAAATGAACTGCCTACAAAATCCTACAGGCTGGGTACTTTTGGCCCACTCTGTTTAAGGATGCGGCTACGTACGCCAACAAGTGTGATGAATGCCAAAGGATGGGCAGACCAACCCATCGAGATGAAATGCCCCTCCAGCCTCAGGTACACCTGGAACCTTTCGATAAGTGGGGCATGGACTTCGTGGGACCGTTTAATCCACCTTCGATGGGGAGGAGGTTTATTTTGGTCTATACGGATTACGTTACCAAATGGGTTGAAGTTCAGGCATTGAGGGATTCAAAGGAAAGAACGGTTGTCGATTTCTTATTTGCCCATATTTTTACATGATTTGGGGTCCCTAGGGAGATAACAATAGACCAAGGGCCTCAATTTACCTCCAAGTTGATCGAGGAGCTGATGGAGCAATACAAAGTTTGGCACAATAAAACTATGCCCTACCATCCACAGGAAAACGGGCAAGTGGAAGTGACAAATAGAGAAATAGAGAACATCCTGATGAAGACCATGCAACAACATAGGAAATATTGGGCTACACGGTTGTCGAAGGCAGTCTGGGCATATAACACCATGTGGAAATCCACCATAGGCTTTACACCTTTCCAACTGGTCTATGGGAAAAATGCGATGATGCCCATCGAATTTGAAATCAAGACGCTGAGAATGGCTTCAGAATTGAACTTGAGCTTGGATGAAGCTCAAAAACAAAGGATTCGACAACTAGATCAGCTGGACGAAATCCGATTAGATGCTTTGTAGAGAACAAAAATTATACAGAAGCAAAGAAAGCGGTGGCATGATAGCCACATTAAGCTAAAGCAGTTCCAAGAAGGGGAATGGGTACTATTGTATGATTCTCGGTTCCAGGAGAGGAAAGGCAAATTAATGTAGAGATGGATGGGGCCGTATGAGGTGGTAGAGCTCATCAAGAATGGGGTAGTGCACGTTAAGACAATTGATGATAGCAACACCATGTTCACAGTCAATGGCCACCGACTACGCCCCTATAACACGTCCAAAACATTATAGGTAGAATCTAGAATAGGCATGGGGGAGACCCCATCTTGTTAGATCTAGACCGAACTCTCATAGGTGAAATGGTGGGCATGGAAGTGCTCACCCAAAATTAGTTAATGTAGTTTTTTTCTTACAGTGTGTTTTTGTAGGGACGACGCCCGCATGCAAGCTGCAGGCATCCTAACCCAGGGCCTAACAGGCATGAAATGCATCTAACTACCTTTATTTTCCTTTTTTTTTGGTTGCTTTTTGTAGGTGGAGGACCTAACAACATGAGGAATAGGTATCTGGGAAACCAGGCCTAGTTCGGCTCAGCATTCCGACATCAGCACTCATAGGTAGAAGCTGAGGCAGCATGAAGCAAGACTGAGAAGGCTTGATCACCCTTTCCTAGTCAATCACAACATGATTGCCAAAAATAAGGTGCCTTCCTTATAAAGAAGGCACACATAAATTTGAAGTTTTTGCAAAAAAAAAAAAAAAGCCAAGGTGCCTTCCACATCGGGAAGGCGTATCCAGACCGAGGCGCCTTCCACATCGAGAAGGCGCACCCAATCAGGAGCACCTTTCATAGTAGGAAGGCACCATCATCAAGAAGGCACCTTCCACCATCGGATGACACATCCAATCAGAGGCGCCTTCCATCATCGGAAGGCGCATCCATTCAGAGAGCATCGACAACATCGAGAAGGTGCCACATCAGCACCTTCCACATGGGGAAGGTACCAAAGAATGCCTTCCATGTACAGCCAGCACTTACGCCTCCTGGATGCCTCGAGCGGAATGAAGCATCACATGAATGAGCGGCACCAGATGACCATACCCCTCCCCCGTGTCACAAATCGACGAATCAACGGCCTTCATGATGCCTGAAACACCGAATCAGGTACGCACATGTTAATTCAAATTTTTATATAATTATTTATAAAATATGCAGTACCAAAAAAGATACCACCATCATAAAGATCATATCCCCCCATAGCCGAAACCGCGTGCCAATGATATGGCACCTTCCATAACTGCTAGGGTTAGGCACCTTCCCTATAAGAAGGCACCTTCCTGAGGAAGGAAGGACAAAAAAATAGTAGTAGTAAGGGAAGGCGCCATGGGAGGAAGGTCTAAGAATCACGCAGTGAAGAAGAATGAACCAGGTGATACGGACGGAATCAGAGGAGCGGTGAAGACACAGTTCGAGGCCGAGGGATGGCTCGAATACTATACCCTGGTCAGTCAGGGCTAGGATATGGAGGCAGCCAAGGAGTTCACTACCTCCTTGAGGGGCGATGTAGCCCAGGTGCGAGGGGTAGAAATTCCAGTCACCCCCGAGTTCATCTCACAGGCGACTGGATTGCCCCTCATAGGGGAATGTGTATACAAGGGTGGACTATTGAAGCCGTACATCGAGGTGCTACTGCTAGGGGAGAATGTGTAGATAGACAAGGAGGGGTTACCCAAAAATAGCCTCCCCATGAATCTATGGAAGATATTCGAGCAGGTTGCTCGATTCTTCACATGCACCAAGAAATATACCCATCTGCATGCTAATCATGTGCAGTTTCTCAATCACCTGGTGCATGGAAGGAAGTTGAACGTGCCCTTCTACTTGGTGAATGCCCTGAAGGATGAAGCGGCTCGGTACCAGAAGGGGGCACCATCCGCCTTAGCCCACCATGGGCTGATATCGACACTGGTCCGCCATGCAGAAGCGTAGAGGCAGAACCCCGATGTAGAGGGAGATGGCGGCCAAGAAAGGTGACACGATGCTGTTGCCAAAATAGGACAAGATGAGAGATGCCCTACAGAGGAAATAGCGAGTATCGGGCAATTGGCATTGCCCTATTTCATAGAGGAAAGAGGGTAGTCACCAGTGCCCAAAAACATGGAGGAAAGAGGGCATTCCCTAGTGCCCGAGCATGAGGAAGAAGGAGCACCGCTTATTAGCGATGAGGATGAGTTTCGGCTGATAGAACCAGTCCCCAGGAGGAAACGTCTATGGTGACTCCTCTTGGTAGAAGAAGAACAGAGTGACCCGAAAGTAGACGTTGCAGCCCAAACCCTTCGAGAATTGACAAATCTAGAGCCCACAAGATGCGGGGACTTTCGAGAACAATGACCAGGTCGATGCGGCCTTGGAGGAGGTACTCGAATGGCAAACCAATTGTTGGATGACCCAAAAAATTTTGGAGGACTGCCAGAACAAGCATGCAGGGGAGTTGAAGGAACGAGACGGATGGATCACCCAGCTCGAGCAGCTGGTCCGACAGTTGCGGGAGGAAAACTAGCTGCTTCAGGATAGGGGAATGGAAAGAAGGGATGCATCGACCCAAACTGATTGGGTGAAAGAAGTCCCGATGAATTCTCCCACATCTATCGAATGAGTATTCTCTTCGGGAGAAATTCGATCGGACGCCCGATAGAGCAGCCCGAAGGTAGGGGAGAATTCCTCTATTTTTGGGAGTGAAGGGGAGAGAAGTCCCACAATACCCCCTGTCATCGTCTTGAGTGATACAAAGTAGGACGAGGGCCTCTAGCAGATAGGACTAGAGGATAAGGAGGAACTCCCCAGACCTAAAGGAGGAGAAGAGCCTGAGGGGTTGACACTGGATAGATAGGAGAATGAAGGATCACCCCCAGAGACAGCAGCATAGAATGAAGAGAACGCTCTAGAGCAGGCCCCTCGGAGCGAGGAGACGTCCACTAGGGAGAAAGAGAAGACCCCTATTCGAGCCACCACATTTTCCATAGAGGCCAGAGGAAAAAGGCCCAGGATGGCTCGAAAGAAGGTGAAGGTGACCTTCGTCGAGCTAGAAGAGGATGAGTGGGATATGCAGCCATTCATAGAAAGGTAAAAACAATTCGAACGACTGCTCAAGGAGATGAAAGCAGCCAAAGAGGCTAGGAAGGCAGCCTCGAGGATGCGAGGAGACTCTGGCATCTACATCAATCCGACAGAGGACAGCCAGTTCTAGGATATTTACGGTTCATCCCGGGGATGACCCTCCATGATGAGGAGGTATTTGGAATGATGGGGGGTATATGGCCCCCAATTGGAGGCCACTACCATTGCAAAGGAGAATGCAGGGCTTACTCCTGAAGTAGCCAGATTATACAAGGCCCAAGTAGTACCTTCTAGGAGGGATAATTCAGATATCCCTCTGGCAATGGTCAGACCTCCGGATGCTGACCTCTAGCAAGCTATCGAAGCTGCATTCCAGTCAGCAGAGATGACGCTGGCTAGATCACCACCAGTAGCGGCCAGAATGAGAAAAGGATAGTCGACAGCCGCACCCTCAGTTCCATGTAGGAAAAGGTGAGCCACACCTTCAGATGCCAGCGCGTAGAAGAGACAGACTCGGGCCGCAGGTGCAGCCGAATCCTCCAAGAAATGGCAATGATGAAGGGTCAACAGGGCTACCTGTAGTTTTGATGCCATGAGGGCGTGGCATATGTTAGGCATGGGGGGATGATGAGCACCAAAAATGCTCATATTTTGTACACATTTTCTTGATCATTATGCGGTTGTATAATAAGGATTGCATACTTTTATAAATGATTATATAGATATTTGATGAAATTATGCGTGTTATCTAATTTGTGTGTTTTCAGTGTGTTTTGTGGAATTGCAGTTGGTTTAGTTAGATTTGGATCAGTCGAGGTCTTTTTGATGGACCTGGCACTTTGTTTCTTTGGGGATCAATGCAGAGAACATAGGCACCTTCCTCTTCCAGGAAGGTGCCAAGAGAAAGTAGGCGCCTTCCTCTTCCAGGAAGGCACCAAGAGAACGTAGGCGCCTTCCTCTTCCAGGAAGGCGCCAAGAGTAAGTAGGCGCCTTCCTCTTCCAGGAAGGCACCAAGGAAAGATAAGCACCTTCCTCCTCCAGGAAGGCACCAAAGGGAAGGAAGCACCTTCCTCTCATAAGGAAGGCATCGACGAGAAGGCGCCACGATAGGCAAAGCGCCTTCCTCCCATAAGGAAGGCACCACTAGAAGACAAGCGCCTTCCTCTCACAGAAGGCGAGCGCCTTCCTCCCATAAGGAAGGCGCCACTAGAAGGCAAGCGCCTTCCTCTCACAGGAAGGCACCAACAGAAGGTAAGCGCCTTCCTCTTCCAGGAAGGCGCCACGGTAGTAAGACACCTTCCTCATAGGGAAGGCACCTCTGTTCTTCGCCCGTTGACCAGATTTGCACGACGTGGACAACAGCGGCTGGTGCAGTTCCAACTCTACATCATGTAGAGCTAAATTGGAGATCGCACCAATGTATGAAAGCATCTTACCAATGCCAGGTGAAGCACGAACCAATCAGCGAACACGCCATCGTTAGAACCAAATGCCAGTTTTAAGCAGACGTCGATTGCATTCACCAGACTGTCTTAATTTAGTCTGGGATGAATCGACTGTTGTAACCTCTTTGTAATAGAAGTTCTACGGGTGTGTTATATAAACACATGCAGACCACTCTGAGAGATATAGATTGATATAGATTTATATAGAGATATAGAGACAGATAGATATTGTAACACTTTGATAAATATATTACAGTTCTAAGAGTTCTAAGCGCGTGTTCAGCTGGGAGGAAGCTGCTGGAGCCTGGGCCCACTCCAAGCCAGTATTTCTTCCCCACTTTTCTTCTATTTTCTAGATTAGTTTATTGCTTTTATAGGGTCATTTACCGCATTGCTATTTCCAGTATTTGCAGTAGATTCATTTTCAGGAATGTGTGAATGTTTTATTTTCGTAGATTTAATTATTTTCTTCTTACGTAAATTATTGAGGAGTGCATGAGTGATTGACAACCATTTTGAAAACACCCCCCAATAGTAGAATTAGCGGACTCATCTCAAGTGGTATTGTAAGCAATCTTATTCGGACCCTTCGCAAGTTTACGAAGCTCCCTGGGTTGATAAATTAAATGCACGGGCATGTGACAAAAGTAGGAAAAAGTTAACCTTGTTTGGCCCGCAACATCTTCCACGAGCATGTTGGAGCCATCTCAAAGGTGTTCAAGGATTGGAATAAGATGGAGGTCATCGATAGCCTCTGGTACATAAAATTCATCATCTAGGTAGATTCTTGTGTGGTGAACCCATAGAATATGGGGTGGGGTGGAAGGTGAAGGAGCGTTTACAACACACAAGACATGGGGTGAAAGCAATAAATCATGTGGCACAAGTTTAGGTGAAATATGTGTAAATTCAAGGATATCTGGATGGGGCGTGTCATCACGAACCATCTAGTGTGTATACCAAAGTGGGATGAAGAGGTCTAAATTGACCATATTAATTAAATCCATGGGAGATGTAGATGGTGAAGAGTCTGACTATGAAGACTCAATAACATGTGAATGGCCTAGTAGGCTTAGTGGAGGACATAAGACTATGGGTGGAGAGCATGATCGAGTAATATAACAATGGAGCTACCGATGCATAGACAGTAATCTAGTAAAATATGGTGGCGACGGTTGGGGTGATACGATATCGTATTCTATGTAGAGATCATTTAGAAATAATGTAGTAAATTGGTTAGTCAATTCATTGACACAACATGATGATGTGGTGTCAGAGAAGGGAGTTTCTTGAAATAAGTCAAATGGAACAGTGATTTTTGAATGGGGAAATGGGGTCTCCTTCAAAATATCCATGTCGATATATTCTTCCAAAGTGTGTTTTGGAAGTGGGGAGGGGTGTAAGGAGGGATCCTAAAGCTCATCCTCAAGTGTGTGAATGGTAGTGGGGTGATAAGCTAAGTTGGATTTATCTATAGGTAATTGGACATGGGGATTAATGGGTGTGCATAACCATTGCTCATAATGTCCTAATACAAAACCATACCAATGGAAACGTCAAAAATAGCATAAAGTAAAATAAGGATTAGACATATGATCCAATATACCATAAAAGTTGGATTATGATGGTGAGTGTACTATAGTTGGGAGTGATGGATCTAGTCCTGCATAAATAAAGTTGGTTTGATTATTTGGAGGACATAATTGTACAATAGTACCAATGGTTAGTACTAAGGCTGAAGGATGATTATAGTCTAAAGAACACAAGCTTATACTGAGAGGGGGGGTGAACAGTATAAGACCACTTTTTATTTTCTTTCCAAACCAATATCAATTAATGTCCTTAATTGTAATAACAAAATATAGCAGTGTGCATTAATAACTTAGATAGCAATAGTAAGCAAGAGCACAAGTCACCACACACAATTGAGACACAAGATTTAACATGGTTCCCCTAATGTGAGGTACTCGACGGAGAAATTTTTTTTCTAAAAATTTCTTAATCAATCTCTTTGGGAATCACTCCCAATTACAATGTTTATGGATATCTATCCAAAGGAGATGCTGATACCCTAATATCAAGTTCATGGATCTTTTCAACAGGAGAAATATTTCCCCTTATGCTCTGGCTATGTGATCTTCTAGAAGACTTCATCTCTCTACTGCACTTACTAGTGGACCTCTCTCCACTTGAAGACTCCTCACTCAGACCTGTCTTCAACTATGCTAGCTACTGGATATCTATCCACTGAGATTTTTTCCTCTATACTCTATCACATCCAAAGCTCTTTCAATAGGCTCACTAAGAACCTACTCAATAGGCTCACACAAAACCTGCTTAACAAGCTCACATAGAACTTGTCAAATCTGTGCTAGCAAGCTCACATAGAACTTGTCAAATCTGTGCTAGCAAGCTCACCAAGAACTTTCCCAAATATGCTCTAGCAAGCTCACCAAGAACTTTCCCAAATATACTCTAGCAAGCTCACCAAGAACTTGCCCAAATATGCTCCAACAAGCTCACTAAGAACTTGTCCAAAAACTGTCCTCAAATCTGTCCCAACACTGTCCTCAAATCTGTCCCAAATGCCTTCTCAAAGGCTCAATCAATCATGCTCAAGTAGCACTCAAAATGAAATCAACAATGAATGGCAATCTCAACTCAACTTAACTTCATAGAAGCATAAAGATAATTGTTAAAGACTCAATATGTTCTAATCTCACTCTCAACCCAAATCAATCTCAACTCAACTCATAGAAGCATAAAGAGAATTTTTAGAGACTCAATATGTTCTAAACTCACTCTCAACCCAAATCAATATCAACTCAAATCAAATCAACTCATAGAAACATAAAGATATTTTAGAGACTCAATATGTTCTAATATCACTCTCAACTCAAATCAACCTCAACTCAATTCAAGTCTTATAGAACCATAAAGAGAATTTTTAGAGACTCAATATGTTCTAA
Source organism: Wollemia nobilis (assembly GCA_028583015.1). Classification (NCBI taxonomy): domain Eukaryota; kingdom Viridiplantae; phylum Streptophyta; class Pinopsida; order Araucariales; family Araucariaceae; genus Wollemia; species Wollemia nobilis. The sequence continues at coordinate 24,580,647 of JAQPPZ010017248.1, read as the reverse complement.
CCTTAATCTCAACTCAACATAGAATGATGGAATAGTTTGTTTCATAGAACTTGAAAAATCACTTCACACATCACTTGACTAGGCTCAATCAACTCAACTCAACCAATCATCACAAGGGACAACTCTTTCTCACACAACCCTAGTCCAAGTATGTATCAACCAACTCAAATGTTTCCAACAATTCTCAACCACAAATCTCACATAACAATGATACTCATGTTCTTTTCTAACTCAAATTATTTTACAACTAATGGGCTTCAACAACTATGCTTATCAAACAAGGTTTAGACACAACTCTCAATTCATAAAACCTTGAAGCATTCAACCAACCACTTTTAAAAAGGAAACCACAAACAATATTTTTGCCTCAAATGATATTTCAGAAATCAACCACCATAAATAATCCATAGGAGAATGTGTCCATACCTCTTATGAAGATGATTAGACCTCTTTGTAAATCTGCCACAATCACAAAATTATTTTGCCAATATTCACAAGGGTTAGTAGATCACAAAATAATCAACATTACTCCACTTTTCAATAATCATCACCAAAGCCTTCAATTGCACAACTTCCTTATCTCTCATAAAATCGCTTGTACCATAAAATAAAATAAATCAAACATTCCATAAAATTTTCACTCCCAAAGCCAATTATACCATAAAATAAAATAAATCACAATATTGCATACCTTGTCACCTCATGAAAGAATTAATCCTCTTGAAAAGAACAAGGCAAACTTCACTTTTGGAACCCCTTTTTAAAATCAGAAATATCTCTTTACACACACCTTATTTCTCCTTCTAAATAAGTTAGTCAAATAGCCATCAAAATAATATTTTCGATGATATATAATATGCCCATTTTCTGAAATAAATTGAAACCTTTACATATATATGCCATCCTCCATTAATTGCACATAGGTCGGCCCTCCATTAATTTAAAATTAAACTTTAAAGTTTAATATCTTCATCACCGGAGGTCATTTTTGGATGAAACAAAATTCCACCTTGGATTTTAAGAAAATCCCTTTCCACATAATCCCACCATGGTTTTAAATAAAACCTTTTATTTTGCCTAGATTGGTTTTCACAAAAACCCTATAAATGGCCATACTTTCCAAAATATCATAAGTGCTCATTTATGAAATGTTTTGGCCACCAAACCAAATATGATCCATGTGACATCAATGACAACATAAAATGCCTCAAATTAAATCAATTTTCCAACAATCTCCCCCTTTGTTATTGGTGGCAACACCTCTAATGCAAACACCATAATCACTGCAAAATCCATCTCTGAGAATCAAAGTTTCTTCCCCTGACTCAATACTCTCTATGGAGGCTGCTCCCCCTAAATCAATGCTCTCTTTAGAGGCTGCTCCTCCTAACTCAATACTCTCTTTGAAGGCTGCTCCCCCTAACTCAATGCTCTCCCCCTTACTCAAATCTCTCCCTTTTGACGTCAATGGCAAAAGGGACACCTATGGGGCTACAAGATATGACTCTTAAGATTAGCCCCCCTCACCCCATTCTCTCTTGAGGTGATTAATTTTTGGGTGGGATTACTTTTACTCCCATATTACATTGTTTCTTTCCTTTGTCAAATTCCTTCCATATTTTTCTGATATCCTTCTCTTGATGAATTACTTGATCTTCTTGTCTTGAACCTGTTTGACATTCTTGCCTTGAACCTATTTGGAATTGAACCCTACACCATTTTGCAATATGTCCAAAGTTATTGCAATTAAAACACTTGATATTGTAGCCTTTGGATGGTGCCCATATCTTGAAATAATTTCCATATCCTTTTCTTTACTGAACCCTATGTTGTGAAGTTCTGTTTTCATAATCATTATGACCATGACTTCTGAATTGTGTAGCTCTAAAACCAAAACCATGTTGCTCATTTTATTTGCACCGAGAAGCTCTATGACCAATCCTATTGCATGAGAAGCAATATCACTGAAAACCATACCTTCTTCCTTTGAAGTTTCTTCTAGAAAAATCAAACTTCTTTTATCCATAGACCCTACAGTGTATAGTCCTCTGTCCAAATCCATTACAAGAAAAATAATGTCCTTGAAAAGCCCTGTGTTCATGCCTTGGTTCCTCATACCTTTCTTGACCATTATCCTTGTGATCATTTTTGACTTGTGCATTCTATCCTTGAACCTTCTTTGTAGTATCTAGATCCTCTTCCTTAATTTCTTCCTTGCTTTACTTTTCAAGATTTTATTTTTCTTTTAAACTTGATTCACCTATATCAAAACAAGATCCAAATTGAATGTTTGGAGCCATGGGAACTTTGGAAATTTCTTCATAACACTTAGGTGCTTCCTTGATTTCATATTTTAGCTTAATTTCCTTTTGAGTGTGATTCCCCAAACCTGAAATATGAAACCTTTGGTGCTTTGGAATCTACCTCTTCTTTTTCTTCATTTGTGTTAAGTAGCATATTGTCACACATCTCTATAGCCTCTAAAATGCAAGTATCTATTTTTGCTGCTTCTTTTTCTTTGAGAACAGGTTCTTCCTTATAGATTTTTGAAATGAAACATCCTGATACAAATATAGGACCTTGTGTACTTATTTTCAATTTCCCTTCTTCATAACCAAGCCCCGTCTTTATAAATGGATCTCGTTGTAAATCCAAAAAATTATCCAGTGTTTTTGAATTTCTTTGAAATCGTGCTAACTCATTTATGTAGGTCCCCAATTTTTTTTTATCTTCTTCTTCTAACAGATCACATATTTCTTTCCTCTCCTTTAGTTTCTCAGAAATAGTGATGCCAAACTATTTTGATTCCTGAAGCTCTTTTTAAAAATATTGAATGTGTTGACTAAGCATGATATTGACTTTTTCATTTTCTTGAACCTTATTTTCAAGCCTCTTGATTTTCTTTGTCAACCTCCTCATTTTCTTTTCTTGTTTTGTGGAATTCTCTTCTTCATCATCACTGCTACTGGAATTGTCACTAGAACTATTGCTTTCTTCTTCAAATAAACTTTCCTTGTTACAATTGATGTAGTATGTGCAATCATCATCTAAATGCCCAAAATCTCTGTATATGAAGCATTTTAGTATTCTTAGACCTTTCTTGTACCTATTTTCTTGCTCACTGGCTGTGGCAAGCTCTTTGTATCGTTCCAAATTTTCTACACCCTTACCTTCAGGCTAAAGGATCCACGCCCGGAAGGGGGATGCGGGAAGGATGGGACAATACCTCGGACTGAGAGGCCTTGCAAAGGTCCCGCCTCTCGAGGGAGGTGTATTATGGTGATTTTTTGATGGATGGTGGGTTCACCAGGAAACTTTTGAATGGCAGTTTCCACGCCTAGGTTGGGAATGTGTTTTATGTGTTCAATTTTATCTTTAAACATTCAAATTCTAGGTTTGGCCAAATGAATCTAAGTTGTTCTATATGAAATGCAGATTTAAATACAGAAAATAGATTTAACAGAAAATGCAGAGAATAAATTAAGTGAAGAAATCCATACCTGGTCCCGGATGTCTGATGGAGATTCTAATTTTTGAAGCAGTCCAGATCGTCTGGAATTTGACAAGATCGTCTCCTATCTGATAGGATCGTCTGAGATCTGACGAATTCATCAGAGACCTACAAACAGAGAAATAGATACAAAATACCAAACATACAACTATTCTGATAGAGGAAAATGATGTGAAATAACAATAAGGATGTTAACAAGATAATCCCAAATGGAAATACAAGTAAATTACGACACTTTAATAGCTAATCATGATCTTATTATGCAATTAAACTACATGGGTGAACTCCAAGATGCAAGATAACAGGAAATACTAATAAAATTGACTAAATGCAGAATAAAGTAGCAGCAAAGTATAGGAAAAGCGCAAACTCTGGGCACTGATTGCCCCCAATGCAGACTGCAGTCAAAATCGTCTCAGATTGGTACAAAATCGTCTCGAATTGAACAGGATCATCTGCGATGATCTGAGCTTGCTTCGACTGAAGAATGACAAGGTTCCTGCAACAAAACTTGGATAGCACAAGTGCAGATGGTAATCCAAGGTGTTCTAATGCGTGTAAAGGTCAAGTTACAGGAAATTTCAGCCAGGGGAAAGTCAAGGGGGGTCCTAAGGTTTAAATAGGCTTAGGAGGGAAGTTGGGAGGTTGGAGATCATCCTAATTTGGAAGATCTCCAATGGGGAAGGTCTCTAACGGTGCAGACACGCTTCTGCCCAACTTAGAGACGTCGTTGAAACAGAAGCTAAATAAGAAAAATCAGTTTTGGGACAAGATCGTCTGGACGTCCTAGTCCAGACGAAATCATCCGATCTGAGGCGATATCGTCTGATCGGCGACGATATCGTCAAACGGTCAAAAAAAACTCTAAAAATGGCACGAGAAACAAGGAAATGGGTTAAACGACGATTTTGGAGTGGTTTTGGGGTTGAATTTGAATTTGAATTATTACTAAGGTAATTTTAATTATTGCTAAGTTTTACTGCGCCAATTTTAGGGTGCTACATTTTGCCCCCTCTTTAGCGAATTTTTTGAAGAAAATGCGTTAAATATGAGTTCTTCTCGATCTACGAGAAAGCAAAAATTATTCCCATTTTTAGGCGACGATTCTAGGTCGAATCGTACGACAACTTACTATGGTGCCCCCTCCGTGTTTTTACCCAAATCGACGTTTGAGGTAAAAATGCGAAAAAGCAAAATTTTTTAAAAAAATGTTATTAAGTGTTTTTGAATAAAATTAAGAAAAATAGGGAAAAACCCTAATTCATTTTTACTGTTCATTTGCATTAGTTTTGAGAGCTCTGCAGACAAGATGGTCGAAACAGCGCACAGATCGACAGAGGTCCGACGCGGGCTACGGGTAAGGGTCTAAACTTAGTTTAGAGTGTTTTAATTTAGAATTTCATGCTTTTTAGATTAGATTTGACTGATTTTTGAGCATCGTGGCCATTTTTGGGCCGTCGACATCGTCGGGACGAAATCGTCTCGATTTCGTCGAAATCGTCTCGATATCGCCGATTTCGTCCAAGGGCGAAATCGACGATAGGGGGACGATTTCGTCCAATAAGGGACGATTCCCTCATGCGAAATTGGAGATGAAATTGCTCAAATTTGGGACGATATCGTCCAATAGTGGGCGATATCATCATTTGTGTGAAAGTGAACTTATTTTACTTGCATTTTTAATGATTAATGATTGTTATTAATGATTTTTATTAATGATTTTTATTGTTTTGTTGTAGAGAGGATTACTAAAGAGCCGAGAATGGAAATACGGTAGACTAAGGGATGACTTTGCCGCCTGTCTCAGGCAAAGCGAGATCAGTTGGCTCAGGTCGGCTTGCAGCACATGGCAGATATGCCACAAGTGTTTACAGACATGGGGCTATTGACAGCCTAGCAGAGAGGTGGTATTCGGGGTCTTCCTGTTTCTGGTTATCGATAGGGGAGATGACTCCCACACTAGAGGATGTATGGAGGATTTTGAGGATCCCCATACAAGGACGGCTAATCACTCCTACGACCAATCAGGGCCACGCTATGATGAGACTATGCGAAGATCCGAGCTTCACCCTGGAGAAGGGCAGAGTGAACATCGAGTCTCTATGCTAGATGCTTGGGGCATCCAGACTGACATAGGTTTTGGTTGGGGTAGTAGGTGGTCTGCTGCTATGCCATCAGAGTGGATGCAGGCTACCATGGCTACTAACAGATGTGGTCTGTGACATGAGAGACCATGGATACAGGTTTGCTTGGGGGAGTTTTGTACTCTGCCGATTGTATAGGATCCTGTATGGGGTCGTATACAAGGGCGACCGATGTCTAGTCATGACATCACTACTACAGGTTTGGTGTTGGGAGCACATCATGGTGCGGAGGCCGGTAGGGCTCCCACTGATAGGGATTGATGGGGAGAGACCCCGAGTTTTCTACTGGTGGCTCCGGAGAGGGTCACAGTGGCGAGTAGATCTACCAGTGTCTCGAAGACTACTTGATGACCTTGTCTCCGACCAGATCACCTGGAGGCCTTGGAGAGATCATCCAGGGTGGGCCGAGGATGGATAAGAGCTAGCTCACGTCAGGAAAACCTACTAGCTGAGGATGGAGAGGGGAGAGGTGGAGCTCCATCGGTACGACCGAGTTTTGAGGTAGTTCGGTCTACAGTAGGGGATCCCATCTCTCAGAGACTACGAGTTTTCTCGGACTGTCCGGGATAACACTATAGTTAGCGGGGCTCTAGATATGCAATGATTTTGGAGTCAGGATGCAGATGATGCCCCCATCCAGCTAGTGGATGGGGACGATGCTGGGGTAGCCGATGACTATGATGCCTGGTACATAGGCATCCGCCCTCCTCGGATGATGAGGGCTCAGGGTCCGATTCATGTAGTTGTGCATCGAATGGGGAGGCGGCACCAGGCGGCCATTGAGGCGGCACAGGGTCATGGTGGGAGAGAGCAGAGGAGGCCATAGGCTAGCAGAGGCCACGACAACGATGGATGGGAGAGGAGGGAGGAGAGACCCCCTTCTCCATAGAGAGAGAGGCCACCATCACCCGATAAGGGCAAGGGTGTGGACACAGGAGAGAGTAGTGAGATGGCTACTCTTCGGGCGAAGACTGTTCATCTCTAGGCATAGGTGCAGACTCTACAGGATGAGGCTACACGTCATCGAGCGGAGGCTACACAGCTCAAAGATGAGGTTGCATGCCTCAGAGCATGGAGCGGAGGAGCGAGCACTCAAGAGCTGGCTGGTCGATTGCTCAGACCGCATTCTATCAGGGTATCTACTTCTAGATGGTGCCAGAGGGCCAGAGGGTACAACTACCAGCCGACATTGTGGATCCGATCAGGGTTGGGTCATCGAGGACTTCATCCCGATCGACGACTAGGACTCGCAGTACCACACATACTGTGATGGGGCCACCTCGTCCACCTCAGGGCGGGGGAGGAGATGAGGTTGAGAGCTCGAGGGGTTCTCGAGGCTAGGCTACTACACTGCATAGACTGGATTTATGATTGAGAGGATTGAGTATGCCAAGATGTAGATTGTGGCATACCAATCTAGTTTTGATATGATGTACATACATTGTTGATATATATATATATATATATAGATATATGATATTTTTGATCATATGACTTGTCTTATGTATGATGCTTTAATGTTTTTGATGTGATTGATTTGATGATTCATGTAATTATGTTGTTTGAAAATATTATGGTTTGAATGTCATGCTTTAAAATGTAAATGAAATAATCTGATGTAAACAAATTGGTGGTTGTTTGTGATGAGATTTGATAAAAAATAAAAGGGACTTCTAACAATAATTTCAAAGGATATTGTCGCTGTTATAGACCATTTCATGGAGTCGCTGCTCACTCGGTCGTCAAGCTAATCCCAGAATAGAAATATTGTTAAAAGTAAAAAGAGTGCTTAAGAGACTGTCTTAAGACTTTGTTGTGAGGGTGCAAATGATGATGATGATTTGATGATTTGTTTTCAGATTTCCATAAAATATGTTATGCATGAAATATTTTAAAGAGGAATTTTGCTAGGCATAAATTCCTAAGTGTGATAAAATTTTGAACAATTCCTTAGAAATTATACCATGGTTGCAAAATTAAAATTTGAACATAATGCCATGAAATAGAATAAGTTGCATTCTGTTTGAAAGCATAATTGTGAAACATAGTGATTTAAGTCATATGGTTTTTATGATTTGGAATAATGGGAAAATAAAATTAAAACAATGGTTTGCGCTAGGCATAGAATATTTAGGTATAGACTTATACCATCATCGCGAAATCCAAAAGAAGAAAATAAATAGTTTTATTGCATGGTTGATTTTTAATTTTTGAAAATAAACAGAAAATATGAAGATGAGGACTTGTGCTAGGCATAAAATTCCACTTTTGGTTTTGGAACTATACCATCGTCGCAAAAGTCAAAAGTTATATGTAACTTTATTGCATATTTTTGAAAATGATTTTGATTTTTGTGTTAATGCATGTGGTTGTCTTTTATACTAAACAACTGTTCTCAGAGAAGAAAATGAAATTATTCCAAACAATTTGCAAAAATATTTCAAAGTATCTTAAAGACAAAAGTTAGATTTATAAGGAATCCCATGTGCGTATGTGAGTTCATTTCCGATCTTGATTTATCATAATGATACACAAAATCTCTTCAAATACAAATGTGTGTGCGATTGTATTGTTCATTTACCAGGTTTGAGCAAGATACTATGATACAAGTGATTTAAATTAACCAAATAAGTGTTCATTAACCATGATTGAGATGCATATAACCATACCAGACTACTATGTAAGTCGGGTTATCAAGAGCTAGCTAATCCATAAGCAGACATAGGTCTGTACAAAAGAAGGTCGCTAATGTGATAGACATATCACCACGCTAGGAGTTACCCAAGGCCAAGTGGGTTGGGCACAAACCACCTGTTATGGGGCTTACCTCACAGTTTTCGAATAATTGAGAATTCCAAGGATTCAAGCTCATCAACCCTTCTTTTCTTTTCAAGGGGTAGGGAAAGGGATTTTATTGCTTTTGCTTTTGCTTTTCTTTGTTTTATTTTTCTTTCTTCTTTTTTGTATTTTTTTTGCTTGATACTGAGATAATGCTGAAATATTGTTGTGATGATACAAAATAACCTTTTTTTGTTTCTCTTTTTTTTTTTCTTGAACTTTTCTTTTCTTCCTATGCTAGGGATACTTGCTCGGATTAGCTGTAGAGCAAGGGATTTTTATTTCGGGTAGGGGTGAGCTTGTCCTTTTGCCAATTCTCAAAGATTCTAGACCATGTGCATGATAGGATAGCAGGGGAAACTTTTTGCTCAAGAAACCACTTCTACTATGTAGCATAGCATGGATATTACAAATATAATCATTTTACTGTGAAAGGATATGCTTGGCTTAAGTAAATAACAAGATCAATTCTCTATGCTCAAACTTTATTTAATTGAATTTTGTGGACTTTGATATAAGAGAGATTAGTAATCATACCAAATAAATCAAGATATTTATTCATGTGAATGTGAAAGTGCGGGATTCCAAATAAATGCTAATTTATCCAAAATAATTTGAAAATATAACTGCAATATGGCACAATTTGAGAAGTACAAAAATAAAAGATGTTTTTTTTTTTATTTTTATGCATAGTAACGTTTAAGATGCAAAATGTTCATGGGTTCTTTAAGTTCTTTACCATCTAAGGTAGATAATTTGTATGCTCCCGATTCAAATTTAGCAGTGATAATATATGGTCCAAGCCAGTTGGGCTCAAATTTACCTTTAAGGTCTTTAGTTGCATTAGTATTCTTTTGATTTTCTTTTAAAACAAGGTCACCGACCTCAAAGGATCGATGACGAACTTTCTTAGCATATGATCTTTTAAGCTTGTTTTGGTAGGCACGAAGATGCTCCAAAGCATTGATGCGCTTTTCATCTAGGAGTTCCAGCTGATCGAGTTTTCCAGCTCGATATTCATCTCCTACTTCGGTATCTTGAAGTAGTAGAGCCAAAGAAGGAACTTCTAATTCAAAGGGAAAAATGGCTTCAACGCCATAAACCAAAACAAAAGGTGAAGTTCCAGTGGGGGTTCGAACGCTAGTTCGATAAGCCCACAAAGATGGATATAATTGAATGTGCTAGTCACGGCCAGATTTATTGACCAATCTTTTGAGAATTTTGATTAAGGTTTTGTTTGAAGCTTCTGCTTGGCCATTACCCTGAGGATAATAGGGAGTGGACCAGCGATGTTGAATCTTATATTTTTGGCATAATTTCTTAACATCTTTATTTTTGAAACAAGTTCCATTGTCTGAGATGAGATTTGCAGGAATTCCGAACCTACAAATGATTTGATTAAAAATAAATTTAGAGACTTGTGTTCCAGTGCAGGAAGCTAAAGGCATAGCTTCAACCCACTTCGTGAAATACTCAGTGGCGGTTATGATGAATTTGTGTCCATCAGATGACACAGGATTAATTTTTCCAATAATATCTAAGCCCCATTTTGAAAAGGGCCAAGGAGATGAAATAGCCTGCAGTTCTTGTGCAGGGGCATGGACAAGGTCAGCATGTTTTTGGCACTTGTCGCAATGGCGCACATAATCATGTGCATCATTCTCCATGGTAGGCCAAAAGTATCCTATCCTAAGGAGCTTTTTAGCAATGACACTACCACTGAAGTGTCCTCCACAAGATCCATCGTGGGCTTCACTCAAAGCTGATCTGGATTCTTCTAAATTTAAACATCTCAATAGGATACCTTCAAAAGATCTCCTATATAAAGTATTGCCAATTATTATGAATCGACTTGCTTGTCTACGTAATAACCGATGCTGGTTTCTATTAGAATTGGTAGGGAAAGTCCCATTTTGAAGAAAATCAAATATATCCATATACCAATGTTCAGGAGTAGTTTCATTGATTAGAAACACATCCAAAGGTTCTAAGCATGACTTATTTGAAGCGGGTTCCTAGAGTCGACGAATAATGATAGTGGCATATTCGTCATCTAACTCCAAGGGCAGAAGAGATGCAGCTGTGGCCATAGCATCAGCTGCACGGTTGCTAGTTCGAGGAATAGCTTCCAAGGTAACTTGATCAAATAGAGACATTAATTGTAAAACATAGGCTTTATATGGGCACATTTTATCATCTCTGGTCTAATAAACTTCATTAATTTGGTTTATAACAAGTTGAGAATCACCAAAAACTAGTAGATGTTTAATTTTTAGCACCAAGGCAGCTCGTAATCCAAGGATTAGAGCTTCATATTCAGCAGTATTATTGGTGCAAGCAAATGTTAATTTAAAGGACAAAGGTATAATGTGCTTTTGTGGAGATATTAAAATAATACCTGCACCAGCCCCACTCATGCATCGGGCTCCATCAAAGTATAAGGACCATTTTTCAACATGGTCTACCTCTAATTGAAGGCATTCATCAAGAAACTCAATGATGAGGGGATGGGTAGACTCTAAGGGTGCAACAACTAATTGGTCTGCTATGATTTGACCCTTAACAGACTTATGTCCTATAAATGTGAGGTCAAACTCGCTTAGAGCAAGAACCCACTTGGCTGTGCGACCCGATAAATAAGGTCAACTCATGAGATACCGTAAGGGATCATATTTAGCAATGACATAAGTTTTCTGACTAAGCATATAATGGTATAATTTTTGCGTAGAAAATATGACTGCTAGACATAGTTTTTCTAATTTTGTGTAGCGGGTTTCATAACTGATTAAAGTTTGGCTAATATAATAATTAGCACGTTCTCTTTTCTCATCATCAAGTTGAGCTAACATAGCTCCTAAAGCAAAATCTGAAGCTAAAATATATAGGATAAATGGGCGGTCAGGTCTAGGCGGTGAAAGCACAGGTGGGTTAAGGAGGTATTGCTTGAGAAGTTCAAAAGCTTCCTTACATTCGTCTTCCCAATTAAAAGGGATATCCTTCTTAAGGAGCTTAAGAAAGGGACTGGTTTTGTCCGCCAGCTTATCAATGAAGCGACGGATAGCTTGAAGCTTACCTTGTAAACTTCGTAACTCAGATATATTGGTAGGTGTGGGCATATCAGTGATAGCCGCAATCTTGAGAGGGTCAATTTCGATGCCACGTAAGGAAACTATAACCCCTAATAGTTTACCGGACTTAACTCCAAATATGCATTTAGCTAGATTTAGTCGGATAAGGTATTCCCTTAACCGATTAAAAACTTTTCTCAAATCATCTAAATGATCATCTTCATTAATAGAGCGAGCTATAATATCATCTACATAATCATGTAGGATATCATGCATCATATCATGAAAAATATAAGTCATAGCTCGTTGATAGGTTGCACCTGCATTCTTTAAGCTGAATGGCATCACTTTCCAACAAAAGGTACCCCAAGGGGTAATAAAGGCTATTTTAGCCTGATCTTCAGGAGCTATCCTGATCTGATTATAGCCGGAGAATCCATCCATTAGGGACATCATCCCACTCCCAACAGTAAAATCAATGATTTGATCCATGTTTGGAAGAGGAAAATCATCTTTAGGGCATGCAACATTAATATCTCTAAAATATGTGCAAACCCTAACTTTGGTAGCTTCTTTCTTGGTGATTGGAACTACATTCGAGATCCATTCAACATAATCAATAGCTTGTATAAAAACAACATTCAGGAGTTTTTCTAACTCCCCTTTGACTAGCAAGGCCACTTTGGGATGCATTTTTCTAAGTTTTTGTTTAACATGTTTAGCATCCGGATGGACTACTAGGTGATGCATGACTACAGAAGGGTCTAAACCTCGGCATATCTTCATATGTCCAAGCGAAGACATCTTCATATTCTTTAAGGAATGCAATGTATTGCTCTTGTTTTTCTTGACTTAATTCTGATCCAATATTGATTATGTGAGGATTATCCTCAGTTCCAATGTTAACTTTAATGACGTTTTCTACTTCCATGTGTAGATCTCTTTCAAAATTAGGTGGGGCGGGTGAGATGCCCAATTCTTGTAATTCTTTTAAGGTTAACTTAGATAAGTCATCTTGAGGAGTAGTGGCCTCAAGTTGGGCTATAGTAGGTATAGAACCATCAAAATAAAAACCATTGTGTAACATTTCTTCAACGAAGACATCATGGAAGATATCTCCTTCCAACTCATCATCGGATTCAGCAATCATTTCAGGATAAGCTATGGATAGCATATTGCATGTAAATGGCTGATTTTTTAGAGGCAAATCATCATGCCTATCCAAATAATCTTGATAACATATGAGTTGATCATCATCTTCAAAAGGGAAGGGTTGACCCTTACTAGGAAATAGGCCCACACCACAACGGGCAGGCCATGGTTCTACCTCGAAAGGTTCTTTCATACCATCTTGGAAAGGTCCCAAGCCTTTCCCTTTATATCCCATTTTAAGCATTATAGGTTTAGCTTTAATATACTCATTAGTAAAATAACATCGAGCATATCCATCATGATGAGTTTTGATGTTCCTAGGTATTCTTCCCCAGTCATATCCCTTATAAATGAAGGCACAACTCCCGACTTGGTAAGTACTTCCCATAGGTTGTGGGAGGCCCAAAGTACGAGGAGATGGTGGCAAATTACTTAAGATAATGGAATTTTGCATAGAAGCATTTGTTTTTTCTGCTATAAGAATTTTAGATAAATCAGGTAAGAGTTCATCAAAAAGAGCATAAGATGTAGAAGGATCATTCCCTATATCTTTAGATGTGGAAGGTATGATAGATGTAGATAATGTGGAGGTGTTAATAGATGGGTCTATAGGTTTTGAAATTATAGGGATGGAACATGAAGGATTGGTTGTGGATTGAAGATCTTTTTGAGGTTCTAGAGTGGTTTGTTTAGAAGATTGTTGATCTATATATGAGGGTGAAATTAATGGAGGAGGTATAGATGAAGTTATGGGTGTGTGTTTCACAGTTTTAGATGAAAAATAAGAATTAGGATGTGTGGATGACAGAGCAAGGCAAAATTGAACTCCAACAGGTTCTGCCAAAGCACACATATCAAAGGGTCTAGGATCACCATGGATAGTGACCAACTGATTTTTAAATTTGAATTTAACACATTGGTGTAAAGTTGATGGGACAGCCCGCATTGCATTGATCCAAGGATGACCCAAGAGTATATTGTACGATGCGGGGCAATGTACAATAAACACGGTCGTATCTAAGGTTCTCGGACCAACTTGCAATGGGATGGTAATAACTCCACACGTTTCTTGTGTTTCGTCATTGAAAGCTTTTATGATCATGTCACTTTTCTTCATTTCATCACTTCTAAACCCAAATCTCTGGTAGAAGTCAAAAGTGCAAATATTTAGAGATGAACCATTATCAATCAAGACCCTTTTAACTGCTACATCTCCTATTAGGGCAGTAATATATAAGGGGTTATCCTTATGTAAACTATGTTGTGGGATATCTTTATCTCGAAAGTCAATACAATCAACTTCTCTAGTGATGATAGTATTGGCCATGGCTTCAGGTTGAATGTTTTGTGGTACCATCATTTGGCTTAATGTAAGCATCAATTCATCTCTATGTGTAGGAGAAGATCTTAATAAATCCAAAAGGGAAATTCTAGCTGTAGTATTGGATAATTGCTCATTAATATTGTAAGGGGGTTTAGGTTGAACATTAGGAGCATGATTCCCTTTATTGGGATTTTTCAAAACAAATGGAGTTGATCCATCGTTCTGATTTGGTTCTTGTTGAGAATTTTGAGCTTGTTGTCTGGTAACAACTCCGATGGTACCTACAATGTTATATTGAGAATGCTGAATAGGTCTTGGTCTAGCATTTATAGCTTGTTCATTAGAAAGGAACTGATTAGAAGAGGGTCGAGTAGTAACTCTTCTAGGAAATGGTTCTTCTGGAACCATAGCATCTGTGATAGGTTGAATAGGATCTGATTCATTTTTAGAACTATTCGATTGGTTTGAGGTGATGTCTATTTCACTTTCAATATCTGATTCTACATCACTGAGATCCGGAGTTTGAATATTATGTAGGGGCCTGGTCGTGACCATGGATAAAGTTGTGTCAAATTTTTGTAAATCATGATTAGGTAAATGTCCGCTAATAGTTCCTACATATCGGGTAGGAGGAGGGACATTATGATGCTCGATTTGATTGGCCACCTCTTTACCATGTCTTGGTAAAGGATGTTGAAATATATCTAATGATTGATTAGCATTTTGATTTTGATTTTGGGGAATGTTATTTTGAGCATTATTAGGAGCATTTTGTTTAGGCTGGAAGGCTTGCACCTCCATCTCATTATTATCAATCAGATCTTGTATTTTATGTTTTAACCTTTTACAAGAGTTGGTAGAGTGTCCAGGTCCTCTATGGAAATCACAGTGTAAATTGGCTCTGTATCCGGGTATGGTTGGATCAGGTTCCCGGATAGCTGGTAATTGGATCAAGCCTCTTTCGAGTAATTGGGGTAAAATAGTTGATAATGGTTGATTCAATCTAGTAAACTCTCAAGGAGGTTTATCAGGAGGTTTCAATATAAATTTTTTTGTTGTCTTCGTTGTATTGATATTAGAAACATTTTTGCTGTTAGTGACTCCATCACCCACAACTTGTTTGTTTTTATATTGATTTTTGGATGTTTTCTCATCATCTTTCTTCCTAAGCTGGCCTCTCCTAATGAGAGCATCTTCTACTCTTCGAGCTAAGTCTATAGCCTGATCGAAGGTAGTCAAAGTAGCAGTTGATAACTCATAAGATATTTGTTCTTGTAAATTATTAATAAAAATGTCCAACATTTCCCTATAAGGTAGCACAAAGTGCAACTTTCCTGTCAACTGCCTCCATCTAGCTAAGAAATCAGCAAAACATTCATCTTTGTCTTGTTTTAAGTTGTACAAATATTTAATGGTTACATGCCTCTCGATGTAGGCACTAAATTGATGCACAAAATATTCAGCTGTCTCTTCAAAATTTCTCAAAGAATGAGTGGGCAATTGATAGTACCACTCTAATGCCATTCCTCCTAAACTTTTTGGAACATTTTTAGTAATAGCAAGTCATCATGTGATATATCATGACATGCTATCCTAAACATGCGAAGATGCTCTATGGGATCTTCGATTCCTTTATATATAGGCAAAACGGGCATGGGAAAGTGTTTAGGGTACGGTTGTGCTACAACCATAGGATCTAGAGGTTGACTACACATCTCTCGATAATTGTACGAGGGATGGTAGGGATCTATCTGGTCCATGCGGGAAGCTAACTGTTTCACCATGGCTTCCAGATTATTGGTTTGCCCACCATATTGGTTTGGTAAGGCATTAATATGAGATTTGTGAGCATATGATGGAGGGACATGAAGATTAGATGCTATATTACTATTGTGTAAATTGTTGGTAGGAAGGGTGTTATGAAGAAGTTTTGAAGTTGTATTATGTTGTATCCCAGATTGTTGAAAATTGGTGTTTGGCTTCATTTTAGGTTTTTGTCGATTTGAAGCATATTGATTAATAGTTTGGCAAAATAAAGTTGTGAATGAAGGTGTCTTTTGTGTGGGCATGATTTTAGGCTCAATAATAGGTTCCTTAGGAGGTTGGGTAACCTGTTGTTTTTGCACATTCTGAATTATAGCGGCCATATCCATATTGGATGGTCCGGCTTTATCACTTTCTTGATCAATGAAAGACAAGGGATTAGTGTGTATGTCAAACATATGTTCCATGGCTGCTTGAGTGTCACTAATTTGTCCCCTATCAATATGAACTGCCATATTAAGAGCACCAATATTATTATTGAAGAATTTCTAGAAATGATCTAAGTTATCAAAAGCAATAGTTCCATCTGGAGCCACTCTAGGGGATGAGGATCCTTCCTCTCTAACAGTTTCTTGTTGTTCATTTTCTTCAGCCAGGTCATCTTCTGGTTGTTCTAGAGTTTCTTCTTCTGGAATTGAATCCTCAGGAAGGGTATTTAATTTTTTATTTTTCTTGCCTAACCAATCTTCTTCTTCTTCTTCTTCAGTTTGTTTACCATTCCTAAGTTTAGTCATTGTGCTTAAACTTAGATTTCAGCAAATATATATATAAATATATATATATATATATATATATATATATATGCAACAAGCTTAAGAGGTATATATTTTAATTATATACCTACTATAGTATTTAAAAATAAAATATTTTGGTTTTGATTATGTTTTTTGGTTTTTCTTATATTTATTTTTATAACAATATTATAAAGATAACAAACAACACACAAAACGCAAGAAATAATAATAATGAAAGCAATGATCTAGTTTTCTATAAACAATTTATAAATATCATTAATGGGCTCAAGTTCTTCAGGAGTCATGAAATGTTCTTCTTCAAATTGAAAATTTTCTTTCAAGAATTTGACAAAAAGTGCTATAGTGATATTATCTGTTTCAGACTCTGGTAGGTAGAAGTAAAGCTCATGGCAATACTCTCGATATAACACAGCTCTAGGAACTCTATTCCATATTTCTCTATCCATAAGAACGACCTCTTGGTCTTCTACACGACCTAGGAATTGGTGTATAATGGTTGCGTTCTCGAGGTATTCCTCGAAGGTGAACAATTCTGAAGACACAAGAGCTCTCCTATAAGCTAACCACCTATGGCAGGCTCTCTGAAGTTCATGATAAAAGATGAGTTGATGAGGATCCAGGATTCTATCTAGGACAAGCCTCTTGATTTGTTTAAGTTCTGTTGACCTAGATGAAATGACACCTAGTCTCCTATCAAGTTCGTCCCACAAAAGTTGGTTTCTATCTGTTTCAGGCACACTAAGCACATAATTGATTTCTATGGCTTCTAATTGGTTTTCAACATTTATAATAATTGCTAGTCTTTTCTTAGGAGCTACCATCTAAACATGACATGCAACTTAGTAGTTATCTAATGATTTTAAATGCATCTATGTTTTTGTTTTTTTTTGTTTTCAAAAGGTTTTAGTTTCACGTCGGGTTCACCAAAATGTATCGTTCCAAATTTTCTGCACCCTTACCTTCAGGCTAAAGGATCCACGCCCGGAAGGGGGATGCGGGAAGGATGGGACAATACCTCGGACTGAGAGGCCTTGCAAAGGTCCCGCCTCTTGGGGGAGGTGTATTATGGTGATTTTTTGATGGATGGTGGGTTCACCAGGAAAATTTTGAATGGCAGTTTCCACGCCTAGGTTGGGAATGTGTTTTATGTGTTCAATTTTATCTTTAAACATTCAAATTCTAGGTTTGGCCAAATGAATCTAAGTTGTTCTATATGAAATGCAGATTTAAATACAGAAAACAGATTTAACAGAAAACATAGAGAATAAATTAAGTGAAGAAATCCATACCTGGTCTTGGATGTCTGATGGAGATTCTAATTTTTGAAGCAGTCCAGATCGTCTGGAATTTGATAGGATCGTCTCCTATCTGACAAGATCGTCTGAGATCTGACAAATTCGTCAGAGACCTACAAACAGAGAAATAGATACAAAATACCAAACATACAACTATTCTGATAGAGGAAAATGATGTGAAATAACAATAAGGATGTTAACAAGATAATCCCAAATGGAAATACAAGTAAATTATGACACTTTAATAGCTAATCATGATCTTATTATGCAATTAAACTACATGGGTGAACTCCAAGATGCAAGATAATAGGAAATACTAATAAAACTGACTAAATGCAGAATAAAGTAGCAGCAAAGTATAGGAAAAGTGCAAACTCTGGGCACTAATTGCCCCCAATGCAGACTGTAGTCGAAATCGTCTCGGATTGGTACGAAATCATCTCGAATTGAATAGGATCATCTGCGATGATCTGAGCTTGCTCCGACTAAAGAATGACAAGGTTCCTACAACAAAACTTGGATAGCACAAGTGCAGATGGTAATCCAAGGTGTTCTAATGCGTGTAAAGGTCAAGTTACAGGAAATTTCAGCCAGGGGAAAGTCAAGGGGGGTCCTAAGGTTTAAATAGGCTTAGGAGGGAAGTTGGGAGGTTGGAGATCATCCTAATTTGGAAGATATCCAATGGGGAAGGTCTCTAATGGCGCAGACACGCTTCTTCCCAACTTAGAGACACCGTTGAAACATAAGCTAAATAAGAAAAATTAGTTTTGGGACAAGATCGTCTGGACGTCCTAGTCTAGACGAAATCGTCCGATCTGAGGCGATATCGTCTGATCGGCGACGATATCGTCAAACGGTCAAAACAAACTCTAAAAATGGTGCGAGAAATGAGGAAATGGGTTAAACGATGGTTTTGGAGCGGTTTTGGGGTTGAATTTGAATTTGAATTATTACTAAGGTAATTTTAATTATTGCTAAGTTTTACTATGCCAATTTTAGGGTGCTACACTCTTCATGTCTTTATTCAATAGATCTATCCTCTTATTTAACCTCAATACCTAAGAATAGATGTTCTTGTTTTTCTTCATTTATTCCAAAGAATATACATTGTTTTTCATCTGACTGATATTTATCACTGTAATCTGAACTATCACTTGCTTCTACAATGTATTAAGATTTCTTAGTCCTATGAAATTGTTTCTTCTTCTCATACCTTTTTTGCTTGAATATGTCATCTTTGTCATGCTTATGCTTTCCATATTCTTTTCTTATTTGACCCTATTTTTCATCATCACTGATTTCTTCATGTGGATACTTGTATGCATAGTGATCAAGATCACCACACTTGTAGCACCTAAATTTCCTTATATCTATGAAATTCCTTGAGTCCTTATTCTTTTTGATGAAGTTAGATTCCTCATAATTTTATAAAAATCTATCTATTTCTAAATATTTCCCTTTCTCTTTTTCTAAAGCCTTGAATGCAATCTCTTTTATTGGATCTTGATGCTTACTTACCCTCATCTCATAAGCTGTGAGAGTACCTTGCAATTCTTCCATTTTTAACTTGCTGATATCCATTGTTTCTTCTATTGTTGAAACCTTTGCATCATATTTCATGGGAAGTGATCTCAAAACCTTTTGAGTAAATTTTGATTCTTTCATCTCAAAATCTAGGCCTCTCATAGTGTTAGTAATATCATCAACTCAAAGTAAGAACTTTGCAATATCTTCAGAATCTCCATTTTCAATTCCTAAAATATTTTTCTATGAGTTTGTAGTTTTGCCAACTTTACCTTGGAATCTCCTTCATAAGTATTCCTCAACTTGGTCCACATCTCATTAGCTGAAGTACATACAATGACCTTTGCAAAATATGTCTCATGTAGCCCACTCAAAATATAATTTATTGCTCTTGTATTGATCTCAACCAATTTATTGGTAGTCTTATCTTCCTCAGGATCACCTTCAGTCTTATACTATTTTTCAACCATCTAACATACCTCATATCCTTGTGATATCAAGTAGTTATTCATCCTCATGATCTAGAAAGCATAATTGTTACCATCAAACAATGGAGCCTTATTTTAAGATAATACTTTTTGTGAAGCCATATGTGTTTTTGTAGAATCTACCCTCAAGCTATTAGCATTTTCGAAGGAACCTGCTCTGATACCAATTGAAGAACACAAACTTATATGGAGAGGGGGGTGATCAGTATAAAACCACTTTTTACTTTCTTTCCAAACCAATATCAATTAATGTCCTCAATTGCAATAACCAAATAGACCAGTGTGCATTAAAAACTCAGATAATAGTAGTAAAAAAGAGCACAAGTCACCACAAACAATTGAGACATAATATTTAACATGGTTCCACCAATGTGAGGTACTCCACGAAGAAAATATTTTACTAAAAATTTCTCAATAAATCTCTTTGGGAATCACTCCCAATTACAATATTTATGGATCTCTTTCCAAAGGATATGTTGATCCCCTAATCTCAATTTCATAGATCTTTTTCACAGGAGAACTCTTTGCCCTTATGATCTGGCTATGTGATCTTCTAGAAGACTCCGTCTCTCTACTGCAATGATTGGTGGACCTCTCTCCACTTGAAGACTCCTCACTCAGATCTATCTTCAACTGTGTTGGCTACTGGATCTCTATCCACTAATACTCTATCATTTATACTATGTCACATCCAAAGCTCTATCAATAGGCTCACTAAGAACCTGCTCAATAGGCCAACACAAAACCTTCTTAACAATCTCACACAGAACTTGTCAAATCTGTGATAGCAAGCTCACACAGAACTTGTCCAAATCTGCTCTAGCAAGCTCACCGAGAACTTGCCCAAATATGCTGTAGCAATCTCACCAAGAACTTGCCCAAATCTACTCCAACAAACTCACTAAGAACTTGTCCAAACACTGTCCTCAAATATGTCCCAAAACTATCCTCAAATTTGTCCCAAAGGCCTTCTCAAAGGCTCAATAAATCATGCTCAAGTAGTACTCAAAATGAACTCAACAATGAATGGAAATCTCAACTCAAATTAACTTCATAGAAGCATAAAGAGAATTGTTAGAGACTCAATATGTTCTAATATCACTCTCAACCCAAATAAATCTCAAATCAACTCATAGAAGCATAAAGAGAATTGTTAGAGACTCAATATGTTCTAAACTCACTCTCAACCCAAATCAATCTCAACTCAACTCAAATCAACTCATAGAAGCATAAAGAGAATTTTTAGATACTCAATATGTTCTAATATCACTCTCAAATCAAATCAACCTCAACTCAATTCAAGTATTATAGAACCATAAAGAGAATTGTTAGAGACTCAATATGTTCTAACCTTAATATCAACTCAACATAGAATTATGGAATACTTTATTTCATAGAACTTGAACAATAACTTCACACATCACTTGACTAGGCTCAATCAACTCAACTCATCCAATCATCACAAGGGACAACTCTTTCTCAAAAAATCCTAGTCCAAGTATGTATCAACCAAATCAAATGTTTCCAACAATTCTCAACCACAAATCTCACATAACAATGATACTCATGTTATTTTCTAACTCAAGTTATTTCACAACCAAGGCTTCAACAACTATGCTTATCAAACAAGGTTTAGACATAAATCTCAATTCATAAAATCTTGAAGCATTCAACCAACCTCTTTCGAAAAGGAAACCACAAACAATCCTTTTCCCTCCAATGATATTTCAGAAATCAACCACCATAAACAATCAATAGGAGAATGTACCCATAAATTTTATGAAGATGAAAAAACCTCTTTGTAAATTTGCCATAATCACAAAATTCTTTTTCCAATATTCACAAGGGTTAGTAGATCACAAAATAATCAACATTACTCCACTTTTCAATAATCATCACCAAGGCCTTTAATTGTACAACTTCCTTATCTATCCTAAAATAACTTGTGCCATAAAATAAAATAAATCAAACATTCCATAATATTTTCACTCCCAAAACCACTTATACCATAAAATAAAATAAATCACAATATTGCATACATTGTCACCTCATGAAAGAATTAATCCTCTTGAAAAAGAACAAGGCAAACTTCACTTTTGGAACCCCTTTGCAAAATCAGAAATATCTCTTTATACACACCTTATTTCTTCTTCTAAATAAGTTAGTCAAGTATACCTCGAAATAAGCTTTTCGAAGATATATAATATGCCCACTTTCCAAAATAAATTGAAACCTTTACACACACACACACACACACACACACACACACACACACACACACACACACACACATATATATATGCCAACCTCCATTAATTGCACATAGGTCGGCCCTCCATTAATTTAAACTTAAACTTTAAACTTTAATATCTTCACCACCAAAGGTCCTTTTTGGATGAAAAAAAATTCCACCTTGGCTTTTAGGAAAAGTCCTTTCCACACAAGCCCACCATAGTTTTAAATAAAACATTTTATTTTGCCTGCCTTGGTTTTCACAAAAACCCTATAAATAGCCATACTTTCCAAAATATCATAAATGCTTATTTATGAAATATTTTGGCCACCAAACCAAATATGATCCATGTGACATCAATGAAAACATAAAATACCTCAAATTAACTTAAATTTCCAACATAGTCATGCATGGATTGGGCTATAGGGGGTCATATACGATCATCATAAACACTATAGTCTCTTGGAATAAAGTTCATCATAAATATAGAGATGCAAGGTGACATACACAATGGTGAATTCAAGTCAGAATAAAAGGGTGAGAGTTGATAATGTCATATGGTGGTAGCAAAGGAGTGCAACAATTGATCATTGAGGTGAGAAGATCGTTGTTCCTAATTGTGTCATTCTGCTACTGTAGATGGAATAGGATAATATACATGTGGAAATTGTGGGTATAGGTGAGTAGGTGTCGATGCTGGGCGATAAGGATATGTGAATGACCTAGGTCATGGATGGAATGGGAGTGGAGGTGTTTGATGCATGGGCAAGAGAGGTGGTTATGTAGAGGAGGATGGGTGAGATGTGGTGGTAGGACGTTGTGAGGGTGATGGAGAAGGTGTCACTATTGAGGGTGGATTTGTTGAAGAGGATGGTTGAGAAGGTAGGTGGAAAGAGGTAAGGTGGAAAAAAAGGGTGAGTAGTAGGATTGAGTTTCATGTTGGCTGGTGAAAGCAGTGTGGACACTGATGTATGTATCCCTGATTGAGATTGTGGTAATGAGGTTTATGTGGATGGATATGTCGATGCTCCTATAGATTGATGTAAATAAATAGGGAAAATGTGTGTAGAAGATGAGGAAGATCATGGTGGGAGGTCTGCAATGTTGCAAAATTTTAAAGGATCCCCGTTTGCAAGAACACAGTGAAAAAGTCCATCATGGATATATTTGAGGTAGTGGTGTAATGTAAAAGGGACACACTGCATGTTCCTAATCCATGGATACTTGAGAAGGATGTTGTATTGTATATCACCCTAAATGATGTGGAATATGATAGAAATAGTATGGACACCCACTCAGATGGGTAGGATAATGGAACCTACTATGGGTCACATGGAACCATCTAACGCTCGAAGATCAAGCAATGGGGTGGTAAAATAAGTCGATGGAATATGCAAGTGATGCAAGGTTATAGTGGAAATGATGCTGATATAAGAACTGGTATCAATGAGAATACACTTATAGGTGATATCATTTATGGTTTCTTGGATATGGAGAGGAGGATCCACTCCTTAACCTATAAGTTTAGTAATCTCATATTCATGGAAACTAATCGAGGGCTAAAGGCAACGTGGAATGTTTCCAAAAAAGTTCATAAATGCATTTGTGTTGTGGGTTTCAAGATCAGTAGATAGAAGAATATTATGCAATACCTCATGATGTGGTTGAGACTACTATAGAAGATCAAATATAAATAACCTAGTATGAGCATTACACAACTGGTGGGTAAGGTTACCTGAATGATAATGATATTTTACGATGAAGGGGTTGTACCAGTAGAAGTCACTGGAGACTAGGGATAAGTGAATGGTGCAAGAAATAAGACTATTGGTGTAGTTTTGCATGAGATATACCATTTATTATGAGTAGTGAGGTTAATCATTCCAACTGCACTGCATGAGGAAGGATCACATGAATACTATTAACTTGTCTAGGTGGCCCTATAGGATTAGGTTGAGTTTGTTGGAGATTGGTCCCCCTATGCTTGGGTAGGGGGTTTTGGTAGATACCCAAGTTTTGATTTTGTGGGGCGAGTGGGTTGGAGATACCTGGATGGTTCCTCTATCAATGAGGTCTTGGACAAGGCCATGTAAGGAGTGACAAGATTCGATATCATTACCAAGTTATCAGTGGTATACACAAAATCTTGCTCGATGTATCCTCGATTCTTGGTTTGATTTGGGTCAAGTGGTTAGATTTTGAGTAGGATTATGTGGCCTATATCATACAGTCTTTGGAAAAGGTCTAAAAAAGGATTAGAGAGTGTGGTAATATTGCATTGTGGAGCTTGTGGGTGAAGGCCGTAAGGCTGCTATGTTCAAGGAGGAAGAGGTGCACTGGTTTGGAATAGTTGCTACTATGGAGAAAGAGGTTGTGGGATAGGTGATGGAGCTAGAGTAGTTGTTACCACTTGATTAGCTTGTGGTGGTCTAGGGAAAGGTTGATTGGGTGAATTTCTATTGAAATGGAAATTTGAGTTGTATGAGGATTTTTGTCTCAACTTGATTTTACCTGAATGGACCTTGATGTCCTTGATGACTTTAGCTTGGATGATGGCTTCTTCAAAGGTGTGGCTTTGATGAAGTTGCAGGGAAGTGGAGATATGACTATGACAAATTTTAAAAAAGAGTGTAACAAGTTCAATAGTGGGGAGACAATGAGACAGGTTGTGTATGACCAATCTCCATAAAGAAATAAACTTAGTAATGGGCTCGTTGTCAGCCTATCATA
Source organism: Wollemia nobilis (assembly GCA_028583015.1). Classification (NCBI taxonomy): domain Eukaryota; kingdom Viridiplantae; phylum Streptophyta; class Pinopsida; order Araucariales; family Araucariaceae; genus Wollemia; species Wollemia nobilis. The sequence continues at coordinate 24,555,761 of JAQPPZ010017248.1, read as the reverse complement.
GGGTGTAGATGTCTAAGAAGTTTGTTTTCTTTTTGATGTTGATAGAGAAATGTTATAGGAAGTAATTGGCCAGCTTTTCAAATGTGTACAGGCTATTGTGCAGAAGCATGTTGTACCAATCAAGGGCTTTTCCCCTAAGCAATAGAGAGAATGTACCTAACATGAGAGGGTTGCTACTATGAAGTTGGTAGCAAGCTGAACGATAATTACTAACATGTTCTCATGGATCCTCTTTGCATTTGTACTTATTAAAATTTGGGATCTCAAAGCGATAAGCATAAGGAGGAATGAGAACTGAGGTATGGATTAGCTCATTGCAAAGTTCATCATAGGTAGGTTTTTGCAGTCCATAGCTGGCGATACGAAGGTTTAGCATCTTTACTTCATCTTGCAATTGTTGAATTTTAGATGTTGAAGATGTGGATGAGGGTGTTAAGGTGGATGGGGCCTAAGAGTGTGGTGGATATTGGATTTGTTCCTCCCATTATTGATATGAAATGTATTGCAAATGATCTTGGGGAGGTGGCTGCTAAACAACGTATGGTGTCATAGCATATGGAATACTAGGTTACAGAACAAGCATATGTTGAGGATAATAGTATTGTGGTTGAAGGGTATGCAGTTGTTGTATAGGTATCTAATAAAGAGGATCCTGCTATAATGGTTGATTTTTAGGAGGTTATTACTAAGAAGGGGGAGGCATAAAGAATGTGGGTACAATAGATAATGATACTGGTATCTGGAAATACAGTTCTAGAGGTGGACTAGATGAGGTATTGAAGGATGGTACATGCATCTTTTTGAAAGGATGTGAGGTGGAAAGACTATACCGAGTAGAATAGCCTGGGGGAGTAGAAGGATAGGCTGAAGGTCATGGAACATAGGTGGGTAGGGGACCTACGATCAGGATCCTAAATGGAGGAGAGGGAGGTAATCTAAAGGTAGAAGTGGATGAATATGGAATAGGAGATTGGGTAGAATTCATTCCAAGAGGATAGAATGTAGGTGGGAGTGATGAATATGAAGGACCATCTTCTGGAGTAGGAGATTGAGGAGGTGAAGTGGTGAACATGTACACTTTTGGTTAGATGTAAGCATTGGGTTGCTACTTTTGGTGTTGAATTGGTTATGTTTCTGGAGGTGGTTGTGATATATCCTCAAATGATGGTAAGAATGATTGTTAGGGAAGTGGTGGTGGTACCTCTTGGGAAGAGTAATGGAATTATGGTGGATGTGGATCTTATTATTGTTGTAAGGGAGGTTTTTATGATGGGGTTTTCAATGATGGCACTTGCATGCCTAGTGTAGAAGAGGAAGGATATAACATCATCCCTACAGTAGGGGTAAATGATGCAACCTTGGGGGTGCAGTTTAACAAAGAGGAGTTATTCTCAAAAAGGGATTGGGATAGAATTTGAAATAAGGGGTGTGCAAAGGTAGGAGAAGTAGGTAGGATCTCCTCATCAATGGTGAAGAAAGGAGTAGGATGTCCTAGAGTTGTATGGATAACATGATCACATAACGTAGAAGGTGGATTAGGTGAAGGTGAATGAGGAAGAAATAGATCATATTCACCAAATCAAGTGGAAATTTCATCAGAATAAGGAATGCGTGTAGAAGGTAGATGTGAATTTATGGGTAGATCCACTATGAGTGTGAGGAATTCTCTTATAGAAGGAGAGGAAGAAGGATACTGACTGAAAGAGGTGAAGAATACCTTTTCCTCAAGGTACGCTTGCTCACGTGATTGACTGTGTGTGATAGAAGGCATTGCATTGTGTGTGGTGAATGTGGGACTAAAAATGCATAGAAACTAAAATCTAATATTTTGGGTGTGATCTGTAAGGGATTTTTGATTAATCCTATGAATTTTGACCAGTTTTTGGACCTATAAGTGGGATTCATAGGTCAAGGGGTAAATTGAGACCTAATTCATAGGTTGGGGGTCAATTGATCTTAAATTATGAATATGACAAAGAATAAATAGTGATAGGCTGTAGATAGCCAATAAATAAAGCACTAAATCGTGAAATGTGCTGAAACCAGTTTGTGATCATGCAAATAATGTAAAACTGGAATCAATTCTAAATGCAAAAAAAATGTTTGTGTGTTTTTTTGTGTTTTGATGTTGAAAATATGCTTCCTAGTAAAGATCACAGGTAGTGGGGTGATAACTCTAGAAATATCAGGAGTGTCATCAGCATGGAACCTCCTACAAAACCCAAAGGTGCACATAATAGAATAGTATCACAACTGGAGAATGATGATCTATCTAGAAGGTGCAGTAAAATGATAACCTATAGAGGAGGGACTCAATATGTGCTAATGAGTCCAATAACCTCTTAAGAGAAGAGGTGGTAATGTCTAAAACTTGTTTCTTGCCCAACCAAGATTTTGATTCACTCTCGGGGGAGCTTAGTCAATGAAGATAGTTACCGTGTTCACTAATTATGTAAGCCTTGTGAACGAAGGCATCTAATCCTATACCACTCCAACGCCTCATTTCGACGATGAATTCTAGAAGACCTATCTCAAAAGTAGGGGATTTTCTGGTGATAAATTCCAAAAAACCACTCTTGTGGGGTTGCTAGGTGTCTAGGGGGTGAGCTAGTGGAGGGTAAAAATCCTACTTCACGAGTCTCGAGTGATGGATTGGGGATGAAATCCAATATTATCACTGGTATATACCACATGAGTGTGTGGGTTTTTGTTGTTTAATGATGATATGAAATCATTAAATCTAAATAGATGCCTTTTTAGAATGGAAATCTAGCCTTAGAGGCATTTTTTTGAAGCAAAGCTAGATTAAGATGCGTTTTTGAAAGAAAGTTAATCCTATGTGACTTTTTGGAAAGAAAACTAGGATCTATGCTATGAAACATGTAAACAAGCAATGTAAATCATGTGAGAAGAGGGATTTGTGAAACCCTAATTTTGAAACATAAAAGAAATGTGAGAGAAATTGTGCAAAAAGAAATTGGAAATATTAAACTAATGATATGGAAAGAAATCTAAAAATTACAATTTACCCAGGGGATTTGTGAAAGAAAAGGGATTTCATAATTTAATGCTATGGATAGAAATTTAAAAATAGCAATTTACCTGGGGGATTTGTGAAAGAAATGAGAAGTCCTAATCTAATAACAAGAAAGGGATCTAAAATTTGATATTGCAAAAGGAATTTGAAATTGCTTTAATGAAAAATGTGAAAAGAGATTTGGAAAAATTTAATTCTAAATGCATGAAAGAAATTGGAAATTGATTTTTGTGTGAAAAGGAATTTGAAATTGCTTTGATGAAATATGCAAAAATAAATTTAAGAAAAACCTTAATTCTAAATGTGATTTTTAGAATGGAAAATTTTAAATGCGCTTTGAATGGAAATTGATGGGATAACACAAAAGAGAAATGGGAAACCTATTTGACATGCAATTTTAGAAAGGAAGTGAAAATGTTCTTGAAATAAAGCAATTTTTTTTTTTTGATCTACATGTAGGTTTTTGAAAAGGAATTTAAAAGACCTATCTAATGCAAGAGATATGACTTTGAAAATTGATGATTCACAAAAAGAATGACACAAAATGGAAGCCTATCCTAATTATTGGAGAAAAAATAAATGCAAATTTGATTTAAATAAGTAAAGAGAAATCTGAAACAAAATGAGATAAATGATTTGAGAATGACAAATGCATTGAAAATAAATTCCATATAATGACATGATGCATTTTTTAATGAAAATTTTCCTTGCACATGAATGACAAAAATAGAAAAGTTTAAGGAAAATACCTAGTTCATTTTGCTCCAGATGGACTATTATGTGTCTTTCCTGTAGACCTCTACAATTTTAAGGGTTTTTGAAGCAGTTATACTAAATTCGTAGGGCAAGGGGTGAATTAGATCTAAATTTGCATGCCACAGGGTGAATCAGAGCCCAATACTTATATTATGCTAACCAGAGGGGCTTGTTAGGGTTTTTGTTCTATCTAGAATGGTACCTATAACAACATAGAAAATATAAAATTGTGTTAGATTCTTAAAAAGGCTAGTCTAGCATAACTCTTTGTGGCTGTGCCACTGGGCGTGTCAGAATGAAGCAGATGAAAGATGCCATTTGATTAGAAATAAAACATAAAATATAAAACAAATGTAATATCCAGAATGTTGCTTTTCATTTATTCAAACTTTCATGGGTTACAAAGGTTATTTACCAATATATCTTCATGGATATCAAACAATCTGATGGTTTCTTTTGAGACTCCTCAGTGAAGGTGGGCTTGCAAACCTCCACTAGTTCAATGATTATTTTTTTTTTGTGATCTTTTACACCTATTTTTGGAGGTCTACAAAATATGATTAAAGGGTTTGGGGGTCTGCCTTAGTCAAGCCCCTTGTTTATAAAAGATAAATATACCCGACGGAAAACTATGCTGAAACATGATGGAAACTAAATAAAACACTATAAAAACATGAAATAGAACTTACCTATTGATTTTGTTGAGGTAGATATGTTGCACGGTAAATTCGCATGGCAAGGGATGAATTAGAGCTTAGATTCATAGGTCAAAGGGTGAATTAGACTTATACTGGCTATGGGACCAAAATTTCTATCCGGATGGATGGTAGAAGTTGTCCTTTTCTATTTGTACGATGTAGAATTATCAGATGTGATCGTAGACTAATTTTGACAGAGTTTCTATATGGTAGCAAAAAAGGAGAGAGAGGTAGAATGGGAGGGGAAGCCCTTTATTTATAGAAAAAGATGAGGTCAAGAGAAGGGGTTAGATAGACCAACCCTTAAAGTCATTGCATGCTAGAGTTAGGTTAGGGTTTGAATATGTGTGAAACCCTCATACCTTAAGGAAATATCTCCTCCTCACACATGTGTGAGGACGAGTTAGGATTAAACAAGTGTTAGTTAAATCCTAGGTTAGGTTAGGGTTTTAGTTAGGGTATTTGGAAATATCCTAACTAATATCATGTGCACACATGTGTGGAAGTGTGTTTAGGGATAATTTTTCTTAGGACCCTAATTAAACTCACTTAAGTAAAAAAGTGCATTTAAGTGGAAGTCAATGAAGAATTAGATCACTAATCAACCTAATTAGGATTTTTGATAGGGATAAGGTCCTATGAGGGCCAATTAGATGTAGGGGAGGGCTTAAGTTACCTTAGGGAGCTAAGAGGTGGTCTCATAGCGGATAGGAGGCAATTTGGAGGTGTTTTATCTAGTTTTGTAGGTTTAGGAACCTACGGATGACTAAGATAACCTATGGTATCCTATGTTATTCTATAAGTGTGTATGTAGATGTACAAGTATCTAGAAGTGAGCATGTGCGACTTTTATGTGTATACATCTAACAACTCTATTTATAGGTAAGATTGGTTAGTGTTTGAGGAGTCTAGAAGGTTGACATTGACCACCTTATCAGTTGGTGATAAAATAAATTTATTTTCAATAATTGAGATGACTCTTTTGAGGCTTATCTACAATTTGATAGATAAAGTGTTGAAACCATCCAATAAGGGATTCTTTGATGGATCAACAAAATATTCCATTTATTCCTCCTCTTCTTCATTGAAAAAAATAATGGTGTGATGTACTGGTTTAGATACTTATCTATCACTCAACTACTCTTTATGCTTATCAAGTAGAATATAAAAAGTGGTCAATTATTATGAATAATTACAACTCCAATATTTGAATACAAGTTACCTTTTATATTATAACTTAGTAGAAAGGAGCCAATCTCATCCAAGTAATTTGAATTTTATTTATTTTAGTAGTATTGGTCTTATTGTCTATTAATAAATTGTTTAAATAAAATTATATTGGATTTATATATTTGATTTTTAGAGAGGAAACAAATAATATATGCATGTGATGTTAGGTTTTGTGTGTGCAGATAACTTGTTGACTAAAAAGATATCCCTTATGTATATAGTTCTTGGAGTTCTACTTATGCATTAGTTGTATTCATACGTGGATAATTACATTGGCAATGTATGCCATTGGATGAGAATTTCATGTTAGAAATATTTGTTAGATCCTTTTGCAATTAATGGCATTTTACTTATGTCATGATTTTAATTCAACTAGTTTATGCTTTGTACATACTTTTCATTTTTCTTGAAAGTAACATATACAAATAAATTGGGAAGAGGAGGATACTTCTTCTTTTATCTTAAGTTTTTCATAACAAGTAACATATAAATTTTGTAAATTTAAGACCATAAACCAATTCTTTCTCTCTTATGCAAAGACTAAAATTTTATGTAAGGTGTATTTTAATATGCTTAGAGTTATGACTAAAAGGACTATGTTAATTTTCTTGTAATAGAGGTATAGTCGAATATTTTCTTGCAACATATTAGTTGAGTTTTAATTCACATTGTTAGAGTAATCATAAAACACGACAAGTAGTCAAACCTTAATTGAATTCACATTTTGATGCTAGAAATAAATTTGTGGTACATGTGTTACTTTTATGACATTCATGCTATTAAAATAAATAAATTGTATGATCTAATGGTGAATACATTGGAACTATAAATAGGAGGTTAAGGTTTGAATTGGAAAAGGGTAGGGTTATACACCATGATAGAATAACAAATATTTGAGTTGAGTGGAGCATGGTTAGATAAACACATCCTTTATGAGGGTTTTCTTAGATGACCTATGATTTAATGAATATTAAAACTACCTTTCAACATTTTTATCCAAATTATTAAAAACTATTGTCAAATTATTAATATAGTAAAAATATGTGAATTGACAAGGTGAAAAGAAATGTAATTTGTGTTAAATAATTAAATTAATATTAATTTAAATATATTTTTTACACATTATCATTAGATTATAAATGTAAATAAAGTTTGAATAGTTAAGACATGTAATCAAGGATCAAGAGAAGGGTCATATTATATAAAGAAGGATCATATTTAAGATGGTTATAGAGGGTTAGTATATATATGTGAATGTTGAATCCTAAATGAATCATTTTTATCTCATCATAAAATAAAATTTATGATAACCCATTAAAAAATAAAATAAAATAATGATAATAATTACAATATCATAAAAATGATTATAAGTATGATGCAAATACAAATTAGATATGAAAAACATTGGATCAATTTAATTATTATGTAATACAATCAACAATCAAGATATCCGCCCATGTAGAGGAGTTGGAGAGCAAGTGGGTAGTTAAACCTCTCTAGTTGCTGAGAGGCCCAGGTTCAAATCTCTCGCCTCACATGTTGCGGATATGTTATGTAATGGTTCCCTCGTGGTCATAGTCTGTTTACCCCTTGTGGCCACCACCAAAAAAAAAAAAAAAAAAAAATACAATAAAAAATCAAGAGCAAAGATAACTCCTCGTATACCATGATATTCAATCTTAAAATAAGATTAAGCAACATGATGCTTCTTACTTCATAAAAAAATCAAATTGGATCATAAAAGAATAATATCTAGATGTGGATCTCATATCTATTAGAAGATAATAATTTGACCTTATTGGCCATGTTTGATAACTGGGTATGTGAGCCTTTATAAAATATTGATATATTCACCCTTAGTGGGATCAATAAAACCAATGGTATGATTATATATTCACCCTTAGTGGGATAAAACACTTTATTAATCTTAAATAAACTTTTATTAAGTGTTTAATAATTTTAATTAACCTTAAGCCTTATATCGACCTTGAATAATGCAATTGTAGTTGTAATTTGGGGAGTATGTCTACTATAAATACCTACCAACCACTAATCCATTACAGTCATTAATTAATGAATGATATTGGATTTTGAAATGCCCATGAGGACCCACCTCTAGTATTTCATATTCTTGATATTTTTGTTTTTTTCTCTATTCTCTGACATATGACTTGGGGTGAATGTTACATTTCATGTGATTATTGGAAAGTATTACGAATCCAACATGGTATTAGAGTAGGAATGAAGCAACTTCACTTTGCTATGCAAAAAGAGTGCTTCTAAAGTAGCTTTGAGAAAGATCTTGTTTAGTAGTTTTTACGGTTTTTCCTAAAAAAATCCTATTATGAACTTAGATGATGAGGATATATTGTGTGCTTGTGGCTAATTAGCTCAAAAGAAATATTAACAAGCAAGTTATCTATATTTTATCTCTTCGACAAACAATCTATTTGTTTGATTAATTATTTTTTGATGGATGATTGTAGTGATACCAAGAAGAAATATTTTTTGTTAAATTTGGTTGATTGATATTTTTGAGGATTTTTGTAAACCCTAGTTCTCTTTTATGAATATTAATAAAAAATGATTTTCTTCGATACTTTAAATTGTATATTTGGCATTGATGCAACATATAATATGGGGATCATTTGCATGGTTTTTGAAAATAAAAAAGAGTAAGAATATTTGTAGATCATCCCTAGTTGTAAGATAAACCATGGATAAGCTTCAATGCATGAAAAAGGTCTTCAAGCCACTTTATAGGCTATTAAATTTGTGCAACCTTTTATTATCCTTTGGTGAGAGATGATTGCTCAATATTTTATATTCTAGAAAAATATTGCATGTGGATGAATATGTAGACATAGAAAATTGACCCACTCTAGTGGGCAATATTTCCTAAGCCATCTAGGAGGACCTCTTAGACTTGCCTAAGGCAAGGATAAGGCTTTCCCCACTATTTTCCCTATTTTCCCTCTTTATGCAAAATCGCGCTTGGACCTTGATGGGGCACGACTTTGCATTGCGATATCACGGTCGGCCTGAATGGGGTGCGATTTTGCCTTTTTAGGGTTTTATGCATTAAAACCCTAAATTTCTAGGTTGGTGTGTTTTACGTTGGCCCTTCTTGGTTTTTCTACTTTTTTTACCTTCAAATCCACTATATAAGGAGGGTTTGATTTCACTTTTCACACACAATCACACAATAACACACAATTTAACGCACATTCATGTTATTTGGTACTTAATGATTTTATTGCTCACAAAGTATTTTTTTTTTATCTACATCCTTCTTCTTCTTCTCTTACAAGTAACTTTAGAGTTGAGAGTTTGATTGTCTATTGCATTATTCTTCTTCACTCTTGGTGGATTGTTGTTGGAGCCCTAAGGAGATATTGACCATCTGAAAGATCTAAAACCCTTTTGTTTTTCTTCTGCACTCTCTACCAGGTGAATTTTCTCTTTTGCATGCACATTTAGGTTTTTTGAGTGATGTAATCAAGATTTTTCATCCATACTTTATTTTTTGCATATATGTGAAATCACACTTGGTCTGCTACGGGATACGGTTTCACCTGACATAATCACGATCACCCATTATAGGGTATGATTTCACCTAAGACCAAACTGGGAGAAATATGTTATCCCTATTTTCTCCATTGCATTCTAATTTACATCTAGATCATAGTGGCATATTTTATTCTATGATTTTTGCATTTTGTTATGCTATATTGCATTAATGCTATTTTTCTCCAAAGGTCAATTTTTGCTTTTAATTATCAAAGGTCAGCTATAAGGATCTAGGGGGCTTGACTGCTGCATCTCCAAGAACTATTGTACATTGGCCTAAGTAGACCCCCTAACACTAATTCCATTTTTAAGTTTTTGATATATTATCTTGCAAGAATAGGTATTATCAATAGTTTTGGAAAAAGGGATAAAGACAAAGATAATACACCATATAAGCTAAGTATTCTGATTAGTCTTATAGGTTGATTGTTGAGTGCTTTTATTTCTATTATAAAACCTTAGATATGATTTTATTAAGTATATTTAATTCATTCTAGGTATTGAAAAAAAAATAGCATATAGTATGCACTTAGGGTTAATTCTGTCTGTGCATCTTTTCTTGAGCCCTTGCTTAAAGGTTCCTTGGAAATCTTAGGTTAGAAAGCATTCAAAGAAAGAATCACTCTAATATTAGTTCTTGTATTCCTACATTTCTATATTTTTGCATTGTCTTTTATCTTTTATAGCATAGATCTAGAAAGGCCAAATCTAGGTGTTTTGTCTTCAATCGAATACATCAAACATTATCGAAATTCCTGTGGACTTGGAGCAAGTCCTTAAAGATATTCTTGGTGAAACCTTCTCCCCCTAACACTGAGTGTAGAGAACAACCACATAGCCCCCATGGTTCACCCCAAAGGATTCCCTCTTACGAATCCAAATTTTGGAAATTGTACATGGTGGGACAGTTTTACCCCTCTACATCTTTGGTGAACCCGACATGAAAATAATAGAGTGCATATCATAGAGTGGAAGGACATTGGATAAATTCTTGTAATAAATTGAAACATGTGGTTCATAATTTGATTGATGGATGATGTCTTGACTTACGCAATTTTCAAACAATAAATAATCAAGTACCTATCTACCAATCAAGATATGGGAATATTTAGAGATTCATTGCCAAAACATAACCAACAAGAAACAAATCATTTGGACCACTATAATGAGCCTCCTAATTATGGTAATATGGTTTGTATGGTTGGGGTAACTACAAGAAGACAAGCTCAAACTTGGCATACTCAACAAGGACAAAATTATGTGTTACAGCCTAGTTCAGTTTTGAGGAATAATCAAGGAAAAGCTTCAGATACATGGATTCCACCATTTATGTTGAGACCACAACCTAAGATTTAATTTGATATAAAAAAATAGTTGTCTAGCACTCTTGCAAAGATATCAGTTTTAGAGCTCCTACAAACTTCTTCCAACCTTAGAGATGCTTTGATGGAATTTTTAAAGCAATAATCGGTTCCCTCAGATATTTCATCCAATGCTATTTTTAATGTCGTAGGTTCTCTTGGGATACATCATATCTCATTTTTATATGATGATAAACCTTCCTCAAACCTACAAGAATATTCTTCACTTTACATCACAACACTTATTGGGGATACTTTTATCAAGCAAATTTTGATTGATAATGGTTCTTCCCTAAATTTGTGTACATATCAATTCTTTCAAAAATTTGGATTAAAATAGGAAGACTTAATAAAATCTGATATCATTATAAAATCTTTCAACAATGAGTCCCAAGAAGCCTATGGTGTCTTATATCTTTTTGTCAAATTTGGGCCTAAAATATTAGATATTTGTTCTATGTGGTACATTGTCCTGCATCTTTTAATCTTCTTCTTGGACGATCTTAGATCCATGCAATGAAGGTTGTCCCTTCTACTCTTCATCAATGTCTAAAATTTGAGTTTAAATATCAAGTTATCACCATTATGGGTGACCCTCAACCATTTTAAGTTTGTTCAAATATAGAGTGAGCTCAATATGAGTTCAACCTATGTCCCTCAATCTCTTCAATGGTTTCTTTGTGTTCCTCATCTCAGATACAAAAACAATTTCAAAAATTAAAATTGATTGAGGAACATATCTTAAATTATTCATCTCAAGATCATGATAATCAATTTCTTCAATCACCTCTTCTAGATCTAGCCAAGATACCACCATAACCAAGATCCATGGGTTTACCCTATAAGAAAGGTGATGTTGTATACTTTGGCATGTGTAGAAACCCCTCTCTCATTGAGCATTCTTTTGCTCATTGTTACCTTTCCAATGACCACCCACTTACTAAACATATTATATCTAGTATGGGATATGTAGGTAAAGGTTTAGAGACACAATAGAAAGGAATTCAAGAGGCTTTGGATGTTGAAATATGGCTTGGGATATGTGTCATAGGTTTTATACCTAGTAAAGACCAAACTTTACCATTTGACAATGATGATCATATTATGAATTATGATGAATATACGGATTATCAAAAGTCACGAATGGGTGATGAGGATGATGGTACCCATTATTATTCTAGTGTATTATTTTACAATATGATTTATTTTGTGTGTTCTAAAAGCAAACCTTTTATTTTATCAAGGTATCCTACTTTGTTGTCCTATAGCGATATTGAAAAGTTAGGTATTTCTCCTCCTTATGTTAAAAAGAATGGTTATGTTTGTGAGTGCATTGATTATCGTGCTATGGCTATCAAAGAACAAGCTATTAAGGAGCCTATCCATAATTATTATTATTGAGAAGGATTGTCTTTTAGAGTTTTCTTTGACAAAACAACCCATGGCATGCCTATTATTTTTTTTAAGAAAGACAGCACACTTAGATGTTGTGTCGACTTTCATTCTACTTGCTTGAATTAAGGTATTTAAATCACTTGATAATAAAATAAAATAAAATAAAAATATTTTTTTAATTAATCATCATTTACTTATGCATTTGTATTTCCATTTGCATCCATTTTCTTGTTAATATTGTATTATTGTTTGTCATCCTTTTGCATTGCTAGCCTGACATCTAACCCAACTTGCATGTCTGAATGTAATATTCTACATGATTGCTTGATCATATAGATTTATGGGGATCTTGCAATAATGGCATGTGACGATACCTAGTTAGGTCATAGCTCATAGGCATTGCACTCTCTCTAGGATTCTGATGCCTAGTAATATCCCCACCTAGGGCTTTCTTCTTTAGTTTTCTTTATTGCTTTTTTCTTGTTCAAGTTTTTATCTTCCTTGATCTTGGAAATAGTGAGAGTATCTCTTATATCAAGGGTGATCGTTCACCAATATTTCCTTAATACTTTTCCATTGTATTATTTTCTTTGTATTCCTTTGCTTATAAACAAGAAAATATGTATACCTTCTTTTCAAAGTCATATTTTGGCACAACTGCACATACTCACTAGCTTGTTTTCTTCTATAAACCCCTATCGGGGTAGCATTCACCTAATATATATAATTTATCCTTATATTAAACCCAACATGGGATAGCTATACATCCTAATGTATATCTTATCGGATATGATATTCTATCGGGTTATACTCCCTTTTGAATTAGTAGGCTCATCACCCCATTATAATATAAGCTCCTTGGCCATTTTTAGGAGACCTCGACATACATCCTAGCGGGTAATCACCCCATAGTAGTCAATAAGAGAGCAACAATCCATAGAGGTTTAGACTCCAACACCTCATCCCTCTTGATGAGCACTACACACATAGTAGGTTTAGCTCCCTTATTTTTTGGTACAATTCATAGTATTTAGTCACATTGGTCCCTTAAGACCTACGCTTATTTCAATACTATGTTTCACCCATCCTAATCTATTTCAAATGGTTGACCTTTGGATTGTATTCTTCTTCATCTTCCTCTTCATATTATTCTTCTTCGTCTCATGTTTCTTTCTTTCTTCCATCTATTTCATCCATTATTCATCCATGCATTTCATATAGCACTACGTTTAATATAGATTGCATTCATAAATCATCAAATTATAGAATGTCTAAGATAACATTAAATTAACATGTACACATTCACAAAATATAAAGAGAAATCAACTATGTGTTACTCGATGAAAAGAGAGAGATACAATCATGTCTAGTTGGTGTACCACAGTCCACTTCCAGTACACTCAACCAATCCCTAGGGGTGCATGCCACAATTAAAATTTACATATCATCCTGATCCCTAGCCTAGCCTAGCCTAGATCTGAGATCCTATCTCCTCTGATCCACCTAGAGAAGGAGGTGGTTTGGGTAGCTAACAACCCATAGATGAAGATGCTGAGAATATTTGTGATTGAGACTGTGACCTGCTATCCAACTAGAGGGATGGAGGGAGTGCCACTTTCTTCCTCACTAGTACTACCTGGTAATACATGGTCTCATAAAAGGTAGCCCATTGAATTACCACCTCTAGCCTCTCCCCTACCATTTGTAGCTCTGTGTGTAGAAGGTGGACTCCATCACTAGATTGGATTCTCCTAATGATAGACATCCCCTCTACCCAAAATCTCTGGTGCTCTGTGTCTAGTCAATTCACCTCTCCTTGGAGATGATCAACCTCTACTCGAGCTACATCTCTCTCCATCTATGTGGTGCTCAATGAGCCTCATAGTCCCTCAATCCTCTTGGACCTATCCTCTTGGAGAAGGTCCACCTATCTATATAGAGTCATCACCTGAGCTCATAGAATCTCTACCTCATACCTTAGAGCCTAGACAACTGCTACTAATATGGAGGCCTCTCTTGATCCTCCACTTGGTAGTACCCTAGCCTCGGTGGGGGCAACTTTGGATACCCCTACCTCTTTGGTCCTAGCAGCATTGGTGTCCTTTATCACCAGCTAAATCTTGACTCGAGCCTACCCCTATCTAGGAGTTGTTAGTTCCTGCTAAGCCCTCTATGTGGCCCTATCAACAACCTATCAGAATACTCATTGTATGCCTAGGACCATCACATTTTTCCTATGTATCAAAACTAGTGGGGAGACCTTGCGGGGCATGACTCCTCTATACCACCACTAGTAGTTGAATGCCACTCTTGCATTAGCCACCCTGGGATCTATGTAAGGAGGATCATCTAGGTCCTCCTTGGTCCATCTAGTTAGGCTAGGTACACCTCCCACCCCTACTGGATCCTGATAGACTCTTTAGTACCAGTAGTCCCCAAGGATCAGGATGCCCTGCAAGATCCTGAATTGCCTCAAGACTTGATTGAATTAGAATATCTATGGCTCCCCCTTCTCCATAGTCAACCACCTAACCCTCCTGAACCTCACCAACTCTATCCTATCCTCAACCCATCCTGGGTGTAGATTATAGGGTCACCATACTATCTTGGCCTCCCTCAGCTCATCTACTATCCACCTCGCTAGTGGTAGATGTTTGACATAGGTCATCATGGCCTACTCTAAGAATCTAGGCCACCTATATGCTATTGGTCACTATGGACTAGGCAATGGACTTGGTAGTGCATCCAATCTTTGCACCACTATGTGCTCCCATATCCACACTTGGAGTAGTGTCCTACAAACTATCCCTGTATGTTTCTTGTACATGAAATTGTACAACATCTTGTACAAGTGGGCCAACACATATGGACCCCATGTGAACCTAGCCCTATGGTATTGCATGTCTGCTACTATACCCACCATCACCCATTATAGATCTTACCTACTAGTATGGCACATCAACATACCCGCAACGACCTTGTAGAGCATGATAATCAATTGATCTACCCCACCAGGTCATCCATGACTATGTTGCTCTCTTGCACCTAGTGGATCTAGCCTCCTAAAAATAACTACAAGAAAACTAGTCTCCCTCACACTCTATAAATTTATCTCCCCTTTATGGGGATTCACACGATGCACCACACATCCTTAGTGTGACAATCATCTCTCTCCTAGGTAACTAGAAGGTAGACGACTTTGGGTACCACCTCTCTGCCAGTTTTGTTAGCAGAGCCCTGTATGCCTCTACTTGAGGTAGCCTGACTAGGTGTTCTAGCCCCACAATTATTAAAGTATCCCTCTTTGCCTACTCAAGCTCCTCTATCTCCACATCTAGGGAGCCTTATCTCCACTCACGACTCTCAAGTACCCTAAGCTACAATAACAACAAAATAAAAAATTTCCATTAATAAATAAAATAAAAAATTTAATACATTAAAATAAATAAATAAATTAATTTAAAATTAATCTAAATCCATAGCATCATCAAATTCTATATCTTTAAAGTTGTTTTCTTGCTTCCTTTTCCCTCCTTCCTTTCTTTTTCTTTTTTCCTCTTTTCTTTTTCCTTTTTCCTTTTTTTCTATTTTTTCGGTGAAATCACTCCTGCTAGGCACATTTTCATGAAATCACGCTTGGTCGATTTTTTTCAGGTGAAATTTCACCATTACTTCTCAAGGTGAAATCGTAGTCAGGCTACAAAATCGTTCCCAGGTCGTACACAACAAAATCGTTGGTTTTGGCAGAAAACCACTAATATACATGCAAAAATTGAAAATTTTGACATGTAAGGAAGGGTTTTCAATCCTACCTATGCCTGCTCTACCTCCATGCCAAATTCACACCTCATGATCACTAAATAGTGTATTAGTAGTACCATTTACTCTATTTATCTAAATATACCTTTCTTCTTCCTTGCGTAGTTAAAACGAATTAGGGTTTTGCTCCCTTTTCACTTTTTAACCTTATTTTTTGCACACTTTTTCTCTTTTTGTTTTTTTTCTCGCTTCTTCTTCTTCTTTTTAGTCAGCCTTTTCTAAGTTTTTTTAAGGATCATATCCCTCATAAAACTCGAGGGGGCACTCTAGCCTTAGAGGCATTAATTTCCCTAATGCCTTGATTTTTGTTTGTGGGTGTTTACATCTCTTCTTTGACACATTTATTAGACCATAAATGTGTCAAAGAGGGGGTAAATATAGACAGAAAATTTACCCACTTTAGTGGGAAATCTTCCCTAAACCCTCTAGGGGTACCCCTTAGAATTAACTAGGGCAAGTACACAACTTTCCCCCTGTTTTGCATGTTTTCCCTTTTTATGCGAAATTGTGCTTGGTCCTTAATGGGGCGTAATTTTGCATTGCGATATCGTGGTCACCTTGAATAGGGCACAATTTCACCTTTTTAGGGTTTTATGCATTAAAACCCTAATTTATTTGGGTTGGCATGTTTTACATCGACCCTCGATTTTTTTGCTTTTTTCACCTTCAAATCCACTATATAAGGAGGTTTGATTTCAATTTTCACACACGATCACATGATAACACACAATTTAACACGCGCTTATACTATTCGATACTTAATGATTTTATTGCTCATATTTGATTTCTCACAAAGTTTTTTTGTTCGATCATCCTTCTTCTTCTTCTCTCGCAAGCAAATTTGAAGTTTGGAGTTTGATTATCTACTGTATTATTCTTCTTTTCTCTTGGTGGATTGTTGTTGGAGCCCTAAGGAGATATTGACCATCCGAGAGATCTAAAACATTTCTATTTTACTTCTACACTCTCTACTAGGTGAATTCACTATTTTACATGTACATTTAGGTTTTCTGAGTGACGTAATTGAGCTTCTACATCCATACTTTATTTTTCACATAGTTTATGCGAAATTGTGTCCGGTCTGCTATGGGGTACGATTTCACCTAGCATTATCACGGTTGCCCACTATGGGGTGTGATTTTACCTAAGACCAAACTAGGGGTAATATACTATCCTTTTTTTATCCATTGCATTCTAATTTTTATCTAGAGCATAGTGGTATATTCTGTTCTATGATTTTTGTATTTTGTTCTGTTGTATTGCATTAATGCTTGTTTTCCTCCAAAGGTCAATTTTTGCTTTTAATTATCAAAGGTCAGCTAAAAGGACCAAGGTAGCTTGACTATTGTACCTCCAATAATTTTTGTACAATGGCCTAAGTAGGTCCCCTAACACTAATTCCATTTTCAAGTATTTGCTAAGTTATCTTGTAGGAACAAGTATTATCAATAGCTTTGGACAAAAGGATACAGACAAAGATAAAACATTGAATAAGCTAAGTATTTTGATTAGTCTTATAGGTTGATTGTTGAGTGCTTTTATTTTTGTTATAAAACCTTAGATCTGATTTTATTAAGTATATTTAATTAATTCTAGGTATTGAAATGAAAATAGCATATAGTTTGCACTTAGGGTCAACTATTTTTGTGCTTCTTTCTTGAGCCCTTGCTTAAAGGTTACTTGGAAATCCTAGGTTAGAAGGCATTCAAAGAAAGAATAATTCTAATATTAGTTATTGTATTCCTACATTTCTATATTTTTTCATCGTCTTTTATATTTTATAGCATAGATCTAGAAAGGCCAAATCTAGGTGTTTTGTCTTCAATCGAATACTTCAAACATGAATTTCAACCACATGACTTTGTACAATGATAAGGTATATGAGTAGAAATTGGTAGGTTACAAGTTAAAAATCTCTATTGATGGTTGCACATATTCCTTTTTAATATTTTAACTGATTTCTCTTGTATACGGTGCCTTTAGATCTAAATATGAAATATAGAGATAATTTACATATTCACCATTGGCTTGTATTGTAGTTCTAAGGTATGTGGCTTGTGAGCAAGTGATACTAGGTTCAAAATTGAATGACATATTTTTACATGGTGATTGTGTCACTATTTGTGATTCACTTCATTTAGTATTGGGATAGAGTTATTTCTCTATTGTAGTTATTACATAATGGAAAGGAACTTTATTTCCATTGTGGAGGTCATAATATTAGATATTGGTGATAATAATTTGCATGTAAAGCCTAATTTTTAAGCATTGATGCAATATTGTGCAAAGAAAATATGTGGGAGTAATTTTTTGAGTGATACACTACCACATTGCATGATGAGAAAATTGATTTTTTGTTATATGGAAATTCAGTCAAAGTCTTTGGTGTGGTTTATTCCATGAGAAATCTTAGTTCTAGTGGCCAAAGAGATTAGGTTTGAATACTATTATCATCATTTTTATTTATGGTATGGATGGATTGTTTGGATGGATCAATCTCATGTGTGACTAATTTAAGTTTCAACACTTTAAAACTCAAATATTACATGGGAATTATGGCCAACTTGGCATCCACCAAGGTTTGTGTCCTTATAAGAGGTCTAGGGGTCTGCCTATATGAAATTAAGTGTATTTTTAATGACTCGAAGATATAAAGGTCAATATGGCACATGAGTGGATTCCTCTATGAATTTATTTTTCTATATATACACAAATGAAAACCAACTTGGTTTTTATAGTTGTCTACTCTTCTTTCTTGGTTGCCTGTTAGCAAATGGAGAAGACATTTTTTTACCCAATCATTATCCTAGTCAACAAAAAATACGAAGAATAAATGTATATTTTGGTTCAATAATACTATGGTATGTGGTTCCTTCTGAATGGTTGTAAGTAAATTTGGATTTTTCAACTCATTTTTTTTGGCTTTATTAGTGTATGAAGGGGAAAGCTTTTGGAGGTCATAGCTTTTGCATACGAAAGCATTCTGAGCCTATTTTTTAAGTTGTACATTTTTGAACTCTTTGTAATGGTTGCAATAGTTTTTTTGTTCAACCAATAAAATTTGGAATCTTTGTAGGAGCATTATGGATAACATATGCCATATTTTAAGGACCTACTATATTTTTGTAGAGGTTTTTTGCTATAATAGGAGTAGATTTGGATGATCAACACAAACTACTCCTTATTCCTATGGGTTCCTTTATAACCATAGGGGTTAATTAATTAGAAAAATTCTTGTTGCTTGATGATTTTGGTATTTTTTAGATTAAAGGACATACTTGGTCACCATATTGTATGTTGAAAATATTTTCATAGAAGGTTTAACATCGTGGATCTAAAAGGTGGAATCACAACTTCATGTTTAAATAAGGGTTGATAGTTATTGTACTTTTGGTAAGAGAAGATAGTTTGACTCATGATGAAGATTTTTTTCACCTGATTAGTGGGAAAGATTGACCCAAATCATGCCCAAAGTACCATGAGATGTATTATGGGAATATCTTGGATTTGACACTATGTTACTTAAAGATAAATTAGTAGTATTCTAGATGGTGATGGAGGCTTATCTTAATAATCTTCTAGTTCTTGATGGAATCTCATTAGTTAATTATTTAATAGTCTTATAGATGATGTAGGAGGCTTAGTTTTTTAAATATTTTACAACCTAATCAAGCTTATATTATGGAAGAGGGAGATGATGGTATCTCTAATGTCTTCTCTGCTTGGCCCCAACTCAGATTATGGAGGGGTGTTGAAAGATGATAAGCTGGCCTTATTGGCCAAGCTCAATAAATGATGATGTAATCCTATAGGAAACCTTTGATGTAAGCCTATAATAAATCTTGATGTATTAACCCTTAGTAGTATTGGTAAATCCACTTGTATAGTTATGTGCTCACCCTTGTGCAATTGGTTAAACCACTTGATGATTAATATTAACTAGATATTTATTAAAGGTTGAATAACTTGACTTAACCTTGAGCCTTATGTCGGCATTGGTTAGAATTAATTGTAATCATAATTTAGGATTAGGCATATACTATAAATAAATCCAAATTATGCTCATTGTATAATTTTATCAATGAATGACATTATATTATGTGGTACCTACAAGTACCCACCCTTGTTGTCTTATCTTCTTGATATTTCTATTTTGGTTCTCTATTCTCTTGCATATGACTCATGGTGAATGCATTGATTCATATGATTATTGGAAAGTATCATAAATCCAACACTATCGTCAATGGATTCTACATAGTCTGCATCCATGAATCTTATCAAGAAAATATCCATTCTTATTATATTCTAGTATATATTTAACCATATCATGATCCACCAAAGTACTCTATTACCTTCCAATGTCACATCCTTGGTTCTTACATGAATTGTAAAAAATAGGTGAGAGCATAGTTGGTATTTATCCTAGTATAGGTTAATTAAATGAGACTCCCAATTGGTTGATAATAGATAGTTACATTTACATAAATTATATTTATCCTAGTATAGGTCAAATAAAAAATAATCCCAATCAATATTATCATGCTATGAGAAGGCTATTGGATAGTTGGTTATTACAAAAAGATTCATATTTTTCTCTAAAATTGACCAAGACTTACAATGAATTATTATGGATATTTTAAGGTTTAAAATTGAAAAATTTCCATCAACCTAATTGGTTGTTCCTTTGTCTCATAAAAGAAACAAAAAAGAGTTTTTAGTCTCAAGTTTGGATAGAATACAATCTTGTTTAGTAGGCTGGAAAGATAAATTCTTTAGAATAGAAGGAAGAATACAACTCATAGAGGCTACATTAAAATCCATCCTTGTTTGTATGATATCACTTTCTGTTGGCAATTTTGGGTATGTTGCCTAGCTTCATGTTTGTGAGTTGTCATTGATGTAAAAAGGAGTTTGTGTTGATGTCAAAAGGAATTTGTGCTGATGTCAAAAAGAGTTTGGTGACAAAAAGATCTTGAAAGTTCCATGATGTTTGTTTATGGGTTTTTAATTAAAACCATGGTGATAAGGTTAAAGGTTTTTCTTGGTTTAATGAAAAGATTTTTGCTCCTTGAAAAAACCTTAAAATTCCATTTTGATTATTAATAAATAAATTAACTCAAACCTTTGAAAAGGTTTTAAGTTAAGTTTATTATTAATAAAATAATAATTATTAATTTAATAATTATTATTGAAAGGGTTTCTAAACCCTTAGCGATGCCAATGTAGAAGACTTACCTCACCGAAGTCATTTGTTTGGAAGGAGCACCGATGTCAACTTGCATGGGATGCAAAAGACTATTAAAGGGCATTAATTCCTAAGGTTCAATACACCTCCGATTTGCACGATTACCTTTGAATTTGTATTGCTCTATGACCTTCGATTTTGGATTGCGTTGTGATTTTCGAGTCTCATTTTGCTCTGTGTTAATTTTTGATTTCGTGTGCCAGAGAGGAAGATAAATTTGGCCTGTGTTAAATTCTAATTTCGTGCACAGTGAGGAAAACAAATCTGGTCTGTGTTAAATTCAAATTTCATGTGCCTTTGAGGAAGGAAATTCTAGTTGTCTTTTGCAAGCAAAGAGAAGGTAAAACGACGAGTAGCACTTGAGAGTTTTATGGGGAACTTGTGCTCCAACGATGAAGGTAGTGGAGTCAAGGCACTCTATAGGTAGAGGTGTTGAGATCGATTCACGTTGGGTGTGTTTTGTTTTTGGTTACGAATTATTGTGCACGTGGTACAATAGTTTCCTTGGGCCACAAGTTTGGAGGAGAAAACTCTTTGGCACTTATGTTGGTGTCTCCACACTTCTCCTAAGGTTGGAGAATTGATTTTTGGCCAAGGTAGATATTTTGTTGATAATGTGGAATATTTGATTTGACTTGGCAAATTATTGTTGGTAATTGGATGGAGGTATAAGGTTAAATAGAAATAATGCTTTGACGTTGTTATTATTAATGCTTAATGTTTATGAGGTAAATGCATTTAGAAGTAAATGTATTTTAGGAGTTATAAGGGTTTAAGGAATAATTGTGCTTAATGTCATAGTGGGGTTAGAAAGCCTTTAGAGTTATTGAGTGGATATTCTCTTGTAATTATTTTTGAGGTTGAAGTTATTTTGTGATATATTATGTAGGAGTTATAAGGTGTAAAGGAATATTGTTGATATGTATATTTGTGAGTTTTGATTATTGATGAGTTGGAGTGATAAGGTGTTATTAGGACTCTTATAGTTGTGCATTATTCCATTGTTGCTAACTCTAATTGTGGCAAATTGAGAGTTAGTGTTGTGATAGATTTTGAGTTCTTTTTTTTTATCAAAGTAAAGGTATGGGCACATTATTGCATGGTTATTATTGATTGATGGTTTTCTAAAAATAAGTTTGGAGTGAAAAGGATTAAATTAAGTTTCCTTATTTGGAGTGGATCTTATTTTCTGAAAGTGGAAGTATTGATTATGCATTATGAGATCATGATGAGTTTATCAGTTATTCCATAATTCTGGTTTATGAGAGTAGAAGCATTTGAAGTTTGCTTTAGGGTTTTTGAGTGAGAAGCGTATGCCATTGCTATAAGTTGTTGAAATCCTAATTGAGTTATTTGGTTGTTGAGAGTTTGGTTTTGATATTGCTTCCATTGAGATTGAGTTGATCAAGTTATGATTTACTTGATACATGAGTTGGGCTTGCTCCTTTAAGATTTGATTTTGTCAAGTTATACTTTGCTTGATAAATTGGTTATGTGGTTAAGTTGAGCATTCCCATTTGAGAGAAGTTGGAAATATCTTGAACCCCTTTTTGATGCTTAGAGAGAGATTGCTTTGAGTTCCTGAAAACTAACTTGGCTAGGGTTTGATAGTAAGCTATGGTTATATATTGGAGGAGTTGATTCCTTGATATTGCATTATTGGAAATTGTTGGGTTGTGGTTCAAGATCTTGTGAAAGTATACTACTTAATGAGATTGATTTGAGTTGAGATTGAGAGTTGAAGGATAAAATATATTGAGTCTCTAATAATTCTCTTTATGCTTCTATGAGATTGATTTGATATGATTGGATGAAACACATTGGGTATCTAACAATTCTCTTTGTGTGTTCACATTGGGCAAGTTTCTTGGTAAACTTGCTTAAGTTGATTTGGTAAAGTTCTTGGTGAGCTTGCTAGGACAGATTTGGACAGGTTCTTGTGGAGAACTTGTGGACTGATTTGGACAGGTTTTTGTGGAGAACTTGTGGACTTATTTGGATAGATTATTGTTGAAGAACTTGTGGATAGATTTGATGAAGTCTTGGTGGAGACTTGTGAGCAGTTGTGATTGATTTGTTCAAGCTTATGGCTTAATATTGGGATAGATCTGATAGAGATTTGAGAGCAAATTTGTGCTAGACCAGAGGACTGATTTTGGTGCAGATTTGTGATAAATTTTGAGAGGAATTGTGCTGGACCGACTGACTGTGTTTAGTACATGTTTTTATGAGTAGTTGTGGAGGTGATAAGTGAGGATAGAAGTCTCCAAAGCCAGAGCAAGGAGGACATGATGTATTCTATGGAAAGGAGTTCCACCTGTTAGCGGTAGAAGAGACAGTGATATTTTGAAGTATCATTTACAAAGATTTGGGGGATATGACATATCCTTTGGGTAGGAGACTCATAAATACTTCTTTGGAGGATATGACATCTCCTTTGAATAGGAGGATCATAAATATTTGATTAGGGGAAGGATTCTCATTTGGACAGGAAGTCCATAAACATTGTAATTGGAAAGGATTCCTAAAGGATTTGATTGAGAAAATTTAGTGAAATATTTTCTCTGTGGAGTAGCCCACCTTGGGTGAACCACGTTATATTGGTGTCTCAATTGTGTGATGACTTATACACTGGTTTGATTACTGCTTTGATTTTGCTATTGGTTCATTGTATTGCTTTTTGAAGTGAAAGCAAAAAGTTTAAAAGTGGTCTTATACTGTTCACCCCCCCTCTCAGTATAATATTGTGTTCTTCAATTGGGATCAGAGCAGGTTCCTTTGAAAGAGTTTCACAACTTGAATAAAAAGCTTGAAAAGGACTTAATGGATTTTACAAATGGTAATTCAGCACCTATTCTTGATGGGACAAATTTTGGTCTATGGAGCATAAAGATGAAGGTTATCTAATGGCTCTTGGAAATGAAGTTTGGGAAGTAGTTCAGTTTGGGTACACTATTTCCAAGCTCCCTACTACTACTAAAGATGAGAAAATTCTACATCACAAAAATTCAAGGGCAATGAATGCAATTATGAAAGGTCTACAAAAGGCAAATCTTACAAAGGTGATTCATTGTAATACAACAAAGGAAATGTGGGATCAATTACAAGTGGTTAATACAGGTGATGCAAATTCCAGAAAAGCAAAATTGAGATATTACAAAGGTATGTTTGAACAACTTAAGATGAATGATGAAGAAAATATTAGTGACTAGATCCTTCGTATGGATGAGATTGTTAATTCCATGAAGGAACTAGGTCTTGAGCTTGTTGAAAATGATGTTTGTGATAAAATTTTGAGGTCTCTTCCAAATAGATTTAGTGAAAAGATTTTAGATATTGAGGAAGCCAAGGATTTGGATAAATTGAAAAAGGATGAGCTTCATAGTATACTTGCAACTTTTGAGGTAAGAACTAAAGTGATACCTAATCCTAAGAAGGAGGCAACTTTCAAAGCTACCAAGAAGTCCAAGGGTAAACAGTAAGAAGACAATGATGAGTCTTCTAGTGATGAAGAAGCAAAATACATTAGGAAAGATAAGTTATCAATAAAGCACAAAGGTGTGAAATCTGTTAAATGTTTCAATTGTGGAAAGTTTGGTCACTATGCTACTGACTGTCTGGAACCCAAATATGATTGTGATGAAAAAAAATAGGATTATAAGCACAGGGAATCTGAGAAGCACAGGTATCAAAGGAAGAACATAAATGAGCAAAACAGTCAAGGGAAGAGGTACTTCTAAAAACACAAGAAAAGTTTCTACACAGAAAAAGCAAGTGTTATAGTAGTGGTGATGGAAGTTCTTCAAGTGATGATAGAAATGAGATGTTTTTTCTAACAAAAAAGGAAGGAAAAGAAAAGAGGAATAGATTTGTTGTGCTTAAGTGCTTTAGATGTGGAAATTTTTGTCACCTTGAGGATGATTGTACAAATGATGGTTTGAATTATGGTAATACTATGTATGAGGATGCTTTAGAAAATTATGAGGAAGATCTTCTTATGGCTTTAGATGAAGGTAGCACCTCTAGTGGTAAGAAATCAGAAAATGATATTGATGTTTCAAAATTCAAACAAATAGAGGATGTTTCAGAAAATGGAGAAGTAGATCTTGAGGTTGAACTTGTTAATGCTCTTGATGTGTTAAAGAAAGAAAGAAAGAAATATGCTAGACTCATTGATAGGTTTGATGAATTCCATTATGAAAGAGATGATCTTATAGGGAATCTTGATATCTCTATAGCAAATACATAGGAACTCAAAGAAGAGTTGGAAGCTAGGTCTCTTGAGTGTAAAGAGTTAAAACATGAAGCAGCTTCCTTGAAAAAGGAAACAAAAGAGTACAAGGAGAAGCTTTACAGGTTTGAAGAAAGTTCCAAGAAGGTTAAATCAATCATCAAGGATCAAATAAGGACTATAGATAAAACATGTCTTGGTTTTGGAAAGAAACAAAAGGAACAGGCTGAGGAATCTAGTATGAGCTCCCAAGAAGAATATGGTTCAGATGAAGAGAGTACTTCAGAGAGTAAGTTTTTAGATGGTGATTCAAATAGCATAGAATCAAAAAATAGGAATCAACATAAGGGGAGAAATACTAAAGGACCTATGAGGTCAAGGCAAGGAAAGTTCAATGGAAAATGTTTTGCATGTCATAGGTTTGGACACATGGCTTCACAGTGCAGGGCTCAAGCAAGACAAGTTAATGGAAATTTCAGAAATGGTAATTTCTTTCAAGGGTATTGCTACTCTTGTAATAAGTTTGGGTACAAGGCAGTTAATTACAGGGTTAACAATATGAACAAATTTGGTCCAACAGAGAGGATTCAAAAAATAGGTACATATCAAAGGAATAACATTGTCAAATGTT
This sequence comes from Wollemia nobilis, assembly GCA_028583015.1. NCBI lineage: Eukaryota > Viridiplantae > Streptophyta > Pinopsida > Araucariales > Araucariaceae > Wollemia > Wollemia nobilis. Next base: position 24,529,788 of record JAQPPZ010017248.1, on the reverse strand, counting down.
ATAAGTACAATAATGGACATACAACCAGATCGTATAGAGCAAAATTTCCAAGGTACAGGTTCAGGGCTATGAAAATGAACAGGAATAATGGCAGGAACAAGAATAATGATAGGAATAGGAATAATAGCTTCGACAGAAATAGGGATGAGAATATGAAGAAGATCAGGAGTAGGAACATTGACAAGGATATCAGGATAAATCATGGAAAGGCAGCTATGGACACTGATGAGGATCAATGCCTATGGGAGTTTTACTCCCACCCTAGAATTAATAACCTCAATAGGAGGTGGGGGAGGGGCTAAGCTAAGAGACTCATTCTTATCCCTAAGCCCCAAAGGTGACCCTTTGCCATTGATGACAAAGGGAGAGAGATTTGATTAAGGGGGAGAGCCTTGAGTCAAGGGGAGCAAAGCTTCAGAGGATGGTTTTTAGTTGGTTTCAGTTTTGACAATTGGCAGTGGTTTCAGTAGTGGTTTACCATCAATGAAAAAGGGGGAGATTGTTGGTAATTTTGGGTATGTTTCCTAGCTTCATGTTTGTGAGTTGTCATTGATGTCAAAAGGAGTTTGTGTTGATGTCAAAAGAAATTTGTGCTAATGTCAAAAAGAGTTTGGTGACAAAAAGATCTTGAAAGTTCCATGATGTTTGTTTATGGGTTTTTAATTAAAACCATGGTGACAAGGTTAAAGGTTTTTCTTAAAACCATCTAGACTCATTAAGGGTTTTTATTAAAACCATCTTGGCTTAATGAAAAGGTTTTTGCTCCTTGAAAAAATATTAAAAGTCCATTTTGATTATTAATAAATAAATTAACTCAAACCTTTGAAAAGGTTTTAAGTTAAGTTTATTATTAATAAAATAATAATTATTAAATTATTATTGAAAGGGTTTCTAAACCCTTAGTGACGCCAATATAGAAGACTTACCTTGCCGACATCGTTTGTTTGAAAGGAGCACCGACGTCAACTTGCATGGGATGCAAAAGACTATTAAATGGCATTAATTCCTAAGATTCAATACACCTTCGATTTACGCGATTACCTTCGAATTCGTATTGCTCTATGACCTTCGATTTTGGATTACGCTATGATTTTTGAGTTTCATTTTTCTCTGTGTTAATTTTTGATTTCGTGTTCTAGTGAGGAAGACAAATATTGTCTGTGTTAAATTTCGATTTTGTGCACAGTGAGGAAGACAAATTTGGTCTGTGTTAAATTCGGATTTTGTGTTCCTGTGAGGAAGGAAATTCTGGTTGTCTTTTGTGAGCAAATGGAAGGTAAAACGATGAGTAGCACTTGAGAGTTTCGTTGGGCACTTGTGCTCCAATAGCGGAGGAAATGGAGCGAAGGTGCTCGCTAGGTAGAGGTGTCGAGATCGATTTGCATCGGGCGTGTTTCATTTTTGGTCACGGATTATTGTGCACATGGTACAAAAGTTGCCTTGGGCCACAAGTTTGGAGGAGGAAGCACTTTGGAACTTATGTTGGTGTCTCCACACTTCTCCTAAGGTTGGATAATTGATTTTTTCCAAGGTAGATATTTTGTTGATAATGTGGAATATTTGATTTGACTTGGTAAATTATTGTTGGTAATTGGATGGAGGTATAAGGTTAAATATAAATATTGCTTTGACATTGTTATTATTGATGCTTAATGTTTATGTGGTAAATGCATTTAGAAGTAAATGTATTTTAGGAGTTATAAGGGTTTAAGGAATAATTGTGCTTAATGTCATATTGGGGTTAGAAAGCCTTTGGAGTTATTAAGTGGATATTATCTTGTAATTATTTTTGAGGTTGAAGTTATTTTGTGATATATTAATTAGGAGTTATTAGGTGTCAAGGAATATTGTTGATATGTATATTTGTGAGTTTTGATTATTGATGATTTGGAGTGATAAGGTGTTATTAGGACTCTTATCATTGTGCATTATTCCATTGTTGCTAATTCTAATTGTGGCAAATTGAGAGTTAGTGTTGTGACAAATTTTGAGTTCTCCTTCTTCATCAAATTAAAGGTATGGGCACATTCTTCCATGGTTATTATTGATTGATGGTTTTCTAAAAATAAGTTTGGAGTGAAAAATATTAAATTAAGTTTCCTTATTTGGAGTGGATCTTATTTTTTGAAAGTGGAAGTATTGATTATGCATTATGAGATCATGATGATTTTATGAGTTATTGTATAATTCTAGTTTATGAGAGTGGAAGCATTTGAAGTTTGCTTTAGGATTTTTGAGTGAGAAGCGTATGCCATTGCTATAAGTTGTTGAAACCCTAATTGAGTTGTTTGGTTGTTGAGAGTTTGGTTTTGAGATTGCTTCCATTGAGATTGAGTTGATCAAGTTATGCTTTACTTGATACATGAGTTGGGCTTGCTCCTTTGAGATTTGATTTTATCAAGTTGTACTTTGCTTGATAAAATTGGTTGTGTGGTTAAGTTGAGCATTCCCATTTAAGAGAAGTTGGAAATATCTTGAACCCCTTTTTGATGCTTAGAGAGAGATTTCTTTGAGTTCTTTAAAACTAACTTGGCTAGGGTTTGATAGCAAGTTATGGTTCTATGTTGGAGGAGTTGATTCCTTGATATTGCATTATTGGCAATTTTTGGGTTGTGGTTCAAGATATTGTGAAAGTATACTACTTCTATGAGATTGATTTGAGTTGATATTGAGAGTTGAAGGATATAACATATTGAGTCTCTAAAAATTCTCTTTATGCTTCTATGAGATTGATTTGATATGATTGGATGAAACACATTGGGTCTCTAACAATTCTCTTTGTGTGTTCATATTGGAAAAGTTTCTTGGTAAACTTGCTTGATATAATTTGGGCATGTTCTTGGTGAGCTTGCTAGGAAATATTTGGACAGGTTCTTTTGGAGAACTTGTGGACTGATTTGGACAGGTTCTTGTGGAGAACTTGTGGACTGATTTGGACAGGTTCTTGTTGAAGAAATTGTGGATAAATTTTATGAAGTCTTGATGGAGACTTGTGAACAGTTGTGATTGATTTGTTCAAGCTTTTGGCTTAAGCTTGGGATAGATCTAACAGAGATTTGAGAGCAGATTTATGCTGGACCAGAGGATTGAGTTTGGTGCATATTTATGACAAATTTTGAGAGGACTTGTGCTAGACCGACTGACTATTTTTAGTACAAGTTTTTATGAGCAGCTTTGGAGGTGATCAGTGAGGACAGAATTCTCTATATCTAGAGCAAGGAGGACAAGACATGTTTTGTGGAAAGGAGTTCCACCTGCTAGCGGCAGAAGAGGTAGTTATCTTATGAAGTATCATTTCCAGAGCTTTGGGGGATAGGACATCTCCTTTGGGTAGGAGGCTCATAAATACTTCTTTGGGGGATAGGACATCTCCTTTGGGCAGGAGGCTCATAAATATTTGATTAGGGTAAGGATTATCCTTTGGACAAGAAGTCCATAAAAATTGTAATTTGGAAGGATTCCCAAAGGATTTGATTGAGAAAATTTAGTCAAAGCTTTTCTCTGTGGAGTAGCCCACATTGGGTGAACCACGTTATATTTGTTTCTCAATTGTGTGATGACTTGTACACTGGTTTGATTATTGCTTTGATTTTGCTATTGGTTCATTGCATTGCTTTCTAAAGTAAAAGGAAAAATTTAAAAAGTGGTCTTATACTATTCACCCCCCCTCTCATTATAAGCTTGTGTTCTTCATTTTCAAGATTGCTAGTAGGTATAGCATTAGAAATTGATAAAATTCAAAGAGATTTTCTTTGGAAATCATGTCATTTTTTTTTTTAGGTTTTCTCTTTGTATGTAAAGTAAGGTTTACAAAAGAAACAATATTAGAGGGGAATGGTTATAAAATTATAGAATTGTGAGTATGCCATTTTTTTGTTTTAAATAGATTAAAAATCTAGGACACATCGGGGGTCACCCTCCCTGTTAGTTGAACTTGGGTCTTTGCTAGGAGATCCCAATACCTTTTGCAATTGCGGTGACTTTATCGAGACAAAATATAGTTTTTCATAGTTCTTATAAACTTAGATGTGTTCGAGGGTAAAAATATGCTTCTATTGAAGGACAATGAGTTTGGAAAGGTGTGCTTCATGATATTCTTAATGGTATTTATCATAAATTAAGATATTGTTCAAAGATATACATAAAAAAGGTAATGTAAATTTAAGAGGTAACATAGCTTCAATACCATACACCAAAGAAAAAAGAGTTAAACCTATGAATATCCATGCATTGGTATGGTATATTCACAATGAGGGATGCAACTTTAAGTGGTAATCACTTTAGATTTTTTAACAAATATATTTAAAATGCTAATCAAAATTTTGTGACTTGATTCTACTTTACCATTTTCTTGTGGGTATTGGGTATGGAGATATAGTGTTGAATTTTAATTTCCTAAATTAATTCCTCCATTTTTTTTATTCTTAAAGGTGTTCCATTAATTAATATTATTTTTGAGGAAATACCAAAGTGACAAACAATATGATTAAATATAAGTTTAAAGACAATTTGGGTTGTTTTCTTGGCCTCATATTAGATAAGGTAGGGATACAATTCACATTAGTCTATATTTTAGTACTTGTATCATCATATTGCTCCTTACCTTTTAATATAGATATGACTTTAGAATACTTTTGGTAATAGTGGAAAATAGGGATATGTGTGCTAAGATAGGGCTTTAATTATTTATAAAATTTTATTAAAGACTCCATGACTATCCTAGCCTTAAATTCTAGAGAAAATTTTGTTTCAATGAGTTGTATTAGTTCATAGAAAGGGGTAGGGTCTATTTTCATTTTATACCATTGGTTTGACTAAACATATGAACAAATATGTGTTTTAGTACAAGGTAAAGTAAAATGCTCAACTAGAGAAACATTTTGGCTAACTTCAAGGTTCTTTTGATTAGTATGTATAGCTATCACCTCTATAAGTGGCATCTTGAGAAAATAACTCTAAATTATTTGAATTGAGGAGGTAGAAGAGAGGATCAAACTATTCTTGGTTTAATTTGACATTAGATATTAGCCTAATTTCAAGAAGAAAAATATTATTAGGGACATGATTAGTAATGGAAATAGAATCAAATTTAATAGAAAAATGAGTTTTATATTTTGTATAACAATTTTGAAGTGAATATTTATCATATTATGTTATGTGCTTTGGAAGTTTGATTTTTTCATCTCAACATTAGTGGACAAATTTTCTCTTATTTAAACAACTATATTGCCTACATTATTTTTATTATTTAAAATATATATACTTGAGACACTCATCATTTCTTAGCATGCAATATGTATAGATATTTTAAAATTATTGCTAAAAATATCACATGCATTAATGTATAAAAAATGCATCATCAATTCAAATTAGAACTTCCAAATAATATAGTTATAAAAGTCCCATATCAACATAAAACCCTACTGGTTGGATGAGTATATTTTATTTTTATATTGAAATTTTTTGGAGATATTACATTATTTAGTCCCATTGTAATATTAGTTTGGTAGATGATTTATATATTGTATAATGTATGTATCAATATGAGAGAAAGTGCAAGGTGTCAAGAGAGAATGAAGAGTCACATGATATGTGGTAAGATGAGAGCTTTGTCCATATGAGGGATATGAAAGGTTGCATTTCCTATATGAAAGAGGAGAGCAACAGTCAAAGTACTGAAAAGTCATGTAAATTTATATATTAGAGAGAAAGCTCCATGCAATGTAATCAATCTGAATCATTCTTGCAATCATGTGATATTATGAATATTTGAGTTGTATTTTGTGATATATTGTTGTACAAAGATTCATAGTTAACTATAAGATATTTTTGTTATTGTTAATAGCATTCATTTGATTTATACTTGATCCTAGAATAATATTTCTATGAAATAATATTTTTAGAAAGCTAACAGTGGTATCAGATCCAAGCTAAGTGGTTTGCATAGTTTTGGAACAATCATTGCCATCCGCAATTTGAAGTTTTTTGAAGTTGAAAGCCATGCTATGATATTTTCTAAAGGAAGAGTAAAGTGTTTAGTAGCAAACATATTCAAAATAAGAGCAGAACATTGGTCCACATGAACGTTGATACTCATCCAAGATGATAGTGAAAGTGTTGGTTTGGAAATTATGTTCCACACCTATAAGATAAATGTTTGAGGGTATGCATTAATTATTATAAAGTGGAATTTTTGATATTTACATATTTTTTAAGGTGGTTACCATTGTTACCCACCTTATACAAGTTGGACAAGCTTGTGAACATTCAAGCAAAGAGGACATAGAGGATGGACAATTCATAGATAAACAAGCTATTGGCAATCAAATTGAACTATGAGTTTTTCATAATCGATGTGGCCACCTTCCTTCGAAGGTGAAACAAAGAGCTGATGCCCTTGGTGATGATGTGATCAAAGAACTCAACTTTGGTGCAAAGCTCCATGGCCAGGTTCATGGACTGCCTATCCCTGTAGGCAACCATTACACCATGACTACAATAATAGATATACTTTCAATACCATTTGTTTTTATTGCCTAATTCTCTCAGAGAAGTAATGGATGTAGTTGAGCAAACATAAAATTAAACCATCACATGAGGTAGTGGTGAATGAAATATCCATAAAAATATTTGTAATGGTAGAAAAATACCAATTGTATTTGATGAAGAAAGATCTACCAAGCAAAGAGATTCGAAAGGAGTTTGGTCCTCTTTTTGAGCAAGTTGGGTGTAAGTGTTCAAAAGAAGGAATAATTTGTTAATTAAAGGTAAAGTTGCATACCATAACTTACAATTTAGTTTTGTCCAATACCCCCATGATGCAAAACATTTAGGATATTTTTTGGTGATAGGTGATAATTTATGGAACAATTAAAATTTTCTAGGAGTCAGTAAAAATATTGACATTGGGTTCACCAAGCACAAGAGTGAATGTGGATGGAAATTTAATGGAGGCATTGAGCAGGAGATTCTATAACCGATGAATAGGGTCAGTTAATTTTTCCTTTACAATTGCCATGACAAACATCACTTTCATTGGAGGGCTACCAGTTTGGTCAAGAGAATAATTTTTTACCACATGTGTGGGTTGTCCATGTGTCATTCCTCAGTCTATGCAAGGTAGAAATAACATGGTGAATAAATGAAGTAGAAGTAGCATGTCTATGCAACATTCGAAAACCATGTATAGAAAATTGATAATGAACACTTGGTGAGAATGAGCCATAATTGGAGGACCAGGTGCAATTGATGGTCAAGATAAAATTAGTTTAAAAAGGTTAAGGTAATTTTTTAAAATAAAATTTATTGATGAGCACCAGATATGCTCATATTTTTGTATATGTACTAATGATTTTTGCACGACAATATATCATGAGTTGTATATTTTTATGAAATATTATGTATTTATTTAATGAAATTATGTGTATTATCTAATCCATGTGTGAAGTATGTTTTGTGTAGTTATTCCTCTAATTTTATCATCTTTTGCTTAGTCAAGGTCCTACATGGACTTGGCACGGTTCCACTCAATCAGATTAAGGTATACGGAGGTAGGTGCCTTACTGAAGAAGGTGCCTTACTAAAGTAGGTGCCTTAATGAGGTAGGAACCTTAATGAGGTAGGTGCCTTATTGAGGAAGGTGCCTTACTAAGGTAGGAACCTTACTGAGGTAGGTGCCTTACTCAAGCAGGTGCTCGGATTATGTGTGTTGACCAAAATGCTGGAGAAGGACCCCATTGACCATCGTTCTACATCATCTATGGAAAACTATTTATGAATGAAGTTGTCCTTGCCAGAATGGATGAACACATAACTACTCATGAAGCAAAACCATCACAAAGTGAAAATCATCCGATTTCTAGGAAACGATGCAAAACTGATTATCGTGCACCAATTTTAGTAACTGATATGTCGTAGTTTAGACTGTAACTAGGACACCTGTTGTAACAAAACTACAAAAGGAAGTCCTAGTGTGTAGTATATAAACATACTAACTTCTATGTGGTAGGGGAGGCATTTTCATAGAATATTATTGCATGTTATACTTCACTGTACCGTTAATAAAAACTTGAGCATTATTTATCAATGTATTGTTTTAGTGATTCGTTGGACGGGATCTGCTAGAGCTCAGGCCCACTTCAAGCCAGTATTCCTCCCATACTTCTTAGTTAATTTTATAGATTTAATTATGCATGGCAGTATGTTCATTTTCCAGATTAAATTTAATTACTTTAGAGCTATGTTATTTTTATGTATAATGTGTTATTGCTTTCAGTATGGTGTGTTTACTTCTATGTATTTATTTATGTGTAAGTTTTATTAGTGTGGATGAATCAGCTATTGTTTTACAAGAACCCCCCAATGCTAGTTAAATGAATTCATCTCAAAAGTGGTAGTGTGAGTAGTCTCAATAGTGGCACTTCAAAAGTCTACGAGCTCCCTGGTTTGACAATTTAAATGCAAGTGTTGTGACATATTTAGGACATATTTAACCAGTGTTTGGTACCCAATATTTTATCATCGTTTCCAGGAAAGCATCACTAGTAGACTAATTGCATTACCCCTTAAAACCTTCTGCTTGACCTTGTATAAGTCTACCAAGAAAAAGACGACCCGATGATCGTTTTATAATATAGAGCCCATCAAAAAAGTCAAATTCAGTCGAAGACCTAGAGTTTGAATTAGATTCTCCTAACTCATCATCAACAGTCCATTAGAGTGAGCATCCTTACTTTGTGTAAAGTGCCTCCTCGTCTCATCGACCTGGGAAAGAATAGATCATCCTGAACCCATTGTTTAAAAGAACACCCTTCGAGAAAGCCCTACTATGGAAAGCCATAAAGGATCAGACCGTAACATCAACTGACTTAGAGGTTCTAATTTAAAAACTTTTGAATGACTGAAAGACCATAGAAGCTGCATTAGAGACCATATTATCTAAAAAAATGGTCGAAGAAGTCTCATCTGGATTTAGCTTCCCCAATAGAGGAAGGAGCAGGGGAAACCAAGATGAAGAATATATCCCCTGCACATATCCCTATCTTCAGGGGATACCCAACAGAAGATCCCGACCTGTTTTTGTTCAAATTTGATGTGTTGTGCAGGTCTGTTGACTATAAGTAAGATGCTCAAAAGCTAAAAATATTTCCATCGATGTTAAATGACTTAGCTCTAATATGGTTTATCAGGTTGAGGAACAAGCAGATCACCACATGGGAAGAGATTATAAAGCTCTTTCTAGAGCAGTACCAGGAATTTGATAGAGCACGAGATTGTAGGGAGGAATTCCTTGATATGATACAAAATGAGGACGAGTCCCTGGAAGAATACTAGGAGAGGTTCAATTTCAACCTACAACAATCTCCTAATGCAAAGCTAGGAGATAAGTCCCTCAAAATATTTTTTTGAGAGGACTCAATAACGAGTTATTGGAAGTGCTAAACATGATTTCAGAAGGAGACATTTACCATCATGCCATGGAAGACATACGTAAATTATGTCAAAACTACTCACGGAGAAGAGGTAAGCTCACCTCTAGAATAGTGAATGCAATCGCATCGGTCACACAAATGAAGATAGGCAACATGTTGGAATATTTAAAGAGTGAAATTCTATCCTCTCGAGCACTGTAGTTGGATACACTCTTGCTGGAGAATAAGAAAAAAGAGAACGACATAGTGTTAACCTATTTTTGTCCAAAATGTAGAGGAAAGCATGCTAGGAATGCATACCTAGAAAAAAAGGTCAGAGCATGTATGGTTTGCCAATAGAATCATAAAATGTGACTCTGCCAGTAGCTTCCCAATACCGAGGATGTTGAAATAAGAGAAGCCTATTTTGTGGGCAATCGAAGAAATTAGTAGCAAATCCTATGGAGAATATGCTCACGAGGATGCTGCCCTATGGATGAGGATCATATATGCCACAAGGGCAGCCATAACCACCCAATATGGGATGGTGGGGACTATCGTATTGGATGAACATACCTCCAAGAGCTACATTTACCAATCAGCAACCATGGAAGCCATATTAGCACTCTAGGCAATAGTAGAGGAACCACGCTTCATGCAACTTTACCCCATAAAATATGGCATAGGTTCCATCTTATCAAGGCTTTATGGCCCTACCTATGACGATACCTACACAGTTACCAACACAGCCAATGGTGAACCCAAATAATAAGGTAAACCAGTCAACATACCAAGTAGAGGGAGATATGTATCCGATGTATCATATTAGTTGTAATCCCATTCAACTTAGATCAGGTAAGCAGATAGGAGTATAAACACCTCTCATGGTATAAGTGAAGGAAGAAGTAAGAGATTACCCTCTTATAGAAGAGGTGGAGGAAGAAAAGTTGTTGAGAAATAGAGGCTCCATTCCTGAAACAGTTTCAGGAATAGAGGAAGTCAACACAGCCAGAATTTGATATCCTCTCTAGCTTGAGAAATCTCACAATCACTATCCCACTTTTTCAATTTATTCGAGACGTACCCATATACACCAAGGTGATAAAAGAGTTGTGTCTAAGGAAATCAGGATGTAAGGTGCCAAAAACCATCAATGTTGTGGGAAAATTGGCTAACTTGATGATGGGGAATGCATATCATTCCAAATATGCAGACCTAGGCAGTCTAGTGCTAACGGTAAAAATAGGAGGGAATTGACTTATGAACACCTTATTTGAACTTGGTGTAGCCATAAATGTAATATCATAGAAAACCATGCAGAATTTGGAGCTCACGAACCTAAAACCCACCAAGACGGTATTACAACTGGATGATCGACAAATAGTAGCACCAGAAGGAATGCTTGAGGACATCATTGTGATAGTTGATGCATGGGGATATCCGAAAGATTTGCTGGTGATATAGTCTAAAAAATGACTAGGTGGTTATCTACTCATCCTAGGGAGGCCATGGTTAGCTATAGTTGATGCCTACATTAGCTGCCACGATGGACTAATGACCATTTCGAATGGGTAAAACATCAAGAGATTGACAATGTCTCCTCCTGCGTAGTCTATGGACATGATGGGAGAACCCATGTCAAAAAATAAAGAGGATAGTTCATTATCTATACTCCAAATGATGATGGCATTAATAGAGTTGGAAGAAGAAGCTGATGAAGATGACATCATCACAAGATTCCTTCAAGGAGAATCCTCCCTCTCAATTCTTGAGTCACCATTGGTCGGTTCTCAAGACCACCACACCAAAAAAATTGACATTGAGCCTGGAAGAACGTTAAACATCAGTAGTGGGTTGACCCCCACACAACTGATAAAGTTGAAAGAGCTCCTGACCAGACACCAGAAAGTATTCACCTGAGATTATTTGCATATGAAGGGAATCAGCCCAAAGATTTGCACTCACCAAATCTACCTATAAGAATAGGCAACTCTAGTAAGACAACCATAGAGAAGGATGAACCCAACCATGAAAGAAATAGTCAAAGATGAGTTACAAAAGCTCTTGTTTGTAGGGTTCATCTATCCAATCTCCGACAGCGAATGGGTATCACCACTCATGGTGGTCCCCAAGAAAAATGAGAAATGGAGGATCTACGTTGATTACAGATCGCTGAATAAAGTGACTAAGAAGGATCACTTCCCACTTCCCTTCATTGATCAGGTATTGGACACACTGTCTAGGAGAAAATACTTCTTCTTTTTGGACATATTCAGTGGGTACAATAAGATTCCAATCGAAGAGGAAGACTAGGATAAAACAACATTCACCTATTCATGGGGAATGTTTGCTTATAGAGTGTTGCCCTTCGAGTTATGCAACACATTATCCACCTTTTAGAGGGTGGTGCTTAGCATATTTTTGTATATTATGGGGGAGGTAGTAGAGGTATATATGGATGACTTCACCATTTATGGAGACATTTGAAGAAGCGACAATGAACTTGGAACATGTGCTCCAGAGATGCAAATAGAACAACTTATCCCTCATCAATGAAAATGCTTTATGATGATGTGTGAGGGCATAGTCCTGGGACACCATATCTCAGTAGAGAGAATTAAGGTGGATCAAAATAAAATAGAAGTCATTAAAGACCTACCCATCCTGAAAATGTAAAGGGAAGTGAGGAGTTTTCTCAGCTCTGTCGGGTACTATAGGTGATTCATCACTGATTTCAGCAAGATTGCCAAACCATTGCACACCCTATTGATGAATGAAGTAGAATTAATTTGGATGGAGGATTATGAGTAAGAATTTCAGATGCTGAAGGAGAAGCTAATTTTTGCCCCAGTTTTACCAGATCCAAACTGGTCTATCCCGTTTCATATATATTGTGATGCATCCAATAATGTAATTGGAGTAGTCCTTGGGTAGAAGGATGGTGAAAAATTCTACACCATTTATTATGTCATCAAAAATTTAGCATGGTTTGAGCTCAATTACACAGTAATGAAGAAATAATTTCTTGCAGTAGTCCATGCCATCAATAAATTCCACAACTACATCACTGGGTACAAGGTGTACATTCAAACGGACCATGCGGCCATTAGGTACCTAATGAGTAAACCAAAAATCAGTGGTAGGATCATTAGGTGGCTTTTGCTACTGCAAGAATTTGAAATTACCATAGTTGACAAGCTTGGGAAGGACAACATAGTTGTAGACTTCCTATCTAGACTAATTATAGGAGATCACGTAGTGATAGAGAACTAGTTACCAAATGAACATTTATTCATCATTAGCGAACATACATCGTGGCATGTGGACATTGCCAATTATCTGACCAAAAGTAGAACATCCCTTGCTATTTCATACTAAGAGAAGCAAGGGGTGATTGAAAAGAGTGCCTCCTTTCAATGGATTGATGACCTCCTATTCAAAATAGGCCCTGACTAGATTGTGAGGATGTGCATAGCAGAGCATGATTTTCTAGAGATACTCAGCCAATCACAACGAGCCATGTGGAGGGCACTTCTAAAGGATAAGGACTGCATATAAGGTGTTACAGACTGGGTATTTTTGACCCACTCTATTCAAATATGGAACCACATACACTAGCAGGTGTGATGAATGCCAAAGAATGGGTAGGCCGACCCACAGGGATCAAATGCCCCTTCAACCTCACATACACATTGATCCCTTCAATAAGTAGGACATGGATTTTGTGGGACCCATTAATCCACCTTCAACTAGGAGATATATTCTCTTTTGTAAAGACTACATTACTAAATGGGTCAAAGTCCAGGCGTTGAAAGACTCCAAGGAGGAAATAATAGCCGAATTCTTGTTTGCTCATATTTTTACCAGGTTTGGGATGCTCAAGGAGATAACAACGAACCAAGGACCCCAATTTATGCCCAAGCTAATCGAGGAGCTAATGGAGTAGTACAGGGTTTGGCACAACATGAATACCCCCTATGATCCTTAGGTGAATGGATAGGTTGAAGTAACCAATAGGGAAATAGAGAACATCCTGATGAAAACTGTGTAGAAGCACAAGTAGGATTGGGTTGTAAGATTATAAGAGGTAGTATAAGTGTATAATACAAAGTGGAAATCGACCACAGGCTTTACACCCTTCCAATTGGTATATGGAAAATATGCAATGATGTCCATTGAATTTGATGATAAGATACTTAGAATGGCAGTAGAACTAGACTTGAGTATGGAAGAGGCACAAATGAAATGAATTTGGCTGCTAAAACAACTGGACGACTTTCAAATAGATGCCCTCCAAAGAACATAAATTATGCAGAGTCAAAGGAAGTAGTGGCATGACCGCCACATTAAAATGAAATAGTTCAAAGAAGGATACTGGGTACTATTGTATGATTCCAGGTTTCAAGAGTGAAAGAGAAAACTAATGCAAATATGGATGGGACCGTACAAGGTGGGGGAAATAATCAGAAATGGTGATGTGTGAGTCAAGACAATTGAAGACATCAACACCATTCTAACAACCAATAGCCATCGGTTGCATCCATACCACAGGTCTGAAAGCTTGTTGGTGGAATCCAAAGTAGGCATAGAGGAGATCCCGTCCAAGTAAATTTTTCCAAAGTTCTCAACAACATGGTGGAAACAGAGGTGTCCACCAACAAAAAAATAAATTAGTATAGTCCCTATTTTTTTAAGCTTACGATGTGTTTTGCAAGGACAACACCCACATGTAAACTACAAGTATTTTGAGATCCAGGGCCTAACAAGAACGAATTGCGTTTAACTACATTTTTTTTATTTTTCTATTTTATTTTTGTAGGGAAATGGCTTGATTGCTCGAATAATAGGCATCTTGGGGAACAAGGCCTAGATTGGATCAACTTCCATGAACCTGCACAATATAGGATAATGTTGATCCAAGCATGGAGGGGGTGCAAATTTCCCACAAAGGAAGAATTATGCACCCCTGTGCTTGGAGAAAGCGGATGTTGATGTCGTATCAAGAGAATTTTAGGAGGCTTGATCATCCTCATATCAATAGACACATTAGCCATTGCTAACTCTTCAATGATGAAGGAATGAATGACTCCAGAAGGGAGAAACCTTACTCTAGTGCCTTACTTTGAAAGGGAGGCACCTTACTCTGGTGCCTTATTATGGAAGAGAGGAACCTTACTCTGATGCATTAATCCAGAAGGGAGGTACCTTAATTTACCAAAGAGGCACCACTCCAGAGTGTTCTTTCATTTGGCAGTACGTAGGGAGGCACCTTACTCTGGCGCCTTACTCTAGAAGGAAGGCACCTGACTCTGGCACTTTAATCCGAAGAGGAGGTGCATTACTCTGTTTCCTTACTATGAAAGGGAGGCACCTTACCCTGGCACCTTACTTCAGAGGGGCGACACCTTACTCCGCCAAGGAGGTGCCACTCCGAAAGTTATTTTAGAAAAAAAAAATATATTTTTCAAGTTGGCGCCTTACTCTAGCGCCTTATTGGTAGGGTACCTAGGAATAGATATTTAGGGATATATTATTATATTGTATAAGGGTTAGCATGGGCCACCCATAACCCAAGGTTGATTTTATTATAATATTATATTATATTATAATATAATTTTATATTAGTAGTAGGATCCCCAAAGTAGAATAAGAATATGGATATATAAAGAAGATATATTTGTCATTGTAATCATCATTGAATAATAATATTATGTATTCATTGTTCCCATGAAGTGGCTTATGGGACTTTTCCCTCCCTAAGTGGTCTCTCATCTTGGGAGAACTTGTGGAGTGATTCCTTCCTTAAGGAGTATTATTGGTGTTTCCCTACCTTAAGGGTATTATCTATCTCCCTCCCATTTGTGGATTATTATTATGGAAAATTATTTGTGGATGAATGATTTGATATTTTTGCATATTGGTGAATGGTTTATGTTAATAATAATAAAGTTCTGCAACAAGTGGTATTAGAGCAACGATTTTAGCAAAGTGGGGATTTTTGTGAAATTATAAAATTAGGGCAAATTGTTTTTTGAAAAATCATCTCATCTTTCAGGAGCCATATCTTTGCGCAAGTTTATCCGATTCAGGTGATTCTTGGATCAGTTTGTGCAAAATTTAAAGATATTTAAAATGAGTGGTCATATGGAGGAATTCAAGTAGTATTGAGGGAGATACAACCTGTTGAAATTAGTCATTCGAAAAAATGATAGTGACGAATTTCGTAGATTTTTTTTGGAAAGATGTCTCATATTTCAGAAGCCATATCTCTACGAAAGTTTATTCGATTCAAGAAATTCTTGTATGCATTTGTGTAGAATTTGAAGAGCTTTACAATGAGTGGTCATATGCATAAATCCAAGTAGTATTAAGGGAGATACAACCTTCTGAAGTCAGCTATCTGGAACTAGGGTAGTGATGAATTTTCAAGTTGCGAATTTTTTGAAAGATAAATTTTTTTTAGTTCGAGTAAGCGAATCAGTTGCACTTTATTTTGTTTGGTAGATCTAAGGAATTTTAGCTTCAACTTAGTGGGAATATGTGTATTTTCATAAAACCCTATTTTGCATTAGGGCATGATATATATTGTCAAAAAACCCTAGTTTGCATTAGGGTATCAACTATGAAACTACAAACATTTTCTGGAGCATATGATATTGATGCTAGGGATTGGTGGAAAAAATTTAAATCCTTGTATCATCAACATCCTCTTTGGAAAAGTATACTTCCTCAATTTCTTGGAGAAGTTGCTCTCTCTTGGTTTTATAGTCTTAGTGGCACCCATAATGAGTTGTCTTGGGAAGAAGTGGAGCATGCATTTTTAAGTAATTGGAACCCCTATAAAAAGATAGCTACTTTATGGGAATACAAAGAGGAACTACAAATATATTTTACAAAATTGCTTGAGGAAAGGGATAAAAATATAGATAGCTTGACGGATGTCATCATAGACCTTGAAAAGAAACTACAGGGATTTCAAAATGAGCGGAATGAAATGAAAGAAGATTGGGAAGTTTTCAAGAAATAGAATGAAGACTATGAAAAAGAAATAAAATTACTCAAGGAGAAAGAGGAGAAGGTCAAGGAAGATAAAAAAGATGTCAGTATGCAGACAAAGGAAACCATACCTTTGGTAGAAGATAAATTAGAAAATGGACAAAGGAATTTGTGTGAATCTAAAAAGTCTATTTTGCAGGTTCATGAAAGCATTAAAAAATAATAGGTTATTATTTCCATTGACCTTGGTAGTAGATATAATTTTATTAAAATTGCTTTGGCTAAGAAGTTACAATTTCAAGCAACAAAAATTAAGGACATACAACTAGAGGGTGAGAATGTACAAATTTTTGAAGATCACCATGGATAAATATGTTTTACATTCATAATTTCATGTTATTCAGATGGATGATGAGGATATTGTTCTTGGTTATCCTTGGTTAGATTATTTGGTTACTGTTAACATTAATGTGCAAATAAAGTTTATGAAGTTATGGTACAGGAAAAAGAAGATAACATTGTAGTATATTACCCAACTTAAGGAGCAAGGATCCAAGGAAAATCAAGAAGTGGTTCTAGAGAAATAAATTGAATAACTTGAAATAGAATCCAAGAAGGTAGTAGTAGCAAAAGAGTCCATGGAATAAGTAGAAGCAACTGATTCAGTGGAAATAATATTAATAGAGTCCAAGGAAGCTTTTATAGAAGAGCAGAAGGACACACCAAATAAAGAGAACATGAAATAATAATGTGTAGAAGAATTTAAAATAATGGATCCAAATGTTGAGAAGTTATAGAAGGTAGAACATCAAGTTAAGGTTACACCATATCACCATCCACACCACCATGAGTGGCAATGATCTTGGGGGTATGGTTCAAAGCAATAATATTATGGTTCTACATGGAATCAGAAGGAAACCAAATATGGTAGTTTTTGGTAGAGAAAGCATAGGGATCCTGGTTTTTAGAATGGATCATCAACATTAAGGAAAAAGTGGACCCATCATTCAAGTTATCAAAATACAACAACAAAAATGTGGAGCCAACGAAGCATATTTGGATACTCAAGTAACAAAATGGCATACCAACATCAACGTGTTTTACTTGTATGGATGGATGATCGAGATTGGTACCAGTTGCTAACTTTGCTTAGCAAATCATATTATCATGTTTCTTAATATGTTTCAAGGATGAAATATTTGTAAGAAGGGTGGCATGGTAGGGTACCTAGGAATAGATATTTGGGGATATATTATTATATTGTATAAGGGTTGGCATGGGCCACCTATAACCCAAGGTTGATTGTATTATAATATTATATTATATTATAATATAATATTATATTAGTAGTAGGCTCCCCAAAGTAGAATAAGAATATGGATATATAAAGAAGAAATATTTGTCATTGTAATCATCATTGAATAAGAATATTATGTAATCGTCATTCCCACAAAGTGGCTTATGGGAATTTGCCCTCCTTAAGTGGCCTCTCATATTGGGAGAACTTGTGGAGTGATTCCTTCATTAAGGAGTATTATTGGTGTTTCCCTACCTTAAGGGTATTACTTATCTCTCTCTCATTTGTGGAATGTTATTGTGGATAATTATTTTTGGATGAATGATTTGATATTTTTACATATTGGTGAATGGTTTATGTTAATAATAATAAAGTTCTGCAACACTTACTCCAGAGGAGAGGAACCTTACCTCGCCAAGGAGTTTTGCATAATTATTTGTGGAATGTTATTGTCGATGCAAGAATTGAATTCACCCCTCATGTCAAATACATCATTCTAGAAGTTAATTTGGGTGGTGTACCTTACCAACCCCAATATGAAAATAATTTCTAGAGTTAGGCACATGAGTTTATAAAAATATGCCTTATTGAGAGCAGAGCATCAAGCTAGTAAAAATCAATAGGGAATTCACCATGGGAGGATGATCAAAGAATCATACGCTCAAAAAGCATGAGCCCAATGGCATTGAGGAGATTAACCGATTCGAAGCAGCTGGGTGGATGAATTACTATCACTTGGTAAGCCAAGACCAGGATGTAGATGTAGCAAAGGAGTTTGCTACCACTCTGAGCAGATGAGTTGCCCGATTGCATGGACTAGTGATTCCAGTCACCCCAAAGCACATTGCTCATGTCATTGGCCTACCCCTCACTGGGGAATGTACATATAAAGATGATGTGACAAAGTAGTGTGCAAAAATTATTTCCCAGACAGGGGAACGTCCCATGTGACTAAGGGGGCCTCCAAAATTAGAGACTCCTGATGCATCCGAGGAAGCTCTTTGAGTAGGTTGTAAGATACTTCACATGCGTTGGGAAGTATTTGTTGGCAATTTTGGGTACCTTGAGTACATTGCCTTTGCCTAAGTTTAGTTGTTGTCATTGATGTCAAGGAGCTATTGGTAGATGTTGTTTTTGATGTCAAGGAGTTCTTGGAGCAATTTGTTTTTATGTCTAAGGATGTGTTTTGATGAAGGTTTCAGCTGGTCAGTAAGTCTCCAAGAAAATCAGAGTAGCCCAGTTGCCAAAAATCCAGAAAAAGATAAGTTAGAAAAAGTTTGCAGGCTGCTAGAAAAACTATCGCGATTTCGCAACATGTTTGAGGAGAGAGAAAGGTTGGCCAAAACTGTCGCGATTTCGCGACATGTTTGAGGAGAGAGAAAGGTTGGCCAAAACTGTCGTGATTTCGCGACATGTTTGAGGAGAGAGAAAGGTTGGCCAAAACTGTCACGATTTCGCGACATGTTTGAGGAGAGAGAAAGGTTGGCCAAAACTGTCATGATTTCATGACATGTTTGAGGAGAGAGAAAGGTTGGCCAAAACTGTCGTGATTTCACGACATGTTTGAGGAGAGAGAAAGTTTGGCCAAAACTGTCACGATTTCACGACATGCAGGAAGGCAGAGGCAAAGTGGGCAAAAGTGTCATGATTTCGCGACAAGTTTCGAAGAAGTTGTACGGATGCAAAAAGTGTCACGATTTCGCGACAAGTTGAGTTGGCAGTGTTGAGTTGCAGGAAGTGTCACGATTTCGCGACAAGTTTTGAAGAAGTTGTACGGATGCAGAAAGTGTCACGATTTCATGACAGGTTGAGTTGGCAGCTTGCAGTTGGCAAAAGCGTCACGATTTCGTGACATGTTCTAGTTTGTGAACAGTTGACAAGAAAGAGCTTAAGGCAGCGAAAGCGTCACGATTTCGTGACATGTTTCATTTTTGCTAGTGCAAACCAAGAAAAGGATGAAGGAGCAAGAGGTGTCACGATTTCATGACAGAGTTGCTGATGACGTCAGCTAAAGGCAAAGATGTCATGATTTCATGACAGTAGCAGAGAAGAAGGCTTTGAAGTCCAGAACATCATGATTTCGCGACAAGAATCATGATGACGTCAACAAGAGGCAAAGGTGTCACGATTTCATGACAGTAGCAGAGAAGAAGGCTTTGCAGTCCAGAGCGTCATGATTTCACGACAAGAATCATGATGACGTCAGCAAGAGGCAAAGGTGTCACGATTTCGTGACAATAGCGGAGAAGAAGGCATTGAAGTCTAGAGCGTCACGATTTCGTGACAAGATTCATGATGACATCAGCAAAAGCTGTAGTGTCACGATTTCGTGACAACAAACCAAAGAAGGTGTACGACAGACAAAGGCATAGCGATATCATGACATGTTTGAGTGTCACGCAAGAAAAGCTATGAGACGACGAGAGGCGGTTGAAGCCGACGAAGTTAACCTTGGACGACAAAGTATAAGGTTTTATAGCCGACGTGTTAGAAGGTTGAACAGCCGACTAAAGAACAAGATTTCATCTTGAGATTGTGAGTATTTAAAGGACTGTTTGAGCAATTTTGTGTGTCGATGGTGTGTGCATTCGAAGTGTGGCGTTCGTAGAGTTAGTGCGACAAGTGAGGTTCGATCATCAAAAAATAGAGAGAGTGAAGTTTGACTGTAGCATTAGAGTGCATTTCGTTGAATCTTCTAAGTGTCAAAGACTGTGGTGTTGTTTGCATGAAGAATGTGTTGTTGTTCATGAGAAGACTGTGCGAAGAGAATGAGCTGTTGTGGTTGCACATAGGCGCATAAGTTTCTATGTGTTCGAATGCTACAGTGATTGCGAAGACTATGCAAAGGATGGAATTTGATCTAAGGACAGTTGTGATTGCAACTGTGTTCACGCAGTCTATGTAAAAGAAAGCAAAGTGAGCAAAGTAGATGCGGCTGTAATTGAGAAAAAGTTTTGAAGGACGAACGACAGTGAAAAGTTGTTCTCCAACCAAGTATAGAAAATAACAGAGGAAGAGGACAGAACTATGCCAGATCGAAGGACTGTGTTTTGGTGCAAAAAAGAGGACCAGCTTGCTGTGATAGAGTTGAGGACAGAGATCTCCGGCCAGAGCAGAGAAGACAGGTGTCTTCCATGGAAAGAGTTCCACTTGCTAAGGGCAAAAGAGATAGAGGTCTTCTAGAGGATCACTAGCAAAGCAGATTTAGGGGAAGGTGTCTCCTTTGAGTTGAGGCTCATAAACATTGTAATCGGGAAGGATTCCCAGAGGTTTTGATATAACTTTTAGAGGAAAAGTTTTATCCGTGGAGTAGCCCACTTTGGGTGAACCACGTTAAAATGGGTCTTTTATGTGTGATGCTTTCTGTCTTATTTAATGTTATGTTGATGCCACTGCTATCTGAAATTAAAATTATTAAATGGTTTTATCTTATACTGTTCACCCCCCCTCTCAGTATAAGTTCATGTTCTACAATTGGTATCAGAGCAGGTCTCTCCAAAAAAAGCCTAATAGCTTGGAGAAGGATCTAACAGAGGAACATATAAATTCAGAAAAGGTTGAATTCGATCTCAAGAGTGAATTCTTCTTGGCCTTGAGAAAGCTTGAGAAACTCAGGGAAGAGAATTCTTTTCTTAAGCAGCATTGTCAGGAAAAAGAGATAGCAAGATCAGAATTGGCTCAACATATTATAGATTTCAAAATTCTAGCTGAAGAAGGGAAGAAGATTGAACAAGTTCTAACAGAGGTTCTAAAAGGAAAGGTAGCTGATTGTGAGAAACTAGAAGGAGAGATTATGTCTCTTAGAGTGAAGTTAGAACAGTCAACTCTCAGACAGAATTTTCCGTGTGAAAAGAAGGATGGCATCACCATGTATGAAACAGGGTCTTCAAGCAAGAACAATCTTCACTCTGAAGAGCAATGGATTCTAGTTGATCGCAAGAAGAACAAACTTCCAAGGCATCAAAACAGGTTACATAATACCTTCCATGGATATTGTTTTTCTTGTAAAAAATTTGGTCACATAGCTATGCATTGCAATAAATCTCTGAAGAGTCATAGTAATGAAAATGTTAACTCTTTTGCACCTCTTATGAATAAAAATATCATGTGTTACAAGTGCAAGAATTTTGGGCATATAGCAAGGATGTGCAGCTTGGATAAATTTAATTTTGAAGTCTCAAAAGGGAGGAATGAGATAAAATCTAAGTCAATGATAGTTCAAACTGCTTTTCATGCTCAAGACAAAGTAGAAAAATGGTATCTTGATAGTGGCTATTCAAAACATATGACTGGTGAAAAAGAAAAATTTATGTCTTTAAAAGAAGCAAACAGAGGAACAGTCAGTTTTGGAGATAACAGGTCCACAAAGATCTGTGGTAAAGGAACTCTTAGTTTGGATGGGAAATCCAAAATAGAAAACGTGCTTTATGTAGAAGGGCTAAGACATAATCTGCTTAGTGTGAGTCAACTTTGTGATCAAGGGCACATAGTATCTTTCTTTTCTGATAGATGTGAGATAAGTAAAGAATTAAATGGAAAACTTATTGCTAGAGCTACAAGGACTCCAAACAATCTTTACATGTTGAGTGAGATAAAAAGAGAAAAATGCCTTCTAACTCAAGAAGATGAGAGTTGGTTGTGGCATAAAATATTGGGACATTTGAGTTTTGATAATCTGGTCAGTATTAGTAACAAGGAAGCAGTTAGAGACTTGCCCAAAATAAAAAGGCCCCAAAACATCATTTGCGGTCCTTGTCAACATGGTAAACAGACCAGAACCAGTTTCAAATCGAAAGGGTATACCTCGTCCAAACCTTTGGATCTTATTCATACTGATTTGTGTGGTCCTACCAGAACTCAGAGCATTCAGGGAGATAGCTATTTCATGTTGTTTATAGATGATTACTCGAGAATGACTTGGGTTACTTTTCTCAAAGAAAAATCTGAAGCTTTTGAAAAATTTAAAATTTTTAAAGAAATGATTGAAAATGAGACTGACAAGAGAATCAAATGCTTAAGATCAGATAGAGGAGGAGAGTTCACTTCAAATGAATTTGTGGAATACTATGAACAACATGGAATCAAAAGAGAATATTCAGCAGCAAGAACTCCTCAACAAAATGGAGTAGTTGAAAGAAAAAATAGAACTGTTGAAAATATGGCTAGAGCAATGTTAGATGAGTCAAAAATTTCAGATGGTTTTTGGAGAGAAGCAGTAAAGGTAGTCCACATCATTACCAGGGCTCAACTCAGAGTCAATCATCATAAAACTCCCTATGAGCTATGGAAAGGAAGACCAGCTACAGTTAAACACTTCAAAGTGTTCGGGAGTAAGTGCTTCATCAGAAGGGAAGATCAAAATCCGGGTAAGTTTGATCCTAGATGTGATGAGGGAATTTTTCTTGGATATTCCAGCAAAAGTAAGGCCTACAGATGCTTCAACAAAAGAACTCATACGGTTGTAGAAAGCATAAATGTGACAGTAG
Organism: Wollemia nobilis; assembly: GCA_028583015.1. NCBI lineage: Eukaryota > Viridiplantae > Streptophyta > Pinopsida > Araucariales > Araucariaceae > Wollemia > Wollemia nobilis. The sequence continues at coordinate 24,506,599 of JAQPPZ010017248.1, read as the reverse complement.
ATGAAAAGACAGGAATAAGAGAACCGGTCAAGGAACTCAGTGATGGAATCTATCAAGAAGAATTCAGAGAAGTGTTAGATGAAGAAGAGGAAAGACAACAGTTGCTTCCCAAAACTCCTTCACGGTATGTTCAGAAACATCATCCCAAAGACTTGATCATTGGTGATCCAAATAGCAGGAAAACAAGAAGAAGAGTCATTTCTTCACATGAATCTACAAATGTTTCATTGTTATCTCAGATTGAGCCAAAAAATTTTAGTGAAGCATGTACAGATGATTTTTGGGTACAAGCAATGGATGAAGAGCTAAATCAGATAGAGAAAAGTGAAACCTAGGACTTGGTTCCAAGACCTAAGAATAAGAATGTCATTGGCACAAAATGGGTCTTCAGAAATAAACTTAATGAGGATGGAAATATTGTCAGGAACAAAGCCAGGTTAGTCTGTAAAGGGTATGCTCAAGTCGAAGGTGTTGATTTCGAAGAGACGTTTGCGCCTGTTGCTCGTCTTGAAGCGATCAGAATGTTTTTGGCCCTGTCTAGTTTCAAATCTTTCAAAGTGTTTCAAATGGATGTAAAGTCTACTTTTCTAAATGGAGTGTTGGATGAAGAAGTCTATATAGAACAGCCAGAAGGTGTGTCTCTTTCAAAACAGCCAGACTATGTGTGTAAACTGAAAAAGGCACTGTATGGGTTAAAGCAAGCACCCAGGGCTTGGTACTCAAGACTTGACGGGTATCTTTATGAACAAGGGTTCAGGAAAGGCATGGCAGATTGCAACTTGTACATTAAGAATGAAGGTGATGATATGATTATCATAGTTGTTTATGTCGATGATATTATTTTTGGGGGAAATAATACTCGGATGTGCAAAGTTTTTGCTAACACCATGCAAAAGGAATTCGAGATGTCTATGATTGGAGAGCTGTCATTATTTTTAGGACTGCAGATTGCGCAATCAAAAAATGGTATATTTCTCTCTCAAGAAAAGTATATCAAAGAGATGTTAAAAAAATTTGGGATGATGGATAGCAAACCTGTATGTACTCCAATGATTACAGGGTGCAATCTGAGTAAGGATGATGATTCTCCAGCAACAGATCAAAAATTGTATAGGTCTATGATTGGCAGTCTACTATATAGTACAGCTACCAGACCAGATATCATGCAAGCCATTGGATTAGTAGCAAGATTTCAGGCAGCTCCAAAAGAATCTCATGTTATGGCAGTCAAGCAGATATTCAGATATTTGAAGGGCATTGTAGATTTTGGGCTTTGGTATCCCAAAGGTGATGATTTCACCCTCACAGCCTATACAGATGCAGATTGGGTAGGTAGTATTGATGATAGAAAGAGCACTAGTGGTGGAGCATTCTTTCTGGGAAAGAGTCTGGTTTCTTGGCTAAGTAAGAAACAACCTTCAGTTTCCTTATCTACAACAAAAGTTGAATACATAGTAGCGGTGGTTGGGTGCACTCAGGTTTTATGGATGAAAACAACCTTGGAGGATTTCAAAATCAAGCATGAACAACCTATCCCTATTCTTTGTGATAATTCAAGTGCCATAAGTATTTCTAAAAATCCGGTAATGCATTCAAGGACGAAGCACATTTCTATCAAATATCATTTTCTAAGGGAAAAAGTGCAAGAGAAGCAGGTCAAGCTAGAATATGTACCCACTAAAGAGCAAATTGCAGATATCTTCACCAAACCCCTTCCAAAAGATACGTTTGAGTATCTAAGGGAGAAATTGGGAGTTGTACTCTCACCTCGAGATTAATCACCTCATCAGGAGGTGGGGGAGGGACTAAGCTAAGAGGCTCATTCTTAGTCCCAAGCCCCAAAGGTGACCCTTTGCCATTGATGACAAAGGGGGAGAGATTTAAGTAAGGGGGAGATTTTTCAAGAGAAGAGGAAAGCTTCAAGTCAGGGGGAGCAACACTTGAAGAGTTTGATTTCAGTTTTGGCTCTTGAAAGATGTGTTTTAGTTAAGGGTTGCCATCAATGACAAAGGGGGAGATTGTTGGCAATTTTGGGTACCTTGAGTACATTGCCTTTGCCTAAGTTTAGTTGTTGTCATTGATGTCAAGGAGCTATTGGTAGATGTTGTTTTTGATGTCAAGGAGTTCTTGGAGCAATTTTTTTTTATGTCTAAGGATGTGTTTTGATGAAGGTTTCAGCTGGTCAGTAAGTCTCCAAGAAAATTAGAGTAGCCCAGTTGCAAAAAATCCAGAAAAAGATAAGTTAGAAAAAGTTTGCAGGCTGTTGGAAAAACTGTCACGATTTCACGACATGTTTGAGGAGAGAGAAAGGTTGGCCAAAACTGTCGTGATTTCGTGACATGTTTGAGGAGAGAGAAAGGTTGGCCAAAACTGTCGCGATTTCGTGACATGTTTGAGTCGAGAGAAAGGTTGGCCAAAACTGTCATGATTTTGCGACATGTTTGAGGAGAGAGAAAGGTTGGCCAAAACTGCCGTGATTTCGTGACATGTTTGAGGAGAGAGAAAGGTTGGCCAAAACTGTCACGATTTCGTGACATGTTTGAGGAGAGAGAAAGTTTGGCCAAAACTGTCATGATTTCGTGACATGCAGGAAGGCAGAGGCAAAGTGGGAAAAAGTGTCGCGATTTCGTGACAAGTTTCGAAGAAGTTGTACGGATGCAGAAAGTGTCACGATTTCGTGACAAGTTGAGTTGGCAGTGTTGAGTTGCAGGAAGTGTCACGATTTCGCGACAAGTTTCGAAGAAGTTGTACGGATGCAAAAAGTGTCACGATTTCGTGATAGGTTGAGTTGGCAGCTTGCAGTTGGCAAAAGCATCACGATTTCATGACATGTTCCAGTTTCACGAATAGTTGACAAGAAAGAGCTTAAGGCAGCGAAAGCATCGCGATTTCGTGACATGTTTCATTTTTGCTAGTGCAAACCAAGAAAAGGATGAAGGAGCAAGAGGTGTCACGATTTCATGATAGAGTTGCTGATGACGTCAGCTAAAGGCAAAGATGTCATGATTTCATGATAGTAGCGGAGAAGAAGGCTTTGAAGTCCAGAGCGTCATGATTTCATGACAAGAATCATGATGACGTCAGCAAGAGGCAAAGGTGTCACGATTTCATGACAGTAGCGGAGAAGAAGGCTTTGCAGTCCAGAGCGTCATGATTTCGCGACAAGAATCATGATGACGTCGGCAAGAGGCAAAGGTGTCACGATTTCATGACAGTAGCGGAGAAGAAGGCATTGAAGTCTAGAGCATCACGATTTCGTGACAAGATTCATGATGACGTCAGCAAAAGCTGTAGTGTCACGATTTTGCGACAACAAACCAAAGAAGGTGTACGACAGACAAAGGCGTAGCGATATCGTGACATGTTTGAGTGTCATGCAAGAAAAGCTACAGAACAACAGAGGCGGTTGAAGATGAAGAAGTTAACCTTGGCCGATGAAGTATAAGGTTTTACAGCCGACGTGTTAGAAGGTTGAACAGCCGACTAAAGAACAAGATTTCATCTTGAGATTGTGAGTATTTAAAGGAGGACTATTTGAGCAATTTTGTGTGTCGATGATGTGTGCATTCGAAGTGTGGCATTCACAGAGTTAGTGCGACAAGTGAGGTTCGATCATCAGAAAAGAGAGAGTGAAGTTTGACTACAGCATTAGAGTGCATTTCGTTGAATCTTCTAAGTGTCAAAGACCGTGGTGCTTGTTTGCACGAAGAATGTGCTATTGTTCATGAGAAGACTGTGTGAAAATAATGAGTTGTGGTTGCACATAGGCGCATAAATTACTGTGTTCGAATGTTGTAGTGATTGCAAAGATTATGCAAAGGGTGGAATTTGATTTAAGGATAGTTGTGATTGCAACTGTGTTCATGCAGTCTGTGTAAAAGAAAGCAAAGTGCGCAAAGTAGATGCTGCTGTAATTGTGAAACAGTTGTGAAGGACGAACGACAGTGAAAAGTTGTTCTCCAACCAAGTGCAAAAAAGAATAGAGGAAGAGGACAGAATTGTGCCAGACCGAAGGACTGTGTTTTGGTGCAGAAAAGAGGACCAGCTTGCTGTGACAGAGTTGAGGACAGAGATCTCCAGCCAGAGCAGAGAAGACAGGTGTCTTCCATGGAAAGAGTTCCACTTGCTAAGGGCAAAAGAGATAGAGGTCTTCTAGAGGATCACTAGCAAAGCCGATTTAGGGGAAGGTGTCTCCTTTGAGCTGAGGCTCATAAACATTGTAATCGGGAAGGATTCCGGAGGTTTTGATATAACTTTTAGAGGAAAAGTTTTATCCGTGGAGTAGCCCACCTTGGGTGAACCACGTTAAAATGGGTCTTTTATGTGTGATGCTTTTTGTCTTATTTAATGTTATGTTGATGCCATTGCTATCTGAAATTAAAATTATTAAATGGTTTTATCTTATACTGTTCACCCCCCTCTCAGTATAAGTTCATGTTCTATAGTATTCGCACCCAAATGTGAACCATATGCAATTTTTTAACCATCTTGTGCATGGGTGAGAAATTAACATCTCGTTCAATCTGGTGAATGCCCTACAGGATGAGGTGTCATGATATCAAAGAGGGACGATCTCTACCCTAGCCTACCATAGGCTAATTATAGTCCTAATATGCCACATGAAGGATAACAGGGGAAGCTCATTGATGAATAGGGCTGACCACTTTGGTGCACAAGAGCAGGTGGCAGTCGAAGTAAAAAAAGAGGTCAAATTACAAGGAGTGACTGAAGAAGTTTGGGTTAGACCATATAATGCATTGAATTAGGTAGAAATAGAAGAGGAACACCTCTAATTATCACTAGATGTTGTGGAGGAAGGGCAGAGTTCTCTACCCACTTATATAAAGGACATGTCAAAATCCTCCAGCCCCAAACCCATAGTACGATAGATAGAATGCATATGTTATTAGAGATGATGATGACATCTAATACTCTCTATTGAGGAAGATGAGGAAGATGCAAAGCTTGGCTTCATGGCCCAAACCCTACAAAATTTTACCACTCAAAGTTCGTAAGACCTACAGTCCTCAGCAAGCCCACAACAACAGTCTGAAGCATCGATGGGAGGGGATTGTGCTAGGAAGAGTAAGAAATTCATGATGTAGATACTATTCAAATAATATAAGGAGATGTCTATGAGAATAATCCAGAGGTAGGAGGACACCATAGCCCAATTTCAACAAATAATCTAGTAGCTTATGGTAGAGAACCAACATTTGTAAGTTAGGGTGATCGAAAGGCAAGATGACTCTACCTAAACTGATTGGGCAATTGAGGTGCCCATGAAATATTCAACCTTGCTAGAGAGAGTGGTCTCATCTGGGGCAATCAATTTAGATGCTCGAAATAAAGAATTAGAGGTAGGAGAAGGTTCGTGCACCTCTAATAGGATAATTGCAGAGGAATAGGGGAATTCTAATTTTCAAATAGAAATCCCTATTATCAAAATTGATGATGATGAGGAGCCTTTAGGGTAGAGCCAAGGAAAAAATCCTAAACTTGAGGTCAAGAAGGATTTTCCAGAGTGTCAGGTACTTGAAAGTTAAGGGCCTCTACCCAAAAACCAAAGGAATAGGCATCGGGTGACCAAGAAATAGGGGAAATAGAAACAGGGGACCTAAGATCAGAAGGGAAGATCCCTGGATCCACTAACAAGGAGGTAGTATCCATGGGAAAGTAAGATCTCCTCCTGTAGACCACTATAATTCTAGATAGGATAAAGGGGAAGGTGCCTTAAAGGACATAAAATAGGGCCAAAATAAAGGCTAGAGTGGCATTTACTGAACTGAACCTCCACTCAGATGAATAATGGGAAGAAGGCATGGAGGCCTTCATATAACAAAAAGAAAAATTTTAAAAAATATGATAGGAGTTCGATCTAGCAAAGGTAGATAGGAAAGCTATCAAAAAGGCCAAAAGAGGGCCTGGCATCTGTGTGGACCCTGCTACATATGATCAATTTTATGATATCTATGGTTTGTCATAGGGTCGACCATCCAATATGAGGAAATGAATGGAAATATGGGGGGTATATGGACCAAAGGCAGAATTAGCAATGATTATAGAAGAAAATGTTGGCCTTACACCAAAAGAAATTTAGTTGTACAAGGTCAGCATGGTTGTGCAAAAGAGGGATGATTCCAACATTCCCTTTGGAGAGCTATGCCCTCAACTCGTTGACTTATGGTAGGAGGTGGAGGCAACCTTCCAGAAAGGAGAAACGACTGTGGTAGCAACACCCAACACAAGTGCTGGGCCAAGCATGATAGGGAGGCATAGCCAGCATAACAAGAAGCCAATGAAGAATGAAGGCCAACCCAATGTAGCTAGAAGCCAGCATAATTGGAGATCAGAACAATTGAAGAGTGCCTCACAACAAACCGATGCCCCACAACAAAAATAGAAGCCTCAAAGTAAAGGGAAAATCAAGACCACTAGCAAGAAAAAGAAATAGGGAGAAGTGGGCTATACGAAGGATGTGATTACTGATTTAGGTGCCACGAGGGTGTGGCACATATTAGGCATGGGGGATGATGAGCACTAGATATGCTCATATTTTTATATATGTACTAATGGTTTTTGCGCAACAATATATCATGAGTTGTATATTTTTATGAAATATTACGTATTTATTTAATGAAATAATATATATTATCTAATCCACATATGAAGTGTGTTTTATGTAGTTATTCCCCTGATTTTATTGTCTTTTGATCAATCGAGGTCTTACATGGACTTGACATAGTTTCACTCAATCATATTAAGGCATACGGAGGTAGGTGCCTTACTAAAGAAGACACCTTATTGAGGTAGGCGCCTTACTCAAGCAGGTGCTCAAATTATGTGTGTTGACCAAACGGTTGGAGGAGGACCCTGTTGACCATCGTTCTATGTCATATGTGGGAAATCGCTGATGAATGAAGCTGTTCCAACCAGAATGGATGAACACGTAACTAATCACAAAGTAGAATCATAACAAAAATGAAATCATTTGATTTCCAAGAAATGATGCAGAACTAATTATCACACATCGATTGCAGTAACTGATCTGTCTCAGTTTAGACTATAACCAGGATGCCTGTTGTAACAAAAATACAATAGGAAGTCACGTGTGTAGTATAAAAACACACGGACTTATTTATGGTAAGGGAGGCATTTTAATAGAATATTATCACATGCAATACTTCACTGTATTTTTAATAAAATCTTGAGCATTATTTATCAACGTATTGTTTTCGTGATTCGTTTTGCGGGATCTGCTTGAGCTCGGGCCCACTCCAAGCTAGTATTCCTCCTCTGCTTATTAGTTACTTTCATAGATTTAATTATGTATGGTAGTATGTTCATTTCCTATATTAAATTTAATTATTTTAGAGTTGTGTTATTTTTACGTATAGTGTGTTATTACTTTCAGTGTGGTGTGTTTACTTCTACGTATTTATTTATGTGTAAGTTTTATTGGTGTGGACGAATCAACCATTGTTTTACAAACACCCCCCAATGATAGTTGAATGGATTCATCTCAAAATTGGTAGTGTGAGTAGTCTCAACCATGGCACTTAAAAAGTCTACGATTTCCCTGGTTTGACAATTAAATATGAGTGTTGTGACATATTTAGGATAGATTTAACCAGTGTTTGGCACCCAACATTTATTAAAGTGTTATGGGAGATATAAGGAGTTATTAAAAGTTTATTATTAAACTTAAAATAGGAGTTATAAGTAGAAGCTTATTATGAAAGTTTTATAGGAGAAATAAGTCTATTTGAATTTTATTAAAGTATTTTAAAGTTGAATAAATATAATCAGTGATAATATTTTTTTTATTAATTATTTTATTAATTGGAGTGATAAGAGTTTATTTTTGGTTTTTGGATAAAAGTTATTAATTTTTAACTATGGAGTTATAAGGAAAAATAATAAGTATTAGAAGAGTAATTAAAGTTGGAATTATAGGGTCTCCTAATATTCAAGTTGATTTATTTGAAGAAATATATTGAATTTATGCAAATTATCAATTAGGGAGTCAAAAGAAGTTCAACTTCAAATACTAGGAGACATTAAAATTTTCTAGTTTCTAGACTTTAGTAGATATAAGAATTTTGACCTAGTAAGTATTTTTTGAAATTTAGAACCTTTAAAAGGGTTTCAATATAAAACTTAGGAAATCAAATTTGCAAAAACTTAGTTTCTAACAATTTAGGAGAAATAAGGAATTCAACCTCATAGGTTTTGTAATTTAGAAACTAAGTTACAAGGATTTATCTAAATCTAAAGAGTTAAAAATATTACTACTTAAAAGAAACATGGTGAAGAAAAAGCAAATGAAAAAGAAAACAAATGATAAAAAAATAGAAACACAAAAATAAAAAATACATGATTGAAAACAATTGAAGAAAAAAACCTATGTTTTCGTAAAGGAACAAATAAACATTAAAGATGACTCATTAGAAGAAACTAATGAAATGTTGTAAAATTTGAAATGTTGTATTAAATACATGATACCAAAAATTGAAGAACAAAAGGATACATCAATGAAGGAAAATAAAATCCTACAATCAATCATGAGAGAAGCTCAAGATGAAAAATTTTCAATACTTAGAAATTATATAAGTTCAAAGGTTGAAGAAGTAGTTGAAGACTCTAAAGGTGTTTTCACATTACCTAATGATATAGGAATGTTAATAAATATGACATCACTTTCTAATGAAGTCCTCAAAGGCAAGAATAGAAAACAAGAGGAAATGACTAATAATTTGAAGAATAGGCTTGTTGATATTTCCAGTGAAGTAGAAAAAGGAGAATTTTCAATACTTTAAAAATGCATGCAAAGTATACTTAATGATGCTAATTATTGTTATGAATATTTTGTTACTATACCTATTAGTCTATGGAGAATAATTTACAAGGGAATAATCACTCTAAATATTTCCAAGATAAGAAACTAATAAAATATTAAAGAATTAGGGAATAAGATAATTGTGAAAGATGTTTCTTGTGATACAAGTAATTTAAGGCCCATGATGATAGATTTATGTTGTGATACTATAGAATTAAAACCATTTATGATAGATGCATGTTGTGATACTAGTGATCTTCATCAAAAGGAAAAAGATGCAAATCATGATTCTTATCAAAATGAAAGAAAATATTGTGATGCAAGCAATGATACTTGTTATTCAGATATATAAGAACCTATTAGAAAAATAGATGTTACATGTGATACAAAGGATTTGAGTATAGTTCATGATTGATCAAAAAATATTATTCTATTATAATTGATGATAACATAGATTCAAATGATGATAGAGATAGTGATGCTCAAAGTTGTGTTGATATTGATAGAAATTAGTCTAATGATATTTTTGGTTATTTTGAAAAGCATACTAAAGGAATTGGTTCAAAGTTGTTAAGTAAAATGGGATATAAAGATACATGTTTAGGAAAATATGGACAAGGAATGAAAGAACCAATTGTATCAAAAATAAGACCAAAATGTGAAGGTCTTGGATATATAAGACACACAAACAACAAGAAATTAGGAACAAAATTTGTAACAGGAAATTATAACATCAAATATATGATCGGGATTGATAGAATCAATAATAATGAAAGACAAAATAGAAAAATAAAATTTTTAATAGAGAATAAATGTAATCATTATGATAGATATAGACACTAGACAAAGAACTGTTGGGATATTCATAGTTTTAAAATTTGTGGATATAATTTATCCTCAAAAGGAAAAGAAAGACTGTAGATTAAAAATAGATTGTAGATGGATAAACATAAATGAACGGGATAAGATAAAATAAATGTTGTATGGTTTCTACAAAAGAAAATGAAGTATGATCATAGTTTATAAAGAATATTATGATCCAAGCATAGCTTGAAAGATAGTTTATGTTGAAAGTATCTATAGTGATGATCCTATAGATATGGTGATCTTATAATTATTCTTTTGGATGACCCTAAGTTAATGATAATCTAGAGATAAGCCAGAGGTAGTGACCTAGAGATAGTGATCCAGTGGCAATGACATAGAGGTAAAGACCTAGAGGTAGTGACCCAAACACAAATCCAATGGTAGTGATCTAGAGGTAGATCCAGTGGCAGTGACCCATAGGCAGATCTAGTGGTAGTAACCTAGAGATAGTGACCTAGAGATAGAAACCCAAAGGTGACTTAGATATATTGATCTAGAGGTAGACATGGGTAATTTATAAAGGAAGACTTATGCGGATTATATATATCTAGCCATGATAAAGTCATAGTTAAAGAATGAAGAATGAAGAATGAAGAAGAATCAAAGAACGAAAGCAATACACCTTCCTACAAAATAATGTAATACAAGTAGGTGTTGGAGATATTAAATTATTTGGCTCCCTCGTAATATTACTTTGGTAGATGATTTATATTTTATATAATATATGTATCAATATGATAGAAAGTGCAAGGTGTCAAGAAAGAATGAAGAGTCACATGATATGTAACAATATGAGATCTTTGTCCATATGAGGAGTATGAAAGGCTACATTTCCTAGATGAAAGAGGAAATCAACAGTCAAAGTACTGAAAAGTCATGTAAATTGATATATTGGAGGTAAAGCTCCATGCAATGTAATCAATCTGAATCATTCTTGCAATCCTATGATATTGTGCATATTTGAGTTGTATTTTGTGAGATATTATTGTATTAAGATTCATTGTTAATTATAAGATATTGTTGTTATTGTTAATAGGATTCATTTGATTTACACGTGATCCTGAAATAAGATTTTTATGAATTAATCTTCTCAGAAAGCTAACAAAAGCAACATTTTCTTTAATATCATTTTGACTATCACTCTCTTCATCCACACTATCATAGACTTGTGAATATGTAACTTTCTTAGGTTTATAAACATCTATATGTTTTTATGCATTTTAGCCAACCTTTGATAAAATAAAAATGAGTCTTCTCTTTTCTTAGGATTTAAAAAGGATAGTGATTTGTCAATTATTTTTTAGGGGATGACATCCATATTTGGCTAGTCATCCTATATTTTGTATTTATATTCAAGGTATTTAAAAAAAAATCACCAAATGTTGCATAAATAAATTTGAAATATTTATATATTTGAATAGTTTGAATCATGATTTTAAACTATCATTTCTACAACTACATATTCAACTAATTCAATTTGCCTAGTAAAACTAAGTTATTTTCTATGTACCTATGCAAAGTTTAAATTTGATCCTGTAAATATTCATTTTGCATACTATGCTATGAGTTCAATAAAATTTTTATGTTCAATTAAAATTATAACCATGCTCTTGCCATTTGAAAATAAAATAAAATACTTAGTTAACATTACATGCTAAATACCAGGTAATCCTATCTCTTCAACAATACTACCTTACACCAATAAAGTGTTTCAAAAGACTTAATACTAAAATCAAGGACAATATAAATTAAAAAATATAATAACATGGTGGGAAATATGATCAATGTATTAGACTAGTATGATAATACACTTAAATTCTTGGTCAACTCTAATATATATCTATGTTCAAGTCTATTCACATAAATTTGGAAGAAGATGGGATATAGTGGAAATAATTATATTATACCTATGTTGTAGTTGGTTTATTTTAACCCTCCTTGATTGATGTTAAATTTAACTATGACTCTATTATATATCTAAAAATTGTCATTTTAGGATAAAAATTACTCCTATTCTTTTATGTAGTTCAAAGATTGACCATTAGGATAGTTCCATGGAATTTCTAAAGTAAACAAAGAATATACATATATATTATTTATTATTCCCAAAAAAAAGATAATAATATAAGTGTGCTTGGATATGATTGGTTTTGGAATATTTACTTCTAAGACCAACTTGACCTCTTGCTCTTAGGTTATTGTCATAACAAATTGATTACTATTTTAGTGTAATTTTAAATAGTTTTTTGACTAGCGGATAAATCATTGCCCATATATAATTTAAGGATTAAACTTTATCATCAACTTTATACATACATATTATGGAGTTCTTATACCATTATTGTAGAAGCCTTATTTGAATGTGGTTTTGAATAAGTGCTAAACACGTATGATGAGGATAGAGTCCTAATCAATTCAAAATACTAGATATCTAATGCCCTTCTATTTATTTTATTTTTTCTTTAACAAGTTTTTAATCTATTTTTAATATCAATATATGTGAAACTATTATCCATCTATTTGAACTTTATCGTCAACTTTATACATGGACATTATGGAGCTTTTATTCCATTTTTGTGGAACCCTTATTTTTTATGGTATTTAATAATTGTCAAATATGTATAAATATGATAAAGTCCTAATCAATTTAAATAACTAAATATTTAATAGCCTTTTATTTATTTTATATTTTTTTAAACATATTTTTTAATCTCTTTTCAATAGTATTATATAAGAATTATTATGACATGATGATTATTTGTTGTTATAATTAGTCACATTGTTTGAGATGACTAGGTATATACAATTTTTTTTTGAAGATATACCTTCTAGTTTGTGAAACCATATTAAAGTTAGCATTACCAAAGGTGAAAATATAAAAAGTTTTAAATTTATTATGCATGACAAATAAAATTGTTTATGGCTTAAACAAATTCAACTCAAACCTGATCTTGAATGTTGTATTTTAATTGGTTTCCTGACCCTTATTTATTTTTTTAGTATAGTCATCAAGGATAACACAAATTGACAAGAATATTTTATAGATATTTTCTATTTTTATCAAAGGTGATATGCATAAGATGTAGTATAAGAAAAAAATATCTACAACAAATGACCTCTTTAGTAAACAAAAATATTTGAGGCTTTATTAGAGGGTGGCTTTGTTTGATTTATTTTAATCTTTGGCATCAATGTTCTTGAGCTGAATTATACCATATGTAAGCCATAACAACCATGAATATCATAGGAATAGACATTAAAAAACTATTATATTTATCTATTCATGGTTTCCAGGGAATTAATAGTCATGCAATCAGCCACATGTATAGTTTGAGTGGATGAGTTAATTTTATTTTTTCTAATAAAATATAATAAAAATCAACATGTTATCAGAGTGGATATAGAACATTGTCACTTGTTTTATAGAGAATTATCTCATAGATCTATTTATTCTTTTAATAAAAAAATTGAATTATATTTTGGTGTTTCATAATTCAATATCAACATAAGGAGCAATGAAATAACTTTTATATATTCATGAACATAAAATAAGGAGCGATGATATTTTGGAGGGTGGGAAGATTTTTAAATTATAAACTAATATTATCTCTTCTATGAGGGTTTTGTCCCATAATTTTGAAAGTATAGTGTCTATCACAATTTGATATATGAGACACATTGTTGATTTTTTCGAAGGATAAGATATATTGATCATTCTAGAACGACATAATGGTGTGGTTTGACTAGTTTGTTCCCTCCTCTAATTATTCAAATATAATTTAATAATGATGCTAAGTTGTGTTGCATATTTTCCTAAAGGGTATTTAGGGAACATGCCAAGTCTTCCAAGAAATCATAGGCATCCCATTCATATATTATGGCTTTAGCAAGCTAGTTATATTGGATTTGAAAATGAGTTGTTATAGCCTTAGTCTTATGTATGAAATTTTTCATACTCATTTTTGGCAATAGGTCTTAACATTAACATCTTCTTTGTGATCAAGGTGTAATGATGACCTTACTTCCAAGGAATAAGGCATAATTTTCTATCATTAGATATAAAATCCATGTAGGATATTATGCGGTAATGATGGTGATGTAGAATGAAGGTATGGTTTTTATGCATCATGGAATAGCTTATTTTTTGTATTGTGGGTTTGTTGATTTTTATCTTTGGATATGAGTGTCATAGGTTTGATCCATGTCCTCTTTGTCATAGAAAATATTTCCTTTTATGACTAGGGTTATGCATAGCGGCTATTTATCACCAAATTGGCTAAAATTAGGATTTTCAAAATTTGGAATTGGCTAATATTTGAGACCCTTGGCCTGGGACCATTAGCCAAAACTTTTTGTGTGTATTTTTTTTGGGTTGAATTGCTCCAATTTTATAATAATTTGACCATATTAAGTTTAAATTTCCAACATGTGCTTGGATACTATTTGACCTAATAATAGTGAACCTTATACATGTGTTTGGATACTATTTGCCTAGATTTTAAAACTGATTCACTAAATTTTTATAAATACATTTTGGGGCTGACCACTTATGCATAACCCTACAGTTATATCTGATGAAGGATCCTCCTTTGGCCTTGAGGAGGGACATGACCACATACATAGCCTAACTATCTGAGGGTATTTACTATGGTTTCAACTCATTTGGAAAAATAAATTAATGTTTTATTATTTCTAATGGAAATGGTGGTCAACAATGGTTTCAAATAAAGTACCAAATTATTTATATAGATGAATAAGGATGACTAGTCAAACTAATATATATGGCATGCAATTATTTATAGAGCTCAAACATTAGAAAACTAATGATAGTCATGTGAAAAAAACCATCTTACCCCTACACTACATATGATATTTTTTTTTCACTGTTATTGGAACTCACACCTATTTTTAGAAATGAACAAAGGCAATCCATCCACTCAAATATTATATAGAAAGCATAAAATGATGAATAAAAAGAAAAAGATAAATAAATTGTTAGTTTCCCATAGGCACTATAAATAAATATTATATCATTTGTGGATAATAATATAACATTACTATAATGGATGGAGTGGTGAGAGATATTTATAGCAATAGAAAATCCAGAATTGCTTTAATGAGTTTGAGTTTAACCTAATTCAACATATTAAGAAGGAATTAAGGTTAATTATAAATAACAAGATGGGTTTAACCATAAAAAAATTAATCATGATTCATAGGGCTCACATAATAAAATTTTACAATAAACTAAGTACAATTGTACAATTTTTTCCCTTAGGCCTATATAATATTACATCATACAATGTCGGCCTTGGCCATAAGTCAAATTACACTTTCAACAACTATTGCATCTCTAATTTTTAAGAATTTTTAACCTTAATATATCCTTATGCTAATGTTGTGTTAATCAAGGGTTAAGGTATTTATATACCTCATCCAATTGATGCGTTATATTAGTATATAATATTTACCTTGATCATTCATATGGGTTTCTAAGCACGTTATTTCTCTCTTCTATATTACCACTCTTTTATTCACTCTTTATTTTCTCTTACTACATGTTTGAGTCAATAAGTTTCTACTCATCCTCACAACGTATTGTTAATTTCAATAATTTTTTGGTCCATGTTTTAAAAAACATCTTTAGACGTGGTGTTGAATAAGTATAAAACATGTGGGATGAGGATGGAGGAATTTTTTTGAATAAATCTAATTGGTAGCCTTCTATGGTTTTATTTTAATAAGTTGCTATATATATTTTTAACATCATTATCTGTGACTAATTAGGATGGGATATTTAATTTTTATTTTTATTAGATATATAATTTAAGATGACTAGTGGATAGGGTTTTTATGTATATGAATTATAATTTATGAAATCATCTTAGCCTTCATGTTACCAAATTTGAAAAAAATTAACCACAAAGATAAAAAATGATCAATTTTGCATACTTGAAATGTTTTAAAATCTAATTTAATCCTAGCTTGATCTTGAAGGTGAAAGTTGGATTTACTTCCTCACCATGTTAATTTTATTAGTTTGATTATAAGGGATAATATAAATTGATGAGTATTTTCACAAAGGTCATTTATAAGATGTAGTAGAAAGATAACAAATTCGTAGTAGACGACATTTTAAGTAGACAAGAGGATGGATTTATTTAGTACATTTTCAATATTTAGCCCTATCTTCCCCAAGCTAAAACATAACAACCAAAAGCTATACCAATCATGAATATCATAGGATGTAGACATGTCATAATTTTGTAATTGAACACTAATTATTTAGAGGGAATTTTTGGCCATGGGGTAAGTCATATATTTTTTATTTAATTAATTTTAATTTATTAATTATATTAGATTTAAGAAAAAATTAATAATATCTTTTGGTTAAATTTTTAAACTTCTAAAAAATCCAAATTTAAAATGTAAATAATTAGGACATTAATCATTTAAGTGTAAGCTCAATATGTACTAGTGAAAAGGATAGAAAATCCAACTAAGTGTTCTATTATTTACAATTCAATTTATATGCACTAATGGCCCAAAATACATAACCAAACCCATCAAATCATGGATTTGATCCAATATGCTTAACCATAAGCTACAAAAGTGCAAGGGAGAATGCACGTAACTTCTAAGTTAAGAGAAAAGGAATAATGCTAACTAGAAGATCCATTTTAGCTATCTTGAAGTACACACTTCCTACTTTGAGTTCACACTTACTAACTAACACTCTAAATGACAACTAGAAGATAACTAGTGCCCACAAGTGCATGTGAGAAGGAGACTCACTTACAATTATTAATTTGCAAGAAATAAACTATGCAAACCTAGCTAGGAAATAATAGATGGGTCATATAAAAGATCAAACATCAATCCTCATCATGCCTCCCCACAATAGAAGCATTGGACTCCAATGCTTTTAGAAGAGTAGGAAAGTCATGGGACATCTGATGAAAAGAAATCGAACGAGCCTGATGCGGCAGCTGTCCTCATCGAGCCACAAGATATGAGGTGGTAGACCCCTGGCGAGTCTGTCGAATCTTTGTGTCATAGATCTGACCAAAATCCAATGGTAACTAAGAATCAGGAACCACGTCCATAGGATGACTGATAGCTGGTGCTGTCTCCAATGTAGAGTCAAAATACAACTTCAAAAGATCTACATTGACAACATCATGAATTCCCAAGTGTGCGGGAAGATCAAGGTGGAAAGCATTCTCAGACACATGTTGAAGAATAGTATAAGGCCCATAGCGAATCAATTTGATTTTACTATGAGTCTTATCAGAAAAATGTCGCTTGTCAAGATGCAACCAAACTTTGTCACCAACCTAAAATGGATGAGGAATTCGATGTCAATCCATGGCCTTTTTTTGCTGCTATGTGTCTTTTGTAAAATCTCAACCACCTTTGATTGTAGATTGTGCAAATGCTGAATAAATGAGTGTGCCTTGTATTGCTCCTTCTGAAGATGTGAAGTGATAGGAGAAGGCAAAGACAAAGGTAACTCATAAGGTTCGAAGGGCTGAAATCCCATACAAACCTCAAAGGGTGAATGACCTATAGAATAATGTAGGGCCCTATTGTAGGCATGTTAAATATGAGTGAGACTCAAGTTCCACTTTGCTGGTGAAGCATGATGATAGATTCATAAACTTTGCACAAGGGTACAATTTACCACTTCAGTCTGCCCATTTGACTGCGGATGATAGGCGGTGGAAAAGTTAAGGGAAACTCCCAAAATTTTCCACAAAGAACACCAAAAGTGACCCACAAATCATGAATCACGATCTGAGATAATGATGGTAGGTAGACCAAAGGAATGCCAAATGCTGTCAAAGAAAAATTGGGCTAAGTCTACTAAAAAACTTGTCTTGCGGCATGGAATAAACTTAGCCATTTTACTGAATCTATCAACCACCATGAACACACAATCATGTTGGTGCACTGTCATAGGAAAACCACTAACCAAATCCATGGAAATGCTTTCCCAAGGACGAGAAGGAATGGGCAAAGGCATGCCTAAGCCAAAATTCCTGTTAGCTGGTTTTGAGCAACAACAAACTGCACACTGTTTAAGAAATCTCAACACATCCCTCTGCATTTTTAGGCCAATAGAAAAATCTTTGCAAATGATGAAGTGTTTTATGCTTCCCAAAGTGACCACCATAAAGTGTAGAATGAGCTTCCTTAAGAAGTGACACTCTAGGCTCACAAGGAACACAAACCTTGTCCAATTTGTAAAGAAGTCCTTCTTTGATGTAGAAATCTTGGAAAGGACGCAAATTGGAAGAAGAAGGCTTACTCACTTGCTCAAATATTTTCCCAAAATCGGGATCCTGTGAATACCGATTAGGCCAAGTCTGAAATCCCAAGTGTGAAGTGGACATAACTGTTAATGCAAGAGCGGCTGGAGGCCTACTCAAACAATCAACAACAGTATTACTCTTCTCATTTTTGTACTTGATCACCAAGTGAAATTGTTGGAGGTAAGAGGCCCACTTCATATGTCTTGATTCTTCAATTTTACTTTGAGATTGTAAAAACTTGAGAGGCATATGATCAGTGTGTACTACTGTATCTTTTCCCAAAATATAATGTCTCCAATACTTAATAGCTTGACCTAATGCATACAACTCCTTGTCAAATGTAGAATAGTTCAACTTAGCAGCAAAAAATGTTTCTGAATGATAAGCAACTGGATGACCATTCTGTTTGAGCATAGCTCCTAAGGCAACTTTAGAGGCATCCGTTTCAATCTCAAAAGGTTGAGAGAGGTCGGGTAAAGTTAACATAGGTGCTGTACAAAGTTTCTTTTTGAGTTTCTCAAAGGCAACTTCTTGGCTTTTCTCCCAATGAAAAGGAATTTTAGACTTAGTGAGATAATGCAATGGAGCTGCAAGGGTGGAATATTGAGGAATGAACTTGCGATAAAAATTCGCAAGTCCTAGAAAACTCCTTAACTCAATGAGAGTTGTAGGAGGGGACCACTTAAGTAAAATATCAACTTTTATGGGATCTACCTGAATTCCACTTTCACTAATCACATAGCCAAGGTAAGAAACTGAAGTATTGCCAAAAGAACACTTGGAAGAATTGGCATATAATTGATTCTTTGCAAGAAGATCAAGGGTTTTTTGGATATGCCTAAGGTGTTCCTCCCAAGTTTTTGAGAAAATAAATATATCATCAAGATATATTATTACAAATTTGTCAAGTACATCATGAAATACATCATTCATCAACCTCATGAAGGTTGTAGGAGCATTAGTAAGACCAAAATGCATGACCAACCATTCAAAGAGGCCCATATTCGTCTTAAAAGCTGTCTTCCATGTATCGTCAGCTTGGATACGCACTTGATGATATCCACTTTTGAGATCTATTTTTGAAAAGAACTTAGCTCCTTGAAGATCTAATAAATCATCAATGCGTGGTAATGGATATCTATTCTTTACAAAAATTCTGTTCAAAGCATGAAAATCAATGCACAATCTCCAAGTGCCATCTTTTTTAAGAACCAAAATAATAGGTGAGGCACAAGCAGAAGTACTTTCCTTAATGAAACCCTTAGAAAAAAAATCTTCTATTTGCCTTTTTATTTCTTGATTTTGCAAAATAGATTCTCTATACATGGGAGCATTAGGAAGGGAAGAACCAGGAATGATTTCAATCCTGTGATTAATTGTGCAAATTGGAGGAAGAGACTTTGGCTCCTGAAATATCTGTGAATAACTTTGAAATATTTTATCCATTGAAGAGTGTTGCTTTGGAATGGATGTGGATGTAGAAGTGTTTTGAGAGTGAATGAAAATTAGAGCAACATCACCACATTTTTTAATTACTCTTTTTGTTTGCTTGGAACTTAGAATGATGTTAGGAGTGTTGGTGCTTTTAATGAGAAATACCTTACCATATTTTTGAAGTGTGTAGGTTCTTTTGAAAGCATCATAAACAGATCTCCTATCATACTAAAAAGGTTGCCCAAGCAAAATCCCACAACAATCCATAGGAGTCACATCACAAGTGACTTGATCTATGAAATGTGGGCCAAGTGCAAATTTTAATGTGCAAGTGTGAGTGATTTCCGAGCCTCTTCCACTATCCTTCCAACCCAAAGAATAAGGTTGAGGATGAGGCTCCATAGGTAACTTCAAACGCTCGACAATGGACCTCGCAATTAGATTTTTCTGCGAGCCATTATCCACTATACAATCTATTGCAAAATTATGAAGCAAATGAGCTCGAGTGATGAACAAAGCATCACGAGCGCCCTCTGATGAACTTAAATTTACCAAGGTAACTTCATTGATCTTACCTTGTAATTTTGTGTATACTCTACTCTCTCCTACTGACTCAAGGGGACCTTTGGGAGCATCCTCATCTTGAGTAGTAATGATTAAACTCTTCTTTTTAAGCTTAAAACAATAAGCTTTTTCATGACCTTTCTTCTTATAATAGTTACAAAACTTTTTAGAAGAAGAAGAAGAAGAAGGTTTAGAAGAAGAAGAATAAGAAGAAGGAGTAGAACCGGAATGGGAAGGAGAAGAAGGATATGGAGAAGAAACATTCTTCTTTTGAGCAAAATTCTTCTTTTGTGAGAAAGAATTATTCCCTTTTGATGAGTTTGCAACCACTTGAGGAGCAGGTGCACGGAATTCCTGCGAGTGCGCTTTGAACTTGTCCTCCGCAAGTTGCACCTGGTTGAAAACTGAATCCAAAGTTTCCATAGAAACAAACATAATTTCTCTGTACAAGTGCTCTAACAAGCCACTTTGAAATTTGATAATCAAAGTTGGAACATCATCCTCCACATTCACAAGTATCCTGTACCTATTGAACTAAAAAATATATTCTTGTACAGTCATATTAGTACTTTGTCAAAAACGAAACCATTTAATGACCAATTCCTTAGAATAATTGGAAGGATAAAAATTGGTCTTAAGACAATCTACAAGCTCATCCCATGAGGTGAGTTCATCATGACCTCTTTTTCGTTCAACAAGTACTTTAGCTAAACCATAAAGTTTTAGCTTAGGATAAGAAACCACATCTTCATCTGAAAGTTGAGAGTAAGAAAACCAAGAACTCATGTCAAGAATCCAACTATTCAAGACATCAGGGTTCCTAGATCCATCATAAAATGGAACTTCACAATGAACTCTCAGACGAGAATCATGAGCAGAAGTTGAAGCATTATGCACATAAATGTCATTTACCTTCATGGCAAGAGTGCCAAGGACTTCTACCATGGTAGTATCATTAGCTTTATCTGCTAAAGCATTTACAACATGGGCAAGTTCTGCCACTTGGGCAGCCAAGTCAGAAGCCATATTCAACCGGGTATAAGCCAGGAGTAAAAAAATAAGAAAGCAATAAATCAAGGAAAAAAAATGAAAATTTTCCTTGTTATAATGGAGTGCCTCTGAATTTTGAAAATTTACTCCTACGGCTCAAAATTTTGAAATTTTAAACTAACCTAAGGTGCAATTAAGAATTTATTAATTTAAAAATAACTCAATTAAAAATTAAATTTCAATTAATCAAAGATTAATGAATTTAATCAAGTTAATAAAAATTAAATTAATAAAAACAAAATTTAACATGCAACCTTTAGAATAGTAAAAATTAAAATTACAATAAATTACCCTTGATTTTGCTGCCTTAACTGGAACTGAACTTCACTTACCCTGCATGAAAGTTTGAAGTCTTCAGTTGCACGTTTCTCGAGGTGTAGAAAATAGATTTTGCATGGCATAGTTCTCGAGGCAATGTGTAGAAAATAGATCTCTTTTTTCCTCGTTTGCCCTTGTTGCACAAAATTCAACACCCTGCGTGCAAAGGGTAGACTCACGCCTGCGTAGGCGACAGTTAGTGCGATCGGTCTGACATCGACAGGCCTGACAGCAAGCAAGCTTGTCAGCCATGGCAGGCCTGGCAGAAACCTGTCGGCCTATCAGACGTGGCAAGCAGGTGCTGTCCCACTTGTTGATGCGGGCCACTTGACTGCGTAGTCAGGCCGAAATGCCTGACTACGAGGCTGACAGCAACGTCAAGCCCAAAGTGCCTGATGGCTGGGCCTGACGCGCCAATGTGAAAACCGCACTGGCGTTGTCAGCGGTTAGCCCAGGCCACAGGCAGCTCGCTTGACACTGTCAGACCTAACAGCAGCATCAGGCGGCTTGCCTGATGCCAAGGCGGTACACCCACCTGGTGCTGTCAGCGGACATCGATGACCGCAAACGCTATCACTATCGCGTCGGACAGTGATGCCGGTGGGCTACGATGAACGACCGCGTCATGTGCTGCCGAAGAGGCACCGGCGCTGCCGAATGCAGCCAAAGATTGCTTTAAGGCCTTTGGCTGCCAAAAAAAAATTTACAATATTTATTTTTATTTTTTTACAATAAAAACTAAATTAATATATTTAAACAAATATATATTAATTTAAAAATTTAAGTTTTTCTAACACAATGAAATTTTTTAAAAATTAACCAGGAGGGTTAATTCAAAAGCATTGAAAAACTTAAACTATAAAAATATGAGCAACCAGATCCCTTCAGTAGCTCTCCTTTCAAGATCCAGTCGACACACGACCAACGTTTGAAAGGCAACCAGACCTAAGTCGACACACGACCTAGTTTTGATGACCTCCTGGAGCTCTTCAGTACTCAAAAATGGGGGGGCAGTAGGGTTAAATGACTCCCTAATCCTAATTGGACCGTAACTACATCCAATCCCTTCCAAGGATCACAATAAGAACTCGGAGGCAAACTTTTCCTATAACTCTTGAGCATAAGCAAAAAGTTGGAACGAGGAGTTTGTCGTCGAAGCAACTTCCTTCTACGAATGGTTTTCAATCTCCCCTTGAGCTTAAACAAAGTCCTCAATGAGAAAGAATTTCTCATAACAAAATTATCTCCTATCCTCTCACCTCACAAGCCCTAGTGCAAACATGAACTAGGCTCTGATACCAATGAAAAGGATTGAAAATCCAACTAAGTGTTCTATTATTTATAATTCAATTTATAGGCACTAATGGCCCAAAATACATAACCAAACCCATAAAATCATGGATTTGATCCAATATGCTTAACCATAAGCTACAAAAGTGCAAGGGAGAATGCACGTAACTTCTAAGTTAAGAGAAAAAGAATAATGCTAACTAGAAGATCCATTTTAGCTATCTTAAAGTACACACTTCCTACTTTGAGTTCACACTTGTAGACACCAAAATCCAGCCACTTGTAAGTCATCTATACCTTCCTGTTAGCCACGTGTCAGTCATCCACCTTCCCGCCATTATTTGGCCCAATTTCACCTTTCCCGCCATTTTTCATTCCCAAATTTATTTAAATTAATATTTATATATATATTTTAATATTTTAATATATTTTAATATATATATATATATATAAAGATACTTTAAGTGATTTAATCTGAGCCATCCATCCTTCATTTAATCTCATCCGTCCATCCATATTAATCCGTTTC
Source organism: Wollemia nobilis (assembly GCA_028583015.1). Classification (NCBI taxonomy): domain Eukaryota; kingdom Viridiplantae; phylum Streptophyta; class Pinopsida; order Araucariales; family Araucariaceae; genus Wollemia; species Wollemia nobilis. The sequence continues at coordinate 24,483,393 of JAQPPZ010017248.1, read as the reverse complement.
ACAACCTAGATTTATTCTCTACCCTTGGATCCACTTTAATCTTAGCCACACGTTCAAAGTGTCATTAAAACCCTAAAGTGTGCCCTAGGAGTAGATTATAAATTGAGTCACCTTGATGGCTCAAACCCTATCTCGCTGTCGATCTCTTTTACTATCTCTCTTTTGTTATCTATCGCTATCTATCTCTTCTTCAGCTAAACCTACCCATCCATCGTCGTCCCTTTTCATCGCATCCATCGCCGCATCCGTCGCCAACTTCGCTGCCATCCCTTCTACAGCATTCTGCAGAATCCCCCATTCTTGTTGCAAGTGCCTGCGAGCATTTACCGCAGCCACAGACGCAGACCGGCGTCTGCAACCCCGATCCGAAGCACGTGGGCGTTCGGCGATCGCACCGGGCGCCTTCCGCGACCGATTTGACGGTTACATCACTTCCAGGTGCCGCCTGGTCTCGCCGCGTTAACATAAAAAGAGGTATAGATTCTAAAGCAAGTAATATTTTTATGTATTAATCCGTCGTTAGATTCTGCATTCTATTTATTTCATTTCTAGGGTTTTAGACTATTTTTGAGGGCTCACACAGTGGAGCCCTCTTACTAGTTTCTAACCTTTTTGTAGTTTTAATGTGTGCGGGATTTTAATGGCGATTTGATTGGATGATAGCAGCTGCTTAAGCTGGAGTGGTCCGAGCCAAAGGATACAACGAAGCCCACTCATTCCGTTGAGGTTAAGGATACATTCTTTGGAGACGCCACCATATTGTGCCAGCTAGGGTTTCGGAGAACCCTAGCACAAATTGTAATCTTGTATCACGAAAAGGGTTACGAGCCCTGTTGTACTCAAAAGGAGTTTCTAAACTCCATTGATTAATAAAAATCGTTTGTTTTGTACAACTGTGTTCTGCATTACTTTTTATCGTGATTTCTTTATCTTTTGTTTGGCGTTGTATCTTTAATCTACAAATGGCGATCACGGTGGGACCCCCTAGGGTTTCATGTTTTTAATACTTGCTTTACTAATCTATTCCTGTTTTTGTTTTATTTTGCAGGTTCCAGAAATCGTGAAATTCGCTGTTATAGTGAACTAGGGTTTCCGAGCTTGCAAAAAATGCAGCAGACGCAGAGCGGCGTCTGGAAGCCCAATACGAAACGCAGAGGTGCGTTTTAGCCTGTGCAGACTCTCGTGGGCGTTTGAAGGCAGTTTTACAGAAAAGCGTAGGCTTTCGAGTAAGTGCGTTTTTCTTTCTTTGTTAAACTATACTTTTTACGTTTTTGGTTTTTTTGCTGTATTTTGTTTCTTTTTCAGATCATTGCTTTAAAATGAATAAAAACTAAGTAATCTGGAAAAGAACAAGTTATTTTTAGTTACATTTTTTTTGCATTGCATTATTGGTTGTTGCTTGCATAAAAAAAAAAAAAAATTGCATACCTAGCTGCATATTAGAATAGCTACGAATTATTTGTTTTAGTTATCTAAGTAGGACTATTGATTGGATGTCAATAGTACTCTTGCCATTGGGTGATTCCAGGCAGAGAAGTGGATGAACATTCCAGTTGCTCCTTTGATATCTGATATCATTGGTAGGTAGGGGGTTTTAAACGGTGTACTCCACTTCTTCAGAGGAAATGGCATGTTTTCAGTAGCCTCTTGCTTAGATCATTAGAACTTTTGATTTATAGCTTTGTATGTATACATTAGACAACTAAAAACACTTAAAATAAAATTCACTGCATTTCATATTGCATTTAAAACAGTAATATCTGGATTTCATCACCAGGTATTGCTTGAAGTTTAGTGATGGTGGAATTCATCTCCATCCATTAAACTTCTGCCTTAGACACCATAGGTCACCCCCGAGCAAACTTGCTTGGATTTCATCACCAGTAAGAATCTCGTTGTCCTTTCCTAGCCATAGTTTTTACCTTTTTTTGTGAATAATTCAAGATTAGATCACATGCAAAACTCTTAAACCGGAAACTTAAAATTTACTACAGATTAAGATCAGAAAATAATTAATTAACCGCAAGTAAGACACATTGGTTGAAACCTAGGTTGTGACTGTTTTCTGATAATTTCTTTAGTGTAAATTTATCATTCCAATTTTGCATTCTTCTTTTCTAAATTTGTTTAGATTTATTGCATTATGGTCTTAACAAGGAATCAATCTAAAGTGTTAAATCTAAATAATCAAATGAATAATTCACAGAACATCCCCACCACCAACATAGCCACTTATCCTAGTGAATTCTAGGCAGGTTTTCCTGTAGGTCTTTTACGTCCTTCTGACGTCTACCGCATGGCCATGCCCATGGAGGAAGACAATTCCTGTCATATTACCCACATTGATATGGCCCAAGTGCAAACTCACTTAAGAGATAGCACTGGCTATGTCCTTGAGCCAATCCAAGATTCCCCTATGCAAGATTCTATTTTTCAGCAGGATATTGCATCAACCATACCCTCTGGTTTCACTCAGGTCTACACTAACCCTTTTTTTGAGGCTAATGTTGTATCTGTTCAGCTGACTTCATATCCAACATCTTCCCAGATGCTCAATTGTCCTCCTTTGGAGGCAAATGTAGTGTCTTCCCAACCACTTTCTCCTCCATTTACTCGGGTGTACACCAATTCTCTCTATGAGGCTGGTGGAACCTCCTCTAGCCATGACCAATTTCAACACTCTTCTTCCCAAACCATTTATGGTTTCACCCTACCTGGGGCACAGTCTACTGTTTCTTCCCAGGTGCCGCCTACTTCAGCCACCTTCATTGCCCCTGCTATGCAGTCTTCTGTGACTACCATGGTAGCCTGCCCTCCACCTTCATCCAATCATCCCACATCCCTTGGGTTAGAGATTAATAAGGTTAGGGAGTACCTCGACAAGTTGCTTCAGCAACAACAGTAACAAAATGCCCAACCACCTGTCGTAGTAAATCCTACACCCCAACCAATTTCTACCCAGCCAAATTTTCTTAGCTCAGGCCCCACCCGGGTACCCCAATCTTCGGTGGTGTCCATTCCTACCCCACCTTTCTCCCAACCCAGTCTAGTTCATCATTCACCCCAATCACCTTCTTTCCGGTATCATCCATACCAACAACCTATCCATTCCACACCGCCTAATCCAGGCAATTTCATCCCATCTCATCATTTTTCCACTCCTCCATTGCATCATCATAATCATCAAATGAATCAAAATTTTCATGAAGATTCTCGACTCCATGCTATGCAACAACATATTGACAACCTTATGCTCAACATGCCTGGCTCATCTAGTCAGAAACCTACGCTAAGGTCATTGATCAATCAACCAATTCATCCTTCGGTACCTTCACCGCCATATTCGACTGATTTCACATTACCGAAGTTTGACAAATTTCGAGGAACTAAGGATCCTCATGAACATGTGAGCTCATTCATGCATGCCTGCTTTGCTCAGAACTTTTTCTCAGACATTAGGAGGAGATGCTGTACAATGGTACAATCATTTAGCTCACCATAGCATTTATGCTTATGAACAATTGATTAATCTATTTTTAGAACGATTCTCCCTAAATGTACAAAGGAAAATCTCATTGTCCGACTTATACAAGCTCAAGCAACATGACGATGAGACTATTTATGACTTTGGAAACCGTTGGAGGGCTATCATTAATAAATTGCCATTCTCCCTACCAATGGAGGAGTTAACCAAAATGTTCACCCAGAGTTGTCTAAAACCTATCTCTTGGTTACTCCAATTACAACAATACGGGACTTTTGAAGAGGCTTTGGCCCAAGCAAGTATCATAGAAGACATTAAAGTCCAAGAGGGTGTTTTAAAACCCCATAGAAAAGAATGGCAACAAAAGGGCCAACAACGAAATAATAATTATGGCCAAAACAAACAAGCACGAGGCTAGTACAACCTCAAATGTTAACCAAGTTAATCAAGTGGTGGCGAGCCAGCCTATAATGGCTCAACAACAACAAGTAATGCAAAGTCAACCGCAACCAATTGCTTATCATGCGGTACCCGCCCCTCCTCAACCAGCTCCCAATACTTGGGCCAACCATGGAAACTCGACCTTGGCAAAACAATCGTCCCAAGCGACAGTTCACACCTTTAGATGAACCATATGCGGTCATATTCAACAAGTTATATAGCACAAATCAGTTAACTTTACCTGAGTTTAAACCTTTAGAACCATCTAGAAGGGGGAAGTATTACAAGGAGTACCTATTTTGTCCTTATCATAGGAAAAATGGACACGATATCAATAATTGTACAACTTTCAAACATGTGATCCAAGATCTTATTGAGATTGGAGCCATTAAATTGGATAGCCCCTTAGCCCAACAAAATCAAAATCTTGGTATATTTCAAACACCCCTCCCACATCGGGAGGAAGCTCCAACAACTCGGGGGGAGTAACTCGGGTAACTCCTCCTAATCAAGTCAACCATGTACAACAATACCAAGGTTTTGTGGGTACTATTAACGTAGTAACCCGGGGTCAAAGGGTGAACCAACCAAATCGAGGCTGAACCACGACCACTGTACAAACCCCCGATCCACCTCGGGTAACAGTGACCCAACGACGTGCTAGTACTTCTCAACAACCGCTAAATCATTCTACTCAATGCCAATGACCCATCATGTTTTAAAAATGGCTTACGCCAAGTTATCGATCTATGACCTCATTCAACAATCTCCCCCGCATAGAGAGGCATTAATGGAAATATTAAAGTCAATAGAGCTTCAAACTCAAGATACTAATGCCTTCAACAACTTTGTGGGGAGTATTCAAACATGCATGGAGCCCTCCATCACTTTCTATGATTTTGAAATCAAACCTATGTCAACAAAAAGTATAGATCCTCCACTGCATATCATGGCCAAGATCGATAACAAGCCATTCAAGAGAGTCTTAATTGACATCGGTTCCTCAATCAATATCATTACAACATCGGCGTTGAGTCATCTAGAGCCGTCGCCATCCCTTATCACAAAGTCGACTTTTACTCTTAAAGCATTCAATGATGCTTTATCTTCCACGGTTGGCACGGTTATCTTGCCCATTGAGGTAGGGGCCCGAACTTTGCATACCTTGTTTCACATCTTGGAAGGGTCCATGGCATACAATGTATTGCTTGGACGGCCTTGGCTTAGGGAGATGAGATGTGTCCCTTCTATATTGCATCAATGTCTAAAGTATGTATATGAGGGACAGGTTCATTGTGTACCTGCTGACACTGAACCCTTCAAACATTGCAACTATGTCTCAAATCCTTATGAGATTGTGTTGCCATCCACTCATCTTTTCTTGACCCCATCTACTTCTTCTATACCATCTTCTTCTAAAGCTCCCATTCTTGAGGAGCTACCCATCATATCACAACCATCTTCCTCTTCCGCTATTCCATCTCATTCACCACTTTCTTCATCTCCTAATCTTCCTTCTTCTTCATCAGTGACCACATGCACATGTGGCCATGACCAATCATCTCTTTCCACGTCATTACCCCATTCTTCTACACCTTCTTCAACATCACCTATTATTCCTCCATCTTCCCAACCATCACCAGGTGATGTTTCACAAGTTAGTGAAGCATCAACCCAACCAAATCCTTCCAATTCTTCTATCCCACATTCTTCTATTCCATCATCTAGTCTTTCTCCCTCCCAAGTCAAGGTCCATCTCACCGATGCAGGTATTGGTGAGTATGCCATTCAAGATGTCCACATCACACCGTTCAATGTGCAAACGAGTTAAAGATTTTGGTCATCCACATGACCAACATTTATCCATTGGATCGGTTTATAACATGGGTTCTATGCCAAATTCCATTAATTTTGTATATGGGGGAATAGAGTCATCTTCTAGTCCTACCACCATACTAGAACCTAAGCATCCGAGTCCACTGCCAATATCGAAAGGATGGAGGGTTTTCCCTCTCGCTATTTCCAGAGACATAATTGGCAGCAATTTGGCCTAGGTCGCTACGAGCAAGGAGTAACTAAACGCATCGATATGCCATATCAGAGACCCACTAAGCGTTTTGGTGCGGGCTACCAACCACTTCCATCCCTTTCTTCTTTTGAGCGAGCTTTTCAAAGCATTAATCTTAATTCAGAAGAAGAAATCCTCCACCCCGACGAATCCGAAGATGAAGCCTATGAAGAATTTGACGTCATGTCAAATGGTGATGAATCTGAAGAAGAGTCGGTGCCAATTGTTACCCTCATTGAACAAGACGAGTTTTATCTCCAATTGTTCCCTCTCCAAGAAGCCATCTTTCGCTTGTTTCTTCCACAAGAATGAGGTGAACCACCCCCTCCGCCACATCCATAAGCCATAATCCAAACCTGTATTATATGTATATACTAAAATAGTGGTTTTCACCACTACAAAAAAAAAAAAAAAAAAAAAAAACCGAAAAACTATGTTGTTTTGCATCTCAGGTCTTCGAGGTCTTCACCGGTTTTCCCTTCCATTCCGCCCATCCTTTCTTCCATAAGTCGACAATGAATTTCGAAGACTTATTCACCCCGCTCCATAATCCATATGATCCGGATAAGCCTAAGAAATGTGTCTTTGGTGTTACCTCAGGCAAACTCCTAGGTTTTATTATCTCTAAACGAGGTATTGAGGTGGACCCAAACAAGGTCAAAGCCATTATGGAAATGTGTCCCCCAACTAATTTGAAGGAGTTGCGTAGTTTACAAGGAAAGATTAATTCAATCCGTCGCTTTATTGCACAACTTTATGATAAATGTAGGCCATTTTTCCACCTACTACAAAAGGGGGTACAATTTTCATGGACAGATGAGTGTCAGAAAGCCTTTGATGACATCAAGCAGTACTTAGCGTCTCCGCCAGTCTTAGCTCCGCCTCGTCGAGATCCCTTCCTTGCGAATTTCTTTGCAGGAATTTATCGATGATGATACTGCTAGACAAGCACGTCTTGATCAACTCACACTCATAGATGAAAAACGAATCAATGCTTTAGAGCATTTGCGAGTTTATCAAGACCGATTGAAACGTGCTTACAATGCCAAAGTTCATCTAAGAGAATTTCAAGTAGGAGATCTTGTCCTTAAAGAGAATCAACAAAACACCAATGCATTGCCGCATCTTCGAGATAAATTCGCGGCTAATTGGTTAGGTCCATATATGGTCCTTTGAAAGAGTGGGTAATGGAACTTATAGACTTGCCGAGTTTAGAGGGAGAGGAAGAACCCGAACCACTTAATGTTATACACTTGAGGGCATTCTACGCATAGTTTGAATTTTATATGTACATATATACATGGCTTGTACAAAAAAAAAAAAAAAAACAAATAAAATAAAAAGAATTTGCATTTCATTGTTAGTTGCATACATCTCATTCAAAAACATTGCATTTCATGTGCATACATCTCATTGAAAACCATAACATTTCATTTCCAGCCATAGTTGCATATCATGTTAGAGACCATTCTATCTTTTGGATATAAAATTTGGTCAAGCAAAAGTCATGTTGCCTTAATCAGGGGCACCGTCATAAAATCCATCAAACCGAATTGTCATTCGTACACCCATTTTCCATTTGCACATATTTACATTGCCAAAATGTTTTTAGTCACTCAGCCATTCCTAGTGTTTTAAGCAAACTTTGAAATGCATGTCAAAGTTCTCTAGGGCCATATCACAAATTACACTAAATAAAATCTTGAGTATTGGGAAATGATTTCAAAAGCGGTCTTGAACCTATCACATTTTCACATCTTAAAAACATCTTGTGTCAAAGAGAGATAACACCATCCTTGGGTTGTGCCTTGAAGTGAAAAGGGTAATCCTCGTTTGTCCTATCATGCAAACATAGTCCATAAAACAGTGGTTCTTACCACTATCACAAGCAATCACAAAATATAAATATAAACAGAGTAGTAAGGATAGGGTAAAATTCTCATCATACTTCGGTTGAGAATCCGATTCCCCAAAGCTCTAAGGAAATGAACATTTTTCACACACCATTGATCCCAAATAAGTTGTAAGGATCGTACTACTTGTCCAGTCAGACGGATAGGTAGTCATCCCCAAGGCTTACAAAGGTCAAAAACAACATGGACTATGGAGTTAACCTTCATAGGGGCTATAGACGCTTGACTGGCAGTGGAGTATACTCATTGCGTGGCGACATGTCTCTCCTCAAAAAGAGACCTCTGAATGCTCATACGGACAAACTAGCTTCGGGGTCTTCTCCATAAGAGGGTTACCTAATTTATGCAAGATGAGGTTAATGAACACACTTGCACACACAGGTTTTTGATTGCCTAGAGTCACTACCATGCTTCTGATTTGGTTAATGAACTCGCATGCACACACATTTGGTCCTAGTTGAATTAGGCAGTGTTAGTAAGTTTGTTTGATACCACTAGCATGTTTGAGTCTTTGTAAAACAGTCTTCCATATCACCCTCCATATCTTCTTCCATATTCATGTCATTCCATACGTCATCCATTCACAAGCCACCAAGTTCGGTGCCCTTGATTAAACAATTATGATAACAGTTGGCTAAATCTAACTATCTAAAAATATGAGTGCTTCTTAGTGCATATTTCATTTACTTAGTCTTGCATTAATCATCCATAGATTTACATATCATTTACTTAGTCTTGCATTAATCATCCATAGATTTGTATGTTATATACTTAGTCTCGCATTAATCATCTATAAGTTTGCATTCCATTCCATCACATATGCATCAAAAACATTAAAACATATAAAAACATGCATCACAAAAACATAGGCATTCACACAAAAGAGAGTAAAACACCAAATAAATAAAAGCCATGTATATATATATATATATATGTATAAAGGACAAACTGTACAATGAATGCCAAAAGGCTACAATATACAATAGAGCACCAAGGCTCATAAAGAGTGCATCTAAGCACTAAGCTAACCATCAAAAGAGGACCCCTGAGACCTAGTAGGAGCCCTAGACCTAGTGGTGTGCCTAGACTCACTACCTCCAACCGAGCTGCCTCCGCTAGCCCCACTGCCTCCAATATCTCCCAGTCTGCCTGGGACAACGACCTCCTCATCCCCGGAATGATAGGGGAGAATCGGTGTCGTGCCTCTAACACCCTAAGCTGCAAAACAACAAAACAAAAATTTGTTACAAATTTTTTTCCAAAAAAAAAAAAAACGCAAAAAAAAAAAAAAAAACACATAATAAGTACTTGCTTAAATGAACAAATACCTCAGTTGGCTGCACTGGCGCGTCCGCTCCCATCTCCGCCATAGCTCCCCACTTCCACACAACCTTTCACTCCACTCCCTCAGACGCACTTCTCTCAAGCTCGAACGCACAAATGAGCGAAATTCTCGCTGAAACTGTTTAAATAGCTGGTTTTGGCACCCTGAAATGCAGTGGGGCATTTCATGGCGCATTTAGACATAGTCCTGCGTTTGCAGAGTGCCTAAACACAGGCGGGCGTCTCTGCCACCCACAAATGCAGACCGGCGTTTGGTGTCGGTATTGAATAAAGGAACAAAACTTGCAAAATCAAAGCTTACCTTCTCCAAATTTCATCAAATTTCATTCATCCATTCTTCTTATCATAATAAAACATTTTGTGAAGGTTACAACAGTTTTGGACACAAATTTTGTCATTTCGCTCAAAAAGCGCATCATTAATCATTGTTTTACAAATTGGGCTAAAAACATTCAAAACCTTCACAAAATTAACCACATTCATCAATTCTTCTGATCTATCGTCAATTTCATTCATTCTTCTTTCATCATGCATATTTTTGCCAAATCAAATTAAAGTAAACCTCGTATCTAGTGGTATATTCTATCACCTTGGCGATTGCGGCGATTTGAATCCATGCAATTCGGTAAGAGGATTAAACCACCATAAGGACACTTACCATTTATCATCATCAATTATTTCATTGTTTGAAAATTGGAAATCAATTTTGGGTATTCTACTTTTCAAGTGACCTCATACCAAGATTAATTTTCTCAACATTTGTCATTGATGGCCTAGTTCATGGGGCCTTAAACATGGACAATCTTTAATATCATCATTATTTTGAGTCTTGCTAGAGATTGAGGCTACCTAGGTTGATTGGTTCCGACCCGAGGAATTATCCATACAGTCACTAGGAGCATCTACGAGTTATGGACTCTTTTCATGCATCTTTCATCTCTGCATATCAATGGCGCCAACAAGGCAATTTCATCAACGAGTATGGATTCACACACGGGAGTTGGGGCATCCGTTATCAATTTCTAATTTTCCTATAATGGAATTCATCTTACATGATCATGGAGTTTACAGTTTGGAAAAAATCCCTTTATAACCGTTGGGGCAGAAAACGGTCCATCTTTCACATCACTCATATCGTCTTCAATCATATTTTTTTTTGGTTTGTACACCAACCCCTTTCCTGTTGGGACATAAACGAGATGGTTCATACACCAACCCCTTTTTTTCACCGTTGGGGCAAAAACGGTTCATTTTCTTCCAAATTTCTTCCAATTGGCTTGTGAGAACCATTCTCGCTCGCCAATTGAGGGAGTAAGCTGATAAAATTTTAAATATTCTTTTATTCTTTGGTCTTCAAAGTTGTGCTTTAGTCTTGAGAGAGAGTTGCGTCTGATCCAGCTTTTCGGGTGTCTTAAGTTTTTGTGCTTGCATTGTGTCTTCACACAAAGCGGCTCAAAAGGGGCATCTGTAGACACCAAAATCCAGCCACTTGTAAGTCATCTATACCTTCCTGTTAGCCACGTGTCGGTCATCCACCTTCCCGCCATTATTTGGCCCAAATCCACACCTTCCCGCCATTATTTGGCCCAATTTCACCTTTCCCGCCATTTTTCATTCCCAAATTTATTTAAATTAATATTTATATATATATTTTAATATTTTAATATATATATAAAGATACTTTAAGTGATTTAATCTGAGCCATCCATCCTTCATTTAATCTCATCCGTCCATCCATCTTAATCCGTTTCACAACCTAGATTTATTCTCTACCCTTGGATCCACTTTAATCTTAGCCACACGTTCAAAGTGTCGTTAAAACCCTAAAGTGTGCCCTAAGAGTAGATTATAAATTGAGTCACCTTGATGGCTCAAACCCTATCTCGGCGATCTCTTTTACTATCTCTCTTTTGTTATCTATCGCTATCTATCTCTTCTTCAGCTAAACCTACCCATCCATCGCCGTCCCTTTTCGTCGCATCCATCGCCGCATCCGTCGCCAACTTCGCCGCCATCCCTTCTACAACATTCTGCAGAATCCCCCATTCTTGTCGCAAGTGCCCGCGGGCGTTTACCCGCAGCCACAGACGCAGACCGGCGTCTGTCACCCCGATCCAGAAGCACGCGGGCGTTCAGTGATCGCACCAGGGCGCCTTCCGTAGCCGATTTGACAGTTACATCACTTCCAGGTGCTTCCTGGTCTCGTCGCGTTAACAGAAAAAGAGGTATAGATTCTAAAGCAAGTAATATTTTTATGTATTAATCCGTCGTTAGATTCTGCATTCTATTTATTTCATTTCTAGGGTTTTAGACTATTTTTGAGGGCTCACATAGTGGAGCCCTCTTACTAGTTTCTAACCTTTTTGTAGTTTTAATGTGTGCAGGATTTTAATGGCAGATTTGATTGGATGATAGCAGCTGCTTAAGCTGGAGTGGTCCGAGCCAAAGGATACAACGAAGCCCACTCATTTTGTTGAGGTTAAGGATACATTCTTTGGAGACGCCACCATATTGTGCCAGCTAGGGTTTCGGAGAACCCTAGCACAAATTGTAATCTTGTATCACGAAAAGGGTTACAGGCCCTATTGTACTCAAAAGGAGTTTTTAAACTCCATTGATTAATAAAAATCGTTTGTTTTGTACAATTGTGTTCTGCATTACTTTTTATCGTGATTTCTTTATCTTTTGTTTGGCGTTGTATCTTTAATCTACACACACTTACTAACTAACACTCTAAATGACAACTAGAAGATAACTAGTGCCCACAAGTGCATGTGAGAAGGAGACTCACTTAAAATTATTAATTTGCAAGAAATAAACTATGCAAACCTAGCTAGGAACTACTAGAGGGATCATATGAAAGATCAAACATCAATCCTCATTAACTAGCTAGCTCATTTAAATATTTAAAAGTAGATTGGATGGAAGAAGGAATTAAGTTCATACTATTTGATGATTTTTCTTTCCAAATGAATAAAATAATGGGTGGTATCCAATGAATTAGGAGAATATATCTTGTATTTAGAACCACGGAGTATATTGAAAGGTTTTTAGTGTGGATCAATATTTTGGACTTTTATACCAAGTTATCAAATAAGGAGATTTTAAATAATATTAGTAATCCTCTAGGGAAGTTCATTTAATAATTGAGGAGAGAAAGCATGCATGTATACCTAGATATGTGCTATCATGTATATTTCAAAATATTTTACAAAATTTATTAGGATGGAATATTAAATAAAAAATAGAAGAAATCAATGGATTATAAAATATTATATTTTGACATTATAAATATCATGAAATTGAACACATGGAAAAATATCATAAAGTGAACATGATTGAAAAATAGGTTTAAAAAATTGATAATGAGATAAACCCAAAGATGAAGAAATGGTATCCTTAGTAGATGTCTACCTTAGATAAAGTACTTTCTAATCCCAAAAAGTGGTAAAGAAATCCATTCTACCTAATTAGGTGGTAAAGCATGTCATGATTCATTTGAAACAAGTATTAGAAAAAACTAACAAGAATACACAAGATGAGAATTGGTAATGTACAAGTTCAAATTTAGAAGGAAGTAAAACTATGAAGAAAAATGTAAAGGTAAATTTTAAAGTGAATAATGTGGAAGAGGTAAGTTTCTTACAAGTAAATCGTCTTCATTTTTCTCTAATAGTATACAATCAACTTGAAATAGAAATATAATTAGTATAGAGTTTGTCCCTTACATTTTAGGGTTTCTAGGATAATATAGTAAATAAATTAATAAGGACATCCTTTTTAATTTAGTGTTTCTAAGGTAGCATAATATTACTATGAAGGATACATCTTATACTTTAAGGATTTTATGGTAAAATAGAGAACTTTTGAGGTTATATTTTATACTTTAGATCCTCTAGGACAACATAAAATTATAGATGTATAGACACCAAATCCTAACCACTCATATACTCCCCTAAATATTTCATAAGGTTTTCCTACAATTTATTATTATATTTTAATAAATTTCTCAAATCTAGAAAATATTACGTAGGATGTTCTTCCCTTGCCATGTGTCCTAACCAACACTACCCGTCTACTTGCCATTTCACTCTCATACCTCACTTAAGTCACACCTACTTACTTGCTACATCTCCCCCTAGAAAAATTCAAGCTCTCTATCCTACCTAATTGTATGACTTGGTTGTCCTAGCTTACCACCTCACTCCCGCACCTCACTTCAATCACACCTATCTACTTGGCACATCTCTCCCTAACTACAACACTTCAAACTCTCCACCCCACATACCTATGCCACTTGACTACCCTAGATTGCCACCTATGATCACACCCCTCACAAACCATAATCCTAAAAATATCCTCCATAATTACATCTAAAAGAGGATAATATTTACATACTATTATGCTTCCATATTTGCACCACAAAGTTCACATCTCGTCCAAAATTTATGTTTACCCAGGACTTCCCAAGTTGTTTTGGCCATATATCACTCATTCAGACTTTGATTGACCTAAAATTTTAAGGGTAGGTTTATGAAAATCCCTAGAATACATCCACCATATTTTAAATCATGTGGATGAAAAAATACCCAAAAAAAACCTTTGCATTTGCACATCCTATCAAAAATCTGCATTTACCTAGGACTACCTAACTTATTTTGACCATATCTCACTCATACGGAATACAATTGATATACAATTTTTATGGTACGTTTATGAAAATCACTATAATATATTCATAAAATTTCATATTATTTGGAGTAACATATGCCTAAATTAAGGCCTCTACATTTGCACATCCCATCCAAAATCTACGTTTACCCAGGATTTCCCAACTTGTTTTGGCCACATCTCATTCATAAAAACTCCAATTGACTTGAAATTTTAAGGGTAGGTTATTGAAAATACCTAGAATATATTAAAAATATTTCATATCATTTAGAGCAATATATATCTAAACTAAGACATCTGCATTTGCACATCCTATCCAAAATCTATGTTTACCTAGGAAGACGCAAGTTGTTTTGGCCATATATCACTTGTCTGAACTCCAATTGACCTGAAAATTTGAGGGTAGGTTCTTGAAAATCCCTATAATATCTAAACCAAGTTTAAAATCAATTATAGTAACAAATATCCAAACACAAAATGCATTTCCTAAACATAGTCTATATTTACGCAATCACAAATGACCAACTCCAAATCGAGATCAGCACAGGTAACATGACAAGGCATATTTCATATTTTTGAGTTCTTCATACTCTATTGTTTTGGTAATTTTATTTCAAGGGTTTTATTGCTTTATATTTATTTGATACATGTCTTACATAGTGAACACCCCTTATATGCTACTAATTCCTTTTGATTGTAGAACTTGTGTACAAATGTAGATTGTGACTATTGAGGTTGAGGGTGGTTTGGAAGGATACACAAGCCCACCCATAATATTTTGATTGTAGCATAAAGATATTGGTATCCATAAATATTATTTTAGAAAAGATGCTTCTCGCCCTTTGTTGTACTCAAAACAAGCTCTATTGTAAACTCACCCCTACACATTGGGGTATTTTATTGTAAAATAAAGAACATGGCTCATACATCTCGATACAAAATATATTATTTTCATTGTATTTTGCTTGTTTTGTTATCTTCATTTGGTAGGATTTTGTTTTCATTGATACAAGAACGTAATGAAAAGAATACAATCTGTATTGAGACGTGTGAGTTGTGTTCTCTCTTTTATAGTAAAATACCCTAATGTGAAAGGGTGAGTTTACAATAGAGCTTGCTTTGAGTACAACAAAAAGGGAAGAAGCCCCTTTTCCTAAAATAATGGATCTGGATATTGATATCTTCATGATATAATAATAATATTGTGGGTGGACTTATGTATCCTCTCAGACCACTCTCGGCCTCAACAACCACAATATTTACAATCTAAATCTACACATAAGTTCTACAAATAAAAGAGATCAATAGCATATGTAGGATCTTCACTCTGTAAGGCCCGGATCAAAGATAGATAAAGAAATAAAGCCTTTGAAATTAAATTTTGGAAACAATAGAGGATGTAAAAATAAAAAACATGAAATATAACTTACCATGTTACCTATGTTGATCTAGATCTATAACCGATCATCTGTGGCTATGCAAACACGGGTTGTATTTGGGAAACATAGGATGCATTTATGCCATGGTAAATGTAGGCTACATTTGGATATTTGTTACTCCAAATGATATAAAATTTAGTTGATATATTCTAAGGATTGTTAAGAACATACCCTTAAAATTTTAGGTTAATCAAAGTCAGAATGAGTGAGATGTGGCCAAAACAAGTTGGGTAGTCCTACGTAAACATAAATTTTGGATTGGATGTGCAAATGTAGAGGCCTGTGTTTGGGTCTCTGTTACTCCAAATAATGTGAAATTGAGTGGAGATATTTTAGGGATTGTAAATAACCTACCTTCAAAAGGTTAGGTCAATCAATGTTTGGATGATTCAGATATGGCCAAAACAAGTTGGAAAATTCTAGGCAAATGCAGATTTTGGATGGGATGTGAGCTTTGTGGCATAAATCTGACAGTGTAACAATATACAAATCTTCTCCTCTTTTGTATGGAATTATGGGAGGGTATTTTTAGGATTATGTAAGGTGAGGGGTGTGGGGATAGATGGTAGTCTAGGGTAGACAAGTGGTATAGGTAGGTGGTATGGAGAGTTTGAAGTGTTCTTGTTAAGGAAATATGTGTCATGTATGTAGGTGTGATTGAAGTGAGGTATGAGAGTGAGGTGGCAAGCTAGGGCAGCCAAGTGGCATAGGTAGTTGAGATGAAGAGCTTGAAGTATTCTAGTTAGGGGGATATGTGGCAAGTAGGTAGTTATTATTGAAGTGAGGTGGCAAGTGGAGGGGTAGTGGTGGTTAGGACACATGGCAAGGGGAGAGCATCCTAGGTAATATTTTCTAGATTTGAGCAATTTATTAAAATGGAATAATAAATCCTAGGAAAACCTTAGGAAATGTTTAGGGGAGTATGCGAGTGGTTAGGATTTGGTGTCTACAAGATGATAGATCAAACTATGAGCAATCTAGAAAACATAAGAGATTAATAAAAATGAAAATGCTTAGAGGAAGACCTTCAAAACAAGAATAAAGAGAAAACAAAAACTAATGAGATTGATTTGGGAAGTCATAAATAAATATTACAAATGTTAAACAAGAAATTGACATTATATATTAAGTGGTATTAGTTCAATTGATTAGATTCATCAATTTTCAAGGAGGAGATCCAAGTTTAAATCTTGCCAAACAATAAATGCATGATAAAAAAGTGATTGTAATACCACTAATGATCATGATATAAAAAGGGTGGGGCCTATTTCAATCCCATAAAAACCATTTTAAAAAGTAGATATAATACCACAAATAAGAATCAAAAGTGATGAAGAATATTGTATCTTCAAATATTTGAGACAAACATTATCTAAAAAAAAAATCAAAGAATTAATAAGATTTAACAACCATGATTTATTTTAATCCAAGAAATAATAGTTAGTAAAAATGTAAAGATACATTAAAAATATTGTTTTTTGCTATGGTGTTTCTTAATGTATTATAATGTTATATGTCAATTACAACTAGGATGGATAATTACTAGAAGAAGCTATTAGGTTACTAATATTTTTATAGAAAATAAGAAAATATAAAAATTGAAGGGATAATATATATGTTCTAGGTATGTTCACTCTTTTAAAAATGTTAGATTGACCTTCGAAGTGATGAATTATTATCATATAACATGATACTCCTTATTCTTATTATATTTTTGCTTAAATTTTTGAAATATATCTTTATATTTTTAACATCTTTAACTTTATATCAAATTCATTTTCAAGGTTGATATTGTTGAACTTAATATGAAATTTTTGTTTAAGTGATCTATGTTTCTAAAGTTTCTTTTAATTAATTGGTTATATTGTATTACTACAAATCCCATATGTATTGCACCATGACCATATTCAAGCATAGAAAACAATAAAAAAAAAAAAATAGAGTGATAATATATATGTTGTAGGTATGTTCACTCTTTTAAAAATATTTGAATGACCTTAGAAGTGATGAATTATTATCATATAGCATGATACTCCTTATTATTATTAGATTTTCGCTTAAATTTTTGAAATATATCTTCATAGTTTTAACATTTTAAACTTTATATCAAAATCATTTTAAAGGTTAATATTGTTGAACTTAATATGATCTTCTTGCTTAAGTGATCTATGTTGATTATATTGTATTACTAAAAATCCAATATGTATTGCACCATGACCACATTCAAAGTATTTTAATTAACTTTATTATTATGGTTTTACAACAAATCACATTATCACATATCATAATATTATAATATTATTGTGGGAGTCTATATCATAATATAACATTTTAAAACCAATATAATATGAGTGGGAGTGATCTAGCCCATTGTGTAACATTATCACTATAGAAAATAAATAAATTAAAAATGTATTGCTTGTTCCATGATGTAAATAAGGTTTGAATTATAATTTTAAATATTAAAAAAAAAATTAAAATAAATTTTAACATAAATTATTTTTAATAATTTAATTTCAACCAGTAAAATTTTTATTATTTTGAATCTATTAAGGAAAGGCTTTAAGACTCTAAAGAAGAGGTTCAAAGTTAAAATGATGTTTTTTTTTTTTACATAGGAGAATCAATAACACCTTTGCATGATAGGGCAAGACACTAGATAGAACTTAGATATCCCTATGCCTATGGGATAAGATGAAGTCAATGGAACTAAAAAGAGAAAGACCTAAGGACTCATATACCTACTGCTAGTTTCGTTGTCTTCCCTAGTTAGTCTAATATTTTTGCATTCTAGAAATTTATAGAGTAAAAACAAAAACAAAAGGTGATAGTGGCACCTACCTTAGGTCCACATATGATTGAGCTTTACTCCTCTATTGTCTAGTCTATCAGACTTTAACCGCATATCTGTAACACGGTGACTATTGTTGCCCACGAGTGTCAGCCATAGTGACAACTATTGACTGCAGTTGTCAACTGCGGTGAGCACCTGTCATAAAAAAATCACAGAGGCCAGTGATCCATGGCATGAAATGTGGAGGTTCCATCATGATCGCCTTATGTACCAATCTAAAAAGCATACACCTAAACTAATACATTAATTGAAATCAATCATTAAAGCATGAAATGGAAGACAAGATTGCATATGACAAGAAAATGAATGTTTCTTTTATTAATATTGAATCAAATCTCGGTTACAATCATGCCCCTCTTAGGGTCACCCAAATATTGATACAATTCACACAATTTGAAATCCCCAACGGGGTAGGTGCAATACATAGACTCTCTAAATGGACACAAACTACTCCAAGGTGTCAATGACCTTCTTCTATACGATTAGAGGTATTTGCTACCTTGCATCTCAAAACCCTATTTTTCATGCGTGCAATAAACAACAAGAAGCAATTAGCAACAAAAGAGACCTCTCTTGATGAGGCTTTTAAAAGGTATTTGCATAAAAGGTAGTATAACTAGCATGAAATCAAGAAAGTGCAAGAAACGTACTAAACTTATGTTAAACCTAAAAAATATTTCTACAAATATATAAACAACAACAGATCTAGCTATCTATTAGCTTAGTTATGAAATCGAAAGCATGGAAGCATGAAAAGAACCATTAGTGCCATAATTGCAAAAGTGAAGGAGAATGACTAAAAAATTTAATTACACCAATCAAAGTTTCTACTAAAGCAATTTAACATGATATATGTCTAATATAATACAATTAAGCAAATCCTACAGCTAAAAAATAAGGAAATTGAAGATGAAAACCTGATCGCGGGTCTGACATGCGGTGAGCACTATTAGCTATGACTGATAGCCACGGTTGATCTTGAAATGTTCTTGCCCTCCTAATTTGGTGTCCAATCTTCAATTATCCTTGAGGAATTGATGATCAAGTGTCGCCACTATATCCTCTGACAGATTTAGCGGTTGAATTGCTCAGTTGGTGCATGGATTGCACGTATTCATGTTTCTTAAATCTCCTAGCCTCCTAGGACATCCATGGCATGTGATATTCAATTGGGTAGTCAAAGTGTTCCTCTCAATGCATGTAAGTGAGTATGTAATTCGACAGGGCTTCGCTACGTTTCAATTTGAGACTTGTCTATATATTTCTCCCAATTGGAGGGAGGTTTTATAGCATTTACCAAGGGCTAGGGGTGGCTTCATGAGGAATCCAAGAACAAGATTGGATAGTTGAGCTTGTTGGATGGAAGGATCCATAACCTTCCCCACTCAAACCGCTCCAATCCACAACCAATTGGCCGTTGCAAACGATTTTGGATCGAATGAAGGCTAACTGATTTTCAGTCCTGATCGCGGATGACAAGCGCGGTCAGCTTTGTTAACCGTGGGTGTCAGCAGCGACTAACACTGACTAGACAAAGGTGCCCAAATGAGTGGTAAAAACCATTGCTATACCTTAGAATTTGTTCAAGGTCTTTCATATGATCTTCTAGCATGTCCCATATGAGTAGTCGCCCCGACATGATGTGTTTTAGGTTTCTACAATATTGTATTAATAAAAATCCCATATATATTACACCATGACCGCATTCAAAGTATTTTAATTAACTTTATCATTATGATATTACAACAATTTACATTATCACATATCATAATATTATTGTAAGAGTCTATATCATAATATAACATTTTAAAACCAATATAATATGAGTTGGAGTGATCTAGCCCTTTGTGTAACATCATCACTATAGAAAATAAATAAATTAAAAATGTATTGCTTGTTCCATAATGTAAATGAGCTTTGAATTATAATTTTAAAAAATTCATAAAATAAATTTTAACATAAATTATTTTTAATAATTTAATTTTAACCAGTATAATTATTATCATTTTGAATCTATTAAGGAAAGGCTTTAAGACTCTAAAGAAGAGGTTCAAAGTTTAAATGTTAATTTTTTTTTTTTTTTTTTTTTTTTTTTTTAAACATAGGAGAATCTGTAACACATTTGCATAATAGGGCAGGATACTAGATAGAACTGGGATGCTCCTACGCCTATGGGATAAGATGAAATCAATGGATCATCAATGGACCCTCACCCTTTAGGGAATCAAACTAGGCAAACACTTGAACATTACAAGCATTCGGACACTACCTTCAACCTATCCCTTTCTGAATACATCATCATCTATTAATTCATATTAGGAACTGTTAGACTGTACATCTACTTAGTTTAAATCTATACTGAAACCTAAAGGAAAGAAATGCAATATAGCATACAAAAACCTAGTCATACAGTTTGCAAAGAAATTGCATCCATAAATTCTTCATTGCCAAAGCTCAAAAACTGTCATATTTTCATAGTAACAACTCACTTTCCATTAGACTTTCTGAACAGTGGTTCAACTGTGACATTCCACTTCTCAAAAACAAATTTATCCCAAAATCCAAAACACCAAATCGTTAGACAAATGGTTTAAATTCTTCATTTTCAAAGCTGAAAAGCTATTACATTCTCACATAAATATGGTGACAACTCAGTTTCCATAAGACTGCCCGAACAGTGGTTCAACTGTAACATTCCACTTTTCAGAAACCGATTTATCACAAAACGAAGAAGACCTAATCCTTAGACAAATGGTTTTAACTTTTTATATATGAAGAAATAAATGAATGTCTCTAAAGAAAAAAAACAACAACAACAGCACTATCAAAGAAAAATTTATTGAAGCCTTGTATTGTTGATCATCACCCACTCCATATGTGAAGGTGAATGACGATGACGAAGATGGCCATTAGGCCGAAATATATGATTGAATGTACGATAATGGATTTCCAGCTGGTGTTGAAGCCGCTGAATTCTACGGTCCTGTTTTTCCCTGGAAATTGAAACAACAGCCCCGGCGACAGCAAGATAAACAAGACTACACCTACCACCACCGGTCCCCAATCCGCCATTCTAATCTTAACTTCTTCTTTCCTTCACAACCAAAGCTGAAAATGGTGATAATAATAAATCGCAGACTGAGATGACTTGCAGATTTGGTTGTAACAACGCAATATATTTGGAAGTAACGTAGAGGAGAAGAAAAGAGAGCCAATGGACGAAATAAAGGAGCTTGTTTTCCGTGTCTGTCTTATGTGTGCTTTTCTCTTTTTAAATCGTTGGAGAGCACTAAAAATTATGCGATGCCGTCGTGAGTGTCCGTAGAATCTCTTTTCACAAGAATAATATTTTGCGTTATAACGTTTTCTTCAGATTGCCACGCCGGGAGTCGCACTCAGTTTTGTCCGCACCAACATTATAAATTGGATTTTGGGTATCCAATTCAGCTTTTTGGTAGGGTGGAGATTCGAACCTGGGACCTTCCTTGGAGGATTGCCCTCTCCTCTCCAACTCACCTACAACACCTCGATATCAGATTGCCACGTTTGATATACCAAAAGTATGTGAGAATCAAAGATGGACTCCTAAAATAGGAGTCGGTGACACGCGTCAAACAGGTTGGGCTTTATGGGCTTAACTCATATGGTGTCGGCGATTAAAAAAATATTGCTCATTACTTGTCAAACTTTGAAGATTCCAGGATTAAGATTGTACATGATGTTTTAACTTGAGTATTGTTGAAGATAACTAGATGTTCAATGTTATATGGTTTATAATACTAATAATTATTTTTTTCTCGGGAAGGTCTAATAATTATTTTATGTTATTATTATAAATTTATTTATTCTTAATAAAATATAAATGGATTTTATGGAAGTTAGTTTTATCAAAACAATACACATTGTATTTTAAATTTAGTTAATTAAATTAATTTACCTTTCTTTAATGAAAATATTTGTCATCTCTTAAAATAATTTATTTTTCTTTATTAAAGTTTTAATTTCATTTTGTTAAAAGAGCATTTCCCTTGGTTCAATTGTTTTTTTCAACTTTGAATTTCTTTAAGACATAGATCAATCATGGGACTAGTTAAATTATCTACCATACTATCACCTTCTTTGTAAAGATGAAAAAATAGAGTTGCAACTTGGATGCAATATTGAGAATTACTTTTAAAAAATTTATAATTTCTTTCAAGCCACAAGTTTCAACAAATAATGAAAGGACCATACCTACATCAAATGCTTTAGCTTTCGAATAACTTATCCAACATTTCATCAATTATTCTGATTTTTTTTTTGGCTAAATAATAAGAAATTGTACTTAGGTCCCCCACCCTTGACAAATTACAACTCTCTTCTTTAGAGTTTGAGAGTTTACAAATACATATACTTTTCATCTCAATTGAGATTGTATAGCTAGAAACCTACATCAATTTACATAAAATGTTTGAATTTTTTATTTTTATTTTCTGGATCTTTTCATTTTTTGTATGAATACAAATATTTTAAAATTCCGCATCCTTCTTGACATTTTTCTATCACAACCTTCACAATACCAAAACTTCACCTCTACTACCTTGCATTGCATCTTAGTAGAGTAGTATTTTCAAAACATCATACTATCATAGTCCGATTTACCAAATATGGATTGGTAGTTTCCTTAATGAAACACAAGTGCAACCACAACAATTATAATAAATAGTTTATAAAATGGAGGTATTTAAAAATATCTTTCAAAAGAATAAAGTTGTTCGGTTAGAGTTGGATATGTTAGAAGAAGAGATTAACAGGTTGGGTATGAACCAAACCCAATTCCAAAGAGAAAAAGAGCTTAATGTTGAACTGCACACCGTAATAGCCAAGGAAGAAACCTCTCAGAGGCAAAAGTCCAGTATCCACTGGTTTTAGAAATGTGATAGGAATTCTAAGTTTTTCCATGTCTCCACTATCAAAATAAAAATTATGCTCGCGTTGATGAAATTTTAAAGGATGATGATAAGGTTATTAGAGAGAGTGAAGAAATTGAGCATGAGGCTATGGACTTCTATCAAAATATTCTAGCTAAATATATGGAAGAGGATGGATCATCAATTACAGAGATGACTAATCACATTTCTATGTTAATAAATGATATCCAAAGAGATCAATGCTCAACATCTAAATGATATTGAGGAAGAAGAGGTAAGGATAGTCATTTTCTCCCTTGGTAGAGACAAAGCTCTAGGATCGAACGAGTTCCAAATAGGTTTTTTCCAAACCTTTTGGGATATTGTTAAGTTTTATGTTATTGAAGCAATAAATAAATCTTTAAAGTTTTTGTCAGATCCTAAAGGAGTTTAACAATACCTTCCTTCTTCATTTCCTAAGAATAAAGGGTTACAAAACTTTAAATATTTCAAACCTATAAGTATTTGCAATGTTGTTTATAAGATTATCTCTAAAGTTATAGCCTTTAGATTGAAGATATTCCTCCCCTCCATTATTTCCAATGAGTAAGGAGGCTTTGTTAAGGGTAATTATTTTTGGATGGGATTATATCCCTTCATGAATTCATGCATCCTATCAAGACTGGTGAAATAAAAGGCATGTTCCTAAAGTTAGACATGAACAAGGGTTATGATAGAGTTTCGTGGAGTTTTTTGGATAAAGTTTTTTCTGCCTTTGGTTTTTGTAAATAGTGGAGAAGATGGGTTGGAAGCTGCTATAATACTGCAAGATACTCTGTTTTGATCCATAATAAACCAGTAGGTTTTTTTATTAGTATTAGAGGTCTTAGACAAGGAGACCCCCTCTCTCCTTATCTTTACATCATTATGGCTGAAATGCTCAAATTATACCTAAATACTACCAAGGATTTTGGCCAGATAGGGGTCCTTAAACCAACTCATAATATTGAGGGTATTATTCATATTTAGTTTGTGGATGATACCATTTTATTTGGTAATCCTACTGTGGCAAAGGCAATTGAATTTAAAATAATCTTAGGCCTCTATGAGCATGCCTCTCACCATAAGATCAATTTAGATAAGAGTTAGATCTTCTTCATTAACACTAAAGTTGCTCTCCATAGAAGGGTGGTTAGAGTGATAGGGTATCAACCATACCTTCTTCTTACCTTGGAATACCTATGTTCGTGGAAACTTGCAAGGTACCTCTTTTAAATGGTTTGGTTGATAGGTTTCAATCTAAACTTGTAGGATGGAAAGGTAATCTCTTATCTCAAGCAGGTAAAATATTGTTGGCTAAGAGTGTTATGCAGGCTATCCCAATTTATCTTCTCCCTTTTTAATATCCCTTCTAAAGTTTCCAAAATCATAGAAGGAATTAAAAAATAGTTCTTATATCCAAGATTTGAAGAGATGAGGAGGATTTCTCTTGTAGCTTGGGAAAATATACCATCAAAAGTAGAATGGTGGTCCTGATCTGAGGAGACTCAACCTAGTTAATAGTGCTATGGTAGCCAAGGTTATATGGATATTTCTAAGGGATGTTCAAACTCTTTGGGCAAGGATTCTTAAATAAAAACATCTTGATATCTAGGAGGATACCATATTTCTCATAATTCAAGATCTCTATCATAGCTCTTCTATATGGAACCACTTGGTGGAGGCTAGGGAGAACTTGTTAAAGGGTGTGAAATGGTGTGTTGGAGATGGGGTCTCTATAATTTTCCAGGAATATGTCTGGTTAGATGACAATCCTTTAGCCAACAATGATATTTTTATAATTTGAAAGAGGATCTAGAAGATAGTTATGGTAAAAATATCTGTGACTACATGAATTTATTGGGTAACTAGTTGAGTTAAAAATATCTAAAGGCAGACCCAAATAATTTGGAGGCTTTAAACCTTATTAAAGCTAAACTAAAGGCTTATTACTTAGGTGTTGCCAAGAAAAGAGACTTTGTGGTTTGGAAAAAAATTGAGAATTATGAATTTAGCATGAAGACGCCCCATGATATTTTGTATCTTGCTATAGATAACAGTTTCCCTTGGAATAGAATTTGGGATAAGAGAGCTAATCCCTTGTAAATTTGAGTAAGATTTATGAGCAGGTTATGGAGCTGATTTGAGCAGTATCTAGAGTAGATTTGAGTAGGCTTTTGTGAGAATATTTGATCATGTTTTGGAGCATATGTGAGCAAGATTTATGAGTAGATTATGAAGTAGATGTGAGCAATATTTATGAGCAAGTTTTGAAGTTGATTTGAGCAGAGTTGTGAGAAGGATTTGTGAGCAAGTTATGGAGCAAATTTGAGTAGGATTTGTGAGTAAATTTGAGAGAAGTCCATAGCATAAGGAATTGATGTCTGTTGTGGAGTTTTTTCCACAAAAATAGAGTAGAGGGGATTGGTGTTTCTTGTGGAATAGTGTTCATAAAACTAGAGTAGAGGGGATTTGTGTCTCCTATGGAGTGGTGTCTCTTGTGGAATGGTGTCCATAAAACTAGGGTAGAGGGGATTGGTGTATCTTGTGGAATGGTGTCCATAAAACTAGAGCATAGGGGATTGGTGTCTCCTATGGAGTGGTGTCCACAAAACTAGAGCATAGGGGATTGGTGTCTCCTATGGAGTGGTGTCCATGAACCAGAGCAGAGGGGGTTGGTGTCTCATGTGTATAGGTGTCTACGAACTTGAGAGGGAATTGGTATCTCGTGTGGATTATGTCCTTGAATATTGTAATAGGGGATTGGTATCTCCTGTGGGTTGGAGCCTACAACATTTGTTGAGAATTTTATAAGCAATATTTATTCATGGATGTAGCCCATATTGGGTGAACCATGTTAAATTTATGTCTCT
This sequence comes from Wollemia nobilis, assembly GCA_028583015.1. Classification (NCBI taxonomy): domain Eukaryota; kingdom Viridiplantae; phylum Streptophyta; class Pinopsida; order Araucariales; family Araucariaceae; genus Wollemia; species Wollemia nobilis. Next base: position 24,457,378 of record JAQPPZ010017248.1, on the reverse strand, counting down.
TATGTGTGTGGTGATTTGTGCATTGTTTCATTATTGCAATTGATGATATTTTAAGTTATTTATTTGAAAATAAAAGTAAAAGTTTTATCTTATACTGTTCACCCCCCTTCTTAGTATAAGCTTGTGTTCTTCAATTGGTATTAGAGTGGGTTCCTTCATGAAAGCCTAATAGGTTGAAGGAAGATCTTACAAGAACATAAATGACTCCATTGTTTTATGGGACTAACTATACTTTATGGAGCATAAGGATGAAGACAAAAGAAATATGAGACAAGTTACAGAGAAAATATAAAAGAGATGATATGGTTAATATGGAAAAAATTCAAACCCATAGGAGGAAGTTTGAAGACTTGAAGATGAAAGATGAGGAAGATATTTCTAGGTATCTGCTTCATGTTGATGAGGTTGTCAACACCATTCATGGAATTGGAGAAAATATTGAAGACTCTAATATTGTTCAAAAAATATTGAGGTCACTTCCCATGAGGTTTGATGCAAATGTTTCAGTAATTAAAAAATGAAGGATCTCAAAACTTTGAGCATGGATGAGTTACATGGAATTATCACAGCCTATGAGATAAGGACAGAAAAATATCATGCATCCAAATGAGAGGTAGCATTCAAAGCTTCAAATAATACAAAGAATAAGGAACCAAAATCAAATGAAGAATCAAGTAGTGGAGAAGAATCTAACTTTGTGAGAAGAAATAAGAAGGGTCCAAGAAAACACAAAGGTATGCATTCTGTTAAATGTTTTAATTGTCGTAACCTTGGTCACTATGCATCTAATTTTCCACAGGTTAGAAGTAGTAGCAATGAAGAAGAAAATGAATACAAGAAAAAGAAAGAAAGAAAAACATTATCATGAAAATAAAAATAGGCACGATCAAGACAAACATGAGAAGAAGATCTTTCAAAGACACGATAAGAGTTTTTATGTTGAAGAAGCAAGTAGTACTTCCAATAGCAGTGATGAAAGCTTCTTCGATAATGAAAAAAAAAAAAAAAATTATTTTTGGATATAGAAGAGAAATAAGATGATCTTATTTTTGAAGACCAATAAGAAGAGGAAGATTCATAAGATGAAGAGGAAGCCGCAATTGACATAGAAGATGAAATTATTGTTGTTCTTGAAGATTTGAAGAGCATCAAGAAAAAAAACTCAAGATTGATGGCTCAAGTACAAGAGGATGAGAAAACAAGGCAAAGCTTCTACAAGATCTAATCGACTTAAAAGTAAATGTTGAAGAGGCAAGGAGAATTGAAGAAGGTATGACAAAGCAGTTAAATGTAAAAGAGCTAGAATGTGAAATACTAGAACTTGAAGTTTTCACTCTAAGGAAGGGACTTGAAAATTTTAATGATAAGATATATCAATTTAGGAAAAGCTCAAAAAACTTGGATGATATTATCAAAGCATAGAGATCTCCATTTATGAAGATTGGAATTGGTTTTGAAAAAGGTCAAAAGAAACAAAAGGGGGATTCAGGCTCAAAATAAATAGAAACATCAAAGAAAATGATTGAAGAAGAGCCCAAGACCTATGCTGAAAGGTTGAAAAGTGGAAGTATCAATGAGGAAGAAAACAATACACCATCAAGGAATAGGGACCATCAAAGAAATATCAAAGAAAGAAGCATGTGACCATATCCTCCAAAGCAAGATGAATATTTTTTCATGGTTATTATTTCTCATGTAATAATTTTTGTCATAAAGTTGTAAATTGTAGAAGAAATATCAATTCATTTATACCTTTCATGGACTCAAATATCATTTGTTACAATTGCAACAATTTTAGGCATAGATAAAAATGGTGTAGAATAGTGTTCCCTAAATCTCTGAAGCCAAGAAAAAAAAGAATTGTCAAAATGTTAAAAAAGGTATGATATCCAAAGTTTAGAGAAAGAAAATGATACAAGAAGAGGAGCATAGTAATTTGGGAGTTTCACTCCCATCCCACCATTGACCACCTCAAGAAAAGGAGGTGGTGAGGAGGCTGTGTGAAGTGACTTATTTTACAAGCCGCAAAGAGCCCTTTGTCATTGATGTCAAAGTGGTAGAGTTTTTAGTAAGGGGGGGCAACTAGTAAGGGGGAGCAGCTTGTGATCTAGTTCAGTAAAGGTTCATTTCATAATAGGGTTGCCATCAATGACAAAGGGGGAGATTGTTAGAAATATTGAGTTGTCATTGATGTCAAAGGAGCATGGTATGCAAGGCAGGAATATTCTCCAAGGGTGATAAGTTTATAAGGTTGGACAATATATCAATGGAGTCAAAAGCGAACTTGATGAATAGCAAGAAATGGATAAATATCCATGGCAAACATATATTTCAGATGAAGCAAAGCAAGGAAAATATTTTTAAGAAAAGAATTATAATATTTAAATATCAAATTTAAATATTATAAAGAAGGACAAAGGCTTGGGATAAAAATATTTAAATATTACAAGAAAGGGACAAAGGTTTAAAAGTTGCTTGGTACAAAGGTTTAAATCTTACAAGAAAAGGACAAAGGTTTAAAATTTGATTGGGACAAAGGTTTAAATTTTACAAGAGAAGGAAAAAAATTTAAAAGTAAATATTATAATATAAAATGAGTTTATAATAATAGGCGCCAATGTCTTTTGGAGAGCATATATAAAATCAAAAATAAAAATCATGAGCCGACCTCCCAAGGTGAAAAGAAAAGCATATAAATATGGGGGCAAGGATTTTATTTTTCTCAAGGTGCATGCTATAATCAAAAATTTCCAATGCGAGTGATTATTTCCAGTGAGTGCTAAGTAAAAAAATTCCAACATGTGCTAATTCAAAAATTCCCAAGCATGAAAGAGACAATGAATATTGTGTGATGTGTAGTAGAAATCCAAAGCAGGAATAAAGGATAGTGAATTTCCCATTTGGTTCCAATGGTTGGAGAAGCCCAACCAGTTGGATAGGCCACGTTAAGGTGTTGTTGTGCATGAGGTCTGAGGGTCGAAACCCATCGATGGCAGTTTTGCTTGGAAGACATCATGGTGATTTTTTTTGAGTGGAATTACATCGTAGGTATAAATAAAGTTAGATTATTTTTGGTGTTACCCACTAGTCCAGACCTGTTAGTCAAGGAGATGTTTGTAAGGCGTTGCACTTTAGAAGGTATAGGGGTCAAATCCCCTCTACGGTTGTTAAGGTTTTTGATGCAAGGTAAGGGAAAATATTTTTATTTTAATTTAAGTAGGAGATATAAGGTGCTCCATTGGTTATTATAAAAGTTGAATTCGGTATGTTATAATTTGGATATATAAGGTGTAATTTTGACAAAAGAAGAGTTTTTATGTTGAATAAGCAAGCAATGCTTCCAATAGCAGTGATGAAAGCTTCTTCGATAATGAAAAAAAAAATCTGTTTTTGGATATATAAGAGAAAGAAGATCCTGTTGTTGAATATCAAGAAGTGGAAGATTCGAAAGATGAAGAGGAATCCACAGTTGACATAGAAGAGAAAATTATTGTTGCTCTTGAAGAGTTGAAGAGGGTCAAAAAGAAGAACTCAATATTGAAGGTTCAAGTACAAGAGGATGAGAAAAAAAGGTAAATCTTCTACAAGATCTCACTGACTTAAAAGTAAATGTTGAAGAGGCAAGGAGATTTGAAGAAGGTATGGCTGAGAAGTTAAAGGTAAAAGAAATAGAATGCGAAATATTAGAACATAAAGCTGTCACTCTAAGGAAGGGACTTGAAAATTTTAATGATAAGATATATCAATTTAGGAAAAGCTCAAAAAACTTAGATGATATTATCAAAGCACAAAGATCTCCATTTATGAAGACTGGACTTGGTTTTGAAGAAGTTAAAAAGAAAAAAAAGGGGGAGTCAAGCTCAAAATAAATAGAAGCATCAAACAAAATTATTGAAGAAGAGCCCAAGACCTATGCTAAAATATTGAAAAGTGAAAGCATCAATGAGGAAGAAAATAATGCACCATCAAGGAACATGGACCATCACAGAAATAGCAAAGAAAGAAGCATGCGACCATATCCTCCAAGGCAAGATGAATATTTTTTCATGGTTATTGTTTCTCATGTAATCATTTTGGTCATAAAGTTGTAAATTGCAGAAGAAATATCAATTCATTTACACCTTTCATGGACTACAATATCATTTGTTACAATTGCAACAATTTTGGATATAGATCAAAATGGTGTAGAACAGTGTTCCCTGAATATTTGAAGTTAAGCAAAAAAAGAATGGTCAAAATATTCAAAATGGTATGATCTTCAAATTTTTGAGAAAGAAAATGATACAAGAAGAGAAGCATAGTAATTTGGGAGTTTCACTTCCATCCCACCATTGATCGCCTCAAGACAAGGAGGTGGTCAGGGGGTTGTGTCAAGTGACTTATCTTACAAGCCCCAAGGAGCCCTTTGACATTGATGTCAAAGGGTTAGAATTTTTAGTAAGTGGAAGCAACTATTTAGGGGGAACAACTTGTGATCCAATTCAGTAAAGGCCAGTTTCATAATAGGGTTGCCATCAATGACAATGGGGATATTATTAGAAATTTTGAGTTGCCATTGATGTTAAAGGAGCATGGTATTCAAGGCAGAAATATTCTCCAAGGGTGATAAGTTTATAAGGTTGGACAATATATCAATGGAGTCAAAAATGGACTTGATGAATAGCAAGCAATGGAAAAATATCCATGGCAAGCATATATTTTAGATGAAACAAAGAAAGGAAAATATTTTTAAGAAAAGGATTATAATATTTAAATATCAAATTTAAATATTATAAAGAAGGACAAAGGCTTGGGATAAAAATATTTAAATATTACAAGAAAGGGACAAAGGTTTAAAAGTTGCTTGGTACAAAGGTTTAAATATTACAAGAAAATGACAAAGTTTTAAAAGTTGATTGAGACAAAGTTTTAATATTACAAGAGAAGGACAAAGGTTTAGATGTAAATATTATAATATAAAATGAGTTTATAAGAATAGGTGACAACGTCTTTAAAGAGCATATATAAAATCAAAAATAAAAATCATGAGTTGACCTCTCAAGGTGAAAATAAAGGCATATAAATATGGGGACAAAGATTTCATTTTTCTCAAGGTTCATGCTATAATAAAAAATTTTCAATGCAAGTGATTATTTCCAGTGAGTGCTAAGTCAAAAAATTTCAGCATGTGCTAATTTGAAAAATTCCTAAGCGTGAAAGAGATAGCAAAAATTATGTGACGTGTAGCAGAAATAAAGAGCAGGAATAAAGGATAGTGAATTTCCCATTTGGTTCCAATGGTTGAAGTATCCCATCCAGTTGGATAGGCCGCGTTAAGGCGGTGTTGTGCGTGAGGTCTGAGGGTCGAAACCCGTTGGTGGTAGTTTTGCTTGTAAGATGTCATGGTGATTTTTGCTGAGTGGAAGCACATCGTAGGTTTAAATAAAGTGAGATCTTGTTTGGTGTTACCCACTAGGCTAGCCCAGCTAGTCAAGAATATGTTGGCAAGGTGCTACACTTTAGAAGGTCTAGGGGTCAAATCCCCTCCGCGGTAGTTAAGGTTTTTTATGTAAGGTAAGGGGAAATGTTTTTGTTTTAATTTAAGTAGGAGATATAAGGTGCTATATTGATTATTATAAAAGTTAAATTTTGTATGTTATAAGTTGGAGATATGAGGTGTAATTTTGATTGTTATAAAAGTTGTATTATGTATGTTATAAGAGGTCACTTTGGTATTTCAATTTTGTATTTTGCATATTATAAAAGAAGGAATAAGAGGTCACTTTGATAAGGATTTTTTGAGTGGATGATTTGATTTTTATTCAAGAAAAGAAAAAGGAGAATTGCTAACCAAATTTTGAAGGGACAAACAAAAGGAAAATTATTTTTGTCTAGATAGGTTTGGGAAGCTCATGCAAAAATAAAATCATCATTATTGAGACAGATTTAGAGGTAAGTTGATTTAATTCCTTTCTCAAGGTGGTTTTGTTTAAGGAAAATATTTTTATTGTCATATAGTTGGAGGTATAAGGAATTATTGGATGTGCATTATTTTTTATTGAAATTGGAAATAAATGGGCAAGGGTTATAGATCAGATTTATGAGTTAATTTATGCATTGATTTGATGAAAATTAAAAGCAAATGTGCAAGTGTTATAAATCATATTTGAGAAGCAAATTTGTGCATTGTTCATGATTGATTTTGGTAGTGGATGAAAAGGATAGATATGTGCATTGTGATTGGTTTTTAAGTGAAGGTGCAAATCAACAATTACCAGGTCAGTTATCAAGTGCTAGACTAAAGCTATATTTTGATGTAATAAATGTGAGACATGTGAAAGTGACAAACTTAATGAATGTGAAGAACATATTGGGTATTTGTTAGTGCATATCATTCTCTATATGTCCATGAAGATAAAATAATTCTGGGTAGAATATATCTAAATTGCTTTAGTTTAGGGAAGCACATTGAAGAATAGGTGAAGAAATTGATAACATCATTATGCAATATTTGGGAATAGATGAGCATTATTTTGTATGCAAGATTTGGGAATAGATGAGCATTGTTTTGTATGCAAGATTTTGGAATAGATGAGCATTGTTTTGTATGCAATATTTGGGAATAGATGAGCATTGTATGCATGCAATATTTGGGAGTAAGAGATTAGATTTGAGTAGGTTTTTGTGAGCATTTTAGAGCAAATGTGAGAAATATTTATGAGCAGGTTATAGAGTTAATTTTAGCAATATCTAGAGAAAATTTGAGTAGGGTTTTGTGAGTAGATTTGAGCAAGTTTTGGAGAAGATGTGAGTAGGATTTGTGAGTAGTTTATGGAGTTGATTTGAGCAGATGTGAGAAATATTTATGAACACGTTATGGAGCTGATTTGAGCAGAGTTGTGAGTAGGATTTGTGAGTAATTTATAGAGATAATTGGAGTAATATTTGTGAGCATATTTGAGAGAAGACCAGATTAGAGGGGATTGATGTCTCTTGTGGAGTGGTATACACAAAACCAGAGCATAGGGGATTTGTGTCTCATGTGGAGTGGTGTCCACAAAACCAAATCATAGGGGATTGGTGTCTCCTATGGAGTGGTTTACACAAAACTAGAGTAGATGAGATTGGTGTCTCGTGTGGAGTGGTGTCCACAAAACTAGAGCAGAGGGGATTGGTGTCTCCTGTGGAGTGGTGTCCACAAAACCAGAGTAGAGGAGATTGGTGTCTCTTGTGGAGTGGTGTCCACAAAACTAGAGCAGATGGGATTGGTGTCTCCTATGGAGTGGTGTCCACAAAACCAGATCAAAGGGGGTTGGTGTCTCCTATGGAGTGGTGTCCACAAACTAGAGTAGAGGGTATTGGTTTCTCCTATGGATAGGTGTACACACACTTGAGAGGGGATTGGCATCTCCTATAGATTGTGTCCATGAAAAATGTAATAGGGATTGGTATCTCCTGTGGGTTGGAGCCTACAAAATTTGTTGAGAAATTTAGAAGCAATATTTCTCCATGGATGTAGCCCATATTAGGTAAACCACATTAAATATGTGTCTCTTATGTGTGTGATGATTTGTACATTATTTTATTTTTATAATTGATGATATTTGAAGTTATTGCTTTGGAAAGAAAAGTAAAATATTTATCTTATATTGTTCACCCCCCTCTCAGTATAAGCTTGTGTTCTTCAAATTGCTCTAGTTAGTAGAAAATCCCTCTAGTTAACTAGTGCTTCACTTTTATAAGCTATTTGCTTTTGTTTTCTAGAAAATTGATCTTATAATCCAATCAACCCTTGTAGATCCAATCGATCCTTGTATTTCAGTTAGAAAAATTAAACGTATGGTGGGGTTTTTAATTTTACTAATTCAAATTGTTTTATAACCCTCCAAAATAGTTAAATTTCCAAGATAGTGATTTGTCATAACAAGTGGATACTTGATCAAATTGGGATATAAATATTTAGAGTGAATAAAACATTCCATTCTTAACTATTTTTCTTGAAAGAATATTTGATAACTTGCCTCCTTTAATGCCTTAATAATTCTTTTGATTATAAGTCTAGAGCAAATTCCTGCAAGTAAGATTTTACGAAGAATATAATATAATGTAGTCTCTTTGCATACTTGGGGCTATTTAAAAAAAAGAAGAATAAATTGGGTAGCTCCATTAACATTCAATGAGTTAATGAATTGTTAGACTAATTGTTTCAAAGGTAAAGCATTATATTTTCTATGGAGGATTGGTAAGTTTTTGGGATTTATGACTTGAAATAAATAATAGAATTTAAAAAAAAAATATTAAAATCACATTAGAATTTGAAATTAAATTATTTATATCTTGTATAATGTGTACATGGACATTGTCCATAATGGTAAGTATTAAGTTTGGGAAATGAGGTGCTAGCCTCTTGTTTATAGGATTTAATTATAAATCTAAGGTCATTTATGACAATGTAGTTAGCATACAAAATCTACATAAATCTATGCTAAAATGGAAATATTTAGAATTTGGGTTCATCCAAATTAATTTTAATGGTTCTTTCAAATAAAATTTAGGAAACTTTGATGGATATGGTGTGTTATAAATTAATAAAAGTAAAATTATCCTCACTGACTTATAATTGAATGGAACTTCAACTAACAACTAGGCAAAGTGTAGGGTGTTTCATACATGGACTAAAATTACCATTTTAAAGGATGGGAATATATTTTAATTGAGGTGGATTCAGAAATTATTATTAATTATATCAAGAAAATGTAGAGGTTAGATTAAAAAAGAGTATTATTTTTATGTCTACCAACTATTATTTGAAGAAATACAATGGAAACATCAACATATCTAAAGATAAGAAAATAGGGTAGCAAATCAAACTTAAAATATTAGGAGGAAAATAGTTGCATAGTAGTTTATCTCTTGATGAAAACGATATTAATGAGTTGATTAAGGAAACATAGTAATTTGAAGAAGATGGATAATATCTTTCTTTTAAAAATATTTTAACTAGTTTTATTGGATTTATCTAGTGTCGTAGGTTCAATTATTCATGTAAGAAGAGAGTGAAGAGTCTAGTATGCATGTGGTAATATGATAAGCAAAAGGTCATGAGAGTTTTCCAATGGAGAGATATAGCCAAGTACATGAAGAGTCATATTCTATGTCTATATTATGGAGATAAAATATAATGTATTGGGAAAACGGTTTGTAAATGATCACCATATAGCAAGCATTTATAATAAAAAGTGTATATAGATTTTAAAAATTTGATTTTGTAATTATTCATTCATGCATGTACATGAATGATTGTGATCATTTTACATTCATAATTGATATTATAAGTGAATGGTATTTCATTATTATATTGTCCTAGATATATATTTCATTGATTGCATATAATTATACTCTTGATTATTGATATCTAGACCTTTAATATTATGGATTATTTATATTGGGAATGATGAGTAGTAAGGTTTAAAATCCAATAGTGGTATCAAAGCTACCACTTAACTTTATCCATTCTTAATAGAGTTATTTTATTAGCCACCATTTAACTCTATTCATTCTTGATAGAGTTATATTAGAGTATATCCACTTTGAAAGTAGTGAAGACTTAGACTCTATTTTAGGTCTAATTAAGTAGATATTGAGGGGACAAGGATAAGTCACCCTAATTTAGATGCTAGGGTCTTTTCACTTAGTTGAAGGAAAACTAATGAAGACTAGGACTCAAATAAGATTTATTAAGAGCCAACTCAAAAGAAATTTGGAATTTGAGGAACATTCAAATTCATCATTATAATATTCTATATTCTCTATAGAAGAAGAGGATAATCGCTATTGAATATTGATTGAGGGATAACTCAAGAGAAAATTAGGCATATATCGAGAGCCAATTTAGGATATAATTGGATGTATAGGGATATTGATAGACATCTTGATATTGCTTTAGATTATCTAGAGAGGAGGAGAATCATATTTTGTTCTTAGGTGTGAACTAAGATATTTTAAAAATATTTTAGACAAGGGAGAATCATCGCTACCAGAGATTGAAAATCATCATAGCTTCTAGATATAGAGGAGAATCTAAGCTTCCTAGAGATAAAGGAGCATCATAGCTTCTAGAGATAGAGAAGCAGTTATGCTTCTAGTAAAAAAAAACAATACAAAGCTTCTATAGAATAGATTATATGTTAAGCACATAGAAGAACAAAATAAGGAAGTATTATAAGCTTCCTAAGATAAGGAAATATTAGGTTGATTAAAAATATCAATTCAGTATTGGCCTTGGAGTAGTATTATTCAAGGATAATATTTAGTGCAATAGTGAAGAATATTCAAAGGAAGAGGTCATTGTATAGAGGTCAATATTAAGAGGTAATATAAGCGAAAAGACAACAATATAAAGAACATTTGCATTGAAGTGCTAGAGTAAAGTGCTAGCAAGAGTTAGCCTTCATGCTATAGGTAGATTAGCAAGTGCTCATGGGCTAGTAGATGCAGAATAGCAAGCACTCACAAGGTGATAGAGGTAGATTAATAAGCACTCACAAGGTATTATACATAGAATAGCAAGCGTTCATAAGATGCTAGATGTAGAATAACAAGCATTTATAGGGCACTAAAGGAAGAATAACAAGCACTACCATGGTTCTATAGGAATAAGAATAATCCACTGTAGGAAAGTCACTAGAGAATGAGCCACTAGAGGGAAAGCTACCAGAAAGAAAGCCACTAGATAATAAGCCATCATAGGGTGGGCTACAAAAAAAACACCATAGAACAAGCCATTAAAGGGTGAGCTACTAGATAATAAGGCACCAAAGAGAAAACCATTTGAGGATGAGCTACCAAAGAATAAGCTACTATAGAATGAACCATCAGAGGATGAACTATTGGAGGACGTGCAACAAGGATATGGATAAATCTAAGTTTAGTTGAATCTTCCTACAACAAGCATCTACTCACCTCATAAACACTTACTATAAGTAGTGCATGAACCAAGTAGCAGATAGGAGATGAAAAGACCAAGAAAGAATCAACACAGAGAATTCTCTTCACAACAAGGAACACCAAATGTTAAGGAACGTTGGAATATAATGCACCTGATATGCTAAACCATTGAGAGTAGCATTGAGAATAGCACAAAGAGCATTATTGATAAAAATGATAAGTCCATCAATACAATTTTAGGTAGCATCTATACGTTAAATTTAGTGCATAATATTAAATTTTTGGAGGGAAAGAAATAAAATTTAAATTGCTCTAAAATGGAGTTATAAGGTTTATGCACATTAATATTTTTCAAAGGTTATTTTTATTTTAATTTATCTTATTAGATATGGAGTAATAAGGGTTACTACATAGGTTTATTTTTATAAGGTTTAAAATATTAGTTTCTTTTAAAAGGCTTTGAAAGTTTGATGTTTAGTAAGTTTTTAAAGTATTTGAGAATTTAAAGAAATAGATCTTGGAGGAGTCAAAAGGATGAGTTTTTCGTTTTTTGAAGATTTTAGAAATTTAAAGGATTTTTGGTTTAAAGTTATTTGAAGGTTATTAAAGTATTTTGAAGATTTAAAAAAAACTCTTTAAAATTTTTTAAATTTGAAAATTTAATGTATTAGGGAGTTAAAAGGATTTCTACATCAAAGTTTAAGAAATTTTAAATTTTGCAAATTTCTTATTTTATTTCTTAATATGGGATATATAAGGTTCACTACTTCAAAGGAATTAAACCATAGAATTAAATCATCAAGTTGAATATTTGATTATCATGGAAGAAATTATTAAAAATGCATTCAATGAGGATACCAAAATGGCTTAGATATACATTTGAGAACTCAAAATCACAAATTATAACATAATCTACAACTACTTTGAGTGCCATGGATTCCAAAAACATGTGACTTGTTTATAAATAAAATAAGGGAAGACTGGCCTTAATAGTGCATCAATGGTTATGTTGTTTTCTTAAGAATACAGTTGATCATAAAGTATTATCATAGAAGTAGAGATCAAAGAAATCACATTATATTCAATTGAAGTGTAATTATTACTATAGAATTGGGCATGAAGAAGCTAATTTCTAGAATCTCTATCCATGTAAATTTTGTGGAAGAAAATCTCATTCTCTAAAATTTTGTTGGTACAAAATAAAATATTATGGGAGATTTGAAAGAATTCTATTATTCAAATTAGACAACTTTCTTCAAAATATTATTTTTGAAGCAACTCATAACAATAGAGCAAAGTGTTCTATTTATAAAATGTAGGATCAAATTAATGATATGTTGCTTGATTTTTTAGAAAGACAGGAAATAAGAAATTGAATCAAGCATAGTCTAATATTATCTTATAAACATGAACAAATGAACCCAAGATTCAAGATGATGAAGAATATTCTAGAGAAGCAAAGGTTCATGAATAATGCAAGGTCACATAAATATTGAAGACTAAAGACAAATATTCAAGACTAAAGTCTTCAATAACAAATTAATGTAATATAGGGGGATGTTGGAGAATAGTACAATATTTGGTACATGCTAATGTACCCCCATGGTACCTTCATGGTATAAATGTAAATATATATTAGATTAGGGTTAAGTCTATAATTTAAATGAGTGATTTATATTTCTCCTGTTATGTAAATGTCAATGTGCAGGATATGCACAAGTGTCATGTAAGTAAGAGTACAAGTGTATACTAAGAAGATGTGCACAAGTGTCTTGTATGTAAGTGTGCAAATATGTAAAGTGAGGACGTGCAAAAGTATCTTAGATTAGGAGTACATGTAGAAGTGTGAAAGTATCATAGGTTCAAGTATGCATGTAAGAAGAGAGTGAAGAGTCTAGTATACAAGTGGTAAGATAATAGCCAACATTCATGGGAGTTGTCATATGGACAGCAATAGTCAAGTACATGAAGATATATCTTCTATGTATATACTATGGATATAAAACTCCATAAAATGTATTGGAAAAATGGTCTATAAATGATCACCTCATAGCAAGCATTGATAATAAATATTGTATACAAATTTTGAGTTACTCATTTTGTAAGTATTCATTAATGCATGTACATGAATGATTTTAGCCATTTTACATTCATATATTATATTATATGTGAGTTTTATTTTATTATTATATTGGCCTAGATATATATTTGGTTGATTATATATAATTCTACTCTTGATTATTGATATTTAGACCTTTAATATTATGACTTTTTTATATTGGAACCTGTGATATTTTGTGGTAGTAAGGGTTAAAATCCAATGCATATTTATAGTTATAAAAAAAATCATAAAAATATACATACTCAATTTATATTACCATCAGAGTAGGTAGATTAGTAGCATCTTCATGCATAGCAGTAAATGCCTACATAATGGGTAAAACAACACCAACTACTAACACACAAAAAATTCAGCCTCAATAATTTCTATAGTAGTTTTAACTATAGTAAGATAATAGTTACAAAAATGACTACAACTATTTTAGCCATAACAACACCTATAGCCATTGACATATCTAGAGCAAGTAAATTAATAAAATTAGAGGCTATAGTAGTTACAAAAACCTCTACCTCACTAGTTGCAATAGTCACAAGTTTAGAAGTTACAAAAATAATTTGTATATTTATAACAATAGCCTATATAGTTGTAAACATAGCTTGTATAATTGCAACCATGACAACAACATATCCATTAGTAGCCTCAATAGGTATAGTAATAGAAACAACAGTCCCTACAACCTTCTCACTATTTTTATTTCCACCAAACACAGTTGTCCCTCTAGAGTTCACATTTGAAAATTTTACTTGCTTTTAAAAAATATCTCTTGATTTTCTACTTTCCACCTCATCTAGCTTCATTTCTTGTAATAGTAGAATCTATGGCTAGTAATCCATTTTCAAGGATTTAACCAACCTTTTTTTTTAGGAGCATTAATGCCCTTGGAATTTCAACTAATGATTCTCATTTCTTAGGTTGTTGTAGGTGGATACACCCATCCCTAGCAAGGTTCATTGCTTATTCTTTTCCATTTCTTACTTTGTTTCTTTACTTCTTAATTCTAGACTTGAAGTCCTTGGTTTATTTTTATTTTCTCCAACATTTGATCTTTTCCTTTGGTATTCATTGAGTTTTAAATTGGTTACTCCCCAACCATATTTCTTTGGAGAAGCCCCATTTGATGTTTTCACTAGGGGTGTTCCTTTCTTCTTGGTCTGTTTTACTCCTGATATTGACAAAAAGTCCTTAGGTAAATTTAGTTTCAGATATAATGTATGTCTCTCACACCATTATCCTTAGGTATTAAAAAAAATATTTCTTATCATCTAGTGGTTTAAGGGGGACTTTTTGAAACATTCCCCCAAATTCCTTGAAATTGGACATCCACCACTTTAGTTTCTTAGTCAAACATAGTTATTTCCCTTAATGATATACCACAAGTTTATTTTTTTATACATAACGTCCTTTGATACCCCCTTCCATTTTACATAATAGTTTTGCACTTTCTAATATTGTGCTTGAATCTCCCATCCTATGCTAGTATTTACCTTATCTTCTATTTTTCCTTTATCTTGGTCTGAGGTAAAACTATAAACTTATGATTATAGGTCTTTCCTCCCTAATATTTATTGCTCCACATGTTGAATATCATTCTAACTTGGTATTGAGTCTTCATCCAATTTTACTTTCCTTTTCTAGACTCTCTTCTCTCTAGGTTCTCAAATCAATTGTTTTTTATAGCAACTCTTGGCTAAATGGCCTATTTTCCAATGTACCTTATAGTAATATGATTTTTTATTATACTCAATCTACTAAATATATTTTACGCCTTCATGCATGATGATAAATTCCTCCTTACATCATTCATATATCTTCTCTTTCATATAAATTTTGGCAATAAATATTTTGGATCTAGTCCTAGTGGTAGAATCAATTGCCAAAAATATTCCTGCCCAATTCCCTATAGCCATCAAAAAATTTGCTTCCCAAAATTCCAAGGGAAGGCCTAACAGATGGATCCAAACGAGGCCTCTATGTATGGAATCTACCTCTACCTTAAGTATCCTTGTCAAATATCTAAGGTAGAAACCTGCTTAACCCCAAAACCAGGGGATCCCATTAATAATTTTTTGTAGATTTCCTCATAGGTGAAACAAAATAGTAGAAAATTTCTATGAAGGGAAGATGCACTTACCTCTTATCTACACTTTTAGTGCCCAAAATCGATTTTTGAATGCTTTCCAAGGCCCCTGATGCACTTATGAAATTTACTATGAGGATATTTGAAAGGAAATTATGTGTGCACTCTATAATACCTTTCAGAATATCTTTCTCGTCCACTAAACTTACCAGTTCTAAGGTATGGATAGGCTCCATTGAATTGGTAAAAATAACTATGAATGATTTGAGTTTCTTTGCTTGATCCTTCTCTTCACCTCCCACTCCCTATGATATAAGGTTTTTGTTCATTTGATTCTTCTCCATGCTTAGCAGGGTTTTTGACCTTGTATGTCTTTAGCCCCTCTTGTCACTAAATCTTACCTTGCTTGAGTAAAAATATTAACTAGGTTTTGCACCCTACTTGTGAATCTTTTTTTTGGAGATCTCTCTAGGTAGATTTATGCTTGGGTTTGTTCCAAAGAATTAGCATACCATATCCCCCAAAGGAAGATTATTCACTTTCAATACTAAGGCCTTTGTTCCATGGATTTATGCTTTCGTATTATTCTACTAGTCATATGATATCGTTCATATTTCCAATCTTGCTTCCTTCATATTTAGATGACTCTTTATTTCATGAAAACTCTAGATGGTAGTAGCTTTAGTGTTTCTAAAGAATATTTATATATACTTATGTTTATTTTGTTAGAAAATAATATTTGCAAACATTGATTTTCATAAAAAATATTAAAATATAATTTAATTATTTTAAAATATTATATATAAAATTTTTATAAATATTTAAGTATGTTTTAATAACTTTATCTATAAACCATATAATAGAGTATCATTTTTTTAATTTGATGTTTTAAATAATTTATTTTTAATATTAAAATAAGGGTGCCTCTTTACTCATATAATGTCAAATGAATCTTAAAAAAATATTTAAGTTTAATTTATGTTAAACAATTATTAGTTATTTTTATTTATTAATTTCATTATGTATGGATTTAAGTATGAAAAATATCATGTTCAACTATATCTAAATTTATCTTTCTCTCTATCTATATACTACCAAGATCTAAATATATTTCAAATTTTCAAATTTTGTTTGTTATGCAAACTCTAACATAATATTGTTGGAAAAAAATAATATCTAATGTGGAAAAACATGTGCCAAGATTTTGAGAAAATAAGAAAAGTAATTCTAAAGATAGAAATGCAATTGAAAAATAGAAAAGTGCATGCACAAGTAAAAATAAAAATTATATAAATAGAAGAAAATAGTGTGGACAAGTTATTTTTAGGATTATAATAATTCTATATATTGGTGTATCCCACACCAATTGATTTATCCATACATCCTCACTTAATTTAAAATATCAAGATGTATTGAAGAATATTATATTGTAAGATAATGAATCAATGAATAAAATTCTATGTATTACATTAGCAATTTATGTCTTTTGCAAGATTGATCAGTGATTTATCTTTTGTATAGTTTATAGTATTTCTTTCTCTATAAACCAATATTTAGATTCAAAATACTCAATTATTACATTTGGTACTAGAGCTAGTGTTAAAGATTATAATTGGTGTTGAAGCTAGGAATACCAAGCATTCACAAAGTGGCTTAGGGAGGACATTGGAGTAATGAGTAAAAGGAATCCTACATTTGAATTATAGGTTGGTTCAAGGAGGATCTAGAAGCTCATACACAAAATAACCTGAATAGATGGAGGTTCTGAAGAGCAATATCAAGAGTATCTCCAAAGGAGAAAGGGTGAGTGATGAGAACCATTAGGTAAATATTATGTATGGTAGAAGGAAGGTCCCACACATGAGAGAAGAAATATGAAGGGTTGATGTGGAAACATCAAAGTGAGCCTCGTAAGTAATGATCTACTTTATTATACATGTAGTTGCAATGTCTAGTTATCCATGCAGTTTGATAGGATGAGAGTGTTACCATAAGGACACTTCTAGTTGAGTCATGGAATAAAACTCACATTGAAGAAGAAAATAAAGTCACCAATAAGTGATTAAAATATATGTGAATATAAATGTATAGTAGTGTAGGTGTATGTGCAATAGCAATTTAAAGAGAAATATTTCTTCACAAAATTAAAAATTAGAACATTAAGCATTAAGGAAGAGAATGTTGGAAAAAGTAATGCTTAATGTAGAAAAACACCTATAAAGAGTTTGGAAAAATAAGAAAAACAATTCTAAAGATAGGAAGGCAATTTAAAAATAGAAATTTGGAAAATAGAAAAGTGCATGTAAAAGTAAGAGTATAAATTCTATAAATAGAAAAGTATAACTTAGAGAAATTATTTTTAGCAATGTAATAATTCTATGTTTTGGTGTATCTCCACCAATTGATTTATCCATCCATCCTCACTTGGGTTGATCATCTATTCATCCATAATTGGGTGGATCATCCAACCTATGTATAATTGGATTAGATTATATGGATTTCATCAATATGGTTTTAAGAGTGGTGCATCAACATCAAGAAATGAAAAATTAAATTGTATAGAAGAATATTATATTACAAGACAATAAATCAATAAATAAAATTTTATATATTACAACAAGAGTAATTGCATTTTTTTTGTTGGGCATATTTTTTACTTCCTTGTAAACCAAATTTTAGTTTGAAAGTACTCAATTTACAAATATACATAGATATGCTTAAATCAAATGTGTATAAATTGAAAATGTATCTACATTTTAAAATAAAATAAAGATAATTTTTTATAAAAGTGAGGCTACTTGTAAGCTTTTAATACCTAGACCACTGAATTGAGTCGAGAAAAGGTTCATAACTACATAATATTTAAACTTTATACTATGTCATGGGTAATATTTTTATGTTATGGTAATCAAGTCATTATCATTGGATCAAATCTAAGAAAGGTTTAGAACTATTTAATGCGAGAGGAATGTTTAAACTAGACATTATATTGTATAGTTTCAGTTAGTTTTAGGCAACCAAATGTCCATGGAATCCTGCTAGATAAGGTCATCTATATATTTTAACTAATTCAATCATTATGATATTCTTCTTCTCTAAACCGTTTCTATTTATAGTTTTATTGCAAATTTTTGTTCCACCATAATTCCCCATTCTGCCTCATATAAATATTTAATGGAATTTTAGACACCTAAAACGTGTCATGTCAAAGCGACTACTCATATGGGACATGCTAGAAGACAATATGAAAGATCTTGGAAAGATTCCAAGGTAAAGCAGTGGTTCTAACCACTCAATTTAGGCATTTTGACCTAATTTGTGTTGATCATGGCTGACACCCACAGTTAACAGAGTTGGTCGCACCTTAGAGCCGTGGCTAGCCTTCAAAATTAGTTGGACCTCAACCGAACCAAAATTGGCTACAACAGCCAATTGGTTGAAGATCCAAATAGTTAGAGGGTAGAAAGTTCCAAAAGTGTCCATCCAATTGCTCTAGCTACCCTTTCTTGATCTTGGCTTCTCCATGAAGCTAAGACAAGGCCTTCCCAAGTGCTATTAAACCCCACTCTAAATTGGGTAAAATTCTAGAAGAATATCGAGTTGAAGCACAACGAAGCCTTGTCAAATTGCATACTCACTTGCATCCATTGAGAGGAACACTTTTGCTACCTATTTTTAGATCATATGGCATTTAAAATCAAGAAGGCTATGGAGGGCTAGGAGAAATTAAAAAAATAAATTGAGCCTATTCCATCACCAATCTGAGCAATTCAACTGCCAAATCTGTCAGAGGACATTAAGGTGACCTTTGATCATCATTTCAATAGAGTGAATTGAGAAATAAAGCCCTAATTTGGAGAACAAGGACATTCATGGCTCAACCATAGCTAACAGTGCCAACCGCTTCACAAACCCACAATCAAGGTGTAATCCTATTTTCATTCGGTTTCAGTAGTAGGTTTACATTTATTTTTGTTCATTTAGGTAGATTTACTATAGATTGATTTTCTATATTTTTATTAGACTGTTAGAATCATTGATCTAGGTTAGATTCCTCTCATTTCCAAGTATTAGTCCATTTTAGACTACATGTTATTATTTTCATGCATGTATGCTCTCAATGCTTAATTAGGATGTTAGATGACTAAATCTATGTCTCTTTTATATTATTTATGGTAAATTTATCATGTTTTAGCATAGATTCTTATCTTTACATGCTTTCTTGATTTTATGTTTCTTATAGCATCTTTTATGCAAGATTTGGATTAAAGGCCTCATCAAGAGAGGCTACCTTTTATTTTAATATGTTTCTTGTTGTTTCTTGGATGCAGGGTTAACAGGGTCTTGTCATTCAAAGCAACAAATGCCTCTAATCGAGGATAAGAAGGCCACATTTACCTTGGATAAGTTTGTGTCAACCTAGGAAGCCTGCGGATTACACCTACCCTTGCATGGGGATTTTCTATGATTGTAATAATTGTATCACATTGGGTATCCCTAAGAGGGATGGATTTGTAATCGATTTTCAATGGAAATTTAATAAAATAAGCCCTTATTTGTGGTTATTTGCAAATTTGTTCATTCTTTTATGCTTTATGTGATCTTTCAGTTATTATTAGCTTAGGTGTATGCATCCTAGATTGCTACAAAAGGCAATCATGGTGGGAAACCCGCATTTTATGGCACAAAATACTGACTTAATATGTTTTGTGATGACAAGCCTTAGCCGTGGCTAACAACCATGGTTAAAAGTTGTCACTACGCCATAGAGTATTGGGCAACAATTGCAGACGTGGTCAATAGAAAATAGAATAGCAGTAGATATCAGACACCACCATCATACTTGGATCTAAGGTAGGGTTATTTTTTCCTCTCTGTATTTTTATGTTTGTGTTTTTATAGAAGCAAAATGCAATAGATGGATGTTAATTAGAAAACATAGCAAAAAGTAGAATGGAAAAGTCATAAATGCTTTTAGTTTTCTACTAGCCGTTGCTAGGAATAGTGGATCTCTTATTGTAGTTTTCCCTAGTCTCCAGTAGTCTAGGATATTGTGTGTTCAGAGTTTGTATGTATGAGGCCCAATCAATGATTATTTTCATCATATATAGCTTCATTCTCTAAACGTCATCTAGTATAATAGTGCATTCTATTAAAAGTGAAATGTTCTTTTTCAAAGCATGTAGGAAAGTCATGTGAATGTTGGTTTATGCATTTTTATTTCATGCAAAATAAAAAGAAGCACACACACCATGACACATTTTAAATGCTAGTTATTTGGAAGTCACATCCACCCACTAGTAGGGTTCAATAATGGTGGTAGGGATTTCCATTCGTTGGCCCAATTCCCTCAATCCTTTTGTTACTAGACCAATATAAAATATGATAAACCATCGTAGCCCATGGAAAATTTGTACGTATCTCTCTTTGGAGAGGTATATCACTGACTACGGGTGAACAGGGTGAGGACCAAGAGGACCTGTGCTCCCTGACCATGTGTGGACTTCATTACCACACATTATTGGTTGGATTATGTAGCTTGGAGTTCATAGCTAGATTGTCAAGCTGTGATTATACAGGTGAAAACCCTTAAATAATTGAGTATATCATCAACATTTTGAAAACACAATGAGAGTTACTTTTTGATACAACAAACTTAAAAATCATTAGGGCTCGCAAACAAAATTTAAAAGAGATAAACATTATTGTTTACTTTGTTTGCCTTAAAATTTACATACGATATAATATCATGATTCGAAAACAGAGAGGCTGATCCAGGCATAGACCCGAGGTCAAGGCTAAAGCTCCATCCAAAGCACAATAAGACACATAGAACCCTCAACCATAGAATCCTACCAAATGATGTTCGGTGAGTATTAGAGGGGATAATTCTACTCACGGGGATCTTGTTGAGAATACCTCGATTAGAGGAGGCACTAGACACTCCTCGAGACACATATCAGAGCATGGGGCTTCCCAATGTGGGGGTTCCAAACATGGAAGTATTTACCACAATCGCACTCTAAGTACATCCACAGGATCTATTGAAGAGTATGTCATAAAGGGATCAAAATTGGTACCCCTTCGACCTGTAGCTAAGGGAGGTGCAAGGCCCCCATAATCTAAGTATAGACAGGCTCAAGATCCACCCATTTAGGGGAAAATAAAGAGGGCCACTTCTGAGTGTAGGTCCATGCAAACTCCCAATAGAAGTGAGCCCTATAGTATCACCATAGGCATGTCTAAAGTGGGAGCAAAAGGCATGCCACCTCATGAGCCATGGTGTAGTAGATAGTTATATGGCTTGAATAGAGTCTTAGGACAACTAGATTATAAACCTTTTCCTATGCCTTCTCATTCTGTGAGTGTACATAGTTAAAGTACAATTAGGACCATCAGAGAACTTGGAGAATGCTCCAAGCATTCTTGTGATATGCATGCCTCTACATCCCATGCAGGCATAGAGTATAGGCCATAGATGAACGCAAATGCCATATTCACAGACAAGGGTAAGAGCATAGCAAATTAGTCTATTGGGGACACACCCACAAAGCTGCTCAAATAGAGCACACACACTAGAGGCCTCATACAACTGATCACATAGATAGATCTCACAAGATGATGTCAAAGAAGAGATGTCAGATCCTCAAAGACCAGTTGGTAGATGTTCACATAGAGTGATAATACCTCAAAAATGAGGACACTCAAAGGCAAAGGTTCATAAGACAATGATTATATGAACAACGCATGCACGAGCAACACATCCTTGATCAAAAGGAGCATGCTAAGAGGGAGGATCGATTGGCTAGTTTCGGTTTACCTCCCCATAGTGAGTATAGGGAGAGCAATAACAAATGAGCTACTTCATAGCTTGAGTTGCACTTTGAGCATATAGACATCCATACTCGCCATACGACCCAACACATAGATCGACATCCTGCATCCGAACATCGTGGGCATAGGAAGTATGAAGAAGAAGTGGAAGATGAACTAGATCAAGAGTATCCTAAAATATCCTAAGTCAAAGTGGATTATGAACCTAGTCCTCCACCTCGATCGAAGAGGAATTTACCTCTAAAGGTGCCTCAAAGGCAATCCAGAGAATAGGAGTTCCTATATTTGCAAGCCTATAAAGTCTTAGCAAAAAATGTTAAAGCTATCAAGAAGCAAGGTACGACTTACCAAAAGCCTACCTTGAATAATATTCATAACAAACCTTTATACCCATAAGTGCATATTCTAGCCTACCTTAAGCATTTTGAGATGCCTAGGCTAGAAAAGTTTAAAGGAGAGGAGGATTCTCGGGAGCACATCACAAGTTTTATAGACACGTGCTTTAATATTGAGAGCAATAATGCCTTACTCCTACTGACCTTAATTACAACCCTATAAGGCCTAGCCTAGGAGTGGTTTAATCAAATCAAAAGGCACAACATCACCAACTTCGAGCAACTGGCCGATGCATTTATTGAATGCTTCTCCTTTAGTATCAAGAAAAAGATGAATTTATTTGATCCGGATACTTTAATGCAACATGATGATGAGCCAGTTATGTATTAAAAAAAATTATGGAGAAAGATGATGGAAAAGTTGTCATTATCCATACCTATCTCTAAATTAACCTAGATGTTTACGAAGAATTACACAAAGCACATTTTGTTATTATTGCAGTTGTAGCAAAATCAAACATTTGAAGAGGCTTTGGTGCAAGCCAAAGTGATATAGGATATCAAGTTACAGGAGGGTAGCTTGAAACTCATAATAAAGAAGGAATGGAATAAGAAGAGCATTGAGAAAAAATAGGTCAAACCGGCCCAAGTTAATTAGATGGTTTTAAACCTTCAAAAAAGGAATAAGAGGTAGCAACAATGAAATTATAAAGTCCAACCTCCTCCTGCTCATTATGAGTAGCGAAATAGCAACCTTAAGGATAAGAAAAAAGAAAGATTCCCTCCTCACATATTCACTCAATTATCAAAATCATTGAAATCAATTTTCTATCAATTGTGTAAGGTCCATAGAAGTGCAGTCCTAGGATCTTGAAGCATTCACGCACTTTGTGGGACATGTGCAACAGTGTCAAGAACCGATCATACAATTTTATTATCATGAAATCAAGATGTTTTCCACTATCATAGTGGACCCACCACTCCACATAATTACGTGTGTAAATCACATACCTTTCAAGCGAGTTTTTATTGATATATGATCATCAATCACTATAATAACGACCAAGGCATTGCCATACCTGAAGTTACCAAAGACACACATCATACCTTCTGCCTTCATGTTGAGATATTTTAATGGTGCATTATTCTCAACTATTGGCATGATAGTCTTACCTATTTAGGTGGGATTGAAGACCATCCCGGTGATGTGTCATGTGATTGAAGGTGTTATGCAATACAACATCCGTCTAGGGAGGCCTTGGATAAGAGAAATGTGTTGTGTCCCTTCCATTTTCCATCAGTGTATCAAATACATGCATGATGGATAGGTTCATGTGGTACCTTCAGATGAGGAACCACTCAAATATGTGAATATAGCAAACTTGCTGGGGGACTTCGTACTCCTCTCAGCACAGCTAGACATTGACCAACATTGCTGATCAAACAGCCAGGAGGAAAAATGAAGGAAGTGTGTACCAAACTTATAACGTCTACATCTCAATGATCAGAGCACATGACAAATGCTTCTACCAGACCATCTAAATCCATAATACGTTGGGATGATAAGAAGCTAAAGGTAAAGGTGAGCAAAAAAGAGATAAAACAAGCACCCAAACCAATTGTCATCGATGTCCCTACTCCCATGGAAGTAGAGGATGCTCAAGGAGAAGTCAAAGAGGCACCTCAACCTACTTTGCTTACGTCTTCGGTAGGGTCATCTACATAGTAGGTGACCATTAATTTTGTTAATCCCATATTAGGGGAGTAAATAATGTAGACTGTGATATTTACACCGATCATCAAGATTTCCAGGATATGGTCTGACCACAAGCCCATCACCTTCTTGTAGGGATGGTGGTACCATTTGGGATACTTTCTAACCAAACCAATTTTATCTATGGAGGGCTCAACAAGATTGCATATCACACTACCATGGATGAGGATGACGATGAACCATTCATTGTGAATGTTCATTATCTCTCTAACCTAGAATACACCTTATAATATTTTGAGCGTTACCATTGGCATGGTTACAGTATCAGATTATTTGAGTAGGGTTGTATGAGGCCTTACAAACCATAGTATCAATTACCGAATGATAGGTTTGGGTTAGGATATTATATTAGAGGATAGGATGAACACCTCATGACATATTGAGATCGCTTGTACCTCAATCGGGGGTGAAGTTGACTTCAATCCTTATCACCCCAATCCCTCCGCCTTTCTAAGGGATAACTAGTTAGTGTCTTACATCACTATAGAACCACCTAAGATATATCACAAGAACATATTTGTGGAGACCGGTTCAAAGCACATACCAAGAGACAACTTGGATGAACAAATCCATGGGGTAGACAACGATACAGGCCTGCAAGTTTAAAATATTAGTATAGCATAAGAGTTTAAGTCAAAGGACCATTCTGACAAGGACAAAGTAGAGTCCATATCTTATAAAGGTGAACTAAATTGCATGTATGAGAGTGATGATGATGACTCCTCACACAATGAACAATCTGAGGATGAGATTGAGTTGTCCTACCTAGGCCCTCTAAATTTATGTCATTTGTTACCCCTGGAGACAATTGTTAAGGATGAGAAATCCTCCATTGATGATAGCAGTTATCAAGAGTGGGCTTACATGGGGCCCCATATTTTTAATCTCCTAGTTCTAGTAGGTAGTGGTAAGGGTTTTTATTATGACAGTGATGATGAAGATGAAAAAAATATATCAATCTCAACCTTCGCCTCAGTGGAAGACCACCAAATGTCAATGTGATTTATCATATGGTCTTTCCTGATCCATCGATATACATGGATCTCCTAGAGCCTAGTGATCCTGTATTTGAATCTATCCATAGATCAAATCTAGAGATCCCCATACTCCTAGAACCACATCTCGAGGATGGAAGTTATACAAATGTATAGTCACATGCACGTGGTCCTAGAGATATGATCCATTCCATCAATATGATCTCTATTTATTTTACCACTCCACTTCACAACCCAGTTGATCCCTCTAAACCATTATGTATTGATGTAGATGTTATTGATTGGGATCGCACTGACTCACCATTAGAGCCTAAATATTTCTTCCCTAATGAAGAAATGTTTCAACCTTTTCATTTTGCATTAGGCTATACACATGATGTTTATCATGTTGAGGATGCTTCCAACGTGGAACCTGTAAATCCAACATATGACATCCACTTGATCCCTACGCCTCATCATTTTGAGGAGGGATCACACATGTTAGTAGAGGAAACCTTTGAAGTGGATATCATCAATGATCCCACAATTCCTAGTAAGGTTAAATTTGGAGAAATTTTATCTCCTGATGAGTGTACCAACCTCATCCCTTTACTAAAAGAGAGATATTATCTTTTTGCTTGGACTTATAAAGACATGTTGGGTCTAGATCCGAAATTGGTTACTCATAACCTTTTGCTATATCCCTCAAAAAATCTAGTCAAGTAGAAACTTAGTAATATGCTTCCAACATTAGCCTTAATGGTTAAGGATGAATTGCAGAAGCTATTGGATGTAGAGTTTATCATTTACATCGACTATTCGGAATGGGTATCAAACATGGTGCCTATAGGAAAACCTGATGGAAGGATCTGCATCTGTACAAATTTCAAATATCTCAATAGGGAAACACCAAAGGATTCATTTCCATTGCCAAACATATATGCTATCATAAACATAACTGGGGGTCATGAGATGCTCTCCCTAATTATGGTTTTTCAAATTATAATCAAATTTGGATTAAGCCCAAATACCAACATAAAACTATGTTCATAACGCCATGGGAGATATTTTGTTATAAGGTTATGCCATTTGGCCTTAAGAATGCTGGTGCTACATATCAGCGGGCTATGACATACATCTTTCATGCCTACATGCATAAGATCTTGGAATATTACATCGATGACTTGTTGACAAAGTCATTGCTACATTCAGAGTATGTAGAGGTCCTAAGAATGGTCTTCGATCACCTAATAGAGTATAATGTCAGGTTGAATTCTAAGAAGTGCATATTTGGTGTAACTTTAGGAAATCTCTTAGGATTCATTATTTCAAAATGAGGGATCAAAGTAGACCTAGTAAAGGTCAAGGCCATTTTAGAGATGCGTCCTCCCATGAACATCAGGGAATTAAGAAGCCTACAAGGCAAAGTAGCATCCATAAAGTGATTTATCACATAATTATTGGACAAATATCAACCCATGAATAAAGATAATATTGGATAATGGAACGTCATTCAAGAAAAAAATTGTGAGGGCTTTGACATCCAAGTACATGATCAAACATAGTTTTGTGACTCCATATTATCCGTAGGAAAATGGGTAAGCTAAGGCTTCAAATAAGATAGTGGTATCCATCTTGAAAAATATGGTACAAGAGCACCACAAATATTGGCACATCTAGCTACCCCTTGCATTATGGGCTTATAGGACTAGCATTCGGACACCCATTGGGGCAACTCCATTTTCACTAGTATATGGCACTAAGGCCATTATGCCCTTAGAGTTGGAGATTCCAACACTGCGCATCGCATTGAAAGAGTTCATCGATGATGACACTATGTGGCAAGCTCACCTAGATCAATTGATGCTACTTGATGAACATCATGTGAATGCCCTTGAGCATCTCTATGTTTACCAAGAGTGCTTAAAATGAGCTTACAATAACAAAGTCCATCTGAGAGACTTTGAGGTTGGTGATCTTGTGCTGAAAGAGAACCAACAAAACTCAAATCTACCACCAAAACTATGAGATAAATTTATGGCTAATTGGTTAGGTCCTTATATCATCTCTAAGAATATTGGACCTAGGACATATCACTTAACATCACTTGAAGGGGTTGAAGATCCTGAACCTCTCAACATCCTTCATCTTAAAGTGTTCTATACCTAAAACCATTAAAAGGCTCCAAAGGCATCTGTAAGCCCTTTGGTCATCCCATAAAAGGCTCCAAAGGAATCTAAACCCTTTGGTCAAATCAAAATTTCAAAAATCCATAAAAATTAAAAAGCAATAAAATCTAAAAACATTGCATTTCATTTTGCATTGTTGCATCTCATTTGCATTTTGCATTCTCATTTTGCATATGCATTCATTTAATTGCATTGCATTTAGGCATTTCCATCCATCGCACTTGCATTAGGATAGGTTGTGTTTGCAATCTTACAAATGACACCACATTTGTGTTTCAATCATGCATCTATGCATTATCATCATCACCCATCACCCTTGTGAGTAATTGTGTTTCTCAACACAACCCCTCCTGTTGCTATGAAGAATATACTAGGGTTTTTTGGTCATTCAACCATACCTAGTGGTCTTCTCAAGAGTTTGGTAGAAATCTTGCTTTGCTTTTGTAGATGAGGTCTAGTTTTGATAGCACTTAGCATATCAGAATCCTATCACTAATCAAACACATTTAAACAATCCTACTTAGGGTAAGGAAGGACGAAAACTACAAAAGTGGTCTGGGTCACCTTAGGTGAAAGGTTTTGTTACTTGCTTATTTTGTGAGGAGCAGTGGTCTAGAGTAGAGGTCATTGGCAAAAGGACAAGTTCACCCCCTACCCGAAGAGATCCCTTGCTTAAATCAAAATGAGCAAAATCCTAGAGTCAAATCCTATCCCTTGCAAAAAAAAAGAGAAAAAAAGTATATACAAAATAAACAATGATTTTTATCACTATATATGAGCAAGTATCCCAATAAATTGAAGAAAAAAAGGGGGTGAACTTGAATCCCTGGAATGGTCAATACTCAAAGCCATGGAGTGATCCCCAATATAGCAATGGGCTGAATGAATCCTACCTGACATTGGGGTAGGTCTAGCAAGTCACAAGTGAGCTAGCTTTAGGTGGCCTAGATTGCCTAGTGGTCTAGTCTAACTAAATCCAAACCTAGGATCGGATAGACATTTGAGGATCCCCAATACAACAATGGGCTGAATGAATCCCACCTGGCACTGGGGTATGCTTATGCCTTATCTAATATATTCATTTGCACACACAGGGGTAATGAATAGCTTGGTCTTTCAGAGCGAAAAATTTATTTTTCATAAGTCTAGTATAGTCATTATACAACTTTTGATAAGTCAACTAGGGTGTTTGAGTTTCATGGAAAACCTCAAAAATTCCCAAATAGCAACAATCAAATCGCAATCATCAAGGATCAAATTTCTCTTTATAAGATTTTGTTTATTAAATATTGTTCATAATATAGGTTAGATACTGGATGGATGTCAGAAATGATATTTAAATGGCCACTGACTATGTTATCCATATTCTTTTAACTTACAAAAGCTTATGAATAGAAACAATACATCATTGCATCTCACATATGGGTGATTAATTGATTAATTCTTATGATAAGATATAGCAATTACAGTTCATGATTGTTATACATTCTGTGGTGTCATCCATTAGATTGTTAAACTCATATTGCATTCATACATTGTGTTTTAAGTGATTAAAGCATACATGTCCATTTACAAAAAATCATCATCATGAAAATTATGCAATACATACATGGCATGAATCATGTCATAACATCATAAATTAAATGCATACAAGTACTGTAAATTAAACATGCATTTAACATCAAATATTGCATTCATATACATCCATCATAAGTAGTCCATCTACACATATATATCACTGCATATAATCATACATCACATAGCTATCTAGCACATGTCATATATACATCACATCATATAGCATAAAATAAACATAACACATCAGCATTGCATCCATATGCATCTCATAAATATAAAACAAATAAAATCTACACATATAATGAGTCTCAAATGTCATATATATATATATATGTGTGTGTGTATCAAAAATAAAGAGTACATCAACATATGTCAAAAATATCTCGTAGGCTACAACTATGTAGGTCCTCGACCTTACACTCAAAAATGGTACAATATCTAGCACAGATCCATACTAAGTAGTGCCTACACCCCTAGTCTATGAGGCTCCACCATCACCTCCACCCTCCCTGTGAGTCCTCCTAGAGCTGGCACCTGAGGTCCTCTCAGATCTATGCATCCTATGACTAGAGCGAGCTGAAGACTGCCCTGTCTCCCTAGTCTGAGTCCTCTGAGATCCTGGAGCTATGGTCCTCTCTAGAACCTCACCCTTGAGTAGCTCAATCTCTCTTGCTAAGGTAGAGATGTAGGCAACATCTGATGATCACTCATCGATGTGTCACTGCACTAGAGCCCACAGTCTCCTGATCTCTACCATCGGGTCTACCACTACTAGTCCTTGTACTATTGGAACTATTGGGGTAGCTGGAGCTACTAGAATAACCTATGAAGATGAGGGGTCTCCCCTCATAGACCTGAGTGAGTCACACTCTATGATCATAGCATCTAGTTAGGACTGTAGGAGGATACGCTACCCTATGATCCTCTGGATCTCCATCTCCATCATGGTAAGTTGTGTCTAGAGAGCTATCTTCTCCTCCTCATAGCTGCACCACTGAGACTATCCTACTGTGAGCTATGATTGTAGGTCACTAACCCATGCCTATAAGGTAGCTATGGAGGTGTCTCTCCCTAGCATCTACATCTGTAGTGTGCCTACCTAAGTCTGTAGGCTAGCAACCTGAGCCTTGAGCTATCCAATCTCATTGTCAGGACTACCTCACCCTCTACTAGTGCCTCATCCTCCTCCTCAGCCTAGGGGGCCTCCTCTATAGCTCCTCCCTCACCCCATCCACCCTTAGTCCTCTGATGGACTTGATGCCCATGAGGATCGACCTCTACTCCCTCTACACCCTCTACTATAGCCTCATCTGTTGGTCTACCTAGTGGGCCCTCCAAGCCCCACCATAGCATGGTCATCCACCAAGTGTTATAGTATGCTATCATCCCTACATCTGATAGGCCTAACTCCTAGAAATCATCATCCTCATCACCCAATAGAGTCACCCAAGGCCATGTCAGGTCCCTCTCTAGAGTGAGATGATGGTAGATGGTGGGGAGCTCTAGGATGTCCTACCTGATACCAAACTATCTGGTGACATGAGAGAAGTAGAAGAACTCTCGTACCTCGGACTTGCATTTGAGGAGCCATCTATCTCTGCGTGCCCATCGTAGGTACTCATCAGCCTCTGTCCATGGAGGGTAGTCTAGGTATGGCTACCACTCAACCTGGCCTACCTACAGCCATGCAAACTACTCTATGTAGTAGCTCAGGTCCCCTACGTGAGACCTACTCTAGAAGCCCTCCTACTCTCAAGGCTAGCATATTGCATAGCACTGATGCACCTCCTCAATGTCTGTGATCTCGAGTGGTAAGCCTATAGGGTACTCAATATTGATGTGCTACCACCCCTAGATCTGAAGAAGTAAGCTATAATCGATGCCCACTCTGCTCCTCTGGGTGATCTGATACAACTCATTATAGAGCTATGCTAATAAGGCACTCCCCCAAGATAGGATCAGGGGCTGTTGAATGGTGCTCGCTAGGACATCTCACATCCTAGCTAGGAGGTTCTAGGGGAACCTCACTCCAGAAGTATCAGGGAGCACGATCTACATAATCAAGTGTATAAATATGGTCGCTCACTAAGAGAAGACCTACTTGGTGTACCAGTGCTCAATGTGGACCCCTCCGTGGTCTGAGTGCTACTACACCACATCACTATGATGACCGAAGATCTGATCAAACACTATCTTCTTTGCATCTATCGATGAAGATGTGATGGCCTCACCATCTAGAGGGAGTCAAAATATGTGGTACACATCCTCTAGTATCATGGTCATTTCATCGGTAGGTAGGTGAAATGTGTTGGTCCGTGCATCCCAGCATCGGGCCAAAGCTATCATGTAGGCCTGATCGACCCTAATAGTGGGAAGGCACAAAATATAGCCGAAGCCCATGGCCTCAAACCAATCCTGCTCTACCTGTGTTAGGGCACCATGCAGGTTATGAAGGATCTTCGATTCCCTCACCCTCGTAGTTAGAGTCTGGTCGAAAGTAGCATAATAAGGCAAAAATAATTAAAAATCAACCAAAAACATCAAAAAATGACTTAAAAACGTCAAACAAAATCACAAAATCTTCAAAAACACATAAACATCAAAAAATGCACTCAAAATTTAAAAAAAAATGGACAAAGCACTTCAAAAAGTAAAAAAAATAATTAATTCCTTTCAAAAATAAAAAAATTGAAAAATTTTAAATTTTTTCTAAAGTTGTCGAACCGTGGTTCAGACCCATGGTCGGGATGGCGATCAAATTTGATGACCATTGGGATTTGAATCCCACCATGGCTGATAGCCATGGCCCCCAATTTGCCAATTGGGGACCATGCCTGCCAGCCACGGCTAAGGGAGATGACCTTTTTGGGGTCATTTCCCATCCTGAGACACCCCAAAAAAATTAAACCCACCCCTTTTAATCTAACCTAGGCTAAACCTATCTAGGGTGTGGTTCATTACCGATAGTTTAGTGATGTTAATTTAACCCATTACTTAATGAGGTTCAATTTTATCTAGTAATTGCAAAAATGAGGGTTTGTGTGCTTCTACCTTAGTAGCACCGACACCTCCAGGTTGGTCTGCCATCAGTGTGGGTGGTAGTGAGGTCGAGTTTGTAGCAACGTTCCGCGTCAAATTTGATAACTCACCTCTCAGAGCACTCAGGTTTGCAAAGCTGTCAATTGGAAATAATGACGTCGAAAATGATAGATTTTTCTTAAATATTTTCCATTTTACCCCTGACCATGGTTGACACCCGCGGGCACAGGATTAGGGTTTTTCGATCGTGGGTCGGAGCCGCGACTAGGAAAATTTGAAAAATTAGCTGCGTTTGACAAGCGTGGCTAGAAACCTACAATAAATGCTCCAAAATCCCACCATGAGGAGTTTCAAAATGTCAAATTAAAAATATCCACCTCACCAGAATTTTCAAAAATATTAAAAATAACAAAAAAATTAGATAATTCAAAAGTCAAATGTGCCTTGTATCTAGTTATTTACCCTATACACTTGGCGGTTGCAGTGACTTGTGCTCCATGCAATACGGAAAGATGAGTAAATTACCATAAGGACATTTGGGGTAAATTCATCATCACCGAATTGATATGCTTCATTTCAATCCCGAAGAAGGCCTTGGAGGTTGGACCGCTCCATGGGAATGAAGCAATCATGTCAATTCTTCTATGACATTTTTAGTAGATCATCGACCAATATGATTCAACACATGCCTAATTGGAATTGTTATCATTTTGATTCCCTAAGAAGGCCTTCATGGCTGGACCACTCCATGGGATAGAAATATACAATTACTATTAATAGTTGTAATCATAGTTGATTAGGCCTAGCCAAGTATCAAGTGCTAAACCTTAAATTGTTCAAGTCATTCATAGTGGTCAAGTGACTCGTCACTTCATTTAATTGTCATTACCCTCATAGACTCGTCACTTGAGGGGGTAGTCATAATATCATAATCATAATCAAAGTCAATAGAAGATCCCTTGATCTTGTCAAAATTGCGTTCATCTTACGAATCATTGCCAATGACTATCATAAGCTTACCCTTTGTTGGGGCAAAAAGCAACTATGATAGTTAAGCTAGTAGCTCTCCTCCTTTCGGATCTATATGGCGCAGAAGCCTATAGTAGCACTGAAGCTACCCGATCACCGTTGGAGCTTGCCAAAGCTTTGCAAATTTAAGCCTTCCATCCAGTTGGAAGCAATGATTCTAGGATGCGCATCCTTTTGCAGGACCTTGGGCATCTAATGTTGATCAGACTAATGATCATCATCCAACCTATGACATCATTTTAGGAGGTCTATTTTTGCTCAGCGTTGTTCGATCTCACAATGCATCTCAAAAGGGGCATCTGTAGACACCTAAAATGCGTCATGTCAAGGCGACTACTCATATGGGACATGCTAGAAGACCATATGAAATATCTTGGATAGATTCCAAGGTGAAGCAGTGGTTCTAACCACTCATTTAGGCATTTTGGCCTAATCAGTGTTGGTCACGGCTGACACCCATGGTTAACAGAGTTGGCCGCACCTCAGAGCCGTGGCTAGCCTTCAAAATTAGTTGGACCTCGGCCGACCCAAAATTGGTTACAATGGCCAATTGGTTGAAGATCCAAGCGGTTAGAGGGTGAAAAGTTCTAGAAGCTTCCATCCAACTGCCCTAGCTACCCTTTCTTGATCTTGGCTTCTCCATGAAGCTAAGACAAGGCCTTCCCAAGTGCTATAAAACCCCCCTCCAAATTGGGGAGAAGTCTGGAAGAATCTCGAGTTGAAGCGCAGTGAAGCCCTATCAAATTGCATACTCACTTGCATCCATTGAGAGGAACACTTTTGCTGCCTATTTGGAGATCACATGGCATTTGGAATCAAGAAGGCTATGGAGGGCTAGGAGAAATCAAGAAAATCAATTGAGCCCAATCCATCACCAATCTGAGCAATTCAACCACCAAATCTGTCAGAGGACATCAAGGTGACCTTTGAACATCAATTCAATGGAGTGAATTGAGGAATCAAGCCCTGATTTGGAGAACAAGGACATTCATGGCTCAACCGTGGCTATCAGCCATGGCTAACAGTGCCAACCGCTTCATAGACCCATGGTCAAGGTTTAATCCTCTTTTCAGCTGGTTTTAGCAGTAGGTTTACATTTCTATTTGTTCATTTAGGTAAATTTACTATAGATTGATTTTTTGTCTTCTCATTAGACTATTAGAATCATTGATCTAGGGTAGATTCCTCTCATTTTCAAGTATTAGTCAATTCTAGACTAGGTGTTATTATTTTCATGCATGTATGCTCTCAATGCTTAATTAGGATGTTAGATGACTAAATCTATGTCTCCTTTACATTCTTTATGGTAAATTTACCATGTTTTAGCATAGATTCGTATCTTTACATGCTTTCTTGATTTCATGTTTCTTATAGCATCTTTTATGCAAGATTTGGATTAAAGGCCTCATCAAGAGAGGCTACCTTTGCTTTTAATATGTTTCTTGTTGTTTCTTGGATGCAGGGTTAATAGGGTCTTGTCATTCAAAGCAACAAATGCCTCTAATCATGGAGAAGAAGGCCACATTTGCCTTGGAGCAGTTCGTGTCAACCTAGGAAGCCTGTGGATTACACCTACCCTTGCGTGGGGATTTTCTATGATTGTAATAATTGTATCACATTGGGTATCCCTAAGAGGGATGGATTTGTAATCGAATTTCAATGGAAATTTAATAAAAGAAGCCCTTCTTTGTGGTTATTTGCAAATTCATCCATTCTTTTATGCTTTATGTGATTTTTCAGTTATTATTAGCTTAGGTGTATGCATCCTAGATTGCTATAGGAAGAACATGAGTGAACAAGATTTTACAAATACCAAAGTATCTTGAAGCTATGTATCATATCTATGTTCTTGTTCACTCGGTTTATGTATTAGTTGGAGGAAGATGACAGGATTGGAGGGATGCAGAGACAATCTATGGCTTATGGCTTCCAAATACAACTCCATTATTTTTGTGCTTTTCTTCCATTTCATATTTAGAAATCTTCCCATAGGACTCATACAGGTCAATGTGGGTTCATCGTGGAAGTTTTTGTAAGGTTCTGATCCCTTCTCAATGTGGTTTATGGAGATTCAGTATGCCACAGGCAACATCTTTCAAAAAAATGCATTAAGTGTAAACAATCTGGTTGTAAATACATGTGCAAATGGATTTAATACATCATCCTATGACCAAAATCTGAATAAGGTGTACCCACGTCTTTAGTGATGAGGCAACGCATATCAACGATAATTCTCTACATGTTTAAAAAATGCCAGGAGTTACACAATCGGAAGGCTAGATGGAGATTATTTTTCGTGTAACAGATCTCTCTATTGCCAATTATAGTTTGAATGGTGCTCTCTGCATTATCATAATTATATTTTTTTTTCCATATTTGATGAACATGATTATACTATCACCAGTATGGTTGTATACTGTACAAATCCAATTAAATTTGAGAGGACTCTTTTGAGGCTTCTCTACAATTTGGCAGCTGAAGCGTTGGAATCCTCAAAAAAGGAATTTGTTGATGGATCAGTAAAATATTCCACTTATTCTTCCTCTTCATCATTGGAAAAGATAAATGGTATGATGTCTATCTCCAACTACTCTACATGCTTATCAAGTGAAATAGATAATGGTATCAACCTCAGTAATATTATATGGTACATGGTGATTATAAATCTTTAAGTGATTATAAACCTTTAAAGACAAGCACTAGTTGTCGGGGATGGTTTTTACTTTATAACTCCACATAGATTAGCCACCCTCCTCCAAGTAAATAAATCCTCATTTTTATTTTTTCTCTTCCTTTGAAAGTAGTCTAGGTCTTATTTTCCTTTTGGTAAAGTGGTCTAGGTCTTCTTTTTTTCACATACACAAAGGTTAAGGTTGTATGTGTTCGATTTTTAGTGAGGCAATAAACATTGTTGTGTGTTTTGTGTGCAGATAACTCATCAGTTAAACCAGTACTAATTATGTGTGGAGTTTTTGGAGGATTTATTATGGTGTTAGTTGTGTTTATAGGGGATGATGACATCAATTTGGCGATGTGTACCTTAGTTGGCTCCATTTCTAATAAATGACATTTACCTAAGTAGTTTGTGCTCAAAAACTACAAAATATGGTCAAGTGTTTTTTGATGATTTATAAGTAGACTTTATTGTTTTAAATAGTTAAGATCCTTATTAACAAGCTCTAGTTTAAAAAAAAATTGACGTAACCAAAAAAAATTGGTATACTTAATACATTGAAATTTTAAGGCTTATGCTAATTTATTTCCTTGTAATAAAGGCACCATTGAAAAGCCAATGTTAATATGTTTGTAATAGAGATACTATTGAAATGCCAATATTTTAATATTTTTGTAACAAAGGTACTATGGAAAGACTTATCTTCATTTATTTGTTATAGAGGTGTAATTGAAGTTTCATATTTTCAAAGTAATATTTAGCAACATCATTCAATCAAATATGGTAAGTAGTTAAATCTTTATTGAATTCACATTTTGACATGAAAAATAAATTGATGGAACATATGTTACTTTTATTTGACATTTATTTTTGAAGTTTAACATCATTATAAAAAATAGGTTAAATATTTAAGATATTTTAACTTTAAATAGAAGGTTCAAGGTTTGAATTGAAGAGGGTATTCCTATAAGGTGACAAGAGATGTAATTTATGTTATTAAACCATTAAATTAAAATTAAAATTGAATTAGACATTATTATTATTATTTTGTTACATAGGGGAATTGGTAACACCTTTTTCCAATATGAAGTAGTACCTTGAATCAAACTTTGATGCTACCACTATAAACCTTATAAGGACATGGAATCAAACTTGAACACTACAACTATAATCCATAGCCATTATTAACCCTAGATTTCTAGATAAGATGAAGTGAGATGAAGTCAATGATACCCCTTACCATCCAAATCAAACTAGGGTAGCCAAATGACAAGTCAAAATCTGATGCTGCCACTATAAACCCTAGCAAGACACCGAATCAAACTCAAACACTACCACTATAATCCACAACCACTATAAATACTATCTCACTAGATAACCTAAATTCAATGAGACCCCTAACCTACCAATAAATTGAACTAGGGAATCCAAATGACAAACACTAAAATGCCACCATCCAACCTATCTCCTTTTGAGTATGCTATGGTTTGAACCTAGGTCTCTCTAAAGAAATCCCAAAGTCCTTAACACTAGAAGACACATTATTTTTTACATGTAATAATGATATTATAAATTTATAATAAAGCTTGAGTAGTTTATAAGTGTTATATTTTCATAAGAAGTATCAATATGAGATCATCTTCTACAAAGAAGGATCATAAAATTTATGATAACCTTTAAAAAAATAAAAATAAAATAATAATAATTATATCATCATAAAAATAATTATAAATAGGATATGAACACATATTAGTTGTGATGAACTTTTCATTGATGTGATAGTTGTGTATATACAATCAAGAATAAAAAACAAAGAGAGCTTTAGTTATAACCAAATTATAACTATCCAAAACCTCTAAAATTGGTAACATGAATTTCACAACACTTTTCTTCTTATTACATCAATGGTCAATCAAAGTATATTTAGTTTTATAGGAAAATATTCAAACTTAATGCATACATGAGACTATAAAAATATCTACTTGTTGATCTACAATAGGATACAATTGAAGTTGTATGTTATGTTGTTCATCACGTTCATGAATTAAGTGGCACTAAACTATATTGTGCTTCATGCACTCATGGAAAACTAGATTACGAATAAATTTTAGAACTCCTTGATTTTCATAGTTTAGGATTATTTGTTGCTTATGTGAAATGTCCATACTTAACAAGATGTGTTGTAACCATGTATCCTTGTAGACAA
Source organism: Wollemia nobilis (assembly GCA_028583015.1). Classification (NCBI taxonomy): domain Eukaryota; kingdom Viridiplantae; phylum Streptophyta; class Pinopsida; order Araucariales; family Araucariaceae; genus Wollemia; species Wollemia nobilis. Next base: position 24,419,621 of record JAQPPZ010017248.1, on the reverse strand, counting down.
TTCATTCTATAATATGATATTCAATCATAATAGAAGATCAAACAACACGTTACTTCTTATTTCTTCAAGAAATCCAACTAGATAAGATTAATTGATAGGTTATGTTCCAAAAATGGTTGTACAAGGTTAACCTTGATAGATATATATGAATAGTTAATGTTTCATTTTTCTTTATAAAATTTCAATTGGGTCTTAGTTTAGTGTTTTTGGTAATTTTGTAGTTTTGTCATCTATTTCTACATTTTAAAGTTTTCCCCTTTTTTCTCAAAATTTTAAATTTGAAAAAGAAAAAAATATTTTACAAATTTTCTTAATCTTGGAAAAAGGAAAAGAAAAATGGATTATGCCTGCATTTGGTGGAATATTTATGGTAATTATTTAATGATAGATAACTTTGCTTTCAACCACATGCTTCAGTGCAATGGTGAGGTGGATGAGTAAGAATTGGTAGGTTGTAAGCTTGAACCACCTATATCAACAATAGCACACAATAATTCTAGATGTTTGTCCTAATTTCTCTTGCATTTGGTATCTTTGATTCCAAATATAAAATATAGGGTTAAGAAATGTGGCTTGTGAATGAATGGTATCAATTTTGAAACTTAACAACATATTTTTACATGGAGAGTGTGTCATTTTGTGTGTCTATTTTTATTTTCTACTAGGAAAATCTTGTTTTCCATTGTAGTTTTGGCACAATGGTAGGATGCTTTACTACCACTATGGAGGTCTCATTATCAAATCTTAGTGATAATACTCTTGCATGCTATGCCTATTTTTTAAGCATTAATACAAGATTATGTAGAGAAAATATATGGAATTGATTTGTTGAGTGATGCATCAACACACTATGTGATGAAAAAACATAGTTTATGTTAGATGGAGAGTCATATAAAGTCTTGGCCATGGTGAATTCCATGACATGCCTTAGTTTTACAATCATTAAAGGAAGTGGTTTTGAATCTTATTCTCATATTTTTTGTACATGACATGGAGAGATCATTTGGATGGATCAACCCCATATGTGGCCAATTTTTTTTTAGTACTTTAAAATTCAAACCTTGCATAGGCATTATGGATATCTTGACATCCACTAGGGCTTATCTCCTTGTAATATGTTTAGAGGTCTACCTATGTGAAGTTGAGTGTATTTTGAAAGACCTGAAGACATGGATGTTGATGGTGGCTCCACACATTTATTTTTCTATGTATACACAAATGATAACAAACCAAGTTTTAATGATTATTTAGTCTTCCTAATTGATGTCTTATTAACAAATGAAGAAGATAATTTTTTTCCCAATTATTATCCTAGCTAGCAATTGTTGTGGAGGACAACTAGAATTTTTTAGTTCAATAGTAGTAAGACATATGGTGCCTTCTTAGTGGTTTAAAATAAAATTGAATCTATGAATTAGTATTTTTGGTAGCTTTATTAGTGCATAAATGCATAAAATTTTGTAGGCCATATATTTTGCATATGAAAGCATTTTGAGCCTATTTTTAAATTTGCTAAGTTTTTGAGCTCTTTGTAATGTTTGTAATAATTTTGTTCTATCCAACTAGCAAAACTTGGTAACTTTGTAGTAGCATTATAAACCGTATATACTACATTTGTTCGAGGATCTATTCTAGTTTTGTTGATGTGTTTTTAGATATAAGAGGAGTAGATTTTATATTATTAGTACAAGGTACACCTTTTTCTTATGAATCCATTTCTAACCGTAGGGGATGATTATTTATAAACTTTAATATTGATTTATGATTTAGTAGTTGTTTTATTTTGATAGTAGTGTATACATGGAAAATTGACCCACCTAAGTGAGTCATTTTTCCTAGAACTGCTGAGAAGTCCCCAAAACTTGTCAAAATACAAGTTTGGGCCTCTCTTCCCCTCTTCTTTATTTTTTCCTAGTTTTGCCAAAATTATGGTCACCTAGTATGGGGAGTGATTTCGACAAGTTAGATTTTTCTCTTAGAAAACCCAATTTTTGGGTCAAACCCCAAGATGTTGAACCTCCCCTAGGTTTAACTTCTTTTTTTCCCACCCTTTTCCCTCCAATACTCTTATAAATAGAGGGTTTGGATCTTCTTTTTTTTCTAGAAGAGAAGTGCTAAGTGATTCCAGGTGATTTTTCAAGAGAAGAGATTTTTGGCTTTTGATGAATTCTCCTAGCAATATCAAGTGTTATTCTATTGATCTAATTTTGATTTCTTGTTCTTGGTGGAAACAATTTGGATCCTTGAAGGTGAGTCTACCATTTCATGGAGGTCTTCATCCTTTTTTTTTGTTCTTTCACTGCCACTAGGTTTATTATTGCATATTATTATTCGTAAATCATTAATTATGCATTTTTGTATCTCATTTTGCATTAGTAGATCATTCTTCTACTTCTTCTATAATATCATATCTCATCCATATAGGGTGTGATTTCAATAGGTCAAAATTCATGGTCACCCCTTACAGGGTATGATTTTAGATTCATCAGGTTTGGGGTAAAGTTTCAATCTCAAACCCTCAATTTGTGTTTGCATGCTTCATCTAGGTCATAATACTATTGTTTACATTCTATTTTTTGTGTTGTTTCATTTCATTGCATCTTGTCTTGTTCATTTACAAAAAATGTTAACAATCATTTTTATTTTTGAATGATTAGCTAAAAGGACTAAGGGGGCTTGATTGTTGTGCCTCCAAGATTAGTCACATAGTGGCCTAAGCAAGTCCCCAAACACTGATCCATTTTTCTAGGGTTTTATAAAGTTTCTTCATAGGTTACAAAGATGTTGGATATATCTGGATTTAAGTTAAAATCTAAGGTCAACCTTTGGATTAGATAAGTGCCCTAAGTAAACTTCTTAGGATGTTTGTTGTTTGCTTTCTATCCATTTCTATTCCAAACCTAAATCATAAACAAAGGGAAAATATTTGATTTTATTTCTAGGCATGTGAAAGTGAAAGAGCATGTAGTTTGTATTCTAGGGATAACTTTGTGCATTCTCTCAAAATCCTTGTTGTAAATAGAAAGATCTATTTTATTGCAAGTTAGGACTTAGTCCTCATTAAAAATCAAGAATCATCCTAGGGTTAGCTTCATGTATTCTTGCATTTATTTTTTTTAAATAATTTGAAAAAACTTGTATTAAAACAAATATCATTTACAAGTTGGGATGAGAATTCTCCCAGCCTTAGTCAAAGAGAACACATGTTTACAACAGTAAAAGAAGATTTGCATTGGAGCCAAATATCTTAAACCATATTTCTACAATAGTTGTTCACTTTTTTACAATTGTAAAAGAAGATCTACATTGGAGCACAATCTCCTAAACCATATTTCTGGAATGGTTATCCAAATTAGCTAAACATTGGATTTTCTCATCAACCTACCTAATCATCTCATCCTCAATAGCCATGTCACTATGCTATTGAACCCCTATCTCCTTCTCAGTGCTCATATTAGCTAGGAAGTCTACCACTTTATTTATATCTCTACTCACATAAAGTGGAATCACATCATCTAATTCCCTCCACAATTACTTAATTTGAGTGACAAGAATACTCAACCTTCATGTCTTCAAATCAAATTTCCTCATGCAATCTAAAGCTCCAACTATTATTTGAGAATATGATTCTAGGATTATCCTCCTGTAACCTTGTTTTACTACCCAAATAGAAGTAGATTTAATAGCTAAGGCTTTCACTTCATTGCTTGTGGCCCTTACTAATCCTTTTTGTTCCCAATAGAGCACTATTCCAACATGATTTTGGCAAACCACTCTAATTCCAACTCTACCCAAATTACCTTTTGTAGCTCCATCAATATTAATTTTAATCCAACCTTCTAGGGATAGTTTCCAACTAGCTCTGTCTTGCCCCTCTTGCACTTCAAATTCCTTCTCCATTGTCCCTATAACAACCTGATTTTCCTCTTTAGCATACACTACCACAATTTTTGTGACTTTGCTCCAAATGACCTGCCAAACTCCATATAAATATGAAAAGGTTTCTCTAAAAATTTTGCCATTTCTCTCCAACCAAAATTGCCACAAAATGAATTTTAATCCAAGATCCCAACCAATACAAATATATTTAGATTTAAATCTACCCCTCTTCCATATTTCCCAAATATTAATCTGATTCAAATCACCATTAACTCAAATTTTATAATATAAAAAGCCTCTCCCAGATCTGGTGTGTGAATGAGCACTCAAACATAAAGTGATTAGCTATTTCCTCACTCTTGTAACATAAAATACATTGACATGGACCAATGATTCCCATACGTCTGATATTATCAAAAGTAATAATTCCATTATGCATGAATGCTAGGCAAAAAAGTTTACTTTCGGCCAACCCTTGGACTGCCAAATATTTTTCCAATCCTCAACCTAATATACATAAGGAGGAGGCTCTGGAAGGATCTTATCATATCCATCCTTCACTATGTAAAAATAAATTGGTATAAGGAAGCTCCTCTGATTTGAGTTTGTCCTGCATTGTTATTTCATTTTTCATAGCTTAAATCTTAGAAAAGCTAAACATTGGTGCTTGCTCAATATAGACATTGAACGAATCCATAATGGAATTTAAGTGAGTCCTAAAACTATTCTTGGTGAAACCTTCAATTCCTAAGCCCCCGAGTCTATAGAATATAACACACCCTCATGATCACCTAGGCTCCTAATAGATCTAGTCAAGAATCGTACACAACAGGGCAATTTCCCCCCTCTACATCTTTGGTTAATCCGACATGAACACACATCTTTAGTAGAGAATTTTGGAAGCCTCTTACTTTTTTTTTTTGAAAAATTTAAGCAAGACCACTAAATTTGTTTGCTTAGAATTAGAAAAATATTATAAACATCTTAAAGGTCTTTTGTATGTTTTTTCTAGATTTAGATCTGTCCCTTTTCCTCTATCATTTCGCTTTATCCTAAATACCCCCAACCTTAGGAGTACATAGGGTTATGCATAGTGGTGAATTTTAAAAAATTGGGTGAATATTAGGAATTCCAAAATTAGGAATTGGCAAATATGAGGATCCTTGACTTCTGCCCATTCACCTAAAATTTTTAGGACCAATTTTTTCTTAGGGTTAATTTGCCACAATATATATCCAAACATAGGTATATTTGTACTTGTTGGAAAGATATTTTCAAGCCTGATCTAATGGTGGTATTTGTATGAAGTGATAAGGTGATTTAATAGGTCAAAAGTTGTCCCAAATATGACCTTAAGTTTTAGGGCTTCAAATGCCCTAAATTTTGGTGTGAATATTATTGATTTGATTTGCTTAGGATTTACCATGATTCACCTTGATTTTGATTAGGATTCACCATATTTTTACAAGTACATTTTGAGTCCAACCCCTTATGCATAACCCTAGGAGTACGTGAAGGCTTCTAGAATATGGTGATTTTCTTCAAGAAAATGACCAGATTGATAGGGATAATTTTAATATATAAGAGGAAGAACATATAAAAATTGATAATGACCTTGATCCTCTTGAGAGATCTAATAGACACCTCATGTTTAAATCGTATGATCATATTTGAAATTTCATGAAACATGTAGTTTAGAACTTAATCAATGCAATCCACATTTTTATAGAGGGTTCTCAACCTAATTATCCAACAAATAATCAACTTCCTACTCAAAAAACACTCACAACTAATCAAGACATGGGCAACCGACATCTAGTCAAGTTTCATATCATAATGTTCCACATCCCTAAAATAACATGGTTGGTATGATAGTAGCAACCACATGGTAACAATATCAGACTCAACCAACTCAATGATCTCAGAAGGAGATGAGTTCTACATCCAATCAACCTTCAAAACCACCCTTAGTTTTGAAAAGTACTAAAAAAGGAGGACGATAGTAGAAAATCCACCGTTAGTGTTGAAGCCAATACCTAAAGTTTCCTTTGACATTCAACAATATTTAGCTAGTATCCCAACTAACAATTATCTCTTAAATCTTTCGTAAACTTCTCCTATTCGTAGGGAAACCTTGTTGAAGCTTATAAGTAAACAATTTGTTCCTAAACACATTTCCCCTAGAACTATAGTTGATGTTGCAAGTTCCCTTGGGATATGTCATATCACATTTTTGGATTATGATATTCCTTCCTCAGACTCACAAGGGGATTATTCCCTCTACATCACTACATATATTAGGGAAACCTTTATCGAGTGAATTTTTATTGATAATGGTTCCTCCCTCAATCTAAGCACTTATCAAATTTTCTAAAATTTTGAATTAAAATAGGAAGATTTAATTAAATATGATGTCATCATCAAATCCTTCAATAATGAGTCCCAAGAGGCCTATGACATTATATCCCTCCCCCTTAGGGTTGGACCTATTGGTGTCTGAAATGACATCCAGGAAATATTGAAACTGTGACTATCATCTACTATGATCTAGTAGGCGAGCACCCATTAATCATAGTTCAAACCCCCATATTAGATGAGTTAAAGATTACTTTAACCCAAACTCCAGAGTAAGCTAGTATACCTTATCAAATAATCTAAGTGTTAACTAATTTAAGCTTAGGTAAATGTATAAAGCTAGAGATAGAAAAGGGTTAAGGGTTAGAAAATGATGAATAAACAGTGGTTGGATAGAGCTAACAACATAGAAAAGCATAGGAAAATACTCTACAAATCAATTTCTAGTAATCCAAATTTGAGACTAACAGTATTTAAAACTAGTAATCTTCATCGTTAGAGCACATAGCATACTTCAAAGACCATTTCAAACATATAGAGTACTATAATCCAAATAGCAGAATTAAATCAATACCCATACTAATAGAAAAATAAGTCTTATTCAAGCACATATTTAAGCATTTCAAAGTGCTCTAAGTTAGAAATCCAACATCAACAGAATAGACTAACCATAGCATAAATAGAAAAAATAAATTCATAGTTTAAATCCTCACAAAAGTAAATAAGACATAGGTTTGAGGCAAACATCCAAGTAATTCTCCTTCTATTGATTTACAAAAAATATACAGCAGCAGGGCAAGCAAATACTCTAGAGCCAACCCTTAAAAAAGAGGGTTCAACCTCTATTTATAGTTTTACGTGTGTTTTAAAATATTTGAAAGAATTGGAACATTACAAGGAATTCAAAATACCAGATGAATAAGGTGTTGAAGTGGCAACCTCTTGTTTTATTTGAAGGAAGAAGAAATTTGTGCAAAATTTTATTCTTCTGCAACTTGGATTCTATAAGTCACTCGAATCTCATGGCTTTCGGCTCTAGACTGAGTCGATATAGAATTAGGATAGTCCATATTTCTTACTAAGGCTTTCTTGCTATGGATATACAATTGAATCCACTTGTAGTTATTGATCCTCTGTCACTTCATTTTCCTACTTGCTTCCAGCTCAAAAACCTTCAAAGAATTTGTAACTTCGTGCCAGGTTGAATTCTATTTTTATACATGTTTCAAAACACATGGCATATGGGCCAATGATATCTTACTGAACAGTTAAGATTAGAGCATAAAGAACTTGTCATGCCGGTCTATAACACCCCTTGGTACAGATACAATGATGCCTCTTCTTCTTAATTCTTTTAGCGGTGTAGAATATGTTCTGGCCCACTCCTTGAAATTTTTATTCAAAATGTTGAATGCTTTTACTGTGGGCTAGAGCAAAGGAACCTTGTTGCATTGATTGGAAATTATTCTCTAGGCCACTCTTCTTATCTTCAATATAATCCTTTTGCTATTTTTGACCACGATGTAGAACATTATCTCAAAATATGTCCTAAATCATGATTTAGAATGCCAACTTGCAACTTTCACCAATGCTAATCGTGACATAAAGCCATATACTGAATCACGTAGTATGAAACATGCATTGAGCTGCCTTATATAGAACCATGTTCTAGCTTACTTTTTAGAATGCTAAATTATAATTTTGAAAACCACTGACCATGGCATAGAAACATACATTGAGTCGTGTAGTATGGAATATGCACTGAGTTGCATGATGTATAACCATTTTCTAACCCATATTTTGGAATGCCAACTTGCAACTTTGGCCAATGTTGATCACGACGTAGAACCATGCATTGAGCCATGCAGTATGGAACATGATCTAAGTCGTGCAATGTAGAACCATGTTCTAACCTGCTTCTTGGAATACTAATTTACAACTTTGACCAATACTTACTGCAACATATAACCATGTGCTGAGCCATGTGGTATGGGATGCATTGATCCATGCGATGTAGAACCATGTTCTAGCCCATTTTTTGGAATTCCAACTTGCAAATTTGAACAACATTAACCATGGTATAGAACCATACACTGAGCTACATGGGGTAAAAACTTATTGTAAGCCACTCCATATTCTTTGTGCTTTGAGCTGCATTTAAAAATACACTGAGTGAAACTTTGACTTGCTTGATCACAACATAGAATATTTAGCATTGTGTCGTTGTCATGGTTTAAAATATTCTTAAGACTTAGAATTTGTTTTAAGTTTTCTAAGTATTTGGACTTTTTGGGCCTACATTCTAGAACCTCCTAGGAGGGTTTTCTCGAAAAGCCTAAGGACTCTGAGTCTTATACATTGGGCATCAGGAGTCAAAAAATAGTAGGAGCTATTGAGGTGAAGTGAGATGAATGAATAAAGGGGAGTTTTCAAGGAAAATATGAATGAATGAGGATGGTGGAAAGAAAACTATGTAGTGAAGAGAATTCATGGATGAAGGGGGATTTGAAATAAAGGGAGGACTCTATTCATGAATAAGTTATATTTAATGGAATAACTTTCATATGACCATCACTCTCTCAAACCCTTTTGAATATGCTCAGAGAGTAATAGTTCATATAGAAATCATGTAGGAAGCAATAAGTAGATCATAGTGAGTTATGCTTTGTATAATAATCTCTATGTGATAACTATACTTTCAAACATTTGCGAAGATGCTTAGAGTATAATTGTTCATAAGGAAACCATGCAAGAGGTAAATGGTAACTTAACTCTGCAACTTCTTCCATAAGTTTAATATTGCTCTAGTTACATCAAAATGTGTCTCTTTTATAAAGTTGGTTTGAACATGACTCTTCTTGCAACTTGGCATCATGAATTATTCATGTCTTTTCACTATTTCATGCTTTATGGTCACATTCTGATATTGTCAGGATCAAAACTACTTATCAATCATGCTCATATGATCATTCTTATAGCTATGGTGTACAAAATGCTTTAGCTTATTTAACAGTAAATTATTTTTACTCATGCACTTTTTTCTACTCATCCTATTTTTCAACCTCTATTTCTTGTGTCTTCTTAGCGTCTTCTGTGTTTTCCTTTTCCTAATAAAATTTTTCTTGGGGAATATCTTCATCATCTCTTCCTTGTTCCTCATATTCTTCTTTGGTATCTTCCTCTTCTTCAACCTCTAGTTCTAGTTCTGCTCCAAACAGTTGAATCATCTGATCCAATGTTTCTAATGCTTGTTCCCAGGTTGATTTGACTAGATTGGTATTTCCTTAAGCTACTTGTTGATAAAATCTAGTTTAGTAATTTATTTATAGAACATGGAACATCCTTTAATCACCATGTATTCCATTAGATCTTTGAGCCTAGTCAAGTCCTTTATCAATTGAGAAAATTGGTCCTGATCGATCGGGTCTTCCCAGGTGTCTATCTTAGACTCATCTTGCATGGATGAAGCTATGCTGGTTTGGAGGTCTTCTTCTAACAAAAGGACATTATTCTCACTCTAGAATCATCCAAAGCCATATTGTATCATTTCTTTGTTGATGTCTACAATCTCTTGCAGTTTACCTTCAATTCTATCTATTAGCAACCATAGCTTTTGAAGTAGCTTATTTTTCCTAATCACAATCCTGGCTACCAATCTTGTAGTATCCCATGCTTTATTTGGGAAGGGATTGGTAGCTTCACTAAATCTGTTATCAGACAACTTATACATGTGTTTTTCTTGTACCACCATGGGTTGTAGCTCTTCTTTGAACTTATCCAAGTCTTCTTTGGTTTCCTGCAACAAATGGCTGGCCTCATCCATATAATCAATCACAGGCTAGATTTTTGAGCATTTATCCAAAATTTTAGACCATATTTGCTTCTTGATATGTTTAACTTTATCTTTAGAGAAACCTGTAACTCTAGAATTTTCAACCTGAAGTTGTTGTTTCAAAGCTTTCATTTCTTTGACCTGGGTCTCATTCTCTTTCTTCAGCTCTTCAAATTTCTCTTTGAATTTGATGGCCTCTTGGTATATTTTTCCAGCTCTTGGATTCATTTCTCACAACCTTCTCCACATTCTTCTGGTTGCTAATTGATTTCTCCAAATTTTCAAATTTATATCCAATTTTTCATATTTCTCCTTGCAAATATCAATCTAAACATAAATGGTTTCAATATGAGCCTTAGCTATGACCAATTCATCCTCCAAGGGCAATTGAGTGATATCCTCAGTATGCTCCTCCAACTGATAATCTTCCACAATCATCTCATTATCTATTTTTTTGGAAATAGGGGTGAGGGAGATAGTTGTTCTTTATCTAACCACCAGACCAATGATCATGGTCCTTCTCCATCTAGCAATATTTTTGAAGGCTGAGCCAATTTATTTTCCCATAAACTTTGGATTTTATGTGAAAAATTTATCACATTCTATAGAGAAGCTATCGTAGGGTGATTTATAGGAGTGGATGCAGTTATAAGTGAGGGGAAAAATAGACCTAGCATATGAAAAGGAAGTGGTTGTGATGATGGTAAAATATATGCTTATTATAGAGGTTGTAGTTTATGTAGAAATAGTAGTGGATGTTATAACCATGGGATGAGGTGGGAATGATGGAAGGGATTTCCCGCTTACTGATACAACTAGTGATGATTTTAAGGGTGAAGGAGCATGAGTAGGTGAAGATGACATTAGGATTTCTAGTGAATGTGGGGGAGATGGATTGAATTGAAAAATTATGATGACTGGCAAGGTGGGTGGTGAACTATGAGGTGGAGATGATGCCTTGCGTTCCATTTGTTCTTGAGAATGGGAGGAATATTTATTTAGGGAAGGAGAAGGAGAAGGAGAATAAGGGATAGAGATCATACCTTGGCTTATCAAAATAGACTGCTGAAAAATGTCATCCACACCTTGTTATTGTGTCTATTGGGCCAGCTATTGTGTAGTTGGTATCGATGATTGTTCAACTACCCATGTTTGATCCATCTTACACTTCTTACTAACCTCTTTCTTAGCCTCCCCTAATAAATCTCTTACTTTTATTACATGATTTTGAAAGGTGTAAACATACATACAAATACAAGATATATTATCAACTGCAGTTACCTCATCAATAGAAAGTGAAATGAATTTATAATTTTTGTCATTCTCTTTCAAGTCCTCCTTCTCAACTAAATATAGATATTTTTCCATTTCCCAACCACTTCGATCTAACAAATAAGAATTAGGGAGGTTCTATACATCACCTAGTCAAAATATATGCTTATAATTAATAAAGTTTGACATAGGTCTACCTTTTTTAAGAATAGTAAATACAACATCAAATTGCAAGCTTTTTGTAGCTAACGTGGTTTTATGAATTTTTTGAAACTGTGTTGGAATTATTACACCATTCTCAGATAGTATTTGTTTTTTTTTCATCATTTTTTATAGTCTTGTGCATATCTCACATGTGCACATTCTGATGTATTCTTCCACATGTGGGTTCTCTTAAATTTTAAATCAATTTGTTTTACTTTAACATAAAATTTTCCACAATGTTTTTCTATTGTATCTATCTTAGGTTGCATTATCTTATCTTTTCCTAATTTCCAACTATAAATAACACATCTAGCTTCTTTTAGTTCTGCATTACTATCTTCTTGTAGCACTGGTTCAATAAATGAATACTTTGATGACCATTCAAACTAAAATGACCTTCCAATAATCCAACTTGTTGAGCTTCTATGTCTACATTTCTTAGACTTAACCGAATATTCCTCTATAGTGTATATTTTGTTGGAAATATCATTTTCATTTTGACTTTGTATGCCAATTTCAAGATTATGTTCAAGTTGTTGCATGTCATTTTTAATTAAATTTTCATGATGTATTTCATCCTAGGGATTACCTTCTAGTGGAGACATATCAAGATCAACTGGGTACTCTGCATTCAAGTATGTTCTATATCATTTTCTGAATTACTTATTAAAATTACTCTTAAGTAGGGAAAATGAGTGTGTGCCTTGTAACTGCTTAAGTTGTTGCATGTCATTGTTGATGAAATTTTCATGATGTATTTCATCCTAGGGAATATTTTCTAGTAGAGGCATAACAAGATCAATTGGTTATTCTACATTCAAAGATGTTTTATATCATATTTTGAAATTATTTATTAAAATAACTAATTAAGTAGATAAAACAGGTATGTACCATGTAACTGTGCAGGTTTTTGTACCTCAATGGATTTTGATGCCTCCTTGGATTTCAAGATATTGCTAAAATATTTTAGGATACTCTTTTCTTCAGAAGATTTTTCTTCCTTGTTTTCATTATGAGTTGGATCCATTGTACCTATGAAGGAGAATATTAGAAAAAGAACATATGAGCAGGAAGTCTGTAGGTAAGGAAGCAAAGAAGATAATGCAGTCAACAAATTTGGGATGATCATGGTGCAGTAAAAAAAGATGACCTAGAAGAATCTGTACATATAATTTAAGATATGATAGATATAGTCTAAAAGTATTAAATTGGGATGATTTTGCAGGTATCAATGAAGAGTCGACAAGGTAGAGTCTACAGACATCAAAGAACAGATGAGCAAGAAGTTTGTAGGCAAGGAAGTGTTGAGTGGTAATTTTTCCCAAGTGCAAAACCACACTCACAATTAGGATTTTGATTAGAAAACCCTCTCTTGCAAAGAAATAAACATTTCTCCAAGGTTCCTTTTACTTAATGTGTGTATGTATGTTTGTATAAATGTGTCAAAAAGTGCTTGGAATACCTTAGTGCTATGCAAAAAAACTGTTAACAAGGGGCCTGTGCTGGGGTTACTTTAGTATATTATTCTATTATTATTCATAAAAATTAAAGGGAAAATAAAGGTGATTGGCGCACATATGACCATGATGTAGAAGTGAAATTCCTTTTATCTTGAAATGTTTTAAATAGATTTTTATCTTTCTTTGTTAAGCAAGTTTAAACCATTTCTATCCTTTATTAAAGTGACCCGCACTCGTGCAATCCAGCATTTAATGAGGTGTGATATCCAAAGGAAAGTAAACAATACATCAACATAACATGCAAGTAACCATATATATGCATAAACTTGTTGCATATCAGTGTATTGCAGAAAAGAAGATTTTCAATAAGCTTAAAATAATGCAGAATAGAACTTCAAATTTGGCATCCATGGTGAAATTACAGTCCAATAGAATGATGGAAGGAAAATTTTTAGAAAAGAAACCCAGTGTCAAAGCTTTCGACCTTTACTTTGCAGTAATCTATTTCCAATGGTTTCCAACCTTTTATTTTCTATTTCTCTGATTTATTTGTAGGCTTCTCTGACAGTCTCCTTGCTCTCCTCCCTAGACCTTGAAAACCACTTTCCCCTTGTTTGATAACCACCACTTTATTTCTTTAACGTATTTGGATCCTTTCTCATTATAATCCTTAACAGTTTCCTTTTTATAACATGACCATATTATGTTGTAGCATAATGCCAAGTGGCACATTTAATCTACCTCACATAATGTAAATTGTAAACTGACACTGTCATTTCCAGTCAGGGAATAAACATCCATCCGCTTGGGCTTTATTGCCATAATGCTTTATCTCCATAAATAGACCTCCTTTGTTCGTAAAACCTCATTCGATGCAACAACTCACCTTTCACAGGTGTTTCTTCTTCTATCAATATGCTCCTCCAATCATATATTGTAGCCACTGTGGCTTTTTATTCTATCTGGTCATGTAACTCATCACCCATTTCATCTACAGTTTCTATGATCCAATGCATAACATCCTTTTACAAGCCAAACTTCCTTATTTACTTTTATACATAACTATCGCAACTTGTTTTATAATATTCCTATTTCCAAAAGGAAAAATGATCTCCATTTCACCTACAAAGTCACCAGCCATGCATAGTTGCTTCACCTGTGTGCCCTCCTATGTGTTGGCCTACAAAATGTTCTACATCATCCATTCATTGCACTATATCCACCAGCCTACTTCTATTGTCTTTGTTACCACCGATAAGATAATTATATTCTCTTTTATCAACACATCGAACTGGCTACCTACTTCATTTGGATAGACTTTTATGAAACCCACTTTCCATAACTTCCTTTTACACATTAATGGGTTACTCTTACATTTCCCACGTATAGGTCTCAATCAAACTACTATGTATGCACTCTATTACTCTTTGGCCAAGTATTTTAGTCAATGTTCCTAACAACAATTTCTATGTCCTCAAATCTATGGTGCATAACTACCAAAGCCTTGCAAAAAATGGCTCAATGTAATAGGTGCATAGATATCATATTCATCAGTGTGGCACCTTGGATGCCATCCCAACTCAGAAACGATCCTATCTGACCTAGAAAAATTGTGCTAGCCACCATTGTCTTCTAACGAACACTTGACCAACCATTGTTCATCATGTCACACAACTTTGCCATGTTGAACAATTTTTATTTCAGGCTACACCATAACTATTCTACCAAAGTTAGACTACCCACATGCAGTTGCTAGCCCCTGCACAAATAGACCATGTCATGGATAACCTAACATTCCACAGTCTGAGTGATATTCTACCCATCTGACCCTTTATCGACGATTGTCGCAGTTCCTCATATACTGTCAAGTGTGAAAACATATCCAAATCTACATTTAATATACTTGTTTTACCCAACAATTTTTGTTCATGATGGCTAGTAGTGTAAATTTGGCAACTTTTTGAAATCGACCACATAATCGCATGCAATTGCCATATTTGTTTGATATTTTTGTGGAAGCCAATGCAATATTAGAAACATCACAATATCAATACCTTACTATGATTATGTCGTGACTATCATTTCCATATAACCATGCGACACTGTATCCACTATGCGATTCGATTGCTCACTCTGCTACCATCGATCGCGTAGAACTTTCCCTAGATAACACACTCTCCTATATGGTGAATATAGACATGAATTCATCTTGGCTAATTGTTGTTGCCTTAGTAGATCCTATGTTTGCAAGTCTCCACTTTGACATTGTTGCTTAGTACTGCACAAGCATATCTATACCTATCAACACCTCGCCATTTGGTCTACATCAACACCTACTGAGTCTATCCCTCGTGACTGCCACATGAGTTGCTATTTTATCGAGGATAGGGTTTTGTAGTGCCCCCTACACTTCATTCAAATTTACGCTCCAAGTCACCGTACTATGTATTTACCCTCTAAAATGTTGATTGGTGCCCTTAATTTTCCACACTAGTCTGATGGCCTTCACGTAATCTGATTCACCATCTATGATGTAGGTCATCCACGATGTCGAGGGGTTTTGTCGATGTCACACGTAATCTCTCTACATGCTAATTTAACCTCCTAAGCCTAATGTTGTCCTTACTATTTTTATCAAATAATATCTACCCATGTTCGGCTGCATTATTGAGAGTCTCCTCCATCATGGGGTTCGTATCATGCATGTGCTCAAACCACCACCTTAGCATCCATATCATCTAGATAGGGTCCATGTTGTCCATTGGATGTTTTTTCAAGTCAAATCATGCATCCACCATGGTTTCCAAATATGGCATCATGTCGCTATCAACATAGCAAGTCATTCATCTGTATTGTTCGATGTGTCTCAGTCTTAACGCACCACGTCTTCACCAGCCACTCCACCATGCCATGTTTTGACCTGCCTACAAAACAAGGATGTGTAAGTTGAAATCTTTAAAGCACCACCAAAACTAAGGTAAACTAAACATAACAAAAAAAAGCTAAGGACTATTAAATCAATACCCTAATACAAACAAATCCTACACTACCCACACCCTAAAATCTAAATAAAACAGTCTAAACAAAACTAAACAACACTAAGCACACACCACAATTAAAAATATAAACTAATAATAAATTTAAAACAAAATGTGAGGGCTACATGTATATATATACATACATACACACACATACACACATATATATATATAAATTTATTTTTTATTAAGTATTATTATTATTTTTTAATATATTCTTTTTATTATTTAAAACTATTTGCTTTACTTTTATTTAAATTTTATTTAATTAATTCAAAATGCATGAATTAATTAAATACAAAATATTAACTAAAATAAAACAACCTTTGTCCAAATCAAATTTTTTTATCCCAAAGTCAAATAGACGAACACTAAGACACCCCAAAATTCCCAAACCATCAAAATTAAAGGTGGGTCCCCAAAATTTGGGGATAGTTGTGGAGAGGCCACAACAAATGGTGACTCTTCTAGGGAATGCTCCTAAGCATTCCGAATGAAAAACCTAGAATCTCCGGTTTTGAAACCCAACAAACCAAAGATTAGAAATAAAACTATTCAACAACATCCAAATATGATGGGAATAGACAACTTCAATCGAAAACACATGAACCATTGCTTTAGCTAAGTGTGTGAAAGTGCTTTCATTTTGGCATTCCTAAAAACTATTCAGAATCCATCACTTGTTTTGCATTAGGCTATAAAAATATTACTCATGAAAGAATATGCCTTTGCATTGCTCCACAGCCAGTCAAGCATTTATAGCCCCGGTGGAGATGCCTTACTCACCCAGGTGTTAGATTAACCTCATATTTTGCTTCTTTTGTAAACATTGCTCCACTTCCAACCAGGCATCTATAGCCCCGATGGAGATGCCCTAAGCCATTCGATTGATTTGGCTCTTTTTTTTCATTTTATTGCTTTGCAAATTTCACCTACCACCTGGGTTAGAGATCAAGTAAGGTTAAATATTGAGTATATAAAATATTTTCACCTTAATTTGCAAACCAAATAACTTCATCTTTCAAGATTCCAAGAATACCCCTTAATATGATGTGTTCATGTGTAGCCTTAGCAAAATGATTCATGGTTCCCAAAATTCACTATCTTAGTCCCCAAAATCTAGGAGCAATTACTAAATAATTCTATCCCCTTTTCCTTGATCTACATGATAGGTAATTCATCCTTCAAGAGGCCAAACATTAGCAACTACCATAGAACACAACCACCAATAGAGGAACCAACCCAAAACTCAAAACTTGCAAACCAAAACTTGGAAACAAACCCAAAACCTAATCTAATACAAACTTGACAAGAAAACAAACACAAAAATCACCAAACCAAAAATTAGAAACAAAACCCAAAATAGAAAACCAAAACAAAAATATGAAAACCAAAACTTATATACAATAATATACAATATGATGCAAAAATTTTGGCTATCACTTCCCTGGATCCCAAACATGATTAGCACACTTTAAAAGACATATATCATGATATGCATGCCAAGCTTTACAAAAATCCAACCAAAGTAAGATTAGACCAAACAATGCAACAACTCTCATCTTGCCTCTCTCACATAACCACTTTGATTCAAGTTTATTAGCAATTCCATGTTGGACATTTGATTCATTAAACTTGCAAGTGAATACATGATTTTCAACAATATTTTGCTTATTCAATGAGATGCAAATTTCAAAATTAGATTCATTTTCACAAGCATGTAGGATTTCTTTCAAACAAGAGGCTATTTCTGAAAATTTTAAAGCAAATTCATCATCCATGTCTTTAGGCCAATCATACTCACGCAACAATTTGCAAGTATCTAGGATATCTACTAAATGAGGATCATTATAATCTTGTATCCTAGATTCAATTGTTAGTTGTTGATGAACCTGATTTAACAATTCAAGCATGTCTACTTCTCTCTCATTCAACAAAGCAATCTCATTAGTGGTGTGAGAAAAAATCCACTCTAGTTCTTCATTCACCTCTAGTGGCATTTCATCATAAATAACATTTGAATCCAATAAATGATTATACAAATTTTCACCTGAAGCTTGGATGTTTGGACACAAAAGGTTAGATTCTACCTCTTGTATATTTTCATTTACCAACACTTGGTGAGCCATTGTGATATTTTTCTTCTTCATGGGCTTCATCATCATCATCTTGTAACACTTCATGTGATATAGCGATTTCAGCATCCTGCATATCAAATAAAACAGAAATTTCATTAATAGGAATGTGAGAAACAAATAAGTCCTCATATCTTCCCCAACCATTATAATAATCATCTTCTAAACCCATGGGATGAAATTCTATCATGTTTTCCAAAGGCATATGATTCTCTAATTGTTCAGGAATTGTAGGCTCTTCATGCAAGATGGCAACTTTAGTGTCCTGCACATAAGATGAAGAAATTTTTTTATCGATATTCGTGAAAGGAACACATTCCTCATACTTTTCCCAAACATCATCATAATTATCTTTTAAGATCAAAGAATCAGATTCTATCAAGTATTTTGTATAATCTTTAGATTCATCTATTGATTCATCCTCCTCAACTTCAAAAAATTCATCTTCCTCAGATTCATCTATTGGTGGGTCAAGGGTTTCTTCTATGGGATCCATTATTGTATTCAAACTTCTAAAGTTATCCCAATCCTCCTTTGTAAAAAGTGACCCTAAGCCAACCTCTAGACTTTGATCAACTTGATCATCACCATCCTCATTGATGATATCTAAGGTGGTTGTAATATGTGGACATTCAACTTTATCCCCTTGATTGCTCACATTAGGCATTGTTTGATTCAAGACTACTAGGTTTGATGGTTGGTATTGGTTGGAATCCATTACTCCTAAAAAACAATCCATCATAGGAGAAGGTGGTTCCTCAACTAGATTCTTTGGTAGCATTTGATTACAAGCTTTAGGGTTGAGCAATGATAATCGACCCACATCCATACCTTTTGAAATGCACCATTGTTCTACCGTTATTGCCTCATTGTAGGCTCTAGGCAAGGATGACTCTTTAAGAATTCTCCCTAGAAATGTAGAGGTAAAAGGGTCTAAGGCTTCTAGGTACACTTGGATAGCTTCTTCTTCTGAAATGATGTAATGACTCTCCATATCGATGTACAACCTATGGAACCTATCATTAAATTGGCTTGTGGACTCATTAGGTTCTTTACAAACAGAAACAAACTGATTTAATATCCTATTTGGATCAATCAATTTTCCAAATTGTTTGAGAAATGCTACCTCTAATTGATCCCAAGAGGTGATAGAACCTATAGGTAAACCGATATACCAATCATAAGAAAATTCATCTAATGTGGATGGAAACATCCTACAAACAACATCTTCATGTATGATTTACAAATGAATTAAAATGCTCTTATATCCTTGAATATGCTCTTCAGTCGATTCCATCCCATCATGCCTAAACTGAGGTAGATGATCCAAATAATATCTATAGGCATAGGATGTGAAGGCCCATGTATGTTTAAAGGACAACCTACCCTTAAAGAAGTAAGGAATGCCATTAGATAACCTCAAAGAATACGACTTTAAAACCAATTTTGTTAGTCAAAGAAATGTCTTGCAAAGAAGCATGAAATGACTAACAAATCTCAAAAGATATGCATCAATTAAATCATGACATTAAAGACCATTCTCCAATTTGCAAAGGTTAGTATCAATGCATCATCAATTGGAAAACTTTCAAATTAATGAATATGATCAACAAAACCTCATTAGTCAAGATAAATGCCTTCAAATCACTCTTTCAAATAACATGAACAAGTTAGCATCTATAACAAAAACAACCAAATCAGGCCCTCCTTCTAGCGCCAAAATGTTGAGTGGTAATTTTGCCCAAGTGCAAAACCACACTCACAGTTAGGATTTTGATTAGAAAACCCTCTCTTGCAAAGAAATAAATATTTCTCCAAGGTTCCTTTTACTTTAATGTGTGCATGTATGTTTGTATAAATGTATCAAAAAGTGCTTGGAATACCTTAGTGCTCTGCAAAACAACTATTAACAAGGGGCCTGTGTTGGGGTTACTTTAGTATGTTATGCTATTATTGTTCATGAAACTTAAAAGGAAAATAAATGTGATTGGCCCTCATATGACCACGATGTAGAAGTGAAATTCCTTTTATCTTGAAATGTTTTAGATAGATTTTATCTTTCTTTGTTAAGCAAGTTTAAACCATTTTTATCCTTTATTAAACCTTGCTTTAAGCATGAAATAAAAGATAAATATCTACCTCTAAAATGTGAATCTAAAAATGATGAAGGGATTCCTCTTATGTTGCTATAATAGCCTTTGATTTGCCTTATAAATAACCATCTTTAATGAAATTGATTTCCATAAAGAGAGTTAGTTGATTGCTTGAAATGCCTTGTAAATTACCCCCTTTCAATGAAACTGTAATTTTCATGAAGGAAGTCAATTTATTGCTTTTAATGTAATGGCCTATGAAATGCTTTATAAATTAGCCTTCCTTTGGATGAAACTTTCTAAAGAATTAATCTATAAATTTAAATGCAATGGCCTTGGAAATGCCTTCTAAATTACCCCCCTGTTTATGAAATTGCAATTTTCATACAGAGGAATTAATCTAGTGCTTGAAATGAAAATAGAAACCAAAATGTGAAACTGTGCAAAACTGAGACTATGAAATTCCTTTTAAAACTGCAAACTTTAAATAATTTTGGAATTTCGAAAATGCTCAAGAACAAAACCTAAACTGCTCTAAATGAAATTTTAGAGCTTATTCTTTGAATCCGTGAATCTATTTTTGGGATTTTATATTTTTTAATTATTTTTTTATTTTATTTTGAAGACATTAAAAAAAATGAAAAGGTCAGGGTAAGAAAAAAAAAACTAAAATGAATGAAAATACTGCAACTCGGAAATCACCATAAACCCTGCAACGTTAGGATCCTGCACAGAAAACCACCATTAAAGTGACCCGCATTCATGCAATCCAACCTTTAATGAGGTGCGATCTCCTAAGGAAAGTAAAAAATACATCAACATAACATGCAAGTAACCATATATATGCATAAACTTGTTGCATATTAGTGTATTGCAGAAAAGAAGATTTTCAATAAGCTTAAAATAATGTAGAATACAACTTCAGATTTGGCATCCATGTTAAAATTTACAGTCCAGAAAAATGATGGAAGGAAAAGTTTTAAAAAAGAAACCTAGTGTCAAATATTTCTACCTTTATTTCTGTAGTCCTTTGTTTCCAAAGGTTTCCAACCCCTGTTTTCTATTTGTCTATTGTATTTGTAGGCTTCTTTGATAATTTTCTCTCTCCTTCCAAGAACTTGAAAACTGCTTCCCCCTGTTTGATAACCGTTACTTCATTTATTTAATGCATTTGGCTCCATTCTCATTTGGATCTCTTCATTTTTATAACATGACCATAATATGTTGTAGCATAATGCTGAGTAGCACATTTAATTTACCTCACATAACGTAAACTATAAACTGACACTCTTGTTTCTAGTCAGGGAATAAATGTCCCTCTGCCTATATTTCCATAATGCTTTATCTCTATACACAAACCTCCTTTGTTCGTAACACCTTATTCGATGCAACAACTCACCTTTCGTAGGCATTTCCTCTTTTGTCAATATGCTCCTCCAATCATATACCGTGGCTGATGTGGATTTTTCTTCTATATGGTCATGTAACTCATATTCCCCTATGATCCCATGATGGAAACACCTCCGACATGCACTACTCTATCACCCATTTCATCTATAGTTTCCATGGTCCAATGCATAACATCCTTTTACAATCCAAGCTACCTTCTTTGCTTTTATACGTAACCAACGTAATTTGTTTTGTAATAGTCCTATTTATAAAAGGACAAATGATCTCCATTTCACTTGCAAAGTCACCAGCTACGCGTAGTTGCTTCACCTGCAAGCCCTCCTATGAGTTATCCTACCAAATGTTCTGTATCATCCAATCATTGTACTGTATCCACCAGCCTGCTTCTATTGTCTTTATTACCGTCGATAAGATAATTATATTCTCTTTCATCAACACGCCAAAACAACTACCTACTTCATTTGGACAAACTTTTATGAAACCCACTTTCCATCACTTCCTTTTACACACGGACGGGCTACTCTTACGTTCCCACGTATAGGTCTCAATCAAACTACTGTGTATGTGCTCTATTACTCTCTAGCCAAGTCTTTTAGTCGACGTCCTTATCAATAATTTCTATGTACTTAAATATATGGTGCGTCACTACCCAAGCCTTGCAAAAAATGACTCAATATAATTCACCAACGTGGTATCTAAGACGTTGTCCTAACTTAGCAATGACACTGTCTGACCTGGAAAATTTATGTTGGCCACCATTGTCTTCTAACAAACACTTGATCAACCATTGGTTGTCAAGTCACACTGCCTTGCCATGTCGAGCAATTTACATTTTAGGTTGTGCCATCGTTGTTTGACCAAATAAAGACTCTCCACATGTAGTTGCTAGCCCCTGCACAAATAGACCATGTCACGAATAACCTAATATTCTACAGTCTAAGTGATATTCTACCCATTCGATCCTTTGTCAATAGTCACCACAGTTTCTTATATATTTTCAAGTGCGAAAATAGGTCCAAACCTATGTTTAATATACTCGTTTTGCCCGGCAATTATTGTTTGTGATGGCTAACAGTGTAAATGTGGTAACTTTTTGAAATTGACCACATAATACCATGCAATTGTCGTCTTGGTTTGCTATTTTTGTGGAAGCCAATGAAATATTAGAAACATGGTGACGTTAATACCTTGATACGATTATGTTATGAATATTGTTTCTATCTAACCATACGAAACTGTATCCACTATGCGATTTGATTGCTCACTCCGCTACCATCGATCGTTTAGAACTTTCCTTGGAAAACGCACTCTTCTATATAGTGAATACAGACATGAATTCCTCCTGGATAATTGTTGTTGCCTCAGTAGATCCCATGTCCGTAGATCTCTATTTTGTCGTCGTTGCTTGGTGCCGCATAAGCATATTTATACCTATCAACACCCCATCGTTTGGTCTACGTCAACACTTGTCGAGTCTATCCCTCGTGACTGCCACGTGAGTTGCTATTTTACCAAGGATAGGGTTTTGTGGTTTCACCTGCACTCCATTCGAATTCACTCTCCAAGTCGTCATGTTGTGTATTTGCCCTCTAAAATGTTGACTGTCTCCCTTAGTTGTCCATGCTAGTCTGATGGCCTCTGCATAATCCGAGTCACCATCTATGATGTAGGTTGTCCACGATATCGAGGTGTTTTATTGATGTCAAATGCATTTTGTGTGCTAATTTGGCCTCCTATGCCTAATGTATTCCTTACTATTTTTTTTAAATAGTATTTTCCCACATCCGACTGCATTATCGAGAGTCTCTTCCATCATGGGATCCGTATCATGCCTGTGCTCGAACCGCCACCTTAGCATCCATATCATATGGATAGGGTCCATGTTGTCCATAGTATGTTTTTTTGAGTCAAATTGCACGTCCACTATGGTTTCAAAATCTGGCATCGTGTCACTATCAACATGGCAAGTCATTCGTTCGCGTTGTGTGATGTATCCCAAACTTAATGCACCACGTCTTCATCGGCCACTCCACCATGCCCTGCTATGACCTGCCTACAAAACAAGGATGTGTGATTTGAAATCTTTAAAGCATCACCAAAACTAAGGTAAACTAAACAAAACAACAAAAAGCTAAGGACTATGAAATCAATATCCTAATACAAACAATTCCTACACTACCCACACCCTAAGCACACAACACATTTAAAAATATAAACTAATAATAAATATAAAACAAAATGTGAGGGCTACATGCCTATGTATATATATAAATTTATTTTTTATTATTTGTTTTATTTATATATTATTTTTATTATTTAAAACTATTTTCTTTACTTTTATTTAAATTTTATTTAATTAATTCAAAATGCATGGATTAATTAAATATAAAATATTAACTAAAATAAAGCAACCTTTGTTCAAATAAAATTATCCTATCCCAAAGTCAAATAGAAGAACATTAAGACACCCCAAAATTTCTAAACCATCAAAATTAAAGGTAGGTCCCCAATATTTGGGGATAGTTGTGGAGAGGCCACAATGGGAAGCAAAGATGATAATACAGTCAGTAAAGCTAGGATGATCAGGGTGTAGTAAACAAAGATAGCCTGGAAGAGTCTATGTGAGTCGATAGACCTCATGCAAGGGACAACCTGCAAGGGATGACCTGGGTAAGTTTGTACACCTCATGCGAGGGATCACCTATAAGGTATGATCTAGGTAAGATTATAGACCTCATGCGAGGGATGATCTACATGACTCCGTAGATATCATGCGAGGGATGACATGCATGAGGCCATAGACATCATATGAGGGATGACCTGCAAGGAATGAACTACAACATGTGAGGAACGATATGCAAGGGATAACCTAGGTAAGTCTATAGACCTCATGTGAGGGATGACCTGCAAGAGATGACTTGGGTAAGTTTGTAGATCTCATGCGAGGGATGACTTGCATGAGTCCATAGACATCATGCGAGGGAAGACCTCCGTGAATTCATAGATATCATGCAAGGGATAAACTACAAGATACGACCTACAAGGGATGACCTGGTAGACCTCATGCGAGGGATGACCTACAAGAGATAACATGGATAAGTTTGTAGACCTCATGCAAGGGATGACTAGTAAGGGATGACCTGCGTGAGTCCGTAGACATCATGCAAGGGATGACATGCAAGGGATGACCTAGGTAAGTATATAGACCCATGCAAGGGATGACCTGCAAGAGATGCCTTGCGTGAGTTTATAGATATCATGCGAGGGATGACCTGCAAGGGGTGACCTATGTGAGTTCATAGACATCATGCGAGGGATGACCTATAAGGGATGACCTAGATAAGTTTGTATATCTCATATGAGGGATGACCTGCAAGGGACAACCTACAAGGGATGAGCTACGTGAGTTCATAGACATCATGTGAGTGGTGACCTATGCGAGTCTGTAGACATCATGCAAGGGACAACCCGCATGGTACACCCTTCAAGGGATGACCTAGGTAAGTCAGTAGACCTCATACTATGGATGACCTATGAAAGATGACCTAGGTAAGTCTGTAGACATCATGTGAGGGATGACCTACAAGGGATGACCTATGTGAGTCCGTAGAAATCATGTGAGGGACTACCTACATGAGTCCATAGACATCATGCGAGGAAATACCTACAAGGTATGACCTGGGTAAGTCTGTAGACATAATGTGAGGGATGACATGTATGAGTTCATAGACATCATACGATGGATAACCTATGTGAGTCTGTAGACCTCATGCAAGGTATGACTTGGGTGCGTCGATAGACCTCATGTGAGGGACGATCTGGGAGAGCATATAGTCATCCAAGCTAGGATGAGTACAGAGTCTGTATGCATGGAAGCAATGGCGACAAAAGTAAAACAAGGCATTAAAAGAAATTTTATACCTGTAGTATTTTCTCTGTAGTCTTGTATTTTATCCTTTGTCTATTGCCAATAACTCTTTTTTCAGCTTCTGTAGTTCTATTTTTTCAGCTTGAATTTTAGCTTCTCCATTTTTTTTTAATGTATAACAAGTAATAGTATGGTTTGGTATATATAGAGGGTGAATTTATCTAGGTTAATAAAATTGTATATAATTTTAAGACAAATCAGTACAAAATCTAGGCAGGAGGGTTGGCGACTTAAAAATTTAAAAGTTAAAATATTATAATTTTTGGGGGAACCGACCCAAAAATATATTTTTCCAAACATTTTGGGCAAATGGTTCGATGGCCTGGGTCCCGAAATTCACCAATTTACATTTTGAAAAATGTTAAAATTCGCTTATTAACGAATTTTTGTCACTATGCATAACCCTAGTTGACAGCTCAAGAGAAGTGCGTCACATTGGATAATTTCCAGAAAAGGGGATTGGTTATCTTGAACGGAAGCTACTTGTGTGGTAGTGTTGAAGAATCACATGTAAACCTATTGTCTAATTATCCCTTCTCTTGATCGGTCTTCTCCTAGTTTTCAAGGACCGTTAGTGTGGTTTGATTTTCTCAAAGTTTGTGTCTGACTTGATCATTCAATGGAGGTCTCCCTTTCTGCTTTGCATCTTGGATATTTTTGGTTCTTTGGTTTACCTCATGTTTGGTGGCATATTTGGAAGGAGGGGAATTATAGAACCTTTAAAAATATCTCTCATCCGAGTGAGTTTGTGGTACTTTGTATTGTTGTTGCCATTGTTGAGAATTTGGATGTAATTTCTTTAGATAAGGTCACTTCCATTGGGGATTTGGTGGTGGATTCGGCTCTTGGATTTAGAGATTATTCTCCTAAACATTGCCCTAAAAATCCTACTAGACATACTACTATTTGGGAATCTCCTCCTCTTGGTTGGTTGAAGCTAAATTTTGATGAAGCTTCTAAAGGGAATATAGGACCAACCGGTGTGAGAGATTGGTTAGAGACACTGACAAAGGATTTTGTTGGCTTACACTGAAAATTTAGATCGTAGAACCAATCATTTTGTGGAGGCACGAGCTCTCTTTCAAGGGGTTATTCAACTGGAAATTTTGAATGGCAAGAAGGTAATTATTGAAGGGGATTCCCTCAATATCATTAATATGCTCAAAGGTGTTAATGTCCCTTCTTGGATGATCACAAATGAACTTGTTGAAACCCAAAGATAAATTTTAACCTTCGAAGCGGTTGAGATTAAACATGTTTACAGGGAGAGAAATAGATCAGCAAGTTGTTTAGCAAACTTGGAAATTTTGCAGGATTGATGCACATTTTGGCTGGAGGATTTCCCAAATGGATTAAATCAAATAGACAATGAAATATCAAGGAGATAATTTTTGTTTTCAAATGGCTTTGATTTGCAATAGTAGGGATCCTCTCGAAATTTTTGTTTGTTTGTCATGCTTGGCATTTATATAGCTTTGTTGTTTATTTGTTTTGTGAATCCTTTTTAGATTACTATGTTGATATCTTTATTCCTTAATTCCAGCTGATTGGTTAATCCACACTTATAAAAAGTTTGAGACACCTTTCAAAACTCCTTCATCCATCTTAAAAATATATATATATATATATGTATGTATAAATCAAAACTGAGCATCGATAATAAAAAAAACAATACTAATACTAATCAATGGTAGTCCGCCCGAGTAAAGTTGGTATGATATCATAAATATCTATTTTTTATCAAATACGTGTTTGAATACATGTCTTATTTTTAACTTTAGCTCACCGAATTTGAGCTAAATGATTTAAATCGTTGATTTTTGTGTCGTTTCCACTCATCACGATGGAGTGCATTGTATATAATGTGTGCTTTGGTGGCCACGAATATCGTAATCTTCCAAAAGAGTCCAAATTTTCAAATATTACAAATATGTATTTCTTATCGCAAATATCTATATGACAAGTAAAGTTGGTATCTTATCGCAAATATCTATATGACAAGTAAAGTTGGTATCATATCACAAATATCTATTTCTTATCAAATACGTCTTTGAATACATGTCTTGTTTTTTATTTAAAAACAAAAACCAGTCACGTGTTTTGATCGATATATAACATTTGGCAAGTCACGTGTTTTGATCGAGATATAACATTGGGCAAGTCACGTGTTTTGATCGAGATATAACATTTGGCAATATGAGATATATGAAACGAAGACGATAAACGGATTCAAAGAGATCTTTATTTAAAAAAATAAAAAATAAAACAATTTAAAACATCTAAAGTGAGCGTGAAGAATTGATAGAGATCAGCAAAGAATTCGCAAAAAATGGTGTGTATACAACATTATCTCACCGCGAAGGAGGCGCTATTTTTCTTGCTTGGAGTCCTGTCAAACTCCAATTTCTCAAATAAATCCAAAAATATATATAATAATAACAAAGATTTGTTCTTGAGATTCCCATCGATAAGATTATCATAAAATAAGCTATCTTTTTGACTTTCTAATCTATTCGTTCATTATAATACTTTCCTTACCCAAACTGAAGATAACCACCATAGATCACCATAGATAAGATTATTATAAAATAAGCTATCTTTTTGACATTTTGATCTATTCATTCATTATAATACATTATGCTTTTCCTTCCCCAAACTGAAGATAACCACCATAGATAAGATGATTATAAAATAAGCTATTTTTTTTACTTTTTAATCTATTCATTCATTATAATACTTTTCTTTTCCTTCTATAAATTGTGCTTCCAAACCGAGGAAAGAAGGATACCTAAACAACCTAAGGCCTATGGCTTCCAAACCCAACTCCATTTTTTCTCTGTTGTTCTTCTTTTTCATATTTAGCAATCCTCCCACAGGACTCACGCAGGTCTCTGGGAGTTACGCATGGCCGACTCCCCCAGATTACCCCGGCCCCTTCACAGAGTGGAGAGCGCAGAATCAATACGCCACAGGTAGCATCTTTGAGAAAAATCTGAATAATGTGCTAAACGATCTGATTAAAAATACATCTGCAAATGGCTTTAATGCATCGTCCTACGGCCAAAGTCCGAATAAGGTCTACGCACTCCTCCAGTGCCGAGGCGACGCATCTCAACAAGAATGCTCTTCATGTTTACAAAACGCCAGCAGATACGCAATTGGAAGGCCTGATGGAGCTCTTCTATCGTGTGACAGATCTCTCAGTTGTCAGTTATGGTTTGAGCGGTGCTTTCTGCGTTATGATAATTCTAGTTTCTTTTCCATCTTTGATGAACAAGATTCTAGTTCCATGGTTCTGAATGTATACAGTAGAAATTCAACTAACTTTGACAGCACTCTTTTGAGGCTTCTCTACAATTTGTCAGCTGAAGCGGTGAAACCTGCAAACAAGGGATTCGCTGCTGGATCGGCAAACTATTCCACTTCTTCCTCATCTTCTCCGTCGGAAAAGATAAACGGTGTGATGGAGTGCTCGAGAGACTTGTCTATCGCTAACTGCTCTGCCTGCTTATCAAGTAGAATACAACTAGTGATCAGCTCCAACAATACCAAAAGTTTACAGGCAAAATATATTAATAGAAGTTGCTTTCTCTTGTATAACTCCACAGAGATTAGCCACTTGTCTCAAGGTATGTATATTTCATCACACTTGCTTTTATCTTTATTTCTCTTTTAATATGTTTTCGGTGGGGTATTGTTAAGTAAGTTTATTAATGAGTAGTTTAATGGATTTTGGTTAAAGATAGATATCCACAAACAAATTATATGTGTTGGATTTTTAAAGAGGAAAAAAATAATTGTGGGTGTTTTGTGTGCAGATAACTCATCGATTAAAAAGGCACCCATTATGTCCGTAGTCTTTGGAGTCCTGCTTATGGCGATAGCGTGGCTTGTATTCATAGACGGATGATGACACTGGCGGTGTACTGCATCGGATGAGGACTTCATAAAGCTTCATTAAAGGCATTTACCTATGACATGTTTGTAATTCAAGTGGTTTGTGGTTTGTACATGCTTTTCATTTATCTGGAAAGCCATGTATGCAAATGAATTGGGAAGAGGAAAATACCTCTCCTTTTTTCTTGTTATTGTCATAACTAGCAACATATAGATTTTGTATACTTCAAGACAATAAACCAGTTCTCTTTTTGAAATTTTATGCAAGAAAATTTTATGTCAATTTGCTCATAATTATAATAGAAGTATGATTGAAAGGTTTATGTTAATTTGTTTGTAATATAGGCATGCACGAAGTCTTTCCTACAACTTATAGTTGAGTTTTATATTTGTATTTTTTACATAATTTAAAAAGATACCTTCTAATATTAGAACTTGTGAATCAAATATGGGAAGTGTTCAAACCTTCGTTGAATTTATATCTTAACTTTAAAAATTAATTTATGTAATATATGCTATTTTATTTGACATTTAATTTTATGTAAGGTTAAGTTTGAGGTGATTATAGATAAATACTAAATATTAAGTTTGTTATCATATTGGAACTTTTAAGAGGAGGTTTAGGGTTTGAATTGAAAGGAATATAATTGTACACCATGATATAATGACAAATATTCAAATATTGTACACGATTTATTTGAAACCACCTGGTTGACCTAGAACTGCTTGATTGGCCCAAAAATTGCCCCTTGGACTCGAAACCACCTCATGGGTCTTGAAAATGCTCAAGGAAGTTTGAAACCACCTGATGTGGCCTGAAACCACCCGATGGACCTTGAAACTTCCTAGTTAGCCCAAAACTACTTGATTGACCCAAAAATGCCCCAGTGGACCTGAAGTCCCCCTGATTGAGTTGAAACCACCCCGTTGGTCCAAAAATCGTCCCGTGGGCCCGAAACCACTTCATGGATCTTGAAAATACTTGATGGGGTTCAAAATCGTCAGACGTGGATGTGGCCCGAAATCGCTCAGTAGACCCCAAAACCACCCGATTGGTCTAAAACCACCCCGATGACCCAAAACTATCCCGATGGACCCCAAACTGTCCTGATTGACTTGAAACCGCTCGATTGACCCAAAATCACCCAGTTGGCCCAAAAATCACCTTATGGATTCAAAACTACCCTGTGAACCCCGAAATCATCTTATGGGCCCTGAAACCACCCTGTGGGCCCAAAACTACCCCATGGAGTCTGAAACTACCCAAGGCCCATGAAACTGCCTAATGTGACCCAAAATTGCCTAGTGGACCCTAAAATGGTTTGGTTGAACCAAAATTGCCCTAGCGGTCTAAAACCATCCCGGTGGACCGAAAACCATCCCGGTGGACCGAAAACCACCTCGATTGACCCAAAATCATCCTATTGGACTAAAAACTGCCTCATGGACCCAAAACCACCCAATGGGTCCCAAAAATACTCGATGAGATCCAAAATTGCCCATGGCCTATGAAACCGCTCAATGTGGCCCAAAATCACCCAGTGGACCCCGAAATTGCTTGGTTGGCCTAAAATCATCTCGATGGCTTGAAACCATCCTAGTGGAACCAAGACAACCTTGATTGGCCGAAAACTACCCCGTGGACCCAAAACAGCCCGATTGATCAAAACCGCCCTATAGGTCCAGAAAACACCTGATGGGGTTCGAAACCACTCGAGGCCCATCAAACCGCCCCGTGGCCCAAAATCGCTCGGTTGACCCAAAAACCTCCTAGTTGACCAAAAACTACCTAATTGGCCCAAAATTACCCGATTGACCTGAAATCATCTTGGTGGACTTGAAACCACCCTGATTGACTTGGAACCACTCGGTTGGCCCAAAAATTGCCTCGTGGGCCTGAAACCACCTTATGGGTCCCAAAAATGCTCGATGGAGTTTGAAACTACCTTAGGCCCATGAATTCGCCCAATGTGGCCCAAAATGACCCGGTGTATCCCAAAATCGCCTTGGTCACTTGAAATCATCATAGTGGACCCAAAATTGTCCCAATTGACACGAAACGGTTCATTTGGTCTAAAAGCTATTTTGTGGATCTTGAAAATGCCCTATGAATCCTAAAAATTTTTAGGGCCCATGAAACTGCTCGATGTGGCACAAAATTATTGGAGGATACTGAAATCGTTTGATTAACTCGAAATCACCCTAGTGACCCGAAACCATCTTGGTGGAACTAAGACTACCCCGATTAACCCAGAACCACCCGATTGACCCAAAAACCACCTCGTGGATTCAAAACTACCTTGGGGTCCCAAAATTGCCTAATGCACTAAAAAAGTCTCATATAAAAAATGATGGTTTTTTAAGCTAACAACAATATTTTGTATAAATCAAAGCTATGCATCCATAATAAAAATCAAGGATAAATTTTGGCTACCGAATAGTAATAAAAATCAAGGATAAATTTTGGGCTACCGAATAGTAATCAATGGTAGTCAACCCGATTAAAATTGATATGATATCATAAATATCTATTTCTTATTGTCTACGAAGGTTACGTGAATTGATAAGAAGTTGGGCACTTACTAAGAGTAGACCTAGGTTCAAATATCACGGGCATGGCCAATTTGGGCAAAGGTAGTTGTCTGACCTGATTTTGTTGAGTGTGCGTCAGCTTGATGATGGGGGTACCTACCTCGAGCGACCGGGGTCTCCCTCACTTCGAGTCAGGATTCGGGGTCTCCCTTACTCCGAACCATGTTTATCGAGGCGAGGTAGGGGTTATAGTGGTAACACCATGATTTGATGCTAGGATTGGAGGCAATGAACGACTTGAACCTGTGATCAGTTGACCAAAAAAGAAAGGTAGTTGTCAATTCCTCTATGTATCAAATATATATATATATATATATTTCTTACCAAATACGTGTCCACTTGTTAAAAAAAAAAATTGTATAAAAAAATATATATCTATTTCTTATCAAATACGTGTTTGAATACATGTCTTATTTTTAACTTCAAAAGATTCCAAATTTAGGTCGCCAAATTTGACCTAAATGATTTAATTCGTTGTGTTTTTTTTATTGTTTCCAGTATCACTCCAAATCAGAGATCGAGTGCATTGTGGGTAATGTGTGCTTTGCTGGATGCTAATCTTCCAAAAGATTCCATATTTTAAGGAAAGCGCCACAAATATCTACATCGTGACATCTAAAGGATTTAGATGGCCGGCCTTTCATCTGCAATACATTTCCTTAATGCTTTACCGTTAACAAGTGAATTTCCAATCTCTTACCTAGGCAAAGCACGCATCAGCCGCCATTTCCTTTAATCAAATTTAAATTTATAAAAATAAATTTTTATATGAATAAATATGATTAATTTTTTTTGTTTTCATAATTTAAACCAAGGTTTTTTAAAAAACTTAAAACCTTAAATAAATGAAATCTAGGTATAAAACTCTACCGCCCAATATTACTTGTTCATCTACCCACAACGGAAAGAAGATGAGAGGGTTGGAAGTTTACTAGACAACCTAAGGCCTATGGCTTCCAAACCCAACTCCATTTTTTCTCTGTTCTTCTTTTTCATATTCAGCAATCTTCCCACAGGACTCACGCAGGTCTCTGGAGGTTACTCATGGCCGATTCCCCCAGATTACCCCGGCCCCTTCACGGAGTGGAGAGCGCAGATTCAATACGCCACAGGCAGCATCTTTCAGAAAAATCTGAATAATGTGCTAAACGATCTGATTAAAAATACATCTGCAAGTGGCTTTAATACATCGTCCTACGGCCAAAGTCCGAATAAGGTCTACGCACTCCTCCAGTGCCGAGGCGACGCATCTCAACAAGAATGCTCTTCATGTTTACAAAACGCCAGCAGATACGCAATTGGAAGGCCTGATGGAGCTCTTCTTTCGTGTGACAGATCTCTCAGTTGTCAGTTATGGTTTGAGCGGTGCTTTCTGCGTTATGATAATTCTAGTTTCTTTTCCATCTTTGATGAACAAGATTCTAGTTCCATGGTTCTGAATGTATACAGTAGAAATTCAACTAACTTTGACAGCACTCTTTTGAGGCTTCTCTACAATTTGTCAGCTGAAGCGGTGAAACCTGCAAACAAGGGATTCGCTGCTGGATCGGCAAACTATTCCACTTCTTCCTCATCTTCTCCGTCGGAAAAGATAAACGGTGTGATGGAGTGCTCGAGAGACTTGTCTATCGCCAACTGCTCTGCCTGCTTATCAAGTAGAATACAACTAGTGATCAGCTCCAACAATACCAAAAGTTTACAGGCAAAATATATTAATAGAAGTTGCTTTCTCTTGTATAACTCCACAGAGATTAGCCACTTGTCTCAAGGTATGTATATTTCATCACACTTGCTTTTATCTTTATTTCTCTTTTAATATGTTTTCGGTGGGGTATTGTTAAGTAAGTTTATTAATGAGTAGTTTAATGGATTTTGGTTAAAGATAGATATCCACAAACAAATTATCTGTGTTGGATTTTTAAAGAGGAAATAAATAATTGTGGGTGTTTTGCGTGCAGATAACTCATCGATTAAAAAGGCACCCATTATGTCCGTAGTCTTTGGAGTCCTGCTTATGGCGATAGCGTGGCTTGTATTAAAAGACGGATGATGACACTGGCGGTGTATTGCATCGGATGAAGATGAGAACTTCATAAAGCTTCCTTGGTTCCTTTCCTATGACATGTTTATAATTCAAGTAGTTTGTGCTTTGTAATGCTTTTCTTTTATCTTGAAAGCCACGCAGGCAAATAAATTGGGAAGAGGAAGATACCTCTTCTTTTATCTTGTTATTGTCATAACAAGCAACACATAAATTTTAATAAACCAGTTCTTAAAATTGAAATTTTATACAACAAATTTTTATGTCAACCTGCTTATAATAAAAGTATGATTGGAAGGTTTACGTTTATATGTTTGTAATATAGGTATGAACGAAGCCTTTCGTACAACTTATAAGTTGAGTTTTATGGTTATATTTTTAAAATGATTTATAAAATATCTTCTAATATTAGAGCTTGTGAATCAAATATGGTAAGTAGTCAAACCTTCATTGAATTTATATCTTAATTTTAAAAATAAATTTATGGAATATATGTTATTTTATTTGACATTTAACTTTATGTAAGGTTAAGTTTGAGGTGATTGTAGATAAATAATAAACAGTAAGGGCGTTATTATATTGAAACTTTTAATAGAAGGTTCAAGGTTTGAATTGAAAAGAATAGGATTAAACACTACGATATAATGACAAATATTTATCTATCAAATTTAGATACCTTAACATTCTTAAGATCCTTGGTAAGTGCAACCTCAATTTGAGTTCCTTAGTAAGTGCAACCTCAATCTGAGTTTTATCGTTATGGATTCCTCTAGCAAAAATTTCTTCCTATCTACCCTTTGAATCCTTGTTACTAGTTTTTTTATTAACCAAGGTTTCCAACATTCTTTGTTGTTGCTCCATCTGCTCTTGAAGCAAATTAACTATTGAAGTAAGATTTTTCACCCTCTCACTAGAGTCCACTGTTCTTTCAATTTTCTTGTTGGGATCCTAATGAGGATTGATGTTTGATCACTCATATGACCCCTCTAGTAGTTCCTAGCTAGGTTTGCATAGTTTATTTCTTGCAAATTAATATTGTAAGTGAGTCTCCTTCTCACATGCACTTGTGGGCACTAGTTATCTTCTAGTTGTCATTTAGAGTGTTAGTTAGTAAGTGTGAACTCAAAGTAGGAAGTGTGTACTTCAAGATAGCTAAAATGGATCTTATAGTTAGCATTATTCCTTTCCTCTTAACTTAGAAGTTACGTGCATTCTCCTTTGCACTTTTGTAGCTTATGGTTAAGCATATTGGATCAAATCCATGATTTGATGGGTTTGGTTATGTATTTTGGGCCATTAGAGCCTATATAATGAGTTTGTAAATAATATGAAGTTAGTTGGATTTTCAATCCTTTTCATTGGTATCAGAGCCTAGTTCAAGTTTGCACTAGGGCTTGTGAGGTGAGAGGGTAGGAGATAGATTATTTTTTATGAGAAATTCTTTCTCATTGAGGACTCGGTTCAAGCTCAAGGGGAGCTTGAAAACCATTCGTAGAAGGAAGTTCCTTAGGCATCAAAATCCTCGTTCCAACTTTCTCCGTATGCTCAAGAAGTATAGGAGAAGCTTACCCCGATTTCTGTCTTACAAAAATCCTTTGGCAGGTTTGGATTTCTCCTACGGTGAAATGCGAATTAGGGAGCCTTTCGTTCCTGAGGTTTCTGCCATTGAGGAGTCTTGAAGACTGAGGAGCATCTACACCAGGTCGTGTGTCGACTTGGGTCTGGTTGCCTTTCAAACGCTGGTCGTGTGTCGACTGGATCTTGAAAGGAGAGCTACTGAAGGGGTCTTGGTGATATGATAAACAATTAGCAATTTGTTAGGAAAATTTGAAGGTAATTTACCTTCAAAAATTGCTAATATTTGTAAAAATTTAAGTTTTTCATGTAGTTAAATTAACCTTCTGGTTAATTTAAAATTTCATTTTTGTTAGCAAACTTAATTTTAAATTAATATATTATTTTGATATATTAATTTTAATTTTATTGTAAAAAAAAAATTAAGCTAAAAGGGCTCATTGAGCCAGTGTTCGGCTGTATTTCGACAGCACCGGTGCATCTTCGGCAGCACGCGACGACTACCTTCGTGTGTTGCACGTTAGATCGCACATGGTCGTCGATTTCAACGCTGTCAGGTCCGACAGTGTTTGGGTCTGCAACCATCGTTGTCAGCTGACAGCGCCAGAACGACCACCTGCGACTTATCAGTTGTCGACCTGACTACTGTCAGGTACAACAGAATTGGGCCTGCAGCCAACGCTGGTAGCTGACAGTGCTAGAATGGCCGCCTGTGACCTGTCAGATGTC
This sequence comes from Wollemia nobilis, assembly GCA_028583015.1. Taxonomy (NCBI): domain Eukaryota; kingdom Viridiplantae; phylum Streptophyta; class Pinopsida; order Araucariales; family Araucariaceae; genus Wollemia; species Wollemia nobilis. The sequence goes on along the minus strand of JAQPPZ010017248.1, from coordinate 24,383,181 downwards.
AACCTAACTGCTGTCAGGTACGATAGCGTTGGGCCTACGACCAATGCTGGCAGCTGATAATGCCAGAATACGACACGTAGCTCACAGGGCACGCGACACCTTGGCGTGTCCCTATCGTGTCAGGCCAATTACCTGACAGTACCAGGGCACGATGGGCACACCTGATTGGGCTACGGGGCACCATATTTTCTGCGCTCGTCAGCGCCTTGCAGGCTAAACCTGCTGCACGCATGATCATTTTTGTGTTTCTCCCAATAAGGGACAGGCGGTCCCTGGTTCAAAATCTGCCCGAATCTCAACTGCACTTGGTCTTGAAATTGGTGCCTCGGGAAACATGCCACTGAAGTTCGAAAATTCATGCAAGCAGTTGGAGTGCAGTGTCGGCAAGACCGAGGGTAAAATTGTAATTTTTTTTTAAATTTTACTATTCTAAGGTTATGCATGTAATTTTTATTTTTTTTATTAATTTAATTTTTAATAACTTAATTAAATTAATTAATCTTTGATTAATTAAAATTTAATTTTTAATTAAGTTATTTTTAAATTAATAAAATATAAATTGTAAACCTTAGGTTAGTTTAAATTTTTTAAATTTTGAGCCTTAGGAGTATTTTTCAATTCAGGGCACAACATTGTAACAAGGAAATTCCAATTTTTACCTTGATTTTCAGTGCTTTTCCCTTTTACTCCTGGCTTATACCCGGTCTCACATGGCTTCTGACTTGGCTGCCCAAGTGGCAGAACTTGCACATGTTGTAAATGCTTTAGCAGATAAAGCTAATGATACTACCATGGCAGAAGTTCTTGGTAACCTTGCAATGAAGGTAAATGATATTTCTCTCCACAATGCTTCAACTTCTGCTCAGGATTCTCGCCTGAGAGTTCGTTGTGAAGTACCACTTTATGATGGATCCCGAAACCCTGAAGTCTTGAATAGTTGGATTCTTGACATGAGTTCGTGGTTTTCTTATACTCAGCTTTCAGATGAGGATATGGTTCCATATGCTAAGCTAAAACTTTCTGGTTTAGCTAAAGTACTTGTTGAAAGAAAAAGAGGTCATGATGAACTCACCTCATGGGATGAGCTTGTAGACTGTCTTAAGACCAATTTTTATCCTTCCAATTATTCTAAGGAATTGGTCATTAAGTGGTTTCAATTTCGACAAGGTACTAATATGACTGTGCAGGAATATATCTTTCAATTCAACAGGTACATGATACTTTTGAATGTGGAGGAAGATATTAAAGCTTTGATTCTCAAATTTCAAAGTGGTTTGTTGGAACATTTGTATAGGGAAATTATGTTTGTTTCTATGGAAACATTGGATTCAGTTTTCAACCAGGCACAACTTGCAGAGGACAAGTTTAAGGTGCATTCGCAGGCATTCCACGCACCTGCTACTCAAGTGGTTGCAAACTCATCAAAAGGGAATAGTTCTTTCTCACCAAAGAAGAACTTTGCTCAAAAGAAGAATTCTTCTTCTCCATCTCCTTCTTCTCCTTCCCCTTCCGCTTCTACTCCTTCTTCTTCTTCTTCTTCCAAACCTTCTTCTTCTTCTAAAAATTTTTGTAACTATTGTAAGAAGAAAGGTCATGAAAAAGCTGATTGTTTTAAGCTTAAGAAGAAAAGTTTAGTCATCACTACTCAAGAACAGGATGCTTCCAAAGGTCCCCTTGAGTCAGTAGGAGAAAGTAGAGTATACACAAAATTACGAGGTAAGCTCAATGAGGTTACCTTGGTAAATGTAAGTTCATCAAGGGGCGCTCGTGATGCTTTGTTCATCACTCGAGCTCATTTGCTCCATAATTTTGCAACAGATTGTATAGTGGATAATGGCTCACAAAAAAATCTAATTGCGAGGTCCATTGTCGAGCGATTGAAGTTACCTATGGAGCCTCATCCTCAACCTTATTCTTTGGGTTGGAAGGATAGTGGAAGGGGCTCAGAAATCACTCACACTTGCACATTAAAATTTGCACTTGGCCCACATTTCATAGATCAAGTCACTTGTGATGTGACTCCTATGGATTGTTGTGGGATTTTTCTTGGACAACCTTTTCAATATGATAGGAGAGTTGTTTATGATGCTTTCAAAAGAACCTACACACTTCAAAAATATGGTCAGGTCTTTCTCATTAAAAGCACCAACACTCCTAACATCATTCTAAATTCCAAGCAAACAAAAAGAGTAATTAAAAAAGGTGGTGACGTTGCTCTAATTTTCATTCGCTCTCAAAATACTCCTACATCCACATCCATTCCAAAGCAACACTCTTCAATGGATAAAATATTGCAAAATTACTCACACATATTTCAGGAGCCAAAGTCTCTTCCTCCAATTCGCACAATTAATCACAGCATTGAAATCATTCCTGGTTCTTCACTACCTAATGCTCCCATGTATAGACAATCTATTTTGCAAAATGAAGAAATAAAAAGGCAAATAGAAGATTTGTTGTCTAAGGGTTTCATTAAGGAAAGTACTTCTGCTTGTGCCTCACCTATTTTGTTGGTTCTTAAAAAAGATGGCACTTGGAGATTGTGCATTGATTTTCGTGCTTTGAACAAAATTTCTATAAAGAATAGATATCCACTACCACGCATTGATGATTTATTAGATCAGCTCCAAGGAGCTAAGTTCTTTTCAAAAATAGATCTCAAAAGTGGATATCATCAAGTGCGTATCCAAGCTGAGGATACATGGAAGACAACTTTTAAAACGAATATGGGCCTCTTTGAATGGTTGGTCATGCCCTTCGGTCTTACTAATGCTCCTGCAACCTTCATGAGGTTGATGAATGATGTATTTCGTGATGTACTTGACAAATTTGTAATAATATATCTTGATGATATATTGATATTCTCAAAAACTTGGGAGGAACACCTTAGGCATATCCATCATACACTTGATCTTCTTGCGAAGAATCAATTATATGCCAATTCTTCCAAGTGTTCTTTTGGCAATACTTCAGTTTCTTACCTTGGTTATGTGATTAGTGAAAGTGGAATTCAGGTAGATCCCACAAAAGTTGATGTTTTACTTAAGTGGTCCCCTCCTTCAACTCTCACTGAGTTAAGGAGTTTCCTAGGACTTGCAAATTTTTATCGCAAGTTCATTCCTCAATATTCCACTCTTGCAGCTCCATTGCATTATCTCACTAAGTCTAAAGTTCCATTTCATTGGGAGAAAAGCCAAGAGATTGCCTTTGAGAAACTCAAAAAGAAACTTTGTACAACACCTGTGTTAACTTTACCCGACCTCTCTCAACCTTTTGAGATTGAAACGGATGCCTCTAAAGTTGCCTTAGGAGTTGTGCTCAAACAGAATGGTCATCCAGTTGCTTATCATTCGAAAACTTTTTCTATCGCTAAGTTGAACTATTCTACATATGACAAGGAGTTGTATGCATTAGTTCAAGCTATCAAGTACTGGAGACATTATCTTTTGGGAAAATATACAGTAGTACACACTGATCATATGCCTCTCAAGTTTTTACAATCTCAAAGTAAAATTGAAGAGTCAAGACATATGAAGTGGGCCTCTTACCTCCAACAATTTCACTTGGTGATCAAGTACAAAAAGGGGAAGAGTAATATTGTTGTTGATTGTTTGAGTAGGCCTCCTGCCACTCTTGCCTTAACAGTTATGTCCACTTCACACTTGGGATTTCAGACTTGGCCTAATCAGTATTCACAGGATCCTGATTTTGGGAAAATATTTGAGCAAGTGAGTAAGCCTTCTTCTTCCAATTTGCATCCTTTCCAAGATTTCTACATCAAAGAAGGACTTCTTTACAAATTGGATAAGGTTTGTGTTCCTTGTGAGCCTAGAGTGTCACTTCTTAAGGAAGCTCATTCTACACTTTATGGTGGTCACTTTGGGAAGCACAAAACACTTCATCACTTGCAAATATTTTTCTACTGGCCTAAAATGCAGAGGGATGTGTTGAGATTTCTCAAACAGTGTGTAGTTTTTTGTCGCTCAAAACCAGCTAACAAGAAGTTTGGCTTAGGCATGCCTTTGCCCATTCCTTCCCATCCTTGGGAAAGCATTTCCATGGATTTGGTTAGTGGTTTTCCCATGACAGTGCGACAACATGATTGTGTGTTCGTGGTGGTTGACAGATTCAATAAGATGGCTAAGTTTATTCCATGCCGCAAGACAAGTTCTACAGTAGACTTAGCCCAATTGTTCTTTGACAGCATTTGGCGTTCCTTTGGTCTACCTACCAGCATTATATCGGATCATGATTCATGCTTTGTGGGTCACTTTTGGCATTCTTTGTGGAAAATTTTGGGAGTTTCCCTTAACTTTTCCATCGCCTATCATCCACAGTCCGATGGGCAGACTGAAGTGGTAAACCGTACCCTTGTGCAAAGTTTACGAATCTATCATCATGCTTCACCAACAAAGTGGGACTTGAGTCTCACTCATATTGAACATGCCTACAATAGGGCCCTACATTCTTCTACAGGTCACTCACCTTTTGAGGTTTGTATGGGATTTCAGCCCTTGGCACCTTATGAGTTACCTTTGTCCTTGCCTTCTCCTGTCACTTCACATCTTTAGAAGGAGCAAGACAAGGCACACTCATTTATTCAGCACTTGCACAATATTCAATCAAAGGTGATTGAGATTTTGCAAAAGACACAGCAGCAGCAGAAAAAGGCCATGGATCGACATCAAATTCCTCATCCATTTTAGGTTGGTGACAAAGTTTGGTTGCATCTTGACAAGCGGCGTTTTACTGATAAGACTCATAGTAAAATCAAACCGATTCGCTATGGGCCTTATACTATTCTTCAACAGGTGTCCGAGAATGCTTTTCGCCTTGATCTTCCCGCACACTTGGGAATTCATGACGTCATCAATGTAGATCTTTTGAAGTTGTACTTTGACTCTACATTGGAGACTACACCAGCTATCAGTCATCCTATGGACGTGGTTCCTGATTCTCAGTTACCATTGGATTTCGATCAGATCTATGACACAAAGACTCGACAGACTTGCCAGGGGTCTACCACCTCATATCTTGTGGCTCGGCGAGGACAGCTACCGCATCAGGCTCATTGGATTTCTTTTCATCAGATGTCCCGTGACTTTCCTACTCTTCTGAAAGCATTGGAGGCCAATGCTTCTATTGTGGGGAGGCATGATGAGGATTGATGTTTGATCACTCATATGACCCCTCTAGTAGTTCCTAGCTAGGTTTGCATAGTTTATTTCTTGCAAATTAATATTGTAAGTGAGTCTCCTTCTCACATGCACTTGTGGGCACTAGTTATCTTCTAGTTGTCATTTAGAGTGTTAGTTAGTAAGTGTGAACTCAAAGTAGGAAGTGTGTACTTCAAGATAGCTAAAATGGATCTTATAGTTAGCATTATTCCTTTCCTCTTAACTTAGAAGTTACGTGCATTCTCCTTTGCACTTTTGTAGCTTATGGTTAAGCATATTGGATCAAATCCATGATTTGATGGGTTTGGTTATGTATTTTGGGCCATTAGAGCCTATATAATGAGTTTGTAAATAATATGAGGTTAGTTGGATTTTCAATCCATTGTTTTTCAAGACTTCTTGTTCGAGTTTATTGTTCTTCCAAACTTCTTACTAGAGTCCATTGTTCTTCCATATTTATTTTGGGGATGAGTTGCAACTTCCGTTAGCATAGTTGATCCCATATTCTTGGATGATACTCCTCTCAAAATGGTTTTCATATCCTATCCATAACAAGGATTTGGATAAGTTACAATTTATTCAAAATTGTACTCAAGATTAGCTTGTTTTATCTCCCCATGAACTAACTTAGATCACTATCATTCACCTAATAATGATCATGGTCATACTTACCTCATCGTAAGGTGTCATCTCTGGTAAGACCATTATCACTCACATAATAATGATCATGGCCACACTTACCTCGTTGTAAGGTACCATCTTTAATAAGAATTAATTTTTAGGATTTTTACTCCTTGGTCTAACTGGTCATTATGGCATGCAATACCTGCCTTGTTCCAAATCAACTTAAGGTCCCTATAAGAGTAAGCCTTCTCAAAGTAGCATGTAAAATCAAGGCTCATATTAGCTTCTCTCCATAGAAGCTTCTAGTCCTATGACTTAGGCTCTAATACCAACTATAACAACTCACCAACTCAACGCAAGGGAGAGAGATTTTTTTCCACAAGGAGAACGCGTAAAGAAGTCCCATATTTTTTAGTATCATAAGGCATAACCACATTTTGAGTCTATTATCATTGCAGATGACACTCAAGTGGACAAGAGTGGCCAATATCCTATACTTCTAGTATTCACTTTTCTAAACCGCAATATTTAGAAAAGACATCATTAGTGGCCCCCCCACTTTTCCTATACCCTCATCTTTATAGGACCACTTGACCATGATGTAAGGATTATCCTTTAATGCCCAACATACTTAAAGGAGGATGTCTTTTCCATAATCCTACATAAGTTCATGTATGTAGGATTAATATAGTGTAATGCCTCAATGCTTAGTTATTACACCTTACTGGGCTAACTAAGGCTATTACCACTCACTTGGTATTGAACATGGTCACTTGAGCATCACTGTTCAAACTACCACTACTATATTATCTTGTAAATGATTTGATGGATCACTCCACCATTTATATTCCTAGTATTCACCGCTAGAAATATATCCAAACCTCATTACAGATGACTACCCAAAAGCCTCATTGCTTTGGGAAAACCCGAGCCTCACCATTCAATATGTATTATTCACAAGTATCTAGTTATTAAATCATAAAAAATCCTCCTAGATTTACAATACATGCTTATTGAATCATTGCACCTCCTCATATGCTTGGGTGCATATTGACTCAAGGGATTTCTAATATAGCTCTAGATTCATATCCCAAAAAACTCATCAACCCAAGAGTTATAAAAATTAAAAGAAATAAACGTTTCTTCCAAAAGGAAGTAAAGTGCTATATTAAAGTATTAATATCCATTGCTATAATTTTAAATGCTTTTCAAAATATAAAACTAACACTTAGTATTTCTTTTATTCACAATGAAAGTCTAAAATATTGCATCATCAAGAATGAGTGAGCTGAGGTTTAACGGGTGCGATGGGAGTGAGGGTTTGAATTTTCTAGACAAGAATCTCAGCCAAGGCGGTAGAGGTAGAGCAGGTATGGAAGGAGCGGGTGGGAACTTCAAGCATGGATCAAGCAAGGATCTAGAGGAAGGTGGTCAGGCTACGAAAGATTTGGAGTCAGACATCACCAAAAAATATACGAAGGACAATGCGGGGCCCAAGAAGTGGCTATATTTTTCTAGGACTCTTAGAGGAAAAAGAAAGGAGGTTCTCTCTCTTCTGCCCCTACTTCCAATAAATAATAAAATTTTGGCCCTAACAAGTTCCATGAGCCATTTTCTTTCAATGGAAGAATTCTCCTTGGTAGGCAATTTTTTGGGAGGTAGATTGGACATGGAGACTATCAGGGATTGGGTGACAAGTAAATGGTGACCGGTAGGCAGCTTGGAGTTGGTAGCTCTAACTCGAGGGTTCTTCATTATCTTTTTTAATAATATGGAGGATGCTAGCAGTATTTTAACAAGAGGTCCATGGTTTTTGGGCAAAAGCAGCATTTTTCTCAAACGATGGGGTGAATATTTCAACCTTGAAAAGAAAAATATTAACATTGCCCCTATTTGGGTTCATCTACCGAGTCTACCTACCCAGTTCTTCAATGAAAATTGGTTGCAGGGCATAGCCAGAACTATAGGAGACCTGATCTCCATTGACCATGCGACCTTGGTAGGACAATGATGACTCATGCATGAATATACGTAAATGCTAATTTGGATAATGAATTGCCAAGGTTTGTGGAGCTAGAGTATGGAGAATACTATAAAAAACAATCGATAGAATACAAGAATAGATCGAAATTCTATGCAAAATGTAAAAATCAAGGACATATATGCAATCAATGCCCTAATCTGGCAATGAATAGAGAAAAGTAGAAGCAAGGAATTCTAGATAGAGGAAATTTGAGGAGTTTCCCTGGCAGAGGCGATTTTAATCAAGAAAACTATGTCTACCAACAAAATAAAATAGAGGGTGCAGGGTCCCAATAAGACAAAGGAAAACAATAGGTTTTTGGTAACCAAAATACTCAGGTAAGTTCCAATCCTCTAGTTTCAAATAAATTTTCAATTCTATCCAATATGGGAGTAGGAGGATTATCAAAATACATGGAAGCCCAAAACCTTCAGGCTAACCTATATGACTCTCTAGAATCCCCATCCAAGTAAGGATCCTCAAAATCTAATGCTAATATTACTGTAAGCCCCATGGGCATCACAAATCCAAACCCTAATGCTCGATCTCTAGAATCCCCATCCAAGTTGAGATCCTTAAACCTCAATGCTAAAAATACTTCAAGCCTAGTGCATCCCAAAGCCAAACCCTAATGCTGAAGAACTTAGGAAGAAAGTTGAGGCATTAGAAAATAAAAAATCTCATCTCCCTAACATCATCACTAGGAGCCGGGTGAATACTACTAAGGTGACGTCTTGCAGACCAGGGGAATACATGAAAAAAGGAGAAGATTTGGATGTAGGGGTGGAGATATGTGAAACTCTTCAGACTAAGGAATATGGCAGTCTGGTTTTGCAACAAATTGCCTCCCCCCAGTTTATTCCTAAACAAACCAGGAGCACTGTGAAGTCTCCTATAGATTTTGGTAGTGAAAAAAGAAGAGGGAGAATATCAAATGCTGAGCATCACAAAATTAAAACTGATAATGACATTGCCAATGGAAAATAGAGAACCTTGTTTCAACAAGTTATTTCGGGTTCTGAAGACAACAAATTAGGAAAAACCCCTCAAGGGAGGGGGAGAGGAAAAAATCCCAAACAATCTAAATGAAGTTCCTCTCATGGAATGTGAAATAAAAACTGATGAGATTCAGTCAAAAAAATTAGCAAAAAAAATCTGGAATCAAGGGGATATGGTTTGCAAATCAAACGGAGGAGTGTCTAGAGGCCTTATGACTTTATGGTATCCCCAAATAGTAGAAGGCACCATTATTCAAAAATATGACAAGGTTCTTAGCTTTTTATTTAAGGAAATAAACAGCAACAGGTCATGGATCCTTTCAAATATTTATACCCCAAATTCAATTCAAGGGAGATCTCTACTATGGGAGTACTTAGGCAATCTGAGTGAAATATTCCATAATGTCCCCTAGATTTTGGCTGGGGATTTTAACACTCCTCTTTACCCTTCAAAAAAAATGGGTGGAAATGGACCACCTATTAGGAGCATGGATGAGTTCAATGACTTTGTGAACTCCAACATGTTTATGGATGTAAAACTTAGAGGACCAAATTATACCTGGATCATCGGTGGATAGGGTGTCATCTCATTCAATAAAGGTTTGATAGGTTTTTTCTATCAAATGAGACTACAACTCTGTTCGGTGATTCTACCCTACAAGCACTTCCTAAAATTACCTCTGATCATAATACCATTTTTTTGGAGATCCCTAACTCTCTATCCTTCAAGAAACCTTTCAGATTTCAATCTATGTGGATCAAACATTCCAGTTTCAGAGATAACTTAATTCAGTGGTGGCAGCAGCCTGTCAGGGGTAGTGTAGCTTTTAAACTTGTTGGCAAATTAAATTTTGTTAAGAAAAAGCTTCAAACTTGGAACAAATAATTCTTTGGGAACCTCTTTGAAAATAAAAAATAGGTTGTTGAAATTTTGAAGATAATTGATCAGAGGATTCAATATGGTGATGCTGATGAAACTACTAGGCAGGAGGAACAGACAAAACTAGCAGAGTTTCATAACATTTTGTCCTGTGAGGAAATCTATTGGAGGCAAAAATCAAGGGCTCTTTGGTTGAAATATGGAGATTCAAATTCTAATTTTTTTCACGTCACCACGCTTAGAAACAGAAGCAATAACAAGAATTTTTTTAAAAAAAGCAGATGGTTCTATTACTCAAGATTTAACAAAAATCAAAAAGGAGGCAGTAACTTATTTCAATTATATCCTTGGTCAGGAATCATAGTGCAATGAAGAGGCAAAATATATTCTCTTGCAATCCATTCCTAGCATAATAAATGAGGATATAAACCTTAAGCTTCTATCTCCATTTTCTGATGAGGAAATTAAGGAAGCCTTGTTTAGCATGGAGCCAGATAAAGCATTGGGACCCGATGAATTTCCCCCTCATTTCTATCAAGATTTTTGGGACATCATAAGTGAGGATATAATTTATGCTGTCAGATAATTCCAAACAAGCAATAATATCCCAAAAGGTCTCAACTCTACTTTTATTTATCTAATTCCTAAGAAACAAACCCCTGAATCTATGGCTAACTTCAGGCCAATCAGTCTGTGCAATATTTCTTACAAGATCCTAACTAAAGCCACTAAAAATAGAATGAGAGATGTTCTGCCCCGCATCATAGATCTATGCCAGGGAAGCTTTGTCCAGGGTAGGTCAATCTTGGATGGAGTTATCACAGTTCATGAAGCTCTGCACTCTGCTCATACGACCAACATGTCTGTTTTTGCCCTCAAGATTGATATGAACAAAGCATTTGATAGGCTAAATTGGGAATTTCTGATTGTTTTCCTCCTTAAGTTTGGGTTTCACCACCAATGCGTTAATTTGATCAAAGAATGCATTTCTAAAGCATGGTTATTGATTCTGGTTAATGGAACAACTATTGGTTACTTTCAAAGTCATAGAGGAATTCAGCAAGGGGACCCTATCAGGCCCATGTTATTCATCATTGTGGTAGAATCTTTAGGTAAAACCATAAAAAATACTTGTAGTTCAAGGTTAATATCAGGAATCAAGGCAACATATCTCACTAGGGTTGTTTCTCACCAACAATTCATCGATGATACCCTTTTATTGACTAAGGCATCGATGGTTGAGGCCAAAAGAATTAAATACATCCTACAACTCTACGAGGACGCTGCTGGTCAAAAAGTTAATTTCAGTAAAAGCAAGTTATATTTCTTGAACACCCCCATTTAGAGGCAAGGAAGGATTGTAAAAATTTTAGGGTGTGATATAGCAAACCTCCCCACTTCGTATCTTGATCTCCCTCTTTTCATTGGTTCTCTGAGAGAGTCAATGTGGGACAGGGTTATTGAAAGAATTCAAAAAAACTTGTTGGATGGAAAGGTCATCTTCTATCTCAAGCAGGAAAGCTGACCCTCACTAAGGCCTCTCTTTAGAGCATTCCAGTCTATTTCCTCTTCATTTTCAAAGCCCTTGTGAAGTTTTTCCAAAAAATTGAGAAACTCCAAAAAGAATTTTTATGGACTAGATCAGAGGATAAAAAAAGGATACACCTTGTAGGATGGACCAAAGTGTGCAGAACCAGGGAAAATGGGGGCTTAGGTCTGAGGATAATTGCTCATATGAATTTATATTTACTAGCTAAGTAGGCGTGGCACCTCATTTTTTGTGAAGAAAATGAATGGATAGCTATCATCAAATGAAAGTATCTTCAAAATATGGAATTTCTAAGTGACTCAGTTCCAATAAGAGGTTCTTCTTTTTGGAAAGAAATTCTCAATTGTAAGGAAATCATCAAAAAAGGTTTAATATGGGTTTTAGGCAATGGTGAGAGGATAAATTGCTAGAATTACAGGTGGTCTAAGGACGAACCACTGACGTAATATCCTAAATTAGCCTAAATTAGAGATATCACGAAAGAACTCAGTGGCAAAAAAGTCTTCGATTATATGGTTGAGGACAGATGCAAAATGAAGTGGAAAAAAATAAGGATTCAGGGATTTCAAGTGGAATCAAATGATCTTTGTAACATTCTCAAAAAACAATTTATCCCCATGAGACCCAAGGAAGATCAAGTGACCTAGGCTCCTACGAAAAATGGGTAGTTCACTATTAAATCAGCTTACAAGCTTCTGCTTGATGACAAGGATTTTGTCCTCCAAAATGACTTAGTTTGGATAAAAAATTAAATTCCAAAAATTGTAGTCTTTTAATGGCTAGTTATCCAAGGAAGAATTCTAACCATTGATAATATGATGTGTAAAGGTATTTGTATCACTAATTGTTGTTATCTATGCAGGGCTAATTAGGAGACCATTTATCACATTTTCCTTGAGTGCCCTTTTTCCTTGACTGTCCTAAGTGGGGTTTTTAAGGCCTTCAATATTTCTTGGGTTAAACCAACCATCATACTTGATTTTTTTGTCTATTTGCCTTGCCCATTTTCAAGACAAATACCTGGATACATGTGGAAAATTTGTCTCAATCACTATCTTTGGCAGGTGTGGTTAGAAAGGAACCATAGAGTCTTTAATGAGTCTATCCATGATCATCAAACTATCATTACCAGGATCCTATCCTTTGCCAATGAGAATGTGAACCTTATCCCTTTTGATAGTCGTAAACCTCATCTACAGGAGACCATGATTGCTCAATATTTAAGCTTAACCTTGTTAGATGAGTATGTGCCTAGGGTAGTCAATCCCAGAGCCAATGTTAAGTGGTCCCCACCTCCTATGGGTTGGTTTAAGCTTAATTTGATGGAGTGGCTAAGGACAATCCTGGTAGAGCATGTGTTGGTGGCATTATGCGAGATCATAATGGGAATATTATTCTTGTGTTTTCTGAATATTTGGGAACAAGGACAAAAAATGAAGCTAAATCTAGAGCTATGTGGAGAGGCATTCAAATGACTCAAGACTTAGAAGGCAATTTGATCGTAGAAGGATACTCTATGCATGTTATAAATCTCCTCAATAATTGGAAAACACCTCCTTGGAGGATTAAAACAATTTTTGAAGAGGCTAGGATCCTTTTCTAGGTAAGACATAACATAAAATCCCAACATGTCTTTCGGGAAGTTAACAAAGTTGCTGATAAGCTGGAAAATTTGGGTGTCGATGGTGACAAACTTTTCAAATGGGAACATGGTGTCCCAAGTGAAGTAGAGGAGCTTATTCAACAAGAATTCCAAGAATGATAGTCAAATTTACCAACAGGGAAGGCACTGTAAGTTCAAAGGCTATGAGTATTCCTATCTCTTTTTTGAAATGGACTCACAATAAAAATTATCCAAGCTATCAATCTTGGTGGATGTTGCTTGGAAATACCACAAAGACTAATGGGGACAGTCACATGTCAGATAACATGGCTCCTAGTCATCTTAGTAATTTGAGGTTGGTTGATAATCACAGGGTAGGAAAGAAATGACAATATAAAACTTCGAACCAAATCCATGTGGACCACCAGATAGCCATCGTCATAAATCTAGCCAGTAGGTTCACTTCTCCAAAGTTGATTTGCCAAGATGGTATGTGGTCCCAAAGCATGTCATTTACGAAAGAAAGCAATTACCAAAGAATTATTAAGAGTAACTGTCAATACAGAGCTTGTGGAAGTTTTTTTCAATACTCTGCTATGTGTGTCTGCAAATTTTTATTTCTCCATTGTTTCAAGGAAGGGATCTGTGTCTATTTCTTTTTTTGTAATTATGATGCAGGTGTGTTTTCTCGGGGTATACCCAAAATGTTGTATGGGAAGTTTCTTTTTGATAACAGGTTATGTTCTTTACCGGATGTAATGGCTTTGGTAGCATGTAGATTTTACATATATAGGATCCTTAGTAAGGACATGTTCATCAATAGCCCTAGGCTAATTTTTGTAAAAGGTTTTGGGTCAACCTGTAAAACTCGGTATTAATGCTATAGTATCTTATCTACCAAAAAAATAAAAGAACATAACAACATATACAAAATTATATCCATAATCCATTATATTATAGGATTCCTTTTGATAACATACTTCTTTTTATTTGCTCATAACCATTCATTCTAAGAACTTTACATAAAGAATATCAATATATAATCTTTCATTCTTGAGCAAGTTTAATATAACAAGAATAATTTTTACAATATTTATTTCTTCATAATCATGAAACTCATAAAATCCTCATTCCAAGAATCTTACCTTACAATATTTTAAAAACATAAATAATCATTCAACTTTTCTTCAAGGTCTCCACTTGTTGAATCTTTATCAATGAACTTGAAGTATATTTAGGGATTAAGACAACTCTTGAAATGTATATACAAATTAACATACACTATGCAAAAACACATACAACCATGCAATATACATACCATGCAACTAAGAGAGAATCCATTATTGAAACATTAAAGAAAATAACTCTCGTAAAGATATTCTTAATTCTTGAAATCATTTATAATTTTTGCATTTAAACATACAAAATATTCCTAATTTAGCTCACCAAATTTGACCTAAATGATTGAATATATGTCTTATTTTAACTTCAAAATATTCCAAATTTAGCTCACTGAGTTTGACAGAAATGATTTAAATCATTGATTATTTTTATACTTTCTAGTCATAATGTGTTCATTGATGGCCACAAATATTGTCGATGCTAGTCTTCCAAAAGATTCCAAATTTTCAAGAAAGCACCACAAATACCTGCATCATGGAATTTAATGGATTTAGATGGTCAGTCTTTCACACCACCAAATTTCTACCTCATTATCAACTTATGTGCAATGCATTTGCTTAATGCTTTACCATCAACCAATGAATTTCCAATCTCTTACCTAGGCAAAGCACACATCAACTACCACTTTTTAACCAAATTTTAATTTATAAAAACAAAATTAAAATAAATTTATCATATGAATAAATATGATTAGATGAGGTTAAATACCTTGTAATATAGATAGATGTAATTTATCAAATATTTTAGATCTTAATCTTCTTGAATTTTTTAGACCTAGATCAACAAACTATTTCACTTCTTCATATTATTCTCCCTCATAAAAGATATACATTATGATGCACTGCTCGAGAGACTTATCTATCACCAATTGCTCTACCTAATTATCAAGTGGAATAGAACTAGTGATCAACACCAACTCTTACAAAAATCAACGGGCTAAATATATGAATAAAATTTATTTTTTTATTTATAACTCCATAGAGTTTAGCCACTTGCCTCTATGTATGTGTATTTCACACTTGATTTTATCTTTAATATGTTTTCATTGGGTGGTATTGCTATGTAAGTCTATTAATAATTATTTTAATGGATTTTGGTCAAGATAGATATCCACAAATAAATTATATGTGTTGGATATTTAAAAGGAAAATAAATAATTATGGGTGTTTTGCATGCAATAAATCATCGATTAAAAAAGCACCCATTATATTTGTAGTCTTTGGAGTCCTTCTTATGGTGATAGTGGTGCTTGTATTCATAGATAAATGATTACAATGGTGGTGTATTGCATCGGATGAGAACTTTATAAAGCTTCCTTGTTTCCTTTTCTAATTAATGGCATCAGTGTATTGCATTGGGTGTTATTATATTGAATATTTTAATAGGAGGTTCAATATTTAAATTGAAAAGAATAGGATTATACACTATCATATAATGACAAATATTCAAGTATAGTTAAATAAATACATACTCCATAAGGATGATCTAAGGCCTAATGGAGGTTAAAAATTAATTTTTAACATTTTTAATCTAAAATTATAAACAATTCTATTGTCAAATTTTAATATAGTAAAAATATTGGAATCTACAAGGTGAAAAATGATGTATTTTACATTATTTAAATTAGTACATTAAAATTAAAATTAATTTAAACATTATTATTTACACATAATAATTATGTTATTAATTTTATAAAGTTTGATTATTTGAGATGTATGATCTTCTTCTAAGAAGGATCATTATTCATATGGATATAGAGGAATAGTATGCATATGTGGATGTCTGGTTGGAGAGAATCACTACCTAGCTAGAGAAAATCATTCTTAGAAATTGAACTTTGAAAATCACTTTTGAGGTAAATCACTCTCATTTAAGGAGTTAGGAATATTTGTTGACCTTCTAACTGAATAACTTCTAGAATTCTACTTGGAAGAATTTTATTATTAGAGAATGAATTGCAGGCTATGTTGAGTGAATTACTTGATGATTAAAGTAAATTACTTGTTGATCGGAGTGAATTGATAGCTAGATTGGATTGAAAAAATTTGAACCATTTTGGATGAATGACCTTAAAAAAAATGAATAGCTATTATTTTAGAGTAAATTGCTTTTAATGAAGACTTGAATTTTTTTTTCAAACTTGTCCCAACTGCTTTTTACCTATGATAAATAGAAATTTGCAACCAAAATTGAAAATTTTTGTAGATTTGATGTTGCCTTCCTTGATTACCTTACAAAAAAATTTATAATTATAGAGTTCATAATGGAATCACCATTCATAATGTAACTATAAAAATCTAATATAAATACTATAAAAGATGTGAAATTAAAGGCTTATTTCATATTGGACTTGATAAATTAGGTCCCTATTCCTAGTGAGCCACTTTAAATTTAGCTTGGAAAATTTTTGCATATTCAAAATGAATTAGTGGAGTGAATTGCTCATTGATTCTCACTTAAAGGATTTTTTTTATCTTCCTATAAATTGATCTCAAGTTTAGCAAATCACTCCAAGTATGAAGCTAAACACTTCCTAGATGAGCACTTGGCAAAAAAATACTCAAAATCATTGTAAATAATTCTTACCTCTGGAAGAATGTAAATTTAACACCAAAATTGAGAAATTCAACCAAAAAATGGACTAAAGGCATGAGGTAAACTATGTTGAATTATAGAATTGTTTGACTTTTTATGCACCATTAATTCTTGTTTCAACAAAATTGGATGGAAGAGACAAGCCTCTTCCAAACTTTAGATTTAGATCGATTTTCTAGTATGCTTACTAAATTCTACCTAATCTAATCTAGTTGTATGAATTTAAATATGAGAAATTAAATTATAGAAAGTAAATATTAAAATTAAATGCATGAAAACTAAATTTGTAAGCTTAGGTTGTGAGTAATTGAAAGTAAATATGATCAAAACCATAGCAAGAAAAATGTTTGATCAATCAACACATGATGAAATTAAATAACAATAGTATATTCCCACTCTTATGAGTTGAAATCATAAGAGGAATGGCTACATAGGAAAAATTACAATGCCATAATCATCATGAACTATGTAATCTAGGAGGGCAGTGCCATTAATGGAAATAAAAAACTCATCAATTTTCATCAATCTCATCAAACTAAAGCATAAATGGGTCTTACAAAATGTAGGTCTAAATTTCATAAGTTCAAACTATTTTTACAATTTATCCCATAGATACTATTAATAGGAATAATGAAGTAAATGACTTGAAAAAAAAAAGAGCACCAAAGTGTAGCAAAAATGCAGCAATTACAACAAAGTGCAAAAATATGGCAAAGCGCGATAGTTTAAACTTGAGGGACCAAAAGTGCTTAATTCTGAAAAAATTTAGGAGTGAATTATGTTCAATAATACCTTTCCAACGGTGTATCACACACACAAAATAATATATAAAACAACATTTATGAGGTCTAAAAGTTGACTATAGTTTTCAAAAAAATAGGGACAAAAAGCATATTTTTCATAAAATGAATGGACTTGAATATTGTTTTTCATTCCAAACAAACTCAAAAGTGTTAAAAATATTTCTCCACAATATTATATAAATATATTACTCTATTCTACATTTACAGGAGAGAAAATGATGTTACAACACTTCATTTCCCATTCTAGGAAGTCCAATAGTCATGGTGAATCTTCAGGGCCTATAGAAATTTTTTGGCTTCTTCAAATTTGTGGGAGAATTTTTGGTGTTCTCTTTCTTAGTCAGAATCAATCGCAAACATACTTCTCCTTTATTCTAAGTGGTCATACAATTTTATCTCTCAATCTCAAAAATTATTCTTTATTGACACCTTCGGTAAACAAGTCTACAAGATATTATTTGGTGCTACAACATTTCACATCTGCAACCATCTTGTCTAACATGTATCTTATGAAATGAACCTTTAAATAAATATATTTAGTTTTACTATGATGGACTAGATTTTTTTCAATCTTTATTTCGCTTGTGTTTTCACAAAATATTATCGTTGGATTATTTTTAAATTCACCAATCTCTTCAAGTACCTTTCTCAATAAAATTGCTTGTGTACTTGTTGCAGTAGCTATAATATATTCTGCCTCTATAGAAGATAAATCAATAATACTTTTTTTCTTTGAGCTCCATTTTATCACTCCTAAACCAAGTGATTGTTTTTTACAAAAGTTGATTTTCTATCATCCAAGCAGCTTTTCAAATCTAAGTCATTGTATCCAATAAGTTCCATTTTGTTGTTAGCATCATAATATATGTCAAAATACAGGGTTTCTTTGACATATCTTAATATTATCTTGGTTTATCTCATGTGGTTTTATGAAGGTTCATTCATGTACCTTGATACAAGTGAAACTACAAATGCAATATCGGGTCTTGTTGTAGTAAGGAATATTAAGCTCCCAACAATGCTTCTAAAAACAATCTAACCAAATTTCTCTTCTCCATCATCTCTACACAAAACTTATCCATATGCCACATGTGTCCAAACTAGTTTGTAATTTTCCATGACATATTTCTACAAAATATCTTTTGCATATTTTTATTAATAAATAATTTTTTTACCATCACCTTGATGTACTTCCACCAAGAAAGTATTGCATCAGTCCTAAATATTTTATATCAAATTCTTTCATCATAATATTCTTAGAATCATTCATCATATTTGATCTACTTCTCATGTAGATCAAATAATCAATATATAGACACACAAGAAGAATATCATCATCTTCACTCTTTAAATATGTGAACTCTTGAGTTTGTCCTAGTTCATCAAGTGATTGTTTTAAACTATTATGTTTGTCGTAGTCTAGATATTGGTATTCCTATACCTATAAGAAACTTTATGTATTAATAGGGGGTGTTAGAAATAGTGTTACATCATAACAATAGTGTTTAGAGTTGTTTTAGTTATTTGTTTGAGTCTATTCATGGGCAATCAACATGAGTGTTTGTTATTCCAAGTAATAGCTTAAAGACAACCAGGATAGTTATGAATAACAAATTATATAATGTATAAATACTTTTATAAGAGAGTAAAGAATTACAATATTATATTTTCTAAAAAAAAGTATATGTTTTCTAACATGGTATCAAATCCATTGTTCTTTATGCTCTTTTATAAGATCTAAAAATTGTTAATGATGTAGTTTTCTTAAATAGGATTTAGTGTTTTTTATTTTATCAATTGTGCATCACCAATTCCATAATTTTCCCACCATAGGAGGGTCTTTTTGTGTCTTCATAGAGGCTTCTTCTCTAGTAGAGTGAATTCTCCATCCTCTTTAGCAATATTAACTCCATTGATGGAATCCACGGATCCCTCAAGTAGTTTGGTAGTATCTCTAGCATTTGACAATAGTTCTCATTCTTCCACCAACTCTACTATAATTGGTGTTATATTTCGAGCAACATTTCTCATAGTTTTCAACTTTCTTGTCTAAATATCATCTACATTATTTTTTGTAGTACTTTTTCTTATTGTAATTTAGGATATTAAGTTCATTCTTTTTAATAGAAGCATAGTTTTTATAGAGCATTAGTCATTTAGATATTTGATACATTACTATTTGTTACATATTCACTCTTTTTTATCAACCAAGAAAATTATACAATCATATGTCAAGTATTTTGGGTGCATTATCAGTGGTATTTGACATCCTTATAAAAAATTTTGATTCAGGGGAATATGTTTTGTTTACCATGAAAAAGATAGTTGTTATTAAACTTCTTGAAGACCAATATTGCCATAGTTGGAAAGTTAAACTTCAAATTGATCTTTATTGAATGTATGGGACTTCATTAAGGGAACCACACCAAAACCACAAGATCTTGATGTAGTAGCAAAGTGGACTATTGGATCCTCAAAATCCAACTTGAGAGTAGCCCCTAGTTTTAAATTTTGAAGGGTCTTGTAAAGTCCTAGTCGTAGGTTATTTTTTGAGTCTAAATTAAATGGCTATCAAGTTTTTGAAATAAAGTTAGTCCAAAAAATACTTCAAGGTGTTCCTTTGTTGTAGTCATGTCTAGAAGTCCTTTGATTTTTTTTGCTCAGTTAAAGTATGTATGTTCTCAAAATCCCTTAAGATTTTATTCTTTTGCAAGGTCATTCCTTCAATGTAAAATTTTTAGTCCCTAATGTCATCACCAAAAGATCCCCAAGCATAATCATCCATCCATTGTTCCCCCATAGTCCATAAGGTTACTTTGGAATATTTTATAACCTTCACCCTCCATCAATTTTTCCCAAGGTCTAAGGTTCATCAAATATGTTTTTCATTCCCTAAGACTTAGATCCTCCACTCATCATTTCCCGTAGTAGCACATTCCACACTGCATTCAAAATTCCATGCCTAAAAGGGTCCCTTGAGAAACATAATATTTCCCATCCCCTAAGAGCACATAGGAAAATTTATTATTTTTCACCTTAGTCCCTAAGTCTAAAAAAAACCCTGACATATAAATTTTCCCCTATATACTAAAGCCTAAAGTCATTGCTCCCATAAAAATATATGTGCAACCCAAAAAATATATTAAATTTCTTCCTAAGGTGTTATTGAAGTAAAATGAGAAATTATGATTCATCGCCAAAAGGGTAGACACTTCCAATTGGCTTACCAAAAAATGGGTGCTTAATGGCAATTGGATTAGAAATAAGCAGTTATGATTTTCCTACCAAACGTAGGGTACATTCAGGTAATTGGTTAGAGGAATGTGTAGCTCAGATTGCATCACCGTGATAGTGATAGATGACCCTGATTGATCCACCAAAACTTGGGTGTCGAATGGCGATTGGTGAGAAGAAGAAGACAAATAAAATATACCATAGACTTGAATAATATAAATAAGTTATGCCATAATAGAAAGTTGAAGGTATTTGGCTAAGGGAAAATTTATTCATAATATGGTGCAATAACATTTTTTTCCTAGGCCCTAAGTCTTAAGGCCCCCAAAAAACCTTAATGGTTCATAAATATATCATCCCTAGTCAAAATAATTCCCAAAGTCTAAATTTTATCCTCATAATTATAATTGTGCCTTCTCTAGTGAATAAATTCTTCCCCTTACCATGATCTCACACCTTAGCTCCTGAAGTTATATACTCAATTTCCCCTTGTGCTAATTTTAAAATTCATACATTGTATCAACCTTAGGGATATAGTGATGTTATAATGTTTAAAGAAACCCCTTATGAAAAAAATTAAATATTTTTCTACAGCCTACGAATCTTCATGTCTGTGCATTCCCCCCTTTCCATGAAAAATTAAACATTCCTTCTAAGGTCTTAGTGAAATAAAATGGGTAAACTTTGATTATCACCAAAAATATATGGACGTGTCTAATTGGCCCACCAAGAATTGGGATCTAGATGGAAATTGACCTAGAGATGAATGGCTCATAAATCCTTGCATGATCTGGAGTAGACGATTTAGATTCACTCGCTACAAGATTGGTACCACCATCTTATTGGTTTGAAATGGATGACTTAAAAAATAATACCATAGGAGGGTGGATAGTCTTGATTGGCCCACCAAAACATGGGCACTAATCAATGATTGGTAGAATATAAATGACAAACAATTTGTACCACTAAGACCTTTTGGTTCTTGGCCTAGTTTGAAAAATTATCCATATTAAAGAGTGCTATAATCATTTATCCAAAGTCATAGTTTTAAGCCCCCCTAAACTTTATTCTTTCATAAATATATGTCTTTCATTGTTCTAAAGGTATATCACTTGTATGAGTGCTCCCCCTCTCGACCTATTTTAAATATTGAGTTACATTGAAATATGATTGTCAATCCCTAAGGTTTGAAATTACTCCCCCATGAAAAATATCATATTTCCTTAAGGTCTATAGCCCCTCATGTTCAAAACCCCCTTTCATTAAAAATAAAACCCCTTGGCCATACATGCATAAATTCATAAAAAGAGATGTGTTGCCACATGGCATCATGATATTTGATTTCCAAGACTAGGGTGCCTCCAAGCGATTTGCCAAAAATAAGTGGCTCAAATTACCTCACCAAAAGAAGGGCATATGGCTAAAATTTGAGCACCACACCCTAATGTTGAGTGGGTATTAGATAGAAATAAGTGGCCTACATGGCATCACCAAAAATGTATGGACACTTCTAATTAGCCCCTCCAAAAATTAGGTGTTGGATGGTGATTGGCTTAGAAATAGGTGAATTAATTTTTCCTTCTAGGATGAAGGCAGATGGTCCTAATTGACCCACCACTACTTAGGTGTTGGATGTTGATTGGTTGAAGAAAAAAAATGAATGACTTGTACCCCAATGAAGCATTGTAAGCTCATAATTTTTAATTTAATTTTACTAACATAATTTAGTTTTTTCTTGAGGTATAGATAAATAGGTTGTACCATGAGCCTAAAAAAGAATTCCATGAAGAGCACTTACAAACTTTTGAAAAATAAATTATGATTCCAAATAAGTTAAATTTTGGTAGTCACAGTTAGCAAAATATTTAAAAGGACCTCCAAATCAAGTGATAAAGTGTAGATGGCTAGCATACTGGCACATACTTTAAAATAAGCAGTGTTAACCCAAGAAAAACTAGAAAATTAGAATAAATGGTATGCAGGCCAAAGTACAAGGTTGATTATATATTTTTCTCAAACCTTATTGGGCACACGCCTTAAAACAAATATGATGTCATAGGGATATCAAGTCCAAACAAGTGTACAAATAAACAATCAATTATAAAAATTAATCATAAAAAGACACTATCAATACAGGTAAAGCCATTATGGAAAGTTATATGGAAGCTGATGGGTGGCAGTAAGACAAAGAAAATAGCTAGAGTTTTAATTTTAGATCATATGAAAAACACCTTGTAAAAGTTATAAATCCTCACTTGTGCTTGCCTTCTACAATCATACCATAAATATACAAAGTTGTAAGGATTTTTGTTTACTATAGAAACCATTCTAAATTCTAAGAAGCTTAACATTGTGTGATGGCATCATCCAGTACTACTTCTCGAGTCCTCATCGCTATGATAAAACTTAAGGACTTAATTGACACAATGATATACCAATAATTATGAGGTACAACTTCTAATAGAGAAACCCAATTATTCTCCAGTCTATCAAGACCATACCACTAGTTTACAATTAATAAATAGTGGGTAGTAGAACACACTATAATTTTTAGCTATCACCAGACTTATGAATACTACCAATGCCATACCACTTTACTCAAATTACTTCT
Organism: Wollemia nobilis; assembly: GCA_028583015.1. NCBI lineage: Eukaryota > Viridiplantae > Streptophyta > Pinopsida > Araucariales > Araucariaceae > Wollemia > Wollemia nobilis. The sequence continues at coordinate 24,359,902 of JAQPPZ010017248.1, read as the reverse complement.
TAAAAGTGCATATAGAGCTCAAAAAAATTGTGGTCCATACAACAATAGGTGGATGTGTAATCTGGTTAGACTCATATGCCCAAAATTTTATTACTCTTCCTACCTATTATCTAGGTTGGCACTAGCGTATGACCTAAACATGAAGGTGATAAAATATTATGGGAATCGAGCCATATTCAGAATCACCCCAACAAATATCAACAAAGTGATCTAGCTCAAAGAATCCACAAGGATTTCGGATAAAAAGTTATTGATCTTCCAATACCAATATATGATAGGTACTACCTTTTACACCAAGCTCTTTGATTATAATGAAGAAGTATCATCTCAATTTCTTGTACATAAATCTGCACTTCATCCTTGGGAGAGATATTATGTCAATATGATTAATATATAATGGGATACCGAGATTTAAATTAGGTAGAGAATCAAGTCATGTTTATAATAGTACAGTGCAATAGAAAATACCAACCAACAATGTATAAGTGAAAAAACATGATTTGTGACACCTTAGATAGGGAACTCCAACAATTATAGAAAGCCATTTTGGAAGAGAGAGAGGTGATACCCCATTTTTCACACTATTCTTTCCTCATACATTTAATAATAGGTCATATGGATGAAAAAGAAATTGTAGAGTGGGGAGGAGTGTATAAAGTAATTATTCAAGAAAGACTCCCATTTATCCAAGAATGTGAGTCTACTTATGCCAATTCTTTTAGCAAGTTTTTTTTAGCCATCTATCCTAAGCTCTATAGGAAAAATACTCATAAAATTGGCTCAGCGATAACTAGATTTTTACGTGAAAATAATGTCAAAGATTACTTTTTTATAGAATATATAACCTACATAAGAATATATGGGTCAAAAATTCCCCCAAAAGTCTTGCTAAAATTCTTCCCTAGGTCAATTGTAGTACTGAAGATCATAAAATAGATTGCAGAAGAGACCAAAACCAGAACAACCAAAAAAGAAGCCAAAATTCCTTGGTTAAACATCCCTTGTAGAATGGGGCATTATGTGTATAATAGATACCATAGCCTATTATCATCTTTGTAGAAAATAGACTCATATATTGAGATTACATAGAGGCCATACGACCCTCATGGGTATAATAATAATTTTTTTGTAAAGAAAATGCCAAATTGGGTAGTGACCCATAGAGGAGAACTATTTGAAGACAATACAATATGCTTTAAGGAAAGAAGAATCTCTAGGGCAATTATGGTAAGATTCAAAAAGCAAGCCACACACTCATATAGATATGGTAAGCAACTACCCTATCAAATTAAACATACTAAGAATGGTTATAGTCACAGTTGCTCCCTTCATCCTAGCAACATAAATTGAAGAGTATCAAGACCTATTATTGGATATTATCAATAAATAACCTAATAAAATAAAAGTATTTATGGAAGTCACTAATCTAGTAAAAGCATAAATAAAAGACCCCTCAACCACCCAGTCATACCACAACACCACCTTAGTCATAGGAAAAGGAAATGAGATAGTTGCTACCTCCTTTGCACAAACACAAATAACTCCTCTCAACCTTGCTAAAGCACTAATGGCTCCAAAAAATGAATTTGAAACTACAAAAATCCTCCCCTAATTAATTACCACCAACATGGTGATAGATAGGAAGTAGCATAAAATTTCTTCAAAAGTGCTCGATAGAATCCAATAGGAAGGAGGACTATCCAATCTCCTCAAGGGTTTTAGGTTCAATTGCACCTCTCCTCCAAGTTCCCAAAAGAGCAAAATATTAATATTGGAAGTCCCACCTTCTTCAGCAATTCATCAAAGCTTCACCCTGACACAAGAAAAATAAGAGGCTATATATTTCAATCCTAAAGAGGAAATATAGATAGATGCCATAGAAGAGAGGATAAATTTGAAATATGCTCAATACACAGTAGAAGAGCCAAATAGTCAAGAAACTCAAATCTCAGGAGAGCCTCTTATAATAGTGGAGACAACAATACCAATAGCTCAAATTACAACTCTTCAAATGGATAAGTCAACAGGAGAGGCAATAGTTCAATACCAAGAGAATCCTCTAGTTCTTGCAAAAGCATAGGCTCAATCCCATGTGGCCATAGTAGAGAGCCTCTACAAAAGTAACCAAGCCTTAAGAGTTAAAGTAGATCAATTGCAAACTAAAAATTAGAGATTACAAGCAGAAATAGATAGCCTAAGATAATAGGGGTCAAATTCTTAAGCTATAGTGACAACAACTGAGCCTCAAATTATAATAAAACATGTTGATTGCTCTAAATTCCTAGCTAAATATAAAATATAAATGAGGAATAAAATATAGGGCAAGTTGGAGGATTTAAAGGAAATATTCTACAACATTCATATGATCAAAGAGTCTGCAGACAACCTCAAGCATCTTCTAGAACAAGCAGAACAAAGGGTGAGTACTATATATCCCACATTCCAACAATTTGAAAAGTACTATGACCAGATAAGTGTTAGGCAAGTTACCTTAGAATATGGTACCTTCAATATCTATGTTGAAGAATTTATTAAAATATTAGTGTATCTAAGAGATAAGTCTAAATAGAAAAAATGGGCCAAAGAGGTAGCCACATGGGAAGAATAATTAAGTGAAGAACTAAACGAAGTTGGTTTTTCTCTTCCATAATGCCTACAGGTTTCTAATATTGAAAATATAATACTTAATAGGATCCAAGACTTTTACTATGGCTTAGATAATGAATCAAACCTAGCAATACGAATCAATTTCATAACAGAGACAGTAGATTTTCTATGTATTTTTCCCAAGAGAACAAAGAATTGGTCCAGGAGCAATTCTTTGTGATCATGCAATATATAAACATACTAACAATTACCATGACCTTTTCTGAAGAGGTATAGAATATTATTTATTTAGAAATATAAGATCTCCTAGAAGACCAAAATAAAGGGAAAGGTTTCAAAGAAAGGAAATTCAAATAACCCACCATAACTTCCTCCTCAAAAACCATAATAAAAAAAGGCAAAAACCTAGAACAAAATAAAATTAGAGGGATTAGCCAGGATATTGTTAGACCCACCATAGAAGAAGATAAAAAATCAAAATAAGAGATCAAAAACATAGGAACGGGTCAACCGTGAAATTTGTATGGTGTACAGTTGTACCCCATTTTGAAGGTCTAAAATTTGAAGGCAACCAATTACTAATTTTTATAAAAAAGAGATAAAGACAAATATTTTTGTGTTGTAATACACTCAACCATTCAAGTGCAAAGGATTATGACAAGTGGAGGGCTTATATGAGGCTAGTTATAACAGAACATGACTCCTTGCAGCTATAAGAAGGATTGCTAAAACTAGAAAAAGGATCAAGCATTTTGCATATACATTATGCTAGAGGTATACTAAGAGTGCCCTTATCTTCTCGTTGTATTCCCTTTTGTGTATTTTCTCTTTTCCATGTCTTATTCCTCCCATTTCTGTATAGGTCTTGATAGAAAAGTATTCAGAATCTGAGATCATTTTTAGCTACTAAGTCATAGGTTTGGAGGCCTTACTATTACCATATTAGAACGGGAGGGTGAAGGATTCTTGTTATATCATTTGAATGAGAATTATTATTGTATTAATCTAAAAATATATTCATGGAAACTCAATACAACTCTCATTGTAAAAATAATTGATATTAATACAATTCTAGGCTTCTTCCCTTTATCAATTCTTTGTGTTTAGTTTTGTGTGTATGTCTCTTTTAAATGTTACATTATTTGAATGTGTAATCGATGCTTTATTTTGTTCGTAATAATTTATGCTTTTTATATTATTTGAAAAAACATAATTGACTCAATATTTTATTTCTTTTTCTTTCTAAATGCATCAATATTTTTAAAATATTACTGCAACGCCCAATAGATAAAGCACTAGTCTAGTATAAGGTACAATTAAAAATTTATGCAACATGAGAACATAAAGAAATATTGTGAGCTTACATTTAGGAGTATCCTAACCCAATTCATTCTATTTAGAGTTAATGTGATAGTATTTTTCTAAATTAAAGTGGCAATCCCACCAGATTCTGTAATATTGCTTGTGATCAAGAAGTATTTATGGTGTGGCAACATATTCTAAAGGATATAGAATAGTTCCACAAAAAAAATTGGTGTCTTTGCTAGGGAATATAATTCTTGTTGTTGGGATTTCTAGTACCTATTTTTTTATCAACCCTTTTTAGTGGCAACACCACAAATTTTAGCACCAACAATAAAACTCATTTTTTATTTTTATTTTTTTTGGATCTTATTTTCCCGTTATTTAATTCTTCAAATATCCAAATACAATGATAATGGGTTGAGTTGGTTTTTAAATCTTATTTTATTTCACCACATATCCTAAAATCCCTTAATTGTATAAGGTTCTATGAGGCTAAGAGTATAAAGGTCGAGCAATCTTGACCATAACATCCTATTCTTTTTGCACCTACCGTGTTGGCAACTTTGATTGGCTAACACCCAAAAATAAAGAAATCAAGAAGATCAAGAAAGAAAGAGTAGATTGTCTTGGCATCAACAAGAAGAACTACTTGAGAGCTACTTCCAAAATTTTTTAACCTAGAGGTATTTTTTTGGACTTGTATTTCAAGTCCCTCATCTAAAAGTCCTCCTTCTAGAGATAATTTAGATTCTATTCCTATAGATAATAATTTTATTGTTACTCCCCCTACTATTATTTTTTTAATTCCTATTAGAACTACCTCCATAGTTAACATGGCCAACCCTCAACCTAATTTGCATTAATGGATAACCAAGGTACCTCCATTTTATTTTACCCCCTGTATCACATCCACTACATAGGAAAGCCCATAAATACCTACCTAAATTTCAAGGAAATAATGTTATATGTGGATAAGATTATATCAAATATTTATTATATACTATGGATAGCCTAGAAGTGAATGAAGTAGTTCTTAGGATTTTTTACAAACACTAGAAAAATATGCCAAAGAATGGTTTAACAATATTCTAGCCACCACTATTCACAATTTTCATGAAATGGAAGAAAGTTTCTTAAAGAAATATGGTGAAAGGAAGAACGAATAGTCTCTCTTAACTAAATTAGCTACAATGAAGAAAAAGGAAAATGAGTCAGTAAGTGATTTTAATAGAAGATTTACCAAGATCAAGAATAAAATCCCTACTAATTTAAGGCCAAATGATATTCAATCAATCTATTTTTATAAGAACACATTTCTAGGAGAATTTAATTATGAGCTAAGATAAGAACAAGTAACTACAATTGATACATGTATGGATAAAGTAATTCAAATTGAAAGAAATATGATAGATAGTGGTAAGATGAAGCCTTATTCCTTAGAGTTAAATCAACCGAATAAGAAATCCAAGAAAGTGGGATTTATAATATTAAAGAAAATAAAGCAAGATCCCATGGAAAAATTGGCTAATCAAATGATTAATATGTTTAATATAATGAATAAAAAATTAGCAAGAATAGTAAGGGGAAAAGAGAATAATGTTGAATCTTCACACTCTAAAGGTGAAAAATAACAAGGAGATAACATACCTCCATTTAGAAGAAGTTTCAATAGGGTTGGAATAATAACCACAACTCAGATGAAAATAATAGAAATAGGAACAAAAAAAATAGCTGGAAAAAGAGAGAAACTACGAAATATGTAGATATTATCCCAAATTCCATTCCTTCTATTAACGTAATAATAGATTTTCATTTTTATTGATCTGCTTGTGATGCTCCACATAATCTAGTTGACTATGGAATTTTCTTAAGTATGCACTATAATGCCAATATTAATGATGAATCTAAAGAAGATATAAGAATAAATGTTTTTTGGACTCAAGAAGATGAGTCTAGAGAAATTATTTTAAGAAAATATGGACTTTATACCTCTAATCATTATCCTAAGATTCTAGTCACTAAAAATGTAAAAATCATACAAAAGTTATAGGATTCTAGATATGATAGAATGAAGCAAAGAAAATTGATCCCAATAGTAGAAGAGATAGAGGAATTGGAAAGAATTCATGCCATAAATCTAAGAAATAGAATAGTGTCAGGAAAGAAAAACATATCTGCTAGTGAAAATAAAATTACCTCTAAATATAAACAACAAAAAGATTAAAAAAAAAAAATCATTCCTAAAGTAGTTGAAGTGGGTGAAGATCCACAAAAAGAGGAATATATCAAGACATTAAAAATAAATAAAATTGAGTTTGATGTTGGTTCAGAGATAACCAAATAAAAGGTCAACATAATCTTTGGTGAGTTAATGGTAGTCCCAAAACATAGAGATCAATTTTGCAAAGCCTTTGGGTTGATAAAACGGATAGGAAATCAATCATATAATTCCATCAAACTAAAAAATCATGAGACTAGAACACCTTCTTCAGTCAGGCCTTTTTATGTGTCCCTCAGGTACAAATAAAAATTGGGTGATCAATATGTAATTCACAATTGTATGCTTGATAGTGGTGCTTCGCACAATATTATACCTAAAAAAATAGTAGATTAGTTAGGAATTATTTTCATAAGAGACTCTCATCCTATTTTAGTAATGGATAGTATATAGATACCATGTGTAGGAATAATAATTTGTTTACTGGTATTCCTAGACCAATATCCAAAGAAAGGTATTGTGATGGATGTGGTCGTTGTGGATGTAGACCCCTTCTTCTAAGTACTTTTAAGTAGACACTGGGCTTAATAGTTAAGTAGTTCTATTCAACTAGATTGATCATATGATATAATATCTTTATTAGGAAAGGAAAATGCTACTCTTAGGAGAGAACCATTTAACAAGTATTTTGTAGAATTAAGAAAAATTGATGATACTATAATTAATTTGGTTAACTCTATTGATGAGAAATAAATGGGAGTATACTCAATTTGGCATGCACCATTATTAAAGGAAGTTCTTGATGCTCAAGATATGGATCCAAAAATAAGAGAAAAGGTCAATGCAAAATCTACCAGAATTCTAACTTCAAAAATATGGATCATGATTTTTGATGGGGTTAAATCATAGTCTGGGGCAGGTACAAGAATAAATCTGACAGATATTAAGGGTAACTACTTAGGTAATACCTATAGACTTGAATTTCCTTACATAAATAATGTGGTTGAATATGAATCTTTATTGTTAAAACTCATAAAATCCAAAGAGTTAGGGATAAACTACTTGATTGTTAATGGAGAAGTAATCATTCAATAAGTTAAATAAAAATACCAAGCTAAGCATTCAAGATTGAAATAGTATAGACAAACAGTTCTAGAAGAGATTAAAAAGTTTTTGGTATTTAATTTATCTTATATTCCAAGAGAAAAGAATCATGTTGTAGATATGTTAGCAATAAATGCATCTGGTGTAGACTATTCAGATATAGATATAGAGTATATGGAAAGGTTCCCTACTATTTTTATCTATAAGCCATATGTAGCTAATAATATATTCTACCTTTAAGTATTTTAGGATGATATAGATATCAAGACTTCATGACTCTTCAAAACCAATTTGTTGATGTAATATGTGAAGAAGAAGATGAAGATAAATTAAAATATATCATTGGAGAGCCAGTTGAAGTCATTCAACTGAAAACAAATAGAATCCCTAAGGAGTTTTGTTGTGGCTTCTCCACAACTAGCCCCAACTTGGTGACCCACCTTTAAATTTTGGTTGTGCAATTTTTGGTCGGTTTTGAGTGATGATTTTTTCCAAAGAATCCATACCCATGAGTGTGTTTGCTAATTTATTTTATGGGTTAAAATCTCTTTTGATTGCTCTTGAAGTGTATTGTGTGTTCTTATATATATATATAAAATAGTAATAATAAAAAATAAAACATGACAAAAAAAAGAAAGAATAATATATATATATATATAATGCAAGAGTTAAATTGAGTTTGTTTTTTTTATTTTGGTTTTAGTTTTATTTGTCTAAGTTTTCATTTATGTTAAAGTTGCTTCTTTTCTCTTCATTAATTTTGGGTTATTTTTATTTTATTTATGTTCTCCCAGAGTCTCAATTTTGATTTATGTTAATTTTATTGTTTTGGATTTTAGCATTGCATTTTCTTGGGTTAATATGAGTTTTATGTTTTTGATAGGCTCAATAAAGGATGATCCATGTAAATGATTCAATGTATGTGGAAACACTGCAGCCGGATGAAGAAATGGGTGAAAAGGATCATTCCCACCAAGTTTTGGATGATCTCGTTAGCAGGAAAATAAATGTGTTAGATGTATCATTTTTGGCCAATAGAAATCTCATGAGACTCACATGGAGCTCTGAAGTTTGTTGCTATTATCCATCAAGTGACATCGACGTCGTCGATGGGAATGTTGGACACAGTCATCGACCACCTCAAATTAAGCAAAACAAATGGGCACGAGTCATCATAAATGGGGTAGTGTTAAAATGGATCTACGTCCGATGAATAGAAGTTGTCGATCATCGATAAGGAGAGCTCTGGTTTTGTTTCCAAATTGTGGCCTTAGAGAGAGTAAACACACAAACATGATCGTCATATTATTGGGTATATTTTCTTCATCATGCCCATGAATTCTAAGATGGAGTAAGATGCAAATTAGGTCAATAAAAATTCTAGACACCACGGTAGACTAGCACATTTAATGTGGATGCATGCTGACATGGATGATGAACAATATGGGAGTCATCATGACAATTAGAAATCAATAGGCAGGATCAAATATTTTGCATGTGAATCTGTGATCTGAAGGAAGCAAATTTGGTAAGTGTGAAAAGATAACATCCAACTCTATTGAGAGCACTAGTGGATGAAGCAAATATGTGGATGTTGATGTAGTTATTTTGGAATCTTTCGATGGTATTTTAGGTGAATGCGAGGGGTTTTATAACTGAAGATACAGTAGCAATATAGTAAGGATGCAGCAACATTTTTATTCCTCGATTTCTCAAAGAGACTAAGCCATGCAACCATAGTGATATCTTGATGCTTTTCATCGATGAATCTTCTCAGTCACGTACATGATCCCAATGAGATGAAGGTCATTTTCATTGATATATGGGAGGGTTTAAAATATGAGAAATATCTAAATACGATCATTGTGTTTGGTAGACTATTTTGAAGCAGTTTTAATGGGGAGATTTTTGAATAGTATTACCCCCAGGAATAAAAAGTTTGACGACACACAATAGTTTAAAAGGCATTAAATTTCAAGTAACCTGAATAAGGAGAAACATAGTGTTGTTTCAAAGAAGACAGTGTACGTCAGCTACATGAGTCGATATTAATGTGACTGTGAAAGAAATGTTAGTAGGAGGAGGGCCAGATAAAGATGCAGTGTGACCGTGACCAAGGATGGAGATCTACACTTAGGTTGGATGTCAGTAGTCATGGGAAGATTTCCAATAGTGTAGCATTACGGTTAAGCAGATAGAGAATGATGATGAGAATAGTTGATATTTTCACCAGTTATTTGGTCATTACCATGAGAAAATACCATCGACTTTGGCATGACATGCCAAAGTTTCTATCATGACATTCCTTCACTGATCCTATCGAGGGGTATTATCATCTACATATTTGAGAAAATGGGTTATCAAAAAATGGATATTATCAACATGGACAAATTAACGGTGACATAGTGCCAATGAACACAGATGATACCCAAAATGTACAAATAATTTGAGCAATGGGTGAAGAGCATTGATGAGTTAAATGGGTGGGCCTTCATACCAAGTATGGAGTTGAAGGTATAATAGCACATGCGTGTGAATGTAGTAAGTTTGAGGGCTACTTCATTGTTGGGTAACAATAGCGGCAGGTTCAGGGGTAAAGGTAGGTTTGATTTCGGATAGAGGTAACAAAACTGTGACTACATCATCAAATTTCCCCACTGAAAATTTTAGAGATACGTGTATCCATAAGAGTAAAAAAGTGGTGGAAAGATGCCATCGTATTTACTAGGTTAATTGTTTGTTTACGCACCATGGTTAGTCGATCAACATTGTTGGAGCATGTGGGAAATATTTTAATAATAGGAATGCCTGATACATGACACTTTATCCCATGCGTACAATATGGTAACAGTTATAAATTTAGAAATTTATCATTGTGCCCAACACCATGATGAACATGCAAAGGAACATGATGTCGTGTTTGTTTATTAGATGATACAAGTGTTACCCGAATATAGAGTAGCATTCATTATTATGTACAAATGCTCAAATATAGAGCAGCATGCGTTACTATACATAGAGGTAACTAATCCAAAAGAAAAATTAAAAAAAAAAAGTATGGAGACAAAAGCGGGTAGAGATAAACAAAGTGGGGGTCATGATCAGGTAGGCCCAACACAAGAAGAAAATGGCGTTACTAATGTTACAAAGACAAATGGTTTAATTAGAAGCAATGGTTATAGAAGAAAAGGAGGAGAACAGACAACTTCTAAGATCTTAAATACTTCAGGGAAGGATAGATAAAGGGTTGGAAACTGGAGGAAACAGGATTGTAGTGGAAAACTCTATTAGCATTGGGTCTGTTTCTAAAATATTTTTCTTCCATTCTACTGGACTGCATGTTTACCATTGAAGCCAAATCTAAAGTTATATTCTGCATTATTTTAAGTTTATTGAAAATCTTATTTTATGCAATACACTGATATACAACAATTTTATGCATATATATGGTTACTTGCATGTTATGTTTGATGTATTGTTTACTTTCCATAGGAGATCACACCTCATTAAAGGTTGGATTGCGTGAATGTGGGTCACTTTAATTATGGTTTTCTATGCAGGATACTAATGTTGTAGGGTCTATGGTGATTTATGAGTTGCAGTATTTTAGTTCATTTCAGTTGTATTTTTATTTTATTTTCTAACCTTGACCTTTTTAATTTTTTAAATATTTTCAAAATAAAATAAAAATATATAAAATCCCAAAAATACAGACATATATTTATAGAATAAGCTCTAAAAATTTATTTAGAGCAAGTTCGAAATTGTTTTAAGGCAAGTGCAAAATTCTAAAATTATTCAAAGTTTGCAATTTTAAGAAGAATTTTGAAATTTCCAGCTTTGCTAGATTTCACATTTTGAAGGAGATTTAAATTTCCAGCTTTGCATGTTGGTTTTGCAAGCAATAAATGGACTTTCTTTCATGAAAATTACAATTTCATGAAAAGGGATAATTTATTTGGCATTTCATAGGCCATTACATTAAAAGCAATAAATTGACTTCTTTCATGAAAATTACAATTTTATTGAAAGGGGTAATTTATAGGGCATTTCAAGCAATCAACTAACTCTCTTTATGGAAACCAATTTCATTAAAGATAGTTATTTGTAAGGCACATTAAAGGCTACTAGAGATACAAAATTAGTCATCTAAGTTCATTTCATTTTCATGTTTGAGGCAACATAAAAGGAATCCTGGCATCATTTAAGATTCATATTTTAAATATAGATTTTAGTCTTTTATTCCATGTTCAAAGCAAGGTGTAATAAATGATAAATTTGGTTAAACTTGCTTAGCAAAGAAAGATAAAAAGCTATCTAAAACATTTTAAGATAAAAGAAATTTCGCTTCTACATCGTGGTCATATGAGGACCAATCGCATCTATTATTTTGTTAAGTTTCACGAACAATAATAGCATATCATAATAAGAGTAATCTGAGCACATGCCCCTTGTTAACAATTATTTTGTAGAGCACTAAGGTATTCCAAGCACTTTTGAACATCAATACAAACATACATGCACATGTTAAGTAAAAGGGACCTTGGAGAAATATTCATCTATTTGCAAGAGATGATTTTTGATCAAAATACTAATTGTGAGTGTGGTTTTGTACTTGGGCAAAATTACCACTCAACATTTTGGTGCTAGAAGGAGGACCTGATTTGGTTGTTTTTGTTATAGATGCTAACTTGTTCATGTTACTTGAAAGAGTGATTTGAAGGCATTTATCTTGACTAATGAGGTTTTATTGATCATATCTATTGATGAATGTTTTTTAATATCATGGTTTAATTGATGCATATATCTTGAGATTTGTTAGTCATTTCATGCTTCTTTGCAAATTATTTCTTTGACTAACAAAATTGATTTTAAAGTCATTATTTTAGGTTATCTAACGACATTCCTTACTTCTTTAAGGATAGGTTGTCCTTTAAACATACTCGGGCCTTCACATCCTATACCTATAGATTTTTTGGATCATCTACCTTAGTTTAGATATGATGGAATAGTGTGGGTTGAGGAACATATTCATGCATACAAGAACATTTTAATTCAATGGCCAAAGATGCATGAAGATGTCTTTTGTAACATGTTCCCATTCACATTATATGAATTTGCTTATGATTGGTATCTTGGTTTACCTGCAGGTTCTATCATCTCTTGGGATCAATTAGAATTAGTATTCCTTGAATATTTTGGTTGACCCGAATATGATATCAAATCAATTTGTCTCCATTTTTAAAGAACTAAATAAATCCATGAGGTAATTTGAGATTCCACCTTCTCCCATGATGGATTATGTTTCAGGAGCTATATATTTCAACCAATACCAACCATCTAACGTAATACACCTGAATTTAATGAGGCATAATGTGAGCAATCAAGGGGGTAGGGTTGAATGTCCATTTATTATAACCACCTTAGATATCATCCAAGAGAAGGTGCATGTATCAAGGTCAATGTCCACCAATGAGGATTGTAGGAAGCAAACCCATCAAGATGTAGATATTGATTCATTTTTATTCATAAAGGAGGATTGGTAGAATCATAGGAAGAAAAATATAAGAATTGATCCCACTAAAGAAAACCTTAACCCACCACTAGATGAATCTGAGGAAGATGAATTTTTCAAAATAGAAAAGGATGAATCTGAAGAAGAGGAATTCTTTGAAGTTGAGGAAGGTGAATCAATAGATGAATATAAATATTATACAAAAGGATTGATAGAATTTGATTCTTTGATCTTAAAATATAATTATGATGATGTTTGGTAAAAGTATGAGAAATGTGTTCCTTTCACGAATCTCGAAAAAAAATTCCATATTATGTGCGGGACACTAAAGTTTCCATATTATGTGTGGGACAAAAAAGTTTCATGAACAATTAGAGAATCATATGCCTTTGGAAAACATGATATAATTTCATCCTATTGGTTTAGAAGATGATTATCATAATGGTTGGGGAATATATGAGGAGTTATTTATTTCTCATATTCCTATTAATGAAATATTTGTTTCATTTGATATGTAGGATGTCGAAATCGTTATATCACATGAAATGTTACAAGATGATGATGAGGAATCCCATGAAGAAGAAAAGGTCAAAATGGCTCACCAAGTGTTGGTAAATGAAGATGTACAAGAGGTAGAATCTAACCTTTTGTGTCCAAATATCCAAGCTTTAGGTGAAAATTTGTTGGATTCAAATACTATTTATGATGAAATACCACTAGAGGTGAATGAAAAACTAGAGTGGATTCCTACTCATATCACTAATGTTATTTCTCTTGAATTGTTAAATCAGGTTCACCAACAACTAACAATTAAATCTAGGATACAAGATTATAATGATTTTCATCTAGTAAATATTCTATATGCTTGCAAATTGTTTCATGAATATGAGTGGCCTAAAGACATGGGTGATGAAGTTGCTTTAAAATTCTTAGAAATAGCCTCCTATTTGAAGGAAATCATACATGCTTGTGAAAATGAATCTAATTTCAAAATTTGCATCTCATTGAATAAGCAAAAGATTGTTGAAAATCATGTATTCACATGCAAGTTTAAGGAATCAAATGCTACACATGGAATTGCTAATAAACTTGAATCAAAGTGTTTGTGCGAGAGATACAAGATGAGAGTTATTGCATTATTTGGCCTAATCTTAATTTGGGTAGATTTCTGCAAAGCTTGTCATGCATACAATGATATATATGTTTTAAAGCATCCTAATCGGGTTTGGGACCCAGGGAAATGATGGTCCAAATTTTTGCATCATCTTGTATATTATTGAATAGAATTTTTGATTTTCATATTTTTTCTTTGATTTTTAGTTTTGGGTTTTGTTTCCAAGTTTTTGTTTACAATTTTTGAGGTTTGGGTTCGTTCCTCTAAGGGTGGTTGTGTTCTATGGTAGTTGCCAATGTTTGACCTCTTGAAGGATAAATTACCTATCATGTAGATCAAGTAAAATGGGATAGAATTATTTAGTAATTGCTCCCATATTTTGGGGACTAAGATAGTGAATTTTGGGAGCCATGAATCATTTTTCTAAGGCTACACATGAACACACCATATTAAGGGGCATTCTTGGAATCTTGAAAGATGAAGTTATTTGGATTGCAAATTAAGGCAAAAATCTTATATATACTCAATATTTAACCTTATGTGATATCTAACCTAGGTGGCAGGTGAATTTCGCAAAGCAATACAATAATAAAAAATAAAGGAAAGAAGAAAAGCCAAAATAATCAAATGGATTAGGACATATCCACCGATTCTATAGATGCCTGGCTAGCAGTGGAGCAATGTTTACAAAAGAGGCAAACACAAATTTAACTTGATATCTAGGTGAGTGAGGGCATCTCCATCGGGGCTATAAACACATGAATGACTATGGAGCAACACAAAGGCACATTATTTCATGACTAATATGCTTATAGCCTAATGCAAAACAAGTGATGGAATTTAGATGGTGTTCAGGAATGCTATAATGAAAACACTTTCACACACTTAGCTAAAGTAAAGGTTCATATGTTTCCTATTGAAGTTGTTTATTCCCATAATCTTTGGATGTTGCTGAATAATTTTGTTTCTAATATTTGGTTGGTTGGGTTTCAGAACTGGAGATTCTAGGTTTTCGTTTGGAATGCTCAGGAGCATTCCCCATTAGAGTCACCATTTGTTGTGGCTTCTCCACAAATAGCCCCAACTTAGGGACCACCTTTAAATTTTGGTCATTTTTGAGTGATGATTTTTTGCCAAAGGATCCATACCCATGAGTGTGTTTGCTAATTTATTTTACGGGTTAAAATCTCCTTTGATTGCTTTTGAAGTGTCTTGTGTATTCTTAAAAAAAAAAACATAGAAATAAAATATATTATTATTATAAATTTCATATATAATAGTAATAATAAAAAATAAAACATGACAAAATAAAAAAGAAAGAATAATAATATATATATATCTTCTATGCTTATATATATATAATGTGAGAGTTAAATTGAGTTTGTTTTTTTTTAATTTTGGTTTTAGTTTTATTTGTCTAAGGTTTCATTTATGTTAAAGTTACTTCTTTTCTCTTCATTAAGTTTGGGTTAATTTAGTTTTATTTATGTTCTCCTAGAGTCTCAATTTTGATTTATGTTAATTTTATTGTTTTGGATTTCAGCATTGCATTTTCTTGGGTAAATATGAGTTTTATGCTTTTGGTAAGCTTAATAAAGGATTATCTACGTAGATGCTTTGACGTACATGGCAGTACTACAACTGCATGAATAAATGGGTGAAGAGGGCCATTCCCATCGAGCTTAGGATGATCTCATTAGTAGGAAAATGAATATCCATTAGAGGTGTCATTGTCATCCAATAGTAATATGATGAGACCCAAATGGATCTTCAGAGTTTTTGTTGTTGTTATCCATCAGGCAACATCGATGTCATCGATGGGAATGTTGGACATGGTCATCAGCCACCTCGAATTAAGAAAAACAAATAGGCACGAGTCATCATAAAAGGAGCAGTGTTAAAACAGATCTACATCCAATGAACATAAGTTTTTGATTTTTGGTAAGGAGAGCTCTGGTTTTGTTTTTGAATTGTAGCTTTAGAGATAGCAAACACGTGAACATGATCACCAGATTAGTTGGGATAGTTTCCTCATCATGCTTGTGAAGTCTAAGATGGAGTAAGATGCAAATTAGGTCGACAAAAAACTTAGACACCATGGTAGACCAGTGCATACAAGGTGGATGCATGTTGACGCAGACGACGAACGATATGGGAGTCATAGCGGCAATTAGAAATCAACATGTAGGATTGAATATTCCGCATGTGAATCTATGATTCGAAGTAATCAAATTTGGTAAGTGTGAAAAGATAACATCAATCTCTATCAAGAGCGCCAGTGGATGTAGCAAAGATGTGGATGCCAACATAGTTATTTTGGAAGCTTTCAACGATAGTTTAGGAGATTGCAAGGGGTTTATAGAACTGAGGATATAGTAGCAATATAGTAAGGATGCAACATCATTTTTATTCCTTTATTTCTCATAGAGATCGATCCATGCAACCATAGTGATATCTTGATGCTTTTCATTGGTGAATCTTCTCAGTCGTGTATGCGATCCCAATGAGATGGAGGTCATTTTCATTGAGATACGAGAAGGTTTAAAATGTGGAAAATCTCTAAATGACATCACTATGTCTGATAGACTATTTTGAAGCAGCATTAATGGGGAGACTTTCAAACAATATTACCCCCAAGAATAAACAATTTAGTGACACACAATAGTTTAAAAGGTATTATATTTCAAGTAACCCAAATATGGAGGAACATAGTGTTATTTTAAAGAAGACGATGTGTGTTAGTGACGAGAGTCAAGATTAATGTGACTGTGAAAGAAATTTAGGAGGAAGTGGGCTAGATAAGCTGCAGTGTGATTTATACCAAGGATGGGGAGTTACGCTTAGGCTGGATGTCAGTAAGTGCGGGAAGCTTTTTGATAGTGCAACATTATGACGAAGTGAACAAAGAATGATGATGAGAATAGTTGGTGTTTTCACCAATTAGTTGGACCTTACCATGAGCGAATACCATCGATGGCATGACATGTCAAAATTTCCAGCATAGCATTCCTTCATCGATCCTATCGAGGTGTATTATCATATACATATTTGAGCAAACATGATACCAAAAAATAGAGATTATCAACATGGAGGAATCAATAGTGACATAGTGCCAATGAACACGGATGATACCTGAAAGGTACAAAGAATTTGAGCAATGGATGAAGAGCAATGATGAGTTAAACGATTGGACCCATGTACCAAGTATGGATTCTAAGGTATAATAGTGCATGTGTACGGACGTAGTAAGTTCAAGGGCATTGGTGATCTACCCAAAACGGTGGAAGATGATCAGATAAATGGAAATCTAAAGTAGAGGGCTACTTCATTGTCGGGTAACGACAGTGGAAGGTTCAGGGGTAAATGCAGGTTCAATTTCAAATAGAGGTAACAAAAATGTGACTACATCAACAAATTTCCCCATTAAAATATTGTAGAGCTACATGTATCCATAAGAGTAAAACAAGCAGTGGAAATATGTCATTGTATTTACTAGGTTAATTGTTTGTTTATGCACCATGGTTAGTTGATCAACATTTTTGGATCATGTGGGTAATATTTTAATAATAGTAACACCTGAGACATGATACTTTACCCCATACCTGCAAGATGGTAATAGTTACAAATTTATAAATTTATCATTGTGCCCAGTACCTTGACGAGCATCCAAAGGAACATGATGTCACGTTTTTTTATTGGATGGCATAAGTGTTACCCGAATATAGAGTAGCATGTGTTGTTATGCACAAATACACAAATATAGAGTAGCATGCATTATTATATGCAAAGGTCACTAATACAAAAGAATTTTTAAAAAAAAAGGGAATGGAGACAAAAGCGGGTAAAGATAAACAAAGTCGAGGTTCATGATCAAGTAGGCCCAACACAGGAAGAAAAGGGTGTTACCAATGTTACAAAGACAAATGGTTTAATCAGAAGCAATGGTTATAGAAGAAAATGAGGAGAACGAATGAATAGTGGGCTTCGAAGATCTTGAATACTTCAGGGAAGGATAGACAAAGGGTTGGAAACTAGAGGGAGTAGGATTATAGTGGAAAAATCTGTTAGCATTGGGTCTATTTCTGAAATATTTTTCTTTCATTCTACTGGACTGGATGTTTACCATTGTTGCCAAATCTGAATTTGTATTCTGTATTATTTTAAGTTTATTGAAAATCTTATTGTATGCAATACACTTATATACAACAAGTTTATGCATATATATGGTTACTTGCATGTTATGTTTGATGTATTGTTTACTTTCCATAGGGAAGGAGAGCAAAGGCATGCACAAGGGATGGAAAAATTACTGGAACGATAATATTTTCTTGTTGTATTTCCAGATTTGAGAAACTCTGAAAAGGCGCAATTCTTCTACGACTTATGTAATAATCTGCTGTGAACGTAATAATCCGCTGTGACTGTAATATTATGCGGTGACTGTAATATTCTGCTGTGACTATAATATTATGTTGTGACAGTAATTCTTTGCTGCATTTGAATAAAATACAACTATTTTTCTTCTCTGTAATTCGGCTCTCGATCAAGTGGTATCAGAGCTAGAAGTTCCTGAGTGTGCAAACAGAACACCGAACGTGAGGCAGTTTGCACCAGGACCAGTTTGAGATTTGTGGGAGAAGTGAGCAGAATGCCTCCAAAAAGAAATCATGGTCACGGGAGAAATGTGGCGCAGGATGAAGATTTCAGAGCGTTGCAGAGGCAAGTGCAAGCCCTGCAGGAAGAGTTGCGAAAAAGGGTCGAACCAAAGGGAGAAGACCAGAGTGACGATGAAGCCTGGGAAACCGAGGGTCCATCAGATGATGAAGAAGCATTGGATCCTTCTGAAGCTAGATTGTTGAAAGCTCTAGCTCAGGCCGGGAAGAGACCGAAGTTTGATGTCTCTACATATTCTGGGAATCTCAACCCAGAAGAGTTGATTGATTGGATCAACGATATGGAGGAATACTTTGAGTATGAGGAGATTGCAGATCTTGATAGGATCAAATTTGCAAAAACAAAATTGAAAGGCCATGCTAGTTTATGGTGGAAAGGAGTACAACTCGAAAGAAATAAAAATGGAAAGGAGAAAATAACCAGATGGGACCGAATGGTGGAGAAACTGAAGAGACAATTTATTCCCGTAGATTACGAGTTGGACCTGTTGAGGAGGATGCAGAGTTTGAGGCAGTCAGGCAAGTCTGTCCAAGAATACACAGAAGAATTCTACAAGATCTCCATCAGAACTGGCCATTCAGGGGCTAATAAGGAGAAAGTAGCTAGATACATCAACGGGTTGAGAATGAACATTCAGGAAGAACTCAGCTTGATCAGAATAGCCACCATAGAAGATGCATACCAGTTGGCCTTGAAGGTAGAAGAGAAACTAAACAGAAGATTCGAAGGCAACCAGAGAGGAAGGGACCGTGGTGGAAGAACCGATGGAGGAAATTACCGAGACCAAAAGAAGACTGGTGAAACAAGCAGACCCCAGGAACAAAAAAAGGAGAATACCTACCGCCCACGTGATCAGAACAATGACTACCAGAGAGGAAGAGGTAGACCTGGACGTGGGTATGGAAGAGGGGTATTCCGTGGAACCTGTTTCCGAGTGTGGAGAAGAGGGACACCGGTCATACGAGTGTCCTCAACACCAAGAAAGGACGGACAAGAGACTTGAGGGTCATGCCGGAGCTGTTGTGGCAGATGAAGGTGCAGAGTCAAAACACTCTGAAGAGGCAGAAGGAGGAGAAGTGTTGATGATGAGAAGAACACTGTTGAATGAGGAAAAAGAACCAGAATAGAGGAAGAGCCTGTTTCGCACAAGGTGCAAATGTGCAGGGAAGGTCTGCAATGTTATCATTGATAATGGTAGCACAGACAACTTAGTTTCAGAAGAGATGGTTACTAAGTTGAAATTGGGAAAGAGGAAGCACCCGCATCCATATCGGATTTCGTGGTTGCGAGAAAGACCACAGAGCACTTGTCAGTGAACAGTGCTTGGTCGAATTTCACATTGGAAATTATCAAGATGAGGTCCTATGTGATGTTTTGCCGATGGATGCTTGCCATTTGTTGTTGGGAAGACCATGGCAATTTGACAGACGTGCAGTGCATGATGGGCATGCAAATACGTACTCTCTGACAAAGGATGGAGTACGTCACAAATTGAAGCCACTGAAGGAAGTGGATGAGAAAGTGTGCAGTAGTGCCAGAATCTGCTCGGTGGATGGAAGACAGTTTTTGGATGGCCTAAAAAGGGATTCAATGTGTTATGCATTAATCCCTACTGTTAAGAAAGAACAGTACACAGATGTTCCAGTAGAGGCCGAACACCTGTTAGAAGAATTTCCAGACATCATATCAGATAATGTGCCTGAGGGTTTACCACCGATGAGGAAGATCAGTCACCATATTGATTTGGTACCTGGATCTAGTTTACCCAACAAGGCAGCCCACAGAATGACTCCTGTGGAAAGTGAGGAGCTGAGCAGGCAAGTCCATGAGTTGTTGAAAAAGGGACTGATTCGAGAAAGCTTGAGTCCATGTGCGGTACCTGCAGTACTAGCACCAAAGAAGGATGGGGAGTGGAGGATGTGTACGGACTCCCGAGCTATAAACAAGATCACCATAAAATATAGATTTCCATTACCAAGGATGGATGATATTATGGACTGTTTGAGTGGAGCCAAGTACTTCACCAAGATTGACCTGAAGAG
Organism: Wollemia nobilis; assembly: GCA_028583015.1. Classification (NCBI taxonomy): domain Eukaryota; kingdom Viridiplantae; phylum Streptophyta; class Pinopsida; order Araucariales; family Araucariaceae; genus Wollemia; species Wollemia nobilis. The sequence goes on along the minus strand of JAQPPZ010017248.1, from coordinate 24,339,323 downwards.
TGGCTACCATCAGATTCGGATCAGAGAAGGAGATGAGTGGAAAACTGCTTTCAAAACCAGAGAAGGTTTGTATGAGTGGTTGGTCATGCCATTTGGGCTAACCAATGCACCAAGCACATTCATGCGGTTGATGAATGAAGTGCTGAAGGAGTTCTTAGGCAAGTTTGTTATTGTCTATTTGGATGACATTTTGATATTCAACAGAACCCTGGAAGAGCACCTGATGCATATCAGGAGGGTTTTTGAGAAGCTGAGGGAAGAACAGTTGTTGATCAACTTGAAGAAGTGCAATTTTGTGAAGAAGGAGTTGGTATACCTAGGATTTGTCATCTCAGTTGAAGGTCTAAAAATGGACCCAAAAAAGGTGAGGGCTATCATTGAATGGCCTACTCCAAGAAGCACTTTTGAAGTGAGATCATTTCATGGTTTAGCCAGTTTTTACAGGAAATTCATCAAAAATTTTAGCAGTATTTGTGCACCCCTTACAAAAACAATGAGAGGGGATAGGAAAGACTTTAAGTGGACCTTGGGAGCTGACAAAAGCTTTGATATGTTGAAGAAGAAGGTCACTGAGCAACCTATTTTAGCACTTCCAGATTTTAATAAGGTATTTCAGGTAGACTGTGATGCCAGTGGTAGTGCCATTGGAGCTGTGCTGAGTCAAGAAGGTAAGCCTGTTGCTTACTTCAGTGAGAAACTCAATGATGCCAAGAAAAAGTATTCAGTGTATGATCAAGAATTCTACGCTATAGTTCAGGCCCTGAAGAAGTGGAGACATTATTTGCTGCCGAAAGAATTTGTGCTATATACTGATCATCAGGCCTTACAGTATATAAATAGCCAGGGAAAACTGAACCAGAGACACTTGAAGTGGGTTGAGTTTCTACAGAGTTATTCCTTTGTGTTGAAGCACAGGAGTGGAAAATCCAACAGAGTTGCAGATGCCTTGAGTAGAAGGCAGAGTTTGCTGACAGAAATGAAGGTGGAAGTGTTGGGATTTGATGAATTGAAGGGTTTGTACCCTGAAGATCCTGATTTTGCAGAAGCCTGGAAGGCTTGCTTGGCACCAGTTACCTTGGACAGAACCAAGTGGCTGGATTTTCTGATCCAAGATGGAATGTTGTTCAGGGGAAACCAGTTATGCATTCCAAGAAGTTCCATGAGGGAAAACCTAGTCAAAGAAAAACACAGTGGAGGATTGGCTGGGCACTTTGGTCGAGATAAGACCATTGCCCTTGTGAGTGAGAATTATTATTGGCCGCAACTACAGCAAGATGTGCAAAAATTTGTGCAGAGCTGTAGAGTCTGTCAGATGGCGAAAGGTGTGAGACAGAACACCGGATTATATCAGCCGTTACCTGTATCGGAGAAACCATGGGAAGATGTCAGCATGGATTTCGTTCTTGGTCTACCAAGGACACAGAGGGGAAATGATTCCATATTTGTGGTAGTTGACAGGTTTTCAAAGATGGCACATTTTATTCCTTGTCAGAAAACTAATGATGCAGTTCATATTGCAGGTTTGTTTTTCAAAGAGGTGGTACGGCTGCATGGTCTACCAAAGAGCATCGTTTTCGACAGAGATACCAAGTTTGTTGGGTATTTCTGGAGAACCCTGTGGAAGAAACTGAAGACAGATTTGAAATTCAGTTCAGCATACCACCCACAGACAGATGGGCAAACAGAGGTGGTAAACAAAAGTTTGGGTAACTTATTGAGGTGCTTGATAGGAGATAAGCCCAAAGGATGGGATCTGATTTTTCCATAGGCGGAGTTTGCATATAACAATTCTGTCAACAGGAGTACCAACAAATCTCCATTTCAGATAATATATGGAAGCAGTCCAAGAAATGTTTCTGAGTTAAGGAAGCTGAATACAGGGGAAAAGTGCAGTTTCGAGGCTGAGGATTTTGCAGAGCATCTGAAGAACCTGCATGAAGAAGTGAAGAAGCATATTGCTAAAATGAATATGCAATATAAGACGAAAGCAGACCAGAAGCGGCGGTTTAAGGAATTCAAAGTGGGAGAGGAAGTGATGGTCCATCTGAGAAAAGAAATATTTCCTGCTAAAACCTATAACAAACTAAAGATGAAGAAGTTTGGACCGTGCAGAATCCTAGCAAAATGGGATTCAGGCAATGCGTATGAGGTAGAATTGCCAAGTGGGTTAAACATATCACCCATGTTTAATATTTTAGATTTGGTGAAATACCATGAAGGGGATAGTAGTGAGGCACCAAGTGCAGAGTTGTGGAGTATTCCAGCATCTACTCCAACCACAGATGAGATAGAGGAAATACTGGACACAAGAGAAGGCAGAAGTACCAAAAATAGACAGTATTTTGAATATTTGGTCAAGTGGAAGGGCAGACCGGTAGAAGATGCAACTTGGTTGTCTAAAATGGAGGTTGACCGCCTGGGTCTCCCTCTAACAGTTCAGAAGTGAGGATCACTTCTTAATCTACCCCGGATGTCTGATGCAGGAGCATCCAGTGGCAGCAACGCAATCTTGCATCCACATATCTAAAAAAAAAAATAAAATAAATAAATAAATAAATTTGAATGTCATGATTTCATGACATGTGAAATCGTGACTGTCACAAAATCGTGACATGGAGAGGCAGCGGGAGAAGACGCATTGGGAAGGTCACGATTTCGTGACATGTCACGAAATCGTGACTGTCACAAAATCGTGACATGGAGAGGCAGTGGGAGAAGATGCATTGGGAAGGTCACGATTTCGTGACATGTCATGAAATCGTGACTGTCACAAAATCACGACAAGGAGGAGGCAACGAAAGAAGACGCATTGGTAAGGTCACGATTTTGTGACATGTTGCGAAATCATGACTGTCGCAAAATCACAAGTAACCGCCTAAAGAAGACACCAGCAAGAATGTCACGATTTCGCGACATGTCACGAAATCGCGACCAGCTAGGAGGGAGAGAAGGCCAAAGAATTTGTCGTGATTTCGCGACATGTCATGAAATCATGACCGGAGCAGAAAAGCTGAGGCGTCCGAAGGCAAATGTCACGATATCGTGACTTGGAAATAAGAAAGGCAACGATGGAGGAAAATGTCGCGATATCGTGACATGAAGGCGAGGAAGGCAGCGATGGAGGAAAATGTTGATATCATGTGATTTGACCCAAAGGTGAGGAAGACAACGGGCAAGGAAAATGTCATGATATCGTGACATGTCGTATTTTTGCATCGAAAGACGAGCCAAAGACGAAGAGTCAGAAAGGGATACGTGTCAAATTTCTGGACGACGAAGCGACACGGGGAGGCGAAATGAAAGGTTCTGGAAGAGGAAACGAAGGGCCACCAGCTGGAAATGGAGCATCACCCGAGAACCTTTAAAAAGGAGAGCAAAGGCATGCACAAGGGATGGAAAAATTACTGGAATGATAATATTTTCTTGTTGTATTTCCAGGTTTGAGAAACTCTGAAAAGGCACAATTCTTCTACGACTTATGTAATAATCCGCTGTGACTGTAATATTATGCGATGACTGTAATATTCTGCTGTGACTATAATATTATGCTGTGACAGTAATTCTTTGCTGGATTTGAATAAAATACAACTGTTTTTCTTCTCTGTAATTCAGCTCTCGATCAATCATCCAAGAGGAGGTGCATGTATCAACTTCAATGTCCACCAATGAGGATTATAGTAAGCAAACCCATCAAGATGTAGATATTGATTCATTTTTATTCATAAAGGAGGATTGGTAGAATCAAAGGAAGCAAAATATAAGAATCAATTCTACTAAATAAAACCTTAACCCACCACTAGATCAATCTGAGGAAGATGAATTTTTTGAAATAGAAAAGGATGAATTTGAAGAAGAGGAATTCTTTGAAGTTGAAGGTGAATCAATATATGAATCTAAATATTTTATAAAAGGATTGATAGAATTTAATTCTTTGATATTAAAATATAATTATGATGATGCTTGGAAAAAGTATGAGAAATGTGTTTCTTTCACAAATTCCAATAAAAAAAATCATCTTATGTGCGGGACACTAAAGTTTCCATCTTATATGAAGAGCCTACAATTCCTGAAAAATTAGAGAATCATATGCCTTTGGAAAACTTGATAGAATTTCATCCCATGGGTTTAGAATATAGTTATCATAACGACTGGGGAAGATATGAGGACTTATTTGTTTCTCACATTCCTATTAATGAAATATTTGTTTCATTTGATATGTAGGATACCAAAATCGCTATATCACATGAAGTGTTACAAAATGATGATGAGGAAGCCCAAAAAGAATAAAAGATCACAATGGCTCACCAAGTGTTGGTAAATAAAAATGTACAAGAGGTAGAATCTAACCTTTTATGTCCAAATATCCAAGCTTTAGGTGAAATTTTGTTGGATTCAAATACTATTTATGATGAAATACCACTAGAGGTTAATGAAAAACTAGAGTGGATTCCTACTCATATCACTAATAATATTGCTCTTGAATTGTTAAATCAGGTTCACCAACAACTAACAATTGAATCTAGGATACAAGATTATAACGATTATGATCTAGTAAATATCCTAGATACTTGTAAATTATTGCATGAATATGAGTGTCCTAAAGACATGGATGATGAAGTGCTTTAAAAAATTTATAAATATCCTCCTATTTGAAGGAAAATCAAACATTCTTGTGAAAATGAATCTAATTTCGAAATTTGCATCTCATTGAATAAGCACAAGATTGTTGAAAATCATGTATTCACAGGAAATTTTAAGGAATCAAATGCTAAACATGGAATTGCTAATAAACTTGAATCAAAGTGGTTGTGTGAGAGAGGCAAGATGAGATTTATTGCATTATTTGGCCTAATCTTACTTTGGGTAGATTTCTGCAAAGGTTGGCATGCATACAATGATATATGTGTTTTAAAGCATCCTAATCGGGTTTGGGACCCAGGGAAATGACGATCCAAATATTTGTATCATCTTGTATATTTTCGTATAGAAGTTTTGGTTTTCATGTTTTTTTATTTGGTTTTTAGTTTTGGGTTTTGTTTCCAAGTTTTGGTTTACAATTTTTGAGGTTTGGGTTGGTTCCTTCAAGGGTGGTTGTGTTCTATGGTAGTTGCTAATGTTTGACCTCTTGAAGGATGAATTACCTATTGTGTAGATCAAGGAAAAGGGGATAGAATTATTTAGTAATTACTCCCAGATTTTGGGGACTAAGATAGTGAATTTTTGGAACCATGAATCATTTTGCTAAGGCTACACATGAACACACCATAATAAGGGGTATTATTGGAATTTTGGCCCTCTTATCAAACCATAATTTTAATATTTTTATATGTTTGCTAAAATGATGCAGTACATCTCTTTTCTCATATAAATTCATTAAATTAAATAACCTGGCTTCAATACTATCATCTATTTCTAAGTAGTTTTTCATGAATTATAGGATAAGGATTTTTACATGTGTGGGAAAGATAGGATGATGACCATAAACTAAATGATATGGAATTGTTCTTAATGAAGACTTAATCCTTGTCCTATATGATCATAGTATTTACTTTAGTTTATTATGCTAGTCTCTAGGATTTTTATCCAAAATTTTCTTAATTACTTTCTAAAGGTTTTTGTTAGTTGATTTCACTACTCCATTACCTTGAGGATAGTAATTAGAAGAAAATTTTAGAGTTACCTTATTATCATAAACCCATTCAATAAATTGTAAGGAAGAAAAAATAGGACGAAGTATATTGCATCCTAAACTTGTCCACAATGTTATCTTTGAGGAATTGGATAATGACCTTTGTTGTGTAGTTTTTGCATGCTTGAACCTTTGTCCAATAGTTGTAGTAATTTATGGTAGTCAGGATGAATTTTTGGTTGGCTTATGAGGTCGGATTTTTGACACAAATAAATTCTTGTCCCCATTGTGCAAATGGGTGAGCTTTAATCACTAGTTGCAATGGCATAGAGGAAATCCTTTCTCAATGAGTTGTGATATAGCAAACATGACAATACTAGGCATGTGTGTATGCATCCTTAAAGATGTGGGGATAGTAGTAACTAGATCTTAGTATTCAATTTGTTTTGGTATTCCCTAATTCATGTCTTGTTTTATATTTGCTATGAAAATCTTTGAGGACTTCTGCAACTTCTTGTTTGTTCAGATATCTCAAGTAGATCCTCTGATGGTTTCTCCAGTATAAAATGACCAAATTTATCATGAAGTTCATAATTTTAAGATGAAATTTTCTTCTTTGGATATAATTTAAGTAGTTAGAACATACTCTTTTTAGTAAATAATAAATAATGTCCCTACACCACTCACCGTTGGTGATTTCTTCCTTAAAATAATGTTGGCATGAGATCTATGAGTCAACTTCAACCAATGTTTTTCTTAGTCTCTATCCTCTAATAATTCTTATAGGATGGATTTATTAAAAAAACTCTTATATAATAGACACCCACTTGCCTTTGCATTCTCCTATCTAATTTTGCATTAGAATTTTTTTCACAATTGGATTTGATACTATTGCAGACACTTTTCTATGTAGAATATAGTGTCATAATTTTTTCACAACTTTGATCAAAACAAAGGCTTTTTTGTCAATTATCAAATGCATTATTTGAGAATCCTTCAATATCAAGCTTATAAAATCTAATAGTATTTCATCTCTAGGTTCCTTCTTGTAAGTTAAAACACTAGCAGTCGAATGCTTAGATGCAAATGAGTAAATGTAGAAACATTGAGTGTAGTCAAGATTGATTAACATAGGGGAGTTCATGATGGTATTTTTTATTTCTTGGAAGGCATATTGTTCTTTTTCATTCCATGTAATCTTGGCATCTTTATTGATAATTTTTTAATGGTCAGACTATTTTTGCAAAACTAGAAATAAATTTCCTTGCAAAAATATTTTTTCCAAAGAGGGACTTTAGTTGCTTTTGGCTTTTGGAAAGGGGAATTTTTGAATTGCTTCAATACTTTCTAGGTCTATGGAAATACCAGCTTCCAAAATAACATGCCCCAATATTTTTCCTTCTATAACTCCAAAAATACATATTTTGGTATTTAATGAAATTCCATGCTCTTGACATCTCTGCAATATCCTTTTTAAGTCTTTCATATGGTCTCTATATTTTTTAGAAAAAACAGTGAGATCATCCATGTAAATTATGATGCATTTCCAACAAGGTCCTTAAAGGCAATGTCCATAGCTCTTTGGTAATTTCCTCCCATGTTAACTAGGCCAAATTTAATCCTCTTATATGCAAGCATTCCCTATTTATTAGTAATATAGTTGTAATCCTATCCTTAGGGCCTACCATTACTTGATTGTATCCTAAGTAACCATCCAAGAAGGACATCATATAAGAGTCATTCATTGTTTGTAGTACTTCATTCAAATAAGGGAGGATATAATTATCATTCTCAGATGTTCTATTAATATTCCTAAAATCTACACATAGTTGTATTTATCTATTCTTCTTATGGGCCGGTACTAAATCAGCAACCCAATTAGAATTTCTTATACAAAAATTGATGAGGGTTACCAACAATTATTATAATTATGGGTGTATCATAGAACTTTAAATATTCATAGCTCCATGTTATAACATCTCTATAATCCTTTAACGCCTAGATTACTTCTCTTTTCTCCTCATCAGTGCATGTTTTCCCAAGAAAAAATTATGTGGATTCTTAGCATTTTCGAGATTATATGCTTTGTATGATCCTTTTTCAGATGGAGCATTCTACTACTTGTGGGTATGATATTCCATATTAAACAAATATTCCAAAGAAATCATACCTTTTGGAATGGTGTTTGTATTCAAACTTAATCCACCCTCTTCATCTAGCTCTACATAGTTTCTTTCTTCCTCATCTATGAATCATGTTTCAAATATACCCAAATTAGTGATAAAATTAGTTATTTGATTATCATCTTTAAATACCTAAATATTTTGTATGTTTTCTAGTATAGTGGGAGTGGCAACCAGTTCCATAAAGAACCACTTTATCTTGGAATGAGCAACTAGTTATAGGGTGCCTACTGTTACTACCAATGAATTTGTAGTATGGTTATTTTTATGCAAAATAGTTTGGACATTAAAAGCATTAAATTCCTTGATTAAGTCCTAAACATGGATATAATAATTTGAGATATGTTTATCATGAAAAACATGTCATTTTTATTTTTGTTTGATTTCCAGCTCTGAGTCTTCTAAGACATACATATTTGACTCCCTTCTTGAAGAAAAACTACAATCCATGAATAAATGCTTCATACTCAATTGCATTGCAGGTGCAAGAGAATTTTAAATGGTAAGCAATAGTATAGGATTTGTCTTTAGGGTTGACCAATTCAATTCTAACCACATTTCTATGCTTACAGTTTGATCCATCAAACTTGAGGGTCCATAACTAGTTTTCAATTATTTATATTTACTTTGTGGTGCCTCTATTATCGAAGTATTATCTTTAGTTTAGGTTTCCACTATTATAGTGTAGACTCCCAATGTCAGCTCAATGTACAAAATATCATTGACATTATTGTACTCAATGATGAGCTCCTTTAGCCTAGGCTCACTTTCCATTAGAATATAATTCGCTATGTCATGCCAAGGAAGCCACATAAGTAAAAAATTACTTATCATATAACCATTTAGCATTCTTTACCAATCACAACTAAGAAATATACCATATGCATCTAGAATATCCACAACCTGAATATCAATGTATTGTTGTATCTTGGGTTCAATAGCCAATTGTACATGTATCTAATTCACCACCTAGACCACATTTACTTGTTTTATCTAATTGAATTATATTTTTCTTTGAGTAGGGGTGAATCCTAATTTTTGGCTAACAACATATGGCATCATATTACCAAAAGCACCTAAATCCACAAGACAATTATGTAAAGTTTTACCAACAATTCTAATAATCAAAAGGAAAAGTGGAGACTCTACATTTTCTTTTTATATGGCCATCTAAGTACTAGTGGCCTTTTTAGTCTCCTTTGTATTTATACAAAGAGAGTTTTAAGTAATAAATCCTTTTGGTCAGTTAACTAAGCTACCTCAAACAAGGAAATGTTTGTTTCAACTTTCTTAATATCTTTAATAATATTATATCCAAACTTGTTCTATTCTAGGATTTTCTCTATCTATGGTAGTGGCATATTGGATTTTGGCTATGTAGGCCCTATGAGACCCTTAGGTGGGATTGGATTCTTATTCATCTGCTCATCAGGTGGGATAAAGGTTTTGTTGAGAGGTGTGGAAGAAGTTAATGGTGCTTTCCCTTTACTTTGGATAATATAATTGTTACCTTTATGAAACTATCTTGTACATCTTCTTCCAAGCACTCTTCGGGCTCATCTTCATCCATTCTTAGGAGTTCATATGTTACTAAAACTAGGGTTATCCCTAATTTCTAATTATATTGATTCCTATAGTCCTCATTGGTGGGTACTAGTTCAAAATTTTCCATCTCTTTTTGGATAATATCTAAAGCAATTTTAAATTTTGGATAGTCGGTTTCACATGTTAACTAATGGAATGTACCCTGCACCAATTGGACAGAGCAAGATCATCCAAATTTATTAAAGTTTCTGGGTTGTTTTTAGATTTATTTTGGTTACTAGTAGAATTTGTCATGACTCCATTATTTAGGTAAGTATTCCATTGATGGTTGGTTCTTTGGAAGATAAAGTTTCTATTTTAGGTGTTATTTGTAGGTGGATTTTGAGGAACTTGCCTTTGCAATTTAAGCATATCATTACTCAAATTTTTGAATCATCATTTTTATATTATCTAATTCAAGATTCAAGGCATAAGGTTGACTTGGTCCTAGAGGAACTATTACAGTATTTATAGGTGCGAAGGTGTTCAAGGATGAAGGTAAGGGTTGTTGATTTTTTTTTGAATGTGTATGACTGAGAAAATTATTTGTGGTTACCCAATTGTCCAAGTATGTTCGAATGGTTTATTGATTACTTATGCTAGGAATCATTTGATTTAGAGGCATAGGATTGAAAGGTTGATTTTAGTTGGGATACATGGTACCTGGTAATATATTTAGTATGGAAAGGTGTTTTGTAAGGACCTTGTTGTTTCTATTTCATAAATCACCGCAATTGGGGACCTGCTTGAAATTTTGGTTTTAATTTTTGACTTTTTGTTTACATCAAGAATTTGAAATTGCTTACATTTCTCACATTAAGGCTTTAAAATTGCTTGCATTTTAGTATTGTGAAGACTTGGAGTTCCATTGATTTAGATTGAACATTTTGAATATTTGCATTTCAATGACATTATTTTAGATTGAATATTTCAAAAAATTGAATTTCAAAGGTTTATCCTAAGGTTCAAAATATTAAATTCAATTTTAGGGTTCTTTAAATTTTGTCATCTTGCCCTAAATTTACTACAAAATTGAAATTGGCATAAATTTTGATAGAATTTTTTTTTTAAGGTGATTCAAAGCATGGTGGAAACATCTTGAGCTCATATTTACAGTGGTACTAGATTTGCAAAATTTTAGATGTGATTTTTTCTAGAAATAGTAATTTTTTGTTGCAGCCAATGAATTTTAAAATGCAATATATCTTGATCCACAATGAATTTTTGAGATATCTCAATGGTTTTGAATACCCATTTGGCTCATTTAGACACATGAAAAGTTTTGTGAAATTTTGAACACTTTCAAAATTTTCCATAATTTTGCACCATTCAAATTTGTTTCCAAGTATTGAAAATCATTATCAAGCAACGAGAAAATCCTTTGCAACCCATTAAAGTACAAAATAAATAAAGTCAAATTTTGAAATCAATTTGTAATGTTGAAAGAAAAATTTACTAAGTGTGAGTAATATCAGAAAAATGGAAAATATCAGACTCAGATAGAATCCCAAAATCCCATCATTCAGTAAGGTTGGAAAGAGAGTGTCAGTAAATTGGGTAGTTATCAAAATCTGATAGAGTCCCAAAATTTCATCCACTATGCAAATTAATTTTTCTAAGTGTTGAGAGAGTATTGGAAAATTGGGAACTTGTCGGACCCCGATAGAGTCCCAAAATTTCATCCACTATAAAAATAATTTTTTTCTAAGTGTTGAGAGTGTCAAAAATTTGGGAAGTTATTAGACCCTGATAGAGTCCTAAAAGTTCATCGACTATGAGGAAGCAAGTTGAAAATTGGCTCAGTGTGGAAATTATCGAAAACCTTGTACCCTAACGGAGAGCGGAGTTGTCCCCAAAGTCCATCATCTTTATCGGAGATATGGAATCCATTTGAAGTGAAATGGTAGCCTGATTTTCCTCCAAGTATTAGTTCTCTTAATAATGTGCCAGGTTTTTAGGATCCATCCAAAGTCTCATAGTAACTTGATTGTTTTCTAGAGTTCTTAAAATTTGTGCCCTAGTGCAAGGCTGAGAGATCATGTCATGCGTTGGCTATGAAGCAAATTTTTTAAAGTGTAAATATCATAAAAAATAATGTACCATGCTATGAGCAAAATAATTACCAAAATCCAGTCACCCGAAAGCCATAATAAGGAGAAAATTTGGCTAAGGATGGACATTGTCGAATATTTTGTACCAATGTCATTAGCAAAGAAACCAAAATCCTGACAATCAAAAATGTGTTTGGAGATCAAAATTTTGCTAAGGAGTGAGACGTGAGACTCGACAATTAAAAAAAATTAAACCCAGCAAATTAAAAAGAAGTTTGACAATAAAAAATAAAAACTAGCAAATGGAAAATCAAATCCAACAATCAAAATCAAACCTAAAAATTGGAAATAAATATCCAGACGTTAAAAAATTAAACCCAACACTTAAAATTTGGCTATTATAAAATCCGGAAGTTAAAATTTAAGTTTGGATATTGAAATTTTTACTCCACATTCAGAAATTGTGTCTAATAATTAAGAGCTTCCCGATTGATGTTGTAATACAATGCTATAATGCAATAAAAATATGACCCAAAAAATTCCATAAAAGAATATGTTCTTTGTTGTAAGAAATTTAAGGAAGACTTTAGCTTTAGGTTTAATATTTTGACATTAAATTTAAAATGAAATTAAAATATTTTTTTAATAGGTTATATGTGGCTTCTTTTGGGGGCCACTCCTATCACAATACCAAAATATTACATTATTATAGCATAAATTTTTATCATGACGTTTTCATTATTTTTTTCTCTTAAATATATTCTTCAAATTCCTCAAAGTTTTATTTCCACAAGCAACTCCTTGACATCATTTTGATTAAGACAAAAAATCTCACTGGGCCAATTACCTTCTAAAAATTGAATTTCACCAAGATGAAGATCAACACCATAATTCACTAATTTATCTGCTACTTGATTTCCTTCTCTATAAATATGCTCACACTGCCACGAGATTGCCTGTAGTTATAGATAATGAACATCAGTAATAATGTTATTTTTTATCCAATCTCCATATCCATTTTTTTAATAGCATTGAAGATAATTTGTGAGTCACCCTCAATTGATTTATATTTCCATCCTTTTTTTTTTGCAATTTTAATCCTTGTAAGAAGTGCCCTAGCCTCTGCATAGTTGATAGTTGAAGTTCCATATGATTTTGAATAAGTGAGGAGAATGTTGCCTTCACTATTTCTAAAAATACCACCTCCACCAAATTTTCCTAGATTTCCTTTAGAAGAACTATTAGAATTAATTTTGATAAACCCAATTTTTGGAAATTTCCATTTTACCATAGATCAAAGCAGATCCTTTATTTTAATTATGTTGTAGTAGATGAATCTTCCATGTATGTTCAAATCTTGTAGCCATGTTATTAGTACCTCTTTTCATTTTTTTACAATTGAAACTTCCCATGATGAGCAACATATTTTTAGACATCTTGCAAGAGAGGCACTAATACGGTCCATTTTGATATTTATTTTTAAAAATTCTATTATTCCTTTCAAGCCATAAATTCCAAAAAATAATGGCAAGGTCAATCCTCCAAAGAATACATAATTCTTTAGCTTTATTGTATTTTATCCCACATTTTATCAACTCTTTCAATGTTGATGGAGTTACCCAATATAATTTCATTTTTTTTTTTAAATAACCCCAAATGGTGTGAGCAAATGGATAATGAAGAAGTAAATGGTGTCGCGTTTCTAAATGCTTCTCACACAAGGCACATATAAAGGGTCCATAATATTCTCTTCTTTATAGACTCTCTCTAGTAAGAATATTACATTGAACTGCTAACCAAAGAAATGTTGAGGCCTTAGGGAGAGCCTGTAATGACCAAACATTCTTCCAAGAAAAATCATTGGGAGAAGGAAATTTTTATTATTCTAAATCCTAATATCCCAACTTGATCGAGTATCCACCATCATTTGATAAATTCCAAACCAACTCATCCTTTCATGTAAAAATTGGCAAATATAACTCTCAAAGCATATTTTGAAGTTCATTTACAATTTGTTTGCATTTGTCTCCTTCAACCAGGTTACTAAAAAAATCCGTATTTTGGAGTTTTTGCTCATAATACTATAATATTTGACCTTTGGACCTTTACATGCTATGCACACTTGAGCCAATGGTTTCCATTTTTAGTTAGATATAAGAGGATAAGGCTTCAACCAAGCATTAGATAAAAAATTTGCATAACTCCCCTTATTGGATGACCATATAATATGTTTCTTTATCAAATGCAAACACTCTGATATGAAGTTCCATGTTGACGATCCTTTGGGTAGATTTATTTTCCTAAAAAAATTCATTGCATCAAGAGAGCCTATATATTTTTGAAGTAATGTTTGTGCCCAATTCTTTCTTTGATCTCTGAATAGTCTCCACCCAAGCTTTACTCCTAATGCCAAATTTATAAGTCTGCAATTTTGCAAGTCTAATCCTACAATATTCTTTCCTTTGCAAACCCTATTCCACTTACAAATAGGAAACCTAAATTTTTCCTCACAACATTTCCATAGAAAGTCTCTTTGAATTTTATCCATTTCTGATGCAATACCTATTGGCAGTCTTGAAAATGATATCATATAAATAGGAATGGATTGCAAAGTAGTCTTTATGAGTTGTAGCCTTCCTACCATGGTTAAGAACTTACCTTTCCAACCTACCAAGAAAGATTTCATTCTATCCAAAAAAGATATCCAAAGATCCTTTTTATTCCCTTTATCAGAAAAAGGAATACCCAAGTAGGTTGATGGAAAATTTTCAATTTTGAACCCTAAAATATTCATAATAATTTGTTGTAAATCTAGGGCAGTATTAATGAAAAAGATCCTAGATTTTGAAGTATTTACCAACTATCTAGTAGCCTTCTCATAACATGATAATATTGATTTGAACTCCATGGCCTCACTGACTAAGGGATGGCCCAAAAGAAAAGTATCATCAACAAATTGAAGATGAGATTCGAAGGGACCATTTTTTGCAACTTGAATACCCTTGATTTTTCCTTCCATTTTTACCTTTGAAAAGGCTCTCCCTAATGCTTCTACTAGAATAATGAATAGATAAGGAGAAAGAGGATCACCTTGATGAAGTCCACAAGATGACTTGAAGTACCCAGTAGGAGAACCATTGATCAAAATAGAAAATTTTGCAGTGTTATAACAATATTTAACCCACTCACACCAACTATAATCAAAGTCAAACTTTCTGAGAATAGCATGTAGAAAATTCTAGGAAACCCTATCATATGCTTTGTTCATATCTAATTTCAAAAGCATACTTGGTTTTTTCATAGAATGAAGAGAATGTATGGCCTCTTGTGCAATAATTATACCATCAAGAATTTGTTTACCCTAAACAAAGCCACCTTGTTCCTCTGAGATAAGACACCCTAGAATGCCCTTTAACCTATTTGCCATAATTTTTTAAATAATCTTATAAATCATATTACAAAGGCTTATTGAATGAAAGTTATCAAAATATTTTGTTTCATATTTCTTGGGAACCAAGGTAATAAAAGTAACATTTATCTCACTTATTATAGCCTTTATTTTTCGAGCCTCTTCAACCGCATCTAACATATCACTCTTCAATAAATCCCAAAAATTTTGAAATAAAATTGCAAGAAATCCATGGGGGCTAGTGCTGTAGGATGGAAAGAGAAAACTGCTTCATGGAGCTCCTCCATAGAAATATTCTTCATCAAGCTTTCATTTTGTCCCTGAGTGATAAGTGATGGAATATTTTGCAAAAAAATTTCTTGTGCCTCCTTATCTTGCCTAGAATCTGACAAAATATTTTTGAAATAATTTATTGCTTCCTTCCTTATATCTTCTTCATCCTCAATATTTCTTCCATCTGGAGTTATAATATTTTTAATATGACAAACATTAATTTTTTTTTGCTATAGCATGAAAAAAATTGTATTTCTATCTCCTTCCTTGAGCCATTTCTCTCTAGATTTTTGGAACCAATATGACTCCTCCTTCTTCAATGCATTATGATAATAAGAAAGTAATTGTTTTTCTTTCACATAAGAATCCTGGTCCATTCCATTAATTTCTACTATCTCTTGTAAATTTTTGAGCTTGAATTCAATTTCTTTTTTTCTTTAAAAATATTACCAAAATATTTGACATTCCATATCTTCATTTGCTCCTTTAAATATTTCAACTTTTGAACAAACTTGTACATACATGATCCTTCAAATTTTGATTCATCCCACCATAACATAACCATCTAGAAAAAATTAGGGTCTTGGAGCCACATAGACTGGAAGTGAAATGGCTTTGGATGACCATTGTTAGGTGACTCACAAGTCAAAAGAATGGGTTTGTGATCTAATCTTGCTCGCAATAAAATATCTAAAGAGATTGTATACTTTTTTTGCAACCATTTATTGGATAATAAAAATCTATCTAGTCTTTTTGCTATATGATTTTTTCCAATGCGTCTATTATCCCATGTGTATTGAAATCTTGAGGGACTAACATCCCAAAGGTCATTTGAATTGACAAATGAAGCAAAATCTTGCATTGATTTCGACCATCCTAGAATGCCACCCTTATTTTTCAAAGGAGATATAACAATATTAAAATCACCCCCAAGAATCCATAGATCACAATGAATCATCATTGTATTTGAAAAAAATATACTAAGGTCCTTCCAACATCTTTCATGAGGAGTAACTATAGTTGGATCATATACATTTATAACCCCAACTTTGATGTTTTCCTCTTTCCTAAAAAATAATCTAGCAACCCAATTACTTTTTGCTTCTAATAGTTGTCCATCCCATTTGCATTTGTCCCATATTATTGCAATACCACCTGAATCTCCTGTAGAAGAAACTACTAAACAATCACCTGCCTTCCAAATCTTCTTAAAATCATCCTTACATTCCTCACTACATAATTTTGTTTCTTGTATTAAAATAAACTCAGGGCTATAACAACCTATTAATTCCTTAATAACTCTTTTTTAAGGGGTTTTATTCATACCCCTAATATTCCATGATATAATTTTCATCATCAACACTTTTTATTTTTATTAGTGGGCTTAACCCCACTTCTTGTTAACACCTATGATATTTTTATTTGGCTTCCCAGATCAATATCCTTTTGAGTTTCTTTTTCTCTTTTTTATTTTTGTGATAGCCTTCCTCTCCTTCTTCCATTCTTTCCACCACTCTCATCTTCATCAATCTCTTCCATTTTTTCATATTGTTCAAAATGGGACTTATCTTCTAAATATTTATGTTGCCCTAAAGATTCGAAAGTGCAAGGAATAGCCTCAATAACATTTTCTTCTTTATGTTGCCCTGAAAACTCTAAACTGCATAGATGATCCTCCATAGTCATCACTTTCTTATGTTGTACTGAAATACCTAAATTTCCTTGGATATCCTCTACAAGATTTTCTTTACTATACTGCTCTTGAAATCCTAAAGTGCAAGGAATACACTATGTACTACTTTCATTTTTTTGTAAGGAGAAGATTTTAAGCTACTTGAGGATAATAAAGGTGATTTACCTAGATTAAGCTTGACCTCCTTCGCATCATTTGCTTTAAAATTTGTCTCCCCATATTCCTTTATATTAAAATTTGTCTTCCCCTCTTCCTTCGCACCTTTAGCTCCTTTTATATTTGAACTTGCGCATTGTACTTCCTCATCTCCCATATCATTTTTTCCTTCTAATGACTGATTCGAGTGAACTATAATGGCCTTCACCATCTGATGATGTAGAGATATTTTCTAGCCACTTTCTTAGGAGTGGAAAATCCTTGATTTGACCTAGCTTCTCTGTGATATGGTCTCCTTGTTTCAAATTGAAACTACCCTCATGCCCAAAAAATTCCATCTCTTCCTCCATTTTCACTTTGCAATCTCTTTCCATGTGCCTAGTTTCATGATATTTACGACATTAGAATGCAATATTTTCATAATCCACTTGTTGATCTCATTCTCTTGATTCAAATTTAATCCTAATCGACTGCGGTAAAGGATTAGAAATATCCATGGCAACACATATTCAAGTGTATACAACATGCCTTCTCTCCTTAGTAGTTGGTCCCTCTTGGATGAATTCACCTAGGGTATTACCAATATTCTTCAAAACCTCCTTATTGATGAGTTGATAAGGAAGTCCAAAAAGCCTAATCCATATTGGAAGCCTTTTAATAGTTTTTGTGTCCACAGAAAAATTCTCACTCTAAGGTCTTAAATATAATGCATCTTTACCCCTAAACCATGGGCCTCCATCCATTATTTTATCCCTTATTTTTGAACTAGAGAAAATAATGAGAAAAAATCCTTTTGGAAGAAAATTCATGGAGTAATTTGAATTCAATCCCCATTTCCACTTAATCCAATTTTGAATCTCAAAAAACCTGGCCAATATCCATGAAACTTACAAATTAACCCTCTGGTTTTAAGAATCATTATATCATGCTCAATCATCTCATCCTTGATAATCACTTCTAGCATAGAATCTGCTACCTGGACTGGGTTTTCCATAGATTCTCTCTTCTTCTTATTGCTAGGTAGGGCATCCAAACTTCCAACTTGGCCATTCACACTTTCAGTAAGCACTTTTACAAATGACTTTCTTTCCATGTTACCTAAATTTTTTGCACTCACTATTGACTGCACTCATTCCTAGATTGTGCTTGCACTCACTACCAGTTGCACTCACTCCTAGCTTGCATTTGCACTCACTACCTATTGCACTCACTCCTAGCTTGCACTTGCACTGGCTATCAACTACACTCACTCCCAGCTGACTCGTGTTTGCTATCGATTGCACTCACACCCAACTGGCTCCATAATTTTTAGTATATTTCATTAACCAAATGAAATTTAAATGTTAAACCTAATACTTTGGACCTAAAATTAAAATGAAATCTAATGTCAAACCTTAGAAAATCATTTAATAAATTTAATAATAATCAATCTTAGCCATAATAATAAAGAGAATGGCTAAAACTAAAACTAATTTTTTTTGCCACCAAAATACTAATTCATGTTTTTCTCCCGTGTTGCAGTCAATTGAACCAATGAAGGAAAAAATGAAGAAAATAGAGGAATCCCTAATAAATTTGGATATCTTCTAGGAATTTGGAATAAGGTGACCGAACCAAGTCGTGAAAGATACTGAAAGCTGAAGCATTGGAGCTATATTAATTAAACTTGGATAGAATTTTAAAAACTCTCTAGTTCTTGATAGATAGATTAACTCACTAATTAAATATTAATAGCTTGGCCAAACAAATAAATGCATAGATCAAAGACTAGAATTTCATATCTAGACCAAGAGGAACCACAAATTGATACATCATCCAGGATATAGCTCATCAATTTAACTTTAAACCATTGAAGTCCAACTATAAACCACCAGAATACAATTGTAAAGCTTTAAAAATTTAAATTTGTAAGGCTATAAAAAGCCATTGAGACCCCATTCCAAAGAGTCGGAATCCACTACTAGCAATAGGACTTTTAGAGTTTTATTTTCCTTGGAGAATTTGCATCCCTATCATTATTCTTGGAGAATTTTATTTGCAATCTGTAGCAAGCAATTCTAATAATATACTTACTGAACATCTTTATTATTGCAATATATTGGAATTCTTGGTGTGATATGTGCATGTTTATGGTGGTCTCATTTAAGTTAATTCTAGTGTATTGTTTCTTTTCCCTTTAAATATGGCACCACTTTGACCTTAGATTGTGCATGAGTTGGTCTAGTCAAAGTTGGTTTGATTCAGAGTTTGTTGCTTCAACAAATTCTTCTGCAAATCTTCAATGATGCACTAGCTTGTTTTCTTTTCTTTCTCTAACCCTTTTATTTTGATTTTTCTTTGAAACTTGATTATATTAGGAGTAGATTAGTTGAATTTTAATTTTTGAAGCTTATTCTTATGATTATGTGCTTCATTTCTTCCAATTTTTTGAATAAACATTATAATTTGCTATCATAATGTAATGAATGTGATAATATTAATAATTTTAAGGTAGCAAGCCTAGAATATTACTTTTCTTTGATATTTTGAAGTAATTTGTGCTATTAAATATTCACATTTAATGATTAATTGAGAAATTAAGCTATACCTTTAGTTCTTCATGCTTAGACAATGAAACGAAACTCACCCTTGTAATAGTTATATGTAACCCTGAGTGATCCACATGCTTTACATTCCTATATTATTTTGATTTAAAGACTTAACAATTGATATACATTATCAATCAAGTTAGACCAACCTTACCTAAACCTTGGGGGATCAATGTTCCCTTTCAAGAGAGGACACCTTGTCCTAGTCATTGGTGTATATTTGCAACTATGCAGATGTATCACTCAACAAAAATGGTGCTTGAATGAGGGTATGAAATGTCTAATTCACTAATATTGTGATTCTACATGGCTAAATAATTACATCGTAAGGACCTAAACTCTATGATTCATTATTATTCTAGTCTAAATATTTTAATAATACAAGCCTATAAGATTTGATTCACTTTTACTCTAATGTTTGGAATAGCCCTCAACATGCAACAGGAAATGGTGCTAGAAGGACAACATAAATAGTTAGTTTCACTGTTACTAGAGTTTAATTGTTGATTTCTGTAAATATTTGGCCTCCTTAATGAATAATAAAAAATTATCTATTTCACTGTTACTTTAGGGCCTAAAATAGTCTAAAATATTTTGTAGATTATTTAATTTTGAGCTTAAATTCTTAATTCTTGATTTCTTGAACTTGAAATTGTTTAATTCTCACTATTATCATTCATCATATTCCTGTTAGTCAAAAAGTGACTAACTACAAAAAATGGCTGATGCACCTTTTTTGCATATTTTCAAAGAAGACCGAAGTAGCCCATATGCTAAAGAACAAAGAAAAAGCAAAATACACTAAGGAAGAAAAGTGTCACGATTTCACGACATGTCGAGTTTTCATGGCAAAAAAAAAGCAAAGAGGGAAAGCAGAGGAAAAAGTCACGATTTCGCGACGTTGCCCATTTTTGCCAAGTCCATCAATAAAAGGGTAGAAGTCAGGGAGAATGTCATGATTTTGCGACATGGCTTATTTTCTCCAGAAGAATAGCAAAACTGCTAAAGAGACTAAAAGTGTCACGATTTCGTGACATGTCCCTTTTTCATGACATGTCCCTTTTTCACGGCCAAAAGCAACAAGAGAGAGCAAGGAGGCGAAAGTGTCACGATTTCACGACATGTCACGTTTTCGCTGTCAAAACCAAGACAAAGAGCTAAGGAGGCGAAAGTGTCACGATTTCACGACATGTCGCATTTTCGCGGTCAAAACCAAGACAAAGAGCTAAGGAGGCGAAAGTGTCACGATTTCGTGACATGGTCAATTTTTGCGGTGCAAAAAGAAGAATCAGGCTGAAGACATAGAAATGTCACGATTTCATGACATGTTGCATTTTCACGACTCAAGAAGGGCAGACAAGCAGAGAAACAAGAGTGTCACGATTTCGTGACATGTCTAGTTTTCGCTAAAGAAAAAAGTAAAGAAGGCTTCACAAAGGTAGAATGTCACGATTTCGTGACATACACGCTGTAGAGAAACAGAGTATATTTTTGGCAACTAGGGCATGCACTGACATCATGTGCTGATTTTTGAAGAATGGTCAGTTGATTATAACATGGCAGGTCTGCTGGATGATTGCAGAATAACAGGCTCATCTGAATTTAGCCAGAAGGAAATCTATCTAATCTATGGGAAATCCATTGTATATTCTTAGAAACTACAGATAATTACTTGTAATTGATTGAGGAAATTAAATGTACATAGTAGAAGATACTCTTTTTAGGGTATAAATAGGAGTGAGTCGATCATGAAAAGGGTCGGCTCTTGGACGTTTACAGACTTGATGTACATGTTACTGGATTACAAGCAATAAGAGATATTCTTCCTCTGGCTTCTAAAATTTTGTATGCGAGTGTATGTATCTGGTTTTTAACTTTTATTCATTTTAAGTTTTATAATGTATCTGTTCTAAAATCTGAATTGTGCATGTATAAACCTTATCTCTAGAGTTGAATATTAAATATATTTACATGTATTTAGACGAACATTTAAAATCGCACTCAGGAATTCATGTTTTCTATAGGAAGATATAAAGAAACTCTGAAGATAGTAATCTGCATCATCATTTTTTAGTTGTTGTCTAATCTGTACCATGAGAAAATTTCTAGCTTCGGCTATATTTCCCTTATCTCTTGTTTCCCTTTCCTCTAAAAAACTCAAAGGAACCAGCCTTCTCTGGAGATTAGACAGATGATCTCAAGCAAGGTCTGTCTATTCAATGTTGGCAAAGTCTAAGGTGCAACACTATTAACCGAAGGCAGATTTTGTTCCAACAGTTTTTGGCACGCCCGATGGGACTAGTAAATCCCACAGTATTATATAAGTTTTGGTGTTTTACTTTAGAGCCTTTTGTTTGAAAATCTCAAGAAAAAACTACCTGGCGACTCCGTTGCAATAAAATTTAGACCATAAAAGAAAGACCTTGTCTAAATTTTTCTGGTTATATAGCCATATGATAACCAGATCCCGAGCTAGAAACTCTGAAGAACCCATCGAGTTCTTTGAGCTACATCTCGAAAGCCTAAAGGCACACCCTGTGCTAGCCGCACGATCAAATCCACCCGGCACCATTAGCACCTCTTTAACACCCATTGTAGGAGCATCTGCAAGCAATCCTATAGTAGTTGTAACTCCTTTAACAACCATGGCAGCTGCCCCTATCTCAGCACATCTTGTGTGGAATCAAACTGGTCCTTTGAACTTGGGAGCACAAAACCAAATTCCACAAGCTGCACTAAAAGCATTGTCGACTTTTGATGAAATAGGCAAAACAGCAGATGAGCACTGTTTAGATGTATCATCGCTAGCATCTATTTACAATATCACTCAGGAAGATGTAATGGTCAGATTGTTGGTTATATCTTTGAAAGGAAAGATGCTCTATTGGTATAGAGTGCTTCCCACTGGATCCATTACTTCTTGGGCAGTGCTTGTCGATCGTATGGTCGATGAATTTAATATACATGCGGATCCTTTCACATTGTTGAATCAATTCACTGTCATTGAGAGGCATCCACAAGAAGAAATCCAGGATTTCAACATCAGATTTACTAGAACTCGTGATAGAGTACCTCAGGGCATAAAACCCATGGAAGAACAAGCTATATGCTATTATTTAAGGGCTTTTGATTCAGATCTCAGTATGATAATAAGGCAATCCCGCGTAACCACTTTTCCTGAGATCTATCTAGAGGCAACAAAGGGCGAAGCTGATCTCATCGCTACAAAGAAATATCCATCAAAGAGTCTATTGCCAATTGTACCAAAACTTTCCCAAGCATCAATTTCTAAACTACCTATACTCCCATCAATGCAAGCTCTCCCAACTATAGCCGCACCTCCTACACTCCTTGCATTACCAACCCCACCCCTTGCATCAGCTCCCCTGAATGACCAATACACGACCATAATTGATACAATGAAAACATTGTCAAATGAAATGGCATCCATGAAAAAGAGGGAAGCTGAATGGAATCTCCAAGCAAGAAGATTTCCATAGATACAAAAATATGGTGCTTCAACGAGTGGTAGAGGGCAAGATAGAAAAAATGTTGTGTATGCGAATGAGACAGGAGATAATGGAGAACCCACTAATTCTGATTACTGGTGTACCACTTGCAACGATCCTCATGGAGAAGATTCATGCATGATTCATCAACATCATGTGCAAGCGGTTATTAATGAGAGAGCCAAAGAAATCGGCAAGGGACAAGTGAACATAATCAGAGAAGTCCACCACAATTTGGCAATGCCATCCGTGGAACAAGTCTCAGTCCTGACAAGATCAGGAAAAAAGTCATTACAAGTCGACCCTAAGGAACTCCAACCACTAAGTTTTCCTCCTGCCCCCAGGGTGACTCCACAGAAAAACCAGTCTAATGAGAAAGGACGTTCTGACCCTCCTCAGACTTCTACGACTACACCAAGAAAATAATTTCCTCCTAGAAAAGGGAGCGAGACTCAAGAGCAAGCGAAGGAAAGACTCAGATTTCCTTCATTGACAAAAATACAAAGAACAGAAGCCACGCAGGTCTATAGAGATAGATATGACGCATCGACTAGTGGAAAGGAGAAAAGTGTTGAGGTATCCCCAGCTGCAACCCTTTCGTTCAA
Source organism: Wollemia nobilis (assembly GCA_028583015.1). Taxonomy (NCBI): domain Eukaryota; kingdom Viridiplantae; phylum Streptophyta; class Pinopsida; order Araucariales; family Araucariaceae; genus Wollemia; species Wollemia nobilis. Next base: position 24,315,643 of record JAQPPZ010017248.1, on the reverse strand, counting down.
CATTGCAGAAGAAATGAAGAGGACTCCTTCCAAAATAAGCATGTATGATGCACTGCAAATTCCTGGTCAGATTGACCTCCTCCAAGAATCCCTAAATTTAAAGAATGATACCTCCTTCTCAAATGTTATACAAGCAAATGTTATGTCAACCTCTGGGAAAAATAGACCGCCCCCATTCTATCTATCTTTGCAAATGGAGGGGTGGATAGTTCACAATTGCATGATTGATTCAGGGGCCACAACTACGGTGATGCCGAAAGCCGTATGTGACATAATGGGGATGGAATATACTCGGAGTCATCCTGGTGTGTTGCAATTAGATGGTACTCCAGTAAAATCTATCGGGGTGATCAAAGATATCCCTATTCAACTCCACAGAATACCAGAAGTAGTCGTCATACAAGAGGTAGTCGTTGTAGACTTAGAACCATATTTCGGTATGTGTTTATCCAGAGAGTTCACGACCAAAATGGGTGGTTATCTGTCTCTAGATTATTCTCATTTGGAGGTACCTTTCAAAGGTAAAAGAGTCAAGATCTACAATGAAAAACCATCTACTTTTCACGTAGAAAGACTGGAGGAAACAACCACCATCAACATGATGTCTGAGGAATTGGAAAATATCGATTTAATGGAAGAAACCCTGGAGGAACTCCAATATGAGGATCAGTTTTCAATGAAGAACTTCAATGCTATGGTAGAGACAGAAATGGGAAGCTATTCCATTGAGAAACCAAAAAAGCTCCCTGTTGTTGTCCCTAAAATAGGTGATTCGGCCAACCAGTTATGGAAATTGTACTTTGATGGGTCAAGGTGCAAAAATGGAGCAGGAGCTAGAATTGTTCTGATTTCACCTACTAGAAAAGAAAAAGTCTTTTCATATAGGTTGACATGGAGTTGCACCAATAACACAGCTGAATACGAAGCTTTGTGTTTGGGACTTAGGAAAGCTAAAAAATTGGGTGCAAAATAGCTGCTGATCTATGGAGATTCAGAGCTGATTGTTAAACAAGTTACTGGAAAATGCATTTGTAAGCAACATTACCTAAGGGCTTACAAAAATAAAGTGTTGGATCTATTGGAAAATTTTGAAGCACTAAACATGAAATCCATTTCCAGAGAGAAGAACACACATGCAGACCTGTTAGCATCAGTAGGATCCAATTTTTGCCCAGTCAGTAATGTTATTCAAAAGTCTAAAATAGTCAGACTTATATACAGGCCTTATGTGCCCGACAAGGACATTTTTTGGCAAGTATTTGAGAATGATGAGCAGATCCTGGATTTTTTGATTCATGAGATGAATTGCTCTACAGATAGAGCGTTACAAGAAGAGGACGAAGAGAGCCTTATTCAACTAAAAAACAATCATATCCCCAGGGGACTGATCACCCTGGAGAGCCTTTTTGACAATAGCGATAGAGCTGTAGGTCGAAGGATCAAGGTAGATGAACGTAGATATAAAGAAGTAGAACTAGAACCAGGCAAGATGATCAAAGTAGGGACCGATTGTACAGAAGTAGAACTAGAGCAAATAAAACGGTTATGTAGAGAGTATCCGGATATAATAGCCTGGACTTATAGTGATCTAAAAGTGTACAGGAAAGAGGTCATTCAACATACCATCGAACTAGAGGAAGGAGCTAAACCTTTTAGGCAGAAGCAGAGGCCTGTGAATCCTAAAATTGAAGCCTTAATGAAATAGGAGTTGTTAAAACTCCTACAGGCTAAGATAGTATACCCAATCAAGCACTCTACCTGGGTGGAAAATTTGGTCCCAGTCCACAAGAAAAATGGAGAAATAAGACTATGCGTCGATTTCAGAAATTTGAATAGAGCCTCTTTAAAAGATCACTATCCTTTACCCCAGATTGACCCAATCCTTCATACTATGGCAGGAGCAAAAAGGTTTTCTCTGTTAGATGGCTTCTCTGGTTACAATCAAGTTTGGGTGAGAAATGAAGATCAATATAAGATCGCATTCACCACTAAGTGGGGAACATTTGCATACCAAAGGATGCCCTTTGGATTATCTAATGCAGGAGAAACTTTTCAAAGAGCCATGGACGTAGCTTTTGGGGAGCTTGCAAACAAAATTATTGTCGTCTATTTAGATGACATGACTGTATTTTCTCACAACAAAAAAGACCATGCCACTCATCTGCGGCAAGTATTTGAGAAATGTAGAGAATTTGGAATATCATTAAATCCTAAAAAGTCTATTTTTGTTGTGGAATAAGGAATACTCCTTGGGCATGTTATTTCTAAAGTTGGGCTTTCAATTGACCCTGATAGAGTGAAGGCACTTCTTGAGTTGTCACTTCCAGTTAACAAGAAAGGTTTGCAGTCCTTCTTTGGGCAAATAAATTTTGTCAAAAAATTCATTGCAGACTTTGCCCATATAGTTAAACCAATGACTGAATTATTGAAAAAGGATGCTCCTTTCAAATGGATAGAGCCAAGGAAAGAAGCTTTCCAAAAAATTCTAGAAGCCATCGCTCAAGCTCCTGTGCTAGTTAACCCTGACTATTCCCGAGGTTTCATACTATATGCTATCGGAGAACAAGATAGTTATGCTACAGTTCTCACTTAGAAAGGAGCGGATGATGAAGAAAGACCCATAGCATTTCTAAGTTCCACCATGCACAAACACGAGGAAAGGTACAACTTCATAGAAAAACAAGTATATGCAATTATGAAATCCTTGAATAAGCTAAAACACTTCTTATCCCAGAGTCGGACGATGGTTTATGTTATTCATCCCGATGTAAGGAACTTCATAATTCAAGGAGAACTGGGTGAAAAAAGAGCTGGATGGGTGACTCGCATCCAAGAGTATGATGTAGAAATACATCCTACTAAAATAGTCAGAGGGAGAGCTTTGTGCCAGGAATTGGCCAAGCAAGCTGCAAGTGGATATGGGGAGAGCCACCCCATCATGGCAAACACTGAGCAACATCAAGACAGAGTAAGTTCAGGTTGGATCGATGACTTTGTGAGGTACTTTCAGACTGGGTCATGCCCTGAAGATATGAATGCTTCCCAGAGAAGGAGATTCAGAACCCAAGCATTAAAATATACCCTTCGAACATAAGGGTTGTATAGGGTTAATATCGATGGTGTATTGTTGAAATGCATTCCCGATAATGAAAAGCAGAAAGTGTTAGATGAATTTCATGGGGGTCTCTCAGGGGGACATTATGCAGGCCGAACCACAGCTTTGAAGATCCTTAGAGCTGGATGTTATTGGCCTTCCATATTCCTAGATGCATACAAAGTGACCCAGAGGTACGAACAGTGTCAGAGGTATGTGGGGAGGAACAGGAATGCGCCTATGCCCTTAAAAGCTATTCAAGTCGAGGAACCGTTCTAGTAGTGGGGGTTGGATTTCATAGGTATAATAGAGCCAAATTCATCATCAGGCCACAAATACATTCTCACTACCACGGACTACTTCACTAAGTGGGCAGAAGTAGTACCCACAAAGAAAGCTGATTCGAAAGTGGTGATAGAATTTGTCGAGAGTCTAATCACAAGGTTTGGCATACCAGACTCTTTGATTACAGACAACGGATCTCCTTTCACTAGTGCAAATATGATCGAATTTGCCAGTCGATATGGAATTTACCTGAAGACTTCCTCTAATTATTACCCACAAGGTAATGGATTAGCCGAGTCTACTAATAAGAATATTTTAAGAATCCTGAAAAGAACATTAGAGGATAATAAGAAGAACTGGCACTCACTCCTGAATCAGGCCCTATGGGCCGACATAATTTCAATCAAGAAATCAATCAATACATCACCATATGCTTTGGTTTATGGCAAAGAGGTTATTTTGCCAATTCATATGGAGATACCCACATTGAAATTGCTAAACCAAGTTAATGAAGATGAAGGCCATCCAATGGATGCCCGAATGATGCAACTTCTATAGCTAGAAGAGTCTAGGGAATAGGCCTACAATCATCATCAAAAACATATGTTGAAAATAGCCAGGTGGTTCGATAAGAAAACCACTTTCAAGAAATTCAAAACAGGTGACCTGGTGTTAAAATGGAACGTCAAGAAAGTGAAACCAGGACATCATGACAAGTTTGACGCATTTTGGGAGGGGCCATTTGAAATTATTTCAGAAAAGCAATTCAATGCCTTCCAGTTAAAATATCAATATGGATGGGTTCTACCCATCACGGTGAATGCATTTCACCTAAAATTATATTTCTAGTAAAAGGGACAGATCACCATTATATGTACAATATATTATAAGTTTTGAGTTTTGTAAATATTCCCTTTTCGCGGCCTAATAAGAATCATTTTTGAGGACTATCAGAGTCCGAAATTTTGAATAAAATCTGGAGGGAAAAGTCCGCCCTTGTTATTTTGCATTTTCAAATCTGGAGCTGCCGCGTGGTCGCCTGAGAGTCGACAAGAGGGAATGAGTAAAAGAATGTTTTGAAATATGTTGTGTGCTTCTCAAAATATTTCTAAAGATCCACCGTCGAATGTTTCTAAGCAACCACGTGCCCGGGGTTCAGTGGAAGAAGATAATTAATCTGTCAGGTAGCATCTTTTTCGGCATGGGATAATTCCTAGTCCCCAAGTGGGTTTTTAATGAGCCAACGAGCATTTTTAGGAGTTTCCTAAGGAAGGTGGCGAGAACGAAAACCAAAGAAATATGGACGAATCCATTTTGAATAAAACATAGATTAAAGAATTTCATGTTAAGGAGATGTGTGAATAAAATGAAAAGGAGGGGCACATAGAAAATATGGAGCCTTTGTCTCATTGGCATAATTTTTACGAAGTAATTTTTTAGTTTGACCTAAAAAATATAAAAGCTCATGAATTGACGGAGGGTAAAATCACTAGGATTTAGAAGAATAGGCCAGATTAGGATGTGGCTAAAATTCAGGAATGGTGGATAATGAGAGTCTAGAAAATTTTGATTTCATCGAGATACCCCACCAAAAATAACAATATGTTCGAACCTCGGTATAATGAAAACCATGACTCCTGGGGAGGAATTTTCCCTGTTAGAATCTCTCCAAGAATAGGAGGTAGTCATTCTTTTACTCCCGAAGTATCTCAGCAACCTTAAGTATCCCAGCCACCTGAGGAATCCCAGCAGCCCGAAGCTGGTAAAGGAAAATAAATTGCAGAGGCTCAGAATCTTCCCCTTGTTCAGACCAAACCTAGGACATCTAGGAAAATATCAATAGAAGAGGTTTTTACTAAAGAGCAAGGAAAGACTTATAGTTCGAAGGCCGCCCAGATGATGTTGAAAATGGGTTATGATGGAAAAGGGTTGGGCAAAGAAGGACAAGGGAGAGTTGAACCTATTCTAGTAACAAAAAGAGAGAAGTGTCTAGCACTTGGGGCAGATACTCTGACGTCAAGACATCATTCCTCAAGAATTGTAAAATTCGTTCCACCTTTGGACTCGGGTACAAAATCTGATGAACCCATAGCAGAAAGAATGAGAAATTTGAAAATGATGGCTGATAGAAGAAAAGACAAGAATATTATTCAAACTTCTTCTAGTGATCAAGAGCCTCAAGATACAGAAGACAACTCAGGGAAAAGGACTCAAGAAGGTGAACAAGACCATATGATCGAAGAAAACATCGATGCGGATGCTCGGGAAGTTGAGCATGAAAATTCACAGAAGGAAGTCTCATGTGGCCCACCCAGTTCGGCTCAAGAGAGCCAAAATAGTGAAAATAAAAAACAAATTTCGGTTAAAAAAGAAATCCCGACGGTAGGACAGCAACAGGAGAAACAGATTATAAACTTGGATGAAAGTGATGAGGGAAATAAAACTCCTGATAAAGACAAAGCGCAGAGTGAAGAAATGATCGTCAGTGAACATGAATAAGAAGAAGAACACCAACAACAAATCCAGTCAAAAATAGGTATGTTTTCTTTACTTTCTTCTTCTCATTCTCCTACTCATTCCCATTGTAATTCTCCCTCCTTTTCTAAAATCAACAAAAGTATAATGTTCTTGCCAAAAAATTACCTTGTTCTCCCAGAAATGGCAACATCTTCCCATAATGTGCTAAATGTTGGATCCGTAGTTGCTCCCATTCCTTTTCTCCCCAACATTGACATCCCGACGACTGGAGTTACAACTTCTCAAGGGACTGAGTCACACTCCACCATGGCCAAGATTGAAAATTTGAAAAAAGTAAGCAGGAATGCTTTAGATTGGTGGACTTCACATTCAGCTGAGGATTCTAAAGCACCAGCTACTATAAGAGAAATCATTGCTTTAGACCCAGCTAGTATGCAGAGGAAGAAGTTGAAGTTAAATCCTATTACTAAGAAATCAAAGGGAGAAATGACTATGGAAGATTACCAAGCAGAAGAGATAAATGAAGATATATCTCAACTGCCTATGCAAGATGAGTGGGTGAAAGCCCAAGCACATTTTGGGACCATATACTTATAGGGAGGACATTATCAAGAAATGTTTTTAAAGGAAAAGGAGAAGAGGAAGGAATTAGAGACTGTGGTGAAAGAACAAAAAATAGTAGAGAAGGCTCTTACTCTAGAAGCTAAAAAATGGGAGGGTAAATTCAGTGCTGCTAGTGAAGTGGAAAAATGTAAAGAAAAGTTGAGTGTGGCAGAAGCTCAGATTCAGGCGTTGAATACACAGATACAACATCTACAAAAATAGTTGGTAGAACAACAAAACACTCCTTCCGGATTTTCAAAGGATAAAGTAAATAAAATGAGGAAAGAATTGTTAAAAGATTTGTTATCTTTAGTATTAAAGGCTAGACCTTTATTATTGTATTTAGCTAAAGTAAAGTAAACTACTGAAGTAGTAAAATAGGAATTTGGAGCTACCAAAGCATTTTTATTGAAAAGAGAAGATGCAGCTACTAAAATTCAGATTTTGTTAGAAAAGATGCCAGGAAGCATGGAAGCCAAGCTCAGAAGCGAAGCCTGGTCTCAAGCTAAAATCGTAGCAAAGAACTTCTTTAGAAAGTTTAAATTGATAGCACAAGGAAATAAGTTTCTGCAAGAGCTTGAAGATGAAGTGAAAGGGTTGCTCCAAAACCTTGATTTGGCTATCCATAATGGGCTTCCTTACCTCTGGGATGATGGTTCAAAAGTGTTGAAGGAAGAGGTCCTTTCAGCATCAATAAAAGATTTTGTTGAGGATGAAACAGACATAGACGGCTGGCAGGAACCTATAGAAGAAACACAGGTCATGGAGATGATCCAGAGGCTGACACAGATTAAATCTTGTTTACAAGAACTAATTTTAAGGTAAAAGATCATTTCTTATGATAAAGTGGAGGAGTTGCAGTATGTATATCAAATTTTCATTGATTCTTCTAATTTAGAAGATGAATACTGGAACCGAGTTTGCAAAACTTATCAAGAGGTAATTACAACAATGGAAAAAATTAGAAGATCTAAACATCAGGGTCAAAAACTAGCAGCCAGAGCTGGGACCAGCTCTCAGAATTGAATCTTTTATGTTCCTCAAAAAAAATTTAAGTCACTAAGCGGTAGAAAAAAGTTTTGATAAGGTAAAGATCACTTATATTCAAAAGTGCATTCTTTTTCTTTTATCTTTGCTTTTTCACTTGAAATTTTACTTTTCGCAACTGTGTTGGTGACTTCGTTTCCCAATGGATGAAGGCCTGGTTTCTATTTATTTTTGCGAGCAAAAAATCCCTCGGAAGGCGCCAAGAATGTTAGTCAAAAAGTGACTAACTACAAAAAATGGCTGATGCACCTTTTTTGCATATTTTCAAAGAAGACCGAAGTAGCCCATATGCTAAAGAACAAAGAAAAAGCAAAATACACTAAGGAAGAAAAGTGTCGCGATTTCGCGACATGTCGAGTTTTCATGGCGAAAAATAGCAAAGAGGGAAAGCAGAGGAAAAAGTCACGATTTCACGATGTTGCCCATTTTCGCCAAGTCCATCAATAAAAGGGTAGAAGTCAGGGAGAATGTCATGATTTTGTGACATGGCTTATTTTTGCCAGAAGAATAGCAAAATTACTAAAGAGACTAAAAGTGTCGCGATTTCATGACATGTCCCTTTTTCACGGCCAAAAGCAACAAGAGAGAGCAAGGAGGCAAAAGTGTCACGATTTCGTGACATGTCGCATTTTCACTGTCAAAACCAAGACAAAGAGCTAAGGAGGTGGAAGTGTCATGATTTTGCGACATGTCACGTTTTTGCGGTCAAAACCAAGACAAAGAGATAAGGAAGCAGAAGTTTCATGATTTCACAACATGTCACGTTTTCATGGTCAAAACCAAGACAAAGAGATAAGGAAGCAAAAGTGTCACTATTTTGCAACATGGTCAATTTTTGTGGTGCAAAAAGAAGAATCAAGCTGAAGACATAGAAATGTCGTGATTTCGTGACATGTTGCATTTTCACGACTCAAGAAGGGCAGACAAGTAGAGAAACAAGAGTGTTGCAATTTCGTGACATGTCTGGTTTTCTCTAAAGAAAAAAGTAAAGAAGGCTTCACAAAGGTAGAATGTCACGATTTCGCGACATACACGTTGTAGAGAAACAAAGTATATTTTTGGCAACTGGGGCATGCACTGACATCATGTGCTGATTTCTAAAGAATGGTCCATTGATTATAACATGGCAGGTCCACTGGATGATTGCAGAATAACAAGCTCATCTGAATTTAGCTAGAAGGAAATCTATCTAATATGGGAAATCCATTGTATATTCTTAGAAACTGTAGATAATTACTTGTAATTGATTGAGGAAATTAAATGTACATAGTAGAAGATACTCTTTTTAGGGTATAAATATGAGTGAGTCGATCATGAAAATGGTCGGCTCTTGGACGTTTATAGACTTGATGTACATGTTACTGGATTACAAGTAATAAGAGATATTCTTCCTCTAGCTTCTAAAATTCTGTATGTGAGTGTATGTATCTGGTTTTTAACTTTTATTCATTTTAAGTTTTATAATGTATCTGTTCTGAAATCTGAATTGTGCATGTATAAACCTTATCTCTAGAGTTGAATATTAAATATATTTACATGTATTTAGATGAACATTTAAAATTGCACTCAAGAATTCATGTTTTCTATAGGAAGATATAAAGAAACTCTGAAGATAGTAATCTACATCATCATTTTTTAGTTGTTTTCTAATTTGCACTGTGAGAAAAGTTCTAGCTTCGGCTATATTTCCCTTATCTCTGGTTTCCCTTTCCTCTAAAAAACTCAAAGGAACCAACATTCTTTGGAGATTAGATAGATGATCTCAAGCAAGGTCTTTCTATTCAATGTTGGCAAAGTCTAAGGTGCAACACTATTAAGCGAAGGCAGATTTTGTTCCAACAATTCCATACATACTTCTTCACAACCCATTATACCATTCACTGATATATTCTTCACTCCATTAAATTCACCAATGGTAGCATTTGCACCTTGGTTAGGTGGTAATAGTCCACTAAATATTCCTGGACCAACCCATGATATGCCCAAGAATGCAGAAAGGTACCTACCTAGGTATATACATGATGGAGCTAGGATAGCTAAAGAACACATTCAAGCTTATAATAATTTTTTTAATTAGATTACAAGTTCAACATGAAGATGTGGCTTGTATAATGTTTTCTTTTACCTCAACAAGCATATGACTAGTATATTAGTCTACTTACAAATTCTATTACATATTGGGTTCAGTTGGAAAAAATATTCATAAATAAATTTAGGTTACCTATAGATCCTTCCCTCATATAGCATCATTTTTTCTTTTCTAGGAGATAACCTAACGAGCCTCTAATGTTATTCAATATGAGGTTTCATAAGCTATATAACAGGTTGATTCCACCTTATACTATCAATGTTGAAGCAACTATTCAAATGTACTACAGAGCTCTAGATCCACTTACTTCCATGTTTGTAAGAAGAGCACCTAATATTACCACTTTACAAATGATGTATAATGATACCTTGATAGTAGAACAATAATTGATACCTCAATATTTTAGTGTTGGTCAATTACCTCTTTTAGGATAGCCAGGTGCATATAATCAAATACCTATGATTAACCTAGTTTATTCACAGCAGCTTCCATTTTTGAATACCATACCATACTCTAATTATAATCAATCATTTAATCATCAATCATTTAATACCATTAATACCCCTATCCATCCCACTACTCCTACATATTTAGATAATCAATTCCTTACTCATAATATGCTAGCATTCCCAAATGCTAATCAATCCCATAATACCCCAACATTTTTTAATAATGCAATAAACTAGACCACTACAACTCAGGTTAATAATACCAATTCTTATATAGATAAACTGCAAAGGTTAGTTCAGCAACTCAGTATAGACATAATTTAGTTACAGAAGCAAGTACCTCAAGATACACTTCCTAATAATCTTGTAAATAATATTCATAATATGAATTTCAATGTCCAAACCAATAATACCCAATGGGACACACAACCAAACAATAGATAAGTACCTAACCCTATTGCCAATAAAAATTAAACCAACACAATAGTCAATATTTTAGATTTAGCATTGAATAATTATGGTGAAATGCATTCAACTGCACAACACAATGAAGATGATTATCCTAAATCTAAGACAACATTATATATGGTCCAAAAATAAATGAAAAATATAGAAATAATGCATAACAAAGACAACACAAACCTTACTAGCACCTTAGAGTCAATACCCTCTAATGAGGATTTTAGGAATCAAGTTGATCAAAATGCAAGGATAAGCTTAGTTTCAAAAACATATGAATCTTTAGAAGATGAATATGAAGAATTTAAATAGAATTTCTAGAGAATATATGCAAGTTCACCAACTATTTCAAGAAGATAATGATTATATTCTTCAAAATAAAGAAGAGGAATCACTCATTCACTTCACACCTCCTAGAGAAACTTCCATCTTACCTAAGGTGCAATACACTAAAATCCCTATCAATACACTAAAATCCCTATCCCACTTAAAGACCCTACAATGTCTATGCGGTTAAAAATTAATAATCTTGGGTATGACATTATTGAAAACCTCATTGAAGACAAGGAACGTAATCCTTTGATTGAGATAGTTCAATTGACTAATCATAAGGATTTATTGCTTGAGAAATAAAAACTATAAAATCTACTCATACTATAGTGGCTATTAACAAAGAAAGGGTAGATTCTCCACCTTCGTTGATGACTACTAGAATTTTCGATAAAATTATATATAATTATCTTTTGGATTCAAGTGTTTTTGGTAACGAAATACCACATGTTTTTACCAAGGAATTAGATTGGAGTCCTACTCACACTAGTAATAAGGTTGTTACATTAGACAAGATAGAGGTAAATGAGGTACTAGATCAAGTTCATAAATAGTTGACTATTGAACCTAGGATACAAAATTACAATGATCCTCATATAGGAGATATCCTAGATGCTTGTAAGATGTTGTGCAACTATGATTGATCTAAAATAATGAATAGTTATATGGCAATCAAGTTTTCAAAAATAGGGTCAAGATTGAAGGAACTCATTACTAATCACAAGAATATCGATGAGATTCTGAGCACTAAACTAAAAATGGGAGTTTACACTATGGTAGTAGAAACTATAATTGAAGGTAATTATTTAGTAATAGACACCTCACAGAGTAAACAGAAAGTAATTCAAGAACAGTTATGGGCATTTAAGTCTGATGAATCAAAGTCTAAGTATGGTAAAGGAGATATAATTAGATTGAGCTGGTTGGGAGAGAGGTAAAACAAAGATCTTTGGAATTTTAGATTTGATATTACTATGGAATAAGTCTTCTAAAATATAGTATGCTTACCATTACATGAGTCTTATAAATGATCAAAAACATGTATGGGATCTTGGGAAATGTAATATAACCCAATCATTGTACCATAGTTTCTTATTTTTCTTATATTTTATTTCTATTTGTTTTGATTTTGTCTTATTTTAATTCATAGTTTTATTTTTTAGTGTTTTCTAATTTTTGAAATTCATATTCTTATGTTTAATGTTTTAGATGCATGTTTAAATTTACTATTTGTTTAGTTGAGTTTCTAAATTTTATATTTTGTTGTTACATTCTAGTTATTCATCATTATCCTATTATTTTTCTTTTCTTGCTTAACTGTTGACAAGTGTATTCAAATTGCAATTAAATTTTGGTACCTTCGAAGGGAAATGTACTTAATTAATTAAGGATGAATGACTCATTTGAAATTTGGTGAAGTTGATGATTAGTGAATCAAATTATTTGATTTTATTCTTTGTTATGGGGCTAAAACAGATGAAATTGAAATAGTGTAACATAATGTTGAAGCTGCACATTTATTAACACATTAAAATGATTCTTAGGTCATGAATATGAGATCATCTTGGTTTGATGATTAGGTAAAAATACATACACTCTACTTATAGCCTTATAGATCCCTAACCCAAAAGCACATTCAATGTTTGCAATTTATCAAAATACTTCTTAATCAAGAAGGAAAATATTAATAATGCAATGAACTAAAGTGCTTGGGTGATTCATATAACCTCTACCAGGGCTATAGATGCCTATTTGGTAGTAGAGAAATGTCTAGATGGGATCAATATCATCTCCACCAGATCTATAGATGTGTGACTAGCAATGGAGCAATACAAAGATAAATCTTTTTTTTATGAGTGAAACATTTAATAACCTGATTTCAAACCAAGTGATGAAAGTCTAACTAATTTAGGAATGGAAATGAATGCACTTGCACACACTTTAAGCTAAAGCAATATGGGATATTTATTTTTAACAAAGTTTGTTTAACCCCATTTTCTCAAAATATTATCAAGTGATTTGCATTTCATTAGTTAAAATTTCACCTATTTCAAGTTGGGTTCTTTATCCAAAATACTCAGGAGTATTTTCTAGTAGAGTCGTCATTTGTTGTTGCTATTGCACAACTCACCCCAATTGGGGACCCACTTGAAACTTTGGTTTTAATTTTTTGATTTTTTGTTTACATCAAGAATTTGAAATTGCTTACATTGCTCACATTAAGGTTTTAAAATTGCTTGCATTTGAGTATTTTGAAGACTTGGATTTTAGTTCCATTGATTTAGATTGAATATTTTAAATATTTGCATTTCAATGGAATTATTTTAGATTGAATATTTCAAAAAATTGAATTTCAAAGGTTTATCCTAAGGTTCAAAATATTAAATTCAATTTTAGGGTTCCTTAAATTTCTTCATCTTGCCCGAAATTTACTACAAAATTAAATTGGCATAACTTTTGGTAGAAAAATATTTTTAAGGTGATTCAATACATGGTGGAAACATCTTGAGCTCATGTTTATAATGGTACCAAATTTGAAGAATTTTAGATGTAATTTTTTAAGAAATAGTAATTTCTTGTTGCAGTCAATAAATTTTAAAATACAATATTTCTTTATCCACGATGAATTTTTGATATATCACAATGGTTTTGAATACCCATTTAGCTCATTTAGACACAATGAAAGTTTTATGAAATTTTAGATACTTTCAATTTTTGCCATAATTTTGCACCACTCAAATTTATTTCCAAGTATTGAAAATCATTGTCGAACAATGAGAAAATCCTTCGCAAGCCATTAAAATGCAAAATACATAAAGCTAAAGTCTTTGAAATCAATGTGTAATATCGAAAGAAAAATTTGCTAAGTGTGACTAATGTTAGAAAAATGGAAAATGTCGAACTCCGATATAATCCCAAAATCTCGTCATTTAGTAAGGCTGGAAAGAGTGTCAAGAAATTGGGTAGTTATGGAAACCTGATAGAGTCCCAAAATTCTATCCACTATAAAATAAAAAAAAATTAAGTGTTGAGTGTTGGTAAATTTGGAAGTTGTCGAACCCCGATAGAGTCCCAAAATTTTGTCCACTATACAAATGAAATTTTTCTAAGTGTTGAGAGTGTTAGAAAGTTTGGAAGTTTTTGGAAGCAAGTTGAAAATTGGCTAAGTGTGGAAATTGTTGGAAATCTTGTACCCTAACAGAGAGACGAGTGGTACCTAAAGTCCATCAACTTTGTCAAAGATATGGGATCCATCCAAAGTCCGGTGGTAGCCCAATTGTTTGCAAAGCATTAATTCTCTTAATAATATGGCAACTTTTTGGGATCCATTCGGAGTCTAATAGTGACCCAATTGTCCACCAGAGTTCTTGAAATTTGTTCCCTATTGCAAGGTTGAGATATCTTGTCACCCATCGGCTATGATAAAGAATGAAGTAAATTTATCAAAGTGTAAATGTCATCAAAAATAATGTACCATGCTATAAGCAAAAGAAGTACCAAAATTCAGTCACTCAAAAGCCATAAGAAAGAGAAAATTTGGCTAAGTATGGGCATTGTAGAATATTTTTTACCAATGTCATTAGCAAAGAAACCAAAATCTCAACAATCAAAAATATGTTCAAAGCTCAAAATTTTTCCAAGGAGTGAGACTTAACAATTAAAAAAAAAACTATACCCAGCAAATTCAAATGAAGTTTGACAATTAAAAAAATAAAAACTAGCAAATGGAAAATCAAATCCGACAATCAAAATCAAACTCGACAATTGGAAATAAACATTTGGACGTTAAAAAATTAAACCCAACACTTAAAATTTGGCTATCATAAAATCTCGTAATTGAAAGTTAAATCTGGATATTGAAAGTTTTACCCCACATTCAGAAATTGCGTTCAAAAATTAAGAGCTTCCCGATTGATGTTGTAATACAATGCTATAATGTGAGAAAAACATGACCCAAAAAAATCCATAAAATAATATGTTGTCGCTATTGTAGGAAATTTAAGGAAGACCTTAGCATTGGGTTTAATATTTGTTTTTTAAGTTATGTGTGGCTTCTATTGGGGGCCACTCCCATTATGAAAACAAAATATTACATTGCTCTCATTACATTTCTAACAAGTTAATTAAATCATATCCAACTTTATCTTTCTATCGGAGATATTCTTCATTTACCCTTGTATCAAAAATATTCTTCATCTTCCTCAAAGTGCTAAGTTTATACAATCAACTCTTTTTATATCAAATGCCTTCAAAAATTTAAATTATGTCAAGATGAAATTCAACACTGTGAATGGCTAAAATATTTTCTGCCCAAATTCTATATTCAAAAATATTTTGTCTATAACAACCTCACAATTTCTTAATACCTTTTTTAGGGTTCTTATTCATTCCCCTAATATTCCAAGATATTATTTTCATTGTTATTTTTTTATTTTATTTGTGGGTTTAGCCACTTCTTGTTAACACTTGTGATATTTGCTTTTGTTTTCCCATATCAATATCCCTTTGTGTTTCTTTTCTCTTTGATTTTGCCTCTTGGATCTTCCTCTCTTTTTTATTCTTAGTAATACTTTAAATTTCATCAATCTCTTCAATCTTCTCACACTACTCATAGTAATACTTATCATCTTTAGGTTTACCTTGAAGGATTTGAAGTGCAAGGAATAACCTCAAAATCACACTCTTCTATATATTTCCTTGCAGACCCTAAAGTGCAAGAATGCTTTTCTATAGCAATTACCTTCTTATTCTACCCTAAAAACCCTAAATTGTTATGGATTTCCTCCAACCTCATTTCTATATTATTCTGCTCTTGAAATCTTAAAGTGCAAGGGATAACATCTTCATCACTTTCACTTTTATTACCTGAAGAGGATTCTATACTACTTGAGGAAAATGAAGATGATTTACCTGGAATAAACTTGACCTTTTTTGTTGTCTTTTTTTGGGTTTTATCTCCACATCTTCTTTTGCACCTTTAATTCCTTCTAAACTTTCCAATTGATATTTTCGATAGGATTTCTTTACCTCTTCTTTTGGAGTGGAATATCCTTGATCTGATCTAGCTTCTATTATTGAATAATTTTGTTGCCTTGTCTTGAAGTTTATCTCATGGCTAGAATTTTTTGTCTCTTTCTTCATAGTTTTTACTTTGCAAATTCTTGCCATGTTTCCAATCTCAAAACAATTATGGCAATGAAATGCAATATTTTTATAATCTACTTATTGATCTCATTCTATTGATTCAAATTTAATCTTAATGCATTGTGACAAAGGTTTTGAAATATCCATAGCAACACATATTCAAGTATATATAGTATATTTTCACTCCTTAGGTGTTGGTCCTTCCTTGATGAATTCCCCTAGGGTATTTCCAATATTTTTCAAAATATCCTTATTTATAAGCTGATATGGAAGTCCAAAAAGCCTAATTCAAACTGGAAGTTTCTTAATAGTTTATGTCTCAACTAAAAATATTTCATTCCATGGTCTCAAATAAAGTGCATCTCTTCCCATAAATCATGGGCCACCAACCATTATTCTATCCCTAATTTATAAACTAGAAAAGATGATGAGGAAAAAAACTTTAGGAAGAAAAGTCACAAAATAATTTGAATTAAATCTCCACTTCCACTTGATCCAATTTTGAATCTCCAAAAACCCTAGACACGATCTATGGAATTTATATATTAATCCTCTACTTTTAAGAACCATTATATCATGCTCAATCATCTCATCCTTGATACTTACTTTTGGTGTACCATCTGCTACCTAAATTGAACTTGCCATGTATTTAATCTTTCACTTATCTCTAGCTTGGGACTTCATACTTCCAACAAGGGCATTTTGATTTCTAGCTTGGGCATCCTGACTTTCCATTAGGGCTTTCAAAAATTACTTTTCTTCCATAATAGCTAATGGGACTTGCTCTTGGCTTACACTTCCTCTTGGTTCATAATTCCTCTCTACTTGCACTCGCTTTTGCTCCCATATTGTAGTCCCTCTTGCCTCACACTTGCTCCTGGCTTGCACTCCCTCCTAGCTCACAATTACCCGTACCTCTTCTTTTTCTTGGTATTCCTTTACTTTAATGTTTTTTTGGAAATAATGTTCCATGCATTCATGGTAAGGGTTTGAAGCATTGATGCACTCTAAATGAACCTGTTGCTCTTTCGCCATGATTGAATCCTAGATTACACTCCCTCTTAGTTTACACTCCCTTTTGGTTCGCACTTTCTCCTACCTTACACTCACTCCCAACTTGCACTCCCTCTTGGCTCACAATTGCCCTTATCTCTTCTTTTTCTTGATGTTCCTTGGCTTCAATAATTTTTTTAAAATAATGTTCCACACATTCATGGTAAGAGTTTGAAGAATTTATGCACTCCGGATGAACCTACGACTCTTATGCCATGATTGAATCTTGGCTTGCACTCTCTCTTGGTTCACACTCTATTTGGTCTTATTTTCTCTAGGCTTGAACACTCACTCTAAGCTCGTGCTCACAATCACTACTACACTTTTGGCTTGCGTTTACACTCTCTTTTGGCTGCACTCACTTTCGACTGCACTTACTCACACTTGTTGCTGCACTTATTCCCAGATCGTGCTCGCACTTGCTACTGCACTTACTCCCAACTTGTGCTCATTGGGTTTAATATTTTAACATTAAATTTAAAATAAAATTTAAATTCCAAACCTAATACTTTAAACCTAAAATTAAAATGAAATCTAATATCAAACCTTATAAAATTATTTAATAAACTTAATAATAACTAGTCTTAGCCATAATGGTTTTGATGAAGAAAAACTGCTCTACGGGGATAGCAACAGCTTTCGGAGGAGGTCTAAAAAATTGGAGGAATTTCATGGTGGCATCGGGTCTGGCATAGAGAGTGCATGCTCATGATGTTTTTCATCTAAAAATGACTAGAAGGAATAGGATTTTCCAGTGCATGTCGGGAACCGCTTGTTAAATAACAATGGATGTTTGGAACGATGTGAATCCAGGCCAGTTCTAGTGGTTCAACCAGACTCGATGGCAGAAGATGTGGAGTATCTAACCAAACATGCCCTTATTAGCAAATTTTTGGGCATCCAAATTTCTCTCCCATTTGTGGAGGTTTGGGTCAGGAAAACTTGGAATCCTAAAGGTGATGTGGAGGTGATGCTGAGTGTGAACAGCTATTTTATGGTGGTTTTCTCTTGTATTGCAGATCGTAACAAAGCATTTGAAGGGGTCTTTATTTTTATAACCAATTGGGACTCTTTCTTAAACCCTGGCATGTGGGTTTCAACCCATCATAAGAGCGGTCATCAAGGGTTCTAGTATGGGTGTGGCTTCCATGGCTTTTGTTGGAATTCTGGAGAACTGATATCTTGCATAAGATTGCCCTTCTTCTTGGGAAGTCGATTGGACCATCACAACAGAAAATGGATAAAAATGTAATCTTTTTTGCTCGTATTTGTGTTGAAATTGACTTAAATAATCCTATTCCATAATATATTGAAATACAATATGGATCAACTACATGGGTTAAAAAATTTGAATATGAAGCTCTTCCATTTTGTTGTCAGATTTACCATCAATATGGCCACCTACAAATAAAATACTCGAAGCTTGTCTCGCCTATGGCTTCAAATCCTAGGCCCTCTCGGTCTGGAAAAAATTTGGATAAAGGAAAAGCCTCGATAAAGGAAGGGGAACAAGATAAGGAAGGTTTTGTTTTGATAAAATCCTGAAACATAGGATGAAGGGCAAACAAAGACCTTAAGGATAGCCAACCAGATGCTCTACTCAACCATTTTTAAATATTATATGATCTTGATCAGTGCATGGAGATACCTGAAATGTCGCTACCTAATGAAAATATAACAAGGCCAAATCAGATGTCTCCTCTTGAGGGGGAACTTAAGGAATCAGATCTAAGTATAGGGGACATGGATGGGTCTAGCCCTATAAGGGAAACTATTTTGTAAAGTGGTACAGATTTAGTTATGCCCTCTCCTACTCAGGCACTGATGCGGTCATCCTTGGACAACAAAATTCCTATGATGTTGGTATTGCAGCAGAAAATAATTAAAAAAAAAATCGGATAATAATATGAAGGTGGGTCGGAAGAAGGACCAGGATAAAATTAAGTTAATGGAGGAGACTTTGGTGGATTTAGGCTTGGTGAGAACATTGGACTCCCATTTTTATAACCCCCAAAAATTATTATCCTCTCATGGAATGTAAGGGGGTTGAACAACATCTCCAAACAAAAAGTTGTTCATGATTTGGTTCGTGTGCATTCTTCGAATGTGGTGTTTATTCAGGAGACTAAATTGGCTATTGATAGTATGTTCAATATTACTCCCAAGTTGTGGATAATGGGGCAATTCCAGTGTATTGGTGCATGTGGATATGTTGGTGGCATTTCTTGTTTATGGGATCCGATTAAGATATCCCCTCTTACTTGGATTTCTAGCAGATGGTCTATTTCGATGGTCGGGCATGATAATGAATCTGGTGAAACCATCCTACTTACAAATGTGTATGCTCATGTTTATTACAATGGTAAAGTGAATTTTTGGAAGCACATTTGCTTTGTGAGAAGTTTGGTTCCCCTATATCCATGGATTTTTGCTGGAGAATTCAACTCTATCACTTGTTTGGAGTAGAAACATGGTGGGGTGGACCGACTCGAGCCTTTTTATTTTGTCTTTAGTGCTCATATCTAGGCCCTAAACTTGGTTGACATAAAGCAAGATAATGGGATATTTACTTGGAATAATAGGTGTGGGGAAGCTTCCATCTCAGAGAGACTAGATAGGTTTTTGATATCCAGTTATTGGATGGGTAATAATAGAAGTGCTAGTTTTGTGATTCTGGAGGGTAGGGGGTCTGATCATTGGCCTTTAAAACTCTCTGCTTTGGAGTTAGGACTAAAAAATAATTCCTCATTTAAGTTTCAACTTATGTGGCTTCGTGATACTAAGCTTCATGATTTCATGTGAGGTTGGTGGACCACTAGCAAACCTCCTCATGGAACCGCTATGTATTCCTTTATGAAGCGACTACAATTTGTAAAACATAAATTGAAGAGATGGAATAGACTGAATTTTGGGAACCTTTCCTTGGCTAATTTGGTAGCTCTTAGGAGGATGGAAGAAGCTTCAAGGAATATTAGAGATTAGGGATTCATGAAGGAGCTTCTTGTTGAGGAATCTAAGACTGCGAAAGACCTTGCTGAATGGGAACTGAGGGAAGAATTTTTTTGGAAATAAAAAGCTCAAGTAGATTGGCTTTAGGAAGGGGATAGGAACATAGCCTTATTTTATAACTCAATTAAGGCTCACCATAATGGTAACCTGATTACCTCTCTTGTGAATTCTTAGGGTGCCTTGCTCTCTTCTTTTAGGGATATTTCAAAAGAGACTAAGAGGTATTTTTCCTCTCTCTTCAAGGAGGACTCCCTATCAGATGATGAGAATGAAAAGCTTATTCTAAATTGTATTCCAGTGATTATTTCTAGAGAGATGAATGAGCACTTGATGGGTCCAATTTACCTTGAGGAGTTGGAAAATTTTGTATTCAATATGAAAAAAGGAAAATCCCCAAGACCAGGTGGATTCCTAATTGAGTTTTATAAGGACTTTTAGGATTTAATCAAATTTGATCTTTTGGAGGTGGTCCATGAGTCCCAAAAGAACAAACATATGCTAAGGACCCTAAATGCTACCTTTGTGGTGCTTATACCCAAAAAAGAGGGAGAAAATTCCTTGGATATGTTTAGGCCTATTGCTCTCTGCAATGTTGTGTATAATATCATCACAAAAATTATTGTTGAGAGGCTAAAGATATGGTTGAGCAAAATCATCTCTGAGGACCAAGGAGAATTTTTTGTTGGCCGACAAATCTTGGATGGGGTTGTTATTACTACAGAAGCTATTCACTCGATGGAAAATTCTAAGGAGAAAAATATGTTCATT
The DNA here is from genome assembly GCA_028583015.1 of Wollemia nobilis. Taxonomy (NCBI): domain Eukaryota; kingdom Viridiplantae; phylum Streptophyta; class Pinopsida; order Araucariales; family Araucariaceae; genus Wollemia; species Wollemia nobilis. The sequence continues at coordinate 24,294,834 of JAQPPZ010017248.1, read as the reverse complement.
AAGTTGGACATGGCCAAAGCCTATGATCGGGTCAGATGGTCCTTTCTTTAGAAAGTTCTTACTGCTTTTGGATTTGATGAGGAATGGATTAGATGGGTGATGAGCTGCGTTTCTTCTTTCTCATTCTTTGTTCTTGTTAATAATGAACCATCAGAGATTTTTGAGGCCTCAAGGGGATTGAGGCAAGGAGATCCTTTATATCCTTATGTGTTTATCATTATGGCAAAAGGGTTGGTAATATTGCTCAAGTCTCAATTCATGCAGGGTCTCATTCAGGGGTGGAAGTGGGATAGTAGTTTGCCACCTCTTTCCCACCTTCAATTTTTTGATGATACTACTTTGTTGGGAGTTTCCACTATCAGTGAAGCTAGAAATATTAGAAAGTCTCTTAACATATATCTTGGTGCTTCTGGACAGTTGATTAATGAGGAAAATTCTTCTATTTTCTTCTTCAATTCCCCTCCTCTTATTCAAGCCAAGATTGCTCGCATTCTAAGATTCCAGGTTGGGACTCCCACCTTCATTTATCTTGGTATTCCAATTTCATCTCATCCTCTACCTAGATCTTCTTTGCAATTTATGCTTGATAAGTTTAGAATGAAGGTGAATCATTGGACTTTCAGATGGCTATCCACTATAGGTAGAGTGTTGCTTTTAAAATCTGTTGTTCAAGCGTTACCTATTTATAGATGTTTTGTACAAATAGCTCCCTCTCACTTCATCAAGAACATGGATGCTTTCTCAAGATAGTTTTTATGGTCTGGAAAACTTGATCAATCTAAATAGATTTTGGTTAGGTGGGATTCTATATGTAGGCCGGTGCAAGAGGGAGGCCTTGGGTTACGACAGACAACTCTTTTTTGGTAGGCTTTGGCTACAAAACTTTATTGGAGATGGTGTACCTCTCAAGATCATATTTGAGTTAAAATATTATCTTGTAAATACTTGAGAAGTATTTCTAAGGCTGAGATCCCTAGAGTCATCTTGGTTGGGAAATGTTCTATTATCTAGGACACTGAAAAAGAGGAGCTAATTTAATCAAGCAGGGTTTGTTCTGGATTTGCAATCAGGGATCAAATGTTCTTTTTTGGGAGGATTCTTGGGATGGCCACCCTCCTATCTTGAATCAATATCCTATGTTACGTTTCCTAAGTATTTTTTTCTTGGAAGTAGGTTGGTCTCGTGTGGAGGACTTTAAAAAAATCTAGTCTTTTGGAAATATGGAGATGTACAGGTGGAAAGATCTACAAGAATGGCCCCAGGGGGGACTGGCCAAGGACAAAGAGGTGCTTGATATTATTCTTATGGGGAGGCCTTGTTCTTCATTGAGGGGTAAATATATTTTGGCTTGGAACCCTGATCCTAAGGTAACCTACTCGGTAGACTATGGTTATCAGGTTCTTGATAAGCAAAAGTATGGGAGTCTTCCTGTCACTTGGTGGAAAAAGGTGTGGAACAAATTTTTCCAGCCAAAATGTAACTTATTTCTCTGGTTGGTAGCTCGTAATAAATGCCTCACTTGGAATAATGTGAGGAAGAGGGGATTTTAGGGTCCCTCTTTTTTTGTCCTTTGCAGTAAGAATGAGGATGACTCTTCTCATTTATTTTTCCAATGCTCCTTTGCGAGATACATTTGGCACCATTAGTGGAGCGCCTGGAACCATCCATGTTTTCATGTGCTATCCCTGGTGGAGTTTTGGAGTAGTCTTGGTAGACCTCCAACTAAGACCCCCTTCCTTCGAGTGGCTTGGAATTTGGGACCTTCTTGCATCATTTGGAAAATTTGGCTCGAATGGAACCAGTGCATATTTTAGGGCAGTTATTTGGTTGTTCAACAAATCTGGTAAAGGATCTTGTATATGGTTTAGGAAACCATCCATAGCAAATGTGATGTGGACCCTCTTTTAGATTCTAGGGAGAAGAAGGTACAACAAGCCCTTGGTCTCTTTGGGGATGGTGTTAACTCTTCTAGCCCTAGTAGGGTTACTCAACTCAGCAATAATGTTAGGAGAGATGGTAGGTGGAGGCCACCCCCTAGAGGAGTTTTAAAAATTAATATTGATGGATCATCCAGAGGTAATCCTGGACATGCTGGCATTGGCAATGTTGGGAGAGATTCTACTAGTGGTGTCAGTTTTTTCTTTTCCATTTATAAAGGTGTTCACTCCAATAATTTTATGGAAGCTCTTGCAATTCTTGAGGCCTTGTAGAGGGGGTTTTCTCTTGGCTGGCATAGGATTATCTGCGAGTCTGACTCTCAAATTATGGTTAATATTTTAAATAGTAAAATGGTGGAGGAAGTTAATTGGAAGTTGGCCTTTTTAGCCATTCAAATTCTCAAAATGAGTGAAGAGTTCAAATTTATATCCTTTGTACACATTCCAAGGGAATGGAATGTGGTTGTTGATTACCTGGCCAAAATGGCTTCTGAGCTGCTGGATCCTTGGAGTATCGATAATTGGGAGAGTCTCTTGCCTGGGGACTCTCAATGCCTATGGGAGTTGATCCACAAGGATTTACAGACTTAATGTGGTTTGTTCTTGTTGTCTTTTTTGGGTGTCATTCTAGTCTAGTGGTTTTAGCCTATTTGGCTATTTATTTGAGTCCTAGTTGGAATCTCAGTTGTACTCTATAATCCAAACTTTTTATCAATAAATTTTTACCCATTTATTTAAAAAAAAACTAGTCCTAGCCATAATAATAAAGAGATAATAGCTAAAACTAATTTTACTTTACCACTAAAATATTGATTCATGTTTTTCTCCTATGTTATAGGCAATTGAACCAGTGAAAGAAGAAATGAAAAAAATATAGGAAGCTCTGATAAATTTGGAGACCATATAAACATTTGGAAGAAGGTGACAAAACCATGTCATGAAAGATACCAAAATTTGAAGTGTTGGTTCTACATTCATTGGACTTGGATAGAATTTTAGAAACTCTCTGGTGCTTAATAGATAGATTAGATCAATAATTGAAAATTGACAACTTGGCCAAACAAATAATTGTAAAGATCAAAGGCTAGAATTCCAGATCCAAAACAACAAGAACCATAAATTGACACATCATCTAGGATATAGCTCATCATTCCAATTGTAAACCATTAGAATCCAATTGTAAACCACTACAATACAACTGTAAAGCATTAAAAATTCAAATTTGTAAGGCTATAAAAATCCATTGAGACCCCATTCCAAAGGGTCGAATTCCACTATTAGCAATAGGACTTTTAGAATTTTCTTTTCTTTGGTAGTTGGTGGAAATATGCACCCCTATCATTGTACTTGGATAATTATATTTGCAATCATCTATAGCAAGCAATTCTAAGAATGTACTTATTGAACATCTTTATTAATGCAATATATTGGAATTATTGGTGTGATCTGTGCATGTTGATGGTGGTCTCATTTAAGTCAATTCTAGTGTATTATTTATTTTCCCTTTGAATATGGCACCACTTTGACCTTAGATTGTGTAAGAGTTGGTCTATTAAGAGCTAGTTTGATTCAGAGTGTGTTGCTTTAATAGATTCTTTTGCAAATTTTTGATGATGCACTGGCTTGTTTTCTTTATTTAAAACTTGATTAAATTAGGAGTAGATTAGTTGAATTTTAGTTTTTTAAGCTTATTCTTATGATTATGTGCTTCATTTATTTCAATTTTTAGAACAAACATTGTAATTTGCTATAAATATTATGTTTCATAATGCAATGAATGTGATATATTGATAATTTCAAGGTAGCAAGCCTAGAATATTGCTTTTATTTGATCTTTTGAAATGATTTGTGCTATTAAATGTTGACATTTAATGATTAGTTGAGCAATTAAGCTATACCTTTAGTTCCTTATGCTTAAACAGTGAAACAAAACTTGCCCTTGTAATAGTTATATGTAACCTTGAGTGATCCACATGCTTTACATTCCTATATTATTTTTATTTAAAGACTTAACAATTGACATATATTATCAATCAGGTTAGATGAAATACCCGCCCTGGTAGAACTACTTTAAAATTGGTATTATGTGTGTGGATGATTTATTGTTTTCAAATATCTAGCATAGTTTATGTCCTAGACATGCAAGTTATTATAGCAATGCTTATGTTGTATAGATGTGGTATTGTATTTCTTTTATTTGTATGGTTTAGCAAGTATAAATCATGGCATTTAGTTTGATTCATGATAAAGATGCTACTAATCTTATGTGGTTCTATAGGTCTAACCTTGATTGTAGGTGAACAATATCGACATATTGAATTGATGATAATTTGTACATCATATTTAATGTTCTAACAAAGAAAAAGATTGATATTGCCTTATGAGAGAAATGGTTGGATTCAAATAATTAACCATTACAAATCCAAACTAGTTATTAATATTTATTTTAATATTAAATTTGATTTTTTAAGAAATAGCTCAACATTATTTTATGCATAGAATGGTTATGGTTAAAATTACTAACCCCTATGATATTTAAGCTAGCAATTTAGAAATGATTTAATATTACTTTGATTGATTAACAAGGAAAATTAATAAACAATTGTTTATATGCATATGATGGCTACATTTAATTTTTTCAGGGATATGATTTGCTTAGTATTTTTTATATTTATATAAAGCTCCTTTGATTGTCCTTTAAAAGGAAAATCCATTTTTGAAATCATAAAAATTTGGTTATTTTGGATATGAAATTAAGGGTCTCTTGTCAACTTGGACTAAGCAAGGATGCTAGCTTTAATGGCAAGTACTCCTTTGCCAACTTAGAGAAGAGAGTCTTGATGGCCTTGCAGACTTTGGTTTTTGCATGCATGTCTTATGAGGCAAGAGAGGAGGATGGTAAAAAAAAATAGGAAGGTAATAAATAAAGATGTGAGAAGCGTAAGGGAAGAAGGAGGAAGGGAGGCATTTTGGAAGCTTTGGAAGAAACAAGCAAGGAACATAGCTAGATTGAAATCTCTTAACCAATTTCACCCTTGTATCACATTCATTTTGGTTATATGATAATGAACTTGCTCCCCTTATGTAGGTTAATTATATGTACACTATTGCGATCATTATAGTCCTACTTGGATCTATTCCTCCATGGTTTTCTTTCCCTTGACTATCTAAGTGATGATCTTCCTAGGTGAAAAGTAATGCTCCTACATCTTCTCAACTGAACCCTTTGAATGACTTCTACCTGTGCTTTTGCATTCTATGTAATGGTATATGTGCTCCTAGATTTATTAGATGCATTATATGAAGTAGTATGAGTTATTGTGAGTTTTTTAATGGTATATGTGCTCCCAGGTATATCAGATACATTCTAAGAAATATTCAAAGTTATTGTGAGTTGTGCAATAGTGTATATGCTTTCAATTTTATTAGATACACTCTATGAAATAATAGGTTTGTATCCTCCTAAATTTGGTGTACCACATTTTATGTGCTCTCTAAGTTTTATTAAAATTCCCCATGCATATTTAAAATTATAAGATCCCTTGTGATCATCTTGCATTTTTCTAAGGTGAAAGCACCCTATGTTGAAGTGCTATCAACCAAGATCATAACTGCAATGGACATTATGGGATAGGGGGGGCCTGATATTTCTATCTACCCATAAAATTGGACAATGGCATACCTAAGATCACCCCCAATAACCCTCCATGATGGTTTGAGTCAATTTCAAAGCCAAACACAAATCTTGTTGGGCTATGGAATTCATGATTAGTCATTGTATCTTTTTGTTGAGTGTAGGAAGCCCCTCCTCTGTGGTATGTATATGGAGAAGTATTTTGTTTGATTATTAAATCAACAAAATTTAGGAAGGTAAGATACCTATTATGTCTCACCAAGTTGTGCCTATCGAAACCACCCTCTTGGCCTACATGGTAGCCTCTCCATTGTTAGACGATGGCCTACATGGTATCCTCTCCATTGTTAGACGATAGGTTTGGAAGTCAGAATAACATTGTATTTATTTTGTTAATACCGCACTCATGGTATGAAAGCCCTTCCATTTTCTTATAAGGATTGGAGGCTATACTGGTCATTAACCAAGCACCTAGGTTAGGTTCTTGGCTAGTAACCACTCACCCATGTGATATTGCATGTAGTCTAGAAAACTCGTCTGTAGTCTAGCATACAGCGTGTTGACTAGGGGACCGCTTGTTGGTCTTCATGACTGCTTACCCATGGTGATGTTTGTATGACAAATTCTTGGTTTTGGATTCAATCAACTCATTTTAAGAAAGACCACCCTTTTTCATTGGTGTAGCCAAATGAATGTAACTGGAAGTTTATAAGGGACACTATATTTCATTATTAGTGAAGATAAATAAAGAGCTCCAATAAACTAAAACATAAAAGCAGTTTTAACAAAATCAAAAGAAGAATATCATAGATTCACACATTGCATAATATTTACCCTAAAAACCCTCAATCAAGAAAACCAACATAGATTATATTATTATTGCATTAAATTAACCATCTCCAATACAATAATATTCTCCTTCGATCTCTTCTCAAACCCTAATCCAAGTATGATATATAACAAAGGCACATGCACATATTTTACAATATCATGGGCAAAAAATTAAGGGTTCAAATATAGTAACCCTAAAATCCCATAAGGGTCTAAAAATAACTTAAAACCCTAAAAATTTGGTCAGGGGATGCCGCCCCTGGACCCCTACTTTTAGGAGGGCTACAGCCCCCAAACCCCTATTCGAGGCCTAGCCCAAACCTGAAACCTGGCGAGTATATCATACACAGTGTCTAGTACCTTTTAGTGTTAACCCCACAAAAATAACATGGAAAATATTCAATATATTTCCAACATTATCCCACTTGTTGAATACTTTCCATAGGGGCTAACAACTACCATTGTCAACTATCAAGGGCAACCATACCCATAGATCTTCTACACCAAGAAAATTTTTGAGCAGGTACAACATTTGTTAGTGAATCAATAGTATTCTTCTCTGCATCAACTTTCTCCAATATCACTCGGTTATCTTCAACCATATCTCTCATGAAATGGTACTTTATATCAATATGTTTTGATCGATCATGAAAACTAGGATTATTTGCCAAAAATATTTCACTTTGATTGTTACTATTAATTTTCACAACCTTTTGTTTAATACCAACTGTTGAACACAACCTTTGTAACCACATTGCTTCTTTATTGGTATGAGTTACTGCAATGTACTCTACTTCTGTAGTGGATAAACCAACAATGGATTAATTTTTACTCATCCAAATTACTGCCCCTCCAAAAATATTGAACACATAAGCACTTGTGGATCTTCTCTTGTCAAGATCTCCAGCCCAATCAGCATCTACAAATCCATGTAGATTTACAATATTATTACCTTCAAAATTTCCTCCATAACAGATAGCATAATTTATAGTTCCACGCAAGTGTCGTAAGATCATATTCAATGTTTCTTTCTTGGATTTGACATATATCTGCTAACTACACCTACTGACTGCATGTGTAATATCAGGTCTAGTATAGACCATTGCATACATCAAACTACCCACAACACTAGCATAAGAAACATGATGTATTTCTACAATTTCCTCATCTATTTTGAGACACTGTTCAGCAGATAAATTTTGACCAACCAGATATGGAGTACATACTGGTTTACAATTATGGATTCTAAACTTTTGTAATATCAAATCAACATATTTTAGCCATAAATTTATATTTGCACGATCCCTTATTATTTCCATACCAAAAATAAATTTTGTAGCACCCAAATCCTTCATGTCAAATTTAGAAGATAAATAAGATTTTAGTAACTTTATCATATCCTTACTATTACTAATTAACAACATGTCATCCATATACAATAAAATGATAACAAAATGTTTACCTTCCTTTTTGAAATATACACATGGATCTACTTTACTTTTTCCAAGCCCAAGTGTCAAGACAAACTTGTCAAATTTTTGGTTCCACATCCTTGGATACTATTTCAACCCATAAAGAGACTTCTTCATCTTGCATACCAAGTCCTCCTTACCTTTTACCTTAAAGCATTTTGTTTGTGATATATATATATATATATATATATATATATATATATATATATATATATATATATCTTCATCAAGTTCACCATGTAGAAAAGTTGTCTTTACATCCATCTGTTCTATTTCAAAATCAAAAGCAGCAAAAATAGCCAACAAAAATCTAATTGAAGTTAGTTTAGCCACAGGAGAAAAATCTCACCAAATTCAATTCCCTCAACCTGAGAAAATTCTTTTTCTACCAAGCGAGCCTTGTACTTCTCCAACTTTCCTTCTACATTGTACTTCTTCTTGAATAACCACTTACAACCAATAGGTTTTGTACCAGGAGGTAATTTCACCAAGTCCTATGTCTAATTTTTATCCAAGGACTCCATTTCTTCTTCCATAGCCCTTTTCCAAGAATTATTCTCACTTGATTGAAGTGCCTCCTTTACAGTCTTGGGTTCTTCATCAGTAACTGATAAATTAAATGTAGAATAAAAATTTGAAGGACTATACCTATTTAGAAGTCTTCTCTCTTGATCTGATCTGCTCAAAATTTTATTTCTAGGTTCTACATCTTTAGATTCTTCCACATTATTCCTCTGAATATTCCTCTTTAGAATCTCTCTATAATTCAGGTTCTACCACTGGTTCTTCCTCCTATTCCAATTTTACCTGCACTATTTCTGGTTCTTTTCTTGGTTACATTTCCTATTTTAAAACCCATTTTTTTCTCTAAATACCACATTACAACTATAAACAACCTTATGTGTTTTTGGGTTCCACAACTTATATCCTTTAACACTAGTACTATAACCCATAAATATGTATTTTTTAGATTTATAGTCTAGCTTAGTCTTTTTCTCTTTTGGGATATACATATAAGCATCACAACCAAAAACTCTTATATGTCTGAGAGAGGGTTTCTTACTATTCTATATACTTCCTGTCAAGTCTTATCCATCAAAGCTAAGGTAGGATATCTATTGATGAGATAACAAGTTGTTAACACAGTTTCTACCCACAACTTCTTTTCTAACCCTGCACCACTTAGCATGCTTCTAGCCTTATTCATCAATGTATTGTTCATCCGTTTTGCAACCCCATTATGTTATGGAGTATACAGAGTTGTTCTCTATATTTCTATTCCATAGTCCTTGAAAAACTACTCAAATTCATTATATCAATACTCACCACCATTATCACTTCTCAAAAACTTTATATTTTTCTCTATTTGATTTTCTACAAGAGCCTTAAACTCTTTAAATTTATTGAAAACCTCAAATTTGTTCTATAGAAAATATACCCATGTCTTTCTTGAGAAGTCATCTATAAATGTAACAAAATAGATAGATTTACCTAATGATGGTACTTTTTTCAATCCAAACACATCATTGTGAACTAGATGTAGAATTCCTTCAGACCTTGTAGCACTACTTGAAAACTTGACTCTATTTTGTTTCCCGAAAACATAGTGCTCACAAAAATCAAAATTTAATGGGCAATCAAAAATTCCTTTAGCCATACCTTTTATTTTCAATGTTCAAAGTCCTTTCTCACCAATATGCCCCATGCATTGATGACATAACATTGTCTTCATTGTAGGAATACTCGAAGCCATTTCAACCATATCATTTTCTTGTACAACTGAAGAGTTATTGCAATTAATACTTATAGTGCTAGCCTCAATTCTAAACAAAGTTTTTGTACGAACTCTTGCTGCAAACACCAAGGATCCATAGACCTTCTTGTAGCTATCCTTATTGAAGAATTTACAATAATACAATAAAACAAAATTGGAGCAACTATTATCTTCTTATTATTTGGAATAATTTTGGCAGAGTTTTAGTACTTTGTTACAATCTCCTCACAAGCTCTAGAAGAGCTCACACACTTGCTACAATGCAAAATTCTTCTTCATAAAATAAAACCCTAAAACTACCTTAAGTAATAAAAAACAAAGCAAACCCTAACCCTAGCAAATCACATCCGTCGGATCTACATCAATGGTGTTTATTACATGTCTTAGTATTTCAGCCATAACTTTTGACTCGGGTGTTCGTTTGAGCCCATTGTTTTTTATATTGCATATATTTTGAAGATCTACGATTTTATTTGTCTCCTATAAGAGGAGATGCTTTCCAAGGCTGAAAAAATAATCTAACGACCCAAATTTTTGTTTTAATGTATGGCTGGCCAGATTTCCAACATTCTCCCCCTTGCTGGTAAGGGGACTGACTATCAAGTCCCTTAGCAGCAAAAATTGAGGTTTTACTACTCCCTTAGTAAAAATATCTACTACTTGATCATGTGTGGAGTAATACCTCAATTTAACTTGTTCCTTATATACCATATCCCAAATGAAGTGGTACTTGATGTCGAAATGGTTGGACCTAGTATGGTGGATAGGATTATGTGCCAACTTAATGGCATGTTGATTATCATAGAATAAAGTAGTTGGATTCCCTTGCTTCTTCCCAATCTCTCCTAGCACCTTTCAAAGCCACAATGCTTGTGCACTTGCTTATGTAAGTGTAATATACTCTACTTCAGTAGAAGACAACGCCACTACTCCATGTCACCAAACATGAACTAAGAGAAAAAACAGGGCCCATTCATGGATTTCCTGTCATCAATATTACTTCCCCAATCAATGTCATTGAATCCCACTAACTTCAAATTCTTTTCCTATGAGTAGTGGATCCCATAATCAATTGTTCCATGAACATACCTCAAAATCCTCTTCACTGCCATTAAATGTAACTGTGATGGATTAGACATATACTTGGAACACTGTGAAATAGCAAAGCATATATTTACCTAGTGTTACAAAGGAACATAAGGCTACCAACAATACTCCTATACTCTGTTTTGTTTTCCATTTCAGATCCATCCTCCAAACTCAAGATCTTTCCATGTGCAATGGGTGTTGCTACAGGTTTACATTCACTCAAACCAAATCTCTTTAGCATATCCCTTACATATTTGGATTGACAAACAAAAATATCATTGCTAGTTTGATGTACTTCCATCCCAAGAAAGTAACTCATCAAACCCAAATCAGACATCTCAAACTCCTTCTTCATATCATATTTAAAAGAATCATTCAAAGAAGAACTACTCCCCACAAATAACATATCGTCAACATAAAGGTATATAATAAGAATATCATTACCTTCCTATAGGTCCAAAATGGCCACATACTTAGGAAAATTTTGCAAGATTTGTCCTAATTCATTATTTCCTCATTTCGAACATCTTACAGTGTACTCTAAAGTGGATTCACGATAGTAAATACGAGCCCACCTAACACTTAGCAGATTTTTGTGCTTGGAGTGATTCCAGAGAATTTATTTTGTTCTTCGCTCTAGACTAGTGACGCATCCCAAACCCATAATATATTTTGATAACGGATGACGTCAGTAGGGAAAAAGTGTAGATTGGTGACTGCTTGATGTTTTGAATATCCACGAGCAACTAAGTGTTGGAACGCATGATTACAAAGAACACAGAAAATTTTATCCAGAATGGTGACAAGGCAGAATGTTGTAAATATAGTAGAGGTGGATTGACGACAATAGGTATTATGACTAATTCTATTTTGGAATGGTGATAAGCAGTGTTTTACTTTGAAGATAGTGTGAAATGGAAGAAGAGTCATTTTACATTATGATGGGTTCGGAATGAAGGTCATACGACAATGCATTTGCCTAGCCTGGAATGGAATTTGCAAAAAAAGTTAGAGGAGATGACATCATCAATATTTTTGTGTGGATTGATGAATACCTTACGAACGATGAGGAAACTTGAAGTATTAAGAGCGGATTCGAGCCTGCTTAGCCTGCAAGGCATTTCAAAGTCGGATTGGTGTTCCACAACTTCTTAGATATAAAGGATGACGTGATCAATTTTTCAAAGCAGAATGGTGTTGTGTTCTCCCTACCATAATGAATCATAGCCATACAATGAGGGAGATCAATGGTGGGAATTGCGTCAAAGAATCCTAGATATTTAAAGATATTTCTTCATCAGAATCATAATAGTCAGTTGGAGAGGAAGCTGAAGCATCAAGGATTTTCAAGACAGTAGAACTAGAAGTGGTTACAGATCGACGGTGGTAGATAACATCCAAGAAGGATCAAGGATAATGCATGATTTCAAATGACCTAAACTCCAGTCTGCACCAAACAACCAGCAAGTTGCAGAGGCCTCGAGTTGCCATGGCGGACCACTTTTAGTAGATTTCCCAAAGGTTGTACCAGTAAGTAAATGCCAGAAAGAACTCTCTGTTGTGCTGTCAAATTTTGATCTTTGTAATGTTCTTGACAATTTTAATTTTTGCAAAAATATAAGTAGAGGTCGAACCCTCATTTTTAAGGTTCGGCTCTAGTGTGTTTGTTTGTGCTACTATAAATATTTCCAAGAGCTAATGGAAGGAGTATTACATTGATCTTCGCCTCAAAATTTGTATCTTCATGCTTGATATCAGAGGTTTGAATTCTTTAGCTACATTTTTGTGAATACTTAAGTGGTTAGTTTGTGCCAAATTAATGGATTACTAGCTATTTAAGTAATTGAAATCTGCTTCTGAGATTGATCTTTATTGTTAGAAAGTGCATTTTTGTAGAATCTAAATATTGGTGAATTTTGTTATTTGGATTATCATTGTCTAGATATTGAAATCACTATTTACAATATTTCTCTATCGTGCATTAATGAATGAAGAGTCATCCAATTTGTGATAATGTTGATCTGAGTTATGTGTCTTTGGGTTAGATTTTCAAAGCTTTTTATTGTTGTGTAATGTTGTTAGCCTATCCATCCACTATTGTTCACATTTCTCTAACCCTAACCTTTTCTTACCCTAACATTCAAACCCTAAGTGAGCATAATTGTGTCAACACCCTGTTTAAGTTGACAAGGAACCAACCTACTCTAGAGGTTGGATCGAAAACTCTATTTTGGTCCATCCAATGTTGAGTTATGAGCTGTAGCTATTGGGTGTAAGCCTAAATATAAAATATGAATATAGAAAATCATAGTATTGAGTGAAAAATTGATGCAATTTAGTGCCCAACAGTTTTTGGCATACCCGGTGGGACCAATTCACAAGGAACATGAAATCCATCAAATGAGTTATTATTATCTCAACCCAAAGTAATCAAGATTTGGGGTATTGTATTGACCTTGTAAGTGGAGAAGATCAAGTTCACCTAATGACTCCCTGGTCCTTAGACTCAAAAAAATAATTATCCCTATAGACCAGTGTGCTTTCATGTATACTAGGTCTTTTAAAATGAATAACCTTAACTCCTATTTTTACTATGAGTTATCTTATAGAGAGGTTTCTATTGCCAGAAGTTTAGATCAATATTTCCTTGTAGAGGAAGATCTTCTAGAAGAGGATCCTAAAATCCATCCAATAGTTCCCCCAATAATACCTATAGTCAAAAATATAGCACAAAATGCGGCTCCTAATTAGCCATTACATAAGTACCCCAGCTGGAACACAATCGATCCTCTCAGATTAGCCCAAATGAATGCCATCCCCCAAGCTGTATCTAAAGCTATCCCAACTTACAATGGATCTATAAAAATAGCTTATGAGCACTGTCAAGATATGTTGAATCTGGCAACAATCCACAACATAAAGGAAGAGGATATTATTGTAAGTATTCTAGCCTTGTACTTTAGAGGAAAAATATTGCATTGGTTTAGAAATTTGGAAGACAATACTATCACTTCATGGTAAGCGTTAGCCGAGCCATTCATAGAGGAATTCAATGAATCTATTCACCCCTTTTATCTGCTTAACCAGTTTACATCCATGTAGAAAACTCAGCAAGAAACTATCTTAGATTTCAATTTGAAATTTAGCAGAACATGGAAAACAATTCCCCCCACTTCCAAACCATCTACTTGTTTGTCTTATATGTATTATATCTAGGATATTGGATCAGAGTTAGGGTTGTAGACACAACAATCAGGATTACAAAAAATTGCCCAAGTTTATAATGTAACAGTTCATGCTGAAAATATCCTAATTAATGTCGGAAGGCTTCCCCCAAAAACTGTGCTACCCTACAACTTCGATACCACTAGTAGCCAAATTTAATCCACAAACCCCTCTTACATGGACCCCATTTCTTTATCATCTCCATCTCCATAAATTAATGTGATCCCTCAGTCAAATCTTATATCCTCTACATCTCATTTTCCTCCCCTTCCTTCTCAATCATCTCAGGAGTTTTCTGCTATCTTGGATATACAAAATACTCTAAAAAATCTAAGTAATAGAATTAATTCAATGTAAAAGAGAGACCAAGAAATGTCACAAAAGAGGATATTACCACATGTAAATAAATATCAGAGACCTGTTTCGAGTAATAGTACTAGGTTCAGGGTGAATGCAGTATATGAGGAGCCAGAATGTTCTTCAGATACTACTCTTGCGAATTTTTGGTGTTTAGTATGCAATGATCCCCATGACTCATAGTCTTGTGTGATGTACCAAAACCATGTTCAACAAGATATGGATCAGTATTAAAGTAATCAAAAGTCGAGAGTTAATATGTTATGGCACCCTGATCAAATCATGGTTGAGAAAGAGTCTGCTAAGGAAAGCCCAATTATCGTTATGACAAGGTCTGGGAAGAAAGCTTTGCAAGCAGATCCCCAAAAAAAGGAACAATTCCAAGTCCCTTCACAAAAGAGAGTTGAGCTCCTCCCTCAGAGCAGTGACACCTTCCCTATTTCTCAAGCTAAGGAAAAAGAGAAGACAGATATTCTTCCTAAGAGACCGAAAAATAAAATAGAAGGAGACCGAATGAGATATAAATATGAAGATAAAGAAAGGCTTAGGTTCCCCTCTATTACTAAAAGATATATATTTGAGGCTACCCAAAAATATAAAAGAAGATATGGTGAGCAAGATATAAGGCTGGAAAAAATCTCCTTGACTAAATCTAAATACGACATTGTTGAAGAGATGAAAAATATTCCATCAAAAGCTAGCCTGTATGACACTCTGTTCATTCCTTATCAGATTGACCTGCTTAAATCTTCCCTCAACAAAAATCCTTAGAATAGATTGGCCACTACAATCCTTAGTATACCATCAGAAAAGAAATAGATAACACCTAATTTTCTAAAGAATAAGCCTCCTCCTTCTATATATCCCTAAGAATGGAGGGTTGGGTAGTCTGAAATTGTATGATTGACTCAAGAGCATCAACTATAGTTATGCCTAAAGCAGTCTATGATGATATGAGTATGGAGTATACCCGATATTCTCCTGGAGTGTTACAACTAGATGGGACACCTATCAAGATAGTTGGGGTCATTAATGATGTACTAATGAGGTTGCACAGAGCCCCTAAGGTGACAATAGTACAAGAAATAGTTGCGATTGACTTAGAATCCTATTTTGGGTTGTCTTTCAAGAGAGTTTACTTAAAATCTATGGGGGTGTATGTACATGGATTATTCTAGCATGGTAATCCCTTTTAAAATAAAAATAATAAGGATAACACTTGAAAAATCAGTAGCTTATCACATTGAAAATATTGAAGAGGATATGTGCAATCTTAACCCCATGGAAGAATTTGAGCTAGTGGAAAATATTGAAGAGCTAGACATTGAGGATGAGTTACCTTTCAGAGAAGACTATAGTCAGTTCGAAACTGGTATAGGAATATATAGCATTTCAACTGAATCAGAAAGGAAAATCCCTGCTATATCCAACCAATATATGAGAGAGAAAGAAATATGGATCATGCACTTTGATGGTGCTAAATGAATAAATGGTGTAGGAGCTGGTGTGGTCCTACAATCCCAATCATGAGAGGGTTTTTCACCCTTGAGAGTTTTTTTGATAATGAGGACAGAAAGAAGATCAAAGGCATGAAGTTCAACGAAAAATCTATAAGAAATTTGAAGTCGATATAGAAAAGAAGCTCAATGTTGGAGTCTAATGTTCACTAGAGAAATTAGAAGATATCAAAGCTTTATGCTTAATATACCAACATATTGTGGCTTGGTCATATGAGGACCTCAATGTGTATGACAAAAAGGTTATCCAACATACTATTGAGCTTGAGCCTGATGCAAAACCATTTAGGTAGAAGAAGAGGCTATTCAATCCAAGGATCAAGGCCATTATGAGAGAGGGGCTCTTAAAGTTGTTAAAGGCTAAAATCATATACCCAATAAAACATTTTACTTAGGTAGCCAACTTGGTACCCATAAGGAAAAAGAATGGGGATATACGCTTGTGTGTGGACTTTAGAAATCTGAACCAAGAATCCCTTAAGGATCACTACCCCCTCCCTTAGATTGATCAGATCTTACAGGTAGTGGCAGGAGTAGAGAGATTCTCACTACTGGATGGTTACTCTGGATACAACCAAATTTGGGTGAAAGATGAAGACCAGTATAAAACAAAATTCACCACAAAATGGGGTACATTTTCCTACCAGAGGATGCCTTTTGGGATGTCAAATGTGAGAGCTACATTTTAGAGAGCCATGGACTATGACTTTGGAAAACTGATCAACAAGGCTATTATGATTTATCTAGATGACATGACTATGTTTTCCCATGATAAAAAATACCATCTGTCACACTTGGAGCAAGTTTTTTAAAAGTGCAGAGAATTTGGTATTTCGCTCAATCGTAAGAAGTCATTCTTTGTAGTCCATGAAGGAAATATGCTAGGTCATGTGGTCTCAAAATAAGGCATGGACATAGACTTAGACAGAATCATATCAATTCTTGCTCTTCCTTTAGCTACAAATAAGAATACCTTGCAGTATTTCCTAAGCCAAATCAATTTTATCAAAAAATTCATTTCTAATTTTACACAGAAAGTCAGGCCTATATCTAAGCTACTCAAGAAAAAATCTGAATTCAAGTGGACTGAAGTCAGGAAATAGGATTTTGATATTATCAAGTAATATATTGCAACAGCCCCAGTACTGGTAAATCCAAATTTCAGAAAAGATTTTATTCCTTATGCATATGGAGCTAAAGAAAGTTACGCCTTAGTACTCACCTAGAAATATGATCAAGGGAAGAAAAATCATATGCTCTTTTGGAGCTAGACACTCCATGATTATCATGTCAAATACAACTTTATTGAAAGACAAGTATTTGCTATGATGAAGTCACTAAAGAAGTTTAGGAAATATTTGGTATAGAGCAGGACCTTAGTATACATGGTTCATCCGGATGTAAGGAGTTTTATCCTACAGGGTGATCTAGGAGATAAAAGAGCTGGTTGGATTACCAAAATCCAATAATATGATGTAGAAATACATCCCACAAATATAGTGAGAGGTAGAGCCTTGTACCAAGGGTTAACAGAAGCCACAACACTGGTAGAAGTAACAACTTTCCAGACAACAAAAAAAAATTAGGTTAAAATAGAACAAACTGAAGACTCTGATTGGATTGACCAGATGATCAGGTATTTCTATAATAGAGTATGCCCCCTTAATCTAAGTTCTTTCTAAATGATGAGATACAGGCTTTAGGCTTTGAAATATGTATTACTACTAGAGGACTTATACAAAAGAAACTTGGATGGAATTCTTCTAAATTGCTTAAAGGATGACCAACAAAAGAGGGTCATGGAGGAATTCCATAGAGTATCATCTGGTGGACATAACTAAAGTAGGGTTGTAGATTTAAAAATCATATGATCAGGCTATTATTTGCCCAATGTATTCACTGATGCTTTTAAATTCACTTGGGCTTGTGACAAATGTCAAAGATATGTTGGAAGGACAATGAATGCTTCATCCCCCCTTAATCCCATACAAGTTGAAGAGTCTTTTCAATAATGGGGGTTAGATTTCATAGGGGTTATCAACCCTAATTCCTCAATAGAGCATAATTTTATCTTAACTACCATAGATTATCTCACTAGATGGGTACAAGCCATTCCTACCAAGAAATTAGACTAAGATGTTGTGATCAATTTTATGGAAATTTTAATTTCAAGGTTTGGAGTCCCAGAGGCCTTGGTGAGTGACAATGGCCCAGCCTTCATAGAATCCAAGTATATTGAGTTTACCATAAAGTATGGCATTACTCTTAAAAATACTTCAAATTACTACCCACAAGGTAATGGACTTGCAGAATCTACCAACAAAAACCTATTAAGGATTTTGAGGAAATCACTTGAAGGTAATAAAAGAAGCTAGCACCTATTGCTTGACCAAGCTCTATGGGAAAATAGGATTACTATTAAAAATTCCATTAACACTTCCCCTTATGCACTAGTATATGGCAAGGAGGCAGTGTTACCAATCCCCTTTGAGATCCCAATACTTAAGCTTGTCAATTCAAAGGAAGAGTCAGAAGAAGATCCTGTGAAAACCAGGTTGATGCATTTGGTAGAATTAGAAGAGAGTAGAGCTTAGGCATATGATAGTTTTCAAAATAATTCATCAAATATTAAAGCATGGTTTGATAAGAAATCCAGATTCAAAAAATTCCAAGTTGGAGATTCAGTTCTCAGGTGGAATGTTGATAGAGCAAAGCCAGGCAAGCATGAAAATTTTGATTCTTTTTGGGATGGTCATTTCAGAATAGCAGATGCCAAGGATTCCAATGTATTTCAGCTGGAATATCTAGAGGGAAACATACAATCAATTCCAGTGAATGGTTTTCACCTCAATATCTACTATGTGTAAGAAGTGAGTTCACTGTAACATATGTATATACATTGTATAATTATTTTCCCTCATTTTTGCACTTTGTACGCTAATTTATTTATGCACTTTGTAATCATTTTTCTTTGAAAAATATTGAAAAAAGAAAAAATTACAAGAATGACTAAGTATGGACTAAGTATATAGCAAATTGCCATTCCGCACTCAATTCTATGTAAAGTCTTTCAGAATGGCGTGCACTCTTGAATCCGCATTGAAATACACTAATATCCCTATGGAATGGTGAGCCAATGGTCAAAAGAGAGCAAAGGTGTTCCCAATTTGGGAACCTTTCAAGGCTAATACAAGGTGGAACGGATTCAAAACAAAAACTCATGTAGAGAATTTTCTAAGTGTCAGTAGACTCAAAAGGCTCTTAAGCCACCAATTTCAAAATCAAAGTGGAGCCAAGAAAAAATTTCAACCATGACACATGGAAATCAGAGAGTGATCCCACATTTAGTTCTAACAAACTCACACCATAACAAAAGAGTAGTCGAAGGGGTGTAGTGAGCTGGCAGCGCAATTTGAAAATTTGACCAATTAAAAGATAGAATGCCACCGTTGAGCCACCAAAGAGACTGATTAAAAGTTGGAAAGTGTGCCAGTGACTAGATCATGTAGTAGCTGCATTAATGGTAAAGGATACGCACATTCCAAAAAATAAAAGTGATGAAAAGCATACATGAGGATCATTTGGTAGCTATTTGCATCCCTAGAGCGGTAAGAAGACAAAGTGATACCCCTAATAATTTACTATGAATTGCAGGGAGAACGAAGTCTTACTACTACCAAAATGACCCCTAAGAGATCACTCACTGAGGCATCAAATATGGGAGCAAGGTTACAGGCTCATGTGATTCAGACCAGACAAGTCATAGATATAGTAATGACAAGAGTAAGGAGGACCCGCCTAAGGACAGGATTCAAATTCCCATATTTCAAAGGAAATCCAATGCATCGACAAGGTACTATAGCTATAAAATCTTTCTTGTTCTCCTATATCTATGATTCTATACATCATTACCCTAAATTAGTCTCTACTATGATTCAATTCTATGATTTTGAAAATAGAATAATTAAAACCTCTGAGGGTGTTCCCCTATTCACAATTACAAAATAACTTTGCTATGAATTATTCATCGTAGGAGTAGGACCACCCTAAAATATTAGACCGTTTAACATAGCAGATTTGGCTAGGGCTTATACCGCAATGGTAACTTCAAAAAATAAGGGGGCTATAGAAAAATAGTTGCATCTTAATTTCAGGAGAATTAGGAATGAAGAAGAAATGCCTAAAGTCCCTATTCATATTGACAAATTTGTAAATCCTAAATTATTTTCTATGTTGGCTTGCATGGAGGTTTTAGACTCTGATAGAATGGTACATGACTAGAAAATTGCCACAACTTACTATATTTCTAACAAAATAATGTATGACAAAGATGCGTGAAAAAATGGGATTAGGGTGATTTTAAATGGCTAACTTTTCTCACACAGAGGATACATGAGCAGCTAGTAAGTATAAAAATGGGCATTGATGCTCCTAGTTTTAGGTATTGCTCAAGTCTAGTGTGGATGTCCTATGCTGCCACTAAATACAGAATGTCATGGATTCCGGTAAAAGATAAAACCAACGATGGGGAACCCTTGCCAGTTTATTATTGGACAAGTCATTTAAGGAGCAATGAGTCTTATTATAGATTCAATTTGGAATTTTTGGGACCTTCCCTAAGAATAATGTATGGTAAATACCCTATATTGCCACCCTTGGCTGAGAAGATTTTGAGAACAAAGGGTGCAGAAGAAGGAGACTGGTATTTGTTGACCGAGGGCACAATAATCAGATTGTATGGTTTCATGGGTAAACCTTTTCTCCTACCCCACTTTATCACAGAGAGGCTTTTTACCCTAGAATATCTAAGGTAGGTGGAGTACATCGATGTGAACTATGGTTTAGGGAGAAAGAGAAGGTCTCTGTTTACTCACTACACTATGGATGACATTACCATCACCAAGAAGAGGTAAATCCAATAAATTTATCAATACCTTGATAGGTTAGGTCTGTTTTATATCCCCTAAAGATGGATCTATGGTCCTTATGGCCTTTTTACTATAAGGAATAAAACCGTAAATGGATATAAGGCTTATAAGTTTGAAAAAAGACCCAAAGATCATTTTAAATAGGGCAGAAACAATAATGAGACTGCTCTTTTAGAGTGGAATGTCTCAAATATGATTCAACTGCCTCCATGGTTGGATTTTTATGAGAAAATTATTGATTTTGACCTTGACAAGAAGCCAATTCATCAGATTACAAAGGCTGCAATTAGTAAGATTGAAGCTGAGTCTACAAATAAAAAGGATCCTCCACCTAAGGAAGAAGCTACTGAAGAAGAACAGGAGAAAGGACCATGGAATTTAGCAAAAATAATAGATTTGTGGAGAATGAGGATTGAAATTGGAAAGCCTAAATCAAATTTTGGAATGAAGATTGATAAATAATTTTTGAGGAGATATAATAAAAACATTGGAACATGGAGATAAAAGGATGTCAAAAACAGAGTATTGATGGTTGAAAAACCCCAAAATGGCTCTAAATCCCTCCCTCAACCTACATATCAAGAGCCTCAACTAGAAGAGCCAGAAACTCCTTTGACAACACCTGAAGTATTTAAGACCTTTCATCCTACCACTGAGCAGGTGGAGAAGTTTCCTAAGGGGGCTAAGTTGATGAGAAAAATGCAATGTTCTAAGTAAAAAGTTGTCAGTAATCCAGTTATTGAAACAATATCTAGACCTAAACGCTTAGCTCTGGGGGGTCAGCCTTTGGACAAAGATATTAACTGGAAAAATAAATATGAAAGTTTCAGGTTTAGATCCCTATATTTTACCCCTACAACGTCAGTACAACTACATATTGTTTCTGAGCAAGTTCTGATTTTTGGAACTGCACAAGAAAATGAATCATAAGAGGAATCTGGGAATGAGATGGTTGCTTTCCAATTGGTTCATAGAAAGACTAAAAGAGTTCCAAAAATATAGGAAAGAGAAATTTTAAAGAAACAAAAAATGGATATGGAGGAGATTGCAAAAGAGGCAGTTGATTCTGCTATGTAAGAATTGATTCATCAACAGCAACAAGAAATGGAAATAGAACAAGAGCACCCTACATCAGTAGGCGAAGGTATGGCTTCTAATCCCTCTTCTCCTCTTCATCCTCATGAATCCCCAAGGAAATATCCCTTCCTTTTTGATCAAGAAGATATGATGAGTACCTCCTCCCTCTAACAATTCACCACATGTGTCATCAGTAGCCATTGAGGTACAAGTCACTTCTATTTCATTATAGCCACCTCAAATTCCATTTGCAGCATCTGAGGTTCCCACTTCATAATCTACCATTGCTTCACTTCCATATTTTTCATTACCACCATCAATGGGATATTGTGTTCCAAGTACCACCATTCATCCAATTATTACTATTGCATCGGTCCCTATGAATCTACCAGTAACAACAACAACAATAGTTATAGAGTCCACTATTGTCATAGAGGTTGATGTAACTATATCCTCACCCCCATCATCAATAGTGCAGTCCACCCTTTCATTTCTAGTATCATCATCTCCCCTAGATGTTTGTCTCTCAAGACCTGTCACTGTATCAAAAGAGCAGGAAACCACTCAAATTATAAATTCTTATTGGGCAAAGAAGCTTTCTAAGCCTTCCAGCAGGATGGCTGTTAGAAGAAGAAGCATGTATGTTGACCCTATT
Source organism: Wollemia nobilis (assembly GCA_028583015.1). Lineage (NCBI taxonomy): Eukaryota > Viridiplantae > Streptophyta > Pinopsida > Araucariales > Araucariaceae > Wollemia > Wollemia nobilis. The sequence goes on along the minus strand of JAQPPZ010017248.1, from coordinate 24,272,338 downwards.
TCTAGACAAAGAGTATCAAGATATATGACTCCACTGGTAAGAAAACCTAAAACTGAGATGATTGTTCAATATTATTGAGTGGAGGAGGTCACAAAGGATATTGAAAATATTTATGAGGAAGATGAGTTTATTATAGCCAAAGCCCACTTGGATACATTCTATGTGAAAAATGATATAGTTAGAGAGAAGGTGGAAAATTTGGAGAAACATGTTGAAAATCTCTAGAAGAGTCTGAGTAATCAAAGAGAAGTAGAAAATGCTCTGATAAAAGAGGCTAAGGGTTCGAAAGACAAGTTTTGAGAAGCCAATAAATTAAAGGACCAACTAGAAGAGCAAAATAAGTTGACTGAATATCAGGTGAAAGAAATTCAGAATTTAAAGCATCAGCTTTAGATCGAGAAAGCTAAGTCTTCAGGATTTTCTAAGAATGAATTGAAAAAAAATAGAAAAGAATTATTTTCTGAGGTCCAGGAGAAATGTTCAGGGCTTCAACTTGTTATTAATTATCTTAATGATGCCAGCCACCTACTCTCCAATAATAAAAAAGAACTAGATTAGATCCCTAGAGAGTTGTAGCCTGTGGTGATTTCAGCAAAACAAATATATAGGTTGGTTGATAGCAGACTCAATGATTTTGCTAAACCTATTCCTAATAAATAATGGAATCTCACCATTGTTTCAACCAAGATAGTGGTTAAAAAGCACAAGGTACTTCAAAGCTCTTGGTTGTTGGTTGACAAGATTGAAAAGGTGATTAAGGATGTTGTTGAATTGAACAAGGAAATAATTTAAGTTGGCTTCAAAAGCCTATGGAGGGAGGATCACAGCTTGTTATCTGTGGAAGATATCCAACAGAGCATTTTGAGGATGAATCTAGAATAGATTCTCTGGAAGAGCCACTACCCCAGGAACAAGTTGTCCAAATGATTATCGATTCTACTTGGTTGAGATATATCATGGAAGATTTGGTAAATAGAGGGATTTCTTCTAATTATGAGGACATTGGAGAGCTACAATATGTTTATAAGCATATCAAAGAAACATCAAATCTCTCTAAAGAATCTTGGAAACAGACTCTACAATATTTGGAATTCATGGTTTAGTTGTTTGGGGATACTTCTGGAGGAAGGAGTCAGAAAACACCTACTCCATAAGAAGAAGAAGAAGAAGAAGAAGAAGAAGAAGAAGAAAAATAAGAGGAGGTCGAGGAAGAGGCCCATGAAGAAGGAGAGTAGGATGGATCGATTACAGGCCCATAAGGGGCTCACACTTAGTTCATTTTTATTTTGTACATATGCATGAGTTTTGTATTTTTGTTTTGACTCTAAAAATTGTCAAAAATGAGCAATAAATGTATGAAGCCTACAAAGGCAGAAGAGCAGCAAACTGTGTGTGAAGGCATTTCTTAAAATAAGGCCTTATAAAAGGAGTAGAGTTGTGTCTGGCGACGTGTTCCGAACCCATAATATATTTTGATAACAGATGATGTCAATAGAGAAAAAGTGTGGATTGGTGACCGCTTGATGTTTTGAATATCTACAAGTGGCTAAGTGTTGGAACACGCGATTCTAAAGAACACACATAATATTTTTACCCAGAATGGTGACAAGGTAGAAAGTTGTAAATATAGTAGAAGCAGATTGGTGACAATAGGTATTATGACTAATTCTTTTCCAGAAAGGTGATAAGTTATGTTTTACTCTGAAGACAATGCATAATGGAAGAATATTCATTTTACATTATGATGAGTCCAAAACGATGATCATACGACAATGCATTTACCTAGCCCGGAATGGAATCCACAAAAGTTTTTTAGAGGAGATGATGTCATCGATATTTTTGTGCGGATTGATGAATGCCTTGCAGATAATAAGGAAACTTGAAGGATTAAGAGCGGATTCAAGCCTGCTTAGCCTGCAAGGCATTTCAAAGTCGGATTGGCGTTCCATAGCTTCTTAGATATAAAGGATGATGTCATAAATTTTTCAAAGTGGAATGGTGTTGTGTTCTCTTTACCATTTTATTACGCTTATATTAGAATGAATCATAGCCATACAATAAGGAAGATCAACGATGGGGGTTATGTCAAATAATTTGAGGTATTTAAAGATATTTCTTCATAAAAATCATAACAATCAATTGGAGAGGAAGCTGAAGCATCAAGGGTTTTCAAGAAAGTAGAACCAGAAGTGGTTACAGATCAATGGCGTCAGATAGCATCCAAGAAAGATCAAGGATAATGCATGATTTCAAATGACCTGAACTCTAGTCTATGCCAAATGACCATCAAGTTGTAGAGGCCTTGAGCTGCCATGGCAGATCACTTTCAACGAATTTCTCGGAGGTTGTACTAGTAAGCAAATGCTAGTAAGAACTCTTTGTTGCACTGTCAAATTTTTATCTTTGTAATGTTCTTGATTATTTTAATTTTTGCAATACTATAAGTAGAGTTCGAACCCTCATTTTTAAGGATTGGCTCTAGTGTGTTTGCTTGTCCTATTGTAAATATTCCCAAGATCTAATGGAAGTAGCATTACATTGATCTTCACCTCAAAATTTGTATCTTCATGCTTGATATCAAAGGTTCAAATTATTTAGCCGTATTTCTATGAATACTTAAGTGGTTAGTTTGTGCCAAATTAATGGATTACTAGCTTTTAAAGTAATTGAAATTTGCTTCTGAGATTGATCTTTATTGTTATGAAGTGCATTTCTATAGAATCTAGATATTGGTGAATTCTGTTACTTGGATTATCATTGTCTAGATATTGAAATTGCTATCTACAATATTTCTCTATCATGCATTAATGAATGAAGATTCATCCAATTTGTGATAATGTTGATCTGATTTATGTGTCTTTGGGTTAGTTTTTCAAAGCTTTTTATTGTGGTGCAATATTGTTAACCTATCCATCCACTACTGTTCACATTTTTCTAACCCTAACCTTCAAACCCTAAGTGAGCATAATTGTGTCAACACCCTGTTTAAGTTGACAAGGAACCATCCTACTCTGGAGGTTGGATCAGAAACTCTATTTTGGTTCATCCAATGTTGAGTGTTGATTTGTAGCTATCGGGTGCAAGCCTGGATAGAAAATAGGAAGATAGACAGGCATAGTATTGAGTGAAAAATTGATGCAATTTAGTGCCCAACACTTCCCTTTTGTAGTACAAAGTGGGATCACTCTTACTCCTTTTAAAATTACACTACAGGAAGTAGTCATGGATTCTAGCATACTAATCTCTTAGAGCTTTCTTCAGCCCATATAGATCCTTCTTCAATCTATACACTTGATTTTCTTTTCCTTGGACAAAAAACCTTATGGTTATTCCACATATAATTCTTCATCTAAATACCCATTGATAAATGCACTTTTGACATCCATATGATGCACCTTCCAACTTTTATGAGCTACCAATGATAGAAACATCCTTACTATTTCTTGCCTTTCCACTGTAGTCCAAACCATATTTTTGAGTGAAACCCTTTGCTACCAACCGTGCCTTGTACCTCTCAATGGATCCATCATTGTTCTTCTTGATCTTGTAGACCCACTTGCATCCTACACATTTCCTATCCTTGGGAAAATCACACAACTCCCAAGTATCATTATTTTCAATAGAATGAATTTCTTCTTGCATAGCCTTCATCCACACTTTGTTAGTACTAGCATGCTCAAAACATGAAACTTTAGAAACTTGTGAAACAAGTGCATAGTTTACAACATCACATTTGGGATCTCCACTATCATCATCTCCATAAATATGCAAGTTATCTAACCTCTCTATTACTACATTCATCTCTGTATGATGACTCCTTGTCACCCTCTTATGGAAATTCTTATCAAGAATTTGATATTCTGGGTGATCCTTCAACAATATTTTACCTTTTCCTTTGGTCGATGGTGATGGAGGTGGAGAACTACTGGAAGAACCTTATCTTGGACTTGAAGGTGCACTTGTAGAAGATGAACTGGAAAATTTTTCATGGCTAACGACCTTTAGTAGTTGTGATTAAGAAATAGTATGGATAATATTGATGATAAATATTAACTAAGTAAATAATGTAACCTACTAACTTACGCTTAGATTGGGGGGGATGAAAATGGTGAGACAGATAGCTTAGGCTAGTCCATCATGAGACAAGATAAATAGCTTAAGATAGCTCACCATTAATATGAGACAGATAGTTAAGCTAGTTCATCATTGATATGAGACATATATCTTAAGTTAGCTCATCATGAATATGGGACAAATATCTAAGCTAGCTCATCATTGAGATGAGATAGATAGCTTAAGCTAGCTCATCATAAAAATGGGATAGATAGTTGTAGGCCCAAAATGACCACATACTTAGGAAAATTTTGCAAATTTTGCCTAAGTCATAAAGTCCTCATTTCGCACACCTTACAGTGTATTTTGGAGCGGATCCATAACAAAATCCACGAGCTCGCCCAACACTTCGTAAATTTTCATGCTTGGAGCAGTTCCAGAAGACTTCTTTTGTTTTTGGCTTCAGACTAGCAACGCATCTCGAATTCATAAAATATTTTGATAAAGGATGACATCAGTAGAAAAAATGTGCGGATTGGTGACCACTTGATATTTTGAATATCCACAAGTGGCTAAGTGTTGGAGCGCATGATTTCATAGAATGCATAGATTATTTTAATCCAAAATGGTGACAAGGCAAAATGTTGTCAATGTAGTAGAGGTGGATTGGCGAAAATGGGCATTTTTGACTAACTCTTTTTCAGACTAGTGACAAGAAATTTTTTACTCTAAAAATAGCGTAGAATGGAAGAAGAGTCATTTTACATTGTGATGGGTCTAGAACAATGGTCATATGCCAATACACTTGCCCAGCCCATAATAGAATTCGCAAAACTTTTTAAAAAGAGATGACGTCATCGATATTTTTGTGTGGATTGACGAATGCTTTGTGGACGATGAGGAAACTTGAAGAATAAAGAGTGGATTCGATCCTGCTTAGCCTTCAAGGCATTTCAAAGTCGGATTGGCATTCCACAGTTTTTAAGATATAAAGGATGACATCATCAATATTTCAAAGTGGAATGGTGTTGTGTTCTCCTTGCCATTATAATAATCTTATATCAGAATGAATCATAGCCATATGATGGGGGAGATCAATGGTGGGAATTGTGTCAAATAATCTAAGGTATTTAAAGATATTTCTTCACCATAGTTGTAACAATCAGTTGGAGAGGAAGCTAAAGCATCGAGGGTTTTCAAGAAGACAAAACCAGAGGTGGTTACAGATCGATGGTGGCATATGGCTTCCAAGAAGGATCAATGATAATGCATGATCTCCAACGGCCTGAACTCCAATTTTTTCCAAGCGACCAGCAAGTTGTATAGGTCTTGATCTGCCATGGCAGACCACCTACATTAGATTTCTTGGAGGGTGTACCAGTAAGCAAATGCCAGCAAGAACTCTCTATTTTGCTGTCAAAAAATTGATCTTTGTAATGTTCTTGATAATTTTAATTTTGCAAAACTATAAGTAGAGGTCAAACCCTCATTTTTAAAGGGTTGGCTCTAGCGTGTTTTCCTATGCTACTATAAATATTCCCAAGATCTAATGGAAGGAGCATTACATTGATTTTTGCCTCAAAATTTGTATCTTCATGCTTGATATCAGAGATTTAAATTCTTTAGCTACATTTTTATGAATACTTAAGTAGTTAATTTGTGCCAAATAATGGATTACTAGACGTTAAAGTAATTGAAAATTACTTTTGAGATTGATATTTATTGTTAGAAAGTGTATTTCTATAAAATATAGATATTGGTGAATTCTTTTATTTGGATTATCATTGTCTGGATATTGAAATCTTTGTCTATAATATTTCTCTACTGTGCATTAATGAATGGAGAATCATCCAATTTGAGATAATGTTGGTCTGAGTTATGTGTCTTTGGGTTAGTTTTTCAGAGCTTTTTATTGTGGTGCAATGTTATTAGTGTATTTTTCCACTATTGTTCACATTTCTCTAACCCTAACCTTTTCTTACCCTAATATTCAAAACCTAAGTGAGCATAATGGTGTCAACATCCTGTTTAAGTTGACAAGGAACCAACCTACTCTGGAGGTTGGATCAGAAAAATCTGTTTTGGTCCATCCAATGTTGAGTGTTGAGTTGTAGCTATTGGGTGCAAGCCTGGATAGAAATTAGGAAGATAGACAGCCATAGTATTGAGTAAAACTTGATGCAATTTAGTGCCCAATAGTTTTTGGCACACCCGATGGGACCAATTCACAAGGAACACGAAACCCATCAAATGAGTTGTTATTATCTCAACCCGAAGGAATCAAGATTTGGTGAATTTTCTTGACCTTGTAAGAAGAGAAGAGCAAGTTCACCTAGTGACTCCTTGGTCTTTAGACTCAAAAAAATAATTATCCCTATAGACTAGTGTCCTTTCATGTATACTAGGTCTTTCAAAAGGAATAATCCTAACTCCTATTTTTATTGTGAGTTACCTTATAGAGGGGTTGTTGTTGCTAGAATTTTAAATCAAGATTTCCTCGTAGAGGAAGAGCTTTTAGAATAAAATCTTGTAGTCCCCCCAATAAGACCTATAGCCAAAAATATGGCACAAAATTTGGCTCCTAATCAGCCATTACAAAAGTACCCCAGCTAGAACATAGTCGGTCCTCTTAGATTAGCCCAAATGAATGCCATCCCCCAAGTTGTATCCAAAGCTATCCCCACTTATGATGGATCTAGGAAAACAGCTTATGAGCACTATTAGGATATCTTGAATCTGGAAACAATCCACAACATAAAAGAAGAGGATATTATTATAAGGATTCTAGCCCTTTCCTTCATAGGAAAGATATTGCATTGGTTTAGAACTCTAGAAGACAATACTATCACTTCATGGCAAGCATTAGCCGAGCCATTCATAGAGGAATTTAATGAATCTACTGACCCCTTTTCTATGCTTAACCAGTTTACATCCATGCAGAAAACCCAGCAAGAAATTGTCTCAGATTTCAATTTGAGATTTAGTAGAACATGGAAAAGAATTCCCCCACTACCAGACTAGCTACATGTTTAGCTTATATGTATTATATTTGGGCTTTGGGATCATATTTAGGGTTTTAGACATAGCAATCAGGAGTAGAAACCTTCCCCCAAGTTTATAATGTAGTAGTTCATGCTAAAAATATCCTAATTAATGTCAAAAGACTTCCCCCCAAAATTGTGCTACCTTACAACTCAGAAACCACTAGTAGCCAAATTCAATCCATGAACCCCTCTCACATGGACCCCCTTTATTTATCATCTATGTCTCCACAAATGAATGTGATCCCTCAACCAAATCCTATACCCTCTATAGCCCCTTTTCCTCCCCTTCCTTCTCAATCATCTTAGGAGTTTTTTGCTATCTTGGATATACAAAATATTCTAAAAACTCTGAGTAATAGAATGAATTCAATGGAAAAGAGAGACAAATAAAGGTCACAATAGAGGATATTTCCATATGTAAATAGATATCAGAGACCTGGTCCTAGTAACGGTACTGGGGTCAGGGTGAATGTAGCATATGAGGAGCTAGAATGTTCTTCAGATACTACTCTTGCAAATTTTTGGTGTTTAGTATGCAATGACCCCCACGACTCATAGTCTTTTGTGATGTACCAACACCATGTTCAAAAAGCTATGGATCAAGCTTAAAGGAATCAAAAGTGGAGAGTTAATATGTTATGGCACCTTGATCAAATCATGGTTGGGAAAGAGTTAGCTGAGGAAAGCCCAATTGCCATTATGACAAGGTCTAGGAAGAAATCTTTGCAAGTAGATCCCCAAAAAATGGGACAATTCCAAGTCCCTTCCCAAAAGAGAGCTGATACCCTCCCTCAAAGTAGTGACACTTTCCATATTCCTCAAGCTAAGGGAAAAGAGAAGACAGATAGTCTTCCTAAGAGACCAAAAAAGGAAACAGAAGGAGACCGAATGAGATCTAAATATGAATATCAAGAAAGGCTTAGGTTCCCCTCTATTACTAAAATAAAAATATTAGAGGCCACCCAATAATATAAAATAAGATATGGTGAGCCAGAAATAAGGCTAGAAAAACTCTCCTTGACTAAGTCTGAATACAACATTGTTGAAGAAATAAAAAAATTCCATCAAAATCTAGCCTGTATGACACTTTGTTAATTCCTAGTCATATTGACCTGCTTAAAGCTTCCCTCAACAAAAATCCATAGAATAGATTTTCCACTACAATCCTTAGTATGTCATTAGAAAAGAAAGAAATGAAACCTGTTGTTCTAAAAAATAAACCTCCTCCTTTCTATATATCCCTAAGAATGGAAGGTTGGGTAGTCCAAAATTGTATGATTGACTTAGGAGCATCAACTACAGTTATGCCTAAAGTAGTCTATGAGGAGATGGGTATGGAGTATACCCGATCTTGTCCTGGAGTGTTACAACTAGATGGGACACTGGTCAAGATAGTTGGAGTCATTAAGGATGTACTAATGAGGTTGCATAGATCCCCTGAGGTAACAATAGTGCAAGAAATAGTTGTGGTTGACTTAGAACCCTATTTTGGATTATGTCCTTCAAGAGAGTTTACTACAAATATAGGGGGATGTATGTACATGGATTATTCTAGCATGGTAATTCCTTTCAAAGGAAAGAGAATAAGGATAACACTTGAAAAACCAGTAGCTTATCACATTGAAAATATTGAGGAGGATATGTGTAATCTTAATCCCTTGGAAGAATTTGAGCTAGTGGAAAACATTGAAGAGCTGGACATTGAGGATGAGTTACCTTTCAGAGAAGATTATATTCAGTATAGAACTGGTATGGGAACATATAGCATCTCAACTGAATCAGAGAGGAAAATCCCTGCTATATCCAACCAATATCTGAGAGAGAAAGAAATATGGATCATGCACTTTGATGGTGCTAAATACATAAATGGTGTAGGAGCTGGTGTGGTCCTACAATCCCAATTAGAAGGTACAAAGAATTTTACTTATAGACTAACATGGTCATGTACTAATAATGTTGTAGAATATGAGGCCCTGTGTCTCGGATTGATACAAGTAGAAAGCATGGGCATTAATATTTTGAACATATATGGTGATTCTGAGTTGATAGTCCATAAAGTAAGAAATAGGTGCAGTAGTAAGCACCATTACTTAAAAGCTTACATAAACAAGGTATGGGATTTAATGGAATATTTTGATGCCCTAAATTTAAATTTTATTCCCAGAGAAAAGAATACTCTAGCTGATTCATTAGAAACAAAGGGAGCTAACTTCAACCCTTATGTAGACTTTGGAATCAAGAAGGCGAAGGGAATTAAAATAATTTTTAGACCTGCAGTACTAGACAAGCATATTTTTTGGTAGGTTTTTGAAAGTGATGAACAAATAGTTGACTTTATGGTGAGAGAAGCATGTCTCTCCACCGTCCAAGAAGATAATTCAGAAGAAATTGATCAGCAAGACATTATCCAACTAAGAAATAATCATATCCCAAGAGGGTTGATCACCCTTGAGAGTTTGTTTGATAATGAGGATAGAAAGAAGACCAGAGCCATGAAGGTCAACAAAAAAATCTATAAATAAGTTGAAGTTGGTATAGAAAAGAAGCTCAATTTTGGAGTTTGATGTTCACTAGAGGAAGTAGAAGATATCAAAGCTTTATGCTTAAGATACCAAGACATTGTATCTTGGTCATATGAGGACCTCAAGGTGTATGAAAAAAAGGTTATCTAGCATACTATTGAGCTAGAGCCTAATGCAAAACCATTTAGGTAGAAGCAGAGGCCAGTCAATCCAAGGATCAAGGCCATTATGAGATAAGAGCTCTTAAAGTTGTTAAAAGCTAAGATCATATACCCAATAAAACATTCTACTTGGGTAGCCAACTTGGTACCTATAAGAAAAAAATGGGGATATACGCTTGTGTGTGGACTTTAGAAATCTGAACCAAGCATCCTTTAAGGATCACTTCCCCCTCCCTAAAATTGATCAAGTCTTGGAAGTAGTGGCAGGAGCAGAGATATTCTCACTACTGGATAGTTACTTTGAATACAACCAAATTTGGAGGAAATATGAAGACCAGTATAAAACAACATTCACCACAAAATGGGGTACATTTGCCTACCAAAGAATACCTTTTGGGCTGTCCAATGTGGGAGCTAAATTCCAAAGAGCCATGGATTATGCCTTTGGTGCACTAATCAACAAAGTCATTCTGATTTATTTGGATGATATGATTGTATTTTCCCATGATAAGAAAGATCACCTATCACACCTAGAGCAAGTTTTTTAGAAATGTAGAGAATTTGGTATTTCGCTCAATCCTAAGAAGTCATTCTTTATAGTCCATGAAGAAAAGATGCTAGGGCATGTGGTCTCAAAAGAAGGCATGGCCATAGACCCAGATAGAATCAGATCAATTCTTGCTCTTCCTTTGCCCACAAACAAGAAGACCTTGCAGTATTTTCTAGGCCAGATCAATTTTGTTAGGAAATTCATTTCTGACTTTGCACAGAAGGTTAGGCCTATTTTTGAGTTACTCAAGAAGAATGCTGAGTTCAAATGGACTGAATTTAGGAAATAAGCTTTTGATATTATCAAAAAGTCCATTGCAATAGCCCCAGTATTGGTAAACCTAGATTTTAGTAAAGATTTTATTCTTTATGCATATGGATCTAAAGAAAGTTATGCCTTAGTACTCACCTAGAAATATGATCAAGGGGAAGAACATCCTGTGTTCTTTTGGAGCTAGAAACTACATGATTATCAGATCAAATACAACTTCATTGAAAGATAATTATTTTTCATGATGAAGTCACTGAAGAAGTTTAAGGAGTATTTGGTACAGATAAAGACCTTGGTATATGTAGTTCATCCATATGTAAGAAGTTTTATTCTTCAGGGTGGTCTAGGAGATAAAAGAGTCGAGTGGATTACCAAAATCCAAGAATATGATGTAGAAATGCATCCCACAAAATTGGTAATGGGAAGAGCCCTTTGCCAAGGTCTAACAGAGGCTGCATCATTAGCAGAAATGACAGCTTACCAAACAGCAGATGAAGATCAGGTGGAAGAAGCACAAACTATATATTCTGATTGGTTTGACCAGATGATAAGGTATTTTCAAACTGGAATATGCCCCTCAAATCTAAATGCTTCCCAGAGGAGGAGGTACAAGATTCATACTTTAAAATATGCATTACTATTAGAGGGCCTATATAAGAGAAATTTGGATGGAGTTCTTCTAAAGTGCTTAAAATATGATTAGTAAAATAAGATCATGGAAGAGTTCCATGGAGGACTAGCTGGCAAACATAGCTCAGGTAGAGTTACATATTTGAAAATCATAAGACCAGGATATTATTGGCCTACTGTATTCACTATCACTTTTAGCATCACAAAATCCTATGATAAATTTCAAAGATATGTTGGAAGGACAAGGAATGTTGCATTTCCCCTCAAGCCAATACAAGTTGAAGAACCTTTTTAGCAATGAGAATTGGATTTCATTGGATTCATCAACCTCAATTCCTCAGCAGAACACAAGTTTATCCTAACTACCACAAATTATATCACCATATGGATAGAGGCTATTCTTGCCAAGAAATAAGATCAAGAAGTTGTGATCAATTTTATGGAAAATTTGATTTCAAGGTTTGGGGTTTCAGAGGCCTTGGTAATTGATAACAGCCCAGCTTTCATAGGAGCCAAGTATATTTATTTTTCTAGAAAATATGGCATTACTCTTAAGAATACTTCAAATTACTATCCATAGGGTAATGGACTATCAAATTCTACCAATAAAAACTTGTTAAGGATTTTGAGAAAATCACTTGAAGGTAATAACAGAAGTTGGCACCTATTACTAGACTAGGCTCTGTGGGCAGACAAGATTACTATAAAAAATTCCATCAAGACTTCTCCTTATGCACTAGTATATGGCAAGGAGGCAGTATTACCCATTCATTTGGAGATCCGGTAAATACCAGGTTGACTTACTTGCTGTAATTGGAAGAGAATAGAGCTCAGGCATATGACAATTTTCAAAAGCATTCCTCATATATCAAAGCATGGTTCGATAAGAAGGCCAGATTCAAAAAATTCCAAGTTGGAGACTTAGTTCTCAGGTGGAATGTCAATAGAGAAAATCCAGGCAAGCCTAAAAAATTTGATTCTTTTTGGGATGGTCCTTTCAAAATAGTAGAAGCCAAGGAGTCCAATGTATTTTAGCTCAAGGATTCGGAGGGAAACATACAACCGATTCCAGTGAATGGTTTTCATCTCAAGCTCTGCTATGTGTAAAAAATGAGATCACTGTAACATATGTATATACATTGTATAAATATTTCCCCTCCTTTTTGTATTTTGTACTTTAATTTCTTTTTACACTTTGTAATCAGTTTTCTTTGAAAAGTCTTGAAAAAAGAAAAAAAATTGTAAAAATGACTAAGTGTTGACTAAGTACACAACAAATTTCCATTCTGCACTTAAATGCATGTAAATTCTTCCAGAATGGTGAACGCTTGAATCCGCATCAAAATATACTAAGCTCCCCACGGAGTGGTATTAAGGTTTTTATCCTGCGTGAAAAGAGAGTCGATGATCAAAAGAGAGCCAACTAATTGACTAATACCTTGACAAGTTAGGTCTATTTTATATCCCCCAAATATGGAGCTATGACCCTGATGCTATTTTTACTGTAAGGAATAAATCCCTAACTAGATAAAATGCCTATAAGTTTGAAAAGAGGCCTACAGCTCATTTTGAACAGGGTAGAAATAATGATGAGACTACTCTTTTAGAGTGGAATGTCTCAAAGATGGGTCAGCTACCTCCATGGTTGGATTTTTATGATAAAATTGTTTATTTTGATCCTAAAAAGAAGACAAGTCATTGAATTACAAAAGCTACAATTAGTAATATTGAAGGGGAGACTTCAAAGAAAAAGGATCCTCAGCCTGAGGGAGAAACTAATAAAGAAGCTGAGGAAGAAGGACAATGGAATGTAGCAAAAATATCATATTGGTGGAGAATGAGGATTGAAATTGGAAAACCTAAGTCCAAGTTTAGAATGAAAATTGATAAAGTTTTCAAAAATATATAATTAAAATATTGGGACTTAGAGACAGAAGGATGTCAAAAACATAGTATTGACAGTTGAAAAACCCCAAAATGGCTCTGAATCTCTCCCTCCACCTACAAATCAAGAAGCTCAACCAGAAGAGCCAAAAACTCCTTTGATAGCACCCCAAGTATTGAAAACTTTTTATCCTACCACTGAGCAAGCGAAGAAGTTTTCTAAGGGGGCTCAAATGATGAGAAAAATGTAATATTCTAGATAAAATGTTGTCAGTACTCCAGTCATTGAAACGGTATCTAGGTCTAAATGCTTAGCTCTTGGAGGTCAGCCTCTAGACACAGATATTGACTATAAAATAAAGATGAAAGTTTGAAGTTCAAACCCCTATCTTTTACTCCTGCAGCATCAATACAATTACATCATGTTTCTTAGCAAGTTCTAATTTCTAGAGTCATGCAAGGAAATGAATCAGAAGAGGAATATAAGAATGAGATGGTTGCTTTCCAATTTGTTCATAGAAGGACTAAAATATTTCCAGAAATATATGAAAGAGAAATTTCAAAGAAACAAAAAATGGATATGGAGGAGATTGTAAAGAGGTAGCTAATTTTGTTGCAAAATAATTGATTCATCAGTAGCAGCAAAAAATAGAGATAGAGCAAGAGCACCCTATATCTGTAGGTGAAGGTATGGTTTCTAATCCCTCTCCTCCTCTACATCCTCATGAATACATAAAGAAGTCTCCTTACATTTCTAACCAAGAAGATATGACAAGAGTGCCTCCTCCCTCTCACATTCCACCACATGTATCATCTGTAGCCATTGAGGTACAAGTTGCTTATGTTTTGTCATAGCCACCTCAAATTCTATTTTCAGCATCTGAGGTTCCCACTTCATCATCTCCTATCATTCCATGTTCATCATTGCTATCATCACCATCTATGGGACATATTTTTCCAAGTACCACCATCCATCCAATTGTTAGTCTTGCATCAGTTCCTATGAGTCTACCAATAACAATAACAATAGTAGTTACAGAGTCCATTGTTGTTACAGAAGTTGTAACTATCTCCATACCCCCATCATTAGCATTTCAGTCTACCCTTTCGTTTTTGGTATCTTCATCTCCCTTGGATACTGGTTTCTCAAGACCTGTCACTATATAAAAAGAGCAGGCATCCACTCAAATTATAAATGATTATTAGGCAGAGAAGTTGGCTAAGCCTTCTAGCAGGATGGTTGTTAGAAGAAGAAGCATGTATGTTGACCCTATTTCTATATAGAGAGTATCAAGATCTATGACTCCACTAGTGAGAAAACCTAAAATTGTAATGACTTTTCAATATTATTGAGTGGAGGAGGTCACAGAAGATATTGACAAGCTTCCTAAGGAAGATGAGCTAATTATATCAAAATCCCACTTGGATACCTTCTATGTGAAAAATGATATAGTTAAAGAGAAGGTGGACAAATTGGAGAAACAAGTTGAAAAACTCAAAAGAGTCTGAGTAATCAAAAGGAAGTGGAAAAGGCTCTAAGGAAATAGGCTAAGGGTTGGTAAGAGAAGCTTCAAGAAGACAATAAACTAAAGGACCAATTAGAAGAGCAAAAGAAGTTGAATGAAGATCAGGTGAAACAAATTCAGAATTTAAAGCATCAGCTTCAAGTCAAGAAAGCTAAGTCTTCAGAATTTTCTAAGAATGAGTTGAAAAATATTAGAAAAGATTTGCTTTCTGAGGTCTAGGATAAATGTTCATGGCTTCAACTTGTTATTGATTATCTTAACGACGCCAGCTGCCTACTCTCCAATATTCAGAAAGAGCTAGGTCAGATCATTGGAGAGTTGTAGCCTATGGTGATTTATGCAGAGCAAATATACATTGGTTGATAGTAGACTCAGTGATTTTACTAAATATATTCCTAATAAAGAATGTAATCTCGCCAGAGTTGCTTCCAAGATGGTGATTAAAAAGCATAGGGTACTTCAGAAATCCTGGTTGTTGGTTGACAGGATTGAAAGGGTGATTAAGTATGTTGTTGAATTGAACAAAAAAATGATTCAATTTGGCTTCAAAGGCATATGTATGGAGGACCACAAATTTTTATCCGTGGAAGAGATCCAGAAAAGCATTAATGAGAATTTGCAATATGAATCTGGAATCAATTATCTAGAAGAGCCACTGCCCCAAGAACAAGTTGTCCAATTGATTATTGATTTTACTCAATTGAGAGATCTCATGGAAGATCCGGTAAACAAAGGGAATGTAGCTAATTATGAGGACATTGGAGAGCTACAATATGTTTATAAGCAGCTCAAAAAAACATCAAATCTCTCTAAAGCAGCTTAGGAGCAGACTCTAAATTTTTTATAATTGAGGGTTCAGTTGTTTGGTGATACTTCTAGAGAAAGGAGTCAGAAAACACTTGCTCCATAAGAAGAATATGAATAAGAGGTTGATGAAGAGGCCCATGAAGAAGAAGAGTATGACGGAGTGATTACAGGATCGAAAGAGTCTGACACTTAGTTTATTTTTGTTTTGTACATATGCATGAGTTTTGTATTTTTGTTTTGACTTTGATAATTATCAAAAATGAGCAATAAAGGCATGAAGCCTACAGAGGCATAAGAGTAGCAGACTGTGTGTAAAGGCATTTTGCAATGAGGCCTTATAAGAAGAGTAGAGTTATACCTGATTTTTGAAGATAATGAAAGTAGGTCTATGTTTTTGGTATAGTCTCATTATAAATGGATGAGCCATGATATTTTTGGCATGATTTCCATATGAACCTTTGCCCTCTAAGCAGATTGTTAAATTTTTAGAGGGTAGTGTTTATATGGAAGTTATTTTTTAAATCATATTTTTATAAACAAGTATTTTTTTGACTCCTAATGCCTAATGGATAAGACTCTGATTTCATTGGCTTTGCAAGCAAATCCACCCGAGAGGCACCAGAATGTAGGCCCAAAATGGCCACATACTTAGGAAAATTTTGCAAATTTTTTCTCAGTCATAAAGTCCTCATTCCACACACATTATAGTGTATTTTGGAGTGGATCCGCAACAAAATCCACAAGCCCACCCAACACTTCTTTTGTTTTTGGCTCTGGACTAGCAACGCATCAATTCGGAAAATATTTTTATAAAGAATGAAATTAATAGAAAAAAGGTGCGGATTGTTGACCGCTTCATATTTTGAATATCCATGAGCGGCTAAGTGTTGGAGCACATGATTTTGAAGAATGTGTAGACTATTTTATCCCAAAATGGTGACAAGGTGGAATGATTTCAACGTAGTAGAGGCGGATTGGTGACAATGGGTATTTTTTACTAACTCTTTTCTGGACTGGTGATGAGGAATTTTTTACTCTGAAAACAACGTAGAATAGAAGAAGAGTTATTTTACATTGTGATGGGTCTAGAACGATGGTCATACGTCAATACACTTTCCCAACCCATAATGGAATCCACAAAATTTTTTAAGAAGAGAGGACATCATCGATATTTTTGTGCGGATTGACGAATGCTTTGTAGACGATGAGAAAACTTGAATAATAAAGAGCGGATTCAGTCCTGCTTAGCCTTCAAGGCATTTCAAAGTTGGATTGGCATTCCACGGTGTCTAAGATATAAATGATGACATCATCAATGTTTCAAAGTGGAATGATTTTGTGTTCTCCCTGCCATTATAATAATCTTATATCAGAATGAATCATAGCCATACAATGGGGGAGATCAATGGTGGGAATTGTGTCAAAGAATTTGAGGTATTTAAATACATTTATTTAACAAATTTGTAATAGTCAGTTGGAGAGGAATTTGAAGCATGATGGTTTTCAAGAAGATAGAACCAGAGGTAGTTACGAATCAATGACGACAGATGGCTTCCAATAAGGATCAACGATAATGCATGATCTCTAAAGGCCTGAACTCTAATTTATGCCAAGCGACCAGCAAGTTGCAGAGGCCTCGAGCTGCCATGGTGGACCACCTACAATGGATTTCCCAAAGGGTGTACCAGTAAGCAAATACCAGCAAGAACTCTCTACTGAACTATCAAAAATTTTGATCTTTGTAATATTATTGATAATTTTAATTTTACAAAACTATAAGTAGAGGTCGAACCCTCATTTTTAAAGGGTCAAATTTAGTGTGTTTTTCTATGCTACTATAAATATTCCCAAGAGCTAATGGAAGGAGCATTACATTGATCTTCACCTCAAAATTTGTATCTTCATGCTTGATATCAAAGGTTTGAATTCTTTAGCTGCATTTTTGTGAATACTTAAGTGGTTAGTTTGTACCAAATAATGGATTACTAATTGTTAAAGTAATTGAAATCTACTTCTAAGTTTAATTTTTATTGTTATAAAGTGTATTTCTGTAAAATATAGATATTGGTGAATTATGTTATTTGGATTATCATTTTATAGATATTTAAATCTCTATCTACAATATTTCCCTATTGTGCATTAATAAATGGAGAAGCATCCAATTTAAGATAATGTTGGTCTGAGTTATGTGTCTTTGGGTTAGTTTTTTAGATATTTTTATTGTGGTGCAATGTTGTTAGCCTATCCATCCACTATTGTTCACATTTATCTAACCCTAACCTTTTCTTACCCTAATCTTCAAACCCTAAGTTAGCATAATGGTGTCAACATACTGTTTAAGTTGACAAGGAACCAGCCTACTCTGGAGGTTGGATCGTAAACTCTATTTTGGTCTATACAATATTGAGTTCTAAGTTGTAGCTATCGAGTACAATCCTGGATAAAAAGTAGGAAGATAGATAGCTGCAATATTTAGTAAAACCCAATGTAATTCAGTGCCCAACAATAGCTAAGTTAGCTCATCGTTGAGATGTGATAGATAGCTTAGGTTATCCAATCATGGAGGTGAGATAGATAGCTAAGTTAGCTCATCGTTGAGATGAGATTAATAACTTAGGCTAGCTCACCATGGGTGCATGAGACAAGTAGCTAAGCTAGCTCATCCTTATGATGAGATAGATAGCTTAGGCTAGCTCACTACTACAATGAGAAAGATGTATTACTCTAGCTCATCGTTGATATGAGATATATAATGTGAGCTAGCTCATTTGGAATACGAGAGGGGTAGCTTGACTCATAAAATCCTAAAAAGTAAATAAAAAATAAAAAAATTATGTGCCTCTCTTTTGTTTAAGGTCAGATTTATCAAGTTGTGACATTAGATCAACCTTACCCAAACCTTGGGGGATCAATGTTGCTTTTTAAGAGATGACACCATGTCCTAACCGTTTGTGTATGTTTGCAATTGTGCAAATGTATCACTCAATAGACCTGATTTAAATGGTGCCTTATTATAAGCCCCTCATTGTCCAAGTTTAGGTAATCAACCCAAACCAAAACCTTGAGGTATTAATTGCTATTCAATTGGCAAATCCTCACCATATGTCAATGGCATGGATTTTATTTGAGAATCTCTCCTCAAAAGTGTGGAATTTAATGGGTCCAAAGTTCTAAGGTATGTTTGGATGGTGGCTTCTTTTTGAAGGTATAAGGGGCCACCAATCTTGTGTACAATTTATATAACCTAGTGTTGAATATTCCCAAGGGTTCATTAGATTCTCTATGAGTAGAGGTAAATTGATGATATATCACAACTAGGTCAATAGGTAATCTAAAGTGGCTAATAAGTTTTATCTCTCACAAGAAATAGAGCCTAAAGGTAAGCTAATATACTAGGCATATGCAAATTTTTCCAATGTGTATGTAAACATTATATAGGAAAATTCCTCATGTTCAATTTATAAACGGATTAAAGTATTTTGTATGTCTGAATATGTTCTTCAGCTAACCTCATTCTATTATATTTATACCTAGGTAGATATATTTCAGTATTCTTGTCATGCCATGTGTAGTCCCATATTTGTTCAAAGAAATTCTTCCTACTAACCATGGAGTAGGGGCTACGATTGGTGGATGTAGAAAAGGAATTTTGACCCTAATTCATAATCCTTCACCTCCCCTACTACACGTAACTCATGTACTCATGAAGCCCCACCTTTTTTTTTGCACTCGCCAACCTTCATTCCACTTTACCTCTTTTCTAGTGAATTCGTAACCCCTAGTTTTAGGCCAAAATTTTGCTAAAATAGGTAGCCACCTATTCACCCGAGCAATCATTTTGATCTGATCTAAATCCATCCAACCATGCATTTTTTAGAAATTCATGGCCCCTAGATTTAGTCTATGAATTTTCTAAATTAGGCAACCATCAACCATGCAAACAACCACCTAATTTTATTCTAAATATATCTATTTTACCATGTTTTACTAATTTGCGAGCCCTAAATTTAAAATCGTGAATTCATCGAAATGGGAATTTTGTCCAAATTGACTAAACTCCTCAAACCACCGATCCAAATCTCACAATTTATTTTTCAACCCACGTTGATCCAAGTTACGAAAGGGCATTCTATTTTCTAGAGAGAGGCTAATGAAGAATTGAATCAGCTAATGAACATTTGTGTAGAGAATTGAGCAAAGGAGCAATTGAAGAGATATTAGAACTAATGAGTGAATGTAGGTACTACTGAAGGAATGAGCAATTGAAGAACAAGGGAGCAAACATTTGATTCACATGATCTAATTTGCAATGTACTTCCTTCGATCGAGTTGTTTGGTATATGTTTTGTATTGTTATTTCATTTCTATTTTACAATTCATATTTTTGCATTTTCAATGATATCGCACGCAGATTCATAAATTTGCTTACAAATCATGAATTTGTAGATTCTCAATCTTGGGGGAAAATATTTGTTTCCAAAATCAGTCTCACTTTGCACACAACATCTAGATTATTATATTTTTATAAGCATTCTACATATTGCATTGTTTACATTATTTCATTTTAGATCTCACATATTTCCTAAAGGTCAATAATTTTTATTATTCATGAATGGTTTGCTAAAAGGACCAAGGGGACTTGACTACCACATCACTAAGATCAGTCATACAGTGGCCTAAGCAATTCCCCAAACACTGATCAAAATTTTTAGTGGTTTGTGTAGTTTTTACAAGTTTTCAGTGAATTCGCACTCAGATCCGCGAATTCACTTACAAAGTATGAATTTGCTTATAGGTCATGAATTCATTGTGTAGATCATGAATTTTCTCTAAATAGACATTCGAGTTAAATAGATCTTCTATCCTACTTGTTTTAGTTTCATATTTCTACTTTTTAGTGTTATATGCATTATGTTTCTTAGATCTTTGTGAAAAGATTCAAAAACACAAAAGAAAAATATTGAGAACAAAGTTTAAAAAGGTGCATTGTAGCTTAAATATTATTTTTTTCCTTAAGGAAAATTTAAAGTGCATATATCTTAGTTCCTAGCTGCATTTTGACCTAAACTTAGGTGTTTGCAAATTGAAAAGAACACATCTAAACAACACCCTTTGGCTAGACTTAGAAGTAGTATTTAAATACTTCTTGGTGAATCCAAAACTATTCACCATCACCAAATGAGATAGATACGTCACAAAGTACCCCCACATTGAGGTTTAGGTTTCAAATTCCCATCTCCCTTCTAGGTATGGATCCATTTACCTAGATGGAAAGGGGTGCAAATTTTGTTTGCCTGTATTCTTTGGTGAATCCGATGTGAAATTCATGCATTAAGGGTTCAAAAAATTACATATTTATTTTTACACTTCTCTTCCTTTTCATCATCCATTCTTCATTCATCATCTATTATTTCCTCTCATTAATCAAGATCACATTAATCAATTGTTTGAAATAATTTAATCGTACAAAGAAGATTAATCAAGAATTAACCTAGTTTTAATCAATGACTCTTTGTGTGACATCCTCTTTGAGTGTTAATTTTCTTTATTCTTTTCAAAATATGGCCATGACTCATAGGAATGGTAAGGAAATTTTGGATCCTATAAATGACCAAATCCAATAGACACTTGTTTATGTTACTTCCCCAATTGTTAATGTCAAGGGAATTCCACAAATGATATTGGTTGATTTTAGTCCACTTCCTCCAAAATGTCATCCATATTCAAAATTATCATCCTTGTCGCAACCTCCTATTCTATCATGCTTTTCTTCCCAATCAATTCTCCCACAATTTCCTCTTCAAGATTCTTTCTCATCACTATTGCCATCACACTCGCTTCAATCTTCTTCTTTCAACATGACATATCCACTTCAACAATCCAATGCTTCTTTTTCAAATCCATTTCATAGAAGTGTCATCATTCCCAACATGCACACATATCATACCTCATATCCTACCTACTATGCTTTTTTTTAATGTAGTAGCACTGATCATCAACAACGAGACATGTAATCAGTTGATAAATCATGCTACCACTGATACCTTGAGAAAAATGATATTCAAAGCTCCTCAAAAATCTCCACCATATTATTTTATCGAGCTTAGTCAACCATTATCTATGATCCTCAAAAAATTATTAGATACATGCATGATTTAATTACCCCCCATAAGGCAACTTGATACCATGGCTGATTGGTACAAGCTTGAATAGCATTGTGAGTGCCATAGAGTGGATGGGTATATGAAAAAATCATATAAGGTTGAAATATGTGGTTCAATACTTGATTGATATAGGTCATCTTGTTATAGAGGACTCTCAAACTACTCCTAATCATAATCCTCCAACAAAAAATCAACCTCCTACATAACAAGTACAAGATATTCCTTCTAAGGATATGGTTAATGTTGTAAGTTCTCTTGGGATTAATCATATTTCATTCTATGATGATGATATTCCTTCCTCAAACCTGCAAGAATATTCATCCCTTTACATCATAGGATTTATTGGAGAAATATTTATCAAGATAGTCTTAATAGATAATGGTTCCTCCCTTAATCTATGCACTCATCAATTCTTTCAAAAACTTGGATTAAAGGAGGAAGATCTCATAAAATCTGATATCATCATAAAATATTTCAACCATGAGTCCCAAGAAGCTTGTGGCACTATAGTCCTTCCCCTTAAGGTAGGACCCAAGATCTTATATACCTTATTTTATGTGGTATCTTACCCTGCATATTATAATCTATTGTTGGGATGCCCTTGGATTCATGAGATGAGGGTTGTCCCTTCCACTCTTCATCAATGCTTGAAGTTTAAATTCAAGAATTAAATTATCATCACTCATGGTGACCCATGAGCATTAAAGTATTGTGCAATGGTGGATTCATCTAATTATCCATTTTGTCCCACCTTGTCATCATAATCACCTTCTAACCATTATCCATATTCATCTACACTCGAGCACCCTTCTATGGAATGGACTTGTTGGCATTTTTGCCACATTGTTTTGATTGTTGATTATTCATGCATAAATTGTAAAGTTCTCACTCCTCTATGTTTTTTCACGAGTTTTGGTGCCAAAACAGCTAAGTCCGAAGACTGTCACGATATCGCGACCAAAAAGCAGCATGGAGAGCACAGGTTCAAAACCGTCGCAATATCACGACATGTCGCGTTATCACGGGTCTTTTGAGGAGAGAGAAGCCAAAATCGTAGAATGTCGTGATATCGCGACGTGTTCCAAAATCATGGTCAAAGTGGTCAACAAAGGTAGAGCAGTAAAACTATCGCAATATCGCGACATGTCATGTTTTCGCGACTTGCGATGGCCATGGAGCAGAATGATAGAAAATGTCACGATATCGTGACATAATTGAGCAAAGGGCAATGTCAATGAACCTCGTCGCGATATCACGATAGAAAAATGAACAAGGGGAAAAATGTAAAAGACGTCGCGATATCACGACATGTCGCATTATCACGGTAAAGTTGAAGAAAAAGCATAAGGCATGAAAGACGTCGCGATTTCGTGACATTTTTGAAGATAAGGCCAAGGAAGAGAAAATTGTCGCGAAATCACGACATGTTGCAGTTTTGTGGGTATACAGAAGAGAAGGGCACAGAAAGTAGAAGATGTCACGATTTTGCAACATGGTGAAGTTTTCGCAACATGTTGAGGAAAGAAGTCCAAACAAAGGAGAGTGTCACGATTTCATGACGTATCAAGAAGACAAAGCCAAGTGAGAGGAAGGTGTAGCGAAATCATGACTTGTCGCATTTTCATGGTTCGAAACAGTGAAAGGACAACATGGGGAAAGAACGTCACAAAATCGCGATACGTCATAGTTTCGCGGGGGCAAAGCAAGGAAGGAGCAGAATAGTACGAAACATCGCGATATCGCGACATGGTGAAGTTTTTGCGACTTGGAGGTGATAATGAAGATGATAAGAGAAACATGTCACAGTTTCGCGTCTTGTCGCGTTTTCATGGAAGGACATGAAGAAGAAGGCAGAGAGCAAGAAATTGTCACGATTTCGCGACGCATCGCATTTTCGCGACCTAAGGTGACGAAGGAGAACAAAGAGCCGAATACGTCATGATTTCGTGACATGTTTGGTTTTCACGACCCAAAGTGGCAAAAGCGTACGGAGCAGGAAAATGTCACGATTTCGCGACATGTCACGGTTTCGCGACCCATCACGGTTTCGCGCCAGAAAGCAGTTCAACGGCCCGATGAAGCATTGTGATTTCCAAGGATTAAAAGCTCTCCAGAATTTAATGTTTTGTTGCTTTCCAATGTGTGCAAGATAGAAGAACGTGCTCAGGCCTGTAGCTTTCGAAGCCACCAGAATTGAAGACGCCTCCATTATTCAAAGCTTCTGTTCATGATTTTCTAACGGTCCAAGCATGCTCCGAGAACGACCATTTAATGAAGACGACCGGTTCCTTGTTTCCATTCAATTTTTGGTTTCTCCGAGGCTGGTTTAAGGGGATCATTTCCTTATTTCTGTTGCATATTTTGTAGATCTCGAGGAAGTCCGTTGCATGTTTTAAATGCTACAGAGAGGCAAGACCTCTATAAATATCAATGTATATCTCAGAAAGAGACATCGAAAGAGAGACTTTTGCTGAAAGCTTTTCAAGTTCTTTGCATGAATGAAAGATATTTGGCCTCTAGTTTTGCAAGCAACTTTCTGTGTGATTTTCCTTCTATCTTATGCATTTCTCCTTTATGCTCGTATTTCTTATCTGCTGCTAAATTTGAATTCTGCACCTGAGTTTAAATATTGCTAGTGAGGAAGTGAGTGTTGGAATGCGTTTCTGGAGGTTATCTGTGCAAGGTTGTAAGTAGATTACGTCGCTATCTTTTCTATATGTTGTTCATGTGCTTGAGGTGTTTTTCTGCTGCTAAGCTTTCCAAGATCTGATAAATTCAGCCTGTGGCTATATTTCCCATTTCTTTCTACATATTTCCTATTTCTTTCCTGCAACTCTAGTCTTCAAGAACATAGAATTTAGTAAGGGAACCAGCCCTCTCTGGAGATTGGTCCGGGAGACATTTCTTTCTCTCGGCCTTTCAATGTTGGTCGGGTCTAGGGCGCATTTCACATAAAATCCTTTCCTATGGCAGATTCGTGACCAACAGTTTTTGGCACGCCCGGTGGGACAGACTGTTTCTGTCTCAGAAAGATCCCATAGTATTGAGGGTTTAATGTTCGCCTTCATGCCGTATAGTTAGAACATTTGGTGACTCTGCAGTACCCAAAAATCTCTGAACGTGGATACAGTGAAAGCTGTACTTCATGATCACGAGATCAAAGTCCAAAAAAGTTGAAAATCTTGTTGAGTTTTTTGAACTTGACAACACAAAAAAAGGTGAACACTCTAGGTTGGTTTCCCCATCACTTGCATCATCTGCCATATCCACACAAATCCCTGGTATTGTTACTAGTTTTCCATCTTCTCAGTCACATACACTAGTCCCAATGGCCCAGTATCCTCCACCCAGGCAGTTTTCAGCATGGAATAGTTCAGGAGCCTTGAATTTGTAGGCTCAAAATCCAGTTCCCCAGGCCGCTTTGAAAGCCTTGCCAACCTATGATGGTACGGGTAAGATCGCATATGAACATATTCATGATGTAGCTTCTTTGGCAGCCATTCATGATATAACAGATGAAGATGTGATGGTAAAGTTATTAGTATTATCCTTGAGAGGAAAATTGTTGTACTGGTACCGATCTCTGCAACCAGGCACTATTGCATCATGGGATCAGCTAGGAGAACTGTTAATTAAGAATTTTCATGAACAGGCTGATCCATTTTCATTGCTGCATCAGTTTAACGCAATTCAGAGGCACCCGCAGGAGGCAATAGCAGATTTCAATGTTCGTTTTACCAAAAGCTGGCAACGAGTGCCTGAAGGTCTTCGCCCTACCCATGAGCAAGCTACGTTCTACTATCTTCGAGCGTTCAACACAGACATTGGCTTGGCGATCAGGCAGTCCAATGTGATGACCTTCCCAGAGCTGTTCGAACAAGCACAAAAGGTGGAGGCAGACTTGATTGCAATCGGTAGGCTTCCTCCAAAGGTAACAATGCCCATTTTACCTGATATTCCACAGCATTTATATCCTAGTTCATTTTCGCAATCTATGTCTTCCATGTACCCTATTCCATCATGGAGCTCCAGTGCACCTCAGATTGCACCCATCCCAGTTCCTCAGCTCCCTACTCCAGCAAATCCCCAGTTGCCTGCACCCAGCATTCTGCCATTCCCCGCTTCCACTTCGTTCCCAGCATTACCGGCGCCGCCAGCACCTTTGCCCTTACCAGCACCTCCTGCGCCTATAAATCCTGATCCTTATACGACACTCTTGCAAGAGGTAAAATCTGCCAATTCTGCAATAAGAGCAATGGGTAATAAGATCACACTTATTGAAAGGAAGCAAGCTGAGCGAGATTTCCAGCCTAGGAGATTTCAGCCTCCGTCGATTACTAGAGAACAAGCTGCTTCAACAAGCAAAGCACCCGAGAAGAACTCGAACTGTTTTGGCAAATGAAGATGCAGTCCTTGCAGAAAGAACATATTGGTGTTCAACATGTAATGATCCACATGGCGAAGACACTTGCATGGTTCATTTGAATTATGTGCAGACATTGGCCGCTAGCTCTTCGGGAGGGCAAGTCAACATGATCTCTGAGGTAGGCCATAGCTTAATGGTTCCATCTAAAGAACAAGTTTCAGTTCTCACGAGGACTGGAAAGAAGCCTATCACAGTAGATCCTGCTGAGCTAGAGCCATTAAAAGTGCCAGCTGATTTGAAGAAACCAGTGAAAACTCCTGTGCCAGTATCAAAGTTAGATGCACCTGTTTTACCAAAAGATCCTGTTCCACACAGAGTACAAGAAAAAGCCATCACTACACAGCCAAGATCGAAAGCAGAGGAACAAGCAAGAGAAAAGTTGAAGTACCCATCATTGACTAAAAGGTTGAGAGTAGAAGCCACTCAGCAGTATCGGAGCAGATATGACCCCCCCATTGAAAAGAAGGAATCTGCTGCAGCTGCATACAACATTGTCGAAGAATTGAAGAAGATCCCAGCTAAGGTTAGTCTTTATGATGCATTGCAATTGCCTGGGCAGGTAGATTTATTGCAAGAATCTTTGAAATCAGTGAAGGATAGTGAGAAAGGTCCTACCCAGACAATTTATGCTCAAGCGTTAACCACCTCAATCACTGGCAAGAATAGACCACCCCCATTTTATCTGTCACTACGAATGGAGGGTTGGATCGTGCATAACTGCATGATTGACTCCGGTGCCGCTACAACTGTCATGCCAAAGGCAGTTTGCGAAGTTATGGGTATGGAATACACATGAAGTAGTCCTGGAGTCTTGCAGTTAGATGGTACTCCTATGAAAATGGTGGGTGTAATTAAGGATGTCCCGATTGTTTTACACACTATGCCTCAGATTACAGTCATTCAGGAGATAGTTGTGGTCGATCTAGAACCGTATTTCAGTATGTGCTTATCAAGAGAATTTACTGCTAAGCTGGGAGGTTACCTTTCACTGGATTATTCTCACTTGGAGATCCCTTTTAAAGGAAAGAGAATCTGGATTCATAATGAAAAACCTTCCTCTTTTCATATTGAAAGGTTGGATGAAGCAGGAAAGACCATGCAATCTGTTAACATGCTAACCGAAGAGTTAGAAGGTTCTGATTTGATGAATGAGGTTTTGGATGAGCTTCAGTTGGAAGACGAGTTTTCAATGCTTGATTTCAATGCTATGCTAGAGACCGAAATCGGTTGTTATTCTATCACAAAGCCCGAGGATGGCGCAATGCAGG
The DNA here is from genome assembly GCA_028583015.1 of Wollemia nobilis. Taxonomy (NCBI): domain Eukaryota; kingdom Viridiplantae; phylum Streptophyta; class Pinopsida; order Araucariales; family Araucariaceae; genus Wollemia; species Wollemia nobilis. The sequence goes on along the minus strand of JAQPPZ010017248.1, from coordinate 24,245,033 downwards.
TACTCCTTAACCAAGATGATCAGAGCTCTATCCCCGATCAATTATGGAAGTTGTATTTTGATGGGGCAAGATGCAAAAATGGTGCAGGAGCAGGTATTGTTCTGATTTCTCCCTCTAGCTTACAAAGAACATATTCATACCGTCTCACTTGGAATTGTACTAACAATGCTGTCGAGTACGAAGCATTATGCCTAGGCTTGAAAAAGGCAAGAAAATTGGGAATCGAGCAGTTGCAGATTTTTGGTGATTCTGAGTTGATTGTAAACCAAGTAACAAACAGGTGTATTTCCAAGCAACATTATCTCAAAGCATACCGCAACCAAGTTTGGGACCTGTTCGAGTCTTTCACAGCTCTAAGTATTCAAGCCATTTCATGAGAGCTGAACAAGCATGCTGATCTTCTAGCATCTCTTGGAGCAAATTTTTCTCCAATTGAGCAGGTAGTGAAGAAACCAAAAATAGTAAGGATGGTGTACAGGCCTAGTGTCCCGGACAAGGACACTTTCTGGCAAGTCTTCGAGAGTGATGAGCAAATCATTAACTTTTTGATTCAAGAAGCTACCACTATCAAAGGAAGAACCTTGGAGCACGAAGAAACCGATGGTCTGATTCAGTTGCGAAATAATCATATTCCAAAAGGTCTTATCACTCTAGAAAGTTTGTTTGATCAGCATGATCGGTCCAAGAAACATCGGATTGAGATCGACAAGAAAGAGTATATGGAGCTGTAGTTGGAACCCAATAAGGTCATTAAGATTGGGACTGATTCTACTCCTGATGAACTGCAAGAGATCAGGCAACTGTGTCAAGAATTTTCTGATATTGTGGCTTGGAGCTATGAGGATCTGAGGGGATATGACAAACAGATTATTCAGCATACTATTGAGTTGGAAGAAGGAGTCAGACCCTTCAGGAAAAAGCAACGACCAGTGAACCCAAATATTGAGACTCTCATGAGGGCCGAACTTGTGAAAATGTTGCAGGCCAAGATTATATACCCGGTTAAGCACTCGACTTGGGTTGCTAATCTGGTTTCGGTTCGAAAGAAAAATGGAGACATACGACTGTGTGTAGATTTTTGAAATCTGAATCGTGCATCTCTGAAAGATCACTATCCCTTGCCTCGCATTGATCAGATACTTCATGTTGTTGCTGGGGCTCAGCGTTTCTCACTTCTAGACGGTTTCTCTGGATATAACCAGATTTGGGTTAGGGATGAGGACCAGTACAAGACTGCATTCACAACCAAGTGGGGCACTTTTGCTTATCAGCGCATGCCTTTCGGATTGTCCAATGCTGGGGCCACATTCCAGAGAGCCATGGACATTGCATTCGAGGAGCTTTTGAACAAGATTATTGTCATTTATCTTGATGATATGACTATCTTTTCACATAAACGGGAAGATCACTGTTCTCATTTGAGGCAAATCTTTGGAAAATGTAGAGAGTTTGGTATTTCCATTAATCCAAAGAAGTCAGTTTTTGTAGTGAAGGAAGGTAAACTCTTGGGGCATGTCATTTCAGAAGATGGTTTGGCAATTGATCCATCTCGAGTCGAAGCATTGAAGAAACTATCGCTCCTTGCCAATAAGAAAGAGCTGCAGTCTTTCTTTGGGCAGATTAATTTTATCAGGAAGTTCATTTCTGACTTTGCCCAGGTCGTCAAGCCCATGACTGAGTTGTTGAAGAAGGACGCAGAATTTAAGTGGACGACTCAGAGGAAGGAGGCATTCCAGGAGATTAAAGACAGAATCATGCAGGCTCCCGTATTAATTAATCCTGATTATTCGAAAGATTTCATTTTGTATGCAGTTGGAGAAGATGAGAGCTATGTCGTAGTACTCACACAGAAAGGAGATGATGGGAATGAAAGGCCCATTGCTTTCCTTAGTCAGGTTATCTTACCTCATGAGGCGAGATATAATTTCATTGAAAAGTAGGTATATGCTGTCATGAAGTCTCTTAAGAAATTCAAGCACTTCATATCTCAGAGTAGGACAGTGGTTTATGTTATACATCCCGATGTCAGGAATTTCATCATTCAGGGTGAGATGGGTGATAAACGCGTTGGTTGGGTCACCAAAATTCAAGAATTTGATGTTGAGATTCATCCGACCAAGCTGGTGCGGGGTAAGGCCTTATGCCAACACTTAGCAAAGACTGCAGCATCTGGGATAGTTGATTATCAAGCAGATGATCTTGTTGGAGATAGGAATCTGGTGAACCTCTTAGCACAAGGACAAGATTGGGTTGATGACCTGGTTAACTATTTCACAACTGGCAGATGCCCTTCACAGTTAAATGCCTCACAACGGAGAAGGTTTCGCTTGCAAGCTCTCAGGTATGTGTTGCTGCCCGAAGGATTGTTTTTCAAGAACATTGATGGCATTCTTTTAAGGTGTGTCAAGGAATCAGAGAAGGCTAGACTCCTGGAGGAGTTTCATTCTGGCATATCAGGAGGACACTATGCAGGAAGACCAATGGCTTTAAAAATTATTCGGGCTGGTTACTATTGGCCAACTTTGTTCACAGATGCTTTCAGGATTGCCCAAGCATGCGACAGATGTCAGAGGTATACAGGAAGGGTTAGAAATGCATCATTGCCCCTGCATCCAATTCAGGTTGAAGCACCTTTTCAGCAGTGGGGACTGGACTTTATTGGGATCATTGATCCAAATTCTTCAGCTGGACACAAGTATATCTTGACGGCTACAGATTATTTTACGAGATGGTCTGAGGCTATTCCAACCAGGGTTGCAAATCAAGATGTGGTGATCTCTTTCATCGAAGGGCTGATCACACGTTTTGGCATTCCTGATGCTATTATCACAGATAACGGAACTCCATTCGTTGGAGCTGAGCTAGCGGAATTTGCAAACAAGTATGGTGTTTTCCTGAAGACATCCTCTAACTATTACCCTCAAGGAAATGGCTTGGCAGAGTCCACAAACAAGAACTTGCTACGGATTTTGAAGAGATCTTTGGGGGATAACAAGAGATCATGGCACCTTCTGTTGAATCAAGCTTTATGGGCAGATAGGATTTCAATCAAGAAGTCTATCAAGACTTCACCATATGCCCTGGTATATGGAAAAGAGGCAAGGTTGCCTGTTCATCTAGAATTGCCAATATTGCAGCAGTTGCAGGGATTTCAGGATGATGAAGCAGATATGGATTCCATGGATATGCGGTTGGCTCAGTTGTTGCAGTTGGAAGAGCAACGTTCTTTGGCCTATGAGGAGTTTGCTAAGCATACACAGGTTGTTTCAAAATGGTTCCATAAAAATTCTGCTGATCGTCCACTCAAGGTGGGTGATTTGGTCCTGAAATGGAATGAAAGGAAAGCCAAGCCAGGAATGCATAAGAAGTTTGATGCTCTATGGGAGGGTCCATTCCGCATTGTCAGTGCCGGTGCAGCAAATTCGTTTCATCTGGAGGATCTGGATGGCAGCCCACTTCCTATTTCAGTGAATGGCTTTCATCTGAAAGCCTACACTCCATGAAGTATGAGTCCAGTATTACCTTGTACAGTTATTTTGCTTTTATAAAAAAAAAAAAAAAAAAAGGAGAAAAAAAAAAAAGTATTGTGGATTTCCTCTGTCAACTTCGGCTCTTTTTGCATGCGAGCCCACAGGTACGTTTATTTCTTTCTTTTTTCCTCTTCCTTCCCAACAGATAGTGGCTTTCCTCAATTTCTTCCTTCCCATTCCCTATTTTCATTCCCTTCTTCACTCATTCCTTCTTCTACCATCCGTAATCAAGCCACTACTGTTGTTTCTATTTCCCCTCTGATATTCCCATTTCTTCATTTCCCTTTCTTCTAATCCTTGTTTTCTTTTCAGCATTTCATCCCATAGTTTCTACCACTCTCTCCATTCCATCCACTTCCATTTCATTATTCTTTTTCCGTCCTCGCAGCATAGTACACTCTATTCCTCTCTATCACTCCTACTCCTCCATTTTCCACCATTTCATCATTCACCATTCCCATTTCATGGTCCTCTCCGTTCATTCCATTCATTTCCATTTTTGTAACCTAGGTGCTTTCATCACTATCATGGAGATCCTTTCATCGCACCTGGTGAGCTAAGCCAAATGTAGATTCCTTTGAGTTTTCAGTAAGTCAACAAGAGTTGTTGCAGCAGTCCATCGAGATGTTCCCCATCAGTCAGCATTCTTGGTTCCTCCATTTTTCTTGACTCTGTTGCCCAATGGATTCAGGCCTGGAGTTCGTGCATACAGCGAATCGTATACCCCGTGAGCCGCCAAGAATGTTGGCATTTTTGCCACATTGTTTTGATTGTTGATTATTCATGCATAAATTGTAAAGTTCTCACTCCTCTGTGTTTCTCTATGAGTTTTGGTGCCAAAATAGCTAAGTCCAAAGACTGTCGCGATATCGCGACCAAAAAGAGCATGGAGAGCACGGGTTCAAAACCGTCGCGATATCGCGACATGTCGCGTTATCGTGGGTCTTTTGAGGAGAGAGAAGCCAAAGTCGAAGAATGTCGCGATATCGCGACGTGTTCCAAAATCACGGTCAAAGTGGTCAACGAAAGCAAAGCGAGAAAGTCATGATATCGCGACATGTCGCGTTTTCGTGACTTGCGATGGCCATGGAGCAGAGTGATAGAAAATGTCACGATATCGTGACATAATTGAGCAAAGGGCAATGTCAATGAACCTCGTCATGATTTCGCGATAGAAAAGTGAACAAGGAGCAAAATGTAGAAACGTCGTGATATCGCGACATGTCGCGTTATCGCGGTAAGGTTGAAAGAAATGTTTAAGGCATGAAAGACGTCGCGATTTCGTGACATTTTTGAAGATGAGGCCAAGGAAGAGAAAACTGTCGTGATTTCGTGACATGTTGCAGTTTCACGGGTATACATAAGAGAAGGGCACAAAAAGTAGATGTCGCGATTTCGCGACATGGTGAAGTTTTTGCAACATGTTGAGGAAATAAGTCCAAACAAAGGAGAGTGTCACGATTTCGCGACGTATCAGGAAGACAAAGCCAAGTGAGAGGAAGGTGTAGCAAAATCGTGACTTGTCGCATTTTTACGGTTCAAAGTAACAAAAGGACAACATGGGGAAAGAACATTGTGAAATCGTGATACGTCATAGTTTCACGATAGCAAAGCAAGGAAGGAGAATAGTACGGAACGTCGTGATTTCGTGACATGGTGAAATTTTCGCGACTTGGAGGTGATAATGAAGATGATAAGAGAAACATGTCTTTTTTTTTTCTTTTTTGTGGAGGGAATGAAGAAGAAGGGAGAGAAGAAATCGTCGCGATGCATCGCGTTTTCGTGACCTAAGGTGACGAAGGAGAACAAAGAGCCGAATACGTCACGATTTCGTGACATGGTTGGTTTTCATGACCCAAAGTGGCAAAAGCGTACGGAGGAGGAAAATGTCATGATTTCGTGACATGTCACGTTTTTGCGACCCATCACGGTTTCGTGCCAGAAAGCAGTTCAACGGCCCGATGAAGTATTGCGATTTCCAAGGATTAAAAGCTCTCCGGAATTTAATGTTTTGCTGCTTTCCAATGTGTGCAAGATAGAAGAACGTGCTCAGGCCTATAGCTTTCGAAGCCACCAGAATTGAAGACGCCTCCATTATTCAAAGCTTCTGTTCATGATTTTCTAATGGTCCAAGCATGCTCCGAGAATGACCATTTAATGAAGACGACCGGTTCCTTGTTTCCATTCAATTTTTGGTTTCTCCGAGGCTGGTTTAAGGGGATCATTTCCTTATTTTTGTTGCATATTTTGTAGATCTCGAGGAAGTCCGTTGCATGTTTTAAATGCTACAGAGAGGCAAGACCTCTATAAATATTAATGTATATCTCAGAAGGAGGCATCGAAAGAGAGACTTTTGCTGAAAAACTTTTCAAGTTCTTTGCATGAATGAAAGATATTTGGCCTCTGGTTTTGCAAGCAACTTTCTGTGTGATTTTCCTTCTATCTTATGCATTTCTCCTTTACGCTCGTATTTCTTATCTGCTACTAAATTTGAATTCTGCACCTGAGTTTAAATATTGCTAGTGAGGAAGTGAGTGCTGGAATGCGTTTCTGGAGGTTATCTATGCAAGGTTGTAAGTAGATTACGTCGCTATCTTTTCTATATGTTGTTCATGTGCTTGAGGTGTTTTTCTGCTGCTAAGCTTTCCAAGATCTGATAAATTCAGCCTGTGGCTATATTTCCCATTTCTTTCTGCATATTTCCTATTTCTTTCCTGCAACTCTAGTCTTCAAGAACATAGAATTTAGTAAGGGAACCAGCCCTCTCTGGAGATTGGTCCGGGAGACATTTCTTTCTCTCGGCCTTTCAATGTTGGCCGGGTCTAGGGCGCATTTCGCATAAAATCCTTTCTTATGGCAGATTCATGACCAACAGGACTAAAGAAGATGAGGGACCTCCTTATCCCTCTAACATTTTATTTTATAATATGATAAATTTTACACATTATGATGCTAAATATTCTACTTCTAAAGATAACCCTACTTTGTTATCCTATAAATATCTTGTAAAATTAGGGATCACCCCTCCTTTTGTTAAGAATAATGGTTTTGTTTGAGTATGAATATTTTCATGCAATGGCTACTAAAGAAAAAGTTATTAAGAAGCTTATTTATAATTTTGATCATCAATAGAAACATAATAAATATTGTTCAAAACCTTCTTTGGTTTTGAATCCACCTTAGAAAATATTATGCATGAATCACCTTGTATAGTGTACATAGAATATCTTGCACAAATCATCTTGTATATACTACCAATTCCACCATGTAAAAAAATGATTCATCTTGTACATAACCCATCTTACATAATCATTACTTCTATATTGCATTGCATAGTCATAATCATACATTTCATAGCTTGCATATTGCATTTGATTAGCTCAATTATGTACGACATATGGTCATACTTATCCACTGTAATCTTAACCAAATGAGAACATGTTTTAAGAACACAAGCTTATACTGAGAGGGGGATGAACAGGTATAAGACCACTTTTTACTTTTCTTTCCCAAAAATTAATAAATAATATAATCAATGGCAATATCAATAGCAATAACTAAAGCAATGCACCAATCATCACACATAATAGAGACACCAAAATTTATGTGGTTCACCCAATGTGGGCTACTCCACGGAGAAAATATTTTACTAAAACTTTCTCAATAAATTTCTTGGGAATCCTTCCCAATTACAATATTTATGGACCTTTGTCCAAAGGATATGCTAATACCCTAATCTCAAGTTCATGGATCTCTTCCACAGGAGAACTTTATTCCCTTCTGATCTGGCTAGTGATCTTCTAGAAGACTCTATCTCTCTGCTGCACTAACTTGTGGATATCTCTCCACTTGAAGACTCCTCACTTAGATATATCTTCAATTGTCCTGGATGTTGGATCTCTATCCACTGAGACTTTATCCTCTATACTCTATCACCTGTAAAGCTCTATCAATAGTTTCACTTAGAGCCTCTTCAAATCTTCTCAATAGGCTCACTCATAACTTGCTCAAATCTGCTCAATAGGCTCATTCAGAACTTGCTCAAATCTTATCAATAGGCTCACTCACAACTTGCTCAAATCTACTCAATAGACTCACTCGAAACTTGCTCAAATATGCTCAATAGACTCACTCAGAACCTGCTCAATAGGCTCACTCAGAACCTGTTCAAATTTTCTTAATAGGATCACTCATGAACCTTCTCAAATCTACTCAATAGGTTCACTCAAAACCTCCTCAAATCTGCTCAACAAGCTCACTCAGAACTTGTCCAAATCTACTCAACAAGCTCACTCAGAACTTGTCCAAATCTTCTCAACAAGCTCACTCAAAACTTGTTTGAATATGCTCAACAAGCTCACTCAAAACTTGTCCAAATCTACTCAATAAGTCCTCTCTAGGACTTGCTCAAATCTACATATCAAGATTTCACAAAAGCTTACTCAAAATTAGTCCACAAGCCTTCTCAAAGACTTACCTCAAATCAGCTCAACAAAATCTCAACTCAATCTCATAGAAGCATAAAGAGAATTGTTAAAGACTCAATATGTTCTATACTCAAATCTCAATCTCAACTTAAATCAAACTCAACAATATCATAGAAGAATAAAGAGAATTGTTAAAGACTCAATATGTTCTATACTCAAATCCCAATCTCAACTCAAATCAATCTCAACTCAAAAATCTCATAGAAGCATAAAGATAATTGTTAGAGACTCAATATGTTCTATACTCAAATCCAATTTCTTTCTCAACTCAATTCAAATCAGAATATATAATAGTTTGTTTTATGGAACTTGAACAACCACTTCACACAATCTCTTGACTAGGCTCAAAAAACTCTACTCAATCAATCACCACAAGGAATAACTCTTTCTCACAAACCCTAGTCCAAGCATGAATCAACCAACTCAAAATATCTTCAACAATACTCAACAACAACTCTTACATAACAATGATACTCATGTTCTTTTTAGCTCAAGTTCAAGTTCTTTGCACAACAACTCACTCCAACAACAATGCTTATAAAACAAGGTTTAATCACAACACTCAAGCCAGAAAACCTTGAAGCATTAACTCAACCACTTTGGAAAAGGAAACCACAATAAATCCTTTTTACTCCAATGATATTTCAGAAATAAACCACCCAAATAAAATCAATGGAGAATATTGCTCATATCTTTTGGATGCCTTATTTGTTGTCCATAAAATCTATCTCACTCAACACACTTTCTTTTTCAACTCTCAACAAGGGTTAGAGTAATAACACAACAAAAATATCCAAGTAACACCTTATTACTCCTACTTTATTTTAACATCCACCAAAGTTCTTTTATGCAAGAAACCCTCAATAGAATGGATCAAACTTACTTTTGGAAACTCCTTGACAAAACCTGAAATATCTTCTCACACAACCCTTATTTATCCTTCTAAGCAAGTTAATTAAATAGCTCTTGAAAAATTCTTTCCAATGATATATAATATGCTACCCTTCCAAAATTAAAAGGAATAGTAATTTCAAAATTTTCTAAAACAACTCATAAGCCTTATTTCTCCTCAAAGCTTTTCTTACAAATATTAAAATAAAAATTTAACTTACCTTTTTCTTCTCAGCGGGATTCGATCCCCTGTCATTGTCCAAGCACCACTCTAACCATAGTGCAACTAACCACGTGAGCTAACCGCTCACATGAAATGGTGAGCACAACCACTATGCTTTCCTTCCTCCAAATGTTCCCCAGAAGACACTTGCGCCAAAAGGTGTACTTCCTTTCCACTTTGCAAAAACCAGTGTCAGTGGGATTCAAACTTTGGATCTCCTAGCGCTCAACAACTTGATTGCCTCCTTCTTGCTGCTATGCCACAAGCGCCTACGATTTATGGGAAGGGTCCTCCCTTCCTTCTATTTCTCCCTTTCTTTGTAGGTTTCGATTGCGCTAAAATATCATTTCTCTTTGTTCGAACGAAACTCACACACATTCAAATTATTGCCAAATGAATTTTTGGCAATTGTATTTATACATATTTCCTTGAATTTTTATATGTCAGCCCTTAACCGAATTTGATGACGTCGGCGAGAATTTTCACTTTGGAAATTTAAATTTTAATTTTAAAATATTAAAATTTAAAACTTAAACTTCAAAGTTGAATAACTTTGTCACCGAGACTCCTTTTCGATGAAACGAAAATCCAACCTGGGTTTTAAGAAAAACCCATTTCAAATCTACCATCCATGTTTTTAAATAAAAACCGTTTGCTAATATTCCCTTGAAGCTCCTTTTTGGAACCAAATGCCATGCATCCCTTCTTGAACCTTTGATCAAAAACCTTTGCTTCTACACAAACATAGTGTTAGCTTACATAGATCCTTTTAACATCAATGACAACTCTTAGCTTAGGAACTCAAAATGTCCAACAATGTTCATGGGTAATCTTATTCTCCTTGATTGATTAAGATTCCATATTGAACCAACCACATGATTCATATTTTAATAAAATCTTGATGCTTGACATTGACCAAAAATATCTCTTGAACCAAGACACAATTCTCACTAAGAAAATTTTTGAGTTTTGGGAACTAAATCTGCTATTTTTGAACCAAACACATGTCACATTTATTAATAAAATCTTGCATCAAGGAGGGATGACACCATGATTGGATTGAACCTTCAAGCGAATAGTTTTCTTGCTTGTCCCATTATGCACATAGTCCAACAAATGGTAATAAACATATTTTTTATAAAATCATACAAAACAAAAAGAGAAGAGAAGCAAAAGAGTTAGTAAGGATAGGGTAAACTTCTCATCAAGACTCAATTCGAGTGGTTGAGAATATAATTCCCCAAAGCTCCAAATATTTTCACAAGTACATAATAATATTGGGTCTCAAGTAGTAAGGATAGGGTTTACTTCTCATTAGAATTTGATTCAAGTGGTTGAGAATCTGATTCCCCTAAGATTGGTGATCCTATTATTGTACTATGGATCTAATCTCCATCGAGGCTATAGATGCCTAACTGGAAATGGAGCATGCTCATGTGTGGTGACATATCTCTCTTGAAGAGACCACTATACGCACATAGAGATAAGCTAGCTTCTTGGTCCTCCCCATGACTAGTTCAATCTTATCCTATCCAAGATTGGTAAACAAATTCATCATTTGTACACACAATGGTTCCTGATTGTCTTATATCATTATCTTACTCAAAATTGGTAAATAAAATTCACAAACACACACATTGGTTCTTGATCGATTTACATCATAATCAAGCTCAATATGGGAAATGAACTCATGAATCACACACAGGTTCTTGATAGACTTGATCTCATTTCAAGGATAACCAAGGTTTCTAATGAGTCTCGACTGGATAATATCAAAATACTATCATTAGATATGTATGACCATTTTCATATATAATTGGTTCTGAATCAATGATTGGTTGTGTACTTCACATTCATCTACTTTTTCATAACACATTTTCACGATTGCTTCATCATATTGCATGATTGCTTGTCATATTGTATATATATTGCTTGCTCATACATGATTTCTTGATAATATAGTTGTACAAGGATTTTGAAATGATAACATGGGATGATACCTAGTTAGGTTTTTCCCATATGCATTCCATTTAGGCTAGGATTTTGATGCCTAGTAAAGTCCCCCATACAGGAAAAATTACATCTTTCATGACTAGTCATTAACATTCATTTTCATATCATTGATTCTTTGATATAAAGGGTATGGACCATTTCTCATATATTTTCTCCAAATAATCATATTGACCATCAAAATTTGACCATTTTTTCTACTAGATTTCACACCTTCGACTCGAGCATGACAATTTACCTCACATAGGATTTGCTTCATGACCACACGTGAGGGGCAACCTCCATTTTGGTCATACACAAGCACACATCCTTGCAGGTTATTACCTAAAAATAATTTTTGTAAAGACACACCCATAAAAAATATCACTCAACACCATGTCACTCAACACATTTTTTATCATCTTCTACATATTATCTTCCACTTCTTCATCATTCCATATCTCTACACTTTATATTTCCACAAGCCACATTTTGACTAGCATGATAAGTGTGCATTAAAACCAACATGATTATAAGCATCATCATTTAGAGTATTCACATAAAGCATTACAATAATAAAACACCCACATATAATACATCAACATAACGATTACAATTAAAATAAAAGTTGCAGTATGGTATATATCTTGAGAATAAATACATATGTATAGTGTCGGACTGGTATATCACCATAAAAAACATAGCATACTCATTCATTGAGAAAGTATGCCATAAAAATCAAAACCTAGTATATCATCTCCTAGATTATTGACCCTCCCCCATATCTGGTGGTGGCCCTAGTGGGGGCATGTTCATGGATTGGGTCACTATCCGTGACCTCAATTATGAATAACTTTGAGTCATTATCAAATTCATCATAGCTACCCTCTGTCCCTTTGGAACTTCTTGATAGTAGAAATACTAGTAAAATGACCCTCATTGTGAGGCCCTCATTAGCTCCTCCTACAGGTAGCAGTGACCTCCACTACTCATAGAGGGTGCTCCCCTCATCTACTATTGCACCTAATCTTGTAGCTATGACAATTGGGTCTTTAAGGACTAGATGTACTCTACTTGGATCATTATCTATGTGCTCTAAGTTGCTATATACTCCTATTAAGTTTCTAACTATGAACCCTATGCTACTAACTACGTGCTTTGAGTTACCACCTCCATATCCAACTCCTTATCTCTACCACTAATTATCCCTACCTCATCGCCCACCTCTACCTCATCATGAGGCTACTAGAGTGTATCTCTCTCTAGGTCTAGGTGCATCATCCTATCTAGTTCTAGGTATTTTCCTCTACCTAGGTCTCTATGCCTCCACCTACATATGTGCCTCACCTTATCTAGGCCCATGTGCCTTCCTCTAATAAGCAACCTCTAGTATCGCTATTTGCATCCTCCAAGCAACCACTAGTTGTGTAGGTCAAACCAACTCAAGAGTAATTCTCAAGGGCTTCATCTCTCGATACCACTGCTGGTATCTAGCCTCCACCCGTACATCATCCACCCCTAGACTCACCAAAATATGGTCATCCTCATCTAACTCCAAGAACTATGTGACATCAAGGTCACCACCTACACCTGGTGTATCCCTCGTCACTCATCGAAATGATAAATACCTCAGCTCTAGTATCTCCTGCACTGGCCCAAACTATTATTGTACCTGATCAAAATGGTACAAATCCACCCCTCCCTTCTCTAACCTCAACCACTAAATCTACCACACTTGAGCCAACTCTATGCCATCCTCATCCCAACCTAGATGCATCCGCCAGGACCTCCATGTGATCCAATAAAAATGCAACTCATCTATCACTCGCCTAGCTACCTCTAGTTGATCTTCTCTATGTACTACCCTCAAGGTATCCTATACATAGTTTGTTGTACCTCATTAATTCTACTATCAAGGTAACCCCTCAAGCCTCTACACTACCACATGCTCCCAACACCATACCTAGAGCAAGGTAGTAAGGACAATGTCATGACCTCATTTGTACATGATATTATACAATGTCCTATACAAATTATAGAGTATAAAGGAGCCCCATAAAAAATGCATCTTGGTATCTCTCATCCCTACCATGACCCAAACTAAAGCCCATGGTAGATATCACCTACTCATATTACAAGCCAACAATCCTACAACCACTCCACTTAGCACAATCATCAATGAAGATATGCCTAGTATCCCTACCATCCCCCTCCACACTAATGCCACTTTGGTTGATCAAATAGTTCAGATCCTCGATCAGATACTCTAAGGATATCTCCTCTACCAAATATTGGTACACCGCCTATCCTTTGATCAAAATCCAAATAATATACCACACATCCTCTAGAGTCACTATCATTTCCCTTGTAGGCAATCGAAATGCCAATAATTTTGGATACCACCTCTCATATAATATAGTCAACAATGAATAATCTACATCCACCTTGGGTATCTTCGCTACATGGAGAAGCCCCACCTATTGTAACACATCTCTCTATACACCAGTGAAGTCCCTCACTCTATCCTCGAAATCTTTGCAACACCACTCATGACTCTCAAGAGTATCATACTGTAGAAAACAACATTAGCCAATAACATCATTAGTTTATCATCATCATCAAATCATAAAAATTCTAGTAAATCATAACATCTCAAGAAGAAAATGTGAATTCATTATGAATTCGATAGGATTTTTGTGATTTCATAGTAAAAATGCTAGGTTTTAGCAAATTTGCTGGGTTTTTGGCAAATTCACAAAACCCTAGGAATTCGCATATTTATAGGGCACAAATTCATCACATGGCCACAAATTTGTGAAGACAACCATGCAACAAAAAATCCACCCCAAAATCTAAAAAATAGCAAAAATTGAAAGTAAACCAAAAATTGGCAAGCATAAAGTGATTTTACACTTACTCATAACTTCCCAGTTGCTCCATCATTGTTCGTACACATTGTTTTAGCTCTGTGGGTAGGAAGTACCATTTTTTCTAGAGCTCCAAACCAAAAAATCACACAATAAAAATGAATTAAGTTTTTACCCCATCCACCCTTTTTTATTTCACCATGTTTTTTTCTTTTTTGTCAATTATTTCGAGTTCCATCAGGAATGTTGTATTCCTTATGAAACTCAATGGGGCACCCTGATCAAAAAATTCAACAATATTTTTAATGCATCAATTTGCATGCCAAAAAAAATGACAAGAAATTTCACACAAACCATCCATCCTAAAATGTCTACCTTTTTTTTTCCCACATCGGTCATAACCATCTTTGCTTAGGTGTCTACACCTTTCTTTGATGCATTTATTGCTCATAAATATGCCAAAGAGGGGGAAAAATGTGGACAAGAAATTTTGAACCTACGTCATAATCCTTTCCCTCCCCTAGGACACGTAACCCATGTACTCATGAAGCCCCGTATTGTTTTTGCACTCGCCAACCTTCATTCCACTTTTACCTCTTTTCTCATAAATTTGTAGCCCTCAATTTTAGACCATGAATTCGCTAAAATAGGCATCTGACTATTCTCCTAAGCAATCATTTTGATTCAGTCTAAATTTTTCCAACCATGCATTTTATATGAATTAATGGCCCCTAAATTTAGCCCATGAATTCACTAAATTAGGCAACCATCAACCATGCGAACAACCACCTGATTTTGTTCTAAATCTGCCTATTTTCTTGTATTTCATGAATTCGTGAGCCCTAATTTTAGGCCACGAATTTGCCTAGTTGGGAAATTTTCCCAAATTGACTAACCTCCTCGAACCACCAGCCCAAATCTCATAATTTCTTGCTCAACCCACATTGATCCAAGTTATTAAGGGCATTCTATTTTCTATAGAGAGGCTAATGATGAATTGGATCAACTAATAAAAAAATGTATAGAGAATTGAGCAAAGGAGCAATTGAAGAGAGATTATAACTAATGAGTGAACGTAGGTACTACTGAAGGAATGAGTTGTTGAAGGACAAGGGAACAAATATTTGATTCACAACATACTTCCTTCAATCGAGTTGTCTAGTATCTATTTCTATATTGTTATTTCATTTTTGTTTTACAATTTCATATTTCTACATTTTTAGTGAATTCACACTCAGATCTATGAATTTTCTTAGAGGTCATAAACTCGCTTACAGGTCCCAAATTCACAAATTTCAAGTCTTGGGGGTAAATATCTATTTCGAAAAGCACTATCTCACTTTGCACACAACATTTAGATCATTATATTTCTATTAAGCATTATCTATTTTGCATTATTGACATTATTTCATTTCATATCTCACATCTTTCCCAAAGGTCAATAATTTTTATATTTTATGAACAATTTGCTAAAATGTCCAAGGTAACTTGATTGCCACATCTCTAAACTCAATCATACAGTGGCCTAAGTAGATCCCCAAACATTGATCAAAAATTTTAGTGGTTTGTGCAGTTGTTTATAGGTTTTCAACAAATTCGTACTCAGATCCATGAATTTGCTTATAGGTCGTGAATTCGCTTACACGCCATGAATTCACTTACACGAAACGAATTCATCATGTAGACCACGAATTCATTCTAAACAAACATCCAAGTTAGATAGGTCTTTTGTCCTACTTATTTCAGTTTCACATTTCTATTTTTTAGTGTTATACACATTTTGTTTCTTAGATGTTTGTGAAAAGATTCAAAAATATAAAAAATATATTGAGAACAAATTTCAAAAGGGTGCATTATAGCTTAAATATTGTTTTTTTTTCCTTGATAAAAATTTAAAGCGCATATATCTTAGGTCATCGTTGCATTTTAACCCAAACTTAGGTGTTTGCAAACTGAAAAGAACACATCTAAACAACACCCTTTGGCTAGACTTAGAAGTAGTCTTTAAATACTTCTTGGTGAACCCAAAACTATTCAACCATCACCAAAGGAGGTACGTCACTAGGTACCCCTCACATTGAGGTGTAGGTTTCAAACGTCCATCCCCCTTCTAGGTACGTATCCATTTACCTAGAGGGAAAGGGATGTAAATTTTATCGCCTACAATGGACCTTGATGGATTGTGAAAGGATCAATAAAAGGGATAACAGCTTTGGGAGAACTATTGGTAGCCTAAGGAATATCGGATCTAGGTTTTCCTTTATCAACTCTAGGTCTTTTAAATTGAGAAAGGTTAAGAAATTTTAAATCACCTATAGTTGGCTTAGACCTAGTGATGATGATCTTTGGTTTCAACTTAAAAATTAAGACGTGTAATATAAACACTATACAAGGGAAATTTAACTTTCAGTTTATAGGGTCGCCTTCTAGTGCCACTTTTGTTGCACACAAGAGCCTATGGATAAGTGAATTAGCAATTCTACCCTCCTTCTAGTGCCACTTCTATTGAGTGTGTAAATGACACACTTTGACTTCCCTTAGAGCTAGTGCTATTGGACGTGAAGATGTAGAAGCCAACCATTGGTGTGACAAGGGCAAGCCAACTTACTTGGAACAAAGTATGTTTCCTCTTGAAAGAGATTTTTCTTCCTCCAAGGTTTTGGTATAACTAGGTCTTGGCAGGCATCGATGAACTCATAGGTCAATTGTAGTTGTTCTTTCAATGGGAATTTACTATTATGACTCTAAGAGATAGATTTCCTAGGCATAATATCTTAACATTAAATGCTTAACTATTTGAAAATAATTCCACTACATTGATATTATAATATACATGAGGTAAACTAAATTTAAACTATACAAAATAGAGGTGTATTTAAAATTTGCAAACTATAATTACCAAATTAGCGTTCATTGCACTCAAATGATTAACTTGTAATATAAATGGAAATCTAAAATGGCATAGTAGAAACTAGTTTCAGTGCTTTAAACTAAAACTAGTTTACTTCTAATCTAAACAAGCTACAAAGAGAAATCAAAGCTTTAAAGAAAAAAAAAAGAAACAAGCCTATACTACCTTCAAATCAGTTCTAATTTGGTAGTGGAAAATCATATTTAAACCAATCTTGATCCAACTAGTACTCACACAACCTAAGGTTCAAAACGATGCAATATTTAGAGGAGAAATAGACTATGAAATAGATTAAGTGCAGCCACCATTATCATGCATAAATTAAACACATAAAAATTCCAAAGTCTTACATTACAAAGATGATCATGGAGTATATTTGTTTTGGATTTACCCACTTTGATGAATGACAAGCTCAAAACAGTGCTAGTCTTGGTTTAGAAAATCCATCCAACTGCAAACAAAAAATAAACAAGAAATAATTTGAGTTTATTAGCTATATTGACCTTTTGACTGTCTAGTAAGCCGGTATTTATATAATTTTTTGGCTCTTCACATACCCTCATTTATACAATTTTTTTATTTTTATTATACTCATTTTCACAAGGCATATCAAATATGAGATTTTATCCTCTCTCCCATGTGAGATGTAGGCTTATTGGGGTTGCTTATATTGCATTTTGACCATGTTTCTTTAAATTTTAGACTTATCAGCACCTCAAGCTTATTTGTTTGGTTTATCTCAAGTGGTTTAACTTCTCTTCCCTCCCACAATAAGTGGATATACATTAATTTTTTTGCTGCCTTCGTGCTTTACAAATATTTTGACCATGCCTCCGCCATTCCTCATTAAATTTTAATTCTTTGCAAATTTTGGGATTTCTTGGATCCAAGTGATTTGATTTTTGGTTTTTCAGAACTTCATGGCATCTATCATCTTTAAATTTTGAGCAGGCATGTCAAGTACCCTACAAGTGAAGATTTGGTGTGAAGCAAAATAAAAAATTGTAGGCACTAAAATATTTTTTATTATTTTTTTATTGTTTAATTTTTTATTTTTATCTATTTATTCACTTCTTTGTGCGCCTCTGGTGACATTCTATGTTTTTCATCGATATTCTATGTCCCCAAAAAAATTGACATTTTTTGCATTTTTGACAATTTTTTGTGACTTTCAGATAATCCTCTGCATATTCATTCAACATTAAGTACTTTATGAAAATGTCTGGTATTTTTTAACAATTTTCGATGACTTCTTGACAATTCTCAATTTTTTTGGCCTTTGCATTTTTTTGGCCATTTTTTGTGGTTTTTGAGTATTTTCTATGTTTTTTAGCCTTTCTCTGCACTTTTTGGCTATTTTTCTATGTTTTTTGATGATTTTTCTTAGCTTCAATTCTATTGATTGCACTTAATCTTCTTTTCATTCATGATTCATTGATCTTTGATATCAGACAATTGATAGAGCTTGTTCAGCTTTTAAATTCTTTCCCCTTTAAAATTTTCTCCCAATTCTAAGAGTCATTGATCTAAGATCAAATGGTTGGAAGGGCTTCTTAATATTTCAACATTTAAAACCTTCAATTTTACAAGATCCATTGTTCTAATATTAATTGGGTGGTGAGGCTTCTTAATAATTCAATATATAAAACCCTCAAATTCGAATGAGCCATTGATCTAAGATTGGATGGCTAGTGGGGCTTCTTAATATTTTAATATTTTAAACCCCTCTAATTCATGTCAGTCATTGATATGAGATCGTATGGCTAGCATTGTTTCTTAATATTTCAACATTTAAAACCCCTCCAATTCATGTGAGCCATTGATTTGAGATTGGATGGCTGGAAGGACTTGGGTGTAGTAGCTTAGACAACATGTAGAAAATAAGCAATTTTGGGTGTCAAACCTCCTCATAACATAAGAAATTTTATACATGTCAAAAATATATTTTCAAGAAATATTTAATGGAGCTGATTTTATGAATTTTAATTGATATTTGAAGGATATATGGGCTTTTAAAGTGATGTTATAGAAAAAGGTAGGTGCCATGGTCAGTAGGGAAATTAAATAGCATGCTAAAAATATATCATTTTAGATATCAAATATTCATAGAACTTAGGCAATTTTATACTTGTCAGAAAGACATTTTCAATATGCATCCAATGGAGGAGGTTTCATGAAATTTCACTAAGTATTGAAGGAGATATGGGCCTTGAAAGTGATGTCATCCATGTTGTTAGGGGTATTGCTAGGTTTGTAGTGCCTAAATTTTATCAGGTTTGGGGTGTTACAACTAAGGGAACATAGGCATATTGGTACTCGTTGGAATGTATTCTTCAAACATGTTATAATGGGATAAGTTATTTACCATTTTTTTTAATTACCATGATCAACTGAAGCAATAAGAACCATAACAACTCAAGGTATGCAAAAATTGGACATATACAACTAGAAAATTTCAACTAACTTAATTTTTTGGATGGTTGACTATATTCTGCATAAGCCTAAGCAAACAAAAGAAAATTTACTTAAAAAAAAAAAAAGTGAATCCCCAATCCATGCAGACCAAGGCATGTTGCACAAGCACAACAATAGTACCTTTGAGTATGGTTTAGAATATAAGAAGAGCAATAAAAAATTTTTATCTTGCTACACAGATGCATATTATGCAGGATGTATTTATGATCAGAGATCCACTTTTGGTTGCGTATTATTTTTAGGTTCTAGACCTATATCATGGAAAACTAAGAAACAATAAATAGTTGCTCAATCTTCCATAGAAGCATATTATGTTGCAAGAGGAGTTGTCTCTAAGGCAATATGGTTAAAATGTATATTAGAAAGCATGAGGGTACCTCAGACTAAACCAACAACCACATGACGTGATAATCAATATGTTTTGAAACTTGTTCATAATCCAATATCCATGAGCATAGAAAACACATTAAATTTCAATGCTACTTCATACATGAACATGTTCAACAACACAATATTCAGCTTAAATTTTTCCCTACTCAAGAACAATGTGTAGACATATCCACCAAGTCACTTGCACATGTTAAGTTTGAGGTATTTCAAAATTTTCTCTTCAATAAACTCCAAACTATGATGTAATAAGTGGAAAAATATTAGAAAAAATATTATCATCATAGTTTGTTAACATCATAATAATTTGAGTGGTTGCAACCACTCAACACAAGATACATGTGTTCACTATTAGTTATGGGTAGTTACATGTAGTTTTCCTATTGTAGGTTGTTATGCTATATTAGGAAAACCTTATGTATCTAAATTATCTCAAATCAATGAATTATATGATTGAAGCTTTACACTATCAAGGACATCCCATCCTCCTCATCCTATGGAGGTTTATAATAATGAGGACTCATTTGTATAGTTGTCTCTTAATTTTACTCAATCTAGCAATCTTTTTTATTAGGAGTAAAAATAAGGGGTTTTGAAAGGAACCCCAAACCTTTTACAATGAAAAGTATGAAATGTATAAGAGAGGACAAAAATAGAAGCACAAGAAGCAACCCAACACTAACAGGGAAAATCCAAAACCTGCCTTATGAAAAAAATAAATAAAGCAAGTGAAGACTAGAGCAAGGAACCAATGGCATCAATACTTAGAACCAAATGGGGGAATGTGCTGGAAGGAAGCCCATCCAACCAGCCACATCAACCACAAAGACAACAACATCAAATTGGAATTAATTTTCACCACATTTTTTCCAATGTTGTCCAAATGGGTCACCACTTCTTCCATCAATATTGTCATCATTCTATTAACCCTAAGCAAAGATTCAATGAGTTTTTTAAGGATGGCATAATTATTGTTTGGGTTGGACATGATGGGGGAGTCCATGAGGATTTTATTGATTTTCTTCTTTGCGAATGTCTCATCCACCGTGCAATCAAAACTAGACCTTTTCTTGCCACGAAAGAGAGAGGGGGAGGCTTTCACTTGGATTGTAGGGGGTGAATCCCAAGAATTTTTGGATTCCACATAAAATAAAATGTGGAGGGGGGCAATACAAGGCTTACCTTTCCCCTAAATTTTCTTTAGTCTCCATCTAGCCATCTTGACTCTCTCTTCTGACATTTTTTTAATTTTATAAGATAAAGGGTGAAAATTTAATAAATACAGGCAAATACGAATTAAATTTTTTACATCATTATACCATCATATTTCCTCCTCAACATACTTCCCAAAAAAAAAATATTTATGGTATTGTTATAACATTTTACCTAGTTTGATGAGGAACTTGGAAAATTCTTGTCTTACTTGCAAAAAATATGACCTCTAAAGTAAAATATTTCAAGGAAAAATGAAGTAAAAAGTTAAAAAATGAAAATTCCACATCATTCTCAAAGGTATTTAGTTGTCATCAAATACCTAAGTTATATTATCTTGACAAAATCATTCTAGCATTTAGTTTTCATTTCCATGGGTTGTCTCTTTCCACAACAAAATGGATCAAAGTTTAGTAGCATTCTCTAACCAAATTCATCACTTTGATTGCGGCTATAAAACTATTCTCAAGAGTATGCAATGGATTTGCACAAGGACCTTAACTTATTGAGGATACTAATATTATCCAAGTTACTTCATCACTCTTATATTGGCAATGGAACTAATCCTCATGGTTGGCAATGGAGCTTTGCAAGGATCTTTACCTTTAAAAAATTAAAATGGGCATTAAAAAAAATGAAAAGTTGCACAAAAGTAATAAAAATATTATGACAAAGAGATGTTAGAATTCACAATATTTTTCATAAACAAATAGAAACAAATCATCCACTCAAATCTTATACAAAAACAAAAAGGAGAACAAGAGATACGATGGGCACCCATAGGCACTATAACTAATTACTATATCCATAGATAATATATTACACAAAACTTTGATGATTAAAAGAGAAGTGAGAGGGGGTATTTATACCAATACCAAAATCCGAATTTAAATAATAAATTTTAACCTAAGCTAATATAATAAGAGGGTTTTAGGTTAATTACAAGTTATAAAGAGGATTCAACCATAACAAGGTTAACCATATCTCATAGGGATTTCATAATAAAATTTTACAAATTATTAATTCATGGTACAATAAAATGCCCTTAGGCCTATCCAATACATCATACAATATCGGTCTTGACCATGAATTAGGTTATAATTTCAACACCCTCCTAATCTGAACTGAGGGACTAAGTAAAGGATATATTAGTAACAATAATATCACCCCCCATAATGGATGCTTTAATGGGCCTCTACATTTTGAGGTAGAGTCGTTTGAATCCCCCCATCATCTAAAATGTGTTGTTACAAAAATATTTCTTGCACAAGAGTCCCCTTAGATTGGACCATAGTCACCACTTCCACTATTAGACACTCTCACACACATCCAAAAAATATTTTTTCTAAGACTTCAAATAAAGAAGAGAAGTCAAGATTACCACCTCCTTTAGAGATAAGCTCTTTCAATCTTCCATTGTCACATAAGATATGTCTTGAAGACATGACTTTTTCTCTTACAACATACATCATCCTTTTTGAAGACTTCCTCTTGTCCTTGGGCCACTTGATTTTAGTCACCAAAAGAGGCTTTGCATGAACCTACTTAAAAGAATGGTTGTAATGAACATACAAGAGTAACTAGACGAGAAATTAAAAAAAGTGACCATGAAATATTAGATATTCATAAATAAGCTTAATCAATCACCCAAAGGAGAAAGAGGAATTGTTGAACTAACATCTTGAATCCTTTTCCTATAAGCCTCCAAAAGACTCAAAATCTACTACAACTTTCAATCTACTAAAACTTTCAAAAATATATCTACATCTTCTAAATAATTAGGCTAATGTTTATTTTTTTTCAATTGGTTATATGGGATTAAAATGATCCCCACTTGTATTACATCATCACCACATAGTGGTATTACAATAAAGCTTGGATATTATCCATGCATCACCTGAAAATATTTTAACCTTGGTCTCCTCTTTAAATGTTAAGGAATCTAACCTGTTAAGCTAATGCCACTTGATTTCTAATGATTCTTATTATATAGAAAAAAGTAAAATTTCCCTTTCAAATTAGGGCAATAGGACTTGAGCATCATTCCATACAATTTGACCCAAAAAACAAAAATAAGTCCATAAATCGATGTCACCAATGTATAGATCTCAAAAATTATACAATTTGAAAAAAAGTGGGCTAAAAACACTTTTGTATGCAAAATTTATGGTCTCCCAAAGTTTTTTCCCAAAATCCCTCAAAAATTAAAAAATTAAATTATCAAATCATAGGGAAACAATGTTAAATTATAGCTTACCACATGTTGCATGTTATTCGCTAATGGTGGCCACTCTTTTTTCACCACCTAGGCTCCATTAACATGTCATAGATTCGACACTTACAAGTGTTTGATTGGTTGAACCATTTTAAATATAGAAAATAGTATTTTTTATGGTGCGTAAAAGCACCATGTCATCCTCCACATTGGCCAAGTCATTTGCCTTATCTAAAAGACCAAAAAAATCCTTGGGTGGGATTTTGATCTAGCATCTCACAAGCCAAAGTACATTCCACTAGCCAAGATGATAATACATCCCTTGAGACACTTGCATCAAATACATAATAGAACAAGCATACCGACTATAATTACTGCATAAAAAACAATCAACCCGAAGACTTAAACAAGTAACCTTTCATATATAGATGACTTTGTATGCATAGCATAGATAATCAACTAGAGCCAATTGATATGGCTCGATTGGTGATGTTTTCATAGGTAACCGCCTCCTAACATTACCACTGTAAGAAAAATATCTCTATTTGACTTGAACACAAGACCTTCTCATGTAAGTGTCCAAGGCATGGCTCCTTTGGCCAATGTGCCATGTCTACAATTTGTATAAGTCATAAGTGTGTTGACTCCTACCTACATATTACTGCAAAAATTGTTGGCGGTGCCTCAAATCCACAACCAAAATCAAACTCAATAATGAATTGTCCCTTTGTCTAACTTAGTATCTCATCTGAATAGAGATTCAAGTGCATTACTTCCATAGAAGGTGACAATGCACCCTATCGATGAAGCACCAAGCCTTCACAACAAAAGGCACACAGGGAAGAGATGACAAACCCCCCCCCCCCCCCCAAAAAAAAAAAAAAAAACTTGCGAAGTACAAATTATAGGGAAGAAAATAAAACACAAAATATTTCTCAACTACAAAAATGCAAAATGTATCAAATTGAAAAGGTTAGAGGAACCAATAGGCTTATGTGCATGAGAGTTGTGTAGGCCAAATAAAGTTATCTTGAGGCTAAGACAATCTAGGCAAAAAGTTCAAGGCACCAAGAACTCAAGAATTTTAAAACGAATTGTGCATGACTATAGAACCAAAAGAGGTATTAAACAGTTTTTAGCAAGTTGTAGAAGATGTAGGCGTCATAAGTTAAACCCAATTTTAGGTGAACACCTATAGGGAGTTTCATTTGTATAAATCTCCATTCTAAGAGCTAATCTTTTCCTCATAGATTGCATCAACAAACTTGGTATCTGATCTTATTTTGTAGTTGGATCAAATTCATGGATATGACCAATGCCATCATCTCCAAGATAACCAAAATTAAGAAGAGAGAGAGAGAGAGAGAGTTCATTTCAATAAATTCAACAAATCATGGAAACCAAATTACAGCTCTTCACCAACAAGTTTAGAATATCGCCTCAAAAGTTGTTGAAGAACTAGTGTTGCAACTCCTAATTGAATTACTAGACAACCTTAACATTACAATGTAGTTAAAATATTGGATAAAAATAATTGATTCTTTTTTTGTCTTCTTTGATATGAATTTAATCTTAAGATGTTGGTTGACATTGTATCAGGTTTTATAAACCTTCCATTTTTTAGGAGGTTTTATAAACCTTTCCATTTTTAGGGAGAGAGAGACTTCACTTCAATAAATTGCAACAAATCGTGAAAACCAAATTACTGTCATCAACATGTTTAGAATCTCACCTCAAAAGTTGGTGTCCAAGAACTAGTGTTGCAACTCCTAACTGAACTATAAACAACCTTAATAATACCATGTGGTTAGAAGATTGGATAAAAACAATTGATTCACTTTTTATCTTCTTTGATATGAATATAATCTTAAAATGTTGGTTGACATTGTATCAGGTCTTATCAACCCTATTTTCCATTTTTGAGGACTTAAGTGGCTATAACAACTCTTGCTTTTTTTTTTTCAATTGGTTATAAAAACCAGGCCCCACTCGTATTACATCATGACCACAAAGTGGTATTATAACAATTTAACAATAATGCATGTATAAGTTGCCAAGACTAACCTAAGTTTCCTCCATGAAAGTCAAGGAATATAACCAATTGAGTTAATGTCATTTGATCTATAAGATATCTTGTTGGTGCTATGTGCTCCTACCATTTTTGTATGGCTTTATAAGATCTTGGTAGTGTGTACTCCCATTGATTTTGTGTTCTCCTATAATTTTTATATAACTATAAAAAATCTTATTAATAATGTGCTTTCATATCTTATCTACCATTATTTATAATATACTATAATAATAATATTATAACAACAACAATAATAAAACCCTAAATCAAAAAAAGGAACCTAATATTCTCAATCCGATTGTATTGTTTTATTCTCTTATTTTTTTAAGAATCTAAGAATATGTGTTATATTTTTTATAGCTAAGCATGTATTAAAAACCAATCCTTTAAAGGTTAAATGTGTTACAACCCAACATTTTTATTCTCTAAATTTTTTAAGAATCTAAGAATATGTGTTATATTTTTTATAGCTAAGCATCTATTAAAAACCAATCCTTTAGAGGTTAAGTGTGTTACAACCCAACATTTTTATTCTCTTAAATTTTTAAGAATCTAAGAATATGTGTTATATTTTTTATAGCTAAGCATCTATTTTTTAAGAATCTAAGAATATGTGTTATATTTTTTATAGCTAAGCATGTATTAAAAACCAATCCTTTAAAGGTTAAGTGTGTTACAACCCAACATTTTTATTCTCTTAATTTTTTAAGAATCTAAGAATATGTGTTATATTTTTTATAGCTAAACATCTATTAAAAACCTATCCTTTAGAGGTTAAGTGTGTTACAACCCAACATTTTTATTCTCTTAATTTTTTAAGAATCTAAAAATATGTGTTATATTTTTTATAGCTAAGCATCTAATGAAAACCAATCCTTTAGAGATTAAGTGTGTTACAACCCAACATCCAAACTGAAATATATGATTACAACTTTCAACTCTTGAGTATGTTACAACCCAATAAAGACAGAAATAACACCATCCAAAGAAAATGATTTTATTGACCAAACATCCAAAATAATATAATTTTATTCACAAAACTCTAAGTATATGATAACTAGTAACACAAACAAATAATCCTCATTTTCCTAAAGTGTAAGATTTGACACGTATCCTCCATGATGCCGAGCACAAAGACAAATCATATAAACTTGCAACACATTCCATTTCACAAACCCTCCCCAGTAAGATACCCAGAATAATAAGGTTAGAGTTTAAACTTTTTTTTATAAAGAGTTCAAACTTTTTTTAGTTAAAAATAAAAAATAAAAAATAAATTAAATTTAAACTTTTATAAAAAATTTAAAATTTAAACGAAAATTCAAAATTCAAATCTGGCATTTTATAATTAAAAAAAAAAACTTTATCAAAATCATAATCATTTATTAAACATCTGAAATTCAGATCCTTGTAATAAAGTTCGAAACCTAAGACCTGTAATAAAGTTCGAACCCTAAGACCGGTTCAGGTTCCAGTTATGCATGTATAACTTCACAATAACAACAACAAAGAAAAGCTAACTTTAATTTACCCACACTATCGTCACAACGTCACCGGTTCGAACTCAACTGCAACCATACGCCTGTGCTTTCCCCATACAAAACCCAGGGCTAAAGCAGTAACAGAAATATTCAGGCGGGTGCAGGTTGAGGCGCCGTAACAGCAGATGCAGCGTTTGGAGCAGCGGCCTTCTTTCGAACACAGACGAAGAAGAAGCCGACAGAGAGGCCTGCCAGAATAACCAGAAACACTCCCACATTGTAGGACATGACGGCCAGCATCAAAAGGTACCCCGTGGCAGCGTTGCAGGCGAAGGCCACCGTCTCCAGGATGCTCGTCACCATAGATTTTGTGCCAAATCTGGCGGCCCCCTTCTGATTCTCCCTCCTCTCGTCGGGCTGGAAATACAGGGTCCTCATGTATGATAGGGTTTGGTGGAAGAAGGCCAGAACAAACAGAGCCGCCAACGACAGCACGTACTGGGTTACTGTCTTCGAGGACCATCCAGAGAACATCAGATCTACAGTTTTACCCCAATACAGAGCCATATGCATTTGCATTCCCTCAGACATTCTTTTTTGCTCAGTACTGTTATGTGGAGGCGTCATATGCATTCCAGGACCCATGCTTGCTTACTGTTTATGAACGTGGCAATAATAGGATTTGGGGCTTAAACCATGAACTACTTCCCAAACAGCACAACAGACCAACAAATTAGCAGAACGATCGCTTCCCACTGGAAGCAACAGATGTTATATAAACCCTAACAAAGTAGAGACCTATTATTATTGCGTCTACCAGAGGTTAGACGAAGACCTGTGCCGTGCAGAGCTCACATGAATCTTCCATCATCCACATTTAAAAAAAAAATTAACCCAATATAATATAATGTATATTACAAGTTTAACATTTATTATTTTGTCTCATTCATTACAATTTGAGATGATTATTTTCAATTTACTTCTCTCAAAACCTCTCTTAGAGTAGCAATCCTGTGTTATTATTTTTAATTGATTGATTTATGAGCTTTATCACTTGTCAATTTTTTTATCAACAAGATAGTATTATTAATAGGAGAGTAGGTTTAGAGTAGCAATCTTTTGTTATTATTTTTACTTGACTCATTTATGAGCCTTTGACTGATTTATGAGCCCTATCACTTGTCAAACTTTCTATCAACAAGATGGTATTATCAATAGGATAGTAGGTTTAAAGGAGCAAGTCTATCTTATAAAATTTCTGTGTCTCTATTAGCATCGTGGTGGTATCTTATAAGATTTCACTGTCTCTATTAACATGGTGGTGGTATGTGTGAAGGTAGTGGTCTTTTCATAAGTTTTTGTCAAGAGGATAATATTATCAATGGAATAGATTTAAAAGTACAAGCCTATTTTATAGGATTTCACATCTCTATTAACTTTAGGGGAGGTAGTTTAGTTCTTTTAATTTTCAACCAAGGTTTAAAGATACAAGCAAGATTTGGATATTAATTTTAGATGATGGTATGTGTATGAAGATAATTAATTCTTTTAATTTTCAACCAAATTCTTATAATATTTTTTTTTCCTACATGTTATTATAATTTTAAGTTATAATAAAGTTTTATTACACTATAATACTTAATTCTATCAAATAAACCAAATTTATTTAAAAGGAAAAACTAATTTTACTTGTCAATCGATTTGGTTATTGATTGTGAAATAAAAAATAACTTGTCAATTTATTTGGTTATTGATAATGAAGGTAAGATATGGAGACCCCATTATATATGATTAAAAGGTAGAATATTTGAGTAGGTTTTTACCTAAAAAAACATATTTTTTATTTTGTAATTTAAGTTTAAGGAATAAAAAATTATAGAAGCTTAAAATTATATTCATATCATAAGATTTTTTTGTACAACATAAGACTTTGAAAATTTAAATAAATTTAAAATTTAGTTTTTGTGAAATACTTTAGTGGTATGGTTTTGGGCTCTTGTACAAAAGACCTAAGTTTAAACCATCGCTGTATAAATAAAATAAAATAAAAAATTTAAAATTTAAATCTTAAAATAAGGTTGTATGTTATGTTTAGGACATGTCTAACATCATATAGATTTGATTTAGAGTAACATTATATATGTTTGATTTAAAGGTAACATCATATAGATTTGATTTAGAGTAACATCATATATATTTGATTTAGAGGCACATTTGAAAATCAACTTAAGAAAGGGTTATAATTTTTAAACAATGAAAAATCAAGTTGTTACAGGAGACATTAAAATATTTTTTTCAATCTTTTTAAGTTTTATGCAGGGCAAATAAAATTACTAGTAAAAATAAACAACAAGGTGGAGATGGAATAGAGGTAATAGGGGGCAGCTTTAAACCCTACTTAATAGTAAAACAAATATAGATGTAACCCATTCTCTTTTATATATATATATATATATATATATATATATATATATATATATATATATATATATATATTTTATGAGTTGTAGAGCATAATTAAAATAAGCGAGTGGAGTGAACTTAGCATAAGGTTATAACTTAAAAAATAATTAGACATTGAATCTTATAAGACTAAAAATTAAATTATTATTAAATCTTTATATTTATATATATATATATATATATATATATATTTTTTTTTTTTTGATGAGGAACCTTTTTATATACAACATATCCGCAACATGTGAGGGGAGAGATTTGAACTTGGGCCTCTCGATAACTGGAGAGTTTTAACTACCCGCTTGCTCTCCAACTCCTCTGCATGAGCAAATCAAATTGTTAATACACTAAAATTTTTATTATTTTTAAAATGTATTCCAGGGTTAGGTGGATTGTTAAGTGCTTGTTTGGTTAGGCATTTATAAGAAAAAATCCAATTTTAAACCTCGGGGGAAGCTTGTTAGCAAAGGTAGTAGTTTGAATTGAATCCTATGAGTGTGTGCCAGACTAACGATGATGTTACGAAACCCGAGTGACCAGTGGTCCCCTTCACTTGTCACTTACTAATGAAGAAGAATAAGTTTGGTGAAAGCAGTTCATATGATTTGAACCCTGCACTTGTCACGTACTAAAAATAGTGTGGTTGTGACCAACTCTTTGCACTTGTCAGTTACTAAAAAAAAAAGTGTTATAACCAACTCTCTTATGTACTCGAAAAAAAAAAAAAAAAACTAAAATTATTTGCTTATATTGATGAGAGTCCTGAGTGCTGGTAAAAGCTAACCCGAGTTCTAAGATTCAAACCGTGACCTAAACAAACGTGTAAAAAATATAATATTTTATATTTTATTTAATATATTTTATTATTTTATTATTTTATTTAAATTATATAAAATTTAAAATTAAAAATAAACCAAATATCTCCTAAAAACCTTTTCAAAACTTTTTTAATATCTATATTGAAAGTTTTGAATGTCACCTTTACAATTTCTCATTGATTTGGAAAATATTGCTTCGTTTTTTTTAATCTTATGTAACATCAAAGTAAAACAAACTAGACTTCAGATTCTTATCCTGTCGCTGTTAACTTAAGGACATACAAGACTTTATTGAATTTTTTTAATTTTTATTCATATTTCTGTCTTTCATGTTGCACTAAAGGCAACGCAACGTGTTGTCAATTTAAACAATGACATTTGCCTTGTGAAAAGTATTCTTCTAAAGTCCATGCTCTTAATTTAACTGTCGGATACTAATTTGAAAGTGGCTTATAATACTTTTAAAACACAGTGCGAAGGGTTAGTGGATTGGCATTGGTAACTGTCTCTAGTCAGGTATTGATCAGAAGAGACCTAGGTTTAAATTTTAAAGGCATGCTTATTGTAAAGGTTGTAGTTTGATATGAATCTTCTTAATGCGCATTAGATCGAAATTCTGAGTAAATCTTTTCACGTCGGGTCTAAGCTTGTTGGGAGTAGCCCCTATGGTTTGAACCTTATACTTAGCAATTACTGTGGACGTAACCAACTCCCCTATGTATCAAAAAAATAAAAACTTTTAAAACACATAACATCAATGTATGTCAGGTCGGTTGAAGAAAGCAATTATGAATCAGTAAAGCTATGATAATATTTCTTGAAATATAATTTATTTTTAAGAGATTTTTTTCATCTAGTTGGATTCAAAACAATTTTTGCACTTTGAAATGAGTGGTTTTATGAAAGAATCCAAGTAGTATTAAGGAAGATATAATAATGTGAAATGTGAAACCAATAGTCCGAAACAAGGATAGTGTTAGGGACATATTTTCTAGAAAAACGTTTAATCTTTTAGGAGTTATATTTTTGTAAAGGATTGTCCAATTTAGATGATTCTTGGACTAATTTGTGCAGAATAAAGAGCTTTAAAATGAGTGACCATATGAAGGAATCCAAAGAGGATTGAGGGAGATACAGCTGTATGAAGTCAACCATCCAAAATAAGGGCAGTGATGATTTTTCAAGTTGCAAAAAATGAAATTGCAAATATCTATCAACCAAGGTTCAAATGATGGAAGGAGTTGTTTTCTAGGGCATCAACAAGGTGAGGCATTATGTCTAGACATGAAAATTTTCAACTAAGTTTCATTTATCCCTTCATTATCTTAGAAGTTTTGCATGCAAATTATTGTAGGTTTATTTTCAAATAATATAATTGTTATAGGATATACTAATAAATTTGAGTAGATTTTGAGTTATGGTTTCCTTCCCATGGATTGACTTACAACAAAATCCTTAGTCATCCCTACAAGTAGAGGTTAGAGAGGACCTCATAGAGCAAAGATCTTTGTTGTTAAAAAATAAGATAGTCATTGGTAAATTTAAAGTGTCTTGGCCAAGGGCTTTGACTTTGATAAAATGGATTGATAGGAGTTGAAAGTATGCAAGATTGAGTCTATCTTTTCTTTCCAAAGGTTTCTTCCTAGCCATTTTATGTTCTAGGGAGCAAATAGATAAAATCTTGAAAGGAGGTCCTTGGTTTAAGGGAAGAGTAAGACTCTTCCTTACCTGCTAATATGAAAGCTTTGCACCTAAAAACTTAAATCTACCCTTAATATCAATCTAGGTTAGGATGTATGGGTTGTTCATTGAATTTTAGGAAATGGATACCTTCAAGGCAATAGGCAACAACGAGAAAATTCCTTGAGATTTCAAAAACTGCAAAAGATAAATTCTTGGTTATTTATGGCTGGATATGGGTCATGACTGATATCAATAAAGCTTTACTAGAATCAATCATTCTTAAGTATGGGGGTAAGTTGTGGATCCAAACTATGTATTATGAAAATATATCTTTTTAGATGTAGAAGATGCCATGAGGTGGGGCATATTGAAAGTCCATGCCCTAATAAGAGTCCAACAGAAACATATGTAAAAAATCGTAAGAGAAACTTACAAATGGATATGCAGAGTTATGCATAAGCACGAAATATCG
The DNA here is from genome assembly GCA_028583015.1 of Wollemia nobilis. Lineage (NCBI taxonomy): Eukaryota > Viridiplantae > Streptophyta > Pinopsida > Araucariales > Araucariaceae > Wollemia > Wollemia nobilis. The sequence goes on along the minus strand of JAQPPZ010017248.1, from coordinate 24,212,861 downwards.
TAAATTGGCTCTATTTAGAATTTTCAAAATTTTAAATTGGATAATTTTGGATCCTTTCACTAGGCCCTATTCACTCGAAATTTATGGGGTGGAAGTTTTTTTAGGGTAAATTCGCCCATCGTTGATAATAAATATTATATTTTTATTTTAACTCGTCGACAACTTTCACCCCATTCCATTGACAATTCACCTTCAAATTATAAATGATTTTGTTTTTCCTACCCAATTCACCTCATATACTACATGTATATATACTATAGTGGGTATCGATAAACATACATCTAAAATACTCTAACTCAAAAATAGCTCTGAAACAATGAAAAACTTGACAAGGTTGCAGAAAAGTATCTATCAACATAAACCTATCGGTTGTAGATGAGTGTCGATCGACATATGACTATCGGTTGTAGAGAAGTGTCGATCGACGTAAGATGATCGACATAAGACAATCGATTGCAGAGGAGTGTTGATCAACATATGACTATCGGTGTAAGACGATCAACATAAGTCGATCGGTTGCAGAGAAGTGTCGATCAGTATATACCTATTGGTTGCAAAGAAGTGTTGATCGACATAAGATGATTGGTTGCAGAGACTGTCGGTATAAGTTGATCGATTGTAAAAAAGTGTTTGTCGATATAAAATGATCAATTATAGAGATGTGTTTATCGGTATTAGAGGATCGGTTGTAGAGGAGAGTTTTTCAGTATTAGTCTATTGGTTGCAAAGAAGTGTAGATTGACATAAGCCGATCGATTATAGAGACATGTCTATCAACATAAGTCAATAATTTAAAAAGAGGTGTCGATCGGTATAAGTCGATCAGTTGTAGAGATGTGTATATCGGCATAAGTCGATTGGTTGCAAAGAAGAGATGATCGGTATAAGCTGATTGGTTGTAGAGATGTTAGGATCCTACTATAAAATAAACTCAAATAAACACACTCTCACACAATTGCTTGGAAATAAACATCATATTAATATTTAGAACAAAATACACATTATAACATAAATTTGCATAAAGGAACAATCTCACAATAAGATAGAATCGTAGGCCTCTTCGAGGGGCAACCTCCTTCAACACTTCATTAACTTGCAAAAATATACATTGGTGCCTTCTCGAGTATTTAAAGAGTTGCCTTCGATGGTTGGCTTACATACAAAATGCCACCTGGATTACATGCATAATGCCACTCGAATTACATGCACAATGCCACTCGAATTACATGCACAAGGCCACCTTACATAACCTATCTACCATGTGTTACATAAAAAGGGTGTCATTTGTCATAGGCACTACATAAGCTAAAACTTAGAACATTACAAAATATTAATCATGGGTACTACCCACGTTCTTTAGGAATTATTACATCATGGAAGTTATTACATTAAGGGTTAGGATGGGATCCTAACATGTCCTTCCCCTTGAAGAAGATTTGTCCTCAAAGCTGAAATGAGAAAACTATTGTTGGAGTTGGTGGAGAGACTCCCATGTAGCATCTTCAGGTTGAAGCCCATGCCACTGGACCAGGATATTTGTAATTGTACCGTTGCAAAGAGTGTGACTCCGATGATCCAACAACTAATCAGGTTCAAGTAAGATGGAGCCTTCTTCATCCAATTCAGGAAGTGTGGATTGAACCTGTACCTGTGTACCCACAACTTTCTTGAGAGCGAAAACATGAAAAATAGGATGAAGCTTGGAAGTAGGTGGGAGTGCCAATTTGTAAGTTGTGGGGCCAATCCTTTGTAGAACCTGGTAAGGACCATAGTATTTTGCAGCAAGTTTCTAGCACCTGCGAAGTTGTAGGGATGATTGTTTGTACGACTATAAGCGAAGGAAGACCATATCACCTACATCAAAACTATGCTCAGAATGATGTTGATCAGCTTGTTGGTGCATCCGATTCTGGGCCATGTTCAAATTCTACTTAAGTTGGCGAAGGACCTCAGTATGTTGACTCAGAGTGTTGTCGATGACCTGGACCTTGGAGTTGCTAGGAATGTAAGAGGAAGGCTTAGGTGGAAGGTGCCTGTAGACTACTTCAAATGGTGTGAGTTTGGTTACGATATGATAGGAAGTGTTGTACCACCATTCGACCAATGATAGCCATTTTGCCCATTGAGTGGGATGATCTGAGACAAAGCAACGAAGGTATGTTTCCAAGCATTTATTAACAACTTTTGTTTGACCATCTGTTTGCAGATGGTAGTCTGAACTCATTTTGAGTTGAGTCCCCTGTAACTTAAACAACTCTTGCTAGAAATGACTAGTGAAGGTGGGATCACGATCAGATACAATGGAGGTGGGTATGCCATGAAGGCGAAATATGGAGTCAAAAAAAATTTGTGCAACAGTGGATGATGTATAAGGATGGGCAAGGGCACAAAAGTGAGCATACTTTGAAAGGCGGTCTACTACCATGAAAATAACTGACTTGCCTCCAGATTTAGGGAGCCCTTCTATAAAGTCCATGGAAATGTCAGTCTAAACCTGATCTGGGATAGGCAATGGCTGAAGAGTGTCTGGAGAGTGCACTGTTTCACCTTTCATCCTTGACATGTGTCACAGGCAGCAACAAAAGAGCGAATGTCACATTTCATACCTTTCCAAAAGAAGGTGCGCTTGAGTCGCTCATATGTTTTAAAGAACCCTGAATGGCCTACAGAGGGAGTGGCATGCAATTCCTTCATAAGGAGCTCTTTAAGTATGGACTTATGAGGTAGAACCAGACGTTGATGGTAGTGCAGATCATGGCCATTCCAACTATACCCTGGTGCAGAATCTGGATCATCCATTAGTGAGGCTATCAAAGCTTGCAAATCTGCATCCTGACATGCTTCTTGATGGAAGGAATCAATCCATTGGGGAAATGGTGCAGAGATGACACACAACATACTTACGATCTCTATTTGGCGAGAAAGAGCATCAACCACAATATTCTCCTTTCCCTTTTTGTAGGTGATATCATAATCATAGCCCATGAGTTTAGACACCCACTTTTGTTGGTCATGTGTGGCAACTCTTTATTCCAAAAAATATTTGAGACTTTGATGGTCGATTTTGATGGAGAAGTGACGCCCAATGAGGTAAGGTCACCAATGTGTGAATGCATGCAATATGTCTAACATTTCCATAGCATACGTGGATTTACCTAGATTACGATCAGAGAGTGCCTTGCTAGTAAAAGCCACAAGTCGTCCTTCTTGCATCAATATTGCCCCAATACCACGACCAGAAGCATCACTTTCAATGACAAATGGTTTAGAGAAATATGGCATGGCTAAAACGGGAGTGGTGGTCATAGAATGCTTGAGTTCAATGAAGGCTTGGTCAGCAGGCCCTGTCCAAGTGAAGGAATATTTTTTCAACATGGAGGTGAGGGGGGCAACTATCTTCCCATAATTGTAGATAAATTTGCGATAATAGCCTGTAAACCCTAAAAATACTCGAATTCCCTTGAGGGTGCAAGGTTTCGGCCACTCTTGAACTGCTTGAATCTTCTTAGGGTCAACCTTGATGCCATCTTGTGAGACAATGTGTCCCAGATACTCTACTTCAGTCAGACCAAAGGAACACTTGGACCTTTTGGCAAAAAGGTGATGGGTTGCCAACAACTATAAATTTTGATCCACATGATTGAGGTACTCTTCCCATATGCGACTATAAATTAAGATGTCATGAAGAACACAAGGATGAACTTCTGCAAAAAGGGCCGGAAGATGTTGTTCATAAGACTTTGGAATGTAGAAGGAGCATTTGTGAGACCAAATGGCATTACCAAGAATTCATAATGACCTTTATGAGTGTGAAAGGTAGTTTTGGGGATGTCCTCATCCTTGATCCGGATCTGATGGTACCTAGAGCAGAGATCAAGCTTGGTGAAATACATGGTCTCGTGTAGTTCATCGAGTAACTCATCAACCACTAGAATAGGAAATTTATCCTTGACCGTAGTATTTTTGAGTTCCCGGTATTCAATACATAGGCACCATGAGCCATATTTCTTGGGAACAAGTAGGACAAGCAAGAAGTAGGGGCTAGTACTAGGCTGGATGACACCAGCCTTGAGTAATTCCTGTACTAGTTTTTCCAGTTCTGATTTCATGGCATGAGGGCACCTATATGGCTTGATATTTGTTGGTGCGCTACCCGGGAGCAATGGGACATCATGGTCATAAGAGCGATGCAGTGGTAGTGTAGTTGGTTTTGCAAATAAAACATCATGCTTGTGTAGAACTAGTTGTAGGTTTGATGGAATTTCAACAATTAGTGAAGTGGTTGGTTGGATGGAGAAGAGTTGTGCAATGATCCCACATTTTTATTTCTTTAGTACTTTCTCCATACGATTGGAACTAATGAGGTGAGGTGTTCCTGCAGGGGACCCCTTGAGTAAGTGTGTCTATCCATTTTGGGATAATTGCATCCAGAGTTCTACAAAGTTCCAACTGATAGTGCCCAATGTACTCAACCATTGAGATCCCAAAACCATATCACATCCTCCCAATTGGAGGGTAAACTTGTCTTGCTTGAGTTCATAGTCCCCTCTCACGATCTTGACATTATGACATTTTCCTTTACAAGGTAATGTTCCCCCATTGGCTACCATGACCTCGAATGAATTACAAGTGTGGATATAGCAATTTGCCTGCTTAACAACTCAAGGATCAATGAAGTTGTGTGTGATGCCTAAATCAATAAGGATGGTAAGATGTTGGGCCTTGAAAAATCCCACAACTTTCATGGTTTGTGGAGTGGTAATGCCTGCAAGAGCATGGACTAAAATCTCTGCTTCAGACCCCTGTGTATCTTCTTCTTGTGGAGAAGTTGTTTCAGTAGGGTCCTCATCCTCATCACTCCGGTTAGTGTTAGTAGGTTCCTCAACATCTATCAAGAACAGAGTTTTGTTTGCACACTTATGTCCTTTAAAAAACTTTTCATCACAATTATAACATAATCCTTGGGCACGACGTGCATCCATATCCTCTGTAGTCAGTCGCTTGGGTGTAGTAGGTTTACTATCCACTAAATTTTGGGTTTGAGAAGGAAATGAAGGTCAATTTTGAGGAAATTGCGGTGGGCACCTTTGGTTTGAGATTTTAGATTCATCCAGATAGGCCAAACTGATAGCTTCCATCATGAATTGTGGTTTCAACATCTCTACTTCAGCTTGGAGATCCCATTTTAACCCACTGATAAAACAACTCGTGAAGAACCCTTCCGTCAATCCTCTTGTCTTATTGGCCAATTTTTCAAATTGAGTTTGGTAGTCACGGACTAAGGATGTTTGTTGTAGTTTGGTCAAGACCCCTATGAAGTCCTCATACTCACTAGGCCCAAATCGGGTTAGTATTTGGGACTCAAAGTCCTCCCAAGAGAGATTTGGGTTAGAATTACGTAACCACTAGAACCAGTGTAGAGCCTCAGATTCTAAATTGAAGGAAGCCATCTGAACTCGATGATATATGAAAATATTATGAAGTCTAAAGAATTGATCAACCCTGCATAACCACCCATCAACATCCTTCCCATTAAATTGAGGGAAGTCTAATTTTGGCATTTTAAAGGATGGATCATGGTCATTCCTTGTAGAGTTTTCAGCTTGGCATTTTATTTTGAGTGGTCCCTTCTATAACTTGCTACCCACTTCTATGAGTGTTTCTTCTAAGCGAGTGCTAGTGGCCTCATGATCTAGATGAAGACCTTGGACCTCTTCCCTTATGGAGAAAATTGCCAAGTTCAAATTTTCAATGGCTTTTGTTAAGGAGTCCATTTGTTCTATCTCTTTTTGATGTTCTCGGGTACCCTGGGCCATTTTGGAATATTTTGTGACCAGTTACTAAAAATAGAATTGGGTTTCAGGACTTACTATTTTTAGTAAGTGTCCAAAAAAGTGCTTGGGTGCTATTTTTTTCTCCTTTTTTGTCGAGTCTAATGGTGTTTACAGTTTTGGATTCTGAGCTACAATGCAAAAGTTGGATACTAGAGCACTATCTATAATTGGTCTCTGGTCACTCACTCAATGTTTTTCTTAGCCCCAATAGTTTCTCTGACACTACTTACCTCACTAGTCTGAAGATTCTCTGTATTGTGTAGGTTACTGTTATGATAGTTCTGTTTTGACACTGAAAAACTGCAATTTTTGACCTGACTGTGTTAACCTAACTGACTTGACTGACCTGACTATTACTGCCACTGTAAATATGACTGTTATTCTCCAGAATGTCAAATTAACTGTCACCCTCATATTCTATCCTGAATTCATGCAATTTATGCTATTTTTTTGGTAGAGGATTCCTTTCTCATATGCTCACTTTTGGGAATTTCGAATGCAGTTTTACGAACAAGGAGTTTTGGTTTGTGATTTTTGTTGCAAGTTGAAGTTTTAACAAATCCAGGTTATGGTAGGTAAAGGAGTATGTAACACCCATAGGCCCTTTGTTATACTGCAGTGAAAAACAATAGTGCTTGGACCAATATTTCAGGCCACTATCCAAGGAGGATTCCACACATACCCTTGAGCACACTATCTCCCTCTCTGACAGTACAAGAGGGTAATCATATGGGATGTTGTATCCTGTGGACTATGGATGATACAAGGTCAATAAGCTTCCTACTAGATCAAATTTTGTTAATCCTAGAATGGTCTCCCAATATACCCGAAGATGTGTGGGAGCTCAAGTCCATGTGCGAGTTCTATTTGAGGCCTGGGTATTAGAGCCTGATCGCCCCTCACTTCATTAGACGTTGTATGGGCTATTTATCTTAGCCAATAATGATAGATCCTTCACGATATTTTAAATCCCCCGACACAGGGTTTCTACCTACTCAACTAAAAATACAATTTCTTTTTTTTTGACTGGTCTCTGTCTTTTTTTTATAATAGTAAAAAAAATTACATGAAAATAACAGGGGATTATACCTAACAGACAAGAATCATTACTGTTGTAGCATAAATTGGCCCTAGAAAGCGCTTTGATACCACTTGTTAGGATCCTCCTCTCTCACACAAATGCTTGGAAATAAACTTGCATAAACATCATATTAATATTCATAACAAAATACACATTATAACAAAAATTTGTGTAAATGAACAATCTCACAATAAGATAGAATTGCAGGCCTCTTCGAGGGGGCAACCTCCTTCAACACTTCATTAACTTGCAAAAATATAAATACATTGGTGCCTTCTCGGGTATTTAAAGATTTTCCTTCCATGGTTGGCTTACATGTAAAATGCCACCTGGATTACATGCATAATTCCACCCGAATTACATGCACAATGCCACTCGAATTACATGCACAATGCCACCTTACATAACCTATCTACCATGTGTTACATAAAAAGAGTGCCATTTGTCATAGGCACTACATAAGCTACAAAATAGAATATTATAAAATATTAATCATGGGTACTACCCACGTTATTTAGGAATTATTACATCATGGAAGTTATTACATTAAGGGTTAGGATGGGATCCTAACAGATGTGTCTATCGACATAAGCTGATCGGTTGCAAAAATATGTCTATCGGTATAAGCCGATCGGTTGTAGAGCAGTGTTTGTTGGTACAAGCCAATCAATTATAGAGATGCATTTATCGACCTAAGTCAATAAATTGTAGAGGAGAAACTATCGACATAATCTGATCGATTATAGAGGAGAGACTATCAAAATAGTTGATCGGTTGTAGAGGCATGTCTATGGTCCTAAGCCGATCCATTGCAAAAGTGTGTCGATCGGCATGAGGCTATCAGTTACAAAGGATTCATGACTATAAAAGTAGAGAGAGTATTCTTCTTTCATTATTCTTTTATCCAAAGCTCTTTTTCTTCAGTTTTATAGGTATTGTAGATGAACTATATGCAACTGTGGTAGAAAACTATCAATGTCATTTGGTTGTGTGTCAAGAGTATTTTTTTGCCAGACTGCTTCCTATCTCTTAGAGTATGTTTCAAAGGCAGTGTAGAAGCACTATTTGTAATTGTGGTTGATAAGTATCCATGTCATGTTGTGTGTTAGGATCATTTTCTTATCAAATACTGCTTCTTGTTTGTCAGATGCCATTCTACAGGGCAACGTAGGTTCGTCTTGAGGGATGTATGCTATTTTTCTTAAATTATATATTCATTTCCTAACATATGAAGGTTTTTATTTATATATACAATGTCACCTACTAAATATGGAAAGAAGGGAGGCCAATATTCTTGTAAAAATACAATTCTGAAATATTTTATACAAATATCAAAATACAGTGAGGCATCAATCTCTATAGATTCTACACAACATGCAGGTATAAACACATTTTACCATCAAATTTTAATATTTCTCTGCTATTTTTAAATATAAAGTCTTTCTTTATTAATAGATAAATGGTTTTTTGCTTATCTACCTATTTTTAAATACTTTGTAAAACTGTATTATGTTAATTCTTTGAAATAGTGTTTTTTTTACATCAAAAAATGATAGAGAACACCAAAAATTGAATGCAGTAAACATTGTCGACCCTGATGTGCTTTCACTCGAAGATATTCTAGTAGATGAGATGGGAACACATGATATTTTTTCTAATAATGGCATTCAACAACCTTCATGAGATTTTAAATTCAGACACATCAACCAAAAAAGAAAATGATAGTACAATTAAAATGCAGACCTCTGGGGAATCTTGTAGTAAAATATCTAAACATCAAAAGATAAGCGAATGGGCTAGTGGAAGGGATTTTAAAAATGAATGGGTATGGTTATAACCCTTTATTGAGCAAGATGAGAAACAAAATGTGTGTAAATGCATTATTTGTACATGGAAGCTGAGAAAGAATCATTTATTGTAAAATAAGAAAGACACAATAGAAAAAACTGTGGAAAATTTTACATCAAAGAAATACGAAGTGATGGAAAAATTAAAAAAATTCATAGGTGGAAGGATGCATCAGAATATGTGCATGTGAGATATGCACTTGAATACGAAAAAACAATGAAACAACAATAAACTCTCATTGAAAATGGTGGAACAATCGAGGCATAATTTCAAAAAATTAATAAGACTGTATTAGCCTCAAATAAATTGCAGTTTGTTGTTGTATACAGTATTCTAAAAAAAGGTCGATCCATGTATGATTTTTCTTATTTTAAGCAAATACTTCAACTAGCCGATGTATAAAACCTTACCAGTTCAAATTGGTCAGATCGAAGTGGTTGGGAAATGGTAAAATATCTATCATTGGTTGATAAGGAAGACCTGAGAGAGAATGTGAAACAAGCCAAATTTATTTCACTTTCCATTAATGAGGTAACAACTATTGATAATACATCTTGGATTTGCGTACATGTTTACACATTCAAAAATCATTTGAGATAACCTCATTTACTAGCTCTACATAAGATTGAAAATTGTAATGCAGAAAACATTTATAATGTTGTTGTAACCAGTTTAAAGGATGTTGTCAAAATGGATGAAAAGGAAATTGCCAAAAAGTTAATTTATGTTGGAGCTGATGGTGCAGTTACAATGCAAGGAAAAAGGAATGGTATTTGTGTTAGGCTTCAAACATCATTTACCTCATATGTGATTCCTATTAATTGCATGGCTCATCGAATGAATCTTGCATACAAAATTATGAGCAATTTTGATAATGTAGCCAAAGTGGAAGAACTCATCCGTGAAATACACTCATACTTTTCATGCTGTCAAAAAGGTTTGCAGAGTTTCAATAGTTTTCTCTAGGTGTAACAAAAGCCAGAAAAATGTTAAAAGATGTGGACACCAGGTGGATTTCATTGTTTCCTCCTACAAAATGGGTATTTTTAGAATATCAATCCTTGGTTGGGTTTATGTATGCACATCGTAGGGATGTTGACAAGGCAAAAGATTTGTTTTTTTATATAACTGACTTGGAAACTCTTCTCACATTATGTGGTATTATTCCATTGTTACAAGAAATGAATTCTTTGATTAACTTGCACAGGAAAGAGCAATTTATATTGTCAATTTCATTAGGATGAGAAAATAAATATGTATGATTATTGATAGAATTTATTTATTCGAAAAATATTTTAAGAATCCCAAGTTTGATAGTTAGAATATGTTAGTTGATGTCAATGATTTGAACAACTTTTTAAAGTTCAACATCAACGATAATATTTGTATTGTTATCAATGGAAAGATGATTCATGTATATCGTTATGAAAAGTGGTTAGATACACTAACAAATGATGTTGAACAAGTGCTTATAACACATTTCGAATTCGATGAGGTTTTAGATAGCACTAAGAATAAATTGAAAAGAATTGCAAATACATTAACAAGTGAAATAAGAGATTGTTTTAAGAGATATGAGACACTTGAGGCCATGGCTATTGTTAATCCTATCTTATGGAATCCTTGTAGTGACCATAGTAGTAGAAGTGAGTTGTTTGTAAAATATATGGGTAATCATATGACACATTTCTCTAAAAAAGTGGAAATAAATGGCATTGAAATCAATGGTATTCTAAACAAATATCTTTTGAGACAATAATCAACCAATTTTGGAATAACAATGGATAATCAAATTGTACATTTCAAAAATCCACATGTTACTGGTTCAATCATGCGTTTGTGGCAAAAATTGTGTTGAAGTAGTGTCTTACAAGAAACTATGAGTGAATAATTTATTTTATATGAATAATGTGAGACAATGATTTTGGGATATGTTGAAGACAAAAGGGTTTTTATATCAGAATGTATGTGTCATCGTACAAGGTGGGTAAGTTTCCCTATGACAGAGCATCGACATATTGGAAGTCCCTAACAGAAAGGAGAGGTCTCAATAATATTGTTGATAATAATGAAAATGATTCAGCTTGGAGTGATGATGAGATTATGGAAATGTAGAATTCACAAATGATTCTTGGTTCTTTTGAAGAAGTTGATAAAGCGTTGTATCAGCTTCTAGAAATGTAAAAATTACAATGATTATATGACAAATTCATATAATCAACGATTTTCTTGATTTGAAATCATTTGTAAAATTTTAGTGATTTGAATAAATTCATATTATCAATAATTTTCCATATTTGATATCATTTGTAAATATCAATGATTTGAAAAAATTCATATTATCAATGATTTTTTGTATTTTATTAGTTGTAAAATTTCAGTGATTTGAAAAAAATCATATAATCATTCTATTTTCAATGATTACGCATATTTGTTTTTTAATGTTATGGATTGTCTATGTTTTCAAAATTTATTATTTATGCTTTAGCTTTGAGTAAGCTGAAAATTTGAAAACCATGCATACATAATGATGCTATGTTATTGAATTAATTGTCTATGTTGACAGAATATAGTCATTTTTTCTTTGACTTTGAATGTATGTCTGTATGTATCATTAGTATGTATGATATGACTCTAGAAGTGTTATTAACTTTCTATGTTGACAAAATTTTATGATTTATGCTTTGCCATTGAGTAAACCATGCATGCATACATAACTAGTAAACATGTTTTAGTATCATTAGTATGTATGATTTGACTCCAGAAGAAAAAATACATGTAGTATATTACTTTAGATATGGAAAATGAAAATTTAAACCCATACATAGACATATCCATCATAAAATCACTTTGAAATATAAAAACAATATAGCATAATACAAATGACCATATTCATTTTTATACAACTAGAATGACTATGAATGCACTGAAAATTTAAACCCATGCATAGATATATCCTTCGTAAACTCACTTGAAAATTGAAATATAAAAACAACATAGCATAATACATGGAAATTAAAAATTTAAACCCATTCATAGATATCTCCATTGTAAACTCACTTTGAAATATAAAAACAATATAGCATAATACAAATAACAATACTCATTTTTATATTACAACAAGAATGACTATGAATAAACTGAAATTTAAACCCATGCATAGATATATCATTTGTAAAATCATTTAAAATTTGAAATATAAAAACAACATAGCATAATAAATAGAAATTGAACTTTAACCCCTTCATAAATATCTCCATCATAAACTCACTTTGAAATATAAAAACAATATAACATAATACAAAAGACAAAACACTTTTCTATACAACAACAAGAATGACTATGAATAAACTGAAAATTTAAACCCATGCATAGATATATCCTTCGTAAAATCATTTGAAAATTGAAATATAAAAACAACATAGTAGAATACATAAGATAATACTCATTTTTATATCACAACAAAAATAACTGAATAAAATAAAAATCTAAATCTGTGCATACATATATTCTTCATAAAATCAAGCATATTTTAAACACCATAATCTCAAGATATGAAAATAATACACAATTATAACTGTAAATAGTATAATAGTAAAATAATAAAAGCAAGTATCTTGTTTTCAAATGAAAACATATGAAATGTCATAAAATAGTTTCATGCTTCAAAATATTTTCCCCATTCCACCACTCCTTTTTCCTTTTCAATGACTTCCACATTTTGTATAGCAATGAATCCTCCCTCATTTTTTCCCTGTTCAACTCCTTTTCCTCTTCCACTACTTCCACGAATTCTACATTATGCATTCCAACGGCTTCTCCCTCGGGCTGGGTAACAATACTCTCAATTACTCAAGAACTGACACAAATATTCTCAACATTTTTCAATCCATCGAGCAGGGTATTTTCCTCTTTCCCAATGTCTTCAGATATTGGTACAGAAACTTCTTTACCCTTATCCTTTAGATGAATATTAGGATCCAATCTGTTTCAGATAGTTATTTTTTGCAAAATATTGTTTTTATGAACTGCTTTATCAACTCTTTTTTTCATTGCCTTTGAAGCATTTAAGAACTTCTTTGCCATCCTGAGATAGTCTTGTCAGTTTTGAACCTAATTCTTAAGATTATCATACTTTACCTGCAAAAAGAAACATAATTAGTCAGTAGATAAGTACATTTGAAAAAACAGAACAAATAATTTTTGAACACATAAGTGATTAAGTCAAACCTCAACAACATTCTTTGCAGCTACAACAACAACAACAACAACCTTTTTGTTATCACCAACCCATTCATTATAATAAGCTTGGGACTCACCGTTTATGTTCTCCAATCTGTTCAATATAAAATTTAAAATTTCATTTGTGTAAGATGTATTAACCTTCACAATGCCAGATTTTACTTGTTGTAGTAGAACCTCCATATTTTTAGGTTCATTTTCAAAAATAGAAAATTTGGTTTCTCTTTTTAAAAAATTATTGTATTGGGCATTAATTTCCTTTTATCAACAATTGGCTCGATACTCCTATTTTCTATTTTTGTTATATCTAGAAGCAGTAAATCTTTAATGGTAGATTCAACGTTATCAAAAACCAATTTTTTTTCTAAAATATATTTTTCATCCTCTGGTCGAGGATTAGCCTGACGGGTGTCTGTTTCCTTAGGAGAAGATTTGCTTGAACATTCTGCTCATTCATTTCCTTTATATCGAAGTAATTCTGATACTTGGAAAGTAGTGGGTCTATTTCCTTGTAAAAAGAAATCTTGATTAAGTGGAACATAATCCAACCCAACACTAGAAGCTTTCGGTACATCCTTAAAATTAAAATTAGCAAGAGAAATACGTTCGAATCCTAAAAATATCTTTGATGCTTCTTTCTCTAAAAATTACTTTGTTTCTTCTCTCTGTGGTCTAGATGGAAGAATTTATTTTTCAACTAGGAAGCATTGACCTCGCATTTGATGTTGGCGTGGTGGAGGAGGGGGTGACATCGATTGTTGATTTTGTTGACGAAATTATTGTATAGGAACTTAAAACATAAAAATAAAAATTAGTTATAAAATTTGTGAAGGTAGATTATGAAAATTGGTTAAAAAATTTGTTAGAACTCTTACCGACAGAAGAAGAGACATCTTGTGTAGCTGTAGATGCAAATAGAATGTGGGCATGCCATACATATGAATATTTTTTAATGAAAAACAATAAAATTTTTGTAAAAAAATTGTTTAGGCAGTCATTAAAACTTACTCTCCAAAGATGAAACCTCTTGTGCAACTATGCCCATTGGCAATGGACGTGCAACCACAGGTGGAGGTTGTCGAGGATCAGGAGAACTAGATCTTATATGTTTCCTTGTTTATATTCTCCTTAGTAGTGGCATTGTTTCCTTTGTAGGTGTTTCGAAGTCTCCTGATTCCTTTGGATTATAAATTTTGAAAGCAGCATCCCACTTTGAAGTGGAAGATGATGCCCTTTTTTGTGTTTTGTATAACATGTCAAAACTATAAAAAATATAAACATATGAACAATAAAAAATTTGACTTCAATATTAACTAAAAATTACTTGAATATGATGTTCTGTCATGGCTACATTGGCTAGGGTTGAGTGCCAAGATGTCAGTACTTGAGTGATCTACAAATGATAAAAATATTCATAAAAAAAAGAATATAGTTGCATGTGCTAACTATTGATGAGGATGAAGCATGGGTTATCATGTTTTGGATTTCCAATTTGATCCGATGTGAGACATAGCTAGACCAGTCGAATTGTTGGTGTGCAACACAACAAACCGAATATACTAAGGCCCACATCAAAAATTCTATCGTTCTTCCTTATAGAATGAGTCTCGCAAGAAAGAATTCGTAACATGCCTAAAGAAATTTATTTTCAATAACTGATATAGTCAAACCCCTTCTGGACTTTGTGGCTGTAACTACAAAAAAAATAGAATCAGTAATTGTAGACACTAGTGACTAGAATTTAAATTCAATTAAATAAAAAAAATAGTTATTCCTTGAAAATATTTCAATTGCACATTGAATTTGTTCTCCAAGTAGAGTTTGTCTTCATCAGTTAATGCATATTTTGATGTGATTAGCTCACAACCAGTGTGAGGCAATGCTATCAATCTGATGACATTAGAGGCTATGAAGGAAAAATAATATTTTTATTGTCAATGGCAACATTTACCTTGCTCGAATAAATATTATAACCTGCAATGATATTCTCCATTAGTTTAGTGTCTATGTCGAACTACGACATCAAAACTAGACCCCGAAGACCAGAGTTCATGACCCATGACATGTCGTAACCTGATGTTGATAAAATTTCAAAAATTAGGGGGTAAACTAGATTTTTAAAATTAATTTTAGACATTCCATGGGTGACAAGGGATGCCATAGGGTTATTTCATCATGTACGAGAGTATGGATTGAAAGATACAATGGATGGTATGTGACACTTGAAGAAAAAGGGTTTAAACGAGAGGAAAAGGGTTAATAATTTCTTAAAACTTAAGGTAAATGGTTAAACTAAGATAAAATGGGAGGAAGAGGGTTAAAAATGCTTCAAAGCAAGAGGAAAAGGGTTAAAACTATGATAGAAAAGGTGAAAAAATCTATTTATATAGATTTTTTTGCATGCAATCAACTCATGGATGGGTGACACATGGCATTTGCATGCAATCGTTTCACAGATGGTTGACATGTGGGATAGATGCACCACTGCAACCGACTAGGTACTCTGCAACTGATTGAATTTTGTACAATCGATTGACTTTGATGCAATTGATCATCATACTTACAACCCATCGACATTGTTGCAACCAATCAAATTTATAGCAACTAATCATCTTTGTTGTAATCGATTATCATACCTACACCTGATTGGAATTCCTATAACCGATCATCATGTTGTCATGCATAGATGCAACTGATCGTCATACCTGCAACCGATAGTCATGCCTACATCTTATCGTCATGCCTATCTTTGATCATCATACCTATAGTATGTAGCCGATCATCATGCCTGCATCCAATCGTTATACCTGTAGTTGATCGTCATGTTTACAGTCGATCAAAATTTCTACAACATATCAGTATGTTTACAACACATTGACATATCTACATCCGATCATCATGCTTATAGTTTATCGATATAGTTACATATATCCGATCATCATATCTATAGCCGATCATCATACCTACATTCAATTGTCATATCTATAATCGATCATCATACCTTCAACCGATCATCATACCTATAATCGATCATCATTCTTGCATCTGATCGTCATACCTTCAATTGATCATCATACCTACAACTGATCATCATACCTGCATCCAATCATCATGCCTACAATCGATCATCATATCTACAACCAATAATCATACCTGTAGTCGATCATCATGTCTACAATCAATCGTCATACCTACAATCGATCATCATATCTGTAGTCGATCGTCATACCTACAATCAATCGTCATGTCTACAACCAATCATCATATCTACAGTCGATCATCATACATGTCTCAGACTAATCATCATAAAGCATAAATGCTAAAAGCATTTCATGTTGGCCTAAAGCCTTTAAGTTTGTCATACATTTTTAGATTTTACAAACCGATATTCATAGCCCCCAACATAGAAAAATTCACCACGGTTTGAAAATTTTTGGATACAAATGAATGCAATTCACCATGTATCCTTCTACATAATTCATCGAGATTTCAAGACAATTCACCTTGATTTTATAAATGGATTTTGAGGCTTATCCCTTATGCATAACCCTGTGGATATGGATGAGGATGGTTTTCAACTTCCAAAAAATGGGTCCAAACAGATGAAAATATATAATTAGTGAAGACCAGTAAGGATATTGGAATAAATACCAATTCTTTGGAGGTTTTAGCCTATGAAGAAAAAGTAGATCAAAGCTTAGAGGACATGGTACAAAAAAATCGATATATTAACAAGAAACTATCTACTTAGTATGATCATGATTTAGGGATGAACATTCTTACTAAACCTAAGGAATGTGCCTCATCAGATTTAGAAGACTCTCTTGAAGTTCCATGCACCATTCAAGAGAAGAAAATTTGTAGATAGAACAAAATATTAGATGTTAATACCTCTACCATTAACAAGGAAATAACAAGATTGAGCAAGATATGTTAAAAGATTCCTTAGTAGATCCAGGAGAGGATACATTTAATGAAAATAAAAGTTGTGAAAGAATATTGAGGAATAGAATAATAAAACCTCCTCATAATACGAGTAATACAAAAATAGGAAACCTTCCAATTATCAAGCGAGAGCTAGGGAAGCAAGAGCAAACATAGAGAAAAGAATACAATATAAGTTGGTTGAACTTCTCTTTATGAAACAAAAAATTGATATTGGTAATTCATAAGCGAGGCCAATAGCCCCTAGTGAGACATGATTACCATATCATAGAATATAAAGGGTTCTAATGCCCCTCAAAGCAAGAGTGTATCAGGGACCTTTGTTTAAGTAATAATTTTAATATGCTTTGCATGTAGGAAATTAAAATAACAAAGGAAGAAGTTTCCATAACTATGAAAGCGGTATGGATAAGATGTGAATGAGACGTAGATTCAAAAGGAGCAAAAAGGATAATTCTAACATGTTGGAATCTAGTTAGAACCTCCTATGAAACCATTCATAAAACTAGGCATTGGATAGCCTCATTAGTCACATGCTACTTTGTAGATATTTGTTTCATCCTTATCAATATCTATGGACCTACAACTCAATCAGAAAGATCAAAAGTATGGAGTAGTATTGAAGCCTTTATGAGAATTAAAGATCAATAAAGTTGATTCACAATAATGGGAGATTTTATGCCATAACCAAGCTAAATAAAATTTTTGGGTGAATTAGGAAAATAACCTAAAGTATGAGAAATTTCTTAGCTTTTATTTAAAACAATAAACCATGAGAGGTTGAATTTGAATAATACAACTATACATGGTCCAAAAATAGGATAAACTAAAACATGATAGCAAAACAATTAGAGAAATGCATACTCTCATATCATTGGCTAGATGAGAGCACTTGTGCGAAAATATAATACCTTGACAAGGATTGGTTCAGATCACTTGCCGATAAGAATTAAAATGTTGGTAAGTGAATTAAAAAAATATCATATTATAAATATGAGTGGATGTGGAAAGACCATCCCCAATTTTTTGATATGATAGCATAAACATAGAATTATTTATGAAACAATGGGCTATACACTTCCAAAATAAATTAAATCAATGACATCTAGATTAAAATAATGGAACAAGAACACTTTCAAAAATATTTTGAGAAGAAAGAACTAAAAGAGAAACTTTCAAAATTTTAAAAGTTGAGCACAATAATCCAAGCTTAGAGGAAAGGAAGTTGCTTAGTAAATATCATAATATTTTGAGTAGGAGAAATTTTGGAGATTAAAATTAAGATAAAATTGGTTAAAAGAAGATAAAAATATAAAGTTTTTCATAGGATGGCAATAGTATAGAGATCAACATCTAGAATTAGTAGAATTAAATAAATAGAAAGGGTTTGAAATGGAGACTAGAGAAAAATTAGAAAGGAGGCAGGATTTTTTACCATAATATTCTAGGATCAGAAGAGATTGAAGTTCTTAATGATAAAATACAAGAAGAAGTATCTTTAGTTATAACATATGAAGACAATAACAAATTGATGAAGCCTATTACACTGGAAGAAATTCATTCAACTCTTTTATCTTTTGATAAGGATAAATCCTAATGTTTGAATGGACTCTCTACAATATTCTATTAAAATAACTAGAAAATAATGAAGGATTAGTGGAACAGTCTAGGGTAAAAAAATATATACGTTATAAAACAAATGCAACATATCTTACCCTAATTTCAAAAAAGAAGGATGTAAAATTGTTTGATTCATTTAGGCCCATAAGCCTATATAATAGGACATATAATATAATCTCCAAAGTGATGGTAAATCACTTAAGTCCACTGTTAGACAAAATTATTTTAGAAAAGCAAAGAAGATTTGTGAAAGGGAGAGATTCTATATGGGATCGTAGTAGCTTATGAAGTAATGCATCTAGAAAATTTTAGAAAAGAGAGCAATTATCTTAAAATTTGATATGAATAAAGCCTATGATAGGGTTAAATGGGGTTTTATTTTTGCAAGGATATCCAAGAGGGGTCTTAGACAAGGGGATCCTCTATCACCATATCTATTTATTGTTATGGCAGAGGTATTGGGAAGGAACTTGAAGAAGGCATACAAATATGGATTAATAAGCGGACTTAAGGCTAGTAATAACATTTAAAACATCACACATCAATAGTTTGTAGATGAAAAAACCATTTTTGGGAGGGCAAGGAAACATGAGGCTAGTGCTTTGAATAACTTATTAAAGGAATGTGAAAGAACATCAGGGTAAAAATTTAATAGGACAAAATCTAAACTTTACTTCCTAAACACTCCAACTAGAATCAAAGCAAAGATATGCAGGTTACTTCAAATGGAGGAGGTAAATTTACCAAAAATATATTTACATATGCTCTTATTTGAGGGGAAAATGAAGATAAAATTTGAAATCTAGTTATAAGTAAACTTCATAACAAACTACCAACATGGAAAGGTAGATATTTGTTGTTAGCAAGAAAAGTGCAACTAATTAAATCAATCTTATAGACCATTCCATCATATTATATGTCCTTATATATTATGTTAAAATCAAAAGAAAAAAGTTCAATCTATATTATGTGGTTAGCATTATATGAAAAAGAATTTTCCTTTAGTGAAATGGAGCAAGGTGTGTGATGATAAAACTAGGGGAGGTCTCGGTTTAAGAGTTCTTGTGGATGCAAACTTATCTCTAAGGAGAAAAGCATTTTGGAGATTATACAAAGAGAGTCAAAGAAAATGGTCAATAATTCTTCTAAGTATGTTGAGCTCAATGATCCAAGCTTAACCTTTACTACATTATCACTACCATATCATTATGCATTATAAATAGTTTAGAAAAACAATTAATCTAGTTATTAAAGTTCGAATATGGGTGGTGGAAATTGGAGATAAAAAATATTTGGATGGATACTTGGTGTGATAAAGAACTACTCAATGTAGATCCAATTTTTAAACCATGGATGAGATTACTTCAAGAAAAATATGGTGATAGGGTTTCAAACATTATGTACATTTTTTTTGGGCATAATTTTTTTTAGCTGAGTTTCATTTACCCATTCATTATCTTAGAAGTTATGCATGCATATTTATTTTCAAATAATATAATTGTTATAGGATATACTAATAAATTTTAATAGATATCAAGTTATAGTTTCTTTTCCATGTACCAATTTACAGGTAAATTCTTAGAATCGTTTCTAGTAGTAGATATTAGGGAGGACATCATAGAGCAATGATCCTCCTTATTAAAAGGAATTTATTGGTAAATTTAATGGGTCTTGAATATGGGCTTTGACTTTGAGAAAATGGATTGATAAGAGATGGAAATCTCCAAGAATGAGTCTTTCCTTTCTTTTCAAAGGTTTCTTCTAAGCCATTTTTTGTTCCATGGAGGAAAGAGAAAATCCTAAAAGGGGATTCTTGGTTTATGGGAAGAGTAGGACTCTTTCTCACCTATTGATATGAAAGCTTTGCATCTAAAAATGTAAATATATCTCTAGTACCATTTTGGCTTAGGATATGGGTTGTCCATTTGATTTTGAGAAATGGATACCTTCAAGGCAATAGGCAATACTCTTGGAGAATTCCTTGAGATTTTAGAAACTACAAAAGACAAATTCTTGGCTATTTATGCTCATATATTAGTCATGTTTAATATCAATAAAGCTTTATTAGAATCAATCATTATTAAGTATCGAGGTAAGTTGTGGACACAAACCATGGATTATGAAAATGTATCTTTTATATATATAAGATGTCATGAGCTGAAGCATATTGAGAGATCATGCCCTAAGAAGAGTCCAACATATACATATGTAGAAAACCACAAGAGAAAACTACAAATGGATATGGATGAGGTGGTTTTCAACTTCCAAAAAAAGGTCTAGATAGATTAAAGTAAATAAAAAATGGAGACCAATAAGTAAGGATATTGGAGTAAATATCAATTCTTTTGATACTTTAGCCTATGAAAAAAGAGCAGATCAAATCTTAGAGGACATGGTGCAACAGGATCAAAAAATTAATAAGGAATGGTCTACTAAGTATAATATTGATTTAGGGATAAACATTCCTACTGAACATAAGGAATGTGCCTCATCATATTTTGAAGACTCTCTTGAAGTACCATGCACCATTCAAGAGAAGGAAAATGGTAGAGAAAATGTAGTGTTATATGTTAATACCTCTATCATTAACAAGGAAATACTAGAAAATAACCACAATAAGACAAAAATTTCCTTAGAAAATCCAAGAGAGGGTAAAACTAGATGAAGACAATAGCAAACTAATGGAGCCTATTACTCTGGAAGAAGTTTATTTAGCTCTTTTATATTTTGATAAGGATAAATACCCATGTTTGGATGGACTCTCTATAGAATTCTATCAACATAACTAGGAAATAGTGAAGGATTCTTTATTGGTGGTAGTGGAATAGTCTAGGGTAAAATAGTACATACCTTATAAAATAAATGCAACATATCTTACCCTAATTCTAAAAACAAAGGATTCAATTTTTTTTGATTCATTTAGTCCCATAAGCCTATTTAATATGACATATAAGATAATCTTCAAAGTGATGGAAAATCGGTTAAGACCATTGTTTGACAAAATTATTTTAGAAAAGCAAGGATGATTTGTGAAAGGGGGACAAAATCTGCATATGATCGTAGTAGTTCATGAAGTAATGCATTCAATAGCTTTTAGAAAAGAGAGAATTGTTCTTAAAACTTGATATGAATAAAGCCTATGATAGGGTTAAAAGGGGTTTTCTTTTTGCAATATTAGAAAAGTTTGAATTTAGGAAGAAATAGGTCATATAGATTAAAGGTTGTGTCTCTAGAGTAAAATATTCAATGTTGGCTAATGGGCTAGTAATTTTTGGCATACAATTTACCTAAGCTTGTGAAGTGCACCATATACTTTAGTCAATGTTTGGATGAACAAGACTTCTCTTGGTTCAACCTCCAAAGAAGACCGACTCCTTAAAATACTAACAAAATTAAAATAGGGGGATAAGCTAAAAGTGAGAAATGAAAAGGTTAGATAAAAGTAAGGGTTTAGAATAATGAATAAATGATGGATGGGAGCGTAATAGCATTGGGCACATCTATAAGAGCCTACCACAATCAAATTGCAATTATATTTAATAGACTAGCCATTGTCATATGCATAATAGGTTTAGTTAATTAACAATCATATGGCTTAATCATTCCAAATATTTTAATGAAAAGTAATTCAATAACAATCCAAATAATAGAATTTACTTTAAAAAAATAGAATAATCACAAATTTTAACATAAATAACTTAAAATAAATATTCATTCATAAAAACCTACAGTAACACTAGCATTCGAGGCCAAACAACTATCACTTCTCATTAATCAACAACAAAAAATACACAACATATAACTAGGAAAATGTTATAGATCTGACCCTCACTTAGAGGTACCATGGTGTATTTATAGGCTACTTTTTTAATCTTGTAGTAGAATATTACAATGGTAGTTATAATTCTATTATTAAAATAGCCTGGTAGAGAGCTTCTTTGACTATTCATGATGTAGAGGTGGTTGGTTTAGATTTCATCTTTGTGCTTGAATTTGAATGTCTGCAATCTACTTCATAGATCTTCAACTATCTTCTGCAAATGGTTGAGTCACTACAACTAACTTGTCAAAGATGTCATTTTTATGCTTTAATGATGTTAGCGTGAATAAATAGAAGGTATTGAGGTAGTTACAACTCTGAGAGGGACATTTCAAAGTGTTGTGTATCAAATCCAAGCTTTTGATCTACTTGAAGAGTTACTTGAAAAAAATCTAGAACTTAGGGATGCTCTAATGATGTCACTTTGGGATAAGTCCTAAATTTGTTCTTCTTTGGCTAATATCTTGTTTTTTTGACTTTGTGCACTCTTTGGATTTGTTGGCATTTTGAAATTAATAGCTTCATTTTCATGTAGCTCCATCTTGATATATCATCCTTCCTACTTTACACGATTTTGGGCTTTGGAGGATTGTCGATGTCATTATTCAAAGATGTTTGGATTCATTCTTGAGTTATGGATAATCTTTTTATTGCATTTCTCTTTCTGTATAAGGTTCGAATTTATTCCATATTAAATGTGTTTGCACTTCCTAGATTGTAGGGGTCATATTTGGACCCTTGGAATACTCTTAGATTTGTGTGTAGTTGATTGATTGATATTAGACTTTTTATACCTTTGCTGACATCACTTGCTTCAAAGGTTTGAAATTGATCAATTCCAAATTTGCAAACTTGGAGCTTTTGGTAGGCATTAAGTTCATCTTTGAATAATACCGGGCTTGCATGATGCTAGAAATTTTGTAGACTTAGTCATATTTTCCTTTTACATTGCTTCCAATATTTGTACTTGCTGAAAAGCTTTAAATGCCTAGCCACTCTTCTAGTATATTTGGATATTTGGGCTCAATTTATAAAGATTGGTCATGAGAGAATTTTTGACCTACATTCTTGGCACCTCATAGGGTTTTTTATTGAAAAAAAATACAAACCTAGATAGCTTTATTTATTGGGTATGAAGTTGTGAGAGAGGGAAGGAGCTAGAAGATAAGCTGACAAAAATGAGGGGTTTAGGGGATAAACTAGCTTATAAGATGGGTAAATAAAATAATTGAAAAATAAGAAACTAGAGGAAGAAGACTACAAGAAGTGAGAAAAGTAATGGTGCTAGAAGATGGAATGGTAGAATGTGGTGGAGAGATATTTTTGTAGATAGGGTGTGGACAAGTGAAACAAAGGGGAATATGGGAAGCAAAGAAGAATGGATATGGACCAAAGACACTTGAGGATTGGTATCTCCTACAAAATAGTACTTCCATGAGCATAGTTTGCCATAACTAAGAGTTGTTTTAGACTCAGGAAAATAACCTAAGGTAAATATTCTAGGCACTTGAGGACCAAAGCCTTTTATTACCTTGCATCTCCTTTTATTCATAAAGTTACATAAGAATTCTTCCTCCTCTTCATGAACACTTACATGACATCTCAAGGACTTAAGGGTGTGTAGGGCTTCTATTGAGAACTATACTATTGAATTTATTTTTAGTCAATCCTTGCGTTGGATTATATAAAGTTGAATATTATTGCAACTAAGCACCACAATAATTGCATGAAATAATATTATGATCTAGCATCTTTTGAAAACATCATGGATCATGCAAAATGTTTGCTTGCATGCTTGGGAATGTAGTGGTTCACTACCAATAAGGTACTTTTGACCAGTCATTGAGAAGATGACATGTCATGTAACATGCCTCATATGCATACTTTTAATCTGATATGTGCCTCGGTATGGCTTCAATGTACTTTTTTTTGTTGCTTATTAGCTCCATCTATCCTATCCATTGGGTTATGAAGTCATGGAAAAGTAATGGGGAATTTGTTAGTGGATACAATAGAATGGGTGTAAAGAAAATATTAATGGGATACAATGGGTGGGAGAAGGGCATGGGAAGAATAGAAAAGAAGACAAGAGTAAGAATGATAGATAGTAGTTGATGGAAGAGAATGTAAAGAATATTTGGAGATGTGAAGTGAGATGTATGGAGGAATGGGAAAAATATGGGAGAGGAATATGGTGTGACAAGTTAAAATTGGTGAAATATTTAAAGAATTATACTTGAGAGGGATGGCCCTTATTTTTGCTCATGCTCTAGGATCTACTTTTGGTTTATAATATTTCTTTTTGCCTTACTATCATTTGGCCCATGTCTTAGTGTTTACATTTTTATTGGGACAAGGGCTCAAACAAGAGTAAAAGAAGAACAATGAAGTTGAATATCAATAGTTATATGCATTCATAAGAGAAATGCATAATTTGAAAATTCCTCAGATCTAGCTTAAGTAAGATTTCTTCTCATTCTTCGACTGCTTACCCTAGTTGGTTATGTTAAACACATGCTTTACTTTTTTGCCTTCTAACTGTATTGTCCTCAAATAATTAAGAAGACAAAAGGGGTAAAGAATCTCCCCAATCAATTGAGGGAGTTCTAAATTTTTTCTCTTTCTTATCCTTGCTCTATCTTGATAGATCCCATGAATTGGGGTAGGCTTTTGCATAGTCTTTTTTCTTGACAAGTTTACCGAGAGTTTGATACTTGCAATAATGTAAAACTTACCAACATATCATATTATGCTATTTATTTTATTTTTATTTTTTCCTTGGACTTCACTCTTTTAGGAGGATTTTTGTGTCCTTGAGAAAAGGTGAAATACAATTACCAAAAAATCATGGTTGTTTCTACTAGTCTTCTTCACGGGCCAAGGGGAGTGCAAATATTATCAATGGAGTAGCACCTTAGTAATCACTAGGATAATATTATTTAACACTAATATTGATATTGGGTTGCCATTAATTTTAATGTTTGTGTTAGATGACATTGGGAAGACTAAGATTGACCATAATTTATCCTTGATGCTTCTGCATCCCCTCTAGGTGGAGGAATTTTTAGGCTTAACTGCAACTTCTACTTGGGACCACACCTCATTTCAATTTTTATGTTTTACTAAGGCCTATCCACCATACACCCTTGGGACAAAATTCTTCCTCAAGAGTGGTTCACAACTGAGAAATGTGAAATCCCATTTATATAGGTTCATCTCCCTGGTGAAACTGCCATTTTATTTACCTTATGAACCTTTTTTTACCTCATCTATTTGTGCCTAACGTTTAAGCAATAATATTTTCTAAGTCATCAAATCATAATCCTCATAATCTGTAGCATCATATGATATACCCTGCATACTTTCCAAGACTTTCTATTACTCCATCGACTATTTATTTTATTCTTTAGCTATACTCATATTTTTATTTACCTACCAACTTATTTATACAAAATTATAACACATCTTTACATGTCGGTGATGCTTTGTTTTTTAGCTTTGGCATTGGAATCTATAGTGAACTAACCAAATCATACCAAACTTACATTTTCCCCTTTGGTATATACCATGGAATCTGCAAGCCATATCATTTGGATCCTATTTTTTATTTGGCTTGAGAGATATTTCATTTTCAAGGACTAATTGGCTCAAAATATTGGAAAACAATATGGAAAATTATTCTAGATGAAACAAGTCATGAGGCCTCCATTTCCCATGTGTCAGACTAACAATAGTCATTCGTAGTGTTTTGAGAAGCATGTCTATTATTGGTTCTAACTCTATCATAACATGTTTTTCTATTGTATGCTAGCCTTTCATCAACTTTCCTTGATATTCTAGCCAAGCTTGCCATAATTCATGATTTTCCAGATTTTGTAAAGGATTGTGATTAGATTTTGGATTAGACTGTGCTTCTCAACTTGATAATATCTTTTAAAATTGCTATTGTTCTATGCCAATTTGTGCCACATCATGTTTTGTCCTTCCATTGGCAAATCAACTATATTTATGTTATATTTTTGGGGTCTCTTTATCTTGAACTTATCCTTTGCTTCTAATATTTCTCTATATGGTATGGTTTGAGACCTTTATTGAATATTCATACCCACTTTTGAATGTAACAAATGGCCACATGGCTATGATCTAGGAATAGATACCCTACTAATTGCTTCACAAATTTCTTGGGTAGACATATCCTAAACAAGGGTGGTATATCAACAATCACTATATCTTGAAGTCCTACAAGATCTAGAGATTCATATATCAATATTGGGGCTTTTTATATGAGATCAATTGCTCTTATTTGTGTTCCATTGAATTATAGTAGCTTGGGATTCCATTGGATGTAACCTAAGACCATATTGTTGCAGATATCTTGGGGTATAATTGTGATGTTATTTTTTGTGTTTATGATCCAATTGTGCAATATCCAACCTTCCAAACAAAGAGATAGATAGAAGGGAGGAAGTTGACGCTTAGTTACACTTATTAATGGTTATTTACTTACCAAATTTTGGGAGCTTTATTTTTTTCTAATCCTTTTAACGTTAGTCTGACCAAATCTACCTATTCAAAGACTAATAAACATTTTCTTAGGACTTGTACTCTTATTGTAGAGTCATATGATGATTCCAAATTTGGATCTAATGATTTCAATATACTCTAGTATTGTTCAGCTACATTTGCCCTTTGTGATTGAGTTATGATCAAAAATAATTCTGGTAGACTTTAATTCTTTGTTGATTCAACTGTATCATTTTTGGACTTAATGTTTCCAAGTGTGGATTCAGGTTTTCTCTTCTTGTTGATTTTTTTGTGAATGAGATGCTTGTTCCAACTCTTCTCTTTCATTTTGTTATGCATTTTCCCACTTCTTAGTGCTTTAATCATGAGTTTGTGTGGGGGTAGTGTCATGTTCCTTGTTCTTATCCATCGGGTGATTTACGATAACTTTTCTTCTAGGAAGAACTATCCCAAAAATTTTGTATAAGATATTACATCTTCAATTACTATTATCATATTTTATTGGAACCATGAATTCCCTTATCTCCATATCTTTCATTGAATAGTGAATAGTTGCACAAAGTTGGATCATGAAATTGCTCCTGTTCATTGATGTCTTTGTTGTACATTGACTAATCTTCTGGGATATGTTGGGGTGTTTTATTCTAATCTTTACCATATCTTGTTGCTCTTCTACTTTATTAATCTCATTGGTCAGTTGGTGATTTATGACATTTAGTTCATATGACATCCAAGACTGTGACATAAGTATGAAAAAAGTAGGCTTCATCATAAATGGAGGGAACAAATATAAGTCTAACATCTTAATGTGTGATGGTATAGTGTGCTTAGAAATTAGACTTTAGAGCTACTTAGATGACTTTGGGAGGTCTCCCTTATGGTAATTCTAGGAGGATTTTTTTTTGTTGTGATAAGCATATTTTTTGTTGTTATAACTTCTTGGAAAATCTATGGGAACCTTTTTTCTTTGGATTGTTGAATTAGAAGGCTTAGGTAAGGTCAAGGTATGGATATATAACATGTATTATTGGGCATGGGATGGTTGGATCTCTTGAGGAATCCTCTTCCAAGTCCTTTTGAACCAAATATTGAAATCAATAATGCTTTCATAAGAGGCTCTTTGAATAAAGGAAAATTGGGTGGGTAGTAGAAATGTATCTCCAAGATTATCGAACTTAGTTATGAAATATTTAGCTAATTTTTCCCAAGTTTTAATGCTTTTTCCCTCTAAAGAATTATACCATAACAATTATTTACCTCTAAGGTATTAAACCAATAATATAACCATTACATCTTCAAATATGATATTATATATAGTGGCTAATGTGGCTACATCTTGGAAGTGCTTATAAGTTGTTTTCACTACCATAATAAATGGGCAAAGCCTTTAGGTCAACCTTAGGGATTTCATGTAGGATTGGAATATTTAAGGGATCGATGCCATCCTAATTAGAGTAGGATTATCTAGACATGATTGATTGAATGGAGACCCTTATATAGGGGTAAGGTTTGATGCTCTTCTTTAGGCAATTCTAGATTAAAATGCTAGTAGATTCATTGATGTAGTCACCAAGTGAACATGCATTCTCTGCTTATGTGGTCAATATTATTCACCAAATCTCAAATACTCTGGGTAAATCAGGTGAACGGATGAGATTTTCCTACTGGTTATGTTAGAAAACTGTTGGCATAAAATATTTTTAAGCCTATGAAGTGTGACTTAGACTTTAGCCAAAATTTGGATAAATGATATTTCTCTTAGTACAACCTCCAAATAAGATTAGATAATTAAAATACTAACAAAATTAAAATAGGGTATAAGCTAAAAATGAGAAATGAGAGGGTTAGAGGAAATTAAGGGTTTAGAATAATGAATAAATGATGGATGAAATGTAACATAACAACATTGGGTACATCTGTAAGAGCCTACCACAATCACCTTGTAATGATACTTAATAGACCAACCATTATTGGATGTATAACAGGGTTAGTTAATTAACATTCATATGCCTTAATCATTCCAATTACTTTAATGAAAAGTAATTCAATAATGACCCAAATAGTAGAATTCACTTAAACAAAATAGACTAATCACAATATGTAATAGAAATGACTTAAAGCAAATATTCATTCATAAAAATCTAAAATAAAACCAGCAATGGAGGTCAAACAACTATCGCTTCTTGTTAATCGACAACATAAAATACAACATATACCTAAGAAAATGCTATAGAGCCAACCATCACTTAGAGGTGCCATGGTGTATTTATAGGCTACTTTTTAAATATTACAATGAAAGGTTTACAATGGTAGTTACATGTCTATTATAAAAACAAATTGGTAGAGAGCTTCTTTAATAGCTCATGATGTGAAGATGGTTGGTTCAAATTTTGCCTTTGTGCTTGAATTTGAATTTTTGCAATCCACTTTCAACTATATTTTATAGATGGCTGAGTTGCTACAATTGATCTATAAAAGACATCATTTTTATGCTTTAATGACATTAGCTTAAATAGCTAGAAGACATTGAAGTAGTTCCAACTTTGAAAGAGATATTTTAGAGTGCTATATATCAAATTTAGGCTTTTTATCTACTTTCTCAAAATAAATCTAGACCTTAGAGATGCTTTTATGACATTGCTTATTTTTCTTCTCTGGTTGATATCTTGGTTTTCTGGCTTTGTGCACTATTTGGCTTTGTTGGCATTTTAGCATTAATAGCTCCAATTTCATGTAGCTCCATCTCGATGTATCATCCTTCCTACTTTACATGCTTTTGGGTTTTAAAGTAGGATCATTGACATCATCGTTTGAAGATGTCCAAGTTCATTATTGAGTCATGGGTTATCTTTTTATCACATTGATATTTCTTTGGAAGGTCTGACTTTATTCCATATTATGCATATTTTCACGTTCCTAGACTATAGGGGTCGTATCCAGGCCCTTGGAATACTCTCAAATTTATGCATAATTTATTGACTGATCTTAGACTTTTCTACAATTTCACTGGCATCACTTGCTTCAAAGGTCCAAAATTGATCAATTCTAGATTTGAACACTTAGATATTTTTACAAGAATTAAGTTTAGCTTTGAAAAATACTAGGCTTACATGATGCCAAAATTGTTGTAAACTTAGCCATCTTTTCCTTTTACATTGCTTCAAATATTTGTACTTGTTGAAAAGCTTTAAACGCCTAGCTAGTCTTATGATATATTCAGATCTCTAGGATAAATTTATTGAGATTGGTCATGAGGGTATTTTTGACCTACAATAACATAATAATTTAAAGCCAAGAGGGGTCTTAGATAGGAATATCCTCTATCACCATATCTATTCATTATTATGGTAGAGGTATTGGAAGGAACTTGAAGAAGGTATACAACGATCGGCTAATAAGCAGAATTAAGGCTAGTAATAACATTGATAACATCACCCATCAATAGTTTGTAAATGACACAACCTTTTTTGGGAGGACATGGAAAAATGAGACCAAAGCTTTGAATAAATTATTAAAGGAATATGAAAGAGCATTAAGAAAAAATTAATAGGACAAAATCCAAAATTTACTTCCTAAACACTCTAGCTAGAATAAAAATAGGGATATGTAGGTTACTTCAAATAGAGGTGGCAAATTTCCTAACAAAATATTTAGGGATGTCCTTATTTTGAGTGGACAATAATGATAGAATTGTGGAATCCAATTATAAGTAAAGTTAAAAATAAACTACTACTATGGAAAGGTAGATTGTTATCATTAGCAGGAAGATAGTAGCAAATTGAGCCAGTGTTACATGCCATTTCAACATATTATATGTCCTTGTATATTATGCCAAAATTGGTAGAAAAATATAATCTATATTATGTGGTAATTTTTGTGGTCAAAATTACATGATAGAAGGAAATTTCCTTTGGTGAAATAGAGCAAGTGTGTGATGATAAAACTAGGGGAGGTCTTGGTTTAAGAGTTCTTACAAATACAAACTTAGTTGTAAGGGGAAAAGTAATTTGTACATTGTACAAAGAGAGTCAAATACAATGGGAAAGATTTATTTTTAAGTATGTTGAGCCCAATAACCCAAGTTTAATCATTACTACATTCTCACTACTAGATGGTTTTGCACTATAAAACAATTTAAAAAAATCAATTAATCTAGGGATTAAAGGTTTAATATGGGTGGTGGGAACTAGAAAAAATAATGTATATTTATATGGTTACTTGATGTGATAAAACCACTCAATTTCGATTCAATTTTAAAACCATGGATGAGATTAATTTAAAACATATAGTGATAGGGTTTCAAACATTATGTACAAGGATTAGGAAGGAAGATACAAATGGAAAGAGGATTTTTTTACAAGGATACTAGACATTGTTTCTAGGAGGGTGTTGAGCATAAATATAACAACAATGATTATTTATAGAGGAGTCGAAAATAAGTTGCTTTAGGAGTTGAATAGCTCAGGAGAATTCATAGTAAGAAGTGGATATAATGTAAAGCACCAATAAAATAGGAATACCACAAGAATATGAAGAGATATTTAGGATAGCTCAAG
Organism: Wollemia nobilis; assembly: GCA_028583015.1. NCBI lineage: Eukaryota > Viridiplantae > Streptophyta > Pinopsida > Araucariales > Araucariaceae > Wollemia > Wollemia nobilis. The sequence continues at coordinate 24,181,391 of JAQPPZ010017248.1, read as the reverse complement.
CATTCCAAAAGTCAAAATGTTTGTATGGCTAGTAGGTCATAGAATTTTTTCTATCCTGGGATAACCTAATGAAAAGGGGGTTTCATGTCCCCTCACAATGTATTCTATGTAAAAAGGAAGAGGAGAGTATAGATTATCTCTTGGGATGTTGTTCTATAGTGTCGAAACTATGGCAATGGATTCTTAATATGTTTGGTAAATACATGGTGATGAATGGTAAAATTAAAGAATGGTTAAAGTGATAGCAAAGCACTTTTAAAAGTGAGGCATAGACAATCAAGGATACATCAAAAGATACAATACTTTCGATTATTTGGATGAAAAAGCAAAGCAGAATATTTAAATAAAATGAAAGTAGTTTAGATATAATGAAAAGGAATATATGTTTAGCCATAGAGGAGTCTAAAACAACCTATCAACTCACCCAATCCTTAATCTTAAAGTAAATAGCCTTGGCAGGTGGAGTCAAGTCATAAAATAGAATTGTGATATTGGGTACAAGAGGAACAAAAGGAAGGAAACATATATAAATTAAAAACCACCAAAACTAGATTTGGTCAAGTTGAATTTTGATAGAGCATCTAAAGAAAATCCAAGACCCACATAATGAGGAATAATTAGAAACAATAGGGGTGAAATTTTGTCACATTATACTTTCTATAGTGGAAATAAGATAAATATTGAAGTTAAATCTTGGGTGGTTTTGAAAGGATTAAAAATATGTATACAAATGAATTGGAACAAAGTATGGATGGAAGGCGATTCACTAATAGTAATAAACACAATATTAAGGAAAGCAAAGGCTTCATGGAACATACAAAAGATCATTGTGGAAATACAAGATCTTGCTACATAGCTTGAAGAAACCCGATTTACACATATATTAAGAGAATGGAACAAATGTTAGATACGCTAGCCAATAGAGGGGTTTTAATAGATGATCGTGAATTCAAATTATTTTTTCCATGGTTAGAGGAAGTAGTAAGTTTAGCTGAAATTGACAAGAAAATATTGATTGCTTGAATTAAATGATGATTAATATTTACTTTAATATTTTATGTTGGTAATATTTGTTGCATTTTATAACATCATATAAACTATTTATTATTGTTCTTGTGGTTGAGGATATCCTTCAAGAAGGAAACTAATAGTCTAGATCTGGTAAAGTGGACTATGATTGCACAAAGTTTTGGAACTATTACCTTACTAAGATGCAATGTATAGACAATAGAGATGGATTTTTAGTATTGTGAAGGTTAATGCATGAAAATATCAAGAAAAAGGATGTTGAATTTTGAAATATTTATATTTACAAAAGAAAATTGAAGAAGAACCCAAAAATGAGAATCAATATTTTAGACCCTTAAACTCTAGCTATAACAATTCAATTTAAATAAGAATTGAATATATTTGTAAACCCTTAAACTCTAAAGAAGAGAGTTGTGATGTGTCAAGGGTGAGGGACTAAAATACATCATCTTTTTATCCAACACAAAAAATATTAATATTAATTTTAATACAAAAAATTCCAATTTCATATAATTAATTAAAAAACATATAAAATATCAATTCCATCACACTCTCTAGTTGTTAGGTATATTAACTTGTAAAAAATGTTGTTTATCTTTCGCATTGAGGAAGCAAAAGCCAAAAATAGATTATAGATAAGAATTATGCTTCTTTAGATGATTTGAGAGTTCCATTCATTTTTTCTAGACGAGGGTAGGGAAGTAATATAACCCAGTGGTAGAGTGTCACCTTGACATGATAATGTCATTGGGTTGACGACGAGTCCTCCTGTTTCGTTTTATTTCTATTTTTCTTTCGTCAGAAAAAGAGGCTAGTGGGATTGACATGAGAGGGTAGGGATGGTTATAATAGAAGTGGCGCCAGAACTCACAAAAATGGAGATGGGTTGAGACATTTTTTTTGAAGTCTCCCTTGAAAAAGAGGCTGGTGGGGTTGACATGAGAGGGTAGGAATGGTTATAATAGAAGTGAGGCAATTTTATGATTGTGATATTTTTATTTTCTTTAATTTTGTCTTTCTTTTATTTTTAAAGTTCTTAACTAAAAAGTAGTTAACGTCATTGAGAATGGAACCATCTTTCATTTTTTTCAATTGGTTATATGGGATTGAAACGAGCCCCACCTTTATTACATCATCACCACATAGTGGTATTATAAAAAATCTTGGATATTATCCATGTATCACTTGAAAAGATTTGAAATTTGGTCTCCTCTTTAAATATTGATGAATCTAAACAATTGAGCTAATAACACTCGATTTTTCTGAGTTTACACAAGTTTTTATGAGGGGTACCGATCCCCTCATACTAAGTGGGTTTTGAACCTTGGACCTCTCAAATAGAGGCCAAAGTCATTATCACTATAGTAAGCTTGCAGCTATATGAAACCATCTTTACTTCCCATTACTTATTATAAGTATTTTTATCTTATGCGTATCTATGTGTGTTTTAAACACTGGATGGCTTGTATTGTTTTTTATAACCTCTGCATATACCTTAATTTTTTTTATTGAGTAATACTTCTTATACACATCTACCATGGGGATTGAACCTGATCACATTATCGATAATGAAAGTGGCATCCTTGTCAGTAGACCACATCACGTAGATTATACCTTAATTTTTTAATTACTCAAACATTCTTTTGAACTCATCCCATTTTTTTTTACCCTGTTTCATTATTTGTTCATTTTATTTTACTTCTTATTTTTCTATGTTTATCTAATAGTTTATGCAGTGAGTTGGTTAAACAAGCATTTTTTAAATAAAATAGATTCAATGATAGTAACTTTAAAACTTTAAATTAAAGATCTAAATTTTAAATTCTAAGATCTAATTATTACTAGATATATCTTTTCATGTTGATCAATGGAAAAGGGTGCAGTTGGTGAGGAAAAGTATACATAGATTTCCAAAATATTTTATAGTTTAAGAGTAATAAACTAAACTATGGTATCCTAAAATAGATTTAATGATAGTAACTTTAAAACTTTAAATAAAATATTTAAATTTTAAATTCTAAGATTTAATTTTTTTTATTGAGTAAATACTTTTATACATATACATATCCATCGTGGGGGTTGAACCTTGCCGGTAGACCACAACACACAGATTTAATTATTACTACATATATATTTTCATGTTGTTCAATGAAAAAGGGTGGAGTTGGTTTGGTGAGGAAAAGTATACATAGATTTCCAAAATCTTTTATAGCTTAAGAGTAATAAAATAAACTATGGTATCCTAAAGGATAGGTCAGTTAGTAGTGACCCACTGTTTGTTCGTGGGTTGTTTCAATTTGGTTATTTGAATGGTTGCGGTCCTGGTGACTTCGTATTTATCTAAGAGGTAAGGGTTTATAATGGCATTCAATTTTGATTCAAAGTCATGCCCTGTATATGACAAAAGATGTTATTGGTTTCCTATGCACAAAAAACTATGGTTAAAAAATAAAGATGGCTTTTAAGGGTTGGGGTTTTTTAGAAGTTAAGAGGGTTTCATAAATGAATTTTATTTATAATTTTGAGGTAGTGTTTTATAGTATTTTATTTTTAAATTAATCTATTTAAATATTGTTAAATTAATATTATGATTTTAATGTTAGTTTTTAATAATTTTATTATTATTATTTTTTATTTATTAATTTTTTTTTTGGTAATATTAAGAGATGGAGGTTTTGACCAGGAATCCCCCAACCTATTACAACAACTCCACCTGAGAGACACACACCCACCCCCTCACACATTCACCCATGTCACGGTTTGAACCTTGGACCTCCTGAAGAAGAGCCAAAGTCTAACCGTTGCGTTGCACCCCGAGGTACAAAATTTTAATAATTTTATTTTAAAGTGATATACAAAATCTATTTAAATTAATATTTTAAATTATTTAAACTTTTTATGGTTAATATTCAATTATTTTTGAGTTAGTAATGTTTTAGATCTTATTTTTATGTTCATTATTAATGTACAAATTATAATGATTTTATATTGAAATAATATACTATCCAAATAAGTAGATTTGGTCATTGATTAAACCAAAATTCTTTAACTTGATTTAGAGGTTCAAGGTTTGAATACAATGGAAGAAGAGTCATCCACTATGCTTGGTTAACTAAAATTCGGTTGTATAAAAAAATATATTAGATAAACATTTTTTATGTGAACATTAAAAACTATTGTACTTTCAACAAAAAATAAAAATAAATTAAAACTCTCCGGTTATCTCGAGAGGCCCAGGTTCAAATCTCTCCCCTCACATGTTGCGGATATGTTGTATATAAAAGGTTCCTCATCAAAAAAAAAAATAATAATAATTATTTCATTGTAATTCCTCCAACATAATACAATAAACTAATTGTTATTTCACAACCTAACAATGAAAAACAAAACCATAGCAACATTGTCATTAAATGTCCATCTCAATGAAATGATCTCTAATAGATAATAACTAGCTTAGATATATAAAATATATATATCTATAAACGTCGAGAGTTATCAATCTCGAGGCGCCTATCTATCACACCCCCAAGAAATGAGATATGCGCCTCGAGATTGATAACTATCGACGTTTATAGATATATATTTTATATATCTAAGCTAGTTTTTAAATATTTTAAATTCATCGTAACCCTTAATGTCGACGGATAATTATGTTGGCTTTTTTAATAAAATATTAATATTGTTTATGGTGTGGCTGACCTTCGCTGCCATTGTAGATGTATCGACGTAATTAAATAAAATAATTATTTATTATCATTAATATTTAGTATTATTATAATCAAGTGGTATTAGCTCAACCGATTATATTTCTCAACATTTAAGGAGGAGACCAAGGTTCAAATCTTGCCAAGTGATACATATTTCTCAACATTTAAGGAGGAGACCAAGGTTCAAATCTTGCCAAGTGATACATAGATAATATCTAAACTTTGTTGATATACCACTGTGTGGTGATGATGTAATACGGGCCAATCCCATATAACCAATTGAAAAAAAAATATTTAGTAGTATTATTTTTTTGGGGGACAACGCAATGGGTTCGAGGTTTGGCTCTTCTTTGGAATATCTAAGGTTCAAACCAAGGCATGTGTGTGTTAATTTCTTATTGATAAGCATAGCTCTTGGCCTTACAAGAGGTCATGGTTGGGAGGGAAGTGCTCAGCCCTATGCGTTGGGGGAGTGCTCAACCTTATGCGTTGGTCTTAGGGATTTCTCACACTACCCAAATCCAAAAAAAAATAGGATCATTATTCAAATATAACCTAAAATCTTTGATAGATTTTTATTCTAAAATATATTTTCTTATGAGTATTATATTAAAAAAATATGTTTTTTTTGGGTTTTTATGTTCTTATTTAAGTTTAATTTTTTTTACCACAATTTATAACATCAACAATAGTATATAATAATATAAAGTATGGATTAAATATTTGAGAATTTTTTGTACTTCAATAGTTGTGAAATCCATCAGTAATGGTTCCTTGCTAACATTGCCACCTAGCCTTAGGTCTTGGCTTTTTAAGACATGGTGATATAACAAGTCTTTGCTTATAATTGTATAAAAATAGTTTCTACCGATAATGATACCATTGGCAAAGTAACCTAGGAAATTTGTCCCAAAAATATTACATGAAGTAATGATTCTAAGCTCCCTGCTAATTGGATTACAATCATTTTTCTCACGTGTAATAATATTTTCAAAATAAGGTTACCATTGGATAAGCATAGTTCTTGGCCTTACAAGAGGTCATGGTTACATGGTAATTTCCTATTGATAAGCATAGCTCTTGGCCTTACAAGAGGTCATGGTTGGGAGGGGAGTGCTCAGCCCTATGCGTTGGGGGAGTGCTCAACCCTATGTGTTGGTCTCGAGGATTTCTCACACTACCCAAATCCAAAAAAAATAGTATCATTATTAAAATATAACCTAAAATGTTTGATAATTTTTTATTCTAAAATATATTTTCTTATGAGTATTATATTAAAAAAATATGTTTTTTTGGGTTTTTATGTTCTTATTCAAGTTTAAATTTTTTTACCATAATTTATAACATCAACAATAGTATATAATAATATAAAGTATGGATTAAATATTTGAGAATTTTTTGCACTTCAATAGTTGTGAAATCCATCATTAATGGTTCCTTGCTAACATTGCCACCTAGCCTTAGGCCTTGGATTTTTAAGACATGGTGTTTTAACAAGTCTCTGCTTATAATTTTATGAATATAGTTTCTATCGATAATGATACCACTGGCAAAGCAACCTAGGAAATTCATCCCAAATATATTACATGAAGTAATGATTCTAAGCTCTATGCTAATTGGATTACAATCATTTTTCTCACGTGTTACAATATTTTCAAAATAAGGTTACCATTGGATATTTCATGAGTATTTGAGCTCTATCTACGACTCATATCCAATATTGGATATAAGAAGCATGAGAGTCATTACCTTCAATTTGATAAAGTGAGGAGTTGGTCCAAGGTTTTTTATTCCTTTTCCTTTGGATCAGATGAGCAGGCCAGAGCCAATTGTGATGCAAGAACATGGATTTATTCTGGTTATTTTTTAGTCATATCAAGTTATGACCTCAAATTTGCAATTGATTATGAAATGAGTCTTTTTGGCCTAGTGTAGATCAAATTTCTAAGTTTACCCATGTATTTCAAGGTCCTTATCCCTCGGCTTTGTGATAAACTTAGAGAATTTTTGTTTGGAGGCTCCTTGCTAGTTGTAGTCACAATTTTTTTCTAAGGCCTGTGTGTGCATTCTACTTTTTAAAGACCTAAAATATATAGTCTACTTTCATGCCATTTGATATGTTAATATTTTGAACACCTGATTTTGGTGCCAAAATATGGAGTACTAGGTCAAAGACTACCCTTTATTGAATTAACCACAAGTGAGTTATGTGGTGCAAGAAAATTTGGATAATTTGCAAACTAAATAAATTGATACTTAACCTTTGGTCATTAATTTTGGCCCTAAAAGTTATTTAGTTTTTCAAGCCAACAAAATAATTATCAAGTCTTAGTGGTTAGTTTCTTAGTTCTAGTAAAACCTTTTGGATCCTAGTCATAGCAAGCCCCTAAAAAATCTCAAAAAATGTTCTTGTGAATGTACAAAGGTGTCCTTGTCTTGAGTCGTTGATTTTCTCTAGCTTGCTAATGGATGACCATAGTGATAAATAAATAATTGTAGTTTTTATGGGGACATATCTAAACCCATCCAATGGTAGCAGTCTTTCCTTAATAGGTTTGAGGTACTTGTTAGGAATGGAAGAGATGAGATGATATTGATACAAGAATGATTACAATATATAGGCATGAGGCCTATATGAGAACATGACAAGTGTCAAAGACACATGTCATAATATGCATAGACAAAGTACACATTAATATTCTAACATCCCCCCTTAATGTGTACTTTTCTAAAAAATAATCCTAACATCCTCCTTTATTACATGATTTTGTCTAGGCTCATGCTCTTTGCGCTTGGCTCTCCAGTTGTGAATAATGCTAGATCAACGATGTATACATCTCGGTCTGTTGCCTTAGGATCAGCCACTTCCATGGGTCTATTACCTCTAGATCAGCCGTCTTAGTGCCTTAGGGTCATCCTGGGTGCCTCAAGGTCAACCACTTCCTCTAGGTCTATTGCCTCTATAGGTCATCCTCTAGGTATGTTGCCTCTCGTAGGTCATTGACTAGGTTCACCATGAATATGACCCTCCATCATAGTGAAAATCAATCTAGAAGGTGTTGATCTATGTAGAAAATGAACCTTAATAAAAATAATATATGAGCCATATAAGAGTGTCGGTCTCTACCGAAAATGCACTCAAAAAATTACAATAAAATGAGCCATAGAATCCAAATGTGGAGGAGAAGAAGAAAAAAGAAGAGAATCTCCTAAAGTGTCTTCATTTGTAGTCTTTAGAATTTGATACAAAAAAAACTTTAGATAGAGTCTAGGGTGTCAATATTCTATACTCCCTAGAGTAGGTATCCTTATGGTGACCATCTCATCCTACCGAAATGAATAGGTAACCAGCCATTGCATCCGCTAGGTTCTATAAATAAGGTGACTAGATACTAGGATCACATACAAGTGCTTTAGGAGTTTTGGGTTCAACCCAGAGTGCACTTCATGATACAACATATTTCAAGGCTAAAAAAGACATATGGAATAGCCTCAAAATGGAAATTGGATACCACCAATGTGTCCATCTCGAAAAAACCTTTTCGATGACTATAAACACCCCTATGTTCCACTCTCAATAGGGCCTTCATTTGCTAGAAAAAATAATAGCATGCCTCTCTAGGCAATAAATAAATATCAGGAATAAAATATTCCTACATCGTACTCTGTGGTACCGCTCTCTTGCAGAATAAAAAATAAACTTAAGTTTTCCCTTGCATGGGAAATTACAAGGGCCATGTGGGCCATAATCTTTGAAATTTGAAAATTACAATAAAGGACCATGCGGGCCTTCCACTTCCACTCTCATGTGGAAAAAAGCATTAAAAATTGACCAATGAGGCCATACTGTCGACTAATATAAATATCACATTTAAAAATGAATGACTCCTTTTTAAATAAAATGCCACCCCTTACATTTAAAAAATTGCATATGAAAAACTTGTCAGCTATTTGCTCATGAGCACTACCACAAGCAATCTTAAAAAATTATATGGTTAAAAAAATTCAAACAAATCCATAAGGGGTACGTGGTCTCCAACATGGGTACAAACACAAATCCTCCTATGAATGGTATGTGGGCTGTCATGTAGTTCCAAAAATGGGTGCTTTGAGAAGCGCATAAACTAAGGTAGGAGCATGCAAAATATTTTTTGAAAATTTTCCATGATCAAACTCAGAATAAGGTCAAACTCAAAAAGCAAGGATCAGTGCCCACGTGGGTTGGGGCAACGCTAGGTGGAAATCATTGACCATAATGTCGACTTTATCTTTGTAGTGGTGGGTAAGAAAAAAATGACATAGTAAGGTAAATTATCTACCAATATGTGGCAAGGATTTTTGAAATTTTAATAGTGGTGATCAATTGGTTCCATGTGTTTGAAAACAACTATTCTAGCAGGTCAATTTTCTTCACGTGTCATACACTAATCTATAAAATCTAATAACATCTTCTCTACGTGTTGCTATAAATAACTAGATATTTGATGTATTACTATTCTTGTAGAACCCATCAACTAACGGGAACTCCAAAATTTTGATAAGAGTGTGTTGAATGGTCACTTTTCTAACTATGCGTTGCTTGATGATGTGGTTGTTGGCACTGAATATAGCCAACAGCGACTAGGGTATGTTGAATGGTGGCTTTGAACACTGATAGTTTCTCCCAACCATGTTGACTTTCTTGACAAAAAAACTACCAATATTGAAGAAATGGTGTCATTGGTTGATAGGCATAGAAAAACAAAAATCAAAGACATGCGAATCTGGCAGCTCTACAAACAATAAATTAGTTTTAGAAATTCCTATAAATTGATAGGAAGAAAATAAGTTGTGTTGGAGCCGAGTTTGAATTCCAAAGACATAGAAAACATTTGCTACATAATACTTTTCACCTCCACAATATTAAAAAACAACAGGTCTTTCGCCTTCGTCAAGATTCAAAAGAAGATGAAAATCCAGCATTGACCCTCTTGTCAGTTGCACATTGGAAGCAACAATGACAACAACAAAAAACTCACAATATTGTAGGTACCATTCCATCATCATCAATTATAAGAATGACCATGTAGAAAACTAAAAGTGTCTCCCTCGCATGCGAAAGCAATAGGATACATGTCCAATGACAACAACGTCTTGAAAAAACAAAAAATGGCAAGGGCAGCGACATTATGGTGATGATAAAACTTGTTGCATCAGCTTGCAGCTAACTTCACCATAAACAAAAACTCAGCCATAAATCACAAAAAATACACGTCCCTCTCAACAGGAAAAATATTTCGACTTTCTGTAAGAAAAACAATGTACACGAAAAGTGCAACAAAAATATTACATAAGATGTCTATGGCTTGACATTCACACTACAACCCTCGGCTTGACGAACAGTGACTAACACAGATATGAGCAAAAAATAATAAAATCTGCGTCGACATCTAATGTTTTAGACAAAAAAAGAAGCAATTGTACGTCCTAACGATGATGACAGAGATGATATTACATCGCGTCAATTCAAGTGACATGATAGAATGACTCGAACAATGAACTTGTCCACAAACAAATGACTTGAACAACGAACAATGACTTCAAATTTTAGAAAACCGCACGATCACTCCTCTTTTGGTGTGTGTGATCTCCTATGTTTCTTTGAATACTGCATCAAAATACAAATCACACGACGGATGGTTTAGAACAGTGATTACAAATATTTTTTCTTTGGCTAAAACAACAGTGAACTATGTTGAACAAAGTTGACATCATTGTTTGCTTTGATACCAAATGTTAGGAATGAAAGAGATGAGATGATATTGATACAAGAATGATTACAATATATAGGCATGAGGCCTATATGAGAACATGACAAGTGTCAAGGACACATGTCATAATATGTATAGACAAAGTACACATTAATATTCTAACGATACTCTAGAGTGACTGTGAAGCTGAAGATGTAGACAATGAAGGAGAGGATATGAACATTGTTTGTAACACCCATAAATAATGTTAATGAACCAAATAGATTATCTCTCATGGAATGTTAGGGGCATATTTAATGCAAACAAAAAAATAATTATTAAGGATTTTAAGGAAAAAATTGTTTTTATTATTTATTTTTAAGAAGTAAAAATTATAAATAGTAAATTTTTCTAGTCTCTTTGAAAAGACTCTATGGTGGTACAAACAGATCACCTTGTAGGTCATAGTGGTGCATCACCATATTTTAGGAATGGTGGTAAATTAGGGGTTTGACCCCCACCACAAGATGGTTTGGGTTTAAATTTTTATTGATAACTTGTTTTTAGAATTTCTTAATGTTTACACTTCCAATAATGTTAAGGAGAGAGTCGGCCTATAGACATTGCTTTATAAAAATATCTTACATATCCCATGGTTAGTTTGTGAGGATTTTAACATGGAAAATAGCTAAGAAAATAAATTGGGTGCTGTCCCAAGGAGGTTAATAAAGAGGAAATATCAAGTTTGCGTAATATTTCAGAATATATTTAGATTATCTAATACAAATAAATTTAAAAGGTAAAAATTCTAAGGAAACTAGTATACCTTATAGGGCATGTGAGACACACAACCTTAAACAACTAGACATGTCCATGCTCTCTTATGACTTTCACTTCTATTTTAAGAAAGGTAATTCTTAGTTGGTTCAAGATCTCCTGAGCCCTGGCTATTCAAACCATCACCTTATCATATTTACCTATACCTAGGAGTAAGAGAATAGAAGGAATTTTCACTTCAGATTTCATCTCAACTACTCACATATCAATAACCCAACCTATATCAATGGAATAAAATATCTATGGATTTCTTTTCCTAGGACCAAATCTTCTTTAGAATAGATTGTCTAGTGGCAAGGGACCATAAGTCTAATAACTCTATTTCTTAGAAATTTTGGTAAGTAAATTGCCTAGGTTAGGATAGATAAGTTGTCAAGCACTAAATAAAAGCCCTAAAGAGCTTCTTATTGAGCTTCAAAAGAAACCTTATGATGAATAATTTGCATATAAGGGTTGCTAGTATTTCAATCAATATTTCAAAAGATAAAGAAGTAACGGTTAGGGGAAAGAATAAGAGATTAATTTCATTGGCTCAAGATTAGAGATAGAGTCTCCAATTAATTCTTCTCCTTTATTTAGGAAAAATATAGAAATGAGAAAAATTCCTAGATAAATATTTATGAATAGGTTATTAGAGATCAAGAGATCATTGAATATTTTTTTAAATTTCTACCAAAAGCTATTCATATTGCAAGGTTGGACGAAAGAATGTAGGATGGCCATGCATGAGTGTATTAATGTCACGCCACTAAAAATTAGATGAAAAGCATGGGATAAGCTTGATCAACCAATCACCATAGAAGAAATAAAAAGCATCCTTTAGCATGGCCAATGATAAACCTCTACGTATGGATGGGATTTCCATTGAATTTTACAAAGACACTTGGGACTTTGTAGGACTAGATTTATTAAGAATATATAAAGAAGCCTTGATGAGAGGATACCTTAGAAAGTGGATAAATCAAGGTCTTTTTAGGATCATTCCAAAAGAGGGAAATAAATATGGTTTGAAAAATTGAAGGCTCATGACTCTCCTCAACGTGTATTACAAAATATTGATAAAAATCTAGCCTTAATGCTATGTAATTTTCTGTTGTGGAAGATAAAATACCATTTTATTGAATATAAATAATGTTACAATATAATATTTTAACATGCTCCTTAGGATACGATAAGGGTTTCCAAGGTGAAAATATCTTTATATAATATAAGGTAATGACACACTTGTCTTCTAGACCACCTCAAAAAGGGAGGTGGATTTTATGCTTGATGACCACCCTTGGTTGAATGAGTTCCCAAAAGCCCTACACAACCAAAACAATAGTTAGTAGTACCCCTTGGGTCCACCTGAGTTGGACCCAAGCTTATGCGAGGGGTAAGAATTAAAAACTTGTATTAAAGCATTAAAACAACCTCAAAATGAGATAAAAATATCATAAACTCACCTTGCTCACCTCTACAGTCTATTTGTTTTTGAATGTATGACTGTGTCTGGTTCCTAAAGGGAACTGTCCTAGGGGCAATCTTGACTATGCATTGTCCAAGGGTGGGTCATTTTCTCTATACTATCCAAAATATGATGAAATTCTAAGGGGACCTTCTATAGGTTGTTAGGTGTCTCTGGTTTGAATTTAGCGTCTGTTGAAGCTTCCACGTATGAGTAGTTTCACAAAAAAAATACATGCAAGTAGAGGTATACAATGTTCCTGATGGCTGATATGTAAGCAAGTAGAATCTTAAAAATGTGCACACAAGCAAATTCTGATAAAATTTTGGCAGTGTTTCCTTATAGTAATCTCACACTCCTTATAAATGAACAAAATGAAGAACTAATTATAGAATTTTCCAAGGGTGAGGGGTAGTGAGGTGGAGATGAGGTGGATGTGACATGGTAGCCAAGTGGCTTGGATGAGAGGAGGAAAATCTAGGTTTTCCTACTTGGATGGTCAAAGGGGCATATGTGTACCATGCCTCATTAATGTTTTTGGGTGGAGAGAGTCCTCACCCCACCCATATGCATTAAGAAGCATGAGGGAGTTGTGTGGGTGCATGGGTAAGTGAAGAGTAGGGGGTATGCTAGGCTAGGGTGAGGTGGACTTAAGCTAGATTCAAAGGATAGACTATAGGAATGTGGGATAGTCACATGATGACCATGGGGTAGGTGTAGGATGGGGCTTAGTTGGAAAAAGGTGCTAAAATGGGATGATATGATGTTTCTAAGGTTACCATGCCAAATATTTGGATTAATTGGAACCATTGCAAAATTATGAAAATATTAACATTTGGAAAAATATTAATATGACATTTTTTAGGTGTATATTTACCTCTTTTTGTAAAGCATTGTGTGTAGGTAGAATGTAGTGCAAAAACTCATGATATTAGATGAGTGGACTGACGATGGATGACAATGGATGATGATGGTTGACCATGGATTTTGGCATGCCACAATGATAATTGAGGGAGGAGATAGAGGGTTGTATCAAATCATAAACAATGTAGGATACCTAATAATGGAAGGGGTGGATATCCTTAAAATTTTACCTTTGACAAATTGTTGAGATCATTTGATTTAGAAAGCTGACTAATCATTGGTATGGTTACTCATGACATTCCAATTGATTAGATAAGTGGACTTAATGTTTCTACCTTGATGGAGTGTGTGAGTAACTATACAAACATTATTATGGAGCACACCAAATTGGAGTTTAAATTAAGAAGAGAAATTTTACTTTTTGCCCCAACAAAGGAGGGCTAGTGTTAGTCTCAAGCAAAGAGTCTTGGATGAACATGATTTCAAGATTGAGTTTTTGGGTATTGGACCTGTTCAAGACGGTATTTTTGGGTAATAACTAACCCCTCAAGTGATGAGTTTATGGGTGAAGGAATGAAATATGATAATGAATCACTAGATAGAAAGTCATTGCACAACCCAAAAATTGAAGTGATTGAAGAAAATGATAAAATTTAATGGTAGGAGGATGAAAATATTGGTCAAATTGTGATTGTAAAGTCCATATAGTTATTAAACATACATGTCTGAATGGTCATTGAATGTGTGGTATAATTAAAAATTGCACGATAGTCAAGGGGTATATAGCTATAAAAGCCCAATCACAAGGCACGAGGGATCATTTTCAACATGAGATTCAGGAGAAGAGAGAGTGAGAGAAATGGGGAGGTAGAGGATTTGATGTGAAACACTACCAAATTGGATATGTGATTGAATGATATGGTAGGAAGTGGTGCAAGATCGAGTTATGGAGGGAGCGTAGGACTAATGAGATGATTTTTTGCCCATTTTTCTTTAGTTTTTGTATTTTTGAGATAAAATAATCCCTAGGGATTATTTTTAGTGAAATGAAACCATAGAAGAATATGATAGCTTAGGAATAGGAAGGTGAATATGATTTTATGTTTTTGGGGTGTGGGGTTTGCATACTTTCAGGTCTTATTTGACATATTTTTTGGTGCAAGTGTGTGTACATGATTGGATTTTAATTTTTTGTATTTTTGGAATGATTTTTAGAAGTTTTTGCTTGTTTTTAAGGAAAAGGGTATCCAAATATGCTATTTGTTAGGGAACCATATGGGATCGTATGATTGGGGAAACTGTAAGGACTTGTATGCTTTATTTTGGAGGTTTATGGAATGGTGGTAGTTAAATATATTGTGGCCACAACACTTATTCAAGTTGCTTTTCATCAATATTAGGAGGAGGTTGGATGAGGATGACTAGGAGTGGTTGGAGGGGATAGGATTTGATGGAGTAGCCTGGTTGAAGACTATTCATGTTGATAGGTCATATCTATTAGCATTGTGTGAGTGATGAGGCCCAGATAGAGTTACTTTTAATTTATTGACAGGGAAAATGACTTTGAATTTGGAGGATGTCTACTGGATATACCACTTACCAATTGAGGGATATATGATTATAGCGACAAACGAGATACAAAAGGCCATTGTGATTGAGATGATATTTGGGGAAGGTTGGGATTAGGTAAACACAGACAGTTGTAGGGATCTTTATTAGCATTATTATGATGAGAGTATAATGAAATTGAGACATGCACTAGCTATAGTATTGATATCAAGCTTCATTCTTCTAGACTCATTAGGTGCACGATTCCCATGGAATATATTGGGGATTGTGGCTAATTTAGTGGATGGGTTAGTCATATTTTTATGGGTGCCAACCTTATTGGCACAAACATATAATGAGTTGTACAAGGTGAGGATGACTGCTTGAATAGGATTGAGTTGTAACTTTTTGATAGAACTATGGGCATGGGAGCAGTTGAGAGACCATGAGGTCTACCATATGATGCACATAGATTGATGGGGTAGGCCTTGATGTGGTAAAAATATATGAATTCATAAATAAGAAAACCCTATGAGGTATATGGATATCATTATAACATTATGTGGGTGGGTTCGAGGCCACAAGATGTGATTTAGAATCCATGGAGAGGGGGGGTGGTATGGAGGGATGATGCAATTTATCTATCTTGTGTGCATCAAGAAAGATGGGTGATTTGTTTAAGGGGTATAAAAGTTGAGTATTTTTAGTATACTCAAGTTTTGAGATAGTTTTGGTTGAGGTATGGGGTACTAGATCCACCTATAGTATATAGGAGGATGTGGGATGAGGTTGGACCTACACCATAGATAGACCCATTGGAGATGGTGGTTGACAAGGTGGTATCAATATTGGATATATATGATGTTGGAACAACACTCAAGTATGACAAATGGTGGTTCATGTAGTGGTCACACATATGGTGGATCATGTAGGAGGAGGTGGATAGGGAGGAGGGTGGCAAGGTAGCTAGTGAAGTAGAAGAGATAACTAGAGAGAGGAGGAGGATTCCATTAGGTGGTGAGTACATCTTCAAGTATGTGAGGGAGCAATATCATAAGGGGAATGACTAAGGAGGTATCAATGACAAATTTTAGGTGTGGAGAGGCACCCGATTTTTATAACAACATGGAGTGGGGTGGAGTGATGGATACGGTTGAGGAGGATAATATGTTGAGAGCACAAGTATGATAGCTAGAGGTACAACTAATTGGATAGGAGGTAGTAAAGGCACTAGAGAAGGTTGAGCTATAGGTAGAGAGAGACAAACTCTTAATAAAGAAGGAGGAACTGTGGGGGTAGTTTTATGCAATGACTACTTAGAGGGATAGGCTTCAATAGGAGATAGAGCAGTTGAGGGCACAACTACTAGTAGCAGAGGAAGGTGGAGATATGATAGCCCTGCAGGATGAGATTACATGGTTTTGGCATACCATGGATGAGTTCAATGCTCTCTATGTGTGGGATAGGGGTATAGAATTATCTTACAAGGAGGCACTAGTGAGCTAGGGTGTGTCTATTCTATCATACTCAACATCTTGATCTTGATGAATCCATAAGAGTACACCATCCATGGTTCTAGCAGTGCCCTGGTTTACAAAGCTAGCAAATTCTCTATATGTTGAGATAAAATCCATCATATGGTGGCAAGAGGTAGTGGAGGAGTGATGGAGATAGACCAGGAGGACAAGAGGGGAATGGGGAGACTCTAGGGAGGTAGCAGCAGCAATCTATGTTTTTGGTGTGTCCAAGTGACCATGATTTTGTAGAGCAGTGTTGTATGAGATTATGATGTATGATATGGTGTGTGGATATGTATGCATGATACAGCCTGAAGAGAAATTTTGATGTAACCTATAGGTATTGATGATGATGTATGGAGGATGTACTTTGTATGATTGATTGATATATATGATGATGATTTAACATGTGTTTAGATTATTTTAATGTATATGATGAATGAATGCATGTGATTAAATAGATATGATATGTTAGATAACATGGATTTGATATGCTGATGTGATGGATGATGATGTGTCTACTTATTTGTATGTTTTAAAATCAGAATTGTTTGTTTAATCATTTTTTTAATGTATAATGTGAATATCTCAATAAAAATTGGTTTAATTAATTAATAATAAGTTAAAAATCATAATGACACATTATCACTACATAAGAAACAATAACCACAATGAACACAAGACTTAGACCATGGATTATAATGTGATATGTAATGGGAACTTCAATAATAAGATAAAAATGTGATGATGATTAATGGTGAATGACACAAATGAAGACTTATAACATATGCACAATGAATGGTGGTGAGTCAAGATGCTTGTCACCCAAATACCTTAGGTTTTTTAGATCCTAGAAGTATTTTAGAAAACTCAAACATCCTAGTTGCAATAATCAAACTCATCTAATGGTCAATCAATATGTTGTAGAAACCTAGACCATCTTGAAAAATATCAAGTCAATCATGGAAAAACGTGTGTAGTGAAGTTTTTTTTCCATATTGAGTAAGGTTGGACTAACTAATTATGACTCAAGCCAATATATGTTAGCTCATCCATGAGAATTCAGAGGTCTATACAAAAGGAGGACGTTAATGTGATAGACATGTCTCAACTCAAAGGACATACTTCACTTCTAGATAGGTATGTAGAGTCCCAATGGAGGTTATTCCCATAATCATTTGACATAGCTACACTGCCATATAGACATCTATAGCCTTGATGGAGATTTCTAAAATACCTAAGAGAATCAATATTTTGGATCTCTTTTGCTCTTTGTTTTTTTAAAAAACTTATAATTTGGATCCTCAAGTTTAGATTATGTGAATGATAGGATGAGCGAGAAATATTTCCCTTTATGGAAAGACTAATCATGGTGTTGTCTTTTCTAAAATCAAAATTTTATTAATTTGTGATATGTTTTTGGTCCAAGAAGGAACTCAAGTTAGCCAAGGGAGGCTAAAATCTCCTTAGAACATGATGATTTTTGATAAAGGTTGAGTGGAACACTAGGTATGGTTGAATAATAGAAACAACCTTTATTTCCAACTAACCTAAGAAGATGATTGAACAAGACATCATGACAGTTGGGACAACTAGGGCATGTGATCAACAAAAATCTAAAGATAAAAGATGGGTGCATGGAACGTGGGGTACAAACAAAGCACAAGATACACAAATGGGTATAATGAGGAAACCTATCAGATGTCATTGATTAATTATGTCAATAAATATGGGGAAAAATAATTTCACACATACAAAGGTGATCAAAGTAGCCCGTTATAAGCCTTATGCATGAATACAATGGATGAATGTGTGGGATGAATGCAATGCAAAATAAATGATAAGGAAGAAACCCAAAATGATTGTGAGCATCATTCATAGGTGATTTGTGACCAGATTGAATTTGGAGGGAGTGTCAACTCCTTAAAACACAAAATTGGTTGGAAGAAGTGTTAATTCCCCTAGACATAAAAGTGGTTTTGAAGGAGGGTCAACTCCCCTAGACTAGGTAGTGGTTTGAAAGAGGGTGAAGTCCCCCAAACCTAGAATTGGTTTGAAGAGGAGAGAAATAAGGAGAAAAATAAGATTGAGAGGGGAAAAGAATGGTAAAGAGAAGAGACAAAGAATGTTGGAGAATAGAATAAGGTGGAGGGAGGAGAGAAGGAAAATGAGAGAAAAAAGACCAGCCATAGGTATTTAGCTGCTCGTGTATGATCGTACAACAATGACATGGAACCTATTAAAGAAAGATATGAGAAGAAGGTTGAAGAGGTGAGGAAGGAGCAACTAGAGTAGATCCAATGAGAAAATGGATGATGATAGTAACTTATGGTGGCTTAAAATAAGTCGTAGTGACACTTGAGAAGGAGACGTAAGATTGTATCAAATCATAACTAATGTGAGATGCTCCAATAAGGGAAAGAACGAATATATTTAAACCTTATCATTGGTATATTGTTGAGATTATTTTATTTTGGCAAGTTGACCAACCATAGGTAGGTATCCTCATGATGATTTTATCAATTTGTAAGTGGTCTAAAGTTACCTCCTTGATGAAGTGAATGTGTGAGTAACCACACAGGCATAGGTATGTGGCTTACCAAATTGGAGCGGATTGGAGTTTAAGTTGAGAAGATAAATTCTATTTTTTTCCCTAGCACAAGAGGGATAGTGATAATCTCAGGCAAGTTTCTTGGATAAATACAAATTCTAAGAATGAGTGTGGATATTGATCACGTTCATGACAAAATTGATAGGTAATATTGTCCAACTCAAACGGTGAGTTAATTGGTGATGAGGTGTGAGTTTGTACTCGTGAATGCAAGTGTAGCCATTGATAAAAGGTATATGGGAGTGGTTTCTATGGAGGAGCATGAGGTTGGATGGGCAAATAAATATGGGTGATTAGAATGAAGAGGAGGCAAATATTGAGGAGGAAATGGAGCCATTAGGGGGTCACATTGTTGAGATGGTCGACTTGGGCATCCTTGGTTTCTAGTAACAATATCGATCATACCAACAAAACCTTGGTGCAAAAGGATGGAATTTTCATGGTTAATTTTGTTCGGGCACATTCGAGGATGTCAAGGCATCAACTTGTTGTTGCATCCCATGTTGTGGTGATGGATGTATAAATATACCAAGGTGTTAATTGAAGGGGGGAGGGGATTGTCAAATTGTATGTCCTTGTGATCTAGCAATCTTGTACCAGGTGTTTGAAACATTAATAGTCATTAATGTTGTGACCTCATTGAAAATGGTAGACATAAAACTTGTGTAAATTATACCATTGGGATTTCACCTTGTGGGGTCCTCTAGCCTACTTTTGCATATTACAATTTTTGAAAGATGTTGGACTATGGATCAAAAAGAGGAGTCTAGCTACAAGGTGGACAAGAAATATGTTAATGGTGATTTAAATGTTGGTTAGGTATTTATGGGGTAGATGCGCCATATCAACTAGACTATAGCTCAAGATTTATGAGTTGGCCTAGAATATGTCATAGTTCATTTGAATATGGAATTGGAGTAGCCTTGATAGGATTGAATGGGATGCCAACATGGGTATGATCAAGTTGGAAGGGAGAATAATATGAGTAGGGGAAATATGGAGGAGGATAGGATGAGTGCTGGGGCTGTGGGATATAGGCTGCATGGACCATGTGGGATGGAAAATGGGGTGTTGAAAGAAGAGGAGGAAGAAATGGTATTGGAAGAAGAGGTGGAAGACATGGTGCATATTGGTGTGATAAGGACAAAGTGGTACTCTCACTAGGGCTCTTGGATGGAGTGGTATGAGTGACCTGATGCATTAGGCCTTGGTTATAAGATGAGGGTCTATAAAGGCCCACATCACTCAGATAGGGGGTATGACAGATAGTGTATACGTCACTAAGAGGGATGAGGGGAACCTCCTTTGAATGGGTTAGAGGAATAATCAAAGGGTGATGGATCATTTCAATGTTAGTCATGGAAGGACACTCCTATGCTCTAACATGACTTTTGATAATGACCATAATCAGTTAAATATAGAACAAGATATGGAGAAGTAGATGGTGTAGGAAGGGGATATTGTAACTTGGATCTGGTAGGAACCATCCCTATCGGGATGATCTTGGATTTAACTATACCTGCCTAGACGATTTTGGCTAGAACCATTTTATGCCTATGTTGTTTCTATCAATGATAATTTATAGGGGCTGTGAAGCAGTAAGAGAAGGTTTGCTAGTTATTTTTGGGTCTTTTTTCTCCTTTGTGAGAGTCTTTGGTGTTTTTGAATAATGTTCTAACTAAATATATAAACAACCAAACAAAAAACAATTAAAATGAAGGTGTTTGACATGATTGAGATCTATTTTAATGGTTGATGTTGCTTAGGTTTTGATTTATTTTATTTATTTTTTAATTTTTTTGATTTTGATTTTTAATTTTTTGGTTTTTGTGTGTTTTAGGTGTTACCCACCCCTGAAATCTAAAAAAGGTGGGTAAAGGATATCTAAAGGTGTATTTATTCATGCTCCCTAGTATAATTAAGATCATGTAGAGAGTAGTTGTGCATAAACGATCGAGAAATTCCTAAGGCAGGTGTGGCTCAAGGTATCTAAAAGGGACCTTCAATATCCTTTTTGGGGTCTATAAGAGGTGGCACTATCTAAAACCTACGTCAACCTAATTAGCTTTCAATTCACCCTTGGGTAGGCTCTATAAAAAATGACAACACACTCACTAATTATTATCCCCATGAGCAAGGGTGTCTAACCTCAAAATATCCCAAGCATTGTTAAATTCTTGGTGATGAAATCCAAGAAACTATACGTACTAACTATGGTATCTAAAGGGACAACCGATGGTTGGGGATGAAGTCCAACGTCACCTATTGGTTTGTAATGTGTTGTGCAAGTGTGATGTGAACTTGTGTGTTTGATTGATTATTTTTGGATTTTCTTTTAGATATGCCTAACTATGATGCACAAACAAGACTATCCTAAGAATGCAAATGCAAATTTTTCCTAAACTAAATGCAATGAAGCAAATTCTAATCTAGGAATGATATTTTTCTACCTAAGATGCAAGGAAATGAAATTTTATCTATGAAATGAAAGGTGATTGAATTAAACTAAATGACATGCAATGCAACAACCCAAATAAAATGTTTTTGAAAATACAACTTACTCTAAGGAGCAAGCAACAAAAGACTCCTATGCTAATCAAGCAAACAAAGAAATCTAAGCTAGTTGACAAGAAAAGAAAAATCCTATGTTAAATTGCAACAAAGGAATCTATGCTAATGAAAATAAAATGCAAAGACAACAAAGCAAATGCCTATTCTAATTAAAGTAAGTTGCAAGTATAATGACAAAAATGTATTCTAAGGAAAGTAAAGCGTAGGTATAGGAAAGTAACCTAGATTAGAAAAAAGGAAATGACAAGACAATAAAGAAAATCTATTCTAATGAAAGCACTCCACAATACAAGTAAAGGAAGCTAGGTTAAGAAAGAAATGCAAAAAACATAAAAGGGAAGAATTTGAAAGTAAAATCTTGTAAAGCAAATGATGTGAAAAGGGTAAACCTATCTACTGTATTCTATGAAAGTGGAAAAAATGCATGAAATAAAATCTAATCTAAGAAAGCAAAAAAAATATGAGGTTTGTTGACTTGAGGTGACTTACCCGCTTTTGATTCCCAAGGTTGCACAAAGCGCAAGGGAAGAGCATACATAGGATAAGGTTCCTCTTAATGTGATATGATGTGATGTTCCTTGACTTAGAATAAATGACTCTCTTTTGATCTCCAAGATCACCCTAAGGTGTGAGGAGAGAGCATACAAGGGTCAAGTCCTCTTCTTAATGTGAATTATGGTGGGTTCGTTAACCTAGAAGAAATGACCCACTTTTGATCTCCAAGATCACCCTAAGGTGCAAGGAGATAAACATGGGGGTAAAATATCCTATTTAATATGGATTATGAGAATGCAATGCAATTGAAATTCCTAGAAATAAAAGGAAAGTTCTTTGAATTCAAAGGCTACTTCCACTCTTTCGATCCTCAAGATTGCCTTTCAGCATGAGAGGAGAACATATAGATGGTAAGGTAAATTTTGTGTAATATTATCTAGGATAAAACAAAAAAATGCGTAAACAAAGCAAAAGTCCTAGATTAAGTGTGCTTTCATGAAATTAGACCTAAAGTTGAACATAGGAGCACCTACCTGAGGTCCAATGCTCTCTAGAATTTGGCTAGAATTGATGCATAGACTTTGTTTCCTGAAACTGGCTCTATGACAAAAAATTTCTTGGGTGGGATGGTTGACAGCAAAAATTATCTCGAGTAGGATGGTTGACAACATAAATCACCCTAGGTAGGACAATTTTGGTAGGGTTAGGTTTTATACCTCAAAGAGTTAGTTTGATAATATTTCCTACAAACCCAATGAACATAAAATTCAGAAGATGGCCTTGCCCAAAAAGAAACCAAAGAGAAAGTAGCAATGCTAACTAATAAAAAACTAGGAGCAATTTAAAGCAATATAACCTAGCAAACATCAAATCTAACTAGTAAAGTACCAAACTTGCAATGAAAGCATTAAAATGGACAAATTGATAAAATGACTGATGAGGAAGGAATGATACATTTGGACACCCCCAAGACTGTTAACTTGGCCTAAAAAGGTGTTTTAGTGATAATGATGGCAAATGACAATGAAGTAAGGGCTCGTACTCACTTGAAATTATTGTGTTTTGTTGTGTGAAGTTGGGTACTTGATAGATTGGGTCCCAATTTAGAGCTCAATAGGAATCACTTGTGCAAGGATGTTTTGGACTATGAACCATCAATACAGGGATGATTTGGACTGTAAATCATCTAGGGTAGGATGGTTGGGACTATAAATAATTTGGGGTAGGATAATTGGGAAAAATGGTAGATGTAGGATCAACCTGGATGGGTCTCGATTTGGATGGTTTTTGATAATTTTGGACCTACAAATACAGAAAAATGACACAAAATATGAGCAAGATGAGTAAAAGATAAATAGAACACACAAGGCAAATATGAAATAAATGGTGATAAAAATAATAGTTTCTACAACCTATAAAATGAAAATGCCCATGTGTTGTCAAGGGTTAGAAGGTCCCATCATGATCGTAAAAAATGTGGAAGAGAAAACATGCCATTTTATTGAATACAAAATATGTTACAGTATAATATTTTAACATGTCCATTGGGCTACAATAAGGGTTTTCAAGGTGAAAATCCATTTATACAATGTAAGGTAATGACACACTTGTCTTCTAGACCACCTCAAAAAGAGGAGGTGGATTTTATGCTTGATGAACACCTTTGGTTGAATGATTCTCCAAAAGCCTTGCACATAACCAAAACAATAGTTAGTAGCACCCTTGGGTCCACCTAAGTTGAACCCAAGCTTATGAGAGGGACAAACAATAAAAAATTGTATTAAAGAATTAAACCAACCTCAAAAGAAGATAAAAACATCATAAAATTACCTTGCTCACCTCTACAAATTTCTTGTTGTTGAATGTATGACTGTATCTAGTTCTTGAGGGGAACTATCCTGGGGGACAATCTTGACTATGAATCATCTAGGGGTGGATAGTTTTCTCTGTACTACCTAGAATGTGATGAAATTTTGAGGGACCTTCTATAGGCTATTAGGTGTCTTTGGTTCGAATCTAGCATCTATTGGAGCTTCCACCTATGACCAAATTCACAAAATAAATACATGTAAGTAGAGGTATGCAATGCTATCCATGGCTGATATGTAAGCAAATAGAATCTTAAGAATGTGTACACAAGCAATTTATAACTAAATTTTGGTAGAGTTTCCTTATAGTAATCTCACACTCCTTGCAAATGAAAGAAATGAGGATCTATTTATAGAATTTTCCAAGGGTGAGGGGTAGTGAGGTGGATGTGACATGGTAGCCAAGTGGCTTAGGTGAGGGAAGGAAAAATATGGGTTTTCCCACTTGGATGGTCAAAGGGGTATGTGTGCACCATGTCTCATTAATATTCTTGGATGGGGAGAGTCCTCACCCCATCCATATGTATTAAAGAGCATGGGGGGTTGTGTGGGTGCATGGGGATGTGGAGAGTAGGGGGTAGGCTAGGCTAGGATGAGGTGGACCTAAGCTAGAGTCAAAGGGTAGACTAGGATAATGTGGGGTAGTCACATGGTGATCATGGGCTAGGTGTAAGATGGGGTTTAATGGGTAAAATGGACTAGAATGGGCTGATTTGAATTTTTCTAAGGTTACCATACCAAATATTTGGATTAATTGGAACTATTGAAAAATATTAAATATTAACAGTGGACAAATGGTAAAATGGCATTTTTAGGTGTCTACAACTGCAAGATGTCATATGTCTTGAATAAATAGGATCTATGAATGGTAGGTGTATTCTTGATAACGTGCTTGCTATGTGAGATGGGATCCACTATGCATCAAACATTAATGTGAATATAATTTTTCTTAAGTTAGACTATACTAAGGTATATGGCATAATTGAATGTGACTTCAATGGTATAATTATGTAAGCCTTGGTTTGACAATGCATTTCATATCATGATAGCTTCTTTTCTTTGTAATGCCACTACAACATTGAATATCAATTACCAAATTTCTAGAAGCTTCTCTCTTATAAAATTTGTCCATTAGGGTTTCCCTCTGGCACCATCACTTTTCATTCTTATTTTTGATGTAATTGGATACTTAGATATAAGGAAGAGCAGTCTAGGAGATCCCATATCCAAATAACCTTTGGTGTTGTTTTACTTATGGTTGTTTTGCTAATGACATATTCTTAACTGAGGAAAGTCAATATTATATTAGAACAAATGAAATATGCATGAATATCTATTGCAGATATTTATGATCCATGATTCAATAGCATAAGGTTGGTGTGTATAAAACTAGTAAAGGTCCAATGCCTCAATGGCAAAGCAGATATTGAAACTGGCTATAAACACACCAAATTTTCTAAGTTGCTAGGAATTCCTCTTGCCTTTGAATGTCATCCCTCAACCTAATGAAGTAGTGTGGTGGAGAAAGTTGTAGTCAAGTTGGATAAGTGGGTGCCTAAACCACTTTCATTGGTTGGGGAATTTTACATTTTTTCTAAAGTTCTCTTCAGTATTCATGTCTATAATTCATCTTGTTGAGAAAACTCAGTGGCCTCCTATAAAAATATAGAAAAAAATAAAAAAAAATCCATGGGCTAAAACTATTGGTAATACTAGTTTTCATAGAATTAATTGGGGCCTCTATTATATCCCTTGGGACATGGGGTATAACAGAGGTCCTAGTTAATTCTATGAAAACTACATGGTGGCCTAGGTTTGATTAATATCAACAAAACAAGGACTAACCATGGCTGCAAATTGATTGATTTGTATGGCTATAGATAATGAGCCATGGAAACAATTTTTAAAAAATATACTTCTTAAGGCTCATCCTAAAGTATTTTCTTTATGGAAAGGCTTTTGCCTTTATACTCTTATATTTTGTCTAGGCTAGATAAATACTTTTAGAACCATAAAAATATGTAGAGGAGTCAAATTAGAACATGGTTACAACCTAAAAAATAGGTGGACATTAAGTCTATGAAACTAAAAATCAAAATTTTATTACTATAAAAAACAAATTTTTTCAATTGGTTATAGGGGATTGAAATGGGTCCCACGTGTATTACATCATCACTACATAGTGGTATTACCACAACTTGGATATTATTCATGTATAACTTGGCAATATTAGAACCTAGGTCTCCTCCTCAAATGTTGAGGAATCTAACCGATTGAACTAATACCATTTGATGAAAATTCAAGTTATTACAAGAATCTTAAAATATTTTAAAAATATCCTCAAATTCTATGCAATCACAAATCAACCTGTAAAATTAACTTAAAAAAATATTTTTAAAGGTCTATTAAGTTTAAAATTATTTTTTAAATCATATATATTTAATCCAGTTTTTTTTACACACTTTTTATTTTATTTAAATTATAATATAATATAAACATAAAAAGTAAACCAAATTTTTTATATGTAAAAAGCATTATATTAAGAACAAAATACATTTTTACAAACAAAAAAAAGAGGTGAATAAACACGCCACATGGCTAACATCATCAGCCAAAAAAAACATCCTATCAATAGAACGGTAACCAAAGCAAATAAATTACAGTTATTCAACACCCTTTACAGAACGAAACCATCATTTAAAAGGGTGAATACACAACATAATTAGGTATAGCAAAATAAACTAGAAACCCTAAACTGTAGAACTGTAACTCTAGGTACCAGGTAGCCTTACATCTACCCAACACAAAATTATTGAAACTTTTGGGCCAAATCAGTGTCTTCCCAACACAAAATTATTGGAACTTTTGGGCCAAAAGGGTGAAATCGTTTTTCAGGTAAAGTATCTTTAGCTTCTTTTCCTTGTCGAGGACTACGAGAATGTCAAAATTGCATATAAGAGAAGGGAACTTTAGA
Organism: Wollemia nobilis; assembly: GCA_028583015.1. Taxonomy (NCBI): domain Eukaryota; kingdom Viridiplantae; phylum Streptophyta; class Pinopsida; order Araucariales; family Araucariaceae; genus Wollemia; species Wollemia nobilis. The sequence goes on along the minus strand of JAQPPZ010017248.1, from coordinate 24,154,194 downwards.
TTTTGCTTCCTTTGGAGGAACTGTCAATTCCATCGATGATGGCTCTATATCCAACGACATATCCTCACCGTCGTTAAGATACTCCAACACACTGTAGTTGTTGCCCAACTGAACATTGGTTATATGAAGTCGTTTCTCTGGAGCAACATTTTCTTCTACAGTTCCCCTTATCGGGCTATAGGAACGCCTGGAATTAGCTGGGGGAAATGTACTGGAGGACTCTGAAGCAAGAACTATTGCAACCCTCTGTTGAGACCTATGAGCCTCATTGTTGGCAGTTTCCACTATAGGATCAACTTTTTCTTTTTCATATATTTTTTTATTGATTGTGAGGCGTGTCGATTTGGATTGTGTACCTTTAGAAGCAGCCAAATGTGCATTTTTATGCCCTCCCACAATCGTCCAACCATCCTCTTGAGGTTGAGGAGTGGGTGCACTCGGTGTGGTGGGGCTTTGCTTGTCCCTATTATGCGACATCAAGGGATAGTATTTGATCGGCACCGAAAAAAAGTGTTGGGCAAATTAATATAGAGGACCCGTTGGGATAACACAGTGTCACCAACTTGTATGTCAATAGACTCCTTGAGATATCGAGAAACATCAATCTTAATGCAAACACATTTTTGAGGATGTGCATGGAAAAATTTGTCTGTCCCCACCAAAATGACACACCCTAAAGGGGTTTCTATGCGATTGAGAAAGGGCCACAAATGTAGAGGGAGTCCTGGAAATTCCACCCAGACCAGAAATTTGGTAGATCTTTCCTTAAAAATAAAAAAATCACTGGTCCAAGGAGAAAAAATAAGAAGAGAACTTCTCATGTACTAGGGGCCATGTTCATAAATCACCTTAACATGGGTTGTTTTCGCAAAGCGAAACAAAAAAATCCTTTGTAAGGTTTTGAACCATCGTTAGCTTGACTCCATGAGGAGTCCAAGCTGCATTAACCCAGGCCCTAAGGGAAGACTCATTAGGGATGCAGCCAACGAAATACCCAACAAGGGTGAGTGATTCTAAACTGTGACATGCATAATCAACTTTAGACAATAGAAGAATTACATCAACCTGAATGAGAGTTACCTTGTGAACCATTCTCAGCACAAACTTGCACAATTGGTTGAAAGAAACCATTATCGCATGCATTCCCTTCTACGATACCAATGCTATGCATTGGTCCAGGAGGGTTGAAGACTATAATGATACTCAAAACCCTAATCCAATCTCCATCACTTGCACAAGTAAACCAATTTTTTCCTAAAAAGCCTTTTCAAAACTTTCTAAATATCCAATTTTTTCATAAAATGCCTTTTCAAAACTTTCTAAATATCCAATTTTTTCATAAAAAGCCTTTTCAAAACTTTCTAAATATCCGTTGAAATTGTTTAAATGTCACCTTTACAATTTCTCTTGGAGTGAAGTAGGGAAACATTGCTTCGTTCTTTTATCGTATATAACATGAAAGTAAAACAAACTAGACCTAAGATTCTCCTGTCGCCGTTAAACTTATTGAATAATTTTAATTTTAATTTTAATTAATTCATTGTCAATTTTAACCATGAGAGAAGTATTCTTCCAAAGTTCCATGCTCTTAATTTAATTATCAAATACTTCCAAAACAAATAACATCAAAATATGTCAGCCTCACTATGTATAGTTAAGAAACGTTAATAATTGAAGACCTAATATGTTCGGTTTGCATAATTAGAATTAAAAATTTATAAGGTTTTATAAAATAATTTATATAATATAATATGAAGTGTAACATTTTGGGTTTTGGCTCTTATTTAGATGGTTCAAGGTTCAAACTGCAGTATGCGTGAGTGTGTGAGGGGGTGGATATGTGATGGTTGTGTGTTAAATTCTCTATTGATAAGGATAACTCTCAACTTTATGAAGGGATTATAGTTGGAAAAAGACCACTCAACCTTATACTTCGTGAAGGTTTCTCACACTAACCAAGTAAAATAATAAAATAAAATAATACGTATAATAAAATTTATTTTAATTATTTATAATTAATTAAAAAATAAAAATAAATAAAATTATCAATTCTATCACACTCTTTAGTGTAGGCATGTCAACTTGTAATGTATATCTTTCACAATGAAGTATCAAAAGTCAAGGATGGGTTATAAAAAAGAATTATGCTGTTTTAGATGATTTGAGAATTTATTTCATTTTATTTATTATAGTTATAAAATAAATTAAAAAAAAATTAGGTTACGAAGAAAAATATAAAATTTTAAATAAAAGATCATGAGATCCAAATATACCTTTGCATATCAATCAATGAAATATGAAGGGCTCTGGATGGTGAGGAAAAGTCTTCATATGATGTATACTTAGATTTCCAAAATGTTTTATGGTTTCAAGAGTAATAAACTAATATGGTTTATAATATTAATTAAGGCTAAAAAATAACAATGGCATTTAAGTTAGGGTTTGGAATTTTTATATAATATATTTTTGTATAAAGTTATAAGAATTTGATAAATTATTTTTATTTATAATTTTAGTTAAGGCTAAAATATAAGTTGGAGGGTTAGGTTGTAGATAGAGAGGTCGAATCTTAACACAGAGAGGGATGAACTATGGAGGTGGTTTGATGTAGTGACTATCGAGAGGGATTGGTTTCAACAGGAGATAAAGCAATTAAGGGTATAACTACTAGTAGTTGAGGGAGGTGGAGACATGATGATCCTACAGGTTAATATTACATGGTTGTGGTATACTATGGATGAGTTCACGACTCTCTATGCGTGGGAGAGGGATAGAGTGTTCGCGTGTGAGGAGGCATTAGTGAGATAGGGTGTGTTTATTCTATCATACTCAACATCCTGTTCTCGACGAAGCCACAAGAGTACATCTATGGTTCCAACAATGCTCTAGTTTACAAAGCTAGCAACTTCTCTGTATGTTGAGATCAACTCCATCATAGGGTCGAAAAAGGTATCAGAGGAGCGATGGAGATAGAACAGGAGGACAAGAGGGGAGTGAGGAGACTCTAGGGAGGTAGCAACACTGATATATATTTTTGGTGTGGCCAAGTGACCATGATTTTGTAGAGCAATGTTGTATAAAATTATGATGTATGATATAGTATGCAGATATGTATGCATGATGCAGCTTGAGGGACAATTTTGATGTAACCTGCAGGTATTGATGATGATGTATGGATGATGTACTTTGTATGACTGATTGATATATATGATGAGACATATGTTTAGATTATTTTAATGTGTATGATGAATGAATGCATGTGATTAAATAGATATGATATGCTAGATGACATGGAATTGATATGCTAATGTGATGGATGATGATGTGTCTACTTATTTTCATGGTTTAGACTCATAGTTGTTTGTTTAATCACTTTTTTTGGATGTATAATGTGAATTTCTCATTCAAAATTGGTTTAATTAATTAATGACATGTTAACAATTATAATTAAACATTATCACTACATAAGATACAATAACCACAATGAACACAAGACTTAGACCATGGATTATAATGTGACATGTAATGGGCACTTCACTAATCAAATAAACATGTGACGATGATTAATGGTGAATGACACAAATGAAGACTTATAACATATGTGCAATGAATGGTGGTGATCCGAGATGCTTGTTGTCTAAACACCTTAGGGTTTTTAGATCCTAGAATTATTTCAGAAAAATCAAACATCCTATTTGTAACAATTAAGTTCATCTAATGATCAATCAATATGTTGTAGAAACCTAGACCATCCTAAAAAAGGTCAAGTCAATCATGGAACAACATGTGTAGTAAAGTTTGTTTTCCATATTGAGTAAGGTTAGACCAACTAATTATGACTAAAGCCAATATAAATTAGCTCATCCATGAGCATTCAGAGGTCTGTACAAAATAAGGTCGCTAATGTGATAGACATATTACGACTCGAAGGGCATACTCCATTGCTAGACAAGTGTCTAGAGTCCCAATGGAGGTTATCCTCATAATATTTTAATGTAGCTACACTACCATCTAGACATATATAGCCTCGATGGAGATGCCTAAAATACTTGAGAGAATCAATATTTTGGATCTATTTTGCTATTTTTTTTTTAAACTTATAATTTGGATCCTTAGGTTCGAATTATGTGAATGATAGGATGAGCAAGAAAGATTTCCCTTTATGGAAAGACTACTCATGGTGTTGTCTTTCCTAAACTCAAAATTTGATTAATGTGTGAGATGTGTTTGGTCCAAGAAGGAACTCAAGTTAGCTAGGGGAGGCCAAAATCTCCTTAGAACATGATGACTTTTGATAAAGGTTGAGTGGAACACTAGGCATGGTTGAATAACAAAAAAAACCTCTATTTCCAAGTAACCTAAGAAAATGATTGAACAAGACATCATGACGGTTGGGACATCTAGAGAATGTGAAAAAAAAAATATAAAGATAAAATATGGTGCATGGAACATGGGGGACAAGACATGAGACAAAACAAGACACATAGACAATGCACAAAAAGACATGGGATAGACAAAGCACATGATCATGGATGTACACAATGAGAACAACTGTTAGATGTCATTGATTAATTATTTCAATCAAGATGGGGAAGCATATATTCATGCATCTAAAAGGTGACCAAAGTAGCATGTTATAAACCTTATGCATGAATACAATGGATGAATATGTGGGATGAATGCAATACAAATTAAATAACAAGGAAGAAGTCCAAAATGATTGTGAGCATCATGCATAGGTTATTTGTGACCAAACTAAATTTGGAGGGAGTTTCAACTCTCCTAGACACAAAATTGGTTTGAAGGAGTGTCAAATCCCTAGACATAAAAGTGGTTTTGAAGGAGGGTCAACTCTCCTATATTGGATAGTGGTTTAAAATAGAGTGAAGTCCCCTAGATCTAGAATTGGTTTGAAGAGGAGGAGAGAAATGAAGATAAAAAAATTTTAGAGAGGGGAAAAGAAGAGACAAAGAATTTTGGGAAATAGAATAATGTGGAGGGAGGAGAGAAGGAAATTGAGGGAAAAAAGAACCAGTCATAGGTACGTAGCTACTTGTGCATGACCATACAACAATGACATAAAACCTATTAAAAAAAGAGATGAGAAAAAGGTTAAAGAGGTGATGAAGGAGCAGCTAGAGTAGAGGCAGTAACAAAATGGATGATGATAGTAGTTGATGGTAGCTTTAAATGATTCATAGTAACACTTGAGGAGGAGACATAATATTATCTCAAATCACAACTAATGTGAGATGCCCTAATTATGGAAGGAACAAATATCTTTAAACCTTATCATTGAAATATTGTTGAGATCATTTGATTTTGGCAAGCTGACCAACCATAGGTAGGTATCCTCATGATGCTTTTATTGATTTATAAGTGGTCTAAAGCTTCCACCTCATTGAAGTGAGTTTGTGATTAACCGTACAAGAATAGGCATGGGGATTACCAAATTGGATTGGGTTGGAGTTTAAGTTGAGAAGAGAAATTCTATTTTTTCCCCAATAAAGGAGGGATAGTGATAGTATTAAGTAAGGTTCTTGGACAAATACATATTCCAAGAATGAGTGTTTGGATATTGATCATTTTCATGACAACATTGATAGGTAGTATTGTGCAACTCAAGCGGTGAGTTAATTGGCAATGGAGTGTGAGTTTGTACTCATGAATGTGAGTGTAGCTATTGATAAGAGGTAGATTCGAGTGGTTGCTAAGAAAGAGCACAAGGTTGGGTGGGAAAATAAAGATGAATGATTAAAATGGAGAGAAGACAAAGGTTGAGGATGGAATGGAGCCATTGGAAGGGTCACATTGTTGAGATGGTCGACTTGGTTATCCTTGGTTTCTAGTAACAATATAAATCATACCAAAAAAACCTTAGCATCAAAGGATAAGATTTTTATGGTTAATTTTGTTGGGATGCATTGAAGGATTTCAAGGCATTGAATTGTTGTTGCATCCCATGTTGTGGTGATGGATGTTTGAATATACCAAGGTGTTAATTGGAGGAGGGAGAGGATTATCAAATTGTACATCCTTGTGATCTAGCAAATATTGTACCAGGTGTTTGAAACATTGATAGTTTTTAATGTTGTGACCTTATTAATGATGGTAGATGTAAAACTTGTGTTTACTATACCATTTGGGTTTCACCTTATTGCGGTCCTCTAGCCTAATGTTAGGTAGCAAAATTACTTTTGCATCATACAACTTTTGAAATATATTTGACAACGGCTCAAAAAAATGAGTCTAGCTATGAGGTGGACAAGGAGGATGTTAATGGTGATTGAAAGGTTGGTTAGGTTTTGATAGGGTAGATACCCCATATCAACTAGATTGTAGCCCAAGATTTATGATCTAGTCCAAAATATGTCATAGTTAATTTGAATATGGAGTTGGAATGGCCTAGATAGGATTGACTAGGATGGCAACATGAGCAGGATCAAGTTGGAAGGAAGAAGAATATGAGTGTGGTAAAGGTGGAGGAGTATAGGATGAGTGGTGGGGCTATGAGATGTAGGCCATATGGGCCATGTGGGATAGAGAATAGGGTGTTGAAAAAAGAGGGGGAATATATGGTGTTGGAAGAAGAGGGGGAAGATATGGTGTTGGAAGAAGAGGTGGAAGACATGGTGCAAATTGGTATGAGAAGGATGAAGTGGTACCCTCACTAGATATCTTGGGTAGAGTGATGTGAGTGACCTAATGCATTAGGCCTTGGTCATAAGACGAGGGTCTATAAATGCCCATATCACTCGGATAGGGGGTATGACATATAATGGATAAATCACTAGGAGGGATGAGGGGCACCTAATTTGAATGGGTTAGAGAGGTCATCGAAGGGTTTGGATAATTTCAGGGTTAGTCATGGAAGGACACTCATATGCTCTAACATGATTTTTGATGATGTCCATAATCAGTTAGAGATAGAACAAGAGGTAGAGAAGTAGATGGTGTAGGAAGGGGAAAATGTAACTTGGATCTGATAGGGACCATCCCTATCAAGATGATATTGGTTGTAACTATACCAACCTAGATGATTTTGGCTATAACCATCCATACCTATGTGGTTTCTATCAAAGACAATTTATAGGGGCTATGAAGCAGAAAGAGAAGGTTTGGTAGTATTTTTTGATCATTTTTATCCTTTGTGATTGTCTTTGGTGTTTTTGAATAATGTTCTAACTAAAAATATACACAAGTAGACAATGATCAATTAAAATGAAGGTGTTTGACATGATTGAGATTTGTTTTAATTGTTTATATTGCTTAGGTTTTTATTTTTTCTATTGATTTTTTTATTTTATTATTATTCTTTATTTATTTTTTGTTTTTGTGTGTTTTAGGTGTTACCTACCCCTGAAATCTATAGAAGGTGGATAAAGGAGATCTAAAGGTATATCTATGCATGCTCCCAAATATAATAAAGAGTATGCACAAAGAAGTTGTGCATAAACGACCAAGATATTCCTAAGGTAGGGGTAGCTCAAGGTACATAAAAGGGACCTTCAATATCCTTTTTAGGAGGTAAAAGAGGTGTCACTTTCTAAAATCTATGTTGGCCTAGTCAAATTTTGCTTCACCCTTGAATAGGCTCTATCAAAAATGACAACACACTCAATAATTATTTAGCCTCATAAGCGAGGGCGTCTAACCTCAAACTACCTTGAGCTAATACCAAGGGTACTTAGCTTCCTAGTGATGAAATCTAGGAAACTATGTCTACTAACTATGGTGTCTAGAGGTACAACCAATGGTTGGGTATGAAGTCCAATATCACCTAATGGTTTGTAATGTGTGATGAAAGTGTGATGTGAACTTGTGTGTTTGATTGATTTTTTTGGATTTTCTTTTAGATATGCCTAACTATGCTGCACAAACAAGACTATCATACAAATGCAAATACAAATTTTTCTTAAACTAAATGCAATGAAGAAAATGCTAATCTAAGAATGGTATTTTTCTATCTAATATGCAAGGAAAGAAAATTCTATTATGAAATGAAATGCGATTGACTTAAACTAAATGAAAAGCAATGCAACTACCCAAATTTTTTTTTTTTAAAAGACAAATTACTGTAAGGAGCAAGCAAAAAAAGACTCCTATGCCAATCAAGTAAACAAATAACCTATGTTAGTTGGATAGAAAAGAAAAATCCTATTCTAAATTGCAAGAAATGATTTCTATGCTAATGAAAATAAAATGCAAAGACAACAAACCAAATGTCTATTCTAATTAAAGTAAATTGTAAGTACAATGACAAAAATATATTCTAAGGAAAGTAAAGGGTAGGTATAGAAAAGTAACCTAGATTAGAAAAAAAGAAATATTAAGATAGTCAAGAAAATATATCAAGGTTATGCATAAGGGGTCGGACCTAAAATGTACTTGTAAAAAAATGGCTAATCCATTGCGAAACCCTAGCGAATCCCAACCAAATTCATGTAGGAGGACATGGCGAATTACCTTATTTTTTCAAAAAAATTATAAAATATTGGTGAATTTGAAAGTTTTAGCTAGACTGGGTGGAAAATGAGATCTAGCCATGGGCTGATGCAAAAAATGGTTCGAAATTTAACTAGGTGTAGAAAAAGGTCTGAAATCAAACTGGGTATAGAACATGGTATTGGTTGTGGAGCTTGATTCTCTCTAATTTGGAGGTCTTATTTTCAACCGCACTTGGACCCACTCCACAAAGGGGGGGTGTAGGGGGCAACGCCCCCTACTACATCGTTGGGGGGGTCCAGGGGGTGGCGACATTTATGGAGCCCCCCTGGCAGGGGTTTGAGGGCAGCACCCCCAAAGCCAAAAATAGATGTATTTTTATCTTTGTAAAATATGGTTTGATAGTCTGATCGGATGCAAAATAGGGTCCGAATATTGGTTTTTTTAGAACAGGGTCCAATAGTCCGTTCAGATGCAAAACAGGGTCTAAATATCACCTGGATGTAAAACATGGTCTAAATATCACCTAGATGCAAAATAGGGTCTGGTAGTCCATCCGGATGTAGAATAGGGTCTAGATGTCATCCGGATGCAGAACAGGGTCCGGATGTCATCCGAATGCAGAAAAGGGTCCAATAGTCCGTTCGGATGCAGAACATGGTCCGATAGCCCGTTCGAATGCAGAACAAGGTCCAATAGTTCATTTGGATGCAGAATAGGGTTCGAATATCATTTGGATGCAAAAAAAGGTCCGGTAGTCCATCCGAATGTAGAACAGGGTCCAGATGTCATTCAAATGCAGAACATGATCCAGATATCATTCAGATGCATAACATGATCCGAATATCATTTGGATCCAGAACAAGATCTGGATATCGTTTAGATGCAGAATAGGGTATACATATTGTTCGAATGCAGAACAAGTTCTGGTAGTCCGTCTGGATGCAAAAAAAGATCCGGTAGTCCATCCGGATGTTGAACAAGGTTCAGATATCGTTTGGATGTAGAACAAGATCCGAATATCATTCGAATGCAGAACAAGATATGATCTGGTACAAAAATAGGGTTCGATCTGGTGCAAAAATAGGGTTCGATCTGGTGCAAAAATGGCTTCAATCTTGCTTGGTGCAAAAATGTGTCTGATCTAGTGCAGAACTGGGTCGAGATATCCGTCTAGTATAAAACAGGGTCTAGAAATGAAAAAGTATTGATGGGGTGTTAGTTATATATAGTGGTATACTTGGCTAATTGGGCAGGATAATTTAAAAGTTTTAAAATTTTAGGGTGAAAAGGGTCCTCTATTTAGGTAGGATTGTTGACAAATTTTTGAAAATATTCGTGATACTATTATCAACGCATGACTAATCGACACCTAAATGTTTTTTTTGAATTTTTTTGGCTAAATGGCCGATGTTCGGGTCCCCAACATTTGTAAATTTGAATTTTTGAAAATACCAATTTTTGCCCCCAATGGCGAAGTTTCACCGCTATGCATAACCCTGAAATATATTGTAATAAAAGAAATCCAAAATACAAGTAAAGGAAACTCGATTAAGAAAGAAATGCACAAAACATAAAAGTAAAGGACTTGAAAGTAAAATCTTGTAAAGCAAATAATGTGAAAAGGGAAAACCTATTCTACTGTATTCTAAGAAAGTGACAAAAGTATATAAAAAAAATCTAATCTAAGAAATCAAAGAATAGATAAGGTTTGTTGACTTAAGGTGACTTACCCACTTTTGATTCCCAAGGCTACACAAAGTGCAAGGGAAGAGCATATACGATATTTAGTTCCTCTTAATGTGATATGATGTGGAGTTTCTTGAATTAGAACAAATGACTCTCTTTTGATCTCCAATATCACGTTATGGTGTGAGGAGATAGCATACAAAAGTCAAGTCCTCTTCTTAATGTGAATTATGGTGGGTTCATTAACCTAGAATAAATGACCCACTTTTGATCTCCAAGATCACCCTAAGGTGCAAGGAGAGAGTACATAGGGGTCAAGTTTCCTATTTAATATGGATTATGGGAATGCAATGCAATTGAAAGTACTAGAAAGTAAAGGAAAAATATTTTATTTCAAAGGCTACTTCCACCTTTTTGATCCTCAAGATTGCCTTTTAGCATGAGAGGAGAGCATACAAATGTTAAGGTACATTTTGTGTAATATTATCTAGGATAAAAGAAACAAAGGTGCAAACAAAGCAAAAGTTCTATATTAAGTGTGCTTTCATGAAACTATACCTAAAATTGAATGTAGGAGCACCTACCTGACGTCCAATTCTCTCTAGAATTTGGCTAGAACTGATGCATAGGATTAGTTTCCTGAAACTAGCTCTATGATAGAAAATTTTATGGGTGGGATGGTTGACAGCAAAAATTGTCTTGAGTAGGATGGTTGACAACAAAAATCACCTTGGGTAGGACACTTTTGGTAGGGTTAGAAAAATCTACCTCAAAGAGTTAGTTTGATAAAATTTCCTACAAACCTAGTGAACAGAGAAAAGTCAAAATATGTCCTTAAAACAAAAAATAAACCAAAGAGAAAGTAGAAATGCTAACTAATAAAACACTAGGAGCAATTTAAAGTGATTTAACCTAGCAAACATCAAATCTAACTAGTAAAGTACCAAACTTGCAATGAAAGCATTAAAATGGACAAATTGATAAAATGATTGATGGGGAAGGAATGATACCTTTGGACACCCCCAAGACTATAAAATTGGCCTAAAAAAGTATTTTAGTGACAATGATGACAAATGGCAAGGAAGTAAGGGCTCATACTCACCTAAAATTATTGTGTTTTGTTGTGTGAAGTTTGGTACTTGATATATTGGGTCCCAATTCAGAGCTCAATAGGAATCACTTGTGTAGGGATGATTTGGATTATGAACCATCAACACAGGGATGATTTGGACTATAAATAATCTAGGGCAAGATGGTTGGGAATATAAATTATTTAGGGTAGGACAGTTGGGATAGATGATAGATGTTGTGGGACTAACCTGGATGGGTTTTGACAATTTTTGGACCTAAAAATACAGACAAAGGACAAAATGTGAGCAAGATAAGTAAAATACAAATAGAACACACAAGGTAAATATGAAATAAATGGTGATAAAAAGAACAATTTCTACAATCTATAAAATAAAAATACCCATGTGTGATCAAGGGATAGAAGGTCCCACCATGATCACCAAAACTGGGGAAGATAAAACATGCCATTTTATTGAATATAAAATATATTACAATATAATATTTTAACATGTTCCTTGGACTACAATAAGGGTTTCCAAGGTGAAAATCCATGTATACAGTGTAAGGTAATGACACACTTGTCTTATAGACCACCTCAAAAGGGGGGTGGATTTTATGCTTGATGACCATCCTTGGTTGAACGAGTCTCCAAAATCCTTGCACACAACCAAAACAATAATTAGTAGCACCCTTGGATCCACCTAAGTTGAACCCAATATTATGAGAGGGGAAAGCAATAAAAACTTGTATTAAAGCATTAAATCAACCTCAAAATAAGATAAAAAACATCATAAACTTACCTTGCTCACCTCTACAGATTTTCTGTTGTTGAATGTATGATTGTGTCTTGTTATTGAAGAGAACCGTTTTGGGGGGATGGTCCTGACTATGATTTGTCCAAGGATGGATAATTTTCTCTATATTACCCATGATGTGATGAAATTTTGAGGAACCTTCTATAGGCTATTAGATGTCTTTGGTCCAAATCTAGCGTCTATTGGAGCTTCCACCTGTGATAGTTCACAAAACAAATACATGTAAGTAGAGGTATGCAATGCTATTTTTGGTTGATATGTAAGCAAGTAGAATCTTAACAATGTGCACACAAGAAATTTCTAACTAAATCTTAGAAAAGTTTTCTTATAGTAGTCTCACACTCCTTGTAAATGAAAAAGTGGGGACCTATTTATAGAATTTTACAAGGGCAAGGGGTAGTGAGGCGGAGATGAGTGGATATGACATGGTAGCCAAGTGGCTTGGGTGAGGGGAGGATAAATTTGGATTTTCCTACTTGGATTTTCGAAGGGGCATGTGTTCACCATGCCTTATTAATGTTCTTGGATGGGGAGAGTCCTCACCCCACCCATATGCATTAAGGAGCATGGGAGGGTTGTGTGGGTGCATGGGGATGTGGAGAGTAGGGGGTAGGCTAGGCTAGGATGAGGTGGACCTAATCTAGAGTCAAAGGGTAGACTAGGGTAATGTGGGATAGTCACATGGTGACCATGGGCTAGGTGTAATATGGGACTTAATAGGTAAAAGGGACTAGATTGGGCCGATTTGATGTTTCTAAGTTTACCATACCAAAGATTTGGATTAATTGGAACTATTATAAAAATATTAAATATTGACATTGGAAAAATGGTAATATGATAGTTTTAGGTGTCTACAACTGCTAGATGTCGTCTGTCCTGACATGATCTATGAATGGTAGGTATATTTTTGATAATATACTTGCTATATGAGAGGGGCTCCCCTATGCATCAAACATTAATGTGAATATATTTTTTCTTAAGTTAAACTATGCTAAGGCGTATGACATAATTGAATGGGATGTCATTGGCATAATGATGTAAGCCTTGGTTTGGCCATGCATTTCATACCATGATAGCTTCTTTTTTTCTAATGCCAATGAAACCTTGAATATAAATTATCATATTTCTAAAAGATTCTCTCTTATACAATTTATCCATTAGAGTTTCCCTCTGGCACCATCACTTTTCATTCTTATTGTTGATGCAATTGGATACTTAGATATAAAGAAGAGTAGTCTAGGGATCCCACATGGTTTATAATATTAATTAAGGTTAAAAAATTAACAATGGTATTTATGTAAGGATTGGGGGTTTTATTTATGATATTTTATATTTTTGTACACAGTTATAAGAGTTTGATAAATTAATTTTATTTATAATTTTAGTCAAGGCCAAAACATAAGTTGAGTGTTTTATAGTATTTTTTTAAATAAATATTTTTATAGTATTATATATATATAATTTGGTGGAAGAAGGGGTTTTTTAAAGGATATCTGAACCTTATACAACAAAGAAGTAGATGCTTCCAAGGAAGAATCAAGAGAATACAACAAGGAGTGAACCCACCTAGGGGAGTCAAGAAACAAGAACAAACTTAAACTTAAAACTAGTAATTGTTCTAAAAACAACAAGGATCTCCTCTATTCTGGCTTTGGGTTGTACACAAATTCATCACCTCAAACTTGTAAAAAAAATCATCTGCTGATTAAATCTCCAGGAAATAAACTACATTAACATCAATTGGGATTGGATCTCTTTCCCCTAGAAAAGGTTTGAGAAGGCTTACAATTTCCAACATCCATATTCAATAGAGACTAAGAGCCATTGGTGATCTTTGAATTTATCTCCTTTTTCCTTAGAGCTTTAATTGATGGTATTCCAACATTACACTCTACCCCAACATCTACAAATCCCTTTTTAAGACTTCTTGGATTAGGGCCAAGAAATCCCTTCTCCAAGAAGGGTTTTAGGGGATATTTATGACTTCTAGTTTTAGGGCCTAGGGACCCTTTCTCTAGTTTCACCACCCTTTCAAAAAGAGTGGACAGGAGAGGATTTATAAAATATTATGAAACTTCAAGTCCAGAAATATTGAGGTAATCAAAAGAGTTCTGCAAAAACAATGGGACCAACAAAGAAGGGGCACTTACCTGTTCAAAGTGTTTTTGAATATTAGATTTGAAAAATATGGAGGTACATCACAATATTCAACCATAAGAGGCCTCACCCTGAAGGGGAGGCACAACCCAACCTTCAAATAGGGGTGGCTTCTCACTCTGAACAACCTCAAAACTTGAAATATCAACTTCCTAAACTTGCTAGAATTTAATGGGCTTAGATTCATGGCTATATATCTTGGTCACATTCTTCACTAGGGGCTTCTCTTAGCAAATTTTACCCTATGAATTTATCCTCTTTGAGGGTTCGTCTTGATTGGATTTATCATTTGAGCTTATATTTGTCCAAGAATTCAACATCGATTGCTTCATGGGGTACTAATCCAAAATATGACCATCCTATTTGCAATTGGTACAAAAATTAGAATGATTCTCATAAACAATGGGTTGGGTATAAGACCCTAAAATTGAAGTGAGATTAATATAGGATGGAATATTAGCTTCCAAATCTACATTTATGCATATTATTGCATAAATCATTATCAAATTTTCTCTAGTTATGATATCGATAGAAATTGGTTCACCCACCGCCTTGGCTATACCATGCAAAACATCAATGTACCAATAATGAAAGGGTAAGCCAAGAGTCTTACCTACAGTGGGACCATATTTATTTTCCATGTATCAAGAAAAAATTCTAGGCTCCATCGATGCAAGAAGAGACCTCGCTTATCAAAGAACCATGGACCTTCGTAGAGGACCCGCCTAGAATCCTCTTCATAATTGAACTTGAACATGAAAAAATATTTGGGAAAAGCAATGATATCTAGGTGATCCTAAGGCCACCATTTAGATAAAAATCACCTCCTAACATCATATAGATTTTACTGGGCACCAAAAAATTTTCCCACCAATTTGAAGACCCCATCCTCTATCATGAGCTTAATCTAGCCCTTAGGGACATAGAGGGTGTCTTCAATTGGAGAAATGAAATAGTGTTTGAAAAACAAAAATCTATATGAGATGAAACTACTATTGCAAACGAATATCTAACACCAATATCAAAGGAATTTTGGAGTGAAAGCCCCTAAAGGGGTCCCATTTATAGCACCAGCTGGTAGGAAATCCATACCCGCTAAAGGACCTACCTCTCCTCTCTATAAAAATGCATGATCTACCATAGGGTTGACAAGACCATATTCGAAATAACCTTTTTTTATCACCTCTCCAAAATTTTCACCCATCATCTTCTCACCATTCCCACTACCTAGACCACCAATATTGCAATCCTAAAATCTATACCTACTATCCTACGCATCATTCCTGCTCAAAGGTAAGTTTAAAAATATTTATTCCATCGATAATTGAAAGCCTTGATGTTTATCATCAAACAAAGCTGTAGAGCTGGAAGTTGTGGGTTGCAGTGGGATACAAGGATTCACTATAGATTACAATGTTTAATAGCTACCCACTACAACAAACCTTAGATTTATGATGAATAATCATCGTAACCCCATATTCAAATGCATGAATCATTGTGATAGTTGTCGCAACCCCTAGATTCTACAAAAAAATATCTGCTTCCATAAATATTAAGATATTTTTTTTTTTTTTTGAAAAAATGAAAAACTTGTATTAATACAAAGAGCAATTACAAGCGGGAGAGAACACATCCCAACCAAGAACAACAAACAACACTACAAGAGTAGAGCACAAAGTCAACCCAGCTCAACACAAAGCAAAGAAGTCAATTGGGCACGAAAAGCGACATGTCGCGAAATCGCGACATGTCGCGAGATCGCGACAGTTAACCCCGTCTCCTCCGCAGCGGTGCCAACAGTCACGAAAACGCGACATGTTGCGAAATCGCAACATGTCGCGAAATTGCGACATGTTGCGAAATCGCGACATGTCGCGATATCGCGACAGCCAGAGCCCTCAGCACTCGAATAAATATTAAGATTATAATAATATTTTTTCATGATTTTTAATTTAAAGTGATTTATAAAATTTATTTAAATAATTTTAAATTATTTGAAATATTTATGGTTAATGTTTTCTTTTTTAATTTAAAAAAATTATGTTAAAACAAGATTATCCATAATTTAGGATGAGACTCCTCCTAGCATTAGCTAACAAGAGTAATCATTTCCTCTTTTTAAATTTTAAAAAACCTTCCATATCTCTAAAGCCCAAGATCCTAAGAACAAAAGCTTTTGGTTACAACAATAATAGGAGATTTGCATTAGAGCCAAATATCCTAAACCATATGTCTGTATTGGTTGTCCAAATTAGCCAAACGTTAGATTTTCTCACTAACTTTCCCAATCCTCTCATCCTAAGTAGCCATGTCACTATGCCATTGAACCTCTACCTCCTTATTGGTACTCATCTTATCTAGGAAGTATTTTATTGTATTTAGAGCTCTACCTACTTAAATTGGGATCACATCATCCAATTCCATCCATAACTCCTTAATTTGGGTGACAAGAATCCTTAACCTCTATGTCTCCAAAGCAAAGTTCCTCATGCAACCCATAGCTCCTACTAATATTTGAGAATCTGATTCTATGATTATCCTCCTATAACCTTGTCTTATCACCTAGATAGAAGCAAATTCGATAGCTAAGTATTTTCATTCATTATTCATGGTCTTTCCCAGGTCTTATAGTTCCCAATAGAGAATTGTCCCAACATGATCCCTACAAACCACTCCAATTCCAACTCTACCTAACTTAGCTTTTGCAGCTCCACATGTATTAATTTTAATCTAACATTCTAGGGGTATTTTCCAACTAGCTATATCCTTCATCTCTTGCATTACAAATTCCTTCTCCATTATCCCTATATCAAATTGAATTTAGCATAAAATTCCACAATTTCTTTGACTTTGCTCCAAATGACCTGCTAGATGCCATCAAAGGATGAAAATGCTTCTTTAAAAAATTTGCCATTTCTCTCTAGCCAAAATTACCACCAAATAAAGTTTAAATGAAGCTTCCACTTGATATAAAGAGCTTCAAATTTAAATATTTCCCTCTTCCATATTTTCCAAATATTAATCTAATTTAGATCATCGTTGACTCATATTTTATAAGCTAGAAACCATATCTTCTAGATCTAACGTGTGAAATTAGATTATTGCACATTAACTGCTAGGCAAATAAGTTTACCTTTGACCAATCCTTGAACTACCTAATATTTTTCCAATTATCTACCTAATAAGCACAAGTAGGAGGCTCTAGAAGGAAATTTTCATATCCATCCTCATCGTGTAGAATCCAAAGCTCCCATAACCCCAAGCTATTTCATCCTCCTCATCCCTACCTATGAGAAATATTTCTGCTAGTCACGACAGGTGCTAATTTTAAAGGGATTGGAAATAGACACTTATCCAACTTCTTAAACTGTTTAAACGTATAATCCACCACTTGGTTGGTGTTGAAATAACTTTCTATCTTGATCCAACTCCTCTCCATGGTTTTTTTTACTGGTTGTAGTTATGGGAATTCAAAAATTATAAGTATGTATTGAACTTATGATTCTATCCAAAATCGTGCCCTCTCCTCTCCTCATTTTTAAAAACAATCCATATTTTACTACTTGATATCCTACCTTTAGTACCTACCACACTAGGGACCCATTACCATCCAAATGGAAATGACT
The DNA here is from genome assembly GCA_028583015.1 of Wollemia nobilis. Classification (NCBI taxonomy): domain Eukaryota; kingdom Viridiplantae; phylum Streptophyta; class Pinopsida; order Araucariales; family Araucariaceae; genus Wollemia; species Wollemia nobilis. Next base: position 24,136,391 of record JAQPPZ010017248.1, on the reverse strand, counting down.
CACCTCATTTAGGTTCACCTATCCAAAATATTTACTAGTTAAAACTTTTCTAAATAAAGAAGTTGGCTAGGAGATCCACCTCCAATAAATATTTTCTACCAAAGCTTTATCATTTAACTTTGATGTTCTTAGGCCCAAATCTCCCTTTGTCTTGGGCTATATTACTTTCTCACAACCTACTAAATCCCATTTCTTCTCTCCTTTTTTTCTCCCCCATAAACGTTTTTTGGCCATCTTGTCCAACTATTTCCATATGGTATGTGGGGTAGTTATGATAGACAATCTGTAGATTGACATGGTCTAAGTGATTGACTACAAAAAAGTTAATCTACCCCCAAAGGTTAAACATTTGTGAGACCATTGGTTAATTATTTCTTTGATACAATATAAAAGATTCATCTAGATAGCTATCTTTAGTTTTTTAAAATATTGAAGAACCCTAAATAAACCACTAGGAGAGAAGTCCTCATGAATCCCAAGATCTCTAGAATTACGTATTGAAGCCTTTGGTCAAGATTGAAGAAGACCACTTTGGATTTGTTATCATTAATGACTTGGTTTATGGCCCTAATATAAACATTAAGAGTATCTTTGATCATTCTTACTTCCTTGAGGTTGGCCACTCTCATCAATATTGTGTCATCCAAAACCTATAGGTGAATCAACACTTCCTCACTCACCTTGATACCTATGAGCAAACCCTATTATCTTCTCCTCAAGATAAGTCTACCCAATACTTCAACCAATATGAGAAAAAGATAAGGGGAACAAGGACCACCTTGATGAAGGCCACTAGTAGCTCCAAATTATTTTGAGGGAATACCATTGATTAACACTAAGTATGTCAGAGTAGAGAAGAAACTCATGATCAACTCTATCCAATCCTGAGAGAAGCCAAATACTGTCATCATCCTTGATAAAAAACTCCACTCCACCCTATCATAAGCCTTTAACATATCCAATTTTATGAACATTCCTCTATTGCTAGATTTTTGCATTGAGTGGGTTTCTTCCTGAGCTAGAACCATGCCACATAATATCTACTTACCCTCTACAAAATACCTTATTTTGAGAATATAATGTTGTCTAGGGGGTTTTAGCTGCTCATCCATTAGCTTCATGATTATTTTATATATGAAATTGCATAAGAAAATAGGTCTGTAATATGAAATATGCACCCCCTCCTCCCCTTTTGAAATTAAGACAATGAATGTATGATTTAATGCTTTAAACATTATTTTATTGCCCCTAGACTCCTTTATGATGACCATTACATCCTCCTCCAAGATATCCCAAAAGATAAAAAAAAAAACTTGATTGGGAAGCCATATAGACCTAACAATTTTTTTGTACTCATGCTAAAGGCTACCCCCTTCAACTCCTCTCTATCAATGAGTTTAAGCAGGTCTTAGTTTTGTTCTTTAGATATGATAGAGAAAATATCAACAAGAACTTTTTAAATCTCTTTACCCTGCATGAGACCTTCCTTAAATAATTTAGCAAAATAATCCATTAAATGGTAATGCATGCCTAGGATCACATCAAAGAAGATTCCATTCTCATCCTGAAAAACTTTAATCTTATTCATCTATCTCCTAGCACAAATGGCCTGATGGAGATATTTATAATTTTTGTCTCCTATTAACCAAGTAGTTCTTGCTCTTTGTTGTTGAGCAAGGTGCAACGACAATATTGTCATTGTTGTCAACACACTCATATGGACAGGTTGATGCAGTGGACAATCGTTCGAAGTTTTTTGGAGTATGTAAAGTGGTGTTCAATGCTTATGAGAATGTTTGTGATGTTCAGGTGAAGTTGTTACAGGTTGTTTGTGCAAATTTGCAAAAGTTGCAAAAATCATCAAGTTGTCAAAGTAGCAAAAAAGGAAGTTGTCAAAGTGGCAAAATGTCAATGGAATGTGTTGGACAGCCCCAGATACTATTTGGAGGTTTTTTTATCATTATAAAGTGTGGTTGTAGTGTTGGAATGACCGGTTGCTTCGTCGGTGCATTGTTGGTCATAAAACTACAACTGTAAAATCTACATCGAAGGTCACTTTGCAGGAGGTATATTGAGAAATCCATGAAGAATTGGACCTCAAATTATTTATTGGAGGTATCTGGATATACTGATATCTTAATTTTTAAATTTCAGCCCAAATGGAGTCTAGAGGAAGAAACGGTGAGCGCTGCAAAATGGCTGTGGAGCACTTTTTGCAGTTTATGTGACGTGTAAAATCAGCGTCAGAGGCCATTTTTTTGAGGCATATTAAGAAATATGTGAGGAATAAAAACTTTGAAATTTTTACTGGAGGTATTCTGATATATAGAGAGCTTATATTTTAAATTTCAGCCCAAACGGAGACCCGAGGAAGAAACATCAACAGTTGCAAAATGCCTCCGTAGCACTTTTTTCAGTTTTGGGTAGCCAAGTGATTTTTCGCTCGAATAATCAAATTAATATTTTCTTGTTGCCGAATGTGTCGTTTAAGTGTCGTTTCACATATATCTCATTGAGTTGAACATCTTTTCTTTTTTGTCGAAGTAATTTCGAGGCCTCCAAGTGTGAGAACGAGTAATGTGCACAACACTTTGTCCGTGAACTGTTTGACAAAATGCCTCTCCAAAATAAAAGTGAAATTTAAAAAGGTCATAAATTTTGATCCGTAACTCCTTTTGAGTCCGTTATTTTTCCAACGCGTGCAAATTTTTAAAATCTAGAAGAACGTTTGATCTCCCAAGGGAGACGTTATTGAATGCTGAAACGGTTATTTTGTAGCTCGAAATTTGTTAGGAAGTTGAAGTGTTGGAAGTTAAAAGTATTGCAAAAATATTTTTAAAAGGAGTCAGAATGAGTACATATAAAGGTTTAAGATAGAGATTCAGATCATATGAGATTAGTCAGAGTGGATGTGTAGAGATAAGCAATGAGCTAGACCACTCAGGGTCTTTTGGAATGGAGATCAGATTTTCTACTACAGTTTTTGTTTTTGCCGAGTGGGTGCTTGGCGATCGGGGTCGGTGCTCCTTGTAGTTGGTGCTGCTAAAGTTTGGGTTGGTTGGTGCCATTCCCTGTAGTTGGTGCTGCAAAAATATTGTAAAGACCAAACATTTTCGAGGTTGGATTTGGATGGGAGTCAAAATAATCCATTGGCATAGTGGTTTACCCACATAGGGTTTCCACTATAAATCTGGTGTTATGTGATGCATGTTTATGTGATTGCTTATTTTGATTTGATTTCATAGTTGGATTAAATTTTTAATACACACTGATCCATCCCCCCTCTCAGTGTCACACTTAGTTCTATATTTGTTTCCAATAGATCTCTTCTTGGTTGTCAATGTCCTCTACAATTTTAAGCAACTTTTCACCGTCTTCTTTGAGCTAGTCCATAATTGTTCCTTCCCTGAAGAGTTTTTTACCTCATCCCATCTAGCCATAAATGAAGCTCTTTGGGCTTGGAAGTCTAATTATTAGATCACCTCCACTATTTTAGCTGATCCTTGACATAGTGAAGCTACTTATGGAATCTAAACATTGTTGTCCCATATACAAGACATCGCTCTTCCTACCATTGCCAAATTTTCTTCTAAAGTTCTTGATAGGCTTTAATAGCTTACATTTAATTTATCAATTTGAGGGTAATCAAGGTTAGATTTAAATATAAGGAATCCAGTATAGATTGTACCATGGGGATTAATACTAAGCTTAATTTAGATTTCTTTTAGTTTTAGGTGTTTGCAAAAAAGTAATAAACATAAATCAAATTGTGTAGGAATGAAAACATAATGCAATTTATAATTTATGTAGTAAATATGATAATTACCTAATTAAGATTTAATCTATTGATGAGATATTCTAGTAATGGTTTGATCTATTAGTGAATTGATCTATTGTTGAGGATCCTCGTGCAGTTAGTTTTATTTATCTATTATGAATTTATGTTTTATAAGAATTCAATTTAATTTATTTTATATTCTAAGGTTAATTAACTATTTCTAACCTATTTTAGGGGTGAGAGCTTAGGGACTGACTGTAGGAGTGGGCCCAACCTCCTCAAAGACAATGTAAGTCTTTCTCCCATAATTTACTTTATCTCAGTAACTAAAATGCATAACTATTCCTCACATTATTTTATCTTATGAATGTAGGAAAATTACAATTACAACTACATAAAAGAAATTAAGGAATAAATACAAATGAAATAGTTACCATATGAAAAGAATGAAGTACTAATTTGATTGCTGGAAATTCAAATGTACATGCTAATGCATTTTTTCAAAAATTGTACAGTTCTTCGTAGACTAGACATTATATATTTCTCCATTAGACCTTTTCAAAGGTCTCTCTATGTAATTTATATTGTGACTTGGACAATTATAAATAATACTCTTCTATGTATTTTTCCATGTGGAGTTGTGGACTTGATAATGCGATAAATATCCACTAATGAAAATAATATAAACTAATGAAATTCCTAATTCTACTTGGACTCAGTAAACATCCTAAGAGGTCCAAGTGGAATTTTATAAAAACACTTAACAATCCTATTCTAATCTGAATATTTTGCAAGATGTACAATATAATCATATGTCCTTTATTCTTAGAAAAGGCATAACAATCTTGCATCTAAATCTAATCAACCTAACAATATTCCAATTATACAATATTTATCGAATAAAGTTATAACAACTTTATTAATCACAATATCCTCATGAAGAATGTGACAAGACAAATTAATCTAAGATGACTGTAATCCTTTATTGCCATATAAGAACGCCATGCTATCGCTGATGTGGCATACAACATTCAACTAACTTTGGTAAAATTTATTCAATAACTGCTGGTAAGAATTCTCTTCGGTAATAGTCCTCAATATTCAATAGCTACCTTCTATAACATACTTCAGTAACTATCTTCCGTAACGTACTTCAGCTACCATATTTTGTAACAGTCTTCAACCACTGTTCTATCACCGTACCTAAAGCTTCCTTAATATTTTATCCTTACGTCCATCTTCTCACATCCAAGGTATATCCTGAAGCTTGTTCTACTACATCGTGCATCTTTAGAACACCCTTCAATACTTTCCTGCATAATTACCCATAAATTGGACGTACTTTACATAAAATGCACACATTTGTCAGATTTAACTACATTCATATTTTTACTAACAATTCTCAGAAATAAACAAAAACAACTAACTTAATATACATTATAGTCAAAAATTAAATATAAAAATGAAACAATCTACTAAAAAAAATATATGCCAAATAATTACTCATCACTTTTTCCCAAAATAAAATATATGCATGTCCTTATGCATGGGAAGAAAATGAGACAAACATTAGATTATAGGTTTTACACATATATCAACTGTCATCATCCATATCTTTGCAAATAAATGAAATATTAAAATCAATCAAGATTTACATTTTCTTCCTGAAAATCATTTGCAAGACCATGAAACAGTCATCACAATTATTATTATTATTTTTTTAAATAATCAAATAGGTTATAAGATATTATCTCCATAGATCATTGGTAGCAATACTGAGAAACAAACATTTTTAGACATAATTTAAACATAAGCCAACATATTACAATATAGCACATACAAAATACAATGTTTTAGATATTTTTTCACATTTTCATGACAACATAAATATTACAAAATCTATCAAATAGATTGGAATACTGATATCTGTAGTTGAAAGTAAGATATTCCAGGTTGTCATATATCATTCTTATAACAATACAAATTATCAGAAACTATGTAAGCAAACAAAAAATTATGATTTATGGGATTTCTTGTAATAGAAATAGTCTCATAAATTAAATGTAGAAAATATGATTATTTTCATAACAATAGCATAATAACATAACAATCCTTAGCAGAAAAATGATTTCTTTTTCAATTTATTTCACTGCAGTAATGTACTAAAACCATGATCATAAAATATCAAACACTGCATATATGGATAGGTTCAAGTATAAAATACTATTTACAACATTATTTCAGAGATATATATGTTACTAAAATATCTACAGATAGAAAACATTGAACATTTTATAGATAATAATAATATACATATCAAATATTGAAGTCTGAAAATCATAAAATATTTAAACAATTTTTTTTAGTTCATCTGACTTGTGTCTGTCAAGTGGAAATTCTTGACGGTGGGGATCTTACTGGTGGTAGCTTGCATTCCTGTTTTACCTTTTGTACCTGTTCTTTTACCTTCTAGTCACCAATTGGTATCTCAACCATGACAGTTTTGATATGCTCAACTTCAAGGGAATACTCTATTTGCTCTACATTTGCGTTTGAGAAGACGGAGGTTTCTCAACTGATGCAACAATGTTGTCTATCACTGCATTAATTTTTGGAGGTATCCCAACGTTTCAAATAAGATTCTCAGATGTAGTTTCTATCTTGGTGGAAGGAACCATTTTGGTTGATTATGTTGTGTTAGACTGATGAACGGTTGGGAACTCTCTTCCTCAAGAATCTTAGAAAATTCAAAGGGCTTGTTTGTGTGGGAAAATTTACTGAAATTAACAGAATTTTTCTTATTTTTATCGATGGTGGATATTTTTTTAGGGGAAGCATCGATAGGTGGTGATTGGTTGACAAAATAAATAGGTTTCATCACCTTATCCACTGAGATAGAGGGCAAGGGCTCGTTGAATTAATTTTGAATGTTTTGCAAAATCCTCCCTAATTTTATCATTTTTTATTTGTAGAACAATATTTTGTACTCGTATATGAGATAGGGTTTCAACAGTTGATTCAGGTGTAGGTAAGTTAGATTCATGCCCTGATGTATTTCCTTTCTCAGGGGTTTCAAGAGTATGTTTCTGACACCAAGTCTTTTATGCAGGTTGAATTGGTTTAATAGTTTTGGTATGTCAACGTTTGCATTTTAGGGATCCAGGTTCCTCCTCTTGGCTATCTGACTCATGGTTTTCCTCAGACGAACTATATTCCTCAAGATCATTTTTAGTGGACTCAAAGTATTCTGGCAGGTTTGATTTCATGACTATCATATTCCAGGATATTTTAGCGATTGAAACAAGAAATACAGTAGGTTAATAACACAATCATTATTCTCTAGGAATTTTAAATTTATCAACATACAAATATGGTAGGCTGCACAGGTGGACATATGTCCTTCTAGGGTGAAGAATTTAATAATTAAAATGACAGATTCCTACCACATGAGAGGGGGTGAAGCAGTAGCAATACCCTTAATCCATCCCTCTTTGTATCAGATAATGGTGCATTTTATCCAAAATTTTCCACTAGTTGGGTGACGCTTTTAGAGGGGTTTTTATAGTATGGTAGCCCTACCTCTGGTAAACCTAGCACTTCAAAAATAATACTTGGGTTAAGATCGAATTGAATGATCTGACAATGGTAGTCATTTTTGTGGAGTTACAATTTAGGACAAATTGTTTGGCCACCCCCTGGTCATGTTATCTGAATTTCGTGAGGGAATCCCACCATATGGCCCTTTGAAACAACTTTGTTATAAAATCGCTAGGATTCTGCGTTTTGAGAGATGGGGGTTCACTAAATTTTTGGAACATGGAATGGGGTATGGATTTTAGGGTAGAAGGTAGATAGGATTTCAGATTTTAGGAGCTGAGAAAATTACAACAATTTTCATCTGCACATAGAAAAATGAATTTTAAAAATTTTTGCAAAGTAATTCATTATCGAACTTAAGTAAAAATATACAATTCAAAATTACGCAAATAATCATCTTCATTTTACAATTTGACAAGTTTATCCTTGAAAGAAACTGATAGGTTATGTTATCGATATAGATAATCTATGACTATGACCTATCCATCTACATATTTCCTAAAAAATATTCACTAATTATTCCTGCAGCAAAATGATTAGGGTATTTTTAAAATATTCAGCCTTGTGACTAAAAATAAAAATGGAACAATAAAATATTACCTATCGTTTTCACTTTTCTACCCCACCAGAATTCTATCACCCTACATCGTAATTTTTTAAATTATTTTGCTCATATTTTTTTCAATTCCATCTTTATTTAGTGTTTTCCCCTTTCAAATTTGACTCAAAACCTTTAATTTGGCTGCACTAAGAAATTTTGTAGAGTTTTGACTAGGTTGCCGATTTTCATTTAGCATTCACTGCATTCTACAGAAGGAAATCAAATTAGGATTTTTTCATATAAATGGTGTTTTTGCCATGCAATAAATCTTGATCATTCATTTTGTACTTTATCAATGGTAATGACCATTATTGATAAATCTGTCACCTTTATGCAATTGGTCGAAATAAATATTCATGCCAGAGTCATAGTGAAGCTTCTAGACCTAACACAATTTTTTGCATTAATCGTAGCCCTTGATGGAGGTCTTAATCTATGAAAATCATTTTTCATCTGCATCAATGTTGGCTATTGGTTGCATGCGCCACGTGTTGGTCATCATCGACATCCTTTCACAAAGTTTTTACCTCTCTTGTAGGTTGGCACCGATATTTTCCACCTTTTTAATTATTTGCGTAACTAAAAATTTATTTAAATTTTACAAATTGTGCATAGGTGGCATGCATTCAAAAACAACCATTTAGAACTTTTCACCCATGTACCATTTTCCTTGTATGCCTCACCAGTTTGGATATCCATATCATATTTATTCTATCATCTTGTTGATGTGGAGAAGTATCAAACTCATGGTCGATACCTACCCTTTTTATGGTCATCCTTTTATTCTTGACGTCTTTTGTTCATTGGATGTCGATCCATTAGATTAGAATTCCAGTTTTAAATTTAATTCTTTATTATTTCTCGTCGTGTCATATTTTATATTGGTCCCATAGTAGCTTTCATTAAATCTAGAATCCACGTGTAATAATGGTTGGTACCTTTGGAACTCTATGGTGAGCCTCCATATGTTCATAGAGAGTGTTTGTGCTTTCAAAGAAAAAATTAAATATAGGTGATACGTGGCACTGTCTCGAGCATTTTTATCACATGCTAAATTTTACCTTTACATATACATGGATAGGCTTTCAACATACTTACCAATGTAAGGATTTTTCAAAGTTTAAATTTTAATTTTGATACCTTAGTCCATATGCCAAAGGTATTAAAAGGGTGTTATAAATGTTAATGTAATTTGATCTCCCATTACACGTTCTTTCATATTCTTGGTTGACACATTTTTCCATGTTCTGAATTGCCATGTGTTGCTCATATTAAAGGGCCAATTTTAAATATTGACACTTAGAAATATTTCATGATATGTCTTATAGGTATCACATACGGATGGTGTTTACAAAATATTACTACAGAAGATTATTACAAATGATTACTACTAAAAATATTTACGAAAGACATCTACAGAAGACCTCTATAGAAGACCTCTATGGAAGACCTCTATGGAAGACCTCTACGGAAGACCTCTACGGAAGACATATATGAAAGACATGTATGAAAGACTTATACTGAATACATCTATGGAAGACATATTCAGAAGACATCGACAAAAGACATCTACAGAACTGTAGTTGTTAGAATTTAATAAAATACTTTACCTATTCCCCCCCCCCCCCCCAAACTGTATTGTGAACTTTGTATACCTCTATTTACTTCCCTCCCAAACTGTAATTTTGGCTATATGGCCCAAACAAGATGAAGGGTGTTTTTATTTATATTGGAGGATAATATAATAATAAGTTTTATTTATGGGGGTTTATTATAATTTTTGTGATTATGCTTCTTAAATTTTATTAAGGAGTATCCAAGTGAAAGAGAAAAATAATGATTATAAATCTTGATATTAGTCATCAATATATGCAAAAATAGATATCTATCAAAGGCTTGGAGTATTTTCAATCATTTAGAAAAAATAGAATAAATATTTTGATATTATGATTGCTTCTGTTGAGATATACAAAGTTTTGAGAAATACAAGCGACATTTGTGTAGGAGAAAATGAGCTATGGTACTTCCATAAAAATTGCTTATGACTTTTGATTTCTTAAGATATTCTAGAATTATTTTTCAAAGACTTCAAACATCCTAGTGACTTTTAAACAACTTCATCTATTCATTGCACAAATAAATATGGTGTTAAAGTTATCCTAATGTTTTCAAGCTTCTCAAGGACCAACTTTGTGTGCAGTGAGTATTCATTTCTTATTATGAGTAAGGATTGGGTAACAACAAAGATCACTTATGCCAAAAAGCTAGCTTATCTGTGAGCATCCATAGGTCTTGTCCAGACTTAGTGCTACTGTGTAAGGATACCTTATTGCTAGGTAGGTTTCATTCAATCCATTACTGTAATGAGGATCACCCCATGGTTTTTGAGATACTAAGAATTCCAGGGATTCAAGCTATTTTACCCTTCTTTTACTTTTCTTGGGATACTTGCTCATTTTGAGAGGGAGCAAGGGATTTTTATTGCTTTTTGGGGTTCTTGCTTATTTTATGAGAAGCAAGAAGATAATTTTTGGGATACTTGCTTGATTAGATGAGGAGCAAGGAATTTTTTTTTAAGTGGGAGAGAAGTTATTATTCAATAGTGACTTATTGGAGTTCAGGGATGCACTACAATTTGGCTTGCTACTTAAGGTGGTGTATGAATTATTCCTTTGATAATGGTTTCTTATAAAGTTTAATCCTATGACTATTTACTAGTAGTTTCCTTGTTGAATCATCTATAGGATTAAGCTTAATTGTACCTTTTTCAAATATCTCTTTAATTTCATAGGGTTCTAGCCATATGGTCCTTAATTTACCTTGAAAGTTTTGGTAATGAGAGCTAAATAACAAGGTCCAATATCTTGATTCAAATGTACATGGTACAATATGTTTATCATGCCATTTATTTCATTGTTGTTGGTTTATTTTAGTCCTATGTAATACCTCTAGTCTCCTTTAATCTAGAATGTTTAACTTTTCCAATCTAGATTTCTATGCTTTATCCAAATTCACGTTAAGTTATACCAATGTACGAAGAGTTTCTATCTCAAATTCGATGGGCGTGATGGCTTTTTTTCTATAGACCATTTCATAAGGTGATAATCCTATGGTGGTTTTCCAAGTTATGTTGTATGACCATACAACTTCTTTCAATCTCTCATCCCAATAACCCCTTTTAACATTTATGATTTTTGTATTGATATTTTCAAGTTCTTTATTTGTAAATTCTACTTGTCCATTGGCTTGAGGGTGATATGGTGAGGTTTTGCTATGTTTTATTTGATAGATGTCAACAAAGTGCTCAGTTAATTTGGAGATAAATTGAGTTCCATGATGTGAAACTAACTCTCTAGGTTCTCCGAAGTGTTGCATAATGTTTTCATAAAGGAAATCAACAACTAGTTTGGCTTGCGCTTGTGGTAAAGCTTTAACTTCAACCCACTTAGTAACATAATATGTACACACAAGTATGTGTTTATTATCTTTTCTTGGAGGGTCTATTGGTCTAACAAAGTCAATTTCCCATTTCTTGAATGGTTCAAACATTATCTATGAAACCAAAGGCATCTCCATCAAAGGGGTAGGCTTACTAGCTCTTTGAAAAGTGTCACATCTATCAATAAATTCATGGAAATCTCTATTAATGGTAGGCAAAAAGTAACCAATTTGAATTATTTTACTAACTATCCTTTGGGTGGCATAATGAACTCCACAAGGTTCTTCATGTGCTGCACGAATGATGTCATATACATCATCTTCTTGCACACATCTCCTAATTACTTGGCCAGGACATATTCTAAACAAGACTCCATGGATCCACATATAATAAGTGCTTTGATGTATTAATTTTCTACACTGATGCGGTGTAAAGTGTTGAGGCATTTTTCCTATTACTATGTAATTTGAAATATCAACATACCAAGGGGTAAAAATAGAAAGAGCAAACAAATATTTATCTAGAAAATTATTAGGAATTAACTCATCATCATCAAATATTTGCATAAGAGATAGGTGATTTGCAATAATGTTATCTTTCCCTGTCTTATCTATGATCGTGATATTGAAATATTGTAGAAAAAGAAGCCATATAACCACTCTACCTCTTACTGTTGCTTTTTTCATTAAGTATTTAATGACAGAGTGATCAGTGTAAACAAATACTTCATACCCTGTTATGTAATGTTTAAATTTATTGATGGTATGGACTACAGCTAAAAATTATTTTTCAGTAACTGTGTAATTAAGCTTGACTCCATGCATATTTTTACTTACATAATAGATAGCATAAGGTATTTTGTTCTCAACTTGTTGCAATACTGCCCCTAATGCATAACCCAAAGCATCACAATGTATACGGAATGGTAATTTCCAATTTGGTCCTCTCAGGATTGGAGTAGTAATCAATTTATATTTTATAACTTCAAATGTTTTTTGACATGCTTTAGTCCAATTGAATTCACTTTCTTTATTTAAGATCTTAAGTATGGGAGCAAAAAATCTATTTAAGTCTTTAATGAACCTACGGTAGTATCTTGCATGTCCTAGGAAACTTCTCACCTCTATTTGTGTTTTCGGAGGTTGAAGGGATTGAATAACTTGTATTTTTACAGGATCTACTATAACACCTTCTTATGATATATAATTTTCCAGAACAATACCTCCTCTCATCATCATGAAGCACTTTTCATGACTCAAAGAGAGATTTTTCTCTTGACATCTAATCAAAAAAATTTGTAAGCTTGACAAGGTTTATTCAAAGGTATTACCATAGACTATGAAGTCATCCATATATAATTCTATACACTCATTTATTAAATCAATAAAGATAGCTAAAATAACTCTTTGAAAAGTGGTAGGTGCATTTCATAATCCGAAAGGTAAGAATTTATAAGCATAGGTACCTACTGGACATGTAAAGGTTGTCTTTTCCTGATCTTCCTTAGCTATGGAAACTTGATTATAGCCACTAAACCCATTGAGAAAGCAGAAGTATTTCTTTCCAGCCAATGTATCAATAACTTGATCAATAAATGGCAAGGGAAAATAGTCTTTCTTTGTTACTTTATTTAATTCCCTATAGTCCACACAAATACTCTATTTGCCATTCTTTTTAGGGATTATCACAAGAGGTGACACCCATTGACTGTCAAAAATTGGATATATAAATCATGCCTTCAAGAGTTTAATGATTTCTTTCTGAACCACGTATTTCATAGTTGGATTCAATCTTCTTTGGGGTTGTCTTACTAGATAACATCTTTCTTAGATAAAAATACGATGGGTAAAAATATTTGGATGTATTCCTTTCATATCCTCATAGTTCCATGCAAATGTTGATTGATATTCCTTAAGCATGTCTATTAATTGTGATTCCTGTATGCTTATGAGCTCATCACTGATATTCAAGGTCCTTCCTAGTGTGATAGCTATTTGCTTGATTTTTTTTGTATTTACATCTATCCCCATTATCTCATGTTCAAGAATATTTAAGTAACAGTCATATGGTATCATTTATTGAGGTTGACTTGTATTTTCTTCATTAATAGCCATGGTAGATTCATATGAAAAACCATTGTTTTGACCTTGATCCTTGCTTTGATTCCCTAATAGTAATGGTAATGGTACCTCAACCTCTTGTTGAAGATGTTCACTCAGAAAATTAATTGATAAAGTTTGGATTTCATCAAAATCATGAGGGAAATCATACCATAATTGCTTTAAAAATTCATATTCTAGTGTTGATTCAGGGAATAGGCTAAGGTCTTTAGTATTCTTGTCATCATAAATAATCATATTTCATGATCTATAGCTAATGTAAGCATCAACTATCGCAAGCCATGGGTACCCTAAAATTATGGGATGTCCCCTAACTTTTTCTTGGGTTGTAATACTATAAAGTCTACAGGTTAATCCCATAAAATTGCGAAGACTATAACGTCTTCTAGTTTTCTCTCTAGCTTAACAGTAGACCTATCTACGAGTTGGAGTACAATAGAAGTTAATTGTAATTTATGTAACCCTAAATATTTCACTGTTTCTTTATTCATGATATTAATAGTGGCTCCTAAATCGACCAAGACATTTTGCAAGGCTATGTCACTAATATGTATTGTGAGTATAGGTATTCTAGGATCTGTGTATTTTGGTAATAACCTACCTCCCGTTGTTATCTCACAATTGTCCAATGACTTGAATAGTTTGGGCTTCATTCTTATTTTTCCTTCCTGAATTTGTACATATATTTTTAATGAGTTTGTAATAGATGCGTATATACTTGATAGCTTGTAACAATGGAATATTAATAGTGACATTTTATAACTCCTAAAGGAAGTTAAAGGCTAGCTTAGATGATTCTTTTGGTATTGCCAATATTTGAGTAAAAGGTATCTCCACTTCCTTCCTTTGAGGAATTTAGATTTCTTGTTGTTTTGTTGGAATGTTCTCTGGTGAGTTTTCTATTCCCTTTTCATTATTATCCTCCTTTTCAAACAAATCTAAAGTGGGTTTGTCAATCTCTATGAGAGTTACATTGTTTTCCAATACGTTTCTTGATCTCAATTGAATTTTTTGACAAGGTGCTATAGATATGGAACACGTATCACTAGTTTCATAGGCTTGTTGAATGTTCTTGTTGTTGTTAGGATTAGGGACTAGTTGAGCTAGAAGAGGAGGTTGCTTAGAAGGGTGATTATTAATAGGAGTAGGAAGAAGTATTTTTTGAGGCATATTTTGAGGGGCTTGTCCCCTAAATTGATTTTGAAAGTTTTGTTGTTGTGATGGATTTTGAGACCAGCCAGATCCTCCCTGGTTGTATTGGCCATTAGTATTCCAATTTTTTTGACTTGACATTCCTTGATTTTGTGGTGGGTTTCCATAGGTATTGGACATAAAGTGGGCCCATGGGGGTATGTTCCAGTCTTGATTTTTTGAATAAGAATTCTAATTTTCCCAGTTTGATGCATTAGACCATTTATTAGGCCTTTGCAAGTTGGAATAACTAGGGTTTGACCAATTTGGTGGTCCATTGAATGGACCATTCTGTCTTTGGGATACAAAATAAACATCTTCTAAGAACTTTAGGTTCCTTTATGACAACTTTAACAATGGAGATATATTTACAGTTTTCAATTTTGTGATTTTTATCACAAATTTTACAAGTAGCAATATTGGATACGTTTGTAATGTTGAGAGGGCATTATCTCAGATTGTGCTTTTTCCTACATACATGATAGTATATTTCTTTACTATCCTGTGCTTTTGGCTTCTTATCCATTAAATCCAAAGATGTAGTCAATGTTGAGGATAACTTAGGCTTATCCACTTAAGCCTAAGTTAATTATTATTATTATTTGCTATTCCTATTTCATTGCACTTTGTATTCACGTGAGGCATAGTATGCCCATGTTAGAAATAGGTTGTTAGCATGTTGTTAGATGTTAGTTAATTGTTAGATATCTTGTTTGTCTTCTAGCAGTTAGTGGACATCCATAGTTAGCATTTGGTTAACTAGTAGTTAAGTGGTTGGCCATGTTTGGTAGATTGTTGCAACCACTTAACCTACGTAACATCCATTGTAATTCTATATATACTTGCATTATGATGAATAATATAGCTTCATACTATTGTTCCTACATCATTGGTATCAGTTAGCTTTAGGAGAATTGCAGGAAGGAGGAGAGAGCTACCACTTCATTGCTAGGTGTTTAGTTGGAGTTTGCAACTAGCATCAAGATCCTAGGAGGTGTTGATTGGAGTCACCCACAACACCAAGTGAAGCTGAGGTGATAGAGGGGAGAAATTACCCCTACACTAGGTGTTGACTATCAGTTACACCAAGTTTGAGGCCAAGTTGTGGCCAAGAGGGAGTGAAGGATCTGCCCAAAGTTTGTCGAAGGTTGCCAAGAAGCACCAAGGTTTTGCCACAAAAGATTAGAACTGCAAGTTGGAGTCCAAGTGGAGCTTCAACTTGCATTCCAAAAGAAGTTGAGAGCTCAAGTTGCACCTATTTTCATCCTTGCATGAGAAGATTCTTCATCTTTGGTGAAAAATATTTATAAAATATTAATTTTTATTAATATTTTATCAAAAAAAAATTGAGTCGCGCATGAAATTTTTGATAGGCCTTGTTTTAGCCTACTCAAAGCATTAGTGGCCACCTAGTTGGTGGGCCACAAGACCAGCAGCCCCAGCCAGGCGATCGGCGACCACTACCAGTCGGGAGGCACCGACACTTTTTGGCAGCAGCGGCTTCAGCCGACCAACGTTCGGCCACCAAAGCCCCGATGGTAGCACCTGCCAGTCGTGCCGGGCCAGACTTGTCGACCGACCACCAGCACGGGTGGCCGGTCTCGGTGGTGCCACCAACGTCTGGCAGTGACCGAGGAGGAGCAAGGCATGCGAAACCTACCCCTCTCAGCATAGGTGGGCGTCGCCTGCACTCGGCTTGCCTCGACCACCAGTCGGCCTAGAAGCCGACGCCACCACCGAATCGTGGCAGCAACCCTCACGAACGAAATTCCCCAATGAGCAAAGCTAGTTCAGGCGGTTTCAAAATTCGACGTTCAAAAATTTACGGGAGTTGCAGACGATTCCTGGCACTAAAATTCGATTGCAGCCATTTTTTGACTGAAAAATCGAGTTTTCGATGCGTGAAAGAAAACCGGAAAAATAAATTTAAAATTTTTTCTAAGGTTAAAATTTTGCCGGCGACCGAAAATCGTGTTCGACGATGGACGATGAAGTTTTCAGGGTGGCAATCCAGTTTCGGTGGGTTTGCAGTTATCCAATAGCGGGTATCTATTTTTCGATAGCAGGAAGCTATTTTCTGATGGGCAGTTTCGCTGTTTTTCGACAGTTCACGGTCGTCGACGGAGGAAGGGATAGTGGGATATAATCCCACATTGCCTGCATGGTAGGAAAATTTGCTGTTTAAATGCGTTGAGGCGCATAAACTATAGCAATCACCATACGGTGGTTACTATTGGCTTCACGCTTGTGCGTGGGCCAGAGCATCGGTTGTGGGTGCACGGTTCTCGAGGAGGAACCCAAAGGCTGCCACATGGCAGCATATGCAAGTCCTCTTGTTAGTTGCACATATTGAGTTGGTTCGTGTGACTTATGAGGACAGTTGATCGAGGGCTCAAAATCACATTTTATTATTTTTGGCACCCATTTCAAAACTGGCGGGAAGAGAATATTCTGAAGGAATATTCCAGAATTCAAAAAATTGAATTCAAATTTCACCTTTTGGCGTCAAATCAACACAAAGGAGGAGCAAAACTTCAACAGGTGATAACTTTCCCGTTATTGGTCCGTTTTTGACCAAATTTTTTGCGTTGGGTTCAAAATTTTTCGTAGATTCATATTTTTTGCTCCTAACCAGATTTTGTGGCATTTTTAAGGGCTAAAAATTGCATTTTCTTAGTGCTAATATTTCTCAGTTGTAAAGCACTAATTAGCCCTAATTTGGTAATTTTGAGAGAAAAACTTGTAAAATCTAGGCAATTTGGCTACATAGGTAACTAAAATTGTTCCTAAGCCTAGATTAAGTTTTTGCAAGACCATTTTGTAATCCTCCTAGTTTGGCATATAGTAGGAAAAATATGGCTCAAGACCTCAGATCAAACATGGAAAACCTTACTTCTATAGTAGACATTTTAGCAAATAAGGTAAGAGATATTGTTGTGCAATTCAATCCTGGTGAAATCAAAATCCACCATAATCATGCCAACAAAGCTAAATGTGAGGTTAAAATGTATGATGGATCTAGGGATCCCGATGTCTTATCTGCATGGATTTTGGATATGCAAACTTGGTTTGCTTATGCTGAAATTCCGGAGGATGAAAAAGCCACATTTGCTACACTAAAACTCACAGGTTTAGCAAAAGTTCTCATTGTAGAAATACAGAGCCATAATGCCACCATGACTTGGAAAGAATTAACTCAAATTCTGAAAAACACCTTCTTTCCACCAAACTACCAAAGTGACCTCACTACCAAGTGGTATAGATTGAGGTAAACCTATGGAATGTCAGTTTCTGATTTCATTTTCCAATTTAATAGGTTGAGGGTATTGCTTGGTGTGAAATATTCAGAAGATGATTTGATTAATAAATTCACTAGTGGCTTGCAAGATCAGATTTTTAGGGAGATCAAATTCAATGTCTTCCTCACCTTGGATGTGGCATTCAATCATGCCATTCTTGCAGAGGAGAAAGTTGGTGCATATCAAAAGTCTCGTTCATCACAAGAGGGCTCTTCCAAAGGCGGGAATCAACATCAATAGAAGGTGAAGAACAATTCTCAATCTTTCCCTCATTCTTCTTCTCCTCCCACTTCTCCTAAAGCACATTCTTCTTCCTTTCATGCTAAATATTCTTCTTCTTCATTGTATTGTGACTTTTGTAAAAAGCATGGACATGTAAAATCCAAATGCTATACTTTTGAGAAGTTTAAGAAGAAGAAATCCCTAATTGTACAGCCTACACATGAGGAACCACAAGATGGTCCCATTTTGGCTACAGGGACAGAAGAAGAATATCCTACTTTAAAGGGTAAACTAAACAAAGTTACCCTAATGTCCAATGTGTTTGCTCAAGGGGGGCGTGATCATTTGTTTGTCACTAGAGCCCACTTGACGCATGATTTCTATGTTGATTGTATCATTGATAACGGATCACAAAGAAACCTCATTGCGAAGTCCGTTGTGGAGAAGTTGAAACTTCCCATCAAACCACATCACCAACCTTATGCACTTGGGTGGAAAGATGTAGACTCCACATCCAACATCACCCATACTTGCACCTTGACTTTTGCTTTTGGTGACAAGTTTGTGGACAAAGTTAGGTGTGATGTCACAAATATGGATTGTTGTGGACTCTTGCTAGGTAAACCCTATCAATTTGATAGGAATGCTATTTATCATGCTAAAAAGAACACCTACACATTGGAGTTGCATGGTAAAAACTACTTGATACAAAGCACTACACCTACTTCCAATTTGATGTTAAGTTGTAGGCAAGTAAGGAAGCCATTGATTCAAGCACTTATTTTAGCTCCTACTAGCATTTGTCCCACACAAAATGAAGAAAAAGCACCACCTAAGGAACATGCAAAGGAAGAAGTTTCACTCCCACATGATGAATAGTCACAAGAGCAAGTGGTTAAGGAACCCACCATTCTCACTCATGAGAAAGATGCCATTGATTCCATTGGTATAATTTTGGGTACACCTACAACTACTGAACCACTTGTTCCACAGAAGTTACCTTTGGCTTTGCCCACTCCCACCATTGCACACATGGAGGAGCAAGCTAAGGTTACTTCCCTTACTAAGCACCGACAGAGCCTTCTAGGCAAGGTACCACAGGAATTGCAGGAGACTCCACAGGGAGTGGTGCGAAAGCATCACAATCCTCACTCACCACAGGTTGGAGGCAGAGTTTGGGTTCCTTTGGATGAGCGCTACTTTCCAGAGACACCATTTTAGGACCCTCTTTTGGTACCTGATCCTGTTTTTAGTCCTACAATAGCAGTGGCACCTGATCGTCAGCTTTCGCTCATTTTAGATAGAGTTTTTGAGATGAAGACTCATCACACTAGACAGGGTTCTTCCACTACTTACCTTGTCGCTCGTCGTGGTCACTTTCCACACATGGCTCGCTGGATTCCTCACCATGAGATGGCCCATGACTTTCCACATTTTTTGAGAGCATTGGGGTCCAATGCTTATATGGTTGGGAGGAGTGTTGAGGATAACTTAGGCTTATCCACTTAAGCCTAAGTTAATTATTATTATTATTTGCTATTCCTATTTCATTGCACTTTGTATTCACGTGAGGCATAGTATGCCCATGTTAGAAATAGGTTGTTAGCATGTTGTTAGATGTTAGTTAACTGTTAGAGATCTTGTTTGTCTTCTAGCAGTTAGTGGACATCCATAGTTAGCATTTGGTTAACTAGTAGTTAAGTGGTTGGCCATGTTTGGCAGATTGTTGCAACCACTTAACCTACGTAAAATCCATTGTAATTCTATATATACTTGTATTATGATGAATATGTTAGGATCCTCAATCCTAACATTATTAGTTAGTATTATTAATCATTTAATTATTATATTCTTAACTTATAAAGTGAACCATCACAACCCTTCATAACGTGAACCATCACATCTCTTCATACGTGAACCATCATGTCTCTTCACCAACATAGCTTTAGGGTAGATATATATATTATGTTGGCCATCCATATCAAATCAAATAAGAAGAATATAATAAGAATCATAGATTCTAAAGGAGGGAGCCCCCTATAGCGGCAAAGGGATTACAAGGGAGCCCCCTTTAAGTGGCCTGTGATTACATTTACATTAATTTATTAATATTTTTATAGTAAGACCTTGGGGTCTTACCATTTGGTATCAGAGCCATGTGGAACCCAACCATGTGGGATTTGCTCAAGGAACTTTGTCAAATCACTTCCATGCATGAGTATCAAACTCGGTTTGAGGATATCACCAAACACAACACAAAGTTGGATGAATCAATTCTCATCAATAACTTCATTAGTGGATTGAAAGAAGAAATTAGAATGGAGGTGACAAGGTTCAATCCCTATACCATGATGCAGACCTATGGATTGGCCAAATTAGCCGAAGACAAAATCAACGGACAACATCAATTATGGAAACCACCTCTGGAGAATTCATCAACCACTTACATCACTCCCAAGCTGATGCATAATGCTAACCTCGATAAGGAAGTAGAAGAAGAAAATTATATAGAGGTAGACATAGTGATGGATACACCTGAAGATAGCACTAAATATGGTAATGATGAGGAAGGTAAGGAAGATGAGGAAGCCACAAAAGATAAAAAAGAAGAGGAATATGTGGAAAACAAGGACAATGAGCAAGAAATATCTCAAGACATTCCTGAAGTGACTCATTATGGCCAAATATGCACTTTACAAGAACTACACTCAAATTCCTCTCCAATAGTGAGTTATCACCATAGGGTCAAACCTATTCAAAAACAAGGCAAAAAAGTGACTACACACTCCTCCATTGCCTCTCCCAGGGAACAACAAGAGAATGTAGAAGTTTTATCACCTCTTTTTATGCATCATTCTAAGGTGTATGAAGAACCCCAAGGATTGCCTTTCCCTCATCATCACATAGTTACTAATATTTCTAGCAGTCCCCCACTAATACTTCATCCTTCTCGATATCCCTGCCTATGAAAGGATGCCATTAAAAGAGTCCAAGAACTTACACAAATCCTTCTTGGAAAAAAAAGGACAAAGCTTCTCACTTTGAGATTTGAGGACAAAGCTCTTTTTAAGGAGGGTGGCATGTTAGGATCCTCAATCCTAACATTATTAGTTAGTATTAGTTAGTATTATTAATCATTTAATTATTATATTATTAACTTATAAAGTGAACCATCATGTTTCTTCATACGTGAACCATCATGTCTCTTCACCAACGTAGCTTTTGGGTAGATATATATATTAGGTTGGCCATCCATATCAAATAAAATAAGAAGAATAAGAATAAGAATCATAGATTCTAAAGGAGGGAGCCCCCTATAGCGGCAAAGCGATTACAAGGGATCCCCCTTTAAGTGGCCTACGATTACATTTACATTAATTTATTAATATTTTTATAGTAAGACCTTGGGGTCTTACCAGAATAATATAGCTTCATACTATTGTTCCTACATCAATCAAGGTACTTAACAAATCAGTTTTTAAACCTTCCAACATGTTTCAAATTTTTTCTCTTGTTACTCCTCTTATAGATGTATACTTATTACTTCTTAGAGGTTTATTTCTTGAATAGTTTCTACAAAGGTTCACAATCTCCTCAAACACCATAATATGGATATCTCCTTTTACCATGAGGCTAAGAACCTTAAGGACATCTTATTTTAGTCCTTTTAGAAATATTTCTTTTAAGATTTCTTCATCAAGGTCTATATGTACTCTAGACCCAACAAATAGAAATATCTCAATGTAATCCTCCAGATATTCTTCTTCTTTTTGATTCATGTGGAATAGCTCAACTTTCTTATACCTAACTCTATAGTAATCTTGATACCGTTCAAGGAATAACTCTTTTAATCCTCGTTCTCCATCCTATTGATTACAAATATTTTCTCCTAGACCCATGAACCATATTAAAGCTGCATATTTAAGAGTAGAGGGAAAAACCTTAGATTTTATTCATTGGTAGTGTAAAATAAATCTTAGCACACTACTTCAAATTTGAAAATAAAAGCATCCGGATCTTCGTGTGTTTTCCCATGGAAGGTGGGCAATATAGAAACAAAGAATGACTTAGGTTCTCTTGTTGTCCCATCTGTGTGTAAGATTGGGAAGGCAAATATTTTTCTTTACCCATTTCTTCTTTGGTCTCTATTTTGTCTTTGTTCATTCCCCTTTGGTTCTCTTCTACTTCTCTATGCCCACTTTGCTGGTCATCCAATGTAAGATTTCAAGAATTGGACCAGGTATGGGTTTAGTAAAAATAGAAGGATCTATTTGATTGTTAAATTTTGGTTATGGTAATAAGTATGAGTTAGATCTTGTTCTAGGATTTTAGCTTTATTGGTTGATGTTGTTGTAAGTCTTCTAACTTATCAATTCCAGGCTGCCTACTAAAGTATCTTTGGAAATTTCCTTCTAAATTGTTGATCTTTATAAAATATTCCCTTAGAGTCTCTAGGTCTTCTTATGAATTTTCTAAGTTCTCTTGTTTTTGCAACACGTCTAATTTTCCTTAAATAGTCTATAAATATCGTTGATTGGATCAAGTTTTTCAGGTGTAATGAAGTGTTCTTATTCAAAATTAAAATGGTCTACCACCAATTGAATCAATTTAAGAAGAAAATATTAAGTTGGAATAGGATCAGGATCTTCAAATTGTAACTCACAGCATAAATATTAACACAGCTCCCTAAAGTACATAACTCTAGGTATCCTTTGATATTTCTTGCTATATTCTAGGGCTACTTATTTATTTTATAGGTCTCCACGGAACTTGTGAATGAATAAGGAGTCTTCAAAATATTGATTCCAAGGGTAAATTGTTGGATTTATTATTGCTCTTCTGTCCCAAAGCCAACGCTCACAATTCCTTTTAAGATCTAGGTAAGATGAATGGTATTTTGTCCCTAGAGTTTTAGCTATGTCGATCCTTTTGATTTCCTTTAATTGGTTTGATTTTTCTTTGATAATTTCAATGCATTCATACAAACACTCCCACTCCTTGCTATATGCTCTATTTCCTTGCTAAAAAAGAAGGTTAACTTCTTGTTTTATCAATAGTTCTCTAAGATCTATAAGTGCAAACTGATTCAGGCTATTTCCCACCATATAACAACTAATTATTATTTTATTTTATCTGTTGGGTTTGGTTTATTTTGGGTTTTGATTTTGATTTTTTGTTTTTAATCCCACTATTGTCAATTTTAGATATAAATCACAACAATTGAGTTTATAACTATCCTTTTTACAATAGGGAACAATTGAAATAAAATTTCACAATAATCCTAATATTTTTCTAAAATTAGATGTGACTCGCATTCCTATGAATATTTATACAACCAACCTTAGCACACTAGAAATAATATAAAATATTACTGAAAAAGTAAAATTAACTGAAAATAAAAGGTTAAACTATTACTATTTGTTTGATTGTTTAAGAGGGTTTCACTATGGCTGTGTCACTCAGCTATACCTACTTCTTGCTTCTGATAGGATCCTAAGCCAAGTTTAGGTCTATTTCAGTATATGTGTCTCACTCAGGCATACCTACTTCCTACTTTTCTCATAGGTCCTAAGTCAAACTAAACAATAATAATCACCCAAAGTTGGAAAATTTGCATGAAATAAAATTTGCTGAAATAAAAGGTAAACTATTACTGTTTCTTTGATCATTAGGAGGGTTTCACTATGGTTGTGTCACCTAACCATATCTAATTATTACTTATGATAGGATCCTAAGACAATTTTAGATCTATTTCAGTATGTGTGTCTCACTCAGGCATACCTACTTCCTGCTTTTCTCATAGGTCCTAAGTCAAACTAAACAATAATAATCACCCAAAGCTGGAAAATTTGCAGGAAATAAAATTTGCTGAAATAAAAGGTAAACTATTATTGCTTCTTTGATTATTAGGAGGGTTTCACTATGGTTGTGTCACTCAACCATACCTACTTCTTACTTATGATAGGGTCTTAAGCCAATTTTAGGTCTATTTCAATATGTGTGTCTCACTCAGGCATACCTACTTCCTATTTTTCTCACAGATCCTAAGTCAAACTATGCAGTAATAATTACCCAAACCATAAAATTTGTAGGAAATAAAATTTGCAGAAATTGAAATTATAGGAAATAAAATTCTAATTAAGAAAGCAGTAAAACTGATTGTTCAAGAGAAATGAATCTGGCAACGTGAAACGAAGGGGCTTTTTGGGACCATATTGTGTCACTCTTACTCATATGCATGCCAAGGACTCATACGTACCTCTTTCCACATATAAGTAAGCCTCACCTTTTTCCACTACAAAAAAACTTTTTTGATTAATCACTATGACGCTACTCTCCCCGAAAATGGTACCAAAATGATCGGCTGTAATAGCTTACATTTAATTTATCATTTTGAGGGTAATCAAGGTTATATTTAAAGAGTAGGAATCCAATATAGATTGTACCATGGGGATCAATGCTAAGCTTAATTCAAATTTCTTTTAGTTATAGGTGTTTGCATAAAAATAATAAACAGAAATTAAATTGTGCAGGAATGAAAATAGAATGTAATTTATGATTTATGCAATAAATATGATAATTACCTATTAATGATTTAATCTATTGATGAGCTAATCTAGTGATGGTTTGATCTATTGGTGAATTTATCTATTGTTGAGGATCCTCATGCAGTTAGTTTTATTTATCTATTTTGACTTTATGTTTTATAAGAATGCAATTTAATTTATTTTATATTCTAAGGTTAATTAACTATTTCTAACCTATTATAGGGGTGAGAGCTTAGGGACTGGGTGGAGGAGTGTGCCCTACCTCCTATAAGACAATGTAAGTATTTCTCCCCTAATTTACTTTATATCAGTAACTAAAATGCATAACTATTCCTAACATTATTTTATCTTATGAATGTAGGAAGATTACAATTACAACTACATAAAATAAATTAAGCAGTAAATACAAATGACATAGTTACCATATGCGAAGAATGAAGTACTACTTTTATTGCTAGAAATTCAAATGTACATGTTGGTGCAATTCTTCAAAAATTGTACAGTTCTCCGTAGATTAGACATTAGATATTTCTCCATTAGATATTTTCAAAGGTCTCCCTATGTAATTTATATTGTGACTTGGACAATTCTGAATAATACTCTTCAATGTATTTTGCCATGTGGAGTTGTGGACTTGATAATGCGATAACTATGCACTAAAAAAAATAATCTAAACTAATGAAATCCCTAATTCTAATTGGACTCGGTAAACATCATAAGAGGTCCAAGTGTCATTTTATAAATGTACTTAACAAAACTATTCTAATATGAATATTTTACAAGATGTACAATATAATCATGTCCTTTATTCTCAGAAAAGGCATAACAATCTTGCATCTAAATCTAATCAACCTAACAATATTCCAATTATACAATGTTTACAAAATAAAGTTATAAAAACTTTATTAATCATAATATCCTCATGAAGAATGTGACAAGTCAACTTAATCTAAGCTAACTATAATCCTTTATTGCCATGTGAGAGTGCCATGCTATCACTGATGTGGCATACGACGTTCAACCAATTTTGGTAAAATTTCTTTGGTAACTTCTGGTAAGAATTCTCTTCAGTAATAGTCTTCAGTATCTACCTTTTGTAACATACTTCAGTAACTATCTTCCGTAACATACTTCAACTACCATATTATGTAACAATCTTCAACCACTATTTTGTCACCACATATAAAGCTTCCTTAATCCTTTGTCCTTACATCCATCTTCTCACATCCAAGGTATATCCCGAAGCTTGTGCTACTACATTGTACATCTCTAGAACACCCTTCAATACTTTCCTGCATAATTACCCATAACTCAGATGCATTTTACATGAAATACACACATTTGTCAGATTTAACTGCATTCATCTTTTTATCAACAATTCTCAGAAATAAATAGAAACAACTAACTTAAAATACATTATAATCACAAATTAAATATAAAAATGAAACAATCTACTATGAAAATATATGCCAAATAATCACTCATCAGTTCCTCCTTTTTTAACTAAAACTTTTCTTACCTGAATGATTTTTAGTGTAATTACCTTGTATTAATCGCCCCTCCACTATAATGGGCAAGTGATCTAATACCAAACCCTACAAAATTTAATTTTAGATTTCATTTCAAAAAGCCCTCAAAAACTATAAAATGATCTAACTTCACCTTCCTACTATGTGGCTCCCTCCTCTTGTTAGTCCAAGTATATCTAGTTCTAAGGCATTTGATATTTGCCAAGTGTGCTACATGGACCTGGGCAATCATGAAACAATACCCTATGTCAAAAATCAAAGTTCCCCCTTATTTATGTCTATATGATAGTTTAGCATCAAAATCCCCAACAAAAATCCAGTCTAGCTCCTCCCTTGAGACTCATATTATGCACTACTTTCCATTGTCAAATATGTTGATCTCAGTTTTGAGCCCCATAGAAATTTGTTATTAAAACTTGCTCAATTATCACATTGTTTCTAAAATGGGATGTAAGGACACCCCTCCAAGCTATATTATCTATAGAAGTCCATACAAGAGAATTCTAAAAGGTAACTATCCCCCCAAAGACCCTTTGGAAAGCCACTTCCACATGACCAAAACCCCTCTAAAGTCTATTTAGTGTATAATACATGAGACCCAATGACAATTTGGTCTTCTAGATGAGCAAAATATCTATTTTACTTCTCTTTAAGAGTCTTCGTATAGTGTATCAATGGGCTCTACTATTTAAACCTCTAATTCTCCATGATTGTATAATCATTGGTTACATTGAGACCAATAAGAGTCTATTATCCTCACTAATCCCGTAGTGACTAGTTTGTATCCTTATGATGCTATTAATTCATTATTTAATTTTCAACCAACTCCTTGATAGTTGTTATTCCATGACCTCTTCTCCACTTGGTTGGTCCTAGATTTTTTTTCTCTTTGTTATTTTTTGCCACACCCATGTTGAGATCATTTACTATTGTTTGCTCTTAGTTATGCACTACCAATACCCCTACCATATCTAGATATGGTAACTTACTATTGGTTGCTCATGGTTATGCACTACCAATGCCCCTACCATATCTGGTTGTGGTAACTCACTGCACTCTATTACTATTGAAGGAAGGGTAAAAACATGAGTGTTAGTATTTTTATTTTTCCCATCCACTCCTATAAGTTTTTCTTCTTCCTATTCTACCAGTGTCTTAAATATCTCATACCTGTTTGAGGGCTTGGGCTAGGTTTCCTCATTGCCATATTTCTTCTTTTACCTCCTCCTTTTGGGTTATTCAAAACCATCTTCCTTTGCTTCTTCTTTAGAAGTATTGGTTGTTCCTTCAATGACTATAGACTTACTCTCCTTAGGAGGATCTGGTGTTTCCATAGGATCCTCCATTAATGTGATCATAATGTTTGGTTAGGACTAGGCCAAATACCTATATGTATGGTAAAATTTGTATCTGAAGGGCAAAACCTCATAATCTAGTTGTTGAATCCAACATAGTCCTACAAGTTCAAGTTCCACCTCTACCAAAAGAGGTTGTTTAAGATCCATTTCAACACATATTCTAGCATAAATTTCTATGTTTCCTTTTAATGTGTCTCTAGAGACACCCAAATTCCATCCAAGGAAGTTACTTATGGTTTCCAATACCTACTCACTATAGAAATCCATTGGAAGTGCATACAATCAGACCCAAATTGAGATAATAATGGGTTCAATTTGGGGATCAAATCCCACTCTCCAGAGGTGGAAAAATAATTTTTTCAAACTATGGTTCTTATTTTATAATTTGAATACCTTACTTCTATCGGCTAGTGAGGAAAAGCTAACAATAAAATATCCATTACTGATAAACCACAAGGAATACTCAATAAGAGGTTCCTAGTTTTGCTAGACCCATAAATGAAAAAAGTTCAAGGTAGGATGAATACCCATAAATTTATAGATTATGTCATGATTGAGGACCATTTATTCTACTATACTCTACTCAATGATGATATTTTGTCTTGATTCAGACTATGGTAAACATCCATTTACCTTTTGAAGTACCTCCTTGTTCATTGATATTTTTCTAGTAACCATAAAGTTAATTGTCAATGTTGTTTTTCATGTGCCTTCAATTTTTGTTTGAGATTTCTCCTTAAAAAAATCTACAAACTCTATCTATTTGGAAGGGGATCTAGAGGTGCCCCCATTGGCCCTCTTGGGATAACCTTCTTGTCTAGGATTTCTTATCAACCTCAGATACAACAACCTCAAAATTCTTATACTTTGTCAAATAAATCCCATTCTATACTCTACTATTGGTCTCTTCACTAATATCTAATACAATTTGCATTAGTAAATAAAAAACCTCCATCAACTATATGTGATTGGTAAAACCTATCATATTTTTATGGTTAATGTTAAATTAATTTTCAATTGATAATTTTTTGAATATATTTTCTTTGTTTATTATCAATGTACAAATTATAATGATTATATATTGAAATAATATGCTATAAAAATGAATAATTTGGTCATTATAAAACTAGTGATTAAACCAAAATTATTTAACTTGAGTGGGCCTCATGATGAATATTTTGGAACTCCAAGTAGGAGGTTCAAGGTTTAAATTTTATGGAGGTAGAATCATACACCATGCTTGGTTAATCAAAGTTTTTTTACATAAAAAATATATTATATAAACAACATCCTCTTGTGGAGGTTAAAAACTACTTTACTTTCAACATAATTAATAAATTAATCACTATATTATAATCATCCAATAGAATACAGTAAACTAGTTTTTATTCCACACTCTAACAATGGAAAACAAAAACCATAATAACATTCTTATTGATTGTCCATATCAATGAAATAATATTTAATAGATGATAATAATTAAATAAAATAACCATTTATTATTATCAATATGTAGTATCATTATCTAAATATAACTTAAAATGTTTGACAAAAGTTTTATCCTAAAATATATTTCATTATTTTGTGAGAAAAACAATACGAGTATTATATTAAAAAACTATGTTTTATTTGAGATTTTATGTTTTTATTCAAATTCTTAAAAAAAATATCATTATATTTAATATTAAAAATAGTATAAAATGAGGTGCAGTCAAGCATTGAAGGAAATGGGTTGTTCGGTTGTTATATCTAGGGTTGGTAGTTTTAGGTTGTTATAGTTGGTATTAGAACTCTAAGTCATAGTAGCTTCCATAGAGTGTGCCTAGGATGAGCCTTGACTTGATGTGTGAATTTGGGGAGACTTACTCTTCTAGGAACCTTAACATGATTTGGGATTCAATGGGTATTGCATGTCGTTGGGACTAATTAAACAAAGAAGTAAAAAATACTAGAAGGTAAAGTTTATTATTGGTAAAGGCACCTTGTAGGAAGGTAATAATGACCCTAATCATTATCTATTGAGTGATAATGGTCTATGTTTATTCATAAGATAATAAAACTAATTAATTGTAAGTACAATTGGGGGAAACTATAACTTACCCAAATCCTTTGTGTGGATAGGAGATGACACCTGTTTTAAAAGAATTCATCAAAGAAAACTAGAATGGTTGCACAAGAGGAAAATATAGTACAAAAGTCTAGACAAACTATGAACTCCAACAAAAAAATTGGGAGAACAAATCCTAGTAAGAGGTTTGAGGATAATGAACCTTGATAGGGATACTAGGGAATAATAGGTTCTAAGGGAAGAGCGAATGAACTCTCTTCCATGGGGATCAACAACAAAAATTAATAGAAACCATGATCAATAAGGAAGCCAGTACTATAAATATAGAAGGTAGATAGGAAGAGAACCCTATTAGAAGAAGTCAAGAGAAAAAATCTTGGATAGAGGCTGATTTGGCTAGAGATCTTAAGAATGTTAAAGTATCCAATTTTAATGGGAATAAATAAAAATATGTGGCCAAGTCATCGTTGAAATATTTAGAAATATTATTTCCATGAAATGTTACTCTAAGACTCATTATATGTGGGTCACCCTTTATATTTTGGATGTAGCCCTAGAATGGTGGGACACATTCAGTACAAGAAAAAATATCCAAGCCATGTAACTTAAGTGGGATGATTTCGTTGAGAACTTTAATAAAATTTTATTTTTAACTAGTTCTATGTAGAGAAGTTAGAATAATTCTCTACACTTCAACAAGGATCACTATCGATAGAGGTGTATTTTTAGAGATATGTGAAACTTTTGAAGTATATTCTAGAGTATGAGAGCAATGAGCATCTAAAGGTGCATAAGTTCATCTTAGGGGTAGATCCTAAGATTAGGATAATAATTAATCTACTCAAACCTAAAACTTTGCAAGAGGCTTATGACTTGGCTAGGAAAGAAGAGACTAATCTCCAAACTAAAAAGTCTTTCTTCAACTATTTAGGGAGATAAGAGCTTAAGAAAATAAAGAGTGCAAGATTTATGAAATGGGATAAGAAAAATAAGAGAAACAAAGGAAATCCAAAGTTTAATAATAGTAACAATGGGAATCAAGGGCAAAATAAGAATAATTTCCAAAAAATGATAGTTCCAATCCTCATCCTCCAAAGCAAAATGAGTCAACACAAAAAGAAGAAATGGTGGAGAAAAGGCAAGAGAGATATCATACACCCATGGTAGGTTGCTACATATATGGAGACCCTCATTATGCCAATAAAATATTAGAGTCATGTCATAGAGTAGAGGAACAAACACACTGAATATATGCCATCATCGAGAGTTAGAACTTGGATGGACAATCTACACTAAAATTACTAAATGGTAAGTTGTTTGATAAAGATGTAAACTTTTTAATAGATAGTGAAGCTACAAATAGTTTTATTTCCACTAGTATTATTGGGGATATGCTATAAAGATCAATATTTTTGGCACAAGGGTGGAAAGTCAAGTATGGTTATGGACATACCTACTGAATGGATTAATGTTTTATTATGGCTAAGATAACCTTAGTCAAGGTATCCACTATATAGCACTTATATGTTGGAATATATTACATTATTTGGTACATGATAATGTACCATCTTGGGTACATCATTAGATTAGGAGAGTGTCTTATATTAAGGCTTGAGTATTTACTTTATATAATGTAATAAATGCACAAGTATTATTAGAATGTGCAATGATGTACCAAGGGAGAAAAAGTGATAAGAAGTGAGAAGAGTGAGTAGTAGTAAGAGAGATAGTAGATACAATGTAGAACTTCTATGAAGCATGGAGCATTGAGATCTCCACATATTGTAACAAGTCTGAACTTTTGTGATATTTCATTAATGGTTATTTCATGAGTTATTTTAGAAGTTTATCACACTATTTACTAGCTTATTATATTTACATTATCATAGATATAACATTGTATGCTTATTTTACTACTTGTGGTTGCATTTCCTTTAAGTTTATAGTATTAAAAGCTAACATTATATGTGGCACCACTCCATGATTTTAATATTATCCTAAGGATGTATTGGTTAAAGGTTCATGGAGCCTTAATCAAATTCCAAGATAGGTATATGGATTACACCGACAAGGATAAGATAGTAAGAGTTCAAAGTAGGCAAGGTTCTTTTCAACCTCACTTATTTTTAGCTATGTAGTTAAAGAAAGCCATTAAAAGAGGTGGTATGTTGTATGTAGTGAAGATCAATGGAAATACTGGAGAAAAGGGGGATGAAGAAGTATTTAAGAAACATCCAATTATACATGAATTCCAATATGTATTCCCTAAGGATCTTCTAGGTCTTCCACCTAGGCAAGAATTTGACTTCACTATAGAGTTAATGCCTAGGGTAAACCTATTGCGAGGACACATTGTAAAGTGATCCCAATAAAGTTACAATAATTGAAGGTGCAACTTAAAGACTTGTTAGAAAATGTTTTGACCAAACCTAGTGTATTGCCTTGGGGTGCTCCAATATTATTTGTGAAAAACAAAGATGGATCCTTGAGGTTATGCATAGATTATAGAATGTTGACTAAGGTAACCATTAAGAATAAGTATCCTTTGCCAAGGATTCACAACCTCTTTGATGAGCTAAATTATGCTACTATATTTTCAAAAATATATCTAAGGTCTGGATATCATTATTTAAGGATTAAATAAGGGGATACTTACAAGCTATCCTTTAGGACCTGATATGGGCACTATGAGTTCACAATATTGCCATTTGTATTGACAAATGCACTGATAGCTTTTATGAATTTGATGAACAATGTGTTCCAACATTGGTTTATCTTGGTATTATTAGATAACATATTGGTTTATCTAGATTGGTTTATCTTGGTATTATTATATTATATCTTGATATATTCTCACACCAAAGAAGAACATGACCATCATTTGATATTAGTGTTAGAGGTGCTAAGGAAAAACCAACTATATGAAAAGTTATCCAAATGTGAGTTGTATACCTCAAAAGTACAATATTTGGGACACATCATCTCAATAGAAGGAATTGCTATGGATCCAAAAAAAATTTAGACTATATTGAGTTGTCATGCACCAACAAATATATAAAAAGTAAAGAGTTTCATGGGACTCATTGGTTATTATATTCATTTTGTAAAAGCTTATTCTAATGTTGCCTATTCAATCACCAACATTTAGAGGGAAAATAGTTCAAATGGATGGATAAGTGTGAGGTCTCATTTGAGGCTCTAAAGAATAAGTTAACTACAACATCGATTCTCAAGATACCAAATCCTCTTGGGATTTTTACCATGTGTATAGATTCTTTCTTGGAAGGTTTGGGTGGGGTATTGTCATAATAAGAGGCTATAATAGCATATGAGTCTAGGAAACTCAAGAAGCATGCGGTAAACTATGCTAAACCTGACCTAGAATTGGAAATAGTTGGGCATGCTCTAAAGGTCTAGAGACATTACTTGGTAAAACCTTTTGAGTTAAGGGAAAACCATAAAAGTTTGAGGTATATTTTTACCCAATCCATATTGAATGCAAGACAAAGAATATGGATAGAGTTCTTCGTAGAGTATGAATTTGGTATTGAGTATATCAAAAGAAAAGAGAATAATATTTTTTATTCCTTAAGTAGGAGAAGGCACATAGAAATTCTAACCCAAATATATATAGACTTGATGGATAAAGTCAGATAAATGCAACTACATGACTTGTATTGCATAGAGACTGAGGATAAAAATGAGAAAAATTTGAAAGAGAATAAGGATTTCGACATAAAATATGGACTTTTATGTTTCAAGGATAGGGTTGTTATACCCAAAATTAGTGAAGTAAGGAGATTAATTATGCAAAAGGCACATAATTATCCCTATTTTGATCATCCAAGAGTGTCAAAGATGAGGTATAACATGATGAAGACCTTCTATTTAGTAGAAATGAAGCAGTATATCACTGGCTTCATTGCAATATGTTTAGAATGCCATAAGTTTAAGGAAAAATATTAACACCCAATAGGGAAATTATACCCACATGATATACCTATGCAGAAATGACAGGTAATATTTGTAGATTTTATTTTAGGTTTACCTAAGACTAGGTACCAACATGATGCCATATTTGTAGTGATTGATAAGTTGAAAAAGGTAGCACACTTCATACCAAATAACATCAAGGATGATGCACCAATGGTGGAAAACAAGTTTTTCAAATAAATTTTTAGGCTACATGGGTTTCCTAAAGTGATCATATCAGATAGGGATTCAAGGTTCACATCCAAATTCTAGCAGACTCTTCACCATGTAGTGGGCACTAAGTTGAAAATTAGTTCTATATATCATCTAAAAACACATGGTCAAATAGAGAGGGTAAAATAAGTTTTAGAGGACATGCTATACATGTATTTCATGGACCAAAAGTCTAAATAGGAATATTTTTTTACATATTATTGAATTTGCATTTAATAATGGTTACCATGCATCATTGAAAATGTCCTCATTTTAAGCCTTATATGGTAGAAGATGCAAAACATATCTATCATGGGATAATTCAAAGGATCAAGTGATGATCATATTGAATACTATCCAAGAGATGGAGGAATAAATCAGAGTGATCTAGATTAGGCTCAAGGAAGCAGTCGATCGCCAAAAGAACTATATTGATTTGAAGAGATCTTCAAGAGAATTATCTATGGGGGACATAGTCTTATTGAGGGTAAGACCCATGAAAGTTCTATCAAGTCAACTAAGTTGGATCCTTACTATGTTGGGCCTTTTGAGATCATTGATAAGATTAGTCCAGTAGCCTAGAGGTTCACCTTGCCACCCAACCTATCAAAGATCCACAATACTTTCCATATATCTCTACTTAGAAAATATGTTGTTGATCCTACTCATGTGTGGAATATTTCTAAATTGCATATGTTATATCCCTCAACCATTAAGGTGAGACCAATAAATATTCTAGGTTTCATTCCAATATGTTGAGGAAACAAATCCTAGATCAATGTGAGGTCTTGTGGGACTAATATTCTGAGAATTATGCCATATGGGAAAATGTTGAAGACATGAGACAAAAAATTCCATACTTATTTGAATGAAACATTTGTTTATTCACTTGCAAAAAACATAGGGGACTATGTTTATTCTAGGGGAAATTATGTAATAGCCCTCCTTGGTAGGACTTATCTTTGATAATAAACTATGTACTGATGTATGGATATTTAGTGCATAGTTTTATTTCATTTCTATCAATAAGTAGTCACACTTTATGCTTTGGTTTTACTATTGGAATATGGATTTTTTGATGTATTTGTGGTTGCAGGACTAGGTTGATCTCAATGGTGGATTAGTATGGATAACCACCTGAGTTGAGAGAAATTTTTGGGAAATGATGGTGATGACTTGTTCATTGATAGCTCAAGGTAACAAAATATCCTTCATTTAGGTGCATTGCATTTGTGCTTATTAAATGTTCACACCATTGGGTTGGGAAGTTGCTTGTGTAATGAGTCTTCTTAATAGGATGGTGATAGAGATAAACTATCTTAAAGAGAAAAGCCATCTACTTAAGGATAAAATAATGTTGTGTAATATTTCTTATATGTTTGTGTGTAAAGGAATCATAAATTGATGGATAAAAATCATTCAAGTATAATTTGTTGATAATCTTAATCCAGAGAATATTAGTGTCAATATTAATTATTGACACTAATTAGCAAGAAAATGATATAAATACCTTATTAATGGTAAATAATAAGGTTTAGGATAGAATTAATATATTAATTCTTATAACAATTTAGATGGTTGCCTTGTGGGTGCATGAGATAAATAAAATGTTTGCTTTGCTTTTTCAATGTTGTGTGAATTAAAATTAAATGATTATTTATCTTATAAAACAACAAACATGGTAAGGAAATATTAGCTTTCCCTCACTCAGTAATACTTGATGATCATGGAAAATGTTTTAAACATCTCTAATGTTCAACAAGAACATTATGAGTCAAAGTGTCCAACTTGTATGGTGGGGATCATGGAACAAATATTCAGAGTTACCCTGAGTATTTAAGAAGGGAGAGGGTAAGTTTTTAAGAAATTTTTGGAAATGAGGTAGTGGAGAGTTGGAAGGAAGGCACACAATGTAGGAGGTCTTTGGTTTTGGGTAAAGGGAGGTATGTGTTGGTATGATGAGGATTGGTTTCTTTCTATGTCCCTAGAGGATAGTTTCTTTGTGTGTGTGCCTTGTTTTCATTATTCTCCTAGTTGTATGAGTCATGTTGTTTTCCTTTTGTTTGATGATTGCTTGCATCTAAGTAATCATCCCTTGGTGTGGAACCTTTGGGTTGTATCTTGACCCAAGGATAGTGAGTGCAATCTTGTTGTTCATACAATTGTTGTTTTATTATCTTATCAAGACCAAATAAGTCTTGTAAGAGTCGAGTTTCCTAAGGGCATTGCCTAGTGTTGGTTTCTTTTATTTAATTATAATAAACCTAATGTATTTTGGTGGATCCTTTTCATGAATAGTAGTACAATAGATCTAGACAAATTTGGGTTTCACCCTTAGCGATTATTTTATATCTTCTTGTTGTTGCATTTGAGATAGGTTTCAATATCCTAAGTTTGGTCTTCTTTGAATCCTTGCTTTTGTTGGAACTATGTTATTATATTTCCCTTTTAAGGTTAACCAAGCTTGGATTGATTGATGTTGTTGGAGTTGGATTTTTACTTTTGTATTTGAGTCTGGGAAGTGTGCCTTGCAGATGTCATTATAAATGTTGTTGGTTTTTCATTACTTGTATGATATAAAATTGTTGCATGCGATATGTGAAAGATATTAGGCAAAAATGCAGTAGCTATTAGTTACATAGGATGGATTATTTTTGTTGGAAATAAAACTTAGATGGTTAAATAGATAGATCTTTTGGTAATTGATAAAGAAGGTCCATATGGGTATTTTTCTATTCAGTCTAGAGAAGTAATAGGATTTATTTGAGTTTTATATTAATAAGTATATTATCTTGTTGATGTTCTTCTATGGAATGTTCTAAGAGAATATGAAGCACTTAATATATAAATGCTAGTAGAGAATAGTTGGATCTTTTATATTTTAAATTTATGTTATGAAATTCTAGATCAAGTTGGAAGAGACTTTTTGTCTATAAGGATTATATAGATAGATAGATAGATAATGGTTTCATAATACTTGAGTAGGTAGGGAAACCATTATAGAAGGAAGTATGTGATTCTCTCATCGTTTGCCTTTATTAAAATATTTTGTGCATGGATGTTTGCAAATACATTTAACATGGTAGGTTGCATTGCATAATGAGTTGTCTTGATTCCTAAATGTTCCTCAAGTTGGTGGGAAACTCCTAGTTATTGTATTATTTCCTTGGATAGAAATAAGTTATGGAGGAGTTGTGAGGATGCAATAACTAGGTAGAAGTGAGTCCTAGAATAAGTTGTGAGAATGCAATAGCTAGGTGCTCACAAATTTGGAAGGAGTTGTAAGAATGCAATAGCCAAAAACTTGTAAAAAGATACACCTTAAACAGTGAGTATCGGGTGTTCCCATGTCTATAATACTATAGGAATCATTCACAAGACAATAGTGGTGGTACTTCAAATATGTAGGTTCAGGTGACTATGTTCATTACTAGTTGAGAGGTAATGACCTTAGTTAGCTTGTATAAGCATGGTAAATGAGCACCAGGGATTTATGTATGATTAACCTAGCTAGATGTACTTAGGTTAAGGTTAGGTAATATGAATTCCCCTTTAAGT
Source organism: Wollemia nobilis (assembly GCA_028583015.1). Classification (NCBI taxonomy): domain Eukaryota; kingdom Viridiplantae; phylum Streptophyta; class Pinopsida; order Araucariales; family Araucariaceae; genus Wollemia; species Wollemia nobilis. The sequence goes on along the minus strand of JAQPPZ010017248.1, from coordinate 24,098,898 downwards.
GTTATGGGCCTTAAAAAATAATACCTACAATTTGGTCACATTGTACTATACAAGTAAGGGTATTGGAAAAGGTGGGGGGACAACTTTTGGTATACTTATAAATGATGAGGTTTAGCAAGGTGAACCCTTGAAACCATAGGAATTGACCACTCTTGTCCATTGACTATCGTATATAAATATTTTAAACTCAAATGTAGTGAAGCCTTGAATGTTGAAGAGAAAAATGTTAGGTCTCTTGAGAACCTACCTTGTATAGAAACATAAATATATAAATATATACATATATATACACATATCTTGGGTAGGTAGTTTCAGGTTGTTACACTAAAAATGCAAAACAAAATCTGGTGGTTGAGTATCTTGATTTTTGATCTTGTCACTATTTGATTTAAATACCTATAGAATCAACATCTTCTATGGAAAGCATACTTGTAAATGGTTAAAATAGTATTTGAACATCTAGATTTAACAACGAGACCTTGATTTATGGGACGCCAAGAAAATAGTCATACTAATTGTACCAAAGTATAAATATGAAATATTTTAATTCTATACATGAATGGATTTAATTCATCAAATTTATCTCTCACTGCATCCTCCACACCATTGGATTTCCAGTTGTTATAAATAGAAAATCCAGATTTTTTAGAATAGGCTAGCTAGAAATTCCCAAGCTATTACCAAGCTTAGATTAGTATTTTTTGTTGTTATAAATTAGATAAATTTTCTAGGAGATTGGTTAGAAGAAAAATGTTGTAATCCAAGGTTTTCCTAAATTTATGTTGTAAGCTAAAGATATTTTAATTCAATTTTTGCATTTAAATATATCTATAAAAATTTAGTTGTAACTAATTAATGAGTATTTTATTCTTTTCCTCTATGGGAGGACCACACCTATGCCTTGGAGAAAGGACCTAGTACAAGTGTAGGTTCAGCTAGAACTCTTGTAGTCCCTTGGTAATTATCTCCAACAAATTTAGTTTATATATTTTATTGTAGAAACAATCATTGTTCATTTACTTAACTATGAGTGTAGAAGTAATAAAAATTGTAGCTATTATATTTATTACTTTTATCCTTATGTTTTATTAGTAATTGAAATCATAGTATTTATTTTTAAATATTTATTTATTAACATAATACTTTTCCATGGTAATATGATTTATGTAGTTCCATATTGCACAATTTACTGTAGTGAATCCTAATAAAGCCAAGCACCAAGATAGGATATAGTAAAACATATATCCTTTTAATGCACAAGTATTTCTATAGATCCTAGATTTAAATTATTAAGGGTTATCATCTAATATAAATATGTTGTGTGAAGTGAAAGTATAATGCATGATACCATCATAGAACAATATAATTTTATCATATATAAGTTTTCAAACATTTAGGTCAATGTCTCTAATGTGTGGAATGCCCCAAGGTCACAAATGCTAAAAACACCTCTAATTTATGTGACACTAAATATTAATAACTATATTCTCAAGATTTGCATAGTGGATTCTAGAGAGGCAGTCACTATTGTGCCCAAGGCTATCTATAAATATATAGATCTTCCTTACACTAAGACATCTAGACATCCAATACAAATGTATGGATCAAGAGTCAATGCAGTAGATATCCTTAAAGATCTATTCATGACCATAACATAATATCCAAAACTCAGTTGTTTAAGAGGTGATAGTCGTAGATCTACCCCCATACTTTGGGATGTTGTCCAAGAAATGAATGTGAAATCTATTGGGTATGGCAATCTAGAAATGGACTACATACACATAAATGTGCACAAGGATGGAAAAATAATTAGGATAGATAATGAACCACCTTGTAATTACCTCCTACACAATTTGATAGATGAAATCACAAAAAACTAGAATGATATTCTTAAATACATCGATAATGATGAGTGCCAAGAAGGTGACCAAGACCTAAAAGTAGAAATCTTAATTAGTGTATTGCAATATGATAGAGATCTAGAAGTAGAGTATCAAGAAATAGATTTGGAAAACTACCTAATAACAAAATCCTCCTAAGATACCTATTTTGATGAGCCATGAAGCTAAAAAAATATGGATAATGTACTTTGATGGCACCAAAACTAGCAATGGAGTGAGTATCAGGGTACAATTTATTGATCCTTAAGGGGAATTGATTCCTTATACCAACAAGTTGCTATTTAATTGCACAAACAATGTGGCCAATTATGAAGCACTCTATACTGGTATAAGAAAATCAAAGAAGATGAGAATCAAAGACCTAAGAATTTATGGTAACTTTGGACTAATAGTAAAATAGGTCAATTGTAACTAACATAAAATTCTTTCATGCCACTACACTTAGGCATTGAATTTCAAACAAAATTAAAGAGTTAACCAGAAGTGATGGAATCGTCATCAAGGATATTTTTGAGATCCAAAATGAAGCTTCGTCTTTCTTTGAAGTCATTTTAGGAGCCAACCCCAAAAATACTGCCTAGGATGGTAGACAATTGCTCCACCATATTCCCATCATGGTCGCTTTAGATATGAATTTGACTCTTATCAAACCCTTCACCCCTGATGAAATTAAAGAGGCCCTTTTTCTATGCACCCTGATAAAACCCTAGGCCCTGATGGGTTTTCCCCCTAGTTTTACTAGAACTTTTGGGACATCATTGGGCCTGATATTTGTAATGCCATCGTTGAAATTAAACAAAGTAAATCTATACCCAGAAGTATCAACTCCACTTTCATTGCCTTGGTTTCCAAAGGGTCTGTTTGGAAATTTATGTCAGATTTTAGACCCATTAGTATCTGCAATTTTCTTTACAAAAAGATCACTAAATCCATGGATACAATACTCAACGATATCCTTCCTTAGATCATAGACCCTTATCAAGGTAGCTCTATCAAAGGAATAAATATTACTGATGGTGTTATCATGTGACATGAAGCCCTTCATTCTACCAGCCTTAACAAAAAAATTACCATGTTTTTCAAAATTGATATGAATAAGGCATTTGATAGAGTTAATAGAGATTTCTTGATTGTTATCTTTCTCAAATTTGGATTTCATAGGGAATGGGTTGATATTGTTCATAATTGCATCTCCAATCCTTGGTTTTCAATCCTGGTAAATGGATCTATAGTAGGGGTTTTCCCTAGTAACAGGGGCCTAAAAAAAGGAGATCCTCTATCCCCCATCCTTTTTATCATTCTTGTTAAATCCATGGGTAGAGCGCTCACAAATTACTTCTCCAATGGTATACTTTCAGGCATTAAGGCTGCATCCAATTTAAGATCCCTATCTCACTAGCAGTTCATTTATGATACCATCATTACTCCTCATGCTTCTATGTGGGAAGCAAAAATCATTAAGAGTATTATTGATACTTATGAGGAGGCTGCAGGTCAGAAAGAAATTATATTAAAAGCAAAATCTATTTCATCAACACTTCCCAAGAGAGACAAGCAAAGATTACATGCATTTTTCATTATGTTATATCTCAGTTACCTACTCAATATTTGGGCCTCTCTCTTTTCACTAGTGCTTCGAAGGAATCCATGTGGAGTAATTTTATTGAGAGGTAAAAAAAAACTTGCAGGTTGGAAAGGGACCCTCCTCTTTCAAGCAGCCAAAGACACCCTGAAAATGGCTTATCTCCAAAGTGTTCATGTTTATTTCATGTTCAAATTCAAAGTTCCTGCTATTGTCTGCATAAAAATTGAGCAAATATAGAAGATATTTTTATGGGTAGGTGTCGAGGATAGAAACATATTTCATTTGGTTAGGTGGGACAAGGTGCACTTCCTAAAAATTCAAGGGGATTTGGGCTCCAAAGAGTTTTTAATATGAACACAACCTTGTTAGCCAAGCAAGCATGGAAGGTTTTCACAAACAACAACCTTAAATAGGTCTCAATTGTCAATAGAAAATATCTTCAAAACCATTTTTTTAGATGATGATATTCCCAGAGATGGGTCCACTTTATGGAAATCAATTACCCAAACCAAATTTCTTATTTAGAATAGGATAAGGTGGCAACTAAGCATAGGGAGAAAAATTAATTTTTGGATTGACAAATGGATTTCTAATCAACCGCTTTTAGAGAACAATGAAATTGATGTCTTTTAGTCTTTCTTGGACACTTTAATTGGTAGCAAGGTTGAATATTTCATTAAAATTTTGTTAGATTCCAAGTTATAGAAAAATTTTCATATTCCATGTGCTAATGGTCAAATATCTTATACCTCAAAAGTTTTCAAAACCATCCTAAATGCAACAGTCATACCCACTGGTAATTTCCTTGACTCTCCTTTTTGGAAAGAAATTGATTTTGGATTGTTCACTATTAAATTTGCTCATAATATGATTATTGATTATCAAGAGATCCATATCCCTTATGATCGAGTGTGGATTAAATGCCTCATTCTAAAATTTACTCATTTTAGCTAGTTTTCCATTCAAAATAAGATTCTATTGATTGATAACATTATAAAAAGGGTATTTCTATCCCCAATAGATGTTATTTGTGCATGAATGCCTAGGAATCTGCAAATCACCTCCTTCTAAAGTGCCCTTTCTCCAAGATAGCTTTGGATCACCTTATGTCCACTTTTCATATATCTTGGATTCCTCCTAATTCGTTGAGTCACATTTTCACCTAATGGTCTACTCCATTCAAAAATCTTAGATTATATTCTTTATGGAAAGTGAGCCTTCATCATATCTTATGGTAATTGTGGCTTTAAATAAACAATAGGGTTTTCTCTTCCTCCTCTAAGGATCCCATATTTGTAGCCAACAAAGCTATTACATTTGCTATCAATAATTCTTAGATCCTCCCTTGTCCCACACCATCTGATTCTAGATTTGTGTCTATTTTGTTCTCTTCTTTAAATATTCCCCTCAAATCTAGTTCTAGTTTACCATCCCCCCATTCCAGAGTGGGTGCCCATTGGATTCCTTCCCCAAGTGAGTGGATTAAACTTAATTTTGATGGTGCCTCCAAAGGAAACCCAGGGGATGCTGGTGTAGGTGGCCTAATCAGAGATAACAATGGTCAAGTTATTATGGCTTATGCTGAGTATCTGGGGTGCCAAACAAATCATTTTTCTAAAGGTCATGTACTATGGAGAGGTCTAGATCTTCTCAAGGATTATAAAGGTAGCCTTTTTATTGAGGGAGATTCTTTGAACATTATAAATGCTCTTAAAAATAATAGGGTGTAATCTTGGAATGTCAAAAATATTTTTCAAGAAGCTAATAAGTTGTCCCAAAATTTCAATAATATCTTTATCAATCATGTGTATAGCAAAGCTAACAGACCTGCAACTATTCTTGCCAATTGGAGATTTACCCATAAATATCTATCCATTTGGAAATAAATATTTCCCCAAGAAGTTTTAAATGCTACTAATAATAATTTGGTTTAAAATTTTGGTCATAGGTTTTGGCAGGTCAGCTTCTCCAATGCTGGCTCTACCATTTTTAGCATGATGTGTTTCTTTGGTTTCAATTATTATGGCAAAAGTTTTTGATTAGCGTGACTCTCTACCTTGCTATCAGTGGTGGCATTTGGTTAACTCATTTCCCTTTTGTGAAGTATACAATGTCCCAAGATAGGCCCTATCATTGGGTTTACCTCGTGGTTGTCTTCTCCAAGCATGTCAAGTCCCTGAGTAGGTCTAGCCTGTGCAATTGGATGTTATCAAACAATGTCAATATGCATCAAGTATTGAGATGCTTAATTTTATGTCTTGTGAATTTTGAGATTCATTATTTTAGTCATTTGGCACTCCCAATCCTATCCTAACCCTATCATGTGCGAAGTCTATCCTATGCCATGTCTATTTTTTCTAGTGTCGGTTCCCTATGGAGAATTATTACGTGTTCTACCAATCACACCAACTCAACTTCCAGAAAGGGAGTCTATTGTACCAAAAATTTATATATTTACATCCTTGGTCTATATCAGTTCATTTTCATATGGTTTTGTTTGCCATTGTGTGTCCTAGGTAGTAAGAAGCTTCTATGGCCTTCCTTTCTCCCTAGTCTTGCCAATATGGCCCTGCTTGAGCCATCTACCCTTTAGCTTGATACACTATCTCACACCTTTCTAGAAGCTCATGGTATTATTCCATTTCTAAGCAATTTTAAAGGGGCTAAGCAAGATATCACTGAAGCCTTTATCATTTCATGGAATAATGGTTATGTTGTTGTGCATAACCTCCATTTCATAGTTACTGTTAAGTTGACAGTCGAGGTGATAGGACTACTGGTGAAAGGGTGAGTGGTGTGAAGATATCATCATAATTGGGAACTTGAGCTCCAGGGTTTCCCAAATTATTCAAATATTTTCAAGTGGAAGGGTTCTGCTATTGAATGTGAGTCACTGCCTACGCCCTGGCCCACAGTGTCTATTATAGTTTTTATGGATATTTTGTGAGCTTTCCCTACGTGTATTTTTGTCATAGCTCCTTTATAGTTTTTTAGATAGTTACTTCTCTTAAGCAACCCTTGCATGGATATTGCTCAGACTACATTTTTGTTTTTCTAACATTAGGCATCCATCCAACCTTCTCTGCTATTGTTTGGACATTTTTCTTCAGGTTGTTGCTGGTCAATATGTAGGCTTGTGTCATATTATGCTATTGGTTTAGCTACCAATTTATGTACTTGGGTTTGGGGCCCATTTAAACCCCACACTTAATAAATTTTACCTACCAAAAAAAATAGGTTAATTGCAAGTGTGCCATAAAGAATAATCATAAGCATTGAGTCTAGGATTTTATTAAAATTTTGATGTATGAAATCAATGCAATACAAATAGAACTAAATGCAAAAGCAAACAAATTAGAAATAATGAAAACATGATTCAACTTGACAATAGATATGGGGGATAAATGAAAAGAGTTAGAAGTTGTTTTTAGGTAATAAAACCTATATAACTTTGATCACTAGCAATTATTTAATAATAATGAATAGATCATAGAATTCCTTATAAGAGAGGACTAATACACCAAAGAGAAAAATGTATATGAGGATGATATCAAACATGGAGTCATAAAATTGAAGTTAAATTAGCTGATAAAATGTCTAATTATGCTATAAAGCTTATTTAACCTAGAGGACACCTTAAGAAAAAGCAATATTAAGATGGAATCTTCTACATATCACATAGTTATGGTAGTTGAAACAAAAATTATATTGTTTGGAAGAAAATATACTCATGAAGAATATGATTTTCAAAGAACTTTGTGATAAATATGAAAACATAATTTCTTGGTCATATGAAGATCTAAGATCTACAACCATAATGTCATAGAGCACACCATTGAGTTGGATCATATTGGTAAGCCTTTTTCAATAAAACTAGAGACCATTCAACCCTAAGATAGAGTTTGTAATGAAGAAAGAGTTGTCAAAAATCCTATAGGCTTAGATTATATTTCCCATAAAGCATTCTACATTGGTCACTAATCTAGTCTTGGCATGTAAGAAGAATGGGGATATAAGGTTATGCATCAATTTTAGATACCTAAAAAATACATCATTAAAGTATCACCATCCATTACCTATCATTTATTATATATTAAAAAATGTGGTAGGATCATAGATGTTACCACTTTTAGATGGGTTATCTAGATATAATCATATTTGGATTAAAGATGATGACCAACATAAGATGACCTTCACCACCAAGTGGGGGACTTTTGCATATTAGTGAATGCCTTTTGGTCTATCAAATATCAAAACAATATTTTAAAGTGCTATGGATATAGCTTTTATAGGACTTGTGGTGGATATAATCCTTATATACCTTGATGTTTTGAAAGTCTTTTACAAAAGCATAAACAAGCACATCAAACATCTAGATTCAGTCCTCTAGAGGTATAAGAAGTTTGATATTTCTATAAACTCTAATAAATATATATTCATGGTCCAAGAAGGAAAATTTTTAAGTCATGTAGTATCAAAATTTTTATCCATAAACCCAAATTGAATCAAAGGCATTCAAGACATACCATTGCCCACATTAGTCAAAGGGGTTAGGTCATTCTTAGGGTAGATCCAATTTGTAGACAAATTCATTATATTTCACTCAAATTGTTAGTCTTATATCCAATATGCTAAATAAATATGCCACCCTAGATTAGATCAAAAATAAAAAGAAGGTTTTCCAAAAAGTCAAATATGCCATCACTAAACCTCCTATCTTAATTAATCCAAACTTCTCCAAGGAATTTATAATGTATGTGTTTGGTATAGATGAAAGTATCATAGTAGTCCTAACTCAAAATAATAACCAAGATGAATAACATCACATATCCTTTATTATTCAATCCCTCTACAAATATGAAGAGAATTATACCTTGATTAAGAAGTATGCATTTGCCATCATGAAGGCCCTAAAGAAATTCAAGTATTACCTTTCATAAAGCAAGACCACTATTTTTTTAGTACACCATGATATCTAATTTGTTGTATTACATGGGGAACTAGGAGAAAAGAGAGCTATATGGACCAATAAGGTACAAGTATTTAATATTTAAATTAATCCTACTAAGTTCTTAGGGACAAGGATTTGTGCAAAATATTAGCAAAGAGAGTGTCTAAAGAACATATTTCTCTAATTGAATAAATGTATAATGACTAGGGCACTAAATGGATGGGAGATATGTGTAAGTATATGTATAAAATATAAGTACTTGAAATATTATCTTTCAAGAAAAGATCCAAGTTTAGATAGAAGGTGTCACACTATCAATGGATAGACAATATATTATTCAAAAAAGGCTATGATGGAATTTTGATTTGATGCATAGAAGAAGATAAAAAAGGATCCCTAATCAAGTAGTATCATGACAAAGGGGAGAAATTTTCACCCATAATAGCTCACAGTATCCTAAATATTGGATACTACTAGCCTGCCATGTTCATCTGTTGCTATAAATGGGTTAAGAATTGCAAATATGGCTACATGTTCCAAGGAAGGAAAAAAATATCTTTGATGCCTTTGAAATTAATCATTGTAAATGAACCATCCTAACAATGGGATCTCAATTTCATAGGAAATATCAACCCATTATCAAGCATAGGCCATGAATGGATCCACACTATCACAAACTACTTAACCAAGTGTATTGAAGCAGTAATATCTATTAGATTTTGATAATGTATGATATGGGAGAAACCAATCACAAGATGCAAGATATGTAGAAAAGTAATATAATGAAATTATGCAAGAATGCTTAAATATGATATTAATAGAAAGTTGCAAAAGTAGTACAATGTAATATAATAGAGGAAATAAACACTCCAAAACTCTAATATAAACTACATTGTACCTACTCACTACTCCATAGTAATCTCTCCTATGATCTTCTTTATCTATTCACTATGGGGTCTATATATAAGAAGATAAGTTACTTGGCCTTTACTCTTCCTAAATACCTTTCCTATGACTCATGTGCAAGTGGACTCCTTGTACATTTACATCATTGCACATTGACAATTGTGCATTTTTTACTTCTTCCTCAAGTAACCTAATATAAAATCATAATCTAATTATGTATCCATGGTGGTACATTGACATGTACCTAAATAATGTAATATAATCTAACACCCCCCTATATTACATTACTTGGGTATTGAAGGATCTTCATCTTTTGAATAATCTTTAGCTTGGTATGGTTCTTCTTCTTCTACTGCTTTTGTCTTCATGTTGTTCCTCGTCTTTTTCATTCCACTAATATTTGGTGTTTCAAAGTATATAAAAGAGTCTTTGTTCTTGAGGTATATTATACGTCTTTGATGATCTAGTGATATCATAATATTGCAAGTCGCAATTGGATTAGAATTGGTCCATTCTCTTTTCTTCGATTCTTTGAATGATAGGTTTCCTTGATCTTCACACAATTCAAGCTTGACTTTATTATTAGTGGGTGCTTCTAAAATAATATCTTGAAAGAAACAATCTATTTTATATAGTAATATCTCTTCATAACTTCTATAGTACTAATATTTATAGTAATAGAAGAAAGATGAATGATTTTTCCCTCCACAATATTTACATGGATGGAAACTCTGGCAGTTGACCTTCTCATGACCAAATTGGTTGTAATAAGTGCATAGTAAAGATATTTTAACTTATTTGCTATCTATTTTAAAAATATTGTGTTTATCTATATCCTTGATGAGATACTTAAACCATAGGTGAACAATTGTAGCTATTCCATTGTAGCACCCTAAAATTGGTGCAATAAAATTGTAATAATTACATTCACCTTAGTAAATAATTTAAATTCAAATTTTAACCTCCCAAACCGCCCGTTAACCGTCGGGTAATCCGTTTCCCCCTTTTTCGCGCCATTTTTAGAGGTTGTTTTGACCGTTTGATGATATCATCACCGATCAGACGATATCGCCCCAGATCTGATGATTTCGTCTGGGCTAGGATGTCCAGACGATCTTGTCGCAAAACTGATTTTTCACAATTAGCTTCTGTTCCAATGGGCCTCTAATCCAGGTAGAAGCGTGTCTGCGCTGTTAGAGACCCTCCCCCGTTGGAGATCTCCCAAATAGGGATGATCTCCAACCTCCTAACTACTCCCCTAAGCCTATTTAATCCTTAGGACCTTCCCTTCCCAACCCCTGGCTGAATTTCCCTATAACTTGATTTCATGCGGCATTAGAATACCTAGAGCATTCATTTTGCATTTGTTATTTCGAAGTTTTCTTGCAAGAACCTCATTGTTTTTCAGCCGGAGCAAGCTTAGATCGTCGTCGACGATCTCGTTCAAATCTCGAGGCGATCCTGTCGCAATCCGAGATGATTTCATAGCTTCTGAGACGATTTCGACTGCAGTCCACATTGGGGGCAATCAGTGCCCAAAGTTTGCATTTCTTCTACCTTTTCTTGTTGTTTTATTCTGCATTTTAGTTAGTTTTATCCGTTATTTCTTACTATTTTGCATTTGGAGTTCACCCATATAGCTTAAGTTGCATGATAAGATCATAATTGTGATTTAATTAGCATCATTTGTTTGAATTTTTGTTCTTTAACTATTGTTTAGTATTCATATTGTTATTTTGTGTTGTTTCCCTCTATTATCATAGTAGTATTCTCTGTATTTTGCATCTGTTCTTCTGTTTGTAGGTCTTTGACGAATTCGTCAGATCTCAGACGATCTTGTCTGATCTCAGATGATTCTGTCGAATTCCAGATGATCCTGACTGCTTCAAACATCAAAATCTCCATCAGACATCCGGATCAGGTATTCTTTTTATTCTTCCTTAATTTCTCTATTTTTTTGTCTTAAATTTGTTCTCTGTATTCATTAAATCTGCACTTTCATATAGATTAATTTAGATTCATTTGGCCAAACCTAGGATATGAATGCTTAAGGCTAAAAACGAACACATAAAAACACATTCCAAACCTAGGCGTGGAAACTGCCATTAAATGTTTCCTGGTGAACCCACCATCCATCGAAAAATCATCAAAATACACCTCCCTTGAGAGGCGGGACCTTCGCAAAGTCCTCTCAGTCCGAGGTACCGTGACATCCTTTTCCCATCCTCCTTTCGGGCATGGATCCTATAGCCTGAAGGTAAGGATGCGAAAAATTTGGAGCGATACATTTTGGTGAACCCGACGTGAATGCATCATAACCTTTTGAAAACAAAAACAAAAAAAAAAAAATAGAACAACTAAAACATAGATGCATTTTAGATCATTTAAGTTTAATATCATGTTTAGATGGTAGCTCCTAAGAAAATATTAGCAGTTACTATAAATGTAGAAAACCAATTGGCAGCCATAGAAGTCAATTCTATGCTTAATGTGCCTAAAACAAGTAGAAATCAATTCTTGTGGAACGAACTTGATAGAAGACTTAGTGTCATCTCATCTAGGTCCACACAACTTAAGCAAATCAAGAGGCTAGTCCTAGATAGAATCCTGGATCCTCATCAACTAGTTTTTTATCATGAACTTCAGAGAGCCTGCCATAGATGGTTAGCTTATAGGAGAGCTCTAGTATCTTCAAAATTGTTCACCTTCGAGGAATACCTCGAGAACGCAGCCATTGTACACCAGTTCCTAGGTTGTGTAGAAGACCAAGAGGTTGTTCTTACAGATAGGGAAATATGGAATAGAGTTCCTCGAGCTGTGTTATATCGAGAGTATTGCCACGAGCTTTACTTCTATCAACCAGCATCTGAGATAGATAATATCACTATAGCTCTTTTCATCAAATTTTTAAAAGAAAACTTTCAATTTGAAGAAGAACACTTCATGACTCTTGAACAACTTGAGCCTATTAATGATATTTATAAATTGTTTATAGAAAACTAGATTATTACTTTCAGTCTTATTTCTTGCATTTATTGTGTTGATTGTCTTTACAATATTATTTCAAAAACAAAGAAAAACTAAAAAAACATAGCAAAAACTTAAACATTTCATTTCAAATATTGTAGTAGGTATATAGTAAATATATACCTCTTAATTTTGTTGCATATATATATATATATATATATATATATATATATATTTTTCTGAAATCAAAATTTAAGCACCATGCCTAAACTTAGGAATGGTAAAGAAACTTTAGGAGAAGAAGAAGATTGGTTACAAGATACAACTAGAGACCCAAATGTCCTTCCTGGAGATCCAATTCCGGAAGGAAAAACTCTAGATCAACCAGAATATGACCTAGGTGAAGATAATGAACAAGAAGGAAGTGTTAAAGAGGATGGATCCTCATCCCCTAGAGTAGCTCCAGATGGAACTATTGCTTTTGACAACATAGATCATTTCAAGAAATTTCTTGATGATAACATTGATGCCCTTAATGTGGCAGTTCATATTGATAAAGGGCAAATTAGTGACACTCGGGCAGCCATGGAATATATGTATGATGTGCGCACTAATCCCTTGTCTTTCATTGATCAAGAAAGTGATAAGGCTGGACCATCCAATACAGACATGGTCACTATGATTCAAAACATGTCAAAACAACAGGTTACCCAACCTCCTAAGGAACTCGTTATTCAACCTAAAATCATTCCCACACAAAAGAAACCTTCCTTCACTACTTTATTCTGCCAAACTATTGAGCAATATGCTTCAAGTAAACAAAAACCTAAAACGAAGCCAAACACCAATTTTCAACAATCTAGAATACATCATAATACAACTTCAAAATTCCTTCATAACACTTTTCCTACCAATAATTTACACAATAGTAACATGGCATCTAATCTTCATGTCCCTCCATCATATGCCCATAAAACCCATGTCAATGCCCTACCAAACCAATATGGGGGGCAAACTAGTAATCTGGAAGCCATGGTGAAACAATTAGCTTCACGTATGGACCAGATAGATCCCTACCGTCCCTCGTATAATTATCGAGAGATATGTAGTCAACCTTTGGATCCCATAGTTGTAGCTCAACCATACCCTAAGCATTTTCCCATGCCTATCTTGCCTATATATAAAGGAACCGAAGATCCCATAGAGCATCTTCGCATGTTTAGGATAGCATGTCATGACATATCACATGATGACTTGCTATTACTAAAAATGTTCCCAAAAAGTTTAGGTGGAATGGCATTAGAGTGGTACTATCAATTGCCCACTCATTCTTTGAGAAACTTTGAAGAAACAACTTGAATCATTTGTCCATCAATTTAGTGCCTACATCGAGAGGCATGTAACCATTAAAGATTTATACAATTTAAAACAAGACAAAGATGAATGTTTTGCCGATTTCTTAGCTAGATGGAGGCAATTGATAGGAAAACTGCACTTTGTGCTACCTTATAGGGAAATGTTGGACATTTTTATCAATAATTTACAAGAACAAATATCTTATGAGCTATCAACTGCTACTTTAACTACCTTCGATCAAGCTATAGATTTAGCTCGAAGAGTAGAAGATGCCCTCATCAGGAGAGGCCAACTTAGGAAGAAGGATGATGAGAAAACATCCAAAAATCAATATAAAAACAAACAAGTTGTTCGGTGATGGAGTCATCGACAGCAAAAATGTTGCTAATATCAATGCAACGAAGACAACAAAAAAATTTATATTGAAACCTCTTGATAAGCCTCCTCGAGAATTTACTAGATTAAATCAACCCTTATCAACTATTTTACCTCAATTACTCGAAAGAGGTTTGATCCAATTACCAACTATCCGGGAACCTGATCCAACTATACCCGGATACAGAGCTGACTTACATTGTGATTTCCATAGAGGACCTGGACATTCTACCAACGCTTGTAAAAGGTTGAAACATAAAATACAGGATTTGATTGATAATAATGAAATGGAAGTGCAAGCCTTCCAACCTAAACAAAACCCTCCTAATAATACTCAAAAGACCATTCCCCAAAATCAAAATCAAAATGCTAATCAAACATTAGACATATTTCAACACCCTTTACCAAGACATGGTAAAGAGGTAGCCAATCAAATCGAACATCATAATGTTCCCCCTCCTACCCGATATGTAGGAACCATTAGCGGACAATTACCTGTTCAGGATCCTCAAATATTTGACACAACCTTATCCCCGGTTACGACCAGGCCCTTACATAATTTTCAAACTTCTGATTCTAGTGATATAGAATCAGATAGTGAAAGTGAACTAGACATTACTTCAAACCAATCGAATAGTTCTAAAAACGAATCAGATCCTATTCAACCCATCACAGATGCTATGGTTCCGGAAGAACCATTTCCTAGAAGAGTTACTACTCGACCTTCTTCTAATCTATTCCTTTCTAATGAACAAGCCATAAATGCTCAACCGAGACCAGTTCAACGTCTTCAATATAACATTGTAGGTACCATTGGAGTCGTTACCCGACAACAAGCTCAAAATTCTCAACAAGAACCAAACCAGAATGATGGATCGGCTCCATTCATTTTGAAAAACCCTAATAAAGGGAATCATGCTCCTAATGTTCAACCTAAACCCCCTTACAATATTAATGAGCAATTGTCCA
Organism: Wollemia nobilis; assembly: GCA_028583015.1. Taxonomy (NCBI): domain Eukaryota; kingdom Viridiplantae; phylum Streptophyta; class Pinopsida; order Araucariales; family Araucariaceae; genus Wollemia; species Wollemia nobilis. The sequence continues at coordinate 24,083,888 of JAQPPZ010017248.1, read as the reverse complement.
ATACTACGGCCAGAATTTCCCTTTTGGATTTATTAAGATCCTCTCCCACCCATAGGGATGAGTTGATGCTTACATTGAGCCAAATGATGGTACCTCAAAACATTCAACCTGAAGCTATGGCCAATACTATCATCACTCGAGAGGTTGATTGTATTGACTTTCGAGATAAAGATATCCCACAACACAGTTTACATAAGGATAATCCCTTATACATTATTGCTCTAATTGGAGATGTAGTTGTCAAACGAGTCTTGATTGATAATGGCTCATCTCTAAACATTTGCACTTTTGACTTCTACCAACGATTTGGCTTTAGAAGTGATGAAATGAAGAAAACTGATATGATTATCAAAGCTTTTAATGATGAAACACAAGAAACGTGTGGAGTTATTACCCTCCCATTGCAAGTTGGTCCTAGAACCCTAGAAACAACCGTGTTTATTGTACATTGCCCAACATCGTACAATATACTTTTGGGTCGCCCTTGGATCAATGCGATGCGAGCGGTCCCATCAACCTTACACCAATGTGTTAAATTTGAGTTTAAAAATCAGTTGGTCACTATCCATGGTGACCCTAGACCCTTTGATATGTGTGCTTTGGCAGAACCCGTTGGAGTGCAATTTTGCCCTGCTCTGTCATCCACACATCCTAGTTCTTATTTTTCATCTAAAACTATGAAACACACACCCATAACTTCACCTATTTCCCCTCCATTAATTTCATCCTCCTATATAGATCAACAATCCTCTAAACAAATCACTTTAGAACCTCAAAAATATCTTAAATCTACAACCAATCCTTCATGTTCTATCCCTATAAATTCAAAACCTACAGACACATCTATCATACCTTCCACATCTCAAGATATAGGGAATAAGCCTTCTACATCTTATGCCCTTTTCGATGAACTTTTACCAAATTTATCCACAACCTTAATATCAGAAAAGACAAATGCTTTCATGCAAGATTCAATTCTTTTGAATAACTTGCCGCCATCTCCTCGTACTTTGGGCCTCCCACAACCTATGGGAAGTACTTACCAAGTCGGGAGTTGTGCCTTCATTTATAAAGGATATGACTGGGGAAGAATCCCTCGGAATATCAAAACTCATCATGAGGGATACGCTCGGTGTTATTTTACCAATGATTATATTAAAGCTAAACCCATGATGCTTAAAATGGGATATAAAGGGAAAGGCTTGGGACCTTTCCAAAATGGCATGAAAGAACCTTTCGAGGTAGAACCGTGGCCTGCCTACTGTGGTGTGGGCCTATTTCCTAGTAAGGGTCAACCCTTTCCTTTTGAAGATGATGATCACCTCATATGTTATCAAGATTATTTGGATAGGCATGTTGATTTGCCTCTTAAAAATCAATCATTTTCATGCAACATGCTATCCATAGCTTACCCCGAAATGATTGCTTGACCCCGATGAAGAGTTGGAAGGAGATATCTTCCATGATGTCTCTGTTGAAGAGATGTTACACAATGGATTTTATTTTGATGGTTCTATACCAACTATAGCCCAACTTGAGGCCACTAATCCTCAAGATGAATTATCTAAATTAACCTTAAAAAAGTTCGTCATCGATCCTTTGAGATCGGCGACCTTGTTTTAAAAGAAAATCAAAAAAATACAAATGCAACTAAGGACCTTAAAGGTAAATTTGAGCCCAACTGGCTTGGACCATACATTATTACTGCTAAATTTGAATCAGGAGCATACAAATTATCTACCTTAGATGGTAAAGAACTTAAAGAACCCATGAATATTTTGCATCTTAAACGTTACTATGCATAAATTTGGTCATTTCATCCATGTATATATTTGTTAATTCAAAATCACTATCTTGTATTTCTTTCAAATTTATAAATTCAAAAACACCAAAAACATTCATAATCATCAAAATCTTCAAAACTATTTGTTGCATTTATTTATGGCACTTGTTAAATTTTTTGTTCAAAAACAAAAATAAAACCAAAAAACAAAATAATGATAAAAATATAAAAACAGCAATATGCTTGACTCTTTCGAAACCAAAACAATATAAAGAAGAAAGAGAGAGTCAACATTCTCAAAACTTCTCAAAAGTGTTTATATATATTTTCTTACAAATGTTGCAGTTATATGTTTCAAATTATTTTGGATAAATTAGCATTTATTTGGAATCCCTCACTTGCACACTCACAAAAATAAATATCTTGATTTTATCCGGCATGATTACTAATCTCTCTTATATCAAAGTCCACAAAATTCAATTAAATAAAGTTTGAGCATAGAGAATTGATCTTGTTATTTACTTAAACCAAGCACATCTTTTCACAATAAAATGATTATATTTGTAATTTCCATGTTTTGCTACATAGTAGAAGTGATTTCTTGAGCGAAAAGTTTCCCCTGCTATCCTATCATGCACATGGTCTAGAATCTTTGAGAATTGGCAAAAGGACAAGCTCACCCCTACCCAGAATAAAAATCCCTTGCTCTACAGCTAATCCGAGCAAGTATCCCTAGCAAAGAAAAAGAAAAGAAAAGTTCAAGAAAAAAGAGAAAAGAAAAATGTTATTTTATATCATTACAACAATATTTCAAGCACTATCTCAAAAATCAAGCAAAAAAAATACAAAAAGAAAAAGAAGCAAAGTTCAAAAGAAAAGCAAAAGAAAGCAAAAGCAAGAAAGCAATAAAATCCCTTTCCCTACCCTTTGAAAAGAAAAGAAGGGTTGATGAGCTTGAATCCCTGGAATTCTCAATTATTCGAAAACTGTGAGGTAAGCCCCATAACAGGTGGTTTGTGCCCAACCCGCTTGGCCTTGGGTAACTCCTAGCATGGTGATATGTCTGTCACATTAGCGACCTTCTTTTGTACAGACCTATGTCTGCTTATGGATTAGCTAGCTCTTGATAATCCGACCTACATAGTAGTCTAGTATGGTTATATGCATCTACATCATGGTTAATGAACACTTATTTGGTTTCTTCAAATCACTTGTATCATATTATCTTGCTCAAAACTGGTAAATGCACAAAGCAATTGCACACACATTTGTATTTGAGAGATTTTGTGTATCATTATGATAAATCAAGATCGGAAATGAATTCACATATGCACATGGGATTCCTTATAAATCTAACTTTTGTCTTCAAAATACTTTGAAATATTATTTTTGCAACTTGTTTGGAATAATTCAAGTACAGCTTGTTTACCATAAAGACAACTATATAATAGAAAAATCAAAATTTCTTTCAAAACTATACAATCAAAACATATATATCTGGTTGACTTTCGCGACGATGGTATAGTTCCAAAACCAAAATTGGAATTTTATGCCTAGCGCAAGTCCTCATCTTCATATTTTCTGTTTATTAAAAAATCAACCATGCAATAAAACTATCTCTTTTTTGATTTTCGCGATGATGGTATAAGTCTATACCTACATATTCTATGCCTAGCGCAAACCATTGTAACAATTTTTATTCCCCATTTATTTAAAAATCATGAAAACCATATGACTTAATTCATTATGTTACACAAATTATGCTTTTAAAAAGCAAACACATTTTCATTATTTCATGTCATTATGTCAACCTTCAATTTTGCAATGATGGTATAATTCCTAAAGAATTATCCAAAAAATTTATCACACTTAGGAATTTATGCCTAGCAAAAATCATTTTAACATTATTTCATGCATACTATTTTCATGAAAATCTGAAAAACAAACCATCATCATCATCATTTTCACCATTGCACCAAAGTCTTAAGACAGTCTCTTAAGCACTCTTTTACTTTTAACAATATTTCTATACTGGGATTAGCTTGACGACCGAGTGAGCAACGACTCCATGAAATGGTCTATAATAGCGACAATGTCCTTTGAAATTATTGTTAGAAGTCTCTTTTTATTTTTTATCACATCACATTACAAACAATCAATTTGTTACATCAGATTATTTCATTTAAAATATTACCGCATGACATCAAAATTATAAATTTTCAAAACGACATAATTTCATGAATCCTCAATCCAATTATCAAATCAATCAATCAAACATAAAAGCATCATAAACATACACATAACACAAGTCATATGATCAAAAACATATCATATATATATCAACAGTATATATACATCATCAAAACTGGATTGGTATGCCACAATCTGTACCTCGACATACTCAATCCTCTATCAACAAAATAATAATAATACAATGTCAATCTGTACAAAGCTATGCAGCCCTCTAGCCTCGAGAGCCCCTCGAGCTCTCTGCCTCATCTCCTCCCCCCGCCCCGAGGTGGACGAGGTGGCCCCATCGCAGTTTGAGTAGTCCTAGTCCTCGATCGGGATGAGGTCCTCGAGGACCCGATCCCGATAGGATCTGCGATGTTGGCCGGCAGGGGTAGTCTATCCACCTCTGGCACCAGCTGATAGTACAAAGTCTGGTAGAAAGTGAGTTGGGCAATAGCCCGTGTCAGCTCCCTAGTGCTCGCCCCTCCGCCCCGTGCCCTGAGGCATGCAATCTCGTCTCGTAGTTGTGCCACCTCAGCTCGGTGGCATGCAGCCTCATCCTATAGAGTCTGCACCTATGCCTGGAGACGATCTCTCTCCGCTCGAAGAGTAGCCGTCTCGCTACTCTCCCCTGTGTCAACACCCTTGCCCTTATCGGGCGATGGTGGCCTCTCCCTCTATGGAGATGGGGGTCTCGCCTCCCTCCTCTCCCTCTATCATGGCCTCTCCTGTGCCTGTGGCCTCCTCAGCTCTCTCCCGTCGTGACCCTGGGCCGCCTCCATAGCCGCCTGGCACCGCCTCCCTATCCGACGCATAACTGCATGTATCGAACCCTAAGCCCTCGTCATCCGAGGAGGGCGGATGCCTGCGTACCAGGCATCGTAGCCATCGGCTACCCCTACGTCGTCCCCATCCACTGGCTGGATGGGGGCATCATCTGAGTCCTGACTCTAGAACCGCTGCATGTCTGGAGCCCCGCTAACCGTAGTGTTATCCCGGATAGTCCGAGAAAACTCATAATCCCTCAGAGATGGGATCCCCTGCTGTAGACCGAATTGATCACAAAACTCGGTCATAGCGGTGGAGCTCCACCTCTCCCCTCTCCATCCGTAGCCAGCAAACTCGCCTGATGCGAGCCAGCTCCTGTCCGTCCTCGGCCCACCCTGGATGCTCCCTCCATGGCCTCCAGGTGATCTGGTCCGGGACTAAGTCATCCAGTAGCCTCCGGGACATCGAAAGGTCGATCCGCCACTGTGACCCTCTCCGAAGCCACCAGTAGAAGACTCGGGGCCTCTCCCCGTCTACCCCTATCAGAGGAAGCCCTACCGGCCTCCGCACTGCAATGTGCTCCCAGCACCAAACCTGTAGGAGCGATGTCATCACTAGACATCGGCCGCCCTTGTACACGACCCCATATAGGATCCTGTACAATCGACATAGCACATAGCTACCCCAAGAGAACCTGTACCCATGGTCTCGCATGTCGTAGATCACATCTACCAGCATCCATGGCACCCTGCACCCGCTCTGGTGGCACAGCAAAAGTCCACCAACCACTCCAGCTAGAACCCGTGTGAGTCTAGATGCCCCAGGCATCTGACGCAGTGCCTCGATATTAACTCTGCCCTTCTCCAGGGCGAAGCTCGGGTCACCACACAATCGTCCCATAGCATGGCCCTGATTGGCCGTAGGAGTGATCAATCGTCCTTGTATGGGGATTCTTAGAATCCTCCATACATCCTCTAGAGTGGGAGTCATCTCCCCTGTCGGTAGCCAAAAACATGAGGAACCCGGATACCATCTCTCTGCTAGGGCCGTCAGTAGCCCCATATCCGTAGACACCTGTGGCATCTCTGCCACATGCTGCAAGCCGGCCTGTGCCAGCTGATCTCGCTCTGCCTGTGTGAGAGCGGCCAAGTCATCCCTCAAACCTCCATACTTCCATTCCCTGCTCTTTAGCAAACCTCTCTGCAACATAAACAACAAAACAACAAACAATCATTAATAAACAATTCAAGTAATTAATAATGCAAGTAAAATAAGTTCAATTTTATGCAATTGATGATATCGCCCACTATTGGACGATATCGTCCCAAATTTGAGCATAATCGTCTCCGATTTTGCAAGCCGAAATCGTCTCTAATTTGACGAAATCGTCCCCCTTTCGTCGATTTCGCCCTTGGACGAAATTGGCGAAATTGAGACGATTTCATCGAAATCGGGACGATTTCGTCCCGACGACGTCGACGGCCCAAAAATGGCCGCGATGCTCAAAATTCAATCTAAAATTTACCTAAAAAGCATGTAAAATCAAATTAAAGCATTCTAGTTAAGTCTAGACTCTTACCCATAGACCGCGCCGGACCTCTGTTGATCTGTGCGTCGTCTCCACCATTTTTGCTTCAGAGCTCTAAAAACCATAAAATGAACAGTAAAAATGAATTAGGGTTTTACCCTATTTTTCTTAATTTTATTCAAAAATAATTTTTGCTTTTTCGCGTTTTTACCTCAAACGTTCGATTTGGGTAAAAACACGGAGGGGGCACCATAGTAAGCTGTCGTACGATTCGACCAAGAATCGTCGCCTAAAAATTGGGAATAATTTTTGCTTTCTCGTAGATCGAGAAGAACTCATCTTTAACGCATTTTCTTCGGAAAATTTGCTAAAGAGGGGGCAAAATGTAGCACCCTAAAATTGGCATAGTAAAATTGTAATAATTACATTCACCTTAGTAAATAATTTAAATTCAAATTTTAACCTCCCAAACCGCCCGTTAACCACCGGGTAATCCGTTTCCCCCTTTTCCACGCCATTTTTAGAGGTTGTTTTGACCATTTGACGATATCGTCGCCGATCAGACGATATCGCCCTAGATCTGACGATTTCGTCTGGGCTAGGACGTCCAGACGATCTTGTCGCAAAACTGATTTTGCACAATTAGCTTCTGTTCCAACGGGCCTCTAATCCGGGCAGAAGCGTGTCTACGTCGTTAGAGACCCTCCCCCATTGGAGATCTCCCAAATAGGGATGATCTCCAACCTCCTAACTACTCCCCTAAGCCTATTTAATCCTTAGGACCTTCCCTTCCCAACCCCTGGCTGAATTTCCCTGTAACTTGATTTTGCGCATTAGAATACCTAGAGCATCATTTTGCATTTGTACTTTCCAAGTTTTCTTGTAGGGACCTCATTGATTTTCAGCCGAAGCAAGCATACATCATCGTCGACTGAACCTCGTTCAAATCTCGGAGGCGATCCTGTCGCAATCGGAGACGATTTCATTACCGTTCGAGACGATTTCGATCGCAATCCACATTGGGGGCAATCGGTGCCCGGAGTTTGCATTTCTTCTATCTTTTCTCTACTGTTTTATTCTGCATTTTAGTTAGTTTATCCTTGATATTTTACTTATTTTGCATTTGGAGTTCACCCATATAGCTTAAGTTGCATGATAAGATCATAATTGTCATTTAATCAAGTATCATTCATAATTTGTTTGAATTTCTATTCTAACTATTGTTCAGTATTCTCATATTATTTTGTGTTGTTTCCCTCTACTAGCATAGTAGTATTCTCTGTATTTTGCATCTGTTCTTCTGTTTGCAGGTCTCTGACGAATTTGTCTGAATTCGTCAGATCTCAGACGATCTTGTCTGATCTCAGACGATTCTGTCAAATTCCAGACGATCCTGACTGCTTCAAACATCAGAATCTCCATCAGACATCCGGATCAGGTATTCTTCTTATTCTTCCTTAATTTCTCTATTTTTCTGTCTTAAATTTGTTCTTTGTATTCATTAAATCTGCACTTTCATATAGATTAATTTAGATTCATTTGGCCAAACCTAGGATATGAATGCTTAAGGCTAAAAACGAACACATAAAAACACATTCCAAACCTAGGCATGGAAACTGCCATTAAATGTTTCCTGGTGAACCCACCATCCGTCGAAAAATCATCAAAATACACCTCCCTTGAGAGGCGGGACCTTCGCAAAGTCCTCTCAGTCCGAGGTACCGCGACATCCTTTTCCCATCCTCCTTCCGGGAATGGATCCTATAGCCTGAAGGTAAGGATGTGAAAAATTTGGAGCGATACATCCATATCTACTTTTCCATATATTTATATGAGATCCTTTTGATCAATATTTTTAATGATATCTTCATTAGTACAGTTATAATCAACTCCTTTTACTATCACAATAGATAATTTTCTCATGGTATATTCTTTCACTAAAATATTAGTTTGTGAGTTTTCAAAGATCATTTTAGCTTCTATTGATTCCTTTCTATTTGTACCTTCCTTATTATCCATTGAATTTTTTGAATTATCAATCATGCTTTAATGTGTTATTTGGAGTAGACATCCTTATAACTCCCTAGTTTAGAGTATATAAATTAGTTTTATAATTCTTAACCAAGGCTTAGGTAGTGTAGTATTCCTTGTGCCTCCCAAGTGATTAGAATATGATGTAAGCTTGATAAAGTGCTTAGAAAGTAATAGTTCACCTTATGAGTTGATTTTTTAATGTTTTGTAAATGACAATAATCAACTCCTACTTTCACTTATTTCTCCTAATGAACTATGCACTTATCAATTTGAAGTTCTCTATGGTTGGATTTATTTTATCCCTTTAATGTGAATATGAGACAAATGTAACCAATTAATTCCAACTCTATATGTAAGCAATAGATTTTCTTCTCTATTCAATAATCCAAGTATCTATAGTTTGGTATAGTATGCCTTATATCTCCCTACTTTGGAATGTTAGAGAATAATGATAATAATATTTGCAAATTGATATTTGGGTTTACCAAGGTTGAAAAACTTATATCTCCAAATGGTTATTTGCAAATATTGTAATATGTATATGCACTTCAATGATTATACCTTGAAATATGAACTTGCTTTATAACTTATTAATGTTTGGTTAATTTATATTACTCATATGCAATAGTAAACTTAAATTTATATGGTTAACCTTATAACTCCTTTTAAACCTTTATAAAAAGAAAGTAATCAGTTTGATATTACATTTATAATATTGTGTGCGATAAACCTTATCTTCACTCTTCTAATGTATTCTTCAAGCGTTGTATTCATTGCACGATATACCTTTATCTTTACTCCAACGAATATTTTGAATGTTGTATTTGCTAGATAATGTTGAGCATTCGATGCTCTATATTCAATGGACATCATGTCAAAGTCTTCAACCTCCTTTAATAGCCTTTAACCTTGATGTGTATCAATGCTTCGATGTTGCAAGTGCTTCTTTCTTCACATGTATGAATCATGTTTGGAGTGCCTTCCAATGTTGCCTATTAATAGTTTTATCCATATGTGGAATTATTGGTACATTATTATACCTTCTTACTCCTCTTGACACTTGGTACAATTGTTATTAAAGTGTGTAGGTGGAATAAAACCGGTATCGTCTTCTAATGAGCGTTACAAGATGGTGAACAACTGAGCATTAATTTGTAATGATTCTCCTTCAAAATTGTTGTAATTCCTTCATCCTTTTAATGATTCCTCTTAACGCTTCCAAAATGAGCGTTATTTCATATTGAGTATTACCTTACAAGATAGGCATTAGAGAGAATAATAGGCACCTTTGTTTGATAAGTGGTCCATATTATTTTGCATGTAGAGGTGTCTCCAATGCCTTTTAACCCTTATCTTACCAACAAGTGAAGTTGTTTATAGTTTGCTTCAACACTTTTGAATGCTTCCTTCTTCTTGCCAATGAGTGTAAGTTGTGCTATCCAAAATTTATCTCTAGTTATGGTGATTGTAGGAAATGTAGTGGTGGTTCAATGAGGCTCTAAGGATGGATTTGAATGGTCCTTCTTTGTGGATGATTCCTCCAAGCTATGTCTTGGGTAATACACCTTTAAATATCTCTTGTATTTTACCCCTTTTATGCCTTTGATATGTGGTCTTGAGTACTACCTTTGTAATGTTTAGTAGATGATAGCTAACGTAGATAAATGATAGTTTCTTTGTGATATTGTGCTTGTTCTATGCAATATATAATAGCTCTGTTGCCTTGTGCTTTAGGTTTCTTGTTGTGGATGCCTGATTTAGTGATTGATGAGGGTGTCTTTAGAAATCGTAATGTGAGCTCTTTGTTGACTCACCTTCTCTACCCAAAGCTTTCACCTTCTACCTTCGATGATTTACCAATAGTGCTGATATAACCAAAAAGCGTACACCCATCTATTGTATTATATCATATTCAATCATTCAAAGCATAAAAAATAACAAGATTGCATAGATTAAAAAAAATAAGTGTTTCTTGTATTAATAATTGCAAAGAATATCGATTACAATCATGTCCCTCTTAGGGTCACCCAAATGATGATATAATTAATACAATGCCAAAGCCCTCAACATGGTAGGCACACTAATGTTGCTTTTCAACTAGTCACAAACTGCTCTAGGGTGGAGTTACCCTCTTATTCATGTTAAGGAAGGAACTTGATGGTTGAATCTCCTTCGAATCTGTTCCCTGCGGTCAAGAAACAACATAAAAGTGTCAAAAAGATAGGCAGTCTCTCATGATGAGGCCCTTTTAGGAAAATTGCATAAAGATACCATTAAGCATGTATAATCAAGAAAGCATGAAAAGCACTTCTAAACTATGTTAATTGAATCAATATTTATGGAATTGCATAAAGAAAGATAACAGCTACACTATGCATGGATCAATTATGTGAAATAAAACATGAGAGTGCATAAAGAATCCATTAATATCCTATTTGATGCTTAACACAAAAAAACTATTCTAACCTAATTCTACCGGTTTGAAATCTACTAAACTACAATTGAACCATGGAAATAGCTAAACTAAGCTAACTAGTCGGACATAAATAAAAAAGGTAAGGTGGTGATACCTCTGCTGCAAACTGTAGCTCTAGTGAGCGGTCTACACTGTAAACCATGACTGAAAGTCATGGTTAGCAATCTGATAGGTTTGCTCTTAATTCCAAGGGTAGTGGGCTTGACCTCCTTGTCCAAATTGATGTTCAATGGTCACCTTTGGTGTCCTCAGACTGATTTGGAAGTTGATTCACTATGAAGGGCCTTCGTTTAACTGAATATGCACTTCTTCGCTCTCCTAGGCTCCTAGGGCATCCATAATGCAATTCATCATGAATCTTGGCAAGTAGGTAGGGGATAAGTGCAATATCTCTCTCTTTCAGTATACTCAATTGAGTGTACAATTCGATAGGGCTTCACTACTCAAATCTCCAATGCTCTTTGATAGTTTACCCTAATTCTGAGGGGTACTTATAGGACTACCCAAGGGCTAGGGATGGCTTCATGGAGAAGCCAAGATCAAGAAGGGGTGGTTAGGATAGTTGGATTGGAAGTTTTTGTCCTCTAACCACCTTCTTCTAGATCAAATTTTCGTTCAAACCGATTTGGCTCAGATTGAAGGCCAACTAAACTTTAGTTAAGACCACAAGTTATATATGTGGTCTAGACTATAAACCGCAGGTCTTAACTATGGTTCAACCTATAAACCATAGGTCTGGGCTACGATTCATAATTATTAGACCAAGGATCCCAAATTGAGTGGTTAGAACCACTACTCTATCTTGGATTCTATCCAAGATCCTCCATATGGTCTTGTAGCATGTCCATATGAGTAGTTACCTTCAACATGATGCATTTTAGGTGTCTACATATTCCCATTTTGAGATGCATTGTGAGATCGAACAATGCTGAGCAAAAATATACCTCCTAAAATGATGCCAAAGGTTCTATGATGATCATTAGTTAGATCAAAATTATATTCCTCTTGTCCAACAAAAAGGATGCACATATTGGAATCATTGCTTCCAACTGGGTGAAAGGCTTACATTTGAAAAGCTTGCACTCACCATCAGGCATTCGGGTAGTGTTTGATGCTACAATAGGAGTTAGGCCTATATAACCGAAAGGAGAAGAGATACAAAAAAATTATCATATTTTCTATTTTCCCCAAGAAAAGGGGTAATCTTATGATAGATTTTGACAATTATTCGTAAGGATGAATGCAATTTTGACAAGATCAAGGGATCTACGATCTTCGGTATATTCTATTGTTTTTTATTATGATTTGATATTATGACTACCCCCTCAAGAGACGAGTCGATGAGGGTAATAAAAATGATTAAAGCAACGGTGTTGCTTGACCACCATGGATGATCTATACAAATTTATATTTGAGCATATTAATGCCTTGGCTAGGCCTAGTTCAGCTTTTGATTCCAACTATTAATAGTATTTGCACATTTCTATCCCATGGAGCAGTCAGGCTGCAATAGTCATCTTAGGGAATAGAATTAATACAATTCCAATTAGATTTGTGTTGAATCAAATTATTGATGATCTGCTAAAAATATGTCATAGGAGACATGACATGAAATACCTCATTCCCATGGAGCATTCCGATCTCGAAGGCCTTCTTAGGGATTGAAAGAAGCATATATGATCAACGATGATAATTTTACCTCAAATGTCCTTATGGTAATTTACTCATCTTGTCGGATTGCATGGAGTGCAAGTCGTTGCAACTGCCAAGTGTATAGGATAAAATAATGAATAAGAGGCGCATTTGGTGTTTTTAATTATTTGATTTTTTTGTTGTTATTTTTTATTTTTTTAATTGATCCTGGTGCTTTGAACATCACTAAATTTGCGACATTGATTGCTCTTTTTTAAAAATTGATCCAATGGTAGTCATTAATTTACCCTTTTAGACCTTCCCACGGTGGTATTTGACTAGATTTGCTACTAGTTGCAAACCATGACTAGGGTCTGCGATTCCTATTTGTAATTTTGGGAACTACGGCTAGGGCCTGCGATCTGCATGAAATAAGAAAAGCTTATAAAAGCTCAATTTTCAAATTTCTTTCATTATTCCTTGACAATGATTGGCAATTGGAGAGCTTGATAGTGACAATTGAGAATTGACCTGAAACTATCAAACTCTACACCCACACCCTACACACCACACGATGGCAGAGCGTGGGCAAGCTTCCTCCAACCGCGGTGACCGAGGCGAGGGCAAGGTAATTCGATACCAAGACCTAGTAAAATTAACCTCACTAAGAAATGGGCTAATTGAACCTAATTAAACTGCTGGTAATGAACCTCATGCTAGATTAGGCTAGTTTAGGCTTTATTTTTTTTATTTTTTATTATTTTTTAGCCGTAGAAAGTGACCAGGCGGGATCTAAGTTAGAGACTGCAGGTACCAGCTGTGATTCCCAATTGATCAATTGGGTACCACAACTGCCAACTACAGTTCACATTTAAAATCCCAACGATCAATTTTTGACACACATGCGGACCGTAGGGTTGACCCGCGGTTCACAAAATTTAGGAAAAATTTATCAAATTTTTAATTTTTCCAAGGTTTAATAGGCAAATAATGTCATTTAATGCATTTTTGACTTGTCTAAGTGACATTTTTTATTTTTATGACTGCATGATGATATGTTTTTGTACTTTTAGATGTTTTTGATGATTTTTAGGTTGTTTTTAAATGTTTTTTCTTGTTTTTAGTTATTTTTTTCCTTATATTATGCTTTTTATTTCAGAGGTTGACCTCTAGAGCTCGTGAGCCCAACATCCTTAAGACTCTCCAAGGAAAACTCACTCTCGGTGAGCAAAGATGGTTCAAAACCGTCGACTTCGGTTACGTCCTAGATCTACCCATAATTAGGGTGGATCAAGCCTATTTGACTATGTTGGCCCGACACTGGAATGTGCGGACCAACACATTTCACCTGCCTACATGTGAAATGACTTGAAGAACACAAGCTTATACTGAGAGGGGGGTGAACAGTATAAGACCACTTTTTACTTTCTTTCCAAACCAATATCAATTAATGTCCTTAATTGCAATAACCAAATATAGCAGTGTGCATTAATAACTCAGATAGCAGTAGTAAGCAAGAGCACAAGTCACCACACAATTGAGACACAACAATTTACGTGGTTCACCCAATGTGGGCTACTCCACGGAGAAAATATTTTACTAAAACTTTCTCAATCAATCTCTTTGGGAATCACTCCCAATTACAATGTTTATGGATCTCTATCCAAAGGAGAACTCTTTCCCCTTCTGCTCTGGCTATGTGATCTTCTAGAAGACTCTGTCTCTCTATTGCACTTACTGGTGGACCTCTCTCCACTTGAAGACTCCTCACTCAGATCTGTCTTCAACTATGTTGGTTATTGGATCTCTATCCACTGAGACTCTATCCTCTATACTCTGTCACCTCCAAAGCTCTATCAATAGGCTCACTAAGAACCTGCTCAATAGGTTCACATAGAACCTGCTTAACAAGCTCACATAGAACTTGTCCAATGCTGAATAACAAGCTCACACAGAACCTGTCCAATGTTGAATAACAAGCTCACATAGAACTTGTCCAATGCTGAATAACAAGCTCACACTGAACTTGTCCAAATGTTGAATAGCTCACAGAACTTGTCATAATTGTATGCTCTAGCAAGCTCACTAAGAACTTGCCCAAATCTGCTCTAGCAAGCTCACCAAGAACTTGCCCAAATCTTCTAAGTCACAAACTTGCCCAAATTGTCCTCAAATCTGTCCCAACACTATCCTCAAATCTGTCCCAAAGGCCTTCTCAAAGGCTCAATCAATCATGCTCAAGTAGTACTCAAAATGAACTCAATAATGAATGGCAATCTCAACTCAAATCCACTTCATAGAAGCATAAAGAGAATTGTTAGAGACTCAATATGTTCTAATCTCACTCTCAACCCAAATCAATCTAACTCAACTCAACTCATAGAAGCATAAAGAGAATTGTTAGAGACTCAATATGTTCTAATCTCACTCTCAACTCAAATCAACCTCAACTCAATTCAAGTCAACCTCAACTCAACTCAAGTCTTATAGAACCATAAAGAGAATTGTTAGAGACTCAATATGTTCTAACCTCAATCTCAACTCAACATAGAATGATGGAATAGTTTGTTTCATAGAACTTGAACAATCACTTCACACATCACTTGACTAGGCTCAATCAACTCAACTCAACCAATCATCACAAGGGACAACTCTCTCTCACACAACCCTAGTCCAAGTATGTATCAACCAACTCAAATGTTTCCAATAATGCTCAACCACAAATCTCACATAACAATGATACTCATGTTCTTTTCTAACTCAAGTTCTTTCACAACCAATGGGCTTCAACCACTATGCTTATAACACAAGGTTTTAAACACAACTCTCAATTCAGAAAACCTTGATGCATTCAACCAACCACTTTTGAAAAGGAAACCACAAACAATCCTTTTCCCTCCAATGATATTTCAGAAATCAACCACCATAAACAATCAATAGGAGAATGTGCCCATACCTTTTATGAAGTGAAGAAACCCCTTTG
Source organism: Wollemia nobilis (assembly GCA_028583015.1). Classification (NCBI taxonomy): domain Eukaryota; kingdom Viridiplantae; phylum Streptophyta; class Pinopsida; order Araucariales; family Araucariaceae; genus Wollemia; species Wollemia nobilis. The sequence continues at coordinate 24,068,452 of JAQPPZ010017248.1, read as the reverse complement.
GAAATCTGCCACACTCAACACACTTTGAAAAAGAGCAAAACAACCTTCACTTTGAAACCCTTTACAAAAATAGAAATATCTCTCTACATACACCTTATTTCTCCTTCTAAATGAGTTAGTCAAATAGCCCTCGAAATAAGCTTTCCAACGATATATAATATGATATACTTTTATAAAAGGAAAATACCATAAATATCTTCTTTTCTAAAAGTGCTTTTAAACTTGCCTTCCAATAAAAAAATCAAATCAACCCTCATCACCTTATTCCTCCAACATTAGGCAATAATAAAAAATTTATTAATAAAAATGTTACTTACCTCTTAGAGGGAATCGAACCCTCGTCTCTGCCCAAACAATCCTCAACCGCGGTGCCAAAGACCACGCGAGCTACGCGCTCGCATAGGACGAAGAGCGTAGAATGCACTTTTGTCCTTCTCCCCTTGCTCACGTCAACAAAAATGTGGGCCAATTCTCTTGCTCGAAACTCTAACCCATGGGAATCGAACCTCGTCTCTTTCACAAGAAAAAACCTTTGCACTCCCCTCGCTCATCATTGGACCACGCTACCACACGAAGATTTCGGCGCTTTTCATCTTATCTCCTCTGCATTCGATTCCAAGGCTTTTGAAATAAAAGCCTTTGCATTTATATGCAACTTCCCTTTAATTTTGCAAACGTCGATGACGCTTTTAAATTAATTTCTTTTTGATGATGACGTCGGCGCTGAGGTAATTTTAATTTTAAAATTTAAAATTAAATTTTAAATATTAAAATTTAAACCAAATATTCAAAATTGAATATCTCCATCTCCGGGGCACCTTTTTCGATGAAACAAAAAGCCAACCTGGGTTTTAAGAAAAACCCATTTCAAATCTGCCATCCATGGTTTTAAATAAAACCTTTTATTTTACCTACCTTGGTTTTCACAAAAACCCTGTATATATCCATGCTCTCCAAAATATGAATGCTTTGGTCATCAAAACTCAATGTTACCTTGTGACATTAATGTGACATCAATGACAACATAAAACAACTCAAATTTCCAACAATCTCCCCCTTTGTCATTGATGGCAACACCTCTAAAGCAAAAACCACAATCACTACAAAAACCATCTCTGAGAATCAAAGTTGCTCCCCCTGACTCAATAATCTCTTTGGAGGCTGCTCCCCCTAACTCAATGCTCTCTTCCCCCCACCCAATTTTTTTGGGCTCCTCCTCCCTAACTCAATGCTCTCCCCCTTACTCAAATCTCTCCCCCTTTGACATCAATGGCAAAAGGGACACCTATGGGGCTAAAATATATGACTCTTAAGCATAGCCCCCTCACCACCTTCTCTCTTGAGGTGATTAATTTTGGGGTGGGAGTACCTTTACTCCCATATTACATTGATTCTTTCCTCTATCAACTTCCTTCCATGTTTTTATGATATCCTTCTCTTGATGAATTACTTGATCTTCTTGTCTAGAACCTGTTTGACCTTCTTGCCTTGAACCTGTTTGACCTTCTTGCCTTGAACCTATTTGGAATTGAGTCCTGCACCATTTTGCAATATGCCCAAAGTTATTGCAATTAAAACACTTGATATTGTAGCCTTTGGATGGTGCCCATGTCCTGAATTCTTTCTTGAAGTAATTTCCATATCCATTCCTTTCCTGAACCCTGTATTGTGAAGCTCTGTTTTCATGACCATTATTACCATGACTTCTGAATTGTGTAGCTCTAAAACCAAAACCATATTGCTCATTTCCTTTGCATTGAAAAGCTTTATGACCAATCCTGTTACATGAGAAGCAATGTCCCTAAAAATCATACCTTCTTCCTTTGAAGTTTCTTCTAGCAAAATCAAACTTCTTTGATCCATAGACCCTGCAATGTATAGCCCTGTGTCCAAATCCATTACAAGAAAAACAATGTCCTTGAAAAGCCCTTTGTTCATGCCTTGGTTCCTCATACTTTTCTTGACCATTATCCCTATGATCATCTTCAACTTGTTCATTGCATCCTTGAACCTTCTTTGTAGCATCTAAATCTTCTTCCTTAATTTCTTCCTTGCTTTTCTCTTCAAGAGTTTATTTTCCTTTTGAACTTGATTCACCTATCTCAAAACAAGATCCAAACTGAATATTTGGAGCCATATGAACTTTGGAACTTTCCTCACAAATCTTAGGTGCTTCTTTGCTTTCATATTTTAGAACTTCCTTTCCTTTTGAGTGTGATTCCCCAAACCTGAAATATGGGACCTTTGGTGCTTTGGAATCTTCCTCTTCTTTCTCTTCATTTGTGTCAAGTAGCAACTTGGCATCCATCTCTATAGCCTCTAAAATACATGTTTCCTTCTTAGTACAAATATCTTGACCTTTTGAGTCATGTGATGGATCAAACTTCTCATGTAGGGAACATCTCAATTCTTTTAGATTCTCCTTAACCTCTTGTAGTTGCTCATGGATAACATTGAAGTCTTCCTTTAGATCAACTGAGACATTATCCTCTTGTTTAACTTCTTCTATTTGGAGTGAATGTTCTTCTTCTACTTCTCTTATTCCATAGAAAAACCCTTCTTCATCTTCACTATCACTAAGATCATTATAATCTTCTATAGCAAACAAACTCTCAAGATTTCTTTGACCATGCCTGTTTCCTTGATGTGTCATCTCATCTTCACTATCACTGAAACCATTGCAATATCCTGATCTGTGATCTCTTTGACCACACACAAAACACTGTTCTCTTTCACCTTCTATTCCTAGGAATAGATGTTCTTCCTTTTCATCATCTGATTTGTCTCTATCACTATGATCTGAGCTATCACTTGCTTCTACAATGTAGTAAGATTTCTTTGCCTTACGAAAAATTTCTTCTTCTCATACCTATTTTGCTTGAATCTGTCATCTTTGTCATGCTTATGCTTTCCATCTTCTTTTCTTCTTTGACCCTATTTTTCATCATCACTATTTTCTTCATGTGGACACTTGTATGCATAGTGACCAAGATCACCACACTTGTAGCATCTAACTTTCCTTATATCCCTAAAATTCCTTGAGTCCTTATTCCTTTTGATGAAGTTAGCTTCCTCATCATTTTCTATAGCTCTATCTATTTCTAAAACTTTCCCTTTCTCTTTCTCTGAAGCCTTGAATGCAATCTCTTTTATTGGAGCTTGATGCTTACTTACCCTCATCTCATAAGTTGTGAGAGTACCTTGCAATTCTTCCATTGTTAGCTTGTTGATATCCATTGTCTCTTCTATTATTGAAACCTTAGAATCATATTTCATGGGAAGTGATCTCAAAACCTTTTGAGTAACTTCTGATTCTTTCATCTCAAAACCTAGGCCTCTCATGGTGTTAGTAATCTCATCAACTCGAAGTAAAAACTTTGCAATATCTTCAGAATCTTCCATTTTCAATTCCTCAAATATTTTTCTATGAGTTTGTAGTTTTGCCAACTTTACCTTGGAATCTCCTTCATAAGTATTCCACAACTTGGTCCACATCTCATTAGCTGAAGTACATACCATGACCTTTGCAAAATCTATCTCATGAAGCCCACTCAAGATACAATTCATTGCTCTTGCATTTATCTCAACCAATTTCCTGGTAGTCTTATCTTCCTCGGGATCACCTTCAACCCTATACTCTTTTTCAACCATCTGCCATACCTCATATCCTTGTGATATCAAGTAGTTCTTCATTCTCATGCTCTAGAAAGCATAATTGTTACCATCAAACAATGGAGCCTTATTTGAAGATAATCCATTATGTGAAGCCATCTGTGTTCTTGTAGAATCTGCCCTCAAGTTGTTAGCCTTTTCGAAGGAACCCACTCTGATACCAATTGAAGAACACAAGCTTATACTGAGAGGGGGGTGAATAGTATAAGACCACTTTTTACTTTCTTTCCAAACCAATATCAATTAATGTCCTTAATTGCAATAACCAAATATAGCAGTGTGCATTAATAACTCAGATAGTAGTAGTAAGCAAGAGCACAAGTCACCACACAATTGAGACACAACAATTTACGTGGTTCACCCAATGTGGGCTACTCCACGGAGAAAATATTTTACTAAAACTTTCTCAATCAATCTCTTTGGGAATCACTCCCAATTACAATGTTTATGGATCTCTATCCAAAGGAGAACTCTTTCCCCTTCTGCTCTGGCTATGTGATCTTCTAGAAGACTCTGTCTCTCTGTTGCACTTATTGGTGGACCTCTCTCCACTTGAAGACTCCTCACTCAGATCTATCTTCAACTATGTTGGTTGTTGGATCTCTATCCATTGAGACTCTATCCTCTGTACTCTATCACCTCCAAAGCTCTATCAATAGGCTCACTAAGAACCTGCTCAATAGGCTCACATAGAACCTGCTTAACAAGCTCACATAGAACTTGTCCAATGTTGAATAACAAGCTCACATAGAACCTATCCAATGTTGAATAACAAGCTCACATAGAACCTATCCAAATGCTGAATAACAAGCTCACTAAGAACTTGTCCAAATTTATCACTTAGTCATTAAGAACTTCACAAAACCAATCCAAATCTGTCCCAAAACTATCCTCAAATCTATCCCAAAGGCCTTCTCAAAGGCTCAATCAATCATGCTCAAGTAGTACTCAAAATGAACTCAACAATGAATGGCAATCTCAACTCAAATCCACTTCATAGAAGCATAAAGAGAATTGTTAGAGACTCAATATGTTCTAATCTCACTCTCAACCCAAATCAATCTCAACTCAACTCATAGAAGCATAAAGAGAATTGTTAGAGACTCAATATGTTCTAAACTCACTCTCAACTCAAATCAACCTCAACTCAATTCAAGTCAACCTCAACTCAACTCAAGTCTTATAGAACCATAAAGAGAATTGTTAGAGACTCAATATGTTCTAACCTCAATCTCAACTCAACATAGAATGATGGAATAGTTTGTTTCATAGAACTTGAACAATCACTTCACACATCACTTGACTAGGCTCAATCAACTCAACTCAACCAATCATCACAAGGGACAACTCTCTCTCACACAACCCTAGTCCAAGTATGTATCAACCAACTCAAATGTTTCCAACAATGCTCAACCACAAATCTCACATAACAATGATACTCATGTTCTTTTCTAACTCAAGTTCTTTCACAACCAATGGGCTTCAACCACTATGCTTATAACACAAGGTTTAAACACAACTCTCAATTCAGAAAACCTTGATGCATTCAACCAACCACTTTCGAAAAGGAAACCACAAACAATCCTTTTCCCTCCAATGATATTTCAGAAATCAACCACCATAAACAATCAATAGGAGAATGTGCCCATACCTTTTATGAAGTGAAGAAACCCCTTTGGAAATCTGCCACACTCAACACACTTTGAAAAGAGCAAAACAACCTTCACTTTGAAACCCTTTTACAAAAATATAAATATCTCTCTACATACACCTTATTTCTCCTTCTAAATGAGTTAGTCAAATAGCCCTCGAAATAAGCTTTCCAATGATATATAATATGATATACTTTTATAAAAGGAAAATACCATAAATATCTTCTTTTCTAAAAGTGCTTTTAAACTTGCCTTCCAATAAAAAAATCAAATCAACCCTCATCACCTTATTCCTCCAACATTAGGCAATAATAAAAAATTTATTAATAAAAATGTTACTTGCCTCTTAGAGAGAATCGAACCCTCGTCTCTGCCCAAACAATCCTCAACCACGGTGCCAAAGACCACGCGAGCTACGCGCTCGCATAGGACGAAGAGCGTATAATGCGCTTTTGTCCTTCTCCCCTTGCTCACATCAACAAAAATGTGGGCCAATTCTCTTGCTCGAAACTCTAACCCATGGGAATCGAACCTCATCTCTTTCACAAGCAAAAACCTTTGCACTCCCCTCGCTCATCGTTGGACCATGCTACCACACGAAGATTTCGACGCTTTTCGTCTTATCTCCTCTGCATTCGATTCCAAGGCTTTTGAAATAAAAGCCTTTGCATTTATATGCAACTTCCCTTTAATTTTGCAAATGTCGATGATGCTTTTAAATTAATTTCTTTTTGATGATGACGTCGGCACTGAGGTAATTTTAATTTTAAAATTTAAAATTAAATTTTAAATATTAAAATTTAAACCAAATATTCAAAATTGAATATCTCCATCTCCGGGGCACCTTTTTCGATGAAACGAAAAGCCAACCTGGGTTTTAAGAAAAACCCATTTCAAATCTGCCATCCATGGTTTTAAATAAAACCTTTTATTTTACCTGCCTTGGTTTTCACAAAAACCCTGTATATATCCATGCTCTCCGAAATATGAATGCTTTGGTCATCAAAACTCAATGTTACCTTGTGACATTAATGTGACATCAATGACAACATAAAACAACTCAAATTGCCAACATGACTGTGACCCTGGAGGATGTCTATAGGATCTTTAGGATCCCCATTGATGGCGAGGCCATCATATCTTCTACTTCTAGGGCCAAAGGGCCCATTTTTGATGTTATCTTTGGCAACCAGAGCCAGGAGGCTCAATGCAGTTCGATCATGGAGGAGTCCATATCGAATACTAGCAGGGGAAGAACATATTCTTTGTGCGAGAGGCTATTTTTATGCACCTGGTGGTGCAAGTTGTTCTTTTGAACTCTTGAGGTGTGAGGATTCCCTAGAACCTCCTAGCCACTATCCAGAGAGTGGTTCATAGCTTAGCGGCTTAGCCGTTGTGACTAGCCTGGGGGAGCACCCTGCTTTGCTAGTTGTACAGAGAGTTGTATCAAATTACAGATCGAAGCCACTGGGGCATTAGTTTCAGCCTGCTTCTTCAGATTTGGTGTTGGCAGCACATCAGGATAGAGCATCCGAGAGAGCTACCACTACACATAATGGAGATTTATGATGATCACCAGTGTTATACTGCCTGCTGGCCTTGTGAGGAGGAGGGGTTTAGGAGCAGGAACCATGTTGGTGATGTCCAGCATTACATTACCCAGTTCAGATCACTCAACCTAGATGATATTGAGTGGTAGCCATACATGGATTGCCCAGCATGGGCTGAGGCGGGTGAGTGGCTTCGATAGGCTCATAGATACAGATGGCTACTCAGTTGGAAGGTCGAGATTAGAGAGTATTATTTTGACTATGTTCTATGGTAGTTTAGCCTGGTGTAGGACATCTCAAAGATCCCACTTCCATATCGATGCTTGGAATTAGAGCGGGATCTACCATGGATTTGAACTATGGATATAGGAGATGAGACAAATGGCTTCCAAGAAATTGGGGTTGATAGGGCTGCTACCACCCCGGTATATGATGAATGATGGTCCATGCTCCAGTGGCATGGATCAGGGCATCTTGGCAGAGTTCCAGATCAGGCAGAGGCAGAGGCGAATCCTGATGGGCACAGGGTGTGCCAGTAGACAAAGGGTGGATGGGGCATAGAGGCCACCATCGAGGAGGCTCCTAAGGTCAAACCTAATGATGAGGATCCAGATGAGGGTGAGGTCCCTCATGACAGCATAGAGGGGCTACTCATGGCTTAGGTTGTTGACTTACAAAGTTAGCTCGGTTGATATATCACATAACAAATGGAGCAAGACACCACTATTGCTACTCTATGGGTACAACTAACTGACAGAGACTACATACTAACCAAGGTAGAGCAATATATCACTAGCCTAACTACACGGGCTACAAAAATATAGGGGAGGGTCCAGGAGCTCACTAGTGCATGTGATCTAGAAGAGGCGCGACTGGGTATAGCTATAGAAGACAGGGACTTGGCCCAGGCTCATAGGGGAGATCCTTTATCTTCTTGTGTTGTCATGGCCCCACCTATAGTACAAGTGCCAGTGCTACCTGGTGGTCATGATCCCATGTCAGATAGCTGGTGCTTACAGGCCCTCATGGAGGAGGGTAATGACAAACATACTAGCAAGGTGGCCCGTATAGACCAGTTGGAGGGCTACATCAAGTTTATTGGTGACACGGTCCTAAAGTAATATCATGTTGTAGGGTCTTAGCGGACCAAGTCCAAGACTACGGGGTAGTCCATAGCTAGCTCTAGCCAGTGGACCCATAGGACAAAGAGGATGCACCGGTCCTCTAGCACTTATGGTGGCAACTTGCATAGGAGCCACATGAATACAGGTGGGACTGGCCGCCTGGACATACCAGTCTCCCATATGCTAGGTTTCCTCAAGCTAGGTGGTACACAGGGCCCTCAGAATGGTGCATAACAGGGGCTAGATCTGACTGTAGAGTAGGCTCCAAGTCATAGGTTTGAGGGAGGTGGTGAGAGCTCCAATTCAGGGGGAGTCGGCTAGAGCTAGGGCTCTTGTCAGATCGCAGCTACATTTTATATATGTATCATTTTTTGTGTAAGATCGAGGACCTAAATGATTGTATCCTATGAGTATTTTGTACTCATATGATGTACTTTGAGACACATATTTATATATATATATGATCATTATCATTTTGTCTCATTATGTGTACTTGATTTATATGTTTAATTTTCTATTTATGTTATGCACATGGATGCAATGCTTATGTCAATTAGACACTATATGATGTGATGTATGGATAACATGCACTAGATAGCTATTTGATTTATGATGATGATTATATGCAGTGATCTAGATTCTTAGATGTGCGATGTATTATGGATGCATATGGATGCAATTTTTTCTCTTAACGCATATTTGATATTGTTTTATTGTATGCATTAATGTAAGTAATGATTTATTTACATGATGGTAATCTAATGTAAATGAACCTTTATGCTTTAATCACTGAAAACATAAGGAATGAATGCAATTATGTTTATCAATCTAATGGATGACAACACCATATGTATAAAAATCATGAATGTAATTGAAAATCCTTAAGATAAAAATTTAATCAATTAATCACCCATATATGGAATGCAATGAATGCAGTTGTTTGATGCGAATGATATAATGTGTCATTATAAAAAATATGCATGATATAGTCAATGGCCATATAAATATTATTTCTAATATCCATCTGATATCTATCCTATATTTTGATTGTGCTCTATATGATTATGTATCATGGATTCGATACTTTGCAATTTGATGATTTTGTATGGTTTGATATATTTGATATTTTTTTGCTATGAGATAAATTTTTGAGGTTTTCCATGAGACTCAAACACCCTAATAGACTTATCAAAATTTTCATACTAACCACACTAGACTTTTGAGATAAAAGGCTTTTGCTAGGATAGACCCTAACTGTTCATTATCCCTCTGTGTGCACATGATTATTTTAAGATAAGACACGAGCGTTCCCCGATGTCAGGTAAGATTATTTCAGCCCATTGCTAAGATAGGGGTTCCAAAAATATCTTATTCAATCCTAAGTTTAGATTTTAGTTGGACTAAGCCACTAGGCAATGCAAGAAACTTGAAGCTAGATCTTCCACATTCAAACATTGGTCTTGTTCATAAGCGAGGTGCTAATGCATTATACATATCATCATGCGTAAGGTATAGTAGTGCCAATGATTCCAAGGATTCAGACTCATTCCTTTCTATCCTTCAATTTTTGGGATACTTGCTTATATGTAGTGAAGCAAGGGAGTCAATTCCATCTTCATTCTAAACTGTCTTTGGATCTTCATTTGATCTCTCTTCGAACTAGATTTTGGATGTTCACTTGATCTCCACTCGAACTTTGATTTATGATATTTATTTGATCTTCACTTTGAACTTTATTTGAGCCTATTTTCTAATCTTCATTCGATCTTCACTTTTTGGTATTTACATTTAATAATTTTCTTCAAAAATTTTCCTTTGGTGGAATTTACTTGGAAAAATTGTTTCTGGTATATTGATTGAGAATATCGATCTTATGATATCAATATGGGATATCAATCTGGGAATTCGATCTAGGGTATCAATCATGAGGATTGATGTGGGATATAACTTTGGGATATTGGTAATTTTATCATAAGCAAGGGATTCTGAATAGGGAACTAATTTGTCCTTTTGCCAACTACCAACATTTCCCATACCATCCGTACAAAGGAATAAGCAAGAATAACTATTTTCGCTTCACGATACTCGGTCCTGCTTCACAGCTTTCATATTCCCCTAGTCCTTGTTAGGATTGTTTAATTTGTTGATTATTTATAGGCTTTTGATATTCTAAGGGCTATACTAATTGAACCTTAGCTACAAATGTAAAGCAAGCTTTCTACCAACTCTTGATAAGACCACTAGGTATGGTTGAGTGACCGAAAAACCCTAGTATATATCCATAGCAACAAAATAGGTTGTGTTGAAAAACACAATTACTTACATGAATGATGGATCATGATAAATTCAGAGATGCATGATTTAAAAACAAGCATCGTGTCGCTTGTAAGACTGACAAACATAATCCCTCCTACTACGGAATGCAACGGATGATGAATACCTATATGCAATGTAGTAATGCAACGAATGCATGTGTGAATGCAAAATGAGAATGCAAAATGAAATTTTTTTTGGATTTTATGCTTTATCCATTTTTTCGAATTTTATTGATTTTATAATTTTTATGAATTTTGAGCCTCATGTCTAACCAAACGGTGAGTACATGCCTCTGGAGCCTTTATATTGACCAAGCGATTCTTCTACAAAATCCTTGGAGCTTTTTAGGATGACCGAGCGGTTTTAAGCAAACCCTCGAAGCTTTTAGGGTTTTACCAAAGGGTTTATGGGTACCTTTGGGATTTTTTGGGATGACCAAGCGATATTTTAAGAATCCTTGGAGCTTTTGGGTTGACCAAGCAATTTTTTAGAAACTCTTGGTGCCTTTTGATTGACCAAACTACTCACATACGAGCTTGGAGCCTTTTAGGATGACCGAGCGATTATAAGCAAATCCTCGAGGCTTTTTACTGACATGACCAAGTGGTTTTTGGAACCCTTGGAGCATTTTGGGATGACAGAGTGATTTTAAGCAAACCCTCGGAGCTTTTTGAGGTTGACCAAAGGGCTTACAGATGCCTTTGGGACTTTTTGATTGACCAAACTACTTATGGGAGTGTTTGGAGCTTTTTAGGATGACCGAGCGGTTATAAGCAACCCTCAGAGCCTTTTACTATGCTCTTCAAGCATAAAACACCTTAAGATGGATGATGTTGAGAGTTTCAGGCTCTTCAACACCTCCTAGAGATGTTAAGTGATAGGTACCCACACCAATATTTTCAGATATGATGTAGTGTCCTAGCCAATTAGCTGTAAATATATCTCACATATCTAGTGGAAAATTAGAGTTATATTGGTTATATTTCAAGACAAGATCCCCAACTTCAAAGTCTCTCTAGTGGACTTTGATATTATAAGCTCGCTTTAGTCACTCCTGATAAACATAGAGATGCTCTAGGGCACTCACATGATGTTCATCAAGTAACGTCAATTGATCCAGTCGAGCTTGTCACACGATGTCATCATCGATGAACTCTTTAAATATGACATGCAACATTGGAATTTCTAATTCCAAGGGCATAATGGCCTCAGTGCCATATACTAGTGAGAACGTACCCCAATGGGCATTTGAATACTAGTTCTGTAAGCCCATAACATAAGGGGCAGCAGGATATGCCAGTCTTTGTGGTTTTCTTGTACCATATTTTTCAATATGGGCACCATTGTCTTATTTGAAGCCTCAACCTACCCGTTTGTTGCAGATAGTATGGAGTCATAAAACTGTGTTTGATTCTGTATTTAGATGTCAAAGCTCTCATAGTTTTGTTCTTGAAAGACGTTGCATTATTCAATATTATTTTGGATGGAATCCCAAAATGACTTATGATATGCTCAAGTATAAACTTTGCTATATGAGCTCCAATTGTCGTTGTTAAGGGTATTGCTTCCACCCACTTTGTAAAATACTCAGTAGCCATGATTATGAATGTATGTCAGCCCGATCATGGAGGAGAGATATTTCCTATAAGATCTAATCTCCACTGAGCAAATGGCAAATCTGCTTAGATGGGTTGTAAGGCCTACGATGGCAAGTGTGTAATATTAGCATGGTGTTGGCATTTAACGCATTTCTTGACATACACATTGCAATCCTCCATAGTAGTCCAATATTAGCCTATTTGAAGTATGCACTTTATGATGGCCATACCTCTAAAATGGACACTAAATGTACCATCATGGGCTTGTGAAATTGCCCATGATGCCTCCTAGGGCTCTAGGCAATGAAGGAGCACTCCATCGTAGCCTCGTCTGTATAAAATATCTCCTATTAAGACATATTTAGCCATTTTTTGTTTAAATGTGTGCTTCGTGGCATGTGGCAATCCCTTTGGGATTATACTAAGCTTCAGGAAGTCTTTAATTTGTGACATCCAATTTTGATAAGCCTCAGTTTCAACTGGTAAGACGACTTGCTCCCCCTACGTATTTACCTTTGCAAATGCAGACTCATAAACAACCCTATGGTGAATGGTAGTACCACTTCCCATAGGACTCTAAGAGTTTAATGACCCCCAGGGTGCCTTCTTAAGAAAGTCTTTAGCTTTGCAGAACCATTCAGCTCTTGGTTCTACATTGATCATGTTCATCGATTCTCTGTTATCATAGGCTACACATTCTACTGTTGGATACGAGAGCATATTAACATGAATGGTAGTGAAATCAGAAAATGAATTCTGAGGGATTGAAGATCCCAAAGATGCCATGATATCTGCAAATCTATTTGATGATCGAGGAATTACATCAATGTCATACCATTCAAATTTGGCCAAATATATGTCAACTAGATATTTATAGGCTTTCATTACGGGTCATCGATACTAAAAAATCCCCTTGACTTTATTTACTATGAGCAACGATTCACCAAATATGTTCAATCTCTTAATATTCATGGCGACGATTGTGTGGAGGCCCAGTAGTAGGGCTTCGTACTCAGTGTTGTTGTTGGTGCACAAAAAATCCAACTTGAACGATAAGGGCATTGGAGCTCCTTGTGGTGTGAAGAACACTATTTTGGCACCACCCCCTTGTTCGCACTTCGAACCATCGAATAATAAAGTCATATCAACATTTTTATCTGGTTCTTTGGGTTCAAGAGCTTTTGATATGACGAATACTGCATCGTCTGGAAGCTCAATTGTTAGAGGCCTATTGTTTGATAGTGGTGCCTCAGCTAATTGATCTGCTATGACCTGTCCCTTAATGGAATTTTGGCTTATGAATTCTAGATTAAACTCCGTCAATAGCATGATCCACTTTGTAGTACGCGTATTGTGATACGTCTTACTCATCATGTACTGCAAAGGATTTTGTTTGGATATAACATATGTCATATGACTTAACATATAATATCATAATTTATTTGTAGCAAACACTACTACTAAACACAATTTTTCCACATATGCATACCCGAGCTCATAGCTCACCAAGGTTCAACTAATATAATATATGGCCTATTATTTGCCTTGCACGTTCTTTTGGGCTAACATGGTTCCCAGTGCAAAGTCAGTTGTCAATATATATAGTATAAAAGGCACCTCTGGCCTTGGTGGAGCTAGTACTGGCGATGTTTCCAGGTATTGCTTTATCTTAGTGAAGGTTTCCTTGCAGTCCTCATCCCAGTTGCATGGGACTCCCTTATGTAGCAGTCGATTCATGGGTCGACATTTATTTGATAGTTGGGTGATAAATCACTTTATCAAGGTTACCTTACCTTGAAGGCTCCTTAATTCCTTAATATTGATGGGAGGATGCATTTCCAAAATGGCCTTGACCTTTGTTGGGTCTACTTCGATGCCTCTCTTAGAGATGATGAATCCTAGTAATTTTCCAAAAGTTATGCCAAATACACACTTCTTAGGATTCAACCTGACATTGTGCTCTATTAGGTGATTGAAGACTTTCCTTAAGACCTCTGCATGCTCTTCTCATAGCAATGACTTGGCTAACAAGTCATCGATATAATATTCTAGAATTTTGTGCATATAGTCATGAAAAATGTATGTCATGGCCCACTGATATGTTGCACCAACATTTTTAAGGCCAAATGGCATAACTTTGTAGCAAAATGTTCCCCATGGTATTATAAATGTGGTTTTATGATGATCTTCGGGTTTAATCTGAATTTGATTGTAACCAAAAAAACCATCCATTAAGGAGAGCATTTCGTGACCTACAGTTGCATCTACGAGAGCATCAATATTGGGAAACAAAAATGAATCTTTGGGTGTTGCCTTATTTAGGTCTCTAAAATCCATGCAAATACAGATTCTTCCATTGGGTTTTCCCATGAGTACCATATTGGACACCCATTTTGGATAATCGATGGAGATCACAAATTCCACATCCAACAACTTTTGTAGCTCATATTTCACCATTAGGGCTACTATTGGGTGTATTTTTCTAAGCTTTTGTTTGATCAACTTCTTCGTGAGATCTAGTGAAAGGTTATGCGTAACCAATTTTGGGTCTAGACCTGGCATATATTTGTACATCCAAGCAAAAAAATTTGGTCTCTCTTTCAATAGAGGGATGAGGGTGGCCCGCTCATCTGGAGTGAGACTCTCTCCAAAGTTAATCTTCTTTACACTAGTGGGATAATTACTGGTATCCACCTCAAAGGTTTCCTCTACTGACATATGCGATCCCTCCTCAATATGGTGAGGCATAGGAATCAAATGGATGTCATCATCTGAGTTGATCGGTTCCGCATTGGAAGTATTTTCGGCATGATAAACATCATATGCATAGCCTAGTGCAAAATGGAAAGTCTGCAACATTTATTTGTTGGGGAAGAAATATTCAGGATCAACGGGTGAATCAACATGATCCTAGTCGATAGCATCTTTGACATATCTGTAGGATTATGGAGTGGAGTGGTCAAATCAATGGAGACCATGTTTATGAAATGGAATTGATCTCCAGGACCACATGGAATGACTTCTACAAAATCTATGTAGTCCTCATGCCCATGATCTGGCTCTAATGGCATAGGCACAAAGCAGTCTTCCTTGTGAGGACTATGAACAACTGGATCGTCTCTATGCACTGAATGCAAAATAGGATCATTTGGCTCATGGAGCTCCATGTAGGTTGGTAGAATGGGATTAATGAATCGATGAATTTGATCCAAGTTTAATCATCTTGCTCTCAGATGAGGACCAACACATAGTTGTCGATAGACCTCATCAATATCGATGGGTTTATGATGGTAACACAAATAATGAGGACCAAGGTAGGCCCTCTCTAGCTCATCTTCATCATTGCCATAATAGACTCCTTCATTCACCCCTACTCCTGGGGGACGCTTTGGCAAGTATGGCCCCATGAATCTAACCGTTTTATCACTGTCATCACTATCTGGATAAATTGGATAATTATATCGTAAGTGTGACATCACCAAAAAATCTAGCTCTGCTTATTCCCCTAAATGATAAACGTTGGGAAGGATCTCTTTGGTAACATGTATCGACTCAATAGGCAATAGATAATGTGCCTGCCAGGGCCTCACATAGGCACCTTCGACTTCATCCCTAGATTCATCATCGTTTGAGGATTCCTTGTCTGCATCATAAACTGGTCCAGTCATATCGGAGGTGGACTCCACTCCATCTTCATTATAAATATATCTTAGCTCAAGATCACCTACAGTAATGGGGTTATGCCCTTGCATGTTTGTGTCATCGACTGCATCATGGGTTTGGTATCCTAGGTGATCTTTGGGGTTCAGTTCTATCTCAATCTTCTAAAGGAGCCCTTCATGATGGTCTTTTAATGGATCAACGATGATGACATATATCATAAGGTGATTCCTCCAGAATCTAGAAGGATTTGGATGATATGGATTAAAATCCATGTCATCCACCATACTAAGGTACAGATGATCTAGGGAAGCTGCGAGCAAATCGTCCTACCCTTGTATTTGTACCCAAACTGAACCTATTAGTGACTAACTTGTAATGAGTTTCCAGCGGAGTCCTTCATCCTTGTTCAAAGAGACCAAGGTTGTATCCATGCCAATGATATAGCTCAAAAATACGCATGGCATACTCTGGATTGGACAAATAACAAACATTTACAATGAAAGGTTCGTTGTCATCTTCATCAATGGGATCTCGTGTTGTAAGCTTGTCTAGCCTTGCATAGATGAAGTTAGTCTGGTTATGCGGCTCTCCCAATGGAACCACAAATCCAACCGGGTAAATATGAGTGGATGGTTGGCCCATCTCTTGTGCAGTCTTCAAAATCATTTTGAAGGTTACATTCTGCACAAGGTACTCGCCTAATCCGGTGTTGGTGAGATGTACCATCACCTACGGTGCGGATGACCCTGTTGAAGATGTAGGTGAGGTAGGTTGAGGTGCCTCCTTGGCTTTGTCTTGGGTTTCCTCAACCTCCATAGGAGTGGGAACCTCCTCGACGATTGGCTTGGGAGGGCTCATGCTCCTCTTTCTTACCCATTTTCACCTTCAAATTCTTGTCATCTCAACAAATTACTGATACAGATGATTTCAAGGAAGTGGCAGTGGTGTGCTCCGATCTATGTGACACATATGGCATTGGTTGAGCATGTACTATTGGTTTACCTCCTAGTTTATTTATTTGTGATGATGACAGAACATCCAGGTGTGTTGACAAGAGTATAAAACCCCCAGGAAAATTTGCTAGGTTTATGAACTTAAATGGTTCTTTGCTTGATGCCACTATGTAAACTTGTCCCTTGTGAATATACTTCACACACTGATGCAATATCAGAGGACACAACGTATTTCACAAATCCAAGGACTACCGAGTAATATGTCGTACTGTATGGCCCCTTCTATCACATTACATATCACAAATATGGTCTTCAAGCCTACCTACATGGGTAGGATAATTGTGCCAATAGTCGAACATAGTGTGTCATTAAACGTTCTTAATGTAAATGTAGTGGGAACAATGTGTGATTTAGGTAGCTTCAAATGACTCAACATCTTGATCGTTATTATGTTGATATATGAGCCGATATCGATCAAGACCCTTTTAAATGGCATGTGATTAACACATGCGATTATGTGCAATGGTGGGTCAGCCGTAGTTGTAGAAACTGTCCTTATCTCATGATCATAAAATTGGATCATCGGTTCCTGACACTGCTATACATGTCCTACAAAATTAGTAAATGCCTAAACATCCTAGGACTATACTTCAATGGACCTCAAAATTTCCATAAGAGTCTCCCTCTACCTCAGGGACTACTGTATTAGCTCATATATTGACAACTTCATAGGAGTTGTCTGCAGGTTTTGGACCAACCTGCTCCTTATGGTCACCACTGGTCATGTTGGTGGGCCTGGGATATTCTACGTCGATTGCTGATTTGGCATGGCTTGTATTTTAATGGGAGCATGAGGTTTATTCTATTGTTCATATCTTCCATGTCTAGTGACAATGTTGACCATGCCTACGAACCCCTAGGGAGGTGGTTCAACTCACACCTGGTTGACTTGGCCAATGTTGTTGTGAGGCACCTCATGATTTGGCAAGGGGTTTTTTAAATCCCCATATTCTGATTATTGAGCACCTACGGGTTGTGCAGCACTACAAGCTCACCTTCGTCAATCATATTTTGCACCATGTGTTTGAAAGTGCACCACACCTCAATGTCATGGCCTTTCGTTTAATGAAAAATGTAAAATATATCTTCTTAGTATACCTTTGGTTTGGGTTGATTGGGGTCTATCATATTGACTTCGAGCAGTCTAATTGCCTTGGCCTCGCACAATTGATGGAAAATCGAAGTCAGCGATTCTATCAATGGTGTGAACTAGCGAGGTGGGTGTTGATCTTTGTTCTTACCCTTGTAATTTTTTTTGTGCTTGTCATATTGTGCAGGGGGAGGTTGAGCCTGATAATTATGTTTTTGTTGCCCCTTGTTATCCCTCTGAAGATTCAACACCACTTTATTTACATGGGCTTGCTTGCCATGTTGTTTTATAGGACTCTTCTTTTGTCCCTCTCTCTTGTTCTTGAGCTTCAACTTGCCTTCTTGCAACTTGATGTCCTCAATCACTTTGGCTTGCACCAAAGCCTCTTCAAATGTAGGATACTACTACAGCTACAACAGTAATGAGATGTTCTTAGCACAACTCTTCATAAACATTCGGGTAAACTCTGTGGTAGGAATAGGGAATTTCAAATTCACCATTAGTCTCCTCCATCTCTTTTAATATTGCTTTATTGGCTCGTCATCACACTATGCTAGTGCAACCAGATCAAAAATATTGGCCTTTTTCTTTATGCCAAAGGAATAATGTTCAAGAAAGACATCAGCTAATTTTTTGAAACTGGTTATTCTATGTTTCTTTAATGCAGGACCAAAAAGTGTCATGATGAACGTACGCAAAAACAATGCATCATTGCTTGCTATTTGGAAACAGGCATCTAGAAAGCTTGTGACATGTTCCTATGCATCTTCATCACCCTTAAAATTGTCCAACTTGGGCATATAAAAATGCTCAGGGTAAGCCAGAGTAGGCATCGAAGGATCCAAAGGCTTATTATCAATTTTCCTTAATGTTGGATTTTGAATAGTCGTGCCTTGTCTCTCGATGGCTTTAATCTTCTCGGCTAAGGCCTTATAGGCCTTCGAAGATAGAAAGTCCTCCTCCCTAAGTTGACATGGAGGTGGCTTAGGAGGTACTATATTCCTCATATGAGATGGAGGATGTTGCTTTTCCTCCTCCTTAGCTTGGGAGCTCTCAGGATATTCTTGCTCGTATCCATCTCCTTATGCTTCTTCATGCTACCTCTACCTCTGATTATCGAGCGGTGATGGTCGCTCCCTCTATTCGACACTAGTATGAGTATGAGTGTCTCCTTCCTCTTGATGCATATCAGCTTGAGACAAAGCCTTCCTATATACATGCTCTATATGCTCATCATGAGGATATAGGCTAGCCCTATCTAACCTATCCTCCTGCTCCACGCGTTCCTTCTGGGCAAGGATACACTCTTTGCGCATTTGCTGCTCATATAGCCTTTGTCTAATGAGCCTCTATGCTTGAAGATTCTCATATTCAATGTACTGCCTCTCTAGGTGAGAATCCTCCAATTGATCTTGGAGGAGTTTGTGTTTCTGCCCCGATACCAATCAATGTGACTTATCGATCTGATCAATCATGGGAGGCCTCTAGTATCCCTGCTCTATAGAAGTGACCTTGTGGGCTTTATACCCATTGGATTTATGTGTTTTGCCTTTGCCTCTATCTATGAAGATGGCATTGGAATCCTACTCTGTACTATACTATGAACCATCATGTGCAGATAGTGGATGTGTGACATGAGGGTGCTTAAAAGCCTCTCCATGCTCTCTAGTAGTCCTAAAGACACTCATGCTATGCTCACTCAGGGTACAAGTGGATGGAGTGGAATGCTTGTAGCGTAGCTGCTCTAACACACTATCTAGACCCTCTAATTTTCTAGACTGCCATCGCTCATGTGGCGGTGTGCCATTAGCTCCCACCTTTGATATATCAATGGTGATCTTTCATGGTGGACCATGCATGGGAGTATGGTTAGACTTATGCTCGACAGTGAGCCTGTTTGCCTACCCTTGAATGGGCATATCTCTAGTCCTTCTATACTTATAAGGTGGATCCATGGATCCTCCTATGGACTTAGTACGTAGGGGCTCCAACCTGTTCCCATGTACAATAAACTCTTCGATCGATCCCATGGATGCGCGTGCATTGCAGTCTCGATAATGGCTCTCGAGTGGAACACCCTCATGCTAAAAGGATTTTTGTTCTATCCAATGCATAGAGGAATATAATGAAGCTCCTCTATCTGGGGTATGCTCTACAGGCTCTCCTCGTATCGATTTATCTCCTCTAATGCTTGTCGAACGACGTTTGGTTCGCTCATGTGGTTGAGGAATTGACATGTACTATTGTGAATTGGTTAGGGGTTGGTTATTAGCATTGGGTTTAGACCTTTGCTGACCACCCTATGTATCCACCATTGTGTACCTAGCATCTAGATGTATCTTTTATTATTAAGCAAACAAGGTATACAATAATGATTATATCGTATTAAATTTTGAAAGTGAGTCCTAAACTGTTTGATATGTTTTCAAGATTTGTTGTATCAGTGTAGAAACTCTTATCGTGTTTTGCAAAACTTGTTGGATTTTATTATCAGTTTAATGGCTTTCACCTGTATTCTCATAGCTCGACAACTTGACTATGAACTCCAAGTCACGTAATCCAACCTATAATGTTTGGTAATGAAACCCACACTTGGTCATGGAGCACAGGTCCTCACAAATCCTCACCCGTTTTCTCCCAATCAACATTATACCCTTCGAAGAGAATACATGTAAATTTTCTAGGGTACGAAAGGTTCTCATATCCGGTATTGGTCTAGTATCCAAATGTTTCATGGGATTTGGGCCAACGGATGGAAGTTACACCCATCGTCATTGAACCCTACTAGTGGTTGGATGTTAATCCCAAATCACTAGTGTTTAAGTGCCAAGTGGTGTGTGTGGTTCCTTTTAATGTACATAAAAGAAATGCATCATATAGAATTCATGCTCATTTTCTAAATGTTATCCAAATGACAGAACATTTCAAATTCAGAAAATGCAAGCTATTCCAGATGCTCTTTGAGACCATGCACATTACGATGATAATTGACCACTAATTGGGCCTCACACATGTAAACCAATCACACAAATTCTATCAAGCACGTTGTATTCTAGGGCGGATTAAAATCAGAGATTCGTTGTTCCTAGTAGCGCCTTTCTAACGACATGAAATATAAATGCAAACTAAGACCTAATTCATTTATTTTTCTTTCTTAATTTCTTAATTGCATTCCAAATTTGAATTTTTGGAAAAACATAGAGATAGAAAAAATTACAAAGAGTGAGAAGTAGGGCCTACCTCAGGTCCACATTTGAATGAGCTTTATCCCTCTATTGTTGGTTGTGTCTATTGGAAACCGTAGGTCTAGGCTGCGGTTCTGACTGTGGCCCGTGGGTTGAACCTGTGGTTCAATTGTTGGCCCATAGCTAGTAGTTGCGGTCTGTACCTGCAAGTCACAAAAACCAAAAACACACAGTCAGATGCTAGAATTGCAGAGTTTTGTCATGATCACCTTCTAATATAACCAAAAAGCATGCACCCATATACTGTATTATATCATATTCAATCATTCAAAGCATAAAAAATAACAATATTGCATAGATTCAATAAAATAAGTGTTTCTTGTATTAATAATTGCAAAGAATATCGATTACAATCATGCCCCTCTTAGGGTCACCCAAATGATGATACAATTAATACAATGCCAAAGCCCTTAATAGGTTAGGTGCACTAATATTGCTTTTCAACTAGTCACAAACTACTCTAGGGTGGAGTTTCCCTCTTCTTCATATTGAGGAAGGAACTTGATGGTTGAATCTCCTTCGAATATGTTCCCTATGATCAAGAAACAATATTAAAGTGTCAAAAATATAGGCAACCTCTCATGATGAGGCCCTTTTAGGAAGATTGCATAAATATACCATTAAGCATGTATAATCAAGAAAGCATGAAAAGCACTTCTAAACTATGTTAATTGAATCAAGATTTATGGAATTGCATAAAGAAAGATAACAACTACACTATGCATGGATCAATTATGTGAAATAAAGCATGAGCGTGTCTACATAATCCATTAATGTCCTATTTTATGCTTAACACAAAGAAAATATTCTAACCTAATTCTATCGGTCAAAAATATTTTAAACTACAATTGAACCATGGAAATAGCTAAACTAAGCTAACTAATTGGACAAAAATGAAAAAGGTAAGGCGATGATACCTCTACTGCAAATTGCAGCTCTGATGAGCGGTCTGCATTGTAAACTGTAGCTAAAAGCCACAGTTAGCAATTTCATAGGTTTGCCCTCAATTCCAAGGGTAGTAGGCTTGACCTCCTTGTCCAAATTGATGTTCAATGGTCGCCTTCGGTGTCGTCAAATTTATTTGGCAATTGATTCACTGTGAAGGGACTTCGTTTTCCCGAATATCCACTTCTTGGCTCTCCTAGGATCCTAGGGCATCCATAATGTAATTCATCATGAATATTGGCAAGTAGGTAGGGGATAAGTGTAATAGCTCTCTCTCTTAGTATACTCGGTTGAGTGTACAATTCGATAGGGCTTCGTTGCTCAAATCTCCAATGCTCTCTTTAATAGTTTACCCTAATTTTGAGGGGTACTTATAGGACTACCCAAGGGCTAGGGGTGGATTCATGGAGAAGCCAATATCAAGAAGGGGTGGTTAGGACAGTTGTATTGGAAGTTTTCATCCTCTAACCACCTTCTTCTAGATCAAATGGCCGTTCAAACCTATTTGGCTCGGATTGAAGGCCAACTAAACTTCAGTTAAGACCGTAGGTTACAGATGCGGTCTAGACTATAAACCGTAGGTCTCAATCGTAGTTCAGCCTATAAATCGTAGGTCTAGGCTGCAGTTCATATTGATTAGGTCAAGGATCCCAAATTGAGTGGTTAGAACCACTGCTCTATCTTGGAGTCTGTCCAAGATCCTCCATATGGTCTTGTAGCATGTCCATATGAGTAGTCACCTTCAACATGCCGCATTTTAGGTGTCTACAAGTGGACATAGAGTACCTACTATATTAGTGTCTTGAGACACTCTATATTTAATCCTATTTAGGAGGGATATGGTGCACCTATGTAATATAAATAAGAACCTCTATTTTGCACCAAAGTTTTGAGAGTTTCCTATCTCCTTTTGATGTTATTTTCTCCTTTGATATGAAGGCTCCTCATTGTATAGCTTGAGGACAAATATAGATAGATCTGAATATTTTCCTTTGCTTCTTAGATATGGCTGCTACTTGCTCTATTCCTCTAGAGCAATGTATTATTGCCTTTATTATTAGAAAAATCTAGTATCTAACTCCTTCACTTGGATAATTTAGTAACAATGAATCCAAGCTAATAATCATGTAAATAATATGCTCTTGAGAGATTAATCTTTGCACTAACTTTTACCTTCACTGAAACACTTAGTGCACCTCTAATAAGCTTTAAGAGAAACTAATATAGTGCAACTGCAATCTCCTTATTACTCCTTAAAAGTAACTTATAATATGTAGTAATGATGACTCTTAAAGAATTCACAAATGCTCTATAATATCTATAGTCTAATGTAGTCTTCTTTGTTGTAACTAGATAATGGGAAGATGACATTTTTTCTTTCTATAAAAATATATCAAACTCCTATTTTAATGTGTAGGTAATAAGCTTAAAAAATATTTCCACACTCTCTTGAAGACTATAATATGAGCCCTTCTCCTTACAACTTTAATTCAAATATGGTTCTTAATGAAGCTAAGTAACAAGATAAATATAAGTGTTCAAGTAATGAACCCTTTGCAGCTAAGTTTCTTACCTTTAATGATATTTGAAGATGATGTAGATCTTGATTAATAGATTCACCAATTTTTTTTTTAGAATGGTAGTAAATCACAACTATGAAACCTTTAATATTTTGTTGTAGATTTAGCAAACCCCTATCTCTAAAATGTGCCTTCTTAGCTATGAAAGGCAATCTTTAAATCTCTTGGATTTGGTAGGCTTATTCTATATGTGTCCTCCTTCAATATCCTTGTCAAAATCTAACTTCAAATAGGGCCTTCTTCATAAGAATCTAAAAATCTTGAGGTATTCACTAGTCTCCTCAAAATTTGATAAACTTACCAATTTTCTCCGTTGGGGTTGTTGTTAGATGGCAACAATTGTCCCAATTCCTTCACTATCAGGAGCTTCTCCTTGGTAGTAAATTTATCCAATAAATTCTTCTAGGAACTCCTTTAATGAGGCTCACCAAGCCTTTTTATTATTTCTCCTTGATACTTCTCCAAGGTTTTCAATCTTGAAACTTCTCTAGTATTCTCAATGAAACCTTTCCTTCAACATTTTGTTGTGGAAGTGTTGTAATGATATCTCCCTTTTGTATATATAAAATCTGCTACTTCAAAAATAGGACTTTTGCCAGTCCTTCTCTATCTCTTCCAAAATTGGAAGTTCTTCAATGAGATCTCTTGCATGTCTCTTTAGCTTCTTAGGCTGATTTCTTCTACTCCTTTAAGGTAAAGTCTTCAATATTCAATGGAGATCACCAATCTCCTATATTCACCAGGAATTTTCTTTGGATTCTCTTCAATATACTACTTGTAATTTTTCAATGGAGATCACCAACCTCCAATATTCACCATGACTCTTATGTAGAGTCTCTTCAATCTACTACTTGTAGTTTTTAATGGAGATCACCAACCTCCAATATTCACCAGGACTCTTCTCTAGAGTCTCTTCAATCTACTACTTGTAGTTTTTCAATGGAGATCACAAACCTCTAATATCTAGAGTCTCTTTCTTGAATATATAACAAGGTTCCTATGGCCTTTTCTTCTTCTGCACTACACATGTCTACAACAGGACTTCCCTTAGGTACCTAGAATCTCCTCTTATTTCATGTGTTTCTTTTGGTGCTGGATTAATTATGAACATGATATTCTTCCTAGCTCTCTATAGGAAGCTTCCCAAATTTCTTCGAATATCCTTTTTCCTACAACAAAGTATTAGGGCTGTAATGGAATAAATTCTAAGTGATGAATCTTCACTAGTTGATTTGTCAATCTAGTAGAAAGAATGTTGATTCATAGTCTTCATGAGTTTTTCTGCAACTCTATAGAAAGACTCTATCCAAATGCAATCTTAGAAATTTTAGAACTGATATTTGCTTCTCTCCTCTCAATATCTCTTTTGGCTCTTCCTATTCCCATCTAATCTATCATGGGTATGATTCCATTGTTATATTTTGATAATATATGATATGGGAGAAAGCAATCACAAGATGTAAGATATACAAAAAAGTAAGAAAATGGAATTATGTAATAATGTTGAAATATGCTTTTAATGGAAAGTTGTGAAAAAATTACAATTCAATGTAATGGAGGAAATGAAAACTCCATAACTCTAATGGAAACTAAATTGTACAAACTCACTACTCCATAGTAATATTTCCCATACTCCTCTTTATCTATTCACTATGGGGCCTATATATAATAAGATAAGTTAGTTAGCCCTTACTCTTTCGAACTACCTTTCCTATGAAATATGTACAAGTGGACTCATTGTACATTTACATCATTGCACATTGACACTTGTGTATTTAATACTTCTTCCTCAAGTAACCTAAGATAAATTTCTAATATAATAATTTACCCAAGGTTGTACATTGACATGTACCTAAATAATGTAATATACTCTAACACTATTCAAAGCATCAAATAGAGAGATAGTGGTGTAACTACTTTAAGATATCATCACTAGGTTTAGAACCCTTACCACCATTGTCATATATATTGCTATTATTTTTAATGGGTTAAAGTGATGAAGTTTTTCCTTGAACACAGATTGCTACTCAAAACATCATCCAATTATTAACTTCAAGGGAATGGATTGGCTAAATCAACCAACAAGAACATCACAAATATATTGAAAAGGACCATTTCAAATTCCAAGAAAGACTAGCATACAAATTTATGTTAAGCATTATGAGTAGATATAGTAACACCAAAAGCATCCACAGATCATCTCCCTAAGAACTAGTATATGATAAGGATATTGTATTATTTATTAACCCTTGAGCTCCCTTCCCTCCAATTGTCACAATAACTCGAGTTGGAAGGATCCAACGTCGAACCCATGCAAGATAGATTGAACATGTTGCTATATCTAGAGGAAGAGAGAAAAGGCTTTTAAATGATTGCTCAATGAAAGAATTTCAACAAGATATGGTTTGACAAAGGGGCACCAAAAATAGTGTTGGAGAATATTACATTATTTGGTACATGCTAATGTACCCCATGTACCTTCATGGTACATGCTTGTAAATATTAGACTAGGGTCAAATATTAGATTAGAGTTTGAGTTATATTTTACGTAAAGTAATAATGTGCAGGAAATACACAAGTGTTATGTAAGTTTGTATGTGTAGGAAATACGCAAGTTTCATGTGAGTATGTTGGACATTTTGAGTAGTTGTGTTGTCATTGATTTCAAGAGACAATGTCAGTAACATCAAAAGTCAGTGCAAGAAATTGATAAAAGGAGGATTAAAATATTTATATTTTAAGACCAAGAGATTTGGTTTAAAGCTTCACATGATTGGTCAAAAGGTTGGCTAAACACCCTAAAGGATGGAGATATCTAGGCCTAAAGGAAATAATATTATAATATTTATTATTATAATATTAAAGGTGTTAAGATAAGGCCTAAGGTTTAAAAGGAAAACACCTAGGCCCAAGGAAATAATATTATAATATTTATTATTATAATATTAAGTATTAAAGATAAGCCTAAGGTTAATTAATTATAATATTTATATTATAATTAATATAATTTATTTAAACCCTAAGTTAGGGTTGGGGCACAAAATATTAAAATTAATATTTTCCCCGTCGACGTTTCAAACAAGGGAGGATATGGTATTTATACCATAATGTTTGGATGGCATAAAACTAAGTCTTCAAAATTTATATGTGAAGGGCTAATAAAATATTCATGTGATTTCGTGAGCAGAGCAATAGATGAAGCCTTTTATTTTTAAATCTTTAGGTGGGTAGCTAACAATTAAAGTGGAGTGTGCATTCCCTATCACCATCCACTTGAGTGGTCTAGTGGCAAGGCCTGGCGCATAAGTCTTTGGTGGAACATAGATCCCTTGTTCGATTCTCATTGACAGCGGAGGTAAGAGTGTTTTTGCTTCATTCATTTTGGTTCCAACAGAGGTTAGAAAAGGAGGAAAGCACTCTAGTGGTGTTGTGTGGGCACGTAGCCCGAGTGGTTGTCTATTCATGGCTAATGCACTAGGCGGGTGGAGAATGCGAGTTCGATTCGTGTGGAGTGCATTGAGGTGTTTAAGGCATGCGAAAATTAATTTTTATTAAAGGTGGCTAAGGTATGATTTAATAATTTTAATTTTTGCCATATGTTGATTAAGGTTTGGAGATTATAAGGGTGTGCAAGGAATTTTGTTAGTATATTTTGGAATATATGTTGGGTTGAGAATTGGAGAGGATAAGGTGTATTCAAGGACTTTATTATTGTAATTTGAAATTTATTTTGAGTTAGAATATTAAAGTATTTGGAAGGTTGAAATTTGATTGAAATATTTTATGTTGAGTTGGAGTTAAAAGGAGTCATAGGGATATTGTCATTATTGTCATTTTGCTTGAGTGAGTGAATAATCTATTGATTGAAGATTGATTTTTAAGGAAGGAGTAATAAGGTGTATTTATGACTTGACATTTTAATTGTATTTCTTGTATGGTGAAATATTTGTTGAGGTAAATATTTTTGTGAATATTTTGAGATAGGTTGTTGCTATCTAACCTAGAGTTGGCAAAAATATTTGGTTGTGAGTAAATCAAGTTTTGAAGACATATCACCATAAAAAAAAAGGTATGGGCACATCATATTTTGATTGAAGTATTGTTGGATTGAATGTTGTGAAATGCAAAGGTGGAGTGAAAAGGATTGTTTGATAAGCATTGTTGGAAATGTTTGAGTGAGTTTTCATATGCATGATTGGTGAGTGTTTATGAGAACAATTGAGTTAAATATTGAGGATTATTTGAGTTAGGGTTTGAGACCCACATTGTGTACTTTATTTGGAGAAGTTTGAAAACACTTGGTTAGGGTTTGTAAGCAAGTTGTGTTTCATTGATTGAATGATTGAGTGAAAGTTCTTGAGCATTGGTTTTGAGTGATATTGAAAGTGAATGTGCAAATATTACACATCATATTTGTTAAAGTGACAGATTTAATGATTGAGTAGAACATATTGATTTTTTGATAGACTACATAATTCTCTATATGTTCCAAAGGTTAAAAGAATTCTAAATAGAATATGTCTAAACTGCTTCAAGTTAAAGGAATTACTTTGAAGACTAGACAAAGCAATTGATAGCATTATGTATAATATTTGAGTTTGATTGAGTAGATCTTGTGAGTGGTTGTATTAAGCATGTGTTTAAATAGATTTGAGTAAGATTTTGTTAAAGCTTAAGGACAGATTTGAGTAAGCTTTTGTTAAAGCTTAAGTACGGGTTTGAGCAAGCTTTTGTGAAAGCTTGTAGGAATATTTGAGGTAAGTCTTGGTAAAGACTTGTAGGTATATTTGAGGTAAGTCTTGGTGAAGACTTGTAGGCATATTTGAGGTAAGTCTTGGTGAAGACTTGTAGGCATATTTGAGGCAAGTCTTGGTGAAGACTTGAGAGCATATTGAGCAAGTTCTTGAGAGGACTTGTAGGTATATTTGAGGCAAGTCTTAGTGAAGACTTGAGAGCATATTTAGCAGGTTCTAGAGAGGACTTGAGGGCAGATTTGAGGTAAGTCTTTGTGAAGACTTGAAAGAAAAGTTGATTGATTGATTTGTTCAATATTTGTGTTAAGGCTATTGGAAATATTGTAATTGAAGGGAAATTACTTGATAATGTCCTATATGTGCCTAACCTTAGGAGAAATTTAATTTCAATTTTACAAGTTGCTAGAAGTGGTCACACTATTGAGTTCAATGCAACTTCATGGAGCATTAGGAAAGGCATGCTACCAATCATTACAGGCTATGTGAAGAATAATCTTTATGTGTTAGGTGATGCTCCTCCTAAAGTGTGTTTAGCAACTAATGTTTCTCCTAGTAACAAGCTTTGGCACTTAAGGTTAGGCCATACAAAATATCAAAATATTCAAATGATGAAGTCCAAAAATTTGGTTGAAGGCTTGCCTAACATTTCACCTATTCATGGTTTGTGTGAAACATGCATCTTAGGCAAGATGAGCAAACAAAATTTTGCAAAGTACAAGTCAACAAGGGCCACATAAATTCTTCAACTCATTCATATGGATATTATGGGTCCATTACATGTTAGATCACTTGGTGGTGCATCCTATATTCTCACCTTTATAAATGATTATTCAAGAATGATCTTTGGGTATCTACTTAAGAATAAATCAGATTGTTTTCAAACATTCAAGGAGTTCAAAGCTTTGGTATAAAATCAAAAGGGATCAAAGATAAAAATGATTAGAAGTGACAATGGATGTGAGTACAATAGCAATGATTTCAATGAGTTTTGTTTTTCTCATGGGATCAAAAGGTAGTTTACTTGTCCATACACTCCTCAACAAAATGGTGTTGCAGAGAGGAAAAATAGGACAATCATGGATATGGTAAGATGCATGCTTGGTGACCACTTACCTCAATTTATTTGGGGTGAAGCAACCAGTACAAAAATATACATTCTTAACAGGTGTCCTTCAAAATCAGTTGATGGGAAGACTCCTTATGAGTTTTGGAATGGTAAGAAGCCGAATTTGTCACACTTAAGAGTGTTTGGTTGTGATGCATTTTAATATATTCCTTCAAAAAATAAGAAGAAATTGGACAAAAAGTCTTAAAAATGCATCTTTGTTGGATATGATGCAGAACATAGGGGCTACAGGTTATACTCACCTTATTCATGCATTGTATTTGTTTCAAGAGATGTCAAATTCAATGAAGACCTTATTGAGTTAGAAAAGGGTGGACCTTGTGTCAAAAAGACCTAGTGGTTGGATCATTCTAGGGGTCCTAAAGAGTAAAATTTAGTTAGCCAAAGGATAACTAGAAGTATGACCCTTAACATGTCTCTTCTAGCTAATATATAGAATGATCATGAGCCTACTTCTTACCAAGAAGCTTCAAAACACTCTTGTTGGGTTGATGCCATGAATGTTGAGATGGATTCTCTTCTAAAGAATAAAACTTGGGATCTAGTACCTTATCCTAATAAGAGAAATGTTACTGGGAACAAGTGGGTCTATAGAATCAAGTATAATTCTAATGGAGATATAGAAAAGTATAAGGCTAGATTTTTTGCTAAGGGTTATGCTCAAAAACATGGCATTGACTATGATAAAACCTTTGCACCAGTTGCCAAAATTCCCACCATTCAACTTCTCATTACTATTGCTACTACTCAAGGTTGGTAGATTTTTTAGCTTGATGTGAAAAGTGCCTTTCTAAATGGTGATTTTGATGTGGATATCTACATGAGTCAACCACAATGATTTGTTGTACAAGGTAAGAAAACAATTGTGTGTAAACTAAAGAAAACCTTGTACGGTCGGAAGCAAGCAACTAGAGCATGGTACATGAAGATTTCAGGTTACTTCTCGTCTCTTGGTTTTGTTAAATGCTATTAAGATACAAATATCTATGTGCTTAAGAAGGATAACTTGGTCATTTTAATTGCTTTAGTTGTTGATGACCTTGTTATGACTGGAAATAAGAATGAGGTCATTTTTTATTTCATCTCCAAATTAAAGTCAGAGTATGAAATGACTGACCTTGGTCTTCTACACTACTATCTTGGCATGCAAGTTTATCAATATGAGGATTTTAGCTTTTTGATTAAATCCAAGTATATTGAAGATCTTCTTAAGAGGTTTGATTTGGAGTATGGCAATCCCACTTCCATTTCTATTTCTATAGGGGTTAAGTTGGAAGTAAGTACAGAATCTCAGTTGGCTGATGCTACATTGTATAGGCAACTCATTGGTAGTCTTCTTTATGTTACCATCACAAGGCCAGGTATTGCTTTTGTAGTTGGTATGATGGCTAGGTTCATGCAGAAACCTTATATTGAGCACTTACAAGCTACCAAGAAGATTTTGAAGTACCTTTCAGGTACTATAGATTTGGCACTCAATTATTCTAGGCTTCCTTCCTTTGCTCTTTTCGGCTATGCTGATTCTAATTTTAGAGGGGATAGAATAGAAAAAAATTCTACCATAGCATATGTTTTTAGTATTGGGTCTGCAACTATCTCTTGGTCTTCCAAGAAGCAAGATACAATTGTTCTTTATACAACAAAAGCGGAGTTTAAGGCTACGATAGTAGCTGCATAGGAAGCGGTTTGGCTTTGTACCCTCATGAAGGAAATTGGATTTGAGCAATTTGGTCCTTCACGTTTGCTCTTCGATAATAAAAACAAGTTCAACTCAACCAAGCTACCCAAAATGGTACAGGTATGAGGACCCGAAAAGGACTTGCTACCAATAGAGCAAATTTTTTTGGATTCAATAGCTGTTTAACAAATATAAACTATGTTGCAAGATTAAGTAAATTTTAATAAACTACTAAAGTTGTGGTTAGAAAGTTGATTCATTTTTAACCTTCTTGATTAATATAAAAATTAGTAAATTGTAAGTTAGTTGGTTAGTATATTGTTTAGTAGAAAGTTAGTAGTTAGATTAGTTGAAATGCAAAATGTAATAAATATGAACAAGAGATAGTGGAGACACAAATAAAAACACAAATACACACTCTCTCTCTCTTTCTCTCTCTCTCTCTCTCACTTTCATTCTCTTCTACTTTCATAATGAGAGATACAAGTTACATTAATTTACAGTATGCTTCAAGCAAATACTGGAGAGAGATTAGAAGAAATTAATAAAAATAGGGGAAGAGAGTGAAAAAGTTGATCCGAAATTGCCTTGTATACTCCAAAACATACTTGGATAACCTTGCAAAACAAGTAAACTCACAAACAACCATTGTTAATGTGAGACAAAAAATATTGCATTTTAAGGAGAATAATAATAATTTTTAATACAAAAAATTGCTTAAAAAAAATGCAATTAAATTAATAAAATTTACTTTATTAATAAAAAAAATGGCATGAAAAAGTTTAAATATTTTTATAAAGCAAAACATTTTCAAAAAAACAAAACTTTTTTTTTTTTTTTTTAATAAAGCAAAATTGTTTTTTTTTTTTTAAACAAAACCATTTTTTTTTTATAAAGCAAAACTATTTTTTTTTTTAAAACAAAACTATTTTTTTTTATTAAAGCAAAACTATTTTTTTTTTTATAAAGCAAAATTGTTTTTTTTTTTTAAACAAAACTGTTTTTTTTTTTTTATAAAGCAAAATTGTTTTTTTTTTATATATATAGTCGACTGCTTCTTTTAAAAAAATAAATATAAAAAATGACTATATATGGAAATAGGGGTTTTTGGGTCTTTCGGACGCAACCATGGGGTCCGTTTGGCTCCAAAAACCTTTCTAGCAAAAGCTTAATGCCAATTTTTTTTTTATAGATTTAAAATGAAAATATTGTTTGCAAAAGATCTAACAACTAGATCTAAAAACATAATAAATCTATAAACCTTAATGGCAGATTTGCAAAATAAGTTTACATAAAATACCCAAATATCAAATGCATGCAGAAAAAAAATATACCTTAATGGATTTTTCACCTCAAAGGATTGAAGACACTTGATGGAGATCCCAACCGCTCTGATACCAAATGTGATATGAACAAAGTCTCCCCAAGATCAAAGAATGCTCCACAAGATCAATCACATATAAAAGAAGTAAACCCATAACACAAATATTGAGTGGTAAAACCCTACTTCAAATGAAAAAGGAAAACATCCACTATGAAGCTCACTATATTACTCAATGATTCAACAATACAAGAATACTTCAATGTTATTCAACAATATGCATCAACATGATATGACAACACAAGTCAATATGATAAGATATATACAGATGTAGTAAACAACACCCCTATTTAAAGAGAAGATTTTCTACTACAAACTTAAATCTTATCACAATATAATCTTGAGATGTGTGACAAGTGGCATTTATCAAATATTAGAAAGTGCTTAGTTACTTTCTAATCTTATCACAATCTAATCTTTGAGATGTGTGATAAGTGGCATCTATCAAATATTAGAAAGTGATTAGTTACTTTCTAATATTTGCTAGAAAATAGAAAATAACTTTTTTCAACAAATTAAATATTCTTAGCACCCTTATTTTATTTATTAATTGAGTGGAAATATTTTTACATAAAATAGAATTATTTTCTAATTCAAATATTATTCTTTAGACTTTATATTTTAGTCTAAGAATAATTTACACAATGTTGCATTACATATTCCAACAAAGGCTTGGGGCAAATCTAAGTAGAGTTGATTTGTGATTGCATCAAGCTTTGTGTTAAGGCTTGAGGATAGATTTGAGGATAGAGTTTGGTATAGATTTGAGAGCATATTTATGCTAGACCTGAGATAGAGTTAGAGTAGATTTGTACTAGACCAAGGACAGTGTTTGGTGTAGATTTAAGATAGATTTAAGAGCAAGATTTGGAGGTGATAGAGTAGAGGATAATAGTCTCCAATGGATAGAGATCCATTAGACAGGGCAATGAGGATAGAGGTCTTTTGAGTGAGGATAGAGGTCTTCTAAGGAAAGAGATCCATAAGCCAATGTAGTGGGGGTAGTAGTCTTCTAGAATGTCATCAACTAGAGTAAGGGGAAAGAGTTCTCCTGTGGATAGAGTTCCATGAACCAAAGAAAGGAGAAAGATTTCTCTTATGGAGTGTGATTCGTGAAGCAGCTGGGAAGATAGATTTTTTCTATGGGGAGAGATCCATGAACCAGTTGAGGAGAAAGAGTTCTCTTGGGTCAAGTTCCACGAACCAGAGAAAGGAGAAAGGTTTATTCTATGGAGAGAGATCCACAAATCAGAGCATTAGGGGATTTGTGTCTCCTTTGAAAAGAGGTCCATAAACATTGTAATAGAAAAGTAATTCCCAAGAGATTTATTGAAAAAAATTAGTAGAAATATTTTCTCTATGGAGTAGCCCACATTGGGTGAACCATGTTAAATTGGTGTCTCTATTGTGTGTGATGATTTGTGCATTACTTTGATTATTGTTGTTGATATTGTCATTTATTATATTGGATAATATTGTTTGATAAAGAAAAGGAAAATTTGGTCTTATATTTTTTACCCCCCTCTTAGTATAAGCTTGTGTTATTCAGAGTATGCAAGTGTATTATGAGTATATATGCACAAGTGTTTTATATGTAAGTTTTCACAAGTGTCTTTAGATTAGAGAGTGCTAAGTGAAGAGTCATATTTAGGTGTGTATACAATATAGATTCATGTGTATGAAAGTGTCAAGTAAATAAGCCAAGAGTCATGAGACTTGGCATATGGAAAGGAATAGTCAATATCTAAATATTCATTCTACTACGGATATATAATACTCGATAGAGAAGCATTGAATATCAAGAGGAGTCAAGTACTACATTTGTAAGGGAAAGTGGAGTAATAAAGGATTGCATACATTTGAGCAATTAATATTGTAAGTTCTGCTACATGCTTCTTACATGTATGATTCAAACTATTACATTCATATTATTGCTTATTAATGAATGTTATTTGATATATTATAAGCCTTGATTTACATATTAAATTACTCATATTATTATGCTTACATCATTATCTTGATCTTACTATATTATGGCTATCTTATATTTGATCCTATGGAATTTATCCTATGAGTTTTTACATTAACATTAAGGCTTCAAAAGCTAGAAGTGGTATCAGAGCTACTGCGAGTAGTTACTTGCATAAGTGAAATTTATTTTTCTACATATAAAATTGATTTTTTCTATATTGATAATATTTGTTGAGTTTATCTACTTTAAAGGGAGTTAGACCTAGACTCTATTGTAATATAAAATTAAGTAGAAATACTAAAGTCCTTCCACAATTGTAGGAAATGCTAATGAAGACTAGGACTAAGCTATAGAGTCTTTCCATGGTTGCAGAATAACTAGTGAAGACTATGACTCATCTAAAGGGTCTTTTCATGGTTATAACCAGTGAAGACAAGAGCTCAACTATTGGGGTGAATCAATTTAAATATAGTTGATAATTCAAGAAAATAGCCAACCCTTAACATTAGGAGAATTTTTAAGGACATAGATAATCCTTGACACTAATTTCTATCAACTTAGGATAAAGTTGAAGGATTTGGTACAATCAAGTCATTCTAATTTTGATTGAGGCATTAGGAAAATTTGAGTCACCTTGACATAATTTGGGTTCTTAGGTATGACCTAAGATATTTAGAATAGAGATTGATTGCTAGAAGATTGAGAAGATTCATACAACAGATAGAAAATAATTTCATCTTCAAGGGCAAGAGAAAGCAAAAAAGGATATATCAAAGACTAATGTAACTATCTTATAGTTAGATTTCTTCAATCAGATTTCAATTGAAAGTTGCAAGAAATATTAAAGTCTCAAAGATAGACCTTGATAGAGATAGAAAAATTAGATATACAATTTTATTAAAGAGGCCAATATTAAAGGTAGAGACCCTTTAAAGAAAGAGGTCCATATACATAAATTGAGGACCTTATTAAAGGAAATAAAAGATGCTTGTATAAAGTTGAAAGAGAGGCCATTAGAGAAAGGCCCATGATAAAATAAGGAGGCTCATATTGTGAGAGGTTGCAAAGAAGCTCCATTCAGCCAACTACAAAATAAATAAGGCCTAAAGTATATTAGCATAAAGGGAAAATTCATCTAGCAGTAAGAGAAAAGTCGATCGTCTAGCAAGCAAAAGAAAGGAAGAAGAGAATCTATTTGACCAAAAAATAGAGAAAGATATTTGGCCAACGAATAGAACAAAGGCTATCTAAGCAACATTAGAGGCCATTAAAACAACATTGAAGGCTATCCAAACAATATCAAAGAATAGCAACTAAGTTATCCAAACATCTATTCAACCTATACATAGAAGTTAAGTGAAAGCTAAGCCATTGAAGCCATTAGTGCAACAATGCACTTACAACAAAGGTTAAGAGAAAAGAGCATAGCAGAGGTTAAGAT
The DNA here is from genome assembly GCA_028583015.1 of Wollemia nobilis. Lineage (NCBI taxonomy): Eukaryota > Viridiplantae > Streptophyta > Pinopsida > Araucariales > Araucariaceae > Wollemia > Wollemia nobilis. The sequence continues at coordinate 24,032,652 of JAQPPZ010017248.1, read as the reverse complement.
AAAATCACAACTATACACTATTAGATGGCCTATCTGTATAGAAGAATAGAGGATGATAATGTGTTATTGTTAGGGCTAAATATGTCATTTTTAGGACTCAATATATTATGACTAGAGAATTATCTTCAAGGAAGAAGATGTCAATAACAGAGCGTTATCATTCAAGGTAGATGACATCATGATCTAAGTGTACCAAGTAAAGTGCATAAAAAATAAGCCATCCACCAAGCTACCAGGCAGAGAGTGTATATAGTGAGCCATTCTACAAGCCAAAGGAGACTCAAAACATCATTTGAGGGATTTGGAATGTGAACAATAAACAAGAAACATTTGAGACTTGGGATACAAACAACCAACAAGTGGCACATAAGACTTGAAAAAAAATAACCCTTAGATGACACTTGAGAAAGGAAGCAAATATTTTCTTCACATGTGAATCTGAGCATTGGAAGGCGAGACATGTTTAATAATGATGAGCAAACTTGAGTAATATCAAGGAGCATTACATTAAGATGTTATGTATGAAACATTAACATAGGTATACTCACATCGAAGCCAAGTGCAATAAAAAATGATAGCCAAACTCCAAGAGCCATAGCTAGAAGACGAATCACAATATTTGAATGCCTAGAGTGAACATCGAAAGAAGAAATGGTAGCAATTGTAAATCCAAGAGCCAAAACCTTGTAAGATTTTGATGAATGAGCCTTGGGAGATAACAATCACAAGATGCAGAATAACATGAAAGAAAGTAAATCTGCTAGATGACTGAAGTATGCTATAAATATAAATCATATAAAATATTACAATGTAGCTATGGAGGAAATGAGCACTCCATTAACAAAGCTACTGATCTACATTGTATCCATCACCAATGAATGGTGAGGCATACAGAACTACACTATCCACTAAGCTACGCTATCTAACTATGTCCCCCGAATCTATATCTATCTATCTAAGAGGCCATCCTTATATATGCAAAATATGATACTTGGCCAACACTCTATCTAGATGTGCAAGGGATAACTTGCACATGTACAACTTGCACATTAACACTTGTGCATTTATTACATTGCATGAAGTAACTAGATAACTTGCACAAAAAGTAATCTAGGTATGTATCTTGGAGGATACATTTACATAACCCAAATAATGGAATAGACTCTATTTCCAACACCCCCTATATTATATTATTTGGGTATTGAAGACTTTAGTCTTCAATATGGATCTTCTTCATCTTCTTCTGCTTGATCTTATTTTGCATTCTTCATATTCAGGTTCAGTAGGTAATTTGAGTCTTCATATGACATAGAGTAGGCTGTAGTTGGGCCTTCTTTCATTGGATGATCTTTGGCATGTTCAGATTCATCTTCTATCCAGCCACCTTTATAGTCCTCCTTGCAAGTATCTTCATTTGATTATGATTGTTGATGAATGAGTAGGGCATGATGCAATTTTCCTCTCATATTTTTTATCCTTCTGTACTTGCCTTTTTGATGTATTGGTTCTTCATTTTCTTCAACCTATTATTTTGCAAATAAGTTAGAAGCATTTTGTAACATCACAATATCTTGTGGGATTTCCATTGAGTCTAGGATATAGGTATTTTCATGGATTGAACATGTTGCTTTTATTCCATATTGATTCATAATGAGACATGTATTTATCCCATTCATATATCCAAAGTTAATCATGTAGTTGTTTTCTACTAGCTTGCTCACTAAGATGAGATTGAATGTTAATCCAGGAACATACAATAGTTTTTGTAGTAGAATATTTAGAAAATATTTACTAGGAGATACACATCCATATCCATGAATAGGATAAGTTTGGTTGTCTATAATTCTTAATTTGTAACCTTTAGTAACCTCAAGATAGTCAAACCATTGTATATTTCCTATCATATGATGACTAGCTCCTGAATCAATAAACCACCTGTGATTATGCTTTGTGAACTAGTTCCTGTTGGAGCAAGTTTTACAATCATTGTATGACATTCCTTTACCCATTTGAAAGGTTGAAATTGAATAATTGAGATAGAATTGTAGTCTATATTATGGCTCTTTAATGTTTTGAAGTATGATATAGTGCTTTTTGTAAAAATATAGTTCAATTTTGGTTGATTTTGTACAATTTTTGTAAGAATCAAAAATCAACTTCTTAACACCTTATTACTCCTAATTGAACTAAGCACTTTTTCAATTTTTGAAGAGGTTTTGATGTTGGAATTATTTTGCCCCTTTTTGAATATTTGAGACAAGTAAAAATATATATTTATCCAAACTTAATAGAAACCCTAATAACCTCTTTTATATCCCTTGGATTATTTCTAATTTCCAATAAAATAAATTTGATGGAGTAATCCTTGTGGCTCCCAAGTTTGGAAAATTAGAAAAATGATAATAATATTTGCAAAATAATTTAATCCAAGTTGAATTCCTTATTCCTCCTAAGTAATATTGCAAATATTAAATTAATAAGATAAGTTACCCCTTTTGCTTTCAAAATCTAAGTTTTAACCTTAGTTTATAACCCTTATCTCTCCAACCATGAAAGCAATAATAAATGGGATTAGACCTTACCTTTTTAGATGTAAAATATCCTCACTATTCGATGCTTTCTACGGCTGAGTATAACAACATGTAGGTGGTACCTTAGGCACTTGAATCAATGGAGATTCCTTGGAGTAGCTGGTCTTAAATGCTGGTACGTAGGCATTGAAGGTTTGACCTTCAAAAATGGAGGATCCTTTAATGCTCCTACTCCCTATCTTCCACATTTCACTTTAGACATTTTTGTTGTGCTTCACTCCTTCTTTGACTATGCTTCACTCCCTCTTTGGATGTATTTGACTGTGCTTCACTCACACATGTTGAACTTGGACTTCGAATGCCTTTTAAGGACAATTGATCATGGACTTTGTGACATGTGTCACATCCATTATAAGTGAGTGCTCCCTTATTTATGTAATGCTCCAAGTCCTTTGTTCAATGCTCTTGAAGAAATCCAAAAATATATGGGCACTCATGTGAAGCTGGTGGAGAATACCAAGTGTCACTACTTTGCTTGTAACTCCTGCATGGGAGTTTCTAGAACGTTGAGAGAGGAATGATGTCCATAATACCAAGTGTTATTTCTACATGGAGTCCATTCTTGTAACATCTTTGAAGATGGAGATTATAACTCCTCAATTCCTTTGCTTTGCTACATTGCTTGGGCAGCAAGCAAGCTATCTTTCTGCAGGTGGATCGATGATGCACTATGGATATTGGATGACGATTTGGAGCTTCCTTTGGTGGATGGTCTTCTCCAAGTTAGAGACCACGAATGTAACACCTTTACCTCTTCCTTTTATACCTCCAATCGTGTAGAATCCCTTGTATATTTTTGATATATTTTTAGAAATAGATATGCACTCGCTTGTCTACGTAAATGTAGCTCTTGAATGATCTAAAATGAGCTTTGATTCTGTAGGTATGTACGTCCAAGATGAGCCCTTGAGTGGCTCCTTCTAGCTTGGGAAGAAGAGTGTAGATGCTCGCATTCGTTGGCTGATTTCCCCTATAGTAAATGTGCCCTTTTGTGGCACTTCCACATCTGCTATTTTGTTGTCAAAACCAAATTAGAGTAGTGCATATAATGTATTATAATGTTTGTATAATAAGGCTTTTTAATATACCTTCTTTTGCACTCTATTTCTAGATCTGAAATTCTGGTTTTGTGGCAGATTTTTCTTGCAATGCAAGGGTTTTGAGGTTGTATTTTAAGAGTAGACACACCTTTCCCTTTTTTCTTGGACACTTTGATAACAAATCCAAGCTTCAATAAATCTTTTCAATTGATGCAATTTTTTGCACTTTCTTTCCTTGCATTCAACTTTGTAATGCTTTTTTATTTGAGACTCACCAAGTCTCACTTTCTTAAGCTTCTATTTCTATTTTTGGTTAGTTAAATTCTTCTCCAAATTCTGGAGGATTCTAACCCTTTTTGGTGGCTTCTATTGGCCACTACAAGTTGCAGATTTTTGTGCTTCAATAGTGTCTTTAGACACTTGATACAAATCAGATTTTGTGTCCTTCAAGAAACACAAAACTAATTTATTTTTTAGAGTGGTATAATAGTACAAGTCCTTCACTTTTAATGCACTAATATTACACCTTATCACTCCAATCAACTCTCAAAGTCATGCACTAATATTTTTTTACAACTAATCAAGAATAACCTAAAATGAATCTTTAAGAGTTATTCTACAATTTCACTACAATCAATGTTGTAGGACTTAGTCTTATTTTTTAAAAGTAGATAATAGGTAGTTTATAGAAGCTAATCTAAAATATAATCAAATCCTAATAAATGTGCAAATAAATATTTAAAAATAATTTGTTTCCTTTTGCACTTTTAGAAGACTGTAATCTAATTTTCTTTTTGTAACTTTAATCCAAATTTAGGTGCTCTAATAAATATGATAAGTAATCCAATTAATGAATCTTCTTGCACCAAAAGTTGCATACCTTTTTCTATAGCTCTTCTCCCACCTTTGTAGAGGATGTAGACCTTGGTGTCTAAAAACACCAAGTTGTTGCTTCAAGTAGGATGTCCTGAACAACTCCTTCTTCACCAAATGATGGTCTTGAAATTTCTTTCACGAGCCTAGGATTTGGTGGCTTGTTCTCCTCTTGTGTTCTCTTCCTTCTACTATAGATTTGGAGAATTCTATGTCTCTAAAGTGGTGCCTTCTTTCTATGAGAGGTAATCTTAAAATCTCCAAGATTTGGTGAGCTTCTTCTATCTTCAAGTCTTCTTGTCAAATTTTGACTTCAAGCAGGATCTTCTTCTAGGGTTTGGTACTCCTTGCCAAATTCTTCTTCATAGATTTGGCACTCCTTGCCAAATTCTTCTTCACAAATTTGGAACTCCTTGTCAAATTTTCCTTCATATATTTGGCACTCCTTACCAAATTATTCTTCACAAATTTGGAACTCCTTGTCAAATTCTCCTTCATAGATTTGGCACTCCTTGCCAAATTCTTCTCTTGGGCTTGTTGTCGGATGGTGAAAATTGTCCCAAGTCCTTCACTATCAAGGACTTCACCTTGATAGTGGATTTCTCCAATGAGTTCTCCAAAGAACTCTCTTGATCTTTAGCAAGGATCTCTCAGCCTTTTTTGGATGCTCAATGAGACCTTCACAAGGTCCTTGATCTAGTAGCTTTTGATGGTCTTCCTTGAGATATTTTATTCAACCTTCTACTTCTAGAAGTGTTGGTGGTGAGATATTCTCATGGATCTTCTGATTCTTCTACTCCTAGATTCGAGTAGGACTCTCCTAGTCCTTCTTTATTTTTCTAATACTGGAAGTTCTTTAATGAGATCTTCTCCTAATATCTTCCTTTTGCTTCAGGGTTGAGTTGATTCTGAAGAAGATACTCTTCCTAACTTTCTTGTAGGAAGTCTCCCAACTCACTGAATCTTCTGTTCCTACAACAAAGATATTAGTACTAAAATATTTAGTCTACTTCTAAATCAGATATTCTTCTTGAATTCTTCTTCAAGATCAAGGCTTTTGTGGCCTATTTCAATATCAAGGCTCCTATGGCCTTTTTTAGTACCAAGGCTTCTATGGCCTTTTCAGTATCAAGGCTTATGTGGCCTTTTTAGTATCAAGGCTTCTATGGCCTTTTCAATATCAAGGATTCTATGGCCTTTTTAGTATCAAGGCTTATGTGGCATTTTCAGTATTAAGACTTATGTGGCATTTTCAGTATCAAGGCTCCTATGGCCTGTTCTTCAACTATGGAATTTTACAATCTAGTAGTGGAGATATTTAGTCTCCTATATTCACCATGATCCTTCACTAGAAGTCTTCTTTCATAGTATTCTCCTCTTGCATAATGAACTAACCTCTACACTATGAGGGTACACCGACCTTTGGGAAATGAAGTTGGAGTCTCCTAGATTTCTATTGTAGGAGTCCCAATCCTCTAAGAATTAATTTCTTGCAACAAAAGAAAATTTAGGCACTAGTTAGTAAATTCCAGATAACCTGGATGATCTTCACTAGATGATTTTTCAATCTAGTGGATTGAGTGCTGAGTCCTAGTCTTCACGAGTTTTCCTAAAAACTCTGTGGAAAAGACTCTAGATGAAAATGATCTCAGTATTTTTTGAAACTAAGATTCCTTTCAGTCCTATCTTTGTGACTCTCCCAAAAATCTACCACCTAGATTCTTCTGAGATCTTTTGATAGTGGTTGGTCCAATGGTGTGTATGTTTGATAAATTCTTAGGCTAACTGATAATGGTGGTTTCCTATTGACCTACATAGACTAGATCTACCATGGATCTAATACCACTGTTAGCTTTTTATGAATGAGCCTTGGGAGATAACAATCACAAGATGTAGAATAACATGAAAGAAAGTAAATCTGCTAGATGACTAAAGTATGCTATAAATATAAATCATATAAAATATTACAATGTAGCTATGGAGGAAATGAGCACTCCATTAACAAAGCTATTGATCTACATTGTATCCATCACCAATGAATGGTGAGGCACATAGAACTACACTATCCACTAAGCTACACTATATTACTATGTCCACTGAATCTATATCTATCTATCTAAGAGGATGATAACTTCAAAATTAGAAAATTTAATTTTGCAAAATTCATATTTCTTAGTTTCTAATATTTGGGAGACAAGGATTTCTACTTTATAGTGTTGGCAGTTTTGCACCATGTCACATTGAAGTTCTGATCAGATTTTGTAGGAGTATTTTCGATTGTAAGAGTGGCATATATATATATATATATATATATATATATATATATATTGATGATGTAGTATTTTTGGCTTTTATAACGAAATAGAATGTTTCATGTTAATTTTATTTCTCATTTTTATAAATTTTATGCTTGAATAATAATGGGTGTCACAAGTGAAAATGTTCACAAAGAATCTGTAGAAGTCACCTAATGGCAGAAATAAAAGTAGTGCATTAAAGTTTAAAATTTATAGGAGACTATGGCAGTCCTTTCGCTTGAACGAAGAAGAGAAAATACAGTGCCCTTCCTCGGGGTGAAGACGTTTCTTTAAAATTTGGGTCATTGAGTACAAGGAAAAGAGAAGTTACATTTACCTCTAAATTAGGGCGACTGACAAGTTTACCTCATTTTGGGGTGAACATGATGTTCTTTAAAGGGAGAAATCAAAGGAAAAGAGTTGAAAGTTCAAGTAGAAATACTTGCACCCTAAATATGAGGTGAAAGTCCCTAAAAAGGGAAAGGGCATTGAAGTGAATGCACTTGAAATTAAAGAGAGTGTGCCCAAAGTTGAAACGTAGAGTCAAAGTGATGAAAGTGCGTTCACCCTAAAGTTGGGGTAAATGCATCATTTTCCCCACCTTGGGGTCAATGTTATTTAAGTTGGAAGTATTGACAAGTCAAAAGTATTTTTGTCCCATGTGAGGGGCGAACATCCCATTCACCCCTCCTTGGGGTGAAATATCGTCAAAGGATGGATTCGGGAGAAACTAAAAGGAAAGCAAGATTGAAAATTCAACTTTGCTTTTGTCCCAAGTGAGGGGAAAAAGTCCCATTCGCCCATTTTTGGGGTGAAGCTACATGAAGACAACCTCGCCAATTTATCAGAGTTTTTTTTTTTCTCAAGCAAATATTAAGAAAATGTAGCATTGAAAAATCAAAGATACATTCGCCCAAGGTGAAGGGTGATAGCGTTTTTCTCCTTCCTTTGGATGAACATATATTTTAAGAAGTAATATGTCCTATGAGAAGCGCTTCCACGATGAAAGAAATGCAAAGTTCTCAATCATATTTTTAGGGGTAAAACACCAAATGTAAAATCATAAGGGTACAAGAGAACTGTTTCACCCGTATTTTCTCCAAGAAGGCAAATGCAATATTGAAGTTGGGGGGTTGTCCATGGATCGCAATAGCATAAGTTTTAAAGAGGAAGCTTGGATAAGGAGGAAATAATAAGATCTTAAAGGTGGTACTTTTGCTCATGGATTTGTTTTGAGTGAGTTCAAGTTCAAGCATCAACACAATTTTTTCAAAAGTTCCCAAGATAGGTGAATGAAAAGCATTTAATGATTGGGTCGAGGAGTAGCCCAAGTAATGGATTTCAAGCGAAAAGAGTTGCAACATTTAATTGTTGGACATTTTGAGGAATATTAGTTGTCATTGATGTCAAAAGGTTCTAAGAAGGATTGCATCTTGATTGGTTCCAAAAGAGCTTTATGTAAAGCATGATTTAAATGGTTTTTCTCAAAACCATTGATGGCAAAATAAAAGGTTTTTCTTAAAACCTATGGAGAGGCCTAAGGAATTAAATTAATTATAATAATTTAATTATATATTAATTTGTAATTTAATTTAATAATCCTTTTGGTTATTAAATTAATTATAACTTAATTATATTAATTAATATTATTATTAATTAATTTATAATTTAATTAAATTACCTTATGGTAAGGTTGGCAAAGTTTAAATTCAAATTGCAATTGTCTTTTTCCCACCGACGTCATCAAATTTAGTGGAGCACCGATGTCTAAGTCAAATGGTGGATTTCGTGTATAAATGCCATGCCAAAGGGGCATTCAAACCTTACCTTCATCGATTAATATTCAAGCGACCGAGCAAAGTTTATTTCATGCAAATCATTGAGGAAGAAGACAAGAATCATTTTGTCTTTTAGCACCAGGAAGAAGACTAGTGGAGAGGGCTTAAGGCCTCACTCCCATTGGATAGTGTGGTCCATTGGCAGCACACGTTTTGTGAGAGCGTTTGGAGTGGAAGTGACCACGATCGATTCACGTGGAGGTTGTTGGCATGTTTGTCTTGAGCGTCATGGTGGAAATATTTTGGCACGCACTTTTTAAAAGCGCTAGGCTTGGGAAGAAAGAGCACGTTGTGCTCTTAGCCTTCCAAGCGTGTGCCTAGCACACGCGGTGGTCAAGCCCATGGCTAGGGTGCACGAGGAGGCAGTGGTTGTGGGTTCGAATCCCACAAGTGGCAAAGGTACTTTTAATTAAATATTTTATTTGCCTAATGTTTTCTTAAGGTGTTATTTGGAGTTATAAGGGTATATGAAAGGTTGCTTGCTTGGTAATTAATTTATGTTATTGGAGTTATAAGGAAAGTGGATTTGATTTTTGCCAAAGTTCTTTTTGCCATTAAATCTAATTAAAGAGGTTTTTGAGTTAATTTTGGTGGATGTTAAATTTATTTTAATTGGGAGATTATAAGGTGTTATTGGATAAATATTTTATGTATGTTGATGGTTGTTTTTAAAGATGGAGTGATAAGGTGTAATTGAGTTTTTGCATTACATTGTGAGAGAGATTTATCTTCTAACCTCTTTGAGTTTGGCATAGAAGTGTTTGTGGTTGTGGCAGATATTTGAGATTCCTTCATCATCAAGAAAAGGTATGAGCACATTCTTCCATAGTTGAGTTGATTGATTGGTTTTCTAAAAATAAGTTTGGAGTGAAAAGGAATTGATTAGGGCTTCCTTATTGAGTGTGTTTGAGTTAATGCTTCAAGGTTTTCTGGAATAAAGAGTTGTTATTAAAACCTTGTTTTATAAGCATTGTTGTTGAAACCATTGGTTGAGCAAAGAACTAGGGTTTGAAAAGAACATGAGTATCATTGTTATGTGAGAGTTATTTTATAAGCATTGTTGTTGAAGTGAGTTGTTGAGCAAAGAACTTGAACTAGGGTTTGAAAAGAAAGAGTATCATTGTTATGTGAGATTTGTTGTTGAGCATTGTTGGAAATATTTTGAGTGAAGGATCATATGCTTGGACTAGGGTTTGTGAGCAAGAATTATTTCATTGAGAGATTGGTTGAGTAGAGTTGGTTGAGCCTAGTCAAGTGGATGTGTGAAGTGATTGTTCAAGTTCCATAAAACAAACTATTCTATATTCTGAATTGAATTGAGAAAGTGATTGAGTTGAAGCATATTGAGTCTCTAACAATTCTCTGTATGTTTCTAAAAGAGTGATTGAAAGTGTTTGAGCATTGTGATGAGTATAGAGCATATTGAGTCTCTAACAATTCTCTTTATGTTTCTATGAGATTGGACAAGTTCTAGTGTGGACTTGTTGAGCAGATTTGAGGTAAGTCTTTGAGAAGACTTGTGGATAGATTTGAGTAAGCTTTTGTGGAAGCTTACAATACATATTGAGAGCATATTTGGTTAAGTTCTTGAGAGGACTTATTGAGAAGATTTGGTTAAGTTCTTGAGAGGACTTATTGAGCAGATTTGGTTAAGTTCTTGAGAGGACTTATTGAGAGATTTGGTTAAGTTCTTGAGAGGACTTATTTGGTTATTGAGAGATTATTGTGAGAGGACTTATTGAGAGATTGGACAAGTTCTAGAGAGGACTTGTAGATAGATTTGTGTGAGATTTTGTGAAAGCTTACAAGGTATATTTGAGATAAGTCTTTGAGAAGGCTTGGAGAGCATAGTTGATTGATTGATTTGTTCAAACCTTGAGTTAAGGTTTGGGGTAGATCCAATAGATTTGATTTGAGATTGAGTCAAGCTTTGAGTTAAGGCTTGAGGATAGAGATTGAGGACTGATTTGTGCTAGATCGAAGGACTATGTTTAGTACATATTCAAGGATAGATTTTGGTGTATATTTGAGGATAGATTTGTGCCAGACTAGAGATAGATATTGAGGATAGATTTGTGCTAGACCGATGGACTATGTTTAGTATAGATTTGAGATAGAGTTGAGTGCAAGCTTTGGAGGTGATAGAGTATAGAGGATGACAGTCTCTAGTGGATAGAGATCCATTAGCCAGGGTAGTGAGGATAGGTCTTCTGAGTGAGGATAAGAGTCTTCAGTGGATAGAGATCCATTAGCTAATGTAGTGGAGGCAGCAGTTCTTCTAGAAGATCACCAGCTAGAGCAAGAGGAGAAAGGAGTTCTCCTATGGATAGAGATCCATGAACTTGATTAAGGGGATTGGTATCTCCTTTGGATAGAGGTCCATAAACATTGTAATAGGGAAAGGATTCCCAAGAGATTTATTGAGAAAATTTTAGTGAAATATTTTCTCCGTGGAGTAGCCCACATTGGGTGAACCACGTAAATTGTGGTGTCTCTATTGTGTGTGGTGATTTATGCATTGCTTTGATTACTACTATTGATATTTCTATATTTACATTGCATAATATTGATTGGGAAGAAAAAGTAAAAAGTGGTCTTATACTGTTCACCCCCCTCTCAGTATAAGCTTGTGTTCTTCAATTGGTATCAGAGTGGGTTCCTTCGAAAGAGTTTAATAGCTTGAAGGAAAAGCTAACAAGAACACAATGGATTCTAAGAATGGACCTTCAGATAATTTAGTACCAATATTTGATGGAAGTGATTATGTATATTGGAGTTTGAGAATGAAGATCTACTTGAAGGCACTTGGAAATGAAGTTTGGGAAGCAGTTGAAAATGGATACGACCCCTCAGTTGATCCACCTATAGATAAGGAAGGTAAGCTTCTACAACATTACAATTCAAAAGCAATGAATGCACTTTTGAGAGGTTTGCATAGAACAGAATCAATAAAAGTTATGCATTGTCAAGATGCAAAAGGAATGTGGGATAAGTTGCAAAATATATATGAAGGAGATAAAGGTGTCAAGAAAGCAAAGATACAAAATCTCAAAGGACAACTTGAAGAGTTAAGAATGAAGAATGAGGAAAATATTAGTACTTATCTACTTCGAGTTGATGAGGTTGTTAATGCTATGCAAGGACTTGGAATGAAGGTTGATGAATCAGATATTTGTGATAAGATCTTAAGGTCTCTTCCAACAAGGTTTAGTGAAAATATTTCAGCTATAGAAGAATCAAAGGATGGTGATTCTTTGACAAGAGATATGTTGCTTGGTATTCTTACAACTTTTGAGATGAGAACAAAAGAACCTATTCCCCAGAAGGAAGCAACCTTCAAAGCAATAAAAAAGACAAAGGGTAAGAAGTCAGAATCAAGCAATGAGTCATCCAGTGATGAAGAAGCTAATTATGGTAGAAGGGATAAGGATTCTAGAAGATCTAGAGATCTAAAATCTGTTAAATGTTTCAATTGTGGAAAGTATGGTCATTATGCAACAGATTGTCAAGAAGCTAAGAATAACAATGGTGAAGAGAAACAGGATCACAGAAATAGGGAATCATAAAGATACAGGCACCAAAAGAAAAGCAAGGATGGACAAAGCAGACAAGGAAAGAAGTTCTTTCAAAGGCAAAAGAGGAGCTACTATGCGGATAAGGCAAGTAAGTACTCAAGTGATAGTGATGCTAGTTTTTCAGATAATGATAGAGATGAAGTCCTATTTATGATTGAAGAAAAGGAAGTTCAGAAAAGGGCACCAATGATTCTCAAGTGTTTTAGATGTGGTAACTTTGGACATCTTGAAGATAGTTGTACAAGGAATGGTTATAGTTTTAGTGATGATGAATATGAGGATGCACTTGAAGGACCAGAAGAGAATATTCTAATGGCACTAGAAGAAGAAGAAAATGACCCTATAGAAGACAAGCCAAAAGAAAATGATGATATGGACAAAGGTAAACAAATAGAGGAATATTCAGATAAATATGGATATGATCTCAAGGGAGAACTTATCTATGCCCTTGACATAGTGAAGAAGGTAAGAAATCAAAACTCTAAACTTGAAATTCAGTTTCAAGAATGTGATGAAGAGAGAAGGATGCTTATAGAGGATCTAGAAAAATCAAAGGCTAAGACAAAGAAGTTCAAGGATAAGTTAGAAGCAAAGATCTTAGAATGTGAAAAGTTAGCACAAGAAGTGGCACTACTAAGGGAAGATTTAGAAGACTCCAAATTCAAGCTAAAAGGGTTCAAAAATAGCTCAAAGAACTTGGATAAGTTCATCAAGATACAAAAGCCTACATCAAGCAAAATAGGTCTTGGATTTGAACAAGGATAGAAGAAATGGGAAGGAAAGTCAACCTCAAGTTCTAGAGGAGAAGAAACTTTAGATGAAGACACTTCAGAAGAAGGTAGTGTAAGAGAAAGTGAGACATCTGAGGGTGAGTTGGACAACAGAAATTTCAACAAGAATAGGAACAATGCACAAAGAAGATACAGATGGAACAACAATCAGAATAGGTCAAGAGAGACTAAGAGACCAATGAGGTCAAGACAAGAAAACTTCAATGGAAGATGTTTTTCATGTCACAGGTTTGGGCACATGGTTTCATAGTGTAGGACACATGAAAGATAGGAATATGGGAATAGATAAACTTTTCCATGGGTATTGCTACTCATGTAATCAGTTTGGTCACAAGGCAATGAATTGTAGGGTTCATGATAGAAGAGGATATGGCTTCACTAGGAGAAATCCTAAGACATTTGCACCTCCAAGGAATAATAACATTAAGTGTTATAAGTGCAATAATGATGGTCACACAACAAAGTGGTGTAGAGCAGACATTCCATAATCAAGTATGAACAGGAACATGAATAGGAACAAGAACATGAATAGGAACAGGAATATGGATATGAATAGGAACAGGAACATGAATAAGAATAGGAACATGGATATGAATAGGAATAGGAATATGAACATGGACATGGAAAGGAATAGTCAGAGGAATCAGAAGGATCAGATAAGAAGAAAAGAAGACAAAGGTAAAGACCAATGTTTTTTGGGAGTAGAAATACTCCCACCCCAGAATTAACCATCTCATGAGGAGGTGGGGGAGGGGCTAAGCTAAGAGGCTCATTCTTAGCCCCGAGCCCCAAAGGTGACCCTTTTCCATTGATGTCAAAGGGGGAGATATTTGAGTAAGGGGGAGATATTTTGTATTTGAGCAACAAGGAGAGATTTGAGCTAGGGGGAGCAGAAGTCCCAGAAAAGGTTAAGTTTATGGTATAAAGAGTTTGGGTTGCCATCAATGACAAAGGGGGAGATTGTTGGACATTTTGAGGAATATTAGTTGTCATTGATGTCAAAAGGTTCTAAGAAGGATTGCATTTTGATTGGTTCCAAAAGAGCTTTATGTAAAGCATGATTTAAATGGTTTTTCTCAAAACCATTGATGGCAAAATAAAAGGTTTTTCTTAAAACCTATGGAGAGGCCTAAGGAATTAAATTAATTATAAAAAATTAATTATATATTAATTTGTAATTTAATTTAATAATCCTTTTGGTTATTAAATTAATTATAACTTAATTATATTAATTAATATTATTATTAATTAATTTATAATTAAATTAAATTACCTTATGGTAAGGTTGGCAAAGTTTAAATTTAAATTGCAATTGTCTTTTCCCCGTTGACATCATCAAATTTAGTGGAGCACTGATGTCTAAGTCAAATGGTGGATTTCATGTATAAATACCATGCCAAAGGGGCATTCAAACCTTACCTTCATTGATTAATATTCAAGCGACCGAAGTTTATTTCATGCAAATCGTTGAGGAAGAAGACAAGAATCATTTTGTCTTTTAGCGCCAGGAAGAAGACTAGTGGAGAGGGCTTAAGGCCTCACTCCCATTGGACAGTGTGGTCCATTGGCAGTGCACATTTCATGAGAGCGTTTGGAGTGGAAGTGACCATGATCGATTCACGTGGAGGTTGTTGGCGTGTTTGTCTTGAGCATCATGGTGGAAATATTTTGGCATGCACTTTTTAAAGCACTAGGCTTGGGAAGAAGGAGCACATTGTGCTCTTAGCCTTCCAAGCGTGTGCCTAGCACACGCGGTGGTCAAGCCCATGGCTAGGGTGCACGAGGAGGCAGTGGTTGTGGGTTCGAATCCCACAAGTGGCAAAGGTACTTTTAATTAAATATTTTTATTTGCCTAATGTTTTCCTAAGGTGTTATTTGGAGTTATAAGGGTATATGAAAGGTTGCTTGCTTGGTAATTAATTTATATTATTGGAATTGGATGTTATAAGGAAAGTGGATTTGATTTTTGCCAAAGTTCTTTTTGCCATTAAATCTAATTAAAGAGGTTTTTGAGTTAATTTTGGTGGATGTTAAATTTATTTTAATTGGGAGATTATAAGGTGTTATTGGATAAATATTTTATGTATGTTGATGGTTGTTTTTAAATATGGAGTGATAAGGTGTAATTGAGTTTTTGCATTACATTGTGAGAGAGATTTATCTTCTAACCTCTTTGAGTTTGGCATAGAAGTGTTTGTGGTTGTGGCAGATATTTGAGATTCCTTCATCATCAAGAAAAGGTATGAGCACATTCTTCCATAGTTGAGTTGATTGATTGGTTTTTATGAAAATAAGTTTGGAGTGAAAAGGAATTGATTAGGGCTTCCTTATTGAGTGTGTTTGAGTTAATGCTTCAAGGTTTTCTGGAATAAAGAGTTGTTATTAAAACCTTGTTTTATAAGCATTGTTGTTGAAGCCATTGGTTGAGCAAAGAACTAGGGTTTGAAAAGAACATGAGTATCATTGTTATGTGAGAGTTGTTTTATGAGCATTGTTGTTGAAGTGAGTTGTTGAGCAAAGAACTTGAACTAGGGTTTGAAAAGAACATGAGTATCATTGTTATGTGAGATTTGTTGTTGAGCATTGTTGGAAATATTTTGAGTGAAGGATCATATGCTTGGACTAGGGTTTGTGAGCAAGAATTATTTCATTGAGAGATTGGTTGAGTAGAGTTGGTTGAGCCTAGTCAAGTGGATGTGTGAAGTGATTGTTCAAGTTCCATAAAACAAACTATTCTATATTCTGAATTGAATTGAGAAAGTGATTGAGTTGAAGCATATTGAGTCTCTAACAATTCTTTGTATGTTTCTGAAAGAGTGATTGAAAGTGTTTGAGCATTGTGATGAGTATAGAGCATATTGAGTCTCTAACAATTCTCTTTATGTTTCTATGAGATTGGACAAGTTCTAGTGTGGACTTGTTGAGCAGATTTGAGGTAAGTCTTTGAGAAGACTTGTGGACAGATTTGAGTAAGCTTTTGTGGAAGCTTACAATACAGATTGAGAGCAGATTTGGTTAAGTTCTTGAGAGGACTTATTGAGAATATTTGGTTAAGTTCTTGAGAGGACTTATTGAGCAGATTTGGTTAAGTTCTTGAGAGGACTTATTGAGCATTTGGTTAAGTTATTGAGAGGACTTATTGAGATTTGGTTAAGTTCTTGAGAGGACTTATTGAGTATTTGGTTATTGAGAGGACTTATTGAGCAGATTGGACAAGTTCTAGAGAGGACTTGTAGACTGATTGGTGTGAGCTTTTGTGAAAGCTTACAAGGCAGATTTGAGACAAGTCTTTGAGAAGGCTTGAGAGCAGAGTTGATTGATTGATTTGTTCAAACCTTGAGTTAAGGTTTGGGGTAGATCCAATAGAGTTGATTTGAGATTGAGTCAAGCTTTGAGTTAAGGCTTGAGGATAGAGATTGAGGACTGATTTGTGCTAGATCGAAGGACTATGTTTAGTATAGATTCAAGGATAGATTTTGGTGCATATTTGAGGATAGATTTGTGCTAGACTAGAGATAAATATTGAGGATAGATTTGTGCTAGATCGATGGACTATGTTTAGTACAGATTTGAGATAGAGCTGAGTGTAAGATTTGGAGGTGATAGAGTATAGAGGATGATAGTCTCTAGTGGATAGAGATCCATTAGCCAGGGTAGTGAGGATAGGTCTTCTGAGTGAGGACAAGAGTCTTCAGTGGATAGAGATCCATTAGCTAGTGCAGTGGAGGCAATAGTTCTTCTAGAAGATCACCAACCAGAGCAAGAGGAGAAAGGAGTTCTCCTATGGATAGAGATCCATGAACTTGATTAAGGGGATTGGTATCTCCTTTGGACAGAGGTCCATAAACATTGTAATAGGGAAAGGATTCCCAAGAGATTGATTGAGAAAATTTTAGTGAAATATTTTCTCCGTGGAGTAGCCCACATTGGGTGAACCACGTAAATTGTGGTGTCTCTATTGTGTGTGGTGATTTGTGCATTGCTTTGATTATTGCTATTGATATTGCTATCTTTACATTGCATAATATTGATTGGGAAAGAAAAAGTAAAAAGTGGTCTTATACTGTTCACCCCCCTCTCAGTATAAGCTTGTGTTCTTCATTAATTTATAGGGAAATCTTCATGAGTTCCAAAGCATTATGAGCGAAGGCAAATTTTTGAGGAACAATGGAGGTTTCAAGTCAATGACCAGATTTACAATTTTTTGTGCATCGACATCCAAATGTGTTGATTTCTTGGAGATTTTCCCCTTAAAATTGGATCACTGCTTCAAGAGAAATATTTTCAAGGACTTCAAGGAGGAATTGCTTCACCAAGGTTCTCGATCTGTAAACATTTTGTCTTCATGTGCATTTAATGAAAGAGGTAGAAACCTCTATAAATACTACTCAATTTCCATTGTAAAAAGGAGGATAGACATTCTACAGAAAATCTATTCAAGTTTTTTGCATAATAGAAGAGACTTGGCTTCTAATTTTGCAAGTAGTTTTATGTGTGATTACTTTCTATTTTAAGCATTTCTATTTCATATTCATGTCTATTATCTACTACTAAATTTAAATTCTACATCTGGATTTGAATACTATCGATGAGGGAGTGAGTACTAGAATGCGATCCTGGAGGTTATTTCTATAGAACTATAAGTAAATTCTTTGCCTTATCTTCATCTTATGTTGCTACCATGCTTGGTTGGAATTCTTACTGTTAGTCTATCCTCGATCCTACACCTTCGGCCTATGACCATATTTCCCATTTCTTTCTATTATTTCAAATTTCTTTCCTACAACTCTAGTCTCAAACTAGTGTAGGATTTAGTAAGGGAGCCAACCCTCTCTGGAGATTGGCATGGAGGACATCTCTTTCCTCTAGCCTTTCAATGTTGGCCATGTCTAGGGTGCACAAATATGTGTTTGTATAATTAGGCAGATATTTGACCAATAGTTTTTGGCATGCTCGGTGGGACCTCAAAAGTTCCACTTTCAATAGTATTGAGGTTTGATGTTCACCTTTATGTTGTATGATTAGAACATCTGGTGACTCAGTTATACCCAGAAGCCTCCGAACGTGAAGGCAATGAAAGTTGTGCTTCATGATCACAAGATCGAAGGCCAAAAATCTTGAAGACCCTATTGAGTTCTACAAACTTGACACCAAAATATTAGGTGAACACCCCAGGTTAGTTCCTTCACCTTACACATCATCCACAACATCCTCACAAATAGCTAGTGTGTTCTTCATTCCTTCAAGTCCAGCTAGTACTACTACTAGTGTTCCACCGCCTCAACCCCACACACCAGTCCAAATGGCTCAGAACCCACCACAATAGCCATAACCACCAAGGTAGTTTCCAGCATGGAATAGCTCAGGAGCTCTGAATCTACAAGCACAAAATCTAGTTCCCCAAGTAGCTTTAAAGGCTTTGCCTACCTATGATGGAACTGGAAAAACTGCTTATGAGCATATTCAAGATGTGGCTTCCTTGGCAACAATCCATGGTATCACGGATGAAGACATTATGGTAAGGTTGTTGGTGTTATCACTTAGAGGAAAGTTATTATACTGGTATCGATCATTATTACCCACCACTATCACCACATGGGATCAGTTGGTAGAATTGCTAATCAAGAATTTTCATGAGCAAGCTGATCCATTCTCCTTGCTGCATCAATTTACAATGATCCAAAGACATCCATAGGAGGAGATAGTGGACTTCAATGTCAGATTCACCTAAAGCTGGAAAAGAGTTCCTGATGGTCTTCGGCCCACCCATGAGCAAGCTACATTTTATTATCTCAGAGCCTTCAACTCTGACATTGGTATGGCAGTCCGATAAGCCAATGTAAATACATTTCCAGAGTTGTACACATAGGTACAAAAGGCCAAAGTAGACTTGATCACCATAGGTAAGCTTCCCCCAAAGGTAACTATGCCTATCCTTCCCGATCTTCCATAACATTTGTATTCAAGTGCATTTTCATAGCCCATACCTTCTATGTACCCAGTTCCCTCATGGAGCTCGGGTCCACCTCAAGTCACTCTGATTCCTGTCCCACAACTTCCTGCTCCAAGATTTTTGTAGTTACCCACACTAGTAGCACCATAGTTGCTAGCACCCATTCCTTTCCCAACATTACCTATTCCACTATCATTGCTTGCCCCATCAATACCTCTACCTTTATCGACACCTCCTGCACCTTCGAATCCTGATCCTTACATGAAGCTATTACAAGAAGTGCAATCTATTAATTCAATCATAAGGACAATGTCAAATGAAATCACCATAGTAAGGAAGAAATAAGTGAAAGCTAATTTTTGATCAAGGAGATTTCAAACACCACCGATTACTAGGGAGCAAGCAACCACTAGTAAGGGCCCTGAAAGGAACACAATTGTGTTGAAAAATGAAGAAACTAGTACATCAGAGAGAGCATATTGGTGCTCCACCTGTAATGATCCTCATGGAGAAGACACATGCATGGTGCATTTGAACTATGTACAGATATTAGCAAAAAGTTCTACTAGTGGACAAGTTAATATGATAATGGAGGTCGATCATAATTTGATGGTCCCATATTTGGAGTAAGTTTTAGTTCTTATGAGGGTTGGAAAGAAGTCAGTGATTGTAGATCTAGAATAAATGAAACCTCTAAAAGTATTTACTGAGAAGAAGGTACAAAATGAAAAGGTGCAACCAAAAGTGAAAGCACCTGAGGTGACAATGAAGCAACAATATTCTATCTTATTGAAGGATCTATTGCCCAAGCAGGCTCAAGAGAAGATGAAGGTATCAACTTCATAGCCTATAGTTACTCAAGTGCAAATGGAAGTGAAAGAGCAAGCCAAAGAATACCTCAAGTACCCATCATTGACAAAGAGATAAAGGGTGGAGGCTACTCAACAATATTAGAATAAGTATGAGCAGGTTGTAGAAGAAAAGGTTCTTGGTACTTCTAGTTATAATATTGTGGAAGAAATGAAGAAAATTCCTATGAAAGTAAGCTTATATGATGCTTTGTAGTTACCTGGGTAGGTTGATCTGCTACAAGAGTCTCTCAAATCAGCAAAATATCCAAAGAAAAGTCATTCCTAGATAGTGTTAGCATAGATGCTATCGACTTCTACCACTAGAAATAATAGACCACCTCCATTCTATTTGTCACTCAGAATGGAAGGGTGGATAGTGCACAACTGTATGATCGATTCTGGTGCTGCAACTACTATCATGCCAAAGGTAGTATGTGAAGTAATGGGAATGGAATACACAAGAAGTAGCCTAGGTATATTGTAGTTGGATGGGACCCTAATCAAAATGGTTGGAGTAATCAAGGATATTCCTATCATTCTACATAGCATACCTTAGATCATCATCATTCAAGAAGTAGTGGTGGTTGACCTGGAACCATACTTCAGCATGTGTCTTTCAAGAGAATTCATAGCGAAACTAGGAGGGTACCTTTCCTTGGACTATTCACATTTGGAGATTCCATTCAAGGGAAGAAGAATCCACATCTATAATGAGAAGCCCTCTACTTTTCATATAGAGAAATTGGAAGAAGAAGAAGAAAAGCCCATCGGTGCAGTCAATATGATGATAGAGGAATTGCAAGAAGTTGACTTGATGGAGGAAGCACTTGGTGAGCTTCACCTAGAGGATGAATTTTCATTGATGGATTTCAATGTGATGGTCAAAACTGACATCGGTTGTTATACCATAACTAAGCTTGAGTAGGTAGAAGGAAAGGTTCTTGATTCCCTAGACCCTATCATAGATCAGCTATGGAAATTGTATTTTTATGGTGCAAGGTGCAAGAATGGTGCAAGGGCTGGTATAGTTCTTGTTTCTCCTACAGGATTGTAGAAAACTTATTCTTATCGGTTAACCTAGAGTTGCACAAATAATGCCATTGAATATGAAGCATTGTGCCTTGGTTTGAAGAAAGCTAAGAAATTGGGCATAAAATAGCTACAAATATTTAGATATTTTGAGCTCATCGTCAACTAGACTACAAAAAAGTGTGTGTCAAAGTAGCACTACTTGAAGGCCTACCATAACAAAGTATGGGACTTGTTTGAGTCATTTACTACATTGAATATCTAGGCAATTTCATGAGAGCAGAATAGGTATGTAGATATTTTAGCTTCTCTTGGTGCCAATTTCTCTCCTATAGAGCAAGTGGTCAGGAAGCCCAAGACTATCAGGGTTATTTATAGACCCTCAGTCCCCGACAAGAACCTCTATTGGCAAGTTTTTGATAATGATGAACATATAATCAATTTTTTTATTAAGGAAGTTGCAAGTGTAGACAATAGGATACTTGTCAAAGAGGAAATGGAAGGAATGATCCAATTGAAGAACAATCACATTCCTAGGGGACTGATATCACTTGAAAGTTTATTTGATCAGAATGATCAGGTAGAGAAACACAAAATCAAGGTGGATGCAAGGGAGTACAAGGAAATGCAGTTAGAGCCTGAGAAAATCATTAAAGTAGGAACATACTGTACAATCGAAGATCTTGAAGATATCAAAAATTTGTGCTATGAATTCCTTGACATTGTTGCCTGGAGCTACCATGATTTAAAAGGATATGATAAAAATGTAATCCAACATACCATTGAACTATAGGAAGGAGTAAAACCTTTTTAGTAGAAACAATGACCTGTCAATCCAAATATTGAGGTACTTATGAAAGTAGAGCTATTAAAAATGTTGGAGGTAAAGATAATCTATCCGATTAAGCATTCAACATGGGTAGCAAACTTGGTTCCAGTTCAAAAGAAGAATGGAGATATACGGTTATGCATGGATTTTTGGAATCTGAACCAAGCATCATTAAAATATCATTACCCCCTACCATAGATTGATCAAATCCTCCATGTGGTCACTGGGGTGCAAATATTTTCATTGTTGGATGGTTTCTCTGGTTATAACCAGATTTGGGTGAAGGATGAGGACCAACACAAGACAATGTTCACTACAAAATGGGGCACTTTTGCTTATCAGAGAATGCCCTTTGGTCTATCCAATGTCGGTGCTACATTCTAGAGAGCTATGGATATTGCTTTCGGTGAGTTATTGAATAGAGTTATTATGATTTATCTTGATGATATGACTATTTTCTCACACCGCAGGGAAGAGCACGTCTCTCATTTGAGGCAAGTGTTCAAAAAATATCAAGAATTTGGAATTTCCATTAACCCAAAGAAGTCCATATTCATTGTCAAAGAAGGGAAACTCTTGGGACATGTGATTTCATAGGAAGGACTGGAAATAGACCCTGCAAGGGTTGAGGTGCTCTTAAAATTACCATTACCAGTTAACAAGAAAGATCTACAATCATTCTTTGGCCAGATCAACTTCATTCGTAAGTTCATTATCGATTTTGCTCAAATTGTAAAACCAATGATCGAGCTTCTGAAGAAGAATGTAGATTTTAAATGGATCGAAGTGAGAAGATAGGCTTTTCAAGAAATCAAGGAGAGGATCACTCAAGCACCTATATTAATTAATCCAGATTACTCAAAATATTTCATTCTCTATGCAGTTGGTGAGCAGGAGAGTTATGTCATTGTTCTCAATCAAGAAGCAAGAAGACGGAGAGGAAAAGCCAATTGCCTTTTTGAGCCAAGTAATTTTTCCACATCAAGAAAAGTATAATTTTATTGAAAAATAGGTGTATGCGGTTATGAAATATTTAAAGAAGTTTTGATATTTTGTTTCACAGAGTAAGACGATAGTCTATGTTATTCATCCAGATGTCCAAAACTTCATTCTCCAAGGAGATTTAGGTGACAAAAGAGCAGGTTGGGTCTCAAAAATTTAGGAATATGATGTGGAGATCCGATCGACTAAGTTGGTTTATGGATGAGCTCTCTACCAAGAACTGGCCAAAAGTGCAACTTTAGAATCATTGGCTCTAGTACATAATGAAAAGCTTAGTGAAAGCATTTGTGCAAATCATGCTATAGGTGATCGTGATTGGATAGAGGACCTTGTCAAATGTTTTACATCTGGGAGATGTCCATCACACCTAGATGCTTCACAGTGATGGAGATTCATATTGCAAGCACTTAAGTATGTCTTATTACCAAGCAGATTGTTCCATAAGAATATAGATGGAGTGCTCCTCAGGTGTGTGAAGGAGTCAGAGAAGGAGAAAATATTGGAAGAATTCCATTTTGGTTTATCTGGTGGACACTATGCAGGAAGGCCTATGGCCTTGAAGATCATTCGAGCTGGGTACTTTTGGCCTACCCTTTTCGTAGATGCACATAAAGTAAGCTAGAGTTGTGATAATTATCAATGGTATGTTGGTAGGACTAAAAATGCATCATTGCCTCTACATCCGATTCAAGTTGAAGCACCCTTCCAATAGTGGGGACTAGACTTCATTGGGGTTATTGATCCCCATTCTTCCACTGAGCACAAATATATTTTAATGATGATAGATTATTTCACTAGATGGGTCGAGGCCATCCCAACTAAAAAAGTTGATCAAGCAACAATTATCTCCTTTCTGGAAGGACTAATCACCCATTTCGGTGTTCTAGATGCAATTGTAATAGATAATGGGACTCCATTCATAGGGGCTAAGATCATCGAATTTATGAGCAAGTATGGGATCTATCTAAAAATATCTTCCAATTATTATCCATAGGGAAATGACTTGGTCGAATCCACAAACAAAAACTTACTTCAAATTCTTAAAAGAACATTGGGGAACAATAAGAGAAGTTGGCACTTACTACTGAATCAGGCTCTATGGGCAGATCGAATATCAGTGAAAAATTCTATTAAAGCCTCTCCTTATTCTTTGGTGTATGGGAAAGAAGTAGTCCTACCCACTCACATTGAGCTCCCTATCCTCCAGACCTTGCAGTTGTTCAAAGATGAAGATGATGAGTATGATCCAATGAGCTCAAGGTTGGCTCAATTATTGTAGCTAGAGGAAGAAAGAGAAAAGGTATATCAAGCTTTCACCGAACACACCAAAGTGATGCAGAAGTGGTTTGGAAAAAAGATAATAGAGCACAAGTTTTAGGTGGGAGATTTAGTCCTCAAGTGGAATGAGAACAAAGCCAAGCCTGGGAAACACCACAAGTTTGATGCGATCTGGGAAGGTCCATTTCATATTTCTGCTGTGAATTTGGAAAATGCATACTATCTTCGAGATATGAATGGTTGGGATCTTCCGATTCTAGTAAATGGTCTTCATCTGAAGGCCTATGTTCAATGATGAACTCAAGAGGTACCAATTTGTAAATATGTACATATTTCTATTTGTAAGTAATTTTTATTTGATAGTCTAATATATATATATATCTATCTTTCTTATAGAATCAATTTCACCGAAATGGTTCAATGAAGACACATTATGATTTTAGGTAGAATTAATTGTTATACTAAAAATAGAAAATTATGAGAAGTGTGAATTACTCTTAAAGGTTTTAACAGGTTGCTTCACTCTCCAAGTTCAGAGTTTAAATGTTTTAGAGAAGTGAAATGTCAATATTTGGGAGCACAAGTCGAATGCCTAGTTGAAGAATCCAAGCATAAGGCCCCAATTTCAGAAGTATGGGAAGCAACGAACTAAAAGCGCTTTCACCTTGAGGAAAGGGTGAAAGCCCCTTTCACCTTCCAATAAGGTGAACGCATTTCAAAATAGAAAATGCTTGAACTCATGATTGTTAATCGAAGAGTCTTTTCATTGTAAGTGAAGGGTGGATGCCGAAGTCAAAAATAGGTAGCAAAGCTTTTACCGAACAAAAAAGGTGAAAACTCCATTCACCTCCAAAGGGAAGTGAACATATATTATAAATGCAAAGGAGAGCATGACAAAGAAAAGTCAACATATAAAAGGGTCAAAACGACTTTCACCCCAAAGAAGGGGTGAAACTTTCGTTCGCCCCTCATTGGGGCGAATACATCGAAAAAGTTTGCAACTCATGCTCTTTTGTTTAAAACATGCACTGATAGCTTAAAGGAAATGGAAGGTGACCAAAGGCACTTTCACCTTGTGTATGGGATGAAAATATTTTTTATTACGTGAAAGGCACGCACATCGGCTCTTTCGGACGATTGCATTAAAATGTGAGGTAAAAATAAAAGAAAAAGTAGGGGTTGTTGTAGCTTTGCTATTACTAAAGATTTTTTGGGGTTTTCTTTTTATATATATGACATGTAGGCAAAACAAAGACAAAGGGAAAATCAAAGAGAAAAAGCCCTAAAATAATTGAGTTTTAAAAAAAATCTATGCTTTTTCTAAATTTGGGCAAAAAGAAAAGCAGAAGTTGTTTTAAAAGAAGGATGTTCTCCTTGGAATCACATCAAGTAGGTAAAGAGCATTTTTGGAGCAAAAGAGAAGAAGAACAAGTGTGCTTCCATAGTGTTTTTGCTCCCCTTGCTATTTTGGAGCTATGATTTTGTAAGGGTTTCGCTCTCCGGTACAGTGGAAAATATTGGGAAGTGTGCATGCAAGCTAAGACATATTTTTAGAGTATTTAATTCAAAATGTGCACCCAAATTTGCATTGGAAGGTGATTTGGTGTTCTCGAGAAGCGAAATCTCACACTGGAAAAAATAGAAGTGCTCATTGGTCTCGGCGATGGTTTATTTTTCCAAGATAGTTTCAATAGCTAGGGCATGCTTTTCAAAGGTGCAATGCAGCAAGAAGGGCATACTTTCTAAAAGTGATTTTGTAATGAATAACATTCAATTACCATTTAGCATTGGGATTAGTGTCAATTGAGGGAAACAAGGTGCGCCTTCCTCCCGAATTCACCTAAGGAATTTACTGCATTTACTCTGGTGGTTGGCTCACATTCTATAAATAGAGAATAGGTAAATCCCTTCAAAAGTTAAATTTTTTTAAAGAATTTTCTTGTCACTGCATTTTTGGGTGTGTTGCTTGTAGAAGTTGTAGAACTTCTTCAGAGTTGTCAAGTCATCAGAGTTGATAGAATGGGAAAGAAAAGCAAAGAAGCTAAGGAGGCTACAGAGCCCAAGTAGTCTAGAAATAAAACTGAAGGTGGGTCAAAGTCCAAGAAGGCTCAAAGAAATGAGAATGTGGACTTAGACCCATACTCTGACACCATGGTAGAGGTTGGAGATTGCTTGATAACAAACAAGGGCGTAGTGAAGCTCCGAAAAGATGTAGAATTCATAGTAAATCAAGGAGTGTCAGTAGAGAGCCCATTAACTATGTCGTTTCATGCATAGTTATTTTGGTATTTGTGTACACCCGTACACCCTTGCTCGAAGCTGGTAAATTTAATTGCTAGATATTATAATCCACTTACTAGGGTCGTTCGAAAAGCCAATGGGGAGGTGCTTTTTTCTATCTCCACTATGGAAGTGAGGGAAGCATTTGCATGTGGGTTAAATCCCCCATCTGATCTGATTTTCAAGAAGTTGCATATCAATGAGCAAGAGGAAAGATATATATCAATAGTGACAATGCATCAGTTCATGGAGACGTAGTTGATTAAAGAGCCATAGTTGGGGTAGTTGCCAAATCTACCAAAATCATTGTCAAAATTTAAGAGCCCTGACTTGTTCTCGATGCTGGCATGGGTCATTGGTCTTCCAATGGATTCTACAGTCCATAAGTGGCAAGCGGTGTTGGTGCAGTGTATATCTCAGAGGGAGTTTTATGCTCCAAGGGCCATGAGAAGAGATATAAATCTAATTTATTTTGATTGGGCTAATTTTATTTATCGAAATATGCACATCCAGTTAGAGAAATTGCATATAGGAGAGGAGACATCCTTCAAACATACATCTTTTCTTGTATGGTATTTCTTCTTTCACTTGCACCAACATTTTTCATTTATAGTCGTAAGACAAGTTGATGAGAAGGATGAATTATTGCTTGTTTATGCATGGACTCCCGCTCTGTCAAGGAGGGAGTCATATTATAATTTTAACCATCTATTTTTGGGGCCCGTAATTGAGTTGATTTGTAGCCAAAGTGAGAGAGTTCATGGGGTGATGAAGGAGGTAGTCATCACAATGGAGAAAGGTGACATATTTTTGTTGACACAAGGTATGGTCGTAAGAATTTATGGCTTCATAGGTAAGCCATTCCTGCTCCCATACTTCACCATCGAGCATGTGTTCACCATGGAGGTGGTTCGACAAATAGATTATGCCAATGATGTATATGGAGTAGGGTATGGTAAGAGGACCACTTGCAATATGCCTTTCAAGTTTGGTAGTATAGAAGTGAACCAGGTCGGGTAGAATAGACTACTCATGGTGGCACTTCAAGACTTGGGGTTGATAGAACTACCACAATGATGGAGATATGACCCATTGGGTAAATTTTTGGAGATAATCAAGGCAAAGACTTTCCATTGTTGCCCGCAGCTTGATATTCAGGAGAGGCGCAACAATTTTGATGGGCACGACTTAGAGTGGCATATTGAAGATATGATGTCACTCCCACCCTAGCATGATTTCTATGAATAGGAGGTTGAGTATAATCTGATAGTATACAAAGATCAGATTCCTTCACCCAAACTATTTAGCTAGGTGAAAGAAGCTCACCCCTTGTGGACCGAAGAGAAAATAATGAATTGGTGGATTATGCGTGTCCATAGGGGAAAAACTATGTCCAATTTGGGTTGAAAATGGATGAGGCATTTTTGGAAGCCTATGATGAGTATGTCAACACCTATCAACCCATCACTTTCACCAAATTTTTACCTCAAAGCTTTCAAAAATTTGATAGTGGTGAAAGCATGGCAAAAGTGGGGCACCCAATAGCTGAAGAAGAGACACCTGAGGAGGAAGAGCAACAGTACATTTTTCAATGAAGATCTAGGTGAGTGAAGCAAAATGTAGAAGAGGCACCTTTGTTGGAGAAGTAGACTATTAAAGAGGCACCTCCATTCTTGAAAGCTATGAAGAGGCCAAGGACTGGTGCTACTTCCTCTTCTACTATTGTAGTTTTGGCTGTTTTAGTTTCTACAGTTGCAGTTGCTACAACAACTGATTATTCCCCTCTGTTGGAGTTGATTGCTTCGGTTAGCATTGCTCAAATATTTCCATTATTTCATGAGCAACCAATGGACCAGCAAGAGGATATCATTAACCTTGAGGTGGAAGTAGAGGAGTTACAGGAAGAAGTTATTATGCAGCCACCTCCATCACCAGGACACACGATGCCCATGCTCGAAGGTACATTTTTCCTTCCCTCTTCTTCTACTTCTACTTTGAAGCATGTAGTGGCTATTAGTTCATTTCCCTTAGTTTCTACCTCAGTCACTCCCCCCTTTGGCATGCCCTCCATGTCTATTTTACTCCCTTCTTCCTATCCACAAGTCACTACTACTCCTTCTATTCCCCTCTCTTCGACCTCCCTTTCTTTTAGTTCATTCACATCAGGCCGAATCCATTTTTGTGCCCTTCCCCTTCTATTACCACCACCACTTCCATCGAGGCTATAAGTATGCAAGCTCCTCCACGAGTGAGCATAACTATAGCCAACCTAGTTCTTCTATCCACTCAATTATTTTGATCCCCCCTCTTCTGGCTATCTCCTCTACTTCCTTTGAGCCTGACCGTTCATAGATCTTGATTCCTTTCACATTATTTTTGGAGTTGCAAGTACTCCTCAAATATGAGGTAGCACCAAAGCAATCATATGTAGAGAAAATCAATCGAGCGCACCTCAGTTCATCATAGTGGCTGAAAATTCATAGGTGAAAAGAGGCACTTGCCCTGGCTCAACCTCTCAAGAAATTTACCTTTGATCCAGTTGCCATGGAAGTTCACATGACCAAGATCACTCCCCTAGTCTAGAAGCTATAAGGAGAAATGACACCAAGCGATTACGCTTATGAGACTCAGATGGAGGACCTGACTAGGATTGACCCCATAAAGAAAATGGGGAATATACAGGTCGACATGAGTTTGGTCTACTTGCACGATGAATATTATAAGTAGAAATATTTTGATAATGAAAATAAAATTATCGAACTCGAAGATGCCTTGGTCTCTAGCAGAGCGTAGCAAGAGAATATGGTGGTAGAAATGGAACACTTGCATCAATAGTTGGAGGTGCATCAAAAGGACAAGGATGCGGTAGAGTAATAGGTACAAGTATTGAATGTGCAACTTGAGTCTATCTAGAATCAACTAGCGGAGAAGGCCACACAAGTTGTAGGCTTTTCCCATAAGATAGTGAAGGAGGCCCACCTTCATTTGGCCTAGAATTATGAAAATTTAGCAGCTAGAGTAGTCCAGGTGTTATAGTATCTCTACGAGGCTCGAATTTAGATTCAATTGAGTCAGTAGATAGTGGATAGTATTGAAGAGATGTTGGAGCCTCACCTAGAAATGGCTATAAAAATCTAAGCATTGGCTTAGTTCGACATACACATTCACCCCATGAGTGACATGGACCAGGCTTGGTCAACTACCAAGTTCATGTTGTATAGCTATTTTTAGTGGTTGGATCTAGTAAGAGAAGGTAGAAATCTCCTCAACATGATGGAGTGAGAGCACACTATTTCCATGATCCATTTTGATGCTCTCGTCGATATGGGCTTTCTAGATTTCACCAATGAATGGGGAGAGCTTCTACCAAAAGAACAGTTGGAAGTAGCCTAGAAGAACTTTATGGAGGATGCATCTAAAGTTGACAAGTGGGAAGAGCTGATCATAGAGGATCAGGTGTTGTCATTGATGAAAAATTTCACCCGTATGGAGCTGGCCTTGTTCGAGTTGGCCCAATGAGCTAAACACCTCAGCCTGGAGGATGTTGAACACTTGCGGTTTATCTATGAATCACTTAGTGTTCCCTCCATGTTTACTACTCATGCTTAGGTTGATGTAGTAACTATTTATGAGGTCATCAGTGCAAGTTTGAAAGAGCATGAGGAATGGGCTAAAGTAGAGTGGGTAGTAGCAGAGCAGGTAGCAACCAAAGCAGAGCGGGTAGAAGTACTCTGAGTAGCGATAAAAGTGGAGGCGACTGAGAAGGTAGAAGAGCATGCATGAAAAAGGGTGTCCAAAACCAAAGTGCCAACCAAAGCCACCAAAGGGAAGAATCACTAAAGATCCCAATGGATAAAGGCTTGGGATCACTTGCATCCATGCGAGTTGGATACCCCATGAGCTACCAAAAATATTGGCAGTTTTGCACTATGCCACATTGAAGTTCTGATCAAATTTTGTAGGAGGATTTTTGATTGTAAAAGTGATATATATATATATATATATT
Organism: Wollemia nobilis; assembly: GCA_028583015.1. NCBI lineage: Eukaryota > Viridiplantae > Streptophyta > Pinopsida > Araucariales > Araucariaceae > Wollemia > Wollemia nobilis. The sequence continues at coordinate 24,002,419 of JAQPPZ010017248.1, read as the reverse complement.
TATGATGTAGTATTTTTGGCTTGTATGATGAAATACAATGTTTTGTGTTAATTTTATTTCTCATTTTTATAAATTTTGTGCTTGAAGAATAATGGGTGTTACAAGTCAAAATGTTCGTAAAGAATCCATAGAAGTCACCTGATGGTGGTAATAAAAGTAGTGCATTGAAGTTTAAAATTTATAGGAGACTCTGGTAGTCCTTTCGCTTGAATGAAGAAGAGAAAATTTGGTACCCTTCCTCGGGTGAAGATGTTTCTTTAAAATTTGGGTCATTGAGTAAAAGGAAAAGTGAAGTTACGTTCACCTCTAACTTAGGGTGATTGACGCGTTCGCCTCATTTTGGGGTGAACGTGATGTTCTTTAAAGGGAGAAATCAAAGGAAAGGAGTTAAAAGTTTGGGCAGAAATGCTTTCATCCTAAATATGAGGTGAAAGTCCCTAAGGGGAAAAAGGGCATTGAAGTGAGTGCACCCAAAATTGAAGAGAGTGCATCCAAAGTTGAAATGTAGAGTCAAAGTGATGAAAGTGCATTCACCCCAAAGTTGGGGTGAAAGCATCATTCACCCCACTTTGGGGTGAACGTTATTTAAGTTGGAAGCATTGACAAGTCAAAAGTATTTTTACCCCATGTGAGGGGCGAACATCCCATTCGCCCCTCCTTGGGGTGAAATCTCATCAAAGGAAGGATTCAAGTGAAACTAAAAGGAAAGCGATGTTGAAAAGTCAACTTTGCTTTCACCCCAAGTGAGGGGTGAAAGTCCCATTCACCCCTCCTTGGGGTGAAGCTACATGAAGACAACCTCGCCAATTCATCAAAGTTTTGTTTTTGCTCAAGCAAATATTAAGAAAAGGTAGCATTGAAAAATCAAAGCTACGTTCACCCAAGGTGAAGGGCGACAATGCCTTTCGCCTCCCTTTGGGTGAACGTATATTTTAAGAAGTAAGATGTCCTATGAGAAGTGCTTCCACCAGGAAAGAAATGCGAAGTTCTTGACCATCTTTTTTAGGGGCAAAGCATCAAATGTAAAATCAAAAGGGTACAAAGAACTGTTTCACCCAGATTTTCTCCAAGAAGGTGAATGCAACATTGAAGTCAGGGGGCTGTCCATGGATCGCAATAATGTAAGTGTTAAAAGAGGAAGCTTGGATAAGGAGGAAATAATAAGAGTTTAAAGGCAACACTTTCGCTCATGGCTTTGTTTTGAGCGAATTCAATTTCAAGCATCAACACAGTTTTTTCAAAGGCACCCAAGACAGGTGAATGAAAAGCATTTAATGATTGGGGTGAGGAGTAGCCAAAGTTATGGATTTCAAGTGAAAAGAGCTGCAACATTTAATTTATAGGGAAATATTCATGAGTTCCAAAGCATTATGAGCAAAGGTGAATTTTCGAGGAACAATGGAGGTTTCAAGTCAACGACCAGATTTATAGTTTTCTGTGCATCGACATCCAAATATGTCGATTTCTTGGAGATTTTCCCCTTAAAACTGGATCATTGCCTCAAGAGAAATATTTTCAAGGACTTCAAGGAGGAATTTCTTCGCCAAGGTTCCCGATCTGTAAACATTTTGTCTTCATGTGCATTTAATGAAAGAGGCAGAAACCTCTATAAATACTACTCAATTTCCATTGTAAAGAGGAGGATAGACATTCTGCAGAAAAGCTATTCAAGTTTTCTGTATAATAGAAGAGACTTGGCTTCTAATTTTGCAAGCAATTTTATGTGTGATTACTTTCTATTTTAAGCATTTCTGTTTCATATTCATGTTTGTTATCTGTTGCTAAATTCAAATTTTGTGTCTGGATTTGAATACTATCGGTGAGGGAGTGAGTACTGGAATGCGATCCTGGAGGTTGTTTCTGTAGAACTGTAAGTAAATTCTTTGCCTTATCTTCATCTTATGCTGCTACCATGCTTGGTTGGAATTCCTACTGTTAGTCTATCCCCGATCCTACACCTTCGGCCTATGGCCATATTTCCCATTTCTTTCTGTTATTTCAAATTTCTTTCCTGCAACTCTAGTCTCAAACCAGTGTAGGATTTAGTAAGGGAGCCAACCCTCTTTGGAGATTGGCATGGAGGACATCTCTTTCCTCTGACCTTTCAATGTTGGCCATGTCTAGGGTGCACAAACACGGGTTTGTATAATTAGGTAGATATTTGACCAACACATAGTTTTCTAATTTAGAAACTTTAGATTATTCAATCCTAGGGAGACATAAGGTAGCCTACATCAAAGGAAATATTTTCTTAGTATTGTTTGCATATCATGGAAGAAATTGTTAAAAATGCATTTAATGAGAATAGTGAAGACATGTTGCACATACTTAAGTTTTATTCTCAAAACTTAATAGATAACTTTGATGGAAAGAAATAAATGTCTAATGATTTAAAATAAAAATTGTCTATGTTTCTCAAGGAGGCAAAAGAAGAAAGTTTCACTACACTTATAAGTTATCTTCATGAAAAACTCTTCAAAACATGGTGGAATTCTCAAAATACTATTAGGTTCTCTTCAGAAGAATGCTTAATGATGTATTTATCATTAATTAGTTTTGAGTTCTTTCAAGGGAAGAAACAAGAAAAAGAAAAAGTCACATATAACTTGAATGAAGTTTATGTTGGTTTCAATAAGGAATCATTGAAATCGGGACAGTATTATTTTAATGATTTACTAATTCAATGCTTAGAAGATATATCTTAAATGAAGATGCAGAAAAAAAAAAACAAGAAGAGAAGAAATCACTTCAAGAAGGGCAATAGAATTCCTGAATTAAAATACAAAGAAGAATCTCATATTAAGGGTTTAAATATTGATCTAAAGGAAGTAGATTGAAGATAAAGTACAAAGACTAAATAACATGAAGCAAAATTCAAATATGAAGTCAGGCAAGAAGAAGGATTAGATAAAGATCAAGATAAATATCAAATCCATTGCAAAGTCACTTGAAGGACAAAGACCTAAATTGAAGACTAAATTCTTCAATAACCAAATAATGTAATACATGGGTGTTGGAGAATATTATATTATTTGGTACATGCTAATGTACCCCCATGGTACCTTCATGGTACATGCTTGTAAATATTAGACTAGGGTCAAGTCTTAGATTAGAGTGTGAGTAATATTTTATGTAATGTAATAATGTGCAGGAAATGCACAAGTGTCATGTGAGTAAGTGTGCAAGTGTAATGTGAGTATATGTGCATAAGTTTCTTATATGTAAGTGTGTACAAGTGTCTTTATATTAGAGAGTGCTAAGTGAAGAGTCATGTCTGGGTGTGCATACAAGATAGAGTCATGTGTATGCAAGTGCCAAGTAGAGAAACCAAGAGTTATGAGACTTGACATATGGAAAGGAATAGTAAAATATCCAAAGAGTAATTCTACTATGGCTATATAGTACTCCATAGATAAGCATTGAAAATCAAGAGAGATTTAAGTACTACATTTTTAAGGGAAAGTGGAGTAATAAAGGATTGCATACATTTGAGCAATTAATATTGTAAGTTATGCTACATGCTTCTTACATGTATGATTCAGACTATTACAATAATATTGCTACTTATTAATGAATTCTATTTGATATATTATAGGCCTTGATTTACATATTAAATTGCTCATATTATTCTACTTACATCATTATCTTGATCTTACTATATTATGTCTATCTTATATTTGATCTTGTGGAATTTATCCTATGAATTTTTACATTAACATTAAGGCTTCAAAAGCCATCAAGTAGAAAATAAAAAAGGATGTCTCATGCTTGAATGGGATGAATATCACACAAAATCAAGTGTTCATTAGAAATTTGTTTTGTTATGGAGCAAAATCTACCAAATCACTAAAATTATAGGATAAAATGCTTATAAGCTCACCTTTATAGGAGTGATGCTCCCTATCTTGGTGAACAGGTAGAACCTTCAATTGATATAGTATAAATGAGTTCTAGTCAAAATAATATGTATATAGTACTAGCTATTAAAATAGTAAGTATTTACCCCTTATTCTATTGTTGTTTTTCTCCTTTTCCCATTTTTACCATAATTTTATTCTTCTCTATTCCCAAATTAGTAATGTAATACATTTGTTAGGGATATTTTGGTATTAAAAATTTATGATTTGCTCAAAAAAATGAGAAATCCACTCACTTATATGGTTGACCTTGATCTGACCATAAGGTTAGATAAACTTTCCCTTAACAGGCCAATCAACTTACCTGAGCAATCTGAATCAAGAAATAAGCAACACACACATTGCTCAAGGCCTATGAATACCTTGGAGGAGCCAAAGAAACCTAAATTTGCATTGTGCACTCTCCATGTTGACCAAATTAAAGAGCAAATTGTGCACTATAAGCCATAAAAAATTACATACTTAGCCATTCACACACCAAATACCAAGTAGGTCATAGCCTTACAAGGATCCCCACTAGACTTCAAGTGAATCACTTAAGGATAAACCAAAGAAGATTCCAAAATATTTATCAAGTTAGGAAATCTAAGTGAATTACACAACCTTCAAGTGAATTACATCTTTCTTAGTGAAAGCAAATTGCCCCTTTCAAGCAAATTTCTTTACCTTTCAAACTGCAACCCAATGTTGTTAATGAGAAAATTGCTTGTATTTTTGAGTGAATAACCTTAATTTATGAGTAAATAAATTCCAACCCCAAATACCAAATTTCCCTAATTTTTATTTTTTTCCATTTTGATTATTTTCTAACTATTATCCAACATGGACACCTCATCTATTTCTACTAGCCCTTCATTACCGAAATATTAGGCAACCTCATTACCTTCCATAATTATCGTCCCATTCATCATTTGTCCATTATACCCTGTTATAGTTATCACATTAGAGTCTAGACCATTAGAGGGATAGGGTCAAAAGAGAAAGAGGGATAAGATAAAATAGCATTATTCTTGACTTTCTAAAATATGAGAATATTTCTTCAATGGCCATTACAAGAAATGTGGTAGAAGGTATATATACACTCCATAGGGAGGTAAGGAGGGAAGCTTTGAGAAGGTTCAAATTAGGCTAAAAATAAAATATGGGATCATAAGTCAAACCTGAACATTTGGCTTAGAAATTAACCTCATGCCACAAGTGTAAAATTACCATGAGTTGATAGAAACTGTGGTCAAGAGGTATAATCCAACAATGAGAATATTTTATTTGTTGTAGTGGATAGAATATGCTTTCTACATAAGGAAAATAATTATAAGAAGTATGTTGAAGGCCATTGATGACCCAGTAATATGGATCTCTTGTAGCCCTAAAAACTAAAAGGGATTTTATTATAGGTAGTCCAACACCCATTAGAAAATTTTCCTAGCCCTATACCTTAAGAAATTTGATCTACCATTCAATTTTAGTATCCCACTAGAATTGTACTAGTTCAAGGAAGATACCCAAATGGTGATGTAGGGGATAATCACTATTGAGCAACAAGAAAATCCATGAGGAACAAAAATGCTTATTTTATGCAGTTCAAAACAACTTGGGATACTCCCAAATGATTGACTATGCCCAGTATATTATTAGACCAAATGGATGGTCAATTAAGGGACTTTAGGGAAGGGAGTAAGTTCTCCTATATGTCTTATTTGGTCTGGTTGATCTAATACTAGAAGAAAATATAGTTTTCTAATCTCTAGCTAGATGAGGTAAGAACATATGGATGATCCCTAAGCATTATGGAGTGCATGGATGTACCCTACCAAGAAGAAAAATAGACTTCCTATCGGTTCTATGATGAGGTGTACAAGGTCATCATGGGAAATTTTAGAGGGAAGTTCTTGAAAGTGATAGATGAGACACGAAGGTTAATGATAAAAATAGCCACAAGGGAACTTTTTAAAGAGGACTAAATCATGCATCTATCTCTATGGATTTTTAACCATGCCCTTCGAGCTGTCTACTAGAGTTTCAAACTACATATTCAATCTAGAATATATCAAGTAACTGGACTATATTTTTATGAAGTAATTTAAAGGGCAAAATATAACCACCTTCTACCTGCTCAAACAATAGATCTTGAAAATCACTCCCAAAATGTAAGGATACAACATAGTCGTAGAGGTAATATTAAAGGAAATAAATCTCAAACAACTTAGGGATCAATAGTTCTATGACCCAAAAGAAGTTCTCAAAAGACCCTTAGGGATAATAAATTGGATGCCTTCTTTGCACATGAAAAGAGGTAAAACATCCAACAACAAACCAAATTGGATGAAGAAACAACCCTTGCAATTCTAGGTAGCAACAAGGGTTATGAAGATGAGATTCAAAGTTGATACAACAACTCCTAGAGTTGCATGCATTTTATATAAAGATAAAAGATAACTTTGATCCTAATATCAAGTCAAATCATCAATGATTGGGGGTCCTTTAATAATTTGGGTATACATATAAGAAAATTCTAGCATGGCAAAGTATGAGGTATGAAATAAATATTATGACCAAATCCATAATAGATGGTCCATTTTATGTTCAATTCTCTATCACCTAAGACAAGAAAAACCTATAGGTTCCAAAAGGGGTAAAACATTTATAAAATCAACACTAAGCACTTTAGACCCACACAAGTTAAAGCCTAGGAAGCAAGTAGCACCAAAAATCACCATTTCAACTAAGCTAACAACTCTAGCAATATTAGCACAATAATCAAACAAGCAATTATTAAAGGGGAAAAATGGGTTTGACGTATATGGTTCAATGTTTGGTGAGGTGGTTGTAGCAGTAGAATAGTAACAAGAGCAAAAAATCCAAATTGAGAAAGGTAAAATACCTCAAGGAAGCTCTCCTCAAAATCTAGGAATGGCTAGTCCACTAACCATAACTTCACACACTTACCTCCCATAAGTTTACCATTTTCCATTCCATATCCTCTCTCTACCACTTCTTCTATATCATTCTCTCTTCTCACTCCATTTTATTCTATCCCCACTATTCTTTCCTATTATTCTGCTATTCTTATCCCATCATCCACCAATGTAGCCCATGTTCTTTGAGGTATAACTGGCCCCATATATCGTCAAGACCCACTATACCTCCTACAATAATCTTCATAGTATAAATTATCTCCATTACCTTTTCTCATCCACACCTACTCAAATCCTATCATCATAATCAATAGTTCCATAAACCATAACACCTATTTTGGCTACCCTAGTTGGATTAGCATCACATCCCACTCTCCCCACTTCCATTACATTTCCTATCATTACCACTGAGTTTGTGTCCCTCACTATACCTACCTCCTCCACTTGCCCTCCATCTCAAGGAATGCAACTTCTCCTATAGGCAATGACTTTGATTATCCCTATTATAGGAGTTGAATCTATAGGATCTCCCCCAACAATAAGTACATCTAAAGGGCTTAGGCCACATTATGCCTATAATGTTAGAGTATCTAACATCATCAAGGCATTAGATGGGCATTTTTCTAGGAAAATGTATGGAAGAAATAATACAAGAAACTCAATAGAAATACCTCTAAATTATTAATACTCTTTCATTCACAACTATCGAGGAACAAAGACTAAGTATACATTGTTGAGGCTTTAGAGATTGACCTCTCCAAGATAGCATCATCCCTGGATAACTTAACTACTAGAGTGTTCCAGCTATATTTGGATAAGAATAGATCCATACCAAATGATTTAATTGGCTAACCAAATCACACTTGGTACGATAATAAAATATGACCAAGTAGCATTTGAGGATGAAGCATGCCAACTTAGGAACAAAATGTTAGATGTAAAATTAAATCGAATCAAGAAATAAAATAACCAAAAATAAAGGGCTTAATAAAGGGGATGCTAAGGATTTGTTGAAGAAAAAGATAGAGGACCTTGAAGCCCAACTTACTAAGTCTAAACAACTCATGCAAGAAATGACTTAGGAGCAAAGTAGACTAGTGGAGGACCTAGAAAAGAAAGATTGATATATCAAGGATTTGAAAACCTTGAAACTCATTGAAATAGAGATAGACCCAAATTTAACACAATAAATTTATATGCCTAAGGACATATAGGACCAAATAAATGAGAAAATGAAGAACACCTTTGAATACTTCTAACTAACATCTACCATAGAGAAAATCTTGTAACTAGTTGAAAGTATCATGAAATAAGTGGAAGAGAAACTTTCTATGAGAGGTGAACATCAATAATACCTCAAAATCCTTGCATAAAATACCCTAGAACAAGCACAACAATATGGTATAGATAAATTTATGGTGAATAATACAAGAAAGATCTTAAACATATAGAGAAACATACAAACTTACAAAGACAACCTAGAGTTTTTAAAACACAAGTACAAGATATGGATAAAGAGATTTAAGGTTTGATTAGTTATAGAATGCCAAACATTTTTATGATAGGAAACATGTCCTAGATTATGATGTCATCCATGCCATGATAAAAGTAGTGAAAGATCGCATCAATCAAGAGAATATCCCTAAAGCATGTAAAAATTTGAAGATGACTCACACCAAGTTGAGAGAGCTAGTTGTAAAGGAAAAACAATTGTTCAAGAAACCCTTTGAATGTCTAGTGAGGGAGGTAAAAGACATCAATATGGTGTAGTTTCCTAATGAAAAAAAGTGGTATAAACTATTGGAACTATTACCATTGAAACTGGCTAAGGGGTTGAATACAAGGAGGAAAAATAATTTTACCAGTTTTATAGCAAAGATCTCAATTTTGGTAGACTCCATTCCTAATAATAAAGGCAAGATCCAGGACCTTATGCCAACTGAGCTTGGAATCCCATGAAGTCACTAAAAAAATGAAGAACACATGCTTATACTAAGAGGGGGGTGAATAGTATAAGATCAACTTTTACTTTTCTTTCCCAAATAATATTATCCAATATTATCAATGGCAATATCAATAGCAGTAATCAAAGCAATGCACAAATCATCACACACAAGAGAGACACAAATTTAACGTGGTTCACCCAATGTGGGCTACTCCATGGAGAAAATATTTCTTCTAAATTTTCTCAACAAATCTCTTGGGAATCAATTCCCTATTACAATGTTTATGGACCTCTGTCCAAAGGAGACACCAATCCCCTATGCTCTGATTTGTGGATCTCTCTCCACAGGAGAACTCTTTCCCCTTTTCTCTGGTTCATGGAACTTGATCTAGGAGAACTCTATCTCCTCAACTAGTTTGTGGATCTCTCTCCATAGAAGAACTCTATCTCCCCAACTGGTTCATGGATCACACTCCATAGGAGAACTCTTTCCCCTTGCTCTGGTTTGTGGATCTCTCTCCATAGGAGAACTCCTTCCCCTTGCTCTGATTTATGGATCTCTATCCATAGGAGAACTCTTTCCCCTATGCTCTAGCTGGTGATCTTCTAGAAGACTTCTACCCCCACTACTTTGGCTTGTGGATCTCTCTCCATAGGAGACCTCTATCCCCACTACACTGGCTGATGGATCTCTATCCACTAGAGACTACTGTCCTCTTTGCTCTATCACCTCCAAAGCCTACTCTCAATTCTATCTCAAATCTACACCACACTCTATCCCAAGTCTAGCACAAATATGCTCTAACTCTACTTACAAATCTACACCAAACTTGTCTTAAATCTACCCCAAGCCTTAACATAAAGCTTGAATAGATCAGAAAATCAAACCTGCTCTTAATTTTATTTCAAGTCTTCATAAGACTTGCTCAAATCTACCTTCAAGCCTTCTCAAAGACTTGCTCAAATATACCTTCAAGCCTTCTCAAAGACTTTCTCAAATCTACCTTCAAGCCTTCTCAAAGACTTGCTCAAATCTACCCTCAAGCCTTCTCAAAGACTTGCTCAAATAACTCCAAAACTTGCATACAAAACACAACTTAAATCTCTTTTCAAAAAGCTTTCTTCACACAAATAAATTCTACTTAGAATTCTTTAACCTCTAGAACATATAGAGAATGATATGCTCTATCAAAACCTCAATATGTTTTACACTCACAAATTTTGTACTCAACCAATCAATCTCTACCACTTGCAAAAACTCTTTCAAATCAAATCAAACAATGTATAAATTGTTTCACAAATTGGTCTATCCTTCTTGCCAATTTTCCCTCATAAATCAATCACACTAATGCATAATATCCCTCATAAAATTGATCTCAAACACTTCCACAATTGCAATCAATATCTCTCAAACCAATGTTCAAAATATTTCACTAACTTGTTTTCAACCCTAACACAAGTAGTTCACAAACTCTATCTCAAATGACTCCAAAACATTCAATCATGAATTACAAAATCCTTACTCAAATATTTCCAACAATGCTTATCAAACAATCCTTTTCACTCCACCTTATGTTTCACAACATTCATTCCAACAAACACTTCAAACAAAGGATGATGTGCCCATACCTCTTAATTGCTCTTTTGGAGATATATCTTCAAAACCTATCTCACAAATAATTGATTTGTCTAGTGCCACTTCAAAGGTTAGTTTGCAATATACTTCCTCAAAACATCCACATGAGTTTTTCACCTCAACAGATATTTCACCATACAAAGATTCAATAAAATGTCAAACCACTTTTACACCTTATTACTCCTAACCTTGCAAATAAAATTTCATCAACAAAGATCACCAATTACATAAGCAAAATATTTCATTTACACCTTATATCTCCTACTTGTCATTAATGCATTTCCAAAAGATAAATAAATCACCACTTCAATTTTTACCCCAAGGCACTAGCAAACAAACCCACTTAATATTTTTCTCAAGAAAAAGAAATCATTTCATAACCCCTTTTATTGCAAAAATAAAATCAACACAAAACTCCTTATATCTCCCTAGCTAGCGCATACCTTAGCAACTTTGGACTTTGGGCATAAATTAATTTTTATAAAAAAATTAATCTCTTGCTATCGCTTGCCACTAAGAATCGAACCTGCATTGCCTACTGGCCCCGCACCCTAGCCACGGCTAGGCCACCATGTGGGCTAGCCACCCACACGAAACCAAACCCCTACTACCTCCGCTTTGTCCTTATCCTCTACCGTGCAAAACAAAATGATGCAAAAAATTTATACTGCCTCCATCACGACTCGAACACGAGTCCTGTCAGCTGCTACGCCCTAGCACCATGACCACAGCCATCTGGGCTACCTACCCAGATGGGATTAAAAGTTGGAGCCTCTGCTCCTTGTATTTAACCTGCCCGACTTTCGAAATCAAAAATGTTTCCCTCTCTTTCCATCGTGAATCGATCGATGAACAAGGCTCAAGAATAATCGATGAACGAACCACAACTTTTACCACTTCAAATTGCATTATAAATATGCCATCGTTGGCATAGTCTTCGATGTCGATGCTCGATTTCAAACTTTGGCGCTTTGAAATAAATATTATATTTAATTATAATAATTTAAATCCTATGGATTTAAATATTATAATTTAAATATTAAAAATCCTTTTGGGCCTTTTCTTTAAGGATAACCTTTTGCCACCATAAATGAATATTTTAACCTTTGCAAAATAAATAAAACACCATGGAGAGGAATTCCTTTCTTCTTGCTACCTTATACCTCATGTGCCACCATGAAGAATATTCTCACAAATATTTCCATCAACTTAGGACATTAAACCTCTTGACATTAATTCCATCAACTTAGGACATCAAACCTCTTGACATCAATGACAACAAAACATGCTCAAATTTCCAACAATCTCCCCCTTTGTCATTGATGGCAACCCTTTTTCCTTAAACATTCCTTTTTCCTTTTTCCAAATCTGCTCCCCCTAACTGAATGCTCTCCCCCTAACTCAAATCTCTCCCCCTTTGACATCAATGGCAAAGGGACTCCTTTGGGGCTAAATATAAGACTCTTAGCTCAGCCCCCTCCCCACCTCCTCTCCTTGAGGTGGTTAATTTTGGGGTGGGAGTATCTCTACTCCCAGCATACAATGCTCTTTTTCTTTGTCCACCTTCTTTCTCAACATACCCTTTTGATTCTTTTGAGTGTCCTTGTTCTTGCTTGTCTCTGGAAATTTTGTTCTACACCACTTGGCCTTATGCCCAATATTATTGCACTTATAACACTTAATTTTGTGGTTCTTAGAAGGTGCAAATATCTTGAAGTTCCTCCTGGTGAAGCCATACCCATTTCTATCATGAACCCTACAATGAATTGCTTTATGACCAAATTGATTACAAGAGTAGCAATACCCTTGAAAGAGATGTCCATATTTGAAGTTTCTCTTAGTAAAACCATATTCCTTCTTTCCATGAGCCTTGCAATGCATAGCCTTGTGACCAAACCTGTTACATGAGAAACAACGTCCTTTGAAGAGATCTTGCCTTGAATCCACTGGTCTCTTAGTCCTTTCTTCTCTGTGATGATCCATGTTCCTTGTTTGTGCATTGTTTCCTTCCTTGGTGAAGCTTCTACTCTTCAAATTATTCTCACAAGTCTCAATTTCTCCTTCACTTTCTTCCTCTAAAACTTCTTCCTCTTTTGAGCTTGAACTTGACCCTTCTTCTTGTTGCCCTTGTCCTTCTTCAAAACCAAGTCCTGTTTTGATAGATGAAGGTCTTTGTGCATTGATAATCTTATCCAAAGTCTTTGAACTTTTCCCAAACTTGTGTAGCTTGTCCTTAGACTCTTTCACTTCCATCCTTAGTGAAACTACTTCATTTTCTAATCTCTCACATTCTAAGACCTTTGCCTCTAAATTTTATTTAAATATCCTTGTCTTAGCTATTGAGTTTGTCAGGTCTTGTATAAGCTTTCCTTTTTCTTCATCACATTCTTGAACTTGAGCCTTGAATTTTGAATTTTGCTTTCTAACATTTTTCAATTCTTTGAGAGCAGCAATAAGTTCTGCTTCTAGATCTACTATGCCTTCCTCTTCATTTTTTGAATCTTTCTCTACTTCTTGGTCTTCAAGAGCATCTTCATACTTTTCAGATTTATCTTCAACAGGAGCATTTTCTTCCTCTTCTATTGCCAAAAATAGAATTTCTTCTTCTTCACTATCTGAGGGTCTTTCATCACTATCACTTGAAACCTTGCTTCCCTTATCAACATAGAAGCTCTTCTTATGCCTTTGAAAAAACTTCTTTTCATGCTTGCTTTGTCCATACCTATTTTTCTTTTCATACCTAGATTTTCCTGCTTCCTTTTTCTTATGATCTTGTTTCTCTTCACTACTACTGCTTCTAGCTTCTAGATAGTTAGATGCATAGTGACCATAATTACCACAATTGAAACACTTCACTATTTTCATACCTTTGTGCTTTCTTGAGTCCTTGTTTCTTCTACCATAGTTAGCTTCTTCTTCACTGGATGATTCACCACTTGATTTTGGTCTCTTGTCTTTTGTCTTCTTTGCTTCTTTGAAGGCTGCCTCTTTCTTGATGTTGGGATCCTTTACAATTCTCATCTCATAAGCTATGAGAGTTCCATGTAACTCATCCATAGTCAAATTTTCAATATCTCTCGTTTCTTCTATGGTTGAAACCTTTCCATCATACCTCATAGGAAGTGACCTTAAAACCTTTTGAGCAACATCGGAGTCTTCAATTTTAAATCCAAGTCCTCGCATGGTGTTAACAACCTCATCCACATGAAGTAAGTATGCAACAATGTCTTCCTCATATTTCATCTTCAAATATTCAAATATTTTCTTGTGATTTTGCAATTTTGCCATCTTGACCTTTTTATCTCCCTCATATGTTTGCTTCAATTTTTTCCATATCTCTTTTGCTGATTTGCAATGCATAACTTTTACAAATTCTGCTTCATGTAATCCACTCAAGATTACATTCATTGCCTTTGCATTATTCACATGTAGGAGCTTACCATATTTATCTATGGGAGGATTAGTTGTAGGTGTGAACCCATCCTCAACTACTTGCCATGTCTCATATCCTTGTGCCATCAAGTAAGTCCTCATTCTTATGCTCTAGAAAGCATAATTGTTCCCATCGAACAATGGTGCCTTATTTTCTGAAGATCCACTCTGAGATGCCATTTGTGTTCTTGTACACTCTTCCTTCAAGTTGTTAGACTCTTTTGAAGGAACCCACTCTAATACCAATTGAAGAACACAGGCTTATACTGAGAGGGAGGGTGAACAATATAAGACCAACTTTTACTTTTCTTTCCCAAACAATATTATCCAATATTATCAATGGCAATATCAATAGCAGTAATCAAAGCAATGCATAAATCATCACACACAAGAGAGACACAAATTTAACATGGTTCACCCAATGTGGGCTACTCCATGGAGAAAATATTTCTTCTAAATTTTCTCAACAAATCTCTTGGGAATCAATTCCCTATTACAATGTTTATGGACCTCTATCCAAAGGAGACACCAATCCCCTATGCTCTGATTTGTGGATCTCTCTCCATAGGAGAACTCTTTCCCCTTTTCTTTGGTTCATGGAACTTGATCCAGGAGAACTCTATCTCCTCAATTGGTTTATGGATCTCTCTCCATAGAAGAACTCTATCTCCCCAGCTGGTTCATGGATCACACTCCATAGGAGAACTCTTTCCCCTTGCTCTAGTTCATGGATCTCTCTCCATAGGAGAACTCCTTCCCCTTGCTCTGATTCATGGATCTCTATCCATAGGAGAACTCTTTCCCTTCTCTGGTTGGTGATCTTCTAGAAGACTTTTTCCCCCACTGCTCTGGCTTGTGGATCTCTCTCCATAGGAGACCTCTGTCCCCACTGCACTAGCTAATGGATCTCTATCCACTAGAGACTACTATCCTCTTTGCTCTATCACCTCCAAATCCTACTCTCAAATCTATCTCAAATACTTTCAGTCTAGAATAAATCTACTCTAACTCTACTCACAAATCTATACCAAACTCTATCTCAAATCTACCCCAAGCCTTAACAAAGTTTAATTCTCTTAATGTTGTTTCAAGTCTTCATAAGACTTGCTCAAATATGCCTTCAAGCCTTCTCAAATACTTGCTCAAATCTACCTTCAAGCCTTCTCAAAGACTTTCTCAAATATACCTTCAAGCCTTCTCAAAGACTTGCTCAATTATGCTCTCAAGCAGCTCACAAAAATCTGCTCAAATAACTCCAAAACTTGCATACAAAATACAACTTAAATATCTTTTCAAAAATCTTTCTTCACACAAACAAATTCTACTTAGAATTTGTTTAACCTCTGGAACATATAGAGAATGATATGCTCTATCAAAATCTCAATATGTTTTACACTCACAAATTTTGTACTCAACCAATCAATCTCTATCACTTGCAAAAAAAAATTTAGATCAAATCAAACAATGTATACATTATTTCACAAACTGGTCTATCCTTCTTGCCAATTTTCCCTCATAGATCAATCACACTAATGCATAATATCCCTCATAAAATTGATCTCAAACACTTCCACAATTGCAATCAATATCTCTCAAACCAATGTTCAAAATATTTCACTAACTTGTTTTCAACCCTAACACAAGTAGTTCACAAACTCTATCTCAAATGACTCCAAAACATTCAATCATGAATTACAAAATTCTTACTCAAATATTTCCAACAATGCTTATCAAACAATCCTTTTCACTCCACCTTATGTTTCATAACATTCATTCCAACAAACACTTCAAACAAAGGATGATGTGCCCATACCTCTTAATTGCTCTTTTGGAGATATGTCTTCAAAACCTGTCTCACAAATAATTGATTTTTCTAGTGCCACTTCAAAGGTTAGTTTGCAATATACTTCCTCAAAACATCCACATGAGTTTTTCACCTCAATAGATATTTCACCATACAAATATTCAATAAAATGTCAAACCACTTTTACACCTTATTACTCCTAACCTTGCAAATAAAATTTCATCAACAAAGATCACCAATTACATAAGAAAAATATTTCATTTACACCTTATATCTCCTACTTGTCATTAATGCATTTCCAAAAGATAAATAAATCACCACTTCAATTTTTACCCCAAGGCACTAGCAAACAAACCCACTTAATCTTTTGCTCAAGAAAAAGAAATCATTTCATAACCCCTTTTATTGCAAAAATAAAATCAACACAAAACTCCTTATATCTCCCTAGCTAGCGCATACCTTAGCAACTTTGGACTTTGGGCATAAATTAATTTTTATAAAAAAAATTAATCTCTTGTTACCGCCTACCATTGAGAATCGAACCCGCACTACCTGCTGGCCCTGCACCCTAGCCACAGCTAGGCCACCGCGTGGGCTAGCCACCCACATGAAACCAAACCCCTACTACCTCTACTTTATCCTTATCCTCTACCACGCAAAACAAAATGATGCAAAAACTTTATACTACCTCCATCACGACTCGAACATGAGTCCTATCAGCTGCTACGCCCTAGCACCATGACCACAGCCGTCTAGGCTACCTATCCGGATGGGATTAAAATTTGGAGCCTCTGCTCCTTGTCTTTAACCTACCCGACTTCTGAAATTGAAAATGTTTCCCTCTCTTTCCACCATGAATCGATCAACGAACAAGGCTCAAGAATAATCGATGAACGAACCACACTTTTACCACTTCAACTTGCATTATAAATATGCCATCGTTGGCATAGTATTCAACGTCGGCGCTCGATTTCAAACTTTGGCGCTTTGAAATAAATATTATATTTAATTATAATAATTTAAATCCTATGGATTTAAATATTATAATTTAAATATTAAAAATCCTTTTGGGCCTTTTCTTAAGGATAACCTTTTGCCACCATTAATGAATATTTTAACCTTTGCAAAATAAACACCATGGAGAAGACTTCCTTTCTTCTTGCTGCCTTATACCTCATGTGCCACCATGAAGAATATTCTCACAAATATTTCCATCAACTTAGGACATTAAACCTCTTGACATTAATTCCATCAACTTAGGACATCAAACCTCTTGACATCAATGACAACAAAACATGCTTAAATTTCTAAAAAAACATAGCATTTTTGGTACTACCATCATCAAATATTATTTATTTTTGGAAGCAACAAGCAACAATAGGAGGCCAGAAAACAACAAAATACAAAAAAAGTTCCAAAAAATTGCTCCTTTTTGGTAAAGTATTGATTTGCCTATTGGTCGACTGGCTTAGATGAGTGATTTGCTCCTTAAATTTTTCTTGGTAGAGGTGTTTAATTTACTTACTAAAGTGATTCAATCGCTTACAAAATTTAATGAATTGCTCAAAAAGACTAAGCAAATCACTAGGACAAGGCATAGAAGTGAAAATTAGCACAAATTATGAGAAAATGCTTTTGAAAAGTGACTTTTAAACATTTTATGGTGCACTAAATATTTTTGAAACCTTCTAAACCTATTATAGGCATAATTATAGGCATGTAACATTTGAAGGTGTGACATTTTATTAAATTTGTGCCCAAACCTTCACTTTTACTAGAAATAGTTATTTTTCACCCCAAGCAACTCAAGGGTAAAATTTTACTATCAATAGAAGCCTAAGGCCTTAATTATATATTTTTCCCATGAGAATTCAAAGCTACATTATGAAACCCACATTGTGCTTTATATTCATGAGGTTGTAAGAAATTAGCAAGTTCTTATGCATCCTATTAGTGGCATTGCCCTCCTAGTTTGCTAAGTACATGACAACTAGGTGTGACCCTTCTAACCTATCTTAAATTTGGTTTATCAATTTTATAATCAAAGGAATAGGTGCATATTGATGTTATCTTATTTTTTATGTATTTATTGATCGCATGCTATCATCACTATAGTGTAATAGTCCTATTTTATTTCATCTCTTGCATTATAAACTTCACAATTTTATATTTTGCACTTTACACATTTGATTTTTGTATTTTACTTTCATGCATTTATTTTTTATGCAAAGTAGTTATTCTAGATTAGATAGAAATACAAGGACAACAAAAAGTTGACCTTAATTCCAAGGTTAAAGGAAAGGCAAACCAGTCCAACCTTATTTAAACTCATAACACAACATTTTAATAAAAAATCAAGACATTTCCTTCAATAAACAATAACAAATTATTAAAAAATTAAAATAATCATTATTTTTCATATAATAAAAGTCTTGTTATCTTCCCATGCCTAATGCTCATGGGCTTCTAGTATCTTTTTTTTTTGTCGGTAAAAGAAAATTTCATTGATAGTGGGTTTTGAAAGGAGCCCCAAAACCTTATTACAACCAAGAAAAAACATCAAAACTTTAGACCCAAAGACCAAAATAGAGGGCAACCCACAAGAGGGGTCCTGTAGAGTGGTAATTTTACCCAATTGCAAAACCAGACTCATAGTTAGGATTTTGATTAGAAAACCCTCTCTTGCAAATAAATAGAAATTTCTCCAAGGTTCCTTTTACTTATGTGTGCTTGTATGCTTATGAAAATGTATCAAATAAGTGCTAGAATACCTTAGTGATTTGCAAGCAACTGTTAACAAGGGGCCTATGTTGGTATTACTTTATTATGCTATGTTATTGATTGTTCATGAAACTTAAAAGAAAAGAAAATGTAAATGTGATTGGCCCTCATATGACCACGATGAATAGATGAATTTCATTTTATTTTGAAGTATTTTAGATAGATTTTTATCTTCTTTTTGTTAAACATAT
The DNA here is from genome assembly GCA_028583015.1 of Wollemia nobilis. Classification (NCBI taxonomy): domain Eukaryota; kingdom Viridiplantae; phylum Streptophyta; class Pinopsida; order Araucariales; family Araucariaceae; genus Wollemia; species Wollemia nobilis. The sequence goes on along the minus strand of JAQPPZ010017248.1, from coordinate 23,983,798 downwards.
TTTAAACAAGTTTTATCTTCTTTAAATCTTACTTTGAGCATGAAACAAAAGATTAAAATATCTCCTTTAAATGTGAATCTGAAATGATGAACGGATTCATTTTATGTTTCTTTGAGCATGCAAAGAAAATAAACTACATGACTAGATTTAAAAAAAAAATTACTCTTTGGGATGCCATATAAATTACCCCTCTTTAATGAAATTATAATTTTCATAAAGAGAAGTTAATTTATTGCTTGAAAAATGAAATGCAAAGCTTAAAATATGAAATCATGTAAAAATTTGAAACTACAAAATTCCATTAAAACTGTGAACATTATAAAGTTTAGAATTTCAAATTTTCTTCAAAATAAAATTGAAATTGCTTGAAATGAAACATTAAAGCTTATTATTGGGACTCGTGCATCTATTTTTGGAATTTTAATTTTTTATTTTATTTGCATAATTTAAAAAAAAATGTTTGTGGAAGAAAAATAAATAAACTAAAGCAAAAAGAATAAACCACAAAAGTAAATGCTAAAAATATTAAAAGATAAACTACTATTAGTATAATGCTACCCTATCCTACAAAACTAGAGATGTGAGAATTTTTGAATGTAACCTAATTTAATCGAAGCTGCATTCACACAATTTGAAACAAAGTAGGTGCAATATTCTAAGGAAATAAAATAAATTCCATGTTTCTAAAAATTCAATAGTGCAACCATTAAACAAACTGCATTAAACATTATCTATAAGCCTAAAAAGCATTAAAGGGAAACATAAATAGTTAACCCAAAACATTCAAAAAATTTCTCCTCCAATTCTACTTACAAGGTGCAATTTTTTGGAGTATTTTGCATTTACCACAAAAAATGATAATGTCCTATTTTTCCCAAAAATTTCTAGCCCTAAAAATGCAATTTCGATTCCATTTTATCATTTTTCCAAAAACCCTTCATTTCTTCTTCGTTATTTCTTTTGTTTCACTCACCTAGTAACGCTTACTTTTTCCTCCTTCTGTTGGCTTGGTACCATTCTCCTTAATTCATGTTTCATCTTCACTTGGAAATGTTTTCCAACCAAAACATCTTCCATCATCCAACACCTACCCTTTGTGCTTTATGTCATAACATAGATGTTACTTAATCTCATAAAACAAATTTCCCCATGATTAAATGTGTGGACGAATAAGCATAATGTTTCCTTGATTTTGCTATGGTGCATATAGGCTAAATAAAGTAACATTCTCTTCATAAATGATGTGCCTTGCATATTGGAAATTGTGTCCTTCCTTACCACTCCACTTTCTATAACATTTTACCACATGCCACAAAGCTCTTTTCTTCTCTATTTGAAACACGTATGGTTTGAGTAACGTTCCTTCCATAGGTGTAAATTTATTCTCCTATGCGTAACCACCATGTTATATAATTTCCCTCTATTAAGACCTTTCATAACATTTTTTCATCATTTTTTTGTGCTTTAATTGTTTATTTGAACTCTTTTCAATAAAAACTCTTGGTTAAATAGTTAGCTTCTCGTCTAGACCAGATGGATCCCTACCATCCCTCATATAGTTATCGAGAGATGTGTAGTCAACCTTTGGATCCTATCATGGTAGCTCAACCTTACCCTAAACATTTCCCTATGCCTGTCCTCCCGATATATAAAGGAACTAAAGATCCTATTGAGCATCTTCGCATGTTTAGGACAACATGTCATGATGTTTCTCATGATGACTTGTTGTTACTAAAGATGTTCCCTAAGAGTCTAGGAGGCATGGCTCTAGAGTGGTATTATCAGTTACCCACTAATTCTCTAAGGAATTTTGAGGAGACAATGAAAATGTTTGTCCATCAATTTGGTGCCTACATAGAGAGGCATGTGACTATTAAAGATTTATACAACTTGAAACAAGGAAAAGATGAAAGTTTTGCTGAATTCTTGGCTAAGTGGAGACAACTTTTGGGTAAATTACACTTTGCATTACCTCATCGTGAAATGTTGGACATATTCATAGGAAATTTGCAAGAACAATTGTCTTATGAACTTTCTACTGCTACAGTAACATCCTTTGATCAAGCCATCGATTTAGCAAGGAGGGTAGAAGATGCCCTCATTAGAAGAGGTCAATTTAAGAAGAAGGATGAAGACAAAACTTCTAAGAATCAATATAAGAATAAACAAGTAGTGGGTGATGGAGTTACTGACAGTAGAAACAACTCAAATGTTAACCTTGTTGAAGTTGTGAAGAAGTTTGTATTAAAGGTTCCTGATAAACCACCAAGAGAATTTACAAGATTAAATCAGCCCTTAACTATGATTTTACCTCAACTATTGGAACAAGGCTTAATACGGTTTCCTGAAATAAGACAACCTGATACAACCGTAGCTGGATTTAGAGCTGATTTACATTGTAACTTCCATAGAGCTGATGGTCATTCAACAAACTCATGTAAAATATTGAAACACATGATACAAGATTTAATTGATAATGAAAAAATGGAAGTAGAAAATTTCCCTCCAAGAAATGCTCAAAATAATACACAGAAACCTCAAAATCAAAATGCAAATCAAAATTTGGATATTTTTCAACACCCTTTACCAAAGCATGGTAAAGAAGCTGTAAATCAAGTAGAACATCACAATGTTCCTCATCCAACTCGATATGTAGGAACTATTAGCAGTTTTCTACCACATCAAGATTTGCAAAAAACATGTGTAACTACTGAATCTCTAGTCACTATTAGACCTCTAAAGAATTGCCAAAGTACATCTTTAGAAAGTGACACAGAAAGTGAAATAGGGAGTGAATTAGAAATTGCCTCAAATAGTTCTGAGTATGAATCAGATCAAGTCACTCCTATTACAGACTTATCAGTTCCAGAAGAACCATTTCCAAGAAGAGTAACTACTAGACCATCATCTCAACAATGGCTTTCAAATGAGCAAGCAGAAAATGCTAGACCCTATTTTGGTGATCCTCGACATAGTAACATTGTAGGTACCATCGGAGCTGTTACAAGACAACAAGCACAAAATCAAAATTCTCAAGATCAAAGTCAAAATGAGAAAACAACTCCATTTGTATTAAAAGCTCCCACTAAGGGAAATAATGTACTAAGTTCACAACAAAGATCTCCATATGATATTAATGAACAATTAGCTACCATCACAACTAGAATTTCTCTTTTGGATCTCTTAAGAACTTCTTCCATACATAGAGAAGAATTGATGAAAACTTTAAGTAAGATGATGGTACCTGAAGATATTGAACCTAATGTTGTAGTAAATGTTGTAACTTTGGATGAAACAAATTTCATAGATTTTCATGATAAAGATATTCCTCCTCAAAGTTTGTATGGAGATAATCCTTTATACATTACAACATTGATTGGAGATGTAGGAGTAAAAAGAGTCCTAATTGATAATGGATCATCATTAAATATATGCACATATGATTTCTTTCAAATATTTGGATTTAAAAAAGAAGATATGAAAAAGACTGAAATGATTATTAAAGCATTTAATGATGAAACTCAAGAAACATGTGGAGTAATGAAAATCCCATTGCAAGTTGGCCCAAGGATTTTGGATATGACTGTGTTTGTTGTACCTTGTTTTGCATCGTACAACATTCTTCTAGGTCGACCTTGGATCAATGCAATGAGAGCAGTACCTTCCACATTACATCAATGTGTTAAATTTGAGTTTAAAAATCAATTAGTCACCATTCATGGTGACCCTAGGCCATTTGACATGTGTGCTACGACGGAACCTATAGGAGTTCCGTTCTATCCTGCTATGTCTATTGTTCATCCTAGTACACCCTCATCATCAAAACCTTCTAAATTTAAATCATCATCACCTTCTAAATCAATATCATTAAAAACACATTCTAAAACATCAACATCAACAAATTCTCAATCATTATCATCATCACCTTCTGAGCCTATATCTAATCCATTTCCTAAATCTATAATAGCAGATTCACCTCCTGAGTCTACAACATTTAAATTTACAGCATCTAAAGAACCAGTTAAGGAGGATAGTCCATCTACTTCATATGCCATTTTGGATGAAGTACTACCGGATTTATCTTCAGTGCTTGCAACTACAGAAGAAGTTAATTTTGCTACCCAAGATTCCTTGGTGCTATCTAAGTTACCACCATCTCCCCGAACATTAGGCTTGCCAAAGAAGGGAAGCATTTGTCATATTGGGAGTTGTGCCTTTGTGTATGCGGGATATGATTGGGGTGAAATTTCAATTGTAAAATTTACAATTGATCAGGATGGATTTGCTAAGTGTTATTTTTCTAATGGATATATAAAATCAAAACCAATGATGTGTAATATGGGATATAGAGGTAAAGGATTAGGACCTCATGAAAATGGTATAAAAGAACCTTTGGAAGTCAAAGAATGGCTGATCCGATGTGGTCTTGGTTATATTCCTACAAAAATAGAACCATTCCCATATGAAGATGATGATCATCTTATAACATATCAAGAATATATGGAACAAAAAGAGCTTCTTAAAAAGGTACATACTTGTAATATGTTGACTATGGTTTACCCAAAAATGATTGCTTCTATGGATGAATGTTTAGAAGGTGATATCTGTCATGATATATCTCTTGATCAAGTTTTAAGAAATAAGTTCTTCTTTGATGGATCAATGCCATGTATAGCTCATATAGAAGCTACTACTCCTCAAGAAGAGTTAGCTAAATGCACATTAGAAGAATTACAAGAAATGGGTGTGTCACCCACACCACCCAACTTTGAAAGAGATTTAAATATTATTGTAGAAAATATTTTAAAAATCAATATTGGGACAGAGGAGAACCCTCGCATGGTCAAGATTGGATCAGAGTTAAGTAAAGAAAAATAAAAGCTATATATTGAATTCCTCATAGAATATTCTGATGTCTTTGCTTGGACATACACAGATATGCCAGGCCTAGATCCTTCTGTAGTTATGCACCATTTAGTAGTGCACCCTGATGCTAAACCTGTAAAGCAAAAACTTAGAAAAATGCATCCTAAAGTAGCACTACTAGTTAAAAGTGAGTTAGAAAAGCTTTTGAATGTAACTTTTATACAAGCTATTGACTATGCTGAGTGGATATCAAATGTTGTTCTAGTAACTAAGAAAGAAGCTACTAAGATTAGGGTTTGCACATATTTTAGAGATATTAATGTTGCATGCCCTAAATATGACTTTCCTCTCCCTAATATGGATCAAATCATAGATTTTACAGCTGGGAGTGGGATGTTGTCCCTTATGGATGGTTTTTTAGGATACAACCAAATTAGAATAGCTCCTGAAGACCAAGCTAAAATAACCTTTATTACTCCTTGGGGAACATTCTGTTGGAAAGTAATGCCCTTTGGATTAAAGAATGCAGGTGCAACTTATCAGAGAGCTATGACATATATTTTTCATGATATGATGTATGATATTTTGCATGATTATGTGGATGATATTATAGCTCATTCAGTAAAAGAAGATGATCACATTAATGATTTAAGAAAAGTGTTTGATAGATTAAGAGAATATCTGATACGTTTAAATCCAGACAAGTGTGTATTTGGAGTAAAATCTGGAAAATTATTAGGAGTCATTGTTTCTATGTGAGGCATAGAAATAGATCCTCTAAAAATTAAGGCTATTCGTGATATGCCACCTCCTAAAAACATATCAAAATTAAGAAGCTTACAAGGAAAATTACAAGCTATTCGTCGCTTCATTGATAAATTGGCAGATAGAACAGAACCTTTTCTTAAATTGCTCAAGAAAAAAATTTCCTTTCAATGGGATAAGGAATGTCAAGAAGCTTTTGATAGTATTAAACAATATCTTCTCAACCCTCCAGTGCTTGTTCCGCCTAGACCGGATTGTCCTTTCATTCTATATATTTTTGCTTTGGAACTTGCACTTGGAGCTATGTTAGCTCAAATTGATGATGAAAAGAAAGAACGAGCCACATATTATATAAGTAGAACTTTAATAAGTTATGAAACCCGATATACTCCATTAGAAAATCTTTGTCTAACAGTTGTGTTTTCTACGCAAAAGTTGCGTCATTATATGCTAAGTCAGAAAACATATGTTATTGCTAAGTCTGATCCATTAAGGTACTTGATGAGTAGACCTTATTTATCCGGACGCACAACTAAGTGGGTTCTTGCTCTTAGCGAGTTTGAACTCATATTTATCGGCCAAAAATCCATAAAATGCCAAGTTATAGCTGATCAGTTAGTTGTTGCGCCTTTAGAGTCTACTCATCCTATGAACATTGAATTTCCTGATGAGTGTCTTAATTTAGAAGAAGATCATTTTGAAACTTGGACATTGTTTTTTTATGGAGCTAGATGTATGAGTGGTGCAGGTGCAGGTATTATATTAATATCTCCTCAAAAGCACCTTATTCCTTTATATTTTAAATTATAGTTTGCTTGTACTAATAATACTACAGAATATGAGGCTCTAATCCTTGGATTACGAGTTGCTCTAGCTTTAAAAATTAAAGTTTTATTAGTTTTTGGAGATTCTCAGCTCATGATAAATCAAATCAATGAATTTTATCAAACACGAGATGAGAAAATTTTCCCTTATAAAGAATATGTGCTTAAACTTATATCATTATTTGAGAAAGTAACTTTAGAAGCTATTCCTAGAACTAGCAACCGCACTATCGATGCTATGGTTGTGATTGCTTCTTTGTTGCCTTTGGAGTTGGATGATGAGTATGCTACTATCATTATTCACAAAATCCAAGAACCTACTTCTTCTAAGTCATGCTTAGAACCATTAGATGTATTTTTTATTAATGAAGTTACCCCAGAGCCTTGGTATGTAGATATCTTTAATTTTCTTTAGAATGGGACCTTCCCTGAAGGACTAGATAGAAACCAACGTAGGTTATTACGTAAGTGAGTTGTTCACTTCGTAATTGTTGGTAATACCTTATATAGAAGATCTTTTGAGGGTATCCTGTTAAGATGTCTTAACCTAGAAGAGTCTAAGAAAGCCTTAAGTGAAGCCCATGATGGATCCTGTGGAGGACACTTTAGTGGAAGTGCCATTGCTAAAAAGCTCCTTAGAATGGGGTATTTTTGGCCTTCCATGGAAAAGGATGCCAATGATTATGTGCATCATTGTGACAAGTGTCAAAGACATGCTGACCTTGTTCATGCTCCTGCTCAGGAACTCCAAGCCATAGCCTCTCCTTGGCCCTTTTCTAAATGGGGTTTAGACATTATTGGTAAAATTAATCCTGTTTCTTTTGATGGTCATAAATTCATAATAACAGCAACAAAATATTTTACAAAGTGGGTAGAAGCTATACCTTTAGCTTCTTGCATAGGAGTTCAAGTTTCTAAATTTATTTTCAATCAAATTATTTGCAGATTTGGAATTCCATCTAATCTCATCTCTGACAATGGTACATGTTTTAAAAATAAATATGTTAAGAAATTATGTCAAAAATATAAAATCCAACATAGATGGTCTACTCCTTATTATCCACAAGGAAATGGCCAAGCTGAAGCATCTAATAAAACATTAATCAAAATCCTAAAAATATTGGTTAATAAAATAGGCCGTGACTGGCATATACAATTATATCCTACCTTGTGGGCTTATCGAACTAGTGTTCGTACCCCTATAGGTGCTTCACCTTTTGTCTTGGTTTATGGTGCCGAAGCAGTTTTTCCATTTGAGTTAGAAGTTCCTTCTTTAGCTCTTCTACTTCAAGATGCCGAAGTAGGAGATGAATATCATGTTGGCAGGTTAAGTCAGCTGGAACTTCTAGATGAAAAGTGCATCCATGCTTTAGAGCATCTTCGTGCCTACCAAGACAAACTTAAAAGATCATATGCAAAGAAAGTTCACAATAGATCCTTTGAAGTTGGAGATTTAGTCTTAAAAGAAAATAAAAAAAATACTAATGCAAGAAAATATCTTAAAGGAAAATTTCAACCTAATTGGCTCGGACCATTCATCATTACTACTAAGTTTGGATCAGGTGCATACATATTGGCTACTTTGGATGGAAAATATCTCAAGGAACCCATGAATATTATGCACCTGAAAAGATATTATGCATAAAGCCAAAAGTCTCATCAATGTACATAATTGTAAATAAATTTTCATGCATTTCAAATATCTTATCAAAAAACAACCAAAAAAATTACAAAATCTAAAAATCTACAAAAATATTTCCAAAGCATTATTAGAGCATTATTTCTGCATCTATTATCTTCCAAGATTGCAAGTTATATTTTAGTTTACTTCAGATAAATTCAAAAGTTATCTTGAACCATGCACTAAATTTCACATATTTGATAATTTTGATTTTGTTATTTTGATTATAAATCTCTCTTGTACCGAAGAACACTATTACTTCATTAAATAATTTTGAGTTTTGAGAATGATCTTGCTACTTTATGAACCAAGAACACACTTTCACATCTTAAAATGATTTGTTGCAAATTCGAAAAGTGATGCTACATAGTAAGTCTTAATACCTTAAGTGAAAGGTTTTCCTTGCTATCCTATCATGTGCATGGTCTAGAATATTGAGAAATTGGCAAAAGGACAAGCTCCTCCCTACCCGAATAAAATCCCTTGCTCTACGTCTAATCTGAGCAAGTATCCCGAAAGAAAAGAAATAAAGAGAAAAAGAAAAAAAGAAAGAAAAATAAAAAGAGAAAAATCAAGAAAAATGTTCCATTACAAAGCAATAAAATCCCCTTGTTCAGAAATGGACAAGAAATCCCTATTCCAAAAATTTGAAGAAAAGAAGGGGGTATTGAACTTGAATCCCTAGAATTTCTCAGTTATTCGAAAGCCATGAGGTAAGCCCCATAACAGGTGATTTGTGCCCAACTTTCTTGGCCTTGGGTAATTCCTTTCACGTGGTGATATGTCTGTCACATTAGCGACCTTATTTTGTACAGACCAATGTCCGCTTATGGATTAGCTAGCTTTTGGTAATTTGATTTACATAGTAGTTCAGTACCAATGCATGCACAAAATCATGGTTAATGAACACCTCACTTGCACACACATTGGTTCATTCAAGTTTGCTTTATCATTATCTTACTTAAAATTGGTGAATTAACTTTACAAAGCACACACATTTGTCACTTGAGAGATTTTGCATCATTATGACAATCAAAATGGATAATGAATCCACTTCTCACACACTGGTTCTAGATAAATTTGAATTTGTCTTTGGAATAAGTTAAAATATTTCTTTGGGATTTTTGTTAGATATTTAATATCAATCCCTAACATTAATTTATACAAATTTATTTTATCATCATAGCACAATAATTTACCAATAATAATATTGCAAAATTAAAAATATTTCATCATGCATTTCATTTTGATTCTCACGATGATGGTATAGTTCCTAAGTAACTATTTCTTTCCAAATCTCACACTTAGGAATTTTATGCCTAGCGCAAGTCATCTTTCTAATTTTTCATGCCCAAAATTTATTCCATATATTTTCATAAAATTATAAAATATTTTGAACATGTGACATAATGATTTTAATTTCACATTTTAAAAGAACAAACAAAATTCATATCATCTTGCACTTCATCTTGATTTTCATGATGATGGTATAATTCCTAAGTAATTATTTAGGAATTCTATGCCTAGCGCAAATCATCCTTCAAATTTTTCATGCTTAAACCAATATATTTTCACAAACACTTATTAAACACATTGTTCCAAAACAACATCAAACATTTCATTTCATCATAAAAGCCTTAAGATTATTCTTAAGCACATGACCATTTTATTTAGCAATATCAAAATCTTCCTCACAAACAGGATTAGCTTCATGACTTAGCGAGCTTTGAACTCCACCAAACAGTCATATAACAACATAACATCCTTCGAGGTCTATTGCTAAATCTATCAAAATCTATCACCATACAAACACACATTTTCAAACAAAAACACATTTTTTCAAAAATCAAACCATTTTTATTTCTATTTAAGCATGATTAAAATATCCATCAATTCCATAATCAAACATGATCATCCAAAAATTCCAAACAAAATTAAAATGCAAATTAATCAAACAAAATACATGAAGTCACATAAAAACAAAATATCCATATATATATATATATCATCATCAAAGTATATATACAATATAAGGTCGATTGATATGCCACAATATCTATCATCGACATACTCAGTCATCAAAAATACAAAAAGAGTCAACTAGGTCATCCCTAGACCCCTCTCGAGCCTCTAGAGCTCACAACATCATCATCTCTGCTAGGTGGTGGCGGTGGTGGTCAGAATGGCCCTCCCACTGTAGCTATCCTAGAGGAGGTCACCCTAGAAGTAGATCGAGATGATGAGCCTATCTGAATAGGACCTACAATATCTACAGGCATCTCCTATCTCTGGTCAGCTGGTACAACCATAAAATATAAATTCTGATAGAATATGGTCTGTCGTATAGACCGTACTAGCTCAGCCCCTGACCCACTCCTCCTAGAGTGAGTCACCTGTGAAGATGTAGGAGCAGGAACCACAACCCCCTGAGCTCCACCTCCTTGTCCAACCTATGCCCGAGCCTGTGCTAGCTCAACCTCTAGAGTCTCAATCTTGGTCTTTTGAGAGGTAGTCTCCTCCCTCAACCTGGTAATCTTAGCTCGTAGAGCAACCATCTCACTGCTCTCTCCCTCCTCCATAATCCCCTTGCCCTTCTCGGGCAAGTCAGGTCTCACCTCCTATTGAGGAGATGCTCCTCCCTCTTGTGGGGATGATGCCCTCCTCTCCTCCCGGTCTCACCTCCTCTATGTCAGGTGACCACCTCTAGTGTGAGGTCCTTCTCTCTTAAAAGAAACCAAACCTTGTCTCCTCTACTGATGTTGCTGAGCTACTGGATGGTGTTGCTGCATCTGGTCATAGGCCTACTATACTATAGTCCTCAACCTAGTAATCCTCATTGGCTGAATCTAGGTATACCAAACTTGGTAGCCATCAATCACTCCAACATCATCCCCAATAGCTTGTAGCAATCACCTCATCATTAGCATCTGGGTCCATGAATCATGCCATATCAGGAGCACCACTAACTATGGTTGTATCCTGAGTCGACCTAGAGAAGTAGACATCCCTAATCCTAGGAATATCCTATGGTAGCCCAAACTAGCGTAGAACTCGGTCGATGCGATGTAGCTCCACATCACCCTGATCCATCCTTAGCCAAATCACTCACCTCATGTGAGCCAACTGATATCCATCCTCTGGCCAACTGGGATGACCTCTGTATGGCCTCCATGTGAGGCTATCTATCATCAAGTCATCCATGAGTCTCCTCACTATGTCTACTGATATTTGACTCCCAGGAGCTCTACACGGACACCAATAAAAAGCCCTAGGTCTCTCTACGACCAATCCTATCAAAGGTAATCTTGCTGGCCTTCGGATAGCAATATGCTCCCATGCCCAAACCTGTAGGAAAGAAGTGAGGGGCAATGTCGTAGTGCCCTTGTATACGACCTTGAAGAGGGTCCTATACAAATGACATAGCATGAAAGGCCCCCAAGCAAAGATAATATTTTGATCTCTCATATCGATGATGACCTCTGCTAGAGTCCATGGTAGAAGACGACCACTGAAGTGGCTTAGAAGCAAGCCACCAACAATCCCACTAAGTACAATAGTGAGTCAAGAAACCCCTGGTATTTGACTCAAAAGCTCAACCCCAATACCCCCACTAGCCAAAGGAAAGTTGGGATCATCGCATAGTATCTGAAGTGCCTGGCTCTGGTTGCCAGATGCGACAACAAACATCCCTCTGATGGGTACTCTAAGGATCCTCCAGATGTCCTCTAGTGTGGGAGTCATCTCCCCTATTGGTAATCGAAAGCAAGAAGAGCCTGGGTACCATCGCTCAACCAATGCGGTCAGTAGCCGCATATCAACAGGCACTTGTGGCAACTCCGCCATGTGTCGTAATCCCATAGTGGATAAGATATCCCTATCTGCTACTGTTAGGGCATTCAGGTCATCCTGGAATACCTCGTACCACCATTCCCTATTCTTCAACTCCTTTTTCTGTTAAACAACAAACAAAAAATAAAAAATTCAATTAATAACTTAATAATCAAAAGTGTCATCTAAAATCGGTTAGCTTTTCATGATATCAAACATTTTATTCGATATCAGCTTGTTTTTCATGATATCAAACATTTTATCCGATATCAACATGTTTTCCATGATATCGAGCATATTTTGTTCGATATCGGGTGATATTCTATGATATCGGTTCATTTCCCCGATATCAGTCAATTTTTTGACCGATATCACTGAAATCGAGCTGATATCACAGAAATCGACCCGATTTTGCTGACGCGATGAAAACGCGACAATCGTGCCCTAGAAATCCAAAATTAACTTAAATTAAACATCAAAATCACAAATTACAAGTTAAAAACAAGTTAAAATATCCTTACCCATATCTAGCCAGTCCTTATGCACCAGATCTACTCGGTGAGGAACCTCTGCCATCTTCTTCTCTCCAGAGCTAAAAATAGAGTAACTATGTAGTTAAAATGAATTAGGGTTTTACCTTAATTTTTTTATTTTATTAATATTCACTCTAATAAAAGATGCAAATTTCGAGTTTTTTACCAAACTTGGAATTGGTACAAAAACTCGAAGGGGGCATCATATCTAAAATAGTTTAACAACAAAACTTGAAACCATCAACAAATTTACAATAAATTTTTTGCTTTCTCGTAAAGCGTGCCATCTTATCTTTAACACATTTTTTTCAAAAATGTGCTAAAGAGGGGGCAAAATGTAGCACCCTAAAAATGACTCACATTAATTAAAACTAAGGTAAAAATATTTTGAAAAATCAAATTTGTCACCCCTAATTTGTTACCTTGATTTTTGTGCCCATTACAAGTTTGTTTTTAACCTCTGTGCAAAATCACACGATTTCATCCAAAACTGAAAAATACCTGCTTTAGCAAGGTGACAAAATAAGTTGTAACTCCTTGTCTCTATTTGGGCAACTGCATGGTAGTTGCAGGATCGGTTCACCCGATTTTGACCGGATTAGAAGAAGTTGCAACCTTTTCCATTTCTGGCCCAATAGCTCACCTGACTCCCTTCTTTTTAATCCAGGCTCCTCACCTCGGATTCCCCCTGGAACTCCCACATACTTTCATGCCATACTTTTGCCTTTTCACTATGTTTTTGCAGGTTCATATTGTGCATCGACCGGATTTAAGCGATATCGGATCACCCGATCGCGATATCGTTCTACCCGATTTTGAACAAAAGCGCTCGATTTTACCTGCAACATGCATTGCTACAATTTAGCCAATTAGGGGCATCCAGATCTCAGATTTTGCATCTTCTTTCTCCATTCCTCTCGTTTAGAATTATATTTCATATCTATTACATCAGTTTCAATTCATTACCATTATTATTTTGGATTTAATAGGCATATTCCTTCATGATATCATAAATATTCAAGCATTTAGCATAGATATACATATGAACATCCTTCCATTATTATCTTAAGATCATTGCTCATTGTAATTCAGTCCATTCAAATGCATGTTTCCTTGTGAAATTGTTGTTTTCTGCATCCAATTATAAAACTGCAGCTTTTAGTCAAGATCGGTTGGTTTTTCGCATAATCGGGCCACCCGATTTTGCTGGATTTTGACCGATATTGCTTGCATCAAAAATCAAAATCTTCTTCAGACTTTCGGATACAAGTAAGTGTTCTAAATCACTTTTTAAGCACTGCATTGCCTATTTAGATTCTATTTTCTGCTTTTTTTTGCTTACATATAAATCAAAATTGCATATAGATTAGCGTAGTTGCATATTGGCCAAACTAGGTGTATGCGTGATTTGATAAAAGGAACACATCAAAACAAATCCCAAAACCTAGGCTCAAAAACTGCCATAAAATATTTCTTGGTGAACCCACCCAATTCATCAAAAAATCACCATAAGAAGGTACGATCAAGTACCTCTCTTCTGAGGTGTAGACCATCCATTCTCCCATTCCCCTCTAAGGCACGGATCCATTAGCCTTGAGGAAAGGAGTGCGAGAATTTTTGGGCTACATAAAGTATAATGTGATAAACTATTACCCCTATTATTTCTAAGTATTCCTCCTCCTCCTCTTGGCCCTAAATTTTCTTTATATGATCCATCAAAATTCAATTTGATCAACTACACTTCTAGCGGTTTCCACTTTATATTATTTGCCTTCCTTTGGTTTCTCCTATACCCAAAGTCATAATTCCATTTGATGACTTGAATCCATCTATCAAGGCTCTCTAATTCAAGATTAAGGATTGGGTGAGTTGATAGGGTTGGATTAGACTCCTCTATGGCTAAAAAAATACTTCTTTTCATTAACTCTAAACTACTTTCCTTTCCTTTAAATATTATTTTATTATTTTCCAATCATACAATCCAAAGTATTGTATTTTTTTATATAACCCAAATTTTCTATAACACCTCACTTTTAAAAATATTTTTCCATTGCTTTGACCATTCTTAAAAATCTACCATTCATCAACATGCATTTACCAAACATATTAAAAATCCATTTCCATAGTTCCTAGACTATTGAACAATGTCCCAAGATATAGTCTATACTCTCCTCCTTCTTTTTACATAGAATACATTGTGAGGGGCCAAGAAAATCTCTTTTCTTTTTACATAGAATGACTTCCCCCATTTGAAGTAACCTGCATATCCCTACTTTAATAATAGTTGGAGTGTTTAGGAAGTAAATTGTTAGATTTTATCCTATCTTTTTTCCAAATTATATTTCATATTCCTTTTATAAGTTATTCAAATCCCTAGCCTTGTTTATCCCTACCCTCCCAAAAAAAGGATGTATCATCTACAAACTATTGATGGGTGATGTTGTCGATGTTATTACTAACCTTAAGTTTGCTTATTAGCCCATATTTGTATGCCTTATTCAAGTTCCTTCCCAATCCATTTGCCATAATAATGAATATATATGGTGATAGAGGATCTCCCTATCTAGGACCCCTCAAATTTAAATGTTTTGTTACTAGCCCATTGACTAGCACTAAATATGATACTATTGAGATACAAGATTTAATCTATTTGACCCATTTCTTCCCAAATCCAAATTTTTCTAATACTACAAAAATAAAATCCCATTTAACCCTATTATAGGATTTATTCTTATCAATTTTTATGATCATTACTCTCTTTTCTTGAATTTGTTGAATGCATTACTTAATGAGCTATTATCATCCCATACATAATTTATCTCCTTTTTACAAATTCCCTTGCTCATTTGAAATAGTTTTTTCTAATAGTGGTCTTAACCAATTAGCCATAAATTTGAAGATAATGTTATATGCCATGTTATATAGACTTATGGGCCTAAATGAATCAAACAATTTTGCATCCTTTTTTTTTGAAAGAAGTGTAAGATATGTTGCATTTATTTTATAAGGTATATATTTTTTTATCCTAGATTGTTTCACTACCACTAATAAATAATCCTTCACCATTTCCAATTATGCTTATAGAATTTTGTTGAGTGCCCATCCATACCTAGGGATTTATCCTTATCAAAAGATAAAATAGCTAAATGAACTTCTTCTAGAGTATTAGGCTCCATCAATTTGCTATCATCTTCATCTATTATAACTGGAGATACTTCTTGTAGTAGTTTATCATAAATAACATCGATCTCCTATGATCTTAGAATATTCTAGTAAAAAAGCCTTACCTCCTTTTTTTATTTTACTTTGGTCTTTATTCCAAACCCTTTCTATTGATTTAATTTTAATACTTTTGGATGTTGATCTTTGTCCTATTGCCATCCTATAAAAAATTGCATTTTATCTCCTTTTAACCAAGTTTATCTCAATTTTAATATCTGAAATTTCTCTTTATTACTCAAATATTATGATATTCACTAAGAAAATCCCTTTACTTCAAGCTTAGATTATTGTTCTCACCTTTTTATAATTTTGAAAGTTTCTCTTTAGTTTTTCTTACTTCTCAAAAATATTTTCTAAAGTGTTCTTGTTCCATTCTCTTAATCTAGATGTCATTGATTTAATTTGTTTTGGAAGTGTATACATCCCACCATTTCTTGAAGAATTCCACATCTGCATTATCATATCAACAAATTGAGGATGGTATTCTCACATCTGCTCATATTTAAAATATGATAGTTTTTAATTCACTTACCATAATTTTAAATCTTATTGGTCACTTACTTTAACAGTATGCATCTATGTAATTTTTTTGCTTTCAAATTCTGGTCTATCCTATTGTTAGTCCATGTATAGCTATCCTCTTCAAACTCAACCTCCCATAGATCATTGTTTTGAATAAAAGCTAAGAAATTTCTCATACTTTGGGTTATTTTCCTAATTCCCCCAAATTTTCATCCACTTTGGTTATGGCATTTAAATCTCCTATGATCATGAATCATATTTCTTGGTCTTTACTTTTAATAAAGCCTTAAATCCCACTCCTTACTTCTAATATGCCTTACTAAGTTATATTCCCATAGACATTGAGATGAAAAAAATATCTACAAAGTAGCATGTGACTAATGAGATTATTCAATGCCTAGTTTTATGAATGGTTTCACAAGAGGTTCTAATTGGATTTCAACATGTCAAAATTCCCTCTATTACTCCTGAATCCACAACATCCCATTTACATCTTGCCCATATTGTTTTCATAGTTCTGGAAACTTCTTCTTTTGTCATTTTAGTTTCCTCGATACAAAGAATATAAGGCTTATTACTTAAATAGAGATCCCTCATACACCTATGCTTTGAGAAGGCATTAGCATCCCTTATATTCCATGATATGGTAATCATGTATCATTGGGTGTTTTTGGCCCTACCTATAATGTACCAATATCATTTTTTTGTTTGGTGAAGAGAAGTTCAACCAACTTAGATTGTGTTCCTTTCTCTATGTTTGCTCATGGTTCCCTATATCTTGTTTGATAATTTGAAGGTTTTCCTCTTTTTACCTTCCTAGTATTGGGATTAGGTCTTATTATTCTATTCCTTAATATTTTTTCACACCTTTTTCATTAGAATTATCCTCTTCTAGCTCTACTAAGGAGGATTTTGACTTATCCGACTCATTTTTTAGTATTTCCTTGTTAATGGTAGAGGTATTAACACTAACACTACATGTTCTCTACCACATTTCTTCTCCTAAATGATGCATGATACTTCAAGAGAGTCTTCAAAATTTGATGAGGCACATTCCTTAGGTTCAGTTTGAATGTTCATCCCTAAATTAGGATCATATTTAGTAGATGATTCCTTGTTAATATTTTGGTCCTATTATACCATGTCCTTTAAGCTCTAATTTAATTTTTCTTCATAGGATAAAGCCTCAAAAGAATTGGTATTTCTTACAATATCCTTACCTACTAGTCTCTATTTTTTCTAATATGGTATTAAAATAAGGGGATTTTTGCAAGGAATCCCAAAACCTTATTACAAAATATGCAACATAGGACAACCAAGGAAGAATCCAATGGATCCCAAAAAAAACTAGTAGGCCTCATAACCCAACAACACTAACCAACAATCCAACATCCAACCCAAAGGAGATCTAATATCAAACAAGATCTAACTCCCTAAGACCATCTCAAAAAACTAAAAACTGAAAAGACGGAGACTGGAACACCACCACAAGGGCCAAAAAGATAACACAGGTAGGAAAATAGCACCCACCAATGCTTAGATCTTAGGGATATTATATCCCACAATCACCAAGGATAAATTGGAAGCCCCAAGACTACTTTAACATCGTTGAATCATTGTCTGGGTATCTTTAGCATAGACTATAGTGACATTTAGGATGCCTACCATCACCTTCTGGTTTTCTTCTAGAATTTTTAGGGCTAAGTTTGTAAGGATGTATAGTCAAGCATGGGAATACTTACCCAAACCACCAAGAGTCTCCACATAGAATTTACTTTTCTTCTTCATAGGGACCTACTCCTCTGAATCTGACATAGTCTCTTATTTTCATTTACTTTCATCTATCTAAACCTATTTTTTGGAAGTTGAAAACCATCTTCATCCATATCCATTTGTAAATTTCTCTTACAATTTTATACATATATTTTTATTGGAATATTCTTAGGGAATGATATCTCGATAGGTCCCACTTTATGAAATCTTCTATATTTGAAAAATATATTTTAATAATCAATGGTTTGGATCCACAACTTACCCCCTATACTTAACAATGATTGATTCTGGTAAAATTTTATTGATATCAATCATGACTAATATATGCGCATAAATAGCCAAGACTATATTTTATAGTTTTCAAATCTCAAGGAAGTTTCTTAGAGTTTTTCCTATTGCCTTGAATGTTTCCATTTCCCAAAATTCAATGGGAAACACATACATTCTAATCTAGACAAGTACTAGGGATAGATTTACATTTTCAAGTGCAATCCTTCATACCAACAAGTAAAGAAGAGTCCTGCTCTTCCCATAATCCAAGGATCCTATTTAAGTATTTTTTCTCTTTCCTCCCTAGAACAAAAAATAGCTAGGAAGAAACCTTTGAGAGGAAATTATAAACTCACTCTTGGAGACTTCCATCTCCTATCAAACTATTTTCTCATAACTAGATCCCCTAGCCAAGACCCATGAAATTTACCAATGAATTTCTTATACTTGATAAATAAGGATCATTTCTTTGTGAGGTCCTCCCTAACATCTACTACTAGGGATGATTCTAAGGATTTAGATATAAATCATTCCATGGGAAGGAAACTATAACTTGATATCTACTAAAATTTATCAATATATCCTATAGCAATTATATTATTTGAAATTAAACCTACAATAATCTACATGCAAAAGATAAAATAAACTTAGCTAAATAATTATATATCTAGATATAATATCCCACCTTGTTGATGCTCTAGCCATCTATTTCTCATCTTATCATTTGAACCCTAGTTGATAGATATATGCAATTTTATTTTTTGACTTGAAAAATTATCATTGCCCTTGTTTTGTATGGATGACTTAATAGGGTTGTATATCCCTTAATACAAATTATATTTATTCATATGAAAACTTATTTTAAAGCTATTCAAATTTAACACAAGTTGGTCTAAGAATCATCTAAATCAAACAACCCTTTGAAAAGATATGGCTCCTAAAATATTAAATATTTATTTGGAAAATATTACCCTAATGTTGCCCTAGTTCCAAAAAAATATGGTTATATATCCTTCAATACTATTTGGATTCTTTTTTATTACCAATCATTTCAAATATATTAAAATATTGGATAAAATGGCACAAGAACTGTCTAAATCAGACAACTCTATGCAAATATATGGCTCTTGAAAGATGAGTCATTTTTTGAAAAGCATTGCCCTAGATCTACCGATTCATAATTTACTTATCAATGGTCCATAACACCTTAAACTTGAATTATTTTATATTCTAATATATTTTAAAATAATATATATCTTTACTTTAGAATATACTTTTATTTAAAATTTGTTTTCTATCCAAAATTACTAGTATGAATTTAGAATATTATTTACTCTACCCTTAATAACTATTTTGTATACATATTTTTTGTAATTTTATACTTTCATTCCTTTCTTGAAAGTACAATTCCATTTGCATCAAATTTTTATTTAACTCTACCATTAATTCCCTTTATGAAGTCCTGAATTGGAAGTGACTTTATTATGAAATCACACATAGTTTTGAATTTTATATTTAAACCATTTTTTCACTCCAAAGTTTCCATTAAGAATTTGAAGTGCTATTATATTTCTACTTTTTTTTAGCCTTTTTAGTTGTTTTCCCTTGGGTTCCCACTTATGGACTTGAAATCAATAGAGATATTTTAAGTTTTCAAATACCATTATAAACTTCTCAACTAATCATGGCAATTACATCCTTAACCTATGAATGGATACAACTAACCAATTATATCTTTTCTCGTTGCTTGATATGTTATCAAGGTAAATGAGCATAAAAATTCTCTTTACTCATGTGCCATAATTGGTTGGCCACAACCACATATTGTAATTAACATTTCATTTGATTCCTAAAATAATTCTTCATTTTATTCATGAAGGGAGGATTGATATTGGTAAAAAAAATTGTTTACATGGGATTGAGATGGGTCTTATCAATATTACATCATAATCACATATTGCTATTATAATAACTAAGCTCTTATGCATGTATTTATCATCAAATATTTGAAATTTTCTTGTTTTTGAAAGTGAGGAATTCAACTAATTGAGCTAATATCATTTGATATGATACTGATGTAGATTTTTTTAATCAATTATATGGAATTGAAATGGGTCCCATTAGATTACATCATGACCACATAATAGTATTACAAAATATTGACAACTATGCATGTGTTGCTTGGTAAGATTTGAACTTGGGTATCCTTTTTGAAAGTTGATTAATATAACCCATTTAATTAATGTCATTTTATATGATATTGATGTAGATTACTTAAGCTTTATGGCAAGATTTTTTGCCTACCATTTTATGATTAACTAAATTATTTGCAACCTAATTTTCTTCTCTATAAATATGCTCACATTTCTAATAGATTAGCTCTAATAATATGTGATGACCATTAGAAATAATAATATTTTTAATCCAATCCCCACATCCATTTTTGTTGATAGCATTAATGATATTTTGTGAATCCCCCTCAATTGAAATATATTTTCATCCTTTTTCTATTACAATTGTAATCCCTATAAGAAGTATTCTAGCCTCTACATAGTTGTTAGTTGAAGTTCCATATGATTATAAGTGAGGAGAATGTTTCCTTCATTATTTCTAAAAACACCACCTCTACCAACTTTTCTCAAATTTCCTTTAGAAGTACCATCAAAATTGATTTTGATAAACCCAATTTTTGGACTTTCCATTTTACCCTAGATTGAAGTACATCCTTTTTTTAATTCCATTATTGTAGATGACACTTCTATGTATGTTTAAATCTTGTAAAAAAATTGTATATTTCTAGACATTCTACAAGAGAGGTAATAATACGGATCCCAACTTTGGCATGATTTTAAGATTTATTTTTTGACTTCTATTATTCCTTTCAAGCCATAAATTTCAACAAATAATAGCAAGGCCAATACTCCATAGAGTACATAATATCTTAGCTTTGAAATAATTAATCTAAAATTTCATACTCTTTTAATTTTGATGGAGCTACCTAATATGTTTTCATATTTTAAAAAAAGTAACCCTAAATGGTATGAGCAAAGGGAAAATAAATAAGTAAATTGTTTGATGTGATGAAAATAATTTTTTTTTTTTTTGTAGCATATTTTTTTTGTATTTCTATCTCCTTCCTTTAGCCATTTCTCCTTAGATTTTTAGAACCAACATAACTTATTTTTCAATGCATTACGATAATTAGAAAGTAATTATTTTTCTTTAACATAAAAATTTTGATCCATTGCATTAGTTTCTAGTATCTCTTGTAAATTTTTGAGCTTGGATCCAATTTATTTATTTTCTTTAAAAATGTTACCAAAAGATTTTTCATTTGCTCCTTTGAATATTTCATATTTTAAAGAAACTTGTACTTACATGATCCTTCAAATTTTGATTCATCCCACCATAACGTAACCATCTAGAAAAAATCAAGGTCTTAGAGCCATATAGACCTGAAGCGGAATGAATTTGAATGACCATTATTGGATAAATCACAAGTCTAAAGAATTGGTTTGTGATTTGATCCTACTCACAATAAAATGTCGAAAGAGATTGTATATTTTTTTTACAACCATTTATTGGATAACAAGAATCTATCCAATATTTCTACTATATGAGTTTGCACAATACGTTTATGACAGGGACGAGAAGATCAACACTTTGTCAAATTCTGATTTCTCATTCAAATCTGTAGAAAAATATTTACATGCATCTAAATAGAACAGCCCACAGGCTTTACAACAACCGAGCTCAGCTCCGGTCTCTCTAACTATAACTCTCTTTTCTTTTATTTTTTCTCCGGTCCACCACCCTCCCCCTATTACAAAAATTTCCCCTTTTTAACGAGGTCCCGGTCCTCTAGGCAATTAATGCCCGGCCTAAAAAAATTCAATTCGAATTTTCCCCCTCCCTGGGTTTTTCAAAATTTTAGTCTTAAATGGCAATCTGCCCGATCTACCATGACACTAGCATTCATGGTCTCCCTCGACCTGCAACCACCGTTTCACCCATACTGTCCCAGGCCTGCAACTGACGCCTTGTCAGAATATTTCAATGTGATGGTTATTCCCCGTTGAATACACGTGGCCGTCCTCTCTAATCTGAAATACGTGTCCATCTTTGATTTCATACACGTAACCGACCGCGTGTAAACCTGTCCATGCCTTCTCCTTGTCACAAAATATTTGGTACACGTGCCCTTCACAACTGTCACGATACATGTGGCAGTCCACGTGCCAAAATTGGCCTTGCCCGGCCGCCCGTTGGTTCTCTTTCGGCCTGTCTTCTTGTTGGTCGCGATACCGTGACAGGTCACGAAATCGTGACATGTCGCGATATCGCGACCAAAAGGCCTCCCCCTGTCGAAGCCCTTTTTGGGGTCACGATTTTGTGACCCCCTCCCTCAGCATTTGTCTCTGCTTCGTAATACTGTCGCGATATCGCGACGTCCGCAGTCCTTTGCCTCCACTTTGTAATACTGCCGCGATATCACGATGTCGCAATATCGCGACGTCCGCAGTCCTTTGCCTCCACTTCGTAATACTGCCATGATATCACGATGTTGCGATATCGTGATGTCGCGATATCACGACGTCCACAATCCTTTGCCTCCACTTCGTAATACTGCCACGATATCGCGATGTCGCGATATCGCGACGTCGTAGTCCTTTGCCTCCACTTCATAAAATTGTCGCGATATCGTGACGTCACGATATCGCGACGAAACTTGCTAATGTCATAATGCAGGTTTTGAGGTTGTGATTTCATGACATGTCACAAAATCGTGACATGTCGCGATATCGCGACCTCCTTCCCCCATGCTTTACCAACACTTCCCCCTTGGGAAAAACTAAAAATAAATCAAATTCAAAGTACTTAGAAACTCTAAGAAAAAATTTTGGAAGATGCAAGATTGCTCTACTGTCACCGGATGCTCCTGCATCAGACACCCCGGGTAAAAAGGAGAAGTGACCTTCACTTCTAAGTTGTTCGGTCCGTGTCCTTTGTAATATCTCTGAACATTCATCAACCTTTACAACCTGCTCAAATCTCGTTTCCTGGCAAAAATTTCTGCCTTCTACCAGACAAATTTTGGCATTGCTGCACACCTTCTCATCCACTGTCTGTAATGGCTTCAACTTGTGCCGCACTCCATCTTTCATCAAGGAGTAAGTATTTGCACGACCATCATGCACTGCACTCCGATCAAACTGCCATGGCCTCCCTAACAGCAAATGGCAAGCATCCATGGGGAAAACATCACACAGGACTTCATCCTAGTATCTCCCAATCTGGAATGTGACTAGACACTGTTCACGGATCCATGCTCTGTGGTCCTTCCGCAACCATGCAATCCGGTATGGATGTGGGTGCCTCCTTCTCTCTAGTTGCAACTTAGTAACCATCTCCTCGAAAACTAAGTTATCTGTACTCCCATTGTCTATAATAACATTACAGACTTTGCCTGCACTTTTGCACCGTGTGCGGAACAGGCTTCTCCTCTGCTCAGATTTGTCTTCATCAGTCAACATGGTCCTCCTTACTATCATTGCTTCTCCTTTCTCAGCTTCTTCTGAATGTTCTGAGTCAGCATCTTCAACTGCCACAACAGCTCTGGCAGGACCCACTTGTTTCTTGTCCACTCTCTCGGGGTGCTGGGGACACTCATATGCCCGATGCCCTTCTTCTATGTAGTGGAAACATGTTCCTCGGAACACTCCTCTTCCATACCCGCATCCAAATCTACCTCTTCCTCTTGGGTAGCCATTGTTCTGAACTTGTGGTTTGGGTTCTTCATCTTCTTTTTGATTCCGGCTGCTGCTAACCTCTTCTTTCTTCTCTTCCTTTCCTTCCTCTTTTCTTCCATCGTTCTTTCCTCCAAGTCCTTTTCCTCTTTGCTTGCTTTCAAACCTTCTGTTCAGTTTTTCTTCAACCTTCAGAGCAAACTGGTAAGCATCTTCAATGGTGCTCACCCGAACCAAGCTCAACTCTTCCTGGACACTGGGTCTCAACCCATTAATATATCGGGCCACCTTTTCCTTGCTTGCTTCTAAGTGACCGATTTCTGATGGAGATTTTGTAAAATTCCTCCGTATATTCTTGGATAGTTTTATTCATCTGTCTCAAACTCTGCATTTTTCTTAGCAGATCCAGCTCATAATCTATGGGAATAAACTGCCTTTTTAATTTTTCTACCATTCTGTCCCATCTAGTTATCCATTCCTTTCCTCTTCTGTTCCGTTCCAGCTGTACTCCCTTCCACCATATGCTGGCATGACCCTTTAGTTTGGTTTTAGCAAACCTGACCCGCTCGGGATCTTCAACATCTTCATATTCGAAGTATTCTTCCAGGTCATTTATCCAATCTATTAATTCCTCTGGATTCAAGTTCCCGGAATATGTAGAAACTTCCATCTTCGGCCTCTTCCCGATCTGGGATATGGCCTTGTATAGTCTGGCTTGTGTCGGATCCACAGCCTTCTTCTTCTTCTTCAAACTGATTTTCTTCATCCGCTTCATCCTCACTGTCTGCATCCCTTCTCGGTTCATGTCCTCTATGCAGTTCTTCTTGTAGGGCCTGATCTTGCCACTGCAAAGCCCAGAAATCTTTTGCTGCCATGCCTCTTCCACCAACGGGGTTTCTCCTTGGAGGCATTCTGTTCACCCGATCTCAAGCCCTCCCACAAGTCCTGGTACAACTGCCTCTCCTTTGGCGGTCTGTTGTACACTCAGGAACTACTGGCCCTAACACCACTTGATGGGGACGAGAAGATCAACACTTTGTCAAATTCTGATTTCTCATTAAAATCTGCAGAAAAATATTTACATGCATCTAAATGGAACAGCCCGCAGGCTTTACAACGACCGAGCTCGGCTCTGGTCTCTCTAACTGTAACTCCCTTTTCTTTTATTTTTTCTCCGGTCCACCACCCTCCCCCTATTACAAAAATTTCCCCTTTTTAACGAGGTCCCGGTCCTCTAGGCAATTAATGCCCGGCCTAAAAAAAATTCAATTCGAATTTTCCCCCTCCCTGGGTTTTTTGAAATTTCAGTCTTAAATGGCAATCTGCCCGATCTACCATGACACTAGCATTCATGGTCTCCCTCGACCTGCAACCGCCATTTCACCCATACTGTCCCAGGCCTGCAACTGACGCCTTGTCAGAATATTTCAATGCGATGGTTATTCCCCATTGAATACACGCGACCATCCTCTCTAATCTGAAATACGTGTCCTTCATCTTTGATTTCATACATGTAACCAACCGCACGTGTAAACCTATCCATGCCTTCTCCTTGTCACAAAATATTTGGTACATGTGCCCTTCACAACTGTCACAATACACGTGGTAGTCCACGTGCCAAAATTGGCCTTGCTCGGCTGCCCGTTGGTTCTCTTTCGGCCTGTCTTCTTGTTGGTCGCGATACCACGATAGGTCACGAAATTGCGACATGTCGTGATATCGCGACCAAAACGCCTCCCCCTGCTGAAGCCCTTTTTGGGGTCATAATTTCATGACATGTCGCAAAATCATGACATGTCATGATTTTGCAACCCCCTCCCTCAGCCTTTGTCTCTGCTTCGTAATACTTTCGCAATATCGCGACGTCGCGATATCACGACGTCCGCAGTCCTTTGCCTCCACTTCGTAATACTGTCATGATATCGCGATGTCACGATATCGTGACGTCCGCAGTCCTTTGCCTCCACTTCATAATACTATCATGATATCATGACGTCCGCAGTCCTTTGCCTCCACTTCGTAATACTATCGCGATATCGCGACGTCATGATATCGCGACGTCCGTAGTCCTTTGCCTCCACTTCGTAAAATTATCGCGATATCGCGACATCGCGATATCGCGACAAAACTTGCTAATGTCACAATGCAGCTTCTGAGGTCGCGATTTCGTGACATGTCGCAAAATCGCGACATGTTGCGATATCGCGACAAAACTTGCTAATGTCACAATACAGCTTCTGAGGTCGCGATTTCGTGACATGTCGCAAAATCGCGACATGTCGCGATATCGCGACCTCCTTCCCCCATGCTTTACCAACACTTACCCCTTGGGAAAAACTAAAAATAAATCAAATTCAAAGTACTTAGAAACTCTAAGAAAAATTTTTGGAAGATGCAAGACTGCTCTTCTGTCGTCGGATGCTCCTGCATCAGTTTATTATCCCATACATATTGAAATCTTGACGGACTAACATCCCAAAGGTCATTTGAATTCATAAATAAAGCAAAATCTTGTATTTATTTGGACCATCTTAGAATATCACCCTTATTTTCTAAAGGAGATAAAACAATGTTGAAATCATCCCCAAGAATCCATAGATCACAATGAATCATCATTGTATTTGACAAAAATATGCTAAGGTCCTTCCAACATCTTTCATGAGGAGTAACTATAGTCGGAGCAAATACATTTTTAACCCTAAATTTGAATTTTTCCTCTTTTAAATAAAATAGTCTAGCAACCCTATTATTTTTTACTTCTATTAATTGCCCATCCCATTTGCATTTGTCCCATATTATTGAAATATCACCTAAAGCTCTTATAGAAGAAATTGCTATACAATAACCCATCTGTCAAATCTTCTTAAAAGCATCCTTACATTCCTCACTACTTAAATTTGTCTCTTGTATTAAAATAAACTCGGGACTATAACAACCTATTAATTTCTTAATAACTCATTTTTTAGGGGTCTTATTCATACCCCTAATATTCCATGATATCATTTTCATCATCAATAATTTTTATTTTTATTAGTGGGCTTAGCCCCACTTCTTGTTAACACCTATGATATTTTTATTTTTCTTCCCAAAGCAATACCCTTTGAGTTTATTTTTCTCATTGTTCATGCTTTTATGGTCTTCCTCTCCTTTTTATATTCCCACCAACACTCTCATATTCATCAATCTCTTCTATTTTTCCATATTGATTATACTAAGACTTAAGATTTATGTTGGCCCTAAAGAATCTAAAATAAAAGGAATAACCTAATTAACACTTTTCTTCTTTATGTTTCCTTAAAAACCCTAAAGTGTACAGATGATCCTCCATAGTCATTACTTTCTTATGTGGGCCTAGAAACCCTAGATTTCCATGGATATCCTCCATATAATTTTCTTTGTTGTGTTGGTCTTGAAACACTAAAGTGCAGTGAATACACTATGTATTACTCTTGTTTTTATTGTAAGGAAAATATTTAATGCTACTTGAGGAAAATGAAGATGATTTACCTAGATTAAGCTTGACCTCCTTCATCTCATTTGCTTTAAAATTTGCCTCCCCATATTCCTTTGCTTTAAAATTTACCTTTCCATCTTCCTTTACACCTTTAACTCCTCTATTTGAACTTGCCCATTGTACTTCCTCATCCCTCATGTTATTTTTTTCTAATTATTTATTTGAGTGAACTATAATGGCCTTTGTCATCTGATGATACAAAGGGGATTTTATTGCTAATTTATTAGGAGTGGAAATCCTTGATTTTACCTAGATTCTCTTATGATATGATCTCTTTGTTTCATATTGAAGTTACCCTCATGTCCAAAATTTTCCATCTCTTTATCCATCATTTTCACTTTGTAGTCTCTAGTCATGTGCTTAATTTTATGATATTTGTGACATTGAAATGCAATATTTTCATAATCCACTTGTTGATCTCATTCTCTTGATTTAGATGTAATACTAATGGGTTGTAGTGAAGGTTTTTAAATATCCATGGTAACATATATCTGAGTGTATACAACATGTCTTCTTTTCTTAGTATTTGATCCCTCCTAGATAGACTCACCTAGAGTATTATCAATATTCTTTAAAACTTGCTTATTTATGAGTTGAAAAGTGTTAATAAATTTTGAGCCTCTCACTCTAATTTATTAACAGTTACACCAATTACAAAAATACAATGATACGTGGTGGATGATTTTGTGTTTGTAACTGATAGAGTTAATCGGTACACGCATATAGTGCCTATATCCCATTTTTAGGTGCCTATATTTAGGATACAGACACCTATATTTAGTTTGTATGTACCTATATTCAGGTTGTAGGCACCTATCTTTATGCATACATGTGCCTATATTTAGGATACAAGCACCTATCTTCATTTTGTAGGCACATATATTTAGGATACAAGCGCTTATCTTCAGTTTGCATGCACCTATCTTCACGCATATAGGTACCTATCTTCAGGATACATGCACTTATCTTTAGTTTGGAGGTGCCTATCTTCAGTTTATAGACGCATATCTTCAGGATGTAGGCACCTATCTTCGAGATACATATACCTATCTTAATTTTGTAGGTGCCTATCTTCACGCATACAGGCACTTATCTTTCGGTTGACCAGTTTGACTGCAAATTGACTAGTTTGACTGCACACTTGCTAGTTTAACTGCACATACCTAGTTTGACTGCACTTATGCCCAGTTTTATTATATGTGCTCTTGGTTTGAATAGTGCCTAAACTTGGAGAAGTAATGCAGTTATTATTTAAAATGTATTTAAATCTTTCCCATCTGTGAGTTATCCACATTCTCTAAAATGTAAATATTTTAGATGTCCAGGTGGAAAATATTACGCAGTTTTGTAAACTTGGAAAGCAGGTGTAAATTTATTTTGTAGTTTTGCAGATTTGATGTGACGATGGAAAAATATTTTTATAGTGCTGCAAATGGATAAACATTTATTTCGTAGTTCTACATATTTGATGTCAACAGTGGGAGAAGTAATGTAAATATCCTACAAATTTAGAAAATAAGTAGAAAAATTTGTAGTTTGGTAGAAGCACTTAATCCAGGTGTCCAGCTAGAAAATATTTAATAGTCCTACAAATATAAAATTAGACAAGCATTTATGTAACAGATCTGTAGTTTTAGATGTCAAATAGTGGAATATATTTTGGCAGTCCTGTAAATCTGGAAGGTGGGTGAAAATTAATGTAAATGTCCTATAAATCTGAAAGTAGGTGGGAAAATCTACAGTTTGGTAGAAACAATTAATCCGGATGGTCCAGGTGGAAATTAGAAGGTAGGAAAATATGCTTGTTGTCTATAAAATAATTTTTCAAAGCCTTTCTAGGGGTTGGTTGATTCTATAACTTTCTTGGCTTTGTAAAATTTTTGGAAATAATACAAAAAAGAAATGTTTGAACTATATTCTATGTATCTTCAGTTTGGTTGGATTGCATGTGGCATTGGCCCTTGGTTCACCAACCTTACCTCTTGTAGTTTATTCATGATTTATTTTACGTCTCGTATCTATTGCATTGTGTCTCTTATGGAGTTTTAGGTAGATCAATCAACCCATTTTATTTTGGTGTATCACCTCTTTTTTATTTTTATTTTTATTTTTCCACTTGTTGCAGTTTTTTTTTTCAATTATCCCTCTCCCTTTTGCTAGTGCAATTTAGTATAGTTTTTAATTTCAGTTCCTAGTATGTGTTGCAATTTTTAGTTTATAGTTTATCTTTTCATTGTAATATTTTATTTTCCCTTCCCCTTTTTCCCTAGCAAGTTTAATCATAGTTTAGTTTAGTTTTTATTTTTAATTTTATGAGAGCTGACTCTCTCCGAAGGTATTTTCCTCTCATGTAGTCCCACATGAGAGGGAGATTCCCATGTTGGTGCTGTGCATGGGTGCAAGTGTAGGCGTACATTTTTAGACATCAATATTTTTGGCACGCCTAGTGGGACCATGTATAGTTTTATTGAAACCTCTTCACACACTATGTTTATGTTTTAAAATAGTCAAGATTTGGTGTTTGTCTTGATTGTTACTTGCTTACTGAAGCATATTAAAAAAAACAAAATACCTGACAACTCTGCTAGTTAAAGGGATCATATTGTTTATCACAACCTCATTTTAATGAAGGGTGTGTCTACAAGAAGTAGTTCAAGAAGGGAAGGTAGATTCTAGTTCTAACAACTTTATTTCAATACCTCAAGGAATAAAATAAGGGGAAGGACTCAAGATCTAGTTTCTACACCACCTCCAACTATCTCCTCTCCCTTTACTCAAAGGATCTATCATTATGTTCCATTCATGGCTCAATTACCACCTAGATCATATCCTTCTTTCAATCAGGGTAGTCCATTGGCCTTGATAGCACATGATGATATTCCAGTATCAACCCTTAAGGCTTTGCCTTATTATACTAGATAAAACTCAATCACTCCTATGGAACATCTCCAAGACATGGTAAATATATTCTTAGTGCATAATGTGACTGAAGACAATGTGGCGGTTAGACTATTAGTATCTTCTTTAAAGGGTAAACCCTTTCAATGGTTTATAAGCCTTCTTGTTCACACCATTGCAAGTTGGGATGACTTGGTTGATAAGTTGATCAAGTAGTTCAAAGATAAATCAAATAGCTTGTCATGTATGGAGCAACTGACTACCATCAAAAGAGCTCCTAATGAGTAGATCACATATTTCGATTTGTAGATTTCAAATGACATGGGATAGAGTACCGATGGAGGTAAGACCAAGTGCATAGTATTCTTTTCTATATTTCTTGAGAGCCTTGAGTTTTGACATAGGTATGAACATCCAAACTAGAGGAGTCAATACATTACTTGATGCATATGAAAAGGTTGTGAAAGCTATAAATTATTTAGTGCAGTGTGGTAGGATTACCCCTAGACCTCCTATACCTCTATTTTTGGATGTGACTATACCCATCCCATTATCCTCTCAATATTCTTCTAATATTCTAGTAGTTAATCCATTTCCAATTAATGAGAATGTTCCTAGCACTTCCATTCAATCAAATGACCAAATGAAAGATCTATTGAGTTTAGTCAGAATAATGGGCAACAAGATCAATAGTCTGAATAAATAGTAAAACCAACCTCATCAAAGGTATTTCCATCCATACTATCCTCCTTATCAATACAAGCCTCCATATCAAAATCATGCTCATCCAGCAAGGTCTTTACAAGCATAGTTCCCTACTATTACCAACCCAAATCAAGCCCTAGTACATGTGCAAAACAACTTAGCTAAGAAATAAATATGATGCCCTCCTTGTTAATTACCTCATGATCCAAATGGTTGTGCATATGGAAATAGTAGTAGTGCTTTAGTGGCATAGGATCCTAGCTATCAAACAATGGAACAACAACAATATCAACATCCTTCTACATCAACTATTGATAGCATTTTGATGTACTAGTAAGAAAATGAGCATTGTGTAGTGAACTAGACTATGGATAATCATCCTAAGAAGAAAGTACAATTTGACTATAATACTAGGTCTAAAGGAAAATTTGTAATTGATGGTCCTTCTATATCACAAGAAACCATATCCCCTCAACCTCCAAGTACGAATGTCAAACAACAGCCTACAATCACACTCAAGGATGCTCCAGATTGGAGAAATCAATAGACTCAAAAACAACAGCCTGCAATCACATTCAAGGATGCTCTAGATTGGAGAAATCAGCAAACTCAAATGCAACAACCTAGTAGAACATGGAAAAATAGGCCTACTTACCTAGTTGTTGAGAGACCAAGAAATAATTGGACTACCAAATAAACACAAAAGAATCAACCTATCAACTTGGTGGAGAAAATGAAGAAGACCAGCTTGCAATTTTCTATGTGGGATGCTCTTGCATTGCCAAGACAAATGGACCTCCTCAAAGAAGCTCTAAGTCACATATCTTCAGGACCTAAAAAGACTAAAGAGCCTATTTCAAAAGCTACAAGTCTGATACAAATGGCTCCTAATGAGGTACAATCACCTACTAAACCTCCTCCTTTCTATATGACCCTCATCATAGGAAAGCATTTGGTCCATAACTGCATGATTAACTCAGGAGCTAGTAGTTGTGTAATGCCAAAGAGAATAGTTGATGTTTTAGGACTATCAATTGAGCCTATGAATGTTGGTGTCATGCAACTAGATGGCACCATAGTTAGGACATTGGGTGTGGTTAGAAATTTGGACCTTACTTTGCATGCCTACCCCAGCCTTACCATTATACATGATATATCAATCATAGACCTTCCACCTATGTTCACTTTATGCCTATCTAGGGACTTCACAAGAAAATTAGGGGGTTATATGTCTCTATATTGGTCCAAGATATCCTTAACCACAATATATGAAACCAAATTCTTCATATCAACTGAGCCTATCTCTCATTTCCATGTAGAACTCCATGATCCCAAACCTGAAATTAATTATACAACCATGGAGTTAGATAGTTCTTCTGAATAGATCCAAACACCTCCTATTCTTGATACTTAGCTTGATGAGTGGGTAAATGGGTTATATGGATCTGATCCATATGATAATTTTCAAGAGGTTGGCATGGGAACCTACTGTATCTTATAGGAGAAGAGCATGATGCCAGAGGTCATGAAAATATAACAACAAATAGAAGGTGTGTGGAAGCTGCATTTTGATGGAGCTAAGTGTAAGAAAGGTGCTAGTGTAGTTATCAACTCTCCTTATGAAGAGAAATTCCTTATTTCCTTCAACCTCTAGTTCAGTTGCACTAAAAACATGACATAGTATGAAGATCTAATTCATGAACTTCTACAAGTAGAGAAAAGAGGTGTGAAACTACTATAGATTTTTGGTGATTCAAAATTGGTAGTGCAACAAGTGAAGGGTCAATGTGCTATTCATAATAAGCTTCTAAAAGCATATAAATGCATAGTATTGGACCTACTTGAAGGGTTTGATGCCTTGAATATCCAAATAGTCCCTAGAAAGAGCAATCAAGAAGTTGATAGGATGGCAGCTATGGGGGTACAATATGAGTTACCTATTGACTTATTCAAGAAGGAAGAACAACATGTAAATTCAATTATTAGGCCCTTAGTTCCTAATAATGATAAACATTGGCAAGTGTTTGACTCCAATCAGTAGATAGCAAACTTTATTTTGCAAGAAGCTGAATTTTTTGAGGATATCCAAGCTAAGTTGTAGTAGACATATGAGGATAATGATATCATTCTAGTTAGTAGCAACAAGATTCCAAAGGGACTCATTACTTTGGAAATTTTATTCACTCATGATGATCGATACAAAGGTAAATAGAAAAGAATGACAACAAAAATTAATGCTTATAGAGATGTCCAAATTACTCTAGGTAAAGTCCTTATGCTTGGTAAATGTAATTTTCCTAATCAGGAAGTTAACTTCATTCAAAAATACAAAGAATATGATGATATTATAGCATGGGATTATGACTAGCTAAAGGAGTATGCTCCGGATGTTATAAAAAATAATATAGATATCCTTCCTGATGGTAAACTAGTGCACCAAAAGTAGAGGCCTATCAACCCCAAAGTTGAACCTCAGATGAGAAAAGAATTTCTAAAATTTATTGAGGCATGTATCATATATCCCATCAAGCACTCCACTTGGGTAGCCAAATTGGTACCAAGTCATAAAGAAAAATGAAGAAATCAAACTTTGTGTGGACTTTCGGGATTTGAATCGTGTCTCCCTTAAAGACCATTATCCATTACCCTCAATGGATCAAATTTTGCAAAATGTGGTGGGAGCTAAAAGATTTTCTATGTTGGATGGTTTTTTAGGTTTTAATTAGGTAGTGATTAAGGAAGAAGACCAACATAAAATTGCATTTACCACCAAATGGGGCACATTTGCATATCATAGAATGCCTTTTGGCCTTTCTAATGTAGGTGCCACTTTTCAAAGGGCTATGGACCTAGCTTTCAAAGGACTGATAAATAAATTAATTCTAGTTTATTTAGATGAAATTATAGTATTCTCCAAGAATTTTGATGATCATATGCAACATCTAGAAGTTATTTTCCAGATATCAAGAGAGTTTGGGGTTTCTTTAAACCAAAATAAATGTATTTTTGTTGGAGAAGAGGGTAAACTATTGGGACATGTTGTGTCTAAGGAGGGTCTTTCCATTGATCCAGAACATGTTGAAGTTATTTAGACCTTGTCCCTGCCTACTCACAAGAAGGCTTTGTAGTCATTCTTGGGCAAGATCAATTTTGTGAGGAAGTTTATATCCAAATTTTCTAATATAATAAAGCCAATTACCATAATTTTGAATAAGGATCAGTCCTTTAGATGGACTGAGGAAGGTAAGCAAAGTTTTCATAAAATCAAGGATGTTATTTTCAAAGCCCCTATTTTAATTAACCCCAATTTTGAAATAGAATTCATTTTGTATGCTTTTGGGGAGAATATAGTATTGTTGTTCTTCTTACATAGGAAAATAATGAGAAAATGGAGCAACCCATTGCCTTCATGAGCCAAACCCTTAAGGAGTATGAAGAGAGGTATGATTTTATGGAAAAATAGATTTTTGCACTCCTTAGAGCCTTAAAATCTTTCAAGCATTTGGTGGCTCATAATAGAATAACAATCTTTGTGGTTCATCCTAGCATTAAAGAATTTTTGTTAGGCCGTGATGTTCCTGATAAAAGGGCCAGTTGGGTGATAAAAATTATGAATTTTGATGTTGAGATTAAAGTGACAAAATTAGTACGGGGAAGAGCCCTATGTCAACACCTTGCAAAGGATTTAAATACTAAGAAAGTACTCTTTAATGCCCATCCAAAAGGATAAGATTTAAATTGGTTCCATGTTATGATGGATTATTTAAAATTTGGAACCTACCTGATAATATACAATAGAACCCAAAGGAGAAATCTAATTGAAAGCATTATCTTTTGAAGTGATTGATGAGATTCTTTTCAAAAGAAGTCAGGAAGGTGTCCTTCTAAGGTGTATTGAACCAAAAAAGACTAAAAATTATTGGAGTTCAACCAAGGATTTTTAGGAGGTCATTTCTCATCATTAGTCACAACAGCTAAAATAATGAGAGTTGGTTATTTTTGGCCAAATCTATTTTTTGATGCAGTTTAGTGGATCCAAAAATGTAAGGAATGTTTATTTTTCTTAGGAAGGAAGAAGAGGGCTCCCTTTCCCTCATAACAAATTGCTACAAATAAACTATTCACATAATAGGTATTAGACTTCATAGGTGTGATTAATCCACCTTCAAGTGTTGGCCATAAATTTATATTGATAGCCACGGATCATTTCACAAGATGGATTGAGGTTGTTGCATTAAAAGAAGCCACTAGAGGGGCCATTATTGAGTTTTTGAAAAGTATTATTACATGGTTTGGAGCACCTGAGATAGTCATTGTTGCTAATGCTAAAGCATTCATAGGTGTTGTAGTCATAGAGTTTTGTATCAAGTATGGGATCTACATGAAGATATCTTCCAACTATTACCCTCAATGGAATGGACTAGCTGAGTCCACAAATAAAAACTTGATCAAGATCATTAAGAGAATAGTGGAGGAGAATCAATGAACATGGCATACCAAATTGAAAGTTGCCCTGTGGGTAGATAGAATTACACTAAAGCAGGCCACATGCTAGTCCCCCTTCAGACTTGTGTATGGCAAGGAAGCAAGGCTCCCTATTTCACTAGAGCTTCCTTCATTGGAGCTGGTCCATCAAATGAATTTAGAGCATTGTGATCCTATGGAGCTCAGATTTGCAAAGTTAATGCGGTTGGAAGAGACTAGAGACCAAGCTAGGAAAAAACTTCAAGAAAATCAACTGGTAATGAAGAAGTACTTTGATAAGAGGGCTACCTCACAAAGCTTTGCAAAAGAAGATATGGTCCTAAAATGGGATGAAGATAGAGTGAAGCTAGAGAAACATACAAAATTTGACTCTATCTGGAGTGGGCCATACATTGTTACAGGCTCTAGAGGCAGCAATGATTTTGAGCTCTTAAGGATCAATGGAGAAACACTGCAGATCCTAGTAAATGGGATTTATCTCAAAGCTTATCCTTGAGTTCTTTAGCCATAGGTTGTAGTTTTAGTTTCCTCTTTTGCTATTTTTCCTAAGTGTCTTGAGACACCTCTTGCTTCATGTGAAGCATGTTTTATTTTATTTTGTTTTATGTTGGTTGTTTTTAGTTTTGTGCAATTTTTTGTTCTGTTCAGTTTTGTGCAGTTTTTTGTTCTATTGCAAGGATTATTTCTAGTAGTTCTACCTTACAAAGAAAGTATGAAATTTAGTTCTTTTTGAAAATATAAATATGATCAATGACTCTGTACCCAATGGATATTAAGGCTACCTGGTCTTCTAGTTTATTTTCACATTGTAGGCATGTGTCCCCTATGAGTCACCAAAATATTAATAAATTTTTAGCCTCCCACTCTAATTTATTAATGGTTGCACCAATTAAAAAATCTAGTGATACGTGGTGGATGAGTTCATGTTTGCAATTGATGGAATTAATTGGCATATGCAAATGGTTCCTATATCCCATTTTTAGGCACTTATCTTCAGGATACAGACACCTATATTTAGTTTGCAAGCACCTATATTCAGATTGCAGGTATCTATATTCACGCATATAGGTGTCTATCTTCAGGATACAGGTGCCTACATTTAGTTTGTAGGCACCTATATTCAGCATACAAACACCTATCTTTAGCTTCCAGGCACCTATCTTCATGCATACAGGTGCCTATCTTTAGGATACAGGTACCTATATTTATTTTGTAGGCACCTATCTTCATGCATATAGGTACCTATCTTCAGGATGCAGATGCCTATCTTTAGGATACAGACACCTATCTTCAATTTGCAAGTGCCTATCTTCATGCATACAGATGTCTATCTTTTGGTTGACCATTTTGATTGTACATTGACCGGTTTGACTGCACACTTTCCATTTTGACTGCACATGCCCAGTTTGGCTACACTTATGCCCAGTTTGATTGCACATACTCTTGGTTTGACTAGTGCCTACACTTGGATAAGTAATGCAGTTATTATTTAAAATTTATTTAATTTTTCTCCATTTGTGAGCTATCCACAATATTTAAAATGCAAATATTTTAGACTTCCAAGTGGAAAATATTATGCAGTTTTGTAAACCTAGAAAGCATGTGTAAATTTATTTCACAATTTTGTAGATTTGACATCAACAACAGGAAAAAAAATTTACAGTGTTGCAAATCTAAAATTGGGTAAACATTTATTTCACAGTTCTACAGATTTGACGTCAACAATGAGAGAAGTAATGCAAATGTCCTGCAAATCTAAAAAATAGACAGGAAAATTTGCAGTTTGGTAGAAATACTTAATCTAGATGTCCAGCTAGAAAATATTTTACAGTCTTGCGAATCTAAAATTAGACAAGCATTTATGTAACAGATCTGTAGTTTTAGATGTCAAACAATGGAATATATTTTGGCAGTCCTGTAAATCTAGAAGGTGGGTGAAAATTAATACAAATGTCCTGTAAATCTGAAAGTAGGTGAGAAATTCTATAGTTTGGTAGAAATAATTAATCTAGATGGTCTGAGTGGAAAATAAGAAGGCAAGAAAAATTCTTGTTGTCTATAAAATATTTTTTCAAAGCCTTTCTAGGGATTGGTTGATTTTATCACTTTCTAGCCTTGTAACACTCTAGGAAATAATACAAAAATGAAATGTTTGAACTATATTCACTGATTCTTCAATTTTAGTGGATTGCATGTGCCATTGGCCCTTGGTTCGCCAACCTTACCTCTTGCAGTTTACTCCTAATTTGTTTTGCATCTCCTATAGATTGCATTATGTCTCTTATGGATTTTTAGGTAGATCAATCAACCCATTTTTTATTTTTGCATATTGCCTCTTTTTATATTTATTTTTATTTTTCCATTTGTTGTTAAAAAATTCAGTTCTCTCTCCATTTTCCCAATGCAGTTTAGTATAGTTTTTAATTTTATTTCCTAGTCTGTGATGCAATTTTTTATTTTCCCTTCCCCTTTTTCCCTAGCAATTTTAATCATAGTTTAGTTTTTTTTTTTTTTTTAATTTTACAAGAGTCGGCTCTTTTTGGAGGTATTTTCCTCTCAAGCAGTCTCACACGAGAGGGAAATTCCCATGTTGGTGTTGTGCGCAGGTGTAAGTGTAGGCATATATTTTTAGACATCAATATTTTTTCTTAAGAAAGAAGAAGAGGGATCCCTTTCCCTTACAACCAATTGTTGTAGATCAACCATTCATACAATAGATATTAGACTTCATAGGTGTGATTAATCCACTCAAGTGTTGGCCAAAGTTTATATTGACAGCCATAAATTATTTCACGAGATGGAATAAGGTTGTTGCATTAAAAGAAGCCACTAGAGGGACTATTGTTGAGTTTTTGGAAAGTATTTTTACAATATTTTGAGCACCTGAGATAGTCATTACTGATAATTCTAAAGCATTCATAAGTGATACAATCACAAAGTTTGATATCAAGTATGAGATATACATGAAGACATATTCCAACTATTACCCTCAAGGGAATGGACTAGCTGAGTCCACAAATAAAAACTTGATCAAGATAATTGAAATAATAGTGGAGGATAATCAATGAACATGGCATACCAAACTAAAAGCTACCTTGTGGGTAGACAAAATTACACCAAAATAGGCCACAATCCAGTCTCACTTTGGACTTGTGTATGGCAAGGAAGCTAGGCTCCCTATTTCACTAGAGCTTCCTACCTTAGAGATATTTCATCAAAAAATTTAGAGCATTGTGATCCTATGGAGCTAAGTTTTGCAGAGGTGATGCATTTGGAATAGACTAGAGACCAAGCTAGGAAAATACTTCAAGAAAATTAACTAGTAATAAATAAATACTTTGATAAGAGGGCTACCTCACAAAGATTTATAGAAGGAGATATGGTCCAAAAATGGGATGAAGATAGAGCAAAGCCAAGAAAACACATAAAATTTGACTATGTCTAGAGTGGGCCATCCATTGTTACAGGCTTTAGAGGTAGTAATACTTTTAAGCTCTCAAGGATCAATGGAGAAACTCTACAGATCCTAATAAATAGGATTTATCTCAAAGATTATCCTTGAGCTTTTTAGCAATAGGTTGTAGTTTTAGTTTCCTTTTTTTTTGTGTTCTCTAAGTGTCCCGAGACACCTCTTACTTCCTGTGAAGCATGTTTTATTTTATTTTGTTTTATGTTGGTTGTTTTTTAGTTTTGTGCAATTTTCTGTTCTCATCAGTTTTGTGCAGTTTTATGTTCTATTGCAAAGATTATTTCCAGTGGTTCTACCTTACAAAAAAAATTATGGAATTTAGTTCTTTTTGAAAATCTAAAGATGATCAATGAATCTGTGCCCAATGGATGTTAAGGCTACCTGATTTTTTGGGTTCTTTACACATTGCAGGCATGTATCCCCTATGAGTTACCAAACTGTTAATAAATTTTGAGTCTCTTGCTCTAATTTATTAACGGTTGCACTAGTTGCAAAAATATGATGATATTTGGTGGATGAGTTTGTGTTTGCAAATGATGGAGTTAATGGGTACATGCATATGGCGCCTATATCCATTTTTATATGCCTATATTTAGGATACAAGTGCCTATCTTTAGTTTGTACACACCTATATTTAGGTTGTAGGCACCTACCTTCATGCATACAAACACCTATCTTCAGGATACATACACCTATATTTATGATACAAGCATCTATCTTTAGTTTTAAAGCACCTATATTCAAGTTGTAGATTCCTATCTTTAGGTTGCAGTTGTCTATCTTCATGCATTCGGGCACCTATCTTTAGGATACAAGCATCTATCTTTAGGTTGTAAGCACCTATATTTAAGATACAAGTGCCTATATTCATTTTGTAGGTGCTTATATTTAGGTTGCAGGTACCTATCTTTAGGTTGTAGATGCCTATATTCAGTTTGCAAGCACCTATCTTCAAAATGCATGCATATATCTTCAGTTTGTAGGTGTCTATCTTCAAGTTGTAAGCACCTATATTTAGTTTGCAAGTGTCTATCTTCACGCATGCAAGAACCTATATTCAAGCATACAAGCGCCTATCTTTTGACTTACTAGTTGGACTACACACTTTCCAATTTAACTGCACATGTCTAGTTTGATTGCACTTATGCCCAATTTGACTACACTTATACCCAGTTTGATTGCATGTAATCTTAGTTTGATCGGTGACTACACTTGGAGAAGTAATGCAGTAATTATTTAAAATTTATTTAAATATTTCTCATTCGTGAGTTGTCCACATTCTTTTAAATATAAATTTATTAAGGGTTGCACCAATTGTAAAAATATGATGATACGTGGTGGATGATTTTTTGTTTGCAACTGATGGAGTTAATTGGTACACACATATCATACCTATATCCCATTTTTAGATGCCTATATTTAGGATACAAACACCTATATTCAGTCTGCAGGCACCTATATTTAGGTTGTAGTCACCTATCTTCTAGCATACAGGCACCTATATTCATGATATAGGCACCTATCTTCTCGCATACAGGCACCTATCTTCAGGATATAGGCACCTATATTAAGTTTACAGTGACCTATATTTATGATATAAGCATCTATATTCAGTTTGCAAGAACCTATCTTCAGGTTGTAGGTTCCTATCTTTAGGTTGGAGTTGCCTATCTTCATGCATACAGGTTCCTATCTTCAGGTTACAAGCATGTATCTTCAAGTTGTAGGTACCTATCTTCAAGATATAGGTGCCTATCTTCATTTTGCATGTGCCTATATTTAGGTTGTAGGTACCTATATTTAGGTTGCAAGAACTTATATTCAGTTTGTAGGAACCTATCTTCAGAATATAGGCATCTATCTTCAGTTTGCAAGTGTCTATCTTCACGCATGCAAGTACCTATCTTCAAGCATATAAGTGCCTATATTTTGGCTTACCAATTTGACTGCACACTTTCTAGTTTGACTGCACTTATGTCCATTTTTATTGCACTTATGACCAGTTTGATTGCATGTAATCTTAGTTTGATCGGTGCCTACACTTGGAGAAGTAATGCAGTTATTATTTAAAATTTATTTAAATATTCCCCATCCATGAGTTGTCCACATTCTTTAAAATATAAATATTTTAGACATCTAGGTGGAAAATATTACGCAGTTTTGTAAACTTGGAAAGCAGGTGTAAATTTATTTTGTAGTTTTGCAGATTTGACGTTAACAATGGGAAATATTTTTTCAGTGTTGCAAATCTAAAAGTGGGTAAACATTTATTTCTTAGTTCTAAAAATTTGACGTCAACAGTAGGAGAAGTAATGTAAATGTCCTGCAAATCTAGAAAATAGGTCAAAAAATCTACAATTTTGCAGAAGCCCTTAATCCAAGTATTCAACTAGAAAATATTTAACAGTATCGTGAATCTGAAATTAGACAAGCATTCATGTAACAAATCTATAGTTTTAGATGTCAAACAGTGGAATATATTTTAGTAGTCTTGTAAATATGGAAGGTGGGTAAAAATTAATGCAAATGTCCTATAAATCTAAAAGTAGGTTGGAAAATATGCAGTTTCATAGAAATAATTAATCCAGATGGTCTGCATGGAAAATTAAAAGGTGGAAAAATGCTTGTTGTCTATAAAAGAAATTTTCAAAGCCTTTTTTGGGGGTTGGTTGATTCTATCACTTGCTAGCCTTGTAACACTATGAAAAATAATATAAAAAATATATGTTTGAATAGTATTTTGTGTATCTTTAGTTTTGTTGTATTGCATGTGGTATTGGCCCTTGGTTCGCCAACCTTACCTCTTGCAGTACTCATGATTTATTTTACATCCCGTATAGATTGCATTGTGTCTCTTATGGAGTTCAAGCTAGATCAATCGACCTATTTTATTTTGGTGCATCACCTCTTTTTATATTTATTTTTATTTTTTTGTTTGTTGTTATAGTTTTTATTTTTAGTTATCTCTCTCCCTTTTCCTAATGTAGTTTAGTGTATTTTTATATTTTATTTCCTAGTCTGTGTTGTAGTTTTTATTTTCTACTTTATTTTTTCTTTGTAGTATTTTATTTCCCTTCCCCTTTTTTCGTGGCAAGTTTAATCATACTTTAGTTTAGTTTTTATTTTTAATTTTACGAGAGTCAACTCTTTTGAAGGTATTTTCCTCTCAAGAAGTC
The DNA here is from genome assembly GCA_028583015.1 of Wollemia nobilis. Lineage (NCBI taxonomy): Eukaryota > Viridiplantae > Streptophyta > Pinopsida > Araucariales > Araucariaceae > Wollemia > Wollemia nobilis. The sequence goes on along the minus strand of JAQPPZ010017248.1, from coordinate 23,941,520 downwards.
TCACACAAGAGGTAATTCCCATGTTGGTGTTGTGTGTGGGTGCAAGTGTAGGTGTACATTTTCATACATCAATAGTTTTTCTCATGAAGGAAGAAGAGGGCTCACTTTCCCTTATAACAAATTACTATAGATTAACCATTCACACAATGGGGATTAGACTCCATAGGTATGATTAATCTGCCTTCAAGTACTGACCACAAGTTTATATTGATAGCCACAAATTATTTCATGATATGGACTAAAGTTGTATTAAAAGAAGCCACTAGAGGGGCCATTATTGAGTTTTTGGAAAGTATTGTTACAAGGTTTGGAGCACCTAGAATAGTCATTGCTAATAATTATAAAGTATTCATAGGTTTTGTAGTTACAGAGTTTGGTATCAAGTATGAGATATACATGAAGACATCTTCCAACTATTACCCTCAAAGGAATGGACTAGCTAAGCCCACAAATAAAAACTTGATCAAGATCATTAAGAGAACAGTGGAGGAGAATCAACAAACATGGCATACCAAATTGAAATTTTCCTTGTGGGTAGACATAATGACACCAAAGTAGGCCACAGACTAGTCCCCCTTCATGCTTGTGTATGGCAAGAAAACCAAGCTCCCTATTTTACTAGACCTTCCTACCTTGGAGCTGGTTCATCAAATAAATTTAGAGCATTATGATCCTATGGAGCTCAGGTTTGTAGATTTGATGCAGTTAGAAGATACTAGAGACCAATCTAGGAAAAGACTTCGAGAAAATAAAATGCTAATGAAGAAGTACTTTGATAAGAGGTCTATCTTACAAAGCTTTGCAAAAGGATATATGGTCCTGAAATGGGATGAATATAGAATAAATCCAAGAAAACATACAAAATTTGACTCTATCTGGAGTGGGTCATACATTGTTATAGGCTTTAGAGGCAACAATACTTTTGAAATCACAAGTATCAATGGATAAACACTACAGATCCTAGTAAATGAGATTTATCTCAAAGCTTATCCTTGAGTTTTTAAGCCATAGGTTGTAGTTTTAGTTTCCTTTTTTGTTGTTTTCCCTAAGTATCCTAAGACACCTGTTGCTTATTGTGAAGCATGTTTTATTTTATTTTATTTTATGTTGGCTATTTTCACTTTTGTGTAGTTTTGTGTTCTATTTAGTTTTGTGCAATTTTTGATCCTATTGCAAGGATTATTTCTAGTAGTTCTACCTTACCAACAAGTATGGAATTTAGTTCTTTTTAAAAATCTGAAGATGATCAATGACTATGTGCCAAATGGATGTTAAGGCTACCTAGTCTTATGGGTTATTTGCACATTGTAAGCATTTATCCCCTGTGAATCACCAAACTGTTAATAAATTTTGAGCCTCCCACTCTAATATATTAATTATTACACCAATTGCAAAAATCTGGTGATACGTGGTGGATGAGTTTGTGTTTGCAATTGATGGAGTTAATAGGTACACACAATATTCTATTTTTAGGTACCTATATTTAGTTTTTAGACACATGTCTTCATGTTGCAGGTGTCTATCTTCATGCATACATGTATCTATCTTCAATTTGTAGGTGCCTATCTTCAAGATACATGCATCTATCTTTAGGATACAAGCATCTATCTTCAGTTTGCAAGTGTCTATCTTCACGCATACAAGTGCCTATCTTCTAGTTGACTAGTTTAACTACACATTGACCAGTTTGACTGCAAATACCTAGTTTGACTACACTTATACCCAGTTTGATTGCATGTACTCTTGGTTTGATTAGTGCCTACACTTGGAGAAGTAATGCAGTTATTATTTAAAATTTATTTAAATCTTCCCCATCTGTGAGCTATCCATATTCTTTAAAAAAAAAAAATTTACATGTCCATATGGAAAATATTACGCAGTTTTATAAACTTAGAAAGTGGATGTAAATTTATTTCATATTTTTGTAGATTTGACATCAAAAATAGAAAAATAATTTTATAGTGATGCAAATATGATTGCGGGTAAACATTTATTTCGTAGTTCTACATATTTGACATCAACCGTAGGGGAAGTAATGCAAATGTCCTACAAATTTGTAAAATAGGTAAGAAAATTTGTAGTTTGGTAGAAGCACTTAATACAGGTGTCCAGCTAGAAAATATTTAACAGTCATATGAATCTAAAATTAGACATGTATTTATGTAACAAATTTGTAGTTTTAGATGTCAAATAATATATTTTTGCATTCCTATAAATCTGGAAGGTGGGTGAAAATTAATGAAAATGTCTTGTAAATATGAAAGTAGACAAGAAAATATATTTTTTGGCAAAAACAATTAATTTGGATGGTCCAGGTGGAAAATCAGAAGGTGAGAAAAATGCTTGTTGTCTATAAAAGAATTTTTCAAAGCCTTTCTAATGGTTGGTTGATTCTATCACTTGCTGGCCTTGTAACACTGTGGGAAATAATACAAAAAAAAATGTTTGAACTGTATTTTGTGTATCTTCAGTTTGGTTGGATTGCATGTGGCATTGGCCCTTGGTTCACCAATCTTACCTCTTGCAGTTTACTCATGATTTGTTTGACATCTCGTATAGATTGCATTGTGTCTCTTATGGAGTTTTACGTAAATCAATTAGCTCATTTTATTTTGTCGTATCGCCTCTTTTTATATTTATTTTTATTTTTGTGTTTGTTGTTGCAGTTTTATTTTTAGTTATCCCTCTCCCTTTTCCCAATGCAGTTTAGTGTAGTTTTTAATTTTATTTCCTAGTCTGTGTTGCAATTTTTATTTTCTAGTTTATTTTTTTGTTGCAATTTTTTATTTTCCCTTCCTCTTTTTCCCTAGAAATTTTAATCGCGGTTTAGTTTAGTTTTTCTTTTCTATTTTTTATTTTGGAAAAATGATTGAGAATATTCCACATGAACCATTTAGGCATGGATTAAGCCTCCTTTCACATCCACCATTGATCCCGCATGCTCCAAGAAGGTCTAGTATGAATTGGTTTGAATTGATATTTCCTCTCATTCCCTCCAAGTCCCCTCCCAAATCCTATTTAATGAGGCCATGGGGCAAGCATTTGGCAAGGAATTTCATTGTAGCAAAGCTCTACCCATATATTTCTAGCATTAGCAAATCTCTAATTCAAGTTCTTCCCAAGCATTGCATAATTTTTTACTAAGCATTTGAACATCCTTTGTGAGCATTGAGAGCAAGCAAAGCAAGGAAAGGAGGACTTGGGAGCAAGGAGATCACCATTAGAGGTAAGAAAAAAATATTTTCTAGCTTATTTCTTCTCTACTCTCACCTTGGATTCATAGAATTTTGTCCTCTAGGTTGTAGCCTTTCTAACTTATCAGTTCTTTTTTTTATATTTTTCATATTTTATGCTCTAATTTCTCTTGCGGGATTTTAATATTTCTCTTTAGTAGCCCCTAAATCTATTTTTGTAGCTTATTAACAGTATTTTTGTAGCTCCCTTATTCAATTTTAGCATCCTTACTACAATATCTAACTCTTATTTGTAGGCTTATTTTAGTTTGCATCTATCTTTTGCCACATTTTATCTCTAATCCATCCATTTTGCAGGATTTTCATTACATTTCTTTTGCATGTACTTAGGATAAAATCCTTACTAAATCTCTTAACTATAACCTTTATATCTTGACTACAACATACTAACTTCTATTATATTCCTCCATGCCATTTTGTTTTCATATATTAAACATTTATATAGTCTATTTCCCTTTATTCAAGCATTTGAATAGCATCTCTTTCACTTTATGAACTTTGTTTTTAAGTAACATTTCTTGTCAGTTGAGTACTAATTTCCTTTTTTCAAGTTAAATTGATTGTATCTTACATTTCCTAACACTTAGTATTGGATTTTATATCCTTTATGCTACTGTTATATAAAATTTTAGTTCTTTTTTCTCATACTTACATGTTCATTTCTTTTAAGTTTTGAGCAACTTCTTAACATACTTTATTAAATTCTCAAATATGTCACTATAATTTGCTGATATAGTATTTCTGGAGGTTATTTTATCCCTAATATAGTATTCCTTGACCTTATTATTATATCCCATGACCTTTTATAACTTGAATTTGTCATATTGGTAGATCCTTAGGGGGATTTCACCATTTTCTTCTATTATTAAAATTTAAGTTCTTCAAATATCTATTTTAAAGGTTTAATTTTTTGTTCTTCTTGCACACAAACCTTCTAAAGTATAGTGGGATCCTTTCCTATCAATTTTAGACAACACCTCTTTCAAATTGATCCTAAATTTGCACTGAAACTTTAAAAATCCTGCCCATGACCAAATTCACCACCAAATATTCTAGATCACAACAGGATCATTCTCACCAATGTTTAGCTAAAAAACACAGTCAAAACCTATCGAAATCGACCTCAAAAACTCAAAAACCTCACCCAAGACCAAATTCACCACCTCTATGGCGAATTTGGTAATCAGAGTTACAAAACCAAATTTGCCACTCTGACCAAATTTTCCAATGGTAAATTTAGCAGACCCAGTGGCAAATTTAGGAACAAGCCTTATTCTACTCCAAGAGGTAAGCATAATTATTATTTTTATCAATAAGGGGGTTGATTAGTTGTTTAAACAAGATTTTACCCTATCCAGCTCTCATATAGATCCCTTGAACCAAAAAACCCTTTTTTTGGGGGATTTTTGTGCAAATTTTACCAAATTCACCACCCTTGTGGTGAATTTGGCATTAGTGGAAAATTTGGCATATAGACTCTGAGAGAGGTAATCTGACCACTTGGCCCATCCTTAGCTTGACAAGTTGATTTTCTTTGTGTTCTATTTTTAATTTTTTGTTGTTTTGAAACATAAATCACATTGATTTTAGGAAATTAATGAATCCTAGTAATGAAACCCAAATTATTTACAAAACCTTACAATTTATTCATAAAACACCTTAGTTTCTTTACAAAACACTAAAAAACTAATCAATTAAAGAACCCTAGGCTTGGTTTTAGTGTATCCTTCATATTCAAGTACTTAGGCAAGAAATTGAAGAGTATATAGTAGCATTTAGGCTAGCTTGTTTGATTGCATCCTTCCTTTTTTGCCCTAAAATAAAAATCCCCTTAGTCTAGTGCATTTAAAACTTGAAATGCATATAGGTTAGCTCTTGTTCACTTGCATTTGTGTGATTTAAACTAAGCATTGTATTTTAGATGGTTTTGACGAGTTAGGTTCAAATAATCGTTAAGGCTTGATAAAGAGTCAATATTAATAGAGATCCAAAAATTTTAGGTGTTTGTCTTAATTGAACCCATAAACACCGCAAAACAAGTATTACATCAACCTTCATACAACCATAGGAAAAAGCATAAAAGTAGGGATCTAGTTGTGTTGAGGATTTTCACATCCTCGGGATCTCCTTTGGAAAGATATTCTCAAGTGGGGAATAAGATATTCTAATGAATCTCCGATGTGCACACTTGACATTAATTAGATCTAAAGGGAAAATTACATGAGGTTTTCCACCGTCTATATAAATTGGTGAACCCAACATGAAAACTCCTTCTACCTTAACAAAGATAAAAAAAAATTAAACTTAAATAGACCATCTAATTTGTTTTCTTAGTTTACATCACATTAAATTAAGATAACAAGAACATAACCAATTGCTAATCCTACTGGGAGAAATTTAATGACCCCTTGAGTAAACCGATGTACGAACCTTAGGGGAGAAATCTCCTTAGGTAAGTATATTACGATGGATTAGTGGGAGTCATAAGGGGGGTTGATTATCTAGGTGACATAAGGATATCAAACACCTTCTCTTATTTGCTTTAAGTACTCTGGAAACAAAAATTTAATAAATTAACCCCCTCTATGAAGCTAAATCTTCTATCCATGTCTCAACATCCTTATAACACCCAAAACAAGGGTGTCCCTATTCCTTCACAAGAAGAATCGTCCTCTCAAGGACAAATTAAACAAGAAGTAAACCCTTAGTCACAACAATTATTGAGGGAAAAATTAATTATTGAACAAATTCCTTATCAAACAATGGACCATATTTGATATTTTATCAAAAGAAATAAAGACATCATATTGGATGTCCTTAAATAAGAACTTAGAGAACAAGCAAAAGAGGAATATGTCACAATGCATGAAAACGTAGTCTATTCTAATGAAAAATCAATGGCTACTCAAATCAATGAAATTCAAAATAAATTGGCAAGTCTCAATGTGGCTATGGTACAACGTACTGATTCTGCAACATCTCCTACCTTGTCTATGGAAATACCCACTTCAGGAAATCCTTTTTCAAAATTTTCTGGAGAAACAACTAATTCTACAAATTCCTTTTTCACTCTCAATTTAGGACCTAGTCAAGTCCCTCACATCATGACTTTAAATCAAAATATTTTAACTCTTACAAGTATGCCTCTTACAACGCATACTTTTTCTCAATCACAAACTCAACCTCCATCAAATGATATTCAAAATATTAATACCAAAATTTTAGACTTAGAAAAGAGAGATGCCAAGTTCTAAGAATTTCAACGTCAGATTGCCTCCCTTCAAGGGACATATAAACTTAAATACTCTTTAGAAGAATTCTATAATGAACATTTAGATCCTAAAATTCATAACCACCCATTTGCAAAGAATTTTGAAATTCTTAAGTTCCAAATGTACAATGGAAAAAAACACCCCCTCAACCATTTAAGGCTATTTCAAATAGCTTGTAGTGATATCAAACATGATGAAAAACTTATCCTTAGGTTATTACCTAAAAGTCTTAGTTTGTTGACTTTAGAATGGTACTTTCAAATACCTCGTTATTCCATTAAAAAATTTATAGAACTTATGGAAGCCTTCGTGAAATAATTTTTTATCTATAAAGAATATAAGGTGACCATAGATGACCTTTACCAACTTAAGCAAGTAAAAATAAAAATTTTAGACTTCTTGGCCAAATGGAGGGCTCTCGTAGGAAGACTCCAATACATTTCTCCAACTAAAGAACTCTTGCATATCTTCTTACGAAACCTCCATGAACAATTGTCATACCCCTTAGATATGACCAACTTAACCTCTTTCGAGGAAGTTGTTGACATGGCTAAAAGGGTAGAGGTTATCCTCATGATATGAGGCCAACTCAACTATAACAAGAAAGAGGATGAAAAGCCCTCTAACAAGGGAAAATACAAAAACAAACATGTCATGGGAGACGATGTAACCGATTCTTGACAAAACAACAATGTAAACACTATTTAAAATGCTCCTCAAAAATTGGTTATCCAAAAGGAGGACAAACCTCAAATGCAATATACCAATACAGGACAAAGTCAAATAGCCATGTTGAAAATGCTCCTCAAATCTAAACTAATAGAACTTTCACCCGTTAGACCTTGGGACTTATCAAAAGGAGCACCATTTTGGTATAGACAAGACGAATAATATGACTATCACCAAATAGGACATACTACCAACAAGTGTAGAACCCTAAAGAACATTATTTAATACCTCATTGAGGATGGGAAAGTGAAAATTAATAAAACATAAAACCCTAACAAAGGTATGGGATTCTTTCAAGACCCCCTACAAACATGTGATCAAAAATCAGCTAACTTTGTGGTGTCATTCGCCTATCAAGATCTTCCCATGCCATAACTAGACAACAAGAAAAGAATCAATCTTCAAAAAAAACCCCAATGGTTTTCCCAAAAGCAAGAACATGCAAAAATCTCTCTTCTAGAACTCCTAAAAACATCACCTTCTCATAGGTAAATATTGTTGAAACTCTTAAGTGAACAAGAAGTCCCTCAAGACCTATCTCAAAACAATATCACCAACATGGTTGGATTAACTAGAATTAATAATGTTATCTTAGCCTTTCATGAGGAAGACACTCCTCTCGAAACCATATCAGGGGATTCCCCACTTTACATTATAATGAAAATAGATGAAAAATATATTAAGAGAGTTCTAGTAGATAATGGATCAACCTTGAATGTTTGTAACGTCAAATTCTTATGAAATTTGACTTAACTGAAAATGATTTACAAAAACTAGATCTCATTATTAGGGCCTTCGGCAACGAAGAACGAGAAGTGACAGACACAATTACTTTACCTATCATCAAATTAGGGCCTCCTGTCTTAAACACCCTCTTTTACATCATATAATGTGAAATAACTTATAATATGCTTCTTTGAAGACCGTGGATACATACCATAAGGGTCGTACCATCTACCTTACATCAATGCCTTAAATATGAATAAACGTGGAAGGTTCATCCATGTTCTTGGAGACCCAAAACCTTTTACCATGTGCAATTCCATATATTTACAAGAACTTAACCTTTGTCCCCACATACAATAAGCCAAGTAAAATGATCAACCAAAAATGAATAAAGGAAAGAAAATGTTAGAGGAGCCTCTTATAGACTTAGAGGAAACTCCTCAATCATCCTTTAATGCTAATCAAATTAACCACATTTATCAAAAACCAGACCCTTTTGCAGTACTAGTAAGCATATTCCTTTCTCCTTGAGATATAGGAATGCGTAATAAAAAGGGACTCAAAAATTATATAGGATCTTGCACTTTCATCCACAGAGGGAATACCTTTGATGAAAATATCCAAGGATGCAACCTAATGCCTACTGAATGAACCTACACTACATGTTACATATCACATGCCTTCCCCATAGTTAAACAAATGCTTATTAATATGGGTTATCAAGGTAAATACTGAGGTCATTATGAATAAGGTATTAAAGAACCTTTAGAAGTTATGCCTTGGCTAGCATGATGTAGGATTGGATTTATCTCCAAAAAAATGAACCCTCTCCTCTATCTAGAGAAGAGGAAAAATATGACTACTCTGAATCAATACATGGCTCTCAATGAGGAGAAGAGGACAAAGAATAACTATGGTCACTCCTCAATCAAATCCCTCACAAAACTATATGATTTAGAACCATTAATATATTAGAGTTAGTTCATCCAAAAGCCATCTTGATCCACGAAGGTCTTGAAGAACCTTGAGATAATTTTCATATCGATGAATCCCTAGATTAGATATTCAATTTAAACTCATCCCAACCTTTCAATTTGGAACAAACATCTATAGATCCTCAAGAACTTAAAAAACTAGGGATTATAGATGACCCTCTTCATTTTGAAGATGAGTCATAAGCTTTAATTGAAGAAACCATAGAAGTTAACATCAGAATAGATCAACATCCACACCTTATCAAGCTAGAGAAAGTCCTAATCCAATAAGAAAAAACAAAATATACAAACTTGTTAAAATAATTCTCTGAAATATTTGCTTTGGGATACGATGATACATCAGGGTTTGACTCCTCATTAGTAGTTCACCATCTAGTAGTACATCCTGATTGCAAATCTGTCAAATAAAAGTTAAGTAAAATACATCCAAGAGTCACCCTTATAATAAAGCATGAACTCCAAAAACTGCTAGATGTTGGCTTCATAAAGGCCATAGATTATTCGGATTGGATATCCAACATCATTCATGTCACTAAGAAAGAAGGATCCATTCGAATTTATATTGACTTTAGAGACATAAACAATATTTGTCCTAAAGACAATTTCCCCTTACCTAATATAGACATGATAGTCAACTTCACTACAATATCTGAAATGTTATCATTAATGGATGGATTCTTAGGCTATAACCAAATCAAAATCATAGAAGAATATCAATATAAAATAGCTTTCACTATCCCATGGGGAACCTTATGTTATCAAGTCATGCCCTTTGGCCTTAAAAATGCAAGAGCAACTTATCAAAGAGCTGTGACCTACACATTCCTTGATCTCATGCATAAAATAATGGAATATTATGTGGATGACATTATAGGTCAATCCCAAAAAAGGAAAGACCATACCCAGTATCTTAGATGCATCTTCCAAATATTTCAAGACTATAAAATTAGAATAAAACCCCTAAAATATATTTTTGGAGTGAAATCAGGAAAAATACTCAAATTCATCATATCTCATCGTGGGATTTAAATTGATCCCTCCAAAATAATTTTCATAACCAACATGCCACCACCTAAATATTTAACTAAGTTACAAAGCCTTCAAGAAAAATTGTAGGCTATATATAGATTCATAGCGCAACTTGTAGAAAAGTATCAACCTTTTTTCAAATTTTTGAAGCAAAGAGCCAAATTTGAATGGGACAAAAGATGCCAAGAAGCCTTTGAAGCCCTAAAAACTTATCTTCTAACACCACCTATCTTGGTGCCACCAAACTTAAGTCAACAATTATTGCTATACATAGCCGCTACTGAACATACCTTAGGAGCTCTATTAGCCCAATACGATGAACAACATAGAGAAAGGGCAATCTACTATATTAGTAGCTAGTGAACTATGAAACTTGTTACACACCATTAGAGAAGATCTACCTAGTGGTCATCTTCTCATATCTTAAACTAAGACACTACATGCTTAATCAGAAGACTTATGTCTTAGCAAGGGTAGACCCACTACATTACCTCATGTCAAAACCTTATCTATCAGGTAGAACTACAAAATGGGTCATAGCCCTCAGTGAATTCAACATAGAATAGAATTCATAAACCAAAAGTTGCTAAAAGGGCAAGTTATAGCATATAAACTTACCATAACTCCTTTAGAATTAGAACATCCTATAAAAATATCTTTTCCTGATGAGATGGTCTCATCAATAGAATTCCAAGAACCTAAAAATGGGTCTTGTACTTCAACAGAATGAGATGTGCGAAAGGTGTGGGGGCAGGAATTATCCTAGTCACCCCGCAACAACATCTCATCCCATTATCATTTAAACTTCACTTTTCTTGCACCAACAACACAACAAAATACAAAGAACTTATTTTAGGTCTTAGGGCCACAACAAAACTAAATATAAAAAATATAATAGTATATGGTGATTTCCAACTAGTGATCAACCAAGTAAATGAAACCTATCAAACCAAAGATGAAAATTTAAAACCATACAAAGATATTGAAGACTTATTAAAAATTGACTTCAATCAAATAACCATAGAATCCATATCACATGCAAGAACCCTGATGTTCTTGTGTAAATTTGATAAATAATTTAATATAAAATGTAATCACAGGCCACTTAAAGGGGGCTCCCTTGTAATCACTTTGCCGCTATAGGGGGCTCCCTCCTTGCCACTTATAGGGGGCTCCCTCTTTAGAATCTATGCTTCTTATTCTTCTTCTTGGATGATTTGTGTGAATGGCCAACCTGATATATATATCTACCCTAAAGCTATGTTGGTGAAGAGACGTGATGGTTCACGTTATGAAGAGACATGATGGTTCACGTATGAAGAGATGTGATGGTTCACTTTATGGGTTAATAATATAATAATTAAATGATTAATAATACTAACTAATAATGTTAGGATGGAGGATCCTAACATGCCACCCTCCTTAAAAAGAGATTTGTCCTCAAAGCTCAAAGTGAGGAGCTTTGTCCTTTGTTTTCCAAGAAGGATTTGTGTAAGTTCTTGGACTCTTTTAATGTCATCCTTCTGTAGGCAGGGATATCAAGAAGGATGAAGCGTTAGTATGGGGTTTCCAAAAAAAATAGTAAATGTGTGATGATGAGGGAAGGGCAACCCTTGGGGTTCTTCAAACGCCTTAAAATGATGCATAAAAAGAGGTGGTAAAACTTCTACATTCTCCTGTTGTTCCTTGGGAGAGGCAATGGAGGAGTGTGCAGTCACCTTTCTACCTTGTTTTTGAATAGGTTTGACCCTATGGTGATAACTCACTATTGGAGATGACATTGAGTGTAGTGCTTGTAGAGTGCATGTTTTGCCATAATGAGTCACTTCATGAATTTCTACCTCATCCTTGTCTGATGCATTGATCACTTTTGGCATATCAACCGTATTGCCTTCATCGTTGTGATCAGGTGCTTTGGGTATTGCTTGCTCATTATCCTCATTTTCCACATCTTCATTATATTTCTCAACTTCCTTAGCTTCCTCATTGTTTCCATATTTAGTGCTATCTTCAGGTGTATCTATCACTATATCTACCTCAATTGCATTTTCATTGTTGGGAGAACTACAAGGAATAGTTGCATCTGAAATATATAGTGCAGGTGTAATACATTGATGATTGCAAATAAATTTCTCATCGCAATGATAGCAGAGGCCTTTTTCTTGTCGTTCTTTCATTTAATAGCAAGAACCCTGATGTTCTTGTGTAAATTTTATAAATAATTTAATATAAAATGTAATCATAGGTCACTTAAAGGGGGCTCCCTTGTAATTTATTTGCCGCTATAGGGAGCTCCCTCCTTACCACTTATAGGGGGCTTCCTCTTTAGAATATATGATTCTTATTCTTATTCTTGGATGATTTGTGTGAATGTCCAACCTAAAATATATATCTACCCTAAAGCTATGTTGTTGAAAAGACGTGATGGTTCACATTATGAAGAGACCTGATGGTTCATGTATGAAGAGATGCGATGGTTCACTTTATGGGTTAATAATATAATAATTAAATTATTAATAATACTAACTAATAATTTTAGGATGGAGGATCCTAACATCATATTCTAGCAATTACCATGCCAACGCTATGACAACAACTGCATCTCTCATACCTCTAGAATTAAAATTTGAAGAAGCTGCTATTATTATAAGGTTAATCAATGAACCTTCCATGATAGAATTATGCTTACTACCTCTTAACATATGTAACATCAAAACATATGTACATCAAGCACCCTGGTACAAAGACATTTTCAATTTCCTCAAGGAAGGAATATTCCCTAAATTTTTTAACTCTCAAAAGCATAGAAAATTTAGGCTAAAAGCTTGTAAATATGTCATCATTGGAGATATTATATAACGATGCTCCTTTGAAGGTATACTCCTTATATGCATAAATGCAAATGAAGCATAAGCTCTCATAAAATAAGCCCATGATAAATCATGTGGTGGTCACTTTAGTGAACTATTTGTAGCCAAAAATCTCCTTAGGATGGCTTATTACTGGCCCTCCATGGAAAAATATACTCACAACTATGTTATGAAATGTGACAAATGTCAACAACACGAAAATATTGTTCACGCTCCATCTCAAGAACTTCAAACTATAACATACCCTTATCCTTTCTCCTCCTACGAATTGGATATCATAGGTAAAATAAACCCTCAATCATTCGATGAACATAAATTCATTATTATAGCTATAGAATATTTCACTAAGTGGGTTGAGGCAATACCTCTATCCTCCATCGTAAGCATCCAAGTATCAAAATTATCCTAAATCAAATCATTAGCTGATATGATATCCATTCAACCATAATCACAGATAATGGTACTCCTTTTAAAAATAAATAGGTCACCAAAATGTATGCCAAATATAAAATTTAACAAAAATGGTCTACACCTTACTACCCGCAAGGGAACGGACAAGTTGAGTCCTCCAACAAAATGCTAATAAAAATCCTTAAGAAGCTAGTCAATAAAAATGGTTGAGACTGGCACTTACAACTTTATCCTGCCTTATGGGCATATCGTACAAGTGTGCATACTCCCACTTGGGCAACACCATATGCATTAGTTTATGGTACCGAGGCAAGTTTTTCCTTTGAACCTAAAATCCCCTCTTTAATAGTCATATTGTCAGACTCTTCTGTAGGGGATGAATACCATTCAAGATGCTTACAACAACTAGAAATATTAGAAGAAAAATGCATTAATGCCTTAGAACACCTCAAAATATACCATAACAGACTTAGACATGCTTACAACAAGAAAGTGCATCGTAGATATTTTAAAGTTGGGGATTTAGTCCTTAAAGAAAATCAAAAGAACACTAACGCCAACATCAATCCTAAATAAAAATTCAAGCCTAATTTGTTATGAACCTTTATTATCATAGCCAAGTTCGTATCAGGAGCCTACCACCTAGCCACATTGGATGGCCAAGAATACAAAGAACCGATTAACATAATTCATATTAAATGATATTTTGCATAAACCACATTGAGTCATTTGCTTTCTCACTTGATTGGATACATGGCAAGAACCACCATACAATCATACCCACTTCACCCCTTGCATGCTTGCCTTATTTGCTTGATCATACCATCAAGTTAGGAGAGTTTACTATGATGCAAAGGCCAATCCTTATTACAAATGCATCTGCATTGCATCAGCCTAGGCTAACTAATATGTTGAGTAAACTCTCTCAGTCCAAAAATTTTATCTTCCATAATATTCCTTTATATCCCACTTCACTACTATCATATTTCTTATCTTCTTCTCCCTCTCTTGGTTTAAGTGATGTATGACATGATCATCTGCGATCCTGATGACCAAACCTTTTTCTTTTCTTCTGTCCCAATTATAGGGGAAATCAAAAAATAAACAACAATGAAATCTTCATATATCTCACTTCTTCTATCTCTTAAAGCAAACATTACGTACAACTTAATTTCCTCTATTCCACACACTGTTACACCATCGATATCAACAACATTTTATAACATTATCAACAATACATATCTACAATACTTCTCAACAAAAGAATATTCTAACAACACTCATGATTATTCCATAGACTCCTCAAAGACATCTTTTTCTTTTCTATAATACAAAAGGATATATTATATAAGAAAATTTAAGAGCAGTCTATCAAATATGTCATGACATCTATTCATCGCATTCTTCACATATAACTCGACTAATAGTCCATTCAAGGATGAGAAATAATATTTAACCAATTTCTCGTAAATTCATAATCATTTGTGAATTCTACAAGTTATTGGTTGAATTGGGTTCTCTTCCCTGATTGACCTATAATTTGAGTTCACAAAATCATACCTAATACATCATCATATACTTAATCATTGGGTTGGTTGTGTGGGCCAAGAGTCCCCTAATCATCCATTCCCCTATGGATTAATAATTACTTATCAACTTTATATGTGAACAGATGATTAAGGGTACTCATCCCCGCTCGACATACCATTTTCAGTACGTAATAAAACATGAATCAAATCCTCACACCGTGTATTTCCAATAAGTCACAAGAATTGTAAGGTTACCTTGATCCAATGATGCATAGGTTTGTAACTTCTCCACAAATATCATTAGGCAATGGATCAATGTTACCTTTACTTCCTCTCTGATTTATTGTGTCAACATGCTATCATGTCTTACAAATCTCAATGATTACCTTTGATAATCCATGAGGTTATTGGAGACTCTATTGATCCAATATCTTGTAGACATATAATTATTTGTATATCTTACCAGGCACTAGATCAATATTGTCCTCGTAGCCTCCTGGATCATATCATTGGCATTCTATCAAACAAAATCAAGTCTCTCATAGATTATTGTTTAAAAGGGTCTATCAGACTATGAGGCCCTATAGATCCAATGCCTTGTTAATATACAATCACTTGTATGCTTTGCCATATACTCTCACAATAGCATAATATCTACAAATCATACTCTCACCATCAACTATTTTTTGAATATCTATAAATCATACTCTCACCATAAACTATTTGCATAATAATGCTACTGGATTAATAGAGTTCTATTTCTAATCAACTATATTACACAAATATGCAATCAAGCATCACAAGTTCAAAGACTATCACTTATCAGAATAGATGTTCTCTATCTGTTCACACATAATAGATAGAGAACTCCCTCCTTCTTGACAAGTGACAACAACTTATCAATTCTTCCTTATTTCAAAACTAAAATATATTGGTTGGCTTATAGACTCTTTGGTAACATTGGGGTTTGATAATTAGCACTTTATGTACACATAATAATTTATGACTACATAAACCAGTTGATTGTTAAATCCCTGTGTATCCTAACAGCCTATAAGCTAGCATGGATGTCATCTACTCATTCATAGAAATGAGTTCCTTTGAACTCAAGGCAATGCTATCATATGGAACTCCAAGATAAGGGGATGTCCTTTTCCCATGTTCTACACATATACACTTATTTTTACACACATCAAGAATAGTAGAAGGACATCTTCTTATCTTCGATCATCCATATGGGAGCATTAGCCTCAATCTAAAATATTTTATCTACAATTACAAAATCGGAGAATATTTCAACACATCAGATGGGATAACGAGTATCAAGCCCAATTTCTCACGTACATGTAAATATTTGCATATGTGTTAGGTAATGGACTTGTATACTCTTGTTACCCTTTCTCATATGTTAAGAAATTTAGTAACACTAAATCTTTCTTCTTAAAAGCAATTTCACTTTTATACAAATGAAAGAACAACACAAAATCATTCTACAAGCCTTTTGAAAAAATTTACAACCATTTTAAGATTTATTGTAACTCACTACTATAACAAAAATAGAGCATCAACATCACACTTATCGAATAACAATCAAAACACTACCAAAAAATTCTACTTGATTTGCAAAATAGTTGTGAATTTCATTCCATTACTTTGCAATACCTCTTGTGAAGATCATTCTCTATCACTTTGCAAAGACATTTTGCAAAGAATGCAAAATCAAATCATAAAAGCATTTTCAAAGATCATTCTATTACTTTAATATTTGCAAAGATCACTCTCCAACACTTTGCAAAATATTCGCAAAAGCATTATCATCATTACTTTACAAAATGCTTGCAAAGACCTTTTTGAAGTTTAGCAAGACATTGCAAAAATCATACAAGCAAAACATCTCACAATCATTGCAATCAACATCAAAAGCATTCATATCAAAGCTTTGCAAAAGGCTTGCAGAACAAAAATCTTATCTACACAGTCAAATATTCCATAAATAATGGTATTTGAACATGGATAAGAATCTATCAATCTAAACCTTATCTAGGTAGTCAAATGTTTCATAAAGAATGGCATTTGAACATGGATAAGAATCTATCGATCTAAATGTTTCATCTATGCAGCTAAGTATTTCATAGAGAGCACTTAGACATTGATGAAAATCAAAATATCTTTCATCTATGCAGTCAAATATTTCATAGAGAATGCTAAACATTGAATCTACACAACCAAGTGTTTCATAGAGAATGGCACTTGGACATTGATAAAAAGTATAGCATTTTCACCTATGCAATCAATGTTTCATAGAGAATGGTACTTGAACATTGGTGAAAATCCTCTATATTATCTATGTAGTCAAGTGTTTCATATAGAATGGCACTTGAACATTGGTGAAAATCCTCTATCTTATCTATGCAATCAAGTGTTTCATAGAGAATGGCACTTGAACATTGATAAGATGCAAATAACTTCATGTACGCAGTCAAATTTTTCATAGAAAATGGCATTTGAACACTGATGAAGAGAAAAAATCTTATCTACGTAGCCAAGTGTTTCATAGAGAATGGCACTTGGACATTGATAAGAAGCATAACATTTTCACCTATGCAATCAAGTGTTTCATAGAGAATGACACTTGAACATTGGTGAAAATCCTCTATCTTAACTATGCAGCTAAGTGTTTCATAGAGAATAGCTCTTCGACATTGATAAGAAGCATAACATTTTCACCTACGTAGTCAAGTGTTTCATAGAGAATGACACTTGAAAATTGGTTAAAACCCTCTATATTATCTATGTAGTGAGGTGTTTTATAGAGAATGGCACTTGAACATTGATAAGATGAAAATAACTTTATCTACATAGTCAAATATTTCATAGAAAATGGTATTTGAACACTGATGAAGAGAAAAAAAATTATCTACATAGCCAATTATTTCATAAAGAATGGCACTTGGGCATTGATAAGAAGCATAACATCTTCACCTACGTAGTCAAGTATTTTATAGAGAATGGCACTTGAACATTGGTGAAAATCCTCTATCCTATCTATGCAGTCATGTGTTTTATAGAGAATGGCACTTGAACATTGATAAGATGCAAACAACTTCATCTATGCAATTAAATTTTCATAAAGAATGGCATTTGAACATTTATGAGAAGAAAATATTATATCTCATTGTAAGTACTACAAACACCTCATCTAAGCAGTCAAATGTTTCATAGAGAATAGCATTTCAACACTGATGAGAAGATAACATATTATACTTCATTGTACATACTACAGATACCTCATATACGCAGTTGAGTGTTTCATAGAGAATGGAATTTTAACATTGATGAGAAGAAAACTTATTATACTTCATTGTACATACTATAGGTACCTCATCTACACAGTCAAATTTTTCATAGAGAATGGTATTTGAACACTTATGAGAAGAAAATATTATATCTCATTGTAAATACTATAGGTACCTCATCTACGCAGTTAAGTATTTCATAAAGTATGGCACTTAAACATTGACGAGAAGAAAATTATTTTCAAAATAATATACTCCATTGTATATATTACAGATACCTCTTTATGTCTTAAATGATATCATGAATATGGTATCATAGGCCACCATTTAAGCATAGTGAGATCATATTCCCACCTATGGAAATACAACAAAAGGTATAACATTTGCCTCTTAAATAAAATGAGTGCTCTCCTATATTAGGTCTAGAGACCACCGCTTGCATGTGCATATCTCAACACATCTCTCAATTGGGGGTATCTCCCCTTTATCTATATCTATACTAAAGAAAATAAATCAAAGATACAACTACTTAGTCAACTACACCACATCAAAGAACCATTATATCAAAGCTAATAAAAAATATCAACACACCACATATCATTACAAAAATTAAAAACATCTCATTATTACTCAAAATAACAAGTATCATCATATATATATGCCTCACAATATACAAGCCAATAGAGAAGGTGTATCACAAAAGAGAAAAATGATACACTCAACTCATCATTGGAGGATGCACCATAATCCCAAAAATCGATGCACTCATTCCTAAACACCCCTAAAATCACCTAATAAGAGGATCCAGTCTCCCTAGAATCCCCTAATGGAGGAGGAGTAGGTGGCTAAAAATTGGTAGTCCTCCAAGTATCACTCATTATCGCAATCCTCGATTGTGAGCTTGAAGGATATGGTGCTCACTGCTCCACAGGTACCACCAAGTGATACAACTCATGATAGTGTGTGGCTCTAACTTGCACTTTCTCAACCTGAGATAAAAAGTGATGCACCTGCTCTGTGTTATCTAATCTCATAATCTCCATTATGGTCCTACAAGCCACCAACTTGTGTTGAAGTGGCTCCATGATAATAGCAACCATAGTACCATCCAATACCTGCTCGATCATAGCTCAAGTTTTATCTCTCTTGTTACTTACTCTAGATCATACTTTAGGCCAACAATGATCGCTTGATCAATGGATTGCTCCTCCATGACTCAATATAAGGATAACTAAAGCCTGGAGATGGTCCTTCCATTTATTTGCACTTAGGCCATTTCATACCTAAACCTGGTCACCTCCTCCAATCATAAATTCTCTAAAGCTGCTAACTGGCTCCTCACCTCATCCAAAGTGTGATGGAGTACCCTCAACTCTATCATCATAGCCTCTATAGTTGTCTTACTAGGACCTACACCCCTGCTAGGATCTAGCCCTACTCCACCAAAATCCTACCCAACTTCACCTGAACTCAACACCCCTCCACTAGCTGGGGCATGAAGGAGTGGGATAGTAGTCAATGGAGCTAAATATAAAGGAGTTGATCTCCTCATCCTCCACCTGTACATCATCCTCTACCATCCCTCTCTTGCAATGATGCCTAGCCACTTGCAAGACCCTCAACATATCTTGGAATATCTACCTCTGGCCCCTCGGTGGTTGACCCATAGTCAATCGATGAGGCCTACATCACTTGTACCATGAACCATAGTCTATTGTTACTCCTACATCATCTAATGTAGGAGTCTGGACCACAAGATCATCCTCATCAACCTCTAGGTGGGTAAGAGGATCCATGGGATCCCACCAAGTCTCACGATGCACTCGTCGTATCCAAATCTCCCCAACATCTGGTACTCCTTGCACCTCTTCAAACTGATGAGTCACTCACTAATATTGATACAACTCATAGGACTTTTTCATCTCATCTAGCCATCGAATTCATCTCACTCTAGCTAGCTCCTTATGATCCTCAGACCACACATATACATCTCTCCATGGCTACCATGTGATGTGCACCACCCGCATATCATCAATAAGATACCTCACCTAGGTCAAACTAAAAGATAAAGGATGAATGCATCTATCCCATATATAAACTATAGGACTCTCCTAACTAATACTCCTCTTCACTACTATGGGTTATCAAATAGCTACATGCTCCCATGCCCAAACTTGGAGCAAAGTGTAGCAAGTCAGACTCTGACCCTATTTATAGACCACCTTGTATAAAGTATGGTATAGTCTTTCTAAGATGACTGGGGCCCAAGCATAAAATATTTGACTATCCCTTAGTTATGTTATAATCCATCCCCATCCCCATGATATGAAACTCATACTGGTATCACTCATCATCAATCTAGATACCAAAACAACCAAAAGTGTAGTGCTTAGATCAATGCACCCTCCAATATAAGCATAATTGATCCTCAGAAGCTTTCTCATTCCTGAGAATTTGCCATCCTCTAAAAAGGCTAGCTTTCCCATAACAATTTTCATCCCAAAACAAATAGGTACACCTCATACTAGCACCTTGAGGATGCACCATACATCCTCCAAAGTAACAGTCATCTCACCCATCGATAATCTAAAGGTATTGGTGGACAGATACCACCTCTCTGCAAGGGCTATCAATAGCGAGTGATAAAACTCTAACTTAGGAATATAGGTGACATAGTATAGCCCTGTTGTTGACAAAAGTGCTAAATCCTCAATGTTCTACGCGTCCTCTAGAATTCTCCCCAAACACTTAGGATGATGCTCCCTACTCATTGAAACCTTTATCACCTACCAAAAATCTATCCAAAATAATGAGTTAGAAAGCTTATTAAATCATCTCAAAATTTTATAGAAACATTACCATTGGATATCCCTCAAAAAGAGCTTTCTGGTAAGTATAAATATGTCTATGTTTGCACACATATCCAAGTTAAAAAATGCAAAGAAAAATTGGTTGTCCTTGACCAAATTCACCACTAGCACCAAATTTGCAAGTGCCAAATTCACCACTGGGACCAAAATTGCCTGTGGCACCTCTACCAAATTTTCCACTGGCACCAAATTTACCATAAGATTCAAAAAAATGCATAAAAATACCCTAAATACAAAAATTTTAAGTTGGAAAGATCACCTACCTCTTGTTCTCACTTCGATACCTCGACCGTCCCTTGAACTACGTCAACACGATGCATCCATCCTTAGATATGAGCCATCCTCATTATAAAATCTATCTCACCCTCTCTAACTTTCTATAATAGGTAATAATGCAAATGAGGTCACTTTCACCTCCTCTTTTGCCTTTTAAACCCTCCGCCTATCAATGCTAATCGATCTAAACACCTCGTATCTCAAAAATTTGCTCTAAAACCTATAATAAGACACATT
This sequence comes from Wollemia nobilis, assembly GCA_028583015.1. Taxonomy (NCBI): domain Eukaryota; kingdom Viridiplantae; phylum Streptophyta; class Pinopsida; order Araucariales; family Araucariaceae; genus Wollemia; species Wollemia nobilis. Next base: position 23,920,026 of record JAQPPZ010017248.1, on the reverse strand, counting down.
GATTTTAGACATCATGTTTTTGGGGT